>JAWZYU010000008.1:7425826-9973215 GCA_038380435.1 Ryuthela nishihirai
CCTGCCAATCAATGACCAGTTGCTCGACTCAACGATATTAATCGTTCACGCTTCACAACACCCTAGCTAGATGAAGCTACTAGTGGATGTCTGACGAGCATCAATTTTTTTTGCGCTCTCTATCTTTTTCCGTGTTTTTTTTTAATCTGATTTTTTTTCGTGCGTTTTTTTCATTTCCAAATCTTCTCCTCTCTCTCACCTTTTTTTCTCCTCATCTCTCCTCATCTTCCTCTCTATCGCATCCTCTTTTCTCCTGCTCCATCACCTCGAGTGCTGCTCTGTTCTGTCACGCAGAAATATGTTTCTATTGATGAGGAAGCGCAGCAACTAGATCCATTAGAAACGAGATAATCTGGGAATCGCGCTGACAGCATCTTCACCTTCCTCTAGCGATCTCCTCCTCCTCCTCCTCCTCTCAGGACACTTGCGAGCAGATAGAGAGCCAGTTAAGAGAGAGAGACGATAAAAAAATAATACGAAGCAGAAAAAAAAAAAACGCGAAACTGCTTTAACGTTTAGCAAATAAGTGCAAAAAGTCACGTAAAGTCACAGCCTTTTATGAACTTTCTAGCTAACTTTATGCCACAAGAATTAAAAAATAAGATGAAGAGGTTGTAAAAAATACTCAGATAAGAGGACAGATTCAAATTCCAAGAGTACAAACCTATTTAAAGCTAAGCAAAAGCAATTTCCAGATTCCGGAAAGGATTTCTGTCGTCACGATAATTTTAAGTATTACAAGTTCATCTACAGAACCCTTCACAATTTTTTTATTTTAAGTATATGTATAAGAAGCTACTTTTTTAAAAATTCTGTTACTTCAAATACAACTCAGATAAGATCGAATGTAGGTTTTTTTTAAATAGCCAGGACTTAATGGACGATAAGGTTCTTCAGCGAGTCAGCTATCATATAAGCATTAATGCGCGTGTCTCTGTCTCTTCTGAGTACATATTTATGTGCGAGAAGCAGGACCACGTTTATATTTGAAAGCCGAGATTCGAAGAGGATAAATTAGGAGAGATCCAATTGAAGGATGTTTCGCTGCATAATATTGTCACGTAGCAAATGCAGGTGAAAAAAAAATGCATAAAACATAAAGTGACATTAATTTGCTAAGCAGTAATTTTAGTGAAAATAATTATTTTTCTGAAATTTGAGTTGGAGCGAATTAAATAAATATTTAATTCGTATAGGATACGAATTAGGTTGTTTTACCTCTGAGCGGCAATATTTGGATACAATGGGCTAAGTGGCCAGCTGAAATGTACCCCGTTGGGTTGTTTTACCTCTGAGTACTTTTTGCACACAATGTGTTAAATGGCCAGCTCAAAAGCACCCTGTTGGGTTGTTTTACCTCTGAGCACTTTTTCTGCACATAATGTGATAAATGGATAGCTCAAAAGTACCCAGTTGAGTTGTTTAACCTTTCTGAGCACTTTTTTTGCACACAATGTGATAAATGGATAGCTCAAAAGCACCCTGTTGGGTTGTTTTACCTCTGAGCACTTTTTTTGCACACAATGTGATAAATGGCCAGCTCAAAAGCACCCAGTTGAGTTGTTTTACCTTTCTGAGCACTTTTTTTGCACACAATGTGATAAATGGGCAGCTCAAAAGCACCCTGTTGGGTTGTTTTACCTCTGAGCACTTTTTTTGCACACAATGTGATAAATGGATAGCTCAAAAGCACCCAGTTGAGTTGTTTAACCTTTCTGAGCACTTTTTTTGCACACAATGTGATAAATGGGCAGCTCAAAAGCACCCTGTTGGGTTGTTTTACCTCTGAGCACTTTTTTTGCACACAATGTGATAAATGGATAGCTCAAAAGCACCCAGTTGAGTTGTTTAACCTTTCTGAGCACTTTTTTTGCACACAATGTGATAAATGGGCAGCTCAAAAGCACCCTGTTGGGTTGTTTTACCTCTGAGCACTTTTTTTGCACACAATGTGATAAATGGATAGCTCAAAAGCACCCAGTTGAGTTGTTTAACCTTTCTGAGCACTTTTTTTGCACACAATGTGATAAATGGGCAGCTCAAAAGCACCCTGTTGGGTTGTTTTACCTCTGAGCACTTTTTTTGCACACAATGTGATAAATGGGCAGCTCAAAAGCACCCAGTTGAGTTGTTTAACCTTTCTGAGCACTTTTTTTGCACACAATGTGATAAATGGGCAGCTCAAAAGCACCCTGTTGGGTTGTTTTACCTCTGAGCGCTTTTTTTGCACACAATGTGATAAATGGATAGCTCAAAAGCACCCAGTTGAGTTGTTTAACCTTTCCGAGCACTTTTTTTGCACACAATGTGATAAATGGGCAGCTCAAAAGCACCCTGTTGGGTTCTTTTACCTCTGAGCACTTTTTTTGCACACAATGTGATAAATGGCCAGCTCAAAAGCACCCAGTTGAGTTGTTTTACCTTTCTGAGCACTTTTTTTGCACACAATGTGATAAATGGGCAGCTCAAAAGCACCCTGTTGGGTTGTTTTACCTCTGAGCACTTTTTTTGCACACAATGTGATAAATGGCCAGCTCAAAAGCACCCAGTTGAGTTGTTTAACCTTTCTGAGCACTTTTTTTGCACACAATGTGATAAATGGGCAGCTCAAAAGCACCCAGTTGAGTTGTTTTACCTTTCTGAGCACTTTTTTTGCACACAATGTGATAAATGGGCAGCTCAAAAGCACCCTGTTGGGTTGTTTTACCTTTCTGAGCACTTTTTTTGCACACAATGTGATAAATGGGCAGCTCAAAAGCACCCAGTTGAGTTGTTTAACCTTTCTGAGCACTTTTTTTGCACACAATGTGATAAATGGCCAGCTCAAAAGCACCCTGTTGGATTGTTTTACCTCTGAGCACTTTTTTTGCACACAATGTGATAAATGGGCAGCTCAAAAGCACCCTGTTGGGTTGTTTTACCTCTGAGCACTATTTTTGCACACAATGTGTTAAATGGACAGCTCAAAAGCACCCTGTTGGTTTGTTTATACCTTTCTGAGCTCTTTTTTGCACACAATGCGCTAAATGGCCAGCACAAAAGCACTGCGTTGGTTTGTTTTTCCTCTGAGCATTGCTGAGGTCCCGCCATCCTCACAGACTTTCCACTATGGCGTATTAAACTGACAGGCTCCTGTCAGACCTCTGTGGCAAGCAGCTGCTTGAGGGGGTATTAATTTTTTATTTACTATTTTTGCACACAATGCGCTAAATGGCCAGCTCAAAAGCACCCCCGTTGGGTTGTTTTACCTTTCTGAGCACTTTTTTGCACACAATGAGCTAAATGGCCAAATCACAACGATCTCGAGCCTCAGAGAAAGTTTGACGGGGAGGAATCCACTGGAACAGCTGTTGGGAGACAGATGGTAACCTCCCGGCAAGGCTGTCCAACGTGTTCTTTAACGTGCCCTGGATATGGCTCTCCCGCAAAAAGAACCGCGGCTTTAACGTCCAATCCGACGAATGGCGGTCTTTCCAAGCCCATCAGTGTCCCCTACTGGCAGGGCGGGGAATTCTGGGGAAATAAAATTCGACGCTGGCCAATTTGGGGACTCGAACCTGAGAACGGTAGATTACAAGTCTGGTGGACTACCAATTAAGCAAATCCCCACCACAAGGTTTTAGAGAAAATTTAGGGGTAACGGATCCCATAAGACATCTATTAGGAGACACGTCGTAGCCTCCCGTCATGGCCAGCCGGCATGTTCTTTAACACACACGTGGTATGACTTCCCTGCACGCAGGGGGCGGGGGTGGCTCAATCGGTAGCGCGCCAGGCTCGTAATCTGTAGTTCCCAGGTTCGAGTCCCAGCTGGGTCAGCGTTGAGATTTATCTCCGCAATAATTCATCGCCCTGCCCACGGTCAGTAGGGGACACCGATGGGCATGGAAAGGCCGCCGTCCGTCGGATGGGACGTTAAGCCGTGGCCTCGTGTGCGGGAGAGCCATACCCTGTGTACGTTAAAGAACACACTGGATGGCCTTGACGGGAGGCTACCATCTGTCTCCCAACAGCTGTTCCAGTGGGTCCCCTCCCCCAACATTCTCTGAGCCTTCGGGGTCCTTGTGACCTGGCCATTTAGCCCATGGTGTGCAAAAAAGTGCCGCTCAAAGGTAAAACAACCCAACGTTAAAGAACACGCTGAATGGCCTTGACGGGAGGCTACCATCTGTCTCCCAACAGCTGTTCCAGTGGGTCCCCTCCCCCAACCTTCTCTGAGCCTTCGGGGTCTATGTCACCTGGCCATTTAGCCCATGGTGTGCAAAAAAGTGCCGTTCAGAGGTAAAACAACGCAACCCTGCACGCAGAATCACGGCGTTACGTCCCATCCGACGGACGGCGGCTTTTTCAAGTCCATAGGTGTTCCTTTTCTGACCAAAGTTAGAGTTCATAATCAACCAATATCCTCTAAAATTAATCTAACCAGTAATCGCTAACAAGAATATTTCAGGTAGCATGTTCGCAATCTGTTGTTCCCAGTTTAGATCCCAGATGCGCAAGCGTTCAGAATTCTCTCAGCTAATCCCCGTTAAGAAAGGAAACACATATCGGGGTCCACGTAACCTGGGGTCCATGCCTTGGGATCCATGTGACCTGGTCATTTAGCCCATTGTGTACAAAAAAAGTACCATTCAGAGGTAAAACAATCCAACGTTAAAGAACATGCTGGATGGCCTTGACAGGAGGCTACCACATCTGTCTCCCAACAGCTGTAACAAGGTCCCCTCCCCCAACCTTCTCTGAGCCTTCGGGGTCCATGTGACCTGGACATTTAGCCCATTGTGTGTAAAAAAGTGCTGGTCAGGGGTAAAACAACCCAACGTTAAAGAACACGCTGGATAGCCTTGACGGAAGGTTACCATCTGTCTCCCAACAGCTGTTCCAGTGGGTCACCTCCCCCAACCTTCTATGAGCCTTCGGGGTCCTTGTGACCTGGCCATTTAGCTCATTGTGTAAAAGGAAGTACCGCTCAGAGGTAAAACAATCCAACGTTAAAGAATTCAATGATTACTAGTCCTCATACATAATTCATTCAGTAGTCCATTATAAGTAATTCAGTAGATGGACTAGGGTTCAAGAACGTTCAGGGTTACGTGGACTCACACTCAATAACATTCAAGCTCAAATGGACTAGGAATCAAGAACTTTCGGCCTATATGGACTCAGACTCAATAACTTTCAGACTCAGATGGACTAGGAATCAAGAATTTTCGTCCAAGACTCAAGAGCTTTCAGGCTCAGATGGATTAGGAATCAAGAACTTTCGTCCAAGACTCAAGAGCTTTCAGGCTCAGATGGACTAGGAATCAAGAACTTTCGTCCAAGACTCAAGAGCTTTCAGGCTCAGATGGATTAGGAATCAAGAACTTTCGTCCAAGACTCAAGAGCTTTCAGGCTCAGATGGATTAGGAATCAAGAACTTTCGTCCAAGACTCAAGAGCTTTCAGGCTCAGATGGAATCGTGCTTGGACGGATTCAGACTCAATAACCTTTGGGTTCCGACTAGATAAATTGTACTCGAACCGATCTCTAATCCTCCTCTTCGAACCGATCTCTAATCCTCCTCCTCCTTCTTTTGGAAAAATAAACAAAATTCGATACTTCTCCCTAATTCAGCATTTTAGTCGACTATTAGAAAGCTCTGCACACAGTCCTCAGAAGAAAAATCAGCCCTGTCGATTCAAAAGAGTTGGGTTGTTTTACCTCTGAGCGGCACTTTTTTGCACACCATGGGCTAAATGGCCAGGTCATATGGACCCTGAAGGCTCAGAGAAAGTTGGGGGAGAGGACCCACTGGAACAGCTGTTGGGAGACAGATGGTAGCCTCCCGTCAAGGCCATCCAGTGTGTTCTTTAACGTTGGGTTGTTTTACCTCTGAGCGGCACTTTTTTGCACACCATGGGCTAAATGGCCAGGTCACGAGGACCCCGAAGACTGAGAGAAAGTTGGGGGAGAGGACCCACTGGAACAGCTGTTGGGAGACAGATGGTAGGCTCCCGTCAAGGCCATCCAGCGTGTTCTTTAACATTGGGTTGTTTTTCCTCTGAGCGGCACTTTTTTGCAAACCATGGGCTAAACGGCCAGGTCACACAGACCCCGAAGGCTCAGAGAAGGTTGGGGGAGGGGACCCACTGGAACAGCTGTTGGGAGACAGATGGTAGCCTCCCTTCAAGGTCATCCAGCGTGTTCTTTAACGTGCACAGGGTATGGCTCTCCCGCACACGGGACCACGGCTTAACGTCCCATCCGACGGACGGCGGCCTTTCCAAGCCCATTGGTGTCCTCTACTGACCGTGGGCAGGGCGGGGAATTTTGCGGACATAAATCTCAACGCTGACCCAGCTGGGACTCGAACCTGGGAATTACAGATTACAAGCCTGGTGCGGTACCGACTGAGCCACCCCCGCCCCCTATTCAAAAGATTCCGATGGTTTAACCTGTAACACAACAACCCAAGACTTGAGAGCAATTGCGATAATTACACCCAACGAATACGGTCTTTTAATGCGCAAAATTAATTTTGATAATTACCCATAATTAGCATCGCTTAGAAGGAAAAAAAAACTACGTAAAAATCACTACGCAATACCTCTCTCTGGATGGGAGAGCGTTGCTAGTGGAAACGTCTTCTCAGAAAACCATTCTTCGCAGCGAAGTATCTTCTACGGCTATCATCACACAAGTATACATCACACACACACACATAAAACCAAACACTCACCTTCCTAAAAAAATCCTTCTCCTCTTTAGCCCTCCGTTGTTGCCGTTTTTTTTTTTTATTAAATAATTTGTACCCACTTTTTCCGAGTGTTGTGTGTGTGTTTTTTCGCAAATAACTATGATGAGATTCGCTTCGTAATTCAATTTATTCAAAAACAGTTTGATGGCAGCAGATTTCGAAAGCGGTTACGTGGCACGCAAGGGTTGTTGGGAGGGAGGGGAAGAAGATGCGATGGAGGAGGGGGGTGGGGGAGGGTCGAATCGAAAAGGGGGGGGGGTGGAAGAATGGAGAAGTGACGTTCGTAGCGCTAATTTGAACTCTGCGAATCAGTACACATTTTAAGTTAGCAACAGAAGATGGAAAATTATCTATCCTCTTACACCCAACTCCCCCCCTCCCCCCGCAAACCCTCTTCATCTTTCAGTTCATCCTAAGTACGTGATCAGGAGCGTTTAGTAACCTTTACGAGCAAGAGGTTACGGGCGAAAAAAATTGCGGTAATGAGCGCAAAAAAATTGCTTAGAATATTTTTCGTTTACTTTTTTCCCTGTTTTGGATTGTGTTTCTAATTATAATGATGATAATTATTATTATTACACGTGTGTTTTTTTTTATATATATATATTCCGAGTTTTTTTTTTTTTTCTTAGTTTCTTTCCCGAGATGTATTTTTTTTTCCCACCAGTTATTGTTATGTTTACAACCAAAACACTGCATAAATGAGTGCATTTAAGTTGGGGGTTATGTATTCCATTTTCTGGGCCCATTTTCACCCAAAGGATCATTACGAGGCTAATCTTTCCTCCTCGTCTCCCATGTCGCACCCCCCTCCCCCCCTCAAATGATACGAATGATGAATAAGGAAACAGAATACAGGAATTGCTGGCACGAGGAAAATTCAAACCTTTTCTATTTCTCCGGAACGAATACGAAAGCAATATACGTTTCCTTTATTTAAAAATATAAAACAAAAAATGAACTATGGATGTTTAATGTCCTACATTGCGATCTATAGTTGCTCATTTTTTTTTTCCGGTTCGCTCAACTTTTTTTTTTTCGCTGTGAAACGTTTCGCCCATCTTAAAGAAATCATAAAAAAATAATGCGAGCAAATTATTATTACCTTTTTAAATTGGCAGCATTTTTCGTATTCTTTGTAAAGACTACATTTTTCCAACTCAGTACTTTTACTGTTTTTTGAATTCGTCGCCTTCCTTTTTTTTTCACCTGGTCACGTGTCTTTTATTAATTTTAATTACTAGTGGGGTAAACAAATAATTGGGATAATAATCGCTCGTGAATTTGTTGTCCCCAGCCACCCCCAACCAATATTTTGTTAATATTAGACAAGTACAGTTAGACAGCTGAAGTTTTAAGTATTAAAGTATGCAAGATTGGATTGTTTTACCTCTGAGCGGCACTTTTTCTGCACACCATTGGCTACATGACCAGGTCACAAGGACCCCGAAGGCTCAGAGAAGGTTGGGGGAAGTGACCCACTGGAACAGCTGTTGGGAGACAGATGGTAGACTCCCGTCAAGGTCATCCAGCGTGTTCTTTAACGTTGAATTGTTTTACCTCTGAGCGGCACTTTTTTGCACACCATGGGCTAAATGGCCAGGTCACAAGGACCCCGAAGGCTCAGAGAAGGTTGGGGGAAGTGACCCACTGGAACAGCTGTTGGGAGACAGATGGTAGACTCCCGTCAAAGTCATCCAGCGTGTTCTTTAACGTTGAATTGTTTTACCTCTGAGCTACACTTTTTTTGCACACCATGGGCTAAATGGCCAGGTCACAAGGACCCCGAAGTCCCAGAGAAGGTTGGGGGAAGTGACCCACTGGAACAGCTGTTGGGAGACAGATGGTAGCCTCCCGTCAAGCCCATCCAGCGTGTTCTTTAACGTTGAATTGTTTTACCCCTTAGCGGCACTTTTTTTGCACACCATGGGCTAAATGGCCAGGTCACAAGGACCCCGAAGTCTCAGAGAATGTTGGGGGAAGTGACCCACTGGAACAGCTGTCGGGAGACAGATGGTAGCCTCCCATCAAGGCCATCCAGCGTGTTCTTTAACATTGGGTTGTTTTACCTCTGAGCGGCACTTTTTTTGCCAACAATGGGCTAAATTGCCAGGTCACAAGGACCCCGAAATTCAGAGAATGTTGGGGGAAGTGACCCACTGGAACAGCTGTCGGGAGACAGATGGTAGCCTCCCATCAAGGCCATCCAGCGTGTTCTTTAACATTGGGTTGTTTTACCTCTGAGCAGCACTTTTTTTGCCCACAATGGGCTAAATGGCCAGGTCACAAGGACCCCGAAATTCAGAGAATGTTGGGGGAAGTGACCCACTGGAACAGCTGTCGGGAGACAGATGGTAGCCTCCCATCAAGGCCATCCAGCGTGTTCTTTAACATTGGGTTGTTTTACCTCTGAGCAGCACTTTTTTTGCCCACAATGGGCTAAATGGCCAGGTCACAAGGACCCCGAAACTCAGAGAATGTTGGGGGAAGTGACCCACTGGAACAGCTGTTAGGAGACAGATGGTAGCCTCCCATCAAGGCCAACCAGCGTGTTCTTTAACGTTGGTTTTTTTACCTCTGAGCGTCACTTTTTTTGCACACATTGGGCTAAATGGCCAGGTCACAAGGACCCCGAAGGCTCAAATAAAGTGTATGATATTGCGTGAATGATATTTTTCGAAATCATTAAATACTTTTATTTTAGAAATGATAGCATTAAAACTGATACGAATAATTACCAATTACGACGAGATAAAAACATAAATTATGAAATTCCTGCATTACATAAGAAATGTTTTAGGCACTATTATTTGTATTTAGCACCGAAATTTCTTTCCTCTCTCCCAGTCAGCATGAAAAATATCACGAATTATCATTTGTTTTCTTAAGTTCTCAAGAACTACATTTTGAAACTGGATGATGTGGAAACTTTTTTGCATTAATCTACTACAACTCCTTATATGTAACATGGATATTGAATGTTTTTTGACTTACTGACTTTCAGACTTCTGGATTACTAGAAATTTTTTGTTTTGAGTTGTTTTCGTTTTTTTTTTATGTATTATTCAGAAATGTGTATTTTTTTTGTATTATTCAGAATGTGACGACTGATGTTTTCAACTGAAATTGTTTCCGTATTGAGATCTCACGAACGAGCCTGCTCTTGTGAGACCTCAAAAGTTTTTGTATACTGTAAAACATTATCTGAAAAAAAAAATTATCTATCTATCTATCTATCTATCTCGTAATCTGTAGTTCCCAGGTTCGAGTCCCAGCTGGGTCAGCGTTGAGATTTATCTCCGCAAAATTCCCGCCCTGCCCACGGTCAGTAGGGGACACCCATGGGCTTGGAAAGGCCGCCGTCCGTCGGATGGGACGTTAAGCTATGGCCCCGTGTGCGGAAGAGCCATACACTGTGCACATTAAAGAACACGCTGGATGGCCTTGACGGGAGGCTACCATCTGTCTCCCAACAGCTGTTCCAGTGGGTCCCCTCCCCCAAACTTCTCTGAGCCTTCGGGGTCCACGTGACCTGGCCATTTAGCCCATGGTGTGCAAAAAAGTGCCGCTCAGAGGTAAAACAACCCAACGTTAAAGAACACGCTGGATGGCCTTGACGGGAGGCTACCATCTGTCTCCAAACAGCTGTTCCAGTGGGTCCCCTCCCCCAACCTTCTCTGAGCCTTCGGGGTCCATGTGACCTGTGGCTATTTAGCCCATTGTGTGCAAAAAATGTGCCGCTCAGAGGTAAAACCCAACCAAACTCTATCTATCTATCTATCAATAAAGAAAAAGGAGTATTTTAGGTAAAAAAAAATCAATCACAGCAAAAGTTGACATCAGAACATGGACGAAGCCAATTTAAAGAAAACAGCCATCACACAGCAAACATCGCATCAGTACTCACAGCAAAGTTGACATCAGAACATGGACGAAGCCAATTTAAAGAAAACAGCCATCACACAGCAAAGATCACATCAGTACTCACAGCAAAGTTGACATCAGAACATGGATGAAGCCAATTTAAAGAAAACAGCCATCACACAGCAAAGATCGCATCAGTACTCACAGCAAAGTTGACATCAGAACATGGACGAAGCCAATTTAAAGAAAACAGCCATCACACAGCAAAGATCGCATCAGTACTCACAGCAAAGTTGACATCAGAACATGGATGAAGCCAATTTAAAGAAAACAGCCATCACACAGCAAAGATCGCATCAGTACTCACAGCAAAGTTGACATCAGAACATGGACGAAGCCAATTTAAAGAAAACAGCCATCACACAGCAAAGATCACATCAGTACTCACAGCAAAGTTGACATCAGAACATGGACGAAGCCAATTTAAAGAAAACAGCCATCACACAGCAAAGATCGCATCAGTACTCACAGCAAAGTTGACATCAGAACATGGACGAAGCCAATTTAAAGAAAACAACCATCACACAGCAAAGATCGCATCAGTACTCACAGCAAAGTTGACATCAGAACATGGATGAAGCCAATTTAAAGAAAACAGCCATCACACAGCAAAGATCGCATCAGTACTCACAGCAAAGTTGACATCAGAACATGGATGAAGCCAATTTAAAGAAAACAGCCATCACACAGCAAAGATCGCATCAGTACTCACAGCAAAGTTGACATCAGAACATGAACGAAGCCAATTTAAAGAAAACAGCCATCACACAGCAAAGATCGCATCAGTACTCACAGCAAAGTTGACATCAGAACATGGATGAAGCCAATTTAAAGAAAACAGCCATCACACAGCAAAGATCGCATCAGTACTCACAGCAAAGTTGACATCAGAACATGGACGAAGCCAATTTAAAGAAAACAGCCATCACACAGCAAAGATCGCATCAGTACTCACAGCAAAGTTGACATCAGAACATGGACGAAGCCAATTTAAAGAAAACAGCCATCACACAGCAAAGATCGCATCAGTACTCACAGCAAAGTTGACATCAGAACATGGACGAAGCCAATTTAAAGAAAACAGCCATCACACAGCAAAGATCGCATCAGTACTCACAGCAAAGTTGACATCAGAACATGGACGAAGCCAATTTAAAGAAAACAGCCATCACACAGCAAAGATCACATCAGTACTCACAGGAAAGTTGACATCAGAACATGGACGAAGCCAATTTAAAGAAAACAGCCATCACACAGCAAAGATCACATCAGTACTCACAGGAAAGTTGACATCAGAACATGGACGAAGCCAATTTAAAGAAAACAGCCATCACACAGCAAAGATCACATCAGTACTCACAGCAAAGTTGACATCAGAACATGGACGAAGCCAATTTAAAGAAAACAGCCATCACACAGCAAAGATCGCATCAGTACTCACAGCAAAGTTGACATCAGAACATGGACGAAGCCAATTTAAAGAAAACAGCCATCACACAGCAAAGATCACATCAGTACTCACAGCAAAGTTGACATCAGAACATGGACGAAGCCAATTTAAAGAAAACAGCCATCACACAGCAAAGATCACATCAGTACTCACAGCAAAGTTGACATCAGAACATGGACGAAGCCAATTTAAAGAAAACAGCCATCACACAGCAAAGATCACATCAGTACTCACAGCAAAGTTGACATCAGAACATGGACGAAGCCAATTTAAAGAAAACAGCCATCACACAGCAAAGATCACATCAGTACTCACAGCAAAGTTGACATCAGAACATGGACGAAGCCAATTTAAAGAAAACAGCCATCACACAGCAAAGATCACATCAGTACTCACAGCAAAGTTGACATCAGAACATGAACGAAGCCAATTTAAAGAAAACAGCCATCACACAGCAAAGATCGCATCAGTACTCACAGCAAAGTTGACATCAGAACATCGACGAAGCCAATTTAAAGAAAACAGCCATCACACAGCAAAGATCAGATCAGTACTCACAGCAAAGTTGACATCAGAACATGGACGAAGCCAATTTAAAGAAAACAGCCATCACACAGCAAAGATCGCATCAGTACTCACAGCAAAGTTGACATTAGAACATGGACGAAGCCAATTTAAAGAAAACAGCCATCACACAGCAAAGATCACATCAGTACTCACAGCAAAGTTGACATCAGAACGTGGACGAAGCCAATTTAAAGAAAACAGCCATCACACAGCAAAGATAGCATCAGTACCCACAGCAAAGTTGACATTAGAACATGGACGAAGCCAATTTAAAGAAAACAGCCATCACACAGCAAAGATCGCATCAGTACTCACAGCAAAGTTGACATTAGAACATGGACGAAGCCAATTTAAAGAAAACAGCCATCACACAGCAAAGATCGCATCAGTACTCACAGCAAAGTTGACATTAGAACATGGACGAAGCCAATTTAAAGAAAACAGCCATCACACATCAAAGATCACATCAGTACTCACAGCAAAGTTGACATCAGAACATGAACGAAGCCAATTTAAAGAAAACAGCCATCACACAGCAAAGATCGCATCAGTACTCACAGCAAAGTTGACATTAGAACATGGACGAAGCCAATTTAAAGAAAACAGCCATCACACAGCAAAGATCGCATCAGTACTCACAGCAAAGTTGACATTAGAACATGGACGAAGCCAATTTAAAGAAAACAGCCATCACACAGCAAAGATCACATCAGTACTCACAGCAAAGTTGACATCAGAACATGGACGAAGCCAATTTAAAGAAAACAGCCATCACACAGCAAAGATCGCATCAGTACTCACAGCAAAGTTGACATTAGAACATGGACGAAGCCAATTTAAAGAAAACAGCCATCACACAGCAAAGATCGCATCAGTACCCACAGCAAAGTTGACATTAGAACATGGACGAAGCCAATTTAAAGAAAACAGCCATCACACAGCAAAGATCGCATCAGTACTCACAGCAAAGTTGACATTAGAACATGGACGAAGCCAATTTAAAGAAAACAGCCATCACACAGCAAAGATCGCATCAGTACTCACAGCAAAGTTGACATTAGAACATGGACGAAGCCAATTTAAAGAAAACAGCCATCACACAGCAAAGATCGCATCAGTACTCACAGCAAAGTTGACATCAGAACATGAACGAAGCAAATTTAAAGAAAACAGCCATCACACAGCAAAGATCACATCAGTACTCACAGCAAAGTTGACATCAGAACATGGACGAAGCCAATTTAAAGAAAACAGCCATCACACAGCAAAGATCACATCAGTACTCACAGCAAAGTTGACATCAGAACATGAACGAAGCAAATTTAAAGAAAACAGCCATCACACAGCAAAGATCACATCAGTACTCACAGCAAAGTTGACATCAGAACATGGACGAAGCCAATTTAAAGAAAACAGCCATCACACAGCAAAGATCGCATCAGTACTCACAGCAAAGTTGACATTAGAACATGGACGAAGCCAATTTAAAGAAAACAGCCATCACACAGCAAAGATCACATCAGTACTCACAGCAAAGTTGACATCAGAACATGAACGAAGCCAATTTAAAGAAAACAGCCATCACACAGCAAAGATCGCATCAGTACTCACAGCAAAGTTGACATTAGAACATGGACGAAGCCAATTTAAAGAAAACAGCCATCACACAGCAAAGATCGCATCAGTACTCACAGCAAAGTTGACATTAGAACATGGACGAAGCCAATTTAAAGAAAACAGCCATCACACAGCAAAGATCACATCAGTACTCACAGCAAAGTTGACATCAGAACATGGACGAAGCCAATTTAAAGAAAACAGCCATCACACAGCAAAGATCACATCAGTACTCACAGCAAAGTTGACATCAGAACATGAACGAAGCAAATTTAAAGAAAACAGCCATCACACAGCAAAGATCACATCAGTATATGGAAAAAAGGCGTATTCGAGAAAGCGAAGCACAAACCACAACAATGATACCATCAATTTTAAATTCGTCTGGCTTTTTTTTTTTCATTTTTAATTAACAACATGTCACGAGACATTATTCACGACACGTCACTTAATCAAATTACAATATTCCGTTTGTTCTTTATCACACGAAAAAGAAAAAAATCGCAAATGATTTATGCATATCGACTTGATATCGTCAGTTCTTTTTTATTTACACGTTAAGAGAAAAAAAATTAAATATTAATCTAAATGTCAGAACTCTCGCACCTAATTTTTTTTTTAATTACCTCTCAAAAAAAAATTTTTTTTCGAATTTCATTTCTCACAATTCGAAACGGAACGAAAGAAAAACCGAAACCCGAAAACGCGCCACACGCTCAAAAAAAACGAAACCCACAACGAAAACTGAAATCGAGTGGTATACGTAAACAAAGTGGATTACGCTTCGGCGGCGGTGAGCACAATGCACGTGACCATATCGGCTCGTAACCCAGGCAACCGGAAACCACGTGACGGGGGACAGCACCGAGCTCTTCGGAGAGCGCGCGAGAGACCTGAAAATGCCCGCGTGGACGGGGAAAAATACACGAGCAGCAGCATCAGCAACAGCATCGTCATCTCTCTCAAACGCTCTGCAACTTCGCAGCATTTCTTGCGATATTAATCTTTTTTTTTTCTTAATTATTGCCACCGTATTTTTCTCAATCACGAGACATTCCTTTGCCAACGGCAATTAGTTTTTAATCTCCGTCTTCGACCAGACGCGCCAGAAAGGTGACGTTCCTGTAATTTTAATTCCAGCTGTCATCTATAGAGATTACATCCCCCTCTCCATCCGCTCTCCCACCCTCTCTCTCTCTGTCTGTCTCCCTTCTTCTTCTCGCCCCCCCCCTCCCAACCTAACATCACCCCCCTACACAGTGAGATGAGAAACAGTTGCTGATGCGCTGCTGGTCTTCAACCCCCATACTCCCACTGTTCTAATGAACTTAAGGCTCGGGCAAGGCGGGCACACTCACCATCGCTGGGCCTTTTCACAGAGTGAGGATGTTAAGATAACGGCGGATTCTTTAATTTAGACGGCGGATTTCTGATCGATGCGGCGGCGATGACTTTTGGCGCTCGCGCCTGAAAATAATGATTCCGTGCGTTTCAGACCCTACCTGGGCTTGGAATGAGACTCTTTGCTAATGAGTGCTAACGCCTGACAAAGCTAAGGATTGGGATGAGGATGAGCGCTTGGGAAGATGAGGTGGGAGAGTGAGGAGGAGGAGGAGGGCTGAGAAAGATGAGGAGGAGAAAGGGGAATTGAGTTAAAGTAAGGTAGAGAGCTGAGGAAGATGAAGAGGAGCACTGATGAAGATGAGGAGGAGGAGGAGTGGCGACCTAATTTCGCCGCTGCCACCAAACGGTGATGTTCTTACAAGAAGCACCTGCTTCTGGTCTTCGTCAGTGAAATAATCATGTCGGAAACAAATACTGGTGGTTGCCATTTCTTCCCCCCCCCCGTCAATTTTTTTCGTTCGCTCCCAATTTCCTCATCACTTCGCGCTCCTCTCCGTTTAAAAAAGGACAAATGATGACACGTGATGGAAGGGGGAAGTATACACTCCTCCCTCCCTCCCTCTTTTAAGGCATCTCTCAGCATCCATCCTTTCTGACAATGATGCGACGCAAACGGAGATTGCAACGTCGAAGGATATTTTGGGCTTTTCTTTTTTTTCTGATTATTATGCGTTCGCGTTATTTTTTTTTTAATATTTCAGGTACCGAAAAAAAATTATTTTCTCATTTCGTCGTTCGTTCAATGACAATGATGCGGAGAGATTTTCTGGGCGCATAATTAGAAGAATACAAATATTAAATTTTTTTGTCTCTTTTTGTCGACAAGTGAAAGGGCACACAGCAGCTGTTGCCAATTGTCCTTTGTATCTGGCCAGAGCCGTATTTGGAGGGGGGGTAAGGTGCTTAGCCCCTTTCTGAGAATGCTAAGAGGGGGTAAGGAGATAACCACCCCTCTGAGAATGCTAGGAGGGGTAAGGAGATAACCCCCACTTTGAGAATGCTAGGAGGGGTAAGAAGATAACCCCCCTCTGAGAATGCTAGGAAGGGGGTAAAGGAGATAACCCCCCACTCTGAGAATGCTAGGAGGGGTAAGGAGATAACCCCCCACTCTGAGAATGCTAGGAGGGGTAAGGAGATAACCCCCCACTCTGAGAATGCTAGGAGGGGTAAGGAAATAACCCCCCACTCTGAGAATGCTAGGAGGGGGTAAAGGAGATAACCCTCCCTCTGAGAATGCTAGGAGGGGGGTAAGGAGATAACCCCCCTCTGAGAATGCTAGGAGGGGGAAAGGAGATAACCCCCTTCCGAGAATGCTAGGAGGGGGTAAAGGAGATAACCACCCCTCTGAGAATGCTAGGAGGGGGAAAGGAGATAACCCCCCTTTGAGAATGCTAGGAGGGGGTAAAGGAGATAACCCCCCTTTGAGAATGCTAGGAGGGGGTAAGGAGATAACCCCCCTCTGAGAATGCTAGGAAGGGGGTAAAGGAGATAACCCCCCACTCTGAGAATGCTAGGAGGGGTAAGGAGATAACCCCCCACTCTGAGAATGCTAGGAGGGGGTAAAGGAGATAACCCCCCTTTGAGAATGCTAGGAGGGGGTAAAGGAGATAACCCCTCTCTCTGAGAATGCTAGGAGGGGGAAAGGAGATAACCCCCTTCCGAGAATGCTAGGAGGGGGTAAAGGAGATAACCACCCCTCTGAGAATGCTAGGAGGGGGAAAGGAGATAACCCCCCACTCTGAGAATGCTAGGAGGGGTAAGGAGATAACCCCCCACTCTGAGAATGCTAGGAGGGGGTAAAGGAGATAACCCCCCTTTGAGAATGCTAGGAGGGGGTAAAGGAGATAACCCCTCTCTCTGAGAATGCTAGGAGGGGGAAAGGAGATAACCCCCTTCCGAGAATGCTAGGAGGGGATAAAGGAGATAACCACCCCTCTGAGAATGCTAGGAGGGGGAAAGGAGATAACCCCCCACTCTGAGAATGCTAGGAGGGGTAAGGAGATAACCCCCCACTCTGAGAATGCTAGGAGGGGGTAAAGGAGATAACCCCCCTTTGAGAATGCTAGGAGGGGGTAAAGGAGATAACCCCTCTCTCTGAGAATGCTAGGAGGGGGAAAGGAGATAACCCCCTTCCGAGAATGCTAGGAGGGGGTAAAGGAGATAACCACCCCTCTGAGAATGCTAGGAGGGGGAAAGGAGATAACCCCCCTTTGAGAATGCTAGGAGGGGGTAAAGGAGATAACCCCCCACTCTGAGAATGCTAGGAGGGGGTAAAGGAGATAACCCCCCTTTGAGAATGCTAGGAGAGGGTAAAGGAGATAACCCCCCACTCTGAGAATGCTAGGAGGGGTAAGGAGATAACCCCCCACTCTGAGAATGCTAGGAGGGGGTAAAGGAGATAACCCCCCCTTTGAGAATGCTAGGAGGGGGTAAAGGAGATAACCCCTCTCTCTGAGAATGCTAGGAGGGGGAAAGGAGATAACCCCCTTCCGAGAATGCTAGGAGGGGGTAAAGGAGATAACCATCCCTCTGAGAATGCTAGGAGGGGGAAAGGAGATAACCCCCCTTTGAGAATGCTAGGAGGGGGTAAAGGAGATAACCCCCCTTTGAGAATGCTAGGAGGGGGTAAGGAGATAACCCCCCTCTGAGAATGCTAGGAAGGGGGTAAAGGAGATAACCCCCCTCTGAGAATGCTAGGAAGGGGGTAAAGGAGATAAACCCCCCACTCTGAGAATGCTAGGAGGGGTAAGGAGATAACCCCCCACTCTGAGAATGCTAGGAGGGGTAAGGAGATAACCCCCTCTGAGAATGTTAGGAGGGGGTAAGGAGATAACCCCCCCCCCTCTGAGAATGCTAGGAGGGGTAAAGGAGATAACCCCCTCTGAGAATGCTAGGAGGGGGTAAGAAGATAACCCCTCTCTGAGAATGCTAGGAGGGGGTAAAGGAGATAACCCCCCTCTGAGAATGCTAGGAGGGGGAAAGGAGATAACCCCCCTCTGAGAATGCTAGGAGGGTGTAAGGAGATAACCACCACCCCCTCTGAGAATGCTAGGAGGGGTAAGGAGATAACCCCCTTCCAAGAATGCTAGGAGGGGGTAAAGGAGATAACCCCTCCCCTCTGAGAATGCTAGGAGGGGTAAGGAGATAACCCACTTCTAAGAATGCTAGGAGGGGGTAAAGGAGATAACCCCTCCCCTCTGAGAATGCTAGGAGGGGGTACGGAGATAACCCTCCCCTGAGAATGCTAGGAGGGGTAAGGAGATAACCCCCTTCCGAGAATGCTAGGAGGGGGTAAAGGAGATAACCCTCCTTTGAGAATGCTAGGAAGGGGTAAGGAGATAACCCTCCTCCCCCCTCTGAGAATGCTAGTATGGTTAATCCAGAACAAAAATTATAAAATCTGCGCATATTTCACGTACTTTTCAAGGACTTTTTTTTTAAAGCTTCTGAAAAATATTACGCAACAATGGAAATTTTGAATTTCAATTGTTGAATAGATTGAAAAAATTGAATTGAAAAATTGATAAAAAATTTATTCAAACAAAAAAAATTCAGTCTTTTGACCCTCCCCCCTTTCGTCGCTCAGTCGGTAGCGCGCCAGGCTCGTAATCTGTAGTTCCCAGGTTCGAGTCCCAGCTGGGTCAGCTTTGAGATTTATCTCCGCAAAATTCCCCGCCCTGCCCACGGTCAGTAGGGGACACCGATGGGCTTGGAAAGGCCGCCGTCCGTTGGATGGGACGTTAAGCCGTGGCCCCGTGTGCGGAAGAGACGTACCCTGTGCACGTTAAAGAACACGCTGGATGGCCTTGACGGGAGGCTACCATCTGTCTCCCAACAGCTGTTCCAGTGGGTCCCCCCCCCAACCTTCTCTGAGCCTTCGGGGTCCTTGTGACCTGGCCATTTAGCCCATGGTGTGTAAAAAAGTGCCTCTCAGAGGTAAAACAACCCAACGTTAAAGATCACACTGGATGGCCTTGACGGGAGGCTACCATCTGTCTCCCAACAGCTCTTCCAGTGGGTCCCCTCCCCCAACCTTCTCTGAGCCTTCTTTATACACAAAAAATACTCGCTCAGAGAGAAATCACTTTCTCAACAAAACCATAAAACTTCGCCAACCAACTTTAAACAAGTATACACCCATCTAAAAATTAACCGTCAGCTTCTTATAATCCCTCCCCTTGTACTCCCCTCATCAGCAACTACTACTTCCAAATCCTCATCTCCTTCACCTTCTCATTCGTTAAGACACACAATAAAGAACTCACCCCCATCACCTATTCCGTTCAGTCATCCTCTTCCAATCCCCATTCAACAATATCCATCCCTTTGTTGACTCTCAAATTAAGGACCACGACCACTCCTCAAAGCGCACGAGCCAGAAATCGCATCCTCATCGCCACACTAACATCTCCACCCCCCCACTTTCCGCATCCTTTGCGTTCTTCAAAAGATATCCTCCCTCATCTTCCACCACCGCGATCGCTCATCCCTCCCACTCAACCCTCCCTCGCACGTGCGCGCAAAGAGCTCTCTCTCTCGCGCACACTTCTCCATCCGTCCATCCGTCCGTCCGTCCGATGTAAGATGGTCTGGGAAAACTGTTTACCATAATGTGCGTTCAGGAATTTTAATCAAGGTGCAGTAATAACTTGGAAGTCGTCTTTTCCTCCTATAGGTAAAAGCTATGACCTTCCGGGTCAGAGCCGCGCTGTCCGCACCCACCACTCCGAACTTACAACCCCCCCCACCACCACCACCACCACCACCACAAGCTTCCTACTGGTTCGGTGAACAAGACCCTTTCGTTAGTTTGTTATCCTTCCACCTTTCTATCTTTTAACCTCCCTCCTCCCGTCCTCTTTCTGTCTTATCCTTTACTGATGCTCTCTCCTCATCTCTCCGTACGCTCCGTACGCGTACGGAGTCATAATTACAGGCACAAAAACTGTAAATGTGAATAGTTTAGTGTGTTGTAATTAACAAAGGCACACACACACTCTGGGCAGTGGAATTCAGTATAGCTTGGTCGGATGAGTTTGGTAAAGCTGTGCCCATCTCCATCCTCCTCCTCATCTTCTTATTTCTTTGCAGCTTCTTATTCTTGACTCCCGTAAGTAGAGGCAGGGGGGGGAGAGTAAGATAGAGAGAGAGGAGGGGACGAAACACAGCGAGCGTGGCACGCGCGTCCAAAGCATTCTCCTCCGTTTTCTCGCGCGCTTCCTCCGCGTACTCCTCTCTCTCGGCTCATTCATTCACTCCTCCTCCTCCACCTGAATGAGGGGAGTTCGCGGGGGGGGGGAAGGAGTTTGCTATTATGTCGCAACTCTTCCCATCATTCCACGCGACTGGCTCTCCATAGCGCACGGGGGGGGGACGAATTCTCTTGATGAATAAAACATTGTCCCCATTGTGTTCGACAGTAATTAAATGTTTTCGCTGACTGCCAATGGCCGGCGACAGGAAGGCGGCCATGTTTGCACTGGCCAGAGACAAAAGGCCAACTCACACGGAAGGCAATAAATGAGGCTAGCCCATGCTCGCTCTACTCCCTCCTCATCCCAGCTTCTCCTCCTCCCCATCTCAACTTTTCCTCCTCCCCATCTCAACTTCCCCTCCTCCCCATCCCAGTTTCTCCTCCTCCCCATCTCAGCTTCTCCTACTCCTCCCCATCTCAACTTTTCCTCCTCCCCATTTCAACTTCTCTTCCTCCTCCTCCTCCTCATTGCAACTTCTCCATCCTCCTCCTGGACACTGCCGGACAGAATAGGAACCTTCGACGATAAAAGCGAGGAAAACGCGGGAGAATATGGGAGGAGGGAGAGGAGGACGAGGAGGGGGGAGGATGTGCACCGCTGACAGCACGGCGATAGCCATAGATCATTAACACATCATATCATGCAACGGCGGACGGTGCCAACAATTGACGCCATCCCCTCCCCATTCTTCCTCTGCTTCCAAATGTCATCCCACCCGCATCCTCTCCCAATCTCCTTCCTCTCTGCCCCCTCCCCCCATCCTCTCTCCTTTTCTAAACTATTGCTAACCCTTAAAGTTTTCGTCCGACGAACCGGATTTTGCAAATCATCCGTGTCGCTTTATGCCCTAGTTGATGCTAGCCAGTCAGTCCTCGTGGTGACGAACAACAGGAATGGACCGTGCCGTCGTGCCTCGTGATTGGTTACAGACACAGAGCTGCCTCTCCGCACCAAAAGATAACTGATTCCCTCCCGCCGGATGTTGTGTTGCCGAGCTGGCCGCGGCCCCTGGCGAGAGCGAGCTTGCAGCGTCGCCTGGCGACCGTCGACAACGTGTCACGTCAGCCTGTCACACGACGACAACGTGTCTAAGGCACGTGACTGTGACAGCGGCGCCCGAATCTCCCTTCTCCACAGCACAACACCCACCACTCCCACCCCCTGCCCCGCCCCCCTTTGTTTATGAAGTCATTACCCAAATCTCTCTAAATGGTTCCTACTGAATCAGCAAGCTTTCGGGGACAGTTTGGTAAGACTTGATTTCTGTACACTGACTCTATGGCATGACGTAGACAATACAATTTTTATAGGATATCTAGTCAACATCTTCCTGGATTGCACACACACCTCGCACTGACTCCCACACCCCCCACACATACCTCGCACTGACGCCCCCCCCCACACACACACATCTTTACTCAGTTGTCCTATAATCGACCGATTCATGTTAAATATACATTACATTGCTAAAAGTATTGCCAGTTCTAGTTAGGTTGTTTTACCTCTGAGCGGCACTTCTTTTTCACACCATGGGCTAAATGGCCAGGTCACATGGACCCCGAAGGCTCAGAGAAGGTTGGGGGAGGGGACCCACTGAAACAGCTGTTGGGAGACAGATGGTATCCTCCCGTCAAGGACATCCAGTGTGTTCTTTAACGTTGAGTTGTTTTACCTCTGAGCGGCACTTTTTTGGACACCATGGGCTAAATGGCCAGGTCACATGGACCCCGAAGGCTCAGAGAAGGTTGGGGGAGGGGACCCACTGGAACAGCTGTTGGGAGACAGATGGTATCCTCCCGTCAAGGCCATCCAGTGTGCTCTTTAACGTTGAGTTGTTTTACCTCTGAGCGGCACTTTTTTGCACACCATGGGCTAAATGGCCAGGTCACATGGACCCCGAAGGCTCAGAGAAGGTTGGGGGAGGGGACCCACTGGAACAGCTGTTGGGAGACAGATGGTAGCCTCCCGTCAGGCCATCCAGCGTGTTCTTTAACGGGGTTTGTTTTACCTCTGAGCGGCACTTTTTTGCACACCATGGGCTAAATGGCCAGGTCACATGGACCCCGAAGGCTCAGAGAAGGTTGGGGGAGGGGACCCACTGGAACAGCTGTTGGGAGACAGATGGTAGCCTCCCGTCAAGGCCATCCAGCGTGTTCTTTAACGTTGGGTTGTTTTACCTCTGAGCGGCACCTTTTTGCACAAAATGGGTTAAATGGCCAGGTCACAAGGACCCCGAGGGTTTAGACGAGATTGCGGTAGGGGACCCACTAGAACGCCAGTCGTATACAGATGGTAGCCTCCCGTCAAGGCCATCCAGTGTATTCTTTAATGTGCACAGGACTGACCATGGGCAGGGATAATACCATGGGCATAAATCTCAACGCTGACACAGCTGGGACTCGAACCTGGGAACTACAGATTACGAGCCTGGCGCGCACCGACTGAGCCACCCCCGCCCCACACTAACAATAGCAAAAAGAAATTAGATATTTTCGACTCTGTAACTGTCCTCCGTTAATGTAAAAAAAAAAACAAAAAAAATCTGCGGTATACGAGTAAGATTGATGAACAGAAAGTAGACGCAGAAGGCTTACGGAAAAGTTCAACAAGGGTCATATCTAGGTAATAGTCATTCTTGTAGAGTTTCAAGTTTTTTGTTTCTGTGACCTACCGTGACCCCTATTAAAGTCCCGGCATAAAGCACATTGTGCGGCGAACTATCATCAAGAACAGGGGAGCGTTGAAACCTCCTCCTCCTCAAAACTCATATTTCTTTGACGTAGATATTATTTTTTTCTCTTTTAAACGAGATCTCTATTTCTTTCTACAAGGTGAAAGTTGAAATTAGATGTGGATTTTGTCTAAATGAGGAATCGTACGAATGACTTAAGATTATTCTGTGCTTTTATTTTGTTTTTGTAAGTAGATATATGTGCAGTTATGTTTCCAGGATTGACTGTTTCAAAGGGGTGGATGGGGGGGGGGGTCAGTCGGAAGCGCGCTAGGTTCGAGTCGCAGCTAGGTCAGCGTTGAGATTTATCTCCGCAAAACTCCCCGTCCTGCAAACGGTCAGTAGGGGACACCGATGGGCTTGGAAAGGCCTTCGTCCGTCGGATGGGACGTTAAGCCGTGGCCCCGTGTGCGGGAGAGCCATACCCTGTGCACGATAAAGACACGCTGGATGGTCTTGACTGGATGCTATCATCTGTCTCCCAACAGCTGTTCCAGTGGGTCCCCTTCCCCAACCTTCTCTGAGCCTTCGGGGTCCTTGTGACCTGGCCATTTAGCCCATGGTGTGCAAAAAAGTGCCGCTCAGAGGTAAAAGAACCCAATGTTAAAGAATACGCTGGATGGCCTTGACGGGAGGCTACCATCTGTCTCCCAACAGCTGTTCCAGTGGGTCCCCTCCGCCAACCTTCTCTGAGCCTTCGGAGTCCTTGTGACCTGGCCATTTATCCCATGGTATGCAAAAAAGTCCTTCTCAGAGATAAAACAACCCAACATTAAACAACACACTGGATGGCCTTGACAGGAGGCTACCATCTGTCTCCCAACAGCTGTTCCAGTGAGATCCCTCCCCAAACATTCCTTGGATCATTGGGGCCCTTGTACACAGGATTTCATCTAATCTATACAAGGGGTACGCCAGTTACATAGTTACATACACATTTCCAGAGGGTACGTGAAGCATAAAAGGTTGAGAACCACTGTTATAGATAATACTTTTGAAAAATAAATTTGAATTAAAAAAAAAATGTTTGAATTTCAGTTACGTCATTCATTACGTAAAAGATCGACCAATTGATTACCTCAGGTGTGTTTTTCTTAAAGTCCCTGCTAAGGTCGACGAGCTTTTTTCTCGAGCTGTCACTTTCATCTTGTCTGTTGGCCAGTTCTGTAGCAGTAACATCAAGTTCTTTCTGCAAGAAAAAGGAATCACAAATTATATTAATCACTATTTTACTACATTCGATGTTTATTTCAGAGTGCATAGCTACTATAGATACAATTGACCACTAAATAGAGACTTACCTCCGCAAAACTCCCCGCCCTGCTCACGGTCAGTAGGGGACACCGATGGGCTTGGAAAGGACGTCGTCCGTCGGATGGGACGTTAAACCGTGGCCCCGTGTGTGTGAGAGAGCCATACCCTGTGCACGAAAAAGATTACTCTGGATGGCCTTGACGGGAGGCTACCCTCTGTCTCCCAACAGCTATTCCAGTGGGTCCCCTCCCCTAACCTCTGAGCCTTCGGGGTCCTTGTGACCTGGCCATTTAGCCCATGATGTTAAAAAAAAGCGCTACGAAGAAGTAAAACAACCCACCCTAGGAGAGCCATACCCTGTGCACGTTAAAGAACACACTGGATGGCCTTGACGGGAGGCTACCATTTGTCTCCCAACAGCTGTTCCAGTGGGTCCCCTCCTCCAACCTTCTCTGAGCCTTCGGGGTCCATGCGACCTAGCCATTTAGCCCGTTGTGTGTAAAAAAGTGCCGGTCAGAGGTAAAACAACCCAACGTTGAAGAACACACTGGATGGCCTTAGCGGGAGGCTACCATCTGTCTCCCAACAGCTGTTCCAGTGGGTCCCCTCCCCCAACCTTCTCTGAGCCTTCGGGATCCATGCGACCTGGCCATTTAGCCCGTTGTGTGTAAAAAAAGTGCCGCTCAGAGGTAAAACAACCCAATGTTAAAGAACACACTGGATGGCCTTGACGGGTGGCTACCATCTGTCTCCCAACAGCTATTCCAGTGGGTCCCCTCTCCCAACCTTCAGGGTCCTTGTGACCTGGCCATTTAGCCCATGGTGTGAAAAAAAATGCCACTCAGAAGTAAAACAACCCAACGTTAAAGAACACACTGGATGACCTTGACGGGAAGCTACCATCTGTCTCCCAACAGCTGTTCCAGTGGATCCCCTCCCCCAACCTTCTCTGATCCTTCGGGGTCCATGCGACCTGGCCATTTAGCCCATGGTGTGCAAAAAAGTGTTGCTGAGAGGAAAACAATGTAACCCTTAAAAAAAAAAGGACTTAATTTAAAAATAACTATATTTTTGCTCTGATTTTTCTCACACTGTAAAATAACTCTGTGCTACTACTCCCATCATCTGATTTTCTTTCTGCCAAAAAACGCGCACCTCTCTAAATGAGCCAACCCCCACCCCCCCATCCCCCTCGCGCTTAACGTCATAAACAAGAAAGCACGCCACGAAATCGTTTATTTGAAAATATTTTTGTATAAAAAAAAATATATAAAAGCTACCGAAGAAAATTCAAACGACTTAGTTTGGAATTCGTACCGCCTCTTTTCAAAAATCTTTGCTGTACTAATCGCAATCCATCCTCTTCCTACTCTCCTTCTGACCTCCCCCCCTTTCATCCTCCCACCCCTCCCATACGTTTTCTTTTGAAAAAAATTTTTTTTCATCTCCAACGTTAATGAAGACGTCAGTTCTGTGAGCTAAAAATAAATGGACTGGTAACTATAACGTCGTTTTGATTCCTACACGAAAAACCGTTTTCCTGAAATGCACATCCCTTGAATTGCTGCATTAAAATTCACAAAAGGCTCCTTTATGCGTCCCCCCCCCCACCCTCTTACACACCCCCTCATTTTCTTGCCGCCGATCGTGAGGTTAGAGGGTGTTGGCGGTGAAGAGGAACACTTCTTTCTGACTTTTTTTAAAAAAAAAAAGCCGAAAAGGAACTCGTAATCCTTATATACATTGCAATGTAAAACTTTTTAGAAAGGAAAAAAAAAAAATGAGAAAAAGAACACCATTTTTTGCGTCGTTCTGGGGACTTGACAGTTCGGTGAGTTTTACTTGATGGAATTTTTCGCAGGGGAGGGTCAGAAAAGAGCGATTTCGCGCCACACGCGCGCGTTTTTCGTCTCGTTACGTGAAATGCTGTTTGTTGGGCAAAAAAAAAAAGGAAAAATCCTATTTACCAATAAGAGGAAGAATAAAATAAAAAAAAAAATAAAAAAAAATTTAAAAAAAATTATTTTAGCCTTTTCCCATTTCTGCAACAGTGCAGGAATGCTCGCGCGATGGCTCTGAACCGCGCGGCATGCGTTTCTGAGTGCGTGACATTGTTGCCTTTTGCGGTGTTGCCATATTGGGAAGTTTTAACTTTTAAAGAAAACTTATTCCGTCGGCAAAGGCCACTCTATCAAGCTACCTAGCCAAGAACAATATGAAGCAAGTTGAATGCGAGAGATTTCGCCAATAGCTTGAAAACCGTGGGCTTGGAAGTGAAAGGGGGAGGGTGTAGATGAGGAGGGGGGGTGGGGTGGGGGGTTGAAGAAAACGAGGGGGGTATATGTGGAATCTTCTAGAAGAAAATTAGTTTGGGAAACTACGAGCGTAAATACATCTTCGGGAGTTCATTCTGCTCTAATATTCCTGTAATTCTATGGAGTTTGCGTGTTTCAAGTATGAAATGGCTTTTTGCTCAAGTGTGTGTCTGGCCAGATCGAGTTTTGGGGGAAGTGCGTAGAGGAATCTCTCTAATCCGCTTCTCTGCTGTGCGGTCTATTCTACAAGGGAGTGTGCTACTGCGCGTAATTTTGAATGCTTTACCTGATGTTGTTGTTGTTCTTTGCTGTTGTTTATCAAGTTTTGATTCGGCGCGTGCGTTTTGTGCTGCGAGACAGAGAGAGAGAATGAATTTTTGAATTTTCGGGAAATGAGATGGGTTAGGAGGAAGGGAAATTAATTAAAATGCAAATTGGGCCACGTGATGACCTAGGTTCGGTAACTGATAAGATCATTTACATGTTTTGCAGTTAATGTGAATTGTTGCGTATTGGGTTGTTTTACCTCTGAGCGGCACTTTTTTTGCAAACCATGGGTTAAATGGTCAGGTCACAACGACCCCGAAGGCTCAGAGAAGGTTGGGGGAGGGGACCCACTGGAACAGCTGTTGGGAGACAGATGGTAGCCTCCCGTCAAGGCCATTCAGTGTGTTCTTTAACGTTGGGTTGTTTTACCTCTGAGCGGGACTTTTTTGCACACCATGGGCTAAATGGCCATGTCACAAGGACCCCGAAGGCTCAGAGATGATTGACGGAGGGACCCACTGGAACAGCTGTTGGGAGACGACAGATGGTAGGCTGCTATTAAGGTCATCTAGTGTGTTCTTTAACCTGCACAGAGTATGGCTTTCCCTACAGACGCCGCCAAGGGGTCGGGGTACTCAGTCGGTGCCAGATTAATTTCCACATCCTGAGTTATCTGCAGTTCCCAGGTTCGAGTCCTAGTTAGGTCAGCGTTGAGATTTATCTCTGCAAAAATCCACGCCCTGCCCACGGTCAGTAGGGGACACCGATGGGCTTGGAAAGACCACCGTCCGTCGGATGGGACGTTAAGCCGTGGCGCCGTGTGCGGGAGACCCATACCCTGTGCGTTAAAGAACACGCTGGATGGCCTTGACGGGAGGCTACCATCTGTCTCCCAACAGCTGTTCCAGTGGGTCCCCTCCACCAACCTTCTCTGAGCCTTCGGGGTCCTTGTGACCTGGCCATTTAGCCCATTTTGTGCAAAAAAGTGCCTCTGAGAGGTAAAACAACCCAACGTTAAAGAACACGCTGGATGGTTTTGACGGGAGGCTACCATCTGTCTCCCAACAGCTGTTCCAGTGAGTCCCCTCCCCCAACCTTCTCTGAGCCTTCGGGGTCCTTGTGACCTGGTCATTTAGCCCATTTTGTGCAAAACAGTGCCGCTCAGAGGTAAAACAACCCAACGTTGAAGAACACGCTGGATGGCCTTGACGGGAGGCTACCATCTGTCTCCCAACAGCTGTTCCAGTGAGTCCCCTCCCCCAACCTTCTCTGAGCCTTCGGGGTTTGTGACCTGGCCATTTAGCCCATTTTGTGCAAAACAGTGCCGCTCATAGGTAAAACAACCCAACGTTAAAGAACACGCTGGATGGCCTTGACGGGAGGCTACCATCTGTCTCCCAACAGCTGTTCCAGTGAGTCCCCTCCCCCAACCTTCTCTGAGCCTTCGGGGTCCTTGTGACCTGGCCATTTAGCCCATTTTGTGCAAAAAAAGTGCCTCTGAGAGGTAAAACAACCCAACGTTAAAGAACACGCTGAATGGCCTTGACGGGAGGCTACCATCTGTCTCCCAACAGCTGTTCCAGTGAGTCCCCTCCCCCAACCTTCTCTGAGCCTTCGGGGTCTTTGCGACCTGGCCATTTATCCAATTGTGTGCAAATAAAAAATGCCATTCTGAGTTGAAAATTCGAAACAAACTCTAGCGAGCTTTAACGACGACATTTCAAAATAATCGAAGATTTAGATGTGAACAGTTATTAATAGTTATAAAAAAAAACTGTTTCTATTTATGTCTTAACATAAAAAAATAATTCTATACAAATAGACAGATGGTAAAAGGAGATGAGAAAAGAGTCGAAAAAGCTATTCTCTTTTTAAAAAAGAGTGACTTCTTTAAACGTGAAGAAAAGCCTTGCGAATGCTGGTAAACCGAAGCCAGCCACCCAGCGGCAGACAATTCCCACAGAATGAATGAACTCTGCGAACAAATAAGTGGGTCAAGGGTCAACAAAGGCTGCCGAAGACGAGGCGACCACGACTACACCGACTTGAAGTGGAAGGTCAACATGACAAGCGGTTGAGAATCTTTCGGCGTCTTTGAAAAAAGGCCGTTACGGAGAAAAGACTCGCAGCAAATTGGAGGGTGGGAAGTTACCCAGTAAAGTGGTGGGAGGGAAGATTACCGAGCACATTGGTGGGTGGGAAGTTATCGAGTAAAGTGGTGGGAGGGAAGTTACCGAGCACATTGGTGGATGGGAAGTTACCGAAAAAAAAAGCAAATTGGAGGGTACGAAGTTACCCAGTAAAGTGGTGGGAGGGAAGATACCGAGCAAATTGGTGGGTAGGAAGTTACCGAGTAAAGTGGAGGGTGGGAAGTTACTGAGCAAATTGGAGGGTGGGAAGTTACTGAGCAAATTGGAGGGTAGGAAGTTACCCAGTAAAGTGGTGGGAGGGAAGATACGGAGCAAATTGGCGGGTGGGAAGTTAACGAGTGAAGTGGAGGGTGGGAAGTTACCGAACAAATTGGAGTGTAGGAAGTTACCCAGTAAAGTGGTGGGAGGGAAGATACCGTGCAAATTGGTGGGTGGGAAGTTACCGAGTAAAGTGGAGGGTGGGAAGTTACCGAGCAAATTGGAGGGTAGGAAGTTACCTAACAAAGTGGTGGGAGGGAAGATACCGAGCAAATTGGTGGATGGGAAGTTAACGAGTGAAGTGGAGGGTGGGAAGTTACCGAGCAAATTGGAGGGTAGGAAGTTACCCAACAAAGTGGTGGGAGGGAAGATACGGAGCAAATTGGTGGGTGGGAAGTTAACGAGTGAAGTGGAGGGTGGGAAGTTACCGAGCAAATCGGAAGGTAGGAAGTTACCCAGTAAAGTGGTGGGAGGGAAGATACGGAGCAAATTGGTGGGTGGGAAGTTAACGAGTGAAGTGGAGGGTGGGAAGTTACCGAACAAATTGGAGTGTAGGAAGTTACCCAGTAAAGTGGTGGGAGGGAAGATACCGTGCAAATTGGTGGGTGGGAAGTTACCGAGTAAAGTGGAGGGTGGGAAGTTACCGAGCAAATTGGAGGGTAGGAAGTTACCTAACAAAGTGGTGGGAGGGAAGATACCGAGCAAATTGGTGGATGGGAAGTTAACGAGTGAAGTGGAGGGTGGGAAGTTACCGAGCAAATTGGAGGGTAGGAAGTTACCCAACAAAGTGGTGGGAGGGAAGATACGGAGCAAATTGGTGGGTGGGAAGTTAACGAGTGAAGTGGAGGGTGGGAAGTTACCGAGCAAATCGGAAGGTAGGAAGTTACCCAGTAAAGTGGTGGGAGGGAAGATACCGAGCAAATTGGTGGGTGGGAAGTTACTGAGTAAAGTGGAGGGTGGGAAATTACCAAGCAAATTGGAGGGTAGGAAGTTACCCAACAAAGTGGTGGGAGGGAAGATACCGAGCAAATTGGTGGATGGGAAGTTAACGAGTGAAGTGGAGGGTGGGAAGTTACCGAGCAAATTGGAGGGTAGGAAGTTACCCAACAAAGTGGTGGGAGGGAAGATACCGAGCAAATTGGTGGATGGGAAGTTACCGAGTGAAGTGGAGGGTGGGAAGTTACTGAGCAAATTGGAGGGTAGGAAGTTACCCAACAAAGTGGTGGGAGGGAAGATACTGAGCAAATTGGTGGATGGGAAGTTACCGAGTAAAGTGGAGGGTGGGAAGTTACTGAGCAAATTGGAGGGTAGGAAGTTACCCAACAAAGTGGTGGGAGGGAAGATACCGAGCAAATTGCTGGCTGGGAAGTTACCGAGTGAAGTGGAGGGTGGGAAGTTACCGAGCAAATTGGAGGGAAGGAAGTTACCCAACAAAGTGGTGGGAGGGAAGATACTGAGCAAATTTCTGGATGGGAAGTTACCGAGTGAAGTGGAGGGTGGGAAGTTACTGAGCAAATTGGAGGGTAGGAAGTTACCCAACAAAGTGGTGGGAGGGAAGATACCGAGCAAATTGGCAAATTGGTGGATGGGAAGTTACCGAGTGAAGTGGAGGGTGGGAAGTTACTGAGTGAAGTGAAGGGTGGGAAGTTACTGAGCAAATTGGAGGGTAGGAAGTTACCCAACACAGTGGTGGGAGGGAAGATACCGAGCAAATTGGTGGATGGGAAGATACCGAGCAAATTGGTGGATGGGAAGATACCGAGCAAATTGGTGGATGGGAAGTTACCGAATGAAGTGGAGGGTGGGAAGTTACCGAGCAAATTGGAGGGTAGGACGTTACCCAACGAAGTGGTGGGAGGGAAGATACGGAGCAAATTGGTGGATGGGAAGTTACCGAGTGAAGTGGAGGGTGGGAAGTTACTGAGCAAATTGGAGGGTAGGAAGTTACCCAACAAAGTGGTGGGAGGGAAGATACCGAGCAAATTGGTGGATGGGAAGTTACCGAGTGAAGTGGAGGGTGGGAAGTTACTGAGCAAATTGGAGGGTAGGAAGTTACCCAACAAAGTGGTGGGAGGGAAGATACCGAGCAAATTGGTGGATGGGAAGTTACCGAGTAAAGTGGAGGGTGGGAAGTTACTGAGCAAATTGGAGGGTAGGAAGTTACCCAACAAAGTGGTGGGAGGGAAGATACCGAGCAAATTGCTGGCTGGGAAGTTACCGAGTGAAGTGGAGGGTGGGAAGTTACCGAGCAAATTGGAGGGAAGGAAGTTACCCAACAAAGTGGTGGGAGGGAAGATACTGAGCAAATTTCTGGATGGGAAGTTACCGAGTGAAGTGGAGGGTGGGAAGTTACTGAGCAAATTGGAGGGTAGGAAGTTACCCAACAAAGTGGTGGGAGGGAAGATACCGAGCAAATTGGCAAATTGGTGGATGGGAAGTTACCGAGTGAAGTGGAGGGTGGGAAGTTACTGAGTGAAGTGAAGGGTGGGAAGTTACTGAGCAAATTGGAGGGTAGGAAGTTACCCAACACAGTGGTGGGAGGCAAGATACCGAGCAAATTGGTGGATGGGAAGATACCGAGCAAATTGGTTGATGGGAAGATACCGAGCAAATTGGTGGATGGGAAGTTACCGAATGAAGTGGAGGGTGGGAAGTTACCGAGCAAATTGGAGGGTAGGACGTTACCCAACGAAGTGGTGGGAGGGAAGATACGGAGCAAATTGGTGGATGGGAAGTTACCGAGTGAAGTGGAGGGTGGGAAGTTACTGAGCAAATTGGAGGGTAGGAAGTTACCCAACAAAGTGGTGGGAGGGAAGATACCGAGCAAATTGGTGGATGGGAAGTTACCGAGTAAACTGGAGGGTGGGAAGTTACTGAGCAAATTGGAGGGTAGGAAGCTACCCAACAAAGTGGTGGGAGGGAAGATACCGAGCAAATTGCTGGCTGGGAAGTTACCGAATGAAGTGGAGGGTGGGAAGTTACCGAGCAAATTGGAGGGAAGGAAGTTACCCAACAAAGTGGTGGGAGGGAAGATACTGAGCAAATTGGTGGATTGGAAGTTACCGAGTGAAGTGGAGGGTGGGAAGTTACTGAGCAAATTGGAGGGTAGGAAGTTACCCAACAAAGTGGTGGGAGGGAAGATACCGAGCAAATTGGTGGATGGGAAGTTACCGAGTGATGTGGAGGGTGGGAAGTTACCGAGTGAAGTGAAGGGTGGGAAGTTACTATGCAAATTGGAGGGTAGGAAGTTACCCAACACAGTGGTGGGAGGGAAGATACCGAGCAAATTGGTGGATGGGAAGTTATCGAGCAAATTGAAGGATAGGAAGTTACCCAACGAAGTGGTGGGAGGGAAGGTACGGAGCAAATTGGTGGATGGGAAGTTACCGAGTGAAGTGGAGGGTGGGAAGTTACTGAGCAAATTGGAGGGTAGGAATTTACCCGACAAAGTGGTGGGAGGGAAGATACGGAGCAAATTGGTGGGTGGAAAGTTACCGAGTAAAGTGGAGGGTGGGAAGTTACTGAGCAAATTGGAGGGTAGGAAGTTACCCAACAAAGTGGTGGGAGGGAAGATACCGAGCAAATTTGTGGATGGGAAGTTACCGAGTGAAGTGGAGGGTGGGAAGTTACCGAGCAAATTGGAGGGTAGGAAGTTACCCAACAAAGTGGTGGGAGGGAAGATACGGAGCAAATTGGTGAATGGGAAGTTACCGAGTAAAGTGGAGAGTGGGAAGTTACCGAGCAAATTGGTGAGTGGGAAGTTACCGAGTAAATTGGAGGGTGGGAAGTTACTCAGTAAAGTGGTGGGAGGGAAGATACCGAGTAAAGTGGAGGGTGGGAAGTTACCGAGCAAATTGGAGGGTAGGAAGTTACCCACTAAAGTGGTGGGAGGGAAGATACCGAGCAAATTGGTGGATGGGAAGTTACCGAGTAAAGTGGAGGGTGGGAAATTACCCACTAAACTGGTGGGAGGGAAGATTACCGAGCGAATTGGTGAGTGGGAAGTTACCTACTAAACTGGAGGGTGGGAAGTTACCGAGTAAAGTGGAGGGTGGGAAGTTACCCAATAAAGTGGTGGGAAGGAAGATACCGAGCAAATTGGTGGATGGTAAGTTACCTAGTAAACTAGAGGGTGGGAAGTTACACAATAAAGTGGTGGGAGGGAAGATTATCGAGCAAATTGGTGAGTGGGAAGTTACCGAGTAAAGTGGAGAGTGGGAAGTTACCGAGTAAAGTGGAGAGTGGGAAGTTACTCAGTAAAGTGGTGGGAGGGAAGATACCGAGTAAAGTGGAGGGTGGGAAGTTACCGAGCAAATTGGAGGGTAGGAAGTTACCCAGTAAATTGGTGGGAGGGAAGATACCGAGCAAATTGGTAGATGGGAATTTACCGAGTGAAGTGGAGGGTGGGAAGTTTCCGAGCAAATTGCAGGGTAGGAAGTTACCCAACAAAGTGGTGGGAGGGAAGATACGGAGCAAATTGGTGGGTGGAAAGTTACCGAGTAAAGTGGAGGGTGGGAAGTTACTGAGCAAATTGGAGGGTAGGAAATTACCCAGTAAAGTGGTGGGAGGGAAGATACCGAGCAAATTGATGGATGGGAAGTTACCGAGTAAAGTGGAGGGTGGGAATTTACCGAGCAAATTGGAGGGTAGGAAGACACCGAGCAAATTGGCGGATGGGAAGTTACCTAGTAAACTAGAGGGTGGGAAGTTACCCAATAAAGTGGTGGGAGGGAAGATTACCGAACAAATTGGTGGGAGGGAAGTTACCGAGTAAAGTGGAGGGTGCAAAGTTACCTAGTAAACTGGAGGGTGGGAAGTTACTGAGGAAACATGAGGTTGAGAAGTTACCGAGTAAAGTGGAGGGTGGGAAGTTACTGAGAAAAGGGAATGGGAAGTTACAAAACCCGTTGGACGTAGGAAGTTTCAGAACACTCTGGAAAGTGTGAAATTACAAAGCAAACCGGAGGGTGGATGTTACATATCCAAATGGTGGGTTTGAAGTTATCAAGAAACTGGAACGTGGGAATTTACAAAGCAGACTTGACAGTGGAAGTTACCAATTTGGTGGTTGTGAAATTATGAAGCATTAATTAGCAGTATGTGCGTGAAGGTACCAACAACAAAGGCGGGTCATCGCAAACTAGACTGCGCATGCTCCGACTTTTTACGAACCATTCCTCTGTTTCTGGGAATATTTTTGTGTTTAAGACATCAAAATATGCGAAAACGTTTAAAACGTTTTTTACCTCTGAAGGCACTTTTTTACGCACAATGGGCTAAATGGCCAGGTCACATGGACCCCGAAGGCTCAGAGAAGGTTGGGGGAGGGGGCCCACTGGAATAGGTGTTGGGAGACAGATGGTAGTCTTCCGTCAAGGCCATCCAGTATGTTCTTTAACGTGCACAGGGTATGGCTCTCCGGCATAGGGGGTGGCGGGGGTGGCTCAGTCGGTAGCGCGCCAGGCTCGTAATCTGTAGTTCCCAGGTTCGAGTCCCAGCTGGGTCAGCGTTGAGATTTATCTCCGCAAAACTCCCCGCCCTGCCCACGGTCAGCAGGGGACACTGATGGGCTTGGAAAGGCCGCCGTCCATCGGATGGGACGATAAGCCGTGGCCCCGTGTGCGGGAGAGCCATACCCTGTGCACGTTAAAGAACATGCTGGATGGCCTTGACGGGAGGCTACCATCTGTCTCCCAACAGCTGTTCCAGTGGGTCCCCTCCCCCAACCTTCTCTGAGCCTTCGGGTTCCATGTGGCTTGGCCATTTAGCCCATGGTGTGCAAAAAAGTGCCGCTCAGAGGTAAAAACAATCCAATCCAGCATACGGGGCCAAGGCTTAACGTCCCATCCGACGGACGGAGGCCTTTCCAAACCCATCGGTGTCACCTACTGACCGTGAAGGGCGGGGAGTTTTGCGGAGATAAATCTCAACGCTGACTCAGCTATGACTCGAACCTGGGAACTGCACATTACGAGCATGGCGCGCACCCGACTGAGTCAGCCCATGTTAAGCATGGGAAAGCTAAATCAGAAATTAATAGTGTTTCACATCTTGAAGCATTTATAATACTGTAAATCTCAAAATATAAATTAAAAATCTAAATCAAGTCTAAGTCTTTAATTTCAGTAATATTTTCCCAGGATTTGATGAGTAGCAATGGATAAAATATAGTGAAGGTTTCGTTAATGTTAATTGGAAAACAATTTGATATAAAAAAAAAATTATTCTCAGAGAGGGGTGTTAAAAACATCACAGGTATTAAGTAATATTGTGGCATAATTAGCATAAATGCTGAGAGGCGATTTTTAATAAACTTTAAAAAAGGAGAGGGGGAAGTACCCGTATGTCACCCCTTCCTAGTTCCACCACTGGCTGCAGTCATACCTCTGCTCATCAACGGTCTGGGTAACTTTGTACGTTGGTACCAGTTTATTAAAAGTCCCTTGGCAACATCGAAATTTATGAACAAAGTTCCTTGACAGCATTGACATTTAGTAACTAAGTCCCTTGGCACCATGGAATTTCATGCATAAAGTCCCTTGGCATCATTGAAATTTATTAACAAAGTCCCTTGGCATTATTAAAATTCGTGCACGAAGTCTCATAGCTTCATCGAAATTTATGTACAAAGTCCATTGTCACCAGCAATTTTTATGCGCAAAGTCCCTTGGCACCATTGAATTTCATGCACACCCTTGTCATTACTGAATTTCAGGCACACCCTTGTCACTATTGATTTCAGGCACACCCTTGTCACTATTGAATTTCATGCACACCCTTGTCACTATTGAATTTCATGCACACCCTTGTCACTATTGAATTTCATGCACACCCTTGTCACTAATGAATTTCAGGCAACCCTTGTCACTATTGATTTCAGGCACACCCTTGTCACTATTGAATTTCAGACACACCCTTGTCACTATTGAATTTCATGCACACTCTTGTCACTATTGAATTTCAGGCACACCCTTGTCACTATTGATTTCAGGCACACCCTTGTCACTATTGAATTTCAGGCACACCCTTGTCACTATTGATTTCAGGCACACCCTTGTCACTATTGAATTTCAGGCACACCCTGGTCACTATTGATTTCAGGCACACCCTTGTCACTATTGATTTCAGGCACCTCCTTGTCACTATTGATTTCAGGCACACCCTTGTCACTATTGATTTCAGGCACACCCTTGTCACTATTGAATTTCAGGCACACCCTTGTCACTATTGAATTTCATGCACACCCTTGTCACTATTGAATTTCAGGCAACCCTTGTCACTATTGAATTTCATGCACACCCTTGTCACTATTCAATTTCAGGCCATCTTTGTCACTATTGAATTTCAGGCACACCCTTCTCACTATTGATTTCAGGCACACCCTTGTCACTATTGATTTCAGGCACAAACTTGTCACTATTGAATTTCAGGCACACCCTTGTCACTATTGAATTTCAGGCACAAACTTGTCACTATTGAATTTCAGGCACACCCTTGTCACTATTGAATTTCAGGCACACCCTTGTCACTATTGAATTTCAGGCACACCCTTGTCGCTATTGAATTTCAGGCACACCCTTGTCGCTATTGAATTTCAGGCACACCCTTGTCGCTATTGAATTTCAGGCACACCCTTGTCGCTATTGAATTTCAGGCACACCCTTGTCGCTATTGAATTTCAGGCACACCCTTGTCGCTATTGAATTTCAGGCACACCCTTGTCGCTATTGAATTTCAGGCACACCCTTGTCGCTATTGAATTTCAGGCACACCCTTGTCGCTATTGAATTTCAGGCACACCCTTGTCGCTATTGAATTTCAGGCACACCCTTGTCGCTATTGAATTTCAGGCACACCCTTGTCGCTATTGAATTTCAGGCACACCCTTGTCGCTATTGAATTTCAGGCACACCCTTGTCGCTATTGAATTTCAGGCACACCCTTGTCGCTATTGAATTTCAGGCACACCCTTGTCGCTATTGAATTTCAGGCACACCCTTGTCGCTATTGAATTTCAGGCACACCCTTGTCGCTATTGAATTTCAGGCACACCCTTGTCGCTATTGAATTTCAGGCACACCCTTGTCGCTATTGAATTTCAGGCACACCCTTGTCGCTATTGAATTTCAGGCACACCCTTGTCGCTATTGAATTTCAGGCACACCCTTGTCGCTATTGAATTTCAGGCACACCCTTGTCGCTATTGAATTTCAGGCACACCCTTGTCGCTATTGAATTTCAGGCACACCCTTGTCGCTATTGAATTTCAGGCACACCCTTGTCGCTATTGAATTTCAGGCACACCCTTGTCGCTATTGAATTTCAGGCACACCCTTGTCGCTATTGAATTTCAGGCACACCCTTGTCGCTATTGAATTTCAGGCACACCCTTGTCGCTATTGAATTTCAGGCACACCCTTGTCGCTATTGAATTTCAGGCACACCCTTGTCGCTATTGAATTTCAGGCACACCCTTGTCGCTATTGAATTTCAGGCACACCCTTGTCGCTATTGAATTTCAGGCACACCCTTGTCGCTATTGAATTTCAGGCACACCCTTGTCGCTATTGAATTTCAGGCACACCCTTGTCGCTATTGAATTTCAGGCACACCCTTGTCGCTATTGAATTTCAGGCACACCCTTGTCGCTATTGAATTTCAGGCACACCCTTGTCGCTATTGAATTTCAGGCACACCCTTGTCGCTATTGAATTTCAGGCACACCCTTGTCGCTATTGAATTTCAGGCACACCCTTGTCGCTATTGAATTTCAGGCACACCCTTGTCGCTATTGAATTTCAGGCACACCCTTGTCGCTATTGAATTTCAGGCACACCCTTGTCACTATTGAATTTCAGGCACACCCTTGTCACTATTGAATTTCAGGCACACCCTTGTCACTATTGAATTTCAGGCACACCCTTGTCACTATTGAATTTCAGGCACACCCTTGTCACTATTGAATTTCAGGCACACCCTTGTCACTATTGAATTTCAGGCACACCCTTGTCACTATTGAATTTCAGGCACACCCTTGTCACTATTGAATTTCAGGCACACCCTTGTCACTATTGAATTTCAGGCACACCCTTGTCACTATTGAATTTCAGGCACACCCTTGTCACTATTGAATTTCAGGCACACCCTTGTCACTATTGAATTTCAGGCACACCCTTGTCACTATTGAATTTCAGGCACACCCTTGTCACTATTGAATTTCAGGCACACCCTTGTCACTATTGAATTTCAGGCACACCCTTGTCACTATTGAATTTCAGGCACACCCTTGTCACTATTGAATTTCAGGCACACCCTTGTCACTATTGAATTTCATGCACACCCTTGTCACTATTGAATTTCAGGCCATCTTTGTCACTATTGAATTTCAGGCACACCCTTCTCACTATTGATTTCAGGCACACCCTTGTCACTATTGATTTCAGGCACACCCTTGTCACTATTGAATTTCAGGCACACCCTTGTCACTATTGAATTTCAGGCATAAAGTCTATTGGCACCACTGTCCCTTAGCCACAAAGTTCCTTGGCGTCACGGCGGTCGTGGCTCAGTCGGTGGTGCGCCAGGCTCATAATCTAGTTACCAGGTTCGAGTCCCAGCGGGTCAACGTCGAGATTTATCTCCGCAAAACTCCCCGCCCTACCCACGGTCAGTAGGGGACACCGACGGGTTTGGAAAGGCCGCCGTCCGTCGGATGGGGCGTTAAGGCGTTCCTATGTGTGCGGGACAGAGCCACACCCTGTGCACGTTAGAGAACACACTGGATGGCCTTGACGGGAGGCTACCATCTGTGTCCCAACAGCTGTTCCAGTGGGTTCCCTCCTCCAACCTTCTCTGAGCCCTCGGGGTCCATGTGACCTGGCCATTTAGCCCATGGTGTGCAAAAAAGTGCCGCTCAGAGGTAAAACAACCCAACGTTAAAGAACACGCTGGATGGCCTTGACGGGAGGCTACCATCTGTCTCCCAACAGCTGTTCCAGTGGGTCCCGTCCCCAAATCTTCTCTGAGCCTTCGGGGTCCTTGTGACCTGGCCATTTAGCCCATGGTGTGCAAAAAAGTGCCGTTCATAGGTAAAACAACCCAACGTTAAAGAACACTCTGGATGGCCTTGACGGGAGGCTACCATCTGTCTCCTAATAGATGTTCCAGTGGGTCCTCTCCCCCAACCTTCTCTGAGCTTTCGGGGTCCATGTGACCTGACCATTTAGCCCATGGTGTGCAAAAAAGTGCCGCTCAGAGGTAAAACAACCCAACGTTAAAGAACACGCTGGATGGCCTTGATGGGAGGCTACCATCTGTCTCCCAACAGCTGTTCCAGTGGGTCCTTTCCCCCAACCTTCTCTGAGCCTTCGGGGTCCTTGTGACCTGGCCATTTAGCCCATTGTGTGCACAAAAAAAAGTGCCTCTCAGAGTTTAAACAACCCAACCCCGCAGTCACATTAAAAAAAACCTACCGTTGAATCTTCCTTAAAATCGACTCCACGATTCTGCAGCTCTCAGATGAAAGCTTGTGTCCACCACCGAGGAGGCATCGTTGACCTCCACGGCCGTACCAACGACGTGATCATTAGCAAAGGTGGCAGCAGAAGGGGGAGACCACCCCGGTGTATCATTGGGCCTGGGAGGAGCCGGGCCACGTGGCCGCTCCGCCGCGAGGCACCAGGTGGGGACGTGGGGAGGGCACCTGATCGCAAACGCTCGCCGACAGTAGACCGGTGAAACCAGACTTTTTGTTTGGGGCCCGTACAAGTGGGCGCGAAAATATCCATAATTAGGGGTTTTTTTTTTAGGTTCTTCGTACATTATCTGATGGCGATACAGTGTTGGACATCTTTTTAAAATGCTTCCCATTATTTTAATTAGTATCGATAGGTGTGGCTGATTAAGATTGTCAATTATTTAGTTAGAAGTAAATTGCTGTTGACACGTCAGATTTTTTTATTTCCTTTTTTCGAGATTCTAACTTTGAAGCTGTATAACTTCTAAAATATCCATTTAATGAGAAAATATTACTGAGGATGAATTAAAGATTATAATCCAATCTATTCAAATCTCGTTTTTTAGCAATATTAGTTCAGTATTTAAAGAGTTATGGAAGTTGGAATATTGAACAATGTTGTCTTCGGTGTTATGTAAATTGTAATCTTAACTTCGAAGATCTATAACTTTTAAAATATCCATTTAATGAGAAAATTTGACTGAAGACAAATTAAAGATCATAATCCAATCTATTTAAATCTCCATTTTCAGAAATATTAGTTCAGTATTTAAAGAGTTATGAAAGTTGGAATATTGAACAATGTTGTCTTCGGTGTTATGTAAATTGTAATCTTAACTTCGAAGTTCTATAACTTTTAAAATATCCATTTAATGAGAAAATTTGACTGAAGACAAATTAAAGATCATAATCCAATCTATTTAAATCTCCATTTTCAGAAATATTAGTTCAGTATTTAAAGAGTTATGGAAGTTGGAATATTGAACAATGTTGTCTTCGGTGTTATGTAAATTGTAATCTTAACTTCGAAGATCTATAACTTTTAAAATATCCATTTAATGAGAAAATTTGACTGAAGACAAATTAAAGATCATAATCCAATCTATTTAAATCTCGTTTTTCAGCAATATTCGTTCAGTATTTAAAGAGTTATGGAAGCTGGAATATTTGATAAATTATCTTCACTGTTATGTCAAAGAGAAACAACTTCAAAAATCTTTTTATTCCTCTAACATGTACAGTAGTGTCCAGTTATATCTTTGTAAAATAGTGTAATAATCAAGCATCCTAATCTGACATATTAGAATTAAGATTTCCGTGTTTGTGAACAACATGAAAGAATACCCAATGCATTCAACCTCAAACTTTCTCCATTTTTATCCTCGCAATGCTCTGGGAATTATAATTTGTCTTTTCTCCAGACTTACAAAACTTGCATTTGACACACAAAAAAAATCCGGTAAAACCCAAGAGACAATCTTCACGTTGGCAACGAGATTAAAAAAAGGGTTTCTGCGGTTATTAATAAAACAACAACGAAAAGGAGTTGAAAAAAATTTAATTCCGTTTACTTCACCTTGGGAGATGTTTTGAGAAAATCCCAAAGGACTACCAACTACAAGATGATTTTTCTATCATTGTTATTTGTTAAATACTAACGACGCTACACAAAAAAACAGGAGTTTTAAGTGTGGATTTGTTGGGTTGTTTTACCTCTGAGCGGCACTTTTTTTGCACACCATGGGCTAAATGGCCAGGCCACAAGGACCCCGAAGGCTCAGAGAAGGTTGGGGGAGGGGGCCCACTGGAACAGCTGTTGGGAGACAGATGGTAGTCTCCCGTCAAGCCCATCCAGCGTGTTCTTTAACGTTGGGTTGTTTTACCTCTGAGCGGCACTTTTTTGCACACCATGGGCTAAATGGCCAGGTCACGCTGACCCCGAAGGCTCAGAGAAGGTTGGGGGAGGGGACCCACTGGAACAGCTGTTGGGAGACAGATGGTAGCCTCCCGTCAAGGCCATCCAGCGTGTTCTTTAACGTTGGGTTGTTTTACCTCTGAGCGGCACTTTTTTGCACACAATGGGCTAAATGGCCAGGCCACAAGGACCCCGAAGGCTCAGAGAAGGTTGGGGGAGGGGATCCACTGGAACAGCTGTTGGGAGACAGATGGTAGCCTCCCGTCAAGGCCATCCAGCGTGTTCTTTAACGTTGGGATGTTTTATCTCTGAGCGGCACGTTTTTGCACACCATGGGGCTAAATGGCCAGGTCACATGGACCCCGAAGGCTCAGAGAAGGTTGGGGGAGGGGACCCACTGGAACAGCTGTTGGGAGACAGATGGTAGCCTCCCGTCAAGACCATCCAGCGTGTTCTTTAACGTTGGGTTGTTTTACCGCTGAGCGGCACTTTTTTGCACACAATGGGCTAAATGGCCAGGTCACGTTGACCCCGAAGGCTCAGAGAAGGTTGGGGGAAAGGACCCACTGGAACAGCTGTTGGGAGATAGATGGTAGCCACCCGTCAAGGCCATCCAGCGTGTTCTTTAACGTTGGATTGTTTTACCACTGAGTGGCACTTTTTTTGCACACCATGGGCTAAATGGCCAGGTCACAAGGACCCCGAAGACTAAGAGAAGGTTGGGGTAGGGGACCCACTGGAACAGCTCTGTTGGGTGCTCCATGGAACACGCCATCCAGCGTGTTCTTTAACGCGCACAGGATAGGGCTCTCAAGCATACAATGCCACGACTTAACGTCCCATCCGATGGACGGATGCCTTTTCAAGCCCATCGGTGTCCCCTACTGATTGTGGGTAGGGCGGCGGGTTTGGCGGAGGTAAATCTCACAGCTGACCCAGCAGGGACTCGAACCTGGAAAATGCAGATTACGAGCCTGGTGCGCTACCGACTGAGCCGCCGCCGCCCCTGATATTGTGTCATATTTTTTCGTGTTAGATATCTGAAGTGCATTAAAATTAATTCTTTATACAAGCCTAAATAAGAGCTGCATATCTAATAATTAACATTATTTGATTGATATGTTTTCCATTCTTCCGTTGATGCTGAATTTATGGATGTTGTCATTCATGTAATGTTAATAAAGGACCATAAAAAAAGCTATTAGCTTATATTCTTACTTTTTAGGACCATAAAAGGAGCTATTAGCTTATATCCTTCCTTTTACGACCACAAGGAAAGTCATTAGCTTATATCCTTCTTTTTAGGACCACACGGAAAGCCATTAGTTTATATCCTTCTTTTTAGGACCACACGGAAAGCCATTGGTTTATATCCTTCTTTTTAGGACCACTAGGAAAGCCATTAGCTTATATCCTTCCTTTTTAGGACCACAAGGAGAGTCATTAGCTTATATCCTTCTTTTTAGGACCACAAAGAGAGCCATTAGCTTATATCCTTCTTTTTAGGACCACAAGGAGAGCCATTAGCTTATATCCTTCCTTTTTAGGACCACAAGGAGAGTCATTAGCTTACATCCTTCCTTTTTTAGGACCACAACGAGAGCCATTAGCTTATATCCTTCCTTTTTTAGGACCACCAGGAAAGCCATTAGCTTATATCCTTCCTTTTTAGGACCACAAGGAAAGCCATTAGCTTATATCCTTCCTTTTTAGGACCACAAGGAAAGCCATTAGCTTATATCCTTCCTTTTTAGGACCACAACGAGAGCCATTAGCTTATATCCTTCCTTTTTTAGGACCACAAGGAAAGCCATTAGCTTATATCCTTCCTTTTTAGAACCACAAGGAAAGCCATTAGCTTATATCCTTCCTTTTTAGGACCACAAGGAAAGCCATTAGCTTATATCCTTCCTTTTTAGGACCACAACGAGAGCCATTAGCTTATATCCTTCCTTTTTTAGGACCACAAGGAAAGTCATTAGCTTATATCCTTCCTTTTTAGGACCACAAGGAAAGCCATTAGCTTATATCCTTCTTTTTTAGGACCACAAGGAAAGCCATTAGCTTATATCCTTCTTTTTTTAGGACCACAAGGAAAGCCATTAGCTTATATCCTTCTATTTTAGGACCACAACGAGAGCCATTAGCTTATATCCTTCCTTTTTTAGGACCACAAGGAAAGCCATTAGCTTATATCCTTCCTTTTTAGGACCACCAGGAAAGCCATTAGCTTATATCTTTCTTTTTAGGACCACAAGGAAAGCCATTAGCTTATATCCTTCTTTTTTAGGACCACAAGGAAAGCCATTAGCTTATATCCTCCCTTTTTAGGACCACAAGGAAAGCCATTAGCTTATATCCTTCCTTTTTAGGACCACAACGAGAGCCATTAGCTTATATCCTTCCTTTTTTAGGACCACAAGGAAAGCCATTAGCTTATATCCTTCCTTTTTAGGACCACAAGGAAAGCCATTAGCTTATATCCTTCCTTTTTAGGACCACAACGAGAGCCATTAGCTTATATCCTTCCTTTTTTAGGACCACCAGGAAAGCCATTAGCTTATATCCTTCCTTTTTAGGACCACAAGGAAAGCCATTAGCTTATATCCTTCCTTTTTAGGACCACAAGGAAAGCCATTAGCTTATATCCTTCTTTTTTAGGACCACAAGGAAAGCTATTAGCTTATATCCTTCCTTTTTAGGACCACAAGGAAAGCCATTAGCTTATATCCTTCCTTTTTAGGACCACAAGGAAAGCTATTAGCTTATATCCTTCCTTTTTAGGACCACAAGGAAAGCCATTAGCTTATATCCTTCCTTTTTAGGACCACAAGGAAAGCCATTAGCTTATATCCTTCTTTTTTAGGACCACAAGGAGAGCCATTAGCTTATATCCTTCCTTTTTAGGACACAAGGAAAGCCATTAGCTATATCCTTCCTTTTTAGGACCACAAGGAAAGCCATTAGCTATATCCTTCCTTTTTAGGACCACAAGGAAAGCCATTAGCTATATCCTTCCTTTTTAGGACCACAAGGAAAGCCATTAGCTATATCCTTCCTTTTTAGGACCACAAGGAAAGCCATTAGCTTATATCCTTCTTTTTTAGGACCACAAGGAAAGCCATTAGCTTATATCCTTCTTTTTTAGGACCACAAGGAAAGCCATTAGCTTATATCCTTCCTTTTTAGGACCACAAGGAAAGCCATTAGCTTATATCCTTCCTTTTTAGGACCACAAGGAAAGCCATTAGCTTATATCCTTCCTTTTTAGGACCACAAGGAAAGCCATTAGCTTATATCCTTCCTTTTTAGGACCACAACGAGAGCCATTAGCTTATATCCTTCTTTTTTAGGACCACCAGGAAAGCCATTAGCTTATATCCTTCCTTTTTAGGACCACAAGGAAAGCCATTAGCTTATATCCTTCCTTTTTAGGACCACAAGGAAAGCCATTAGCTTATATCCTTCTTTTTTAGGACCACAAGGAAAGCCATTAGCTTATATCCTTCCTTTTTAGGACCACAAGGAAAGCCATTAGCTTATATCCTTCCTTTTTAGGACCACAAGGAAAGCCATTAGCTTATATCCTTCCTTTTTAGGACCACAAGGAGAGTCATTAGCTTACATCCTTCCTTTTTTAGGACCACAAGGAAAGCCATTAGCTTATATCCTTCCTTTTTAGGACCACAAGGAAAGCCATTAGCTTATATCCTTCCTTTTTTAGGACCACAAGGAAAGCCATTAGCTTATATCCTTCCTTTTTAGGACCACCAGGAAAGCCATTAGCTTATATCCTTCCTTTTTAGGACCACAAGGAGAGTCATTAGCTTACATCCTTCCTTTTTTAGGACCACAAGGAAAGCCATTAGCTTATATCCTTCCTTTTTAGGACCACAAGGAAAGCCATTAGCTTATATCCTTCCTTTTTTAGGACCACAAGGAAAGCCATTAGCTTATATCCTTCCTTTTTAGGACCACCAGGAAAGCCATTAGCTTATATCCTTCCTTTTTAGGACCACAAGGAAAGCCATTAGCTTATATTCTTACTTTTTTTTTTATCAGGTATGTATTTTTTTCTTGCATCGAAACCAATTGTGGGATCTGCTGACGAAATAAATAATTGTTATCATAACACAGTTCTCGAATATTTTTCTGGAGCAATATTTTTATAAAGCACCTTTCGAGTGACAACTGTCCACATCGCAGCATCTTCTGCGGCGGCGCAGTGGGTCACGAAAAAAAAAAAAGATAGAACACAGGACTACGTGCAACATCCCAAAAGTCTTTCTTCATCTTCTGATTATCCCTCGCGTAATTACTGCACTAATTATTTCGGTTCTCAGACTTGCACCTCCCCTCCCCCTCCCCCCACAACCACCACCATCTTCCATTCCTTCTACTCGATTCCATCTCCTCCAGCGGGAAAAAGTCCTGTTTTTAATCTCCCGCCATTTTATCGATTGATCTTCTCATGTGAGATTTCAATCAGCATCTCTCCATCCTCCCTCCCCCCTCCAACACGTGACACCCAAACTTGCCACCTCTTCTCTTAAAAATCCCGAGACTACTTCCAAATTATGCATACAGCAATGAGACGGGTGGGGGGGGGGGAAGAAAAAAAACGAAATGGGGGAGGGGGGCGAAAAATGAAAAGAAAAAAAAAAGACCAGGAAGGAACAACGATGCAGATGTGAGAAAAAGAACAAAAAAAAACTAGGGGACGGCACGAGCTTGTCATCCAAGTGGTTAATTGTTTAATTCCGTCCAATGTCGCCCCTCCCCCTCCCACTTCCTCCCCCCCCCAAACTTTCTCGCGTCTAGCCCTAGAGTCTGCTTTTTGCCGTTCAACATTATCATACTAATTACGTGCTAGCTCGAAGTGGATTAGTTCCCGCCAGGGAGGCGCGCGACTCCCGCGCGAAGCGGCCCGAATTAAATTCTTTATTAATAACCGCAAACTTCCTGACGATTGTTGGTGAAGAGGGGGGGAGCTGTTCCCGCTCCCCCTTTTAGGTGAGGAGGGTTTTTTTTTTTTGAGAGTGTTAACGCGCAGGCGACTTTGTACACCTTCAGAAGTCTGTTGGGAGCTGGAAGACGGATTGTTGCCGTCCTCGCTTTAACTGGGGGAGGAGACGAAGATTTGAGGGGGGGGGGTGACTCAAAAGAGACTGAAGGAGACACTCCTGCTCGTGACCTGTAAGACTACGTGACGAGGGCTTGTATATGTTGGATATTCTCTTGCAAACAGGCAGATATCGGTGTCACCTTTCTGCACAGTTGGGCGTTGCAGAGGCGTTTTAGGGATGTACACTTTTGCCGCCAAGTTAATCAGCAAGATCATCTGACAAGTTCTGTCTCTGACAGTCGACGCTACTTCTAGGGACAGTGTTGTGTCACCTGATGGATGACATCATCCTTCACGCCCTTCCCCGCTGTTGCATCTGAGGAGCAACATCACGCGAGTGCAACACACGAGGTTTCTCCATCAGTTCTACAGAGAGCAAATAGAAATATGGGTATTTGCTGGTTTTTGTCAATGGGTATTTAAAACTTTGAGGGTCTGTAACTTTTAAAATATGCATTTAATGTAAAAATGTGACTGAAGATAAATTAAAGATCGTAATCAAATCTTTTTAAATCTCGATTTTCAAAAATATTCGTTCAGAATTTAAAGAGTTATGGAAGATGGAATATTTAAAAATTACCTTGCTAAAAATAAAAAAAACATTATTTTGCTAATAAAATAATCAATATGGAAACTTCAAAAATGTATATGCATTTATTAAAGGGGTTTGTAACGAAGTTTATTTAAGTTTTATTCATTTATAAGGTTGGGGTTGTTTTACCTCTGAGCGGCAGTTTTTTGCACACAATGGGCTAAATAGCCACAGGTCTCATGGACCTCGAAGGCTCAGAGAAGGTTGGGGGAGGGGGACCCACTGGAACAGATGTTGGGAGACAGATGGTAGTCTCTCCGTCACGGCCATCCAGCGTGTTCTTTAACGTTAGGTTGTTTTATCTCTGAGCGGCACTTTTTTTTGCATACAATGGACTAAATGGCCAGGTCACATGGACCCCGAAGGCTCAGAGAAGGTTGGGGGAGGGGACCCACTGGAACAGATGTTGGGAGACAGATGGTAGTCTCTCCGTCAAGGCCATCCAGCGTGTTCTTTAACGTTAGGCTGTTTTATCTCTGAGCGGCACTTTTTTTTTTGCATACAATGGACTAAATGGCCAGGTCACATGGACCCCGAAGGCTCAGAGAAGGTTGGGGGAGGGGACCCACTGGAACAGATGTTGGGAGACAGATGGTAGTCTCTCCGTCAAGGCCATCCAGCGTGTTCTTTAACGTTAGGTTGTTTTATCTCTGAGCGGCACTTTTTTTTTTGCATACAATGGACTAAATGGCCAGGTCACATGGACCCCGAAGGCTCAGAGAAGGTTGGAAGAAGGGACCCACTGGAACAGCTGTTGGGAGATAGATGGTAACCTCCCGTCAAGGCCATCCAACGTGTTCTTTAACATACACGAGGCATGGCTGTCCCGTACACGAGGTCACGGCTTAACGTCCCATCCGACGGACGGCGGCCTGTCCCAAGCCCATCGGTGACCCCTACTTACCATGGGCAAGGCGGGGAATTTTGCGGAGATAAATCTCAACGTTGACCCAGCTGGGACTCGAAACTGGGAACTACAGATTACGAGCCTGGCGCGCCACCGACTGAGCCACCCCCACCCTGTTGCAAGGAACTTTTTGCGTAAGTAGTAGTCCGCCAATAGACTTTGTGCGTGAAATTCGATGGTGCCAAGGGACCTTGTACCTTAGGTGCAATGTTGCCCAACGTAAAATGTTATCCACACCGTTAGTTAGAAAACCCTGTTTGCTGCGCATGGCTAAGATGGCGGAAATAACTACGTCACTTTATTTTCATATCTTTGAACTGCTATTGCCGATAACTGATCCATTGCATCTGATAACATTTACATCCTCTAACTTTTCCCTTCCAAGCCAACAACACTTGGACCAGTTTTTACGCTGCGCTTCCTACAGATTACCTCTTGACGGCTTTTCCACACCTTTGCGTTGCTGAGTCCGATGCGTTACGACTGCTCTATTTGCATTACTTCATTTCTCGATATTGACACCAATGGACGGTCACTCGCAGGTCGAAGAGGACGTGGTAAGAGGTGGTGGAGAGGGGATGATGTTGCCGATTAAGCAGGATTATTATCATCGGCGCAGCAACGCGAGGTAAGAGAGGAAGAAGGATCGACTGGTGTGGAAAGAGAGGAAAAAGGATCGACTGGTGTGGAAAGAGAGGAAGTAGGATAGACTGGTGTGGAAAGAGAGGGAGAAGGATAGACTGGTGTGGAAAGAGAGAAAGAAGGATAGACTGGTGTGGAAAGAGAGGAAGAAGGATAGACTGGTGTGGAAAGAGAGGGAGAAGGATACACTGGTGTGGAAAGAGAGGAAGAAGGATAGACTGGGTTGGAAAGAGAGGAAGAAGGATCGACTGGTGTGGAAAGAGAGGAAGAAGGATCGACTGGTGTGGAAGGAGAGAAAGAAGGATCGACTGGTGTGGAAAAAGAGAAGGATCGACTGGTATGTAAAGAAGGTGTGCTCTTGATACCCTCTCACCTCTCGATACTATGATCTCTCCTCTACACCTCTCAATACTTTTCCCTCTCATCCCCACAATTCTTTATCCTTCTCCCTCTCATCCCCACAATTCTTTATCCTTCTCCCTCTCATCCAGACACGCTCGATCCTCCTCTCATCCATAAACTCTCTATCCTTCATCCTCTCATCCGCCGACTTCCAATCCTTCCCCTCTCCTTTTCTCTTCAAATTTCAAAAATACGTCTCTTACTTTGTTCCATTCTTCTAAACGATCTCAGTTCAGATATGACCCGGCAGAATTCAGTGCAGCAGCCATGACGTATATTTTCCGACGTAGCAGTGCTGTTCACGCGCATGCCCGCCCACCCACAGAAATTGCCTCGCTTGACGGCCATAATCGAGAATAAAATAACCCAGCCCAACCAGGTCATCAACATTTAGTAATAAAAAGATCATTCGGGTAAAACAACCAATCAACAAAACGTTAGAAAAAAAGAAAAAAAAAAGCCACTCCATCCGAGGAAGCATCAAATTGCGTCAGTTGGTCCATAAATTCTGCCCCACCTATAATTATGACTGCAGTTACAAACCATCTTTGTCTGAAGACACGGTCAGTTAAGTACCTCGAATTGCAACTCTCTTCAAAACGAAAATGCCAAGAAACAAAAAATTCAAGACAAAACCAAAACGACGACTTCCACCTCACCCCCTTTAGTCACCCCCCCCCCAAAAAAAAAATCCTCGCGCTTTCTCCGAGAGTGATACGCTTGACCTTCTACTTCCGGTTGAACCACGCACCTACAACAACCTACCAATCCAATTGGAAACGACCATTTCCCGTAATCTGACCACGCGTGACGTAACAGATGAACTGTTTTGAAAAGAGAGCTGCCTTCTTTTTTTTATACTCTCGTTGTTTTCCACAACTTCTGTTGTGTTTTTTACCTCAACTTCAGTCGACCCCGGTAGATAAACTCCTAATATATCTTTTCTTCTTTTTTTCGAACGAATTAGGTCGTTCGAAAATAAGCGAGAAAACGTGAAAGGCCAGAAAAAGGACTAGCGGAGGGAATCTTTTTCAGTGGAACGCGGTAATCAGCATCAGACCTAATTCTATCCCCCCCCCCCACGTGAGCGGGATCGAGAAGCGAGTGAATGAGCCGAGTGTCCGAGGGAACTGATTCCCACGCCCTGCATTCAACTGAGGGTCACAGCGAACTCACGTGGCTAGTCTCTTTCCACGTTTCAACACAACCATCATCATCATTCAAATCCACCTACACTGCAGCTCGCGCTAACACGTGATCATTCTCATTTCACTTCGAGGGAATTTTCCGCCATCCAGAAAGATAGAAAATATGATCATATTAAAAACAAATTTTTTATAAGGGGCTTAAACGGCCAGGTCACAAGGACCCAAAGGGCTCAGAGGAAATTGAAGAACGGGTTGGGTTGTTTTTTCTCTGAGCGGCACTTTTTTGCACACAATGGGCTAAATGGCCAGGTCACAAGGACCCCGAAGGCTAATTGAAAGTTGGGGGAGGGGACCCACTGGAACAGCTGTTGGGAGACAGATGGAAGTCTCCCATCAAGGCCATCCAGCGTGTTCTTTAACCTTGGGTTGTTTTACCTCTGAGCGGCACTATTTTGCACACAATGGGCTAAATGGCCAGGTCACAAGGACCCCGAAGGCTCAGAGAAGGTTGGGGGAGGGGACCGACTGGAACAGCTGTTGGGAGACAGATGGTAGCCTCCAGTCAAGGCCATTCAGCATTGGGTTGTTTTACCTCTGAGCGGCACTTTTTTTTGCACACCATGGGCTAAATGTTCAGGTCATAAAGACCCCGAGGGCTCAGTAAAGTTTTGGGAAAGGGGACCCACTGGAACAGCTGTTGGGAGACAGATGGTAGCTTTCCGTTAAGACCATCCAGCGTGTTCTTTAACATGCACAGGGTATGGCTCTCCCGCAAATGGGCCCACTGCTTAACGTCCCATCCGACGGACGTATTGTTGTCCCCTATCGACCGAGAACAATAGGTGACAACAATGCGCTGGCCTCAAGAAGCCGCTGGATGATAATGATGATGATGATGAAACTTCGGTATTTGTTGACGATGAATCTATATTGACTTTTAACTTGAATTGTAAAATTTCTACTTAATGGAAATCTTGAACACATCTGCCGCGACATTTTGCAATAAAGATCTAATTTAGAATTGTCGGAAAAAGTCGGAAAGGTTTGAATCCTTGGATGTTGTTGGGTTGCTTTACCTCTGAGCAGCACTTTTTTTTCACACCATGGGGTCACAAGGACCCCGAAGGCTCAGAGAAGGTTGGGGGAGGGGACACACTGGAACAGCTGTTGGGAGACAGATGGTATCCAACGTGTTGTTTAACGTGCACATGGTATGGCTCTCCCGCACACGGGACCACGGCTTAACGTCCCATCCGACGGACGTCGGCCTGTCCCAAGCCCATCGGTGTCCACTACTGACCGTTGGCAAGGTGGGGAATTTTGCGGAGATAAATTTCAACGCTGACCCAGCTGGGACTCGAACCTGGGAACTACAGATTACGAGCCTGGCGCGCTACCGACTGAGCCACCCCCGCCCCTGAAACCTTGCAACCACAATGAAGACAACCAGAACAATCACCCGATTTTTCTACCATCAACATGGGGCGGGGGTGGCTCAGTCGGTAGCGCGCCAGGATCGTAATCTGTACTTCCCAGGTTCGAGTCCCAGCTGGGTCAGCGTTGATATTTATCTCCGCAAAATTCCCCGCCCTGCCCACGGTCAGTAGGGAACACCGATCGGCTTGGAAAGGCCACCGTCCGTCGGATGGGACGTTAAGCCGTGGCCCCGTGTGCGGGAGAGCCATACCCTGTGCACGTTAAAGAACACGCTGGATGGCCTTGACGGAAGGCTACCATCTGTCTCCCAACAGCTGTTCCAGTGGGTTCTCTCCCACAACCTTCTCTGAGCCTTCGGGGTCCTTGTGACCTGGCCATTTAGCCCATGGTATCCAAAAAAGTGCTGCTCAGAGGTAAAGAAACCCAACGTTAAAGAACACGCTGGATGGCCTTGACGGGAGGCTACCATCTGTCTCCCAATAGCTGTTCCGGTGGATCCCCTCCCCCAACCTTCTCTGAGCCTTCGGGGTCCATGTGACCTGGCCATTTAGCCCATGGTGTGCAAAAAGTGCCACTCTGAGGTAAACCAACCCAACGTTAAAGAACACGCTGGATTGCCTTGACGGGAGGCTACCATCTGTCTCCCAACAGTTGTTCCAGTGGGTCCCCTCCCCCAACCTTCTCTGAGCCTTCGGGGTTCTTGTGACCTGGCCATTTAGCCCATGGTGTGCAAAAAAAGTGCCACTCTGTGGTAAACCAATCCAACGTTAAAGAACACGCTGGATGGCCTTGACGGGAGGCTACCCAGCGTCAAGCCTTCGGGGTTCTTGTGGCCTGGCCATTTAGCCCATGGTGTGCAAAAAAGCGCCGCTCAGAGGTAAAACAACAACCCAACCTACCATCAATATCGGAAAATTTATATTATTCCAGTTTTGTTGTCCCGAAAAAATCCTGATACAGCGCCACAATTATTTGCAGTCCCAACTGCGTGCTTTTAACTTTAGCTCGCAAAATTATCACCCTCGACGAACGATAAAGCTATCTTATCACTGTCAACCCCCCTCCCCCTCACAGCTTCCAAGGTTTTCTCTCTCCTCCCCCGCCAAAAAAAAACATTCCACCATTTTATTCGCCAAAGAAAAAACGGACTCTTAACAGCACTACGAGACCTGGGATGTGCATTTGAAATGTGTGCCGTCGGACCAAATAGCAAGGCGGGAGAACCACAAGTCTGCTCACCCCCGTGACCTGCGTCGACCAGGGGCCACCTGGGGAGTCGTCTCAACTGACGGCATGGCACACCGGGAACACAGAATAACTAGGAGAAATGTAGAGTACGGTGAGTTTCTTAGCTGTCGCTTCTCCCTCTGCTGCTGGACTCTCGGAGACGACGCCGACGTTGCCACAGGATCGATGAGTTTGCGAGAGGGACGCCCCCCCGCGGACAGAGGCAGCAACAGATGCGCACCGGAGGATGACGATAGAGGGCGCTGTTCACGCTCCTCATCGCGGATATCCTTTAGAGGAGGAGGGATGCTACGAAGCACGTGAAAGTCTCAAGTTTTTTTTTTAACTGTTGCAGGTGTGCTTCGTCGACAAAAACTTGGTTTTGAAAGGGGTTAAAAAAATTGTCTTTGTTCAACAAGTTAGAAGAATTAATTTTTCAGAAAAAATTGTCTCTTGTTTATCGATCAGAAAGTTTTTTTTTAGGAGGAAAATGAAGATAAAAATAATTATGAAATTCGTACCGGACGCACAATTTTCCAACAAGCGATAAAAAACGTTTGATGTTTGTATTATCAGAGAGATCTGAAGGGAGTTTGTGAATTTAGTAGGCCGCAGAAACAATCTGAGCGGAATTTATTGCACACAATGGGCAAAATAGACAGGTCACAAGGACCCCAAGGGTTCAGGGGAGGTTGCGAGAAGGGGACTAACGACATCTGTTAGGAGACAGATAGTAACTTCCTGTCAAGATCATCCATCGTGTTCTTTAACGTTGGGTTCTTCTACCTCTGAGCGGCAATATTTTTTGTACACAATGGGCTAAATGGCCAGGTCACAAGGACCCCGAAAGTTTAGAGAAGGTTGGGGGAGGGGACCCACTGGAACAGCTGTTAGGAGACAGATGGTAGCCTCCCGTCAAGGCCATCCAGAGTGTTCTTTAACATTGAATTGTTTTACCTCTGAGCGTCACGTTTTCGCACACAATGGGCTAAATGGCCAAGTTACAAAGGCCTAGAGGGTTCAGAGAAGGTTGGGGGGAGGGGGCGTTAAAGACAAAACATCCGAACAGAATATTTTCCAGGCTGATGACAAAATATTTCACGTGGAAAATAGATTGTTCTTCATTGAAGACAGAATGTTTCTCATTTAAGACAGAATGTGCTAAAATAAATACAAAATGTTCAGCCTTAAAGACAAAACATCCGAACACAGAATATTTTCCACGCTGATGACAAAATATTTCACGTGGAAAATAGATTGTTCTTCATTGAAGACAGAATGTTTCTCATTTAAAACAGAATGTGCTAAAATAAATAAAAAATGTTCAACCTTAAAGACAAAACATCCGAACACAGAATATTTTCCACATTGATGACAAAATATTTCACGTGGAAAATAGATTGTTCTTCATTGAAGACAGAATGTTTCTCATTTAAGACAGAATGTGCTAAAATAAATAAAAAATGTTCAACCTTAAAGACAAAACATCCGAACACAGAATATTTTCCACATTGATGACAAAATATTTCACGTGGAAAATAGATTGTTCTTCATTGAAGACAGAATGTTTCTCATTTAAGACAGAATGTGCTAAAATAAATAAAAAATGTTCAACCTTAAAGACAAAACATCCGAACACAGAATATTTTCCACATTGATGACAAAATATTTCACGTGGAAAATAGATTGTTCTTCATTGAAGACAGAATGTTTCTCATTTAAAACAGAATGTGCTAAAATAAATACAAAATGTTCAACCTTAAAGACAAAACATCCGAACACAGAATATTTTCCACATTGATGACAAAATATTTCACGTGGAAAATAGATTGTTCTTCATTGAAGACAGAATGTTTCTCATTTAAAACAGAATGTGCTAAAATAAATACAAAATGTTCAACCTTAAAGACAAAACATCCGAACACAGAATATTTTCCACATTGATGACAAAATATTTCACGTGGAAAATAGATTGTTCTTCATTGAAGACAGAATGTTTCTCATTTAAAACAGAATGTGCTAAAATAAATACAAAATGTTCAACCTTAAAGACAAAACATCCGAACACAGAATATTTTCCACATTGATGACAAAATATTTCACGTGGAAAATAGATTGTTCTTCATTGAAGACAGAATGTTTCTCATTTAAAACAGAATGTGCTAAAATAAATACAAAATGTTCAACCTTAAAGACAAAACATCCGAACACAGAATATTTTCCACATTGATGACAAAATATTTCACGTGGAAAATAGATTGTTCTTCATTGAAGACAGAATGTTTCTCATTTAAGACAGAATGTGCTAAAATAAATACAAAATGTTCAACCTTAAAGACAAAACATCCGAACACAGAATATTTTCCACATTGATGACAAAACATTTCACGTGGAAAATAGATTGTTCTTCATTGAACACAGAATGTTTCTCATTTAAGACAGAATGTGCTAAAATAAAGACAAAATGCTCAACATGAAATGCAAAATGTTCAACGTTAAGGACAAAACATTCGAAGACAGAATATGTCCTACACTGATGACAAAACATTTCACATCGAAAATAGATTGTTCTATACTGAAACAATCTATTTTTCGATGAAAACTTCTAATTCATTCCAGTGCACGAAATTATTCATTCCAAGTCATCATCATCATCCCTCAAGCAGCCATGGGCTACGGAGGTCCAACCAGACCGTGCAATTTAGTTCTCCAAGCAAGTCTATCGTGAGCTACATCTACTGCATCTGGCCACTGCACACCAATTCTAACAAGGTCCTGTTTCACATTTCATTTCACAAATCAGAAGATTAAAATTATATTCTATATGAAATGAGATTTTACAGTTACTTTTTAAATCTTATTTAAGTGTCGACCACACCACAGTCGTTATCAGAATAATATGACCACTTACCATATATATACTATGGTAGGTGGTCATATTATTTCTTTTACGACTGTGTATACTGTGAGGCTAAAATAAAATTATACAGAGACAACTATTTGGGGAGTTCAAAGCAGTTAGACAAGTTTGAGATTTCGTATAAGGAGACCGAATTTTTGGGAGGGGTGGTGACGAACTGAGGAGACACACAACCGTGAAAAAAAATATGTAATTTAAAAAAAATAAGATTTTGAAATTTTATTTAACCCAATAGCAAAATTTTTTGCTATTTTACAACTATGTTGCCTTTCATATTTTTCTATGTAACTTATTTTTTATATTTGGATGGTTTTGTTAGACAGTTGGTAAGTCACTCCCCTCCCCCCTCCAAAAAAAATTCTACATTATCTGGTTTTCAAAAGTTTTGCCTTTAATATGAGGGGCGGAGGTGGCTCAGTCGGTAGCGCGCCAGGCTCGTAATCTGTAGTTCCCAGGTTCGAGTCCCAGCTAGGTCAGCGTTGAGATTTATCTCCGCAAAATTCCCCGCCCTGCCCACGGTCAGTAGGGGATACCGATGGGCTTGGAAAGGCCGCCGTCCGTCGGATGGGACGTTAAGCCGTGGCCCCGTGTGAGGGAGAGCCATACCCTGTGCATGTTAAAGAACACGCTGGATGGCCTTGACGGGAGGCTACCATCTGTCTCCCAACAGCTGTTCCAGTGGGTCCCCTCCCTCAACCTTCTCTGAGCCTTCGGGGTCCATGTGACCTGGCCATTTAGTCCATGGTGTGCAAAAAAGTGCCGCTCAGAGGTAAAACAACACAACGTTAAAGAACACGATGGATGGCCTTGACGGGAGGCTACCACCTGTCTCCCAACAGCTATTCCAGTGGGTCCCCTCTCCCAACCTTCTCTGAGACTTCGGGGTCCATGTGACCTGGCCATTTAGTCCATGGTGTGCAAAAAAGTGCCGCTCAGAGGTAAAACAACACAACGTTAAAGAACACGATGGATGGCCTTGACGGGAGGCTACCACCTGTCTCCCAACAGCTATTCCAGTGGGTCCCCTCTCCCAACCTTCTCTGAGACTTCGGGGTCCATGTGACCTGGCCATTTAGTCCATGGTGTGCAAAAAAGTGTCGCTCAGAGGTAAAACAACACAACGTTAAAGAACACGATGGATGGCCTTGACGGGAGGCTACCACCTGTCTCCCAACAGCTATTCCAGTGGGTCCCCTCTCCCAACCTTCTCTGAGACTTCGGGGTCCATGTGACCTGGCCATTTAGTCCATGGTGTGCAAAAAAGTGCCGCTCAGAGGTAAAACAACACAACGTTAAAGAACACGATGGATGGCCTTGACGGGAGGCTACCATCTGTCTCCTAACAGATGTTCCAGTGGGTCCCCTCCCCCAACCTTCTCTGAGCCTTCGGGGTCCATGTGACCTGGCCATTTAGCCCATGGTGTGCAAAAAAGTGCCGCTCAGAGGTAAAACAACACAACGTTAAAGAACACGCTGGATGGCCTTGACGGGAGGCTACCATCTGTCTCCCAACAGCTATTCCAGTGAGTCCCCTCCCCCAACCTTCTCTGAGCCTTCGGGGTCCGTGTGACCTGGCCATTTAGCCCATGGTGTACAAAAAGTGCCGCTCAGAGGTAAAACAACACAACGTTAAAGAACACGCTGGATGGCCTTGACGGGAGGCTACCATCTGTCTCCCAACAGCTATTCCAGTGAGTCCCCTCCCCCAACCTTCTCTGAGCCTTCGGGGTCCATGTGACCTGGCCATTTAGCCCATGGTGTACAAAAAAGTGCCGCTCAGAGGTAAAACAATCCAACCCAAGTCTCCAATATGAAACTCTCACTCTTCAATATGTAAAATTCTTATTTCAATTAAGAACACTCTGTCTTAAGTGTGGAACATTCTGTTTTCAATATGTAAGATCTTGACTTCAGTTAGGAACATTCTCCAGTGTGGAATATTTCGGCCTCAGTATGGAATGTTCTATCTTCAATATGGAACATTCTGTCTCCGGTGCGAAATGCTTTGTCCTCAATGTGGAATATTCTGACTTCAATATAGAACAATTTGTCTTTAAATAGGAACACTTTATCTTCATATTTTGCCTTCGATATGGAAATCTTTGTCTTCAATATTGAAAATCTTGACTTTAATGCTGAACATTTTTTCTCCAAAGTGGAACATTCAGTATTCGATATGAACATTCTGTCTTCAATATACAACAATCTATTTTCCACGTGAAATATTTTGTCTTCAGTGTGGAACATTCTGTTTTCCATGTGAAATATTTTGTCTTCAGTGTGGAACATTCTGTCATCGGATGCTTTCTCTTTAACGTTGAACATTTTGTATTTCATGTTGAGCATTTTTTATTTCATGTTGAACATTTTGTCTTTATTTTAGCACATTCTGTCTTAAAAGTGAAACATTCTGTCTTCAATGCAGAACAATCTGTTTTCTATGTGAAATATTTTGTCTTCAGTGTGGAATATTCTGTCGTCGGATGTTTTGTCTTTAACGTTAAACAATTTGTATTTGATGTTAAACATTTTGTCTTTATTTTAGGACATTCTATCTTCAATGTAGAACAATTTATTTTCCATGTGAAACATTTTGTCTTCTGTGTGGAACTTTCTGTCTTCGGATGTTTTGTCTTTAACGTTGAACAATTTGTATTTCATGCTGAACATTTTGTCTTTATTTTAGCATATTCTGTCTTCAATGTAGAACAATCTATTTTCCATGTGAAATATTTTGTCTTCAGTGTGGAACATTCTGTCTTCGGAAGTTTTGTCTTTAACGTTGAACAATTTGTATTTCATGCTGAACATTTTGTCTTTATTTTAGCATATTCTGTCTTCAATGTAGAACAATCTATTTTCCATGTGAAATATTTTGTCTTCAGTGTGGAACATTCTGTCTTCGGATGTTTTGTCTTTAACGTTGAACAATTTGTATTTCATGTCGAACATTTTGTCTTTATTTTAGCACATTCTGTCTTCATTGTAGAACAATTTATTTTCCATGTGAAATATTTTGTCTTCAGTGTGGAACATTCTGTCTTCGGATGTTTTGTCTTTAACGTTGAACAATTTGTATTTCATGTCGAACATTTTGTCTTTATTTTAGCACATTCTGTCTTCATTGTAGAACAATTTATTTTCCATGTGAAATATTTTGTCTTCAGTGTGGAACATTCTGTCTTCGGATGTTTTGTCTTTAACGTTGAACAATTTGTATTTCATGTCGAACATTTTGTCTTTATTTTAGCACATTCTGTCTTCATTGTAGAACAATTTATTTTCCATGTGAAATATTTTGTCTTCAGTGTGGAACATTCTGTCTTCGGATGTTTTGTCTTTAACGTTGAACAATTTGTATTTCATGTCGAACATTTTGTCTTTATTTTAGCACATTCTGTCTTCATTGTAGAACAATTTATTTTCCATCTGAAATATTTTGTCTTCAGTGTGGAACATTCTGTCTTCGGATGTTTTGTCTTTAACGTTGAACAATTTGTATTTCATGTCGAACATTTTGTCTTTATTTTAGCACATTCTGTCTTCATTGTAGAACAATTTATTTTCCATGTGAAATATTTTGTCTTCAGTGTGGAACATTCTGTCTTCGGATGTTTTGTCTTTAACGTTGAACAATTTGTATTTCATGTCGAACATTTTGTCTTTATTTTAGCACATTCTGTCTTCATTGTAGAACAATTTATTTTCCATGTGAAATATTTTGTCTTCAGTGTGGAACATTCTGTCTTCGGATGTTTTGTCTTTAACGTTGAACAATTTGTATTTCATGTCGAACATTTTGTCTTTATTTTAGCACATTCTGTCTTCATTGTAGAACAATTTATTTTCCATGTGAAATATTTTGTCTTCAGTGTGGAACATTCTGTCTTCGGATGTTTTGTCTTTAACGTTGAACAATTTGTATTTCATGTCGAACATTTTGTCTTTATTTTAGCACATTCTGTCTTCATTGTAGAACAATTTATTTTCCATGTGAAATATTTTGTCTTCAGTGTGGAACATTCTGTCTTCGGATGTTTTGTCTTTAACGTTGAACAATTTGTATTTCATGTCGAACATTTTGTCTTTATTTTAGCACATTCTGTCTTCATTGTAGAACAATTTATTTTCCATGTGAAATATTTTGTCTTCGGTGTGGAACATTCTGTCTTCGGATGTTTTGTCTTTAACGTTGAACATTTTGTCTTTATTTTAGCACATTCTGTCGTAAATGTGAAACATTCTGTCTTCAATGTAGAACAATCTATTTTCGTTGTGAAATATTTTGTCTTGAGTGTGGAACATTCTATCTTCGGATGTTTTGTCTTTAAAGTTGAACAATTTGTATTTCATGCTGAATATTTTGTCTTTATTTTAGCACATTCTGTCTTAAATGTGAAACATTCTGTCTTCCCCGTGTGATTTGTGACGACATTCATTTAACAGGAAAGATATAGGTGTGTTTCCCGTCTGTGCCGAGAATGTCATATCTCCGCCATCTTTATTTACTCTCAACCCAGGTACCGATAGAGTTATGACCATTGACCACTTTAAGATGCAAACTGCATTGGATAAGAATGAGAAGGAATCTCCGCATCATTCATCAACGAACCCCAACACCAGAATTTAAGACTTCACGTTTCCAAGGATAAATCTTTGTGATTTATGACTCAATGGCCGTCCGGATCTCCCGATATCGGATGGTGCTCCCGCATCCGTCGTCCCCCATGGCAACGGTTATCATCCAATCTTGTCAATAGACGAGCACGCATCTCGCGAAGTCTGATATTTAGTTGTCTATGCCCAGCCCATCGGTAAGACCTGTTTCACCAACGTCGTACATTACCAGATGTGAGTCTCTTACTACCTGTGGGACCAGACTCATTATTATTCGACTCACGTGTCCCTCAGAGGCCCGAGGCTCTCTCACCGCTACGTAGTTGATTGATGACCATTGTGGGGATGTGTTACTGCAGCTCGCACCTTAACACGTTCGAGTTTGCTCTGTCTCTATCTCTCTCTCGAGGATACGGTTCAGAGGGGAAAGGATTATGAACGCGGACCCTGTTCCTGTTCAGTTTGTGTCAGTGATGAGTTTTGGTCAAACTCTGCTTTTCGGGCTTCATCGCTGATGCCTCTCTGTTGTGTTGATTCGCTTGTTTACATGTTGGACAATCTGCGTTCACTTTAGCGCTCCAATTTCATCCTCTTTTGGGTTGTTTTACCTCTGAGCGGCACTTTTTTGCACACCATGGGCTAAATGGCCAGGTGACATGGATCCCGAAGGCTCAGAGAAGGTTGGGGGAGGGGACCCACTGGAACAGCTGTTGGGAGACAGATGGTAGCCTTCCGTCAAGGCCATCCAGTGTGTTCTTTAACGTTGGTTTGTTTTACCTCTGAGCGGCACTTTTTTCACACCATGGGCTAAATGGCCAGGTGACATGGATCCCGAAGGCTCAGAGAAGGTTGGGGGAGGGGACCCACTGGAACAGCTGTTGGGAGACAGATGGTAGCCTCCCGTCAAGGCCATCCAGTGTGTTCTTTAACGTTGGGTTGTTTTACCTCTGAGCGGCACTTTTTTGCACACCATGGGCTAAATGGTCAGGTGACATGGATCCCGAAGGCTCAGAGAAGGTTGAGGGAGGGGACCCAATGGAACAGCTGTTGGGAGACAGATGGTAGCCTTCCGTCAAGGCCATCCAGTGTGTTCTTTAACGTTGGTTTGTTTTACCTCTGAGCGGCACTTTTTTGCACACCATGGGCTAAATGGTCAGGTGACATGGATCCCGAAGGCTCAGAGAAGGTTGAGGGAGGGGACCCACTGGAACAGCTGTTGGGAGACAGATGGTAGCCTTCCGTCAAGGCCATCCAGTGTGTTCTTTAACGTTGGTTTGTTTTACCTCTGAGCGGCACTTTTTTGCACACCATGGGCTAAATGGCCAGGTGACATGGATCCCGAAGGCTCAGAGAAGGTTGGGGGAGGGGACCCACTGGAACAGCTGTTGGGAGACAGATGGTAGCCTTCCGTCAAGGCCATCCAGTGTGTTCTTTAACGTTGGTTTGTTTTACCTCTGAGCGGCACTTTTTTGCACACCATGGGCTAAATGGCCAGGTGACATGGATCCCGAAGGCTCAGAGAAGGTTGGGGGAGGGGACCCACTGGAACAGCTGTTGGGAGACAGATGGTAGCCTTCCGTCAAGGCCATCCAGTGTGTTCTTTAACGTTGGTTTGTTTTACCTCTGAGCGGCACTTTTTTGCACACCATGGGCTAAATGGTCAGGTGACATGGATCCCGAAGGCTCAGAGAAGGTTGAGGGAGGGGACCCACTGGAACAGCTGTTGGGAGACAGATGGTAGCCTCCCGTCAAGGCCATCCAGTGTGTTCTTTAACGTTGGTTTGTTTTACCTCTGAGCGGCACTTTTTTGCACACCATGGGCTAAATGGTCAGGTGACATGGATCCCGAAGGCTCAGAGAAGGTTGAGGGAGGGGACCCACTGGAACAGCTGTTGGGAGACAGATGGTAGCCTCCCGTCAAGGCCATCCAGTGTGTTCTTTAACGTTGGTTTGTTTTACCTCTGAGCGGTACTTTTTTGCACACCATGGGTTAAATGGCCAGGTGACATGGATCCCGAAGGCTCAGAGAAGGTTGGGGGAGGAGACCCACTGGAACAGCTGTTGGGAGACAGATGGTAGCCTTCCGTCAAGGCTATCCAGTGTGTTCTTTAACGTTGGTTTGTTTTACCTCTGAGCGGCACTTTTTTGCACACCATGGGCTAAATGGTCAGGTGACATGGATCCCGAAGGCTCAGAGAAGGTTGAGGGAGGGGACCCACTGGAACAGCTGTTGGGAGACAGATGGTAGCCTCCCGTCAAGGCCATCCAGTGTGTTCTTTAACGTTGGTTTGTTTTACCTCTGAGCGGTACTTTTTTGCACACCATGGGTTAAATGGCCAGGTGACATGGATCCCGAAGGCTCAGAGAAGGTTGGGGGAGGAGACCCACTGGAACAGCTGTTGGGAGACAGATAGCAACCTTCCGTCAAGGCCATCCAGCGTGTTTTTTAGCGTACCCAGTCTTCACAGCTCCATTGCCACCTCACAAGAAAGTGTCCCAGGAACATATTTAACTCTATACAGGATCTAACTCACGAAAATCCTTGCTTAGCGAACAGTAGATATCTGTAGATCCACACGAAACATCACCGCTAACGATTCAACAATCGACTAACTTTTTGCACTGAACTCTCTTAGCCATCAACTGAAGACGGAGAGAGCCATTAACAGCGATATTTGCATATATCAGCGTCGTAGTTTTCGAGAACAAATTTCTTTCCTAACGTTCTTTAAGTTCACGTCATGAACGATCCGAGTTCGATTTTTTTTTTTTTTTTTCCATTTTTTATTTTCCTCTTTCGTCACAAACTGACAAAATTGTTGAGTTCAAATCCCCCCCCCCCCGAAAAAAAACGCTCATTTTTTTTTTCATTTTAATGAAGAACATCAAATGATCACCCACCTCCATTTCTTCCCCCTCTCCTCCCAAATAGTTCACTTCGATATGTCGACATGAACTCTTTCCTCGCTGTTTTTTTTTTTCTTTTCTTTATTTTCTTTCTCTCCCCCCTCATTTACACAACCCGTCCCCCTCCTCGTGATTCTCCATCACCTCGAGCTTGCTCTTGGGCTTCCTGCTCCTCTCCTGGCGGTGAAAATGTCTTTGGAGAGACAGGCGAACTCTCAAAAACTCAAACAGTGGCTGAAGTCGATGCCAGCGCCGTCAATAATTCACGCATTTCGGCGGTTAATCCAATTTATTTCATTTGTTATCGGAAGCTGACGCTAAAACAGAAAAGAAAAACTCACCGAGAAGATAAAAAAAAAGGGAGGAGAAGAAGATTTGGAAGAGAGAGAGAAAGATGAAGCGCGGGAAAGAAATTTTGAGGAGGAAGAAAAAGAGAAGACACGGAAAAAAAAAGAGATAAAAAAAATTCTGTAAGGAGATCTTGGTCTGCGTTTGTTTTTATGTGAAGAGTCAGATAAAAAAAAAACCTCGTGAGACGGAGAAGAGGAGGAATAAGATGAGGAGGAGGAATAAGGTAAGGATGAGGAGGAATAAGATGAGGAAGAGTAGTTGGAGGAGGAGGAGGAGGAGGAGGAGGAGAAGTCAGCAAGTGCTTCTTTCGAAAGTCAGAAAGAGAAAGAAACGCAGTTAGAAATCTGGACCACTTAACGCGACTCATTTATCGACGCGATCTGCAAACGCCGCAGCTTCCCAACATCCCTCACGCTCGCATCTCATCCCGGGCTACTCTTTCGGCTGCCATCCATGCTCCGGAGCATCTTTACCCAGCAGTCAGAGGCAAGGAAGAGAAAACGAGAAAGAGAAGCCAACTTCTAATTTTCTCCTTGCTATCCCAAGAGGCAGTCCCCCCTCCGAAGAGAATTTATCGGGACCTTAGAAGAGAGAGATGAGGAGAAGGAGGGTTTCGGTGAGGGGGAGGGGGATGTCGAGACCCCCCTCCTCCTCCTCCTCCTCCTCACCATGAAAAATGGCGCCACAGTGCTATTTGCCTACGTTCCACTTCATTTGCATGCTGATTTGTTAGCGGTACTGGCGAGGCCATTGGCTTGGGATAATCTGCCATCTATCAATGTCACGAGCCGGCTCTATATTGTTATTAATATCTGCGTACTGCATCGGAATCCTCGCGGGTCCGTAGGGATGGCGCCGAGTTTCCCCTTCTGTGTGATACGGGCATCCTGTCACCCGCAGGAAATGACAGTAAATTACGGAGCAGACCGCGGCGGCAGCTGATCGGGTGGAAAAAAAGTCCGCCCGAAGAAAAAACAGTAATTTCTGTTTGTTAATGTTCTGCGCAGTAATTTCTTAACTTTCAAGTTTTACAGCGTTCGCCGTTTGACAGCCCTTGGTTTTGAGTGGTCGGTGTGTGTGCGCGTGTGTAATGCATCTGTCTGTGTGTGTGTTCGAGAGAGAACTCGCGCGAGGGAGAGCGCTTGCTTTTGCTGCGGAAGTCGTGCACGTGGGGGGGGGATGAGATGCTAAGGGGGAGGGGGGGTAGAGTAAGAAAACGAGAAGATGCGGAGAGAGAAAAAGGGGGCATCAGTGCAGCTAGATCTTGCTGATTGCCTTAGACAGAGATTCTGCCCCGAGAAGTTATCAACGCAACGGGGATGGAAGATTGCGGAGGGGAGGGGGGTATCGAGGGGGGGGGGGAGGGGTGAGTGGGAGCTCTTCGTGTCTCTATGACATGTGTCGTTCACTGTTCGAGCATTTACAGAGAGGGGGACGGAATTTCTCCGCTTCTTTAGCATCTTGTTTCCGAAGCAACAGACAGCGAGATCCTGAGATGCATGAAATGCAAGAGAGAAAATGCCGGATGATTTCTAATTTTTTTTAAATGTTCGCTGTAGGTATTACTGATGATGTCTCTCCTCTTAGAGACGTTAACGATTTGGAAGATACTGGGATTAATTCTTTGGAAATGTGATTTTCGTTTTTCTTAAGTTTTTGTTCAATGATGGTGATTTCTTTTTTCTGGTATTTTTAGGGAAAGGTTGTTTTGGAAATTGAAAGGAATATTCTTATTTTACGGTTTAAATTTGTGTGTGTGTGTGTGTGCATTTGGGGCACTTTTGGGTTGTTTTAACTGTGAGTATTTTTTTTTTTGCTCTTTAATTTTTTATATGGAAAGAGTTTAAATGCTTAGAATAGGGGTTCTCAATGTGGGGTACGCGGTAAAATATTTTGGGGTACGCCGTGAGAGTTCAAAAGTCACTAGAACTAGTAACAAAGTAAAAATAACCATTGTTATACTATAACTATAGTTTTATCTATCTATACAAGGGGTACGCCAGTTACATACACATTTCCAGGGGGTACGTGAAGCATAAAAGGTTGAGAACCACTGATATATATGTTTTATTTTATTCCCATTGTTATACTATAACTAGAGTTTTACCTATCTATACAAGGGATACGGCAGTTACATACACATTTCCAGGGGGTACGTGAAGCATAAAAGGTTGAGAACCACTGATATATATGTTTTATTTTATTCCCATTGTTATACTATAACTATAGTTTTATCTATCTATACAAGGGATACGGCAGTTACATACACATTTCCAGGGGGTACGTGAAGTATAAAAGATTGAGAATCACTGATATATATGTTTTATTTTATTCCCATTGTTATACTATAACTATAGTTTTATCTATCTATACAAGGGATACGGCAGTTACATACACATTTCCAGGGGGTACGTGAAGCATAAAAGGTTGAGAACCACTGATATATATGTTTTATTTTATTCCCATTGTTATACTATAACTAGAGTTTTACCTATCTATACAAGGGGTACGCCAGTTACATACACATTTCCAGGGGGTACGTGAAGCATAAAAGGTTGAGAACCACTGATATATATGTTTTATTTTATTCCCATTGTTATACTATAACTATAGTTTTATCTATCTATACAAGGGATACGGCAGTTACATACACATTTCCAGGGGGTACGTGAAGTATAAAAGATTGAGAATCACTGATATATATGTTTTATTTTATTCCCATTGTTATACTATAACTATAGTTTTATCTATCTATACAAGGGATACGGCAGTTACATACACATTTCCAGGGGGTACGTGAAGCATAAAAGGTTGAGAACCACTGATACATATGTTTTATTTTATTCCCATTGTTATACTATAACTAGAGTTTTATCTATCTATACAAGGGGTACGCCAGTTACATACACATTTCCAGGGGGTACGTGAAGCATAAAAGGTTGAGAACCACTGATATATATGTTTTATTTTATTCCCATTGTTATACTATAACTAGAGTTTTATCTATCTATACAAGGGGTACGCCAGTTACATACACATTTCCAGGGGGTACGTGAAGCATAAAAGGTTGAGAACCACTGATACATATGTTTTATTTTATTCCCATTGTTATACTATAACTAGAGTTTTATCTATCTATACAAGGGGTACGCCAGTTACATACACATTTCCAGGGGGTACGTGAAGCATAAAAGGTTGAGAACCACTGATATATATGTTTTATTTTATTCCCATTGTTATACTATAACTATTGTTTTATCTATCTATACAAGGGGTACGCCAGTTACATACACATTTCCAGGGGGTACGTGAAGCATAAAAGGTTGAGAACCACTGATATATATGTTTTATTTTATTCCCATTGTTATACTATAACTAGAGTTTTATCTATCTATACAAGGGGTACGCCAGTTACATACACATTTCCAGGGGGTACGTGAAGCATAAAAGGTTGAGAACCACTGATACATATGTTTTATTTTATTCCCATTGTTATACTATAACTAGAGTTTTATCTATCTATACAAGGGGTACGCCAGTTACATACACATTTCCAGGGGGTACGTGAAGCATAAAAGGTTGAGAACCACTGATACATATGTCTTATTTTATTCCCATTGTTATACCATAACTAGAGTTTTATCTATCTATACAAGGGGTACGCCAGTTACATACACATTTCCAGGGGGTACGTGAAGCATAAAAGGTTGAGAACCACTGATATATATGTTTTATTTTATTCCCATTGTTATACTATAACTAGAGTTTTATCTATCTATACAAGGGGTACGCCAGTTACATACACATTTCCATGGGGTACGTGAAGCATAAAAGGTTGAGAACCACTGATACATATGTTTTATTTTATTCCCATTGTTATACTATAACTAGAGTTTTATCTATCTATACAAGGGGTACGCCAGTTACATACACATTTCCAGGGGGTACGTGAAGCATAAAAGGTTGAGAACCACTGATACATATGTTTTATTTTATTCCCATTGTTATACTATAACTAGAGTTTTATCTATCTATACAAGGGGTACGCCAGTTACATACACATTTCCAGGGGGTACGTGAAGCATAAAAGGTTGAGAACCACTGATATATATGTTTTATTTTATTCCCATTGTTATACTATAACTAGAGTTTTATCTATCTATACAAGGGGTACGCCAGTTACATACACATTTCCAGGGGGTACGTGAAGCATAAAAGGTTGAGAACCACTGATACATATGTTTTATTTTATTCCCATTGTTATACTATAACTATAGTTTTATCTATCTATACAAGGGGTACGCCAGTTACATACACATTTCCAGGGGGTACGTGAAGCAAAAAAGGTTGAGAACCACTGATATACATGTTTTATTTTATTCCCATTGTTATACTATAACTATAGTTTTATCTATCTATACAAGGGGTACGCCAGTTGCATACACATTTCCAGGGGGTACGTGAAGCATAAAAGGTTGAGAACCACTGATATATATGTTTTATTTTATTCCCATTGTTATACTATAACTAGAGTTTTATCTATCTATACAAGGGGTACGCCAGTTACATACACATTTCCAGGGGGTACGTGAAGCATAAAAGGTTGAGAACCACTGATATACATGTTTTATTTTATTCCCATTGTTATACTATAACTAGAGTTTTATCTATCTATACAAGGGGTACGCCAGTTACATACACATTTCCAGGGGGTACGTGAAGCATAAAAGGTTGAGAACCACTGATATATATGTTTTATTTTATTCCCATTGTTATACTATAACTAGAGTTTTATCTATCTATACAAGGGGTACGCCAGTTACATACACATTTCCAGGGGGTACGTGAAGCATAAAAGGTTGAGAACCACTGATATATATGTTTTATTTTATTCCCATTGTTATACTATAACTATAGTTTTATCTATCTATACAAGGGGTACGCCAGTTACATACACATTTCCAGGGGGTACGTGAAGCATAAAAGGTTGAGAACCACTGATATATATGTTTTATTTTATTCCCATTGTTATACTATAACTAGAGTTTTATCTATCTATACAAGGGGTACGCCAGTTACATACACATTTCCAGGGGGTACGTGAAGCATAAAAGGTTGAGAACCACTGATATACATGTTTTATTTTATTCCCATTGTTATACTATAACTATAGTTTTATCTATCTATACAAGGGGTACGGCAGTTACATACACATTTCCAGGGGGTACGTGAAGCATAAAAGGTTGAGAACCACTGATATATATGTTTTATTTTATTCCCATTGTTATACTATAACTATTGTTTTATCTATCTATACAAGGGGTACGACAGTTACATACACATTTCCATGGGGTACGTGAAGCAAAAAAGATTGAGAACCACTGATATATATGTTTTATTTTATTCCCATTGTTATACTATAACTATAGTTTTATCTATCTATACAAGAGGTACGGCAGTTACATACACATTTCCAGGGGGTACGTGAAGCATAAAAGGTTGAGAACCACTGATATATATGTTTTATTTTATTCCCATTGTTATACTATAACTATTGTTTTATCTATCTATACAAGGGGTACGCCAGTTACATACACATTTCCATGGGGTACGTGAAGCAAAAAAGATTGAGAACCACTGATATATATGTTTTATTTTATTCCCATTGTTATACTCTAACTATAGTTTTATCTATCTATACAAGGGGTACGGCAGTTACATACACATTTCCATGGGGTACGTGAAGCATAAAAGGTTGAGAACGACTGATATATATGTTTTATTTTATTCCCATTGTTACACTATAACTATAGTTTTATCTATCTATACAAGGGGTACGCCAGTTACATACACATTTCCAAGGGGTACGTGAAGCATAAAAGGTTGAGAACCACTGATATATATGTTTTATTTTATTCCCATTGTTATACTATAACTATAGTTTTATCTATCTATACAAGGGGTACGGCAGTTACATACACATTTCCATGGGGTACGTGAAGCATAAAAGGTTGAGAACCACTGATATATATGTTTTATTTTATTCCCATTGTTATACTATAACTATAGTTTTATCTATCTATACAAGGGGTACGCCAGTTACATACACATTTCCAGAGGGTACGTGAAGCATAAAAGGTTGGGAACCACTGATATATATGTTTTATTCCCATTGTTATAATATAACTATAGTTTTATCTATCTATACAAGGGGTACGCCAGTTACATACACATTTCCAGAGGGTACGTGAAGCATAAAAGGTTGGGAACCACTGATATATATGTTTTATTCCCATTGTTATACTATAACTATAGTTTTATCTATCTATACAAGGGGTACGCCAGTTACATACACATTTCCAGGGGGTACGTGAAGCATAAAAGGTTGAGAACCACTGATATATATGTTTTATTCCCATTGTTATACTATAACTATAGTTTTATCTATCTATACAAGGGGTACACCAGTTACATACACGTTTCCATGGGGTACGTGAAGCATAAAAGGTTGAGAACCACTGATATATATGTTTTATTTTATTCCCATTGTTATACTATAACTATAGTTTTATCTATCTATACAAGGGGTACGCCAGTTACATACACATTTCCAGGGGGTACGTGAAGCATAAAAGGTTGAGAACCACTGATATATATGTTTTATTTTATTCCCATTGTTATACTATAACTATTGTTTTATCTATCTATACAAGGGGTACGCCAGTTACATACACATTTTCAGGGGGTACGTGAAGCATAAAAGGTTGAGAACCACTGATATATATGTTTTATTTTATTCCCATTGTTATACTATAACTATTGTTTTATCTATCTATACAAGGGGTACGCCAGTTACATACACATTTTCAGGGGGTACGTGAAGCATAAAAGGTTGAGAACCACTGATATATATGTTTTATTTTATTCCCATTGTTATACTATAACTATAATTTTATCTATCTATACAAGGGGTACGCCAGTTACATACACATTTCCAGGGGGTACGTGAAGCATAAAAGGTTGAGAACCACTGATATATATGTTTTATTTTATTCCCATTGTTATACTATAACTATAGTTTTATCTATCTATACAAGGGGTACGCCAGTTACATACACATTTCCCGGGGGATACGTGAAGCATAAAAGGTTGAGAACCACTGATATATATGTTTTATTTTATTCCCATTGTTATACTATAACTATAGTTTTATCTGTCTATACAAGGGGTACGCCAGTTACATACACATTTCCATGGGGTACGTGAAGCATAAAAGGTTGAGAACCACTGATATATATGTTTTATTTTATTCCCATTGTTATACTATAACTATAGATTTATCTATCTATACAAGGGGTACGCCAGTTACATACACATTTCCATGGGGTACGTGAAGCATAAAAGGTTGAGAACCACTGATATATATGTTTTATTTTATTCCCATTGTTATACTATAACTATAGTTTTATCTGTCTATACAAGGGGTACGCCAGTTACATACACATTTCCATGGGGTACGTGAAGCATAAAAGGTTGAGAACCACTGATATATATGTTTTATTTTATTCCCATTGTTATACTATAACTATAGTTTTATCTGTCTATACAAGGGGTACGCCAGTTACATACACATTTCCATGGGGTACGTGAAGCATAAAAGGTTGAGAACCACTGATATATATGTTTTATTTTATTCCAATTGTTATACTATAACTATAGTTTTATCTGTCTATACAAGGGGTACGCCAGTTACATACACATTTCCATGGGGTACGTGAAGCATAAAAGGTTGAGAACCACTGATATATATGTTTTATTTTATTCCCATTGTTATACTATAACTATAGTTTTATCTGTCTATACAAGGGGTATGCCAGTTACATACACATTTCCATGGGGTACGTGAAGCATAAAAGGTTGAGAACCACTGATATATATCTTTTATTTTATTCCCATTGTTATACTATAATTATAGTTTTATCTATCTATACAAGGGGTACGCCAGTTACATACGCATTTCCAGAGGGTACATGAATCATAAAAGGTTGAGAACCACTGATATATACGTTTTATTTTATTCCCATTGTTATACTATAACTATAGTTTTATCTATCTGTACAAGGGATACGCCAGTTACATACACATTTCCAGGGGGTACGTGAAGTATAAAAGGTTGAGAACCACTGATATATATGTTTTATTTTATTCCCATTGTTATACTATAACTATAGTTTTATCTATCTATACAAAGGATACGCCAGTTACATACACATTTCCAGGGGGTACGTGAAGTATAAAAGGTTGAGAACCACATATATATATATGTTTTATTTTATTCCCATTGTTATACTACAACTATAGTTTTATCTATCTATACAAGGGGTACGGCAGTTACATACACATTTCCAGGGGGTACGTGAAGCATAAAAGGTTGAGAACCACTGATATATATGTTTTATTTTATTCCCATTGTTATACTATAACTATAGTTTTATCTATCTATACAAGGGGTACGCCAGTTACATACACATTTCCAGAGGGTACGTGAAGCATAAAAGGTTGAGAACCACTGATATATATGTTTTATTTTATTTCCATTCTTATACTACAACTATAGTTTTATCTATCTATACAAGGGGTACGCCAGTTGCATACACTTTTTCAGGGGGTACGTGAAGTTGGTTGGTTGTTTTTCCTCTGAGCGGAACTTTTTTCCACAAAATAGGCTAAATGGCCAGGTCACAAGGACCCCGAATGCTCAGAAAAGGTTGGGGGAAGGGACACACTGGAACAGTTGTTGGGATACAGATGGTACTCTCCCGTCTATGCCATCAAGCGTGTTCTTTAACGTGCACAGGAATGGCTTTCCCGCACACGGATCTACGGCTTAACGTCCCATCCGACGGACGGCGGCCTTTCCAAGCCCATCGGTGTCCCCTACTGACCGTGGGCAGGTCGGGGAATTTTGCGGAGATAAATCTCAATGCTGACCCAGCTGGGACTCGAACTTGGGATCTATAGCTTACGAGTCTGGCGCGCTACCGACTGAGCTACTGCCAATTGGGTTGTTTGGATTGTTTTACCTCTGAGCGGCACTTTTTTGCACACCATGGGCTAAATGGCCGGTCACATGGACCCCGAAGCGTCAGAGAAGGTTGGGGGAGGGGACCTACTGGAACAGCTGTTGGGAGACAGATGGTAGCCTCCCGTCAAGGCCATCCAGAGCTACTTCCATAGGGGCGGGGTGTCTGAGTCGGTAGCGCGCCAGGTTCGTAATCTGCAGTTCCCAGGTTCAAGTCCTAGCTGGGTCAGCGTTGAGATTTATCTCCGCAAAACTCCCCGGCCTGTCCACGGTCAGTAGGGGACACCGATGGGCTTAGAAAGGCCGCCGCCCGTCGGGTGGGACGTTAAGCCGTGATTCCGTATGCGGGAGTGCCATACCCTGTGTACGTTAAAGAACACGCTGGATGACCTTGATGGGAGGCTACCATCTGTCTCCCAACAGCTGTTCCAGTGTGTCCCCTCCCCCAACCTTCTCTGAGCCTTCGGGGTCCATGTGACCTGGTCATTTAGCCCATGGTGTAAAAAAAAGTGCCGCTGAGAGGTAAAACAACCCAACGTTAAAGAACACACTGGATGACCTTGACGGGAGGCTACCATCTGTCTCCCAACAGCTGTTCCAGTGGGCCCTCTCCCCCAACCTTCTCTGAGCCTTCGGGGTCCTTGTGACCTGGCCATTTAGCCCATGGTGTGAAAAAGTGCCACTCAGAGGTAAAGAAACCCAACGTTAAAGAACACTCAGGGTGGCCTTGACGGGAGGCTACCATCTGTCTCCCAACAGCTGTTCCAGTGGGTCCCTCCCCCAACCTTCTCTGAGCCTTTAGGGTCCACGTGACTGGCCATTTAGCCCATGTCGTGCAAAAAAGTGACGCTCAGAGGTAAAACTACCCAACTGCCATAAACAACGAATAGATATTTAAAAAAAAAAACTTCTAAAACCAATCATACTAAATTCAGCAGAAATCTTTTTGCTAGACCTAACAGACTTACCTAAAAGAGAATTATCAAACGAACCACCAGGTGGCGCCTTCAGCTATTTGGGCTTCCAACTCCCCCCCCCCCCCAACTGTTGCAATGAAGATAACCTTTATTGAAAGATCAACAGGCTCGAGGGGTCAGTGCAACTTTGAATCGTATTTACACAGTGTTAAAAGCGGCAAGCCTCCAACCCCGACACTTGCACTTCAAAACCCATAAACTGCCGTACTGATGTCGTATATAACCGAAAACCGCGCCATTTCAGGCCCCACCCTCTCATCCTACGAAAGGTAAGGGGGTCACGCGCAGCGACCTCCGTCACGACGACCCCGACACAAAAAACAGAAGGGACTCCCGCCGTTTTATGGATCCTATCCGACCCTTTAAAATCCTCGCTAACGGCCTTAGATGTCGGGCTACCAGACACAGTTTTATGTACACTTCCAGTAATAAAAAAAACTGAGAAAAACAGCCAATCAGAGTCCTACGAAAACAGGACAACGCACGTGTGCACGTGACTAGACGCTTCCTCTTCTCTGGTGATGGGGGAGGGGGGGAGAATGCAGACGATTTATGCACGATACTAGGAAGTGAAATACCACTTACTATAACGAAGTGGAGGGAACACATATGGGATGTATTCGGGTTTTTCAGAAATGGAAGTTTTGGAAATAAAGAAAATAGGGGGTGCATTGAGAGGGGGGGGGGTTAGAGTGGTTAGGTTGGATTCAGCCTTTGTTTACTTAGGGAAGTGTGTGTGTGTTGTTGGGTTGTTTTACCTCTGAGCGGCACTTTTTTGCACACCATGGGTTAAATGGCCAGGTCACATAGACCCCGAAGGCTCAGAGAAGGTTGGGGGAGGGGACCCACTGGAACAGCTGTTGGGACACAGATGGTAGCCTCCCGTCAAGGCCATCCAGTGTGTTCTTTAACGTTGGGTTGTTTTACCTCTAAGCGGCACTTTTTTGCACACCATGGGCTAAATGGCCAGGTCACATGGAACCCGAAGGCTCAGAGAAGGTTGGTGGAGGGGACCCACTGGAACAGCTGTTTGGAGACAGATGGTAGCCTCTCGTCAAGGCCATCCAGCGTGTTCTTTAACGTTGGGTTGTTTTACCTCTAAGCGGCACTTTTTTGCACACCATGGGCTAAATGGCCAGGTCACATGGACCTCGAAGGCCCAGAGAATGTTGGGGGAGGGGACCCACTGGAACAGCTGTTGGGAGACAGATGGTAGCCTCCCGTCAAGGCCATCCAGTGTGTTCTTTAAAGTGCACAGAGTATGGTTCTCCCGCACACGGAGCCACGGTTTAACGTCCCATCCGACGGACGGCGGCCTTTCCAAGCCCATCGGTGTCCCCTACTGACCGTGTGCAGGGCGGGAAGGAATTTTGCGGAGATAAATCTCAACGCTGACCCAGCTGGGACTCGAACCTGGGAACTACAGATTACGAGCCTGGAGCGCTACCGACTGAGCCACCCCCGCCCCCAGGAAATGCGTATGTGGTTTTTTTTTGGTGGGTGGTGAATCGTAATCATTTCTGTTGTTAAGGTCAAGACCAAATTAATAAAAAATCGCGTTTGCAAAAAACAGTAAGTTGGTTTCTCTGAAGATTTAGTTGTACACACTTCTTTCACTTCGCTGGGTTGTTTTTACCTCTGAGTAACACTTGTTTTTGCATAAAATGGGTAAAATGATCAAGTCACAAGGACCCCAAGGGTTGGGTTGTTTTACCTGTGAGCAGCACTTTTTAACCCAAAATGTGTTGAATGGGCAAGTTACAAGGATCCAGAAGGTTCAGGGACCTACTGGAACGGCTGTTGGGAGACAGAAGGTAGCCTCCCGTCAAGATCATCCAGTGTGTTCTTTTTATAGTTGGGTTGTTTTACCTCCGAACGGCAATTTTTCTTCACACAAAATGGGCTAAAATGACCAGGTCACAAAGACCCCGAAGGCTCAGAGAAGGTTGGGGGAGGGACCCACTGGAATAGCTGTTGGGAGACAGATGGTAGCCTCCCGTCAAGGTCATCCAGTGTGTTCTTTATGTTGGGTTGTTTTACCTCTGAGCGGCACTTTTTTGCACACAATGGGCCAAATGGCCAGGTTACAATGACCCCAAAAGCTCAGAGAAGGTTGGAGGAGGGGACCCACTGGATCAGTTGTTGGGAGACAGATGGTAGCCTCCCGTCAAGGCCATCCAGTGTGTTCTTTAACGTTGGGTTGTTTTACCTCCGAGCGGCAATTTTCCTTTACACAAAATGGGCTAAAATGACCAGGTCACAATGATCCCTAGGGCTCAGAGAAAGTTGGGGGAGAAGACCCACTGGAACAGTTGTTGGGAGACAGATGGTACTCTTCTGTCAAGTCCATCCAGTGTGTTCTTTAACATTGAGTTGTTTTACCTCTGAGCGTCACTTTTTTCACACAATAGCCTAAATGGCCAGGTCACAATTACCCCTAGGGCTCAGAGAAGGTTGGGGGAGGAGACCCACTGAGCAGCTGCTAGGAGACAGATGTAGCCTCCCGTCAAGGTCACCCAACATGTTCTTTAACATGTATCGGGTGTCACTCTCCACTCACAGGACCACGGCTTTAACGTCCCATCTGACGGCTTTTCCTAGCCCATCAGTGTTCCCTGCTCACCAGGACAAGTTAATCTCATCTCTTCCACACATAGAACACACACCACACACCTCCCCTATACATAAAATTCACACCCGCACACACCAATCACACCTCTCCTGCACACCTTAATCACATGTACCCTATACATAGAAATTACACCCACACTTGCATCTTTAATCACACCTGCATAAGTTAATCACACCTACTTCTGTATGTAATATTAACACCTATCCTATACCCAGTAATCGGATTGGATTGGATTGTTTTACCTCTGAGCGGCACTTTTTTTGCACACCATGGGCTAAATGGCCAGGCCACAAGGACCCCAAAGGCTCAGAGATGGTTGGGGGAGGGGACCCACTGGAACAGCTGTTGGGAGACAGATGGTAGCCTCCCGTCAAGGCCATCCAGCGTGTTCTTTAACGTGCACAGGGTAAGGCTCTCCCGCACACGGGGCCACGGCTTAACGTCCCATCCGACGGACGGCGGCCTTTTCAAGCCCATCGGTGTCCCCTACTGACCGTGGGCAGGGCGGGCGCTACCGACTGAGCCACCCCCGCAATCACATCACCTGCACACATTAATCCCAGTTGCTCTAAACACAAACTACCCCATCCTGCACACATTAATCACACATGCCTATACACAGAAATCACATTCACAACTGTACGTTAATCACACCTCCTGTACACCTAAATCACACTTACTTCTGTACACCTAAATCACACTTACTCCTGCACATATAAATCACACTTACTCCTGCACATATAAATCACACTTACTCCTGCACATATGAATCACACTTACTTCTGTACACCTAAATCACACTTACTACTGCACACCTAAATCACACTTACTACTGCACACCTAAATCACATTTTCTCCTATACACATAAATCACACTTAATCCTGCACATATAAACCACACTTAATCCTGTACACGTTAATCACACTTACTCCTGCACATATAAATCACACTTACTTCTGTACACCTAAATCACACTTAATCCTGCACACGTTAATCACACTTAATGCTGTACACATAAATCACACTTACTCCTGTGCAACTAAATCACACTTACTCCTGCACACCTAAATCACACTTACTCCTGCACACCTAAATCACACTTAATCCTGTGCACCTAAATCACACTTACTCCTGCACACCTAAATCACACTTAATCCTGCACATCTAAATCACACTTAATCCTGTACACATAAATCACACTTACTCCTGTACACATAAATCACACTTACTCCTGAAAACCTAAATCACACTTACTCCTTCACACGTTAATCACACTTAATCCTACACACGTTAATCACACTTAATCCTACACACGTTAATCACACTTAATCCTGCACACGTTAATCACATTTAATCCTGCACACGTTAATCACACTTAATCCTGCACACGTTAATCACACCTCTCCTATACATGAATATGACACATAATCACAGTCTCCTGTACACGAATATAACACATAATCACACCTCTCCTGTACACGAATATAACACATGATCACACCTCTCCTGTACACGAATATAACACATAATCACACCTCTCCTGTACACGAATATAACACATGATCACACCTCTCCTTTACACGAATATAACACATAATCACACCTGTACACGAATATAACACATGATCACACCTGTACACGAATATAACACATAATCACACCTCTCCTGTACACGAATATAACACACATAATCACACCTCTCCTGTACACGAATATAACACATAATCCCACCTCTCCTGTACACGAATATAACACATAATCACACCTCTCCTGTACACGAATATAACACACATAATCACACCTCTCCTGTACACGAATACAACACACATAATCACACCTCTCCTGTACACGAATATAACACACATAATCACACCTCTCCTGTACACGAATACAACACACATAATCACACCTCTCCTGTACACGAATATAACACACATAATCACACCTCTCCTGTACACGAATACAACACACATAATCACACCTCTCCTGTACACGAATATAACACACATAATCACACCTCTCCTGTACACGAATATAACACACATAATCACACCTCTCCTTTACACGAATATAACACATAATCACACCACTCCTGTACACGAATATAACACATAATCACACCTCTCCTGTACACACACATAATCACACCAGAATCACAAAACACTCACTACACAGAATCGACATGAAAGCACTGCAAACATTAGTCAACATTTTCATCTCCGCTTTCAGCCCCCCCCCCCCCGATTCAAACATTTGGGATATTTCTGCTACACGAAAAGTTAAAACTGAAAAAAAATATCCTCGCTAATGCAGAATGAAACTCCAGAAACTACCTAAGAAAGAGAGAGAGAATTTCATCCCTTTTATTAACCCATTTGATTAATTTGTCTTTCTCTCCACCCCCCCCAAAGAAAGCGATTAATTCCCTTTTTTTTTTCTTCTTCAGCAATCTGTCGAAATTGAATGAAATTCCGTGTTCCCAATGCCTCATTTAACTGAACGAATGCCGATTCTCTTCGGCCCATTTCATTCCCTGAATTTCCGACTCCAAATGAAGAAAACGGACACTTGTCCATTTCTCATGGCAGGGAAACCGACGCCAAACATTCATTCGCGGTGAAAACAACTTAAAGAGGGAAAAAAAATCGGTCTTTAAAAAAAAAATGACTCTCATTGCTAATATTTTACCTTGGAATTGGTTGAATTGTTCAAACTTTTGTGAATGGTGCTTTTCTGCATTATGAGGCCAGGTCACGAGGACCCCTCCTTTCAAAAGCATCCAGAGTCTCCTTTAAAAGTATGGTTCTCCATCTCAATGGGTTAATTCCCACCCGATAGTACCGACGGCCATTCCAAGCCCATCGGTGTCCCATACCGACGAAAAGCATGGCGGGGAGTTTTACAGCCAGAAATATTTGGAATTTCGATCTTACATGAATGGGAATCGAATTTCACAGCTCTATAACTTCTAAAATATGCATTTAATGGAAAAATGTGACTGAAGATAAATTAAAGACCGTAATCAAATCTATTTAAATCTGGATTTTCAAAAATATTCGTTCAATATTTAAAGAGTTATGGAAGTTAGAATATTTAACAATAAATTATCTTTCATGCTCTGTCAATGGGGATCCAAATTCGAAGCTGTATAACTTCTAAAATATGCAATTAATGGAAAAATGTTACTGAAGACAAATTAAAGATCGTAATCCAGTCTATTTAAATCTCGATTTTCAAAAATATTCGTTCAGTATTTAAAAAGTTATGGAAGCTGGAATATTTGATGATAAACTATCTTCCATGCGAATGAGTACCTAATTTCGAAGCTGTATAACTTGTAAAATATGCATTTAATGGAAAAATGTGACTGAAGACAAATTAAAGATCATAATCAAATCTTTTTAAATCTGGATTTTTAAAAATATTCGTTCAGTATTTAAAGCGTTAAGGAAGTTATAATATTTAACAATAAATTATCTTTCATGCGCTGTCAATGGGGATCCAACTTCGAAGCTGTATAACTTCTAAAATATGCTTTTAATGGCAAAATGTGACTGAAGATAAATTAAAGATCGTAATCAAATCTATTTAAATCTCGATTTTCAACAATATTCGTTCACTATTTAAAGAGTTATGGAAGCTGAAATAGTTAACAATAAATTATCTTGCACGTTATGTCAATGGGAACCTAATTTCGAAGCTCTGTAACTTCTAAAATATGCATTTAATGGGAAAATGTGACTAAGGATAAATTAAAGATCGTAATCAAATCTATTTAAATCTGGATTTTCAAAAATATTCGTTCAGTATTTAAAACGTTATGGAAGCTGGAATATTTAACAATAAATTATCTTTCATGCTGTGTGAATGGAGATCAAAGTTCGAAGCTCTATAACTTCTGAAATATGCATTTAATGGAAAAATGTGCCTGAAGATAAATTAAAGACCGTAATAAAATCTATTTAAATCTCGATTTTCAATTCACTGGATGACAGAAAATTTGTTGTTAAATATTCCAGTTTCCATAACTCTTGAAATACTAAACGAATATTGTTGAAAATCGAGATTTAAATAGATTTGATTACGAACTTTAATTTATCTCCAGTCACATTTTCCCATTAAATGCATATTTTAGAAGTTATAGGGCTTTGAAATTGGATTCCCATTCTCATAACACGGCAATTCTGTACTATTCCGGCACGGGTAGTGTAAATAGCAAGTTGCCACAAGAAATATACAAAACCCAGACGCTATCATTACAAGTAAGACAGGCGAACAGATGAGGAGGAAGATTGTTGGCAGCAAGAGAAGATGTCAGAGCCTGTTGCTATAGGTGAATATGGGGAGAGGAGTTTGGGGGAGGAGGAGGATGATGACATACAAAGCCTCTCCTCGCTTGGGAAGCTACTGTGGCAACTGCAATCACACCACTGCTAATACCACGGTATTATTTGGCGTTTGTGTCTTGGCGTACCCCTTGAAATATTCACGACCAAGACTACATTAACTGTGTCATCCATCTCAGCACTCGACAAGGCTTGGGTCCCTCCGTACCGAACATAATCCTTCCAATCCATATCCCTCCCCTACAGGGATCCATCCATCAACAGCAGGTTCTGACGGGCCCGGGCGCAGTTGACGGCGTGGACTCGCCCTGCTGGCGGTCGCAGCACAGGTTTACCTGCGCGACCCCTCTTGTCCAGAACCCCTTCACGAAATGAGAAGGTCCCACGTCCTGCCGCCAACAAGGGCCTGATTCCGTATGCTAATGATGGGTGACGTCATCGCAGGAGCACGAGATGAAATGTGTCATATTTTATTGGGATTAATCGTCTTTGGTGAAGTATAGAGAGTGAATGGAGTGAGAGGAAGTTCCCAGCGCTCTTGGACACCTATTTGTTTCAACAAATGTTATATGCCCACCTGGGAGAAGTTGCGGTTAAGATAAAACGGGTCACGTGGAAACACGAAGAACAGGAAACGGTTGGTTTCGATTGTAATTATACTTATCTGGTACTACTACTACTACTTTGTGTGGTTGGGGTTCGTCCAGTAAGCGATAGCGCGCCAGGCTCGTAATCTGCAGTTCCCAGGTTCGAGTCCCAGCTGGGTCAGCGTTGAGATTTATCTCCGCAAAATTCCGCGCCCTGCCCACGGTCAGTAGGGGACACCGATGGGCTTGGAAAGGCCGTCGTCCGTCGGATGGGACGTTAAGCCGTGGCTTTGTGTGTGGGAGAGCCATACCCAGTGCACGTTAAAGAACACGTTGGATGGCCTTGACGGGCGGCTACCATCTGTCTCCCAACAACTGTTCCAGTGGGTCCCCTCCCCCAACCTTCTCTGAGCCTTCGGGGTCAACGTGACCTGGCCATTTAGCCCATGGTGTGCAAAAAAGTGCCGCTCAGAGGTAAAACAACACAACGTTAAAGAACACGCTGGATGGCCTTGAAGGGGAGGCTACCATCTGTCTCCCAACAGCTGTTCCAGTGGGTCCCCTCCCCCAACATTCTCTGAGCCTTCGACGTCCATGTGACCTGGCCATTTAGCCCACGGTGTGCAAAAAAGTGCCGCTCAGAGGTAAAACAACCCAACGTTAAAGAACATGCTGGATGGCCTTGACGGGAGGGTACCATCTGTCTCCCAACAGCCGTTCAAGTGGGTCCCCTCCCCCAACATTCTCTGAGCCTTCGGGGTCCATGTGACCTGGCCATTTAGCCCATGGTGTGCAAAAAAGTGCCGCTCAGAGGTAAAACAACCCAACGTTAAAGAACACGCTGGATGGCCTTGACGGGAGGGTACCATCTGTCTCCCAACAGCCGTTCCAGTGGGTCCCCTCCCCCAACATTCTCTGAGCCTTCGGGGTCTTTGTGACCTGGCCATTTAGCCATTTGTGTGCTAAAAAATGCTGCTCAAAATTAAAATAACACCCACATAGAACGCAATAATCTCAAACTTTTTTTTTTTTTACGGAAAAAAGTGATTTAATTCAAAGATCATAAATCTATTTAAATCTCGATTTTCAACAATATTCGTTCAGGAGTTACGGATGCTGCAATATTTAACAAATTGTCTTCCGCGTTATGTGAATGGGAATCTAACTTCGAAGCTTTATAACTTCTAAAATATGCATTTAATGGAAAAATGTGACTGAAGACAAATTAAAGATCATAATCCAGTCTATTCATATCTCGATTTTCAAAAATATACATTTAGTATTTAAAGGGTTATGGAAGCTGGAATATTTAACAATAAATTATCTTTCATGCTGTGTCAATGGGGATCCAAATTCGAAGCTCTATAGCTTCTAAAATATGCATTGCATGGAAAAATGTGACTGAAGATAAATTAAAGATCATAATCCAGTCTATTCATATGTCAATTTTCAAAAATATACATTCAGTATTTAAAGAGTTATGTAAGCTGGAATATTTAGCAATAAATTATCTTTCATGCTGTGTCAATGGGGATCCAAATTCGAAGCTCTATAGCTTCTAAAATATGCATTGCATGGAAAAATGTGACTGAAAATAAAGACCGTAATCAAATCTATCTAAATCTCGATTTTCAACAATATTCGTTCAGTATTTAAACAGTTACGGAAGCTACAATATTTAACAAGAGTAATGCGTCATAAGAATTTGCCTCAGAAATTAAAATGTTCCAAAAATTTTAAAATAAATATATATTTTGGAAGTTTGTTTAATGATTATTTCAACATTCGAGAATTATAAATTTTTCATAAAACAAATTTGTTGTTAAATATTCCAGCTTCCATAACTCTTTAAATACTAAACAAATATTTTTGAAAATCGAGATTTAAATAGATTAGATTACGATCTTTAATTTATCTTCAGTCACATTTTTCCATGCAATGCATATTTTAGAAGCTATAGAGGTTCGAATTTGGATCCCCATTGACACAGCACGAAAGATAATTTATTGCTAAATATTCCAGCTTCCATAACTCTTTAAATACTGAATGTATATTTTTAAAAATCGAGATATGAACAGATTGGATTATGATCTTTAATTTATCTTCAGTCACATTTTTCCATTAAATGCATATTTTGAAAGTCATAGAGCTTCGAACTTAGAACCCCATTGACATAACATTGGAGATAATTCGTTGTTACTCTTCCAACATTGCTAACTCTTTAAATAGTGAACCAATATTTTTGAAAATCGAGATTTGAATAGATTTGATTATGATCTTTAATTTATCTTCAGTCACATTTTTCCATGCAATGCATATTTTAGAAGCTATAGAGCTTCAAATTTGGATCCCCACTGACACAGCATGAAAGATAATTTATTGCTAATTATAGCAGCTTCCATAACTCTTTAAATACTGAATGTATATTTTTGAAAATCGAGATTTAAATAGATTAGATTACGATCTTTAATTTATCTTCAGTCACATTTTTCCATGCAATGCATATTTTAGAAGCTATAGAGGTTCGAATTTGGATCCCCATTGACACAGCACGAAAGATAATTTATTGCTAAATATTCCAGCTTCCATAACTCTTTAAATACTGAATGTATATTTTTAAAAATCGAGATATGAACAGATTGGATTATGATCTTTAATTTATCTTCAGTCACATTTTTCCATTAAATGCATATTTTGAAAGTCATAGAGCTTCGAACTTAGAACCCCATTGACATAACATTGGAGATAATTCGTTGTTACTCTTCCAACATTGCTAACTCTTTAAATAGTGAACCAATATTTTTGAAAATCGAGATTTGAATAGATTTGATTATGATCTTTAATTTATCTTCAGTCACATTTTTCCATGCAATGCATATTTTAGAAGCTATAGAGCTTCAAATTTGGATCCCCACTGACACAGCATGAAAGATAATTTATTGCTAATTATAGCAGCTTCCATAACTCTTTAAATACTGAATGTATATTTTTGAAAATCGAGATTTAAATAGATTAGATTACGATCTTTAATTTATCTTCAGTCACATTTTTCCATGCAATGCATATTTTAGAAGCTATAGAGGTTCGAATTTGGATCCCCATTGACACAGCACGAAAGATAATTTATTGCTAAATATTCCAGCTTCCATAACTCTTTAAATACTGAATGTATATTTTTAAAAATCGAGATATGAACAGATTGGATTATGATCTTTAATTTATCTTCAGTCACATTTTTCCATTAAATGCATATTTTGAAAGTCATAGAGCTTCGAACTTAGAACCCCATTGACATAACATTGGAGATAATTCGTTGTTACTCTTCCAACATTGCTAACTCTTTAAATAGTGAACCAATATTTTTGAAAATCGAGATTTGAATAGATTTGATTATGATCTTTAATTTATCTTCAGTCACATTTTTCCATGCAATGCATATTTTAGAAGCTATAGAGCTTCAAATTTGGATCCCCACTGACACAGCATGAAAGATAATTTATTGCTAATTATAGCAGCTTCCATAACTCTTTAAATACTGAATGTATATTTTTAAAAATCGAGATTTGAATAGATTTGATTATGATCTTTAATTTATCTTCAGTCACATTTTTCCATGCAATGCATATTTTAGAAGCTATAGAGCTTCGAATTTGGATCCCCACTGACACAGCATGCAAGATAATTTATTGTTAAATATTCCGGCTTCCGTAACTTTTTAAATACCGAAAGAATACTGTTGAAAAACGAGATTTAAATAGATTAGATTACAATCTTTAATTTATCTTAAGTCACATTTTGCCATTAAATGCATATTTTAGAAGTTATAATCGCTCGAAGTTATATTCGCACTGACATTAACTGGACATTTATTCAAAAGGTAGACGGGTTTTCAAAAAATTGTCCTTAGAATAGTTTAAGTTAATTTTTTACAGAATGCTATAGACTCCATTCTGAGCATTAAGGGTTTAAAACAGTAACAGCTGGTACTTTCTACACGAGATCATCATTTATAACAATCCCCTGTCCATCTCCAAACCTTTCAACGTCCACTCATCAAGTCACCAAGATAGGGACACGACCAATCTGTTACCAAAGTATCAATGCCATACATACAAATTCCTCTTTCATCTTCATCCTAACTTCTTAAACTGTCAAATCCGCTTGAAGACAAAATATAATCCTCCCAGTAATGCCTTTAAAAACATTAAAAAAAATGTTTCTCTGCCCCCCTGGCATGTCCGTCAAGCAGACATCTTTGGATACTTTGTTCTGACTTCTGGAGGAATTCGACTTCTGTCCCCTCCTCAAAAATTTCACGCCCTCCCTCAATTGTCCCCTCTTATCGCAATCTGGACTGACGTGTCTTGCCCGTAATGTCGACGACATCCTTATTGCATCCTCCACACGAGCAGAATCCGGATACAGGGCTTTTTGTCGAAATTTGATGAATGGTGTGTAGTAGAGGAGGAGGAGGAATTTCCTCTGAGAGACTATTTGCACACAATGTTGCACACAATGGGCTAAATGGCCATGTCACAAAGACCCCGAGGGCTCAGAAAGGTTTGGGGTTGTTTTACCTCTGAGCGGCACTTTTTTTGCATACAATGGGCTAAATGGCCAGGTCACACGGACCCCGAAGGCTCAGAGAAGGTTGGGGGAGGGGACCCACTGGAACAGCTGTTGGGAGACAGTTGGTAGCCTCCCGTCAAGGCCATCCAGCGTGTTCTTTAACGTGCACAGGGTATGGATCTCTCCCGCACACGGGGTCACGGCTTAACGTCCCATCCGACGGACGGCGGCCTTTCCAAGCCCATCGGTGTCGCCTACTGACCGTGGGTAGGGCAGGGAATTTTGCGGAGATAAATCTCAACGCTGACCCAGCTGGGACTCGAACCTGGGAACTACAGATTACGAGCCTGGCGCGCTTCACAAACCCCATAATTAATTAGCATAACATTAATATTCCCGTAACAGTTTTTGAAAACCGTTAGTAATAAAAAAAAAACCAAAGAATCACTCCCAACTTTTGACTGTCGAATCGCGAGCGTCAACCAAGGATACAGTCGCTCAAAAAAATATCCGAACACTATGGTTGATTACAGAATTCAGAAAAAAATATCTGGCAACGGTCTTTTTTTTAGAAATTAGTGATCTGGCAACCTTCGTGTCACGTGATTACAGAATTCAGGGAAAATATCTGGAGCGTGTACAGCAACTGTACACGCTCCAGTTTGCTGTGAACGGTAACTGCACACGCTCAATATTTCCGTGAGTGAGCCCACACGATCCAGGTCTTTGTGAGCTCACACGATCCAATGTGCTGTGAACATTAACCGCAACCGCTCCAGTTTGCTGTGAACGGTAACTGCACACGCTCCATATTCATTGCATTATATATTCATACGCATTATATATATTAAAAAAAAAATATCCGAACACTATGGTCGATTACAGAATTCAGAAAAAATTATCTGGCAACGATTTTTTTTAGAAATGAGTAATCTGGCAACCTTCGTGTCACGTGATTACAGAATACAGGGAAAATATCTGGAGCGTGTACAGCAACTGTACACGCTCCAGTTTGCTGTGAACGGTAACTGCACACGCTCAATATTTCCGTGAGTGAGCCCACACGATCCAGGTCTTTGTGAGCTCACACGATCCAATGTGCTGTGAACATTAACCGCAACCGCTCCAGTTTGCTGTGAACGGTAACTGCACACGCTCAATATTTCCGTGAGTGAGCCCACACGATCCAGGTCTTTGTGAGCTCACACGATCCAATGTGCTGTGAACATTAACCGCAACCGCCCCAGTTTGCTGTGAACGGTAACTGCACACGCTCCATATTCATTGCATTATATATATTCATACGCATTATATACATTAAAAAAATATATCCGAACACTATGGTTGATTACAGAATTCAGAAAAAAATATGTGGCAACCTTCGTGTCACGTGACACGTGGGTTGCCAGATCACTAATTTCTAAAAAAAAAATCATTGCCAGATATTTTTACTGAATTCTGTCACGTGACACGAAGATTGTCTGATCACTAATTTCTGAAAAAGAACCGTTGCCAGCTATTTTTATTTAATTCTGTCACGTGACACGAAGGTTGCCAGATCACTAATTCCTAAAAAAAAAATCGTTGCCAGATATTTTTTTCCTGAATTCTGTAATCAACCCACAGTGTTCGGATATTTTTTCCAGCGACTGTACAGCTGGTTGTGACAGACGGTAATCTCGCACGAGATCGCGAAATCACGAGACTTCGACGAATTAAAGAGCCCTTTTTTAAAATGCTGGGAAACGTTTAAGCGTGTGCGAGAGAGACTGCGTACGTCTTAAAAAGTGTGACATATCAAACATGCAACTCCGAAATGAATAAATAAACTCCAGGGGAAGATGAAGTCATCAGAAGTAACGAATTAATTAGAAATGTTGGAAGAGCAGAAGTTAAGGGAAATGACGTATTAATGATTTAAAAAGATTAAATCTCATAAATAAATAATTCGAAGCAGTGAAACTCTGACATTTTTATAATTATCGGCAGGCCGTACAGCAGCCGAGAAAGTTTTTCGAAGATTCTGGAAAAATAAGAAGAGGGGATTTGGCAGAAAGGAAAACTCAGGTAAGGAAAGATTTTAAAGGATTTATCGGAAGAAACGTATTTCTTGCATCTGGCAATGCATAAGAGAAAATGGTGATCCCAACTGTTTTTTTTTTTTTTTTTTTTTGGGGGGGGGGGTGTAGTTTATTCTTAAGCTGTCTCTTTACTACACTGATAGCCACCGTGATTTGTCGTTCTTCCTGTGTTACTACGAGACTTTCTACCACAGGTCTATACCATTAACCAATCTTTTTACAAATTTTTATACCCCTGATTTCTCTTTTACAACTTTCTACACAACTAACCAGTCTTTTTAAAAATAACTATACCACTAATCAGTCTTTTTAAAACTATCTACACCACTAATCAGTCTTTTAAAAACTACTATACCACTAATCAGTCTCTTTAAAACTAACTAAACCACTAATCAGTCTTTTTAAAACTATCTATACCACAAATCAGTTTTTTTAAACTATTACACCACTAATCAGTTTTCCTAAAACAATCTACATCATTAATCAGTCTTTTTAAAACTAACTAAACCACTAATCAGTCTTTTTAAAACTATCTACACCACTAATCAGTCTTTTTAAAACTAACTAAACCACTAATCAGTCTTTTTAAAACTATCTACACCATTAATCAGTCTTTTTAAAACTAACTAAACCACTAATTAGTCTTTTTAAAACTATCTACACCATTAATCAGTCTTTTTAAAACTAACTAAACCACTAATCAGTCTTTTTAAAACTATCTACACCTCTAATCAGTCTTTTTAAAACTAACTAAACCACTAATCAGTCTTTTTGAAACTATCTACACCACTAACCAGTCTTTTTAAAACTAACTAAACCACTAAATAGTCTTTTTAAAACTATCTACACCACTAATCAGTCTTTTTAAAACTAACTAAACCACTAATCAGTCTTTTTAAAACTATCTACACCACTAATCAGTCTTTTTAAAACTAACTAAACCACTAATCAGTCTTTTTAAAACTATCTACACCATTAATCAGTCTTTTTAAAACTAACTACACCACTAATCAGTCTTTTTAAAACTAACTAAACCACTAATCAGTCTTTTTAAAACTATCTACACCACTAATCAGTCTTTTTAAAACTAACTAAACCACTAATCAGTCTTTTTAAAACTATCTACACCTCTAATCAGTCTTTTTAAAACTAACTAAACCACTAATCAGTCTTTTTAAAACTATCTACACCATTAATCAGTCTTTTTAAAACTAACTGAACCACTAATCAGTCTTTTTAAAACTATCTACACCATTAATCAGTCTTTTTAAAACTAAACCACTAATCAGTCTTTTTAAAACTATCTACACCACTAATCAGTCTTTTTAAAACTAACTAAACCACTAATCAGTCTTTTTAAAACTATCTACACCTCTAATCAGTCTTTTTAAAACTAACTAAACCACTAATCAGTCTTTTTAAAACTATCTACACCACTAACCAGTCTTTTTAAAACTAACTAAACCACAAAATAGTCTTTTTAAAACTATCTACACCACTAATCAGTCTTTTTAAAACTAACTGAACCACTAATCAGTCTTTTTAAAACTATCTACACCACTAATCAGTCTTTTTAAAACTAACTAAACCACTAATCAGTCTTTTTAAAACTATCTACACCATTAATCAGTCTTTTTAAAACTAACTAAACCACTAATCAGTCTTTTTAAAACTATCTACACCACTAATCAGTCTTTTTAAAACTAACTAAACCACTAATCAGTCTTTTTAAAATTATCTACACCACTAATCAGTCTTTTTAAAACTAACTAAACCACTAATCAGTCTTTTTAAAACTATCTACACCATTAATCAGTCTTTTTAAAACTAAACCACTAATCAGTCTTTTTAAAACTATCTACACCACTAATCAGTCTTTTTAAAACTAACTAAACCACTAATCAGTCTTTTTAAAACTATCTACACCACTAACCAGTCTTTTTAAAACTAACTAAACCACTAATCAGTCTTTTTAAAACTATCTACACCACTAATCAGTCTTTTTAAAACTAACTAAACCACTAATCGGTCTTTTTAAAACTATCTACACCACTAATCAGTCTTTTTAAAACTAACTAAACCACTAATCAGTCTTTTTAAAACTATCTACACCATTAATCAGTCTTTTTAAAACTAACTAAACCACTAATCAGTCTTTTTAAAACTATCTACACCACTAATCAGTCTTTTTAAAACTAACTAAACCACTAACCAGTCTTTTTAAAACTATCTACACCACTAATCAGTCTTTTTAAAACTAACTAAACCACTAATCAGTCTTTTTAAAACTATCTACACCACTAATCAGTCTTTTTAAAACTATCTACACCACTAATCAGTCTTTTTAAAACTAACTAAACCACTAATCAGTCTTTTTAAAACTATCTACACCACTAATCAGTCTTTTTAAAACTAACTAAACCACTAATCAGTCTTTTTAAAACTATCTACACCACTAATCAGTCTTTTTAAAACTAACTAAACCACTAATCAGTCTTTTTAAAACTATCTACACCACTAATCAGTCTTTTTAAAACTAACTAAACCACTAATCAGTCTCTTTAAAACTATCTACACCACTAATCATTTTTTTTTAAACTATCTATAACACTAATCAGTTTTCTTTTTAAACTAACTACACCCCTAATCGGTCTTTTGTGTAACCTTCTACATATTGTGCATTTTCTTGTTATGTGTACCACTCAATCTAATACTGCGAATTGCCACCACCTTGGGTGCAATCCCTTTTACAACTATGAATTGCCACCACCGTGCTTTTTTTTTCTTTCTACCACCCTCTGCATTTCCACTACTTTGAATACCACTATTCTGCATTTCCACTACTTTGAATACCACTATTCTGCATTTCCACTACTCTGAATACCACTCTTCCCACTACTTTGAATACCACTATTCTGCATATCCACCACTTTGAATACCACTCTTTCCACTACTTTGAATACCACTATTCTGCATTTCCACTACTTTGAATACCACTCTTTCCACTACTTTGAATACCACTATTCTGCATTTCCACTACTTTGAATACCACTCTTCCCACTACTTGAATACCACTATTCTGCATTTCCACTACTTTGAATACCACTCTTTCCACTACTTTGAATACCACCCTTCCCACTACTTGAATACCACTATTCTGCATTTCCACTACTTTGAATACCACCCTTCCCACTACTTTGAATACCACTATTCTGCATTTCCGCTACTTTGAATACCACTATTCTGCATTTCCACTACTTTGAATACCACTCTTACCACTACTTTGAATACCACTATTCTGCATTTCCACTACCTTGAATACCACTCTTTCCACTACTTTGAATACCATTCTTCCCACTATTCTGTATTTCCACCATTTTGAATACCACTCTTCCTCCTATTCTGTATTTCCATTACTTTGAATACTACTCTTCCCACTATTCTGTATTTCCACTACTTTGAATACCACTCTTCCCACTATTCTGTATTTCCACTACTTTGAATACCACTCTTTCCACTAGTTCGAATACCACTATTCTGCATTTTCACCACTTTGGAAACCACTCTTTCCACTACTTTGAATACCATTCTTACCACTATTCTGCATTTCCACTACTTGACGGGAGGCTATCATCTGTCTCCCGACAGCTGTTCCAGTGGGTTCTCTCCCACAACCTTCTCTGAGCCTTCGGGGTCCTTGTGACCTGGCCATTTAGCCCATGGTGTGCAAAAGTGCCACTCAGAGGTAAAACAACCCAACGTTAAAGAACACGCTGGATTGCCTTGACGGGAGGCTACCATCTTTCTCCCAACAGCTATTCCAGTGGGTCCCCATCCCCCAACCTTCTCTGAGCCTTCGGGGTCCTTGTGACCTGGCCATTTAGCCCATGGTGTGCAAAAAAGTGCCGCTCAGAGGTAAAACAACCCAACGTTAAAGAACACACTGGATGGCCTTGACGGGAGGCTACCATCTGTCTCCCAACAGCTGTTCCAGTGGGTCCCCTCCCCCAACGTTCTCTAAGCCTTCGGGGTCCATGTGACCTGGCCATTTAGCCCATGGTGTGAAAAAAAGTGCCGATCAGAGGTAAAACAACCCAACCGTGTACACCAACAACTCCTATCCGTCCTTCCAGATCAACTGAACCCACCAATCCCACTTGAACCTTCTCTAACACTTCGTAGCCCCCAACCCAACACACAAACACGTCACGAAATCAAAAACTATATAACCCATATTTCACAGATTATATTACAAGTAATAATTCTTCGCCACTTCTATCCGAAAAATGGCCCCCTAATGACAATAACATCAGCGTTTGAAATATTATTGCTGCTAGACAACATTTGCGAACAAATATAAACATCACTAAGTACTTATTTTTCCTAAAACCCTGTCTTCAAAAGTACAATATATTGGCGTTGAATATGGATCAGGATAAACAGCATTAAAGTTTCCTAATGACAAATCAAAGTACGGGAAAGGACGGCATCACCTGGCGGGGAACGATGGCATCACCTGTTTTTGTGCCCCCCACCCACCCAAATTCCCCCGTCCACCGTAATCCTCGTGCTGCTACAAGTGTGTGTTTGTATTTTGCAATCTGTTGTGTACGCCAATAGCGAACAACGTAACCCGAGTCAAAAGCCACCCCCTGCGGGTCCGGAGCGTTGCCTCCCACGCCGCCAATGCAAATTCGTCTCGGGATGGAGATATTTGTGCTTCGCGGAGCTGGATGTTGGTAATCTATACAATGGCGGCCCTCCCGATGATTTTTTTGACAAGTTGACAAGGCGATAGTAGTTGGCGACCCCCCCTCCCGATATTGGGAGTGTTACGAGGGTGGGATTGGGGAACAATGGATCATTAAGAGAGCTGAGAGCTGCGGCCTTGGGTTCCATCGCTGAAATCCCGCATATCATGCTTGGAAATAGGGCAGGACCGTTGGTCCGGGTTGTAGAGAAAATAAATGAACAAGGTTGAAAATAATTATTTGATTTTTTTTTTGTCTTGGGGGGGAAAAGGATAGTAAATGATTAGGATTGATTTGTTTTTATGTTTTGTTTTCGGGATTATGCGATGGGGGTGGATGGTATGAGAAGCTGAGAGTTGCACGAGAGAGGGAGTGGAGTTCATTTAGAAATACATCACGTTTGATGTGGCCTAGAAAGGATGTGGTTGCTTGGAAACAGTTTGTCAACCTTAAGAGACGTTTCCACTATAAATTGAGGGATTGGCTCATTTGGTAGAGATGCAGAGTCATAATTTTTTGGGTTGTTTTACATCTGAGCGACACTTTTTTGAACACCATGGGCTAAATGGCCAGGTCACAAGAACCCCGAAGGCTCAGAGAAGGTTGGGGGAGGGACCCACTGGAACAGCTGTTGGGAGACAGATGGTAGCCTCCCGTCAAGGCCATCCAGCGTGTTCTTTAACGTGCACAGGGTATGGCTCTCCAGCACCCGGGGCCACGGCTTAACGTCCCATCCGACGGACGGCGGCCTTTCCAAGCCCATCGGTGTCCCCTACTGACCGTGGGCAGGGCGGGGAATTTTGCGGAGATAAATCTCAACGCTGACCCAGCTATGACTCGAAGCTGAGAACTACAGATTATGAGCCTTGCACGCTACCGACTAAGCAACCCCCCCCCCCCCAATATGCTTGGGAACAGAGCTGTTCGTCGGGTGAGACATTAAGCTGCGCCATGTTGTGAGAGTCATAACCTTATGAACGTTAGTGAACACGCTGGATGGCAGTGACTCAAGAACACAATAGACTGCAGTGAGTCACGTTGGAGAGCAGTGTGAGTGAAAGAACGTGCTGGATGGTAGTGAGTGAATAAAAAACGTGCTGGATGGTAGTGAGTGAGTGAAAAACGTGCTGGATGGTAGTGAGTGAGTGAAAAAACGTGCTGGATGGTAGTGAGTGAGTGAAGAAACGTGCTGGATGGTAGTGAGAGTGAAAAAACGTGCTGGATGGTAGTGAGAGTGAAAAAACGTGCTGGATGGTAGTTAGTGAATGAAAAACGTGCTGGGTAGTAGTGAGTGAAAAAACGTGCTGGATGGTAGTGAGTGAAAAAACGTGCTGGATGGTAGTGAGTGAGTGAAAAAATGTGCTGGATGGTAGTGAGTGAGTGAAAAAACGTGCTGGATGGTAGTGAGTGAGTGAAAAAACGTGCTGGATGGTAGTGAGTGAGTGAAGAAACGTGCTGGATGATAGTGAGTGAGTGAAAAAACGTGCTGGATGGTAGTGAGTGAGTGAAGAAACGTGCTGGATGGTAGTGAGTGAATGAAAAAACGTGCTGGATGGTAGTGAGTGAGTGAAAAAACTTGCTGGATGGTAGTGAGTGAGTGAAAAAACGTGCTGGATGGTAGTGAATGAGTGAATGAAAAAACGTGCTCGATGGCAGTGAATGAGTGAATGAAAAACGTGCTGGGTGGTAGTGAGCGAGTGAAAAAACGTGCTCGATGGCAGTGAGTGAGTGAATGAAAAACGTGCTGGGTGGTAGTGAGTGAGGGAAAAAACGTGCTGGATGGTAGTGAGAGTGAAAGAACATGCTGGATGGTAGTGAGTGAAGGAACATGCTGGATGATAGTGAGGGAGTCAAAAACACGCTGGATAGCAGTAAGTCAAGAAGAAGTCTGATGGCAGTGAGTAAGAACGCGCTGGATGGTAGCGAGTGATGAAAGAATAAGCTCGATGACAGTGAGTGAGGTCATTTTTTTCCCATCCTTACAATGGATGATGATTCCCACCAGGTGGCTCTGAAATCCGCAGCAATCAAGTCCTCTCAACGATGATGTCTGATATCAAATAAATCAAAAGAAACAAGAGTCCCTTTTTAAATTTCAAGCGCGCGAATCAGAAATGATGTTTCCCCTTTAATAAGCAAAACAGCAGACACACACACACACAGAACCCTCTTTCCCAGAATCCTGCATCTCAAGAGCACGATTCTTTGCCTTCGACCGCATCCAATATATCTCCTCCTCCTCCGCATCCCCGTCGTCTCACTTGCTGTCTTCCTCTTTCTCCTAATCACAGCAGTAAAGGGGGAGAGAAATCCAGACAAGTGGAATGTCTTGTATCAAATTAGGCAGTGATGAAAGCAGCCGAGTAAAGCTGACGAAAATTCAATATTTCTCTCACTCCATCTCTCTTATATTCTCTCGCTCTTTTCTCCCTTCCTCCTCCATCCCCCCCTTAGCGCTTTCGCGTGTAAGCGTGCGAGTGTTCCTTCCAACTTTTTCTTCATTTATTTTTTGTTTCTCTCCTTTCCTTTTGTTCCCAAAAATCCCCGTGTACTAGGATCACCGTCCCATCAGAGGCAGTTTTTAGAAGTTGTTCCACTCTTCCGCTGGTGAGAGACTGAATAATGGAACAATCTGCTCCAAATCGTTGATTATGCGACTTTGCTATCCCCCTGTTGTTATCTGTCCCATTATATCTTATCGTGCCAAACCCCATTACCAGAGAGACCACGTTAAAGAATACCAGTGCCTTTGGTGAACGTTATTCATTTCTCAGAGAAAAGGAGAAATTTGTTAGTGGTTTTATTTTTGTGTGGGGGCTTTTAGAGTTACTGTTTCTTTTTTGTTGTTGTTGTTTACTTCTGCAGTGACATTTTTCTTTTTCGATTTTTTTTTTCCTTGTAAATTTCCCGCCGAAATTATGGTGTGTGTGTGTGTGTGTTGGGGGGGTGGGGTCATTCAAGAGTGCAACAACTGGCAAACGAAATCATTCGCGGAACACTTCGAAACAGTTATTGTCGTGGTAAGGAAGAAAACAGCTGTTGGAAGGGAGGGGGGTAAAAGTGCCCTGTTGGGGGAGGAGTCTCCTGGTACAGGATTCTGCAACTAGTGGTATCAGTGATAGCAGATAACGGAGTTTATAGTGGTGGCATTGGTGAAAATTTTTCATGGGTTTCGAAACATTATTCCGAAAAATGTGGTTTACGATTTTTTCTATCAGTGGACCTTGTTAGAATTGGTGTGCAGTGGCCAGATGCAGTAGATGTAGCTCAGGATAGACTTGCTTGGAGAACTAAATTGCACGGTCTGGTTGGACCTCCGTAGCCCATGGCTGCTTGAGGATGATGATCATGATGTGCAAAAAAGTGCCGTTCAGAGGTAAACATCTCAACCTCCTCTGAGCCTTCGGGGTCCTTGTGACCTGGCCATTTAGCCTATTGTGTGCAAAAAAGTGCCTCTCAGAGATAAAACCCAACGTTAAAGAATACGCTGGATGGCCTTGACGGGAGGCTACCATCTGTCTCCCAACAGCTGTTCCAGTGGGTCCCTTCCCCCAACCTTCTCTGAGCCTTCGGGGTCCTTGTGACCTGGCCATTTAGCCCATGGTGTGCAAAAAAGTGCCGCTCAGAGGTAAAACAACCCAACGTTAAAGAACACGCTGGATGGCCTTGACGGGAGGCTACCATCTGTCTCCCAACAGCTGTTCCAGTGGGTCCCTTCTCCCAACCTTCTCTGAGCCTTTGGGGTCCTTGTGATCTGGCCATTTAGCCCATGGTGTGCAAAAAAGTGCCGCTCAGAGGTAAAACAACCCAACGTTAAAAACACGCTGGATGGCCTTGACGGGAGGCTACCATCTGTCTCCCATCAGCTGTTCCAGTGGGTCCCCTCCCCCAACCTTCTCTGAACTTTCGGAGTCCTTGTGACCTGACCATTTAGCCCATAGTGTGCAAAAAAAGTGCCGCTCAGAGGTAAAACAACCCAACCCAACTCAAAAGTTATTAACAAGCATTGAAACACAAACAACATCACGGTTCTCACAGGCTTGGTGAATGACATTCAAACATATTAAGTCTGACGTTTGCAGCTAACCCCCTCCCTCCCCCCCCGACATCCATCCCCGGGACACGACTCTCCCATGTAGGGGTGAAATCGCCTGACCCTCAGAAGTTCGTAACACCTGTAGATATTTCTCCGTATTACCAATTTGACGATGCAAACCATAAACGGAGTTGTAATGCTTGTTTTCCAGTGACATACGACTTGGTTGCCCTATTCGGCGACCTTACCACCCGCCAAGTGCTCTGCACCCTCAGCAATCTCCACCCCCTTCACCTTTTCTTCGGCATATACAGCCACCCCCTGTCGATAAAGTTCAACGTCAGAGGAAGCAGGAACTGAAATCTTGTTTTTCGCATTCCTAGAAGGAAAAAAGTTAATTTTTAAGTCAAATGGGACCCATTGAACTGTTTTCTATATACTCATACGAGTTGCGTTATTTCACATCTGAGCGGCACTTTTTTTGCACACAGTGGGCTAAATGGCCAGGTCACAAGGATTCCAAGGGCTCAGAGAGAGTTCGGGGAGGGGACCCACTGGAACAGCTGTTGGGAGGCAGATGGTAGTCTCCCGTCAAGGCCATCCAGCGTATTCTTTAACGTTGGGTTGTTTTATCTCTGAGTGGCACTTTTTTGCACACAATGGCTAAATGGCCAGGTCACAAGGACCCCAAGGGCTCAGAGAAAGTTGAGAGTTGGGTTGGGTTGTTTTACCTCTGAGCGGCACTTTTTTTGTACACCATGTGTTAAATGGCCAGGTCACATGGACCCCGAAGGCTCAGAGAAGGTTGGGGGAGGGGACCCACTGGAACAGCTGTTGGGAGAGAGATGGTAGCTTCCCGTCAAGGCCATCCAGAGTGTTCTTTAATGTTGGGTTGTTTTACCTCTGAGCGGCACTTTTTTGGCACACCATGGGCTAAATGGCCAGGTCACATGGACCCCGAAAGCTCGGAGGAGGTTGAGGGAGGGGACCCACTGGAACAGCTGTTGAGAGACAGATGATACAACCTCCCGTCAAGGCCATCCAACATGTTCTTTAACGTGCACAGTGTATGGCTCTCCGCAAATGGGGCCACGGTTTAACATCCCATCCGACGGACGGCGGCCTTTCCAAGCCCATCTGTATGCCGTACTGACCGTGGACAGGGCGTGGAATTTTACGGAGATAAATCTCAACGCTATCCCAGCTGGGACTCGAAACTGCGAACTACAGATTACGAGTCTGGCGCGCTACCGACTGAGCCACCCCCGCTCTAACCTACCTGGAACTCGAACCTGGGAACTGCGCGAGCCCGGCGCGTTACCAACTAAGCTATCTCCGTCCCGTTGTGATCTGGCCATTTAGACCATTGTGTGCATAACAGTGCCGCTCAGAGGTAATGCATGTGAAGGAATTTACTCACAATCTTCCTCATCTTAACGGCGTAGTGTACGGAACTGAATTTACCAATTAATTTGGGGCGGGGGGGTCTCAGTCGGTAGCGCGAAAGGCTCGTAATCTGTAGTTCCCTGGTTCGAGTCCCAGCTGGGTCAGCGTTGAGATTTATCTCCGCAAAATTCCCCGCCCTGCCCACGGTCAGTAGGGGACACCGATAGGCTTGGAAAGGCCGCCGTCCCTCGGATGGGACGTTAAGCCGTGGCTCCGTGTGCGGGAGAGCCATACCCTGTGCACGTTAAAGAACACGCTGGATGGCCTTGACGGGAGGCTATCATCTCTCTCCCAACAGCTGTTCCAGTGGATCCCCTCCCCCAACCTTCTCTGAGCCTTCGGGGTCCATGTGACCTGTCCATTTAGCCCATGGTGTGCAAAAAAAGTGCCGCTCAGAGGTAAAACTATCCAACGTTAAAGAACAAGCTGGATGGCCTTGACGGGAGGCTACCATCTGTCTCCCAACAGCTATTCCAGTGGGTCCCCTCCCCCAACCTTCTCTGAGCCTTCGGGGTCCATGTGAACTGGCCATTTAGCCCATTGTATGCAAAAAAGTGCCGCTCAGAGGTAAAACAACCCAACATTAAGAACACGCTGGATGGCCTTGACGGGAGGCTACCATCTGTCTCCCAACAGCTATTCCAGTGGGTCCCCTCCTCCAACCTTCTCTGAGCCTTCGGGGTCCATGTGACCTGGCCATTTAGCCCATTGTATGCAAAACAAGTGCCGCTCAGAGGTAAAACAACCCAACATTAAAGAACACGCTGGATGGCCTTGACGGGAGGCTACCATCTGTCTCCCAACAGCTATTCCAGTGGGTCCCCTTCCCCAACCTTCTCTGAGCCTTCGGGGTCCATGTGACCTGGCCATTTAGCCCATGGTGTGCAAAAAAGTGCCGCTCAGAGGTAAAACAACCCAACATTAAAGAACACGCTGGATGGCCTTGACGGGAGGCTACCATCTGTCTCCCAACAGCTATTCCAGTGGGTCCCCTCCCCCAACCTTCTCTGAGCCTTCGGGGTCCATGTGATCTGGCCATTTAGCCCATGGTGTGCAAAAAAGTGCAGCTCAGAGGTAAAACAACCCAACGTTAAAGAACAAGCTGGATGGCCTTGACGGGAGGCTACCATCTGTCTCCCAACAGCTATTCCAGTGGGTCCCCTCCCCCAACCTTCTCTGAGCCTTCGGGGTCCATGTGAACTGGCCATTTAGCCCATTGTATGCAAAAAAGTGCCGCTCAGAGGTAAAACAACCCAACATTAAGAACACGCTGGATGGCCTTGACCGGAGGCTACCATCTGTCTCCCAACAGCTATTCCAGTGGGTCCCCTCCCCCAACCTTCTCTGAGCCTTCGGGGTCCATGTGACCTGGCCATTTAGTCCATTGTATGCAAAACAAGTGCCGCTCAGAGGTAAAACAACCCAACATTAAAGAACACGCTGGATGGCCTTGACGGGAGGCTACCATCTGTCTCCCAACAGCTATTCCAGTGGGTCCCCTTCCCCAACCTTCTCTGAGCCTTCGGGGTCCATGTGACCTGGCCATTTAGCCCATGGTGTGCAAAAAAGTGCCGCTCAGAGGTAAAACAACCCAACATTAAAGAACACGCTGGATGGCCTTGACGGGAGGCTACCATCTGTCTCCCAACAGCTATTCCAGTGGGTCCCCTCCCCCAACCTTCTCTGAGCCTTCGGGGTCCATGTGATCTGGCCATTTAGCCCATGGTGTGCAAAAAAGTGCAGCTCAGAGGTAAAACAACCCAACGTTAAAGAACAAGCTGGATGGCCTTGACGGGAGGCTACCATCTGTCTCCCAACAGCTATTCCAGTGGGTCCCCTCCCCCAACCTTCTCTGAGCCTTCGGGGTCCATGTGAACTGGCCATTTAGCCCATTGTATGCAAAAAAGTGCCGCTCAGAGGTAAAACAACCCAACATTAAGAACACGCTGGATGGCCTTGACCGGAGGCTACCATCTGTCTCCCAACAGCTATTCCAGTGGGTCCCCTCCCCCAACCTTCTCTGAGCCTTCGGGGTCCATGTGACCTGGCCATTTAGCCCATTGTATGCAAAACAAGTGCCGCTCAGAGGTAAAACAACCCAACATTAAAGAACACGCTGGATGGCCTTGACGGGAGGCTACCATCTGTCTCCCAACAGCTATTCCAGTGGGTCCCCTCCCCCAACCTTCTCTGAGCCTTCGGGGTCCATGTGACCTGGCCATTTAGCCCATGGTGTGCAAAAAAGTGCCGCTCAGAGGTAAAACAACCCAACATTAAAGAACACGCTGGATGGCCTTGACGGGAGGCTACCATCTGTCTCCCAACAGCTATTCCAGTGGGTCCCCTCCCCCAACCTTCTCTGAGCCTTCGGGGTCCATGTGATCTGGCCATTTAGCCCATGGTGTGCAAAAAAGTGCCGCTCAGAGGTAAAACAACCCAACGTTAAAGAACACGCTGGATGGCCTTGACGGGAGGCTACCATCTGTCTCCCAACAGCTATTCCAGTGGATCCCCTCCCCCAACCTTCTCTGAGCCTTCGGGGTCCATGTGACCTGGCCATTTAGCCCATTGTATGCAAAAAAAAGTGCCGCTCAGAGGTAAAACAACCCAACCCATCATCAGGTGTAATATGATCCTTATTAGATAAACTTTCGTTGTCTTTAAACAGGTGAAGAGTCTGAACGAATCAGAGCTACTTCGTCCAATCCCAGTGAAGCCCAATTCATCACGATCCAGTCAGCCTTCAGCACTTCCTGTACGGACGCCGGACACCGACGTTAAAAGAAGGGTTCAAAGGTCATATTCAAATGATGGGAATCGAAAGTTTCCCACTGGGGTTCGATAAGGCTACCAGCAAAAACAAACATGCCGAGAAAACGACGGATATGCCACTCAATGCTGCGGCCAATCACGGCGACGCAGCATCAAGCGTGGCCGGACCTCCCACCTCAACGGTGACGTCACCACCGGCGGTCTCTCGTCCACTAATAGTCTCCGTTGCAGACTATTTGAGAAAACGGCGAGGACTGTCTCGGGTGGAAAATAATTATTATTTTGTTCGGGATGGGGGGAGGTGGGGGTGGGGCACTGTATAATTTGTGCTGCCGACAATAGATGGCACTAGCAGTAAACGACACTTAAGAACTTACCTCCGTATAGACCCTCCCTCCCTCCCTCCCGAAAAAAAGAGACATCTACCCCTCCCCCCCACACACACACACATACACGTTATTTTGTTCGGGGGGGGGGGGGTTAAACACTGTATAATTTGTGCTGCCGACAATAGATGGCACCAGCAGTAAACAACACTTAAGAACTTACCTACCTATAGACCCTCCCTCCCTCCCGAAAAAAACAGACATCTACCCCCCCCCACACACACACACACATTATTTTGTTCGGGGGTGGGGGGTGGGGGGTGGAACACTATAATTTGTGCTGCCGACAATAGATGGCACTAGCAGTAAACGACACTTAAGAACTTACCTCCCTATAGACCCTCCCTCCCCCCCCCCCGAAAATAAAACACACATCTACCCCCCCCCCCCACCATACACACAGATACACAAACCCTCAAACATTAACACTATTCTATTGAAGAATGGGAATTATTTTAGAGAGATGCTATACGCAAACAATATGGACTTTTAAGTAGGTGGATTTATTTGTACAAAGCTTTGAAATTATTTGAGGCAAATCTTTTAAAAAGAATGCCAAGACGCAAAAACACTGGAAAAGATGCGAAGAAGTTTTTTATTCTTTCCATTTTTTTGGGGCGTTAACCCCTTCAGAGACTTCCATTATTTCGTAGGCATTGCGTTCTCTTATTACTATTATTAGACTTGCGATTCGGCTAAGAAAAAATATAATCCATCCTCGCTTCCTTAAAATGATTGGGTAGGAACACACTTCCGTGTTTCAAGAATTGAGAAATTCGTTCTTGTATTGGGCACAGGAAAAGCAGGGAAAACAACAAATGATTCGTATTACTTTTGGAGAATTTCTTGCAGATGTGTGTGGCCTTTCAGAAATAATCCAGTCGTTCTCACGATAATTTAGTGAGAACTCGTGTCAATGGGGATCCAACTTCGAAGCTGTATAACTTCTAAAATATGCATTTAATGGAAAAATGTGACTGAACACAAATTAAAGATCATAATCAAATCTATTTAAATCTCGATTTTCAACAATATTCGTTTAGTATTTATAGAGATGGAAGCTGGAATATTTGATGTTAAATTATCTTCCATGTCATGTCAATGGGGATTTAAATTCGAAGCTGGAACAGCTGTTGAGAGACAGATGGTAGCCTTCCGTCAAGGCCATCCAGCGTGTTCTTTAACGTTGGGTTGTTTTATCTCTGAGCGGCACTTTTTTGCACACCATGGGCTAAATGGCCAGGTCACATGGACCCCGAAGGCTCAGAGAAGGTTGGAGGAGGGGATCCACTGGAACAGCGGTTGGGAGACAGATGGTAGCCTCCCGTCAAGGCCATACAGCGTGTTCTTTAACGTTGGGTTGTTTTATCTCTGAGCGGCACTTTTTTGCACACCATGGGCTAAATGGCCAGGTCACATGGACCCCGAAGGCTCAGAGAAGGTTGGGAGAGGGGACCCACTGGAACAGCTGTTGGGAGACAGATGGTAGCCTCCCGTCAAGGCCATCCAGCGTGTTCTTTAACGTTGGGTTGTTTTACATCTGAGCGGCACTTTTTTGCACACCATGGGCTAAATGGCCAGGTCACATGGACCCCGAAGGCTCAGAGAAGGTTGGGAGAAGGGACCCACTGAAACAGCTGTTGGGAGACAGATGGTAGCCTCCCGTCAAGGCCATCCAGCGTGTTCTTTAACGTTGGGTTGTTTTACCTCTGAGCGGCACTTTTTTGCACACCATGGGCTAAATGGCCAGGTCACATGGACCCCGAAGGCTCAGAGAAGGTTGGGGAAGGGGATCCACTGGAACAGCGGTTGGGAGACAGATGGTAGCCTCCCGTCAAGGCCATCCAGTGTGTTCTTTAACGTGTACAGGGTATGACTCTCCCGCACACGGGGCCACGGCTTAACGGCCCATCCGACGGACGGCGGCCTCTCCAAGCCCATCGGTGTCCCCTACTGACCGTGGGCAGGGCGCGGAATTTTGCGGAGATAAATCTCAACGCTGACGCAGCTGGGACTCGAACCTGGGACTACAGATTACGAACCTGGCGCACTACCGACTGAGACACCCCATCCCCACTCTGAACAATCGGGGTTCTTGTGAACTCATCTTTGAGCCTATTGTGTGCAAAAAAACTGCCACTCAAGTAAAAATAAATAAAGTTAATAATAATAATAAAAATAACACAAGTTCAAGAATATAGTTAGGTACGATTTTTCCCTAAAGTTTTTTCGCTAAGATTGGCTTGGCCTAAATGGATTTTTTTTCATGGAATTTTTTAAAAAATAAAACAAAATTTTCAGATTTTTTTTACTCACAGAGTAAAAAATAAACAACTTTCTATCCAGGGGCAGGGGTGGCTCAGTCGATAGCGCATCAGGCTCGTAATCTGTAGTTCCCAGGTTGGAGTCCCACGTGAGTCAGCGTTGAGATTTATCTCCGCAAAATTCCCCGCCCTGCCCACGGTCAGTAGGGGACACCGATGGGATTGGAAAGGCCGCCGTCCGTCGGATGGGACGTTAAGCCGTGGCCCCGTATGCGGGAGAGCCATACCCTGTGCACGTTAAAGAACACGCTGGATGGCCTTGACGGGAGGCTACCATCTATCTCCCAACAGCTGTTCCAGTGGGTCCCCTCCCCCAACCTTCTCTGAGCCTTCGGGGTCCATGTGACCTGGCCATTTAGCCCATTGTGTGCAAAAAAATTGCCGCTCAGAGGTAAAACAACCCAACGAATTGCCAATAATGGCTAAGCCAGTATCTACAGTTATTCTATGAAGGTAGTTTGATGATGGTTGCGGATAATACTGGGGGCGGCCTGTTCAATTTTGACGCAATTACTGACAGCATCACCAGAAGACCCCGTGCAAACTGTTCGGAACAGTAGAGCAGCGGTGTGCCGAACGCCGACAGTTATTGGCGGGAGGTAGAATTAGATTAACACCATTATTATTAGTGTAGCATCTCTTAATAAATTGGTCCAGCAATATATGGAGCTCGCTGAGAGCATTTAATCACTGAGAGCAGAGATGATTGGATGAGAGAACGATATGATGGTCATCATAGTCAACCTTGTGGAATTAATAGTTGCATACACCTACCAGAATGAGGGAAACCTTCCTGCAAATCAGCAAAGTTTACTGGAGATGACTTGCGCGATGGCTTTACCTCTGAGCGGCACTTCTTTTGCACACAATGGTATAAATGGTCAGATCACAAGGACCCCGAAGACTCAGAGGAGGTTGGGGGAAAGGCCGTGGATAACTGGCCAAGTCACAAGGACCCCGAAGATTGAGAGAAGGTTGGGGAAAGGTCGTGGGATAAATGACCAGATCACATGGACCCCGAAGATTGAGAGAGGAGGTTGGGGAAACGCCATGGGATGAATGGGGAGATCACAAGGACCCCGAATGCTCAGAGGAGGTTGGGGAAAGGCCGTGGGATAAATGGCCAGATCACAAGGACCCCGATGATTGAGAGAAGGTTGGGGAAATGCTATGGGATGAATGGCCAGATCACAAGGACCCCGAAGGCTCAGAGAAGGTTGGGGAAAGGCCGTGGGATAAATGGCAGATCACAAGGACCCCGAAGGCTCAGAGAAGATTGGGGAAAGGCCGTGGGATAAATGGCCAGATCACAAGGACCCTGAAGGCTCAGAGAAGGTTGGAGAAAGGCCGTGGGATGAATGGCCAGATCACAAGGACCCCGAAGGCTCAGAGAAGGTTGGGGAAAGGCCGTGGGATAAATGGCAGATCACAAGGACCCCGAAGGCTCAGAGAAGATTGGGAAAAGGCCGTGGGATAAATGGCCAGATCACAAGGACCCCGAAGGCTCAGAGAAGGTTGGGGAAAGGCCATGGGATAAATGGCCAGATCACAAGGACCCCGAAGGCTCAGAGAAGGTTGGGGAAAGGCCATGGGATAAATGGGCAAATCACAAGGACCCCCGAAGGCTCAGAGAAGGTTGGAGAAAGGCTGTAGGATGAATGGCCAGATCACAAGGACCCCGAAGACTCAGAGAAGGTTGGGGAAAGGCCATGGGATAAATGGCCAGATCACAAGGACCCGAAGGCTCAGAGAAGGTTGGGGAAAGGTCATGGGATAAATGGCCAGATCACAAGGACCCCGAAGGCTCAGAGAAGGTTGGGGAAAGGCCATGGGATAAATCGCCAGATCACAAGGACCCCGAAGGCTCAGAGAAGGTTGGGGAAAGGCCATGGGATAAATGGCCAAATCACAAGGACCCCCGAAGGCTCAGAGAAGGTTGGGGAAAGGCTGTGGGATGAATGGCCAGATCACAAGGACCCCGAAGACTCAGAGAAGGTTGGGGAAAGGCCATGGGATAAATGGCCAGATCACAAGGACCCGAAGGCTCAGAGAAGGTTGGGGAAAGGTCATGGGATAAATGGCCAGATCACAAGGACCCCGAAGGCTCAGAGAAGGTTGGGGAAAGGCCATGGGATAAATCGCCAGATCACAAGGACCCCGAAGGCTCAGAGAAGGTTGGGGAAAGGCCATGGGATAAATGGCCAGATCACAAGGACCCCGAAGGCTCAGAGAAGGTTGGGGAAAGGCCATGGGATAAATCGCCAGATCACAAGGACCCCGAAGGCTCAGAGAAGGTTGGGGAAAGGCCATGGGATAAATGGCCAAATCACAAGGACCCCCGAAGGCTCAGAGAAGGTTGGGGAAAGGCTGTGGGATATATGGCCAGATCACAAAGACCCCGAAGGTTCAGAGAACGTTGGGGAAATGCCATGGGATAAATGGCCAGATCACAAGGACCCCGAAGACTGAGAGAAGGTTGGGGAAAGGCCATAGGATAAATTGTCAGATTTATCCTATGGCCTTTCCCCAAGTCTTCTCTCAGGACCCCGAAGGCTCAGAGAAGGTTGGGAAAAGGCCATGGATAACTGGCCAGATCACAAAGACCCCGAAGATTGAGAAGAGGTTGGGGAAAGGCCATAGGATAAATTGTCAGATCACAAGGACCCCGAAGACTCAGAGAAGGTTGGGAAAAGGCCATGGATAACTGGCCAGATCACAAGGACCCCGAAGGCTCAGAGAAGGTTGGGGAAAGGCCATGGATAACTGGCCAGATCACATGGACCCCGAAGATTGAGAGAAGGTTGGGGAAAGGCCATGGGATAAATGGCCAGATCACAAGGACCCCGAAGGCTCAGAGAAGGTTGGGGAAAGGCCAAGGGATAAATGGCCATATCACAAGGACCCTGAAGGCTTAGAGAAGGTTGGGGAAAGGCTGTGGGATAAATGGCCAGATCACAAGGACCCCGAATGCTCAGAGAAGGTTGGGGAAAGGGCTGGGGATGAATGGCCAGATCACAAGGACCCCGAAGATTGAGAGAAGGTTGGGGAAAGGCCATGGGATAAATGGCCACATCACAAGGACCACGAAGATTGAGAGAAGGTTGGGGGAAAGGCCATGGGATAAATGGTCAGATCACAAGGACCCCGAAGATTGAGATAAGGTTGGGGAAAGGCCATGGGATAAATGGTCAGATCACAAGGACCCGGAAGGCTCAGAGAAGGTTGGGAAAAGGCCATAGGGTAAATGGCCAGATCACAAGGACCCCGAAGGCTCAGAGAAAGTTGGGGGAAAGGCCATGGATAACTGGCCAGATCACAAGGACCCCGAAGGTTCAGAGAAGGTTGGGGAAAGGCCGTGGGATAAATGGCCAGATCACAAGGACCCCGAAGGCTCAGAGAAGTTTGGGGGAGGGGACCCACTGGAACAGCTGTTGGGAGACAGATGGTAGCCTCCCGTCAAGGCCATCCAGCGTGTTCTTTAACGTTGGGTTGTTTTACTTCTGAGCGGCACTTTTTTGCACACCATGGGCTAAATGGCCAGGTCACATAGACCCCGAAGGTTCAGAGAAGGTTGGGGGAAGGGATCCACTGGAACAGCTGTTGGGAGACAGATGGTAGCTTCCCGCAAAGCCATCCAACGTGTTCTTTAACGTGCACAGGATATGGCTCTCCCACACACGAGGCCACGGCTTAACGTCCCATCCGACGAACGGCGGCCTTTCCAAGCTCATCGGTGTCCCCTATTGACTGTGGCCAGGGCGGGGAATTTTGCGGAGATAAATCTCAACGCTGACTCAGCTGGGACTCGAACCTGGAAAATGTAGATTGCAAACCTTTTAACATACTTCCAACTGATCCATTAATTCGAAGGCAGAAGGTTATTTTTTAAATTCTTGGCGATAATGTAGTGCAGTTTTATAATTTCATTCCTAAAAACCCCTTGTCACAACACACAAATAAATAACAAAACCTACAAAAGTCAACAAAAAATTTTTGTCTAATATTATTTTCCATGTTTTAAAGTAATCTACAGAAAGGAAATTATTATTTATAATGCTACTTTCTGTTTCCGAATTAAAGAAAAACACACCAGATTTTAATTTTTTTACACAATAACTTTGTTTGAAGAAAGTAAAAATAGAAAAAACGGATATATATATATAAAAAAACTCTTATTCAGAAATCCAGCAGTTTTGGTTTTAAATTAAACTTCTGTCTCCAGCAACATTACATTTCTTGCAGCAACCCCATTAACTAAATTACTTACTTTCCGTTCCTTTGAAATATTTCATAAAGGCAACTTCATACACATACCTTTAAGTTCTTTACACATCTCTGAGACTTCTGTCCTAAGCAAAGGTTAAAAAAAAAAACTCCACGAGTTTCTTTTTCTCTATGTGACGCTGGTAGAACCGCTAATCTCGTTTTACCAATATCACCCCACAAAGCAAGTAAGACTAGTTGTTCTAACAGGTTGACATGCGACTGTACATAACACTTGACAGCTAGCGAAATTATCTGAGGAATTTAGTAACAGCCACTTGCAAAAACGACGAAACAAAACAACCCCCCCCCCGAAAAAAAAACACAAAATGCATATTGGAATCTAAAATAAAAAAAGCCAACATCAAAAGTCTCTCAGGAGATCTAATCCCACTCAGATGTTAAATATTTATTTGTTTAAAACGTGTTTACCTCCACTGGTATAATTCTCTCACATATTCAACCTACCCCGAAAAAACAAAAACTAAAAAAAAAAATTTTTTATTTTTTTGTGTTAATATTATTTTTGGCTTGTCTTTCTATTATTGTTGCTAATTTTTTGGTTGTTGAAACACACAGAAAAAAATTAACTCCTGTTATGGTATTACTTACAACTACATTTTTCCATTTGTAAGCGTCGCAAAAGCTGCGATTTTTATTTTATTTTTTTTACCAAAGTCGGCAACGAAAGAAGATGAAAAAAATATATATAAGTTCTTTCAGGTCGGTTTCGTTGTTTTGTTTCATTAAATTGTAATTAAAATCTCCGCCATTCTGTACGAAGCTAATCAACGCCTGTCGCCGTTTGCATTGACACTTTTCTGCGCACCGTTTTGTTTTTTGGCTAATTTGTTTGACGCTACGTTGAGTTTTTAGGGACTGCGCATTTTTTTTGCTTCTTATGTTTCTTTCTACCACTGTCTGTGCATTTTGCGCTAAGATTTCTTTACTAAGGAAATAAAAAAAAAAACTAATCTTTTTAACGCTGATAACTCTGATAAGTTAAGCACGCGACGTTTTTTATTTTACATTTTCTTTCCACTTTCTCTTCAAAACAGTTCTTCAAAACAACAGTTACTGTTCGCTAAAAAAAAAATATTCCTCAATGTCATAATTTCCTCTTCTCTCTGTCCATAATTCCCCCATTTTTTTGGGTGCGGGAGTTTTTCCACATTTTTCTTACGCGTAAATGTCATTTTGAATATCCTCGTTCAGATTCAGACACACAACTTTGTAACATCCAAACGACACACAGATATTGGATAAAAAATAATGGACGTTAAGTCAAATTCGAAATTTATATAGTAAGTTTGTTTTTTTTTATTGTAAGATAAGACTAGATGCATTTAAATCTCATTCAGATCTATCTAAATCTCGATTTTCAAAAATTTTTGTTCCGTATTTAAAGAGATATGGGTTGAGTTGTTTTACCTCTGAGCGGCTCTTTTTTGCACACCATGGGCTAAATGGCCAGGCCACATGAACCCCGAAGGCTCCGAGAAGGTTGGGGGATGGGACCCACTGGAACAGCTATTGGGAGACAGATGGTAGCCTCCCGTCAAGGCCATCCAGCGTGTTCTTTAACGTGCACAGGGTATGGCTCTCCCGCACACGGGGCCACGGCTTAATGTCCCATCCGACGGACGGCGGCCTTTGCAAGCCCATCGGTGTCCCCTACTGACCGTGGGCAGGGCGGGGAATTTTGCGGAGATAAATCTCAACGCTGACCCAGCTGGGACTCGAACCTGGGAACTACAGATTACGAGCCTGGCGCGCTACCGACTGAGCCACCCCCGCCCCACTAAATGGCCAGGTCACATGGACCCCGAAGGCTCAGAGAAGGTTGGGGGAGGGGACCCACTGGAACAGCTGTTGGGAGACAGATGGTAGTCTCCCGTCAAGGCCATCCAGCGTGTTCTTTAACGTGCACAGGGTATGGCTCTCCCACACACGGGGCCACAGCTTAACGTCCCATCCGACGGACGGTGGCCTTTCCAAGCCCATCGGTGTCCCCTACTGACCGTGGGCAGGGCGGGGAATATTGTGGAGATAAATCTCAACGCTGACCCAGCTGGGACTCGAACCTGGGAACTATAGATTACGAGTCTGGCGCGCTACCGACTGAGCCACCCCCGCCCCATCCAAACTTAAAGAACACGCTGGATGACCTTGATGGGAGCGATTCATCTATCTCTAAACAGGAATCTAGTGGATCCCCGTCCCACAACCTTCTCTGAGCCTTTGGGATCGTTATTAACTGGCCATTTAGCCCATTGTGTGCATTATTGTCTCCCTAAAGAATTTATTGATCTCCTTAGCCAAATTAGACATCTCACACAAAATAGATATCTTCTTAGCCAAATTAAACATCTTCTCAGACAAAATAGATATCTTCTTAACCAAATTAGACATATCTTCATAACCAAAATATGCATCCCTTCCTAGCCAAATTAGGCATCTTGTTAGACAAATTAGGCATCGTCTCAGACAAATAGACATCTTCTTAGACAAATTAGGCATCGTCTCAGACAAATAGACATCTTCTTAGACAAATTAGGCATCTTTCAGACAAACAGACATCTTCTTAGTCAAATTAGACATCTTCTTAACTAAATTATATATATATATATCTCTTCCTAGTTAGACATCTTCTTAGACAAATTAGACATCTTCTCAGACAAAATAGATATCTTCTTAACCAAATTAGACAACTTCTCAGACAAAATATACATCTTCTTAACCAAATTATGCATCCCTTCTAGCCAAAATATACATCTTCTTAGACAAATTAGGCATCTTCTCAGACAAAATATACATCTTCTCAGACAAAATATACATCTTCTCAGACAAAATATACATCTTCTTAACCAAATTATGCATCCCTTCCTAGCCAAATTAGACATCTTCTTAGACAAATTGGGTATCTTCTCGAACAAAATAGACATCTTCTTAGACAAATTCGGATCCTCTTCGACAAATAGACATTTTCTTAGCCCAATTAGACATCTTCTGAGACAAAATAGAAATCTTCTTAAAATATTATACATCCCTTCCTAGCCAAATTAGACATCTTAGACAAATTAGGCATCTTCTCAGACAAAATAGACATCTTCTTAACCAAATTAGACAACTTCTCAGACAAAATATATATCTTCTTAACCAAATTAGACAACTTCTCAGACAAAATATATATCTTCTTAACCAAATTATGCATCCCTTCCTAGCCAAATCAGCCACTGGCACGAAGTCACTGATTTCCAATGAAATAACCGAGACTTTGCATGAATAACATCCCCTTGATTAAGATTCACGGCATCACGTGTTCACTCGAAGGACGTGTATTGTGATGACTCACATAACACGTACAAATTCCCGGCCATGTCACTTGTTTAACCTCATTTTCGATATTGACTGTTTAATGGGGCACTTCCTGTTTATAAATCATTTCCTGGCAAGGTCTGTAGAGCCAAGTGAACGATGGGAAGTTTTCACACGTGCCTGGTTGAAAAAACATTCCGAAAACAGACTTCGGTTTGTTTTATTTATAAATGGCACTTTTCTGTACAAAGTGTCGGTAAATGGCCAAGTCACAAGGACCCCGAAGGCTCAGGGAACGTTGGAGGAGGGGACCCACCAATCAGCTGTCAGCAGACGGTAGTCTTTCATCAAGGCCATCCAGCGTGTTCTTTAACTTTGGGTTGTTTTACCTCTGAACGGCATTTTTTTGCACACAACACATTAAATGGCCAGGTCACAAGGACCAGAATGGTTCAAAGAAGGTTGGAAAAAGTTGGGTTGTTTCACCTCTGAGCAGAATTTTTTGCACACACCATGGGCTAAATGGCCAGGTCACAAGGACCCCGAAGGCTCAGAGAATGTTGGGGGACGGGACCCACTGGAACAACTGTTGGGAGACAGATGGTAGCCTCCTGTCAAGGCCATCCAGCCTGTTCTTTAACGTTGGGTTGTTTTACCTCTGAGCGGCACTTTTTTGCACACCATGTGCTAAATGGCCAGGTCACATGGACCCCGAAGGCTCAGAGAAGGTTGGGGGAGGGGATCCACTGGAACAGCTGTTGGGAGACAGATGGTAGCCTCCCGTCAAGGCCATCCAGCGTGTTCTTTAATATTGGGTTGTTTTACCTCTGAACGGCATTTTTTTTGCACACCATGTGCTAAATGGCCAGGTCACAAGGACCCTGAAGGCTCAGAGAAGGTTGGTGGAGGGGACCCACTGGAACAGCTGTTCGGAGACAGTTGGTAGCCTTCCGTTAAGCGTGTTCTTTAGCGTGCACAGGGTATGGCTCTCTCCCGCACATGGGGACAAGGCTTAACGTCCCATCCGACGGACGGCTGCCTTTACCAAGCCCATCGGTGCCGCCTACAGACCGTGGGCAGGGCGAGGAGTTTTGCGGAGATAAATCTCAACGCTGACCCAACTGGGACTCGAACCTGGGAACTACAGATTACGAGCCTGGCGCACTACTGACTGAGCCAGTCCTGCCCTGTTGGGGGAAGAGGATCCATGGGTCCCCTGTCCACAACCTTCTCTGAACCATTCTGGTCCTTTTGACCTGGCCATTACCCCCCCTCCCCTGGGGCGGGGGTGGCTCAGTCGGTAGTGCGCCAGGCTCGTAATCTGTAGTTCCCAGGTTCGAGTCCCAGCTGGGTCAGCGTTGAGATTTATCTCCGCAAAATTCCCCGCCCTGCCTACGGTCATTAGGGGACACCGATGGGCTTGGAAAGACCGCCATCCATAGGATGGGACGTTAAGCAGTGGCCACGTGTACGGGAGAGCCATACCCTGTGCACATTAAAGAACACGCTGGATGGCCTTGACACGAGGCTACATCTGTCTCCCAACACTGTTCCAGTGGGTCCCCTCCCCCAACCTTCTTTGAGTCTTCGGGGTCCATGTGACCTGGCCATTTAGCCCATGGTGTGCAAAAAAGTGCCACTCAGAGGTAAAACAACCCAACGTTAAAGAACACGCTGGATGGCTTTGACGGGAGGCTACCATCTGTCTCCCAACAGCTGTTCCAGTGGGTCCCCTCCCCTAACCTTCTCTGAGCCTTCGGGGTCCTTGTGACCTGGCCATTTACCCCATGGTGTGCAAAAAAGTGCCGCTCAGAGGTAAAACAACCCAACGTTAAAGAACACGCTGGATGACCTTGAAGGGAGGCTACCATCTGTCTCCCAACAGCTGTTCCAGTGGGTCCCCTCCCTCAACCTTCTCTGAGTCTTCGGGGTCCATGTGACCTGGCCATTTAGCCCATGGTGTGCAAAAAATGCCGCTCAGAGGTAAAACAATCAACCAATTTTCCCCCACATTTCTGAACCCTTAGGGTCCTTGTGACCTGGCCATTTAGTCCATTCTGCGCAAGGTCTGACGCTCTGAGGTAAAACAACCCAACGTTAAAGAACACGCTGGATGGCCTTGACGGGAGGCTACCATCTGTCTCCCAACAGCTGTTCCAGTTGGTCCCCTCCCCCAACTTTCTCTAAGCCTTCGGGGTCCATGTGACCTGGCCATTTAGCCCATGGTGTGCAAAAAAGTGCCACTCAGAGGTAAAACAACCCAACGTTAAAGAACACGCTGGATGGCTTTGACGGGAGGCTACCATCTGTCTCCCAACAGCTGTTCCAGTGGGTCCCCTCCCCTAACCTTCTCTGAGCCTTCGGGGTCCTTGTGACCTGGCCATTTACCCCATGGTGTGCAAAAAAGTGCCGCTCAGAGGTAAAACAACCCAACGTTAAAGAACACGCTGGATGACCTTGACGGGAGGCTACCATCTGTCTCCCAACAGCTGTTCCAGTGGGTCCCCTCCCCCAACCTTCTCTGAGTCTTCGGGGTCCATGTGACCTGGCCATTTAGCCCATGGTGTGCAAAAAATGCCGCTCAGAGGTAAAACAATCAACCAATTTTCCCCCACATTTCTGAACCCTTAGGGTCCTTGTGACCTGGCCATTTAGTCCATTCTGCGCAAGTGACGCTCTGAGGTAAAACAACCCAACCCATTTCCCCAACCTTTTCTGAACCCCTAGGGTCCTTGTGACCTGCCCGTTTAGACCACTGTATGCAAAAAATTGCGACTTAGACGTAAATCAACAGACAAAAATCTGAATTGAAAGAAAAATAGTTTAAAGTTAACAAACTCTAATGTAATCAACCTTTCCCATATTTCCAGGATTTACAATCTGCATTGATCATTTGAAATCATCCAATAAATCTTTTAACTCTAAAAACACCCCTGCGGCGGGGGTGGCTCAGTCGGTAGAGCGCCAGGCTCGTAATCTGTAGTTCCCAGGTTCGAGTCCCAGCTGGGTCAGCGTTGAGATTTATCTCCGCAAAATTTTCCCGCCCTGTCCACGGTCAGTAGGAGACACCGATGGGCTTGGAAAGGCCGTCGTCCGTCGGATGGGACGTTAAGCCGTGGTCCCGTGTGCGGGAGAGCCATACCCTGTGCACGTTAAAGAACACGCTGGATGGCCTTGACGGGAGGCTACCATCTGTCTCCCAACAGCTGTTCCAGTGGGTCCTCCTCCCCCAACCTTCTCTGAGCCTTCGGGGTCCTTGTGGCCTGGCCATTTAGCCAATGGTGTGCAAAAAAGTGCCGCTCAGAGGTAAAACAACCCAACGTTAAAGAACAAGATGGATGGCCTTGACGGGAGGTTACCATCTGTCTCCCAACAGCTGTTCCAGTGGGTCCCCTCCCCCAACCTTCTCTGAGCCTTCGGGGTCCTTGTGGCCTGGCCATTTAGCCAATGGTGTGCAAAAAAGTGCCGCTCAGAGGTAAACAACCCAACGTTAAAGAACAAGATGGATGGCCTTGACGGGAGGCTACCATCTGTCTCCCAACAGCTGTTCCAGTGGGTCCTCCTCCCCCAACCTTCTCTGAGCCTTCGGGGTCCTTGTGGCCTGGCCATTTAGCCAATGGTGTGCAAAAAAGTGCCGCTCAGAGGTAAAACAACCCAACGTTAAAGAACAAGATGGATGGCCTTGACGGGAGGCTACCATCTGTCTCCCAACAGCTGTTCCAGTGGGTCCCCTCCCCCAACCTTCTCTGAGCCTTCGGGGTCCTTGTGGCCTGGCCATTTAGCCAATGGTGTGCAAAAAAGTGCCGCTCAGAGGTAAACAACCCAACGTTAAAGAACAAGATGGATGGCCTTGACGGGAGGCTACCATCTGTCTCCCAACAGCTGTTCCAGTGGGTCCCCTCCCCCAACCTTCTCTGAGCCTTCGGGGTCCTTGTGGCCTGGCCATTTAGCCAATGGTGTGCAAAAAAGTGCCGCTCAGAGGTAAAACAACCCAACGTTAAAGAACAAGATGGATGGCCTTGACGGGAGGCTACCATCTGTCTCCCAACAGCTGTTCCAGTGGGTCCCCTCCCCCAACCTTCTCTGAGCCTTCGGGGTCCTTGTGGCCTGGCCATTTAGCCAATGGTGTGCAAAAAAGTGCCGCTCAGAGGTAAACAACCCAACGTTACAGAACAAGATGGATGGCCTTGACGGGAGGCTACCATCTGTCTCCCAACAGCTGTTCCAGTGGGTCCCCTCCCCCAACCTTCTCTGAGCCTTCGGTGTCCTTGTGGCCTGGCCTTTTAGCCAATGGTGTGCAAAAAAGTGCCGCTCAGAGGTAAACAACCCAACGTTAAAGAACAAGATGGATGGCCTTGACGGGAGGCTACCATCTGTCTCCCAACAGCTGTTCCAGTGGGTCCTCCTCCCCCAACCTTCTCTGAGCCTTCGGGGTCCTTGTGGCCTGGCCATTTAGCCCATGGTGTGCAAAAAAGTGCCGCTCAGAGGTAAACAACCCAACGTTAAAGAACAAGATGGATGGCCTTGACGGGAGGCTACCATCTGTCTCCCAACAGCTGTTCCAGTGGGTCCTCCTCCCCCAACCTTCTCTGAGCCTTCGGGGTCCTTGTGGCCTGGCCATTTAGCCAATGGTGTGCAAAAAAGTGCCGCTCAGAGGTAAACAACCCAACGTTAAAGAACAAGATGGATGGCCTTGACGGGAGGCTACCATCTGTCTCCCAACAGCTGTTCCAGTGGGTCCTCCTCCCCCAACCTTCTCTGAGCCTTCGGGGTCCTTGTGGCCTGGCCATTTAGCCAATGGTGTGCAAAAAAGTGCCGCTCAGAGGTAAAACAACCCAACGTGAAAGAACACGATGGATGGCCTTGACGGGAGGCTACCATCTGTCTCCCAACAGCTGTTCCAGTGGGTCCCCTCCCCCAACCTTCTCTGAGCCTTCGGGGTCCTTGTGGCCTGGCCATTTAGCCCATGGTGTGCAAAAAAGTGCCGCTCAGAGGTAAAACAATCCAACCCAATCCAATCTAAAAACAACCCCAAATTCATTGATATCATAACGATTTCAAAACGCTTCGAAAACATGAAAAAAAAAAAAACCCATCAACCCTATTCCACTCTTATTAAGGCGAAGAAAGAAACCCCCAATAATAAGAAAGAAATCGCGAAACGTACTGCCGTTAAAAATAAAGCCATATATCAAGAAGCAGTTTTTGTTTTAAAGATGCGTTTTAACCGGCATAAAAACCTTCGAAAGCCTCTTCTAATGCTCGCACGAGCTTACACGCACACACACAACCAGAAAAGGAGCCAAGTATCGTGTGCGTCTGCGCACGCATCAACAATTAATGACCACCGACCGCTCGTCGTGACCCCTCACCGCCCCAAAGCGCGCGCCGCGGCGAGCCCCCAAGCCCAGGGCAGATCGATAGAAATCCGGTTATCGAAAATCAAACACAAAACCAAAAACAGCGTCGCAGTTTTATTACACCCGGGGAATGGTTGGGAGGCTGGGAAGGAAGAAGAGGAGGAAGAGAAGGGGTGAGGTAGGCCCCGGTCAGTTGCTATGGCAACCGATCCATTCTCCCAATTAACCGTCGATAAATCAATCGGCGTTCGCGAGGGCAGACACTTACGGGCGGATTAATTGAAGCCGGCGGGATGCTGGCAGGCTCGCCTCTCCCGCGGAGCATGACGGGAAGGGCGGGGGTGAAGGGAGCAAGACGGAGGGGGGGGGGGAGTTCGCGTGGGAAAGCCACAGATAGCGTGGCTGCCTGCATCCCTCTCTGGCTGTGTTCCTTCTGCCAGCCTGCAGAGGCTGAATCTAACGGGCTTAAACATCTCTACATCTTTCGTCACTGGCGCGAGAGCTCGCTACGAGAGAGCATTGGCGCGGGATGCTGAGGGGAGGGATGCTCCGGATACGGAATGAGCGTTTCGATGGTGGATGGAGATGACTTTTGCGTTTTCTCTTTTAACAATGGCAGGAATGGCTCTACCAAGATTATCGCAGAGACGGACTCATATCGGCGTAAAGGTGTAATAAGGAAGTTTAAAGTTGGAATAATTGCTCGTGAAAACGTATTGGGTTGTTTTACCTCTGAGCTGCTCTTTTTTTGCACGCAATGGGCTAAATGGCCAGGTCACAAGGACCCCGAAGGTTCAGAGGTTTGGGGAGGCGACCCATCGCACAGCTGTTAGCCTCCCGTCAAGGACACCCAGCGTGTTTTTTAACATTTAATTGTTTTACCTCTGAACAGCACACTTTTGCACACAATGGGCTGAATGGCCAGATCACAAGGACCCCGAAGGCTCAGAGGAGTTTTAGGTAGGGGACCCACTGGAACAGCTGTTCGGTGACAGAGGGTAGCCTACCGTCAAGGCCATTAAGCGTGTTCTTTAACGTTGGGTTGTTTTACCTCTGAGCGGCACTTTCCCCCCCCCCCTGGGCTAAATGACCGGGTCACAAGGACCCCGAAGGCTCAGAGAAGGTTGTGGGAGGGGACCCACTGGAACAGCTGTTGGGAGGCAGATGGTAGCCTTCCGTCAAGGCCATCCAGCGTGTTCTTTAACGTTCGGTTGTTTTATCTGTGAGCGGCACTTTTTTGCACACAATGGGCTAAATGGCCAGGTCACATGGACCCCGAAGGCTCAGAGAAGGTTGTGGGAGGGGACCCACTGGAACAGCTGTTGGGAGGCAGATGGTAGCCTTCCGTCAAGGCCATCCAGCGTGTTCTTTAACGTTCGGTTGTTTTATCTGTGAGCGGCACTTTTTTGCACACAATGGGCTAAATGGCCAGGTCACATGGACCCCGAAGGCACAGAGAAGGTTGGGGGAGGGACCCACTGGTCAGCTGTTAGGAGGCAGACGGTAGCCTCCCGTCAAGGCCATGCAGCGTGTTCTTTAACGTGCACAGGGTAGTCCCCTGTCAAGGCCATCCAGTGTGTTCTTTAACGTGCACAGAGAAGCCTCCCGTCAAGGCCATGCAGCGTGTTCTTTAACGTGCACAGGGTAGTCCCCTGTCAAGGCCATCCAGTGTGTTCTTTAACGTGCACAGAGAAGCCTCCCGTCAAGGCCATGCAGCGTGTTCTTTAACGTGCACAGGGTAGTCCCCTGTCAAGGCCATCCAGTGTGTTCTTCAACGTGCACAGGGTAGCCTCCTTCAAGGCCATCCAGCGTGTTCTTTAACGTGCTCATGGTAGCCTCCTGTCAAGGCCATCCAGTGTGTTCTTTAACGTGCACAGGGTAGCCCCTGTCAAGGTCACCCAGCGTGATTTTTAACATTTAATTTTTTACCTCTGAACAGCACTTTTTTGCACACAATGGGATAAATGGCCAGGTCACAAGGGCCCCGAAGGCTCAGAGAAAAATTGTGGAGGCGACCCACTGGTCAGCTGTTAGGAGGCAGACGGTAGCCTCCCGTCAAGGCCATCCAAATGTTCACCGGAAACCAAATTTAAATCTGTTTGCAGAACACCATCTACCCAAATCAAAAAATATTGAATATAGTGAACCTCTATCTATTGGATATTCAAGAATATTTCCTTATTTCTGCAATTGCAGTGTTTCAAAACAGCAGATTTTTAAACAAAACATTCTACACTAGCACAATTTCTTCACAGTCAAACTGCTTATTTTAGCAAATGTTTGGGCCTCAGCAATAATACATATTTTCATTCGAAACCTTAAATTATGCCACTATTAAACGGGTTGGGTTGGGATGTTTTACCTCTGAGCGGCACTTTTTTGCACACCATGGGCTAAATGGCCAGGTCACATGGACCCCGAAGGCTCAGAGAAGGTTGGGGGAGGGGACCCACTGGAACAGCTGTTGGGAGACAGATGGTAGCTTCCTGTCAAAGCCATCCAGCATGTTCTTTAACGTTGGGTTGTTTTACCTCTGAGCGGCAATTTTTTGCACACCATGGGCTAAATGGCCAGGTAACATAGACCCCGAAGGCTCAGAGAAGGTTGGGAGAGGGGACCCACTGGAACAGCTGTTGGGAGACAGATGGTAGCCTCCCGTCAAGGCCATCCAGCGTGTTCTTTAACGTTGGGTTGCCTCTGAGCGCGATTTTTGTCTTTTAATTGATAAATGAGAGAGCGTTTTTACATTTTGTTGTAGTAATAAAAAAAACAACCATTGTGTGCAGAAAAGTGCCGCTCAGAGGTAACACAACCAATCAAACAAGCCAATCGGTGCCTTCTGCTGCAAGAGGTTGGGTTGTTTTACCTCTGAGCGGCACTTTTTTGCACACCGTGGGCTAAATGGCCAGGTCACATGGACCCCGAAGGCTCAGAGAAGGTTGGGGGAGGGGACCCACTGGAACAACTGTTGGGAGACAGATGGTAGCCTCCCGTTAAGGCCATCCAGCGTGTTCTTTAACGTGCACAGGGTATGGCTCTCCCGCACACGGGGCCTCGGCTTAACGTCCCATCCGACGGACGGCGGCCTTTCCAAACCCATCGGTGTCCCCTACTGATCGTGGGCAGGGCGGGGAATTTTGCGGAGATAAATCTCAACGCTGACCCAGCTGGGACTCGAACCTGGGAACTACAGATTACGAGCCTGGCACGCTACCGACTGAGCCACCCCCGCCCCGATTTTTGAAACGTATCGGTATTTAGAGTTAAGGAAATTTGAAAATTTAACCATCCAATAACGTGAGGTTAATAACTTAAAAAACAAAGTAATCACATTTATACTAAATAATACTTTTAACAATTCGCATAAATAATTATGTTCATTTTAGCCAATTTTGAAATTTTTTTCCAGAATGAATTTGCAAAATATTTGAGCTTTCCTAACTGTTTAAATACTGAAAGAATATGGCGGGAAATCCAGATCGTAAACGATTTTTTTTAAGACAGAGTTAGGTTAACTCTGACGGCAACTTTTTTGCGCACAATGGGCAGGACGGCCAAGTTACAAGGATACCAAAGGATAAGAGAAGGTTGGGGGAAGAAAAATCACTAGACCACTGTTGGAAAACAGATGTTAGCCATCTATTAAAAAGATGTTAGCAGCCGGGCCCGAGAGTTTCCTATATAGTTCCTTCTGGAACAGCCGTTAGTAAACAAATGGTAGCCTCCTGTCAAGGCCATCCAGTGTGTTCTTTAACATGCACAGGGTAGTCCCATGTCAAGGTCATCCAGTGTGTTCTTTAACGTGCACAGGGTAGTCCCCTGTCAAGGCCATCCAGCGTGTTCTTTAACGTGCACAGGGTAGTCCCCTGTCAAGGCCATCCACATGTTCTTTAACGTGCACAGGGTAGTCCCCTGTGAAGGCCATCCAGTGTGTTCTTTAATGCGCAAGGGTAGCCTCCTGTCAAAGCCATCCAGTGTGTTCTTTAACGCGCACAGGGTAACCTCCTGTCAAGGCCATCCAGTGTGTTCTTTAACGCGCACATGGTAGCTTCCTGTCAAGGCCATCCAGTGTGTTCTTTAACTCGCACGGGGGGGGGGGGGGGCTCAGTCGGTAGCGCGCCAGGCTCGTAATCTGTAGTTCCCAGGTTCGAGTCCCAGCTGGGTCAGCGTTGAGATTTATTTCCGCCAAAATTCCCCGCCCTGCCCACGGTCAGTAGGGGACACCGATGGGCTTGGAAAGGCCGCCGTCCGTCGGATGGGACGTTAAGCCGTGGCCCCGTGTGCGAGAGAGCCATACCCTGTGCACGTTAAAGAACACGCTGGATGGCCTTGACGGGAGGCTACCATCTGTCTCCCAACAGCTATTCTAGTGGGTCCCCTCCCCCAACCTTCTCTGAGCCTTCGGGGTCCATGTGACCTGGCCATTTAGCCCATGGTGTGCAAAAAAGTGCCGCTCAGAGGTAAAACAACCAACCAACCAACGTGCACAAGGTAGCCATCTGACAAGGCCATCCAGTGTGTTCTTTAAAGGGTGCACAGCGTAGCCATCTGTCAAGGCCATCCAGTGTGTTCTTTAAAGGGTGCACAGGGTAGCTTCCTGACAAAGCCATCCAGTGTGTTCTTTAATGCGTACAGGGCAGCCTCCTGTCAAGGCCATCTAGCGTGTTCTTTAACGTGCACAGGGTAGCCCCTGTCAAGGTCATCCAGTGTGTTCTTTAACGAGCACAGGGTAGCCTCCTGTCAAGGCCATCCAGTGTGTTCTTTAAAGGGTGCACAGGGTAGCCTCCTGTCAAGGCCATCCAGTGTGTTCTTTAACGTGCACAGGGTAGCCTCCTGTCAAGGTCATCCAGCGTGCACGAAGAAGAGAATTACATCTTGATACAAACTCGTCCCAATATTCACCATCTTCAAGAAGAAGGGAAACACATCTCGATGCAAATTCATCCCAAACTTTACCGCCTGCACGAAGAAGAGAATTGCATCTCCATACAAACTCATCCCGATCTTCACCGCTTTCACGAATTACAAAATTACATCTCGATACAAACTTCTCCAAATCTTTACAGTCTTCACGAAGACGGGAATTGCATATCGATACAAACTCATCCCAATCTTTCCCGCCTGCACGAAGAAGAGAATTACATCTTGATACAAACTCATCCCAATCTTTACCACCATCACGAAGAAGAGAATTGCATCTCCATACAAACTCATCCCAATATTCACCACCTTCAAAAGAAGGGAATCACGTCTCGATACAAATTCATCCCAATCTTTCCCCGCCTGCACGAAGAAGAGAATTACATCTTCATACAAACTCATCCCAATCTTTACCACCAGCACGAAGAAGAGAATTTCATCTCCATACAAACTCATCCCAATCTTTACCACAATCACGAAGAAGAGAATTGCATTTCCATACAAACTCATCCCAATCTTTACCACCATCACGAAGAAGAGAATTGCATCTTGATACAAACTCATTCCAATTTTCACCACCTTCAAGAAGAAGGGAATCACAACTCCACACAAATTCATCCCAATCTTTACCGCCTGCACGAAGAAGAGAATTGCATATCGATACAAACTCATCCCCAACTCTACCATCATAAAAAAGAGAATTGCTCTCCATACAAACTCATCCTGATCTTCACCACCTTCATGAATTACAAAATTACATCTCGATACAAACTTCTCCAAATCTTTAGTCTTCACGAAGAAGGGAATTGCATATCGATACAAACTCATCCCAAACTTTACCGCTTTCACATATTACAAAATTCTAATAATCTTCACCTTCACGAGTTACAAAATTATATCTCCATACAAACTTGTTCCAATCTTCACCGCCTTCAGGAATTACAAAATTGTACTTCATAGAAACTCGTTCCAATCTTCACCACCTTCTCGAATTACAAAATTACATCTCGATATAAACTCGGCCCAATCTTCACGAATTGCAAAATTACATCTCGATACAAATTCGTTCCAATCTTCACCGCCTTCACAAATTACATCTCAATACAAACTTGTAACAATCTTCACCGCCTTCACGAATTGCAAAATTACATCTCGATGCAAACTCGTCCCAATTTTCACCGCCTTCACGAATTACAAAATTACGTCTCGATGCAAACTCGTCCCAATCTTCACCGCCTTCACGAATTACTTCTCGATACAAACTCGCCCCAAACTTCACCGACTTCACGAATTGCAAAATTACGTCTCGATGCAAACTCGTAACAATTTTCACTGCCTTCACGAATTACAAAATTACATCTCGATACAAACTCGTCCCAATCTTCACCGCCTTCACGAATTACAAAATTTCGTCTCCATACAAACTCGTCCCAATCTTCACCGGCTTCACGAATTACAAAATTACGCCTCGATACAAACTCGTCCCAATTTTTACCGCCTTCACGAATTGCTAAATTACGTCTCGATACAAACTTGTCCCAATCTTCACCGCCTTCACGAATTGCTAAATTACGTCTCGATGCAAACTCGTCCCAATCTTCACCGCCTTCACGAATTACAAAATTACGTCTCGATGCAAACTCGTCCCAATCTTCACCGCCTTCACGAATTGCGAAATTACATCTCCATACAAACTCGCTCCAATCTTCACCGCCTTCACGAATTGCAAAATTATATCTCGATGCAAACTCGTCCCAATCTTCACCGCCTTCACGAATTGCAAAATTACATCTCGAGACAAACTCGGCCCAATCTTCACCGCCTTCACGAATTGCAAAATTACATCTCGATACAAACTCGTCGCAATCTTCACCGCCTTCACGAATTACATCTTGATACAAACTCGTCCCAATCTTCACTGCCTTCACGAATTGCGAAATTACATCTCGATACAAACTCGCCCCAATCTTCACCGCCTTCACGAATTGCAAAATTACATCTCGATGCAAACTCGTCCCAATCTTTACCAGCTTCACGAATTACAAAATTACGTCTCCATGCAAACTCGTCCCAATCTTCACCGCCTTCACGAATTACAAAATTACATCTCGATACAAACTCGTCCCAATCTTCACTGCCTTCACGAATTGCAAAATTACATCTCGATGCAAACTCTTCCCAATCTTCACGAATTACAAAATTACATCTCGATACAAACTCGTCCCAATCTTCACTGCCTTCACGAATTACAAAATACATCTCGATGCAAACTCGTCCCAATCTTCACCACCTTCACAAATTACAAAACTACATCTCGATACAAACTCATCCCAATCTTCACCGCCTTCACGAATTGCAAAATTACATCTCGATGCAAACTCGTTCCAATCTTCACGAATTACAAAATTACGTATCGATGCACACTCATCCCAATCTTCACCACCTTCACGAATTACAAAACTACATCTCGATACAAACTTGTCCCAATCTTCACCGCCTTCACGAATTGCAAAATTACATCTCGATGCAAACTCGTTCCAATCTTCACGAATTACAAAATTACGTATCGATGCAAACTCGTCCCAATCTTCACCACCTTCACGAATTACAAAACTACATCTCGATACAAACTTGTCCCAATCTTCACAGCCTTTAGAATTACAAAATTACGTCTCGATGCAAACTCGTCCCAATCTTCACCACCTTCACGAATTACAAAATTACGTCTCGATGCAAACTCGTCCCAATCTTCACCGCCTTCACGAATTACAAAATTATGTCTCGATGCAAACTCGTCCCAATCTTCGCCTTCACGAATTACAAAATTATGTCTCGATGCAAACTCGTCCCAATCTTCGCCTTCACGAATTACAAAATTACGTCTCGATACAAACTTGTCCCAATCTTCACAGCCTTCAGAATTACAAAATTACGTCTCGATGCAAACTCGTCCCAATCTTCACCGCCTTCACGAATTACAAAATTACGTCTCGATGCAAACTCGTCCCAATCTTCACCGCCTTCACGAATTACAAAATTATGTCTCGATGCAAACTCGTCCCAATCTTCGCGTTCACGAATTACAAAATTATGTCTCGATGCAAACTCGTCCCAATCTTCGCCTTCACGAATTACAAAATTACGTCTCGATACAAACTCGTCCCAATCTTCACCGCCTTCACGAATTACAAAATTAGGTCTCGATGCAAATTCGTCCCAATCTTCACCGCCTTCACGAATTGCAAAATTACGTCTCGATGCAAACTCGTCCCAATCTTCACTGCCTTCATGAATTACAAAATTATGTCTCGATGCAAACTCGTCCCAATCTTCGCCTTCACGAATTACAAAATTATGTCTCGATGCAAACTCGTCCCAATCTTCGCCTTCACGAATTACAAAATTACGTCTCGATACAAACTCGTCCCAATCTTCACCGCCTTCACGAATTACAAAATTACGTCTCGATACAAACTCGTCCCAATCTTCACCGCCTTCACGAATTACAAAATTACGTCTCGATACAAACTCGTCCCAATCTTCACCGGCTTCACGAATTACAAAATTTCGTCTCCATACAAACTCGTCCCAATCTTCACCGGCTTCACGAATTACAAAATTACGCCTCGATACAAACTCGTCCCAATCTTCACCGCCTTCACGAATTACAAAATTACGTCTCGATACAAACTCGTCCCAATCTTCACAGCTTGCACGAAGAAGAAAATTACATTTTTGATGTAAACTCATTTTAATCTTTACCGGATTTTTAAAAGGATAATTAGATATGTGGAATTTTTAGGTACAGTTCCGTGACCCAGTAGACAATTGGTTAACCTGCTTGAGTACAGATCGAAGGGATCCAGGTTCGAATTCCAAATACCACACAGATATTTCTATTTTCTTTCTGCTGCGGTTTCGCCTTCCTCACAGATCTCCTCCATCCCGTCCTAAACTGAGAAGCTCCTATCAGAACTCTGTGACATTCAGCTTCTCAAGAGGCAATATCTTATTTTTATTCGTCATCCTTTGCGAGTTTAAAGCGTGGAGTTCCCTGTGCTCTGCAGTTGAAGTAATATTTCACCCTTTCCATGTTCTAACGACATTCTACCAACAAAACGGTTTGAATAAAAGGCAACGTCTACTTTATATTTAACAGAAAATACTCCACAAACAGTCTACTGTAGAGCAGAGGTTGGTTGGTTGCTTGTTTTGCCTCTGAGCGGCACTTTTTTGCACACAATGGGCTAAATGGCCAAGTCACAACAACCCCCAAAGACTCAGAGAAGGTTGGTAGAGGAGTTGGATTGGGATATTTTACCTCTGAGCAGCACTTTTTTGCCAACAATGGGTTAAATGGCCAGGTTACAAGGACTCCGAAGGCTCAGAGAATGTTGAGGGAGGAAATCCACTGGAACAGCGGTTGGGAGACAGATGGTAATCTCCCGTCAAGGCCATCCAGTGTGTTCTTTAACGTTGGGTTGTTTTACCTCTGAGCGGCACTTTTTTGCACATAATGGGCTAAATATCCAGGTCACAAGGACCCCGAATACTCAGAGAAGGTTCAGGGAGGGGACCCACTGGAACAGCTGTTGGGAGACAGATGGTAGCCTCCCGTCAAGACCATCGAGTGTGTTCTTTAACGTTGGATTGTTTTACCTCTGAGAGGCACTTTTTTCCACACAATGGGCTAAATGTCCAGGTCACAAGACCCCGAAGTCTCAGAGAAGGTTGGGGGAAGGGACCCACTGGAACAACAGTTGACAGACAGATGGTAGCCTATCGTTGAAAATTCCGTCTCTGACCTCCCCCCCCCCTCCACATATACCTTTTTTCTTGGCTCGTTTTGTCACCCCCTCCCGAAAAAAAAATTTTTTTTCTAACACCAGGCTTGTCTGAGGTTCCCAGGTTCGAGTCCCAGCTGAGTCAGCGTTGAGATTTATCTCCGCAAAACTCCCCGCCCTGCCCACGGTCAGTAGGGGACACCGATGGGCTTGGAAAGTCCGCCGTCCATCAGATGGGACGTTAAGCTGTGGTCCCATGTGCGGGAGATCCATACCATGTTCACGTTAAAGAACACGCTGGATGGCTTTGACGGGAGGCTACCATCTGTCTCCCAACAGCTGTTCCAATGGGTCCCCTCCCCCAACCTTCTCTCAGCCTTCGGGGTCCTTGTTACCTGGCCATTTAGCCCCATGATGTGCAAAAAAATGCCGCTCAGAGATAAAACAATCCAACTCATAAACTCAAGTCCCTTTAATCCAGAAAAAAACCATTCACGGGAAAAAAAAACTACTTGAAAAACAAAAAAATGCACCCACAAGTCGAAATGCAACCTTCAACATTTCTGTTTACCTAGCCGACGCCCCCTAACCTTCCCATACCATTCCTCCCCCCAACAAATAACCATTTAACCTCCCTTCTCCCGCGCATGCGCAGCGCGGGCAACGACGGCAGCACAGCTCAGCTAACCGGACCATCAGTATCCCTTCAGGTCTATTAGACGATCTCGCCAGTCACTATACTAACAAGAAGGCTTGGCGTGGCCTACCGAAGACCACAGACTCTCTCTCCCGTCAACCCTCACTGTGGCATGACTCCACAGCCACGGCTACCAGGGCAACAGGTGGCCGGTCGATTTTTCTCTCTCTCTGACTTCCCCGGGCAACTCATGCGGCAGGGACTGCTTCCATGGCTCGATGGTGGCTGTGGATTCAACAGACTCGCACTCCGCATCCTACAGTTTTTTTTTTTCTCCCTAATTATAATCACAGCTAAACTACTTAATGGATTCAGAAAGAATAAAGGCTTGCCTGGGATAGCAGAAAAGATGGTGATGGATCAGAAGGGTTCAGAAAAGATGGTGATGGATAGATCAGAAGGGTTCAGAAAAGATGGTGATAGATAGATCAGAAGGGTTCAGAAAAGATGGTGATACATCAGAAGAGTTTAGAAAAGATGGTGATAGATAGATCAGAAGGTTTCAGAAAAGATGATGATGATAGATCAGAAGGGTTCAGAAAAGATGGTGATAGATAGATCAGAAGACTTCAGAAAAGATGGTGATAGATAGATCAGAAGGGTTAAGAAAAGATGGTGATAGATAGATCAGAAGGGTTCAGAAAAGATGGTGATAGATAGATCAGAAAGGTGCAGAAAAGATGGTGATAGATCAGAAGAGTTCAGAAAAGATGGTGATAGATAGATCAGAAGGGTTAAGAAAAGATGGTGATAGATAGATCAGAAGGGTTCAGAAAAGATGGTGATAGATAGATCAGAAGACTTCAGAAAAGATGGTGATAGATAGATCAGAAGGGTTCAGAAAAGATGGTGATAGATAGATCAGAAGGGTTCAGAAAAGATGGTGATAGATAGATCAGAAAGGTGCAGAAAAGATGGTGATAGCTCAGAAGAGTTCAGAAAAGATGGTGATGGATCAGAAAGGTTCAGAAAAGATGGTGATAGATCAGAAGGGTTCAGAAAAGATGGTGATAGATAGGAGACTTCATAAAAGATGGTGATAGATCAGAAAGGTTCAGAAAAGATGGTGATAGATAGATCAGAAAGGTGCAGAAAAGATGATGATAGATCAGAAGAGTTCAGAAAAGATTGTGATAGATAGATCAGAAGACTTCATAAAAGATGGTGATAGATCAGAAGAGTTCAGAAAAGATGGTGATAGATCAGAAGGGTTCAGAAAAGATGGTGATAGATCAGAAGGTTTCAGAAAAGATGGTGATAGATCAGAAAGGTTCAGAAAAGATGGTGATATATCAGAAGGGTTCAGAAAAGATGGTGATGGATCAGAAAGGTTCAGAAAAGGTGGTGATGGATAGATCAGAAGGGTTCAGAAAAGATGGTGATAGATCAGAAAAGTTCAGAAAAGATGGTGATAGATCAGAAGGGTTCAGAAAAGATGGTGATAGATCAGAAAGATTCAGAAAAGATGGTGAGAGATCAGAAGAGCTCTGCGAAAGTAACAAAGCGCAAATAAACCGATCACTAGCTCTGAGAGAAGTTGTAGATGGATCAAAATCACTCGGAGGAAGTGTCAGACTGCCTTCCCCTTTTTCCACGAGAGACATTCAGTTCAGATAAATCTCAATGCTGGCACATTTGGCACTCGAACCTGGGAGCTGCCGATTACAAGCCTGGCGCGCTACCTCGTTTCCATTGGCAAACTGACAAACGTTCAATTGCATTCTCTCTGTCGAAGCTTCTGCGCAGTCTCCCAGGTGCTGCTTATGTCACAGCATTCTCTTTTTCCTAATAAAATGTCGAATGGAGTGCGGACTTTTTCCAAATGCATTTTGTCTTAACGGATGTCTTTGTGTAGTAATCCCTGTGAAGAAGATTTGATGCTGATAAGTTATTTTTGTACAATCCTTCCGATAATCCACAGGATCACATTTGTCCCATAAAATCCATTTCCACTGTTGTCTGCAAAAATGGTTATTAAATATCGAAATGGGTCAACAATAGCAGAGGAATTATCACCTGATCTCGCGCAGATGGTAACACGATTTCGAATGGGTTAAAAACATCGCAATGCTCCCATTTACTTCGAACAAGTACAGTCGCTCAAAAAAGTATCCGAACGCTATGGTCGACTACAGAATTCAGAAAAAATATCTGGCAATTTTTTTTTTTTAGAAATTAGTGATCTGGCAACCTTTGTGTCACGTGACACGAAGGTTCACTAATTTCTAAAAAAAAACGTTGCCAGGTAAAAAAAAAGTATCCGAACACTGTGGTTGATTATGAAATTACGAAATTTAGACGAAATATCTGGCAACGATTTTTTTATCTGGCAACCTTCGTCTCACGTGACACGAAGGTTGCCAGATTACTAATTTCTAAAAAAATTGTTGCCAGATTACTAATTTCTAAAAAAAATCGTTGCCAGATATTTTTTCTGAATTCTGTAGTCAACCATAGCGTTCGGATACTTTTTTGAGCGACTGTACACGTGGATAGATTTCCTTTTTTTTCCACTGTTAGAAAAAACTCGGTTCGATTTCGATATTTCTTTCCACGCTAAATATGGGCAAAGGTGTTGTTGGAAAAAAATAAATACTGATTTCGAATTTGAGAAGAGGAACTCTATTTTTAGAGTTGGGATGAGTTGTTTTACCTCTGAGCGGCACTTTTTTGCACACAATGAGCTAAATGGCCAGGTCACATGGACCCCGAAGGCTCAGAGAAGGTTGGGAGAGGGGACCCACTGGAACAGCTGTTGGGATACAGATGGTAGCCTCCCGTCAAGGCCATACAGCGTGTTCTTTCACGTTGGGTTGTTTTACCTCTGAGTGGCACTTTTTTTGCACACCATGGGTTAAATAACCAGGTCTCAAGGACCCCGAAGGCTCAGAGAAGGTTGGGGGAGGGGACCCACTGGAACATCTGTTGGGATACAGATGGTAGCCTCCCTTCTAGGCCATACAGCGTGTTCTCTCACGTTGGGTTGTTTTACCTCTGAGTGGCACTTTTTTGCACACCATGGGCTAAATGGACAGGTCACGAGGACCCCAAAGGCTCAGAGAAGGTTGGGGGAGGGGACCACTGGAACAGCTGTTGGGAGACAGATGGTAGCCTCCCGTCGAGGCCATCCAGCGTGTTTTTTAAAATTGGGTTGTTTTACCTCTGGGTTGGGTTGGATTGTTTTACCTCTGAGCGGCACTTTTTTGCACACCATGGGCTAAATGACCAGGTCACATGGACCCCGAAGGCTCAGAGAATGTTGGGGGAGGGGACCCACTGGAACAACTGTTGGGAGACAGATGGTAGCCTCCCGTCAAGGCCATCCAGCGTGTTCTTTAACGTGTACAGGGTATGTCTCTCCCGCACACGGGGCCATGGCTTAACTTCCCATCCGACGGACGGCGACCTTTCCAAGCCCATCGGTGTCCCCCACTGACCGTGGGCAGGGCGGGGAGTTCTGCGCAGATAAATCTCAACGCTGACCCAACTGGGACTCGAACCTGGGAACTACAGATTACGAGTCTGGCGCGCTACCGACTGAGCCACCCCCGCCCCCAAAAAAAGTGTCACAAATTTGGCTTTCCACCTAATTTTAGGTGTTCGTCAACTCTGATTCATACCAGAATAAAAAAGATATTGAGAAAAAAAAATGTAGCTTGTCATGTCCATCGGTGTCGCCTTTTTTCATCTTTTTTTTTTCCTTTTTTAAGGTCTCGGTTCATTTTGTCTCAGTATTCTTTTTTTGTCTTTTTTTAATTTAAATACCTTTTTTGTTTGTCTCAATGTCTTTTTTAAAAAAACACGCTGGATGGCCTTGACGGGAGGCTACCATCTGACTCCCAACAGCTGTTCCAGTGGGTCCCTTCCCCCAACCTTCTCTGAGCCTTCGGGGTCCATGTGACCTGGCCATTTAGTCCATTGTGTGCAAAAAAAAGTTCTTCTCAGAGGTAAAACAACCCAACGTTAAAGAACACGCTGGATGGCCTTGACGGGAGGCTACCATCTGACTCCCAACAGCTGTTACAGTGGGTCCTCTCCCCCAACCTTCTCTGAGCCTTCGGGGTCCATGTGACCTGGCCATTTAGCCCATGGTGTGCAAAAAAGTGCCGCTCAGAGATAAAACAACCCAACGTTAAAGAACACGCTGGATGGCCTTGACGGGAGGCTACCATCTGTCTCCCAACAGCCGTTCCAGTATGTCACCTTCCCCAAAACTTCTCTGAGCCTCGGGGCCGTTGTGACCTAGCCATTTAGCCCATTGTGTGCAAAAAAAGGGCCCCCAAGACGTAAATCAACCCCCCCCCCCTCTCCCCCAAGACAATTTCTTTACGTTCCGGCAACATCAAAAACTCTCACACAAATGTCACTTCGAACGTTTAAGGGGACAAAAAAAAACACAGGAAAAAAAAACACGAAAATAAAAATAATCGTTCGGCATCTCCGTCACTTCCAAAAAAAAAAAAAATACGCGGGAGGAGGGGCGGGGGGGGGAGAAGATTTCCTATTCGGCAAACAATATTTATTAGCATGCTCCTGTTATCATCCCGTTCTCCGAAGAAGAGAAAGGGGGGGATGAATCATAAATCGACGCTGACGTCCCCTCTCCATTCTCGAATGCAACTCCACTACTAAATACATAGCATCGTTATTTTTCGTTTTCCGTGCAGATAACATGAGAACGGCTGAGAGCAGAGACAAGAACACATAAATATCAACAACATTCTTTCCCTGTCTCTAACTCGGTCAGCCATCTCCCGAAGCACCACGACGGGGTTCATGACCCCGACATCGACCCTCAAATGACCCGTCATTTCCTCCACCCAAATGGATGGATTGTTGCCACGACCTGGGGGTCGGTCGTTGCCGTACACAGGAGCGGTTCGGTTTTAAGTCTCACTCCGTTCACAACACCTCCCCTCCCCCAGCAATGATCTTCCCCCCCCAACACTGATATCTTTTTTTCTCTTCATTTAACCGTTTGTTGAAGAGGCTTGTACTGGGAATAAAACGTACCTTGAGCAGTTTTTCGACTGGGTTGGGTTGGGTTGTTTTACCACTGAGCGGCACTTTTTTGCACACCATGGGCTAAATGGCCAGGTCACGAGGACCCCGACGGCTAAGAGAAGTTTGGGGGAGGGGACCCACTGGAACAGCTGTTGGGAGACAGATGGTAGCCTCCCGTCAAGGCCATCCAGTGTGTTCTTTAACGTTGTGTTGTTTTACCTCTGAGCAGCACGTTTTTGCACACCATGGGATAAATGGCCAGGTCACGAGGACCCCGACAGCTCAGAGAAGGTTGGGGGAGGGGACCCACTGGAACAGCTGTTGGGAGACAGATGGTAGCCTCCCGTCAAGGCCATCCAGTGTGTTCTTTAACGTTGTGTTGTTTTACCTCTGAGCAGCACGTTTTTGCACACCATGGGATAAATGGCCAGGTCACGAGGACCCCGACAGCTCAGAGAAGGTTGGGGGAGGGGACCCACTGGAACAGCTGTTGGGAGACAGATGGTAGCCTCCCGTCAAGGCCATCCAGTGTGTTCTTTAACGTTGTGTTGTTTTACCTCTGAGCAGCACGTTTTTGCACACCATGGGATAAATGGCCAGGCTACAAGGACCCCGAAAGCTCAGAGAAGGTTGGGGGAGGGGACCCACTGGAACAGCTGTTGGGAGACAGATGGTAGCCTCCCGTCAAGGCCATCCAGTGTGCTCTTTAATGTTGTGTTGTTTTACCTCTGAGCAGCACGTTTTTGCACACCATGGGATAAATGGCCAGGTCATGAGGACCCCGACAGCTCAGAGAAGGTTGGGGGAGGGGACCCACTGGAACAGCTGTTGGGAGACAGATGGTAGCCTCCCGTCAAGGCCATCCAGTGTGTTCTTTAACGTTATGTTGTTTTACCTCTGAGCAGCACGTTTTTGCACACCATGGGATAAATGGCCAGGTCACGAGGACCCCGACAGCTCAGAGAAGGTTGGGGGAGGGGACCCACTGGAACAGCTGTTGGGAGACAGATGGTAGCCTCCCGTCAAGGCCATCCAGTGTGTTCTTTAACGTTGTGTTGTTTTACCTCTGAGCAGCACGTTTTTGCACACCATGGGATAAATGGCCAGGTCACGAGGACCCCGACAGCTCAGAGAAGGTTGGGGGAGGGGACCCACTGGAACAGCTGTTGGGAAACAGATGGTAGCCTCCCGTCAAGGCCATCCAGTGTGTTCTTTAACGTTGTGTTGTTTTACCTCTGAGCAGCACGTTTTTGCACACCATGGGATAAATGGCCAGGCTACAAGGACCCCGAAAGCTCAGAGAAGGTTGGGGGAGGGGACCCACTGGAACAGCTGTTGGGAGACAGATGGTAGCCTCCCGTCAAGGCCATCCAGTGTGTTCTTTAATGTTGTGTTGTTTTACCTCTGAGCAGCACGTTTTTGCACACCATGGGATAAATGGCCAGGTCACGAGGACCCCGACGGCTAAGAGAAGTTTGGGGGAGGGGACCCACTGGAACAGCTGTTGGGAGACAGATGGTAGCCTCCCGTCAAGGCCATCCAGTGTGTTCTTTAACGTTATGTTGTTTTACCTCTGAGCAGCACGTTTTTGCACACCATGGGATAAATGGCCAGGTCACGAGGACCCCGACAGCTCAGAGAAGGTTGGGGGAGGGGACCCACTGGAACAGCTGTTGGGAGACAGATGGTAGCCTCCCGTCAAGGCCATCCAGTGTGTTCTTTAACGTTGTGTTGTTTTACCTCTGAGCAGCACGTTTTTGCACACCATGGGATAAATGGCCAGGTCACGAGGACCCCGACAGCTCAGAGAAGGTTGGGGGAGGGGACCCACTGGAACAGCTGTTGGGAGACAGATGGTAGCCTCCCGTCAAGGCCATCCAGTGTGTTCTTTAACGTTGTGTTGTTTTACCTCTGAGCAGCACGTTTTTGCACACCATGGGATAAATGGCCAGGTCATGAGGACCCCGACAGCTCAGAGAAGGTTGGGGGAGGGGACCCACTGGAACAGCTGTTGGGAGACAGATGGTAGCCTCCCGTCAAGGCCATCCAGTGTGTTCTTTAATGTTGTGTTGTTTTACCTCTGAGCAGCACGTTTTTGCACACCATGGGATAAATGGCCAGGTCATGAGGACCCCGACAGCTCAGAGAAGGTTGGGGGAGGGGACCCACTGGAACAGCTGTTGGGAGACAGATGGTAGCCTCCCGTCAAGGCCATCCAGTGTGTTCTTTAACGTTGTTTTACCTCTGAGCAGCACGTTTTTGCACACCATGGGATAAATGGCCAGGTCACGAGGACCCCGACGGCTCAGAGAAGGTTGGGGGAGGGGACCCACTGGAACAGCTGTTGGGAGACAGATGGTAGCCTCCCGTCAAAGCCATCCAGTGTGTTCTTTAACGTTGTGTTGTTTTACCTCTGAGCAGCACGTTTTTGCACACCATTGGATAAATGGCCAGATCACAAGGACCCCAAAGGCTCAGAGAAGGTTAGGGGAGGGGACCCACTGGAACAGCTGTTGGGAGACAGATGGTAGCCTCCCGTCGAGGCCATCCAGCGTGTTCTTTAATGTTGGGTTGTTTTACCTCTGAGTGGCACTTTTTTGCACACAATGGGCTAAATGGCCAGGTCACATGGACCCCGAAGGCTCAGAGAAGGTTTGGGAGGGGACCCACTGGAACAGCTGTTGGGAGATAGATGGTAGCCTCCCATCAAGGCCATCCAGCGTGTTCTTTAACGTGCACAGGGTATGGTTCTCCTGCACACGGAGCCACGGCTTAAAGTCCCATCCAACGAACAGCGGCATTTCCAAGCCCATCGGTGTCCCCTACTGACCGTGGGCAGGGTGGGAATTTTTGCGGAGATAAATCTCAAAGCTGACCCAGCTGGGACTCGAACCTGGGAACTACAGATTAGGAGCCTGGCGCGCTACCGACTGAGCCACCCCCGCCCCTGCCGTACACAGGAGCGGTTCGGTTTTAAGTCTTACTCCGTTCACAACACCTCCCCAGCAATGATCTCCCCCCCTCAACGCTGATCTCCCTCCCCCCCAACACTGATATCTTTCTTTCTCTTCATTTAACCGTTTGTTGAAGAGGCTTGTACTGGGAATAAAACGTACCTTGAGTAGTTTTTCGACTGGAAAAAGGGGAAAGATGAGGGGGGGGGAGTAACTCATCTTCCCCCCCCCCCGTAACCCTTCCTTCTCTGCACACCTCTTTCCTTCAGGTTCTTGGAAAATAGAGGGATGTTTGTATTTCTCCAGTTAACTGTTTAAGGGGGATTGTTTGCTTAAAGCTTTTACACACAACCACCATTTCGGATTTGAGCTGTCATTTCCTAAACCCATTTCTGCGTTGAATTTCCACTCCCCCCCCCCCCCCCCTTAAAATCAACTCAGAGTGATCATTCACTCTTTCAACACTGTGTTCAGAATGGAAGAAAAAAATTTTTGTTTTTTTTTAAACCGTGAAAATTACTTCAAGACGTTGACGTAAAGGTGGGTCTGGTGATTTTCTGTACAATCCAATAGCAGAGAAGATAGGTGAGGATTTGGGTTGCGTTTGTTTAACCTATGAGACGCTTTTTTTTTGCACACCATGGGCTAAATGGCCAGGTCACATGGACCCCGAAGGCTCAGAGAAGGTTGGGAGAGGGGATCCACTGGAACAGCTGTTGGGAGACAGATGGTACCCTCCCGTCAAGGCCATCCAGCGTGTTCTTTAACGTTGGGTTGTTTTACCTCTGAGCGGCACCTTTTTGCACACAATGGGCTAAATGGCCAGGTCACAAGGACCCTGAAGGCTCAGAGAAGGCTGGGGGAGGGGACCCACTGGAACAGTTGTTGGGAGACAGATGGTAGTCTCCCGTCAAGGCCATCCAGCGTGTTCTTTAACATACACAGGATATGGCTCTCCCGCACACGGAGCCACGAATTAACGTCCCATCCGACGGACGGTGGTTCTACTGATTCCAATAGCTGTTCTCTGCAGTTCTCTGGTTCGAGTCCCAGCTGTGCCGGCATTCAGATATATCTCGGCAAAATTCCCCGCCCTGCCCACGGTCAGCAGGAGACACCGATGGGTTTGGAAAAGCCTCTGTCCATCGGATGGGACGTTAAACCGTGGCTCCGTGTATGGGAGAGCCATTCCCTGTGCATGTTAAAAAACACGCTGGATGGCCTTGACGGGAGGCTACCATCTGTCTCCCAACAGGTATTCCAGTGGGTCCCCAACCTTCTCTGAGTCTTCGGGGTCCTTGTGACCTGGCCATTTAGTCCATTTTGTGCAAAAAAAAGTACCGCTCAGAGGTAAAATAACCCAACGTTAAAGAACACTCTGGATGGCCTTGACGGGAAGCTACCATCTGTCTTCCAACAACTGTTCCAGTGGGTCACTTACCCCAACATTCTCTAAGATTTCGGGGTCCTTGTGACCTGGCCATTTAGCCCATGTTGTGCAAAAAAGTGCCGCTAAGAGGTAAAACATTTCAACGTTAAAGAACACGCTGGATGGCCTTGACGGGAGGCTACCATCTGTCTTCCAACAACTGATCCAGTGGGTCACTTACCCCAACATTCTCTAAGACTTCGGGGTCCTTGTGAACTGGCCATTTAGCCCATGTTGTGCAAAAAAAGTGCCGCTAAGAGGTAAAACAATTCAACGTTAAAGAACACGCTGGATGGCCTTGACGGGAGGCTACCATCTGTCTTCCAACAACTGTTCCAGTGGGTCACTTCCCCCAACATTCTCTGAGACTTCGGGGTCCTTTTAACCTGGCCATTTAGCCCATTGTGTGCAGAAAAATTGCTGCTCAGAGGTAAAACAATCCAAACTAATGATTTCTAATTAACATATTGCTTGGAGTAGTCACAAGATCTAGTCCACGATGTCTTATTACAGCGAGTAAGAACTGCATTAATTGAAAGGAAATGTTCCAAAGTTCCCCAACTGCTGACCCAATAGAGAGATTGAAATGCTCCCCCCCTAACCCACCCCCATACTAATGAATGCCAGGGCCCCCTCTTTAAGATTGTGTCGAAAACATATTTGTTGAAATGTGGCAAATGCAAAATCAGCCAACACAATGGAAATAAATACAAAAGGATTTCGACAAATCCCCGTGACGGAAGAACAACATTTGGGGTGACAAGGATAAGCCGTCTTTTTGAGGTCGCCCACGCCATGTTCCACGAGTCCCTCGCATCCCCAAGCATCGGTGGTAGCCGACCCTGCAAGACGCCAACTTAACATTCATCAAGTTGGGAGGATATTGGAACAAAACAGCGACCAAGCCGAACGATGTTAAACGTGGTCGGATTCCAAATATGAATTAGCTGGTTCTGAAATGGAGGGGCCGATTACATATTGCGATGAGGAGGAAGAGGACGAAATGTGGACATGATAGGTAATGGTTGAAGAGATACGATGGAAATGAGAAGTACTCGGTGTCAAAAGACTGGAAGTGAGAAGCTCAGAAGACCGCGAAGTACAAGAGTGTAAAGAGAGGGAGGTATGAGAATAGAGGAGTCATGAGAGACAGAAGTATAAGAGTCAGAGTCAAAATAGATAGAACTACAATGGTTGAAAGAGCGTGGAATATCAGAGTCAAAAGAGTGGTTTGAAAAAGGGGTCAAAAGAGAGAGAGGGGTATAAAAGTCCAAGGTCAAAGGATCGCGAAGTACAAGAGTCAAAAGAGCGGGAAGTACGGGAGACAGTGGTCAAAAGAGATGGATGTCAAAAGCGAAAGGACCATATGAGTCGAAAGAATGCGTAGTACAAGAGTAGGAGAGTCAACAGTGCGAGAAAAAGAGTAGAGAGAGTCAAGAGAGAGAGAGAAGTATAAGAGTCAAAAGAGCGGGAAGTACGGGAGACGGTGGTCAAAAGAGATGGGAGTCAATAGCGAAAGGACCATATGAATCGAAAGAATGCGTAGTACAAGAGTAGGAGAGTCAACAGTGCGGGAAAAAGAGTAGAGAGAGTCAAGAGAGAGAGAAGTATAAGAGTCAAAAGAGCGGGAAGTACGGGAGACGGTGGTCAAAAGAGATGGGAGTCAAAAGCGAAAGGACCATACGAGTCGAAAGAATGCGTAGTACAAGAGTAGGAGAGTCAACAGTGCGAGAAAAAGAGTAGAGAGAGTCAAGAGAGAGAGAAGTATAAGAGTCAAAAGAGCGGGAAGTACGGGAGACGGTGGTCAAAAGAGATGGGTGTCAAAAGCGAAAGGACCATATGAGTCGAAAGAATGCGTAGTACAAGAGTAGGAGAGTCAGCAGTGCGAGAAAAAGAGTAGAGAGAGTCAAAAGAGAGAGAAGTATAAGAGTCAAAAGAGCGGGAAGTACGGGAGACGGTGGTCAAAAGAGATGGGAGTCAATAGCGAAAGGACCATATGAGTCGAAAGAATGCGTAGTACAAGAGTAGGAGAGTCAACAGTGCGAGAAAAAGAGTAGAGAGAGTCAAGAGAGAGAGAAGTATAAGAGTCAAAAGAGCGGGAAGTACGGGAGACGGTGGTCAAAAGAGATGGGAGTCAAAAGCGAAAGGACCATATGAGTCAAAAGAACGCGTAGTACAAGAGTAGGAGAGTCAACAGTGCGAGAAAAAGAGTAGAGAGAGTCAAAAGAGAGAGAAGTACAAGAGTCAAAAGAGCGGGAAGTACGGGAGACGGTGGTCAAAAGAGATGGGAGTCAATAGCGAAAGGACCATATGAGTCAAAAGAACGCGTAGTACAAGAGTAGGAGAGTCAACAGTGCGAGAAAAAGAGTAGAGAGAGTCAAGAGAGAGAGAGAAGTATAAGAATCAAGAGAGAAGAAGTACGGGAGACGGTGGTCAAAAGAGATGGGAGTCAAAAGCGAAAGGACCATATGAGTCAAAAGAACGCGTAGTACAAGAGTAGGAGAGTCAACAGTGCGAGAAAAAGAGTAGAGAGAGTCAAGAGAGAGAGAGAAGTATAAGAATCAAGAGAGGGGAAGTACGGGAGACGGTGGTCAAAAGAGATGGGAGTCAAAAGCGAAAAGACCATATGAGTCAAAAGAACGCGTAGTACAAGAGTAGGAGAGTCAACAGTGCGAGAAAAAGAGTAGAGAGAGTCAAGAGAGAGAGAAGTATAAGAGTCAAAAGAGCGGGAAGTACGGGAGACGGTGGTCAAAAGAGATGGGAGTCAAAAGCGAAAGGACCATATGAGTCAAAAGAACGCGTAGTACAAGAGTAGGAGAGTCAACAGTGCGAGAAAAAGAGTAGAGAGAGTCAAAAGAGAGAGAAGTATAAGAGTCAAAAGAGCGGGAAGTACGGGAGACGGTGGTCAAAAGAGATGGGAGTCAAAAGCGAAAGGACCATATGAGTCAAAAGAACGCGTAGTACAAGAGTAGGAGAGTCAACAGTGCGAGAAAAAGAGTAGAGAGAGTCAAGAGAGAGAGAGATGTATAAGAATCAAGAGAGGGGAAGTACGGGAGACGGTGGTCAAAAGAGATGGGAGTCAAAAGCGAAAGGACCATATGAGTCAAAAGAACGCGTAGTACAAGAGTAGGAGAGTCAACAGTGCGAGAAAAAGAGTAGAGAGAGTCAAGAGAGAGAGAAGTATAAGAGTCAAAAGAGCGGGAAGTACGGGAGACGGTGGTCAAAAGAGATGGGAGTCAATAGCGAAAGGACCATATGAGTCAAAAGAATGCGTAGTACAAGAGTAGGAGTGTCAACAGTGCGAGAAAAAGAGTAGAGAGAGTCAAAAGAGAGAGAAGCATAAGAGTCAAAAGAGCGGGAAGTACGGGAGACGGTGGTCAAAAGAGATGGGAGTCAATAGCGAAAGGACCATATGAGTCAAAAGAATGCATAGTACAAGAGTAGGAGTGTCAACAGTGCGAGAAAAAGAGTAGAGAGAGTCAAAAGAGAGAGAAGTATAAGAGTCAAAAGAGCGGGAAGTACGGGAGACGGTGGTCAAAAGAGATGGGAGTCAATAGCGAAAGGACCATATGAGTCAAAAGAATGCGTAGTACAAGAGTAGGAGAGTCAACAGTGCGAGAAAAAGAGTAGAGAGAGTCAAAAGAGAGAGAAGTATAAGAGTCAAAAGAGAGAGAAGTATAAGAGTCAAAAGAGCGGGAAGTACGGGAGACGGTGGTCAAAAGAGATGGGAGTCAAAAGCGAAAGGACCATATGAGTCAAAAGAACGCGTAGTACAAGAGAAGGAGAGTCAACAGTGCGAGAAAAAGAGTAGAGAGAGTCAAAAGAGAGAGAAGTATAAGAGTCAAAATAGAGAGAAGTATAAGAGTCAAAAGAGCGTGAAGTACGGGAGACGGTGGTCAAAAGAGATGGGAGTCAAAAGCGAAAGGACCATATGAGTCAAAAGAACGCGTAGTACAAGAGTAGGAGAGTCAACAGTGCGAGAAAAATAGTAGAGAGAGTCAAAAGAGAGAGAAGTATAAGAGTCAAAAATCAAAATCGCGAGATTCAAGAGTCAGAGAGAAAAATGTACACGAGTCAAAAGAGTTAGGGCTCATGAGTCGAAAGAGCGAGAGGTGTAAGAAATAGAGGAGTCAAAATAGCTAAAGGTGTACGGGAGTCAAGAATCGAAACAGCTGAAGTAGAGGAGTCAAAATATCAGGAAGTCAAAAAGTGGACGAAATACGCGAATCAAAGTTCACAAGAGATGGAAGTCTAAGGGAAGTCGAAAGAGGGGAAAGTATAAAACTCAAAAGAGACGGAAGTATAAAATTCAAATTAAAAAAGAGCGTGAAGTATGGGAGTCAAAAGTCCAAAGAGCGCAAATATACAATTATCAAAAAAAGGAGAGGAAAGTGCAAAGGTCAAAAGAGCAAGATGTACACGAGTCAAATGGGCGAGAAATGTAATGGGACTGATGGGGAATCAAAGGGCAAGAACTTCTTGGTCACTAATGAATCAAAAGGGAGGGAAGTGCATGAATCAAAAGAGCTGAATCATTTCAGGGAGTATAAGAATCAAAAGAGGATTAAGTACAGGAGTCAAAAGAGTGGGAAATAAAAGAATCGAAAGGTAGGGAAGTACAGTCAAAAAAGAGGACAGTACACCAGTCAAAAGAGTGTGAGGTATACGTTAAAAGAATGAGAAGTACACGAGTCAAAAGAGTGAAAAGTGGACGAGTCATAAGAGAGACGAAAGTGCACGAGTCAAAAGAGAGACGAAAGTGAACGAGTCAAAAGAGAGAGACGAAAGTGAACGAGTCAAAAGAGAGAGACGAAAGTGAACGAGTCAAAAGAGAGAGACGAAAGTGAACGAGTCAAAAGAGAGACGAAGGTGAACGAGTCAAACGAGAGAGACGAAAGTGCACGAGTCAAAAGAGAGAGACAAAAGTACACGAGTCAAAAGAGAGACAAAAGTGAACGAGTCAAAAGGGAGAGACAAAGGTGAACGACTGAAAAGAGAGAGACGAAAATACACGAGTCAAAAGAGAGACGAAAGTGAACGAGTCAAAAGGGAGAGACAAATGTGAACGACTCAAAAGAGAGAGACGAAAGTGCACGAGTCAAAAGAGAGACGAAAGTGAACGAGTCAAAAGAGAGAGACGAAAGTGAACGAGTCAAAAGAGAGAGACGAAAGTACACGAGTCAAAAGAGAGACGAAAGTGAACGAGTCAAAAGAGAGACGAAGGTGAACGAGTCAAACGAGAGAGACGAAAGTGCACGAGTCAAAAGAGAGAGACAAAAGTACACGAGTCAAAAGAGAGACAAAAGTACACGAGTCAAAAGGGAGAGACAAAGGTGAACGACTGAAAAGAGAGAGACGAAAGTACACGAGTCAAAAGAGAGACGAAAGTGAACGAGTCAAAAGGGAGAGACAAATGTGAACGACTCAAAAGAGAGAGACGAAAGTGCACGAGTCAAAGGGTGGGAAGTACACGAATCGAAAAAGAGTGAAATCCAATGGTCGAAATAGAGGGAACTACAAGTGTGTGATAATGGCACACATCATTTTCTCCAAAATGAACTACTTTCTTTTTTTTACCAACGTTAAAGAACACGCTGGATGGCCTTGACGGGAGGCTACCATCTGTCTCCCAACAGCTGTTCCAGTGGGTCCCCTCCCCCAACCTTCTCTGAGACTTCGAGGTCCATGTGACCTGCCCATTTAGCCCATGGTGTGCAAAAAAGTGCCGCTCAGAGGTAAAACAACCCAACGTTAAAGAACACGCTGGGTGGCCTTGACGGGAGGCTACCATCTGTCTCCCAACAGCTCTTCCAGTGGGTCCCCTCTCCCAACCTTCTCCAAGCCTTCGGGGTCCATGTGACCGGCCCATTTAGCCCGTGGTGTGCAAAAAAGTGCCGCTCAGAGGTAAAACAACCCAACCCGTGTTAATAATTCGTCAGCTATAACGAATCACACTCGAAGTAATTTAAAAAACGAATTAGCAACTAAAAACACAGAAAAAGAACCCGTCAAGACCTAACAATCCACATCAATCACATCAATTTTTACATATTTGAAAGTAGTGCTTTTTTTTTTAATTTTTTAACGTTTAAGTGAAAAGTACCCGTTACACACGTTTCGTCTAATACCTCACCTCTTCATTATTCTGTCTCTCTCTTAAAAGTGAAGTTTTCACCTTAGCCAATTTCGTCACGTGCAACGGAAGATCCGGTCAATCAAGTGCATACTTTACATTAACGATCTCCTCTAACGCAAGTAGCTTGGATCTACGCCAACACGTGGATATTAAAAGTTTGCCTATATTGAGGTTCTGGCCTCGAAATCTGATTTTTCTCTCTCAAGTTCATTATTAGCAGGTTGGGTTGGTTTACCTCTGAGAGGTATTATTTTGAACACCATGGGTTAAATGGCCAGGTCACATGGACCCCGAAGGCTCAGAGAAGGTTGGGGGAGGGTTGGGTTGTGGGTTGTTTTACCTCTGAGCGGCACTTTTTTGCACACCATGGGCTAAATGGCCAGGTCACATGGACCCCGAAGGCTCAGAGAAGGTTGGGGGAGGGTTGGGTTGTGGGTTGTTTTACCTCTGAGCGGCACTTTTTTGCACACCATGGGCTAAATGGCCAGGTCACATGGACCCCGAAGGCTCAGAGAAGGTTGGGGGAGGGGACCCACTGGAACAGCTGTTGGGAGACAGATGGTAGCCCCCCGTCAAGGCCATCCAGCGTGTTCTTTAACGTGCACAGGGTATGGCTCTCCCACACACGGGGCCACGGCTTAACGTCCCATCCGACGGACGGCGGCCTTTCCAAGCCCATCAGTGTCCCCTACTGACCGTGGGCAGGGCGGGGAATTTTGCGGAGATAAATCTCAACGCTGACCCAGTTGGGACTCGAACCTGGGAACTACAGATTACGAGCCTGGCGCGCTACCGACTGAGCCACCCCCGCCCCAGGTTGGGGGAGGAGACCCATTGAAACAGCTGTTGGGAGACAGATGGTAGCCTCCCGTCAAGACCATCCAGCGTGTTCGTTAACGTGCACACGGTCTAACTCTCTCACACACGGACCCACGGCTTAACGTCCCATCCGACGGACGGCGGCCTTTCCAAGCCCATCGGTGTCCCCTACTGACCGTGGGCAGGGCGGGGAATTTTGCGGAGATAAATCTCAACGCTGACCCAGTTGGGACTCGAACCTGGGAACTACAGATTACGAGCCTGGCGCGCTACCGACTGAGCCAACCCCGCCCCACAAAATAAAGGCAGTGAGCGAATCACAACATTTCTAAATTGAGCTATCTATTGACCGCGGGTAAAAGACCACTCTGACGTGAAACCGTCCCTTCGTTTTGTGTATGCCCCCTGAGCAGTCTTGTGCAACGTGCACATCCGCCAAGCGAGCCATGAATCATTGCAGTGCGTAACAATGTAGTGTGGCCTCGCGCGCCAATCGAAACCACGCCCACCATTGTTGCTGACAGCAGACAGCCTCAACAGGTAGTCCTGATGACCTGAAATCCCCGCAGAAGAGACTGCAGATCTGATAGCTGGAAATCGGAACCGATACTTTTACCCCCTAGGGAAAAAAAAAGGCACTTCAACCGGTGTCAACCTTAAAGATCAGTATCGTTTGCCCTCTGCAACCCCCCTCCCCCTCCCCAAAGAGAGTAAAACACTTAGTCAGATAGAGGGAGTTTCTTTTTTTCAATCTGTTATCGTCTAGATAGGTTTTTTTTTGTTTGTTTTTCTCTCGGCATGAAAAAACAGGTACAGTCGCTCAGAAAAATATCCGAACACTATGGTTGAGTACAGAATTCAGGGGAAAAAATATCTGGCAACGATTTTTTTTTTAGAAATTAGTGATCTGGCAACCTTCGTGTAAAAAAAATATCCGAACATTATGGTTGAGTGCAGAATTCAGAAAAAAATGTCTAGCAACGATTTATTTTAGAAATTAGTGATCTGGCAACCTTCGTGTAAAAAAAATATCCAAACATTATGGTTGAGTGCAGAATTCAGAAAAAAATATCTAGCAACGATTTATTTTAGAAATTAGTGATCTGGCAACCTTCGTGTAAAAAAAATATCCGAACATTATGGTTGAGTGCAGAATTCAGAAAAAAATGTCTAGCAACGATTTATTTTAGAAATTAGTGATCTGGCAACCTTCGTGTAAAAAAAATATCCGAACATTATGGTTGAGTGCAGAATTCAGAAAAAAATATCTAGCAACGATTTATTTTAGAAATTAGTGATCTGGCAACTTTCGTGTAAAAAAAATATCCAAACACTATGGTTGAGTACAGAATTCAGGGGGAAAAAATATCTGGCAACGATTTTTTTTTTAGAAATTAGTGATCTGGCAACCTTCGTGTAAAAAAAATATCCGAACACTATGGTTGAGTGCAGAATTCAGAAAAAATATCTGACAATGATTTTTTTAGAAATTCGTGATCTGGCAACCTTCGTGTAAAAAAAATATCCGAAAACTATGGTTGAGTGCAGAATTCCGAAAAAATATTTCTAAAATAAATCGTTGCCATATATTTTTTCCGAATTCTGTACTCAACCATAATGTTCGGATATTTTTTGAGAGACTGTACGTACACGAAGGTTGCCAGATCACTAATTTCTAAAAAAAAAAATCGTTGTCAGATATATTTTTTTTAATTCTGTACTCACCATAGTGTTCGGATATTTTTCTGAGCGATTGTACACCAGATGACAGTCAGCGAATCGTAAAAAAATTGCTACGAATGAAGATGTGTTCTTGAAACAATCGCGTTTTTTTTTATGTGTCTGTAAATTGCTTTTTACAGAAAGAATTCGTGACGTTGGGGGAAAGTTTTAAGGGGGGGAGATTAAATGTAATTGCCACAGGTATTTAAACACGTCCCCTCAAAAAACGTAAAAATGCGGTAAAGGTTTTAAATGTTTCTAAACGAAGTTTGCTGTCGTATTAAGGGTTTTGGGTTACTTTATCTCAGAGTAGCACTTTTTTGAACACAATGGGCTAAATGACCAGGTCACAAGGACCCCGAGGGCTCAGAGAAGGTTGGGGGAGGGTACCCACTAGAACAGCTATTGGGAGACAGATAGTAGCCTCCCGGCAAGGCCATCAAGCGTGTTCTTTAACGTGTACATTTTTGCGCACAATGGGCTAATTGGCTAGGTCACAAGGACCCCAAGGGCTCAGAAAAGATTGGGGGAGGGTACCCACTGGAACAGCTATTGGGAAACAGATGGTAGCCTCCCGTCGAGGTCTTCAAGTGTGTTCTTTAACGCGCACTTTTTTGCACACAATGGGCTAAATGGCTAGGTCACAAGAACCCCTAGGGCTCAGAGAAGGTTGGGGGAGTTACCCTCTGGAACAGCTATTGAGAAACAGATGGTAGACTCCCGTAGAGATCTTCTAGAGTGTTCTTTAATGTGCACTTTTTTTGCACACAATGGGCTAATTGGCTAGGTCACTAGGATCCCAAGGGCTCAGAAAAGATTGGGGGAGGGTACCCACTGGAACAGCTATTGGGAGACAGATAGTAGCCTCCCGACAAGGCCATCCAGCGTGTTCTTTAACGTGTAGATTTTTGCGCACAATGGGCTAATTGGCTAGGTCACAAGGACCCCAAGGGCTCAGAAAAGATTGGGGGAGGGTACCCACTGGAACAGCTATTGGGAGATAGATAGTAGCCTCCCGACAAGGCCATCCAGCGTGTTCTTTAACGTGTAGTTTTTTGCGCACAATGGGCTAATTGGCTAGGTCGCAAAGACCCCGAGGGCTCAGAGAAGGTTGGGGGAGGGGACCCTCTGGAACAGCTATTGGGAAACAGATGGTATTCCAGCCTTCATAATCTTTACATATTGTTTAAAACCGATATTTAGATAGATTTCATTCAGATCTTTTATTGATTTACAGAAAACTTTTCTTCAACCTTTCCCAGGTCCAGTTATTTTTTCATTCTGACCAGGAAACCACGGTCAGTAGGGGACACCGATGGGCTTGGAAAGGACGCCGTCCGTCGGATGGGACGTTAAGCCGTGGCCCCGTGTGCGGGAGAGCCATACCCTGTGCACGTTAAAGAACACGCTGGATGGCCTTGACGGGAGGCTACCATCTGTCTCCCAACCGCTGTTCCAGTGGGTCCCTTCACCCAACCTTCTCTGAGCCTTCGGGGTCCTTCCGACCTGGTCATTTAGCCCATGGTATGCAAAAAAGTGCCGCTCAGAGGTAAAACAACCCAACGTTAAAGAACACACTGGATGGCCTTGACGGGAGGCTACCATCTGTCTCCCAACAGCTATTCCAGTGGGTCCCCTCCCCCAACCTTCTCTGAGCCTTCGAGATCCTTCTGACCTGACCATTTAGCCCATGATGTGCAAAAAAGTGCCGCTCAGAGGTAAAACAACCCAACGTTAAAGAACACGCTGGATGGCCTTGACGGGAGGTTACCATCTGTCTCCCAACAGCTATTCCAGTGGGTCCCCTCCCCCAACCTTCTCTGAGCCTTCGGGGTCCTTGTGACCTGGTCATTTAGCCCACGGTGTGCAAAAAAGTGCCGCTCAGAGGTGAAACAACCCAACGTTAAAGAACACGCTGGATGGCCTTGACGGGAGGCTACCATCTGTCTCCCAACAGCTGTTCCAATGGGTCCCCTCTCCCAACCTTCTCTGAGCTTTCGGGGTCCATGTGACCTGGCCATTTAGCCCATGGTGTGCAAAAAAGTGCCGCTCAGAGGTAAAACAATCCAATCCAATCTAACAACGGACGATTGAAGCAACAAGTTTTGACGCAAAATTAATTTTTTACAGCACTTATTACCGTTTCATCAGAATCATTCTACTTCACATAAATATCCGAAACCTACTTCAACGCAAACTGTACGCCTAAGAGAAATCCACTTATTAATTACAGATTTTAAACACACAAAGGCACCAAACACTAACACTTGCTGAAAACACAATTGTTGTGCACACTGCTGTTGCTGGCAGGAACTCCACTCACCCCCTCCACCCCCCACCCTCCCCAACACCCTCCCCGCTTACCCCAATCTATCTGGGTCTTGATTAGAGGTTCTGAATTAACAGGACTTTTATTGTCATGGTAATTAACCTGTAGAATAGATTATTCCATGTTTTAATTACACGACCGAGACATTTCGTCGCTGTTGTTTTTTCTTCAAGAAAATATGAAAACAAAAATTTTTCGATAAAAGAAACCAAACATGGCTCATAGATAAAAAAAAAGAAGAAGAATAGGGGGGTGAGATTGGGGGATGAAAATATCCAGAAATCGATGGTCTGTTTGGAGTTTAATATAAAAAAAAAGAAGCTGATGAACACAACATCGGCTAATTGGCAATTAGGCTCTTCCAAACCTTCCGCGTTCAAAAACTGATACGTTGCCTATAAATTTGCAAAAAAAAAAAGAAAAGTAAATAAATAAAGTTGTAGTTTTAGAGGTTCGATCGAAAAAATTCCTCCCAAAAAATAAAAATCGGTCGAGCGCTATTTATGCTGATTTTAAAAAAAAAACAACCCGCAATCGAAACATACAAAAAAAAAATTTTTAAAACGGCATATATGTTACGGACGAGAGTTCATATCTTGAGAAAGATTTTTAAGTCTAATATTTTGGGGCCAAAAATCGCAGCTCTCTGGAGGGAAATTTATGTTCAGACAAGAGCATCAATACAGAAAAAAAATAAAAAAATATTAGCATACGAAAAAAAAAAAGGCATGATTAAATGCATTCAATGATCTTAACAACGTCACACGGTGAGAAATAAAATTTTTTTAACCCTTTTTTTCCTTACTTTATTTTTCTCCCATCACGGTATCGATTATATTTTTATTCCCTTAGTCGTCAATCTCTTTGTCACGTGATCATTCCGTCTGTCTTCGCCATTATCGCCGCTTCGCTCAAATGCCCCCCCCCTCCCCCGCACGTGAGCGAGCGATGACGCAACACCGTGATACGTCACGGGCGGCGCAACACAGCAGGTGACACTGTTGCGGAGTAGGCGGATTCTTGCGCGTTCAGTCGTTACACACTTTCGAACTTTGTTTACGGTTGGGTTTAACCTCTGAGTGGCACTTTTTTTGCATACAATGGGCTAAATGGCCAGGTCACAAGGACCCCGAAGGCTCAGAGAAGGTTTGGGGAGGAGTCCCACTGGAACAGCTGTTGGGAGACAGATGGTAGCCTCCCGTCAAGGTCATTCAGTGTGTTCTTTAACATTGGGTTGTTTTACCTCTGAGTGGCACTTTTTTGCACACCATGGGCTAAATGGTCAGGTCACAAGGACCCCGAAGGCTCACAGAAGGTTGGGGGAGGGAACCTACTGGAACAGCTGTTGGGAGACAGATAGTAGCCTCCCGTCAAGGCCATCCAGTGTGTTCTTTAACGTGCACAAGGTATGTCTCTCCCGCACATGGAGACACGGCTTGACGTCCCATCCGACGGACGGCGGCCTTTCCAAGCCCATCGGTGTCCCCTACTTACGGTAGGCAGGCCGCGCGCCAGGCTCGTAATCTGCAGTTTCCAGGTTCGAGTCCCAGCTGGGTCAGCGTTGAGATTTATCTCCGCAAAACTCTCCGCTTTGCTCACAGTCAGTAGGGGACACCGATGGGCTTGGAAAGGCCGCCGTCAGTCGGATGGGACGTTAAGCCGTGGCTCCGTGTACGGGAGAGCCATACCCTGTGCACGTTAAAGAACACGCTGAATGGCCTGGACGGGAGGCTACCATCTGTCTCCCAACAGCTGTTCCAGTGGGTCCTCTCCCCCAATCTTCTCTGAGCATTTGGGGTCATGGTGTGCAAAAAATATGCCACTCAGAGGTAAAACAACCCAACGTTAAAGAACAAGCTGGATGGCCTTGACGGGAGGCTACTATCTGTCTCCCAACAGCTGTTCCAGTGGGTCTCATTCCACAACCTTCTCTGAGCCTTCGGGGTCCTTGTGACCCGGTCATTTAGCCCATGGTGTGCAAAAAAGTGCCGCTCAGAGGTAAAACAACCACACGTTAAAGAACACGCTGGATGGCCTTGATGGGAGGCTACCATCTGTCTCCCAACAGCTATTCCAGTGGGTCCCCTTCCCGAACCTTCTCTGAGCCCTCGGGGTCTTTGTGACCCGGTCATTTAGCCCATGGTGTACAAAAAAGTGCCGCTCAGAGGTAAAACAACCACACGTTAAAGAACACGCTGGATGGCCTTGACGGGAGGCTACCATCTGTCTCCCAACAGCTGTTTCAGTGGGTCCCTTCCCCCAACCTTCTCTGAGCCTTCGTAGTCCATGTGACCTGGCCATTTAGCCCATGGTGTGCAAAAAAGTGACGCTCAGAGGTAAAACAACCCAAAACAATCCAACAAAAGTTTCAGGGTTAGTTTCAATCATCCTACAAAACATTTGCACCAAGTTCAATCCTGGAAAAGTCTTTAAAATTCCTAACACTTTGTAACAAAAAAGTTTTAATTCCAGCGTAATAATTCTTTCCACGATACTTTTTAGTATTATTACCTGTCAGCACTTTTTCTTTAAACTTCCTCTTCCTAAAACAGAACGCACCATTTTCTCACAATCTCAGAGACAAATCACATTCATGTCCCTGACCTTTTCCAACACCGTGAATCGGGTCACATAAAGGACCATCAAAAGTACTAAGTCTTGCTCCTAAATTCGCAACTAGTCTCTTACAACACACAATTAAGTAGTCAAGAATAGGTAATGTAACAGACATGTTTTAAAACTCCTTTGTTACACGTTACATTGTTTGTTTTTCTTATTTCCAATCTTTCTTCTGTTGATCGTTGCGACTTCGCGAGATCTCGTACAGCATGTGCTCTCGTGTCACGAAATGAAAGTTCCAATCCATAATGCAATACAATAAACGTCAGCTGGGCGTTATTCTGCATAGACGGAAGGATATTTTACAGCGTTGTTATTTACGTTTGGAAGGTTTAGGAGGGAATTCTCACGCGAAAGCGAAGAGTAATTCTTTTTCCGCAGTGTCAGCTAACAAAATAACAAGTTGGATTATTCGTACAGGATACCCTACTTCGCCTCCTCTTTCATTTAGGTTGTTTTACCTCTGAGCGGCACTTTTTTGCACATCATGGGCTAAATAGCAGGTCACATGGACCCCGAAGGCTCAGAGTAGGTTGGGGGAGGGGACCCAGTGGAACAGCTGTTGGGAGAAAGATGGTAGGCTCTCGTCAAGGCCATCAAGCGTGTTCTTTAACCTTGGGTTGTTTTACCTCTCAGCGGCACTTTTTTGCACACTATGGGCTAAATAGCCAGGTCACATGGACCCCGAAGGCTCAGAGAATGTTGGGGGAGGGGACCCAGTGGAACAGCTGTTCGGAGAAAGATGGTAGGCTCTCGTCAAGGCCATCCAGCGTGTTCTTTAACCTTGAGTTGTTTTACCTCTGAGAGGCACTTTTTTGCACATCATGGGCTAAATAGCCAGGTCACATGGACCCCGAAGGCTCAGAGAAGGTTGGGGGAGGGAACCCAGTGGAACAGCTGTTGGGAGAAAGATGGTAGCCTCTCGTCAAGGCCATCCAGCGTGTTCTTTAACCTTGGGTTGTTTTACCTCTGAGCGGCACTTTTTTGCACACCATGGGCTAAATAGCCAGGTCACATGGACCCCGAAGGCTCAGAGAAGGTTGGGGGAGGGGATCCACTGGAACAACTGTTGGGAGACAGATGGTAGCCTCCCGTCAAGGTCATCCAGTGTGTTCTTTAAAGTGCACAGGGTATGGCTCTCCCGCACACGGAGCCACGGCTTAACGTCCCATCCGACGGACGGCCGCCTTTCCAAGCCCATCGGTGTCCCCTACTGACCGTGGGCAGGGCGGGGAATTTTGCGGAGATAAATCTCAACGCTGACCCAGCTTGGACTCGAACCTGGGAACTACAGATTACGAGCCTGGCGCGCTACCGACTGAGCCACCCCCGCCCCAACCTAGAAGGTTCAAGTATTTCTGGTTAATGTAGAATGGCTGCATAAGTGAAAAGTTCTGAAATTTTTCTCCATTTTAGCGCCCCCTCTTGCGGTGGAGATACGGACAAATAGAATATTAGAAGACTGCCAGGAGTGTTGTTTTATTTTTACTTACTCGTAGATTTATCCGGCGTTGCTCGGGTTTAAAACTTTTTAAAATATATAGTAGTCATAAAAATCATTACGGCCGATCTCCATTTACCACCCCCCCTGCCCACGGTTAGTTGGGAACACCGCTGGAAAGGCCGCCGTCCGTCGGATGGGACGTTAAGCCGTGGCCCCGTGTGCGGGAAAGCCATACCCTGTGCACGTTAAAGAACACGCTGGATGGCCTTGACTGGAGGTTACCATCTGTCTCCCAACAGCTGTTCCAGTGGGTCCCCTCCCCCAACATTCTGTGAGCCTTCGGGGTCCTTGTGACCTGGCCATTTAGCCCATGGTGTGCAGAAAAGTGCCGGTTGGGTTGTGGGTTGTTTTACCTCTGAGCGGCACTTTTTTGCACACCATGGGCTAAATGGCCAGGTCACATGGACCCCGAAGGCTCAGAGAAGGTTGGGGGAGGGGACCCACTGGAACAGCTGTTGGGAGACAGATGGTAGCCTCCCGTTAAGGCCATCCAGCGTGTTCTTTAACGTGCACAGGGTATGGCTCTCCCGCACACGGGGCCACGGCTTAACGTCCCATCCGACGGACGGCGGCCTTTCTAAGCCCATCGGTGTCCCCTACTGACCGTGGGCAGGGCGGGGAATTTTGCGGAGATAAATCTCAACGCTGATCCAGCTGGGACTCGAACCTGGGAACTACAGATTACGAGCCTGGCGCGCTACCGACTGAGCCACCCCCGCCCCAAAAAAAGTGCCGGTCAGAGGTAAAACAACCCAACGTTAAAGAACATGCTGGATGGCCTTGACGGGAGGCTACCATCTGTCTCCCAACAGCTGTTCCAGTGGGTCCCCTCCCCCAACATTCTCTGAGCCTTCGGGGTCCATGTGACCTGGCCATTTAGCCCATGGTGTGCAAAAAAGTGCTGCTCAGACGTAAAACAACCCACAACCCTCCCCCCCCCCCCTGGTTAAATTTTTCACCTCTTTTTGGGTCGGTAGCGCGCCAGGCTCGTAATCTGTAGTTCCCAGGTTCGAGTCCCAGCTGGATCAGCGTTGAGATTTATCTCCGCAAAATTCCCCGCCCTGCCCACAGTCAGTAGGGGACACCGATGAGCTTGGAAAGATGGATGGCATTTGGCGCCAATTTTTGTGGGAAAGATTTCCTTAGGCGCCAATTTTTGTAGGAAAGATTTCGTAGGCGCCAATTTTTGTAGGAAAGATTTCCTTAGGCGCCAATTTTTGCAGGAAAGATTTCCTTAGGAGCCAATTTTTGTAGGAAAGATTTCCTTAGGCGCCAATTTTTGTAGGAAAGATTTCCTTAGGCGCCAATTTTTGTAGGAAAGATTTCCTTAGGCACCAATTTTTGTAGGAAAGATTTCCTTTGGCACCAATTTTTGTAGGAAACATTTCCTTAGGCCCTAATTTTTGTAGGAAAGATTTGCTTAGGCACCAATTTTTGGAGGAAAGATTTCCTTAGGCACCAATTTTTGTAGGAAAGATTTCCTTGGGCACTAATTTCTGCAGGTACTGCAGGTGGTTTTTTCCGTAGATACTACGGAAAAATTATTTCTAAAAATATAATTTTTTACTAAACGTAATATTTCAAACATTTATTAATTATCATATCTTATGAGATATTCATTTATTAACTTTTACATATGGTTCAAAATTAAAAATTCTTAGTTTTTGGAGCTTTCCTTTGAACGAAGAATTTTGTGTTTCGCTCGTGCTTAATCAGAATCGACTTCAGTCTCCATAGAAACGCTCGTGCACTTTACCCAATAAACTGAATAATGACTTGATGACGCGAAAGCTGAAACAAATTAACTGAAAAATTCTTTCTTTTAAATTCATTTGTGGCAACAGCTATTTTGAATAACTCATAGAGGTAGGAGGAGGAGAAACCCTAAGCACTTGAAAATGATGCTACGGCGACTGCGCGGCAGCCATGTTGTTCTATTGAAAACATTGATCAGTAGTATAGGTGAGTAACGAAGTGTTGCGCTATAAAAATTTAATTTTTTTCGACATTTGTATTATGGCAGCCTGTTAAGCTTACGTCTGCACGAATCGCCCTTCAAAAAAGATACCAGGAATTACCTTTCATCGGTAAGTTTGTCATTTTTATAAAAGTTTAAATAATTATATAATGATACAAGCAACTTCGTGTTGAAATTAATAAAAAAATAATGAAATCTAATGAAAATGAATCCTAATGAAATCCTTCCTGCAGAAGTTAGTGCCCAAAAAACTTTCCTACAGAGGTTCGACGCCGAAAGAAATTTTTCTTACATAAGTTCGAGGCCTAACGAAATCCTTCCTGCAGAAGTTAGTGCCCAAAAAACTTTCCTACACAGGTTCGACGCTGAAAGAAATTTTTCTTACATAAGTTCGAGGCCTAACGAAATCCTTCCTGCAAAAGTTAGTGCCTAAAAAACTTTCCTACAGAAGTTCGACCCCGAAAGAATTTTTTCCTACAGAAGTTCGAGGCTTAATTAAATCCTAAAAAGTTTTTACACTTTTTCAAATTTCTAAGAATAAAAGTTCAAAAACTAAAAATTTTTAATTTTCAGCAGAGAATTTTTTTCCTTTTATAAGTTTAGAGGTGTGTTAGAAATTATACAAATTTATTTCAAACTTAATTCTATGGTTTATTGTGCGATACTGTTTTTTTTTTAAATAAATTTCTTGAAAAGATGCTTTTTCTTTGTACATTACTTTTTGCACAGTTTTTTTTTGCACATAATAGTATTAAAGGTATTTCCATTTCAATCTGGAATTGCAGAATATAGTCCTTTCAAATCCAATAAAGAAAATGGTCTGATTATTCATATTCTGAATAAGATTTATATTTAAATTGACTGTACTTTTATTTTATTGTAGTTTTGGATTTTTTTTTTTATTTAAAACAGTTTATGAATAAGGCTTTTAAGGTGACAAATTTTTGAATATTTAATAACAAATTCAGTTGGGTTGGGCTGTTTTACCTCTGAGCGGCACTTTTTTGCACACCATGGGCTAAATGGCCAGGTCACATGGACCCCGAAGGCTCAGAGAAGGTTGGAGGGGGGACCTACTGGAACAGCTGTTGGGAGACAGATGCTAGCCTCCCGTCAAGGCCATCCAGCGTGTTCTTTAACATGCACAGGGTATGGCGCTCCCGCACACGGGGCCACGGCTTAACGCCCCATCCGACGGACGGCGGCCTTTCCAAGCCCATCAGTGTCCCCTACTGACAGTGGGCAAGGCGGGGAATTTTGCGGAGATAAATCTCAACGCTGACCCAGCTGGGACTCGAACCTAGGAACTACAGATTACGAGCCTGGCGCGCTACCGACTAAGCCATCCCCGCCCCAACAAATTCAGTAAAAATAGGCTTATGCATTTAAAATGAAAATTCAGTACACTCATAATTGTCATAATAGTGGGTGTCATAACATTAACATTTTTTTGGAGTTGAATCATTAATATTGTGAGAAATCACTGGAAAGGTGTTTTATACATGATATATCCACCAAAGTTTAAAGTGTTTTTAAAATCTACCATTTTTGCTCCTACACTATTGGCTTTATTTAGTTTTGTTAAGCAAATTTTTTTTTTGTGGAATGAGAATTTTTTTAACGAAAAACATCTATTTTCTGAATCTTACAAATATGACTTTTTGCAGTTTAAATGCTGTTATTGCATGTAATGTTTAGTGTTTTATCCATAAAATGTTTTCTGCTATTATCAGTGCAGTATAAATAAACTTTCAAAATCTGGTAATTGCTTGTTATTGTCGTATTCAACGAAGTACATAAATAGTCCTGCTATACAGTAATTCTGTATGGAAATATTCATTGCATTAAAAAAGACAATATAAATTCCAAATACCTTAAATGGGCTTTCTCTTAGTCGTAAAAAAAAATCTTCCCGTATATAATGCACAGTAAAACTGAGTATAGCACGTGAAAAGGAGGCTTGATTGCAGCGGAAGACGGTTTGTTTTGAAAGCAACAACATGGCTACCGCCCTGCTTCGTCAGCATCATTTTCCTTGGAGAGGGAAAGCGCGTTAGGGCGTATTCATACCTCCGTGGAATAACTGTCCTTTCAATTACTTCTGTAGGAAAGTTATTTAGGTACTAACTTCTACAGGAAGGATTTCGTTAGGCCTCGAACTTATGTAAGAAAAATTTCTTTCGGCGTCGAACCTCTGTAGGAAAGTTTTTTGGGCACTAACTTCTGCAGGAAGGATTTCGTTAGGCCTCGAACTTATGTAAGAAAAATTTCTTTCGGCGTCGAACCTCTGTAGGAAAGTTTTTTAGGCACTAACTTCTGCAGGAAGGATTTCATTAGGCCTCGAACTTCTGTAGGAAAAATTTTCTTTCAGGGTTGAACTTCTGTAGGAAAGTTTTTTAGGCACTAATTTGTGCAGGGAGGATTTCGTTAGGCCTCGAACTTCTGTAGGAAAAAATTTGTTTCAGTGTCGAACTTCTGTAGGAAAGTTTTTTAGGCACTAATTTATGCAGGGAGGATTTCATTAGGCCTTGAACTTCTGTAGGAAAAAATTTGTTTCAGGGTCGAACTTCTGTAGGAAAGTTTTCTAGGCACTAATTTCTGCAGGAAGGATTTTGTTAGGCCTCGAACTTCTGAAGGAAAAATTTCTTTCGGCGTCGAACCTCTGTAGGAAAGTTTTTTAGCACTAACTTTTGCAGGAAGGATTTCGTTAGGCCTCGAACTTATGTAAGAAAATTTCTTTCGGCGTCGAACCTCTGTAGGAAAGTTTTTTAGGCACTAACTTTTGCAGGAAGCATTTTGTTAGGCCTCGAACTTACGTAAGAAAAATTTCTTTCGGCGTCGAACCTCTGTAGGAAAGTTTTTTGGGCACTAACTTCTGCAGGAAGGATTTCATTAGGCCTCGAACTTCTGTAGGAAAAAATTTCTTTCAGGGTCGAACCTCTGTAGGAAAGTTTTTTGGGCACTAACTTCTGCAGGAAGGATTTTGTTAGGCCTGGCACTTCCGTAAGAAAAATTTCTTCGGCGTCGAAACTCTGTAAGAAAGTTTTTTAGGCACTAACTTCTGCAGGAAGGATTTCATTAGGCCTCGAACTTCTGTAGGAAAATTTTTTTCGGGATCAAACTTCTATAGGAAAATTTTTTAGGCACTAACTTCTCGAACTTCTCTAGGAACTTTCGACCGTTAATGTTAAGTCTATAGATATTTTCAGATTTTCGAACCCGCCCACCCCAATTTCGGTTGATCCCAAAGGGTTTGCAAATAGCCTATGTTATTCTTCTAGTGAAGGGAACATTCATGCAAAGTTTGGTGTACACAAAAGAACAAATTTCCTTCTTTATATGTTTGATTTAACCAGGAAAGAATATTTCTTTTATCTCTTAAAACAAAAAGGTGTGTTTGACTACTACCCCTTAGGAATGATAGGACAAGTAACTGACCAAAGAAATCCTTCGTGCAAAAGTTAGTGCTCGAAAAAATGCTTTATGCACGTTCGAGGTCGAAAGAAATCTTTTCTGCAGACTTTTGATACAAAACGAAACCATTCCTCCAGACTTTTGATACAAAACGAAACCATTCCTCCAGATATTAGTGCCTAAGGAAATCTTTCGTACAGAAATTGGTGTCTCAAAATAACTTTCCTACAGAAGTTCGAGGCCTAAAGAAATCCTTCCTGCAGAAGTTAATGCCCAAAGAACTTTCTTACAGAATTTCGACGCCAAAAGAAATTTTTCCCACAGAAGTTCGAGGCCTAATGAAATCCTTCCTGTAGAAGTTAATGCCCAAAGAACTTTCTTACAGAATTTCGACGCCAAAAGAATTTTTTCCTACAGAAGTTCGAGGCCTAAAGAAATCCTTCCTGCAGAAGTTAATGCCCAAAGAACTTTCTTACAGAATTTCGACGCCAAAAGAAATTTTTCTTACAGAAGTTCGAGGCCTAACGAAATTCTTCCTGCAGAAATTAGTGCCCAAAGAACTTTCTTACAGAATTTCGACGCCAAAAGAAATTTTTCCTACAGAAGTTCGAGGCCTAATGAAATCCTTCCTGCAGAAGTTAGTGCCCAAAGAACTTTCTTACAGAATTTCCAGGCAAAAAGTAATTTTTCCTACAGAAGTTCAAGGCCTAATGAAATCCTTCCTGCAGAAGTTAGTGCCCAAAGAACTTTCTTACAGAATTTCCACGCAAAAAGTAATTTTTTTACAGAAGTTCAAGGCCTAATGAAATCCTTCCTGCAGAAGTTAGTGCCCAAAGAACTTTCTTACAGAATTTCGAGGCCAAAAGAAATTTTTACTACAGAAGTTAGTGCCCAAAGAACTTTCTTACAGAATTTCGACGCCAAAAGAAATTTTTCATACAGAACTTCGAGGCCTAATGAAATCCTTCCTGCAGAAGTTAGTGCCCAAAGAACTTTCTTACAGAATTTCGACGCCGAAAGACATTTTTCTTACATAAGTTTGAGGCCTAACGAAATCCTTCCTGCAGAAATTAGTGCCTAAGAAACTTTCCTACAGAAGGTCGACCCCGAAAAAATTTTTCCTACAGAAGTTCGAGGTCTAATGAAATCCTTCCTGCAGAAGTTAGTGCCCAAAGAACTTTCTTACAGAATTTCGACGCCAAAAGAAATTTATCCTACAGAAGTTCGAGGCCTAATGAAATCCTTCCTGTAGAAGTTAGTGCCCAAAGAACTTTCTTACAGAATTGGAGAGACAGTTGGGAGACAGATAGCCTCCTTAACAGGAGGCTATCTGTCTCCCAACAGCTGTTTCAGTGGGTCCCCTCCCCCAACCTTCTCTGAGCCTTCGGGGTCCTTGTGATCTGGCCATTTAGCCAATGGTACGCAAAAAAGTGTCGCTCAGAGGTAAAACAACCGAACGTTAAAGAACACACTGGATGGCCTTGACAGGAGGCTATCTGTCTCCCAACAGCTGTTCCAGTGGGTCCTCTCCCTCAATCTTCCCTGAGCCCTCGGGGTCATTGCGACTTGGCCATTTAGCACATGGTGTGAAGAAAAGTGCTGCTCAGAGATACGTTGGCTTGTTTTACCTCTGAGCGGCACTTTTTTGCATATTATGGGCTAAATGGCCAGGTCACATGGACCCCGAAGGCTCAGAGAAGGTTGGGGGAGGGGACCCACTGGAACAGCTGTTGGTAGACAGATGGTAGCCTCCCGTCAAGGCCATCCAGCGTGTTCTTTAAAGTGCACAGGGTATGGCTCTCCCGCACACGGGACCACGCTTAACGTCCCATCCGACGGACGGCGGCCTTTCCAAGCCCATCGGTGTCAGAGATACGACAACCCAACTTGTGAGGATAGCGATTTGCATTTTTGTATTCAGGTGCTATACCCCCTCCCACGTCACAAAATGTGTGTTTGTAACTACAACAAGTGACCATTTTCTGGCGAGTGCGCCTGAGCGATGAATCGATGAATCAATTCTGTTTATCCGATAGGTATTGACAATCGATAACGCCGTTGCCCGAAATGACGTCAGAAGCCCGCCAGCCCGACTGGTCGATGCGATCAGCTTTGTCGATTACCAATACTCCATTTCCTCCACCAACATCTCGAATGTGACGTCACGGGCACATGCCGTGTATATATATATAGCGATAGGAAAGTAGCTATCGATCGATTAATCGATTTTTTCTACTAGTAACATGCTAGCAATTTTTTTTATCGATTATGAGTTTTGTAAAATTTGCATTTAATTTATTGTTTTCTGCTATCTGTTGTGTTTCGGATATGTCCGTTATCTACAGAATGCTGTCCTGGTGAGTACTTTAAAACTTAACAGATTTTTGAAGAAGTTACATCGTTTATTTCAAACAGAAATAAACGATGTAACTTTTCAAAATCCTGTTAAGTTTTAAAGTATCACAGGAAGCATTCTGTAGATAACGGACATATGAAATAGTTAGCCGAAAACACTAAGTGTTGCCGTAAAATTTGAAACTATTTCCCTCAGTAACATGTCAGGGGTAGCTTACCTTTTATTCAGCTAGTTGGGTGTTTGGGGTTAGTGGGTAGCGCGCCAGGCTCGTAATCTGCAGTTCCAAGGTTCGATTCCCAGCTGAGCCAGTGTTGAAATTTATCTCCGTAAAACTCCCCGCCCTGCCCACGTTCAGTAGATGACACCGATGGGCTTGAAAAGACCGCCGTCCGTCGGATGGGACTTTAAGCCGTGGCCCTGTGTGCGGGAGAGAGCCATGACTTGTTCACGTTAAAGAACACGATAGCTGACTTTGACGAGAGGCCTACCATCTGTATCCCAACAACACTTATTTCAGTGGGTCCTCTCCCCCAACCTTCGGGGTCCATGTGACCTGGCCATTTAGCCCATGGTGTGAAAAAAAAGGGTCTCTCACAGGTAAAACAACCCAACGCTAAAGAACACGCTGAATGGCCTTGACGGGAGGCTACCATCTGTCTCCCAACAGCTGTTCCAGTGGCCTCCCCCAACCTTCTCTGAGACTTCGGGGTCCCTGTGACCTGGCCATTGAGCCCATTGTGTGCAAAAAAGCGCCGCTCAGGGGCAAAACAACTCATCCGTTTTAGCCAAGTACGTATAAGAAAAAAAAAACTATTTCATCCTAGACGAAGATTCATCCCACAGAATTCTTTTTAAGGAATATCCCAGATAAAGTATTCTGTCATAGACTTATAACCGACCGACTACATATTAATCTGTCTTTTTTAGAATTTGTTTTTATAATTTTACGCTCAACTTAAAAAAGCAACGAAGCATTTAACAGTTTGAGCTATTTACTTTAGAAAAACAGTCGCAATTTATTCTTTCTAAGCTTCTTCTCAATCCTTTCTCGATTCCACTGATTGATTTTGATGGGCACCTGTCCTATCATAACGATTTTTATCTATCTTTGATTGATTACTGGCCGTCCTTGAAATGTGTCACAGAATCGCGGGACGACCTCCAAATTCACGGTCTATCACACCTAGGTCTTCAACGAAATGATTCGTGTTAAACTGGATTGGATTGTTTTACCTTTGAGCGGCACTTTTTTGCACACAATGGGTTAAATGGCCAGGTCACATGGACCTCGAAAGCTCAGAGGAGGTTGGGGGAGGGGACCCACTGGAACAGCTCTCTGAGCCTTCGGGGTCCTTGAGACCTAGCCATTTAGCCCCACGGTGTGCAAAAAAGTGCCTCTCAGAGGTAAAACATCCCAACCCACAAAACTCCCCGCCCTACACTCACGGTCAATAGGGGACACCGATGGGGTTCGAAAAGCCGCCGTTCGTCGGATAGGACCTTAAGCCGTGCGCCGTGTATGGGAGAGAGACTTACTCTGTCTACGTTAAAGAAAACTCTGGACGCCACTTGATGGGAGGCTACCACTTGTCTCTTAACAGCTGCCCATTGGAATTCCTATCCACACTTTTCTGAGACTTTGGGGTCCTTGTGACCTGTCCATTTAGCCCATATGAAGAGTTTTCTACCGAGATTAGCGGTCCACCATTCTACAAGGTTTTTTTAGGCTTTGAACTTCTGTACGAGCAATTTCTTTGGGCGTCCAACTTCTGTTGTAAGAATTTTTTTTAAGGCTGGAATTCCTGCAGGAGTGAAATTCTTGGACCTGAAACTGCTGTAGAAAGGATTTCGTTTAGCTTGATTTCGTTAGCTTTCGTTTTTCGTTTTCTTTTTTCTTTGGCATTTGTCGGTGTGTGAATTTGACAAAAAAAGTTGTTCTACCATATCTTTCGAACGCAATGGTGAAACTTAATGATTTATATGTCAAATGAAAGCTTCTGACGCGAGGAATGTCATGGGCTATAAAAAAATGACCCCAAATGCTTTCTTCCCCCTAAAAAGGGGGGGATATGAAACCTATTCTTCCGCTATATCTCCAGAACGCGAAAGCCGAAAGTAAAAAAGCTATACATCAAATGAAAGATATAAACAACTAACCCCCCCTCCCCCAATGGCTTTCTTTCTCCCTAAAAAAAGGGGGGAAATATAAAAATGATTGTTCCCTATATCTCCTGAATGCGAGTGCAGAAGGTAACAGGCCGTTTGTCAAATGAAAGCTTGTGACGCAGGAAGTGTCATAAATAAATAAATAAATACCCCCTCAAGCAGCTGCTTGCCACAGAGTTGCAACTATGGCATATAAACTGACAGGAGCCTGTCAGTTTATATGCCATAGTAGAAGATCTGAGAGGATGGCAGGACCTCAGCAGAAAAACGACACATACATCCATGCCTTATCGGGGCTCGAACCCAGGTCCCTTGGATCAACAGCCAAGCGCGCTAACCACTCGGCCACTGGACGGCTAAGAAGTGTAATAGGCTATAAAAAATGACACCCATGCTTTCCCCCCCCCCTTTAAAAATGTGAAAGTCGTTCTACTATATCTTTTGAACTCGAGATATTACATTTACGAGTCAGGATGGGATTGGATTGTTTTACCTCTGAGCGGCACTTTTTTGCACACAATGGGCTAAATAGCCAGGTCACAAGGACCCCGAAGGCTCAGAGAAGGTTGGGTGAGGGGACCCACTAGAACAGCTGTTGGGAGACAGATGGTAGTCTCCCGTCAAGGCCACCCAACGTGTTCTTTAACGTGCACAGGGTATGGCTCTCCCGCACACGGGGACACGGCATAACATCCCATCCGACGGACGGCGGCCTTTCCAAGCCCATCGGTGTCCCCTACTGACCGTGGGCAGGGCGGGGAATTTGCGGAGATAAATCTCAACGCTGACCCAGCTCGGACTCGAACCTGGGAACCACAGATTACGAGCCTGGCGCGCTACCCACTGAGCCACCCCCGCCCCTGAATACGAACTCAGTGATTGATTGGACCATTTATACGCTTTAGGTTTATTTTCTACTTTTTAGGGCCCAATACGAAGATAGGCATTTTTTTAAATATTTATATTTTTTATTCCCCAGCGTCGTCATCTCACAAAACAGATTTAGAGAGATTTGTATCTGACTTCTCTACAGGAAATGTAGATGAGCATTAGTTTCCATCCACAAAGTGTTACAACAGAAGTATATTCATCAGATAATATGACAGTATCTCATATATCGCAATTTTTTTGATAATGAAACTGTGTACATGTTTTAGATGTTAAGTAAAAGACTTCAATTTTTATACAGCCTATGTCATTCTGGGTTGGGTTGTTTTACCCCTGAGCGGCACTTTTTTGCACACAATGGGCTAAATGGCCAGGTCACATGGACCCCGAAGGCTCAGAGAAGGTTGGGGGGGAGACCCACTGGAACAGCTGTTGGGAGACAGATGGTAGCCTCCTGTCAAGGCCATCCAGCGTGTTCTTTAACGTGCACAGGGTATGGCTCTCCCGCACACGGGACCACGGCTTAACGTCCCATCCGACGGACGGCGGCCTTTCCGAGCCCATCGGTGTCCCCTACTGACCGTGGGCAGGGCGGGGAATTTTGCGGAGATAAATCTCAACGCTGATCCAGCGGGGACTCGAACCTGGGAACTACAGATTACGAGCCTGGCACGCTACCGACTGAGCCACCCCGCCCCCTATGTCATTCTGTGAGATATAAATTTTTATCTGGTATATAATTTTTTATGATTCTCCTCCCCATACCAATGCTCGTAAAATGTTAAAAAATTAAATTCTGTATAGCAGGGTGTCTCAAAAATATAGGTACAAACTTTTAGGGGAGGTAGATAACATCTAAAGGAATGAGAATTGCATAGGAACCCATAACCGGAAACGTCACCGTAAGTCAATAGGCGGTGCTGTTCATTAGTGCGCTAGAGGGGAAATTTCAGATTTCCTCATTCTATCTGTAGTCGGCTGACGAAGAGCATGCAAAGGTATTCGAACTGGAGAGCATGCAAAGGTATTCGAACAGTGAGCTGGCAGACATGCCAGTTCGAATACCTTTGCATGCTCTTCGTCAGTATATGGAATAGCCGAGGAGAGTGTGATTGGAACAGCTGAGGGCATACGGACGAGAGCCGTCCCATAGCCAAGTGGTTAGCATGCTTCGCCACTGATCTAACGGACCTGGGTTCGAGCCCTGGGTTAAGGCATGGATGTTTGCGTCATTTTTCTGCTGAGGTTCTGCCATCCTCTCAGACCTTCTACTATGGCATATAAACTGACAGGCTCCTGTCAGACCTCTGTGGCAAGCAGATGCTAGAGGGTTTTTTTATTTTTTTTATTTTTTATACGGACGAGCAACTCAACGAATATGTCAAGAACGCTTCCCACACAGACATGTACCAGGCCACCGTTTGATTGCGCGTGCGCATCAAAATTTGTGCGATAATCAGTCATTAAGAGCTGTAACATTATGAAATGTATCATCTAGTACGCCATTTGTAATAATTATGTCCAATAAATGTTTTCCCATTAATCACTGTCTTGTGTCCTTTCAGATCTTGTACCTCTGCTACCACTTTCCCCATGACGTTTCCGGTTATGGGTTCCAATGCAATTCTCATTCCTTTAGATGTTATCTACCTCCCCTAAAAGTTTGAACCTATATTTTTGAGACACCCTGTATATGTTCGCATTTTTAAGGTACAGAAAGATGAAATTTTTATAACTGGCTTTGTCACTCTTCAAATCACAATGTAATTGGCTCCAGGTATCTCGAGGTAATCACAGACTAAAAATTACAATTGATTCCAGGTATCTCAAGTCGAATCACAATTTAAAAGATTATAATTGACCCAGGTATCTCAAGTCAATTACCATCTAAAAGGTTTTAATTGACCCAAGGTATCTCAAGTCAATCACAGTCTAAAATATTATAATTGACTCCAGGTATTTCGAATCATTCACAGTCTAAAAGATTATAATTGACTCCAGGTATCTCAAGTCAATCACAATCTAAAAGATTATAATTGATCCCAGGTATCTCGAGTCAATCACAGTCTAAAAGATTATAATTGACTCCAGGTATTTCGAGTCAATCACAGTCTAAATGATTAAAATTAACTCCAGGTATCTCGAGTCAATCATCATCTAAAAGGTTTTAATTGACCCCTTGGTATCTCAAGTCAATCACAATATAATATATTATAATTGACTCCAGGTATCTCAAGTCACAGTCTAAAAGATTATAATTGTCTCCAGGTATCTCAAGTCAATCACAATCTAAAAGATTATAATTGACTCCAGGTATCTCAAGTCAATCACAATCTAAAAGATTATAATTGACTCCAGGTATCTCAAGTCAACCACAATCTAAAAGATTATAATTGACTCCAGGTATCTCAAGTAAATCACAGTCTAAAAGATTACATTTGACTCTAGGTATCTCGAGTCAATCACAGTCTAAAAGATTATAATTGACTCCAGGTATCTCAAGTTAATCACAGTCTAAAAGATTATAATTGGCTTCAGGTATCTAAAGTCAATCAGAATCTTTACTAGAAAAATTTATAATTAACCCCAAGTATCTACAATTATAACTGAAGAAAATTTTTAATAAAAACACCATCGCTAAAATCTGCACAAGAAAAAAAACAAACCAGGGAGGAGAGTGAGAGAGACGAAAAAAAAACAAACTCTCTTCTCTCATTTCCATCCGACAAGAGAGTTAAATAAACATCTGGCGCGAGAGTTTTAGTGGTTGGAGAACAATTGAATAAATCCCTCCGTAGCGAAAGACAAGATCAGGGACAGTTGCAGCTCTGACAGTTAATAAAACATTCTTCTGGCGTTGACAGTTACATTTTGGCGGTGGCATCAGCCAGCTAATGTGCCTCCATATTTGATCTGAAGACTCCCAACATCAGGGCAGAGGTGATGGCGCCAAAAACCTCCTTCCTCGCCTCCCCCCACCCCCATATTAACTAAAGGTCTCGTTACCAGTGTGATTTCCCCCCCAATTTCTTTAAATGTTTCTTCGCACCCAGCATCGTTGTCATTCAACTGTCTATTTAACAACGAAGTCGTATCTACCGCCGCCACCCCCATCAGCAGGTGAAATGCAGATACATTTTGTGAGCGTCTTTTTTTTTAATTGGGGGGGGGGGGGGCGTTGAAGGAATGAAACAGTATCTGCTTTCCACGCCTGTCTCAGACTGTTTTTTTTTTAAAGTTCGCCGCGTGTTTTTATAATTAGATATATCCACTCTCACTGTTCAAGGCACGCGCTACCCTAATAACGCTTCTCCCCAATTTTGTACACCTTGGATAATGACGGTGATGTTTTTTTTTTGTTTTTGTTTCTGCCAAGAAAGTGATATGGTCGTGATTTTTTTTTTTTAAATCTGTTGGAGGATATGATAGTTTTTTGATTTCGACCGTAATGCGGTCCGAAAATAATCAATATTATTTCTTTTGAATTTGATTTGAATCAGTTTTATTTTTTTTTTAATTTTTTACGGGTTTATTTTTTTTGCACTCTTTCGGTATGATCGCCCCCCCCCCCTCTATTTCAAGTGTATATATAATTGCAAGGAATGTCAGTTGTTGACACGTGGTGAACAGACGAAGCAAATCAAAATATACATAGGGGCGGGGGTGGCTCAGTCGGTAGCGCGTCAGGCTCGTAATCTGTAGTTCCCAGGTTCGAGTCCCAGCTGGGTCAGCGTTGAGATTTATCTCCGCAAAATTCCCTCCCTGCCCACGGTCAGTAGGGGACACCGATGGGCTTGGAAAGGCTGCCATTCATCGAATAAGACGTTAAGCCATGGCGCCGTGCGCTGGAGAGCCATACCCTATGCACTTTAAAGAACACACTGGATTACCTTGACGGGAGGCAACTATCTGTCTCCCAACAGCTGTTCCAGTGGGTCCCCTCCCCCAACCTTCTCTGAACCTTCAGGGTCCTTGTGACCTGGCCATTTAGCCCATTGTGTGCAAAAAGTGCCACTCAGAAATAAAACAACCCAACCATCTCTGAGCCTTCGGGGTCCTTGTGACCTGGCCATTTAGGGGCGGGGGGTGGCTCAGTCGGTAGCGCGCCAGGCTCGTAATCTGCAGTTCCCAGGTTCGACTCCCAGCTGGGTAAGCGTTGAGATTTATCTCCGCAAAACTCCCCGCCCTGCCCACGGTCAGTAGGGGACACCGATAGGCTTGGAAAGACCGCCGTCCGTTGGATAGGACGTTAAGACGTGGCTCCGTGTGCGGGAGACTGAGCCACCCGGCCCCTACATCCCTGCCTTACCTGGTACTTGAAACAAGCTCCTCTGATCAGTTAGTTGGTTGGTTGTTTTACCTCTGAGCGGGACTTTTTTGCACACCACGGACTAAATGGCCAGATCACATGGACCCCGAAGGCTCAGAGAAGGTTGGGGGAGGGGACCCACTGCAACAACTGTTGGGAGACAGATGGTAGCCTCCCGTCAAAGCCATCCAGCGTGTTCTTTTAACGTGCACAGAGTATGGCTCTCCAGCACACAGAGCAATGGCTTAACGTCCCATCCGACGGACGACGGTCTTTCCGAGCCCATCGGTGTCCCCTACTGACCCTGGGTAGGGAATTTTGCGGAGATAAATCTCAACGCTGATCCAGCTGGGACTCAAACCTGGGAACTGCAGAATACGATCCTGGCGTGCTACCCACTGAGTCCCCCCCCTGATTAGTAGCCAAGCACGCTATCCACTCGGCCACTACACTGCCCAAATAAAATATTAGACAATCTTTATGTTATGTTGGGATAAGGGTTGGTTCAGTCAGTAGTGCGCCAGGCTCGTAATCTGTAGTTCCCAGGATCGAGTCCCAGCTGGGTCAGCGTTGAGATTTATCTCCACAAAATTTACCGCCCTGCCCATGGTCAGTAGAGGACACTGGTGGGCTGGGAAAGGCTGCCGTCCATCGGATGGTATGTTAAGCTGTGGCTCCGTGTGCGAAAGAACCATACCCTATGCACGTTAAAGAACACGTTGGGCGGCTTTGACGGGAGACTACTATCTGTCTCTAAATAACTGTTCTGTCTCTCAACAGCTGTTCCAGTGGGTTCCCATCCCCAACTTTCTCTGAGCCTTCAGAGTCTTCGTGACCTAGCAACTTAGCCCATTGTGTGCAAAAAGTGCCCTTCAGAGGTTAAACAACCCAACGTTAAAGAACACACTGGATAGCCTTGATGGAAGACTACCATCTGTCTCCCAACAACTGCTCCAGTGAGTTCCCTCCCCCAACATTCTCTGAGCATTCAGGGTCCTTGTGACATGATAATTTAGCCCATTGTGTGCAATAAAGTGCCGCTCAGACGTAAAACAACTCAACCCACGAATATTTCAAAACCACTATCAAAAGTAACAACATTATCAAACCCCCACAATTACTGCCACCACGTCCAAACACTACAACCATTAACACTTCCAACCCGTCTTCAACCCAAACACCCACCACTATCAAAAACACCGTAACGAATCTCAATCGAGAACAGCACCATCATTGCCAAATCCAGCAGCAGTAATGAAACCACAAACACCAATACGCAGAAGAAGTGTCGCGACCACCAACACAAACACCCTAATGAATCACGATCAAGAACAGCACCATCATGGCCAAAGCCAGCAGCAGTAGCGAAACCGCGAACACGTGTACTCAGAAGAAGTGTCGCGACCACCAACACAAACACCCTAATGAATCACAATCAAGAACAGCACCATCATTGCCAAAGCCAGCAGCAGTAGCGAAACCGTGAACACGTGTACTCAGAAGAAGTGTCGCGACCACCAACACAAACACCCTAATGAATCACAATCGAGAACAGCACCATCATGGCCAAAGCCAGCAGCAGTAGCGAAACCACGAACACGTGTACACAGAAGAAGTGTCGCAACCACCAACACAAACCCCCTAATGAATCACAATCAAGAACATCACCATCGTGGCCAAAGCCAGCAGCAGTAGCGAAACCTCGAACACGTGTACGCAGAAGAAGTGTCGCAACCACCAACACCCTAATGAATCACAATCAAGAACATCACCATCATAGCCAAACCAGCAGCAGCAGCGAAACCACGAACACGTGTACGCAGAAGAAGTGTCGCAACCACCAACACAAACCCCCTAATGAATCACAATCAAGAACATCACCATCGTGGCCAAAGCCAGCAGCAGTAGCGAAACCGTGAACACGTGTACGCAGAAGAAGTGTCGCAACCACCAACACCCTAATGAATCACAATCAAGAACATCACCATCATAGCCAAACCAGCAGCAGTAGCGAAACCATGAACACGTGTACGCAGAAGAAGTGTCGCAACCACCAACACAAACCCCCTAATGAATCACAATCAAGAACATCACCATCGTGGCCAAAGCCAGCAGCAGTAGCGAAACCTTGAACACGTGTACGCAGAAGAAGTGTCGCAACCACCAACACCCTAATGAATCACAATCAAGAACATCACCATCATAGCCAAACCAGCAGCAGTAGCGAAACCACGAACACGTGTACGCAGAAGAAGTGTCGCAACCACCAACACAAACCCCCTAATGAATCACAATCAAGAACATCACCATCGTGGCCAAAGCCAGCAGCAGTAGCGAAACCTCGAACACGTGTACGCAGAAGAAGTGTCGCAACCACCAACACCCTAATGAATCACAATCAAGAACATCACCATCATAGCCAAACCAGCAGCAGTAGCGAAACCACGAACACGTGTACGCAGAAGAAGTGTCGCAACCACCAACACAAACACCCTAATGAATCACAATCAAGAACATCACCATCGTGGCCAAAGCCAGCAGCAGTAGCGAAACCTCGAACACGTGTAAGCAGAAGAAGTGTCGCAACCACCAACACGCTAATGAATCACAATCAAGAACATCACCATCATAGCCAAACCAGCAGCAGTAGCGAAACCACGAACACGTGTACGCAGAAGAAGTGTCGCAACCACCAACACAAACACCCTAAGAATCACAATCAAGAACATCACCATCGTGGCCAAAGCCAGCAGCAGTAGCGAAACCTCGAACACGTGTACGCAGAAGAAGTGTCGCAACCACCAACACCCTAATGAATCACAATCAAGAACATCACCATCATAGCCAAACCAGCAGCAGTAGCGAAACCACGAACACGTGTACTCAGAAGAAGTGTCGCAACCACCAACACAAACCCCCTAATGAATCATAATCAAGAACATCACCATCGTGGCCAAAGCCAGCAGCAGTAGCGAAACCTCGAACACGTGTACGCAGAAGAAGTGTCGCAACCACCAACACGCTAATAAATCACAATCAAGAACATCACCATCATAGCCAAACCAGCAGCAGTAGCGAAACCACGAACACGTGTACTCAGAAGAAGTGTCGCAACCACCAACACAAACCCCCTAATGAATCACAATCAAGAACATCACCATCGTGGCCAAAGCCAGCAGCAGTAGCGAAACCTCGAACACGTGTACGCAGAAGAAGTGTCGCAACCACCAACACAAACACCCTAATGAATCACAATCAAGAACATCACCATCATAGCCAAACCAGCAGCAGTAGCGAAACCACGAACACGTGTACGCAGAAGAAGTGTCGCAACTACCAACACAAACACCCTAATGAATCACAATCAAGAACATCACCATCATGGCCAAAGCCAGCAGCAGTAGTGAAACCACGAACACGTGTACGCAGAAAAAGTGTCGCAACCACCAACACAAACACCCTAATGAATCACAATCAAGAACATCACCATCGTTGCGAAAGCCAGCAGCAGTAGCGAAACCGTGAACACGTGTACGCAGAAGAATTGTCGCAACCACCAAAACAAACACCCAAACGCATCACAATCAAGAACAGCATCATCATTGCCAAAGCCAGCAGCAGTAGCGAAACCGCGAACACGTGTACTCAGAAGAAGTGTCGCAACCACCAACACAAACACCCTAATGAATCACAATCAAGAACAGCACCATCATGGCCAAAGCCAGCAGCAGTAGTGAAACCACGAACACGTGTACGCAGAAAAAGTGTCGCAACCACCAACACAAACACCCTAATGAATCACAATCAAGAACATCACCATCATTGCGAAAGCCAGCAGCAGTAGCGAAACCGTGAACACGTGTACGCAGAAGAAGTGTCGCAACCACCAACACCCTAATGAATCACAATCAAGAACATCACCATCATAGCCAAACCAGCAGCAGTAGCGAAACCACGAACACGTGTACTCAGAAGAAGTGTCGCAACCACCAACACAAACCCCCTAATGAATCATAATCAAGAACATCACCATCGTGGCCAAAGCCAGCAGCAGTAGCGAAACCTCGAACACGTGTACGCAGAAGAAGTGTCGCAACCACCAACACGCTAATGAATCACAATCAAGAACATCACCATCATAGCCAAACCAGCAGCAGTAGCGAAACCACGAACACGTGTACTCAGAAGAAGTGTCGCAACCACCAACACAAACCCCCTAATGAATCACAATCAAGAACATCACCATCGTGGCCAAAGCCAGCAGCAGTAGCGAAACCTCGAACACGTGTACGCAGAAGAAGTGTCGCAACCACCAACACAAACACCCTAATGAATCACAATCAAGAACATCACCATCATAGCCAAACCAGCAGCAGTAGCGAAACCACGAACACGTGTACGCAGAAGAAGTGTCGCAACTACCAACACAAACACCCTAATGAATCACAATCAAGAACATCACCATCATGGCCAAAGCCAGCAGCAGTAGTGAAACCACGAACACGTGTACGCAGAAAAAGTGTCGCAACCACCAACACAAACACCCTAATGAATCACAATCAAGAACATCACCATCATTGCGAAAGCCAGCAGCAGTAGCGAAACCGTGAACACGTGTACGCAGAAGAATTGTCGCAACCACCAAAACAAACACCCAAACGCATCACAATCAAGAACAGCATCATCATTGCCAAAGCCAGCAGCAGTAGCGAAACCGCGAACACGTGTACTCAGAAGAAGTGTCGCAACCACCAACACAAACACCCTAATGAATCACAATCAAGAACAGCACCATCATGGCCAAAGCCAGCAGCAGTAGCGAAACCACAAACACCTGTACGCAGAAGAAGTGTCGCGACCACCAACACAAACACCCAAACGCATCACAATCAAGAACAGCACCATGATGGCCAAAGCCAGCAGCAGTAGCGAAACCGCGAACACGTGTACGCAGAAGAAGTGTCGCCACCACCAACACGAATGGGATGGAAAAGCATCACCAGCAGTAAGAGGATGGGGAGGAGAAAGAGCAGCCACGTGACACAGAGCAAACCCATCGTTCAACCCTCCCGGAACACGCGGGCATTGCAGGAAGAATAAACGTTGAACAAACGAAAATTTATGGCTGTTCCCGTCGTCTCAAGTCGGCCGGAATGCTTCCAAGACTGATAGGCCAAACTGCGGTCGCCACAGAGAACATTGGGCGACCTTTACTAATGCATTGGTGGGAAGGCGCGGCAATGCATGGGAAGATAAAAAAAAACAGAAGAGAAATAGAGGAACAGAATAAAAAAATGAGAGAGAGAGGGGCAACTGCAGTAATGCTGTAAAACAGCGAGAGGGGGAGTGATAGTTTACACCCCCCCCCTCCTCCTCGCTGCCGCCATTTCCTTGGTCTGTCGTCACGCCGCCTTCTTGGAGTTGCATCAGCTCCTACTGCTCCGAGGTGGATGGTGATTTGTCCTCGCCCCGACCGACCGTTTTACGCCGATTGTTTGTTTTTCACTACGCTACTGCATTAAGAGACTTTTCAGAAGGGGGAGGGGTTATTGTCTGCCCCCTCCCTTGTTTAGATGGCTGCGTTCTCATACGGATTAATGCCTATCCATTTCGCAAGTCTTGAGATAGATTTTAAAAGTCTATACCTCGTTGGAGTATTTGTTTGAAAGATCAGAAGGGGTTTTTTTTTTTGTTGGTAGGTTTTTTTTTTCAAGCACTTATGCTTCGTGTATGTCAACCCCCACTGGTATAGGCTGGTTTTGAGGGTGCATAAGAGGTGGGGGGGGACAGCTTTTAGGCCTAACCATGCGTGAAACGATCGCACTGACTCCAAAGGGGGGAAGAAATGAAGGGGGAGTCACAGGAGGGAAAAAAAACCGTCAGCGTTAGGCCTAATATCCCGAACTGAAAACAGATTTATAGTTAAACTGCTGAAATTTGTGACTGGCTATGTCTTTGACTGCGTTGCCAACCTCGTGTCTTTAACGTGGACATTTAACACTGAAGACATTTTCGATGCTGGTAAATGGGATCTGGAAAGAGAGGAGGTTAAGAAGAAAAAAAGTAAGTGGGTTTTAGAGTTATATAGAAAAAAAACAACATAACAGTAAGGCTTAGTTGCTAGCCATGTGTATCCGGGTTTTTTTTTTTTTGCTTTCGAGACAAACGTGTGCCCCCAGCGAAAAATGGGCCCGGGCAATTTGGTTGTGATCAATAGGGAGCCTATTCTGTAATGATAGGGTATGTCATGCAGGAAATGGGGGAGGTAGATGTAAAAAAATACGAAAGGATTTTTTTTTTTATTTTTCGGGGTTTTTTTTTTATTGTTATTATTTCTCATTTATTCTTTCTATGAATCTGGTTTGCAGGTAATGGCGTTGGTAATGCCAGTGAGCAAAATTGAAAGCACGTTGGGGGTTGGGTTTTGTCATCAGAGTATAGTGTGTCATCAGAGTATAGTGATTGGGGGAATAAAGACTTTTAAGTCAAGAAAAAAAAAAGGAATGGCAATGTGACTTGACGTTGTTATGTAACTATCACTTCCCACCAGGGGGCCTTCGGCGGTACCTTGTAAGTCGAGGAAGACAGGTGAAGATGTACAGGCATTCTGGGAATGGTAAGGGAGGATGAAAGGGGGTTTATTTGAAAGTTTTCGTTCCCCCCCCTCACCACGAAATCCTCTTTCTGATTGAAAGAGGTTACTCGTCTGTGTAGCTAGTTAACTTCGTTTGCGGGATGGAACGAGTGGTCGTAGGGCAGTTTGGAATAATTTGATGGTGGTCCGTGATTAGGTGGATGCGGTTTGGGATTTATCTTTTTTCTTGAGGATGTTGTTCGTCGTTTCGTGTGGTTACTTGATTGGTTGCATTCTTTGGATGCGGTCATTGATGGGTTATTTTGTTGAGTTGGATGCGAATTTTTAGTTTTGCATAATGGTTTCAATTTTTTTTTTTTTTGCATAATATGGGCTAAATGGCCAGGTCACGTGTACCCCGAAGGCTCAGAGAAGGTTGGGGGAGGGGACCCACTGTAACAGCTGTTGGGAGACAGATGGTAGCCTCCCGTCAAGGCCATCCAGCGTGTTCTTTAACGTTGGGTTGTTTTACCTCTGAGCGGCACTTTTTTGCACACCATGGGCTAAATGGCCAGGTCACAAGGACCCCGAAGGCTCAGAGAAGGTTGGGGGAGGGGACTCACTGGAACAGCTGGTAGCCTCCCGTCAAGGCCATCCAGTGTGTTCTTTAACGTTTGGTTGTTTTATCTCTGAGCGGCACTTTTTTGCACACCATGGGCTAAATGGCCAGGTCACAAGGACCCCAAAGGCTAAGAGAAGGTTGGGAGAGGGGACCCACTGGAATAGCTGTTGGGAGACAGATGGTAGCCTTCGATCAAGGACATCCAGTGAGTTTTTTAAAGTTGGGGTTGTTTTACCTCTGAGCGGAACTTTATACAATGGACTAAATGGCCGGGTCACAAGGACCCTGAAGGCTCAGAGAAGGTTGGGAGAGGGGACCCACTGGAACAGCTGTTGGGAGACAGATGGTAGCCTCCCGTCAAGGCCATCCAGCGTGTTCTTTAACGTTGGGTTGTTTTACCTCTGAGCGGCACTTTTTTGCACACAATGGGCTAAATGGTCAGGTCACAAGGACACCGAAGGCTCAGAAAAGGTTGGGAGAGGGGACCCACTGGAACAGCTGTTGGGAGACAGATGGTAGCCTCCCGTCAAGGCCATCCATTGTGTTCTTTAACGCACAGGGTATGGTTCTCACGCACACGGTGCCATGGCTTAACGTCCCATCCGACGGACAGCGGCCTTTCCAAGCCCATCGGTGTCCCCTACTGACAATTGCCAGAGTTTTGCGGAGATAAATCTCAACTGATCCAGAAGAGAATCGAAAGGGAGAACTGCAGATTACGAGCCTGGCGAAAGAATCACCCTCTTGTCTCGGGGTTCTTCTGACCTGGTCATTTAGCCCACTGTTCCTACAAAAGTAATTGTCAGAGAGAAAACATCCTAATCATCCATTGGGGCGGAGGTGGCTCAGTCGGTAGCGCGCCAGGCTCGTAATCTGTAGTTCCCAGGTTCGAGTCCCAGCTGGGTCAGCGTTGAGATTTATCTCCGCAAAATTCCCCGCCCTGCCCACGGTCAGTAGGGGACACCGATGGGCTTGGAAAGGTCGCCGTCCGTCGGATGGGACGTTAAGTCGTGGCCCCGTGTGCGGGAGAGACATACCCTGTGCACGTTAAAGAACACCTGGATGGCCTTGACGGGAGGCTACCATCTGTCTCCCAACAGCTGTTCCAGTGGCTCCTCTCCCCCAACCTTCACTGAGCCTTCGGGGTCCATGTGACCTGCCCATTTAGCCCATGGTGTGCAAAAAAGTGCCACTCAGAGGTAAAACAACTCAACGTTAAAGAACACCTGGATGGCCTTGACGGGAAGCTACCATCTGTCTCCCAACAGCTGTTTCAGTGGGTCACCTCCCCCAACCTTCTCTGAGCCTTCGGGGTCCATGTGACCTGGCCATTTAGCCCATGGTGTGCAAAAAAGTGCCGCTCAGAGGTAAAACAACCCAACGTTAAAGAACACGCTGGATGGCCTTGACGGGAGGCTACCATCTGTCTTCCAACAGCTGTTCCAGTGGGTCACCTCCCCCAACCTTCTCTGAGCCTTCGGGGTCCTTGTGACCTGGCCATTTAGCCCATGGTGTGCAAAAAAGTGCCGCTCAGAGGTAAAACAACCCAACGTTAAAGAACACGCTGGATGGCCTTGACGGGAGGCTACCATCTGTCTTCCAACAGCTGTTCCAGTGGGTCACCTCCCCCAACCTTCTCTGAGCCTTCGGGGTCCTTGCGACCTGGCCATTTAGCCCATGGTGTGCAAAAAAGTGCCGCTCAGAGGTAAAACAACCCAACGTTAAAGAACACGCTGGATGGCCTTGACGGGAGGCTACCATCTGTCTTCCAACAGCTGTTCCAGTGGGTCACCTCCCCCAACCTTCTCTGAGCCTTCGGGGTCCTTGTGACCTGGCCATTTAGCCCATGGTGTGCAAAAAAGTGCCGCTCAGAGGTAAAACAACCCAACGTTAAAGAACACGCTGGATGGCCTTGACGGGAGGCTACCATCTGTCTTCCAACAGCTGTTCCAGTGGGTCACCTCCCCCAACCTTCTCTGAGCCTTCGGGGTCCTTGCGACCTGGCCATTTAGCCCATGGTGTGCAAAAAAGTGCCGCTCAGAGGTAAAACAACCCAACGTTAAAGAACACGCTGGATGGCCTTGACGGGAGGCTACCATCTGTCTTCCAACAGCTGTTTCAGTGGGTCACCTCCCCCAACCTTCTCTGAGCCTTCGGGGTCCTTGTGACCTGGCCATTTAGCCCATGGTGTGCAAAAAAGTGCCGCTCAGAGGTAAAACAACCCAACCCAATCATCCATTAGCAGGAAATACCACCTTTTTAAGCAAATGTAAAGAAATTAAAAAATTTCATTCACTTTGAATGCTATTCCCTCTACTTTTCAAGGATCAAAAAAGCTAAGGTTTAGATTGTTAAGCATTCATCAAGACCTCCTGTGTGTGTGTGTGTGTCAAGCTTTAATAGGGATCGGTGAGGAAATAATGCTCGGGATGGAGACTGAGAGAGGCTAAGGAGGGTTCAGTGACCTTTCTAAGCTGATCGCCCTTCCGGTTGCATTAGTGCAAACACAATCAGGAATGACAACCAGTCCTAACGATAGAATGACAGGAGTTCTCGATCGCTGAGAGAGATAGCTCCATCTCCTCATCCCCTGTCCATCCCTATTCCCGGATGTGGAAGGGGGGGGGGGGTGATTGTGGTTCTGAAGGACTAATTCCGAATAAGATAATCTGCTATTCGAGACTGGAGCATTTTCTCGTTGGGAACAGATTCAGTGGCGATGGGTTTGTTTTCTCTAATGTCTGAAGCGAAGGGTTGGGTTGTTTTACCTCTGAGCGGCACTTTTTTTGCACACCATGGACTAAATGGCCAGGTCACATGGACCCCGAAGGCTCAGAGAAGGTTGGGGGAGGGGACCCACTGGAACAGCTGTTGGGAGACAGATGGTAGCCTCCCGTCAAGGCCATCCAGCGTGTTCTTTAACGTTGGGTTGTTTTACCTCTGAGCGGCACTTTTTTGCACACCATGGGCTAAATGGCCAGGTCACATGGACCCCGAAGGCTCAGAGAAGGTTGGGGGAGGGGACCCACTGGAACAGCTGTTGGGAGACAGATGGTAGCCTCCCGTCAAGGCCATCCAGCGTGTTCTTTAACGTTGGGTTGTTTTACCTCTGAGCGGCACTTTTTTGCACACCATGGGCTAAATGGCCAGGTCACATGGACCCCGAAGGCTCAGAGAAGGTTGGGGGAGGGGACCCACTGGAACAGCTGTTGGGAGACAGATGGTAGCCTCCCGTCAAGGCCATCCAGCGTGTTCTTTAACGTGCAGAGGGTATGGCTGTCCCACACACGGGGCCACGGCTTAACGTCCCATCCGACGGACGGCGGCCTTTCCAAACCCATCGGTGTCCCCTACTGACCGTGGGCAGGGCGGGGAATTTTGCGGAGATAAATCTCAACGCTGACCCAGCAGGGACTCGAACCTAGGAACTACAGATTACGAGCCTGGCGCGCTACCGACTGAGCCACCCCCGCCCCTGGAATCAGTGGCGATGGGTTTGTTTTCCCTAATGTCTAAAGCGAAGGGTTGGGTTGTTTCACCTCTGAGCGGCACTTTTTTACACACCATGGGCTAAATGGCCAGGCCACATGGACCCCGAAGGCTCAGAGAAAGTTGGGAGAGGGGACCCACTGGAACAGCTGTTGGAAGACAGATGGTATCCTCCCGTCAAAGCCATCCAGCGTGTTCTTTAACGTGCACAGGGTATGGCTCTCCCGCACACGGGACCACGGCTTAACGTCCCATCCGACGGACGGCGGGCTTTCCAAGCCCATCGGTGTCCCCTACTGACCGTGGACAGGGCGGGGAATTTTGCGGAGATAAATCTCAACGCTGACCCAGCTGGGACTCGAACCTGGGAACTACAGATTACGAGCCTGGCGCGCTACCGACTGAGCCACCCCGCCCCCTAAAGCGAAGGGAGGCGCGAAACAAGATTAACTGGAGGGGGGCATCAAATCGAGGGTCCTCCAAAGAAAAAGGTGGGGGTGGTTGGCATTTTGGGTATTTATTCCTGCTGTTACTTCAAATAAAATTTGAAATATTTTTTCTACTCAGGCAAAAATTTTAATTGGTTTAGAATGTTTTTCCTCTGAGCGGATATTTTTTTGGTACAAGTTTGGCCAAATGGCCAGGTCACAAGGACTCCGATGGCTCAGAGAAGACTGAATGAAGGGGACTCCGATGGCTCAGAGAAGACTGAATGAAGGGGACTCTGATGGATCAGAAAAGACTGGATCAAGGGGACTCCAATGGCTCAGAGAAGACTGGATCAAGAGGACTCCGGTGGTTCAGAGAAGACTGGATCTAGAGGACTCTGATGGATCTGAGATGACTGGATGAAGGGGACCATAATGGCTCAGAGAGTCTGGATGAAGGGGACTCCGATAACTCAGAGACTGGATGAAGGGGACTCCGATGGCTCAGAGAAGACTGGATCAATGGGACTCTGATGGATCTGAGATGACTGGATGAAGGGGACCATAATGGCTCAGAGAGTCTGGATGAAGGGGACTCCGATAGCTCAGAGAGTCTGGATGAAGGGGACTCCGATGGCTCAGAGAAGACTGAATGAAGGGGACTCCGATGGCTCAGAGAAGACTTGATGAAGGGGACTCTGATGGATCAGAGAAGACTGGATGAAGGGGACTCCGATGGCTCAGAGATCGTTGAAAACAAAATCGTTGCCAGATATTTTTTTCTGAATTCTGTAATCAACCATAGTGTTTGGATACTTTTTTGAGCGACTGTACGGAAAAAAAAAACGTCGTTCACAGGAAAAACAACCCTACCGATCTGCCTCGAAGCTACAAATCCTCCACGCTGGGCTTTTGTGTTCTTTAATTTCGGCTAAAAAAATGTAATAAATATTTTGCAACGAGTAAACAAAACTTTGAATTGTCTTCAAATTTGAAATTCAAATGATTTTCATTTAAAATTCAAAAAATAAAAGATAATAAATAATAAAAGAGTTCTTTACATTAAATTCTCATTTTCGCATTATACTCGCTAAACTGAATCGCTATTATATACGTTACCGCTAAAATGCAGAAATCAGTTATTCTACAGATTATCTAGGTATTGTGCAGATTAACTAGGGTGATCCGTTAACGTGCGGAAAATTGTTTCATTTCTCAAATTACCTAGGTAATCTGCAAATTACCTGGATAATCTGCACATTACCTACTTGGCACTCGTTAAAGTGAAAATAAGATCTTTGCTGGAACAACAGGAACGTTTCTGTACGCTTAAATTAACATAATGTTATTTATCTAGTGTCCGAGAGTAGAGTTGAAACCACGGTCATCCCTCTGTCAACATGAATCAGTCGTCCGAATTATAAAAAACGCCCCCAAAATGAGCAGGCCAAGTGAGAACGAATCATTTTAGTGATTCGTTATCAAGAATGAATCACTTTACCGATTCGTTCTCACTTGGCCTCCGCTCATCCGGGGCGTTTTTTATAATGCGGACGAGTGAATCACGTGACACGAAGATTCATATTCAAGAGATTCACCACTATGAGAGAAACAAACTTTTGAACTTTAACGATACGGAAGCCGTTAATGTGCACATTACCTAGGTAAAGTGATGAAAACTCTTGATTCCGCACGTTAACGGAGCAAATCAGTTAATCTGCAGATTAGCTACGTAATGTGCACATTAACGGCTTTCGAGCTTTAGCGGTAACATATATACATTAAACACTTTTGAAATGGACAAAAAAAGGTTCACACCTCAGAATATTCATTAATTTGTCCTCCTTTATGTTCTGCCAGGTTCCAGACCCCCTTTGGGGATTTTCTCTGCAAAACTCCCAGCCCTACCCACGGTCAGTAGGAGTACACTGATGGGTGGAACGTTAGCACATATGAGGATTGGGTTATTTTACTTCTGAGTGGCACTTCTTTGCATACAATGGGCTAAATGGCCAGATCACAAAGACCCCGAAGGCTCAGAGAAGGTTGGGGGAGGGGACCCATTAGAACAACTGTTGAGAGACCTGTGGTAGTCTCCCTTCAAAGGCATACAGCGTGTTCTTTAACGTTGGCTTGTCCGTCGGATGGGACGTTAAGCCGTGGTCCAGTGTGCGGGAGAGCCATACCCTGTGCACGTTAAAGAACACACTAGATGGCTTTGACGGGAGGCTACCATCTGTCTCCCAACAGTTGTTCCAGTGGGTCCCCTCCCCCAACCTTCTCTGAGCCTTCGGGGTCCATGTGACCTGGCCATTTAGCCCATGGTGTGCAAAAAAGTGCCGCTCAGAGGTAAAACAACCCAACCCAATCCTCAAGCAGCCATGGCTACAGAGGTCCAACCTGATCGCCCAATTTAGTTCTCCAAGCATATCTGTCCTGAGCTACATCTGCTGCATCTGGCCACTGCACACCAATGCTAACAAGGTCCTGTTTGACGTTGTCTGCCAACCGCATCCTTGGTCTCGCCCTCTTTCTGAGGTCTTTAAGGCACACTGTTCATAACCCTATTTGCTAGTTTGCAATTCTTTATACCCCATTCTTCTACAAAACATTTCCTAATTCTTTATGCCTATCTTTTTACAAAATGTTTCCCAAATTCTTACACTCATCATTCTGCAAACTTTTCCTAATTCCTTACACATTTCCTTCTATAAAACATTTCCCAATTCTTTACATACATCCTTCTACAAAATGTTTCCCAATTCCTTACACACTTCTTTTCTACGAAACATTTCCTAAATCCTTACACCCAACCATCTACGAAACTTTTTCCAATTCCTTACAAATTTCCTTCTATAAAACTTTTCCTAATCCTTACACCCAACCTTCTATAAAACTTTTCCTAATTCCTTACACATTTCCTTCTATAAAACTTTTCCCAATTCCTTACACATTTCCTTCTACAAAACTTTTCCAAATTCCTTACACCTTATCCTTCTACGAAACGTTTCCCAATTCCTTACACCCTATCCTTCTACAGAACTTTTCCTAATTCCTTACACATTTCCTTCTACAGAACTTTTCCTAATTCCTTACACCTTATCCTTCTACGAAACGTTTCCCAATTCCTTACACCCTATCCTTCTACAGAACGTTTTCTAATTCCTTACACATTTCCTTCTACAGAACTTTTCCTAATTCCTTACACATTTCCTTCTACAGAATTTTTCCTAATTCCTTACACATTTCCTTCTACAGAACTTTTCCTAATTCCTTACACATTTCCTTCTACAGAACTTTTCCTAATTCCTTACACCTTATCCTTCTACGAAACGCTTCCCAATTCCTTACACCCTATCCTTCTACAGAACGTTTTCTAATTCCTTACACATTTCCTTCTACAGAACTTTTCCTAATTCCTTACACATTTCCTTCTACAGAATTTTTCCTAATTCCTTACACATTTCCTTCTACAGAACTTTTCCTAATTCCTTACACATTTCCTTCTATAAAACTTTTCCTAATTCCTTACACATTTCCTTCTATAAAACTTTTCCCAATTCCTTACACATTTCCTTCTACAAAAATTTTCCTAATTCCTTACACCTTATCCTTCTACGAAACGTTTCCCAATTCCTTACACCCTATCCTTCTACAGAACTTTTCCAAATTCCTTACACATTTCCTTCTACAGAACTTTTCCTAATTCCTTACACATTTCCTTCTATAAAACTTTTACCAATTTCTTACACATTTCCTTCTACGAAACTTTTCCTAATTCCTTACACCTTATCCTTCTACGAAACGTTTAACAATTCCTTACACCCTATCCTTCTACAGAACTTTTCCCAATTCCTTACACATTTCCTTCTACAAAACTTTTCCTAATTCCTTACACCTTATCCTTCTACGAAACGTTTCCCAATTCCTTACACCCTATCCTTCTACAGAACGTTTTCTAATTCCTTACACATTTCCTTCTATAAAACTTCTCCTAATTCCTTACACATTTCCTTCTATAAAACTTTTACCAATTCCTTACACATTTCCTTCTACGAAATGTTTCCCAATTCCTTTCACCTTATCCTTCTACGAAACGTTTCCCAATTCCTTACACCCTATCCTTCTACAGAACTTTTCCTAATTCCTTACACATTTCCTTCTATAAAACTTTTCCTAATTACTTACACATTTCCTTCTACGAAATGTTTCTCAATTCCTTACACCCTATCCTTCTACGAAACGTTTCCCAATTCCTTACACCCTATCCTTCTACGAAACTTTTCCCAATTCCTTACACCCTATCCTTCTACGAAACTTTTCCCAATTCCTTACACATTTCCTTCTACAAAACGTTTCCCAATTCCTTACACATTTCCTTCTACGAAACGTTTCCCAATTCCTTACACCCTATCCTTCTACAAAACTGCACGTTAAAGAACACACTTTATGGCCTTGACGAGAGACTACCATCTGTCCTCAACAGCTGTTTAGGGGCCAAATGACAGCTCTCTAGTACCCCCAACATTCTGAGCCCTTGTAGTACACGTGACCTGTCAATTTAACCCATTGTGTGCAAAAAAACGCCCAGATGTAAACAAACCCAACCCATCCTTCTGCATAACATTATCCGTTTCCTCTGCGTCTTATTCCTCTACAAAACGTCGACAAATTCCTTAGCACCGACTCTTGTGTTAGTCAATTCCTTAAGTCCCGTTTGCATATAAAATTTATCCATTTTTCCTACAAAATTTTATCCAATGCTTTACACCAGGCGTGTCCAACCTTTTGACTTCCCTGGGCCGCATTGAGTGAAGATGAATTGTTTTGGGCCGCACATAAAATATTTAATATAGTTGATGTATATGAATAAATAATCTTTCATATATTTTCTGGGGCGGGGGTGGCTCAGTCGGTAGCGCGCCAGGCTCGTAATCTGCAGTTCCCAGGTTCGAGTCCCAGCTGGGTCAGCGTTGAGATTTATCTCCGCAAAATTCCCCGCTCTGCCCACGGTCAGTAGGGGACACCGATGGGCTTGAAAACGCCGCCGTCCGTCGGATGGGACGTTAAGCCGTGGCCCCGTGTGCGGGAGAGCCATACCCTGTGCACGTTAAAGAACACGCTGGATGGCCTTGACGGGAGGCTACCATCTGTCTCCCAACAGCTGTTCCAGTGGGTTCCCTCCCCCAACCTTCTCTGAGCCTTCGGGGTCCATGTGACCTGGCCATTTAGCCCATGGTGTGCAAAAAAGTGCCGCTCAGAGGTAAAACAACCCAACCCAACCCATATATTTTCTATTGTTTTTTATTATAAAATTAAAGAAGAGCAACATAAAACTAGTGTGATATAAAAAACTCGCTGAAAATCACATAAATTTTACGATTTTATGGGTCGCATTACTAGCTGTCCAGGGCCGCGGGTTGGGCACGCCTACTTTACACCAACTGCTCCACAAATTCTATCCAAAGATCCCCATCCCTTTACAAAATTTAACCAAATCATTACACTCAACCTCTCTGCAAAATTTACCGAAATTCTTAAAACCATCCCCTCTACAAAATTCATCCAGTCTTACACACATCCCCCACAAAATTTATCCAAATACTTGCACCCAATCACTCTACAAAATTTATCCAAAGTCTTACACACACCCCTGCTACAAAAATTTATCCAAAGCTTTACACCCTATCCCTCTACAAAATTTATGAAAAGTCTTACACCAACCCCTCTACAAAATTTATCCAATCCCTTACACCAATCTCTCCACAATATTTATCCAATCCCTTACACCAACCCCTCTACAATATTTATCCAATCCCTTACACCAACCCCTCTACAATATTTATCCAATATCTTACACCAACCCCTCTACAATATTTATCCAGTGCCTTACACCAACCTCTCTACAAAATTTATCCAATCCCTTACACCAACCTCTCTACAAAATTTATCCAATGACTTACACCAACCCCTCTACAAAATTTATCCAATCCCTTACACCAATCTCTCCACAATATTTATCCAATCCCTTACACCAACTCCTCTACAATATTTATCCAATGCCTTACACCAACCTCTCTACAAAATTTATCCAATCCCTTACACCAACCCCTCTACAATATTTATCCAATGTCTTACACCAACCCCTCTACAATATTTATCCAATGTCTTACACCAACCCCTCTACAATATTTATCCAATGTCTTACACCAACCCCTCTACAATATTTATCCAATGTCTTACACCAACTCCTCTACAATATTTATCCAATGCCTTACACCAACCCCTCTACAATATTTATCCAATGTCTTACACCAACCCCTCTACAATATTTATCCAATGTCTTACACCAACCCCTCTACAATATTTATCCAATGTCTTACACCAACCCCTCTACAATATTTATCCAATGTCTTACACCAACCCCTCTACAATATTTATCCAATGTCTTACACCAACCCCTCTACAATATTTATCCAATGTCTTACACCAACCCCTCTACAATATTTATCCAATGTCTTACACCAACCCCTCTACAAAATTTATCCAATCCCTTACACCAATCTCTCCACAATATTTATCCAATCCCTTACACCAACCCCTCTACAATATTTATCCAATCCCTTACACCAACCCCTCTACAATATTTATCCAATATCTTACACCAACCCCTCTACAATATTTATCCAGTGCCTTACACCAACCTCTCTACAAAATTTATCCAATCCCTTACACCAACCTCTCTACAAAATTTATCCAATGACTTACACCAACCCCTCTACAAAATTTATCCAATCCCTTACACCAATCTCTCCACAATATTTATCAATCCCTTACACCAACTCCTCTACAATATTTATCCAATGCCTTACACCAACCTCTCTACAAAATTTATCCAATCCCTTACACCAACCTCTCTACAAAATTTATCCAATGACTTACACCAACCCCTCTACAAAATTTATCCAATCCCTTACACCAATCTCTCCACAATATTTATCCAATCCCTTACACCAACTCCTCTACAATATTTATCCAATGTCTTACACCAACCCCTCTACAATATTTATCCAATGTCTTACACCAACCCCTCTACAATATTTATCCAATGTCTTACACCAACCCCTCTACAATATTTATCCAATGTCTTACACCAACCCCTCTACAATATTTATCCAATGTCTTACACCAACCCCTCTACAATATTTATCCAATGTCTTACACCAACCCCTCTACAATATTTATCCAATGTCTTACACCAACCCCTCTACAATATTTATCCAATGTCTTACACCAACCCCTCTACAATATTTATCCAATGCCTTACATCAACCCCTCTACAATATTTATCCAATGCCTTACACCAACCTCTCCACAATATTTACCCAATCCCTTATACCAACCTCTCTATAAAATTTATCCAAAGCTTTACACCCCATTACTCTATAAAATTTATTGAAAATCGTACACCAACCCCTCTACAAAACTTATCCAATGACTTACACCAACCCCTCTACAAATCAACACCAATTGTAACAGAGTGCCTCGCACCAACCCCTCTACAATATTTATCCGATGCCTTACACCCCACTATAAAATTTCTTTAAATCCCATCCCTCTAAAAGATGTTATCCATCCAACTTCTTACACCGCATCCTCCTATCAAATTTTTGAATCCTTCTTCGACGAGAACAACCCTTCTCCAACAACATCAGCGCTCTCCACGTGCACAGCAGCCATCTCTCCCAACGTAACATTCCGTTGGCATCAGAAGAGAGTCCCGATTCTCCACCTCCATTCTGTTGTCACCCTTCTTCAGAAGAGAGCAGCAGACGAGAGCGACGAACAGAGATAGCTCTCGGAGACGGCTTCCGCTGGAACCCCTCCTCACTTGGTGTGTGTGTGTCGCGACGACGGCCTTGGCCGACAGCAGCGCGAGAGGAGGGCACGGAAGAAAGAAGAAGCCGCCGCTGCTGCTCCACAACGAAGCCGGCTTACGTTAAGTGGTGGTGCAACAAGTTCCTGGAGCCCTAACGGCAGCTCTGCTATTAACGCGTCGTGTCCGTCTCGCAGCTGCCGCATCTTGGGCCCATTGAGGCCGCTGCTACAGCAGCATCCAATAAATATTTATACGCTGCGAGAAGAGGTTTGGATCGTGCGCTCTCTCTCCCTCCGCTCCTCGTGTAAGTCTCGTTCCCGACGGAGGGAAGTGGGAGCCAGAACTCTGTATGTGTGTGTGCGCCTGTCAAATCCCAGAGAGCAATATCAGCACTCCTCCTCACACAGAAGACAAGAGAGCACAGCACCTCGCTCTCTTTGCCGCAGAGTGGGAAGCTCTCGCCGCATTTTTTTTTTAATCTTTTTTCTTCCTCTTCCAGCGGGGTCGTGTTACATGAGAGGGGTAACACTGCTCGACTAATACCCTCGACTGCGAGCCCTCCTCATCGTAGAGGCGAGGGATTTCTTATCGCGACATTTTGATCCATTTAACCTCGGAGCAAGAGAGTCGATGGACGATTGGGCTCGCGAGAAGAAATATCGGCGAGCACTTAATAGCCACCAAATGTGCCTTGCTGCGTTTACAGAGGCTTCAAGTCTTTTGATCTGCTTCCTCCTCGTCCCCCCCCCTCCACGAGCCATCACTTACTCTCCCCTCAAACTCTCATACATTTTTTTTTCTTAGTTTACTCTCCCATAGTCTCTTTCTTTTTTATTTTCCAACCCAAAAAGGGTTGCTCAAAAAACCGGAAGTTTTATAAATACATGTTTTGTTTTTTTATATAAAATCACGCATTTTTTACCCCTTTTTTTCTTACTTGGTGAATTTGATTTTTTTTTTATTTTAGCGTCTTAAAAAAGTCCCAAAGGGTATAAGAATTTTTTTTTTCAATCCGTTGTTGATGTTTTTCGGAAAGGGTACATAGCTGCGTTTAACACTCTACGAGAGTGCGAATGTCGCCAATTGTAACAGGGTGCAAATGCTACCAATTCTAAGAGAGTGCGAATGTCGCCAATTGTAACAGGGTGCAAATGCTACCAATTCTAAGAGAGTGCGAATGCCGCCAGTTGTAACAGAGTGCAAATGCTACCAATTCTAAGAGAGTGCGAATGCCGCCAATTGTAACAGGGTGCAAATGCTACCAATTCTATGAGAGTGCGAATGCCGCCAATTGTAACAGGGTGCAAATGCTACCATTCTAAGAGAGTGCGAATGCCGTCAACTGTAACAGGGTGCAAATGCTACCAATTCTAAGAGAGTGCGAATGCCGCCAATTGTAACAGAGTGCAAATGCTACCAATTCTAAGAGAGTGTGAATGCCGCCAATTGTAACAGAGTGCAAATGCTACCAATTCTAAGAGAGTGCAAATGCCGCCAATTGCAACAGGGTGCAAATGCTACCAATTCTAAGAGAGTGTGAATGTCGCCAATTGTAACAGAGTGCAAATGCTACCAATTCTAAGAGAGTGCAAATGCCGCCAATTGTAACAGGGTGCAAATGCTACCAATTCTAAGAGAGTGTGAATGCCGCCAATTGTAACAGAGTGCAAATGCTACCAATTCTAAGAGACTGCGAATGCCGCCAATTGTAACAGGGTGCAAATGCTACCAATTCTAAGAGAGTGTGAATGCCGTCAACTGTAACAGGGTGCAAATGCTACCATTTCTAAGAAAGTGCGAATGTCGCCAATTGTAACAGGGTGCAAATGCTACCAATTCTAAGAGAGTGCGAATGCCGCCAATTGTAACAGAGTGCAAATGCTACCAATTCTAAGAGAGTGTGAATGCCGCCAATTGTAACAGAGTGCAAATGCTACCAATTCTAAGACAGTGCGAATGCCGCCAATTGTAACAGAGTGCAAATGCTACCAATTCTAAGAGAGTGCAAATGCCGCCAATTGTAACAGGGTGCAAATGCTACCAATTCTAAGAGAGTGTGAATGCCGCCAATTGTAACAGAGTGCAAATGCTACCAATTCTAAGAGAGTGCAAATGCCGCCAATTGTAACAGGGTGCAAATGCTACCAATTCTAAGAGAGTGTGAATGCCGCCAATTGTAACAGAGTGCAAATGCTACCAATTCTAAGAGAGTGCAAATGCCGCCAATTGTAACAGGGTGCAAATGCTACCAATTCTAAGAGTGTGAATGCCGCCAATTGTAACAGAGTGCAAATGCTACCAATTCTAAGAGACTGCGAATGCCGCCAATTGTAACAGGGTGCAAATGCTACCAATTCTAAGAGAGTGCGAATGTCGCCAATTGTAACAGAGTGCAAATGCTACCAATTCTAAGAGAGTGCAAATGCCGCCAATTGTAACAGAGTGCAAATGCTACCAATTCTAAGAGAGTGTGAATGCCGCCAATTGTAACAGAGTGCAAATGCTACCAATTCTAAAAGAGTGCAAATGCCGCCAATTGCAACAGGGTGCAAATGCTACCAATTCTAAGAGAGTGTGAATGCCGCCAATTGTAACAGAGTGCAAATGCTACCAATTCTAAGAGAGTGCAAATGCCGCCAATTGTAACAGAGTGCAAATGCTACCAATTCTAGGAGAGTGTGAATGCCGCCAATTGTAACAGAGTGCAAATGCTACCAATTCTAAGTTCAGTTCAGTTTTATTAAAATAATAAGGTTACAAACAACAGATATTTGTAATACTCTTATTAACCCAAGAGCATCTAAGCTCATGTAGGTTAATTTACAAATTATTTAAATACATAATTTTGGCAACACTGACACTCAACTTTACATAAAGAAAAAAATATATATATATACAAAAACAACACAGAATTTATAAAAATGAATTATTTTTTTTTTACTTTAACACTGCAAACATGCTGTCTGCATTTGTAATGGTCATTAGATAATTAGCAGTGAGAGATCTGAAATGCATAAAATTAGTTTCATTTCGAATTATAATCGGTAAAGAATTAAAAATTTTAGCGGCCAAATAATCAAAGTGTTTGTGCATAATTTCTTTATTTGCAAGTGGTAACAGAAACCTTTTCCCATTATCTCGCATAGAATAATTTGTATAATGCAGCACTGCATTATTGTTTTTAAAGAAGTAATTTAATGTTCTATAAACAAATAAATGTCTCAGTGGAAATATACCTGGAATGGTATACTTACAAAAAATGGTAACAGTTTTATATTTATTTGGTAAAATTTGGAATATAAATTTATTTTGCATTGAGATTAGACTCCTTAATGATGAAATGTATGTTCCTCCCCAACTTGTAATACCATACTGTATAGCAGACTGGACCCAAGATTTGTATAACATTATTAACATTTTATTACTGAGGATTTTTTTTAAATAATAAAATTTATATAACATCTGTCTAAGTGTGTTTGTTAGTTTTCCAATATGCATTTTCCAACTTAGGGAGCTATCAATATAAACGCCTAGGTAGAGTAGACTTTGAACCTGATCAATTTCTTCACAGCAACAAGCTGAGTAATTATTGCATGAAAATGTATGCAATTTTAATTTAATCAAATTTGGATTGTATGATTTCTTTTTTAGGTTAAATAGAATATACTTAGTCTTTTTCGTATTTAAATGTAATCCATTTAAATCCAACCATTTCATCACACATTTTAGATCAGTGTTCATGTTATATAGGAGATTTTCCAGAGAATCAGCACATAAAGTTAATGATGTGTCATCTGCAAAAGTGTTTATATAGCTATTTATTTTTAATTTACATAGATCATTTATGAATATCAGAAACAAGGTTGGTCCCAGGACTGAACCTTGTGGTACGCCACACGAAATATGTTTTGGGTTACTAAGTGTATTAAAAAGACTAACACATTGCGTTCTGTGCTGTAAGTAGTCTTTAAACCATTTTAATACAACACCACGAATGCCAATATTTTCTAGTTTGCTAATTAAAATTTCGTGATCAACGGTGTCAAAAGCTTTCTCTAAGTCCATAAATACGGACAGAGTAAATTGATTATTGTCTATGGAATGAAACACCTTTGACGTATAATTCAACAATGCATTTTCTGTACCTCTACCCTTCCTAAACCCAAATTGGTTTTCAGAGAGAAAATTAAAACTGTCTAAAAAATTTATCAGTCTATTATTAACTAATTTTTCTAATATTTTTGAAAATACTGGGAGAAGAGATATCGGTCGATAATTCTTAAAATCATTTTTATTTCCCTTTTTGTAAACTGGAATTACAATAGCTTTCTTCATTAAATCTGGAAAAGTGCCAGTTTCGAAGGATAAATTACAAATGTGAACCAATGGTTGAATCAAGTTAAAAGAACATTTTTTAACAGCAATAATGGAAATATTGTCATACCCAGCAGATTTTTTATTTTTAAATCCTTTTATAATGTCAGTCAATTCCTTTCTACAAGTTGGAGCTAAAAACATGGATTTGACATTTTTACTGATATGGCTATTTTGATTTCTTACAATCCTATTCTTTGACAGATTTACTGCTATATTTACAAAGTGTTCATTAAATTGGTTTGCCAATAACTTAGCATTTTCAGTTGAATTAGAACCACTTTCTAATTCTGGATATTTATTTTCTACCTTCTTCTGATTTATTATCTCTCTTATCAATTTCCACTGCTTTGATATATTTCCATCACAATTTTGAAACTGAGTTGCAAGGAAACTGTTTTTTGCATCTCGTATTTTATAATTTATTTGATTTCTAAAGTTTTTAAAGCTACTTTCGTAAGTTTCATTTAAAGGGTATTTTTTGTGTTTTTTATATAGCTTATCTCTTTCTTTTAATAAGTTCAGAATTTCGGAAGTAATCCATGGCTTTGCTGATTGTGATTTATTTTGAATTTTTCTTTCTCTAGTTGAATCTTTAATTATGAGATTAAATGTGGATAAAAATTTATTATAAGCTTCATTGGCATCATTAAGAGTTAATACCTCGTCCCAGGAACATTCACTTAAAAGCCTATTCAATAAAGTATAGTCTATGTAGTGATAAAGAATAGACTCTGTATAATTATCACACTGAATATTCATATTATTGTTAAAATTAACTGTTAAGGCAATGGGATAATGATCAGTCACTGCTAATTTAACAATACTACTCTTGAATGAACTTTCGATTTTGCTTTTAACAAAAATGTGATCTAAACAAGTAGAAGATATCATACTTTCTCTGGTCGGTGAATTTATGAAACTTTGAAAGCCATTTGATGACAACAAATTTAGATATTCATTTGTGTAGTGATCATTTCCTAGTATATCTATATTTAAATCACCAATTACAACAACTTCGCTTTTATTATCAAATAATAAGAGTAGTTCCTGAAATTCTACTAGGAAGGTGGTAAGTGGGATACAAAGAGATCTATAGATACATACGAAATATTGCTGATAATTTTCCAGATAAATAGCAATATATTCAGCTGAACTTATATCATTAAATGCAATTTGCTTGACTATTAAGGAACTTTTAACGTAGCAAAGTATCCCACCAGATTTATTGTAATCTCTACAACAATGGAACATATGATAACCATCTATCTGATACAAATTTAACTCATGTGGTTTGATCCATATTTCAGAAAGTATTAAAATATCCGTCTTACTATTTAAATATTCAAGAATAGCTTCTAGCTGTTCAAATTTATTTCTTAAACTTCGGATGTTAAAATGTAAAATTTTTAAACTTGAAAAATTTCCAGAATTAAAGAAAGACAGTAATTCTTTAATGTCGTTACAGATCACAGAACATGGCATGGGTTCAACAGAACTAAAAGGTGAAATATTTTCAGCAGCCATCTTGTTCATTTAACATATTTAGGTCATTGTCATCTCTGATCCGCCAAATTTTGGATCTTTCACTTTTACGGATGAAAACTTTTCCATTTTTCACCCAAACGAATTTATATCTATTTTTTAATTTAAATTGCTTAGCATTATACAATAAATTTTTAGTACTAGGAATTAGATGTTCATTTAAAAATAATTTTAACTCCTTAAAATCAGGATTAATGTCAGTACTTTTTAGAGGGAATTTAGATTTTTTGTTGCATTCTAGCCAATTGTCTCTTATTTCTTTCGTTTTTAGTTTCACAATAATGGGTTTAATTTTGTCTCTGTTAATTGCAGGAACTCGATGAGCCACCTGAATATCATCATTACTCACCTTTACTTGAATTTTGCTAGCAATTTTCTTAACAATGGCCAGAACATTCTCGCCTGGAATTTCTGGAACATCTAAAATTTCTAAGTTCTGGTTTCGCGAATATTGCTGCAATTCATGTAAATCATTTCTCAGTTCTTTCAGTTCTGCTTCTTGCTTTGCAGTTCGACACTGCAACTCAAGGTTAAGCTCTTTCAGGTCCGAAACTTCTTGAGTAAGTCCCTGCATTACTGTTAAAAAGTCATCTATTTTGCCTGATGAAAATTCTGTTGAAGATCGAAGTCCAGATATTTCATTTTTCAGCACTTTGATCTCATTCTTTAGGTCTACGATAATATTTCGTAAAGAACCTACCTCTTCTATCATTGACCCCTGTCCACTGTTCTCTGTAGTTTTCTTCGCTCTAGTATTTATATTTACGGGAGTCGCTAACACAACTGCTTCTATGGAATCACGGGAACTTGCCTCGCCGAAGTCACCGTGCCCTCCGATGCCCGACACACATGACGCCGGAGATGATGGATTCCTTGCGTGGGGATCCTGCTCGATGTAATCTCCTTTCGATTTCGCATTTTGCTTTTTAAATTTGCACTGTCCACATCTCCACTTATTTCTGGCCTCCTTCGATAGTTTACGATAATTATTTTCACTGAAACCTCCACAGTAGAAATGCATAGAGCGATTGCAACTGTCAATGCATTTAATTATATCGCTTACGTCGCGAGCTTCTTTAGAACACACTCCACACTTCAAAACCATGTTACCAAATTTCAGCTCACTCCACAATATGTAGACAGTCCCTTATGTTCTCCGACACGTAGGTCAAGGTCACTAGACTGCCACTGGTCAAGCTTTTCGCTCGCTTCGCTGTCGCAGTGATTTGGTTGCAAACAAAGGAACAACCAAAATGACTATTTCTTTACTTTGTAACACTTTCCAATAAATTATTTGGAAAAAACTAAAATCATCTAGTAACTCACCGTCCTTTCATGTATTGCATCACTTGAAATCAGAAGTCTACAATTTGTGGTTTATTAGAAATTTACAGAAAATTATGGAGCTCGTAATCATTTCTCCTGAGAGAGTGCAAATGCCGCCAATTGTAACAGAGTGCAAATGCTACCAATTCTAAGAGACTGCGAATGCCGCCAATTGTAACAGAGTGCAAATGCTACCAATTCTAAGAGAGTGCGAATGCCGCCAATTGTAACAGAGTGCAAATGCTACCAATTCTAAGAGAGTGCGAATGTCGCCAATTGTAACAGAGTGCAAATGCTACCAATTCTAAGAGAGTGCAAATGCCGCCAATTGTAACAGGGTGCAAATGCTACCAATTCTAAGAGAGTGTGAATGCCGCCAATTGTAACAGAGTGCAAATGCTACCAATTCTAAGAGAGTGCAAATGCCGCCAATTGTAACAGGGTGCAAATGCTACCAATTCTAAGAGAGTGTGAATGCCGCCAATTGTAACAGAGTGCAAATGCTACCAATTCTAAGAGAGTGCAAATGCCGCCAATTGTAACAGGGTGCAAATGCTACCAATTCTAAGAGTGTGAATGCCGCCAATTGTAACAGAGTGCAAATGCTACCAATTCTAAGAGACTGCGAATGCCGCCAATTGTAACAGGGTGCAAATGCTACCAATTCTAAGAGAGTGCGAATGTCGCCAATTGTAACAGAGTGCAAATGCTACCAATTCTAAGAGAGTGCAAATGCCGCCAATTGTAACAGAGTGCAAATGCTACCAATTCTAAGAGAGTGTGAATGCCGCCAATTGCAACAGGGTGCAAATGCTACCAATTCTAAGAGAGTGTGAATGCCGCCAATTGTAACAGAGTGCAAATGCTACCAATTCTAAGACAGTGCGAATGCCGCCAATTGTAACAGAGTGCAAATGCTACCAATTCTAAGAGAGTGCAAATGCCGCCAATTGTAACAGAGTGCAAATGCTACCAATTCTAGGAGAGTGTGAATGCCGCCAATTGTAACAGAGTGCAAATGCTACCAATTCTAAGAGAGTGCAAATGCCGCCAATTGTAACAGAGTGCAAATGCTACCAATTCTAAGAGACTGCGAATGCCGCCAATTGTAACAGAGTGCAAATGCTACCAATTCTAAGAGAGTGCGAATGCCGCCAATTGTAACAGAGTGCAAATGCTACCAATTCTAAGAGAGTGCGAATGTCGCCAATTGTAACAGAGTGCAAATGCTACCAATTCTAAGAGAGTGCAAATGCCGCCAATTGTAACAGGGTGCAAATGCTACCAATTCTAAGAGAGTGTGAATGCCGCCAATTGTAACAGAGTGCAAATGCTACCAATTCTAAGAGAGTGCAAATGCCGCCAATTGTAACAGGGTGCAAATGCTACCAATTCTAAGAGAGTGTGAATGCCGCCAATTGTAACAGAGTGCAAATGCTACCAATTCTAAGAGAGTGCAAATGCCGCCAATTGTAACAGGGTGCAAATGCTACCAATTCTAAGAGTGTGAATGCCGCCAATTGTAACAGAGTGCAAATGCTACCAATTCTAAGAGACTGCGAATGCCGCCAATTGTAACAGGGTGCAAATGCTACCAATTCTAAGAGAGTGCGAATGTCGCCAATTGTAACAGAGTGCAAATGCTACCAATTCTAAGAGAGTGCAAATGCCGCCAATTGTAACAGAGTGCAAATGCTACCAATTCTAAGAGAGTGTGAATGCCGCCAATTGCAACAGGGTGCAAATGCTACCAATTCTAAGAGAGTGTGAATGCCGCCAATTGTAACAGAGTGCAAATGCTACCAATTCTAAGACAGTGCGAATGCCGCCAATTGTAACAGAGTGCAAATGCTACCAATTCTAAGAGAGTGCAAATGCCGCCAATTGTAACAGGGTGCAAATGCTACCAATTCTAAGAGAGTGTGAATGCCGCCAATTGTAACAGAGTGCAAATGCTACCAATTCTAAGAGAGTGCAAATGCCGCCAATTGTAACAGGGTGCAAATGCTACCAATTCTAAGAGAGTGTGAATGCCGCCAATTGTAACAGAGTGCAAATGCTACCAATTCTAAGAGAGTGCAAATGCCGCCAATTGTAACAGGGTGCAAATGCTACCAATTCTAAGAGAGTGTGAATGCCGCCAATTGTAACAGAGTGCAAATGCTACCAATTCTAAGAGAGTGCAAATGCCGCCAATTGTAACAGGGTGCAAATGCTACCAATTCTAAGAGTGTGAATGCCGCCAATTGTAACAGAGTGCAAATGCTACCAATTCTAAGAGACTGCGAATGCCGCCAATTGTAACAGGGTGCAAATGCTACCAATTCTAAGAGAGTGCGAATGTCGCCAATTGTAACAGAGTGCAAATGCTACCAATTCTAAGAGAGTGCAAATGCCGCCAATTGTAACAGAGTGCAAATGCTACCAATTCTAAGAGAGTGTGAATGCCGCCAATTGCAACAGGGTGCAAATGCTACCAATTCTAAGAGAGTGTGAATGCCGCCAATTGTAACAGAGTGCAAATGCTACCAATTCTAAGAGAGTGTGAATGCCGCCAATTGTAACAGAGTGCAAATGCTACCAATTCTAAGAGACTGCGAATGCCGCCAATTGTAACAGGGTGCAAATGCTACCAATTCTAAGAGAGTGCGATTGTCGCCAATTGTAACAGAGTGCAAATGCTACCAATTCTAAGAGAGTGCAAATGCCGCCAATTGTAACAGAGTGCAAATGCTACCAATTCTAAAAGAGTGCAAATGCCGCCAATTGCAACAGGGTGCAAATGCTACCAATTCTAAGAGAGTGTGAATGCCGCCAATTGTAACAGAGTGCAAATGCTACCAATTCTAAGAGAGTGCAAATGCCGCCAATTGTAACAGAGTGCAAATGCTACCAATTCTAGGAGAGTGTGAATGCCGCCAATTGTAACAGAGTGCAAATGCTACCAATTCTAAGAGAGTGCAAATGCCGCCAATTGTAACAGAGTGCAAATGCTACCAATTCTAAGAGAGTGTGAATGCCGCCAATTGTAACAGAGTGCAAATGCTACCAATTCTAAGAGAGTGTGAATGCCGCCAATTGTAACAGAGTGCAAATGCTACCAATTCTAAGAGACTGCGAATGCCGCCAATTGTAATAGGGTGCAAATGCTACCAATTCTAAGAGAGTGCGAATGTCGCCAATTGTAACAGAGTGCAAATGCTACCAATTCTAAGAGAGTGTGAATGCTGCCAATTGTAACAGGGTGCAAATGCTACCAATTCTAAGAGAGTGCGAATGCCGCCAATTGTAACAGAGTGCAAATGCTACCAATTCTAAGAGAGTGTGAATGCCGCCAATTGTAACAGAGTGCAAATGCTACCAATTCTAAAAGAGTGCAAATGCCGCCAATTGCAACAGGGTGCAAATGCTACCAATTCTAAGAGAGTGTGAATGCCGCCAATTGTAACAGAGTGCAAATGCTACCAATTCTAAGAGAGTGCAAATGCCGCCAATTGTAACAGAGTGCAAATGCTACCAATTCTAGGAGAGTGTGAATGCCGCCAATTGTAACAGAGTGCAAATGCTACCAATTCTAAGAGAGTGCAAATGCCGCCAATTGTAACAGAGTGCAAATGCTACCAATTCTAAGAGAGTGTGAATGCCGCCAATTGTAACAGAGTGCAAATGCTACCAATTCTAAGAGAGTGTGAATGCCGCCAATTGTAACAGAGTGCAAATGCTACCAATTCTAAGAGACTGCGAATGCCGCCAATTGTAACAGAGTGCAAATGCTACCAATTCTAAGAGAGTGTGAATGCCGCCAATTGTAACAGAGTGCAAATGCTACCAATTCTAAGAGACTGCGAATGCCGCCAATTGTAATAGGGTGCAAATGCTACCAATTCTAAGAGAGTGCGAATGTCGCCAATTGTAACAGAGTGCAAATGCTACCAATTCTAAGAGAGTGTGAATGCCGCCAATTGTAACAGGGTGCAAATGCTACCAATTCTAAGAGAGTGCGAATGCCGCCAATTGTAACAGAGTGCAAATGCTACCAATTCTAAGAGAGTGCGAATGCCGCCAATTGTAACAGGGTGCAAATGCTACCAATTCTAAGAGAGTGCGAATGCCGCCAATTGTAACAGAGTGCAAATGCTACCAATTCTAAGAGAGTGTGAATGCCGCCAATTGTAACAGAGTGCAAATGCTACCAATTCTAAGAGAGTGCGAATGCCGCCAATTGTAACAGAGTGCAAATGCTACCAATTCGAAGAGAGTGCAAATGCCGCCAATTGTAACAGAGTGCAAATGCTACCAATTTCTAAGAGAGTGCGAATGCCACCAATTGTAACAGGGTGCAAATGCTACCAATTCTAAGAGAGTGCGAATGCCGTCAATTGTAACAGGGTGCAAATGCTACCAATTCTATGAGAGTGCGAATGCCGCCAATTGTAACAGAGTGCAAATGCTACCAATTCTAAGAGAGTGCGAATGCCGCCAATTGTAACAGAGTGCAAATGCCACCAATTCTATGAGAGTGCGAATGCCGCCAATTGTAACAGGGTGCAAATGCTACCAATTCTAAGAGAGTGCGAATGCCGCCAATTGTAACAGAGTGCAAATGCCACCAATTCTATGAGAGTGCGAATGCCGCCAATTGTAACAGGGTGCAAATGCTACCAATTCTAAGAGAGTGTGAATGCCGCCAATTGTAACAGGGTGCAAATGCTAAGAGAGTGGGGGCGGTGGTGGCTCAGTCGGTAGCACGCCAGGCTCGTAATCTGTAGTTCCCAGGATCGAGTCCCAGCTGGGTCAGCGTTGAGATTTATCTCCGCAAAAATTCCCCGCTCTGCCCACGGTCAGTAGGGGACACCGATGGGCTTGGAAAAACCGCCGTCCGTCGGATGGGACGTTAAGCCGTGGCCCCGTGTGCGGGAGAGCCATACCCTGTGCACTTTAAAGAACATGCTGGATGGCCTTGACGGGAGGCTACCATCTGTCTCCCAACAGCTGTCCCAGTGGGTCCCCTCCCCCAACCTTCTCTGAGCCTTCGGGGTCCATTTGACCTGGCCATTTAGCCCATTGTGTGCAAAAAAGTGCCGCTCAGAGGTAAAACAACCCAACCCAACTCTAAGAGTGTGCGAATGCCGCCAATTGTAACAGAGTGCAAATGCTACCAATTCTAAGAGAATGCAAATGCCACCAATTCTAAGAGAGTACAAATGCAATTTTTTTTAAAAACGCGTTTAACTTTTGAGACTTATTTCGAAAATTAATAAGGTTGTGTTGATTTACCTATGAGAGGCACTTTTCTTCAAATTCCGCCAATTAATAGTGGGAAAAATATTACCAATTATAATACAGTGAAAAATCCACCAATTCTACGAGAGTACAAATGCCACCAATTTCAAGAGGGCGAATTCCGTCAATTCCAAGGGGGACAAATACCGCCAATTCTAAAAGAATGCAAATTACACCAATCGCAAGAGAGTATAACTGCCACCAATCGTAAAAGTGTATAACTGCCACAAATTCCAAGAGGAGACATATGTCATCAATTTCAAGAGGGGATGGATGCCACCAATTGTAAGAGAGTACAAATTCCACCAATTCTAAGATAGTGTAAATGCCACCAATTCCAAGAGGAGACCAATTCCACCAATTCTAAGAGAGTGCAAATGCCACCAATCCTAAGAGAGTACAAATTCTATCAATTCTTAGAAACTACAAATGCCACCAATTTTAAAACATGGACAAATACCACCGAATCTAAAAATGGCGCAATTTTCACCAATACGAAGAGGGAGAAATGCTTCCAATTCTAAGAAAGTGCAAATGCCACCACCAATTCTGAGAGTGGGCAAATACCAATTCAAAGAGCCACGAATATCACCAATTCCAAGAAGAGACAAAAGTGCAAATATCAACACATCTCCAAGAGGAAATCAATTCCACCAATTCTAAAAGTGGGCAAATGCCAATTCCAAGAAAATGAAAATTACACCAATTCTAAGAGTGTGCAATTGCCACCAATTCCACCAATTCTAAGAAAGTGCAAATGCCACCAATTCTGAGAGTGGGCAAATACCAATTCAAAGAGGGGGATGAATATCACCAATTCCACCAATTCTAAGAGAGTGCAAATATCAACAAATCTCCAAGAGGAAATCAATTCCACCAATTCTAAAAGTGGGCAAATACCAATTCCAAGAAAATGAAAATTACACCAATTCTAAGAGTGTGCAATTGCCACCAATTCCACCAATTCTAAGAAAGTGCAAATGCCACCAATTCTGGGAGTGGGCAAATACCAATTCAAAGAGGGGGATGAATATCACGAATTCCACCAATTCTAAGAGAGTGCAAATATCAACAAATCTCCAAGAGGAAACCAATTCCACCAATTCTAAAAGTGGGCAAATACCAATTCCAAGAAAATGAAAATTCCACCAATTCTAAGAGTATACAAATATCGCTAATTCTAAAAAGTGTCATTTAAAACCAATTCTTAGAGGCACAAACACCAGCAATGAATGATAAGGGGGATGGATCCTAGTAATAATAGGGTAAAGCCAAGTTTTATCAATTGTAAGAAGGAACAATTTTGATGAATAATAAATATGGGAGAGAAAAATTCTCCCTATTAACCCTTTCAGGACCATAAGGTTTCTAAGAGTAAATATTAGTATGTAACTGTTTATTTTAGTTTGTTTAGACGTAAAATAAATAAAAATCATAAGAAAAATACATAACAATGTGTAGTTTTTTTGGAATTTTATGGGAAATATTTTTCCCAATGGACTATAAAGGTAACACAAATTATAGTTAGGCTTATTATGCAATGTCTTTTATTTATTGGTTTATTAGAACAAAAGGTTAACTAAAATAATACAAAATTATGAAATAAAATTACTATACAAAATGATGTGCTAATTATAATATTCTGCGAAGCAATTTCTTTTGGTAGTGAGGCAAAGATGGACATTGCACATAGTACATATATTATGCGTCCTGACAGTTCTGTTTTTGTTTTCTAAACGTTCCCGTTTACGTAATTGCGTTCGGCATACGTTCTATTTTGACATTTTGTATAAAAAAATGCAGATAAGGTTATAATTAAATACGACAATCACCAATTTTAACATGGGGAAAAATGTTTCCCTTAGTCGTGAAAGGGTTAAGTGGGAACAAATTTTCTCAATATCTGTGAGATGTTTTTCATCTTTCCGGCAACAGTGCGTCCCCAAATATTACCACTAAGTACCGCACTCGCATTTTCAGAACGATTGAATTTATATACTTAAGCCTTTTATGAACGGTTGCGTTGTTGTTTGGGTTGTTTTACCTCTGAGCGGCACTTTTTTGCACACCACGGACTAAATGGCCAGGTCACATGGACCCCGAAGACTCAAAGAAGGTTGGGGGAGGGGACCCACTGGGACAGCTGTTGGGAGACAGATGGTAGTCTCCCGTCAAGGCCATCCAGCATGTTCATTAACGTGCACAGGGTATGGCTCTCCCACACAGAGAGCCACGGCTTAACGTCCCATCCGACGGACGGCGGCCTTTACAAGCCCATCTGTGTCCCCTACTGACCGTGGGCAGGGCGGGGAATTTTTTTTTTCCACACCACGGACTAAATGGCCAGGTCACATGGACCCCGAAGGCTCAGAGAAGGTAGGGGGAGGGGACCCACTGGGACAGCTGTTGGGAGACAGATGGTAGTCTCCCGTCAAGGCCATCCAGCATGTTCTTTAACGTGCACAGGGTATGGCTCTCCCACACAGAGAGCCACGGCTTAACGTCCCATCCGACGGACGGCGGCCTTTCCAAGCCCATCTGTGTCCCCTACTGACCGTGGGCAGGGCGGGGAATTTTTTTTTTCCACACCACGGACTAAATGGCCAGGTCACATGGACCCCGAAGACTCAGAGAAGGTTGGGGGAGGGGACCCACTGGGACAGCTGTTGGGAGACAGATGGTAGTCTCCCGTCAAGGCCATCCAGCATGTTCTTTAACGTGCACAGGGTATGGCTATCCCGCACACGGGGCCACGGCTTAACGTCGCATCCGACGGACGGCGGCCTTTCCAAGCCCATCGGTGTCCCCTACTGACCGTGGACAGGGCGGGGAATTTTGCGGAGATAAATCTCAACGCTGACCCAGCTGGGACTCGAACCTGGGAACTACAGATTTCGAGCCTGGCGCGCTACCGACTGAGCCACCCCCGCCCCATGAACGGTTGCTTCATTACAATTAAAAACAAAGTGAGATGTTCATCTCGGAACTTCCACGGCTAATTTTCCTTCCTCTTTTGCGAAGTTAATTACCAGAGACAAAACTTTAAATCGTTTCCTTCCCTTCCCCCCCCCCAACTTTCGCTGAACGAAAAGCACATACATGAAGTTTAATTTCAAAAACAGTCTCAAACAAAATCCTTAACATGCAACCGCAAATGAGCAGAAAACTAACGATTTGGGGAAAGTTCACGTCTCCAAGAACCAGAATTGACAGAGGAAGATTTTTCGGCGAAGCTGTTGGGAGTTGGGGGAAGTGTTTGTTGAGGGGGAGGGGGGAGTGGAGTACAACCATACGAAAAAAAAAAATGCCGCTGTTGCACAACCAAAACCTACAAATGTAGGAAAGCGAAAACTTCATCTATTCCCCATCCCCCTAAAAAATTAAATGCAAATTTCAAAGTTCTCAGAAGATACGATATACTGTTGCTTTTCAGTTTTAGGAAGTTCACCCCCCCCCCACCCCCTCTAAACCGTTGCGTGCACGAGACGCTTACTTGAAACAGAAAAATAAATTAAAATTCAAAACTAAGAAGAAACACTCGAATTAATCAGCAGGCTATATTTAAATTATAGAAAGAGGGTTGAAATGGGGGGCTGGGAGGGGGGAAGGAAAAAGGAATGCGAGGAGGAAAAGGGGATGGAATTGAAGTGGGGGTTGAGGGGGGAAAGGAGTGTTGAGATTCAAATTTGCATATTTATGATCTGCTAACGATAGGAGGCGCTGCAGACGAGTTTGGCTCGCATCAGCCACGCAACAAAAGCAGACGATTCTCTTCATAGAGAAAGCGCTTTCGAGATTCTCTTCAGAGAGGAAACGTTTCCCACATTCTCTTCATAAGAGAAATCGTTTTCCAGATTCTCTTCATAAGAGAAATCGTTTTCCAGATTCTCTTCATAAGAGAAATCGTTTTCCAGATTCTCTTCATAAGAGAAAACGTTTTTCGAGATTCTCTTCATAAGAGAAATCGTTTTCCAGATTCTCTTCATAAGAGAAAAGGTTTTTCGAGATTCTCTTCATAAGAGAAATCGTTTTCCAGATTCTCTTCATAAGAGAAAAGGTTTTTCGAGATTCTCTTCATAAGAGAAATCGTTTTCCAGATTCTCTTCATAAGAGAAATCGTTTTCCAGATTCTCTTCATAAGAGAAAACGTTTTTCGAGATTCTCTTCATAAGAGAAATCGTTTTCCAGATTCTCTTCATAAGAGAAATCGTTTTCCAGATTCTCTTCATAAGAGAAAACGTTTTTCGAGATTCTCTTCATAAGAGAAATCGTTTTCCAGATTCTCTTCATAAGAGAAAAGGTTTTTCGAGATTCTCTTCATAAGAGAAATCGTTTTCCAGATTCTCTTCATAAGAGAAATCGTTTTCCAGATTCTCTTCATAAGAGAAAACGTTTTTCGAGATTCTCTTCATAAGAGAAATCGTTTTCCAGATTCTCTTCATAAGAGAAATCGTTTTCCAGATTCTCTTCATAAGAGAAAACGTTTTTCGAGATTCTCTTCATAAGAGAAATCGTTTTCCAGATTCTCTTCATAAGAGAAAAGGTTTTTCGAGATTCTCTTCATAAGAGAAATCGTTTTCCAGATTCTCTTCATAAGAGAAATCGTTTTCCAGATTCTCTTCATAAGAGAAATCGTTTTCGAGATTCTCTCCATAGAGAAAACGTTTTTCGAGATTCTTTTCAAAACAGAAACGTTTTCGAGATTCTCTTCATAGAGAAAGGGTTTTTCGAGATTCTCTTCATAGAGAAAGGGTTTTTCGAGATTCTCTTCATAGAGAAAGGGTTTTTCGAGATTCTCTTCACAGAGAAAGGGTTTTTCGAGATTCTCTTCACAGAGAAAGGGTTTTTCGAGATTCTCTTCATAAGAGAAAACGTTTTCGGGATTCTCTTCATAGAGAAATTTTTTTTGAGATTCTCTTCACAGAGAAAACGTTTTTCGGGATTCTCTTCATAGAGAAAACGTTTTCGAGATTCTCTTCATAAGAAAAAACGTTTTCGAAAACTATTTCAAACTATAAACGGTGGAATTTTTCGTTCCTAACATTATTCTTTCTTTAAACAGATTCTTTTTAAACTTTTAGGCACCCAACGCGTCAGACATTGACAACTTCTTTTTCATCCTCATCCCTCTTGAAACCGTTGGATGATTTCTGAAAGCAATCATCAATGGCGGCCTCCGGCCAGCTCTATTCCCGATCGCTGTGGCAACATCAACACACCCGCCCTTCCACGCGTGCAGCCACGAACGCGTGACCGGTCGGCACGTGCCCTGGGCCCACGTGAACGATATTTCAAGGCTTGACAGCAAAATGGTCCAATTTATCGGCGATTGTGTGTCTGTGTTATAGGTTCTTCCTGCTATCGCTTTTTTTACATTTCTGTTTCGTTTTTTATCGCCGCTTCGCTTCACCGCGAAAGGGAGAGATGTTTCTATTAATTTTCTTTTTACGAAAATCGCGGAGGATGGATCTCTCTCGTTTCTTGATGTCCAATTAAGTTTCACACACTTCACGAATTTTTTAATCACTTTGGAAAGGTTTAAATCACTATGCATTCTCTTTTTGTTGTGAAATGTACTGGGATGAATGGTTTTATCTCTGAGCGGCACTTTTTTGGACACAATGGGGTAAATGGCCAGGTCACATGGACCCTGAAGGCTCAGAGAAGGTTGGGGGAGGGGACCCACTGGAACAGTTGTTTGGAGACAGATGGTAACCTCCCGTCAAGGCCATCCAGTGTGTTCTTTAACGTTCGGTTGTTTTACCTATGAGCGGCACTTTTTTGCACACAGTGGACTAAATGGCCAGATCACACGGACCCCGAAGGCTCAGAGAAGGTTGGGGGAGGGGACCCACTGGAACAGTTGCTTGGAGACAGATGGTAGCCTCCCGTCAAGGCCATCCAGCGTGTTCTTTAACGTTGGGTTGTTTTACCTCTGAGCGGCACTTTTTTTGCACACCATGGGCTAAATGGCCAGGTCACATGGACCCCAAAGGCTCAGAGTAGGTTGGGGGAGGGGACCCACTGGAACATCTGTTTGGAGACAGATGGTAACCTCCCGCCAAGACCATCCAGTGTGTTCCCTAACTTTCGGTGGTTTTACCTATGAGCGGCACTTTTTTACACACTATGGGCTAAATGGTCAGATCACAGGGACCCCGAAGGCTCAGAGAAGGTTGGGGGTTGGGTTGGGTTGTTTTACCTCTGAGCGGCACTTTTTTGCACACCATGGGCTAAATGGCCAGGTTACATGGACCCCGAAGGCTCAGAGAAGGTTGGGGGAGGGGACCCACTGAACAGCTGTTGGGAGACAGATGGTAGCCTCCAGTCAAGGCCATCCAGCGTGTTCTTTACCGTGCACAGGGTATGGCTCTCCGGCACACGGGGCCACGGCTTAACGTCCCATCCGACGGACGGCGGCCTTTCCAAGCCCATCGGTGTCCCCTATTGACTGTGGGCAGGGCGAAGAATTTTGCGGAGATAAATCTCAACGCTGACCCAGCTGGGACTCGTTGGGTTGGGTTGTTTTACCTCTGAGCGGCACTTTTTTGCACACCATGGGCTAAATGGCCAGGTCACATGGACCCCGAAGGCTCAGAGAAGGTTGGGGGAGGGGACCCACTGGAACAGCTGTTGGGAGACAGATGGTAGCCTCCCGTCAAGGCCATCCAGCGTGTTCTTTAACGTGCACAGGGTATGGCTCTACCGCACACGGGGCCACGGCTTAACGTCCCATCCGACGGACGGCGGCCTTTCCAAGCCCATCGGTGTCCCCTACTGACCGTGGGCAAGGCGGGGAATTTTGCGGAGATAAATCTCAACGCTGACCCAGCTGGGATTCGAACCTGGGAACTACAGATTACGAGCCTGGCGCGCTACCGACTGAGCCACCCCCGCCCCCAGCTGGGACTCGAACCTGGGAACTACAGATTACGAGCCTGGCGCAATACCGACTGAGCCACCCCCGCCCCGAAGGTTGGGGGAGGGGTCCCACATGAATAGCTGTTGGGAGACAGATGATAGCCTCCCGTCAAGGCCATCCAGCATGTTCTTTAACGTTGGGTTGTTTTACCTCTGAGCGTCACTTTTTTGCACACCGTGGGCTAAATGGCCAGATCACATGGACCCCGAAGGCTCAGAGAAGGTTGGGGGAGGGGACCCACTGGAACATCTGTTTGGAGACAGATGGTAGCCTCCCGTCAACGCAATCCAGCGTGTTCTGTAACGTGCACAGGATTCCCCCACACGGAACCACATCTTAAAGTCTTATCAGACGGACGGCGGCCTTTTCAAGCCCAGTGGTGCTAAGTGCTGGCTTAGGTGGGACTTGACACCTAGAGCTGCAGATAACGAACCTGGTGCGCAACCGAATAAGCAATCCTCGAACCCAGTGGCCTAATTGGCCAGTTTATAACGATGCCAGATCCTTCTCATTTTCCTCTCTGTCGGTCGATGGTAATCTACAGTTCCCAGGTTCGAGTCCCAAGTGTGCCAGAGTTGAGATTTATCCCCGCAAAATTCCCCACCTTGCTCTCCGTCAGAGAGGGTTTGGAAAGGACGCCGTCCGTCGGATGAGACTTTAAACCGTGGCTCCGTGTGCGAGAGAGTCATACCCTGCGCACGTTAAAGAACACGCTGGATGGCCTTAACGGGAGGCTACCATCTGTCTCCGAACAGCTGTTCCAGTGGGTCTCCTCCCCCAAACTTCTCCGAGCCTTCGGGGTCCTTGTGACCTGGCCATTTAGCCCATGGTGTGCAAAAAAGTGCTGCTCAGAGGTAAAACAACCAAACGTTAAAGAACACACTGCATGGCCTTGACGGGAGGCTACCATCTGTCTCCGAACAGCTGTTCCAGTGTGTCCCCTCCCTCAACCTTCTCTAAGCCTTCGGGGTCTTTGTAACCTGACCATTTAGCTCACTAGATGCAAAAAAAGGCACTACACAATAGTAAAACAACCCAACCTATCGGAGTCTCGAACACTTTGATCAGTAACCAATCACTTTCACGAATCATCTCTTAAAAAATTCCTCTCATACCAACAGCAAAGATAAAAAAAAAGTTCCAACGTAAAGACTTCAACACATTACTAGCCATCCGCGACACAGAAAACGAGTCCCTCTCTTAACACCCCCCCCCGCCCAACGTCCTCACTTTCTTCAACCTCGCACTGTCACACAACCTCTTTCAGCAGCAGACACAACACGTCTCCTCCTCAATCCACGCAACCTCCTCTCAATCCACGCAACCTCCTCTCTATTAATCCATCACACGCAACTTGACCAGTGTGGTCTGTTTTTGCCGTGCCCGGCGCGTGTAACAAGGTGTTACCGTGCATGTCCTTCATAAGGAGCCGACGGCAGATCGCTCTCACCGCCCCCCCCCCTCCCCGCTCTTCCCTCCCCATCAGTGTGTGCCTCGGGGCTCGCTCGGTGCGTCGGCTTGCCGCCGCTTGTTGGCGGCGGTAATAAATGGCAGCCCTCGGGCGGTGACCGTCACCTCATCCGCTGTTCCGACGATGTTGCTACACTGTTTCGCCGACAGAGCAAAGAAGGAGACTTTGACGTTGGAAGAAAAGAGATGGATCATCGGAAGATGCAAACTGTTCGCGAGCGCGTGCTGCAACTTGTTCTCCGGTTTTGTGATTCGGGAAGAGGAGGGATGAAGATGAGTTTATTATTGGTTTAGATGTGGGGGGGGGGAGAAAGCAGGACGCAGAGGATGGGTTGCTTTAACTCTGAGCAGCACTTTGGGCTAAACGGCCAGGTCACAAGGACCCCGAAGGCTCAGAGAAGGTTGAGGGACGGGACCCACTGGAACAGCTGTTGGGAGACAGATGGTAGCCTCCCGTCAAGGCCATCCAGCGTGTTCTTTAACGTTTTACCTGTGTTTTTTTACCTATGAGCGGCACTTTTTTGCACACTATGGGCTAAATGGCCAGCTCACAAGGACCCCGAAGGTTCAGAGAAGGTTGAGGGAGGGGACCCACAGGAACAGCTGTTGGGAGACAGATAGTAGCCTCCCGTCAAGGCCATCCAGCGTGTTCTTTAACGTTGGGTTGTTTTACCTCTTAGCGGCACTTTTTTGCACACCATGGGCTAAATGGCCAGGTCACATGGACCCCGAAAGCTCAGAGAAGTTTGGGGGAGGGGGACCCACTGGAATAGCTGTTGGGAGATAGATGGTAGCCTCCCGTTCAAACCATCCAGCGTGTTTTCTCCCATCAAGGACAATCAGCGTGTTCAAGCTGGTTGGCTTGACGACCCTTTGACGTTTAGCCCAGGAGAGGGGATGGCTCAGTCGGTAGCGCGCCAGGCTCGTAATTTGTAGTTCACAGGTTCGAATCCCAGCGGGTCAACGTTGAGATTTATCACCGCCAAATTCCCCGCCTTGCCCATGGTCAGTAGGGGACACCGATGGGCTTGAAAAGGTCGCCGTCCGTTGGATAGGACGTTAAGCCGTGACCCCGGGTGCGGGAGAGCTATACCCTGTGCACGTTAAAGAACACGCTGGATGGCCTTGACGGAAAATTACCATCTGTCTCTCAACCGCTGTTCTAGTGGGTCCCCTCCCCCAACCTTCTCTGAGCCTACGGGGTCCATGTGACCTGGCCATTTAACCCATGGTGTGCAAAAAAGTGACGCTCACAAGTAAAACAACCCAACGTTAAAGAACACGCTGGATGGCCTTGACGGGAGGATACCATCTGTCTCCCAACAACTGTTCCAGTGGGTCCCCTCTCCCAACCTTCTCTCAGTCTTCGGCGTCCATGTGACCTGGCCATTTAACCCATGGTGTGCAAAAAAGTGACGCTCACAAGTAAAACAACCCAACGTTAAAGAACACGCTGGATGGCCTTGACGGGAGGATACCATCTGTCTCCCAACAACTGTTCCAGTGGGTCCCCTCTCCCAACCTTCTCTCAGTCTTCGGCGTCCATGTGACCTGGCCATTTAGCCCATGGTGTGAAAAAAAGTGCCGCTCAGACGTAAAACAACCCAACGATAAAGAACACGCTGGATGGCCTTGACGGGAGGCTACCATCTGTCTCCCAACAGCTGTTCCAGTGGGTCCCCTCCCCCAACCTTCTCTGAGCCTTCGGGGTCCATGTGACCTGGCCATTTGGCCTATTGTGTCAGAGATAAAACAAGCAACAAAGCCAAAGCTAGCAATCCTCTTAAAAAGTGGCTGCAACTTAAAACTCCCTTCTCAAATCTCCCCTAGCAACCAGAGATGATCTTCATCACTTGACACTCTTTCACATTCTGTGAAGCGCAACACCAGACACTGACACTCACCTCTTCTCCCTCCCAACATACATACAGTCGCTGAAAAAAGTATCCGAACACTATGGTTGATTACAGAATTCAGAAAAAATTCTGGCAACGATTTTTTTTAGAAATCAGTGATCTGGTAACCTTCGTGTCACGTGACACGAAAGGTTGCCTGATCACTAATTTCTAAAAAAAAAATCATTGCCGGATCTTTTTTTCTGAATTCTGTAATCAACCATAGTGTTCGGATACTTTTCTTGAGCGACTGTACACGAAGGTTGCCACATCATTAATTTCTAAAAAAAAAAATCATTGCCAGATATTTTTTTCTGAATTCTGTAATAAATGTAATCAACCATAGTGTTCGGATACTTTTTCGACTCGAAGGTTGGCAGATTACTAATTTCTAAACCTGGATCGTGTGGGCTCACTCACGGAAATATTGAGCGTGTGCAGTTACCATTCACAGCAAACTGGAACGTGTGCAGTTGCTGTACACGCTCCAGATATTTTTCCTGAATTTGTAATCACGTGACACGAAGGTTGCCACATCACTAATTTCTAAAAAAAAAATCATTGCCAGATATTTTTTCTGAATTCTGTAATCAACCGTAGTGTTCGGATACTTTTTAATATGTATAATGCGTATGAATATATAATGCAATGAATATGGAGCGTGTGCAGTTACCGTTCACAGCAAACTGGAGCGGTTGCGGTTAATGTTCACAGCACATTGGATCGTGTGAGCTCACAAGACCTGGATCGTGTGGGCCCACTCACAGTAATATTGAGCGTGTGCAGTTACCGTTCACAGCAAACTGGAGCGTGTGCAGTAACTGCACACGCTCCAGTTTGCTGTGAACGGTAACTGGAGCGTGTACAGTTGCTGTACACGCTCCAGATATTTTTCCTGAATTCTGTAATCAACAACAGTGTTCGGATACTTTTTTTGAGCGACTGTACACCTCCCCCCAACAACTCAACAGTCAGTAATTCTCCTGAAGCAGCATCCCTTTTGTGCAATCGTCAGCACAGTTTGACTCACAGTTCTCTCTCGAGCGAGCAGAAATCCACGCTTCAAATTTAGAGCGCTGGTCTGTGGTGGCTAACCACGTCACCGTAAGCGCGTGAGCCACCCATCACACTCTAGTAATGATGGTGAACTCTCTCTCTCTCGCGCGCCACGAGCAGTTCCCTTCCGGCCATTGGCATCATGGGAGTTGCGATCACGTGTGTTGCCCACCGCAGAGTGTCCAACAATGCTCTCTGTCTTAGCTGTCAACTGTCAATCCGAAACACGTGAGGCTGTGTGTCTACAGCCGAGAGTGGTCAGCTGAAGATTCCATTGTTTTGCTAGGGAGTGGATTTTTTTTGTCTGGTTTGTCTCAACTACTCGGAACATCATATAGACATCGAATTGAGTTGGGTTGTTTTACCTCTGAGTGGCACTTTTTTGCACACCATGGGCTAAATGGCCAGGTCACAAGGACCCCCGAAGGATTGGGTTGGGTTGTTTAACCTCTGAGCGGCACTTTTTTGCACACCATGGGCTAAATGGCCAGGTCACAAGGACCCCGAAGACTCAGAGAAGGTTGGGGGAGGGGACCCACTGGAACAGCTGTTGGGAGACAGATGGTAGCCTCCCGTCAAGGCCATCCAGCGTGTTCTTTAACGTGCACAGGGTATGGCTCTCCCGCACACGGGGCCACGGCTTAACGTCCCATCCGACGGACGGCGGCCTTTCCAAGCCCATCGGTGTCCCCTACTGACCGTGAGCAGGGCGGGGAATTTTGCGGAGATAAATCTCAACGCTGACCCAGCTGGGACTCGAACCTGGGAACTACAGATTACGAGCCTGGCGCGCTACCGACTGAGCCACCCCCACCCTCCCCCGAAGGATCAGAGAAGGGACCCACTGGAACAGCTGTTGGGAGACAGATGGTAGCCTCCCGTCAAGGTCATCCAGCGTGTTCTTTAACGTTGGGTTGTTTTACCTCTGACGGTACTTTTTTGCACACCATGGACTAAATGGCCAGGTCACAAGGACCCCGAAAGCTCAGAAAAGGTTGGGGGAGGGGACCCACTGGAACAGCTGTTGGAAGACAGATGGTAGCCTACCGTCAAAACCATCCAGCGTGTTCTTTAACGTTGGATTGATTTACTTCTGAGCGGTACTTTTTTGTACACCATGGGCTAAATGGACAGGTCACAAGGACCCCCGAAGGATCAGAGAAGGTTGGGGGAGGGGACCCACTGGAACAGCTGTTGGGAGACAGATGGTATCCTCCCGCCAAGGCCATCCAGCGTGTTCTTTAACGTTGGGTTGTTTTACCTCTGGGCGGCACTTTTTGCACAACATGGGTTAAATGACCAGGTCACAAGGACCCCGAAGGCTCAGAGAAAGTTGGGGAAGGGGACCCAATAGAACAGCTGTTGGGAGACAGATGGTAGCCTCCCATCAAGGCCATCCAGCGTGTTCTTTAACTTCGGGTTGTTTTACGTCTGAGCGGCACTTTTTTTCACACCATGGGCTAAATGGTCAGGTCACATGGACCCCGAAGGCTGAGAGAAGGTTGGGGGAGGGGACCCACTGGAACAGTTGTTGTGAGACAGATGGTATCCTCCCGTCAAGGCCATCCAACGTATTCTTTAACGTTGGGTTGTTTTACTTGTGAGCGTCACTTTCTTTGTACACCATGGGCTAAATGGCCAGGTCACAAGGACCCCGAAGGCTCAGAGAAGGTTGGGGGAAGTGACCCACTGGAACAGCTGTTGGGAGACAGATGGTAGCCTCCCGTCAAGGCCATCCATCGTGTTCTTTAACGTTGTGTTGTTTTACCTCTGAGCGGCACTTTTTTGCACACCATGGGCTAAACGGTCAGGTCACATGGACCCCGAAGTTTCAGAGAAGGTTGGGGGAAGGGACCCACTGGAACAGCTGTTGGGAGACAGATGGTAGCCTCCCGTCAAGGCCATCCAGCCCGTCCAGCACACGCTGCCCCCTGTGCTAGAGAGCCTTACCCTGTACATGTTAAAGAGCACGCTGGATGCCCTTGAAGGGACCTACTATCTATCTCAACAGTTGTCTATTGGATTCCCTTCCCCAACATTCTCGGAGCCCTTGGGGTCCTTGTGACCTGGCTATTTAGCTTAGTGTGTGTAAAAAAACGGCGGCTCAGAGGCCGTTCCTAACTAACACAATCTTCTCTGACCTCTTGGTGTGACCTTAGATTCATTTGGGAATTCATCCGATGTCCAAAAAAGTGTCATTCAGAGATAAAAATATCCTAAATCTTCCTTACACTTCTCCGAGTTTTTGAGGGTCTTGTGACCTGGCCCACTGCGTGCAAAATAGTGCCACTCTAAGACAACAACTGGGAAATCAATCCTCAAAACTTCATAGTCCGGGGCGGGGATGGCTCAGTCGCTAGCGCGCCAGGCTCGTAATCTGTAGTTCCCAGGTTCGAGTCCCAACTGGGTCAGCGTTGAGATTTATCTCCGCAAAATTCCCCGCCTTGCCTATGGTCAGTAGGGGACACCGATGGGCTTGGAAAGGCCGCCGTCCGTCGGATGGGACGTTAAGCCGTGGCCCTGTGTGAGAGAGAGCCATACCCTGTGCACGTTAAAGAACACGCTGGATGGTCTTGACGGGAGGCTACCATCTGTCTCCCAACAGCTGTTCCAGTGAGTCTCCTCCCCCAACCTTCTCTGAGCCTTCGGGGTCCATGTGACCTGGCCATTTAGCCCATGGTGTGCAAAAAAGTGCCGCTCTGAGGTAAAACAACACAACGTTAAAGGACACGCTGGATGGCCTTGACGGGAGGCTAACACCTGTCTCCCAACAGCTGTTCCAGTGGGTCCCCTCCCCCAACCTTCTCTGAGCCTTCAGGGTCCATGTGACCTGGCCATTTAGCCCATGGTGTGCAAAAAAGTGCCGCTCAGAGGTAAAACAACCCAACGTTAAAGAACACGCTGGATGGCCTTGACGGGAGGCTACCATCTGTCTCCCAACAGCTGTTCCAGTGGGTTCCCTCCCTCAACCTTCTCTGAGTCTTCGGGGTTCATGTGACCTGGCCATTTAGCCCATGGTGTGCAAAAAAGTGCGGCTCAGAGATAAAACAACCCAACCCTAAGACAGCAACCTGGGAAATCAATCCTCAAAACGTCATTTGTTCTCTTAAACCTCTTAAATAAAATCAGACCTCCTGTAGGGCAACAAAATAAATACACATCTCCTCATATCCCCCAAGCTCTCTCTATTTCCGTAGACCCTCATTTCTACGCCCACTGGAGTCCGTGTTGTATGCAGATGCTTCCTAGAGTCAGCAACTGACTGCCTCCCTCCCGAACTCTGGAGGCACGTGTTCTGGTGCGCAAACGCACGGACGCATGCACAGACAGGCACGCTCCTGCATACATTCATCCTTTCGCCAATAGAAAGAGAGCGCCGATTCACCGCTGCGCTGATCCTACGGCACATTGTTGGCGGCCGTCGCACACGTTCATTCAGTAGTTGGGCATTAGAGAAACAAGGGGCGTTCTACAAATTTAGGAAACGTTACAAGACACGAGGAACTTCAGAGAGGTTCTATGTCGAGTGGATGTTTCGTTGTTTTGGTTTTAATGGACGGTAAAATAGAATCATGGGTGGTCTGGGAGGTTGGGTTGTTTTACCTCTGAGCTGCACTGTTTTGTAAGCCATGGACTAAATGGCCAAGTCACATGGACCCCCGAGTTGGGTTGTTTTACCTCTAAGCGGCATTTTTTTGCACACAATGGGCTAAATGGCCAGGTCACATGGACCCCCAAAGGATCAGAGAAGGTTCGGGGAGGGGACCCACTGGAACAGCTGTTGGGAGACAGATGGTAGCCTCCCGTCAACCCATTCAGCGTGTTCTTTAACGTTGGGTTGTTTTACCTCTGAGTGCTACTTTTTTGCACACAATGGGCTAAATCGACAGGTCACATGGACCCCCGAAGGAAGAAGATTGGGGGAGGAGACCCACTGGAACAGCTGTTGAGACACAGATGGTAGCCTCCCGTCAAGGCCATCCAACGTGTTCTTTAACGTTGGGTTGTTTTACCTCTACGCGGCACTTTTCTTGCACGCCATGGGCTAAATGGCCAGGTCACATGGACCCCCGAAGGATCAGAGAAGGTTGGGGGAGGGGACCCACTGGAACAGCTGTTGGAAGACAGATGGTAGCCTCAAGGCCATCCAGCGTGTTCTTTAAAGTTGGGTTGTTTTACCTCTGAGCGGCACTTTTCTTGCACGCCATCGGCTAAATGAACAGGTCACATGGACCCCCAAAGGATCAGAGAAGGTTGGGGGAGGGGACCCACTGGAACAGCTGTTGCGAGACAGATGGTAGCCTCCCGTCAAGGCCATTCAGCGTGTTCTTTAACGTTGGGTTGTTTTACCTCTGAGTGGTACTTTTTTGCACACAATGGGCTAAATGGCCAGGTCACATGGACCCCGAAGGCTCAGAGAAGGTTGGGGATGGGACCCACTGGAACAGTTGTTGGGAGACAGATGGTAGCCTCCCGTCAAGGCCATTCAGCGTGTTCTTTAACGTTGGGTTGTTTTACCTCTGAGTGGTACTTTTTTGCACACAATGGGCTAAATGGCCAGGTCACATGTACCCCGAAGGCTCAGAGAAGGTTGGGGATGGGACCCACTGGAACAGTTGTTGGGAGACAGATGGTAGCCTCCCGTCAAGGCCATTCAGCGTGTTCTTTAACGTTGGGTTGTTTTACCTCTGAGTGGTACTTTTTTGCACACAATGGGCTAAATGGCCAGGTCACATGGACCCCGAAGGCTCAGAGAAGGTTGGGGATGGGACCCACTGGAACAGTTGTTGGGAGACAGATGGTAGCCTCCCGTCAAGGCCATTCAGCGTGTTCTTTAACGTTGGGTTGTTTTACCTCTGAGTGGTACTTTTTTGTACACAATGGGCTAAATGGCCAGGTCACATGGACCCCGAAGGCTCAGAGAAGGTTGGGGATGGGACCCACTGGAACAGTTGTTGGGAGACAGATGGTAGCCTCCCGTCAAGGCCATTCAGCGTGTTCTTTAACGTTGGGTTGTTTTACCTCTGAGTGGTACTTTTTTGCACACAATGGGCTAAATGGCCAGGTCACATGGACCCCGAAGGCTCAGAGAAGGTTGGGGATGGGACCCACTGGAACAGCTGTTGAGACACAGATGGTAGCCTCCCGTCAAGGCCATCCAACGTGTTCTTTAACGTTGGGTTGTTTTACCTCTACGCGGCACTTTTCTTGCACTCCATGGGCTAAATGGCCAGGTCACATGGACCCCCGAAGGATCAGAGAAGGTTGGGGGAGGGGACCCACTGGAACAGCTGTTGGAAGACAGATGGTAGCCTCAAGGCCATCCAGCGTGTTCTTTAAAGTTGGGTTGTTTTACCTCTGAGCGGCACTTTTCTTGCACGCCATCGGCTAAATGAACAGGTCACATGGACCCCCAAAGGATCAGAGAAGGTTGGGGGAGGGGACCCACTGGAACAGCTGTTGCGAGACAGATGGTAGCCTCCCGTCAAGGCCATTCAGCGTGTTCTTTAACGTTGGGTTGTTTTACCTCTGAGTGGTACTTTTTTGCACACAATGGGCTAAATGGCCAGGTCACATGGACCCCGAAGGCTCAGAGAAGGTTGGGGATGGGACCCACTGGAACAGTTGTTGGGAGACAGATGGTAGCCTCCCGTCAAGGCCATTCAGCGTGTTCTTTAACGTTGGGTTGTTTTACCTCTGAGTGGTACTTTTTTGCACACAATGGGCTAAATGGCCAGGTCACATGTACCCCGAAGGCTCAGAGAAGGTTGGGGATGGGACCCACTGGAACAGTTGTTGGGAGATAGATGGTAGCCTCCCGTCAAGGCCATTCAGCGTGTTCTTTAACGTTGGGTTGTTTTACCTCTGAGTGGTACTTTTTTGCACACAATGGGCTAAATGGCCAGGTCACATGGACCCCGAAGGCTCAGAGAAGGTTGGGGATGGGACCCACTGGAACAGTTGTTGGGAGACAGATGGTAGCCTCCCGTCAAGGCCATTCAGCGTGTTCTTTAACGTTGGGTTGTTTTACCTCTGAGTGGTACTTTTTTGTACACAATGGGCTAAATGGCCAGGTCACATGGACCCCGAAGGCTCAGAGAAGGTTGGGGATGGGACCCACTGGAACAGTTGTTGGGAGACAGATGGTAGCCTCCCGTCAAGGCCATTCAGCGTGTTCTTTAACGTTGGGTTGTTTTACCTCTGAGTGGTACTTTTTTGCACACAATGGGCTAAATGGCCAGGTCACATGGACCCCGAAGGCTCAGAGAAGGTTGGGGATGGGACCCACTGGAACAGTTGTTGGGAGACAGATGGTAGCCTCCCGTCAAGGCCATTCAGCGTGTTCTTTAACATTGAATTGTTTATCTTTGAGAAGCACTTTTTTTGCACACTAATGGCAGTCCCGTGGCCGAGTGGTTAGCGCGCTTGGCTACTGATAATGAACCTGGGTTCGAGCCCTGGATAAGGCATGAACGTTTGTGTAGTTTTTCTGCTGAGGTCCTGACATCCTCACAGACTGTGACTTATAAACTGACAGGCTCCTGTCAGACCTCTGTGGCCAGCAGCTGCTTGAGGGGGTATTTATTTTACTATTTATTTATATGGGCAAAATGGCCAGGTCACATGGACCCCGAAGGCTAAGTAAAGGTTGGGGGAGGGGACCCACTGGAACAGCTGTTGGAAGACAGATGGTAGCCTCCCATCAAGGCCATCCAACGTGTTCTTTAACCTTGGGTTGTCTTACCTCTGAGCGGCACTTTTTTGCACACAATGGGCCAAATGGCCAGGTCACAAGGACCCCGAGGGCTCAGAGAAGGTTGGGGGAGGGGTCCCACTGGAACAGCTGTTGGAAGACAGATGGTAGCCTCCCGTCATGGCAATTCATTGTTCTTTAACGTGCACACGGGGCCACGGCTTAACGTCCCATCCGACGGACGGCGGCCTTTCCAAGCCCATCGGTGTCCCCTACTGACCGTGGGCAGGGCGGGGAATTTTGTGGATATAAATCTCAACGCTGACCCAGCTGGGAATCGAACCTGGGAACTACAGATCACGAGTTTGCCGTGCTACCGACTGAGCCACCCCCGCCCCCATTATTTAAAAGATTTTTTAAAGTTAAATATATATAAAACAAACTCCTCAAGCAGCTGCCTGCCAGAGGTCTTGAGGAGATCTTGTCAGTTTACACGCCACAGTAGAAGGTCTGTGGGGATGGCAGGACCGCAGCACAAAAATAATAAAACTCACATTTTCCTCCTCACCTGACACATTTTTTCCCAAAAGTGGTTTCCGCAAAATTCCCCGCCCTGCCCACGGTCAGTAGGGGACACCGATGGGCTTGAAAAGGCCGCCGTCCGTCGGATGGGACGTTAAGCCGTGGCCCATGTGCGGGAGAGCCGTACCCTGTGCACGTTAAAGAACACGCTGGATGGCCTTGACGGGAGGCTACCATCTGTCTCCCAACAGCTGTTCCAGTGGGTCCCCTCCCCCAACCTTATCTGAGCCTTTGGGGTCCATGTGACCTGGCCATTTAGCCCATGGTGTGCAAAAAAGTGCCGCTCAGAGGTAAAACAACCCAACGTTAAAGAACACGCTGGATGGCCTTGACGGGAGGCTACCATCTGTCTCCCAACAGCCGTTCCAGTGGGTCCCCTCCCCCAACCTTCTCTGAGCCTTCGGGGTCCATGTGACCTGGCTATTTAGCCCATGGTGTGCAAAAAAGCGCCACTCAGATTTAAAACCACCACTTCACCTAAACTTTCTCTCAGCCCCTAGTATCCTTTGCTCTGGTCATTTAACCCAATGTAAAGAAAATAATCTCTCAGATGTAAAAGAACCGAAATCTTCTCCGAGACTTTGGGGTCCTTTTGACCTGCCCATTGTGTGCAAAAAAAAAAGCGTCGCTCAGAGGTTAAATAACCCGGCTCCCCAGAATAACGAAAAAAAAACCTCTACACTAAGGTCGATTTTCAACCACTCAAGTCCAAAGGAGCAGAGAAAGCTGAAAGCATCTTTCCTCGGAATAAAAAAGGGTTACAGAGATGCAACCACTCCTCCCCGCATCCCCTCGTGCATGCCCAAATTCCCCACCCACCAAATGCGCAGTTTACTTCCCCCCCCCCAGCCCCACCACGGGAAAGGATCCGATCACGTTGTTTAAACACGAAGCAGCGACTTATTGAGTTAGCCCATCTCTCTGGGCACAGAGTTATTTGATCAGAAGGGATCAAAAGATTTCCTCCCCCTCCCCTTTCGCTCATCTCTCCTTCCATTTCTCGCCAGCCATTTTCTTCTGCAATTCCCTCCCCCCCACCCCTCAAACCCCCACCCCCTTGTCCACGCGTCCCTCCTAATCTTACCGATGACAATTTTATATTCTGATCAATACTCGGGGCGTGGTGGCAACAGTCATTTGAATAAATTACAACAAGCCGTCCTGTGCACGAGCAATCACTGGGAACGAGCACCCCTCTGTTACGGGTCTTGCGAGAGAAAGCCTTGAGAGGAGTGTTCTCTGCCACCTCTAGTCGTACACTGTACTGACAGCTTTACCAGCGCACCTCCCTCCTCCCTCCCCCCCCCCCTCCCCAATAGCTAACTCCCTTCCTGTCGTCTTCTCCCTCATGCCTGACAGCACTCTCGTTCACCCGTCGGGCAACAACGGAAGAAAGATGGAGAGAGAGGAGAGAGAACGATGGAAAGATGGAGAGACAGAGAGAGGAGAGAGTTAACTGATCTGGCGACACAGTGACTGTGGCGGGAGTGACGAAAAGCACACTGGCCGCAAATGAGGATGAGGTCGCCCTTACTGGACGACCGCAATAGAAAAAGGGAACACCGGACTTCTAAAAAGGATGCAGAAATATTATCTGTCTTTTTTTTTTTGTTTTCGATTGTAGAGACGTTGGAATTGAGTGCAACGAGAAATCGCGTTTTAAACACGTGAGAGAGAGAAGTTATTTTGTAACTAGCCCCTAGTAATAAGTTCAAATATAATTCATTCAAATTCTCATCTACATTCAACTTCAACAGAATCATCTGACACTCAAATCCTCATCTATCTTCAACTTTGATAGAATCGTGTGACATTCAAATACTCATCTACCTTCAACTTCGATAGAATCGTGTGACATTCAAATCCTCATTTACCTTCAACTTTGATAGAATCGTGTGACATTCAAATCCTCATCTACCTTCAACTTCGATAGAATCGTGTGACATTCAAATCCTCATTTACCTTCAACTTTGATAGAATCGTGTGACATTCAAATCCTCATCTACCTTCAACTTCGATAGAATCGTGTGACATTCAAATCCTCATTTACCTTCAACTTTGATAGAATCGTGTGACATTCAAATCATCATATACCTTCAACTTTGATAGAATCGTGTGACATTCAAATCCTCATCTACCTTCAACTTTGATAGAATCGTGTGACATTCAAATCCTCATTTAACTTCAACTTTGATAGAATCGTGTGACATTCAAATCCTCATCTACCTTCAACTTCGATAGAATCGTGTGACATTCAAATCCTCATTTACCTTCAACTTTGATAGAATCGTGTGACATTCAAATCCTCATCTACCTTCAACTTCGATAGAATCGTGTGACATTCAAATCCTCATTTACCTTCAACTTTGATAGAATCGTTTGACATTCAAATCCTCATCTACCTTCAACTTCGACAGAATCGTGACATTCAAATCCTCACATACCATCAACTTCGATACAATCGTGTGACATTCAAATTCTAATCTACCTTCAACATCGATAAAATCGTGTGACATTCAAATTCTCATCTATTTTAAATTTAATACAATAGTGTGAAATTCAAATCCTCATCAACCTTCAAGTTCGATAGAAATGTGTGACATTCAAATCCTCATCTACCCTGAACTTCGATAGAATCATGTGACATTCAAATCCTTATCTACCTTCAATTTTGATACAATCATGTGACATGAAATTCTCATCTAACCTCGACTTCGATAGAATCATGTGACATTCAAATTCTCATCTAACATCGACTTCAATAGAATCATGTGACATTCAAATCCTCATCTACCTTCAACTTCGATAGATCATGTGACATTCAAATCCTCATCTACCTTCAACTTCGATAGAATCATGTGACATTCAAATCCTCATCTACCTTCAACTTCGATAGATTCATGTGACATTCAAATCTTCATCTACCTTCAACTTCGATAGAATCATGTGACATTCAAATCCTCACATACCATCAACTTCGATAGAATCATGTGACATTCAAATCCTCATCTACCTTCAACTTCGATAGAATCATGTGACATTCAAATCCTCATATACCTTCAACTTCGATAGAATCATGCGACATTCAAATCCTTATATACCTTCAACTTCGATAGAATCATGTGACATTCAAATCCTCATCTACCTTCAACTTCGATAGAATCATTGGGTTGTTGTTTTACCTCTGAGCGGCACTTTTTTGCACACCATGGGCTAAATGGCCAGGTCACATGGACCCAGGAGGCTCAGATAAGGTAGGGGGAGGGGACCCACTGGAACAGCTGTTGGGAGACAGATGGTAGCCTCCCGTCAAGGCCATCCAGCGTGTTCTTTAACGTGCACAGGGTATGGCTCTCCCGCACACGGGGCCACGGCTTAACGTCCCATCCGACGGACGGCGGCCTTACCAAGCCCATCGGTGTCCCCTACTGACTGTGGGCAAGGCGGGGAATTTTGCAGAGATAAATCTCAACGCTGAGCCAGCTGGGACTCGAACCTGAGAACTACAGTTTACGAGCCTGGCGCGCTCCCGACTGAGCCACCCCCGCCCCTCGATAGAATCATGTGACATTCAAATCCTCATATACCTTCAACTTCGATAGAATCATGTGACATTCAAATCCTCATATACCTTCAACTTCGACAGAATCGTGACATTCAAATCCTCACATACCATCAAATTCGATACAATCGTGTGACATTCAAATTCTCATCGCCCTTCAACTTCGATAGAATCGTGTGACATTCAAATTCTAATCTATGTTCAACTTCGATACACAATCGTGTGACATTCAAATTCTAATCTACCTTCAACATCGAAAAAATCGTATGACATTCAAATTCTCATCTACTTTAAATTTAATAGAATAGTGTGACATTAAAATCCTCATCTTACTTCAACTTTAATACAATAATGTGACATTCACATCATCATCTACCTTCAACTTCGATAGAATGGTGTGAAATTCAAATCCTCATCAACCTTCAACTTCGATAGAAATGTGTGGCACTCAAATCCTCATCTACCTTCAACTTCAATAGAATCGTGTGACATTCAAATCCTCATCTGCCTTCAACTTCGATAGAATCATGTGACATTCAAATCCTCATCTACCTTCAATTTCGATAGAATCATGTGACATTGAAATTCTCATCTAACCTCGACTTCGATACAATCGTGTGACATTCAAATCCTCATCTACCTACAACTTCGATAGAATCATGTGACATTCAAATCCTCATATACCATCAACTTCAATATAATCGTGTGACATTCAAATTCTCATCAACCTTCAACTTCGATAGAATCGTGTGACATTCAAATTCTAATCTACCTTCAACTTCGATACAATCGTGTGACATTCAAATTCTAATCTAGCTTCAACATCGATAAAATAGTGTGACATTCAAATTCTCATCTAGTTTAAATTTAATAGAATCGTCTGACATTAAACTCCTCATCTGACTTAAACTTTAATACAATAATGTGACATTCAAATCCTCATCTACCCTCAACTTCGATAGCATCGTGTGACATTCAAATTCTAATCTACCTTCAACTTCCATAAAATCGTGTGACATTCAAATTCTAATCTACCTTCAAATTCGATAAAATCGTGTGACATTCAAATTCTCATCTACCTTCAATTTCGATAGAATCATGTGACATTGAAATTCTCATCTAACCTCGACTTCGATAGAATCATGTGACATTCAAATCCTCATCTACCTTCAACTTCGATAGAATCATGTGACATTCAAATTCTCATCTAACCTCGACTTTGATAGAATCGTGGGATATTCAAATCCTCATCTAACCTCGACTTCGATAGAATCATGTGACATTCAAATTCTCATCTAACCTCGACTTTGATAGAATCGTGGGATATTCAAATCCTCTTCTAACCTCGACTTCGATAGAATCGTGGGATATTCAAATCCTCATCTAACCTCGACTTCGATAGAATCGTGAGATATTCAAATCCTCATCTACCTTCAACTTTGATAAAATCGTGGGATATTCAAATCCTCATCTAACCTCGACTTCGATAGAATCGTGGGATATTCAAATCCTCATCTACCTTCAACTTCGATAGAATCATGTGACATTCAAATTCTCATCTAACCTCGACTTTGATAGAATCGTGGGATATTCAAATCCTCATCTAACCTCGACTTCGATAGAATCGTGGGATATTCAAATCCTCATCTAACCTCGACTTCGATAGAATCGTGAGATATTCAAATCCTCATCTACCTTCAACTTTGATAAAATCGTGGGTATTCAAATCCTCATCTAACCTCGACTTCGATAGAATCATGTGACATTCAAATCCTCACATACCATCAACTTCGATAGAATGATGTGACATTCAAATCCTCATCTACCTTCAACTTCGATAGAATCATGTGACATTCAAATCCTCATATACCTTCAACTTCGATAGAATCATGCGACATTCAAATCCTTATATACCTTCAACTTCGATAGAATCATGTGACATTCAAATCCTCATCTAACTTCAACTTCGATAGAATCATTGGGTTGTTGTTTTACCTCTGAGCGGCACTTTTTTGCACACCATGGGCTAAATGGCCAGGTCACATGGACCCAGGAGGCTCAGATAAGGTTGGGGGAGGGGACCCACTGGAACAGCTGTTGGGAGACAGATGGTAGCCTCCCGTCAAGGCCTTCCAGCGTGTTCTTTAACGTGCACAGGGTATGGCTCTCCCGCACACGGGGCCACGGCTTAACGTCCCATCCGACGGACGGCGGCCTTACCAAGCCCATCGGTGTCCCCTACTGACCGTGGGCAAGGCGGGGAATTTTGCGGAGATAAATCTCAACGCTGAGCCAGCTGGGACTCGAACCTGAGAACTACAGTTTACGAGCCTGGCGCGCTCCCGACTGAGCCACCCCCGCCCCTCGATAGAATCATGTGACATTCAAATCCTCATATATCTTCAACTTCGATAGAATCATGTGACATTCAAATCCTCATATACCTTCAACTTCGACAGAATCGTGACATTCAAATCCTCATCTACCCTCAACTTCGATAGAATCGTGTGACATTCAAATTCTCATCAACCTTCAACTTCGATAGAATCGTGTGACTTTCAAATTCTAATCTACCTTTCACTTCGATACAATCGTGTGACATTCAAATTCTCATCTACTTTAAATTTAATAGAATCGTGTGACATTAAAATCCTCATCTGACTTCAACTTTAATACAATAATGTGACATTCAAATCCACATCTACCCTCAACTTCGATAGAATCGTGTGACATTCAAATTCTAATCTACCTTCAACTTCGATAGAATCGTATGACATTCAAATTCTCATCTACTTTAAATTTAATAGAATCGTGTGACATTAAAATCCTCATCTGAGTTCAACTTTAATACAATAATGTGACATTCAAATCCTCATCTACCTTCAACTTCGATAGAATCATGTGACATTCAAATCCTCATATACCTTCAACTTCGATAGAATCATGTGACATTCAAATCATCACATACCATCAACTTCGATACAATCGTGTGACATTCAAATTCTAATCGCCCTTCAACTTCGATAGAATCGTGTGACATTCAAATTCTAATCTATGTTCAACTTCGATACACAATCGTGTGACATTCAAATTCTAATCTACCTTCAACATCGAAAAAATCGTATGACATTCAAATTCTCATCTACTTTAAATTTAATAGAATAGTGTGACATTAAAATCCTCATCTTACTTCAACTTTAATACAATAATGTGACATTCAAATCATCATCTACCCTCAAAACTTCGACAGAATCGTGTGACATTGAAATTCTAATCTAACTTCAACTTCGATGCAATCGTGTGACATTCAAATTCTAATCTACCTTCAACATCGATAAAATCGTGTGACATTCAAATTCACATCTACTTTAAATTTAATAGAATCATGCGACATTAAAATCCTCATCTGACTTCAACTTTAATACAATAATGTGACATTCAAATCATCATCTACCTTCAACTTCGATAGAATGGTGTGAAATTCAAATCCTCATCAACCTTCAACTTCGATAGAAATGTGTGGCACTCAAATCCTCATCTACCTTCAACTTCAATAGAATCGTGTGACATTCAAATCCTCATCTGCCTTCAACTTCGATAGAATCATATGACATTCAAATCCTCATCTACCTTCAATTTCGATAGAATCATGTGACATTGAAATTCTCATCTAACCTCGACTTCGATAGAATCGTGGGATATTCAAATCCTCATCTAACCTCGACTTCGATAGTATCGTGGGATATTCAAATCCTCATCTACCTTCAACTTCGATGGAATTGTGTGGCATTCAAATCCTTATCTACCTTCAACTTCGATAGAATCATGTGACATTCAAATCCTCATCAACCTTCAACTTCGATAGAAATGTGTGGCATTCAAATCCTCCTCTACCTTCAACTTCGATAGAATCATGTGACATTCAAATCCTCATCAACCTTCAACTTCGATAGAATCGTGGGATATTCAAATCCTCATCTAACCTCGACTTCGATAGAATCGTGGGATATTCAAATCCTCATCTACCTTCAACTTCGATAGAAATATGTGGCATCCAAATCTTCATCTACCTTCAACTTCGATGGAATTGTGTGGCATTCAAATCCTCATCTACCTTCAACTTCGATGGAATTGTGTGGCATTCAAATCCTCATTTACCTTCAACTTTGATAGAATCGTGTGACATTCAAAACCTCATCTACCTTCAACTTCGATAGAATCGTGGGATATTTCAAATCCTCATCTAACCTCGACTTCGATAGAATCGTGGGATATTCAAATCCTCATCTACCTTCAACTTCGATAGAATTGTGGAATATTCAAATCCTCATCTACCTTCAACTTCGATGGAATTGTGTGGCATTCAAATCCTCATCTACCTTCAACTTCGATAGAATCGTGGGATATTCAAATCCTCATCTAACCTCGACTTCGATAGAATCGTGGGATATTCAAATCCTCATCTACCTTCAACTTCGATAGAATCGTGGGATATTCAAATCCTCATCTAACCTCGACTTCGATAGAATCGTGGGATATTCAAATCTTCATCTAACTTCGACAGAATCATGACATTCAAATCCTCATCAACCTTGAACTTCGATAGAAATGTGTGGCATTCAAATCCTCATCTACCTTCAACTTCGATGGAATCATGTGACATTCAAATCCTCATCTACCTTCAACTTCGATGGAATCATGTGACATTCAAATCCTCATCAACCTTCAACTTCGATAAATCATGTGACATTCAAATTCTAATCAACCTCCAACTTAGATAGAATCATGTTACATTCAAATTCTCATAAATCATGTGACATTCAAATCCTCATCTACCTTCAACAATTCGACAGATCAGTGGATCCCCTCCCCCAACCTTCTCTGAGCCTTCGGGGTCCTTGTGACCTGGCTATTTATCCCATGGTGTGCAAAAAAAGTGCCGCTCAGAGATAAAACAACCCAACGTTAAAGAACACGCTGGATGGCCTTGACGGGAGGCTACCATCTGTCCCCCAACAGCCGTTCCAGTGGTTCCCCTTCCCCAACCTTCTCTGAGCCTTCGGGGTCCATGTGACCTGGCCGTTTAGCCCACGGTGTGCAAAAAAAGTGCCGCTCAGAGGTAAAACAACCCAACGTTAACGAACACGCTGGATGGTCTTGACGGGAGGCTACCATCTGTCCCCCAACAGCCGTTCCAGTGGGTCCCCTTCCCCAACCTTCTCTGAGCCTTCGGGGTCCATGTGACCTGGCCATTTAGCCCATGGTGTGCAAAAAAGTGCCGCTCAGAGGTAAAACAACCCAACGTTAAAGAACACGCTGGATGGCCTTGACGAGAGGCTACCATCTGTCTCCCAACAGCCGTTCCAGTGGGTCCCCTTCCCCAACCTGCTCTGAGCCTTCGGGGTCCATGTGACCTGGCCATTTAGCCCATGGTGTGCAAAAAAAAGTGCCGCTCAGAGGTAAAACAACCCAAGAGATTTCGTTACAATATAATGCTCAAAAAGTTGCCTCGCAAAGCAAACTTGTAGTACTCTGATTTAACTTTAAATACTCTTATGTGTAATCTTCCTGTGGTGGCGTTTACTGCGATCAGCGCGAGGCCAAATTTGAGGCATTTATTCTGCACAGACCCTGAGAATAGATTTATCGAGGCGCTTTCCCATGTCGTGCTATACCTTCAGTTATTAATTTAGTGCTTTTGACGAAACAGTGTTGCGTTGCGAATACGAATTACGCGCCGGTGTTTGTGCGCCAGTTATTTCATGATGGCTTTCTCTGTTGGACTGTGGTTTTCGGGGAACTTGAATTTTGAGACTCTTTCGCCGAAAAAGGAGAAGCAAAAATTGTGGAAAGAGCTGAATTCATCAAAACGGTAATAAATTATGCGAATTTGGGTTGGGTTGTTTTACCTGTGATCAGCACTTTTTTGCACACCATGGGCTAAATGGCCAGGTCACAAGGACCCTGAAGGCTCAGAGAAGGTTGGGGGACGAGACCCACTGGAACAGCTGTTGGGAGACAGATGGTAGCCTCCCGTCGAGGCCATCCAGTGTGTTCTTTAACTTTGGGTTGTTTTACCTCTGACCGGCACTTTTTTGCACACCATGGGCTAAATGGGCAGGTCACAAGGACCCTGAAGACTCAGAGAAGGTTTAGGGAGGGGACCCACTGTAACAGCTGTTGGGAGACAGATGATAGCGTCCCGTCAAGGCCATCCAGCGTGCTCTTTAACGTTGGGTTGTTTTACCTCTGAGCGGCACTTTTTTGCACACTATGGGCAGGTCACAAGGACCCTGAAGACTCGGAGAAGGTTGGAGGAGGAGACCCACTGGAATAGCTGTTGGGAGACAGATGATAGCCTACCGTCAAGGCTTTGGGTTGGGTTGTTTTACCTCTGAGCTGCACTTTTTTTGCACACCTTGGGCTAAATGGGCAGGTCACAAGGACCTCGAAGGCTCAGAAAAGGTTGGGGGAGGAGACCCACTGGAACGGATGTTGGGATACAGATGATAGCCTCCCGTCAAGGCTTTGGGTTTGTTTGTTTCACCTCTGAGCAGCACTTTTTTTGCACACCATGGGCTAAATAGCCAGTTCACAAGGACCCTGAAGGCTCAGAGAAGGTTGGGAGAGGGGACCCACTGCAACAGCTGTTGGGAGACAGCTGCTAGCCTCCCGTCAATGCTTTGGGTTGTTTTACATCTGAGCGGCACTTTTTTTGCACACCATGGGCTAAATTGCCAGGTCACATGGACCCCGAAGGCTCAGAGAAGGTTGGGGGAGGGGACCCACTGGAATAGCTGTTAGGAGACAGATGGTAGCCTCCCGTCAAGGCCACCTAGCGTGTTCTCTAACGTGCACAGGATATGGCTCTCCCGCACACGGGGCCACGGTTTAACGTCCCATCCGACAGACGGCGGCCTTTCCAAGCCCATCGGTGTCCCCTAGTGACCGTGGGCAGTGCGGGGAGTTTTGTGGAGATAAATCTCAACGCTGACCCAGCTGGGACTCGAACCTGGGAACTACAGATTACGAGCCTGGCGCGCTACCGACTGAGCCACCCCCTCACCACCAAATCTGTATTACATTACAAAGAATAACAGGACACTTCAACAGTCAAGGCTCCCTGACCTTGAAAATAAGCTTTGTGATCACAATCCGCATAAAGGATTCAACGGTGATCCAACAATATTAAATTTATCTCAGCAAAAATTCCTCGCCCTGCCCACGGTCAGTAGGGGACACCGATGGGCTTGGAAAGGCTGCCGTCCGTCGGATGGGATGTTAAGCCGTGGCCCCGTGTGCGGGAGAGCCATACCCTGTACACGTTGAAGAACACCCTGGATGGCCTTGACGGGAGGCTACCATCTGTCTCCCAACAGCTGTTCCAGTGGGTCCCCTCCCCCAACCTTCTCTGAGCCTTCGGGGTCCTTATGACCTGGCCATTTAGCCCATGGTGTGCAAAAAAGTACCGCTCAGAGGAAAACAACCCAACCTTAAAGAACACGCTGGATGGCCTTGACGGGAGGCTACCATCTGTCTCCCAACAGCTATTCCAGTGGGTTCCCTCCCCCAACCTTCTCTGAGCCTTCGTGGTCTATGTGACCTGACCATTTAGCCCATGGTGTGCTAAAAAGTGCCGCTCAGAGATAAAACAACTCAACCCGAATCCAATAATAATAAAAATATTGGCATTCTGTTGGATGACAATAAAATTCATGGATTGATTGACAATAAAAACTGATTGATTAGAATTGTCTTATCTGTTTGATTACAATTCTATTCTATCTGTTAAGTAACAATAACATGAGGGACAATGTCACTGTTGCTTAACATAAAGAATGCAACTGTAGCGTAACAGAAAACGCAATTCTTACCTAATAATGAAGATAATACAACTAAAAAAAAAATATTTTTATTTAAAAAAAAACCCTCAAGCAGCTGCTTGTCACAGAGGTCTGACAGGAGCCTGTCAGTTTATATGCCACAGTATAGTCTGTGAGGATGGCAGGACCTCAGCAGGAAAACAATACAAACATCCATGCCTTGCCCGGGGTTCGAACCCAGGTCACTTAGATCAGTAGCCAAGCGCGCTAACCACTCGACCACGGGACGACTATTTATACAATTAACAAATAGAGAAAAGAACTATTAACTAGCATAAAGATCCTTAAAAAGATTACGAATCAGATGACACAAACTCCCATCTCGATAAACCTCATAACATTCAAACTCTCATCTATCTTCCTCATCAAATCCTCAATTACCTCCAACTTCAATAGAATCATGTGACATTCAATTCCCTATCTATCTTCAACTCCAATAGAATCATGCAACATTCAAATCCTCATCTATCTTCAACTTCAATAGAATCATGTGAGTTGGGTTGTTGGGTTGTTTTACCTCTGAGCGGCAGTTTTTTGCACACCATTAACCATGGGCTAAATGCTGGCCATTAACTGGCCAGCATTTAGAATTAATGAAAAGAGAGATTAATGCATTAAAAATGCTGACCATTAACTGGCCAGCATTTGCTGGCCATTAACCATGGGCTAAATGGCCAGATCACAAGGACCCCGAAGTCTCAGAAGGTTGGGGGAGGGGACCCGCTGGAACAGCTGTTGGGAGACAGATCGTAGCCTCCCGTCAAGGCCATCCAGCGTGTTCTTTAACGTGCACAGGTTATGGCTCTCCCGCACACGGGGCCACGGCTTAACGTCCCATCCGACGGACGGCGGCCTTTCCAAGCCCAGAATCATGTGACATTCAATTCCCTATCTATCTTCAATTCCAATAGAATCATGCAACATTCAAATCCTCATCTATCTTCAACTTCAATAGAATCATGTGACACAAACTCACGATTTCAATAAACATCATAACATTCAAATCCTCATCTATCTTCCTCATTCAAATCCTCAGTTACCTCCAACTTCAATAGAATCACGTGACATTCAATTCCTTATCTATCTTCAACTTCAATAGAATCATGTGACACAAACTCACGATTTCAATAAACATCATAACATTCAAATCGTTATCTATCTTCCTCATCAAATGCTCAATTACCTTCAACGTCAATAGAATCACGTGACATTCAATTCCCTACCTATCTATCTTCAACTTCGATAGAATCATGTGACACAAACTCACGATTTCAATAAACATCATAACATTCAAATCCTCATCTATCTTCCTCATTCAAATGCTCAATTACCTTCAACTTCAATAGAATCATGTGACATTCAATTCCCTATCTATCTTCAACAGAATCATGTGACAAACTTCCGATCTCAATAAACCTCATAACATTCAAATCCTCATCTATCTTCCTCATTCAAATCCTCAATTGCTTTCAACTTCAATAGAATCACTTGCCATTCAATACCCTATCCATCTCCAACTTCAATTTTAGGTTAATGGAAAAGTTATCTAAAAGTGAAAAATTCAAATTTAACCAGAGACAGATGTTTTTACGAAAAGAGAATACAATTGTTACTTTAACACAGAGAAAAATGTTACCTAACAGAGAAAAAAAAAATAAAAATTATCTTAACGATAACTTTACTAACAGAGAAGGAAATGCGTTTCAAACCACAGAGACTTGTTAAAAACACAGAGAATATCACCCTTACCTAACACACAGATAATAGAAATTTCACTTAACGAAAGAAATAGAATTTTTATTGAATATCAGGAAAATACAATTTTAAGAAAACGAGAAAATATCATTGTTACCAAATAGGGTTAAAAATTGCACGAAATCATAAATTTTTACATATGAGTTGGGTTGTTTTACCTCTGAGCGGCACTTTTTTGCATACCATGGGCTAAATGGCCAGGTCACATGGACCCCAAAGGCTCCGAGAAAGTTGGAGGGGACCCACTGGAACAGCTGTTGGGAGACAGATGGTAGTCTCTCGTCAAGGCCATCCAGAGTGTTCTTTAACGTGCACAGGGTATGAATATCCCGCACACGGGGTCACGGCTTAACGTCCCATCCGACGGACGGCGGTCTTCCCAAGCCCATCGGTGCCCCCCTACTGACCGTGGGCAAGGCGGGGAATTTTGCGGAGATAAATCTCAACGCTGACCCAGTTGGGACTCGAAACTGGGAACTACAGATTACGAGCCTGGCGCGCTACCGATTGAGCCACCCCAGCCCCATTTACATATGAGAGAATACGGTTTCTACACAGAGAAAATAATAATCGGCTTCTTTCTCTCTTAGAAAAAATTTCGAACTATATGCAGTTGTTTGTGAGAAAGAATACAATTATTATCTAACAGAAAGCTATTTTTCCTCCCAAACAGGTAAATTACAATTCTGAGAAAGAACAAAATTGTCACCTAACAGAAAGAATGCTATTTCTTCCTGACAGAGAGATAAAATTATTACGAAACGGATAAATGGGCAGGTCACAAGGACCTCCCCCAACCTTAGAGAAGGTTGGGGGAGGAGACCTACTGGAACAGCTGTTGGGAGACAGATAGACTCAGAAGTACGTAATACTTCTGAGCAAAAGTACTATTTTGACCTAACAGAAAAAATACTACTTCTTTTAAACAAAAGTTACAATTATTACGAAACAGATAGTTGACAATAGGATAGAATACAGTTGTTTACAAGAAAAAATACTACTGTCAACTAACAGAAAGAATACTTCTTCTTCCAAACAAAAGTTTAATTATTATTTAACCGATAGAATAGTAACGTCTAAGCAAATAAACTATTCTCACCTAACAGAAAGAATACTACTTCTTCCAAACAAATGCTACAATTATTACGAAACAGATAGATTAGTTTATTTCTAAGCGAGAATACTATTGTCACCTAGCAGAAAGATTACTACTTCTTCTAAGCAAAAGTTACAATTATTGCGAAACCGATAGTTGACAATAGAATAGTTTTTTGCAAACAAGAATTCTAACAGAAAGTTTACTGCTTCTTCCAAACAAAAGTTTAATTATTATGAAACCGACAGAATAGTAACGTCTAAGCAAATAAACTATTCTCACCTAACAGAAAGAATACTACTTCTTCCAAACAAATGTTACAATTATTACGAAACAGATAGATTAGTTTATTTCTAAGCGAGAATACTATTGTCACCTAGCAGAAAGAATACTACTTCCTCTAAGCAAACGTTACAATTATTGCGAAATCGATAGTTGACAATAGAATAGTTTTTCTAAACAAGAATTCTAACAGAAAGAATACTTCTTCTTCCAAACAAAAGTTTAATTATTATGAAACCGATAGAATATTAACGTCTAAGCAAATAAACTCTTCTCACCTAACAGAAAGAATACTACTTCTTCCAAACAAATGTTACAATTATTACGAAACAGATAGATTAGTTTATTTCTAAGCGACAACACTATTGTCACCTAGCAGAAAGAATACTACTTCCTCTAAGCAAAAGTTACAATTATTGCGAAACCGATAGTTGACAATAGAATAGTTTTTCTAAACAAGAATTCTAACAGAAAGAATACTTCTTCTTAAAAACAAAAGTTTAATTATTATGAAACCGACAGAATAGTAACGTCTAAGCAAATAAACTCTTCTCACCTAACAGAAAGAATACTACTTCTTCCAAACAAATATTACAATTATTACGAAACAGATAGATCAGTTTATTTCTAAGCGAGAATACTATTGTCACCTAGCAGAAAGAATACTACTTCTTCTAAGCAAAAGTTACAGTTATTGCGAAACCGATAGTTGACAACAGAACAGTTTTTTTCTAAACAAGAATTCTAACAGAAAGAATACTGCTTCTTCCAAACAAAAGTTTAATTATTATGAAACTGATAGAATCGTAACGTCTAAGCAAATAAACTATTCTCACCTAACAGAAAGAATACTACTTCTTCCAAACAAATGTTACAATTATTACGAAACAGATAGATTAGTTTATTTCTAAGCGAGAACACTATTGTCACCTAGCAGAAAGAATACTACTTCTTCTAAGCAAAAGTTACAATTATTGCGAAACCGATAGCTGACAATAGAATAGTTTTTTCTAAACAAGAATTCTAACAGAAAGAATACTACTTCTTCCGAACAAAAGTTTAATTATTATGAAACCGATAGAATAGTAACGTCTAAGCAAATAAACTATTCTCACCTAACAGAAAGAATACTGCTTCTTCCAAACAAAAGTTTAATTATTACGAAACAGATACAATAGTTAATTTTAAGCAAAATACTACTGTCACCTAACAGAAAGAATACGTCTTCTTCTAAAACAGAAGTTACAATTATTACGAAAGAGGCAGATTAATTACTTCTAAAGAAAAATACTATTGTCATGTAACAGAAAGAATACTACTTCTTCTAAGCAAAAGTTACAATTATTACGAAGCAAGAATCCTTTTGTCACGTAACGGAAAGAATACTACTTCTTCCAAACAAAGTTCAATTATTACCAAACAGATAGAATAGTTACTTCTGAGCAAAAATACTATTGTCACCTAACAGAAAAAATACTACTTCTTTTAAACAAAAGTTACAATTATTACGAGACAGATAGTTGACAATAGAATAGTTATTTCTAAGCAAGAATCCTAACAGAAAAAATAATAATTCTACCAAACAGATAGAATAGTTACTACTAAGCAAAAAATACTATTGTCACGTAAGAGAATTTGGGTTGTTTTACCTCTGAGCGGCACTTTTTTGCACATCATCATCATCCTCAAGCAGCCATCAGCTACGGAGGTCCAACCAGACCGTGCAATTTAGTTCTCAAAGCAAGTCTATCCTGAGCTACATCTACTGCATCTGGCCACTGCACACTAATTCTAACAAGGTCCTGTTTGACATTGTCTGCCCACCGCATCCTAGGTCTCCCCTTCTTTCTGAGGCCTTTAGGCACACTGTTCATAACCCTATTCGCCAATCTATAATTATTCATACGAGCAACATGGCCAAACCAACGGAGTCTCTCTTTGCACAATATGCTGCTTAAAGGAGGTTGCGAACTCCTTTGCCTAACCTCATCATTAGTTACAAAGTTGAACCACCTAATGCCCAAGATACTGCGTAAGCATCTGGAATCAAACGCATCTAGTTTCCTGTTATCTTGTTTACAAAGTGTCCAAGTTTCACTACCATAACTAACCCTAGAAAGAACCAAACTATTATACAGTCTAATTTTAGTCTTTAGGTGTATACGCCTATTTCTCCACACTCTCCATAGATTCTTAAAAGTCCCGGCAGCAATCCCTATTCGTCTGTTAATCTCATGCCGCACATCACCATTATCTGTTACATAGCTCCCAAGATAATTAAACTGTGACACCTGCTCAAGACTGCAACCATTCAGATTAACTGAATCACAGCCTGCCTGACCAATTTTCATCACTTTAGTTTTCTCTCTGTTTATAACCAAACCTACTCTACTACCAGTCTCATCAACAGCTCGAATGAAAGAGTTCATCTCATTAACATCATTTGCCAAAAGGGCTAAATCATCAGCATAATCTAAATCAGAAATTTTCGTATCTCCAGCCCATTTAAGGCCAAAATCTTTCCTTGAAGTGAATTTCGCATAACATAATCAATAACCAAGCTAAAGAGAAAAGGAGACAAAATGCACCCTTGTCGAACACGAGAGGTAATGCTAAACCAATTGCTACAAGCCTTAACAACTCTCACACACGACTCAGTGTTATTATAGAGAGCTTTCATTATGTTAACTAACTTGTCTGGTATACCATATGATCTCACAATCAACCACAAATTATGACGATCAACAGAGTCGAAAGCCTTTTTGAAATCAACAAAGCTAGCAACCAAAGGTTTCTGAAACTCTAAACATTTCTCAAGAATCTGCCTAAGTGAAAATATCTGATCCACACATCCCCTACCACTTCTGAATCCACATTGCTCATCACGCAATTGACTGTCAACCAGATTCTTAATTCTATTAAGCACAATCATGGAAAGAACTTTACCTGGAACAGAGAGTAGGCTGATACCCCTATAGTTATCACAAGAACTGCGATCACCTTTTTTGAAAATAGGGATAACAATAGCTCTGGTAAAATCCTTAGGAACCATGCCTTTATCATAAAAGATATTCAGAATTTCAGTCATCCAAGTGGTAACCGAAACATTCCCAGCTCTAAGCATTTCGGCAGTAATTTCATCTACCCCTGGGGATTTATGTAGTTTAAGTTTAGAAACAGCCAAAATAACTTCAGATTGTGTTATAGGGCCAACATTAAAGCCACCAATGCATCTATCATCATTGCAAACAATGGGAGTAGAACTAACTACGTTGTTTAGAACATCACTGAAATGCTCAGCCTACCTAGCCATGACAGAATCCTCCCCTTCTATAACCTTACCTTGTTTATCCTTCAATCCTTGTATGCCTGTCCGTTTTCTACCACACAAAACATTAACTATTTGGTACAGCTTTCTGCTGTTGTGCTGTCTAACTGCTTCCTCGGCTTTGTCAGCCAAACCATCAAGCCAAAGATTCTGATCAGCAGCTAACTGATCTTTTACATATTTATTAAGTTCTCTGTAATGCTTTCTATTAGGACTAGTAGGGTATTGATTAAAGACATTCCTGCAGTTCTTTCTTTCCGAAATAAGCTCAAGTGCCTTATCACTCAGATAATTCTGTCTCTTCTGCTCCTTTTTTCCTAAAAGAGTACTGTTAGTGTCCAAAAAAGCCTGTTTAAAATCATCCCATTCTTCCTCAACTTCAGTAGTAAGCAAACCATGACTGTCATAATGACTAAGTAACCTATCATGGTAAGCTTTGGCTATAACTGGATCTTTCAGAGCTTCAGTATTAAAAGTAAACTTTTTAACCCTAGCACAACACTTTTTAAGTTTAAACACACTTTTAAACACACACTTTTTTTTTGTAACACACATTTAACAAGGTAATGGTCAGATCCAATTTCAGCTCCCCTATATGCCCTGGTATTCCTAACAGAACTAGTCCATTTATGTTAATTAATATGTAATCAATCATATTCTTATGCAGCCCATCAGGTGAAACCCATGTGTACTTATGTATGTTGCGGTGTTTGTAATAAGTGTTAGTTATTCTGAATCCATTGAGTTTACACTTACCTGTAGGAGACGTTGCCCATTGCCATTGCAGCTACCAATACCAAAAGGGCCTATTACTCCTCCCCAAAGGGCAGAGTCAGTACCAACTTTGGCATTGAAGTCACCAAGAACAAGGGTAATATCTCCTTTCTTGACAGAATTCAAAATATCCTGAAGTTGATCATAAAACCTATCCTTCTCATCCTCATCGGCATCCTCAATGGGGGCATAACAGCAGATAACATTCAAGTCTTTAACGCTTGTCTGAAATTTTGCTGTAAGAAACCTTTCATTAATGCACTCATATCCTAGAAGAGCATCGCTAGCGTGTCTGCTGAGAAGCAGACCCACGCCTTGGTGATGCTTATTGTCGTCCCTCCCTGAAAAGAGAAATTTAAGATTATTTTTAAGAGTCTGACCTTTATCTGTCCATCTGGTCTCTTGCAAGCCGAGAATATCTAAATTATAATGGTGGAATTCTTATGTGAGGACATCAAGAGAAAAAGCTCTGTGCAGAGTCCTCACATTCCAACTACCTATGGAGAGAAAATGGTTAGTGGGATGTTTAAAGAAACCATGTTTATTGAGAGAGGGAATGCCGACAATATCAAACAGCCTCCTAATCGCAGACATGGGGCAAAGACCCGTTCCCCCACTACTAAAGGCTGAAGCCATCTACACTGGAAGACTTCCTCCAATGTAGAATTTGACGATGCCAATAGAAGCAAAGAGTTCAGGTGCCTGCGATGACTTCTGCTCAGGATTATCCACCAGCTGATAAACATATCCTGTGAATCTATTCACTTGGGGCTGTCAACCCACAAACAAACAGAAAACACAGCGGAAGATTTTACCTCCACAGAAGCCCACCAGTGCAGCAAAATCAGGATCCATAATCAAGCTCAGAGTCATATATCTGTCCAGTCCAGTAGGTTTATATGGTCAGCACCAGGACCCTGTGTGGTTGACCACTCCTCAGCAGGGTAGAAAAAAAAAGGAAAAGTAGCCATAGTTGTCCAGATCAGTAGGCCACACTAATCTGGCAGCCCTCCCCTTCCGTTCACTTCCACAAGAGAGTATCTCTTTTGAAAGTTACTAACGGTCCGCACCACAAGAAGGCGGGGTCGGACATTAGGTGCTACGCCTGGCCGGTTCTATGCATCATCACAGGGGATTGGTGCATAGCTCTCCTTCCAGTGACTACCTAGCTACCAGTTACAGACCAATTTTGCACACAATGGGCTAAATGGCCAGGTCACATGGACGCCCAAGGCTCAGAGAAGGTTGGGAGAGGGGACCCACTGGAACAGCTGTTGGGATACAGATGGTAGCCTCCCGTCAAGGCCATCCAGCGTGTTCTTTAACGTGCACAGGGTATGTCTCTCCCTCACACGGGTCCACGGCTTAACGTCCCATGCGACGGACGGCGGCCTTTCCAAGCCCATCGGTGTCCCCTACTGACCGTGGGCAGGGCGGGGAATTTTGCGGAGATAAATCTGAACGCTGACCCAGCTGGGACTCGAACCTGGGAACTGTTAGTTGACAATGCTATGTGTTTTTGTTAAGAGAATTATTGCTGTTTTCCCCTAAAAGCACATTTACAATTATTACAAAACAAATAATTTACGGTGATTTCTGAAAAGGATTACAACTCTCACCTAACACAGAGAGAAACTTTATTTTATCTGCAGCAGAGAGGGCGGGGGTGGCTCAGTCGGTAGCGCGCCAGGCTCGTAATCTGTAGTTCCCAGGTTCGAGTCCCAGCTGGGTCAGAGTTGAGATTTATCTCCGCAAAATTTCCCCGCCCTGCCCACGGTCAGTAGGGGACACCGATGGGCTTGAAAAGGCCGCCGTCCGTCGGATGGGACGTTAAGCCGTGGCCCCGTGTGCGGGAGAGCCATACCCTGATACCCTGTGCACGTTAAAGAACACGCTGGATGGCCTTGACGGGAGGCTACCATCTGTCTCCCAACAGCTGTTCCAGTGGGTCCCCTCCCCCAACCTTCTCTGAGCCTTCGGGGTCCATGTGACCTGGCCATTTAGCCCATGGTGTGCAAAAAAGTGCCGCTCAGAGGTAAAACAACCCAACCCTGCAGCAGAGAGCAGAATTTTTTTTTTTACCCAACAGAGAGATTACAACTGTTGTCTAACAATGAAAATCTGACACCGGCTCACGAGCCAAAAGGAGAACAAAAAAAACAACCGAGTTAAAAGAGATCTGATTTTGCTATTCTCGGATTTGGACGAAACTATCGAGGAATGTAAAAAAAAACAGTGAGAGTACTTTTGTCCGTAGAAAATTCCTATTTTCTTTTTAGGGTTTTATTTAACTGGTTTGCTAACTGCAGAACACAAATCCTTCAACTGTGTCGATTTGCGTATTCCCAAGACCTCTAAGTCATCAGGTATGCATTTATGCAGTGGGGGGATAGCCCCCCCCCTTACCCTCCCACCTCCTGCACTCTCCGGGGAACACAAATCGACCATCCTCTTAACAACTGTAAAATCCCGGTGCCTACTTCCACCTCCGTACCTCCTTTAACCTTTCCCACCACTGTGCGCCCAACAACTGCATTGGAGGCAAGCCGAATCCTACCCTACTCTCCTCCTCCTCCTCCTTTCCCCCCCCCCCCTCTCCCAACCACCACCCCTCCCGTAATGTTCTTGTGCAAATACAGTACACCGAAATTACTCGGGCAGTCTAACATCTCGCAAAAATCGATACTTTTTAATATGCATACCATACCCAAAGAAACACAAAGGCAAAGCCTTCCCCAAATCAATACGACCACGAGGCAGGCGGCCGGGCGAGTCCGTTAGGCCTATCTCGTCGTGCCATATTTCCTCCATGCAAATCGGAAATGGGGCCGGCCCCGCCATCGAGGCACGCGGGATGCCTGCGCACGTGCTCGGCGTCCGAAACGGCAAGCAGCTCCCAGCTAGGCCAGAGAGAGAGAGCGGGGCGGGCGGGCAGGCGTCGCGGCAGCAAAGAGTTCGTTGCTATGAACCCGCCGCCGCGCTGACGGAAAGACACAAGAGATAGCGAACAGCGTTACGGTTTTCAGAGGAGGAGGCGGAAAGGAAAAGGGGTCGTCCAATGTTTCGCTCTGTCTCGTTGTTATGGGCGCGTGGACGGAGCTATGTGTCGAGGGTGCAGGGGGGGAGGGGGGGGAGTAAACGTCAAAATGCTTTTGTATCGAGACAACAGAACGTCGTTTCTAACAATCGCATAATGTGTGTGGTTCAGAAGCGCCGAAATTGGAACGTTTAGAGTTGGATTGTTTTACCTCTGAGCGGCACTTTTCTGCACACCATGGGCTAAATGGTCAGGTCACAAGGACCCCGGAGGCTCAGAGAAGGTTGGGGGAGGGGACCCACTGAAACAGCTGTTGGGAGACATATGGTAGCTTCCCGTCAAGGCCATCCAGCGTGTTCTTTAGCGTGCACAGGGTATGGCTCATCCTCACATGGGACCACGGCTTAACGTCCCATCCGACGGACGGCGGCCTTTCCAAGCCCATCGGTGTCCCCTTCTGACCGTGGGCAAGGCGGGGAATTTTGCGGAGATAAATCTCAACGCTGACCCAGCTGGGACTCGAAACTGGGAACTACAGTTTACGAGCCTGGCACGCTACCGACTGAGCCATCCCCGCCCCTGGAACGTTTAGAAGCAGCAGCCATATCAGCATAAATATATAGGTCGATAAGATATGAATTGATCACATCCTGCAGTAATTCACTAACATCACTGTTACCACACAGAGATATTGCAATTATTACCAGAGAAAACACCATTGTTATTGTCAGCAGACAACTTACCTTATACGTTCTTACCATTCAGAGCGAACATAATTATTGTCATCCAGAAAGACTGACTGTCTGACTGCAAATCTGACTGTCCGTAGAGAATACAATTCTTACCTTACAGAGAAAACACAACTGTTACCATCCACAGAGAACACTATTTTAGCCTTCCAGAAAAAAAAAACAATTTTTATCATTAATAAGAGAGAACACACTTTATCACCGTCTACGGAGAACACACACGAAGCAAAAGAATTTGTTGCCGAATATGAGACGACAGAATTTGTTGCCGAATATGAGACGACAGAATTTGTTGCCGAATATGAGACGACAGAATTTGTTGCCGAATATGAGACGACAGAATTTGTTGCCGAACGGGAGACGACAGAATTTGTTGCCGAATATGAGACGACAGAATTTGTCGCCGAACGGGAGACGACAGAATTTGTCGCCGAACGGGAGACGACAGAATTTGTTGCCGAACGGGAGACGACAGAATTTGTTGCCGAACAGGAGACGACAGAATTTGTTGCCGAACAGGAGACGACAGAATTTGTTGCCGAACAGGAGACAGCACGATTTCTGCCAATATGAAAGTACAAAATTGTTGCCGGTATGAGGACAACACAACTGTTGCCTAACATGAGACTATAAAAATGTTACCACAAGAGTGAAAACAATTGCTATCAACCAGTGGTCATTTAGCCCATTGTGTGAGAAATAATTGCGAATCAGAGACAAAACAACCCAATCCCGAGTCTTCAACAGCCTCGAGATTCAGTCGCTGGATTCAGCTCCCCCCCCCCCCCTGGTGTCACTTTCCTCATCATGCCCAATAAAACTCCCATCCCGTCCCATCTTTCCAGACTCCTCCACATACACTGTTTTATTGGTCTCGTCATTTAAGTATTCTGCCATTGGCTATAACCGATAGTCAGACAGCTTCGCATACTTTGCTGGGCACGAACAATGGACGTTAACTCACGTCAGTCAATCCGCCAAATAGCCTCATTTGCATACAACGGTCTTCAGAGCTATTACCAGCACATCATCGTCACTTGGGAGCTGTGCTTTGGACACCTCAGCCAACCGAGCATTCACACGACGCAAGAAAGTAATTTATACGAGAAAAATCTTCAATTCGTTCCCCAAAACAGCGAAATATCACTTAAAATATGTTTTGTTCATTTCGGGGCTAAATGGGGGTTTGTTTTGGAGCTTTTTTGGGATTAGGTTATTTTATCTCTGAGCGGCACTTTTTTGCGCACAGTGGGATAAATGACCAGGTCACAAGGACCCCATAGGCTCAGAGAAGGTTGGGGGATAGGACCTACTGGAACAGCTGTTGGGAGACAGATGGTAGCCTCCCCGTCAAGGGGGACGGGGGTGGTTCAGTCCGTATCGCCCCAGGCTCGTAATCTGCAGTTTCCAGGTTCGAGTCCCAGCTGGGTCAGCGTTGAGATTTATCTCCGCATAACTCCCCGCCCTGCCCACGGTCAGTAGGGGACACCGATGGGCTTGGAATAGGCCGCCGTCCGTCGGATGGGACGTTAAGCCGTGGCCCCTTGTGCGGGAGAGCCATACCCTGTGCACGTTATAGAACACGCTGGATGGCCTTAACCTGCGCTACCATCTGTCTCCCAACAGCTGTTCCAGTAGGTCCCCTCCCTCAACCTTCTCTGAGCCTTCGGGGTCCATGTAACCTGGCCATTTAGCCCATGGTGTGCAAAAAAAGTGCCGCTCAGAGGTAAAACAACCCAACGTTAAAGAACACACTGGATGGCCTTGACGGGAGGCTACCATCTGTCTCCCAACAGCTGTTCCAGTGGGTCCCTCCCCCAACCTTCTCTGAGCCTTCGGGGTCCTTATGACCTGGCCATTTAGCCCATGGTGTGCAAAAAAGTGCCGCTCAGAGGTAAAACAACCCAACGTTAAAAAACACACCGGATGGCCTTGACGGGAGGCTACCATCTGTCTCCCAACAGCTGTTCCAGTGGGTCCCCTCCCCCAAGCTTCTCTGAGCCTTCGGCGTCCATGTGACCTGGCCATTTAGCCCATAGTGCGCAAAAAAGTGCCGCTCAGAGGTAAAACAACCCAACCCACATATTTGAATATACTCTCCCAATACTTTGTGTTACGTACTACTTATGAGGATATATTTACACGGAACATTTACTAGAGTGATTTCTAAATGAAATAACTAAATGTGGAACATACCGTTAAAACGAAAATGTTCGTGGTACTGTTGCAGCATGAAGCACTTGATCGTTCATAGTCACCAAAAGTGGTCATTACATTTAGTTGCCGCGATGCGTAAGAAGCAAAAACCGACCGTTGTAACCCTTAACGGGCTGGCAAAAGCGGACACACGGAAAGAAGATGCTTGACAAGGATGCAGGAGCATCCGTCATTTGAAGCGATGCCATTTTTTTAGTGCACGACTGGAATAATGACTTCCTCTGTTCCAGGCTGTTTGGAATGAAGCTTAAAAAGCTTTAATTGAGACCTCAGCAATAAGCTTTACGAAAGGATAGCGACGATGGAGGAGTAGGATACTAACGACTTGTTAAAATGGAGGAGAAATTAAAAAAAAATAGCGAATTTAGCCATTATTTGCAAAGATGCATCACAGTCGTATTATGCTGCTTGTCATCATTGTAGAACAGAGGATAACATTATGTGAATGTGGTTTTTAACTTACGGTGATGGGTTGGGTTGTTTTACCTCTGAGCGGCCCTTTTTTTGCACACCATGGGCTAAATGGCCAGGTCACAAGAACCCCGAAGGCTAAGAGAAGGTTGGGGAAGGGGACCCACTGGAACGGCTGTTGGGAGACAGATGGTAGCCTCCCGTAAAGGCCATCAAGCGTGTTCTTTAACGTTGGGTTGTTTTACCTCTGAGCGGCACTTTTTTGCACACCATGGGCTAAATGGCCAGGTCACATGGACCCTGATGGCTCAGAGGTTGAGGGAGGGGACCCACTGGAACAGCTGTTGGGAGACAGATGGTAGCCCCCCGTCAAGGCCAACCAGCGTGTTCTTTAACGTGCACAGGGTATGGCTCTCCCGCACACGGGGCCACGGCTTAACGTCCCATCCGACGGACGGCGGCCTTTCCAAGCCCATCGGTGTCCCCTACTCACCGTGGGCAGGGCTGGGAATTTTGCGGAGATAACTTACGGTGATGTATAAGGTCGTTTTATGTATTGTAAAAGGGTACTAGTAGTTGGGGCGGGGTCGTTCAGGCGATACCGCGCCTGGCTCGTAATCTGTAGTTCCCAGGTTCGAGTCCAGCTGGATCAGTGGTGAGATTTATCTCTGCACAACTCTCCGCCCTGCTCTCAGTCGAAGGGGACGTCGATGAGCTTGGAAATACAGCCAACCGTCGGATGGGGACGTTAAGCCGTGGTCCCGTGTGCGGGAGAGCCATACCCTGTGCACGTTAAAGAACACGCTGGATGGCCTTGACCGGAGGCTACCATCTGTCTCCCAACAGCTGTTCCAGTGGGTCCCCTCCCCCAACCTTCTCTGAGCCTTCGGGGTCCTTGTGACCTGGACATTTAGCCCATGGTGTGCAAAAAAGTGCCGCTCAGAGGTAAAACAACCCAACGTTAAAGAACACGCTAGATGGCCTTGACGGGAGGCTACCATCTGTCTCCCAACAGCTGTTCCAGTGGGTCCCCTCCCCCAACCTTCTCTGAGCCTTCGGGGTCCTTGTGACCTGACCATTTAGCCCATGGTGTGCAAAAAAGTGCCGCTCAGAGGTAAAACAACCCAACGTTAAAGAACACGCTGGATGGCCTTGACGGGAGGCTACCATCTGTCTCCCAACAGCTGTTCCAGTGAGTCCCCTCCCCCAACCTTCTCTGAGCCTTCGGGGTCCTTGTGACCTGGACATTTAGCCCATGGTGTGCAAAAAAGTGCCGCTCAGAGGTAAAACAACCCAACGTTAAAGAACACGCTGGATGGCCTTGACGGGAGGCTACCATATGTCTCCCAACAGCTGTTCCAATGGGTCCCCTTCCCCAACCTTCGGGGTCCTTGTGACCTGTCCATTTAGCCCATGGTGTGCAAAAAAGTGCCGCTCAGAGGTAAAACAACCCAACATCACTTTCCTTTTTCAATGTGTACACAAAAAAAAAAATGGCAAATTTTTGAAAATATCGATCGCATTGTTAAACCCCACATACAAAAAAAAAATCTTCGCTTACATCTGTCCCGTGGATATTCTACTTCACACATCTTCATTAAATCAGTCATATTTTTCCCTCTTCCACAAAAACACTTAAAATTTCCCTCCTCTCATCCCTACTTACCTCCATCTAACAGCCCCCCAATACCCTCAACCCCCACCCCCACCCTAACATTTAACCGGAAATGAGTGAACACAGCTTGTTAGAAAACGTCACAAACATGAATCACTAGCGTTATATCCCCCCTTCCATTCCGTCTTTTCCTGCCATCTAAGGAATGCAGCCTTCGATTTTGGCGAACGGCCAATCATACTTTAAACATTACAGAGGTTAAATCAGAAAAATACGAAAACGGGAAAAAAAAAAAATTCGAAGGAAAAAAAATAAAAACTCAAGAAAACATCCCTCGTGCCGAAGTTAACGTTAAATATAGCTTCCAGCTCGTGGTATTTTTTTTCCGTTATGACTTCCATGTACGCTATCTATTTTCTCAGTCCTAATAAAGAACAAACATGAAAACCGTCTTACGTCAGGGTCTCGTGATTCTGCTGTGGCTCTGTTGTTCGTTTCTGACCAATTATAAATCATCAAAGGCCAGGTGACGTCACCCCTGAAGCGAACTGCACTGTCTCGCGTGAGCAATTTGTTATCGATCGCGTGGCAGCAGGGTTTGATTTGCCATTGGTTCGAGGCTAAGACCGCGTGGCCCCCAGACGCTCCTCCACTGCACAATGACTGGTGCCTACACTGAATAATTAAAGCTGAGGAAAATAATCAATACTACTGGCAAGCCGGGGGTCTTTTTTTTATATATTGATTACTGTACATTAATGATTACTCCCCTGTGTTCGAGGCTTGCTATCATCCTCTGCGCTCAGCGATAGATTGGGACACTGAAATTAAATAGAAACGTGACCTTACGGTATATCTGTTTTGGAAAGATATATATATTAAAAAAAGTTTATGTTTTTTATTTGCGTTTCGTATTCTCTGTTGTGTTACTGATGCGAATGCCCAAGCCCCCCACCGAAAAAAAAAAATGAAATTGCATTATAGAAGTAGGAGAGGTTAGATTTATTTTTTAAATATAAGCTGAATTTCACGTTTTAGCGTTTGATGACGTGACGTTTCGCGTATGACCTCTGTGACCTCTACTCGACTGAGGTGGGTTGGGTTGTTTTACCTCTGAGCGGCACTTTTTTACACACAATGGGCTAAATGGCCAGGTCACATGGACCCCGTAGGCTCAGAGAAGGTTGGGGGAGGGGACCCACTGGAACAGCTGTTGGGACACAGATGATAGCCTCCCGTCAAGGCCATCCAGCGTGTTCTTTAACATGCACAGGGTATGGCTCTCCCGCACACGGGACCACGGCTTAACGTCCCATCCGACGGGCGGCGGCCTTTCCAAGCCCATCGGTGTTCCCTACTGACCGTGGGCAGGGCGGGGAATTTTGCGGATAATTTTTTTTGTTTGCATTTCGTATTCTCTGTTGTGTTACTGATGCGAATGCCCAAGTCCCCCACCGAACAAAAAAATGAAATTGCATTATAGAAGTAGGAGAGGTAAGATTTATTTTTTAAATATAAGCTGAATTTCACGTTTTAGCGTTTAATGACGTGACGTTTCGCGTATGACCTCTACTCGACTGAGGTGGATTCGTTCAGATGATACACGTTGGCCCAAATATGATGATGACCTGTTGACAAAATATTGCAAAATTCGCTTTCGAGTGTTACAAAATTAGCCTGGCATCAGTAAGTTAGATTGTTTTATTACATTGAGGGGCACTTTTTTCCGCACAATGGGCTATATCGGCAGGTCACAAGGACTCCAAGAGATCAGAGAATGTTAGAAGAAGGTTGTGTTGTTTTACCTCTGAGCGGCACTTTTTTTGCACACCGTGGGCTAAATGGCCAGGTCACATGGACTCCAAAGGCTCAGAGAAGGTTGGAGGAGGGGACCCACTGGAACAGCTGTTGGGAGACAGATGGTAGCCTCCCGTCAAGGCCATCCAACGTGTTCTTTAAAGTGCACAGGGTATGGCTCTCCCGCACACGGGGCCACGGCTTAACGTCCCATCCGATGAACGGCGTTCTTTTCAAGCCCATTGATGTCCCCTACTGACCGTGGGCGGGGAAATTTGCGGAGATAAATCTCAAAGCTGATCCAGATGGGACTCGAACATGGGAACTACAGCGCGTTACGGACTGGGCCACCCCCGCCCCGGTTGGAAGGAGACCCACTGGATTGGCGTTAGGAAACAGGTGATATTCTCCCGTCAAGGCCATCCAGAGGGGGCGGGGGTGGCTCAATCGGTAGCGCGCCAGGCTCGTAATCTATAGTTCCAAGGTTCGAGTCCCAGCTGGGTCAGCGTTGAGATTTATCTCAGAAAAAATCTCCTCCCTGTCCACGGTCAGTAGGGGAGACCGATTGGCTTGGAAAGGCAGCTGTCCGTCGGATGGGACGTTAAGCCGTGGCCCGTGTGCGGGAGAGCCATACCCTTTGCACGTTAAAGAACACGTTGGATGACCTTGACGGGAGGCTACGTCTGTCTCCCAACAGCTGTTCCAGTGGGTCCCCTCCCCCAACCTTCTCTGAGCCTTCGGGGTCCATGTGATCTGGCCATTTAGCCCATGGTGTGCAAAAAAGTGCCGCTCAGAGCTAAAAAACAAACCAACAACCCAGCGATCCAGAGTGTACTTTAACGTTGAATTGTATTGACTCTGAAACGATACTTCAGTGACTCCCTTTTTTTAACACAACGGGCTAAATGGTCAGGTCACAAGACACCGATGTTCTTGAAAAGGCCGCCGTCCATCAGATAGGATGTTAAGCCATGGCGCCGTGTGCGGGAGAGCCCTGTGAACGTTAAAGAACACGCTGGATGGCCTTGACAGGAGGCTACTATATGTCTTCCACCAGTTTTCCAGTGATTCCCCTCTCCCCAACCTTCTCTGAGCCCTCGGGGTCCTTGTGACTGGCCATTTAGCCCATTGTATGCAAAAAGTGCCATTCAGAGGTAAAAACCCTCAAGCAACAAGTTAGCAATGAGGTCTGCAAATGTTTGACCTCATTGTTGATATGCCATAGAAAATATTTGCGAGAAAAACCTCAGTAGAAGGATGGCACAAGATAGGAAACATTTATTCTACATCTGGGGCCCGAAACAGGGTCCCTTTAATCTGCAGCACAGCACGCTAACCATTCGGTCACCAAGACTGGTTAAAAACGCGCATTAAAATAATTCAAATAGCTCACGTGCTATGAAAGTTAGACAATAATCCGAGTAATGTCAGCAGGTTAGGATATAAAAAAAATCGGGGGGGGGGGGGGGGGGGGGAAGCCATGAAATACAATCGAGCCGGTAAAATGAGTCATTATTGGATTTCCCATTCAGCATAGCATGTCGCAGGTCTTTAAAAATTTCTTCAAAAATGCATGAAATGTAAATTTTAAGTTTTTTCCCTATTACTCTTACTAGATTCTGAAAGGGGGGCATTGTTCAATCCCCCCCCCTAGATTAGGCGGTTGGTTCCAAAAAATTACCTATTGGGAGGGGGGTTGGGTTGTTTTACCTCTGAGCGGCACTTTTTTGCACACAATGGGCTAAATGGCCAAGTCACATGAACCCCGAAAGCTCAGAGAAGGTTGGGGGAGGGGACCCACTGGAACAGCTGTTGGGAGACAGATGGTAGCCTCCCGTCAAGACCATCCAGCGTGTTCTTTAACGTGCACAGGGTATGGCTCTCCCGCACACGGGGCCACGGCTTAACGTCCCATCCGAAGGACGGCGGCCTTTCCAAGCCCATCGGTGTCCCCTACTGACCGTGGGCAGGGCGGGGAATTTTGCGGAGATAAATCTCAACGCTGACCTAGCTGGGACTCGAACCTGGGAACTACAGATTACGAGCCTGGCGCGCTACCGACTGAGCCACCCCCGCCCCTGTATGTTTGGGTGAAATAAACTTATTCAATTCAATATTAGAAACAAAATCATCCATTCTTTATCTGAGACTCAAACCAAAGTTCCATTTGACTATTAGAAAATAAAATTCAACCCAAATGTCACTTAATAACTACAGCTCTTCAAATTTCAGTGGAATGTTTTGGGTATTTTCTCAAATATCTATAACGCCAACGACAAAATATAAGAACTGAAATACTGGTTGGATTTTTCTAAGCCTGCATAGGCTACAATATGTATATAAAGCACTGTAGAGGTCATCTGCAGACTCAAAGCATATAGTCCATAAAGACGTTTTTGCCACCACCAGAATGGCTGCGCTACAAAATCTGATTAGAACAATCGGATTTCTTTTCAGCAAAAATATGTTCAAAAGAAAACGGTCGCGAATGAAATAGCATTTTAGCCTTTTTCAGTAAACATCCTGGCCTAACCACCAAAAGCCGGATATCAAATAATGCGTCATCCGAAGATAAATACAAAACTAAAAGGGAGTGGCAAATTTCCTAACAATCATTCACTTCAATGGCAGGCGATTTTGAAATCAAAGAACTTTTATGATGTGTGGGAGTCAATTATTCTGTTACCAAACACTCGTCATTAAGATGACTGATTGCGATATTTTTCTCCTTTTTTTATCATTGGACGAATGGCATCAACTTCGTCGAGCACGAGATCTCAAGAATCCAAGTGACAATTTGTTCGAAACAGCGTAGGTGACGAATTTATTTATTGACGGATGATTTATCCGATGCGAAAAAGGGAGATTTTTGAGATAAGCGTTAGTTGTTATTTTTTGCCAAATCACACGACAAATCACATGCAGGAAATGTTTTCTGTGAAGATTTGCGTCACTCATGGGGAAAATGAAATGTCACTAAATAACAAGAGAATGATAGATTCGATAAAGACACAACAGAAAATACGTATCGTCATTTACGCCATTTGGCTCAAGTTTAATTAATGATTTGCAGCTTAACAAATATATCACTTCCTCTTAATGTTTATGTGGTAGAATATCTTCCTTAAGAGACCTATTCTTTAATGTATATCGTAAATTCCCACCATTTAATTTCTTAATAGTAACAGGATGAACACGAAAATTAAAAAAGGTCTTATCACAATTAATTATTTCCTGCTTCTAGAAATGCACTTTGAAATTCGTTTTATTTCCAATCTTCAAAATAGCTGTCTAGGTTACAAACATTTTCTATAACCAAGGATATTTAATAAATATTGAAAACTTTCACCGTAGTGGCGCTGCGGTATTGAACTAGCCAACAACAATGGCGGACAGCGCGCTAGAACGTTTGAAGGAAACGGTAGTGAAGAATTATTAGAATTTAGAAAGTAATCAGCTAGTCCTTATGGTGAGATACGTTTTTGGTTACCATTATAAAAAAAATTGTATAGTATAAAGTTCTGTGATGTATAATAATGTTTCAATTTATATTAGCTGGATCTCATAAATGTGCGATGTTCGCCGTTTCGTATTTACTATAACTCGAATATTTAAACAGTAGATTGCTGTTCTAAGATAAACAAAATTGACGAATGTTACTGGATTATTTATAGTCTTAAAATATACACTTATTTTACTAAATAGTTTTAAATAATACTCAATATTTAAGTTTTAAATATTTATGAATGGCATTGCTGCTACTATTCATAATAACTCTAAATAATACCCAAATGTGTTGGCTATGTTCCTCAAATCCGCTGCTAACCATGAACAACGTTTATTATACACTGAAGTGCCACTGAATTATGGATAGCAACCTAGTAACGTGTTGGACCCCCTCTGGCCCTAATAACGGCTGCCACACGACGAGGCAAGAACTCCACAAGCTTGTGTAAATGTTCCACAGGTATAGTGACCCATGCATCCTCCAGAGCTGTCCATAATTCTCTGAAGGTCGTCGCTGATGGGATATGAGCCCAAACACTCTGTTCGACGGTATCCAAAAAATTTTCGATAAGGTTTAAATCGGCTTCTAGATGGTCAATTCATTATTTCAAAGTCAGCAGAATGTTCCAGCAACCACGCAGTAGCCAAACTGGACCTGTGAGACGAACAGTTGTCTTGCTGGTAGACGCCATCTCCATTGGGATGCATGATGGCCATAAATGGTCAGCCATGAGTTCTATGTTCTGGGATGCATTGAGAATCATCGGTACACGTACCAAAGGTCCCACAGATATCCAACTGAAGACATTCCAAGCCATCACTGAGCCACCACCAGCTTGTACTCTTCCAACCTGACATGCAGGATCCATGGCTTCATGAGATTGGCACCATACCCTCAGTCTCCCATCGGCGTGATGAAGTTTAAATCGGGATTCACTCCAGGTTATCCGTTGAAAATTTTTGATGATACAGTTTCGATGTTCTTTAGCCCAGGCAAGGCATTAAGCACGGTGTTGTGCCGTTAGAAGTGGGACTCTCGTAAGTCAGCAGTTCCCAAAGCTGAGACGAAGTGAGCACTGCACGGTCTGTGCACTGACTTCCCAGCTGGAACCCGCATTCAGATGGGAGGTGATTTCAGATAATGTCTGGCCCCTATCGGTCCTTACGATGCAGGTCAGACAGCGAAGCCCACGATCATTCAAGGCTTTTGTCCGGGGGCTTGTTTTTTTGCCGGAATTTTCATATTCCTGGAAACCTCTCGAAACTGTCGTACCAGAAAATCCAAGTTCGTTGACAATTTCGGAGATCGGATTGGATTGGATTGTTTTACCTCTGAGCGACACTTTTTTGCACACCATGGGCTAAATGGCCAGGTCACATGGACCCCGAAGGCTCAGAGAAGGTTGGGGGAGGGGACCCACTGGAACAGCTGTTGGGAGACAGATGGTAGCCTCCCATCAAGGCCATCCAGCGTGTTCTTTAACGTTGGGTTGTTTTACCTCTGAGCGGCACTTTTCTTGCACACCATGGGCAAGTGGCCAGGTCACATGGACCCCCAAAGGCTCAGAGAAGGTTGGGAGAGGGGACCCACTGGAACAGCTGTTGGGAGACAGATAGTAGCCTCCCGTCAAGGCCATCCAGCGTGTTCTTTAACGTGCACAGGGTATGGCTCTCCCGCACACGGGGCCACGGCTTAACGTCCCATCCGACGGACGGCGGCCTTTTCAAGCCCATCGGTGTCTCCTACTGACCGTGGGCAGGGTGGGGAAATTTTGCGGAGATAAATCTCAACGCTGACCCAACTGGGACTCGAACCTGGGAACTACAGATTACGAGCCTGGCGCGCTACCGACTGAGCCACCCCCCCCCCCGCCCCTTTCGGAGATCGAGTGTCCCATCCATTGGGCACCTACAATCTGCCCTCTGTCAAATGCATCTAAATCCCGCTCCTTTCCCATTACACTTCTAACGAAGAATGCTTGGGGAAGCCAAAGCTCACACCTATATGTGACCAGAGTTTCAGCCATGCATGCGCAAATGCGGGACTTGAGGTACTGAATTTCGATAATGTCTCCTATCCCTAATTCAATGGCATTTCAGTGTATAATAAATTTTTAAGTACCATTTTTTTTTTAGAATATAATTTTTATTCATAAGATTAAAGAATACAAATACAATTACAATTTGACCCGCAAAGCTAAATAGCTTATCTGCAGGAAAATGAATAAATTATATTAACATAGGTCATTCAGCCACAAAAATGGTGTACATCAAATAAATCCACAAAACACAACACATAAAAATCAGCTAACTAGAAAATACCAAATAATTTTTTAATTCCATTTTAAGTCTTCTAAAAGAATCTATATTTAGTAATTCTTTTGGAATAGCATTAAATATCAGTGGTACTTGATATTCGGAGGTATGTTTCCCGTAATTATTTCGAAAATTTGGCAATTTGTAATAACCTTGGTTTTGAAGTCTTGTATTTTTATTATGTTGAATTTTTAGTTTGTAAGTTTCTTCAAAAAATTTTTTAATTATTACATTATATTTATAAAAATTGCTGTAGGACAAAAGATTTAAAAATTTTAATCTATCGGTAGAAGTTTTATAAATTTTTTGCAAATGAGACGGAATAATATTTTTAGCTATTATAGACTGCAGTTTTTCTATTTTATTTATGTTAGTTAAGTTAGTTGTTCCATGCACAATTATTCCATAATTTAAAATAGATTCGCATATTGCTTTATAAAATAGTACACGTTTCCATATTTAATACGTATACGTTTTTCACAATATAGTCTGAATTTTTTTTATTGCACCTTTTTCAAATTTTGGAATTTTTTTTGTTTCGGACCAAAAGGTCAAATCATTAACATAGACTGAAAATTTGTGAGTTTTATTAATAAATGCTGGTAAATTGTGTAAATAAATTAAAAAGATAGTCCTGCACTGAAGACGAAAGACTTACTGTATTGGTGAAAAATCGAGATTTAGATTTCATTGAGATCTTTATTTACTGTTTAATTTTTCTCTAAAAAACTTATTTTAGATGTTGCGCAACTTCGAGGTGTAGATTCCAATGACGTAACGCGAAAATTCTCTAAGAATTAGAAATACAATCTTCCTGAATTTGTCAAGCAAGTGTCATTTGATTTTGTCAATTTGGATACCATTCAAGTCTTTGGGTATTCTGCTTAATGTTTTTGATATTTTGAAATAAAGCATATTTTTGTACCTTTATATATACACACACACACATAGGCAGGTTATTTAGCCCAAGTTTATTTAATGCAAATTTATTTAATGATTATTTTACAATGAAGGTTGGGTTGTTTTACCTCTGAGCGGCACTTTTTTGCACACCCTAGGCTAAATGGCCAGGTCACATGGACCCCGAAGGCTCAGAGAAGGTTGGGGGAGAGGACCCACTGGAACAGCTGTTCGGAGACAGATGGTAGCCTCCCGTCAAGGCCATCCAGCATGTTCTTTAACGTTGCGTTGTTTTACCTCTGAGCTGCACCTTTTTTGCACACGATGGGTTAAATGGCCAGGTCACAAGGACCCTGAAGACTCGGAGAAGGTTGGGAGAGGGGATCCACTAGAATAGCTGTTGGTATACAGATGGTAGCCTCCCGTCAAGGCCATCCAAAGTGTTCTTTAACGTGCACAAAGTACGGTTCTCTCTCACTCGGGGCCACGGCTTAACGTCCCATCCGACGGACGACGCCTTTCCAAGCCCATCGGTGTCCCCTTCTGACCGTGGGCAGGGCGAGGAATTTTGCGGAGATAAATCTCAACGCTGACCCAGCTGGGACTCGAAACCTGGGAACTACAGATTACAAGTCTGGCGCGCTACCGACTGAGCCACCCCCGCCCCTTTTACAATGAAAGTTGTGCACAAAGGTTTTTAGCTAAGTAAATAAATGTAATATGAACACATCCAAAATAAGCTTTCTAGAAAAAAAATAGGATGAGTGGGGGAGACTGGATTTTCATTGCAGTGCAATATTTCCTCCTTTTTTTTTCAAAAGGCGTTAAAAGTTTTCTTGAAAAATCATGGAATAAAAGTTTATAATTTTTTCCTTTGCTCTATTAACCTGGGGCGGGGGTGGCTCAGTCGGTAGCGCGTCAGGCTCGTAATCTGTAGTTCCCAGGTTCGAGTCCCAGCTGGGTCAGCGTTGAAATTTATCTCCGCAAAATTCCCCGCCCTGCCCACGGTCAGTAGGGGACACCGATGGGCTTGGATAGGCCCCCGTCCGTCGGATGGGACATTAAGCCGTGGCCCCATGTGCGGGAGAGCCATACCCTGTGCACGTTAAAGAACACACTGGATGGCCTTGACGGGAGGCTACCATCTGTCTCCCAACAGCTGTTCCAGTGGGTCCCCTCCCCCAACCTTCTCTGAGCCTCCGGGGTCCATGTGACTTGGCCATTTAGCCCATGGTGTGCAAAAAAGTGCCGCTTAGAGGTAAAACAACCCAACCCAAACCTTTTTCTTTCAAAGGGCGTTAAAAGTTTTCTTGAAAAATCATGGAATAAAAGTTTATAATTTTTTTCTTTTGCTCTATTAAAACCATTACTCGCATTTTCAAAAGGGAAGGAATATGGTTCCTTCCCCCTACATCCGAACCTGGCTAGAGGCGATGCAAAATGCTAATCTTCAAAGACATTTGTCATTTTCCGACTTTAGCACCCCCTAACGATTAAAATTCGAACTAATGACAATATTGTCAACAATAAATTCACAGATTACCTGTTGACATATATAATTCAAGAAATAATTTTGTGCAAAAAGTGAGTTTCGCGCCGATCATTCGGATTCTAACCCATGCCTCCCATTTACAATGCAAGGTAGCTTATTTTTTTCTAGAAAGCTGTCCTTAAACCCTTAACCCGGTGAGAAAGCGGGGGGGGGGGGGGGGCACCGATTGGCTTGGAAAGGCCGAGTGACACTTTTCTTTGCACACAATGGGCTAAATGGCCAGATCACAAGGACCAAGAAGGATCACAGAAGGTTGGGAGAACGGGACCCACTGGACAGATGGTAGCCCCCATCAAGACCATCCAGCGTGTACTTTAATTGCACAGGGTTGGGTTGTTTTTACCTCTGAGCTGCACTTTTTGCACACCATGGGCTAAATGGTCAGGTCACAAGGACCCCGAAGGCTCAGAGAAGGTTGGGAGAGGGAACCCACTGGAACAACTGTTGGGAGACAGATGGTAGCCTCCCGTCAAGGCCATCCAGCTTGTTCTTTAACGTGCACAGAGTATGGCTCTCCCGCACACGGGGCCACGGCTTAACGTCCCATCCGACGGAAGACGGCCTTTCCAAGCCCATCGGTGTCCCCTACTGACCGTGGGCAGGGCGGGGAATTTTGCGGAGATAAATCTCAACGCTGACCCAGTTGGGACTCGAATCTGGGAACTACAGATTACGAGCCTGGCGCGCTACCGACTGATCCACCCCCGCACCAGATCACAAGGACCAAGAAGGATCACAGAAGGTTGGGAGAACAGGACCCACTGGTCAGATGGTAGCTCCCATCAAGACCATCTAGCGTGTACTTTAATGTGCACAGGGCTGGGTTGTTTTACCTAAGAGCAACACTTTTTTTGCACACAACAGGCTAAATAGCCAGGTCACAAAGACTCCAGAAGCTCAGAGAAGGTGGGGGGAGGGGACCCGCTTAGCAACTGTTGGAGTCCCGACAAGGCTATCCATCGTGTTCTTTAACATGCACAGGGTATAACTCCCACACAAGGAACCGCGGCTTAACGTCCCACCAGACGGGCGGCCGTCTTCCCAAGCCCATTAGCGTCCACTAATGACCGGGGCATAGCGGAGAGTTTTGCAGAGATATGTCTCAACGCTAACCAAGCTGGGACTCGAACCTGGGAACTGCAGATTACGAGCCTGGTGCGCTAACTCTAAACCATCCCCAACCGATCGTTGCACCGCTGGATGGCCTTGACGGGAGGCTACCATCTGTCTCCCAACAGCTGTTCCAGTGGGTCCCCTCCCCCAACCTTCTCTGAGTCTTCGGGGTCCTTGTGACCTAGCCATTTAGCCCATGGTCTGCAAAAAAGTGCCGCTCAGAGGTAAAACAATCCAACGTTAAAGAACACACTGGATGGCCTTGACGAGAGGCTACCATCTGTATCCCAACAGCTGTTCCAGTGGGTCCCCTCCCTCAACCTTCTCTGAGTCTTCGGGGTCCTTCTGACCTGGCCATTTAGCCCATGGTGTGCAAAAAAAGTGCCACTCAGAGGGTAAAACAACCCCATCTTGTTTTAATTTAGCCCACTGTATACCTAAAAATGCCGATCAAATGAAACATCCAACTTTTTTAAAACAATTATTTTTTAGTAGTTTTTTTTAAAAACATCGATCTAACGGATCATTTATTGCTGCAAAACGATCCTGCCAAAAAAAAAACAACTAAAAATAAGAAACAGATAAGCACACGATTCGCTTGGCAACAAAAAATCTAACAACCTACACCACCCCCTAAGAAAATCCAATATGCATCAACAGTTCGAAGTAACTTTCCAATACCAGTTTCACAAATCAATAATTATCTTTAATAAGTTCCTACCGAAAGAGTCTTTTCTTCATTAAGCCGACCGACAGAATAGGAAAGAAAAAAAATGTTAAAACTTCCAACATGCTTCTCTGCATATTAAACGACACAAACATGGACTCACCGGCTTCTTTTCCTACTTATATCTTCCTCTACCCTAACCCCCCCCCCCCCCTCCTGCGGCACCCACACCACCACCCTCCTTAACACCCCTCTAATCAGCTTTCGCTCGACCTCTGAGTTAATGCCACGCGATCGATATATCGATTAAACGCTGCACTATTCATTTGTAAAACGATTGTCATCAAGCTATCTGTAATCGATTCCAAGAATCTGTTGTTCTACGAAAACCAGAATGAAATTCGATCCATACACACACACCCAAACCATCACCACCACCAACAGTTGGAAGTCAGGGGGAAAGACAAAGGGTGTCCCTTCGTGGCAAGTGGCATTGAAAACTGCTGGAGGAACAATGGTATTTCCGAAATCAAGCTGGGAGCATTTTCCAAGCCCATTATAAACCTCAAATCAGGCAGTTCGCGAAACGCATTACCGCCAGACAGGCAGCCATAGCATTCTTTTCAAGCGAAATTGCTGCGATGACCACTAATAAGGGGTGGGGGTCAATTTCTGACCTCATTACTTTTTGAAGGATTGGGTTGTTTTACCTCTGAGCGGCACTTTTTTGCACACAATGGGCTAAATGGCCAGGTCACAAGGACCCCGAAGGCTCAGAGAAGGTTGGGGGAGGAGACCCATTGGACAGCTTTTGGGAGACAGATGGTAGTCTCCCATCAAGGCCATCCAGTGTGTTCTTTAAGGTTGGGTTGTTTTACCTCTGAGCGGCACTTTTTTGCACACCATGGGCTAAATGGCCAGGTCACAAGGACTCCGAAGGCTCAGAGAAGGTTGGGGGATGGAACCCACTGGAACAGCGGTTGGGAGACAGATGGTAGCCTCCCGTCAAGGCCATCCAGTGTGTTCTCTAACGTGCATAAGGTGTGGCTCTCCCGCACACAGGGTCACGGTTTAACGTCCCATCCGACGGACGGTGACCTGTCCAAGCCCATCGGTGTTCCCTATTGACCGTGGGTAGGGCGGTGAATTTTGCGGAGATAAATCTCAACGCTGATCCAGCTGGGACTCGAACCTGGGAACTCAGATTAGGAGCCTGGCGCGCTACCGACTGAGTACTAATAGATTTTTTAGATACTAATACAATATTACTCTCTTCATTTCCCAAATGATTAGTCAGTTCGATTTGTAATTGTTAGAGGGTGCTAAACGAGGAAAAATAAAAATTTCGTTTTTTAATTATGAAAACGGCCATCCCATAATGTTAGAGGAGAGAGATATACGATGCTGTTCTGGTGTTAGCTATGCAGAAGACCTAAGTTGGGTTGGGTTGTTTTACCTCTGAACTGCACTTTTTTGCACACCGTGGGCTAAATGGCCAGGTCACATGGACCCCAAAGGCTCAGAGAAGGTTGGGGGATGGAACCCACTGGAACAGCGGTTGGGAGACAGATGGTAGCCGCCCGTCAAGGCCATCCAGCGTGTTCTTTAACGTTGGGTTGTTTTACCTGTGAGCGGCACTTTTTTTTGCACACCATGGGGTAAATGGCCAGGTCACATGGACCCCGAAGGCTCAGAGAAGGTTGGGGGAGAGGACCCACTGTAACAGCTGTTGGGAGACAGATGGTAGCCTCCCGTCAAGGCCATCCAGCGTGTTCTTTAACGTGCACAGGGTATGGCTCTCCCGCACACGGGACCACGGCTTAACGTCCCATCCGAAGGACGGCGGCCTTTCCAAGCCCATCGGTGTCCCCTACTGACCGTGGGCAGGGCGGGGAATTTTGCAGAGATAAATCTCAACGCTGACCCAGCTGGGACTCGAACCTGAGAACTACAGATTACGAGCCTGGCGCGCTACCGACTGAGCCACCCCCGCCCCACAGAAGACCTAAGAGTCCAACTGTTAGAAACTAAACAACACCGACAGCCTTGGTATCTGAGGATGCAGTCATTTCTCTGCAAGCCAAGTCTGCACATTCCTCTCTGCCTGAAGGACTCGACCCACCCCTTGGGAGCTATTCATCGAAGCCAATGGCGACTATGATACCTCTAGCATTTCTCTGAAAAGAAATATTGTACAAAGAAGCACACGTTCCGGATCGATTTTTTTCCTTTTTTTAAGTACATAATGTATTGAGGCACAGATGCATCATTTATATGGGTTGGGTTGTTTTACCTCTGAGCGGCACTTTTTTGCACACCATGGGCTAAATGGCCAGGTCACATGGACCCCGAAGGCTCAGAGAAGGTTGGGGGGAGGGGACCCACTGGAACAGCTGTTGGGAGACAAATGGTAGCCTCCCGTCAAGGCCATCCAGCGTGTTCTTTAACGTGCACAGGGTATGGCTCTCCCATACACGGGGCCACGGCATAACGTCCCATCCGACGGACGGCGGCCTTTCCAAGCCCATCGGTGTCCCCTACTGACCGTGAGCAGGGCGGGGAATTTTGCGGAGATAAATCTCAACGCTGACCCAGCTGGGACTCGAACCTAGGAACTACAGATTACGAGCCTGGCGCGCTACCGACTGAGCCACCCCCGCCCCCATTTATATGGGAGTTAAAATAAAAGTAGCTAATCAAGGTCGGTTGGTTGTTTTATCCCTGATGCCAGTTTTTGTTGCACACAGTGGGCTAAATTGCCAGGTCACAAAGACCCCGAGTGCTCATTGAAGGTTTGGGAGGCTGTTAGGAGACAGATGGTACGCCTCCCATCAAGGCCATCCAGAGTGTTCTTTAACTTTGCGGTATTTTATATCTGAGAGGCACTCTTGTTGTACACATTGGGCTAAATGACCAGGTCACAAGGACCCCGATTGCTCAGCGAAGGGAAGGGGTTGTTTTACCTCTGAGTGGCACTTTTTCCTTGCACACAATGGGGTAAATGGCCAGGTCACAAGAACCTCAATGGCTCAGAGAAGAAAGGGGTTGGGATTGTTTTACTTCCGAGTGGCACTTTTTTTCTTGCAAACAATGGACTAATTGGCCAGGTCACAAGGTCCCCAATGGCTCAGAGAAGAAAGGGAAGAACACCTCTGAGTGGCACTATTTTCTTGCACACAATGGGCTAAATGGCCAAGTCACAAGGACCCCGAGAAGTTTCGGCGGCGAAGACCCACTGGAAAGCTGTTAGGAGACAGATGGCAGCCTACGGGCAAGGTCACCCAGCGTGTTCTTTAACGTGTGCAGAGTATGGCTCTTCCAGACACGGGGCCACGGCTTAATGTCCCATACAACGGACGGCGGCTTTTCCAAGCCCATCGGTGTCCACTGCTGACCATGGGCAGGGCGGGGAGTTTTGCGGAGATCGAACCTGGGTACTGCAAATTACGAGCCTGGTGGGCTATAGACCGAACGCCCCCCCCCATCACCACCACCCCCCCACCACCCCAAAAAAAATAAATAAAAAATTCCAAGTATGTCGATTTAGGAGACGGATGCCGAATTACAAGAGTTCAAACTTATCCTCAAATATTTTTGCAATATTTCATTAAAATTTAAACTCTGATTTCTAATTTATTTAACTCTAAGAATTGTTTCACCTGAAAGATTGCCGCTACCTATAAACGTGTACATACACTCACCGCTAAATTTAGCAAGCTGTGGTGATGGAACTATTTCAAGAAGCATTTTTCATTTTAACGATCCCAAAATTCGTCACGATACTTCAAATGTCTCACGAGCTAGCAGCATCACGACCTTGTTCTGGCGGCTCGCGCCTTCCAAGACAATCAAAGGAGTTTCTTCAAGTGGGAGGATTGCATCATTCATTAATTAAAATATTTCGAAAATAATGAAAAAGGTTAGTGCAGGTTTCCCTTTTAATTCGCAGTTCCCTGTCCAAGATTAATGACTCATCGCTTTGTAATTTCGTAAGCACTGGCCTAACGAAACCTTATCAGATTGGAGGAATTCCTTTGGTATTGTATCTGAAGCATCAATCAACCGGAATGCGTCTAAAATGCCTTTCAACTTTCCCCCTACAAAATTAAAAGTATTTTTAGTAATTGAAGAAATGCGTCCCTACTCTGCAAACTTTATTCTCAGTATATGGAATTGATATTTTGTGGTCTTTTCGCTGAGGACTTTGCCTTTCTCGCAGATCTTCGATACGGCGTGTTATGCTGACAGATTGAACCGTTCCTGTTCAGTATGGGACACTGATGGGCTTGGAAAAGCCGTCGTCCCTCTGATGAGGCATGAAGCCGTGGACCATCCAGCATGTGGGGGCGGGGATGGCTCAGTCGGTAGCGCGCCAGGCTCGTAATCTGTAGTTCGCAGGTTCGAGTCCCAGCTGGGTCAGCGTTGAGATTTATCTCCGCAAAATTCCTTGCTCTGCCCACGGTCAGTAGGGGACACCGATGGGCTTGGAAAGGCCGCCGTCCGTCGGATGGGACGTTAAGCCGTGGCCCGAGTGCGGGAGAGCCATACTCTGTGCACGTTAAAGAACACGCTGGATGGCCTTGACGGGAGGTTACCATCTGTCTCCCAACAGCTGTTCCAGTGGGTCCCCTCCCCCAACCTTCTCCGAGCCTTCGGGGTCCTTGTGACCTGGCCATTTAGCCCATTGTGTGAAAAAAAGAGCCGCTCAGAGGTAAAACAACCCAAAGTTAAAGAACACCCTGTGTGGCCTTGACGGGAGGCTACCATCTGTCTCCCAACAGCTGTTCCAGTGGGTCCCCTCCCCCAACCTTCTCTGAGCCTTCGGGGTCCTTGTGACCTGGCCATTTAGCCCATGGTGTGCAAAAAAGTGCCGCTCAGAGGTAAAACAACCCAAAAGCCGTTCTGCGCGGCTACACTAGCGACCTCTGTTAAGATATAGTAAGGGCGCCTCCCCCCCTTCCTACCTCCATGGTTTAAATCTGCCGTTGCCAGATTCCCCCCCCCCCCAATCGCAAAGGATTATTATTTTAAAGTGTCCCACTGCAACTAGGGACCTGATTTTTTTTAACCCAACATGGGGTCAGGCAGAGGAAAACTGCCTACGAAATTGGGGACCGTTCGGCCAAAAACATCGAAAATCAAAGAGTACCAAAATCTGTGGAAATAAAATCTCGATAGTTTGCAACAAAACCACGAGCTATTAAACACTGAAGTCAGCGAAGCCGGGCAATTATTCGTGTTAAATCTGTGCTAAATGGGGAAAGGAACATTAGAACTTACAAAACTAACCTACACGCAGCGAAAAAACAGTATATACTAATTAAAAGGAAGAACCCGGGGAGGCCCCTGTTTGGTTTGTATAATTCCCGAAATCTTATTGCCTTAGTTATTAAATCACTACATTTAAAGTCTGTTTATTATATTCAAATACAACTAAAAATCTGTAACTATATAAAAAAAACGCTTTACAAATCTTGTTGTTGACTTTTTGAGTGTGCTCCCCCAGAAGCCAGTGGCATTTTGCCACCCCACTGTTACGTCCCTGCTGCAGTTTCACTACAGAATAGGGGCGTGGGTGTCTCAGTCGGTAGCGCACCAGGCTCCTAATCTGCAGTTCCCAGGTTTGAGTCCCAGCTGTGTCAGCGTTGAGATTTATCTCCGCAAAATTTCCGGCCCTGCACACGGTCAGTAGGAGACAGCGATGGGCTTGGAAAGGCCACCGTCCGTCGATGGGACTTTAAGCTTTGACCCCGTGTGCGGGACAGCAACACCTTGTGTACGTTGGAGAACACACTGGATGGTCTTGACGGGAGGTTACCATCTGTCTCCCATCCGCTGTTCCAGTGGGTTCCATCCCCCAACCTTCTCTGAGCCTTCGGGGTCCTTGTGACCTGGCCATTTAGCCCATTGTGTGCAAAAAAAGTGCCGCTTAGAGGTAAAACAACCCAACCCAATACAGAATATGCCATCTTCCGATACGGATTACAATGGCCATATCGATACAGAGTACGCTGCGATTTCGATGCCAGGTTTACCGTCATTTCCAATAAGAACTCGTCACTGTTTTTTTAATTCGCAAAAGCGTTTCAATACGGAGTAATGCCGTCGTTTACTAATACGTAATACAAAGCCGTTGGAATGAGAGTGTTTTTTTTTAAAAAAAAGATCGTTGAAATAGAAGGTACAACGAGGGCGAAGTCATTTCGAAGAGGTCGAAAGCCAATCCGCCGAAACAGAGGAGAGAAATCGACAACGGGAGGATGGAAAAAAGAAAGAAAATAATCATAATAAAGAAAGACAGAGAGAGGCATTAGCAAATCCTATGTTGTACACCCTTTTTCCGCACCAGAGAAAAAGTTTCCCCGTCCACGACCGCATGGTGCATTAATCAATGGAGCGGGGAACCCAATCAATACAGGCAATCGATAGGTGGCGTGAGGGTCTCTGCCATCGGCTCGGGCCTCACTTATCGATACTTCATTAAGATTCACGGCATCGCTGCCAACTGTACGGAAGAGAAAGCGACCTGGTTCTAATCTAAAACATAAACAGACGGAATGAAAGAATGGAGAGTGCGAAAGGAGAGACTTCCTCCCCCCCCCCCTCCACACCTTTTGCTTAGAGAGTTTTGTTCTTACAAACAGTCGGATATTGAATATTAGGGGGAAAAACCTTTATGGAAACACTAATAAACAAAATGTTGTTACGACACGCAAACGGCGAAACGAAACAGCTGTAGAAAAGTATCTTGAAATATGGAGCTGATGGTGAGAAGGGAGGCGGAGGAGCAAGGGATGATGGGACGCTGTGCGAATGACTCTTCATCGACCTTGGGAATTTTTTTTTTATTATTTTCAATACGAATTTTGATATATGTTGACGCAGAACTCATTTTTTTTTTTCCTAACCATTTCTAAGGAAGAGAATATATTTGGGTTGTTTTACCGTTCAATGGAGCTTTTGTTTTTAGGGCACATACTGGGTTAAATTTCCCAGGTCACAAAGTCTCAGGGTAGGTCAAGACTATTTATTAACTGACTGGATAGGAGTGGAATCCTGTGATGAAATCGTTGTCTTGTGTGTGTGCGTGTTTAGCTCTAAATATGGCAGTGGTCAGCAGTTACTTCGATCTTAGTAGATTTCTTTTTTTCTCTCAGCGCACTTTTTTTTTGCACACAATGGGGTAAATGGCTTGGGTTGGGTTGTTTTACCTCTGAGCGGCACTTTTTTGCACACCATGGGCTAAATGGCCAGGTCACATGGACCCCGAAGGCTCAGAGAAGGTTGAGGGAGGGGGACCCACTGGAACAGCTGTTGGGAGACAGATGGTAGCCTCAGGTCAAGGCCATCCAGCGTGTTCTTTAACATGCACAGGGTATGGCTCTCCCGCACATGGGCAACGGCTTAACGTCCCATCCAACGAACGGCGGCCTTTCCAAGCCCCACGGTGTCCCCTACTGACCGTGGGCAGGGTGAATTTTGCGGAGATAAATCTCAACGCTGACCCAGCTGGGACTCGAACCTGGGAACTACAGATTACAAGCCTGGCGCGCTACCCACTGAGCCACCCCAGCCCCCGGGGTAAATGGCCAGGTCACAAGGACCCCGAAGGCTCAGAGAAAGTTGGGGGAGGAGACAGATGGTAGCCTCCCGTCAAGGCCATCCACTCTGTTCTTTAACTTTGGATTGTTTACCTCTGAGCAGCACTCTTTTGCACACCATGGGCTAAATGGCCAGGCCACAAAGACCCCGAAGGCTCAGAGAAGGTTGGGGAGAGGACCCACTGGAACAGCTGTTGGGAGACAGATGGTAGCCTCCCGTCAAGGCCATCCAGTGTGTTCTTTAACGTTGGGTTGTTTTACATCTGAGTGGCACTTTTTTGCACACCATAGACTAAATGGCCAGGTCACATGGATCCCGAAGATTCAGAGAAGGTTGGGGAGGGGACCCACTGGAACAGTTGTTGGGAGACAGATGGTAACCTCCCGTCAAGGCTATCCAGTGTGTTCTTTAACGTGCACAGGGTATGCAAAAACTGACGGAACCGACATACGAGGAGCGAAAAAGCAATAGGAAGATAGGCAATAAAACAGGCAGAACTTTTTTTTAACCAAACACAAAAAATTTTTTTTTGCTAAAATGCAAAACATTTGCCATGGAACTTTTATTTAAAAAACCCAAACTTACATAAATTCGCTCATTATCAAAGAGGATTTATTTTCATAAAAGTAGTGTTTTTTAAAGCTCGCAATTAAGGCAGACTTCCTTGGAAGATTCATGTTTAATATCAAGTGAATCAAGAATTACTATGAATAATCAGAAATAAATGTCATTTGAATTTGACAATACCATTCAAGACTTCGCGTTCAGCACTTTGAAACTTCTGAACGGCACTTTCTTGCACACAATTGTCTAAATGGCCAGGTCACAGAGACCCCGAGGGCTCAGAGAAGGTTGCGGGGAGGTAACCCACTGAATAGCTGTTGAGAGACAGATGGGTCTCCCGTCAAGGCCATCCAGCGTATTCTTTAACGTCCTATCCGACGGACAGCGGCCTTCCCAAATCCATCAGTGTCCCCTACTAACCGTGGGCGGGGGGGGGGGCGGAATTTTCAGAGATAAATCTCAATGCTGGCCCAGCTGGGACTCGAACCTGGGAAGTGCGGATTATGAACCCCGATAGTCGTCTTCGGGTGTTCTGTTTAATTTTTAATATTTGTTCAGTAATTTTTAACTTTTTTCTAAAATAAAATATATTTTAGAAATAATTGCTTATTAATTTGATGGGTTTTTTTTTTAAAAATGGGGAACATTTCGTCTGTAAAAAAGAAAACAGTAAAAATGATCCGAACTACAAAAAGCAGAATAAAATATCTTTAAAAGTAGATCTTATGGCCACACGATATACCCGAACCACTTCTCAACTTAAACATATTTATTCCTTCAATAGGGGGCGGGAGTGGCTCAGTCGATAGCTCGCCAGGCTCGCAATCTGTAGTTCCCAGGTTCGAGTCCCAGCTGGGTCAGCATTGAGATTTATCTCCGCAAAATTCCCCGCTCTGCCCACGGTCAGTAGGGGACACTGACGGGTTTGGAAAGGTCGCCGTCCGTCGGATGGGACGTTAAGCCGTGGCCCCGTGCACGTTAAAGAACACGCTGGATGGTCTTGACGGGAGGCTACCATCTGTCTCCCAACAGCTGTTCCAATGGGTCCCCTCCCCCAATCTTCTCCGAGCCTTCGGGGTCCTTGTGACCTGACTATTTAGCCCATTGTGTGCAAAAAGTGCAGCTCAGAGGTAAAACAATCCAACGTTAAAGAACACGCTGGATGGTCTTGACGGGAAGCTACCATCTGTCTTCCAACAGCTGTTCCAGTGGGTCCCCTCCCCCAATCTTCTCCGAGCCTTCGGGGTCCTTGTGACCTGGCCATTTAGCCCATAGTGTGCAAAAGTGCCGCTCAGAGGTAAAACAACCCAACCCAAATTTCTTCAACAGATACAGAATGAACAAAATCACTTCACTATAAGCAACACTCAGATCTTCAACACAAACAAAACTTAAACCAATTCAAAACAAAGCCACTTCTCAATTTAATTCTCAAAACACCCAGAAACTGAAATTCAAAACAAAACCATTTCCCGATTTCATCACCATTTACTTCTTCAACAAATACAGAATCAACAAAACAAAATCACTCCTCACATTTAGTTCTTCAATACAAACAAAATCATTCTTCGCTGTAAGAAACGTTTACTTCTTCAAAACGTTCAAAATCCGAAACAATTCAAAACAAAACCTCTTCTCGATTTCATCAACATTTATTTCTTCAGCACACACACAAATTATAATTCGATTCAAAACAAAAATCACTTCTCATTTCCGGCTGGCATTTATTTCTTCAACACATACAAAACCAACACTCAAAATAAAATCGCTTCTCGTAACGCTGCTGTGTCAAACGCTAAAAGCAGGAAAATTGAAGAGAAGTCCATTCTTCCTCCCCCCCCCCCATTCAGACTACGTTTCTTCTACTTACTCGCTCAGACAAAACAGTTCAAAACATAATCACTTCTCCATTTAACAAATATATATCTCTTCAACTTGCCCGCACGAAGGGATCGTCCATAAATTACGTAATGCCTTGAGGTTCGGCTGTTTTACCTTCGAGGAGCTTGGGGCGGGGGTGGCTCAGTCGGTAGCGCGCCAGGCTCGTAATCTGTAGTTCCCAGGTTCGAGTCCCAGCTGGATCAGCGTTGAGATTTATCTCCGCAAAATTCCCCGCCCTGTACACGGTCAGTAGGGGACACCGATGGGCTTGGAAAGGCCGCCGTCCGTCGGATGGGACGTTAAGCCGTGGCCCCGTGTGCGGGAGAGCCATACCCTGTTCACGTTAAAGAACACGCTGGATGGCCTTGACGGGAGGCTACCATCTGTCTCCCAACAGCTGTTCCAGTGGGTCCTTGTGACCTGGCCATTTAGCCCACGGTGTGCAAAAAAGTGCCGCTCAGAGGTAAAACAACCCAAGCTCCTCGGAGGTTGGGTTGGGTAGTTTTACCTCTGAGCGGCACTTTTTTGCATACCATGGGCTATAAATGGCCAGGTCACATGGACCCCGAAGGCTCAGAGAAGGTTGGGGGGAGGGGACCCACTAAAACAGCTGTTGGGAGACAAATGGTAGCCTCCCGTCAAGGCCATCCAGCGTATTCTTTAACGTGCATAGGGTATGGCTCTCCCGCACACGGGGCCACAGCTTAACGTCCCATCCGACGGACGGCGACCTTTCCAAGCCCATCGGTGTCCCCTACTGACTGTGGGTAGGGCGGTGAATTTTTAGGAGATAAATCTCAACGCTGACCCAGCTGGGATTCGAACCTGGGAACTTCAGATTACGAGCCTGGCGTGCTACCGACTGAGCCACCCCCTCCGAGGAGCACTTTTTTTGCACACAATGGGTAAATGGCCAAGTCACAAGGTTGGGTTATTTTTCCCTGTGAGCTGCACTTTCTTGCACACAGTGGGCTAAATGGCTAGGTCACAAGGATTCTGAGAAGTCTGGAGGAGGGGACCCACTGGATAGCTCTTTAGAGATAGAGAATAGCTTCCGTCAAGGCTGGAGTGGCTCAGTCGGTAGCGCTCCAGGCTCGTAATCTGCAGTTCCCAGGTTCGAGTCCCAGCTGGGTCAGCGTTGAGATTTATCTACGCAAAATTCCCCGCCCTTTCCACGGTCAGTAGGGGACACCGATGGGCTTGGAAAGACTGCTGTCCATCAGATGGGACTTTAAGCCGTGGCCCTGTGTGTGGGAGAGCTATACCTTGTGGACATTAAAGAACACGCTTGATGGGAAGCTACCATCTGTCTCCCAACAGCTGTTCCAGTGGGTCCCCTCCCCCAATCTTCTCTGAGCCTTCGGGGTCCATGTGACCTGGCCATTTAGCCCATGGTGTGCAAAAAAGTGCCGCTCAGAGGTAAAACAACCCAACCCAACTCCGTCAAGGCCATTCAGCGCATGTTCTGTAACGTGCAAAGGGTACGACTCTCCTGCATATGGAGCCGGCTTAACGTCCCATCCGATGAATGGTGGCCTTTCTTATAAAAAATATAGTGGGTGCTAGTGCAGGTAAATTTCAACGCTGGGGCTGTTGGGACTGGAACCTGGGAAATGCAGATTTACGTGCCTGGCGTGCTACCGACTTAACCAATTCCTGCCCCTAATACCTAGAGGAATAGGGGTAGTTTGCAACTCAAAATGGAATCTATGTAACTGGGAGGTGAGAGGTCAATCCAAACGTTACGTAGGATGGTAAAATACGGCAAAAACAGCTTTACGAGAGATCCTCAAACCAACACGATACAAAAAAATAAAAATCACTCCTAACCAAGGTCGAATCGCAGGGGTGAAGAGGAAAGTGCCCTTCCCTTCGATCCCGCCTTGAATGCTAGTGAAGACAAAGAATTATTAAACTTGTGCATTATTCACCCACTTAAAAAGAAATTTTTTAAATACCCCTAAAACGGAGGAAGGAATGTTATATTACAATGGAAATTCATTTTCTTTCCCCACTCACTTTTTCTAGATCCGGACCTGCTTTTAACGGCGGGTTTAAAATAGCTATGTCAAACGGTAGAAGATTCAAAAGTGAAAGCAATGCCTCTGCACAACCCTAAACGTTTATTGCTTCAACTTGCACACACACAAAAGAAAATCACTTCTCCATTTAGCTAACACTTATTTCTTCAACTCTCACACGAAACCAATCGAAAGCAAAAAACACTTTTCCTAACCACTGAGGTTTAAAATAACTACGTCAAACGACGAACGGTGTAAGATTCAAAAGTGAAAGCTATGCCTCTGCACAACCCTCAACGTTCATTGCATCAACTTGCACACACACACAAAACAAAATCACTTCTCCATTTAGCTAACACTTATTTCTTCAACTCTCACACAAAACCAATCGAAAGCAAAAAACACTTTTCCTAACCACTGAGGTTTAAAATAACTACGTCAAACGACGAACGGTGTAAGATTCAAAAGTGAAAGCTATGCCTCTGCACAACCCTCAACGTTCATTGCATCAACTTGCACACACACACAAAACAAAATCACTTCTCCGTTTAGCTAACACTTATTTCTTCAACTCTCACACAAAACCAATCGAAAGCAAAAAAAACACTTTTCCTAACCACTGATGTTTAAAATAACTACGTCAAACGACGTACGGTATAAGATTCAAAAGTGAAAGCTATGCCTCTGCACAACCCTCAACGTTCATTGCATCAACTTGCACACACACACACAAAACAAAATCACTTCTCCATTTAGCTAACACTTATTTCTTCAACTCTCACACAAAACCAATCGAAAGCAAAAAAAACACTTTTCCTAACCACTGATGTTTAAAATAACTACGTCAAACGACGTACGGTATAAGATTCAAAAGTGAAAGCTATGCCTCTGCACAACCCTCAACGTTCATTGCATCAACTTGCACACACACACAAAACAAAATCACTTCTCCATTTAGCTAACACTTATTTCTTCAACTCTCACACAAAACCAATCGAAAGCAAAAAACGCTTTTCCTAACCACTGAGGTTTAAAATAACTACGTTAAACGACGAACGGTGTAAGATTCAAAAGTGAAAGCTATGCCTCTGCACAATCCTCAACGTTCATTGCATCAACTTGCACACACACAAAACAAAATCACTTCTCCATTTAGCTAACACTTATTTCTTCAACTCTCACACAAAACCAAAACGACACGAATCGAAAGTAAAAAAAAAACTTTTCCTAACCAGCGAGGTTTAAAACTACTACGTCAGACGACGACGGAGGAGGCAAATTCAAAAGTCCATGCCACTGCATCAGAATTCGTATTGGCGCATTTTCCCTCTCCGCCTCAGAAGCACGCTACGGAGGGAGAGTGCGCTTTCCGCAGCTGCCGTACATCTGACACTCAGTGAAAAAGAGCACGATCTTCCTAATGAGTGACTAAGAAGCAGAGCTCGCACTGCACACATACATACAAGCATCACCGGGTCTCCAATTGATTGCACCAGCGCTCATATCGATTTTTCGCTGATGACAGGCTCTACTCTCCATATCCATGTCTGCCAACGGTGCACAGACACACAGTTTACACTCGTGCTCCCACCGCCCTGTCCATGTCAATGCTACAATACAGAGTAACTCTCTCTAGCCAACGTAGCCACCACCAGGAGACGAAATAACAAAACTGCATTTATCTTATTTTTGCCGCTAACCGTAACCGAAATGCGTGTTTAGCGTAGGCGTCCATTTGTGTTTTATTTTTAATTCCTAACTTGTTCGACTGTTTATGAAATGAAAGATATTATTTTTTCTTAAACACTAAATTATTACCATCGCATGATATGTCAATAGTAAGCTATTTCGAAGCTCTGTAACTTCTAAAATTTGGCGTTTCATGGAATTTACCAAAGGTAAATTAAAGATATCAATTAAATCTAGATTTTCTTTTTAACAACATTCGTTTAGTACTTAGAGTTACAGAGATTTTGAATGTTTAACAACAGCAATGCCAGATAATGCAATACTACTAAGTTAGGGAAATACTTTAATGAACTTCTGAAGTAAACTCTTAAAAGTTAAAATAATAAATTTTGTTTCAAACCGTTTAATCCAATGGACTTATTTTGAACGTTTGTGCAAATAATTCTTTTAATATTCGTAAATTTTTTACGTTTCTTACGACAATCAATGTTGTTAAATATTCAAAGTGCAGTAACTCTAAATCAATGGTTCACAAAGCGTGTGCCGCGAAATTTGGGATGATATTGCAGATAAAAGGAAATTTATAAACCATTTTGTTGTTACTTTCTGCCATTGATTCTTCATTTAACTTTTTCCGTTTAATCAAAAACTTATTCATGTAAAATCTTTATGTTGAAACCAAAATTAACACAAAACACGTCCATAACATGTAAGGCGCACGCACTAACCTTAATACACAACTTGAAAAGAATTGCTCTACTTTTATAAACTTCTCCACAGAAATTGCTATTATTGAAGGCACACTGCACGTGTGTGTCACTCATAGTGTTGCCAAACTTGAATTTTTAATATCCGCGAGTATTCATGGCGAAAAATAGTGTGCCGTGAGCAAAATTTTTTTCCCATAATCACTGCTTTAAATAATTAGCAAATATTATCGAAGATGGAGATATCAGATACACATGATTCAGATCTTCAACTCCAAGCACACTTCCTTTACATAAAGAGACATTTTATAATTTACAATTTCGAAATTAGTGCCCATTGACTTAAATGGGGTTGGTCACTACATTAGGAAGAGACTAGTATTGTGTCAATAAGGAGCCAGATTCAAAGCTAAGTAACTTAAATAAGCCTTTTACGGAAACTTTGATTGAAGGTATATTTAAGATCGGAATCTAATACGTAATATAAAGAAGAGATTGTGTCTCTTCTCTTAGGCCCTAATGGCTCTAATGACACAGGATATAACCAGCTCAATAAAAAAAATTCTAAAGTGAAACAACCAAATAATTAAAATTATTTTAATGAGAATTTGCTTCACCAAATTTGGATTTCTTGTTCCCTTTATGCTACAAATTTAGTTTATTCCTCATCAGTAGCCCGTGGGCCGTAGTTTGGACAGGTCTGGGGCTTAGGCACTCAACCACCTTAAGATTTATTTGGCACCAAAAATTTTGCATGAACTTTCGTTTCACCCAAGGGAATATTACGTATACGGTGACCATATTTTTCGAACCCAAATTCCAGACATATGGTTCAGTAAAATACTTTCTTCTGATTTCTAATTTTTTTTTTTTAAATGAAAATGTGGTTGGTCACTACATTAGGAAGAGACCAGTGTTATGATAACAAGGAGCTAGATTCAAAACCAAAACAAAATTAAATATTTAGAGTTAATACACCTGTTCCTTGATTTACATGCTTTCGTATTACACGATTGTTCGATTACACGATTTCGATTTACACGATTGTAGACTCGGATTTATACATTACGGATTGAGTTTTTTTTTTATGCGTGTAGATATAATACATATAATGAATTAGTTGGTATATTGTCAAGGGAAATTATTAGAGTCATCCCATAGTAAAAAAAAATCACCAAAATGATTTTAATTGTTATTTCTTTTAAAGAATAATTAGATAACAGCAAATTCCTATATTAATAAAATCGTCACCTGTAACAAATTATATTTATATTCGTTCGCTAAAATTATATTTTTGCTATTGTAATGCATTCTAACTCGCGAGATCAGACTTTTCTAGATTAAATTTTTCATTGTTAAAAACCGTCTTTTTTCTCATTTTTAGCAACAAGTAGACAACTTTGTAGACTATTATTATATTGGTTAAATACACAGCTGATTCGTAATTACAGTTTCATAAAATATGATATAAATATTAATTTTACAAAATAAAGAACTAAGTGTTTGTAAATTAGAAAATAAGAATTTATACTTTCAGTTCATAAATATGCTTCTTTCAAATTCGACAGTGTGCGTCTACATTAACGATAAATATTTTTTGTGACCAAAAAGTAATGTTTAAGAAATTAACTTAAGTTTATCTGAATTAGTAGAAGCACACAATGCTACTACTTAAAATTTATTACTACTGCTGAGACGACATTTGAGATAAATACGTATGTATAAATAAAACTTTCAATGTACGTTACCTTCATAACGAGAAATTTCTCGAAGCCTATCCCCCCTTCCCCCCCCCCCTAAGTATTAGCTTCGATTTACACGGTGACTTCCTGGGGGCGGGGGGTGGGGGGGCTCAGTCGGTAGTGCGCCAGGCTCGTAATCTGTAGTTCTCAGGTTCCAGTCCCAGCTGGGTCAGAGTTGAGATTTATCTCCGCAAAATTCTCCACCCTGCCCACGGTCGGTAGGGGACACCGATGGGCTTGGAAAGACCGTCGTCCGTCGGATGGGACGTTAAAGGTGTTCCGTGTAAGGTAGAGCCATACCTGTGCACGTTAAAGAACACGCTGGATGGCCTTGACGGGAGGCTACCATCTGTCTCCCAACAGCTGTTCTAGTGAGTCCCCTCCCCCAACCTTCTGTGAGCCTTAGGTGTCCATGTGCCTGGCCATTTAGACCATGGTATGCAAAAAAGTGCCGCTCAGGGGTAAAACAACCCAACTGGAATCTATCGATGGATGGATGCACACTGTTTATGTGAAAAATTCAAATAATATATATTTTTATAATACAATATAAAAAAAAAAATCACATATAACGAATTGCCTTTCTTAAAAGTATAAAATAGCATGAAAAAAATACAAAATTTAGCAAAAAAATTATACATTTAGAGTAAATAATACATTTCCGTTTATATTATCGTTTCAGTTGCTATTTTTTAGATTTTTTTCGAATTACTAGAATTTCGGGGCTTTTTGATGGTTTAGAGAGCTATTGGGGGCAGAATCCTTGAAATCGAGACGCTTGGTCACCATTATTACAGACCATTAGCGAATCCACTGGGATCCACCAAACTTGGTGTCGACCGGGTTAATTTTCACGAAATTTCCAGATTTATAACATTAGATGATATTGCAAATAATTGCCACGAATAAATTTAAAAGTTTTATTAATTTTTTTATGCTTTTTCGTGATAAAGCCATTGATTGTTTCAGAAGCGATAATAGGGTAATTGCAGCGATAGTTTTCTTTTTGCTGAAACAAAACCGTTTAAAAAAACCGAGTAGGTCAAATAAGCATCTCACATTTGATTAGGATAATTTAAGAAATTACTGAGCTCTAAATCTGAAACCCTATTTGTGTAACATGAATCTCGTTATAACGTAAAGGTGTTCGGGTATAAGGAAATAATAATTCCCTATAACCGGCCCAACCGGTTGTAAGGAAAATATTTTCTTGGGCTGTTTTACTTCTGACCAGCACCTTTTTTTTTTAACACAGTGGACTAAATGGCCAGATCACAAGAGTTGAGTTGTGTTGTTTTACCTCTGAGCGGCACTTTCTTGCACACAATGAGCTAAATGGCCAGGTCACATTGACCCCGAAGGCTCAGAGAAGGTTGGGGGAGGGGACCCATTGGAACAGCTGTTGGGAGACAGATGGTAGCCTCCCGTCAAGGCCATCCAGCGTGTTCTTTAACGTGCACAGGGTATGGCTCTCCCGCACACGGGGCCACGGCTTAACGTCCCATCCGACGGACGGCGGCCTTTCCAAGCCCATCGGTGTCCCCTACTGACCGTGGGCAGGGCGGGGAATTTTGCGGAGATAAATCTCAACGCTGACACAGCTGGGACTCGAACCTGGGAACTACAGGGTTGGGTTGTTTTACCTCTGAGCGGCACTTTTCTGCACACCATGGGCTAAATGGCCAGGTCACATGGACCCCGTAGGCTCAGAGAAGGTTGGGGGAGGGGACCCACTGGAACAGCTGTTGGGAGACAGATGGTAGCCTCCCGTCAAGGCCATCCAGCGTGTTCTTTAACGTGCACAGGGTATGGCTCTCCCGCACACGGGGCCACTGCTTAACGTCCCATCCAATGGACGGCGGCCTTTACAAGCCCATCAGTGTCCCCTACTGACCGTGGGCAGGGCGGGGACTTTTTTGCGGAGATAAATCTCAACGCTGACCCAGTTGGGACTCGAACCTGGGAACTACAGATTACGAGCCTGGCGCGCTACCGACTGAGCCACCCCCGCCCCGGGAGGGGACACACTGGAACAGCTGTTGGGAGACAGATGGTAGCTTCCCGTCAAGGCCATCCTGCGTGTTCTTTAACGTGCACAAGGTATGGCTCTCCTGCACACGGGGCCACGGCTTAACGTCCCATCTGATGGACAGCAGCCTTTCCAAGCCCGTCGGTGTCCCCTACTGACCGTGGGCAAAGCGGGGAATTTTTGTGGAGAAAAATCTCAACACTGACCCAGCTGGGACTCGAACCTGGGAACTACAGATTACGAGTCTGGCGCACTACCAACTGAGCCACCCCCCAGATCACAGGAACCCTGAAGCCTAAGAGAAGATTGTGGGAAAGGTGAGCCATTCGACTGCTGTTCGGAGACAGTAGCCTCCCATCAAAGCCATCCAGTGTGTTCTTTAACGTGCACATGGTATGGTTCTCCCTTACACAAGAACAAGGCTTACGTCCTATCCAATGGATGCCGGCCTTTCCAAGCCCATTGGTGTCCCTACAGGTCAAGAAGTTTTGCGGAAATAAATCTTACATTGACCCAACCGGGACTCGAACCTGGGAATTGCATATTACTATCCTGCCGCACTGTCACATGGGGCGCCCCCACCCCTAAATATTTCTATGACGCATCGTAAAATATATACAGAAAATCGTGTCTTAAAGTAGGGGCCAGCACATACGGCTACCCACACAATCTCCATAAAATATCCATAAGATGACCCATGGATATCTACTGGTCATCTTAGATATCTTATGGATATTATGTGGAGATTGTGGTTGCGTGGGTAGCAGATCATGTACGTTTTATAACGTAAAATTATAATAAAAAATAAATACTCCCCCCCCCCCCCCCCCTTCAAACAGTTGCTTGCCACAGAGGTCTGACAGGAGCCTGTCAGGATATATGCCATAGTATAAGGTCTGAGAGGATGGCAGGACCTCAGCTACCGCCAGTAATATTTGTTACTTAAATATTTATTCCATTGCATGTGAAATAATTATAATTTTCAACAAATTTAATGCGCAAGCGAACGACATGTAGATACATTTCAATCTGTGTTTATGCACGACTTTCAAATTCTACGTTTCCTCTTCGCAAACGATTCTTGGTCGGAATGATAGCTGCGCTCGCTACACCTATATTTGTGAACAAACATTTTCTCGAATGGATTTTACCAAAAGCAAATGTCGATCGCAAATGACTGATGAGCATTTGCATTCAACACTATGAGCTAGTACTACTGGCTTTGAAGTAGATTTTACTAAATTGGAAAATAATATAAATACTTTTAGATAAAATTATCTTTTTATTTGTGGATATGTGCCTCAGTGGCCGAGTGGTTAGCGTGCTTGGCTACTGATCAAAGGGATCTGGAATCGAACTCTGGGTTGGGTTTTACCTCTGAGCGGCACTTTTTTAAACATCATGGGCTAAATGGCAAGGTCACAAGGACCCCGAAGGCTCAAAGAAGATTGGGGGAGGGGACCCACTGGAACAGCTGTTGGGAGACAGATGGTAGCCTCCCGTCAAGGCCATCCAGCGTGTTCTTTAACGTGCACAGGGTATGGCTCTCCCGCACACGGGACCACGGCTTAACGTCCCATCTGACGGGCGGCGGCCTTTCCAAGCCCATCGGTGTCCCCTACTGACCGTGGGGAATTTTGCGGAGATAAATCTCAACGCTGACCCAGCTGGGACTCGAACCTGGGAACTGCAGATTACGAGCCTGGCGTGCTACCGACTGAGCCACCCCCGCCCCTATGTGCCTCAGTGGCCGAGTGGTTAGCGTGCTTGGCTACTGATCAAAGGGATCTGGAATCGAACTCTGGATAAGCATGTTTGTGTTGTTTTTCTGCGGAAGTCTCGCCTTCACAGATCTCTATGGCGTATTATACCGACAGGCTCTTATCACACCTCTGTGTCAAGCAGTTGCTTAACGGGATATTTTTTAAAAAGATTTTTTGATACATAATCATGAAGGTATGAATATACATATATTTTTATAATAAATAGACATATAAAATATCCTAATCCCTCTAGTGCGGCTAATGTTAACAAAACGTTGCCAACCCCTACTCTAAACCATTTAAAATAATAACTGTTTCATGAAAATATTTAAATCTAAAAATATATCGCAGAAATTGATAATTTTTGAATAGCATCATCATAAGTGCTAAAAGCAATTCCCCAGAAAATGATAATATCTATTTAAAAAAAAAAACACGGTTCAATGTTATTTTTAATCACTAAAAGTTTATTAAAAGGTTGAAATTGTAATCTATATAAAATATATAATTCTTCACAATTACAAAAAAATAAAGAATGAAAATTATAAATTATGACGGAGTCCGACCTCGCATCTAATTCCCAATTAGAAAACCAAATTAAAAAATTAGTAAAGCGTACATTATTTCTATTACCTTTCTTTTGGCATTTACAAGTTTTCAGTGTCAAAATTTATATATATTTTTTTTCTGACATTTTGTGCCTCCATTGAAGATGAAAGGGCAGGGGTTGCTTAGTCGGTAGCGCGCCAGGCTCACAATCTGCAGTTTCCAGGTTTGAGTCCTGCCTGTGCAAACGTTGAGATTTATTTCCGGCTAAACTCCCCACCCAGCCCTCGGTCAGTAGGGGACACCGATGGGTTTAAAAAGACCGTCGTCCTTGATGGGACTTTAAGCCGCGATTCCGTGTGCGGAGGTGAGCCATAGCCTGTACACTTTAAAATCACGGTGGATAACTTTGACAGGAGGCTTCTGTCTCGTAACAACTGACGTTCTCTGGACCCTCGGGGGGGGGGGGGGTCTCAGTCGGTAGCGCGCCAGGCTCGTAATCTGTAGTTCCCAGGTTCGAGTCCCAGATAGGTCAGCGTTGAGATTTATCTCCGCAAAATTCCCCGCCCTGCCCACGGTCAGTAGGGGACACCGATGGGCTTGGAAAGGCCGCCGTCCGTCGGATGGGACGTTAAGCCGTGGCCCCCTGTGTGGGAGAGCCATACCCTGTGCACATTAAAGAACACGCTGGATAGCCTTGACGGGAGGCTACCATCTGTCTCCCAACAGCTGTTCCAGTGGGTCCCCTCCCCCAACCTTCTCTGAGCCTTCGAGGTCCATGTGACCTGGCCATTTAGCCCATGGTGTGCAAAAAAGTGCCGCTCAGAGGTAAAACAACCCAACCTGGACCCTCGGGGGTCCTTGTGACCTGAACATTGAGCCCGTTGTGTGCAAAAAAAAAAAAAAGCGGCGCTCAGAGGTAAAAAGCTCGGTCCTTTCAAGGCAAAGTCTGTGTTATAAACGAAAATTCTCACTACGATTTTTTTTAAACGGTATTTTTTTTGTATAAAAGATATAAAAAAAAGTGGAAATTAATACACTACAAAAACGTGCATTTTTAAGCAGTATTTACTGAAAAAATTAGCAAAATTTGACAATTCAGTAGGAAAATGTACGTCGTTTTCAAAACCACTAAAAGATGAAGGTTTAAGCTCGGATCTGTAGGGTACTGAACTCGTAATCTGCAGTTCCCAGGTTCGATTCTGCGTTGAGATGGCCAGTTGAAGAGGCAAGCCATGTCTTGTGTGCAGGATAGCTATGTTCTGACATTAAAGTGGCCAGGATATACCCAGGCGCAAGATTTAAGGTTTATGCCCTTCTTTTCACATTCTTGAAGTAATAAAACAATAATCTGAATTCATAGTACATTTCTTTTCCGTGTTTTTAAATTAATATAAAAGAATAAATTTGAAATCGATAAACGAGTCGATTTTTGCAACACAATACCAAAAAATGTAACGTCCGCATCGCCAAAATCGTTATAATATTGGGAAGAGGAATGAGTTCTGTAAAATGGCAGTAGCGCATCTGGCTGCAGTTGCCAGGTTTCAGTCAGAACAGTCTGCGCTGAGAATTAACTACTGTCCTGCCCTCTGTGACAAAGGAGACGCCTTTGGATATAAGAAGTCAAATGCAGTCATTCGGATGACACGTAAAACCGGGGCACCGTATTGCACAAGACTTATACCGGGGGTGGCCTATTTTATTGTTTCAAGAATGTGAAAAGAAGACCTTAAATCTTGCGCCTGGGCATATCCTGGTCACTTTAATGTCAGAACATAGCTATCCTGAACACAAGACATGGCCATCTCAACGCAGAATCGAACCAGGGAACTGCAGAATACGAGTTCAGTGCCCCACAGATCCGAGGTAACCTAAAGTGACATTATTTTTCGGGGAAAATATGACACTTATCAAAAAACTTATTTTCTGTCAATCTTTGTCATAATACGATTAATTTTATAGTATGTGTATAAAAGTCATCCTGGAAAAGTGGTAAATATAAAAAAAAAATAATAAATCATATGCATACAAAAATTATATTTTAAAAGAAAAAAGAATTTAAAAACATTCACTCACATCAGAAATAACAAGAAAATTTATCTAAATTAGTGACAAGACAGCATAATTTTTATTTCGTATCAAAAATTAGGACTTTCAAGAGGTAGAAGAAAAAATATAGGAGAAAAACGTGTCTGAATATTTTATAAATATATAGGACAACGCCTTAAAATATAGACTGCCCTTTAAAATGTAGAGCGAATGGTCACCGTAGCTATACCCTATGCATAAAGTGAGCATACATCCCGACTGTTGCGGGACAGTCCCGCTTTTGAGAAATTACTCGGCGGTATCGTATTGTTAAATATTAATGTAAAAAAATAAATACCCCCTCAAGCAGCTGCTTGCCATAGAACTCTGACAGGAACCTGCCAGTTTATATGCCATAGTAGAAGCTACTGATTTAAGGGACCTGGGTTCGAGCACCGGGTAAGGCATGGATGTATGCGTCGTTTTTCTGCTGAGGTCCTGCCATCCTCTCAGACCTTCTATTATGACATATAAACTGACAGGCTCCTGTCAGACCTCTGTGGCCAAGCAGCTGCTTGAGGGGGTATTTATATATATTTTATTTATTTATAGAAGATTTGTGAGGATGGCAGGACCTCAGCAGAAAAACGCTACACACAACCATGCCGGGGCTCGAACCCAGGTCCCTCGAATCAGTAGTAGCCAAGCGTGCTAACCACTTGGCCCTGGAAATAAAACACCAGCAATTCGGTTAGAGTGGTGAAAAAAAAGCGAAGAGAAAATATTAAAATTAATAAAGTGCATAGTGAGTAAAATGTTTCTCCATTGTTTCTTTAAAAAAATTTCATTTTAAATTTTTACGCTTTTTTTTTCGCACTCTAACCCGCCAGTTTATGCAGAATACTCACCACAAATAATAAATTCTCAGACGCTAGACGCTTCTTTTCCTTCCTTCATTCCCCCCCCCCCAACACACATACACAAAAATTAAAGTTTAAAATGTTGGTAACAAGAGTACTGTAAAATGAAAACTTGCTGCTTGTGTGCAGTTTACCCCATCAATAGGTCAGGAAATATGAAATAGTATGAAAATGGTTTCTTTCTTTTGTGGGTGTGTGCGTGTTCGCTTGAAGGCTTTTCTCTTTAAAAAACGACTAACTTCTCCCTGTGTCCCCCATTTTCATACAAATGCATACATTTTACAAATATATATATATATGCCCTGTGTCCATACCAATTACGTAGGGGCGGGGGTGCCTCAGTCGGTAGCGCGCCAGGCTCGTAATCTGCAGTTCCCAGGTTCGAGTCCCAGCTGGGTCAGCGTTGAGATTTATCTCCGCAAAATTCCCCGCCCTGCCCACGGTCAGTAGGGGACACCGATGGGCTTGGAAAGGCCGCCGTCCGTCGGATGGGAAGTTAAGCCGTGGCCCAGTGTGCGGGAGAGCCATACCCTGTGCACGTTAAAGAACACGCTGGATGGCCTTGACGAGAGACTACCATCTGTCTCCCAACAGCTGTTCCAGTGGGTCCCCTCTCCCAACCTTCTCTGAGACTTCGGGGTCCATGTGACCTGGCCATTTAGCCCATAGTGTGCAGATTGGATTGTTTTACCTCTGAACGGCACTTTTTTGCACACCATGGGCTAAATGGCCAGGCCACAAGGACCCCAAAGGCTCAGAGAAGGTTGGGGGAGAGGACCCACTGGAACAGCTGTTGGGAGACAGATGGTAGCCTCCCGTCAAGGCCATCCAGCGTGTTCTTTAACGTGCACAGGGTATGGCTCTCCGCACACGGGGCCACGGCTTAGCATCCCATCCGACGGACGGCGGCCTTTTCAAGCCCATCGGTGTCCCCTACTGACCGTGGGCAGGGCGGGGAAATTTTGCCATGGTGTGCAAAAAAGTGCCTCTCAGAGGTAAAACAACCCAACCCATACCAATTACGCACTCTTTATTATGCATTTCTATTGCTCTTATGATCTTATTTAAACAACTTTTATTACTTAAAAATCGGAATATTTTCGTTTAGTAGATTGAGAGTATAGAGCAGTCGTTCTCACAGGGTGTGCTCGAAATTTCGGATGATATTGCAGAAGGAAATTTATAAACCATTTTGTTGTTACTTTCTGCCACTGATTCTTCATTTAACTTATTCCGCTTAATTAAAAACTTATCCAGATCAAATTTTAATGTTAAAACCAAAATTGGCACAAAACATGTCCATAACACGTACGGCGTACGCACTAACTTCACACGGTGCGATACATTAAAACTTAAGTTGGCAACACTACGGGAGACTGCGCTTGCTCGAGTCTCCCGTAATGTTGCCAACTTTAAAGTTTAGTATACTGCGAGTATTCAAGCCGAAAAATAGTGTGCCGTAAACAAAATAAGTTTGGGACAAAAACTGAAATATTCCCCATTTCAGTTTTGAACATCTGGTCATTTTACCTATGCATGTTAAAGAACAGGTTGTGTAGCCTTGGCGGAATGCTTCTATCTTTGTTTTAGCAACTGTCTAATAAGACTCCTTGCCCCCAACCTTCTCTATCTAAACTTGGTCCCCCACAACCTTCTCTGAGCCCTTAAGAGTCTTTGTGACCTCGTCATTAGATCATTGTATGCAAAAGAAGCGTCCCATAGAAGTAAAACAGCCTAAATCTTATCATTTTATATTAAAAATACGAGTAAAATAAATCAAGTACTCTACGTATTGCTAAAAACAAAAATCAAGATTTTCATAGTCTTAATCTTCATTTTGATAAGACTATACATTGCATAAATTTTACAAGAATCTTTTCTAAGCGTTTACTAGAATACTGGAGGAGGGAGGAATACATATTGAAATATTTGGCAATATGCTTTTTATGGTATCTCTACTGTAAAGGGGAAAACTTATTTAACGCGAGTAAATCATTTTCGAGTGCAGTGACATTTCTCGCGCACGTGACTTTGGTTATCACGAAACGCGACCTCTAGTTCTTATCAGACAAGCTGTCTGGCGATGACCGACATAAAAGGAACAACCTGCCAATGCGAGTTTCCGAAAGTATCGATACCAATGTCGTTGATCGATACTAGAGGAATGTTGTTTTCTTCCTTAGTTTAATTAGATTAAAAATTATGAAATTTTAGGCCCAAACTTTATTTCGAGATTTTAAAAATAACTAGGACACACACACAGTACTTTTAGTTTTATTTAATATTAGTCTTCAGTTTTAAACAAACTGGTTTAAACTGTCATAATCCTACACACATAAAAAAAAAAACTCAACTACACTGTGGCGCATAAGTTTCACCATTTTATGTCAATAGGAAACTAACTTCGAAACTCTAACTTCTGAAATAAGCCTATTAAGGTAAAATGTATGAAAATAAATTAATGATCTCAATCTATTCAAATTTCAATATTATTCGTTACGTATTTAAAGAGTTATGGAATTTTGATTTATAACAACAGCAGTCATAAGATTTCATCACAAAAGTTATTTAAAACTTAAATAAGTGTATGTTTTTATATGTTAGTGTCAGTAATTCTTTCGTCACTGTTGTACGAATTTAATAGCAGTACATTACTGATGTTAAATATTCTAGTTTCCGTAATTCTTTAAATACTAGCTATAACTGCAGAAAACATCGAGATTTATATAGATTTGATTGAGATCTTTGTCTTCAGTCACATTTTTCCATTGATATAAAATAGGGTTTAACAACTTTTGCGCACCAATGTATTAGTGAGAAACCTTAAACGTAATTTATCAATATTAAGACATATAATTTCTTCACATACGTTTCTAATATTTTCTTAAAATTACTGAATGTTCTATCAGAACTCACGCCTCTACTGGCAAAGTTAAGAAAATATTTAAAAGAATACCTTTTGGAATTAAACATAGCAGTTTCGAAAATTTAGTCCTTAAAAAACGACACAAGTGTCTTTCACCATTTAGGGACGGCGTGAACTTTTGCGGGCCCGGTTCCAAAATTGTGCGGGGCCAAAAAAACGCATTTATATGTAAATTATTTATTGTAAGTACGAAGTGCGGTACATATCTACATATAACTTATAGGAACATCGAGTATATTACAAATATTACGTAATTTTTTTCGCCGCAAAATCTTTAATTACGTCATCAAAATTGACTGATTTCGCTTTCTATTAACAGAATTAGCGGATTCTGCGATTGGATTTACTATTGCGCTTGGAAAATAACTGACATGCGCTCTGGTGGTGGGAAGTGGAGCTAGAGGAACGAGGATACATTGCGTCGGCTGCTGTGTTAAAGATAGGAAAATGGCGTTTTTTACGAAGTTTTTCATGGACCGCGGGGAAGCGCTGAACCCGCTTCGCGCCGGCTCTAACCATTCCCCTTTTCTAGTTGGTTTTCTGTCCATGAAATCTGAATAAGATTTTGAAATTTCTTCGATATCTATTAGCAACGTCACTGTATATTATCAATCGCATACAAGCACAAAAAAAAAACACCCAGGATAATTACAAAACGAACACCAAATTTTCAGGGGAAGAATTGGCCCAAATCTTCCGTTTGTATTGCTTTCCATACTACCTTGATTTCAACAAAATAGTCACATTTTTGCTATACTCATCTTATTACGCGTCAGACTTCGAAGTTTTGCAACTTGATTATGTGAAGGAAAACGCAAAAATATATTGTCCTACAAAAATATTAGAAAATTTCGATGTTACATCAACGGGAATCTATCTTCGAAGTTCTATTTTTAAATATGCATTTAATGGAAAAAATGTGCCTAAAGGTACAGATTATAATTAATTCTACTTAAATTTCTATTTTCAATAATATTACTTTAGTATTAAAGAGTTTAAGCTATAATTATTCCAATCCTTGGTTCCAAAGTTGCGACTCGCAATTATTCTATATAGGCCTATATTACTACGAGTTAATTATTACACTAGAGCTAATTCTGCTCCGTTAACTAATAAAAAATAATGATTTATGAGTAATCAATAGATGGACATTTCTATTCACTGTATCACCATTAAATTCCATTTAACCTAATAACTAACGAGCATAAGAATTACCATTACCAAATTATTTCAGTAGTAATGGCAACGTAAGCTCTTGTTATAATTATAAAAGTAATTCATTAATGATGAGTCGAATAAAACTCGTACATTTATTAGCAGTGTTCTGGCACACTTCGTAAGCTTGAAGATATTTCAATTTTATTAAAGAAATTCTTTAAAATACATAGCTATTACAATATGTAGTTCAAAAAAATTGCTTGCTGGAAATTACGGGTTTTCCACATTACATCCAGAGATGGTTTCAACTTACGTTAGATTTTTGAGTTTAATACTTAGGCTGCCATCGAATTAAAAAGATCTGCGAATGAAAAAATAAATTATTTAATAGTATCCATGTGTAAATCAACGGTGTGAAGTATTAGAACTTTTCGAAGATGATAATCATGTTTTGCTGTTTGCCACCTATACTGCATGATAATAAAACTGCTTTATTCATACTAAATCCGTATGTTAAACGTATTACTACAGCTTTCGTTGCAAAAGTATTTTCCTATTATTTTTCTTATTACACAAGACTTGTTACAACCAGTGATATTGCTAATTGAGGTAAAACTTTACATAATCATAAGAAGTAAATAATCTTGCTATGGTTATAACTTAAAATACTATATGCTATATTAAACTGTCACCTTTTCTACTATAAATAAAAGTACCATATCCAAGAATCTTATAACTTTGTCAGAGACAGATCTGGCCTTATTAATGCAAAAAGGGACGGTTTGAAATTAAAATCACTTATCTATACCATTTTACAAGCATGTAATCGCAAAATATTTTCGGTAACGGCGCCCTTTAAATTTTGGGAGGAGTTCAAAACAAAAAGTGGCCATGGAAGAATTTTCCGACATAGGTACAGTAGTCTTTTAACAGTATATAATTACATGTAATATGTCAAATGAGCTAAAAAAACAACTAAATGTGGAAAAATAATTTTTTAAATCTATGCTTTCAAAAAATTTTTCTTCTTAAATTTTGAGATGGTCATATTCCTTTATAATCAACTTCCAGGCTACATTCCTACAACTTTATCTTAAGCCCTTCTACTCTACCATACTGAGCATTTTCAAATTCATTTCGAAAACTAAAAGAGATTGGTCATTGCTGCTTTACATTGTAGAATTAATGGCCAAAGTCTAACTACAAATACAGCAAGATTTTGAATTTAACATATAGTTCCATATCTTTATGATTATTAGTTAAGATACATTTTTTACAAAAGCCATAAACGCTTTCTACTTTTAACTATTTGTTATCAATAGTGACATCTGCCAGCAAAATGTAAGACGGAATCTGTAACATCTGAAGATATAGCGTGACTTCAATGCCTAATACTGACAAATATTAATTTGATAAGTATTAATTCAGTGGAAAAACTCACCATTATAAGGTTTAATTTGTGATATTAAATATTATACATATATAAAATAATTAAGCTATATATATGTATAACAATATATATAATAAAAAACACTTTCATTGTCATGCAGTATTAATGCTGAACAGTTAATGATGTTCATGACTATCATCTAGAAACGTACTAAAGACGACAATTGCATAAATACATGTTTTGAAAAATAAATAAATCATAAGGTCCCAATATTATAATATATATTTCCAGTACTGATTTGTTATAAATGGTAACAAGAGAAATACTATCGATGCTTTACTTGGAATTCAAATAATATCAAAGGTCATATACACTACTATAAAATCACTATGGCCTAATGAATATGTAACAGGCTTACATGTACATATTAAAAACTTCAATTCCTCTGTGAATAGTCTTAAAAAATGGATGGTATGGAACGCAAAACTGCATAAAATGGCAAGGACTATCTATTCAATGTGTTGAAGAAGTTGCCATTAATAAAGTGATAAAAATGTGGATGATGCTGATTTTAGTTTAGCTAATTCAAAATTCTATGTCTGCAGAGAGATTAATAAAATGTTCCAAAACCACACTATATATATTAGACAGCATTAAGATAATACTGTGAAAGCCAAAGGATCTACAGATCTTTACTTCAGTAATTCTGGCAACCCATGGTACAGGGAGAAGTATTTGCTTTATAATTATACATACCATATTTTATTATAATTATTTATAAGAATGAAAAGATCCTGAGCTCCAGTTGCCAAGGTAAAACGTTATGCTACTGATTAAAATGTTCTCTATACATAATTCCCACAGCATCTGGTTTTAAATATTTCAACTGTACCTAGGATTTTAAGAAATTTTTACAGCACTGGTTAACTATGAATTATTAAGGTATTGTTTTAGAATATATACTAACCAAAACAGCCTTTTCCACGTGGATTACGATCATTATCAGGCCTAGTTTATCACTGAAAAATTATAGAATTCCTTTTTTTTACTTGACACACTAAAATGTTTGTTTAGACCATAAAATTGTGCAGCAAATAATGTTTTTGAACTCTTAAATTGCAAAAATAATTTGCAATGCAAATTTTTCATAGTTTTCTGCAGTAATTAAAAATATCCATCTCTATTAATAGCCACTATAGTACCTATTCAAAACTAACTAACTTAACTTTAACAACTAAGTAAACTTTAACAAATTAACTTTCTATATTTTTCAGATAAACTCGCACTCAGAATTATAAAACATTTAATTAGTCTTCTTGATTAATATGAAACTTAGATATAAAACTGGATATCTAATATTTAATACGTTTCAATCATGCCCTAAGAATATAGCAACAAATTTTATGTACTAAATATATATATTAATTTTTGCAAATTTAATTGCCAATTATTTTCCAAAAAACTCTACCGATAAAATACTTAATATCATTAACTCTGAAAATGAACATGGCTTGGGAAATCCGTACTCCCACAGGAACTGAATTTTCTAGTAGGGACTTACTTTTGAAGTTAGGAAAAATTACAACTGTAAAAATTTGTTTGGGAAAGAACATCGACTTTCACCTTGAATGCGGTGTAGTTAATTTCATTGCATTCTCATAGAAAAATTATTAAGGCGCATGAGCAACAATAAGGATGTGAAATAAACTAAGTAAGCATTTACGCTAGGAACTGAAGAATCACTGTTACATCACATTCATAAATTATTTAACATAATTCTTGCCAACCTTTGTATAGGATGATGTATTTTTCTTGATTAATTATTAATTAATATTACACTAATGCACACCCATTAAAAATCAATGATCTAATTTCCTTGAGGTATATAAAAACAGGAAATGGTTTCATGCAGTCCATCACTAATAAGGAATCCAAAATAATAGTGATTCATTCAATGAGGCTTTACTTTAGCTACTATAAATATTGCTTGTTTTATGGCTGTGTTATTTATTTCACAAAATATATTTTTATGTATAGCCATATATCTAGTTTTGAACCTGTTGCTTACAATGTCCTGGAAAAGGTCTTGGGGATGCTAATATGTCTTGATTTTGTCACAGCATAAAATTTTTTTGGAAGGGGATAATTAACAGCTTTTTTTTTTTACGAATCCCATCTTTTTGTGAGACAGAGACAGAAATTAAAATGAAACATAACATGGATTAAAGAGGATGAAGAAAAAATAATACGTAGATCAGAGTTGTTTTGCCTCTGAGCGGCACTTTTTTGCACACCATGGGCTAAATGGCCAGGTCACATGGACCCCGAAGGCTCAGAGAAAGTTGGGGCAGGGGACCCACTGGAACAGCTGTTGGGAGACAGATGGTAGCCTCCCGTCAAGGCCATCCAGCATGTTCTTTAACGTGCACAGGGTATGGCTCTTTCGTACATGGGGCCACGGCTTAACATTCCATCCGACGGACGGCAGCCTTTCCAAGCCCATCAGTGTCCCCTACTGACCGTGGGCAGGGCGGGGAATTTTTGCGGAGATAAATCTCAACGCTGACCCAACTGGGACTCGAACCTGCGAACTACAGATTATGAGCGTGGCGCACTACCGTCTGAGCCACCCACGCCCCGGACCACACAGTGACTCATTATCCAATCCTAATAATATGACTGGATACAATATCTATTTAGCTTAGCATATACTGGAATTGAACGTGTGTAATAAGCACAAGTTACAAGGCATTTGCTCTGTTTTATAGGGGTTTTTTTTGGACTGTTGGCTAAAATCACCATTAAAATAACCCATTAAAATATATCTTTTTTAAACTATATTTAAAATCTTTCTCCGGATTACACACTCCTATGGAAAAAATTTTCCAATTTCTGAGAATTGAAACTGGAGTTTCCTGGCTATGGCAATATGGCTACCAATGGGAAAAATTATTTAAAATAATGATTACTAAATTTATTATTAATCTTTAATCATGAAAATTATTACAGCCTCACTGTGAAAGCAAAGCAATTAATATTATATATAAAGTTATAATGAACTTAAAAGCTTGGAGTAAATTTCAATATACACGTATTATTGAAAACTATTTTGCAAACTAAAACTCTACCTATGCAACTCTATTCAAATGTCAGTATCTTTAAAATATTATCTTCACAGACATTTGTCTAATATACAGCCAGCAGTAAACTAAGCATACAGACACTAATTAAAAAGGTACCTTAATGCTTTAGTACAGCTCTCAACTGAACACACATCTTCAAAAATTAATTTAAATTTGGCACAAACAGTAAAAATTTCAAATGAAATAAATAAATTCAATATGGTGAAAACAAGACATATTTTGAATCAGCGGCAAGCACTGCTTACAAAAAGCTTAGATGTCAAACTTGCTGTAAAATTTGGTGAATGGCCAGGGGCTACTTCATTGTTATCTATGTCTATATTTGGCTAATATACAGCCAAATGAAAATGGTCATAATGCTCCCTCGTCTAATATCTGGGGGGGGGGAATGCCCCCTCAAGCATCTACTCGCCACAGAGATCTGACAGGAGCCAGTCAATATAATATGCCATAGAGAAAATCTATAAGGAAGATGAGACAACAGTCATGAGGAAGGTGAGCAAAAAGACAATACAATTAAAGAAACATCCACGCTTTATCCACTGTTCAGACCCAGTTCCTTTTGATCCACAGTCCTGTATTTCCTTTTAAATATTTTAAATGAATCATTATTGGAATAATTTCCAAGTCTTCAATATTACATATATAGTAAAGAAAAAAATAGGTGACACTGGTTTCGCAGGGTTTATTCTTAACCCTTCACTATATAACAGCTAATTAACTTTATGCATAATATCCCTGATAGTGACTGACAGTGAAAGAATAACAATCATCTTTTCCATATTAACCCTGCTTGAGGAGCATGATTTCCCATATCATTAGTTAATGATTATGCGTCAAGATTTATCTTCTCTACACTAGTATTTGTCTACTCCAAATCAACATAAAATATATATTAAATTATATTCAGTTAATATATGATGAAACACACATGCATTCATGGTCCTTTTATATAAAATAAATATTGCATCACAAATTCGAAAATAAACAGGAAATTTATTATATTTTTGTTTAGATTTAGCTCTTTGTCAGTGTTGTAGTGTAAATTACCACTCAAGAGGCTGTAGCAAGACTGGTACTTTAGCAATTCTCATAGACCAGACCAAGGAAAGAAACATCACTCCCAAATATAAAATATTAATTAAATCTTTTCCTGGTTCTGCAACTGATGTTTAGAAATTTTTTTTCAAATGATAACTATGGTTGTAATCAATTTTCAGGCTTGCAAATAAGGACTAGATTTTTGCTGCCAACAGTATATATTTATGTAGATTTTGCTATACAAGGAAATATATAATCACATGTTACAGTGAAAGAATAACAATCATCTTTTCCATATTAACCCTGCTTGAGGAGCATGATTTCCCATATCATTAGTTAATGATTATGCGTCAAGTCAGTGCGAGAAAAGTTATTTTTACTGATTTTTGTGCATTAACAGAGTACTTTTCAAATATCTGAATATAAAGTTATTGAATTGCTAGAATTTCTCATAACATCCAACTAAATTATAAAGTAAAAAAAAACCAAAGTTGTTTTGTCATAAGGCCAGTGAATCACCTGAAAGTTTGTTACCAAAAAAATGCATATTTAGCACTGAAAAAGGTTTTATAGACCATATGTATTAACCAGCATTTTTGTATGGAATTCAAGCATATTGGTTTTCAATAGTTGACACTAAGGGAAAATATTATTAGCATAGCCCCATGCATTTCTATTTCAAATGGTATTCATTCTTGTTTTGATATGATGCCAACTCAAAATACAAAAACTTATGATACAAAATTCAAATTTTGTCAAATGCCTTCCTAAATATATACTCTTTACATAAGGATATTACACTCTGCTTCTAAACAAATTGCTGACTTTTCTCCATTTACAGCTGTCAAAGTAATTCTAAAATTTCTTAATGTTAATCAAAATTGAAATTGAACTTTAGAGAAAATAGGGAGCATCAACTAAAAATAAGCATCAGCTTACTATGTCTCTCCATTTTTGTTTCACCTTTCCTATTAATCACTAATATTTTATATAATTGTTATTTCCCTTTTCTGATACAATTGATATTTCTCAGCTATTTCAATTCTCAATTTTTCTCATGTATGTATTAATTGTTATTAAAAAATTGTGCTATGTAAATGTATATTGTACTGACTGGGAAAATAAAAAAAATTATTATTATTATTATAAGTAGATGTGTCATAATGTTTAATCAAACAGTAAATTTGCAGTTACCTGTTGACTTTGAAGTCAATAAATAAATATATAGTTTTGTGGAAGAAATGAATTTTGCTGATGTCCGAGATTCAAACAAAAAACTCTCCAGATTCATGCCAGTGTTCTAAGACCACCTCTGTCAGTTATCCACCAATTAATGATTAGTGGATGAATGACAGAGCCAGTATTAGCATTGGTTCAAATCTTGCACATTAGCAAAACTAGTCATAATATTTAAAACATTTTAGATGATAAAACTATTTTCACCTTTAACTCTTTAAGTGGTCAAAGTCAGTTAATTGTTTTTAAATTATTTTTAATTTTTCATTCCATTTTACCAGATTTTAATTTATAATGTTTAAAATTAAATGATTTTATATTTGGTAGACCTTCTACTCTGGCATATAAACTGACAGGCTCCTGTCAGACCTCTGTGGCAAGCAGCTGCTTGAGGGGGTATTTATTTTTATTATTTTTTTTATGTGACATGAGCTACATATATATAGTAGTTAGTCACTTTAAGATAAGGTTCTAAATTTTATGTTTTGCCATAAAACATTTAAAATAATTTTGATCCCAAATGCATGCATTTTAGAAACCTGACACTTAAAGTATTAATTTTTCAGAAACAATGTAGGAAATATTATCCTTGAGGATTGGGAGTAGTTGGGAGAAGAAAACTAACATAATCAAAATTTTAATATAAATTTTATTTCTGAATATCTTTTGTGTTAATAGGTAATTTTTTTTTTCTTTTAAAAAGGCCAAATTATAATAAAAATTACAGTAGAGGTACACAGTGCAGTAATTAAAGTAAAGTAATTTAATTCTCTATGACACTGTTAAATGTTTTTAAGCACTTCGACACATGGACTTATTATTATTGATACTTGATAGCATAGTCCATGTGTTAAAGTGCTTAAAAACATTTAACAGTGTCATAGAGAATTAAATTACTTCAAATTATAATATCAAATCTAAACATATTTAAGGCTATTTTATATTTAGTAATGATAAAGTCTCCTTGAAATACTGACATTAAGTACCACTGATATCAATGTAGAATTGACCTGCTGCTAAAAATGAAACCAAAAAATGTTTCCTAACACAAAGCATCAGAGCATGAATGACAATTAAGGAGCCTATGTAAAACTTCCCAGTTGACATTTTAACAGCTCTTATGAATTAATGGATCTATGATAGGGTGGCAGCTTGTCCTAAGGAACACATGCATTCCATGGAATAATTAGAAATGAGAATTTCACAATAATATTTATTTCTTCCCCCTCCCCATTTGACAATTATTCATTATTAATTTTTATTGCTTTTTGTTTATTTATGTGCAAAGTGGTGAAGCATGTTTTGTCCATGTTTCATTTTGGTATAGGAGAAATATCCTAATAACTTCATATGGTACTTTCACATTGATTTTATTTCATAATGTAATAATAGACCTACATTCTTATTTTAAAAGTAAAAGATTTGTAAGCAACTTTATGGATAGTAATTCTCTTTTTTTACTGCTATTTCAATGTTTCGTAGCATTGTAATACAAAGTAGTGTTTCTTCTATATCAAAATGATGTTATTTTAAGAATTTAGGCAAAGTAAAATTTGGCAAATTTTTTTTTTGATTTGTGATTGAAATAGCTCCGTTTGATTATGAAGCTGTCTGAGGTGTTTTCGTTAATTTTCTCTTCCATTTTCCCTACAATTCATAAATATATGCAAATATTCAATGTAGAATCACTTGGAAATTTTTTTAATAATTCATTCGAAAAAAAATATAGGCTAATATTACATTTGAAGCGTACACGGTCTTTATTATGCTTAGTTACAAAAAGTTATATTTTTGGGACTATACACATAATTTTTCTATAGAATATATTAATTTAAAAAAATGATTTTATTATGCTTCTTTCTTAATAAATGAAATGTGCCTTTACAATTAATGATGACTCAATAACTATTTTTTAACCCAAGTTTTAATTAAATTTGACACTGATAAGCAATAACCAATAGTTTACAGCGACAAAGCATGCTTGGAAGCAATTGAGAGAACAGGAGTGGAATGTTGACACATCAATGGTTCTCATAGATAACTAGATGATTGAGCGACCAATCACTTGTCAATCATTTATTATCTTTGATCTATAAAATAATTGGCTGATTGACAAATAATTCATTGGAACACATTTTATCAGTATATTCAAATTTTTCTTAGTATATGGTTTACTCTCTTCTCATAAACTACAAAGGTAATTCCTGCAACTACGATACTGATATATATATATTGGTTTAACATTGTTTTATTATTATAAACAAAGAATATACAATTTATTTTAATATATTTGACAATATGACATATATATTATATTCACGTATGTAGCACTACCCTTAGAGTGGTAATATTGCAACTGTCTTTTTTTCTTAATATTTCACTATTAAAACCATTATGGCAAAAGTTGTTTATTTTGTTAGGATCACTGTTTCTAGTGACATTCAGAGTTCTGATTCAAGTAATAAAACATGAATGGAGTTAGTTTTTGATGTGACCTGAGCTGTAATGGGTTGTTATTGTGTGTAAGATTTATGATAAATCCTTGTTCACCACTTAGAAGGATTGCACTCTGAACATTATTCTAGAGATAGTGATTAGTCAATTCATTAGAAAATTTAGCTGCAATGCAAGGGGGCATTCAAAGTATGTTCTGCTAAGGTATCACAAGTGCTTTACATTGACACCCTATTGAACTTCTGCAACAAGTGGCTGCCTCAACAGAGATTCATTCCTTTTATAGATATATATATATTCTTTCATTGCTTGAGCATTTCAATTGTAGTTATTGTTCATTGGATAGGGTTATACTAATAATTACTATTCATAAGTAGAGCATGCTAAAAATTACATATCTGGAATATTTATTAAAAGAAACAGAGGGAATAGAGGCAGTTACTCTAAAAAAATTGTTAAACAACAGAATGTTTTAAAACTTTGCCTTTAACACCATGCTAAACAGAAACTTGGAAAATTAAGATAAAAAAAAGCCATTAAGCAATCATGCTACCTAGTGAATATAGGTAGAATAAAGAGCTAAAGAAAAACAAAAAGGATTAATAAATGTTAATTTGTAAAAAATGTATGTCATTTTGACTTTTTACCTAATGTGTGCTTAACACTGAAAATTATTTTCAACAATTTCATTATGATTAAAGCGTCATACTTAACTAACATTTAGAAGAAGAAAAGTGATTAATATCTGTAATTGAACTAGATAACATATCTAGTTACCTAAAACCAGTATTAAAATCTAGAAAGACCTTTGTTAAAATTCTTTATCTTAATGATTATTTCATTGTAATATGGAACCAAAGGATTTGTATTTGCCATAACTGCTTAAAATGAAAACAGTAATATTTCTGTATGCAACAGATTTAATGCTGATTATAAACAAAACAATCCTGAGCTCAAATATTTCAAACTAACATTTGTTTTATTATTCATCAGCAGTTTGGATCTGGTAAAAAGTTATAAAACTTAACAATGATGCTTGTAATAACCCAAGAATAGGAAAATTTAGTCATTAAAAACATACGTTTAAAATGCTCTTCAATGAAACTTTTTTTTATTAAATATGATGCTAATTGGTAAAATCATTGGAATTGTCTTTTAATTATCTAGGTAAGTTTTTTTTACATACTAGGCTATCAATTTTAATTTACATATATTTAAACGTGTGTTATTAGTGTCTGTAATGTACTGACTGATGTTAACGTAATTATATTAACTGTCAATAACAATTCAGTGCATAAAGCAATAAAATTAAAATTTTTGAATTTCCGATTTACATACGGATAAAAAAAAAGACTTCAAGCTGTTATAAACATGTATTATCGAAATCTCGCAGTATTACAAAAACGATGTCATTCAAATCTTGAGAATTAAAATAACTAGATTTATAATATTAAAATAATCAACATTTGACACTTGCGTTTTTTTCACTATTGACAAATTACAGCGAACACCATTTTTAAATGCTCAAGTCCTAAACAGGGACGAAGCCAAAAAAAAATAACAGAATTGCGTAAGAGAAAGGCGATTTCAAATATAATGTTACTGGAACATCTCTTGAGCCACTACACTCACCAATGCGATGCTACTACACCGTCCGGCAAGCAGCCGCCTTCCATGCCGCAGCGCTCTGCTCCGAGCTCGGGAAGGTTTCCAGCTGAGAGCCGGCGCAATATCAGCGAAAGGTAGCGGTACCTCACTGCGCGCGTTTTAAACTATCATGCACATGGGACTAGCAAAATCTGACCGTGGCCGCTCACCAGCATATCCTTGGCATATGCAAAGTAAATCTGCTGTTTCCCATACATACTGGTACACCAAATAGGTTCTTTGATCAGATATTTCCACAGGGTGTCACTAGTAATCAAACGAGCAACAAAGAAGAGGCCGCCCTACGCCCAACCCAGCAAACGGATAAAGCATCGATATCCACTGATAACCTATCAATATTTGTGTGGTCTATAATCCAATTCTCCACTCGTATGAAACGAAAATAACCTTCTTACACAATCTATTATCTCTCCACGGAAACATACAGCTATTAACAATATTCTAAATAGCCTACCTGAAGCCGTGGCAAGTCGAAATTTTTCCAATACTGTACCAAAGACTGAACATTCGCAGCCATCTTTGCCCAAGACGAATGACAACTAATTGTCCACGTGACCCAGCATCCTCTTTATACTCTCGCACCAGTCTTTCGCATCAAAAAACAATAACGACGCTTGTTTTAATATTTTATCTCCTTATCAATCTCTTACTTTTATTCCTTTCTGAAGTATGATGCATTAAGTTTTAAAAGAGACATCGTGTAATTCTTTTCGGAGCCCCTAGCTTGCGGGTCTAGAATAATGAGAATAACGGCAAATGGCTGCCGGAGCAATGGCGGACATGTAGGTGTTGTGATGTGAGTACTGCATATCTTTTTCGATTTTAAACGTTATGATAGTAAGTAATGCTGGTAGAATCTTTTATATTTTGTTTCCTTATGAACTGATATTTTGAAACTGTTAGTATTAATAAGTGCAATATTTTTAAATATTTACCTTAAGATGTGATTTTATTGTCGTTTACGTGAACCGTTATATTTTGAACGCATTTCGTTATAAATATATGTACTAAATTGTAATTTATATTTCTATGGCAAATATACATATGACGATGTTAAACTAATTTTCTCGGAGTTTTCATATGGAGCAGAACTTATACTAAAACCAGTTATGTCTGTAATATCAAAGTTAAATATATGACTTCTAAAAAGTGATGATATGTAGCTTACTGCCGGTGTGTCATAGTGATATGTGAAAGTATATATGCAGTGTTCGCCAATTCCATAGTACACAGCTGTCAGTTTTAATTTTCCAATAAACGTGTAATCACTCTTATTTCCGGAGGCAGTTTATTGAAGTTACTTAATAAATCTTATTGGTACAGGTATTTGACAGCTGTACAAAATTCTTGCAGCTTTTATTTTAAAATATCGGTAACAATAAATTTCTAACGAAGTGTATTTGAACAAATTTTACTAAACATGTTTAACCTCTTCCCTGCTTATTTGTCAATACTGATAGTGGAACTAAGTATCTCAGTTTATTTAAGAAAAGGTTCGGTCACATTTTTTTTTTATGATCACTCTTATTGCTACTTTTTTAAAAACTTTAAATGGACTCTATCGCTTTTCTTCCAAAGGAAAATTTAGCTAGAAATAGAGACTAATTCAAATGAGTTCAGTCCAAAATATGAGGAAAAAAGGTTGAATCCTTATTTCAGTATACAAGTAAATAGATCCACTTAAATTTTGATTAAAATTACTCTATAAACATTATAGGTGCTATACTAGTCATGTGGTATCAAGAAACAATCAACTCTTTGAAAACTGATGGATCATTGGGGCAGGGGTGGCTCAGTCGGTAGCACGCCAGGCTCGTAATCTGTAGTTCCCAGGTTCGAGTCCCAGCTGGGTCAAAGTTGAGATTTATCTCTGCAAAATTCCCCGCCCTGCCCACGGTCAGTAGGGGACACCGATGGGCTTGGAAAGGCCGCTGTCCGTCGGATGGGACGTTAAGCCGTGGCCCCGTGTGCGGGAGAGACATACCCTGTGCACGTTAAAGAACACGCTGGATGGCCTTGACGGGAGGCTACCATCTGTCTCCCAACAGCTATTCCAGTGGGTCCCCTCCCCCAACCTTCTCTGAGCCTTCGGGGTCCATGTGACCTGGTCATTTAGCCCATGGTGTGCAAAAAAGTGCCGCTCAGAGGTAAAACAACCCAAACAACTGACGGATTAATTGATTTGCTTGCCTAGCAATGTGCTGAAGCGGGACAGCATGAAATGTATAGTGATATCTAGTCACAAGTATCTTCGTAATCAACTGGTTCAGTGCACTAATAAGAGCACAAAGTTTAGAATCATCTCACACTCCTTGACATGCCACAGCAAATACCACCAAGGCAGCAGAGTGCTTATTAATAACACCACAACATGAAAGAATGCTTATCCTGCAATGAGTGAGAAGCAGAAACACCAAACCTGGGAAAGCACCAGCTCCTGCGTGAAACAGCACACACTCCAGACTTTTCGTCCTTGTACAACTAAAAAGACTGTCTCAAGAAGAACACAGTAACAAAACTAGTGCAAGTATGACTAATTAACCTGAGCTTCACTGCACCGATATGCGATTATCAGTTACTCCCTTGGTTGTCAAAAAGCTGATTTTTTTCTTGATACCAAAATATAGCACCTACAGTGTTTATAGAGTAATTTTAATCTTAATTCTGTACATTGTTTTTTCCTTCAATTATTAAATAGACCCACTATTAATAGAAGACCTGATTATGCCCTTTCATAATAAAATGCTGTAAAATGTGTTGTTTTAATATTATATCAAAACAATCTAAATGGTATGCAACATATAATACACTATAACAACAATACATTATTCATCACCCTCAATCCATTACTAAAAAGATTGTGTCAGAAAATAGCAGTTATATTTGTTTTTGAAGCATTGCGTCACTCTTTCAATCAATTAATATGACTGTTTAGTAATATAATTTTCACAGGTTAAAATATTTCAAAAATTGGTTGTAACTGAGATAATGGGCATGTCCTCATATGTTGTATTAGCTACATAATTAAGGCAGTAGTTAGAGAACCATTCTTCCTTAGTGAGAGGGGTGGCTCAGTTCGTAGCACCCCAGACTTAGAATCCACAGTTCCCAGGTTCGAATCCCGCCTGTATCAGCAGTGAGATTTATTTCTGCAAAACTTCCCACTCTGCCTTCAGTCAGTAGGGGACACTGATGTACTTCTAAAGGCCATCATTCGTCAGATGGGATGTTATGCCATAGCCCCATATGTGGTAGAGCCATACCCTGTGCATGTTAAAAGCATGCTAGATGGCCTTGACCTGGCCACTAGCCATTTGTATGAAAGAAAGTTCACCCAACCGTAGTGAGAAAAAATGTATATATGACAAAACCTGTGTAAGCTAAATGTAAAAATGCTAAAGCTAATCAGTCAGTGGCATTTAAAATGTCCTTTATTGTTTATAAATATGTTGTTTACATATATATGTGTGTGGATGGGTTGGGTTGTTTTACCTCTGAGCTGCACTTTTTTGCACACCATGGCTAAATGGCCAGGTCACATGGACCCCGAAGGCTCAGAGAAGGTTGGGGGAGGGGACCACTGGAACAGCTGTTGGGAGACAGATGGTAGCCTCCCATTGAGGCCATCCAGCGTGTTCTTTAACGTGCACTGGGTATGGCTCTCCCACACACGAAGCCACGGCTTAACATCCCATCCGACGGATGGCGGCCTTTCCAAGCCCATCGGTGTCCCCAATTGACCGTGAGCAGGGCGGGGAATTTTGCGGAGATAAATCTAAACGCTGACCCAGCTGGGACTCGAACCTGGGAACTACGGATTACGAGCCTGGCACGCTACCGACTGAGCCACCCCCGCCCCCATGTGGGTTGGCATTGTCATAAATTAGAACAATGCCTTGGCTAAGGAGACTAGGGCATTTTTCCCTAATGGCCTCTCATAAGCATTTTAGTGTATCCCAGTATCATTCAGCAATGATGATGTGTCCATGCTTTGTAAATTCCACCAACAACAACACACCATAGGCATCTTAAAAGACTGTAGCCAACAATTTTCTGATGGAAGGTGTTACTTTGAACTTCTTTCAGGCTGGTAATGTTTGGTGTTCCTCTCTATTGACACATGATTACTGCTTGACGTGCACTGGTGGGTCTGTTGCATAACATCGCAACGTTGTGAAACTGGCGGCCATTCGTTGTGTCTTGCTGTCCTTCATTAATGCATATTGAGCCCATCTTGCACACAGCCTATGATACCATAATTCCTCCTTGATGATACACTGGATAACACCATATGACAGACCTAGCTTGGATGCAATGTGCTGCAAAGTGATACATCAATCCTGTTGAATGATCTCCTTGATGCTTACTGCATTCACTTCCATTGTGGAGCTTGGTATGCTTCAAATGGAAAATATGTGCAATTATTAGTGCATTTAGGCATGGCATTATTTAAACTATTGTATAACACTAAGATTGCATTTGAGATATTCTTGAATGAGTTAATATTATTAGAAAAGAAAAAAAATTCCAAAAGATGGAAAATTTCATACTATGAATGAAATTTTATGGGAACTACATATTCCCGTAATAATTAGATCTTAAGTTTTTTTTTTCAATTGCAATCATGAGTGTCAATCACGAAAGGAAGAGGGGAAACAAATACCCCAGAAATTTTCAATTCAGAGATACATTCACTCACAAGCTTGCTTTTTCCCCACCTCTTTAAAATGAACCATGAACTATTATTAACTTGCAGAAATTGCATAAAATTATTTTTAATTTCATATTAATACATTTATATCTAAAGGTTTATGTATTGATTCAATGTTAATTTTCCTTTATCTTCCCACAGATGGCTTCTAACTTAAGAAGGCAGTTGCTATAAGTTTCAGCAGAAATTGAAATAGAAAATTACTACCATAAAGTGAAACTAAAAAGGTATTGCTCCTACAGTATGATTATTTCTGTTAAAAACAAAATCACAAGAAAAATTTGATAAAACTTTGTTTAGCATGTTCATTGTCATCTTGATACCCATACTAGGAAGGCCACTGAGGTGATGGGCAACTGCTAGTACTGAGCAGTTCTGATGGGAGGGAGTGCCCAGACTGGATGATGAACATATCCATCACTCGGCATTCAGAGTAAACAACATGATACAAATGTAGATCAGGCATTAGCAAATATGTTAAAATATTTAGCCACACTTATATGAACTTCAAGGAGCCTAACAAAAATTTCATTACATCTAAAAATTGGTCAAAGAATAGACGTGTGTAAGATTTGGTGCTTTGAAAAAAAAAATGGTATTTTATGCAACCAATAAATCCATCCAATAGTCATGCTTACCTTAGAAGATTGGATTTGTTGTGTTGGATTAACCTCTGAGCTGCACTTTTTTACACACTAGCTAAATTACCAGGATAGATACCCCAATGACTCAGAGAAGGTTGGGGGAAGCACTGGTCAGCTGTTAAGAGACATAGCCTCCCTTCAAGACCATCCAGCATTTTCTGTGATATGCACAGAGTATGGCTCTCCCACACACGGGGTCCAAAGCTTAACATCCAATCTGACAGACAGCTGCCTTTCAAAGCCCATCAATGTCTTGTAATGGTCACCAATTCACTTTTACTTTTCCTTAACCAGTTATCATATATTTATAATTATTATTTTGAATCATCAGTTCTCCTCACCCATCGCATTGTCGATTGTGCAACTTCATTTTGATTGACAGCCACTAAATGCGCAGAGCAAGAGCCAATTGCCGTATTGCACACTGGGAAGCCGCAAATGTGGCTTCCCAGTGTGATATTGCACATGCCACGATAACTCAAGCCAGGTGTGGCTATGGACAGGAGTCATGGCAGTTAGTAAGAGAGTGAAGTATAAAGTTAGGTGAGGAGTTAGTTTTGTTGTTGTTGAAGGTGTGTAGAAGAGTGACTTGTAGTCCAGTTTTTTGCAAGTGTTTATTAGTGAGTCTAGAATTCAATAAACTTTTATTTCATGAAATTAATTTTGACTTATTCATTTTTTTTTCTCTTGAATTTTCTCTTATTTAATTTCTTGGCAAGATTAACTGCTGGATAGCTGAAAAGTTTTTCAGCTATCCAGCAAAGTAATTATTAACATACTTCAAGCCCCGGGTAAGGCATGGCTGTTTGTGTCGTTTTTCTGCTGAGGCCCTGCCATCCTCATAGACCTACTATGGCATATAAACTGACAGGCTCCTGTCAGACCTCTGTGGCAAGCAGCTGCTTGAGAGGGTATTTATATATTATATTATTTATTTTTAGAGCATTGCACCCTACTGATAGGGCAGGGCAGAGAGTTTTGCAGAGATAAATCTCAATGCTGGCCCAGGTGGGACTCAATCCTGGGATTTCCCGCCCTACCCACGGTCAGTAGGGGACACCGATGGGCTTGGAAAGGCCGCCGTCCATCGGATGGGATGTTAAGCTGTGGCCCCGTGTGTGGGAGAGCCATACCCTGTGCACATTAAAGAACACGCTGGATGGTCTTGACGGGAGGCTACCATCTGTCTCCCAACAGCTGTTCCAATGGGTCCCTTCCCCCAACCTTCTCTGAGCCTTCGGGGTCCATGTGACCTGGCTATTTAACCCATGGTGTGCAAAAAAGTGCCGCTCAGAGGTAAAACAACCCAACCCGATCCTGGGAACTGCAGATTATGAGCCTGAAGTGCTACTGACAGCCACCCTTAGAGGATTTTATTAAATCATAAATCCCAGATATGGGTGTTTAAGAGTTAACTACAGGAATTGTGCACATCCTAGTCTCCAGCACAAAATGTTCTGCTCCTGGAAATTTTGCACCCCTGCATTGCTTTGTTTATTGACAATATGAGCTTTTCTATATGCACTTTAAACTGAATCATACATCCCTGACAATATTAGAAAACTGACAGTATAGATCCAGAAACACTAGATGTAGGCACTGTCTGTTAGTCATATATAGAATTATCATTAATATATACATTATAATGGATTTGTGTTTTGCTGTTGCAATTGAATAGCACCTTTGGAGCATGAATTTATTAACTGAAGTGACAATTGAGAATGGGACAATGAACAAATGAAAGGATTGAAGTGAAATGTATTAAAATTCTGCCCTTGCATATATCAGGGTAATTGAGAAACGGGAGAGGTGACTGTACACAATGGGCTGCAATCATTTGTTCTGATTTAGTTCATAAAGCAACAAAAAAGAATTTCCTACCAAACTTTCCTTCAGAAAATTTTCAAAGAATTATATTTTAATATTTTGATTTTGTTTCAAAAAATATTCTACATGTAAATCCCATCCACCCCAAAAAACAACTGGAATGATAGTTCTTTTATTTTACCATAAATTTGCTATAAATGGACTTGGCTGTAAATGCTAAATGCATTGAGGCATAGGTGGCTTGTAATCTGCAGTTCCGAGGTTATAGTCTGAACTATGCCTGCATTGAGATTTATCTGCTCTCAGTTAGAAAGGGTCACCAGTGAAATTGAAAAGTTCACTGTCTATTGTATGAGATGTTAAGCAACGTCCCATGCATAAGAGAGCCATGCTCTGCACAGTGAAAAACACTGGAGGATGATGGGAAGCTACCATCTGTCTCCTAATGGCTGTCCAGTGGGTCTCCTTCTCTGAGCCATATGGAGTCCTTGTCACCTGGCTATTTAATCAATTATGTGCACAAAAATGTTGCTCAAAGGTAAAATAACCCAATGAAATCTGTAATAATTCCTCTCCATTATTTAAATTCTGTTTTCATTCTTTAACTAAATGGGGCCTTTTCCTCTAATAGTCTTCTACATAGGTAAATATCATACATAAAAAATATCTATGGTGTTAGATTAACATGCTCTGAACCTATAAAACCAGTTTTAATATTTTTGTACTTAGGCTCAGTTGTGATAATCGTGATGCTTTTTATTTTATTCTGTAGGGAGCTTTGTTAATTTAAGTCCAAAACTGTTATGTGTTGGCTATTTTTTATGCAAATATTATCTAAACAGATATTTACATTTACTATTTTAAATGATTTACCATCTACTGAAATAAAAACGTTTACAAGTTGTCTTCCTAATGGTGTCAAAGTCAGCATCATAGTAAACTCTGTTTTTGCCTCATCCCTAGATCTTTGTTTCATTTGATTCTAAAAGTTGTTCCTTCTCTTAATTATATAACAAGGACCATCTAAGTACTGACAAGTAAAATATCTGAATTTAAGAATGACCCTATCTCTTCAACAAATTGCAGTAGTTTTATTAAGACAGTCTAGAATTGAATCAAGCAATGATTTTAAAAGCAAGACATATTTCAATCTGTTATGTCATAATTCAAGCACACCACAAACATGTACAACAGTATGTTAATGTATTATAACAACCATGGCAATCCAATAGGATTGATCATGCTAAAGTTAGAGCAATTTTCCCACAACATGCAAATTGCAAATGCACACCTGTAACCGTTATCAGAAACTAGTGAATGAGGAAATCATTGTGCATGTCTCATTTAATCAAAAGCAATCTTCCACCATTAAAATGAATGCAGTCATTGATAGAAGACTATAGGAGCAAACAATATTACAAAGTGGTGAGTATGAGTTCAGTGCAAGAGAACTATATGGCTGTTCACAGAAAGTATTTCAATGCAGACAATAGTATTAGAAATGACTGTGTATGGGGTACCTTTGCTAGTTACCAATGTCCTAGTAGGCCTGTGAACACAGCTATGGTCAGGCAGACTGGCAGGGGACACTGGACACTGTAACCTCACAGGCTCTCATAGGAGCAAGACTTTTGTTTTAGTAATGGTAAGTCTTATATTAGACATCTTATAATTGTCACATTGGATGTTACATGTAACCGAAGTATGATATCAGTATTGTTTGTGAGGAAAATTGACCCAAAACTGGCTGGAATCACTGTTAATTATGTTGACTGAAGACAATACAATAAAACCTCAGAAAAATTTTCTTCTGTGAAGAAAATTATCCACAAGACTGGTAGAAATCCCAAGGAATTGGGGAAGAATCAATATATATATATATCGGTAATATTTTAAGTGATAATTACAAACTATCAACAGAGTAAGTAATGAAATTTTGCAAAAAAAAAACAAAATCGAGTTTTCAGAGACAATAGTTAAATTTCTGAAAAGAAGTTCTAGTTCACCCCTAACTAAGGCAGTTAAGGAGTGTGATTGTTTGCCTTTTTTCTTTTCATATATCCACTTGAGTACATACATTTCAATGACTGTGCAACATTGCGCAACAACACCTATTCAACAGGATGTAGAGGAACAACTTCCACCTCTATCTCGCAACTCTACTGCAAGACCTCAGCAAAGGTGGCAGACCATACCATTACAAGTGCTTTAATTTTATGCTGAACTGTGTGAGAATTCAGCATTCAGAGAATAGATATTGTGGACTGAGATGATCAAGTTTATGTGGAATTCAATGTAAACAGCCATGACTTGATGGTCCATGAATGCAATGTGTGATTCCATAATCATCAACTGGTTGGACTGTGGGGCGGGGGTAGCTCAGTCAGCACGCCAGGCTTGTAATCTGTAATTCCCAGGTTCGAGTCCCAGCTGGGTCAGCGTTGAGATTTATCTCCGCAAAATTCCCTGCCCTGCCCACAGTCAGTAGGGGACACCGATGGGCTTGGAAAGGCCGCCATCCGTCGGATGGGATGTTAAGCCGTGGCCCCGTGTACGGGAGAGCCATACCCCATGCACGTTAAAGAACACGCTGGATGGCCTTGACAGGAGGCTACCATCTGTCTCCCAACAGCTGTTCCAGTGGGTCCCCTCCCCCAACCTTCTCTGAGCCTTCGGGGTGCATGTGACCTGGCCATTTAGCCCATGGTGTGCAAAAAAGTGCCGCTCAGAGGTAAAACAACCCAACATGACTCCACCATACCAGACTACTGCCATCGAGACATGGGTCCACCGAATCTTCATTGGCCTGGCCATTCATTCAGTTTGATCCCACTACTTTCTCTTAGGTCAAACGAAAAGATTGGTCTATCTAGTGCCACAACTTGGCTACTAGTAGCAATCAACAGCCTATCATAAAGGCATGCCACACAATCAATGTTGTGATGTTGAGGGACATATATGCCATTCTGGAAAAGCACCTCCAAGCATATGTGGTCTTGGTTGGAGGCCACTGAATAACTGAACAAATAATCTCCATACTTTAAGTAGGAATTTTGTTCCCAATAAATGCATTGTTTTTTCGCAGAAGAATGTTACTCTGAACAAAATGTAACATGCAAGTTTCCTCGTTCATTCATTTTTTTTAAAAACCGTACGAGTATAATTGCATCTCACACAGAATAATCATTCTAAGATTAACATGATTAATCCTGTGGAATGTGCCATGACCGTTATGTGTAGTAAAGTAGCATTTTGTTGCACAACATGGTTATTTTCTGTTTGAATTTATTCAGCTGAATCACGAGTTAATAGACCACCTTGTGCAGAAATTTATTTTTTTGGCATGATGTCATTTTGGTTAAAAATACTTCTGCTATTTATAAGCTAGGCTTTGAAGGAAACTGTTCTATAATACTAGATAAACAAAACCAATGAAGTTATATGCAGAAAATCATTGTTAGATCAAATTTGGCATTCGTTTTTATTTGCAGATTTGCACAGAAGAACTATTTGAATATACTGACTGAACACAGATGTTACCAAGAGGAGGTGAATTTATGAGAATTTTATCATCTCTAAGTTGTCAGCATTAAATAATATGCTGAATTTAAAAGTAATTGAACTTTGGTTAATTACCAAAAATATGGGAAGTGGTAAGTAATATTTTTTTGTTTATTATATTTTATGTATATTTTGTCAATTATATTTTATATTTAAAAATCTGCTGTAAAGTGTAAACATAGAAAGTTTAATTAGCCAAGTTCATGTATATTTCATTGTGAGTTACTGAAATTCCGTCCTTCAAAAAGTAAAAAATTTTATTGAATGTACACAAAGGGTTCATCAAGTTTATTATTAAATAACTAAGTTTCTACTGTTGCAGTTGCTTACCAAAGATAAAACATATCTTGAATTTTTTGCAGCAGAATTTTTATCCTTATGTTTAGCAGTTAATTCATATATATATATATAGGGGCGGGGGTGGCTCAGTCGGTAGCGCGCCAGGCTCGTAATCTGTAGTTCCCAGGTTCGAGCCCCAGCTGGGTCAATGTTGAGATTTATCTCCGCAAAATTCCCCGCCTTGTACACAGTCAGTAGGGGACACCGATGGGCTTGGAAAGGCCGCCGTCCGTCGGATGGGACGTTAAGCCGTGGCCCCGTGTGCGGGAGAGCCATACCCTGTGCACGTTAAAGAACACGCTGGATGGCCTTGACAGGAGGCTACCATCTGTCTCCCAACAGCTGTTCCAGTGGGTCCCCTCCCCCAACCTTCTCTGAGCCTTCGGGGTCCATGTGACCTGGCCATTTAGCCCATGGTGTGCAAAAAAGTGCCGCTCAGAGGTAAAACAACCCAACCCATATATATATATATTGGTTATTGTACCGTATTTATTACTACTTGATATTGTCATTTGTTATTTATTCACTACTTGTATTTCATGATATCCAGTACCCATTTTTTGTTATTGGGAACAGGAGTTAACTGAGTCGCATGTCTATCTTGTTGCCTGAGGTCCCAAAGTTTGAGTATCCATCACCCTGCAATGAGATTTTCTCAACCCCACAATGTCTGCATTGACATTTTCATCTGCACATTGGATGGCCTTGATAAGAGATTTCATTGATAAGAGATTTCAAAAAATATGAAGTGGACTAACAACAGGTGATCTAATTTTACTTTTGATCAAATCTGTAAGAGTCTTTTTTTTAGTACACCTTATTTGTTGTATTTTGGATCAGTGTCTCTCTACTATAATCTGTAGTTCCTAGGTTCGAGTCCCAGCTGGGTCAGCGTTGAGATTTATCCCCGCAAAATTCCCCCCCTGCCCACGGTCAGTAGGGGACACCGATAGGCTTGGAAAGGCCGCCGTCCGTCGGATGGGACGTTAAGCCGTGATCCCTTGTGTGGGAGAGTCATACCCTGTGCACGTTAAAGAACACATTGGATGGCCTTGACGGGAGGCTACCATCTGTCTCCCAACAGCTATTCCAGTGGGTCCCCTTCCCCAACCTTCTCTGAGCCTTCGGGGTCCATGTGACCTGGCCATTTAGCCCATGGTGTGCAAAAAAGTGCCGCTCAGAGGTAAAACAACCCAACAACAACTCTACTATAATATATTAATACTAAGAATTGAAATGGCAATCTTATGCTGATGGGAAGGTATCTTTAACATCTGAGTAAAAGATCTTGTCACAAAATTTCTTTTACATTTCTCTTTAAAGATCTTGTCACTCTCACTTAAATTCTTTCCCAAAGCTTCCAAAATATGTTCTATACTACTGAGTAGAAAGGATGGGCTTGAATTCTTTTTTATAGCTTATGGCACTCCCAGAATATAATTTTTCATGACTCAATTATTATTGACCACCAGACTGAGAATATATGATGGAATAACTGTTTTGATGATTCCCAAAAATTTATGCTGACAAAAGTGGATCGGAGCCACGTACAAGCATTTGTTTAGATTTTCATTGGTGCCAGTTTGCTAGCATCTTAAGGGATTAATAGTCTTTTTGTTTCCTACTCAAAAAATTAATTTGAGTATTATCAAATATGCCAAAAAGTAATGTCTTAAATTTCCCTTTTTTATTTGTTTTTCAGGCATTCTTAGTTGTATTATTTATGATGTATTCATGATTGCTGTATTTGCAATAGTGCTCATTATTCACCAGTTTGATCTAAATATTTCTATCTAAAACACTGATTTGTTTTTGGACCACCCATGAAACCATTTTTGCACATTTTAATTGCATTTTTTCCTTCTTTGTGATTGCAAGATAAATTGAAAAAAATTATATATTTTTTCTGAAAAATTATAAGGAAAGACGGTAGCAGAAAAATGCTGTCGCATGTGCCTAGAGTTACTTCATATGTAAACCTGGGCCTGCCCCAAGACTGCAAAATATCTGGAATGTGTCCATGTATAGGGTTGGGTTGGGTTGTTTTACCTCTGAGTGGCACTTTTTTGCATACCATGGGCTAAATGGCCAGGTCACATGGACCCCGAAGGCTCAGAGAAGGTTGGGGGAGGGGACCCACTGGAACAGCTGTTGGGAGACAGATGGTAGCCTCCCGTCAAGGCCATCCAGCGTGTTCTTTAACGTGCACAGGGTATGGCTCTCCTGCACACGGGGCCACGGCTTAATGTCCCATCCGAAGGACGGCGGCCTTTCCAAGCCCATCGGTGTCCCCTACTGACCGTGGGCAGGGCGGGGAATTTTGCGGAGATAAATCTCAACACTGACCCAACTGGGACTCGAACCTGGGAACTACAGATTACAAGCCTGGCGCGCTACCGACTGAGCCACCCCCGCCCCCCATGTATAGGGTAGACTGGTTTAGCACTGAATCACAAGAGCATACAGAGAAAAGCACTTAAAGGTCAAATTTCTCAGAGTAGCCAATACAAAAATATGCTCAAAGCAAAATCTTGAGAGTGAATCTCATGTTACTCCTACAGGGATAAAGAATTGTAGAAGGGCTTGTATTACAAAATAGTAGGCTTGTTTGTGTTTATTAAACATTTCAAGAAATAAATAATAGCATACAAAATGCAGCCTTATCATGAATAATATTTTTTGATTTAATACACACCATCAAAATTTGTTACATACAAAGAATAGCATGTACTACTAAAAGCAAGCAAAGATAGAGACAAAATGAAACCTAGCTTCTGTTTTGTGCAATTTTTTTAAACAAACATTTAACATTGCATATAAATTTCTGATGTCTGTGATTATTCTTCAAATTCGTAATGTGAAATATAAGTAAAATTTTAAATGCATTTCTTCTAAATTATAGAGAAAATATTTAACTTAAGGCCTAAGTTCTTGATTAATTAGATTCGTTAAAGCAAAATTTCCAAGCCCTCATAGGATCCAAAAAAAAAATTAAATGAGAAGAGTTGTCAACCAAAGGGTTTAAAACTTTGAGGGATTTTGTTCACAGAAGGCCAGAAAAATATATAACATTTGTTTTTTTAAATAAAGATATTTGGCTAAACACTACAAAAACAATGAATTATTTAATCACTGGTTAATGTTAGCTATAACATTATAGCTATATGTATATATACAGGGTGAATCTGAAAAAGTGGTAGAACGTAGCTATACGAGCAATATTCGTCATAGAATGTATGGTCGGAACGCAAACGGCGAGCCGCTAGGTGGCATTGGAAATGGTATAAAAGGGTTGGTCCTCACTTGCATTCCCGTCCGCCGCACCATACACAAAGTGCATATCTGCCATTTCGTGGTTAGTATAACCAGCCATCCTCTCAGCAATCCACGGTAGAAATGCCGTTGGGTGCGAGGACCGACCCTTTTATACCATTTCCAACGCCACCTAGCGGCTCGCCGTTTGCGTTCTGACCATACATTCTATGACGAATATTGCTCGTATAGCTGCGTTCTACCACCCCGTAAAGTTTGGCCCACTTTTTCAGATTCACCCTGTATACACACACACACATCTATAGATTTGCACTCGTTCCTCCAAAGTTAACGAGCTGCAACTTGTTTGAAAGCTTCTATAAACTTGTCATTACATATTAAAAACAAAGGCCATATCATCATTTCTATCTTCACTGGCACACATAAAGGTCAGTATGCAAAATTTGTGCATTGTTGCTATGTAGTCTACTAAAGATGGAAAGATTTTACATTTTCACAAGGATGCATCTTGGGGATGACATAAAAAAAAATCATGCCAATTTATCACAAGTATATGGGGAATCGTGCCTATTCATATGGCACTGTTATGGTATGGATGTGAAAATTCAGAGAAGGATGACCAAGTTCTGAATACCTCCCTCATCCAGGAAAGCCAAAGGAGGCATTCGCTAGAAAACCATTGCTGCTGTCCGTAAACTCATTAAGGAAAACCCACACATCATCATTTAGGTAATAAGTTGAAATGTTACTGTATCGATTAGCAGTGTAGAAACAATTATTCATCAACATTTAAAGTTGCAAAAGATCTGTGCTAAATGGGTACCCCACAAATTGACAGAACAACTGCAAAAAAGGGCTAGAATCAATTCATGCAAGAAGATGCTGGCAATGTTTGAATTTAGTGGTCCCAAATGGTTAACAGACATGCCACAAGTGATGAGACATGGTTTTATTACTATACAACTCCCAGAAAGATCGACAACTATGTTTGGATTGCAGAAGATATACCTCTTCCTCTGACAAGACTTTTGCTCAAGGAAGAGGATGTTCACAATTTTTTTCAGTTCCCAAGGAGTAGTAGCCATGTGGACACCTTATCTGAAAAAATTACTATTAGTGGCCAAAACTACACCAGCAATGTTTTGCTCAAAATAGATAAGAATATGAAGAAGCAATGTCCAACAATGGGTGTGTCAAGGATTCTCCTTCATGACAATGACAATGCTCGCAAAACCTGGCAAGTTACGCCCTATCTGGAGCAAGAAAAAATCAAACAGCTACTCTATTCTGCATATTCACCCGATCTTGCACCATGCAATTTTTGGTTCTTTCCAAAAAATAAAAAGGAACTTGCTGGGAAGCCTTTTTCAAGGATACAAATAAAATAATAAATACTCCCTCAAGCAGCTGCTTGCCACAGAGGTAAGGCCATGCAAAATGTGTTCATTCAGAGTTGCAGAGTATTGCCCAGCAGGAACACCACCAAGCATTCCTGAATTGGGGTAGATGTCTACAAATTTGTATAGATGCTGGAGGAGAATACTTTGAAGGACAGTAAAAGTTTTGTTAAGTACAATAGTTTTTATTCTGCAGATGCATGTGAAGAACTTTTGTAACTTCGATTGTATTTGCCTAAGCGTGTAGATGCAATTAGCAAACCTAATTTTATTACCAATTTTTCTATACTGAATTTAAATTTTATTTTGTAATATGCATTACTATTTATAAAATATAACAGATGCTCAGAAACTTTACATTTTTTTCAAATTTACATTACAATTTTTTTATAATTGTTGGATTTTATGGAAAATTACTTTTAATTTTAATGTTAATTTTCTTGCATCTATGCAGCATGCCTTTTAATAGTGTCATCTATGATTATTTTTCATAAAAAAAAATAGTTTTTAGAATTTTACATGCCTACACTTTTGTGCCAAAAATATTTTCCATCTGTATCTCTCCTTATGTATTCTGAAGCTTAAAAAAAATGGTTAAAGAAATAAATATATATGTGAATCTATTATAATACTAAACACTAAATGATGCTTAATTTAAAATTCCAAAGCCATCTGAAAAGTGAAGGTTCTTTCACTTTTCAGATGGTATATGTTCAGATGAAATATTTCCATGTACAAAATAGAACTCTTGAGCCTAAAAATAAATATAAAAAACATACCATCAGCAAACAATATACAAACGACCACTTTAACTCATAATAACATACTTCAGTTATACAATCTTCAGAATATAACACACCATGTTAAATGACTATTTCAGCAGTGATATATGCAAATGATTACATTTCCAGGACAAACACATATTATTTATCTCATGATCTCCCAAAGATGCCAAATGGATAAGCCACAAATACTTCAGGCATTACAATTATCTGCAGCAAGCTATAAAAGATGTGTTGATAACAGAGATTGAAGATGAAGTGTAGAAGATACCAGGATGACACTTTTGCAACCATGTCAGCATGGTGGCAATGTAGGGCTGTGTGAAGCCAGGTTGTCTACCGCCCTATCACCATACATGAGGACCACAATGCAAGGATGGTTGTGCCTTATTGGCACCATAGATGCACAACAGCACGGGTGAATAGCATGAATTGTCAGCAGATATACCCAGCTACAACCAAACCTATTTGATGAACTGTAACTGTTGCGACAGAAGTTTCCATCAAAGCCAGGTTCGAGTCCCAGCTGGGTCAGCGTTGAGATTTATCTCTGCAAAATTCCCCTCTCTGCCCACGATCAGTAGGGGACACCGACGGGCTTGGAAAGGTCGCTGTCTGTCGGATGGGACATTAAACCATGGTCCTGTGTGCGGGAGAGCCATACCCTGTGTATGTTAAAGATTACACTGGATGGCATTGACGGGGGGGGGGGGGGGGGCGCTACCATGTATCTCCCAACAACTGTTCCAGTGGGTCTCCTCCCCCAACCTTCTTTGAGCCTTCAGGGTTCTTGTGACCTGGCCATTTAGCCCATGGTGTGCAAAAAAGTGCTGCTCAGAGGTAAAACAACCCAACCCAGGACTGATAGATACAGACTGGGTCGGGTTAGAGCTACCTGTAATGAGGAATGGCAATGCAGCTGTCTTCAGTGATGAAAGATATTGCCATTCCTCTAACCTCACCCGGAACCAGCCAAGTGTGCCAGTTGCACAGGGTCAAAGTCAGTCCATGCAATGGATGGTGAGTCTTCATCTACCAGTCTCCTGAAAATTGTCCTAGTTGTGATCGGAACTTTATGGCAGTAGTTATAGCTCATTAAATAGTAGTTAAGTTGCAGTTGGTTCTGCTACTAGCTAATCATGGCATTCACCCATGCCATTGTGCATCTGACAGTGCCTGACTCTGAGTACCTACTTGAAATGATTGGCATCAACAACATCCAACCATCCTTGCATCACAACCCTACAATTCAACCATCTGCTGATATGATTGGCAAAAGGTTCATCCTGATATCTTATAAACTTAGTCCTCAATACTTCAGAATGCTTCAAAGATTGTAGGTTGCAGACAACTACAATCTCTGAAGCATTTGTCCTGCGATTTTCCACAGATATTATGTTTGTCATGGAAACATAATCATTTGCATGCAAATCCATCCACCCTTTTTTTACAATTTCAATGTCACGGAGAACCTTCCATAAGAACCTATTTTGACATTGTAACTGAAGATGGTTTAATTTTTAGACAAAATTGTGATTCCATTGGATTTTCAGATGATTATTATATATATACACAGCATTAAAATAACTGAAAGTTGTCTGACATTGAACAATAAAATATTTAAGTTTATCCTTCAAACCATTTGCATACTAAAAAGTTTTCACGAGCTTCAGAAGCTTTTCGGAGCAAGAACAGGATTCTGTCTTCAGTGAAGTGACACTACGTGGTGACGTTAGAGCTGTTTAGAACTTCTTTTGACATGCCTTGAAGGGTGATTACGTCTCGGCTTCAGGTGCAGATGGACGAGGTCAATATCTCAATAGCTTTGCAGATGATGGTTCCGTAGTAAGTGGATGCATGTGCTAGCAGTGTGGCATGCTCCCAGTCAGTAGTATAGCTGCATGTTGAATTGCCAGCTCAGCAGCAGCAATCATTATTTGTTTTGGCTGACATCTGTCTGATGCTCTGTAAACCTATACTGAAGAGAATGTATGATGGGTTGGGTTGTTTTACCTCTGAGCAGCACTTTTTTTGCACACCATGGGCTAAATGGCCAGGTCACATGGACCCCGAAGGCTCAGAGAAGGTTGAGGGAGGGGACCCACTGGAACAGCTGTTGGGAGATAGATGGTAGCCTCCCGTCAAGGCCATCCAGTGTGTTCTTTACCGTGCACAGGGTATGTCTCTCCCACACACGGGGCCACGGCTTAACGTCCCATCCGACAGATGGCAGCCTTTCCAAGCCCATCGGTGTCCCCTACTGACCGTGGGCAGGGCGGGGAATTTTTGCGGAGATAAATCTCAACGCTGACCCAGCTGGGACTCAAACCTGGGAACTACAGATTACAAGCCTGGCGCGCTACCGACTGAGCCACCCCTGCCCCAAGAATGTATGGTGTTTCTGATATAATAAATAATGTGAGATATTGTAAAAACAATAAGTTCTCTACAGAAGAGAATTACAGAGCATCAGACAGATGTCAGTCAAAACCAATGACTGGCAATTCAAGACGCAGCATAGACACCTTTTTTATGCTGAACAATAGTTTTACATGGCAATATGTCAGAGACTTCTATCTCTATTGCATAATTTTTTGAAAAATAGCTATTCCTGTTATTAGTGGGGGCGGGGGTGGCTCAGTCGGTAGCGTGCCAGGCTCGTAATCTGTAGTTCCCAGGTTCGAGTCCCAGCTGGGTCAGCATTGAGATTTATCTCCACAAAATTCCCTGCCCTGCCCAGGGTCAGTAGGGGACACCAATGGGCTTGGAAAGGCCGTCGTCCGTCGGATGGGACGTTAAGCTGTGGCCCCGTGTGCGGGAGAGACATACCCTGTGCACGTTAAAGAACACGCTGGATGGCCTTGACAGGTGGCTACCATCTGTCTCCCAACAGCTGTTCCAGTGGGTCCCCTCCCCCAACCTTCTCTGAGCCTTCGGGGTCCATGTGACCTGGCCATTTAGCCCATGGTGTGCAAAAAAGTGCCGCTCAGAGGTAAAACACCCCAACCCTGTTATTAGTGCTAAGGAATATTTACAAACTTGTATTTTAATGTGATCTGTATTTTTTTTTCTATTACTGATGAAAAATACTAATTTTTGAATCATGTATAATTTAATTAGTTCTGTTTCTCCTGCAGCAGTCAAGAGTTTAAAGTTATCAGAATTTCTTTCTCAATTTGTCTCATCATTATTTTCATCCTCTGCAGAAAATTGGCCAAATACTAGAACTTGTTTACTACCTATTCGTTATTCAGGTAAATGGTATCTGCATATCTGGTGAGATTCCATTCTCCATTTTTGAATATGATATGAAAATGGGAATTTTTTACTTTTATAGATAATAAAAAAATTAAAAGACACTAATGACTTTAAGACAAACTTTCTGGTTAATGGAATGTAATTTTTTCCTCCTATAATTCTAAGATTATTATTATCACTTTAAATATAATTCCACATTTCATTTGATCAAAGAAAACAAAAAGCTATGTTTAATTTTACACTATAATTATTTTACTTTTTAATTTCTTTCTCAAATTTAAGTTTATTGATTTTAATGTATGTCTCATTTTCTAAATAGTCTAGGTTCTGTGTTTTAATGTATACATATATATGGTAATTAATATTTAGTATATTCTAGGGCCACATTCACAAGTCACTAGGCATTCTTGGTGCAGTCATAACTTGTTAGACTAGAAAAAAATTTTTCTTTCATTGTATTTATTCAAAATAATAAACGAATTACTGACTCAAAGTCCTAAATTTTCAGCTTCACAAAAGACAAGGAAGCAAGTTGTTTCCCAAACCTCATAATGGCGAAAATATTTAGTAAACATCTACAGTAAAAGGAATCGCTTCCTTTTTTTTTTTACAAAGGGTCCATGTTTCACTACCATAACTAACTTTAGAAACACTACAATTGTTTGGTCCTAAATTAACTCTTTAAGTGTATACACCTATTTTTCCATATTCCACAGATTCTTAAAAGTCCCAGTAGCAATTCCTATTCTTCTGTTTATTTCATACAGCACATAACAAATATATTTTATGTATCTCCCAAGATAATTAAACTGAGAAATTTGCTCAAGAATGCAACCACTCAAAATAAGTGAATAACCTGCCTCACAAATTTTTATCACTTTAGTTTTCTTTCTGTTTATTCGTAATCCTTCTCTACTACCAGACTCATCAACAACTTGTATGAAAACGTTCATCTCATCGACATCATTTGACAAAAATGCCAAATGATCAACCTAAGTTTAGAAGCAATGCTGAATTTTATGCTAAATTTATATGTCCCAAATGAAAAGAATTTGATTTATGTAGCTCTTCTGCTTCTAAACATAAATAAATGTGTATAAGAAAATACATGTAACACAAATCAGATTTTAATACATATTTATGTAAATATTACCTACAAAAATTTTAAGATCCAAGTCCCTCAATTATCTTATCCCTATTGTAACTTCACAAGCTTGCATTAAGCACTAGTTAAAGACACACTTCATGGTAAAAAAATTCAAGATTAACAGGAAACTTAATTTTCTGCATTTAGATCACCATGGAGAGTTTGCACATGTAGTTCTTGAGGTTAAACTGTCTTTCCAGCAGTGTAATGTGTTGCAACATCTTTAGTATGTTTCACTTTAAAAGAAAAATGTAAAAACCAAAACAAATGGGTGGGGATGGCTCAGTCGGTAAGAGACACCAATCGGCTTGGAAAGACCACTGTCCGTCGGAGATCGGAGGCCTTTATGGTACTGAGTCTAATATATTTCTCTTTTTACAATGATTCAATTATGCCTCATTACAATCCCTTCACATAAATTCAAAATCCAAAATCGAATGCTCGACAAGACCCCTGAAAAATTAATAAACTGGCACCCCTGTGAACTAAGTGCACTCTAATGCTTTAGACAAGTAAAAGCATTTAAAAAACAACTCCACAGTGAAATTGTGGAATTTACAATGAAATTGTAGACATTAATTTATATTTAATTGCTACAGTACTGTTATACGATCCTTATTAAAACCATTGTTTGAAAAATGTAAAATAGCAATAGTTTGTCACTCAGATCTTTCATTTCTCTACAAATAATAAAATCTATTCACTTAAGCCATTTTAAAGCTTCCTAAACTGCAAATAATACTGAAATATATCTCAGTTGTTAATTACATGCATAATATAGAATTTCAGATATGAACATTTTATGATCGGAAATGGAGCCTTTCAAAAGATAGGCCATGAAATTAAAAAAGGTAATTCCCATATTTTTGCATAGACATTACCTTAAACATTGTGGTAAAAAAAATTCTTGGTTGTTGACAGTGCTATAAAGAGGGCAGGCCTATAAACCTTTCATAAGAAACTATCCATGGTTAATAATATTTCTCTTTGCAAATATGCTCCTGTGTACAGATTGCTGCAATATATCACCTGACATTTATTGTATGATTGATTGACACTCAACAGAAGTTTTTTTTTTAATGAAACCATTTAATGCATTCTTAACATTTGAGGTTTCATTTAGTTTTACATTTATCAATAAAAGTATGAATATTAGTTAGTGTAAAGTACTAAATATCACGGTTTTGCTCCTATGTATACTGATTAATCAAATACTTTGTGGTTACAGGAAACTCTTGCTGATCATTGATTTTGTTATACACATATGTGATACTCATTTCCTCAGTATGGAAGAATTTCAATTAGATATCTTGAGCCTCACATTCAGAAGGACTACAAAATAATATTTACATTCAAACATTCATAACGTGGTAGAAAGTTAACCACAAACAAATGAATTATGGCATCAGTGGTTTCTCATGCATATGCTTTATAGCATCAATAAAGTACTTGGACTGAGCATGCACCTAATACCCTATTTATCATCATCATCATCATCCTCAAGCAGCCATGGGCTATGGAGGTCCAATCAAACTGCAATTTAGTTCTCCAAGCATATCTGTCCTCAGCTACATCTACTGCATCTGGCCACTGCACACCAATTCTAACAAGGTCCTGTTTGACATTGTCTGCCCACCGCATCCTAGGTCTCCCCTTCTTTCTGAGGCCTTTAGGCACACTGTTCATAACCCTATTCGCCAATCTGTAATTGTCCATATGGGCAACACGGCCAAACCAACGGAGTCTCTCTCTGCACAATATGCTGCTTAAAGGAGGTTGCAAACTCTTTTGCCTAATCTCATCATTAGTTACAAAGTTGAACCACCTAATACCCAAGATACTGCGTAAGCATCTGGAATCAAAAGCATCTAATTTCCTGTTATCTTGTTTACAAAGTGTCCAAGTTTCACTACCATAACTAACCTTAGAAAGAACCAAACTATTATACAGTCTAATTTTAGTCTTTAGGTGTATACGCCTATTTCTCCACACTCTCCATAGATTCTTAAAAGTCCCGGCAGCAATCCCTATTCGTCTGTTAATCTCATGCCGCACATCACCATTATCTGTTACATAGCTCCCAAGGTAATTAAACTGACACCTGCTCAAGATTGCAACCATTCAGATTAACTGAATCCCAGCCTGCCTAGCGTGGAACATTTCAATTCTTGCTACAAGCAACATTCAGTTTTGTTTTTCTTTGTTTCATTATTAATTTAGTTATTTTTCATATTTCATCAATTGTTATTCCTGTTAAACTTCTATTTTAATTTTTCTTTCTCTTTACATTATAATCTTTGTTTTTTTCTATTTAGCCTTCATTTATATGAACTTATGGGTTCCTAAAGGTAAAACCACTTTAATACTTTTTCTGCTGCGTGACATACACAAATCATTCAGATAGTATTCTAATGCCATTTGATGTGACCTCAAAATGCCTGAATCTGAAACAGACAAGTCCAAGAAGAGCTATTCCTTTAGCTTTACTACTTTATACCCTCTTTCAGGGTTCGAGTCCCAGCTGGGTCAGCATTGAGATTTATCTCTGCAAAACTCCCTGCCCTGCCCACAGTCAGTAGGGGATAACTATGGGCTTGGAAAGGCCGCCATCCGTCGGATGAGACGTTAAGCCATGGCCCCTGTGTGTGGAGAGTCATAACCTGTGCACATTAAAGAACACACTGGATGGCTTGACAGAATTAAAGAACACACTGGATGGCCTCAACAGCTGTTCCAGTGGATCCCTTCCCCCAACCTTCTGTGAGCCTACAGGGTCCTTGTGACCTGGCCATTTAGCCCATGGTGTGCAAAAAAGTGCCACTCAGAGGTAAAACAACCCTTTATCAGGCTGTTTTGCTTATTAAAGGAGAGAAAGCTTTTGATGTGATTGAGTCTTATTGGAGGTGAGGGTGAAACGATTCTGATTTTTGAGGACTCTTAGAAATTGGGGGCGGGGGTGGCTCAGTCGGTAGCGCGCCAGGCTCGTAATCTGTAGTTCCCAGGTTCGAGTCCCAGCTGGGTCAGCGTTGAGATTTATCTCCGCAAAATTCGCCGCCCTGCTCACAGTCAGTAGGGGACACCCATGGGACGTTAAGCCATGGCCCCATGTGCGGGAGAGCCATACCCTGTGCATGTTAAAGAACACGCTGGATGGCCTTGACTGGAGGCTACCATCTGTCTCCTAACAGCTGTTCAGTGGGTCTCCTCCCCCTGACCTTCTCTGAGCCTTCAGGGTCCATGTGACCTGGCCATTTAGCCCCTGGTGTGCAAAAAAAGTGCCACTCAGAGGTAAAACAACCCAACAACTCTTAGAAATTGCATTTTATTCAAGCTCTCAAGAGAGGCTTATAACCCATAACTTCCTTTACACTCTTACTTGGGTATAATGCATAAAAATTTTTACTCTCAGGCTTTTGTTTTTAAGGAAGAAGATACTCTACACAAAGGATGGAGATAACCTAGAAGCTATATTAGGCTTGTCCTGGTTCCTCATACAACATACAAACACTTACACAAGGTATGCAAACCACTAGACATGATAGGACTTATATATATTGTGAAAAAAACATTTACAAATATGTTTCTACATGTGCATATCCCCATTTTTATTTTTCTGTAAAGTATTGGATATGCATACTGCAACTTTTGCCTGATAATAGCATTTTCAAAGAACATTAATCCTAAATGATCAAAGGTTTCCTGCATATTAACATTCATTTAAGATAATAGTATGTATGTATCCTTTGTTTTTAAACAACTGTGAAGATTACGCTTTGCACCATATGCATCAGCTGCTTGTGCTAACCTCTGCTTAATGCACCATGGGCCAATGTGCAGTCATTATTATGAAATGTTATTAAATTATATTTAATTATTTATCAAAAGAATTTCCTATAGCATAAATGACACATAATCAGTGAGAAGTTTCATGAAAGTGTTTTTCAAGTTATTGAACAGGCACTTCACATAAGAGAGAACAACAAAACATAGTTCCAACATACTGCTTGAGTGCTATAAACTAGGGGTTCTCAGCATGGAGTATGCGGTAAAAATTTTTGGGGTATGCCGTGGGAGCTCAAAAGTTGCTAGATATATGTTATATATATATACACAGTCGTATGAGAATAGTATGACCACCTACCATAATATAATAAGTGGTCATATTATTCTGATACGAGTGTGTATGTTTTATTCCCATTGTTATACTATAACTATAGTTTTATCTATCTATACAAGGGGTACGCCAGTTACATACACATTTCCAGGGGGTACGTGAAGCATAAAAGGTTGAGAACCATTGATATATATGTTTTATTTTATTCCCATTATTATACTATAACTATAGTTTTATCTATCTATACAAGGGGTACGCCAGTTACATACACATTTCCAGGGGGTACGTGAAGCATAAATGGTTGAGAACCACTGATATATATGTTTTATTTTATTCCCATTGTTATACTATAACTATAGTTTATCTATCTATACAAGGGGTACGCCAGTTACATACACATTTCCAGGGGGTACGTGAAGCATAAAAGGTTGAGAACCACTGATATATATGTTTTATTTTATTCCCATTGTTATTCTATAACTATAGTTTTATCTATCTATACAAGGGATACGCCAGTTACATACACATTTCCAGGGGGTACGTGAAGCATAAAAGGTTGAGAACCACTGATATATATGTTTTATTTTATTCCCATTGTTATTCTATAACTATAGTTTTATCTATCTATACAAGGGGTACGCCAGTTACATACACATTTCCAGGGGGTACGTGAAGCATAAAAGGTTGCGATCCACTGATATATATGTTTTATTTCATTCCCATTGTTATACTATAACTATAGTTTTATCTGTCTATACAAGGGGTACGCCAGTTACATACACATTTTCAGGGGGTACGTGAAGCATAAAAGGTTGAGAACCACTGATATATATGTTTTATTTTATTCCCATTGTTATACTATAACTATAGTTTTATCTATCTATACAAGGGGTACGCCAGTTACATACACATTTCCAGGGGGTACGTGAAGCATAAAAGGTTGAGAACCACTGATATATATGTCTTATTTCATTCCCATTGTTATACTATAACTATAGTTTTATCTATCTATACAACGGGTACACCAGTTACATACACATTTCCAGGGGGTACGTGAAGCATAAAAGGTTGAGAACCACTGATATATATGTTTTACTTTATTCCCATTGTTATACTATAACTATAGTTTTATCTATCTATACAAGGGCTATGCCAGTTACATACACATTTCCAGGGGGTACGTGAAGCATAAAAGGTTGAGAACCACTGATATATATGTTTTATTTTATTCCCATTGTTATACTATAACTATAGTTTTATCTATCTATACAAGGGGTACGCCAGTTACATACACATTTCCAGGGGGTACGTGAAGCATAAAAGGTTGAGAACCACTGATATATATGTCTTATTTCATTCCCATTGTTATACTATAACTATAGTTTTATCTATCTATACAACGGGTACACCAGTTACATACACATTTCCAGGGGGTACGTGAAGCATAAAAGGTTGAGAACCACTGATATATATGTTTTATTTTATTCCCATTGTTATACTATAACTATAGTTTTATCTATCTATACAAGGGGTATGCCAGTTATATACACATTTCCAGGGGGTACGTGAAGCATAAAAGGTTGAGAACCACTGATATATATGTTTTATTTTATTCCCATTGTTATACTATAACTATAGTTTTATCTATCTATACAAGGGCTATGCCAGTTACATACACATTTCCAGGGGGTACGTGAAGCATAAAAGGTTGAGAACCACTGATATATATGTTTTATTCCCATTGTTATACTATAACTATAGTTTTATCTATCTATACAAGGGGTACGCCAGTTACATACACATTTCCAGGGGGTACGTGAAGCATAAACGGTTGAGAACCACTGATATATATGTTTTATTTTATTTCCATTGTTATACTATAACTATAGTTTTATCTATCTATACAAGGGGTATGCCAGTTACATACACGTTTCCAGGGGGTACGTGAAGCATAAAAGGTTGAGAACCACTGATATATATGTTTTATTTTATTCCCATTGTTATACTATAACTATAGTTTTATCTATCTATACAAGGGATACGCCAGTTACATACACATTTCCAGGGGGTACGTGAAGCATAAACGGTTGAGAACCACTGATATATATGTTTTATTTTATTTCCATTGTTATACTATAACTATAGTTTTATCTATCTATACAAGGGGTATGCCAGTTACATACACGTTTCCAGGGGGTACGTGAAGCATAAAAGGTTGAGAACCACTGATATATATGTTTTATTTTATTCCCATTGTTATACTATAACTATAGTTTTATCTATCTATACAAGGGATATGCCGGTTACATACACATTTCCAGGGGGTACGTGAAGCATAAACGGTTGAGAACCACTGATATATATGTTTTATTTTATTCCCATTGTTATACTATGACTATAGTTTTATCTATCTATACAAGGGGTATGCCAGTTACATACACGTTTCCAGGGGGTACGTGAAGCATAAACGGTTGAGAACCACTGATATATATGTTTTATTTTATTCCCATTGTTATATTATAACTATAGTTTTATCTATCTATACAAGGGATACGCCAGTTACATACACATTTCCAGGGGGTACGTGAAGCATAAACGGTTGAGAACCACTGATATATATGTTTTATTTTATTCCCATTGTTATATATTAACTATAGTTTTATCTATCTATACAAGGGGTATGCCAGTTACATACACATTTCCAGGGGGTACGTAAAGCATAAAAGGTTGAGAACCACTGATATATATGTTTTATTTTATTCCCATTGTTATACTATAACTATAGTTTTATCTATCTATACAAGGGGTATGCCAGTTACATACACATTTCCAGGGGGTACATGAAGCATAAAAGGTTGAGAACCACTGATATATATGTTTTATTTTATTCCCATTGTTATATTATAACTATAGTTTTATCTATCTATACAAGGGATACGCCAGTTACATACACATTTCCAGGGGGTACGTGAAGCATAAACGGTTGAGAATCACTGATATATATGTTTTATTTTATTCCCATTGTTATATTATAACTATAGTTTTATCTATCTATACAAGGGATACGCCAGTTACATACACATTTCCAGGGGGTACGTGAAGCATAAACGGTTGAGAACCACTGATATATATGTTTTATTTTATTCCCATTGTTATATATTAACTATAGTTTTATCTATCTATACAAGGGGTATGCCAGTTACATACACATTTCCAGGGGGTACGTAAAGCATAAAAGGTTGAGAACCACTGATATATATGTTTTATTTTATTCCCATTGTTATACTATAACTATAGTTTTATCTATCTATACAAGGGGTATGCCAGTTACATACACATTTCCAGGGGGTACGTGAAGCATAAAAGGTTGAGAACCATTGATATATATGTTTTATTTTATTCCCATTATTATACTATAACTATAGTTTTATCTATCTATACAAGGGGTACGCCAGTTACATACACATTTCCAGGGGGTACGTGAAGCATAAACGGTTGAGAACCACTGATATATATGTTTTATTTTATTCCCATTGTTATACTATAACTATAGTTTATCTATCTATACAAGGGGTACGCCAGTTACATACACATTTCCAGGGGGTACGTGAAGCATAAAAGGTTGAGAACCACTGATATATATGTTTTATTTTATTCCCATTGTTATTCTATAACTATAGTTTTATCTATCTATACAAGGGATACGCCAGTTACATACACATTTCCAGGGGGTACGTGAAGCATAAAAGGTTGAGAACCACTGATATATATGTTTTATTTTATTCCCATTGTTATTCTATAACTATAGTTTTATCTATCTATACAAGGGGTACGCCAGTTACATACACATTTCCAGGGGGTACGTGAAGCATAAAAGGTTGCGATCCACTGATATATATGTTTTATTTCATTCCCATTGTTATACTATAACTATAGTTTTATCTGTCTATACAAGGGGTACGCCAGTTACATACACATTTTCAGGGGGTACGTGAAGCATAAAAGGTTGAGAACCACTGATATATATGTTTTATTTTATTCCCATTGTTATACTATAACTATAGTTTTATCTATCTATACAAGGGGTACGCCAGTTACATACACATTTCCAGGGGGTACGTGAAGCATAAAAGGTTGAGAACCACTGATATATATGTCTTATTTCATTCCCATTGTTATACTATAACTATAGTTTTATCTATCTATACAACGGGTACACCAGTTACATACACATTTCCAGGGGGTACGTGAAGCATAAAAGGTTGAGAACCACTGATATATATGTTTTACTTTATTCCCATTGTTATACTATAACTATAGTTTTATCTATCTATACAAGGGCTATGCCAGTTACATACACATTTCCAGGGGGTACGTGAAGCATAAAAGGTTGAGAACCACTGATATATATGTTTTATTTTATTCCCATTGTTATACTATAACTATAGTTTTATCTATCTATACAAGGGGTACGCCAGTTACATACACATTTCCAGGGGGTACGTGAAGCATAAAAGGTTGAGAACCACTGATATATATGTCTTATTTCATTCCCATTGTTATACTATAACTATAGTTTTATCTATCTATACAACGGGTACACCAGTTACATACACATTTCCAGGGGGTACGTGAAGCATAAAAGGTTGAGAACCACTGATATATATGTTTTATTTTATTCCCATTGTTATACTATAACTATAGTTTTATCTATCTATACAAGGGGTATGCCAGTTACATACACATTTCCAGGGGGTACGTGAAGCATAAAAGGTTGAGAACCACTGATATATATGTTTTATTTTATTCCCATTGTTATACTATAACTATAGTTTTATCTATCTATACAAGGGCTATGCCAGTTACATACACATTTCCAGGGGGTACGTGAAGCATAAAAGGTTGAGAACCACTGATATATATGTTTTATTTTATTCCCATTGTTATACTATAACTATAGTTTTATCTATCTATACAAGGGATACGCCAGTTACATACACATTTCCAGGGGGTACGTGAAGCATGAACGGTTGAGAACCACTGATATATATGTTTTATTTTATTCCCATTGTTATACTATAACTATAGTTTTATCTATCTATACAAGGGGTATGCCAGTTACATACACGTTTCCAGGGGGTACGTGAAGCATAAAAGGTTGAGAACCACTGATATATATGTTTTATTTTATTCCCATTGTTATACTATAACTATAGTTTTATCTATCTATACAAGGGATATGCCAGTTACATACACATTTCCAGGGGGTACGTGAAGCATAAACGGTTGAGAACCACTGATATATATGTTTTATTTTATTCCCATTGTTATACTATGACTATAGTTTTATCTATCTATACAAGGGGTATGCCAGTTACATACACGTTTCCAGGGGGTACGTGAAGCATAAAAGGTTGAGAACCACTGATATATATGTTTTATTTTATTCCCATTGTTATATTATAACTATAGTTTTATCTATCTATACAAGGGATACGCCAGTTACATACAGATTTCCAGGGGGTACGTGAAGCATAAACGGTTGAGAACCACTGATATATATGTTTTATTTTATTCCCATTGTTATATTATAACTATAGTTTTATCTATCTATACAAGGGATACGCCAGTTACATACACATTTCCAGGGGGTACGTGAAGCATAAACGGTTGAGAATCACTGATATATATGTTTTATTTTATTCCCATTGTTATATTATAACTATAGTTTTATCTATCTATACAAGGGGTATGCCAGTTACATACACATTTCCAGGGGGTACGTGAAGCATAAACGGTTGAGAATCACTGATATATATGTTTTATTTTATTCCCATTGTTATACTATAACTATAGTTTTATCTATCTATACAAGGGATATGCCAGTTACATACACATTTCCAGGGGGTACGTGAAGCATAAACGGTTGAGAACCACTGATATATATGTTTTATTTTATTCCCATTGTTATACTATGACTATAGTTTTATCTATCTATACAAGGGGTATGCCAGTTACATACACGTTTCCAGGGGGTACGTGAAGCATAAAAGGTTGAGAACCACTGATATATATGTTTTATTTTATTCCCATTGTTATATTATAACTATAGTTTTATCTATCTATACAAGGGATACGCCAGTTACATACAGATTTCCAGGGGGTACGTGAAGCATAAACGGTTGAGAACCACTGATATATATGTTTTATTTTATTCCCATTGTTATATTATAACTATAGTTTTATCTATCTATACAAGGGATACGCCAGTTACATACACATTTCCAGGGGGTACGTGAAGCATAAACGGTTGAGAATCACTGATATATATGTTTTATTTTATTCCCATTGTTATATTATAACTATAGTTTTATCTATCTATACAAGGGGTATGCCAGTTACATACACATTTCCAGGGGGTACGTGAAGCATAAACGGTTGAGAACCACTGATATATATGTTTTATTTTATTCCCATTGTTATATTATAACTATAGTTTTATCTATCTATACAAGGGATACGCCAGTTACATACACATTTCCAGGGGGTACGTGAAGCATAAACGGTTGAGAATCACTGATATATATGTTTTATTTTATTCCCATTGTTATATTATAACTATAGTTTTATCTATCTATACAAGGGATACGCCAGTTACATACACATTTCCAGGGGGTACGTGAAGCATAAACGGTTGAGAATCACTGATATATATGTTTTATTTTATTCCCATTGTTATATTATAACTATAGTTTTATCTATCTATACAAGGGGTATGCCAGTTACATACACATTTCCAGGGGGTACGTGAAGCATAAACGGTTGAGAACCACTGATATATATGTTTTATTTTATTCCCATTGTTATATTATAACTATAGTTTTATCTATCTATACAAGGGGTATGCCAGTTACATACACATTTCCAGGGGGTACGTGAAGCATAAACGGTTGAGAACCACTGATATATATGTTTTATTTTATTCCCATTGTTATATATTAACTATAGTTTTATCTATCTATACAAGGGGTATGCCAGTTACATACACATTTCCAGGGGGTACGTAAAGCATAAAAGGTTGAGAACCACTGATATATATGTTTTATTTTATTCCCATTGTTATACTATAACTATAGTTTTATCTATCTATACAAGGGGTATGCCAGTTACATACACATTTCCAGGGGGTACGTGAAGCATAAAAGGTTGAGAACCACTGATATATATGTTTTATTTTATTCCCATTGTTATATTATAACTATAGTTTTATCTATCTATACAAGGGATACGCCAGTTACATACACATTTCCAGGGGGTACGTGAAGCATAAACGGTTGAGAATCACTGATATATATGTTTTATTTTATTCCCATTGTTATATTATAACTATAGTTTTATCTATCTATACAAGGGATACGCCAGTTACATACACATTTCCAGGGGGTACGTGAAGCATAAACGGTTGAGAACCACTGATATATATGTTTTATTTTATTCCCATTGTTATATATTAACTATAGTTTTATCTATCTATACAAGGGGTATGCCAGTTACATACACATTTCCAGGGGGTACGTAAAGCATAAAAGGTTGAGAACCACTGATATATATGTTTTATTTTATTCCCATTGTTATACTATAACTATAGTTTTATCTATCTATACAAGGGGTATGCCAGTTACATACACATTTCCAGGGGGTACGTGAAGCATAAAAGGTTGAGAACCACTGATATATATGTTTTATTTTATTCCCATTGTTATACTATAACTGTAGTTTTATCTATCTATACAAGGGGTATGCCAGTTACATACACATTTCCAGGGGGTACGTGAAGCATAAAAGGTTGAGAACCACTGATATATATGTTTTATTTTATTCCCATTGTTATACTATAACTATAGTTTTATCTATCTATACAAGGGGTATGCCAGTTACATACAGATTTCCAGGGGGTACGTGAAGCATAAAAGGTTGAGAACCACTGATATATATGTTTTATTTTATTCCCATTGTTATACTATAACTATAGTTTTATCTATCTATACAAGGGATACGCCAGTTACATACACATTTCCAGGGGGTACGTGAAGCATAAACGGTTGAGAACCACTGATATATATGTTTTATTTTAACTATAGTTTTATCTATCTATACAAGGGGTACGCCAGTTACATACACATTTCCAGGGGGTACGTGAAGCATAAAAGGTTGAGAATCACATATAAACAAATATTACATGTCGAGAGAAAAAAGCCAAATAGTTAATCCTGGACTCCTTCATGAAAGAGCCTTTCCCAGAGTGCTAATTTGGTAAAGCAGGAAGCTCCAAGAGACTTCATGGTGTTATTAATATATATTTAGTTTTCATTTTGGTGATTTGTATAATATATAAAAAAAAGTATGTTTCTGCAGGTGTCATTCCTATGCTGCACCAGCTACTACTACTACATCTCTCAGAGCTTGCTGCTTTACCAAACTAACATGCTGGGAATAACTCTTAAACAAATTAAAAAACAAACAGCTGCGTGCCACAGAGATCTGACAGGAGCCTGTCAGTTTATATGCCATAGTAGGTCTGTGCGGATGGCAGGAACGCAGCAGAAAAACATAGGAATCTGGGTTCGAGCTCCTTGTAAGGAATGGATGTTTGTTGTTTTTCTGCTGAGGTTACACCAGCCTCGTAATCTGCATTTCCCAGATGGTCAGTGTTGAGATTTATCTCTGCAAACCTCACTGCCCTGCCCACGGTCAGTAGGGGAAACCAAGGAGCTTGGAAAGGTCGCTGTCTGTCGGATGGGACGTTAAACCGTGGCCGTGGAGAGCCACACACGCTGGATGGCCTTGACGGGAGGCTACCATCTGTATCCTAACAGCTGTTCCAGTGGGTCCCCCAACCTTCTCTGAGCCTTTGGGGTCCATGTGACCTGGCCATTTAGCCCATGGTGTGCAAAAAAGTGCCGCTCAGAGGTAAAACAACCCAACGTTAAAGAACACACTGGATGGCCTTGACGGGAGGCTACCAGCTGTTCCAGTGAGTCCCCTCCCCCAACCTTCTCTGAGCCTTCGGGGTACACGTGACTTGGCCATTTAGCCCATGGTGTGCAAAAAAGTGCCGCTCAGAGGTAAAACAACCCAACGTTAAAGAACACGCTGGATGGCTTTGACGGGAGGCTACCATCTGTCTCCCAACAGCTGTTCCAGTGGGTCCCCTCCCCCAACCTTCTCTGAGCCTTCAGGGTCCATATGACCTGGCCATTTAGCCCATGGTGTGCAAAAAAGTGCCGCTCAGAGGTAAAACAACCCAACGTTAAAGAACACGCTGGATGGCTTTGACGGGAGGCTACCATCTGTCTCCCATCAGCTGTTCCAGTGGGTCCCCTCCCCCAACCATCTCTGAGCCTTCGAGGTCCATGTGACCTGGCCATTTAGCCCGTTGTGTGTAAAATAAGTACTGTTCAGAGGTAAAACAATCCATACTTTAACGTGCACAGGGTATGGCTCTCCTGCACATGGGGCCAGGGTTTAACGTCCCATCGGAAGGACTGTGGTCTCTCCAAGCCCATCAGTGCCCCCTACTGACTGTGGGCAGGATGGGGACCCCATATGTTGCATCAATAATTTGTTATAAGTATATAACATGCTAATATCGGCGCAAAGTTTGAAATTCGATGTATAAATAATATCGTAAAAAGGAATAACCAACATTTTAGGAATTATCCTATCATTACAGAATTTCTGAAATATGATTTCAGTAACATTAATAATCTTTCATCATACATGTTTGTTACTAATAGAGAACTTGAATGATCCGATTTCTATATTTAGGCCATAGAAACATCCAACTGATAAAAAGGGAAACAAAAATCTCTAGGGATGTGGATCACTTAGAATTGAAAGTTTCATCTTTTGCAGAATTTTCTATATTTGGCTCGAGCTGCTATCAGGTAATTGCCATTTATCATGCGAGATCAGATGTGTTTTTTTTTGTTCACAATTTTCATCATGCTGAATACTTAAATGTATTGTTGTTTACTACAAATAAAATATATTTTGTTTGAAAACTTTTGTCTTTTGTTTTTTCTCGAAATATAAAATTAAAATGTATGTACTACAGCTGTGATGGGTTTAACCCTCAAAGCAATGAACAACATGGAGCGAGATGGCTCAATCGATAGCACACCAGGTTCGCAATTTTGCAGTTCCCGGGTGGGTGAGCGTTGAGATTTATCTTCGCAAAACTTCCCCCCCACCTGCCCACGGCCAGTAGGGGACACCGATGGGCTTGGAAATGCCGTGGCCCCATGTGCGGGAGAGCCATACCCTGTGCACGTTAAAGAACACGCTGGATGGCCTAGACGGGCGGCTACCATCTGTCTCCCAACAGCTGTTCCAGTGGGTCCCCTCCCCCAACCTTCTCGGAGCCTTCGGGGTTCATGTGACCTGGCCATTTAGCCCATGGTGTGCAAAAAACTGCCGCTCTGAGGTAAAACAACCCAACCTGCTCTGGGAGGGGGCTTGTGAGCTCCAGTACGTCTCCCTAGAACATCCTATGCATACTCAATGGGATTGAGGTCAGATCTCGGTGGCCACTCCATTCGGCGAATATCTTCCTCTTCGAGAAAATCGTCTCCCGACTGTCTGTTGAAACTGTTTCTAGAGTCTTGAAAGAGCATTTTGTGGAACATTCAATGCTCTGGAAACCCATCTGGGACTGATCTGCTTTCATCCTTCCAAACGCTCTCCACCACTGAAAATCATCCATACGATGGGTTGGGTTGTTTTACCTCTGAGCAGCACTTTTTTGCACACCATGGGCTAAATGGCCAGGTCACATGGACCCCTAAGCCTCAGAGAAGTTTGGGGGAGGGGACCCATTGGAACAACTGTTGGCAGACAGATGGTAGCCTCCCGTCAAGGCCACACAGCGTGTTCTTTAACTTTGGGTTCTTTTACCTCTGAGTGGCACTTTTTGCACACCATGGGCTAAATGGCCAGGTCACATGGACCCCGAAGGCTCAGAGAAGGTTAGGGGAGGGGACCCACTGGAACAGATGGTAGCCTCCTGTCAACGCCATCCAGCGTGTTCTTTAACGTGCACTGGGTATAGCTCTCCCACACAGGGGACCACGGCTTAACGTCCCATCCGACGGACGGGGGCCTTTCCAAGCCCGTCGGTGTCCCCTACTGACCGTGGGCAGGGAATTTTGCGGAGATAAATATGAACGCTGACCCAGCTGGGACTCGAACCTGGGAAGAACAGACTATGAGCCTGGCGTGCTACCGACTGAGCCACCCCCACCCCGTGCTCTTTGATATCATGAATGTGTTTAGAAGGATTATCTTCTTTCGGTAATTCTTTTATGGGAATAATCTTAGTAGCTTTTTCAGAATAATATTTTTACCTTAAAATTTAAAACGTTACGTTGAATTTTAATTGAAATATGTACCTTACTGTCACAGAGCTTAAACATGGCATCAATGAAAGCCATTTGCCAACCTTTCACTATATAGTGACGCCATCGTTTGTCACTGCCTATGTCAAAGCTGTTTTGATCAGCTCCCTAAATTTAGGAATTGATTATAACGGGCTTTGCATCAACTGAAAGTTTATGAGGTGAGAATAGGTCATAAAATTTTTCATATTCTCTCGGCCTTCCCAAACAAAAATATTGGAGTTTTTATACGTCCAGGGAAATTGCACACACGACTGGATGGTGCATGAGGTTGAACTGAATCATCTACTGAACAGGTGGGGCGGTGGTGGCTCAGTCGGTAACGCGCCAGGCTCGTAATCTGTAGTTCCCAGGTTCGAGTCCCAGCTGGGTCAGCGTTGAGATTTATCTCCGCAAAATTCCCCGCCCTGCCCACGGTCAGTAGGGGACACCAATGGGCTTGGAAAGGCCGCCGTCCGTCGGATGGGACGTTAAGCCGTGACCCCGTGTGCGGGAGAGCCATGCCCTGTGCACGTTAAAGAACACACTGGATGGCCTTGACGGGAGGCTACCATCTGTCTCCCAACAGCTGTTCCAGTGGGTCCCCTCCCCCAACCTTCTCTGAGCCTTCGGGGTCCCTGTGACCTGGCCATTTAGCCCATGGTGTGCAAAAAAAGTGCCGCTCGGAGGTAAAACAACCCAACTGAACAGGTTGGGGCGGGGGTGGCTCAGTTGGTAGCGCGCCAGGCTCGTAATCTGTAGTTCCCAGCGTTGAGATTTATCTCCGCAAAATTCCCCGCCCTGCCCACGGTCAGTAGGGCACCGATGGGCTTGGAAAGTCCGTCGGATGGGACGTTAAGCCGTGGCCCCATGTGCGGAAACCATATCCTGTGCATGTTAAAGAACCCGCTGGATGGCCTTAACGGGAGGCTACCATCTGTCTCCCAACAGCTGTTCCAGTGGGTCCCCTCCCCCAACCTTCTCTGAGCCTTCAGGGTCCTTGTGACCTGGCCATTTAACCCATGGTGTGCAAAAAAGTGCCGCTCAGAGATAAAACAACCCAACGTTAAAGAACACGCTGGATGGCCTTGACGGGAGGCTACCATCTGTCTCCCAACAGCTGTTCCAGTGGGTCCCCAACCTTCTCTGAACCTTCGGGGTCATTGTGACCTGGGCATTTAGCCCATGGTGTGCAAAAAAAGTGCCGCTCAGAGGTAAAACAACCCAACCCAACTCATTTCTTCACCTCTGCAGAGTTGCAAATTGAACCTATGAACTCCAAATGACAACTTTACTTTTACTGACACCAATCGCATATTTTCAGAATTTAGACCAATAATTTTCAAAAGATTTTCTTTGCTTTTGCAACCCCCCCCCCCCAAAAAAAAATTAATAAAAACTTTCATTAGCATTTTAAAAATTCTCAAATTTCTACTGTAGAAATCTTTTTAATATTTTAGACAATCTTATGAAACCCTAGATTTTATTTACATGGAAAAATAAGTAAGGCTAATTTTCCTTTTTTAATTCCTTGCAACACGCCTCACAATTGACTGCAAAACCAGTTAAGAATGGCTGTCCTAGACAATGACTACACCTATTTAGGAATCATTATCTACAAACTGTCCAAAAAACGTGGAACCATAGATTGGGTTGTCTTAGCTCTGAGTGGCTCTGTTTTGCCCACAAGGGGCTTAAATGGGCAGGTCACAAGGACCCCAAGGGATCAGGTAAGACTGGGAGAAAGGGCTCCACTGGCCATCTGTTAGGAGACAGAAGAAAACCTACCGTCTATACCATCCAGGGCATTTTTCAATGTGTGCAAGGTGCAACTTTCCCATACATGGGGGGCGGGGGTGGCTCATTCAGTAGCATGCCTGGTTCATAATCTGTAGTTCCCAGGTTCGAGTCCCAGCTGGGTGAGTGTTGAGATTTATCTCCACAAAATTCCCTGCCCTGCCCACGGTCAGTGTCAGTAGGGGACACCGATGGTCTTGGAAAGGCCGCCGTCCGTCGGATGGGACGTTAAGCCATGGCCCCATGTGCGGGAGAGCCATACCCTGTGCATGTTAAAGAACACGCTGGTTGGCCTTGATGGAAAGCTACCATCTGTCTCCCAACAGCTGTTCCAGTGGGTCCCCTCCCCCAACCTTCTCTGAGCCTACAGGGTCCATGTGACCTGGCCATTTAGCCCATGGTGTGCAAAAAAGTGCCACTCAGAGGTAAAACAACCCAACCCCATACATGGGGGGGGCAGGCAACAGTCATTGCTTAACAACCCATCCAAGACACTGCAATCCTTCCAAACCCATCAATGTTCCTTTTCTCGTCAAAGGCAGAGTGGGGGATTAGTGGAGAATAAATCTCGACACCGTTGGGACTTAAACCTAGCAACTGCAGATTACAAGACTAGCAGGATACCAACTAGGCCAACCCCCACCACTGGAACCAGAAGTGATTCACTCCTTTTCTTATTGCACACTAATTGCAATATTTCACATTATGCACCTAAAGTGTAAGCTACGCTGAACGACACTTTCCCTATGCATATGACGAAGACACAATCACCAGGAATGGGTATCATGATTCATAAACATCCCCCCCCCCCCCATGAATTTCTTTCACTAAATACTGCTTAAGGAACATAATATACAAAGAAATCAGGCGCAATTATTCAGTGATCAACTGTTCTATTATACACATTATATTTATGATTTTCTACACATCAAACCAGCCCATTCCTGGTGCATTTGAAATCAAGCTCAAAAGAGAAGCCTATAAAAAACTATTTTTATCAGAAACGCAAGGTTGGTAATATTTCATCTTCTGAACATGGTCGTTGGGTTGTTTTACCTCTGAGCAGCAATTTTTTGCACACCATGGGCTAAATGGCCAGGTCACATGGACTCCGAAGGCTCAGAGAAGGTTGGGGGAGGGGACCCACTGAAACAGCTGTTGGGAGACAGATGGTAGCCTCCCGTCAAGGCCATCCAGTGTTCTTTAATGTGTACAGTGTATGGCTCTCCTGCACATGGGGTCACGGCTTAATGTCCCATCAGACGGACGACAGCCTTTCCAAGCCCATCGATGCCCCCTACTGACTGAGGGCAAGGCGGGGATTGACTAAATGTGATCATTCGGACCTTTATCTTAGCCACTATAGACACAGTATTGAGGAAGAAGATAATCCATTTGAATGTTTTTCACTTATTTTACAGAATCATCATTATGTGTATATATTCATTTTTGCTTACTGAAGTTGTGATGAATAATAAATTTTTGGAAATATATTTATAATAGTTGAAAAATCATTATTCTATAGGTATAGTAATTTATTGTACATTCAGAAGTGTTATGCACCATAATAATTTTTACATTTGAGTAGTATTTTTTGCATATAATAGGCTAAATGGATAGGTCACAAAGACCCCCAAAGGTCAGAACTGGGTAGAGAAAGGGGATTCCTTGACAAATGGAATGAGAATGGAATTCTTTAATGCACACAAAGCACAACTTAATAACACATCTGACATAAATGACAATTTTTCAAATCCCAGTGATGTCAACTACAATAATAAGATTAATATATTCATGCAATGAACTGACAAAATATAGGTGATTTAAATCATTTAATAACACAGCCTATATACCATGGGACTGAAATCTTCACAATGTATATACTACAAACAATATATATTATCTAACTCATTATGAAATTTAAAATCTAAAATGCTTGCTTATCTGTGAAGATGAACAAAGTTGAAACAGTTAAGAGTGTGTGTGAAACATAATAATTTAAACTTAACTAAAACAGTAAAATCAGAAAAAAACTAAGAATATTATTCCATTGCCAATCTTATTTTAAATACAGGCAAATGTTTTGAGGTGTCTTTAAAATGTTCATCATGAAGGTGCATTTTTGCTGCTCTTGTTTTTGTCGAAAGCCTCCCGCAGCGCAGCAAGTTCCAAGTGACGTTTGCCAATCATGTGGGCATTGTATGGAATGTCTCCAGAAAATGAGAGATTGCATATATCACACTGGTAATGTCCTATATTGGGTGGTGGTTTGATGGATGGGTCACTAGAATTGCCACTCAGAAGTTTTTTCTTCATATTTTCCAACTTTAATTTCTGCTCCTCCTTCTTGTGATGTTTCCCATTCAAGTGCATATGCAGCTGTCCAGCTCCTGTTACTTGCACTTTGCATAATTTACAGGTCAGCATTGATTCCTCATTCAGCGGATTATTGACAAATGCTTTCTTTTCCTCTTGCTGATTTACTGCAATAAACATCAACTTTCTTTTGTGCTTTTTACCTGCCAAATGCTCTTGATAAGGAACAGGACCAGAAAATGACAAATTGCAGCAAGCACAGTACAGGTCATCTGATGAAACCTTCACAGATTCCTACAAAACATAATAAATTAATATTAAATCGAAAGAAATTATCACTTGCTACTAAATTTATTATAAAATTTTATATGATTCAAAAACATTTTTAACATTATGACATCATTTGCTAGCACCAAAATAAAATTTTAAATACTTTTGGTTATAGAAATTAAACTTTTACATTCTAAAATACATATAACTTGCACATTACAGATGGAAAATATTAAACAACTATCCCATGGCCGAGTGGTTAGCACACTTGGCTACTAACCTACAGGACCTGGGTTCGAGCCCCGGGTAAGGCATGGATGTGTGTGCTGTTTTTCTGCTGAGGTTCCGCCATCCTCATAGACCTTCTACTATGGCGTATTAAACTGACAGGCTCCTGTCAGACCTCTGTGGCAAGCAGCTGCTTGAGGGGGTATTTATTTTTATTTTTTTATTTAATGCATGCGTAACATAAATAAACTAGTGCTTAACTTTTCTGCTTGAACGACAATAAAATTTTATTAACGAAAACTTGTAATTTCCACAGTGGACACTAAAACCTAAGAACATCAGGTTACGAGATTAGTGCATGCCTGATCCAAACCCCACCCTCAATGATAAGAAAGCCAAGTTCACTTTATTTTCTACAAGTTTCATTGCTTTTGCATTATCAGATATACTTAATAATCTCTAGTTCAGCAATACCTATTATACTGGATGGCATGATCCCATTCAGTAGGCTATATAACTCATCACTTATGAACAGTATTATATTTAAGGTTACAATACATCCTCCAAAAGGATAACATGTCCTCCATTTTTTATCTCACGTGCTCTTGGAATTTTGAAAAAATATGAAATGTCCTCCTTTTTGCATAAACTTATATGTTTTAAATTAAAATAAAGGCACTCTTTATTTTTATACTTTCCTTTTTTTTTTTTAAATTTTTGAACCCATGACTAGAATGTAATTTACTATTAACTGGGAAATAATATATTGTAAATGCAAATTGTGATTGCTAAATTAATTCACTTATTGTAAAAGTTATTATTTTCTGTAATCTCAATATGTATAAGTTATATGTCAGACTGAAAACAAGTACATGCTTTAAAAAAGCACATAAAATTTTGCTCCAGTGCACCAATCGTTGGAACTATGAAAGTTTCTGGTTGAAAATTTTTTGTACAAGCCTTCTCATACTTCAGCATGCCCTAGAGTGACCAAAGTTGGTGCTGACTTTTATTTCACAAACTGAAAGCATGTCCTCCTTGGGGGCGGGGGGCTCAGTTGGTAGCGCGCCAGGCTCGTAATCTGTAGTTCCCAGGTTCGAGTCCCAGCTGGGTCAGCGTTGAGATTTATCTCCACAAAATTCCCCGCCCTGCCCACGGTCAGTAGGGGACACCGATGGGCTTGGAAAGGCCGCCGTCCGTCGGATGGGACGTTAAGCCGTGGCCCCGTGTGCGGGAGAGCCATACCCTGTGCACGTTAAAGGAGACGCTGGATGGCCTTGACAGGAGGCTACCATCTGTCTCCCAACAGCTGTTTCAGTGGGTCCTCTCCCCCAACCTTCGGGGTCCATGTGACCTGGCCATTTAGCCCATGGTGTGCAAAAAAGTGCCGCTCAGAGGTAAAACAACCCAACCCAACCCATGTCCTCCTTGTCCCCCATTTCTACCTTTCTATCCTCCTTTTAGAACACTGACATCTGGTAACCCTAATTATATTAGACATCTAAAAATGTATGGAACATGATCACTGCCAGAACATTTACTGTGTAATTAACAGTGGCCACACCTAGTTGCATCAACTACAGAAAATAAGCCTCGACATTCCCTTGCACTGTGAAATCAGGCATCTGGAGTTTATCACAGAAGTTATAAAGGGTATTTCAGAAGTATCTTTACAAGAGTATTTAAAATATAATAATAAATTCCATTATAAATATTCAAGCCCCTGGTAAGGTCTGGATGTTTGTATTGTCTTTCTGCAGAGGGCTCGCCTTCCTCACAAATTTTTCTCTATGGAGTATTAAAACTGACTGGCTCCCACCAGATCTCTGTGACAAGCAACTGTTTGAAAGGGTATTAATTTTGTTTATATATATTAAAAATATACCTTTAAAAGGGTATTTTTGAATACCTGTATAAAGTACTAACACTTTCTTTTAATATCAGACCCAACTCATATCACCAAACCAGAGCTGTGCCTAGTGGATATTAGGGGGCGGGGGTGGCTCAGTCGGTAGCGTGCTAGGCTCGTAATCTGTAGTTCCCAGGTTCGAGTCCCAGCTGGGTCAGCGTTGAGATTTATCTCCACAAAATTCCCCGCCCTGCCCATGGTCAGTAGGGGACACTGATGGCCTTGGAAAGGCCGCCGTCCGTCGGATGGGACATTAAGCCGTGGCCCCGTGTGCGAGAGAGCCATACTCTGTGCACGTTAAAGAACACGCTGGATGGCCTTGACGGGAGGCTACCATCTGTCTCCCAACAGCTGTTCCAGTGAGTCCCCTCCCCCAACCTTCTCTGAGCCTTCGGGGTCTATGTGACCTGGCCATTTAGCCCGTGGTGTGCAAAAAGGTGCCACTCAGAGGTAAAACTACCCAACTCTTTTAAAAAAAATTTCAAAAAGAGATAAAAATTCATGTAGATAAAGAATATCAAGCTGAATTTGGGTTGGGTTGTTTTACCTCTGAGCGGCACTTTTTTGCACACCATGGGCTAAATGGCCAGGTCACATGGACCCCGAAGGCTCAGAGAAGGTTGGGGGAGGGGACCCACTGGAACAGCTGTTGGATCAACAAAAAGACAGATGGGAGACAGATGGTAGCCTCCTGTCAAGGCCATCCAGCGTGTTCTTTGACGTGCACAGGGTATGGCTCTCCTGCACACAGGTCACAGTTTAACGTCCCATCCGACGGATGGCAGCCTTTCCAAGCCCATCGATGTCCCCTACTGACTGTGGGCAGGGCAGGGAATTTTTCGGATATAAATCTCAATGCTGACCCAGTTTCCAACATTAGCATTCTCTAATAGTGGAAATTAAAATTAGTGGTAGATCTGGAAAATGCTAATTCTACTTCCTTAGTAAATAAGTAAATAAAAAAAAATACCCCCTCAAGCAGCTGCTTGCCACAGAGGTCTTATAGGAGTCTGTCAGTTTATATGCCATAGTAGGTCTATGAGGTTGGCGGGACCTCAACAGAAAAATGACACGAACATCCATGCCTTATCCAGGGTTTGAACCCAGGTCCCTTTGATCAATAGCCAAGTGCGCTAACCACTCAGCCACAGGAAGGCTATTTCATTAGTATCTAATTTACAGGAATTTTTCATTTGTCTGTAAAAAAAAGAAAGTGAATGTTTACAGATGAATTAATGACAGAGTGAAAATAACATCTGTTTCAACAACAGATGTTATTTTCACTTTATCCAATTCATTTCAGCACCAGTGTCCAACTGCTTTCGGTTGGGTTGTTTTACCTCTGAGCGGCACATTTTTGCACACCATGGGCTAAATGGCCAGGTCACATGGACCCTGAAGGCTCAGAGAAGGTTGGGGGAGGGGACCCACTGGAACAGCTGTTGGGAGACAGATGGTAGCCTCCCGTCAAGGCCATCCAGCATGTTCTTTAACGTGCACAGGGTATGGCTCTCCTGCACACGGGGCCACGGCTTAACGTCCCATCCGACGGACAGCGGCCTTTCCAAGCCCATCGGTGTCCCCTACTGACCGTGGGAAGGGTGGAGGAATTTTGCGGAGATAAATCTCAACGCTGACCCAGCTGGGACTCAAACCTGGGAAGTACAGATTACGAGCCTGGCACGCTACAGACTGAGCCACCCCCGCCCCGTGGCCAACTGCCTAAGTGTGGTCATGCATTAAACTGTAAATTATTGCATCTTTCATGGCTTACAAAATTCAATTAACGTCTGACATACCAGAAGATTATTGGGCCTCAGACTTAATTTCAATCTCTTAGCTCCAGAGATCACACAATTCCAAAAGTACTAAGCTGTTTTAATTAATTTTCCAGAAGCAATTATCTTTTTTTTATGCTATTTAATTTTAATAACCTTAAAAATAATATACACATCACTAATAATATAACCTAAAATTTAATAACACGATCAAGCTGTTTACATTTAGATAGCACAATATATTACAATTCCTAACCAGCGAACTGCCAAGTATATAATACTTGTGTTGGAAACCAAATAACAATAGTAAGTCATTATTAAATAAAAATAATAAATACCCCCTCAAGCAGCTGCTTGCCACAGAGGTCTTAGAGTAACCTAAAGTCTATATATATAACCTTAAAACTTTGTTAAGATACATTAGATTTAAAAGGACTACATAGATATTTATCATTTCCCTTTGCTGGTACAATTGCTATGTCCTAAGGCTTCAGATATAACATGGTGGAATTATTATTGCCAAGGTATTATTAAGCTACCAGTCCTTGTCTACTGAACAAAATCTGTAACACTAGGCCATGTGCGATGCTTATGCCCTCGATGATGGTTCATTTGTCACTACTTTCCTATCCATATGATTTTAACTCCTTCAGCATATAAATTCCATACATTAATACATAGACAGATGGTATTTTGTCCATATCCCATTAGTATTCATTAGAAGTAGCTGCCGTCTGGTTATCTTCCAATATACACATAGTTAGGATCCCGATTGCTGACGTCATTGTTCTATTGAGAAGATTGCATGTCATATATAGAACCACGTATACCGTAAAATCATTACTCATGCTGACTCGGATTTTAACTCTTGCTTCAATCATCGGCAGCCTATTCAGACGACATGGGTATAGGTTGTTGTTAACCTCACTACAAAGTTCAGAATGAAACATTGGTAAGTGGTAATTATCGAAGGTTGTTCAACATTTGCACTTCCTACATAAAGGTTAAATAATTTTTATACCTGGGCTATCCAAACTGTCGTTAAAACTGATAAAATAACGTTTAAAATATCAAAAGTTGTCTCTCCTACATCTCAGACAATATGACACCCTTTATCATAGTTAGCTGTGTTTAATTAATAATAATATAACCTACTTCTGATAGCAACTTACTTTAAGATAAGGTTCTATATTTCCTTTTGTTTTCATGCTGAACTCAGTTTAAAAAACTTTACACTTTAAAAGTTAAAAAAAGGTTTACAAGAACCAAAAGTAGCCAAAAAATATAAATTTTTATTTATTTAATTATATGAACATGATTTGCTTATAAATAAAGGATGAATGGGATCAGGAGGAGAAAAAATGGGCACAATGAGCCCCTTTATTTTTTGAGGGGGGGGGGGTGGAGGGGCTAACCTCTGAGCAGCACTGTTTTGCCCACAATGGGCTAAATGGCCATGTCGCAATGACTCCAATGGATCAGAAAAGGTTGGGGTAACTGTTGTTACCCCAACCTTTTCTGGACAGCTGTTAGGAGACATGGTAGCCTACCATCTAGGCCATCCAGCATTTTCTTTAATGTGCACAGAGTATGGCTCTCCTGCACACGAGGCCATGGCTTTAGTTCCATCTGACAGACAGCAGCCTTTCCAAACCCATCGATGTCTCCTACTGACTGAGGTGAGGGTTTAGTGGAGATAAATCTCAACACTGGCACAGGTGGAACTTGAACCTGAGAACTGGAGATTATGAGCTTGGTGCACTACCGAGCCTACCTCTGCCCATGAGAAAGGACTGTCAGGATATACTGAACTAACAACCTACCAAACGTAACAGACCATTACAGCAAGGTTCAGTAATTTCATTCATGTTTGATAGCTTAACCAAAACACTGAAAAGTACTACAAAAATAAAAAATTGTACCAGAATAGTAAATATTTTTTGCAGTAAAAACTATAAATGTCTTCACAGATTGAAGGGTTGGGTTGTTTTACCTCTGAGCGGCACTCCATGGGCTAAATGGCCAGGTTACAAAGACCCTGAAGGCTCAAAAAAGGTTGGGGGATGGGATCCACTGGAACAGCTGTTGGGAGACAGATGGTAGCCTCCCGTCAAGGCCATCCAGCGTGTTCTTTAATGTGCACAGGGTATGGCTGTCCTGCACACGAGGGCATGGCTTAACATACCATCCAATGGACAGTGGCCTTTCCAAGTCCATCAGTGTCCCTACTGACCATGGGCAGGGCGGGGAGTTTTGAGGAGATAAATCTCAATGCTGACCCAGCTGGGACTCGAACCTGGGAACTGCAGATACGATCCTGGCACGCTACTGACTGAGCCACCCCTGCCTCTCACAGATTCAAGGATAAAGAAAGGAAGTTTATATGGAGTTGTAATCCTGTCGTGAAAAAGACAAGCTGAGCATTTTGAGGATGCCCTGAATATGATTATATTATTGCTATATTGAAAAGCAATGATTTGCAATGAGTGAAAATTAATTTCTGACTGTGATATCATGATCTGGAGTTATTTTAATAGCCATCCTGGATTTTGGAGGAACCTGTGAATATCTTAAAATTTCCTCCTCCAAATATTAAAATGGGTATATAAGGAAAACCTTCAAAAACAAGGAGCTTTAATTCTTAAACTTTGTTACTTAAACTTTGCCCTGTCAAAGAAAACTACAACTGAAGCTTAAAATTGGCACTTTCGTGTCAACACTGAAAAGAATAACTCTAGAATGAAATAATTCCATTCCCCACCAGTTATGAGTTAAAAACAATAATTCCTTGAACAGTCCACTTGATGTGAAAGTTTGGCAGATGCCCATCAGTACAATTACCATAGAGAAGATCTGCCAGAGTGAAAATGTCCACATATTATCTGGAATGAAAACTCTCGGTCACTTTGCCCTGGGTGCGAGGGTGGCTCAGTCGGTAGCGCGCCAGGCTCGTAATCTGTAGTTCCCAGGTTCGAGTCCCAGCTGGGTCAGCGTTGAGATTTATCTCTGCAAAATTCCCCGCCCTGCCCACGGTCAGTAGGGGACACCGATGGGCTTGGAAAGGCCGCCATCCGTTGGATGGGACGTTAAGCCGTGGCCCCGTGTGCGGGAGAGCCATACCCTGTGCACGTTAAAAAACACACTGGATGGGCTTGATGGGAGACTACCATCTGTCTCCCAACAGCTGTTCCAGTGGGTCCCCTCCCCCAACCTTCTCTGAGCCTTCGGGGTCCATGTGAACCGGCCATTTAGCCCATGGTGTGCAAAAAAGTGCTGCTCAGAGGAAAAACAACCCAACCCACTTTGTTCTGCAGTCTAACATGCTATCCATTTAGCCAGTAAAGAGCCTACCAATACTCAGAAGTGTAAAAGTAACAGTCAGAGCCAGTAATAAGTGATAAGCAAGGTGTACAATGAATTAGGGCAAAAAAAAAATAGGGCACTTCCATGATCATCAATTTGCCACACATTCTTGAAAGTTGTCTAAACAAGAAAAAAAAAATGCAACAGAAATTTATTTCTTTAAATTAGGTAAATATATATCAATAAATATTGTCCGGAAAAAATTTTCACTCACATACGGGATTTGAACCCGCCTCTCTCCAGAAACATGCCAGAGTATTCTTCTAGTTAAACTAATGCGTTGTTGGGTTGTTTTACCTCTAAGCGGCACTTTTTTGCACACCATGGGCTAAATGGTCAGGTCACATGGACCCGAAGGCTTAGAGAAGGTTGGGGGAGGGGACCCACTGGAACAGCTGTTGGGAGACAGATGGTTTTAAACTAATGCCAGCTGGCATTAGTTCAACTTGGAAGAATACTCTCGCATGTTTTTGGAGAGAGGGGGTTAAAATCCCGTTTGTCAGCGAAAATTTTTTCCACACAATATTTATTGATTTATCAATGCCGAAATAGCAGCAGGTAACGTTGCGATTATCATCTATAGGTAAATATATGTTAAGAAACAAAATTTAAGAGTTGGGTTATTTTACCTCTGAGCGGCACTTTTTTGCACACCATGGGCTAAATGGCCAGGTCACATGGACCCCGAAGGCTCAGAGAAGGTTGGGGGAGGGGACCCACTGGAACAGCTGTTGGGAGACAGATGGTAGCCTCCCGTCAAGGCCATCCAGCGTGTTCTTTAATGTGCACAGGGTATGGCTCTCTCGCACACGGGGCCACGGCTTAACGTCCCATCCGACGGACGGCGGCCTTTCCAAGCCCATCGGTGTCCCCTACTAACCGTGGGCAGGGCGGGGAAATTTTGCGGAGATAAATCTCAACGCTGACCCAGCTGGGACTCGAACCTGGGAACTACAGATTACGAGCCTGGCGCGCTACCGACTGAGCCACCCCCGCCCCCAAAATTTAAGAGTCAATGGACTTTGCATAAGAGTGCTATTGCTCTGGTAGCAGTGATTAGATTATATAAATGCTCGTTTCAAACCTTGCATGAAAGAAAATGGATTGTAATAAAACAACAGAAATAAATGGCCAACTGTGAGTCTGCCTTGAAAGCCATTGAATGCTTTCAATGAGTACATGAAGTCATGGCTCAATATTAGTGACAGGGGGCAGCCTTTCAATTACATCTTCCTTTTCCTAAGCTTAGTAATCTTGATACAGTGGACCCCCGATATAACACACATGTCGGGCGGGAAACAACACCCAAGTTATAAGGTGAACCGCGTTATACCGAGCGGAGCGGTGGGCGACACAATAAATTTACTCAGAACGATTTGAGCTATATACTGATACATCCCATCAACTATATATATATTATGTATTTTAATAAAAAAAACCAATTTATTTATTAAGTGTTTTATTAAAATTCACATAACATAGTTATACATCTTAATAAGTACATATATTTATTATTTTATTTACGTACATAAGGTACGCCTGAAAATATGTAAAAACAAACACTATCTATAACTTATCGCGAACATCGTCCGCGCTATAACCGAGTGTGCGGTATAGCGAGCAGCGCTATAATGAAGGTCCACTGTACTTGCATTATTGGGATCTAAAATTGTGTGAAATTTGGGTTTTTGGTGAGCACTTCATGTCTTTGTAAAATTAGTGTGCTTAAAGTATAAGATTTCCTTATGGTAAATATTAATTAGCAAAAATAAGAGTTATTAGTAACTATATATTTTTTTTCACTCAGTTACATTACCTCAGGTTGAGAATTACTATCCGATTCACTTGAAGACAATTTGGGTCGCTTCTTTTCAGGACTTCCATTTTCATCCACTTCTTCACTTTGCCTTTTGAGCCCTTCTGTATCTGTCATTTTGCCACTGAGCTCTTCTGTATCTGTCATTTTGCCACTGAGCTCTTCTGTATCTGTCATTTTTCCACTGAGCCCTTCTGTGTCTGTCATTTTGCCACTGAGCCCTTCCACGTCTGTCATTTTGCCACTGAGCCCTTCTGTTTCTGTCATTTTGCCACTGAGCCCTTCTGTGTCGGTCATTTTGCCACTGAGCCCTTCTGCGTCTGTCATTTTGCCACTGAGCCCTTCTGCGTCTGTCATTTTGCCACTGAGCCCTTCTGTGTCGGTCATTTTGCCACTGAGTCCTTCTGTGTCTGTCATTTTGCCACTGAGCCCTTCTGCGTCTGTCATTTTGCCGCTGAGCCCTTCTGCGTCTGTCATTTTGCCACTGAGCCCTTCTGCGTCTGTCATTTTGCCACTGAGCCCTTCTGCGTCTGTCATTTTGCCACTGAGCCCTTCTGTGTCTGTCATTATTAGCACAGCTAAAATGGTTAAAAGGAACATCAGTAAGATCTTGTGAAAAATTTAACTCACAAGCTTCAGCTATAATTTACAAGAATAATAAGGAAACAAAAATATTACTCTAATGAAGAAGAAATGTTAAAATAAATTACATACACGTAAAATATCAAAACTTTTCACTTCTGTTTAGTAACTATTCGAACTTTCTCAAATAAATCATGGTTACATTAGAGCTGTCCCTAAGTTATATATATATAGGCAAAGGGTGACAGACTCAAGGGGCATCAAAACAACAAATGAAATATTAAGAAAAATACACAAAAGAATGATATTAAATTCATGTACAAATACTTTTTTACCTGTTAATACTGCATACTCATCATATCCAAGATCTTAAAAGATGGGGTTACTTCTAAGAGCCATTTCTGTGCTCACCATCGTCGATTCCCCAAAGGATAACAAAAGGTTGGAGAAGGGGACTGTTAGGAGACAGAGGTAATCCCTCCTGTCATGGCCATCCAGCATATACTTTAACATGCACAGGGTATGGTTCTCCTAAACACAGGGCAACTGATTAAAATCCCATCTGACAGATGGTGGCCTATCTAAGTGCAGCAGTGTCTCCTTTTTCACCAAAGGCTGAATGGGAGTTAGCATAGAAAATTCTCAATGCAGACAGTTACAACTCGAACCTTGGAACTATTGATTGTAAACCTGGTATACCACCTACCAACTAAGTCATTACCCCTACCACTCCCTTAAAAGGGACAGCATTCTATTTCTACCCTAGAGAGCGTTGTTTTTGTTGTTTGGTTGTTTTACCTCTGAGTGGCACTTTTTTGCACACCATGGGCTAAATGGCCAGGTCACATGGACCCTGAAGGCTCAGAGAAGGTTGGGGGAGGGGACCCACTGGAACAGCTGTTGGGAGCCAGATGGTAGCCTCCCATCAAGGCCATCCAGTGTGTTCTTTAACGTGCACAGGGTATGGATCTCTCGCACAGAGGGCCACGGCTTAACGTCCCATCCGACGGACGGCAGCCTTTCCAAGCCCATCGGTGTCCCCTACTGAATGTGGGCAGGGTGGGGAATTTTGCAGAGATACATCTCAACGCTGACCCAGCTGGGACTCGAACCTGGAAACTACAGATTACGAGCCTGGTGCGCTACCGACTGAGCCACCCCCGCCCCTTCACAGCAATGAAATACATTAACATCCCATCAAGAATTGCCCCATTGAAAGTGGATTCATTCTTGATGATGCTCTATAAAGCAGTTAAAAACCACAAATTTACATAAACGAAACAAAAAATTATTAATGAAGCTTATCTCTGTGAACCCAGTGCTTCTTCAATACGCTACTCACTGAGTGGATATCACAACCTATGAGGTATAATTTTTCACATATTAACACTTAAGAAAATACGACACTAAAGTTATCAAATATTTTAAACCTATTCAAGGCTATTATGACTAGCTAATTAAAATATGGTACACCCAATTCTGTTTTTACATGGATTTCTTTTACACTATTTTGATTTAACATGGTTTAGAAAAAAAAAGTTTAATTCTCTTTTTACACAATTTATTTTGATCTAACACGATTCAAATGGTGCCTTTTTAAAAAACTCCATTTTAATTTAATTCTGAAAAAATATTCCTATTGAAGAAAAAAATTCCTAGAATTTACATTTATAACAAAGATGCCGCTTTTATGATCACATTTTTTGAAGTAGTTTGAACTTTGAAAATGTACTATAGATACACATTTTGTGTACTAAAATTCTCAAAACAGAAACTACAGTAACATAACTACACAAGTTTTCTCTATTTCATTCTCTATTTTTGTGGAAAAATTGTACAAAACCTACTTCATTCGGAATAAAGTGGCAACGTTGAGTTCCAGGAATTCCCCTCAATTTTATCTTCAATACATAGTCTTGGTCTCTCATTTCATGTTTAAAGTTAGAAATGTTTAGATGTTTAATAGAAGAAATAAAAAAAAAATGTTTCATTTTTTGAAGTTTTGTGTGCATAATATAAATTTATTAAATGAATTAGTGACATATTACTTTCTTTATGAAGGATAATTTACATTAAATATGTACATATTTAAAGTAAATTATCTTTATAAGTTCATAAAATAAAAAATGTGTCTAAATGAATAAAAATCAAATAAACATTTAATTAAAGATTTTGATATGATTTGTTTGAAAACAACTTATTATTTGTACTGAGTTTTCACGTCTGGAACCAATCTTCTATTTTTTCATAAGCATTATTTTTTTTTACACAATATTTTCAGGAACCTAACAACCGTGTAAAAACAGATGTTTGTGTTGTTTTACCTCTGAGTGGCACTTTTTTGCACACCATGGGCTAAATGGCCAGGTCACATGGACCCCGAAGGCTCAGAGAAGGTTGGGGGAGGGGACCCACTGGAACAGCTGTTGGGAGACAGATGGAGCCTCCTGTCAAGGCCATCCAGTGTTCTTTAACGTGCACAGGGTATGTCTCTCCCGCACACGGGGCCATGGCTTAACGTCCCATCCGACGGACGGCGGCCTTTCCAAGCCCATCGGTGTCCCCTACTGACCGTGGGCAGGGCAGGGAATTTTGCGGAGATAAATCTCAACGCTGACCCAGCTGGGACTCGAACCTGGGAACTGCAGATTACAAGCCTGGCGCGCTACCGACTGAGCCATCCCCGCCCACTTTGTTATGTGAAAATTGGTCTTGACTCAGGTTGGTAATCACTATTGCAAACAAAAATGCTTATCTCTTTTAATGAGCCAAATCTGACGTAACCAAAAGTGGCATAAGCAAAACCCAATTAGTAAAAAAAAAATACCGAGTCATTTAAACTGAAATTCAACATGAAACTTGGTACTTTTTGTCTAATGGTGCCATATTACATTCTATTTTACAAGAAAAACAGATGTAAGTGGTTGTTTTCCAAAAGTACTTTCAAATTTAAGTACTAAATAACAGCATGCAGAGGTGGCTTCTCATTAGGGAACAGACCCCAGGAACATTTCTGTAATATACACTAAAATATTAATCACCAAAATAGAATGAATAATGAAAATCACAACTCATACAATTTTAAAAAAAAAAGTATCTTGACAGTTTATTTTCCATTCAATACGATTTGGGTTGGGTTTTACCTCTGAGCGGCACTTTTTTGCACACCATGGGCTAAATGGCCAGGTCACAAGGATTCCGAAGGCTCAGTGAAGGTATGGGGGAGGAATAAATTGTGCCTTTGAAAGCTGATTCAATTCCTCCTCAATGATGCTCTGGGGGTCCCACTGGAACAGCTGTTGGGAGACAGATGGTAGCCTCCCGTCAAGGCCATCCAGCGTGTTCTTTAACATGCACAGGGTATGGCTCTCCCGCACAAGGGGCCATGACTTAACGTCCCATCCGACGGACGGCAGCCTTTCCAAGCGCATCGGTGTCCCCTACTGACTGTGAGCAGGGCGGGGAATTTTGCAGAGATAAATCTCAATGCTGACCCAGCTGGGACTCGAACCTGGGAACTACAGATTACGAGCCTGGCGCGCTACCAACTGAGCCCCCCCCCCCCCCCATTCAATACGAATTTAAGGAAGTAATACACTTGATACTTCCTTAAGTTGTCTTAATTATAAATGGGAACAAGATGGGATATTACCGAGCAAGCTTTAATTGTACCCAGAAATTTTAACATCAATATCAATAAATATTTTGTGGAAAAAATTTAAAAAGGGTATTCTGTAAATTTTTGTTCTTCGTCTGGACATTTATTCCAGAAAACCATTAATAAAGCTTAATGATTGGATTATTTACTCTTGGTTGTTTTCTTAACTGCAAAAAAGGAGAAATGTCTCGTTCATGAATTTGCATCATTTGGACTACTTTTCTCTGACTGAATTGTAACTGATATCACAAGAAACTTCATTCCACACTTGAAACCACTGAGACTAATTCAAACTTTAGGCCAGCATTTCCCAACTGGGGTTCCACAGAATTTTTTTCTACGGGTGAGGTTTCTAAACAGAAATTTATAAAAGATATTTAAGAACTACCATGAGTCACGACAGATTAGCAGATTTAACAATGTTGACAACTGAAAGTGGCAACTGAAATTCCTTGATTATTCTGATGTTACTGATACATCCATTCAGTTAAAAGATTGCCAAATATCTTGAAAAATGTGAATTAATTATTATATGCCTTACTGCATTTTTTTTTTTATCTTTTATAAATAATTTTTCTGTGATTTATTTTTGAATACACTACAGAATACACGTCAGAGAAACACTTTGAATACACGTCACACGAGCTCGTCCGTCCACATGATGTAACAGAAAACAGGATTCGTCTGACCTGCGACCCTCTTCCAATCTTCTATGGCCCAATGTCGATGATTACATGCCCACTGCAAGCATTGACGATGGTGAAGTCTATGAGCATAAGCACACAAATGGGTCTGCGGCTGCGGAGACCCATATCTAAGAGCTTATGATGAACTATGTGTTCGGATACATTGGGCCCTTTACCACAAATGAAATTATGGGTGTCAGCCACAGTAGCTCTCCTGTTGCTGTGGACAAAATGAGATAGCCTACAATGACCTCTGGCATCAATGATATGTGGGCAGCCCACACCTTGTCAACAGCTCCAAGTGTTGCTTGTTTTGGACCATCTTTGGTGGGTACTAACTAGTGCATAGTGTGAGCAGCCTACCAACATCACTGTTTCAAAAATGCTCTTACAAGGAGTCTTGCCATAATGATCTGGCCTTTGTCAAAATCATATAAATCCTTTGCTTTTCTCATGTTGAGACAAAACGAAATACTGCCTGTGAAGCTCTGACCCAGGTATGATATATATCATTCATGACCTTGGCACATGATACGGATTGGCTACACAAGCACTTCTTTGCATAATGCAGAGGTGGTTTTAATGTATTGGCTGATCAGTGTATATATTGCATTGTATGGCCGAGTGGTTAGCGTGCTTGGCTACTGATCTAAGGGACCTGGGTTCGAGTCCCGGGTAACGCATGGATGTATGTGTCGTTTTTCTGCTGAGGTCCTGCCATCCTCTGACCTTCTACTGTGGCATATAAACTGACAGGCTCCTGTCAGACCTCTGTGGCAAGCAGCTGCTTGAGTTTTCTTTTATGTGCACGTCCCTGATTGGCTCATGTTATTCAGATATTAAAAATAACCTAAAATTCTCTGTCGTTGAGCAACAAGATTTTTAAGTTTATCCTTCAAACTATTTGCATGTTAAAAGTTTTTAATTTTTCAGCAAGGTCCTTTTAATTGTTTATTCGGATAGTTTTTCAACAGCATAATTCCCCCCCATTCATTCCTTTATTTTTTAAATAACATATTTTTCTTCTGCATTACAAAAACAAAACTACCAAACTAAACCAAATTCATTATATGATGAACTTCAACGAATTCATCACTATAATGAATTTGTTAACGTTAGAACTTGAGTAAATCAGAAAAATAGGGGGGGGGGGGTTATTTCATTCAGCAAAAAATATTATTTATCATATTTTAGCTTGTATACAGAAGCACCATCATGGAAACATCATTGAAATTAGATACTTGTTTATTTGATCACATCAATTTAGGGAATTAAAATATGATAAAATAAAGAAAGGCAGATTACTTGTTTCTCTGCTTCGTTACTTCCACATAACTGAAAATGTTATTATATACTACAATACTCTCCCAGAAACCTAAATATTACAACCAATACCAACTTCCCGAACCTTCATAAAAATTTGAGTCACGGATTCTAATTATTAACAACGAATTTTTATAATTATTTTATAAATATTCAAATGTGCAATTATATCTTCTCATCTTAATGTGACTCCGCTGGCTGCATTATAAGGGGAAAAAACATAAAAATATAAGGGCATAGGAGTAAATCAGCAAAATGTGGAAAAATCTCTCATTATCTTCTTACCACATAAGATTACGTTTTTAGAAAATCAGGAAAATCGAAAAACAGGATAAGTGCAGAACTTAGCTGCAAATACTAAGCTATATAAAGCCTATCACTGTGTAGATCTTAAAACAGAACACACACTCCGAAAAACATAGGGGTATTATATCTACTACTTTGAACATACAGACGTCAAAAATAAAATGAATTAATAATGCTTATGACTGATGATAATTATATGCAAATATAATGACATTATGATTTCCAGTATTATTTATGCTTTCACAGAGAAGTAAATACTGAAAATACAATTGCTTCTTAGAAATGAACGTACCTTGAAAACTTCAATACACTTTCTATCAATCTTCAAAAATGGCGAATATTCTCAAAATTTTAAATTTTGTTTAACATCTATGCTTCGTATCAATGCATTTTTGCACAAACAGTTACCAAAAGAGAACTGCTTTAAATTTTATTCCTATATTCGAAGGTAGCCTCCGATTCGATACAAAGCATTTCGGTCGCGATTCTCGCGTGTCAATCTTCGTTCGTGCAAGAATGAAGTTGTTTTATTCACATATTTTATCACTCTGCATCGCTCTGATACTGCGTAAATAAAATAAAATAATAAATAAATACCCCCTCAAGCAGCTGCTTGCCACAGAGGTCTGACAGGAGCCTTTCAGTTTATACGCCATAGTAGAAAGTCTGTGAGGATGGCAGGACCTCAGCAGAAAAACAACACACACATCTCATGCCTTACCCGGGGCTCGAACCCCAGGTCCCTTAAATCAGTAGCCAAGCGTGCTAACCACTAGGTCATGGGACGGACACTGCGTGAATATTATGAATTATATAATATGTAAGCAATGCTACTAATTCCTCAATGTTCAGGATAGACATACAAAAATATCTATGTTAATCAGTGAAACTAACCCGACATACTTCGTATGAAAATTTTGAACATTAAAAAGGAAAATATTTCCACACATATAAAGATGTGAATCACACATGAGGCCGGGTATGAATCTTCTATAAAAATAAAACACCACAACTTAGATATGAAACACATTAGATGTTTCGGTTTTTAAATTTCGCAGTTATTTCAGAGTTGAGTTGGGTTGTTTCACCTCTGAGCAGCACTTTTTTGCTCAACATGGGCTAAATAGCCAGGTCAGAAGGACTCCAATGGTTCAGAGAAGGTTGGGGAAGTGGTCCCACTGGACAGTTGTTGGGAGACAGATGGTAGCCTCCCGTCAAGGCCATCCAGTGTGTTCTTTAATGTGCACAGGGTGTGGCTCTCCCGCACACGGGGCCATGACTTAACGTCCAGTTGGACAGACGGAGGTCTTTCCAAGCCAAACGGTGTCCCCTACTGACTGTGAGCAGGGTGGGGAATTTTGCTTGGAAAAAAGTGCCGCTCAGAAGTAAAACAACCCAAACCAACCAAATTCTAGAGTATAGTCGCTCAAAAAAATATCCGAACACTACGGTTGATTTCAGAATTTAGGAAAAATATCTGGCAACGATTTTTTTTAGAAATTAGTGATCTGGCAACCTTCGTGTACGAAAAAAAACGTACACGAAGTATATCCGAACACTATGGTTGAATTCTGTAATCAACCATAGTGTTCGGATATTTTTTTGAGCGACTGTACCCACACTCAGTTTTTCTTAAAAATGTAGCTCAGACATTAAATTTTCTTTTTTTTTTTGTGAAATTTTTTTTACAATATTATCCCTTTCTCGTTTAAAAGGGAAACTTTAGAATTTTTGTGTGGGACTGATCCCAATAACCCCAAATAAGATATTGGGTCTTTTTACCTCTGAACGGCACATTTTTTGCACACAATGGGCTAAATGGCCCGGTCACAAAGACCCCAAGGGCTTAGAGAAAGTTGGAGGAAGGGGACCCATTGAACTCTTGCTAGGACGCAGATGGTAGGTCTTAAACGTACACAAGGTAAGGTCTTCAACGTACACAAGGTAAGGTCTCTGATGCACAAGGGCCACTACTTAATGTCTCATCTGATGAATGGAGACTTTTCCAAACCCATCGGTGTCCCCTACTGGTTGGTTGGTTGGGGTTTATTGGCGTATTAGCAACTAAGGCTGCAATGCGCCAAACATATGTCCAATAGGTAAAAGGATAAAAATCATGTTACCCTTTAACCAAAGTTAAAAATAAACTACAAAGAACAACAAAAAAATAGATTTCAGTAAAATAGAACATGCAGAGCAACAATGAACAAATGTAGAAATATGTTATAAGAATAAAAACATAAAAATAACCCGGCTGTAAGCAAAGTGGGTTAAAGATATAGAGTAATAAAAAGGGAGTAAAACTACAAGCGATTAAAATATCCAGTATATTTTAAAAATTGACAAACAGCGTTAAAACAACAATGATCAGATAACAAACGTCCGAGTGTAAGGGGCTTGGACGTAAAATCATGAAATGTAAAAAACAAACGTCGTTCTAGATTAAAACATGGGCAATGAATTAAAATATGTTTGATAGTTAAAATGGTGTCACAAAACTCACACTTAGGTACGTCTTCCGCCCGTAGAAGAAACGAATGAATAATATACGAGTGACCTAAGCGGAGCCGAGCAAGTACAACTTCCTCCTTGCGATTCCTGCGGTAACAAGACTGCCATGGTTTGATTATAGGTTTGATCTCAAAGAGCTTGTTCGCAAGCTGTTCTGACCAAGATCTCTGCTACTGTGCCCGGAGCTCGATGGTAAAACGCTGCCGGAAATCCAAATATGGAACCGGCAACGGAGAGGGGCGTGGCTGACTTGGCAGCAGCATCTGCCAAGTCATTTCCCCTGATTCCGACGTGACCGGGCACCCAACAGAAATGGATGGTGGTGGTGGCTGCCAGACGATGTAGTTGCTGGCGGATCTTAGTAAGAACTGGGTGAGGACGATGCCTCACCAAGATCAAAGCCTGCAGCGAGCTGAGCGAGTCGGTGTAAAGCACACACCGACGATGATGCTTAATCGCCACGTGGTCCAAGGCGAGGCTGATAGCGTGCAACTCTGCAGTGAAGATGGAACACTGCAGTGGGATCTGGTCTGCAATGATTACACCACAGCAGACCATGGCCGATCCCACCGATGTGCTGTACTTCGAGCCATCTGTAAAGACAGGCAAGTAGTCCGGATGCACAGCACGATGGCTGGCAAAGAGTTGCCGGTACACACGGTTGGGTGTAAAGGCCTTCTCCTTCCTGCACAGGGAACAATCGCAGGAAGGGGAAACAGCGAGCCAAGGTGGAAGTGGCTCAGCTGTCGACTGTGCGACGCTATCGAGACAGGTGTAAGACATGTGGTATATCGAAACAGGTATAATGTCTCGCAGGTATCCTCGGACACGCAAACCGAAAGGACGAATGGCAGTCGGCCGATTTGTGTAAAGTAATTCCCACTTCGGACTGAAAACGCAGTCCCAAGTGGGATAGCCAGGCAGGGATCGCAATTTAGATGCATTTTGTAGGGACAACTGCTGACGGCGAAGAGATAAAGAAGGTTCGTCGGTCTCAACGTAAAGACTCTGGACTGGTGAGGTGCAGAAGGCTCCCGTGCAAACACGGAGAGCCTGATGATGGAGGGGGTCCAGCACCTTCCCCACCGAATCCCGGGCAGAGTCGTACACCTGGGATCCGTAGTCCAGTTTCGATTGGACAAGTTAACGGTACAGGAGGAGCAAAGAACATCGGACCGCCCCCCAAGAAAGGGAGGAGAGGACCTTGACGATGTTCAATGCCCACGTGCACTTGGACCTGAGATGACGTATGTGTGATAATAAGGTCAATTTCCGATCGAATATGAGACCGAGAAACTTGGTCTCCGCCACAACTGGAATGATGTTACCCCCGAGCCACAGCTCAGGATCCAGGTGAAGATTACGCTTGTGGCAAAAGTGCACACAAGCAGTCTTCTGTGGGGAGAACCGAAACCCGTTTGCCATCGCCCAAACCGAAAGATTGTTCAGGGCAATTTGCAGTTGTCTTTCAATGACCCTCATGCTTGACGAAGAGCAAAAGATGCTAAAGTCATCAACATAGAGGGCATTGCCTACTGATGGAGGAAGTTGTCTACTAATAGAATTAATCTTGACAGCGAAAAGCGTAACACTCAGCACGCAGCCTTGTGGCACCCCCTGTTCTTGGGGGTACGGCCGTGACAGATTGTTACCGACACGGACACGAAAAGAACGTGTCGATAAGATGTTGGAGATGAAGATCATCAGGCATGTGACCTCTCAAGCCGAAGCTGTGAAGGTCACGAAGAATGCCGAATCTCCAAGCCGGACTTTATCCACTTGGCCTGTTGTACGGCTCCAGGCCATTCGAGTGGAAAGACAGTGGAGAGCGCTCCGCCCTGCCCTTCTGGGCCAGAAACTCGGGGGAGTAAGAGGAAGAGGAAGAGATGGAGGAGAAGGACTCCCCCAGAGTGTTGTCAACTGCTTTGGGATCAGCAACTGCCTGTCCATTGTGCTCCAGGATCGATAACGAGTGGGACGTGTAGTTCCCACCCATCTTCCGGACTTTATCCCACATGACCTTAGAACTGGTCGTGCGGGTGATAGAAGATGTATATTTGATCCAAGATTGCTTCTGGCTCTGGCATCGGATGAAACGAGCTTTCGCCCTGGCGCGTTTGAACTTTTCGAGGTTGGGGGACGTCGGATATCTCTGAAACACCCCCCAAGCTTTGTTCTGAGCCTTTTGAGCTGTGGTGCAATCTGGATTCCACCACGGTTTCGGAAAGCGAGGAAACCTTGTAGACGTTTGAGGAATTGTTGATGCAGCTGCATCTACGATACAGTCCGTTATCTCCGCTACTGCCACATTGATTGGCTCCTGGCTGACAGAGTGGTCATCGAGCTCAGAGAGCAGCTCGAAACCACCCCAGTCAGCCCGATCCAGACTCCACCGCGAGACGCGTGAAGGCTGCAAGGCCCCCCACGGGAGATGGTGCACACCACGGGGAGGTGATCGCTTCCATAGGGGTTGTCCTCGACCTCCCATGTAAAGAGTGGAAGGATCGAGGAGGAGCAGATGGTGAGGTCAATGGCAGTGAAAGTGCGGGTTGGGGAGTGAAAGTAAGTACTGACACCGGTGTTCAACAGGGAGAGAGAAGGATCCAGGAGCCACTGCTCTAGGACCCTACCCCTGCCGTTGGTGTCAGCACTGCCCCAAAGTGGACTGTGTCCGTTGAGGTCCCCCATAATGAGGAAGGTGGATGGCAGCTGCGAGACGAGATCATCAAGGTCTTCCTGGAAGACGATGCTCCCAGGTGGAAGATATACAGAGCAGACAGTCAGCGAGAACCCCACGAAGAGACGGATGGCTACCGCCTCCAAGTTGGTGGTGAGGGGTACGACCTGGAATGGATAATGGTTACTCACGAGGATGGCAGCACCCTCGCGAGCTGGACCATCTCCATCCCAGTCCCAGCGAACTAGTGAAAAGTGCCGGATCGTGGGATCTGTGACTGGCTGCAAGTATGTCTCCTGCAGGCACACACAGATGGGCTGGTGTGCCTAAAGGAGTGCCTTGATGTCGTCAAGATTCCTCTGGAATCCACGACAATTCCATTGTAGGAGTGTGGCCATCTCAGGACTTAAAAGAGTGGGCAGACGACGAATTCCTATTCAACTTAACCGCCGCAGAGGACGGTTTAGTGAATAGGGGGCAGTCGGTATCCATGTCCTCGGAATCGTCCGAGGGACATGGATCGGTGACCGCCCTTTGTGGTGCGGTGATTTTCTTTTTGGGCCCCGGCACGGGCCCCTTAGGTTTTGAAGGTCTTGCTGTCTGAGGACAGGGGAGGAGGAGGCCTTCTGGTGGTGGTGGAAGGCTGTGTTGCAGGAATGGAAACCAGGATTGATGTCGAAGTCGACACCATCCTCGGTTTCGCCTGCGTGAGGAGGTACTTCGCAACTGGCGAGAAAGACTCAGTAGGTGGTACACTGATGTCAGTCTGCACCGCAACCGAAATCATTGGAACCATGGGCTTTCCAATGACTGCACTGGCATAGGAAACCTTGCCAGGTGGTGCGGGCGGTGCAGCAAGCTTTCTCGCTTCAGCATAAGAGATGTTGTTTACTACTTTCAAGCGTTGCACCTCCTTTTCTTCCTTCCACTTTGGACAGTCGCGGGAGTACGCAGGATGTTCGCCACTGCAGTTCACACAGCATGCCTTTTCTGCTGTGCAGTCAGGATCGAGATGATCCTTACTGCCACAGCGAGCACAGGTGGGTTTGCCCCTGCATGCTGTGCGGGCATGACTGTATATCTGACACTAAAAACAGTGCAGAGGGTTCGGTATATACGGCCGTACCTCACAATGTAAATCACCTGCCTTGATGGAAGAAGGCAAACGTGGAGTGTTGAATGTCACAATCAGCACCCGGGTGGATGACAATTTCCCATCACGGCGTGTCGAAACCCGGTGGACCGCTGTTACTCCTTGAGGTGTGAGCTCCGAGAGGATTTCCTCCTCAATGACATTGAGGAGGCCCCACTCAGTGATCACACCTCGAGAGGAATTCAAAGTTTTATGGGGAGTGACTTCAACAGCCACCCCACCAATGTCCTTGACTTTCAGGAGCAGTTCCGAGTGTTTGGAACAAGCGGTCTCAACCTGCAAGTCGCCAGACAGTAAGCGGTTCTCCCGCAAGACCTTTCAAACCTTTGTTGACGAAAAATGGGGACATGTTCCCAAGTATCTGATCACACGTGGAGTGGATGATCAGGAATCTCGGGAATGAAGACACAAACAAGGAAGACGACGGCTGTGATGACAAAGACGAGGAAGATGGGGGCTCATGTCGAGCCCTCTTGTTGGCAGTCATCGCATTAATTTCATAATTCTCTCTCATTTTTTGTTTCCTGTGGTTCAGTGCCCGCTGTCCCCACCCTCCACGGAGCCCAACAAGGGGACGTCCAGTCGGGCGCCAGGGCTACGAGGCACTACACCCACACAGACAGTGAGCCTAGCCCTCACAAATAAATAGAAGGAAAATAAAAAGAGAAATGTGCAGAACAAAAACATTCTACACAAATGAAACAAAGCGTAAAAGAAAAAAATTGTTAATGGCCAAACTGGCCTCACAAAGAAAGTATAACGAGTTGGGTTGTTTTACCTCTGAGTGGCACTTTTTTGCACACCATGGGCTAAATGGCCAGGTCACATGGACCCCGAAGGCTTAGAGAAGGTTGGGGGAGGGGACCCACTGGAACAGCTGTTGGGAGACAGATGGTAGCCTCCCGTCAAGGTCATCCAGTGTGTTCTTTAACGTTGGGTTGTTTTACCTCTGAGTGGCACTTTTTTGCACACCATGGGCTAAATGGCCAGGTCACATGGACCCCGAAGGCTCAGAGAAGGTTGGGGGAGGGAATCCACTGGAACAGCTGTTGGGAGACAGATGGTAGCCTCCCGTCAAGGTCATCCAGTGTGTTCTTTAACGTTGGGTTGTTTTACCTCTGAGTGGCACTTTTTTTGCACACCATGGGCTAAATGGCCAGGTCACATGGACCCCGAAGGCTCAGAGAAGGTTGGGGGAGGGGACCCACTGGAACAGCTGTTGGGAGACAGATGGTAGCCTCTCGTCAAGGCCATCCAGCGTGTTCTTTAACGTGCACAGGGTATGGCTCTCCCGCACACGGAGCCACGGCTTAACGTCCCATCCGACGGACGACAGCCTTTTCAAGCCCATCGGTGTCCCCTACTGACCGTGGGCAGGGCGCGGAATTTTGCGGAGATAAATCTCAACGCTGACCCAGCTGGGACTCGAACCTGGGAACTACAGAATACGAGCCTGGTGCGCTAACTACTGAGCCACACCCGCCCCAAAAGTATAACGACAAAAGGAAAATAATCTGTGAGGAAACTTGCAAACCTGTACCCAGACCGTGGGCAAGGTTACTCACCACTCTGCACGGTTGACCCTAGCAGGACCTGCCCACCAGCCGATTGCTCCAGGGGGGGCCACCCCAGGAGCTCCCATTTACCGGAAGCAGAGGCCAAAGCAGTGTATAGCAGAGGCCCCAGAAACCGCTGCTCAGCCCCGCAACAGACAGGCTCCCCAATGGGAAGACGGCCAATGGGGACCACGCCGGTCATGAGCTGAGAAGACGGGGATCCATGGGCAACTATCAGGTTCCTCCTTTCCCGGGACATGGGTCTCCGCGCATGGCAAACACGCGGGCGAGCGTTTAGGACCCTGTGAAGGTAACCGAGCCAGCGGAACCTTCATAGGGTGGTCCCCCTCACCCCATACAGGCGTTCACACCAAGGGGGCCATGACGGGAGGCTACCATTTGTCTCCCAACAGCTGTTCCAGTGAGTCTCCTCCCCGAATCTGTGACCTGCCCATTTGGCCCATTGTGTGCAAAAAAGTGCCGCTTAGAGGTAAAACAGACCAACGTTAAAGAACACATTGGATGGCCATGACGGGAGGTTACCATTTGTCTCCCAACAGCTGTTCCAGTGAGTCTCCTCCCCTAATCTTCTCTGAGCCTTCGGGGTCCTTGTGACCTGGCCATTTAGCCCAGTGGGTGAAAAAGTACCGCTCAGAGGCAAAATAATCCAACGTTAAAGAACACATTGGATGGTCTTGACCGGAGGCTACCATCTGTCTCCCAACAGCTGTTCCAGTGAGTGTCTTCCCTCATCCTTCTCTGAGCCTTCGGGGTCCTTGTGACCTGGCCATTTAGCCCATTGTGTGAAACAAAGTACCGCTTAGAGGTGTAACAACCCTTATGAGAATTAATGGGATATAATTATGCAATTTAGTCAACAAATTTTAATAATTAAATATTGCTACTCTGCTATTTTCGCGTCTTTAACCTACCTAAGCGTCTTGTCCCTAGGGAATGTGGTTAAACCAGTTGTCCCAGTCCTTGGCATTTCTTGCTATTATTTTGTCCATTTTAATTCCGTTACTTCAGGGGGGGGGGAGCCATGCCCCCTCCCTCCCTGAGAATGCGAGTAAGGGAAACAAAAGCAAAAATATTAATAAACATATGGATATTTCATGCATTTTACAGGATTTTTTTTTTAAGAACTGTAAAAAGAAGGGCATTGGGTTGGGTTGTTTTACCTCTGAGCGGCACTTTTTTGCACATCATGGGCTAAATGGCCAGGTCACGTGTACCCCGAAGGCTCAGAGAAGGTTGGGGGAGGGGACCCACTGGAACAGCTGTTGGTAGACAGATGGTAGTCTCCCGTCAAGGCCATCCAGTGTGTTCTTTAACGTTGGGTTGTTTTACCTCTGAGCGGCACTTTTTTGCACACCATGGGCTAAATGGCCAGGTCACAAGGACCCCGAAGGCTCAGAGAAGGTTGGGGGAGGGAACTCACTGGAACAGCTGTTGGGAGACAGATGGTAGCCTCCCGTCAAGGCCATCCAGCGTGTTCTTTAACGTTGGGTTGTTTTACCTATGAGCGGCACTTTTTTGCACACCATGGTCTAAATGGCCAGGTCACAAGGACCCCGAAGGCTCAGAGAAGGTTGGTGAAGAGGATCCACTGGAACAGCTGTTGGGAGACAGATGATAGTTTCCTTTCAAGGCCATCCAGTGTGTTCTTTTTCGTGCACAGGGTATGGCTCTCCCTCACACGAGGTCACGGCTTAACGTCCCATCCGATGGACGGCGGCCTTTACCAAGTCCATCGGTGTCCCTTACTGACAGTGGGCATGGCGGGGACCAGCTGGGACTCGAACGCTGACTCAGCTGGTACTCGAACCTGGGAACTTCAGATTACGAGCCTGGCACGCTACCGACTGAGCCACTCCCGCCCCAAAAGAAGCGAGAAATACTATACTGCAATGGGGATCCAGTCTATTGCCCCTAGCCAAGGACGCACCCAGGGTTGGGTGGGGGGGAGGACTAGGAAGTTCAGACCACCCATCCCACATCCACCCATCCCACAAAAAACTAGTCGTCTTGTACGAAATCTCAAAATTGTCTATTTGCTTTGAAACCCAAAACAGGTGTCTTTGTATAATTTTATTTTAACCCCGCAGTATACGTCCGACACTAAAAATAGATTTAAAAAACAAATATAAAATTTTATTCCACATAGAATATCATTTTAAACTTTCCTGTCTGATGGGATATTTAGTAATTGGGAAATCCTAATCAAGTCTTATTATCAGACCCTCCACCTACCCACTCACACACCAGAACCCAAATTCTCGTATCCCTGGGCACGTGCCTCCGCCACCCGCACCCACCCGCCAGAACCCAAGTTCTCGGATCCCTGGGCATGTGCCTCCTCCACTCCACCCACCCACCAGAACCCAAATTCTCGGATCCCTGGACATGTGCCTCCCCCACCCCCACCCACCCGCCAGAACCCAAATTCTCGGATCCCTGGGCATGTGCCTCCTCCACCCCACCCACCCACCAGAACCCAAACTCTCGGATCCCTGGGCACGTGCCTCCTCCACCCCACCCACCCACCAGAACCCAAATTCTCGGATCCGTAGACATGTGCCTCCCCCACCCCACCCACTCGCCAGAACCCAAATTCTCGGATCCCTGGGCATGTGCCTCCCCCACCCCCACCCACCCGCCAGAACCCAAATTCTCGGATCCCTGGGCACGTGCCTCCTCCACCCCACCCACCCACCAGAACCCAAATTCTCGGATCCGTAGACATGTGCCTCCCCCACCCCCACCCACCCGCCAGAACCCAAATTCTCGGATCCCTGGGCACGTGACTCCTTCACCCCACCCACCCATCAGAACCCAAACTCTCAGATCCCTGGGCATGTGCCTCCTCCACCCCACCCACCCACCAGAACCCAAACTCTAGGATCCCTGGGCACGTGCCTCACACACACAGACACTTTTTTCCGGCTCGATTGAGTTTTCTGCAGGAAGAGGTTTCCAGCAGTGGACACCAGGGCTTGGAAAGGCCGCTGTCCGTCGGATGGGACGTTAAACCATATCTCCGTGAGAGGGTTGGGTTGTTTTACCTCTGAGCGGCACTTTTTTGCACACCATGGGCTAAATGGCCATGTCACATGGACCCCGAAGGCTCAGAGAAGGTTAGGGGAGGGGACCCACTGGAACAGCTGTTGGGAGACAGATGGTAGCCTCCCGTCAAGGCCATCCAGCATGTTCTTTAACGTGCACAGGGTATGGCTCTCCCGCACACGGAGCCACGGCTTAACGTCCCATCCGACGGACGGCGGCCTTTCCAAGCCCATCGGTGTCCCCTACTGACCATGGGCAGGGTGGGGAATTTTGCGGAGATAAATCTTAACGCTGACCCAGCAGGGACTCGAACCTGGGAACTACAGATCATGAGCCTGGCGCGCTACCGACTGAGCCACCCCCGCCCCAGGTCACATGGACCCCAAAGGCTCAGAGAAGGTTGGGGGAGGGGACCCACTGGAACAGCTGTTGGGAGACAGGTGGTAGCCTTCCGTCAAGGCCATCCAGTGTGTTCTTTAACGTGCACAGGGTATGGCTCTCCCGCACACGGGGCCACGGTTTAACGTCCCATCCGACGGACGGCGGCCTTTCCAAACCCAACGGTGTCCCCTACCCATGAGAGGGAGAGCCATACCCTTTGTACGTTAAAGAACAATTGGATGGTCTTGATGGGAGGCAACCATCTATCTCCCAACAGCTGTACAGTGAGTACGCTACCCCAAGCCTTCTCTGATCCCTTGTGACTTGGCCATTTAGCCCATTGTGCGTAAAAAAGTCACACTCAGAGGAATCTAGGAGCGCCAGAGCCCCCCACTCTCCTCCCCCCTCTTTCTAAATGCAAGTAAGAGCATAAGAGGCAAAAAAAAAATTCAACTTATTTATATTTTATGCATTTTTAAGAACTTTTTTTAAAATCCCATAAAACAGAGGGGCATGTTATACTGCATGTTAGAAACCAAGTGTCTTTCCCCTCCCCCCTCACTTTTTCGTCCTCGATTGTGTTTCTCCCCCCTCCCCCTCATTTTTTCCGCCCTCGATTGTGTTTCTCCAACCCCCCCCTATTTTTTTCGTCCTCGATTGTTCCCCCCTCACTTTTTCGGCCTTGAATGTGTTTCTCCCCCTTCCCCCTTACGTTTTTCGTCCTCGATTGTGTTTCTCTCCGTCCGTCCGTCCGTCCCTTACTTATTTTTCGTCCTCGATTGTCCCCCCCTCTTGTTTTTTTCGTCCTCGATTGTTCCCCCCTCACTTTTTCGTCCTCTATTGTGTTTCTTCCCCTCCCTCTCACACGCACTTTTTCTGCTGCACGTATTTCTTATCCCCCCCCACATTTTCGGTTCAATTGTGTTCCCCCCTCCCACACACATTTTTTTTTGGCTCAATTGTGTTTCTTGCCCTCCTCCCCCGCACACACAAACACTTCGTCTGCCTCGATTGTGTTTCTCCCCCCCCACACACACACACTTTTTCGGATCAATTGTTTCTTGCCCCCCTCCCACCACACACACAAACACTTTTTCTGTCTCGATTGTGTTTCCCCTCCCACACACACACACACAAACTTTTTGGGCTCAATTGTGTGTCTTGCCCCCTCCCCGTGAACGTACAGACACTTTTTCTGCCTCGATTGTGTTCCCTCCCCCCTCACACACACACACTTTTTCGGCTCAATTGTGTGTCTTGCCCACCCCCTTCTCCGTTCACGCACAGAAACACTTTTTCTGCCTCGATTGTGTCCCCCCCACACACTTCACACACACACTTTTTCGGCTCAGTTGTGTTTCTCGCGCCCCTCCCCTCTATTTTTTTCTAAATCGGGCCTCCTCAGAGGTAAAACAACCCAACTATCTAAATTTACATCAAAGTTCCAAAACATACTATAAGTAAACTTGACCAGAAAGATCCAATGACCACTATAAGTTCCATTAACAGTTCCCGCTGCAACATCCTAAAACTCCCTCTTCCGACTGCGCGTTCCCTCTTTGCAGCCCCCCAGAGATCGCAATCGCCGAAGTTATCCAATGTGAACAGTCTCCCGTCCCCCTCCCCCCGCAGAGCATCGATGACGTATGCGGTCGCAAACTGTCTGAACAACCTCGCGATTAGATTACGCATAAACAGCCTTTGCCGCGCAAAATGTGGCGGGAGAATCTTCACTCCGGCGGCCTTCCACAAATCTCCACCGATCCACATCCATCCCCAAGCCGATGAGAATCTTGACGTCCAAGATGTCGTTCCAACCCCCTGAGTTCCCCATTCTCGGTGACAAATGGCGGCTTAAACGCAATTTGCGGTCCTCGACCATAAACGCACGAGACGATGCCAACCCCGAGCGCTCGGCAGCTGTCGCGCGGATCACTGCCTCTAAGGCGCGTGCACCTGGTGATCGGCTGGCGGTCCAAGCGCAACAAATCGGGACATAGAGGCGACATTTGGCGCCCCGCTAACAAGGTGGACCGTTAATTCAAGACCGTTAATGAATCCGCAGAGGTCAGATCGGCGGCGGGCCACGGGCCATTGGCGAGGCCTGATGGCACATTACCGACTCCAAACGCAGCTCATTTGCATAGCCTCGCACCCACTGCTCGAGATATATCGGAGTCGTTAGTACAGACGGGAGAAGTGGTGTTGGAAGAGGAATTTTTCCGCACTTAGTTTAGGTGTGGGCTTTTGGGAAGGATGGCGTCCGCTTGTGGGAATGATGGCGTCCGCTTGCTTCAGTTATCTGCGGACTTATGAGGCAGACGACGCAGCTTTTTCAGAACTGAAGTTTTCAGACGACTTCACATTTCGTTGTAGGGTCGTTACGAAAGAATACGTTTTAAAGTATTATATATTTTAATAAATAATTAGATAACAAAAGTTACTGTCCAACATGTCAACAAACTGTAAAAGAATGTGTGTTCAATGTGTACTAGCTACTAAGAGACTTACAGGCGTGTTGCTTAGGCCTGAAACTCTAAAGTATGTATATGGAATCCAAAGTTAAAGAACACGCTGGATGGCATTGACGGGAGGCTACCATCTGTTTCCCAACAGCTGTTCCAGTGGGTACCCTCCTCCAACCTTCTCTGAGACTTCGGGGTTCATGTGACCTGGCCAATTAGCCCATTGTGTGCAAAAAAGTGCCGCTCAGAGGTAAAACAACCCAACGTTAAAGAACACACTGGATGGCCATGACGAGAGGCTACCATCTGTCTCCCAACAGCTGTTCCAGTGGGTCCCCTTCCCCAACTTTCTCTGAGACTTCAGAGTCCATGTGACCTGACCAATTAGCCCATTGTGTGCAAAAAAGGGCCGCTCAGAAGTAAAGCAATCCAACGTTAAAAAACACACTGGATGGCCTTGACGGGAGGCTACCATCTGTCTCCCAATAGCTGTTCCCGTGGATCACCTCCCACAACTTTCTCTGAGACTTCGGGTTCCTTGTGACCTGGCCAATTAGCCCATTGTGTGCAAAAAACTGCCACTCAGAGGTAAAACAACCCAACGTTAAAGAATACACTGGATGGCCATGACGAGAGGCTACCATCTGTCTCCCAACAGCTGTTCCAGTGGGTCCCCTCCTCCAACTTTCTCTGAGCCTTCGGGTTCCTTGTGACCTGGCCAATTAGCCCATTGTGTGCAAAAAAGTGCAGCTCAGAGGTAAAACAACCCAACGTTAAAGAACACACTGGATGGCCTTGACGGGAGGTTACCATCTGTCTCCCAACAGCTATTCCAGTGGGTCCCCTCCCCCAACTTTCCCTGAGCCTTCGCGTTCCTTGTGACCTGGCCAATTAGCCCATAGTGTGCAAAAAAGTGCAACTCAGAGGTAAAACAACCCAACGTTAAAGAACACACTGGATGGCCTTGACGGGAGGTTACCATCTGTCTCCCAACAGCTGTTCCAGTGGGTCCCCTCCCCCAACTTTCCCTGAGCCTTCGCGTTCCTTGTGACCTGGCCAATTAGCCCATAGTGTGCAAAAAAGTGCCGCTCAGAGGTAAAGCAACCCAACCTTTTAATGAGTATTACAATTTACAGAAGACACATTTTAATAAGTAGTAGTAGTAGTATCCTTTATTTCCATTTATATTAAATTATGATACAATTTAAATATTTACAAAAATTTTGGAAATATACAACTCCACAAGAGTTGATAGACTCGCACGCGGAGTATAAGGTTAAAATAAAAAACATATATAAACATTAGGAACAACATTTTAAGTATATTACCATATTAATATTTTCCGTCATGGTTACATCAACAACATAGTAACAGAATCAATAATAAACTATAAATACACCAATTTTTATTCAAAAATTTAACATCCCAAAGAGCAAACAAATAAAAAGAAAATTTTAGAATCAGAAATATAGGGGAAAAACCTTCCAACCTAAAGAAATTTTTCTATGTCATCTATATTACAAATCCAATCTCTTAGTTTTCGAGAAAACGTAAAAGAATTTATTTCATCCTTTATAGTTTCAGGTAAACTGTTGAATATTTTAGGCGCCAAAAATATGTAATGTTTATGCGTAATAGTTTTCTTCGGAGGTGGTACAATGAAATTAATATGTGCACTTGTTCTGGTATTCTGCATTACATTTTTAATGTCACTTTCCCTATAGTGCTTTTTTAAATATAAGATCACATTATAAACATACATTTTCCGTAGTGGTAAAATTTGAAGATCATTATAAAAATATTTAATACTATCATATTTTCTTTTTCTTAATATACATCTAATTACTCTATTTTGAATAGTAACTAAGGATTTAATATTACTATAAAACATTCCTTCCCAAGATATTATTCCATAACTTAAATATGACTTAATCCAAGCATTATATATAAGCTTTAAAAAAGTAAGATTCATAAAATTTCTAATATGAAACAATTTTGGAATTATTGCATTATTTTTTTTATCAAATATTTAATATCTTCATTCTAATTTAACTGACTGTCTATATATACGCCCAAATATTTATAATATTCTGCTCTTTCAATTGCTTCACATGCACACTGATGTCCTAAACAATTTACAGAATGATATAATAATTTATTTTTTAACTTATCGACTTTATTACGTTTTAAACTGAAATATAAATATTTCGTTTTATTAATATTCAATAACAATTTATTTTTTAAGAACCATTTTCTAATATTAATATTTTCTAATATTAGAAAATGGTTTTTAAGAACCATTTTCTAATATTACAATTAAAATAAAGTTCATTTATTTCTTCAATTATAATATTCTCATTGTCAGCCGCATATATCAAAGCTGTATCATCAGCGAAAGTTACTATTTTTCCTTTAAGTTCAAGATTACAAAGATCGTTTATAAAAACGTTAAATAATATTGGCCCCAACACAGAACCCTGTGGAACTAAATATTTTATTTCAATTCCCTTACTAAACAAGTTTACCATTTTTACTCTTTGAATTCTATCTTTCAAATATGTTTCCAACCATTTCATTGTTGAACTTTCTAGAGGAGTAATACAAACTTCCGATCAGGCATGCAATCGGTCGTTCAAATGCTGGATATCATGCTGGGAGATACCATTCCATGCAGTTACAATTGGACGAGTAATTAAAAGATGGTCGTTGCCTATCGCGGTCAACGGAAGAGTCTTTGTCCGATCCAGTCTCAGACATGCTCAATTGGAGGCAAGTCCGGAGAGCGTGTTGGCCACGAGAGTTGATGAAGAGCATGTTGAGTTGCTTGGGCGAAGTGTGGCCAAGCGTTATTCTCTTGGAATATTGCATTTGGGTTTACACTCATATATGGCAGGACGACCGCCTGTAGGATGTCGCTGACGTATGTATTGCTATTCAGTGTACCCAGTACAAACATCAGACTGTATAGACATCATCATAGTATAAACATCAGACCGTATTGCTATTCAGTGTACCCTGTACAAACATCAGACTGTATAGACATCATCACAGTACAAACATCAGACATATTGGTATTCAGTGTACCCTGTACAAACATCAGACTGTATAGACATCATCACAGTACAAATATCAGACCGTAATGCTATTCAGTGTACCCTGTACAAACATCAGACGGTATAAACATCATCATAGTACAAACATCAGACCATATTGCTATTCATTGTACCCTGTACAAACATCAGATGGTATAGACATCATCATCATAGTACAAACATCAAACCGTATTACTATTCAGTGTACCCTGTACAAACATCAGACCGTATTGCTATTCATTGTACCCTGTACAAACATCAGACGGTATAGACATCATCATAGTACAAACATCAGACCGTATTGCTATAGAGTGTACCCTGTAAAAACATCAGATGGTATAGACATCATCATCATAGTACAAACATCAGACTGTATTGCTATTCAGTGTACCCTGTACAAACATCAGACTGTATTGCTATTCAGTGTACCCTGTACAAACATCAGACCGTATTGCTATTCATTGTACCCTGTACAAACATCAGACGGTATAGACATCATCATAGTACAAACATCAGACCGTATTGCTATTGAGTGTACCCTGTAAAAACATCAGATGGTATAGACATCATCATCATAGTACAAACATCAGACCGTATTGCTATTCAGTGTACCCTGTACAAACATCAGACCGTATTGCTATTCATTGTACCCTGTACAAACATCAGATGGTATAGACATCATAGTACAAACATCAGACCATATTGCTATTCATTGTACCCTGTACAAACATCAGATGGTATAGACATCATCATAGTACAAACATCAGACCGTATTGCTATTGAGTGTACCCTGTACAAACATCAGATGGTATAGACATCATCATCATAGTACAAACATCAGACCGTATTGCTATTCAGTGTACCCTGTACAAACATCAGACCGTATTGCTATTCATTGTACCTTGCACAAACATCAGACGGTATAGACATCATCATAGTACAAACATCAGACCGTATTGCTATTGAGTGTACCCTATACAAACTGTACAGACATCAGACCGTATTGCTATTCATTGTACCCTGTACAAACATCAGACGGTATAGACATCATCATAGTACAAACATCAGACCGTATTGCTATTGAGTGTACCCTGTAAAAACATCAGATGGTATAGACATCATCATAGTACAAACATCAGACCGTATTGCTATTGAGTGTACCCTGTAAAAACATCAGACGGTATAGACATCATCATAGTACAAACATCAGACTGTATTGCTATTCAGTGTACCCTGTACAAACATCAGACGGTATAGACATCATCATAGTACAAACATCAGACCGTATTGCTATTCATTGTACCCTGTACAAACATCAGACGGCATAGACATCATCATAGCACAAACATCAGACCGTATTGCTATTGAGTGTACCCTGTACAAACATCAGACGGTATAGACATCATCATAGTACAAACATCAGACCGTATTGCTATTTAGTGTACCCTGTACAAACATCAGACCGTATAGACATCATCATAGTACAAACATCAGACCGTTTTGCTATTGCGTGTACCCTGTAAAAACATTAGAATGTATAGACATCATCATAGTACAAACATCAGACTGTATTGCTATTCAGTGTACCCTCTACAAACATCAGACTGTATAGACATCATCATAGTACAAACATCAGACAGTTTGCTATTCAGTGTACTCTGTACAAACATCAGACTGTATAGACATCATCATAATACAAACATCAGACCATATTGCTATTCAGTGTACCCTGTACAAACATCAGACTATATAGACGTCATCATAGTACAAACATCAGACCGTATTGCTATTGAGTGTACCCTGTAAAAACATTAGAATGTATAGACATCATCATAGTACAAACATCAGACCATATTGCTATTCAGTGTACCCTGTATAGACATCATCATAGTACAAACATCAAACCGTATTGCTATTCATTGTACCCTGTTCAAACATCAGACGGTATAGACATCATCATAGTACAAACATCAGACCGTATTGCTACTGAGTGTACCCTGTACAAACATCAGACGGTATAGACATCATCATAGTACAAACATCAGACTGTATTGCTATTCAGTGTCCCTGTACAAACATCAGACCGTATTGCTATTCAGTGTACCCTGTACAAAACATCAGACTGTATAGACATCATCATAGTACAAACATCAGACCGTATTGCTATTCAGTGTACCCTTTACAAACATCAGACTGTATAGACATCATCAAAGTACAAACATCAGACCGTATTGCCATTCAGTGTACCCTGTACAAACATCAGACCGTATTGCTATTCAGTGTACCCTATACAAACATCAGACCGTATTGCTATTCAGTGTACCCTATTTCTATACAAACATCACACTGTATAGACATCATCATAGTACAAACATCAGACCGTATTGCTGTTGAGTGTACCCTGTACAAACATCAGAATGTATAGACATCATCATAATAAAACATCAGACCGTATTGCTATTCAGTGTACCTTGTACAAACATCAGACTGTATAGATATCGTCAGAGTACAAACATCAGACTCTATAGACATCATCATAGTACAAACATCAGACCTTATTGTTATTCAGTGTACCCTGTATAGACATCATCATAGTACAAACATCAGACCTTATTGCTATTCAGTGTACCTTGTACAAACATCAGACTGTATAGATATCGTCAGAGTACAAACATCAGACTCTATAGACATCATCATAGTACAAACATCAGACCGTATTGCTATTCAGTGTACCCTGTATAGACATCATCATAGTACAAACATCAGACCGTATTGCTATTGAGTGTACCCTTTACAAACATCAGACCGTATTGCCATTCAGTGTACCCTGTACAAACATCAGACCATATTGCTATTCAGTGTACCCTATACAAACATCAGACCGTATTGCTATTCAGTGTACCCTGTACAAAACATCAGACTGTATAGACATCATCATAGTACAAACATCAGACCGTATTGCTATTGAGTGTACCCTTTACAAACATCAGACTGTATAGACATCATCAAAGTACAAACATCAGACCGTATTGCCATTCAGTGTACCCTGTACAAACATCAGACCGTATTGCTATTCAGTGTACCCTATACAAACATCAGACCGTATTGCTATTCAGTGTACCCTAGTCCTATACAAATATCAGACTGTATAGACATCATCATAGTACAAACATCAGACCGTATTGCTGTTGAGTGTACCCTGTACAAACATCAGAATGTATAGACATCATCATAATACAAACATCAGACCTATTGCTATTCAGTGTACCTTGTACAAACATCAGACTGTATAGATATCGTCAGAGTACAAACATCAGACTCTATAGATATCATCATAGTACAAACATCAGACCTTATTGCTATTCAGTGTACCTTGTACAAACATCAGACTGTATAGATATCGTCAGAGTACAAACATCAGACTCTATAGATATCATCATAGTACAAACATCAGACCGTATTGCTATTCAGTGTACCCTGTGTAGACATCATCATAGTACAAACATCAGACCGTATTGCTATTGAGTGTACCCTTTACAAACATCAGACTGTATAGACATCATCAAAGTACATACATCAGACCTTATTGCCATTCAGTGTACCCTGTACAAACATCAGACCGTATTGCTATTCAGTGTACCCTATACAAACATCAGACCGTATTACTATTCAGTGTACCCTATTTCTATACAAACATCAGACTGTATAGACATCATCATAGTACAAACATCAGACCGTATTGCTGTTGAGTGTACCCTGTACAAACATCAGAATGTATAGACATCATCATAATACAAACATCAGACCGTATTGCTATTCAGTGTACCTTGTACAAACATCAGACTGTATAGATATCGTCAGAGTACAAACATCAGACTCTATAGACATCATCATAGTACAAACATCAGACCTTATTGCTATTCAGTGTACCTGTACAAACATCAGACTGTGTAGACATCGTCAGAGTACAAACATCAGACTCTACAGACATCATCATAGTGCAAACATCAGACCGTATTGCTATTGAGTGTATCCTGTACAAACATCAGACTGTATAGACATCGTCAGAGTACAAACATCAGACAGTTTGCTATTCAGTGTACTCTGTACAAACATCAGACTGTATAGACATCATCATAATACAAACATCAGACCATATTGCTATTCAGTGTACCCTGTACAAACATCAGACTGTATAGACATCATCAGAGTACAAACATCAGACTGTATAGACATCGTCAGAGTACAAACTTCAGACTGTATTGCTATTCAGTGTACCCTGTACAAACATCAGAATGTATAGACATCTTCATAGTACAAACATCAAACTGTATAGACATCGTCAGAGTACAAACATCCGATTGTATTGCTATTCAGTGTACCCTGTACAAACATCAGACTGCATAGACATCATCATAGTACAAACATCAGACTGTATAGACATCGTCAGAGTAGAAACAGACTGTATAGACATCGTCAGAGTACAAACATCAGACTGTATAGACATCTTCATAGTACAAACTTCAGACTGTATAGACATCATCATAGTACAAACATCAGACTGTCATCGTCAGAGTACAAACATCAGACTGTATTGCTATTCAGTGTACCCTGTACAAACATCAGAACGTATAGACATCATCATAGTACAAACAGCAGACTGTATAGACATCATCATAGTACAAACATCAGACTGTATAGACATCGTCAGAGTACAAACATCAGACTGTATAGACATCGTCAGAGTACAAACATCAGACTGTATAGACATCGTCAGAGTACAAACATCAGACACATATGTGATACCTAATCGGTCAGCACACCACGATACCCAGCGTGGGAGTTTTGTGTTGCTGGCGGATGCACAATGGCAGAGGCCTCTCACTCCTTGTCAACTTTGGACACGTAATGATCATCAGACGCTCCTAAGCAGAATCGGCTTTCATCACTGGAGACTACAGACTACCATTCTTCCCTCCAATGAACTCGTTCTTGACACCACTGCAAACTTTCTCGACAGTAACGAGGTGACAGTGGTAACCATGTCAGCAACACACATGCCCGTAATCCTGCTTCCAAAAGACAATTGTGTATCGTTTTGTAGAAACCCTTGGTATGGCAGAGGATCGAATTTGTGATGCCGTAGCTATCCGTTCGGTCACTTTGGGTTGTTTTACCTCTGAGCGGCACTTTTTTGCACATCATCATCATCATCCTCAAGCAGCCATGGGCTACGGAGGTCCAACCAGACCGTGCAATTTAGTTCTCTAAGCAAGTCTATCCTGAGCTACATCTACTGCATCTGGCCACTGCACACCAATTCTAACAAGGTCCTGTTTGACAATGTCTGCCCACCGCATCCTAGGTCTCCCCTTCTTTCTGAGGCCCTTAGGCACACTGTTCATAACCCTATTCGCCAATCTATAATTATTCATACGGGCAACATGGCCAAACCAACGGAGTCTCTCTCTGCACAATATGCTGCTTAAAGGAGGTTGCAAACTCCTTTTCCTAATCTCATCATTAGTTACAAAGTTGAACCACCTAATGCCCAAGATACTGCGTAAGCATCTGGAATCAAAAGCATCTAGTTTCCTGTTATCTTGTTTACAAAGTGTCCAAGTTTCACTACCATAACTAACCCTAGAAAGAATCAAACTATTATACAGTCTAATTTTAGTGTTTAGGTGTATACGCCTATTTCTCCACACTCTCCATAGATTCTTAAAAGTCCCGGCAGCAATCCCTATTCGTCTGTTAATCTCATGCCGCACATCACCATTATCTGTTACATAGCTCCCAAGATAATTAAACTGTGACACCTGCTCAAGACTGCAACCATTCAGATTAACTGAATCACAGCCTGCCTGACAAATTTTCATCACTTTAGTTTTCTCTCTGTTTATAACTAAACCTACTCTACTACTAGTCTCATCAACAGCTCGAATGAAAGAGTTCATCTCATCAACATCATTTGCCAAAAGGGCTAAATCATCAGCATAATCTAAATCAGAAATTTTCGTATCTCCAGCCCATTTAAGGCCAAAATCTTTCCCTTGAAGTGAATTTCGCATAATATAATCAATAACCAAACTAAAGAGAAAAGGAGACAAAATGCACCCTTGTCGAACACCAGAAGTAATGCTAAACCAATTGCTACAAGCCTTACCAACTCTCACACACGACTCAGTGTTATTATAGAGAGCTTTCATTATGGTAACTAATTTGTCTGGTATACCATATGATTTCACAGTCAACCACAAATTATGACGATCAACACTTTTTGAAATCAACAAAGCTAGCAACCAAAGGTTTCTGAAACTCTAAACATTTCTCAAGAATCTGCCTAAGTGCAAATATCTGATCCACACATCCCCTACCACTTCTGAATCCACATTGCTCATCACGCAATTGACTGTCAACCAGATTCTTAATTCTATTAAGCACAATCATGGAAAGAACTTTACCTGGAACAGAAAGTAGGCCGATACCCCTATAGTTATCACAAGAACTGCGATCACGTTTTTTGAAAATAGGGATAACAATAGCTCTGGTAAAATCCTTAGGAACCATGCCTTTATCATAAAAGATATTCAGAATTTCAGTCATCCAAGTGGTAACAGAAACATTTCCAGCTCTAAGCATTTCGGTAGTAATTTCATCTACCCCTGGGGATTTATGAAGTTTAAGTTTAGAAACAGCCAAAATAACTTCAGATTGTGTTAGAGGGCCAACATTAAAGCCACCAATGCATCTATCATCATTGCAAACAATGGGAATAGAATTAACCGCATTGTTCAGAATATCACTGAAATGCTCAGCCCACCTAGCCATGACAGAATCCTCACCTTCTATAACCTTACCTTGTTTATCCTTCAATCCCTGTATACCTGTCCGTTTTCTACCACACAAAACATTAACTATCTGATACAGCTCTCTGCTGTTGTGCTGTCTAACTGCTTCCTCGGCTTTGTCAGCCAAACCATCAAGCCAAAGATTCTTATCAGCAGCTAACTGATCTTTTACACGTTTATTAAGTTCTCTGTAATGCTTTCTATTAGGACTAGTAGGATATTGATTAAGGATATTCCTGCAGTTCTTTCTTTCCGAAATAAGCTCAAGTGCCTTATCACTCAGATAATTCTGCCTCTTCTGCTCCTTTTTTCCTAAAAGAGTACTCCAAAAAAGCCTGTTTAAAATGATCCCATTCTTCCTCAACTTCAGTAGTAAGCAAACCATGACTGTCATAATGACTAAGTAACCTATCATGGTAAGCTTTGGCTATAACTGGGTCTTTCAGAGCTTCAGTATTAAAAGCAAATTTTTTAACCCTAGCACAACACTTTTTAAGTTTAAGTTGCAACACACTTTTAACAAGGTAATGGTCAGATCCAATTTCAGCTCCCCTATATGCCCTGGTATTTCTAACAGAACTAGCCCATTTGCTGTTAATTAATATATAATCAATCATATTCTTATGCAACCCATCAGGTGAAACCCATGTGTGTTTATGTATGTCGCGATGTTTGTAATATGTGTTAGTTATTCTGAAACCATTGAGTTTACTTACCTGTAGGAGACGTTGCCCATTGCCATTGCAGCTACCAATACCAAAAGGGCCTATTACTCCTCCCCAAAGGTCAGAGTCAGTACCAACTTTGGCATTGAAGTCACCAAGAACAAGGGTAATATCTCCTTTCTTGACAGAATTCAAAATATCCTGAAGTTGTTCATAAAACCTATCCTTCTCATCCTCATCGGCATCCTCAGTGGGGGCATAACAGCAGATAACATTCAAGTCTTTAACGCTTGTCTGAAATTTTGCTGTAAGAAACCTTTCATTAATGCACTCATATCCTAGAAGAGCATCACTAGCGTATCTGCTGAGAAGCAGACCCACACCTTGATGATGCTTATTGTCGTCCCTCCCTGAAAAGAGAAATTTAAGATTATTTTTAAGAATCTGACCTTTATCTGTCCATCTGGTCTCTTGCAAGCCGAGAATATCTAAATTATAATGGTGGAATTCTTGTGTGAGGACATCAAGAGAAAAAGCTCTGTGCAGAGTCCTCACATTCCAACTACCTATGGAGAGAAAATGGTTAGTGGGATGTTTAAAGAAACTATGTTTATTGAGAGAGGGAATGCCGACAATATCAAACAGCCCCCCTAATCGCAGACATGGGGCAAAGACCCATTCCCCCACTACTAAAGGCTGAAGCCATCTACACTGGAAGACTTCCTCCAATGTAGAATTTGACGATGCCAATAGAAGCAAAGAGTTCAGGTGCCTGCGATGACTTCTGCTCAGGATTATCCACCAGCTGATAAACATATCCTGTGAATCTATTCACTTGGGGCTGTCAACCCACAAACAAACAGAAAACACAGCGGAAGATTTTCCCTCCACAGAAGCTCACCAGTGCAGCAAAATCAGGATAAATAATCAAGCTCAGAGCCATATATCTGTCCAGTCCAGTAGGTTTATATGGTCAGCACCAGGACCCTGTGTGGTTGACCACTCCTCAGCAGGGTAGAAAAAAAAGAAAAGTAGCCATAGTTGTCCAGATCAGTAGGCCACACTAATCTGGCAGCCCTCCCCTTCCGTTCACTTCCACAAGAGAGTATCTCTTTTGAAAGGTACTAACGGTCTGCACCACGAGAAGGCGGGGTCGGACATTAGGTGCTAGGCCTGGCCGGTTCTATGCATCATCACAGGGGATTGGTGCATAGCTCTCCTTCCAGTGACTACCTAGCTACCATTTACAGACCATTTTTTGCACACCCTGGGCTAAATGGCCAGGTCACAAGGACCCCGAAGGCTCAGAGAAGGTTAGGGGAGGGGACCCACTGGAACAGCTGTTGGGAGACAGATGGTAGCCTCCCGTCAAGGCCATCCAGCGTGTTCTTTAAGATTGGGTTGTTTTACCTCTGAGCGGCACTTTTTTGCACACCATGGGCTAAATGGCCAGGTCACATGGACCCCGAAGGCTCAGAGAAGGTTGGGGGAGGGGACCCACTGGAACAGCTGTTGGGAGACAGATGGTAGCCTCCCGTCAAGGCCATCCAGCGTGTTCTTTAACGTTGGGTTGTTTCACCTCTGAACGGCACTTTTTTGCACACCATTGGCTAAATGGCCAGGTCACATGGACCCCGAAGGCTCAGAGAAGGTTGGGGGAGGGGACCCACTGGAACAGCTGTTGGGAGACAGATGGTAGCCTCCCGTCAAGGCCATCCAGAGTGTTCTTTAACGTTGGGTTGTTTCACCTCTGAACGGCACTTTTTTGCACACCATGGGCTAAATGGCCAGGTCACATGGACCTCGAAGGCTCAGAGAAGGTTGGGGGAGGGGACCCACTGGAACAGCTGTTGGGAGACAGATGGTAGCCTCCCCTCAAGGCCATCCAGCGTGTTCTTTAACGTTGGGTTGTTTCACCTCTGAACGGCACTTTTTTGCACACCATGGGCTAAATGGCCAGGTCACATGGACCCCGAAGGCTCAGAGAAGGTTGGGGGAGGGGACCCACTGGAACAGCTGTTGGGAGACAGATGGTAGCCTCCCATCAAGGCCATCCAGCGTGTTCTTTAACGTGCACAGGTATGTCTCTCCCGCACACGGGGCCACGGCTTAACGTCCCATCCGACGGACGGCGGCCTTTCCAAGCCCATCGGTGTCCCCTACTGACCGTGGGCAAAGCGAGGAATTTTGCGGAGATAAATCTCAACGCTGACCCAGCTAGGACTCGAACCTGGGAACTACAGATTACGAGCCTTGCGCGCTACCGACTGAGCCACCACCGCCCCAATTCGACTGGAAAGAGAAGCTTTAACAGCAATCATAAGGCCACCACCACGTCCAGTAACACGATTTTTCCGATAAACAATATAATTAGGGATAATAAAATGAGAATTAGAATCAAGCCAAGTTTCCTGTAACAAAATGATATCCGGGGAAAAGAAAGAAATTCCAAGCAACACGAGAGAGGAGTTAGCACGAAAGCTTCTGGCATTCCATTGAAGAAAAAGAAGACACATAAAAAGAAAAAGGATAAATGGAGGAGGGAACGAATTATTTCTTCCCCTTAGACTTTTGTTTTCCTTTTGGAGGAATGTATAGCCGTCCCGTGGCCGAGTGGTTAGCACGCTTGGCTACTGATCTAAGGGACCTGGGTTCGAGCCCGGGATTAGGCATGGATGTGTGTGTCGTTTTTCTGCTGAGGTCCTGCCATCCTCTAGGGCGGGAGTGGCTCAGTCGGTAGCGCGCCAGGCTCGTAATCTGCAGTTCTCAGGTTCGAGTCCCAGCTGGGTCAGCGTTGAGATTTATCTCCGCAAAAATTCCCCGCCCTGCCCACGGTCAGTAGGGGACACCGATGGACTTGGAAAGGCCACCGTCCGTCGGATGGGACGTTAAGCCGTGGCCCCGTGTGCGGGAGAGCCATACCCTGTGCACGTTAAAGAACACGCTGGATGACCTTGACGGGAGGCTACCATCTGTCTCCCAACAGTTGTTCCAGTGGGTCCCCTCCCCCAACCTTCTCTGAGCCTTCGGGGTCCTTGTGACCTGGCCATTTAGCCCCATGGTGTGCAAAAAAGTGCCGCTCAGAGGTAAAACAACCCAACCCAACCCTGCCATCCTCTCAGATCTCCTACTATGGCATATAAACTGACAGGCTCCTGTCAGACCTCTGTGGCAAGCAGCTGCTTGAGGGGGTATTTATTATTTTTATTTATTTATGAGGAATGTAAGGACTGTCAAGAAAATCCATAGCAGAAAACTTATTGATGGGATCATCAGGATCCTGTGGAACATTGATGTCCATAGTAGAAGTAGAAGGTTGTGCAAAATGTAATTGTGCAGATCGGAGTAAAGAAATAGTTATATTCATTATCGCACTTTGTTCCGGAATACTCAAACTTGACGACGTTTTCAGAGAAGCATTCTTATCCATGGCAATTAGTGCAGAAGATATGTCTTGAGGATTAAGTGGTTTAGGTATAGGGGCAATCTCAATTCTGCTTTGGGTAGTTGAGTCAGTCCGTCTTGATAATTCCGGCATGAAATAGGAGAACATGACTGATAAACGCTTCTCGAATTCAGACAGAGCCTTTTCTATTATCGACGTGATAAGATGTGACATCCCATTGTACAGGGGCGTGGGTGGCTCAGTCGGTAGCGCGCCAGGTTCGTAATCTGTAGTTCCCAGGTTCGAGTCCCAGCTGGGTCAGCGTTGAGATTTATCTCCGCAAAATTTCCCCGCCTTGCCCACGGTCAGTAGGGGACACCGCTGGGCTTGAAAAGGCCGCCGTCCGTCGGATGGGACGTTAAGCCGTGGCCCCGTGTGCGGGAGAGTCATACCCTGTGCACGTTAAAGAATACGCTGGATGGCCTTGTCGGGAGGCTACCATCTGTCTCCCAACAGCTGTTCCAGTGGGTCCCCTCCCCCAACCTTCTCTGAGCCTTCGGGGCCCTTGTGGCCTGTCCATTTAGCCCATGGTGTGCAAAAAAGTGCCGCTCAGAGGTAAAACAATCCAAACAATCCAAATCCATTGTACATTTCTTGAGTTGTAGTAACATCCGATGGAGGCATTAGATTTTTCCGGGTTGTAGATGCATATGTCTGTCTTGAGGATAATATGGCCGCTCGAGCTGCAATATATGTAGTACGTCTGGTACATTTATAGTTGAGAATAGTGGTTTCGAGTTGGCGCTTCGGACACTGATGGGACGTGGCTTCATGCGAATCGCCACGTAAACAACAATGTAGTTCAGAAGATGTACGGGGCGGGGGTGGCTCAGTCGGTAGCGCGCCAGACTCGTAATCTGTAGTTCCCAGGTTCGAGTCCCAGTTAGGTCAGCGTTGAGATTTATCTCCGCAAAATTCCCTGCCCTGCCCACGGTCAGTAGGGGACACCGATGGGCTTGGATAGGCAGCCGTCCGTCGGATGGGACGTTAAGCCGTGGCCCCGTGTACGGGACCCTGTGCCATGCCATACCCTGTGCACGTTAAAGAACACGCTGGATGGCCTTGACGGGAGGCTACCATCTGTCTCCCAACAGCTGTTCCAGTGGGTCCCCTCCCCCAACCTTCTCTGAGCCTTCGGGGTCCATGTGACCTGGCCATTTAGCCCATGGTGTGCAAAAAAGTGCCGCTCAGAGGTAAAACAACCCAACCCCACAGAAGATGTACAAGAGGTAGCATGATGTTCCTCACCACATCGGGAACATCGAGGTTTGCTTAGACACGTTTTCTTTCCGTATCCAAATTTGCAACAGTTATCGCACTGTCGTGGTCTATCTACGAAAAGGGTGAGATGATGTATTTCCCACCATAGAATTATTTCGTGGGGAATTTGTAGATCAACAATTGTTATTAACACACTTGGTAGGGGAGACATTGTGTTGCCATCACGTTTGAAAAAACGACGAATCGAATAAATATGACGACCTTGAATTGATAGTTTCGTAAATAAGTCATCGATAGAGATTTCAGTATCAATGTTGCGAAGTAAAAATTTAGTTGTTAATGATTCTATCAAGATTTCATGCTCAACTGGAGTATTTAATATCTGTGTGATATTTAGTAACTCAAGGGTACATTCGACGGAAGTTGTTGTGATTATCAAATCGTTCGTCTTAGTGCGTTTGACGATTAAAATATCTTCTGGGTTTGAAAGTTGAGCTGTCAGCTGCTGCTTCAAGAAATTAGGTTTAGCCGTGGATATGGGCTTCGAAATACCTTTTATCTTAATGGAGAAAGATGTGCATCCATTTGATTTAGCATAAGATAGCATATCAGAGTTATTCATAAACATTTTGGGTTGGGTTGTTTTACCTCTGAGCGGCACTTTTTTGCACACCATGGGCTAAATGGCCAGGTCACATGGACCCCAAAGGCTCAGAGAAGGTTGGGGGAGGGGACCCACTGGAACAGCTGTTGGGAGACAGATGGTAGCCTCCCGTCAAGGCCATCCAGCGTGTTCTTTACACGCTGTTTGCACAGGGTATGGCTCTCCCGCACACGGGGCCACGGCTTAACGTCCCATCCGACGGACGGCGGCCTTCCCAAGCCCATCGGTGTCCCCTACTGACCGTGGGCAGGGCGGGGAATTTTGCGGAGAAAAATCTCGACGTTGACCCAGCTGGGACTCGAACCTGGGAACTACAGATTACGAGCCTGGCGCGCTACCGACTGAGCCACCTCCGCCCCATAAACATTTTGGAATATAGAGATTGAAACTGTTGCTGCTTTGCACAGTTGTCACTACGTAAACGTTTTAACCCTCCAGAGGGATCATCCATTTTAAAAATACAAAATTAAAGTACACGCAGAAACTGCTGCGCGTAGTGCAGAACTTCCACACCAAAGTCTGTCGAAAAGTCTATAGACACCGACGGGAAAAAAGAAAAACAGACCTGAAAAGCTCCGAAATATACCCACACCTAGGGTGAAGAAATGACGCTTCTTCACGTAGTACACTCACTAAATAAAAAAAAATAATAAATACCCCCTCAAGCAGCTGCTTGCCACAGAGGTCTGACAGGAGACTGTCAGTTTATATGCCACAGTAGGAGATCTGAGAGGATGGCAGGACCTCAGCAGAAAAACGACACACACACATCCATGCTTAATCCGGGGCTCGAACCCAGGTCCCTTAGATCAGTAGCCAAGCGTGCTAACCACTCGGCCACGGGACGGCGAAATAATAACCCCCTCAAGCAGCTGCTTGCCACAGAGGTCTGACAGGAGACTGTCAGTTTATATGCCACAGTAGGAGATCTGAGAGGATGGCAGGACCTCAGCAGAAAACAACACACACAACCATGTCTTATCCGGGGCTCGAACCCAGGTCCCTTGGCTCACTACCGATAGTTAAAAAAGGATATCAGCACCAGCGTAGAATATCAACGACACCAAAACTCTCACTCTAACGGTTTAGAACACACTCTTGCATATCATCCGAGCATCTTCTTCTAGCGGTTTAGAACAATTTCCACGATGTTTTCATTCAATATAACTTCTTTTTTCACGCCATAGTCCTTAAATACACACTGCATACATTTGCATGTGTCGTCATCAGTGACATCAACATTTCACCAAATAACTTTTAATCTTACATCACGGTTTCTGTTGCCCTTAACTATTAACATACTGTTACAACAAACGAACGTGATGCAGCGAATTTATGAAAAACGTGACGTGAACGCTCGCCTATGCTTCTGCGTGAGATTTATGCAAAAAAAGAATTGGAACATAGAACCGATCTGAAAATCGAGAAAGAATTGTAATGTTAGAGTTGTGGTTATGTGAAAGAGGACGCAGTTAGTCTCAGTAAATACGCGAAAAATGAAACTAAAGAAATATTTTTATATGATGAGTGCGCAGGAGATTTGATTTGTTGAGTTGTTTTACCTCTGAGCGGCACTTTTTTGCACACCATGGGCTAAATGGCCAGGTCACATGGACCCCGAAGGCTCAAGGAAGGTTGGGGGAGTGGACCCACTGGAACAGCTGTTGGGAGACAGATGGTAGCCTCCCGTCAAGGCCATCCAGTGTGTTCTTTAACGTTGGGTTGTTTTACCTCTGAGTGGCACCTTTTTGCACATCATGGGCTAAATGGCCAGGTCACATGGACCCTGAAGGTTCAGAGAAGGTTGGGGGAGGGGACCCACTGGAACAGCTGTTAGGAGATAGATGGTAGCCTCCCGTCAAGGCCATCCAGCGTGTTCTTTAACGTTGGGTTGTTTTACCTCTGAGCGGCACTTTTTGCACACACTGGACTAAATGGCCAGGTCACAAGGACCTCGAAGGCTCAGAGAAGGTTGGGAGACAGATGGTAGCCTCCCATCAAGACCATACAGCGTTATTTTAACGTTGGGTTGTTTTACCTCTGAGCGGCACTTTTTGCACACACTGGGCTAAATGGCCAGGTCACAAGGACCTCGAAGGCTCAGAGAAGGTTGGGAGACAGATGGTAGCCTCCCGTCAAGACCATACAGAGTTATTTTAACGTTGGGTTGTTTTACCTCTGAGCGGCACTTTTTTGCACACAATGGGCTAAATGGCCAGGTCACATGGACCCCCGAAGGTTCAGAGAAATCTGGGGGAGGGAACCCACTGACAGATGGTAGCCTCCCGTCAAGGTCATCCAGCGTGTTCTTTAACGTGCACAGTGGATGGCTCTTCCGCACACGGGGCCACGGCTTAACGTCCCATCCGACGGACGGCGGCCATTCCAAGCCCATCGGTGTCCCCTACTGACCATGGGCAAGGCGGGAATTTTTGCAGAGATAAATCTCAACGCTGACCCAGCTGGGACTCGAACCTGGGAACTACAGATTACGAGCCTGGCGCGCTACCGACTGAGCCACCCCCGCCCTCCACTTGACCCGTGGCTTGTTTTCAACGCAAATTGTGACTACTGGTCTCTCACCTTTAATCTGCATATTCTGTTGTTTCCTACACTAAAGGTTAGTATCTCCCTCCCCCCCATTTTATTAGTTTGAACACGAAAAATTTCCAGGTGTTGCAAAGGCCATTGCCAACTCGGTGCGGCTCTCGGAGGCCGTGGCAAACGATCGAGATATTTCGTCAGATTTTGGCATTCTCTAATTCCAGACATACTTTACCGAAACGTTCTCAATTTCGTAGGCGGGTTCCCCTGCCCGACCCTGTGTGGGGTTAGAAAATCAGATTTCTAACTGCAATGGCATGCTTTTACAACGTGCCTCAATGACTTTGGAAATGTGACAACGGCAGCAGATTTATATGCTATTTTTTCTCTTTATTAACAGTTAGGGATCAGTAAATGGAAACAATAAATTTGACAGCTATTCTCGTTTCCCATAGGAATAGCATGATAAATATTTTTGCTTGCAGCAAGCCCCCTTTTTTGACTTTCGACCCGAAATTTGGCACTGCGATCCGGACCACAACCAGAAACATTCTGTGAAACTTTGAAGCGTGTACGTTGATTTCCCGATGAGTTATGGCTGCTATAGACAGACACACACACACAAACACCTTCCTTTATTATATAGATAACATTATTTCCATACTAGCTGAACATACCCGGCGCTGCCCGGGTGTCACTTTTAACCAGTATATTCTTATTTTCACTTGCATTAAAGGTAAATTTTGTATTTAACCAGTATATTCTTTATTTTCACTGCATTAAAGGTAAATTTTGTAAGAATCAATCACCACCACCAGACACTTTAGCACAGATTTTCAGCAGGGAGAAATTTGCCCGGATCGTTGTTGGCGTCAGCGAGCACTCTTCATAGCCCGTGGCTTAGTTTCTGCGTAAGCTATCGAGATTTTGTTGCCACAGATTTTACCGCCCTATGGCTTCCGTGATATTCGTTCGCACGGTCAAAATTTCCTTTTAACGTCCCCCGTGTGGCCCGGTGATTGGTTTAAAAAACGGGTTTTCACTTGGCCCGTGACTTCGTTTCTACACAAATTGCGACAGATCGTGTCTCACTTTTGATCTGCATATTCTGTTGTTTCCTGTACTAAAGGTTAGGTTTGTTAGTATCTTCTCTCCCCCCCCCCCCGGCGTTTTCTGTTTGAACACGAATTTTCCGGTGTTGCAACGGTCATTGCTGACTCGGCGCGCGCTCTGAGCCCGTAGCAAACGAGCAGGATATTTTTTTTTTGTCAGATTTTGGCATTCTGTAATTCCTGACGTACTTCACCAAAAGGTCCCAAATTTTGTAAGCGGGTTCCCCCTGCTCGATCCCATGTTTGTTGACGTCGTAGCACATGGCATAGGTTCTGCGTAAGCTATCAGATTTTATTTCAGTTACCACAAATTTAGTCGCCCTGTGTATCCCGCGATATTCATTCGCACGATCCAAATTTCCTGCACAGCGTCCCCGTGTGGCCGGTGATTGGTTAAACATCAGGTTCTCACTTGGCCGGTGGCCTCGTTTCTACACAAATTGTGACAGCTACTGTCTCACTTTCAATCTGCATATTTTGTTTCCTGCACTAAAGGTTAGTTTTGCTAATATTCTCTCCAATTTTTCACAGTTCGAACACGAATTTCCCGTTGTTGCAAAGGTCATTACTGACTCGACTCGCGCTTTCAGAGCCCGTGACAAACGATCCAGATATTTAGTCAGATTTTGGCATTCTGTAATTATCGTCGTACTTCACGTAAAGTTCCCAAATTTCGTACACGGCTTACCCTGCCCGACCCTATTTTTGGTTAGAAAATCAGGTCCCTAGAGCCAATGGAACACCTAAATAATGCTTTTGGAAATGTGAATCTGGCAACGGCATCAGATTTAAATGCTATTTTAAACGTTTACTTTCATAGTTAGGGAGCATAAAATGGCAACAGTAAATTTGATAGCGAGTCTCGTTTCCCGTAGAGATAGCATGGTAAATATTTTTGGTTCTAGCAAGCCCCCCTTTTGGACTTTCGACCTGAAATTTGGCACTGCAACCCGGACCACAACCAGAGACATTCCCTGAAAATTTGGAGCGTGTACGTTGATTTCCCGATGAGTTGTGGCTGCCACAGACAGACACCTTTTATTATATAGACAAATAGGAATAATCATTAACAAAATACTGTTTTTAGACGATTTTGTAAACAAGTATTGCTTGAAATCATTTAAGTTTGACTTTCTATATTAAATTCTTATGGCACATAACATTAAATATTCTAGCTTCTATAACTCTTTAAATACTGAACGAATATCGTTGAAAGTTGAGATTTATTGCCTTACAGAGAAACTTCTGATCAAATCTTTTTATCGTGTGCAATAAGTACTATGGAGAATTCTTTCACGCATTGCTATATAAAAAGAGTAGAAATAAAATACACAAGACTCCATTGCAATACAAGAAAGTTTAATTATACTTTATACATTCAGACATGCTTCAATCAGTAACAAATTCGTACAGTCTGCAACCGACACGATATGTTTTATATGCTAGCAACCTTTCTACGAAACAACTAGAGGAAAGTACCACTGCTCTGCTGTGAGATGCTTACTGAATTCAGTCAAATAAGTGTTCCAGAAAATTTCGATCTGTTAACACACATCAGAGTTCTAATCATAACGGGTTTTTTTAATTAGTACAGCTATTAGATGATTAAACTCTAATATATAGATAATATAATCTATATAATATTCTATATATTAGATTATTCTATATATAATATATAGAATAATATATAGAATATATGTAATATATAGAATATTTGTAGTTTTCGATAATCTTTAGAAGTACCTATCACTGTTATGCATTTACTGTTTGTTCTAGAGCATTTTTATTTTTCGTATAGTTTTTAATCTGACTATTTCCCTTTCACCACACCACTATTTAAAAAAAATATACATAATCGATTATTAAACAACTTAATTCTAAAGCAAAAGAGCTGGAAACTGGTTAAAGCCAAGATTAGGTAAAATGTAAGGAGTGTTTGGGGTGTGAACACAGGAATGTGCATCAGTAGATAAATCTCAACTGAACCTGGGAACTTATATATGACACCATATCATTGCAACGTGGGTGAGTTGGGTTGTTTTACCTCTGAGCGGCACTTTTCTGCACACCATGGGCTAAATGGCCAGGTCACATAGACCCCGAAGGCTCAGAGAAGGTTGGGGGAGGGGACTCACTGGAACAGCTGTTGGGAGACAGATGGTAGCCTCCTGTCAATGCCATCCAGCGTGTTCTTTAACGTGCACAGGGTATGGCTCTCCCGCACACGGAGCCACGGCTTAACGTCCCATCCGACGGACGGCGGCCTTTCCAAGCCCATCGGTGTCCCCTACTGACCGTGGGCAGGGCGGGGAATTTTGCGGAGATAAATCTCAACGCTGACCCAGCTGGGACTCGAAACTGGGAACTACAGATTTCGAGCCTGGCGCGCTACCGACTGAGCCAACCCCGCCCACAACGTGGGTGAAGTATAGTAAAATTTAGAAGACGCACAGAACTTCTGTCCATATTTCCCATTCATAATTTTATTTTTGCAAGCTTCCCATGCTTACGTATATTTCAAAAACTTTGTGCTTCTAATTACAATTTTTACGCATGGAGGTTTTTTACGCACACACGCGTGCGAAACTATGAAAAGGACAAACACTTTGTATAAGAATAAAATGCAATAAATAATAAAAATACCCCCTCAAGCAGCTGCTTGCCACAGAGGTCTGACAGGAGCCTGTCAGTTTATATGCCAGAGTAGGTCTGAGACGATGGCAGGACCTCAGCTGAAAAACAACACAAACGTCCATGCCTTATCCGGGGCTCGAACCCAGGTCCCTTCGATCAGTAGGCAAGTGCGCTAACCACTTGGCCATGGGACGGCTACAATAAATATAATTGAGCTTCAAACATCAAATGCTTAAAGAAGTTCGCAATTTTCTTTTTTCTTCGGTGAATGCTTTTTGAAAAGTTTTCAAAGACTTTTTTAATTTTCCTTTTGGATTTTTCTCTCCCTGCTCCCAAAAAAGTATTCTCCAAATCTCGTCATGGTATAGATGGCTAACCGGGCAGTATGTCAGGTTCGAGTCCTAACTTTGCTTGAATGAGATCTTTCTCCACTAACCAAAGTGGGCTAGGTCTCTGTGGATTTACGAAATTTTGGAAATGACTACAGTATCCCTAGCATATTTTTTTAATAGACTTAAATATGAAGTTATTTAAATTTTCATGGGTCCTCAATTAAAGATAAAATAAATTACCCCCTCAAGCAGCTGCTTGCCACAGAGGTCTGACAGGAGCCTGTCAGTTTATATGCCATAGTAGGTCTGAGAGGATGGCAGGACCTCAGCAGAATAAACGACACATACATCCATGCCTTATCCGGGGCTCGAACCCAACCTTGTGTAAAATATATGATAAACTGCCTATTACCAAAGACAACAGCGGGTTGGATTGTTTTACCTATGAGTGGCACTTTTTTGCACACCATGGGCTAAATGGCCAGGTCACATGGACCCCGAAGGCTCAGAGAAGGTTGGGGGAGGGGACCCACTGAAACAGCTGTTGGGAGACAGATGGTAGCCTCCCGTCAAGTCCATCCAGCATGTTCTTTAACGTGCACAGGGTATGGCTCTCCCGCACACGGGGCCACGGCTTAACGTCGCATCCGATGGACGGCAGCCTTTCCAAGCCCATCGGTGTCCCCTACTGACTGTGGGCAGCGCGGGGAATTTTGCGGAGATAAATCTCAACGCTGATCCAGCTGGGACTCGAACCTGGGAACTACAGATTACGAGCCTGGCGCGCTACCGACTGAGCCACCTCCGCCCCAAAGACAACAGCATTGAAACCAGATTAACCATTAGACCAAGGCAGGTGTCAAGAATTTTCAAGGGCGTTTTTGATTAAGATTCTCTTTTTTTTTTAATAGATTGTTTAGCCCATTTATAACAAAGTGAAACAGTGCACTGTCAATGGCGTCGGATATAATTGTTTTGCATTTTATTGCTTTATACAAATGCAAATGGAACACCAAAAACCTTTATTATCTGCCCCTGGTTGAACCTGTTATTTTCTTTAAAACCTGGAAACTTCTTTTAAATATTTACCGTAATTTTATGAAAGAAACACGAACTGGAACATTGGGTGATGGTAACCACATTTGTTGTTGCTATCTGGAGTTCCCATGCTCAAAAGATTTGAAAAGTCCATGTCTGGAATAGGTACTCATTTAAAAAAAATATGCAACTTACAAAGGAAAAAAAAAAATGCATAAAAATAAATACCCCCCTCAAGCAGCTGCTTGCCACAGAGATCTGACAGAAGCCTATCAGTTTATATGCCATAATAGAAGGTCTGTGAGGATGACAGGACCTCAGCAGAAGAACAACACAAGTATCCATGCTTTAAACGGGGCATAAACCAAAGTCTCTTTGATCGGTATGCTTAACCACTCGACCACAGAATGGCTTACAGTAGATTAAATTGAATTTCAGAAATGCATAAATAGAAAATTTCATATGCATTGCATAAATTTGCACATACTGAAAAATAAATGAAAACTAAATTATACACCAAAAAAAGTTCATTTTAGTGTATTTAAGAGAAATCGCACTACATTTATTATTAATCTAAAACGAGATGTGTACATAATACAGATTATACTGATTACAAAATATTTTACTCAGCAAAATGCTCAGGGGGAAAAAATGTGGTCCCCCACGAGTGTCGAGCGCCTCGTGCAACTATGGTGTAATCCACCACTGCAGTACTGTCAACAGTTAGGTTTCCATTGAAGTTCCACTAATTAAGTTAGTTCACTAATCAGTATTGCCAATAACAGCGTTACTTGACTTTAACATAAACTGATTAGTAGGTTCTTGATGCAAAGCATTTATTGGGTTGTTTTACCTCTGAGCGGTACTTTTTTTGCACACAATGGGCTAAATGGCGAAGTCACAAGGACCTCTGGCTCAGAGAAGGTTGGGCTGTTTTACCTCTGAGCGGCACTTTTTTGCACACAATGGGCTAAATGGCCAGGTCACAAGGCCCCAAAGGCTCTGAGAAGGTTGCGGAAGGGGATCCACTGGAACAGCTGTTGGGAGACAGATGAAAGCCTCCCGTCAAGGCCATCCAGCGTGTTCTTTAACGAGCACAGAGTATTGCTCTTCCGCACACGGGGCCATGGCTTAACGTCCCATCCGACGGACGGCGGCCTTTCCAAGCCTACCGGTGTCCCCTACTGACTGTGAGCAGGGCAGAGAATTTTGCGGAGGCAAATCTCACAGCTGACCCAGCTGGGACTCGAACCTGGGAACTACAGATTACGAGCCTGGTGCACTACCGACTGAGCCACCCCCAGCCCTCAACTGGATAGCTGTTAGGGGACAGGTGGTAGCCTCCTGTCAGGGTCATCCATCATGCTATCAACAAACACAGAGTATGGCTTAACATCCCATCCAATGGACGGCAGTCCATTGGTGTCCCCTGCTGACTAAGCGCAAGGCAGGGAGATTCGCGGAAATAAATCTCAACGCTGGCCCAGCTGGGACTCGAACCCGCAGATTACGACTGACCCACTCCTTGACTTGCTTCTGCAACTAAATATTTGTAAATACATATAATGAAAAAATTTTGGGGAAAAGTGCAGCTATAACATGAAATGGGTACTTTCATTAAAGTAACCTTTTGCAGGATCAATTTATTTAATGAAAATGGGTTGGGTTGGGTTGTTTTACCTCTGAGCGGCCAGGTCACATGGACCCCGAAGGCTCAGAGAAAGTTGGGGGAGGGGATCCACTGGAACAGCTGTTGGGAGACAGATGGTAGTCTCCCATCAAGGCCATCCAGCGTGTTCTTTAACGTTGGGCTGTTTTACCTCTGAGTGGCACTTTTTTGCACACCATGGGCTAAATGGCCAGGTCACAAGGACCCCGAAGGCTCAGAGAAAGTTGGGGGAGGGGACCCACTGGAACAGCTGTTGGGAGACAGATGGTAGTCTCCCGTCAAGGCCATCCAGCGTGTTCTTTAACGTTGGGTTGTTTTACCTCTGAGTGGCACTTTTTTGCACACCATGGGCTAAATGGCCAGGTCACAAGGACCCCGAAGGCTCAGAGAAGGTTGGGGGAGGGGACCCACTGGAACAGCTGTTGGGAGACAGATGGTAGCCTCCCGTCAAGGCCATCCAGCGTGTTCTTTAACGTGCACAGGGTATGTCTCTCCCGCACACGGGGCCACGGCTTAACGTCCCATCCGACGGATGGCGGCCTTTCCAATCTCATCAGTGTACCCTACTGACCGTGGGCAGAGCAGGGAATTTTGCAGAGATAAATCTCGACGCTGACCCAGCTGGGACTCGAACCTGAGAACTACAGATTACGAGCCTGGCGCGTTACCGACTGAGCCACCCCCGCCCCTTAATGAAAATGAAAGGTCATTAATTTTTGCATTAATTCATGTACTTGAAAGTTTGTCTTACTGGCCTTAAGAAACACTTATGGCAATGTATATATGGCAAATAAAATGAAAAAAATTACTTTCCATCTTATTGGGATATGAAAACTGGTGCCTTCTAAACAGCAGCTGGTCTAAAAAAAAAAACAGAAATGCAGATATATTGATTAATATTTACTTTCACAAGCATTTTAATACCTATTGGGTTGGGTTGTTTTACCTCTGAGCAGCACTTTTTTTCACACCATGGGCTAAATGGCAAGGTCACAAGGACCCCGAAGGCTCAGAGAAGGTTGGGGGAGGGGACCCACTGGAACAGCTGTTGGGAGACAGATGGTAGCCTCCCGTCAAGGCCATCCAGTGTGTTCTTTAACGTGCACAGGGTATGGCTCTCCCACACACTGGGCCACGGCTTAAAGTCCCATCCGACGGACGGCGGCCTTTCCAAGCCCATCGGTGTCCCCTACTGACTGTGGGCAGGGCGGGGAATTTTGCGGAGATAAATCTCAACGCTGACCTAGCTGGGACTCGAACCTGGGAACTACAGATTTCGAGCGTGGCGCGCTACCGACTGAGCCACCCCCGCCCCATTTTAATACCTATTATTCAGCCATTAATTATACTGTTCAATTTTACCTTGTTTCTTTGATGTGTCAGTTTTTTTTATTAAGCTAATTACAAAATGGTCCTATTTTAATCATTACCCATCATTTTTAGCAAAATTTGAGTTATTAAAGAAGTCAAATGAATTCTTTTTATATTAGCCATATTTATGCTATATACTTGGCACTTCAGCAAAGCTGCACACAATACAGAACATCGTGAATTGTTGTGGCTGAAATATTTTTACACATGGAATTAAAAAGTACATATATATCACATCTCCATATCATTTCCACTTTGCAAAAAAATATTGAACTCTGAAGGGAATTACGCAGATAGCAGCTAAACACGTCTCCTTCATTTCCCTCACCTTCGTAACAAAACCCTTTTGCAAATCAATTTTCCCCTCATATCTTTAGGGCTATTTCTGCAATCAGCACAGACAAAAAAAAAACCCTTATTTGAAAAAACAAGTTTTTAAAAATTTGTCCAGCTTGGGTTGTTTTACCTCTGAGCGGCACTTTTTTGCACACCATGGGCTTAATGGCCAGGTCACAAGGACCCCGAAGGCTCAGAGAAGGTTGGGGGAGGGGACCCACTGGAACAGCTATTGGGAGACAGATGGTAGCCTCCCGCGCTGGATGGAACACGCTGGATGGATTTCCATCCAGCGTTATAGAACACGCTGGATGGAAATCCATCCAGCGTGTTCTTTAACGTGCACAGGGTATGGCTCTCCTGCACACGGGGTGACGGCTTAACGTCCCATCCGACGGACGGCGGCCTTTCCAAGCCCATCGGTGTCCCCTACCGACCGTGGGCAAATTTGTTCAGCATTATTTATTAAGAGCTCTTTACTACTGCTTACACAAAATGGGCTTTTTATCTTCAGAATTCTATGTTTTGGCATCTTTCACAACAGACTTTCTCAACCATAAAAAGAACTTGCTCTATTATTTCCATACGAGTTCCATTTGCAACATTTCACCTTCAGTTTTGTCATACTTTTGCTTCAGTATCTAATTCTATAAATTTTAAACATTCGTATAAACACAAACTTTTACATTACTGTTCCATTAAATACTGATCAAACTTTAGAAATATGTATTTGTACAAAACTTTTTATCAATGACCTGCTTGCATTGCTAAGAAAGTAAATATATATGATTCAGAATATTATTTACAACATATACTGTAGCAATATACCACATAAGAAAAAAGGAACTTATATCTTTACTGCATTCCTTTTACATTACGCTTAGGCAAACAGATTCCAAAATGAGTTATCAAATTCTTCCCATTTCTCTGGGAAAGATTTAGAAAGATTAAAGATTATATTTACATAATCTGTATTATGAAATCACTTTGATTTAAATACTTCAAAATATATGAATAAGTTTATTTATTTATATTAATTTAGACTTGATCTAGTGAGCCTGTAGACTAGCAACGAATCTAGTCACCAAAGACTTGCATCTTTAAAGTTTATAACTGCCAAAAAACACTAAGTGGTTGATTTTATGATAATTTCGGTTAATATCTCACAATTACTGTTTTTCAAGCTTGTGCTTAATGATGTTTGTAATATATCTTTCCCCTATTTATTTAATTTATAGATATGGAGTTGTTTTAAAAAGGTCACCATTAGATGCAATAAAATAAATATTAAAAGTTGAGCTCCCTAATACCAAGAATACTACAATTTCCATCATAAAGCTATTAAATATAATACTATAAATACAAATATAATGTAGTATGCATTACATTCTTCAAAGGGTATGCAAACATCTGACAAAGTACAAATTACTGCTACTACATTATAAAATTACAATAATTTTATTATTAATTTTGTGATTCTATATTATTATAAGCACAAGAATTAGCATCATATATAAATATAAACATATAAAATAAGAAAAAAACACAATGCAACATCCAGCACTCGTCTGACTACAGAGCAGTGGATATTAATTTGAAATCAAAGAGAGCTACTCAAAATCACTTATGGCAATCCACAGCACTGTTGAGCATAACACAGTGCACAACTTATACTCAAGTAATGATTCCTCAGTTTCTTTGGGCTTTGGAATGACACCACTTCATTATTAAAATATATAAAGTAATTTGTTATAGTCACAAGTACTGTTTGTATAAATAATAAATCTTGCATAAACTTGACTACTCACGTTCACACAGACTACATACATGCAATGTTTAGCGTGGGAACACTACTGCAAGGATCAGTGTCCATATACAAGAGGAAAACGAAATGATTGGGCACCACAGTTAACACACAAAATAATTCAACCAATAAAAAAAAAACTGAAGTTTTCTGCAAGCATGGTTCTCTGCATAACAATGTGCATAAATCAAATTATTTTGTATTTCTTAAACACACTATTCACACATCTTTAACAAAGTACTCGAAAATTTTTTGATAATTAAAAATTAAAAGTACAGTAAAAAATTATTGCACTGTATTTACAATGCTTAAAAATTTACAAATTGCATTTCTGTACACTATTATTTGCATATTAGAATCAACACCACTTTTCAAATTATGCAATTAACAAACAACATGAAATTTACATAACTCCACTAGGAATGTTTGATTTTGCACAAGAATTTTTCGCCAAGAGAGATTTCTCAAGTTTTAAAGCTTTCCATCATAAATATCACTATAAATTTGTAAACACTTTATTCCAAAGTCAGCAAACACATAAAGTAAAAATTTTAAAATACATACAAGAGAATATTTTAAATGTTAGGCACAAAAGCAATCACAGAGCATAAACATCATACTTCTTTTTCACAAAAAATGATGCACATGATTCAAAATAAGCTCTGCATATATACCCTTAAATGGGTAAATTGCTAAAATGCTATATATGCGAATTTTTAGCAATAGAAACATTACCATTAAAATTGTCAAAAAAAGATATTTTAGTGCTCAGCAATTACATTTTAACATTGCTTTTGATGGTAATTTTTAAAAACAAAACTATGAAATCATAAAAAAAAATACCCCCTCAAGCAGCTGCTTGCCACAGAGGTCTGACAGGAGCCTGTCAGTTTATATGCCACAGTAGAAGGTCTGAGAGGATGCAGGACCTCAGCAGAAAAACGACACTTACATCCATGCCTTACCCGGGGCTCAAACCCAGGTCCCTTAGATCAATAGCCAAGCGTGCTAACCACTCGGCCACGGGACGGTTATGAAATCATACCATTCAGTTAATCCTCACACCTGTTTCAGGTTCAAAAACGAGGAAAATGACTTCAGATATATTAAGATGTAGGAATCATACAGCCAATGTAACCCATCTGTAAAGCACCAATATATAGTGGTTTTGGGACCCCATGGTACCAAGTGACCATGGGGTCACTAGGACATTAATAAAAAACAACAACAGAGGAACACTGAGAAGTTTGGGCAACTCTAACTAGACAAAAACAAAAATCCGATTCACACCTAAGCATTACATTTTTTTTACAAAGTTACTAACCTGTGCTTTTATTTGTCGAAGGGAATTACTTTAAGATAGTTTCATATTCGAAATTTTCTACGAAAGAGATTACATAAAAACCATTATACTTTTTGTGTATTAAGCAGCATGTTTTCAACTGAGTCAACACCATCCCAAACATTAATTCTGTTAGTCATATACAGGTAACCAAAATTTGAGATACAGTTCCATACGATATCAATCGAAAGCTAAATTCAAAGTTCTGTAATTTCTAAAATTAGTTTTTTTACTAGAAAAGTCCAATTAAAGTTAACGACCTCAACAATATTTGCTCAATATTATGTTATGGCTGCTAGAATGTTTAAAGACATCATTAGAGTTTTTCTGAAAAGTTAATTACAACACAAATAAAAATTGCTATTTTAAACTATTTACAAAATAAAAATATTCTTTCAGGTTTCCTCAGTTCTGAAAAAATATACTAGCCGTTGCTACCATAAGTTTGTTTCCAGAAACTAAATGATTATTATTGGAAACATATTTCATTGAAAACTTTAGCTTCAGTCCAATTTTTTCAAAAAAGTTTATTTTAGAAACTACAGAGCTTTGAATCTTGCTTCCCAGTGACATGTAGTTTTACCTACTCTCTAAGCTGGTTTTGAAAACCAGTTTAGAGAACACAAAAAATTGTCCTCAATGTACAATAATGCTATTGAAACACAATGGGAACAAAAGGTTAATTTAGGAATATTTCAGAGCTCTATTTTACAGATACATTCCATAGGAGACAAAATTTAATTACCTTAATATTCTCAGACTTACTTTTGAAATGAATATCTAAATACAGTACTTTAGGGTAGTTTCTCATATTTAAAGCAAAAAACTGAAAATTGGTAGTATTTATAAATTAAGGCACAAATATGGTGAAAAATGCATACTTCTTCTGAAGGAAATTGCTTACATTAGCAACTACAGACACTAATTTAGATATCATTTAAATGGTAAACATGAATATTTATGAAGAATGGGAAATGAAACCAATTTTCTTCTGCATATATATATAGAATGTGCAGATAAATAAGTTACTATTAGCGATATCAAATGAATTTAAAAAAATAGCCAAAAGTTTATTGTAGAAACTATAGAGTTTTGATTTCAGCTTGGGGGGCGGGGGTGGCTCAGTCGGTAGCGCACCAGGCTCGTAATCTGTAGTTCCCAGTTTCGAGTCCCAGCTGGGTCAGCGTTGAGATTTATCTCCGCAAAATTCCCCGCCCTGCCCACGGTCAGTAGGGGACACCGATGGGCTTGGAAAGGCCACCGTCCATTGGATGGGACATTAAGCGGTGGCCCCATGTGCGGGAGAGCCATACCCTGTGCACGTTAAAGAACACGCTGGATGGCCTTGACGGGAGGCTACCATCTGTCTCCCAACAGCTGTTCCAGTGAGTTCCCTCCCCCAACCTTCTCTGAGCCTTCGGGGTCCATGTGACCTGGCCATTTAGCCCATGGTGTGCAAAAAAGTGCCGCTCAGAGGTAAAACAACCCAACCCAAATTCAGCTTGATATTCTTTATCTACATGAATTTTTATCTCTTTTTGAATTTCTTTTTAAAAGAGTTGGGTAGTTTTACCTCTGAGCGACACTTTTTTGCACACCATGGGCTAAATGGCCAGGTCACAAGATCCCCGAAGGCTCAGAGATGATTGGGGGAGGTGACCCACTGGAACAGCTGTTGGGAGACAGATGGTAATCTCCTGTTTAGGCCATCCAGCGTGTTCTTTAACGTGCACAGGGTATGGTTCCCCCTCACATGGGACCATGGCTTAACATCCCATCCAACGGACATCCTTTCCAAGCCACTTGCGGTCCCTTACTGACCGAGGACGAGGCGAGGAGTTTTGCAGAGATAAATCTCAATGCTGACCTAGCTGGGACTCGAACCTGGGAACTGCAGATTACGAGCCTCTCATCAATAAGGAAATTAAACTTTGACATATGGAAACATATCAATGATCATTACTCCAATTATAGTATGCAACAGAATAAAAGTTTTACTATCAAGCAGGTTGGGTTGTTTTACCTCTGAGCGGCACTTTTTTGCACACCATGGGCTAAATGGCCAGGTCACATGGACCCCGAAGGCTCAGAGAAGGTTGAGGGAGGGGACCCACTGGAAAGCTGTTGGGAGACAGATGGTAGCCTCCCGTCAAGGCCATCCAGTGTGTTCTTTAATGTGCACAGGGTATGGCTCTCCCACACAGGGGGCCACGGCTTAACGTCCCATCCGACAGACGGCGGCCTTTCCAAGCCCATCGGTGTCCCCTACTGACCGTGGGCAGGGCGGGGAATTTTTGCGGAGAGAAATCTCAACGCTGACCCAGCTGGGACTCGAACCTGAGAACTACAGATTACGAGCCTGGCGCGCTACCGACTGAGCCACCCCCGCCCCTATCAAGCAGGTGTACTTTCAAAAGAAGCAAATCTATTATACCCAAGTAAGTATAACTTGTAAGTTTTCTGTTCACTTTGAGGGTTATATAAGACTTTGATGCAAGTTAATAAAATGCCACATACTTAAACCATATAAACTAGATTGTCAGTTTTATCAAAGGAACTGTTTTATATTAGCAACAGACTATTATTATAACAAATAATGCACAAAAAACTGACTTGCCTGGAAACTGCTGAAATTTATATCCATGCAACTAATCTCAATAACACTTTGGATTCTACCACAGTCACAGAGATTAATTCAAGTTAAAAAAGATATCAAGGCATCTATTTTAATAAGATTCAAAAACCAAGGACTCTGCAGAGAGGAAATATTTCAAATTAGTGAAAAAACAATCCTCATTGATATCAAAGAATTCCCAGTGACCTTAATTTGCTGTAAAAATAAACTGTCCTTTAAGAAAAACACACTGAATGACAAGTGTCCACACAGTAAGAATTCATTTGGACTAATATATGTAGAGCATAAAAAACAGTGAAAGAGCAATTAGAATTATAAGCATTATAAAGTTCAGCAAACTGTTCTTCAAATTTTCCAAATTATTACTTTCTTACAGAATTATATATTTTTACTTGCACTATTATTATAAAGCTGGTTTCTTTTACCAACTGCAAACATATCTTTACAGAATTGTAGCCATTTTTTCAAACTGAGAATGTAGACTTCCTTTAATCTTGCAGGTATTAAAAAACTGAAAGAAGAATAGCAGTGTAAGTGCCATGGGAAGTCATAAGTAGTGTGCTTGGGTGCTGCTTGCTCTCATTAGCAACATCCAAGTTTTCATGCTGGTGCTATTTCATGAGCATTATTGGCCCAGATAGGTGTGTGATGGGGTGAACATGTTCAAGCCATATTGGGAGTTATGTCCATGATTTCTCACTCCACACAAATATTAACTGTGAGATGCATAATTTCCAAAAAAAAAAAAACATTTTTTTAATCAACTGAGACAAAAACAGTATCATAAAAAAATAGAACTACTATCATTTGACTTTATCGCTCGACTTGCGAATGTATACAAAGATGCTTAAAGAAAATCTTTGTCTATTTAAACTGAGATAGATGCAATTCTTGAAAAGTACAATTATATTTAAAAAAACAACAAATAATTACACTGGAAATAAGATAACTGAAGAAAATAAAATGAATCTTTAAATAAATAATCGAAACATTATGCTATTATTTGGTATCTCTCTAAAAAAACAAAATGTGGAAGGCTACACAAAGTGAAAGATGTTCATATTGTGACAAAAATTATATTAACTGTACAATATACACAAGTACAAAAGACAGATATTTAGGTTATACAGAACTTAAATTTGTATTAATTTCTTCTCAAACTCAGACTACTTATAATTCTTAACAGACCCTCTTTCCATAAAGAGAATTATAAAAAAAAAGCTTTTTCCATTATTTCAAATATAGCTATCTTCAGAAAAGTCATACTTTAAGTAGTAGTATATATTTCAGAGCTTGAAATCATCACTTAATAAAACAGCACAAGCTTTTTAATCACATTACTTACTAAGATATAAAAAGCCAGAGCTTTCTCTTTGTCATGCTTGATTTTGATGCTGCTGCCAAATGACAAGAACTATCTGTCAGAAACAGACAATTTCAAGCATAAAAAATGTCAATTCCTGTGTATTTTAGATCTTTCAATGAGAATATACCCAACAGATAACCACTTAAATTAGCTGCTGTTTTGTTTATGCTAGGCAATTTTGCAAGTGTTTAAATTCACATAAATATATATCCTGATTATACAATTTCCTACTACATCGTAATATTTCAAACTTAAGTAAGAACAAAGAATATGATTATTGTTCTATCATTCTTTTCATTCTGGAATTAGAATTTCACTGTATTTAAAATAATATGGCCAAAACTTTTCAATTTGGAATGAATAGATAACTTGATTGCCGTTTGGCATCCAGAATGGCTAACAGAATGTTCTAAAAATAAGTACAAATGCATTTGAAAACTAATTATTTCAAACGATATTTAATCATCGAGTACACTTTCAGGTGATTAAAACATTTCTAAATTACTATCAAACACTTTATTACCCTAGGGTTAAAAATTATCAAGATACAAGTTAAATATTTTCTGAAAAAGCAGTGATTCCTTACCAAATTTTCGTAAGTTAAATAAGCTACAAAATTCCCTACAGAAAAAGAATCTCCCACTTATTAAATTCACACACAAACAGTATATAGTTGGAATCAATGCAAAATTTTGCTTTACATTATTAAAATACTTTCATTTAAAAACTGAAATAACAAAAATAGTTATACTAACTTTAGTACTTTTATATTTAAAAAGAGAAATCTCAAAGTAGTTTATATCAATGAAAAATTATTAAAAAACTAAATGTTAAATTCAAAAGCAATAGTTCTTAATCATATCAGCCATTATGAGCAATCATAGTGGCATAATACATAATCCTTTCACCACCAACTTCACTGACAATGGTTGTCTAATGCTATTTGAAAGTGGATGTTAGGAAGCCCATGAATATAAATTTTCCAGAACAAAAACGAAAGTTGGTTATAACATCACACAAAAATAGAGTGGAACATCATTTACACATTTCTCAGTTACATCAAATTTACCCAGCAGTAATTTTTCTTGTGGCTTTCAACATTTCAGTTATATACAAATCACTTGTATGTTTTTCACATTTGTAATGTTATGTTTTTATCTTTTACAATTTGCTACATTAAAGACAGAAACTAGAAAGTACTCCTAGTTTGTATAGGCATTCATATACAAGAGAATGTGAAGTAAGATACAAGTCATTGCTTTTGCATAATAAAATACTTTTCTTTATTAAATCAATAACTACAGTAGTCAAAATTTTACGTAACACTCATCTGGACAAGGAAAACTCAGGTCACACCAGCACAGGTGCAAAGTTCATTTCCAGGAATATAGAACCTGGGGATATTTCCACAGAGAGCTTGGATAGCAATCTTCCAAGAGCAATTAAGGTTGGGGAAGTATTCTCACAAACCAGAATATATAATTTACTTTCTGCCTACATATCATTTTGTATTTCTCAGAAAGCCTCCCAGCCCCTCAATTCAGTTCCCATATCGAAGATTATTACAATAAAAAATAATCATTACAGTAAAAGGGAAAATTTTATTGTTACTGATATATACCGTATTTCCCTGAAAATAAGACCGGGTCTTATATTCATTTTTGCTCCAAAAGATGCATTAGGGTTTATTTTCAGAGGATGTCTTATTTTTTCATGTACAACAATCTACATTTATTCAAATACATTATCATTTATTTTAAGTAATAATGTCAATAATATTATTTATTTATATTTAATTATATATTAATATTATTATTTTATAATTCAATATGTCCGTTGTGTTGCAATGGACGTATTAAATGTGTCCGTCTGGCTGACGATCTTAACTGGGGCTTATTTTTGGGGTAGGGCTTATATTACAAGCATCCTGAAAAATGTATAATGCATTTTCCACTTTATAATAAATGTAAAACCATGAACAATACAATAGTTTTTACAATTGAACATGATTAGTTTTGCACTCTAAATAGCACTTTTATAGCGAAGTTCATGTATTATGTGAGAGAAGTAATTAGATTTTACTTAGCATTCCTACATACTTTAACAAAGAATGCAGAATTTTGCAGTTACTTCATTTGTATCATTATTGAGGTAGTTACTAACCAAATTGCTGTGAGCATTAACACTTTATGAAACTAGCATATAAAAAAACAATATCAGATCAAAAACTGAAAGCCTTAAGCTAATATTACTTTTTCCTCACGAGTTGCTGAAAATTCACAATATGATATGAAGTTATATGCAAATTTTCTTTAACAATCGTAGTATATCATTCACAGTTCGTTGTCAATATAGTATCTACATATGTTACAAATTATACCTATTCTCAGTACCTAAGTTTGCATGAAGTTGATGTTACAGAGAACATGCTTCAGAAAACTTCACCATGGAAAAGTAGTAACTTTAAACTTATACATCATACAATTTAAATATTCATAGCAAAATTTTGGTCAAGTGTGCCTGCTCATTCTGCAAAACAATTCTTGCAGCACACAGGGTCAATATCATGGGAAAAAAAATACAGTACAAAATTGAACTGCTCTAAAGAGCTCAACATTATTAGAAGTCCTAAAGTGTTTTTTTGCAAACGAGCAAAAAGGTCATATGTTTCAAAGGGCTCTGATACCATACTTCCTTGAAAAAGGATGCTTTGAGAAACATGAGCAAGCATGAGCATTCTGTTATCCACAGCTTGAAGAAAAGGTATATTACACAGTGGCTCCATAAAATGCTGCACAGAAACAAAACATAATTGCAAATTATTTCACTAATACTAAAAAATGCAAAAACAAATATCTCTTTGGAAATATAAAATATATGTATGGCTAACACAGATTACAGTAAAAGTCTGGCAAAATGAGACTGGCCAGTTAACAAGATTGGATACACACATATAATTTCCTTTCTAAAACCAAAAGCCTATGGTTGCTATGCAAACTACTGCACTTGAAAAATGACACAACTTTATGCATATTAAACACTGCCCAAAGCTCAGTTGAGTGCTTTAAATGCCACTGCTGATGCTCTAAGGTCAGTCTTGTTTTTGCAATCATTGCATTAACTTCATTAACAGCCCAATGCTATTATCCAAAAGATATCCGTATTCAAATAATTTATCTATATGCTGCAAATAGTCATATAATCTTGCTGCAAAAAATTCGTTTTAAAGAGTGTAAACAGCTTATGTCACCAACAGTGAAAAAAAATGGTAAACCACTCTGAAGAGACAGAAAATGTAAACAATCATCAACGAATGGCCATTCTATTTCTTCAGCAGATGAGTCTACTAACTTGTTATGTCTTGATGCCATAGCAGTGAATCCCAAGAAGTCAAACCAGGAGCTGGCACAAGATTGTCAAAATCAACCAGAAATCTGTGCATTACATTCTGAAAGCATGCAAATTTCATCCTTAAAAGATTGAATTTTTGCAACTCCACCTTAAGAATTAGGAATGCAGGATGGAAATATGTAAATGGTGCTGCATCAAGGAGACAAAGCTGCTGAAAGGATCATCTTCTCAAATGAAGCGATTTTCCATCAGTCTGGCTATCATCACCATCATCATCATCCTCAAGCAGCCATGGGCTACGGAGGTCCAACCAGACCGTGCAATTTAGTTCTCCAAGCAAGTCTATCCTGAGCTACATCTACTGCATCAGGCCACTGCACACCAATTCTAACGAGGTCCTGTTTGACATTGTCTGCCCACCGCATCCTAGGTCTCCCCTTCTTTCTGAGGCCTTTAGGCACACTGTTCATAACCCTATTCGCCAATCTATAATTATTCATACGGGCAACATGGCCAAACCAACGGAGTCTCTCTCTGCACAATATGCTGCTTAAAGGAGGTTGCAAACTCCTATGCCTAATCTCATCATTAGTTACAAAGTTGAACCACCTAATGCCCAAGATACTGCGTAAGCATCTGGAATCAAAAGCATCTAGTTTCCTGTTATCTTGTTTACAAAGTGTCCAAGTTTCACTACATAACTAACCCTAGAAAGAACCAAACTATTGTACAGTCTAATTTTAGTCTTTAGGTGTATACGCCTATTTCTCCACACTCTCCATAGATTCTTAAAAGTCCCGGCAGCAATCCCAATTCGTCTGTTAATCTCATGCCGCACATCACCATTATCTGTTACATAGCTCCCAAGATAATTAAACTGTGATACCTGCTCAAGACTGCAACCATTCAGATTAACTGAATCACAGCCTGCCTGACCAATTTTCATCACTTTAGTTTTCTCTCTGTTTATAACCAAACCTACTCTACTGCCAGTCTCATCAACAGCTCGAATGAAAGAGTTCATCTCATCAACATCATTTGCCAAAAGGGCTAAATCATCAGCATAATCCAAATCAGAAATTTTCGTATCTCCAGCCCATTTAAGGCCAAAATCTTTCCCTTGAAGTGAATTTCGCATAACATAATCAATAACCAAGCTAAAGAGAAAAGGAGACAAAATGCACCCTTGTCGAACACCAGAAGTAATGCTAAACCAATTACTACAAGCCTTACCAACTCTCACACACGACTCAGTGTTATTATAGAGAGCTTTCATTATGTTAACTAACTTGTCTGGTATACCATATGATCTCACAATCAACCACAAATTATGACGATCAACAGAGTCAAAAGCCTTTTTGAAATCAACAAAGCTAGCAACCAAAGGTTTCTGAAACTCTAAACATTTCTCAAGAATCTGCCTAAGTGAAAATATCTGATCCACACATCCCCTACCACTTCTGAATCCACATTGCTCATCACGCAATTGACTGTCAACCAGATTCTTAATTCTATTAAGCACAATCATGGAAAGAACTTTACCTGGAACAGAGAGTAGGCTGATACCCCTATAGTTATCACAAGAACTGCGATCACATTTTTTGAAAATAGGGATAACAATAGCTCTGGTAAAATCCTTAGGAACCATGCCTTTATCATAAAAGATATTCAGAATTTCAGTCATCCAAGTGGTAACCGAAACATTCCCAGCTCTAAGCATTTCCATAGTAATTTCATCTACCCCTGGGGATTTATGAAGTTTAAGTTTAGAAACAGCCAAAATAACTTCAGATTGTGTTATAGGTCCAACATTAAAGCCACCAATGCATCTATCATCATTGCAGACAATGGGAGTAGAACTAACTACATTGTTTAGAACATCACTGAAATGCTCAGCCCACCTAGCCATGACAGAATCCTCCCCTTCTATAACCTTACCTTGTTTATCCTTCAATCCTTGTATGCCTGTCCGTTTTCTACCACACAAAATTTTAACTATCTGGTACAGCTCTCTGCTGTTGTGCTGTCTAACCGCTTCCTCGGCTTTGTCAGCCAAACCATCAAGCCAAAGATTCTTATCAGCAGCTAACTGATCCTTTACAAGTTTATTAAGGTCTCTGTAATGCTTTCTATTAGGACTAGTAGGGTATTGATTAAGGGCATTCCTGCAGTTCTTTCTTTCCGAAATAAGCTCAAGTGCCTTATCACTCAGATAATTTTGCCTCTTCTGCTCCTTTTTTCCTAAAAGAGTACTGTTAGTGTCCAAAAAAGCCTGTTTAAAATGATCCCATTCTTCCTCAACTTCAGTAGTAAGCAAACCATGACTGTCATAATGACTAAGTAACCTATCATGGTAAGCTTTGGCTATAACTGGATCTTTCAGAGCTTCAGTATTAAAAGTAAATTTTTTAACCCTAGCACAACACTTTTTAAGTTTAAGTTGCAAGACACTTTTAACAAGGTAATGGTCAGATCCAATTTCAGCTTCCCTATATGCCCTGGTATTCCTAACAGAACTAGCCCATTTGCTGTTAATTAATATGTAATCAATCATATTCTTATACAGCCCATCAGGTGAAACCCATGTGTACTTATGTATGTCGCGGTGTTTGTAATAAGTTAGTTATTCTGAATCCATTGAGTTTACTTACCTGTAGGAGACGTTGCCCATTGCCATTGCAGCAACCAATACCAAAAGGGCCTATTACTCCTCCCCAAAGGGCAGAGTCAGTACCAACTTTGGCATTGAAGTCACCAAGAACAAGGGTAATATCTCCTTTCTTGACAGAATTCAAAATATCCTGAAGTTGTTCATAAAACCTATCCTTCTCATCCTCATCGGCATCCTCAGTGGGGGCATAACAGCAGATAACATTCAAGTCTTTAACGCTTGTCTGAAATTTTGCTGTAAGAAACCTTTCATTAATGCACTCATATCCTAGAAGAGCATCACTAGCGTGTCTGCTGAGAAGCAGCCCCATGCCTTGGTGATGCTTATTGTCGTCCCTTCCTGAAAAGAGAAATTTAAGATTATTTTTAAGAATTCAACCTTTATCAGTCCATCTGGTCTCTTGCAAGCCGAGAATATCTAAATTATAACGGTGGAATTCTTGTGTGAGGACATCAAGAGAAAAAGCTCTGTGCAGAGTCCTCACATTCCAACTACCTATGGAGAGAAAATGGTTAGTGGGATGTTTAAAGAAACTATGTTTATTGAGAGAGGGAATGCCGACAATATCAAACAGCCCCCTAATCGCAGACATGGGGCAAAGACCCGTTCCCCCACTACTAAAGGCTGAAGCCATCTACACTGGAAGACTTCCTCCAATGTAGAATTTGACGATGCCAATAGAAGCAAAGAGTTCAGGTGCCTGCGATGACCTCTGCTCAGGATTATCCACCAGCTGATAAACATATCCTGTGAATCTATTCACTTGGGGCTGTCAACCCACAAACAAACAGTAAACACAGCGGAAGACTTTCCCTCCACAGAAGCCCACCAGTGCAGCAAAATCAGGATCCATAATCAAGCTCAGAGCCATATATCTGTCCAGTCCAGTAGGTTTATATGGTCAGCACCAGGACCCTGTGTGGTTGACCACTCCTCAGCAGGGTAGAAAAAAAATAGAAAAGTAGCCATAGTTGTCCAGATCAGTAGGCCACACTAATCTGGCAGCCCTCCCCTTCCGTTCACTTCCACAAGACAGTATCTCTTTTGAAAGTTACTAACGGTCCGCACCACGAGAAGGCGGGGTCGGACATTAGGTGCTAGGCCTGGCCGGTTCTATGCATCATCACAGGGGATTGGTGCATAGCTCTCCTTCCAGTGATATTAACCATCAAATCTTTAGATATTGGTCTGATGCACATCTCCAATGGACACAGGAATAATCTCTTTAAGATCAATGAGTGATGATCTGGTATTCACAAGGATCAAATAATTGGGCCCTACTTCTTAGATGAAAATCAAAAACCTACCTGGATGTTTGGAAAATGCATTTTCTTCTTATCTCAATGATTTGTCCCTGTCATCTCTTTCTAGGACTTGTTTTCAACAGAATGGAGAACCTGTGATTAGACCATCACCTTCCAAGAAGTTGGATTGGAATGAGAGGCCCTCTAACTTGCATGGCCACCTTACTCACCCAAATATGATGCTGTTGGATTTCTTCCTATGGGGACATCTAAATTCCAGGATTTATCAAAATCCTCTTCACTCAATGCAGGATTTAAAGGATGCCATTACTGCAATAGTGACCAAGATTGCTAAAGGAACTTTAGTTTCAGTTAATGGAGCCTGGCACAGGTGAAAACAAGTATGTTATGAACCCTATGCCAGGTTCATAACATGCTTATTTGAAAATGTTCAAAATGCCACTTTACACATCATAAGTCTTGAACAATATATTTGTCACGACAGTTACAATTTGGTCTTTAGTTCGTTATATTATTTTGAATATGTTTTCCAATTTTCGTGATCAGGTAAAATGTCACCGTTGGCAGTTTGGTTTGTTTTACCCGAGTGGCACTTTTTTGCACACAATGGGCTAAATGGCCAAGTCACAAGGACCTGAAGGCTCAGAGAAGTTTGGGGGAGGGGACCCACTGGAACAGCTGTTGCGGACAGATGGTAGCCTCCCATCAAGGCCATCCAGTGTGTTCTCTAATGTGCACAAGGTATGACTCTCCTGCATACGGGGCCATGGCTTAACCATTAGCAGACTTTAGACACAAACTGTATATTTCAGAGTATTAACACACACTAAAATGTTGCAATATAGAGTAAAATATTATTAAAGTATTCACATATAGTATAGCTTGGGTGTTGTTTTTACCTTTGAGTAACAATTTTTTTTCACAGATTGGGCTAAATGGCCAGGTTACAAGAATTCCAGCAGTTCAAGAAAGGTGAGGTTGGCTTGTCTTACCTCTGAGTGGCACTTTTGTGCACACTAAGTGGCCAGGTCACAAAGACAACAAGGGCTCAAAGAAGGTTCAGGAAAAGGGTCCACTGGACAGTTATTAGGAGACAGTATAGACAGACTATATTAACCTTTTCTCACTTGGATATCAAGCTACTTTATAAACCTTGATCACAAAAGAATTAAAGAAATGTCAAATAAGATAATGAAATGCACATATTTTGCAGCAAGTTAAAGTTTAGAAAACCAAAGCATTTTTTACCATATATCTGAAAACTAAATCCACTTCTGATCAAGTGTTCATTACTATTATGAAGATTTTTTTTAAAGCCTATATGTGTGAAGAAAAATATGAATAGTTGCTAAATGCAGGTATGAACTTTCCATTTTGTGAAAAATTTAATGCTAGTCTTCTCATTGATCAAATTTTTGTGAATAATATTAAGCATTATATACCCTATGAAACCCCCAATTCATGAGCTATATCTTGACTCTGCAACATTTTATTCTAACACAAGGCTGTTCAATTAGATTTTCAAGAAGGTCAAACATTTTGTATTCTGCTTTTTGTGGGCCAGAAGTGATGACAAAATGTATATAGTTACCAGAGATGAATGATAAGTAGCCAACACAATTACACCTAGATAAGTTTCCATTCCATTTTTTAAAAATATTTATCTTGTGAAAACGAGCAAGTTGCATACACATTCATTTTTCTCATGGGCAGCAAAATCTTTTGAATAGGCTGGATGCAGTCTGCCATTTGACTATCCCTATGCTAATATATTCTTAACCTTTCCTCTTATTTCTTGATTAAAGCTACAGCTGGCAACAAGAAAAATGATCGTCAATGTAATCTCCATCATAATTCTTCAATGCAATCTGCTTCATCCAAAGCTTTACTTGGAGTACTATTTTTAAAGGTAACTATTTTACACATTTAAAGTCATTTAAAAACCAGAAAGAATGTAATGTAAACTTTCAAATGCAAGTTAATTTACTTAATAGCTTATATGTATATATATTACTTTGCAATGCAATTAACACTTTTATTCTTTCATTTGAAATTATAAATTGACCCAAGTAACTCCTTACGACATAAGTCTAATAGGAACCTATCAGTATAATATGCCATAGAGGTCTGTAAAGGAGAGCTCGCAGCAGAAAGTAAACATAAGAAACATTCGACTTATCGGGGGTTCGAACCCAGGACCCTTTAATTTACAGCCAAGCATGCTAACTGCTGGCCAGTGAGACAGCATTTATTTATGGAGAGGAATAAAAAAAGAAGTCACTTTAAACAAATCAATGGAAAAGGTGAATATGAGTATCTCTATACAGTTAGATAACTGACATCTACAAACAAAAAATAAATCCAGAAGAAAGTCAAGCTTTCAGTTGGGTTGTTTTACCTCTGAGCGGCACTTTTTTGCACACCATGGCTAAATGGCCAGGTCATATGGACTCCGAAGGCTCAGAGAATGTTGGGGAAGGAGACCCACTGGAATAGCTGTTGGGAGACAGATGGTGGCCATCCAGCGTGTTCTTTAACGTGCACAGGGTATGGCTCTCCCACACATGGGGCCATGGCTTAACGTCCCATCCAATGGCCGGCAGCCTTTCCAAGTCCATCGGTGTCCCCTACTGACCATGGGCAGGGCAAAGAAAAATCTCGATGCTGACCCAGCTGGGACTCGAACCTGGGAACTACGGATTACGAGCCTGGCACGCTACCAACTGAGCCACCCCTGCCCCTCAAGATTTCAGTGATTTCTTGTTGGTTATCACATATGATAGTTAATTTCTTATTTAGGGAAAAAAAATCTTAATATATACATTTTTTAGCACACAATGTAATCTAATTTTAACCCACAATATTACTTTAATTCAACACTATGTCTATTATTAAACCAATTTGACTTACTAGTTATGTTAGTAATGTGATTTCATCATTTATTGTTGCCAGAGGTTTTACATTAAAAATACATATACCCAGTAATACTGGTAAATTAAAGTTTTAAAAATATTTTTTTGAATTGCACGAGTATGTTTAACATATTCTTACCTTTAATAACTGTACAGATTAAATTTGCTAGTGTGGAATTCTCATCTGTAAAACAGAAAAATTATTTAGTATATAATTATAAAAGTAATACATTTCTTTCAAAAAGAATGCAATTCCATAAACACATGCAATAAAAACTGTTACGTAAAATGAGATTCAGAATATCATATTTTTATTAGTATCATGAAGGACAAAGGGAGAAAATAAGCATACTTTTCACGTGTTACTTTCAATTACTATTGACTTGAATACCAGTTGCAATGCGTGCAAGCCTACATAATTCAAAGGAGCAACAAATGATAGAAACTGAACATCAGACAAGTGAAATGAAGGCTCCCAATTCTATCAGACCTTTTATCATTTTACATTTGTGTATACATTAAATAAAAACATGAACTATCATTGTTACTACGTAGCATGATTTTTACCTATAAATAACCACTCTCAGATTTGATTCAAATATTTAGAGGAAAAATTGTCTTGAGCCAGGTGGGATATGAACCCACGACCTCCTGATAACATGTCAGGTGCTCTGGACCACTGAGCTACCAGCCGCCGGTCAAGATCTCCTCTAACTGATATTATGAACATTCTCAAACCTACATTCCTAATATGCAGGGAGTATTCAGGCAATCCAGCCCTAAGCAGCTTTTTAATGCCATTTCTTAGATGGAAAGCATTTAATTACGATTTAAAATAATTTAAAATTCTCTGTCATTGAGCAATAAAATTTTAGAGTTTATCCTTCAAACTATTTGATGTTGAAAGTTCTTAGGAGAAAACTCTCAGAAGCTTTTCGGAGCAAAGACAGCGCTCTGTCTTCAGTGAAGTATTTAATTACGAGTATGCAATTATAAATAAATTAATAGGCTCAACCAATCTTGGCTTCTACCTATAAATAACCACTCTCATAGTTGATTCAAATATTTAGAGGAAAGATTGTCTTGAGCTGGGTGGGATACGAACTTACGACCTCTTGGTAACATGTCAGGTGCTCTGGACCACTCAGTGATCCAGAGCACCTGACAGGTTATCAGGTATCAATGATATAATTTTACTAGTAATCAATGATATAATTTTAAAAATTTATTAGCCAAGTGTTTCTACCTCTCACCTTTAAACATTTGTGGATGTTTCTGTTTTGATATTTATTGAATGAGTACTTGAACCATTTTCTTTTCCTGATGCTGAGGTTATTTTATACAAAAGTATATCTCAAGTATGAAAATGAATTAGAAAAACTGATCATTATTTGTCAGATATATCTTAACACTGAGGTAGTCGAGTTTCGAAGAGAAAAAAAGATTTCTAACGAGTTTTCAAAGACCAATCAATACAAATAGCAGAAAAAAAATATTAAAGGTTTTTCTTTATCTCTTGCAGAGATTTCAGTTGGTGTGTCTGACTGGTTAGAGTGCTTGGCTACTAATCAAAGGGACTTGGGTTCAAACCTTAGGTAAGGCATGGATGTTTGTGTTAGTCTTCCTGCCAAGGTCTCTCCTTCCTCACAGACCTTCAACTAATGGCGTATAAACTTACAGGCTCCTCAGACCTCTGTGGCAACAACCAATTGAGTGGGTATTTATTTATCACAATTATAAATTGCAACAGTTATAATACAGTTGACAAAACACAGAAGCATTGGCATATAAATGCATGTTAATGCTTCCTGTTTCCATATTACCTCTACTGTAGAGTGATGTAATTATAGCAGAATTCAGCTGAAATAGTTACCCAATAATGGTAGTTCTGAATACTGAATTATTTATGGAGGCATTAAAATATACCCACAAGTGAAACTTTTTTCTTGTGCACAATGAGTTAAATGGTTACAAGTTACAAGGACCCCAAGCTCAGAGAAAATTAGGGAGAGGGGACCCACTGGACAGCTGTTGAGACATGGTAGTCTTCAGTCAGGGCCATCCAGTATGTTCTTTTAAAGTGTATAGGGTATAACTCCCCCAAACAAGGAGCCATGGCTTAATGTCCTATCTGAAGGACAGTGGCCTTTCCAAGACAAGCAGTGTCTCTTACTGATAGACAGCATGGCAGGGATAGACATATGAAATCTTCCCATCAAGAATTCTTTTTAACATGTACAGGGTTGGGCTCTCTTGCATATAAAGCTTAATATTCCATCAGAAAGATAGTGGCTTTTCCCTGTCCACTGGTGTCACCTTTCTCACAGAGCAGAATAAAGGTTAGCAAGAAAATCTCAATAAAAACGAGTGGGGACTTATTTTCCCACACCTTATTTTCATTTTGCAGTTTTCTTCCATTTGTGAGGACAGTTTGTTTGGGGAGTTTTGCAGAGATAAAATCTCAACACTGGCCGATCTGGGATTTGAAACTGGGAACTGCAGATTAAAGCCTGGTGTACTACCGACTGAGCTCCCCCCCCCCCCATCTAACACTTTGAAACATGCCCTTTATATGATGAAGTCATTACCTACTGGTACTCAGTTGCAAAGATACAATACTTATCATACGTTTATATTTTAAACAAGAACTTATTATATTACTTCTGCTGCAACCATTTTTCAAAATACCTTTAGACAATGTATACTGCGAGCAGGAATAGCTGGAGATCTTGGTGGTCGGGTTGGATGTGACTCATGTTGCAAAGGGGTACTGGTGTCCATTTGTTCTTCACAAGGTTTGGAAATGGTTGCCATGCTGCCATTTTTAGGACCAATATCAAAAGAAAAATGCTGAGATGTCCTACATGGGCTGTAATATTTATGGAAATTATCTCTTGAAAAATGAGTAACAGATACATGAAAACCTTTAAGAGGTATTAGAGTTAATTGACTTAAATATATATCAGTACAACTTTCAAATCTGTGTAATAGTTGTCACTTTTTAAAAAATAAAAATCTAATGTTAAAATTTGGATTACTTACAAACCATTAATAAAGTAATAATGAAAATTATATAGTTGTGTACTTACTGTTATGACTGCTCAGTGTACATATCATTATGTAATAGAAAATAAGAAACTCACTGAACAGAAGCTAATTTTGCCTAGTAATTTAAAATTGTAAAAATACTAATGCAAAATCACTTAGAAAATTACTTTTGCACCAATAGAAAGATATTGTGCATGGGTTATCTATTTTTCTCAAGTCTACATAAAGTTATTAGCTTTTATACCTAGTTATAGCAGTCTGTGCAAAACAAATTGCTCATTGATACATATCTCTGATCATTAGGAGACTCAGATTAAGGTTTTAAAGTTAAATTTCTTGGTGAACACAATTATAAAATAATCAGGTGTCACCTGATTCCAATTTATTACCAGGTATGAGAAGTGTTAAAGCTATTCAGCTCCACTTTGCTGATTCTGTGACTTAAGCAAGTTGCAACTTTATAGGTATAGCCCTGCAGAGACAGCAAAAGCCCTATCAGCATCCACAATATTTCATCTGCGAGATCTTAAGAGCACCCACAAAACTTTATCAGCACCCATATATATATTAGCCACTTAACCATCGAAATTTGCAAATGCTTGAAGTTTGAAGTGTGCTGTTTGCAAGTAAAAGAAATCAGTCGAATTGTTTATTAATGACTAACTGAAAAAATATACTGTGAAGAATAATAAGCCTTTGGTTCATAAAAATATGCTTTGAATTTACTTAATTCTAATTTTTCAAATTCTTCTGAATTAATTTTGCTCCTGTAAATGCAGTTATCAGTGATTATGAATGATTAAAATCCTGTCTAAAACTTAGCGATCTCCCCAATTCAAATTTTTATTAGACTGATATTTAATTCCCATTTTCTATGCAACACCCCAGTAAATATTTGAATTTATAATGTACTTTGGCAGCAAAAGATCCCTTCTTTCCCATAGGATAAGTTTTTTAACTTGTGGCTTTATCCAAATGGACTTTTTTAGAGTGAATATTATCACTGAATTTTCAAATCAGATTTCTTTAACATCTCAAGACGTTTTTGCACTCATGTTAGCCATCAATAATGCAATAATGTTTGTTCATGTTTCTGCATATCTTATCAAATATAGGACCTTACCCACCATCCACATTAACATCAATTTTTTTTTATCCACTATCCACATTAAGGTTAATCTTTTATCCGCTCAGAGCATTCAAATGTGGATATCTGTATAGGGCTCTACTTATAAGCATTAATAAGCAGGCGAAAAACTGATAGTTCCATAGCTTAAAGAGCAGCAAATGTTTCAACTGAACAAAGATTCACTTTCCAGGTGATTGGATTTGAATTTTACATTTTCTGTAACTATAACTTAGTATAAATCAGTTAACATTTCATTGACTCAAACAAAATTTAACAAGCATTTGCATTAATATTAAACAACTGAAAAAACAAAACTCCGTTTTCACATTGAAAACTTTTTATGAATAAAATAACCAGTTTCTAATTAATAATGCCTATTTAAAATTTTAAAGGAGATTTTTTGTTTTTACTCTGGTGAAATGCAAAGCCTGCAACCATTTTACATTCCACCTGAGAATTTTTATTGAATTTTAAGCACTAATAAAAATATTACATTTTTTAAGATTCTTACCTAAAAGGTTGTCTAGGACTATGGGCAAATTTCCTTGGTGACCGAGATTTACTAATGGTAGGTCGATTCATTTCTTCTAGGACAGATGGCGCTATATAGGTAAAACCCTATAGAGAAATATATACTGCTTGTCAGTATTAAATATTCATCTTTATAAGTGGAATATGTAATTATTCTATAAGGCAAATAGCAATCAATATTTAAGAAAATGTATCATTAACCAATAACAATGATATAGGTTTGTCAGAGACAGTGAATTATTTATTATGCTGCCCAGAATTCAGCATGCATAACAAATATACGATCAATTTGCGTTGCAGCCGGCACCTGAGTTAATTAAGTGATATATTAAATTGTTGCTTTTTCTCCTTACAAAATCTATGAGTCCTTTTAAGTCTACCCACTTTCAGGAAATACAAAAGTGCATTATACACACACACATATATATAAGACTAATAAAAATTACAACAGGATATGTTTTGATGTTTGGAGTTAATTCTATCCATTCATTAAAAATTTTTGTGACTATATATAGGGTGATCATACGTGAAGGAAATAACTTTGAAAATGAAATACATGAATCTAAACAACTAGATCAACATAGATATTTTGTATAAAAAAATCTTCATATCCCTCAGAAAAAGTCTATAAATGTTCAATATGGTCACTAAAGATTAGTTTGGGTAAAAAGCCAAACCATTTCAATAATTACATGCATGCAAAATCCTTATGCAGCCATGGAGGTCCTACCAGACTGTGTAATTTTTCTCTCCAGACAAGTCAGTGTTGAGATACATATGTTGCATTTGTCCACTGTAGCTCAATTCTAGCAAGGTCCTGTTTAACATTGTCTGCCCATCACATCCTAGGTCTCCCCCTTTTCCTAAATCCTTTATGCATACTGTTCATAATTTTATTTACCAATCTGCACCTATGCATGCAACATGGCCAAACCGAATGCAGTCTATCTCTGCACAAAATGCTCTTAAAGGAGGTTGAAGACTCCTTCTAACCTCATCATTACTTGCAAAATCAAACCACCTAAAATAAAACTCTTAGATAAGCAGCAGTGGAAGCCGATCAAAGAATGATTAGTTGAAATGGAGCCACTGATGAAACTTATATTAAAAAAATCAATACCCACTCAAGCAGCAGCTGGCCACAGTAATGCCTATCTAAAATTAGCAGAGTATGTAATAGGTCTTGTAATGTAGATCAGACTATGTAATGGGTCTCAAACTCATCCAGACAAATGAGGTCATGACTTGACAGTAGGGTCTACGTGAGGATCGAGTAAAATAACCGACAGAACAAATTCCCATTGATCGTAAAACTTTTCAAGCATAAAATTAATATGGTTTTATGCACATCTAATTAAACAAAGCATTCTGTATTTAAAATTATTATCAATAACACTACTAATAGCACTAATTGTTTTACTAAATGATGGAAAACTATACACCCTGTCAGAATTTCAGATTACAATAACTGCTATACTGCACATGCTTTCCACCTTTGACAAATCCCTCTATTTTGGTTTACAATGGGGAGCAATAATAAATAAGGTTACACCAGGTCTTTCCCCCACCCACCCACCCTCATATTATATTTTCATGACATTCATTCTCTCCTCTAACATTTTTGTATCCAAGAAAATTTACCTTATTAAAAATACATAGAATGAAGTAGTTACTTACTAAGAAAATCTGGTTGGCACTTTCACTAAGAAGTGAATCATCAGGACTATCAATAGGAGTCTGTTTAGTGAACTTGGTATCAAATTGAGATACATCATCTTCACCTGCCTTTGATGAAAAAAAAAATCAAGAACGTTAAGTTAATGAGCATGATAAATAAGTATGTTAATAAATATAATAAAATATGAGTTTCACCAATGAGTGGGACTCTTCATCAGCACTCATTGACAAAACTCATTTTTTCCACAAAGTATTTTTTTGATTATATGTCAATGGGTAATCTGTGCATTTATTATTGAATAAAATGTATTTGAAAATTAAATATAACACTGTTTTAAATTTTTACACCCATGTTAAGTGTTAATATTTAAATTGAAGGATTACAGTACTGTGCAAATTAGTTGGGACAATAGGAAAATGCAGTAACAAAGACACAACTAAAATATTTATTTGTTTAATAATGTAGTTAATAGTGAATATGACACCCCTTAACTTTAATTACTTCTTTCACCCTCTCAACCATTGATGCCACTAGCTTTTCACACATCTTCACTTCAGGGTCGTGGTACCACACTTTCATGACACTTTCTATCATTTTGGTTTTCATCGTGCAATCCATCTTAGATATGTGCGCTTTAATAATGGCCCACAAATTTTCAATGTGGTTTAGATCGGGTGAATTTCCTGGCCACTCCAATACCTCCAAATGTTGCTGGATAAAGAAGCTCTTAGCAAGCTTAGAATTGTGGCATGGAGCCAGATCCTGTTGAAATACCCCATCGCCGTTAGGAAACAGCTTCTGCAGTGTTGGGACCATTTTCGCCTCCAAAACGCCTATGTACTTTTTGCTGTCATTCCTTCAATGGGGGAAGCGTCTGTAGCCAGAAGCTGTGAAACATCCCCAAAACAAGACCTTGGATGGGTGTTTGGGGGATTGCTGGGTGTGGCAGGATCGAAGAGGTTCTCCAGGCTTCACTTGTCCCAACTAATTCGCAGAGTACTGCATTATATTTGCATTCAATAAGAATGTATGCAGCAGTAATAAGCATTATGCAACCTGTAACTTATTCATCTAAAGTGTGCAGCATATATTTTGACTACACTGAAGTGCCAATGAATTAGGGATAGAAACCTAGTAACATGTTGGACCCCCCTCTGGCCCTAATAACGGCTGCCACACGACGAGGCAAGAACTCCACAAGCTTGCGTAAATGTTCCACAGGTATGGTGACCCATGCATCCTCCAGAGCTATCCACAATTCTCTCAAGGTCGTTGCTGATGGGAAACGGGCCCCGGACACCGCTGCTCGATGGTATTCCAATGATTTTCAATGGGATTTAAATCTGGGCTTCTAGGTGGTCAATTCATTGTTTCAAAGTCAGCAGAATGCTCCTGCAACCATGCAGTATCCAAACTGGACCTGTGAAATGAACAGTTGTCTTGCTGGTAGATGCCATCTCCATTGGGATGCATATGGCATAATGGCCATAAATGGGTGTAAATGATCAGCCATGAGTTCTATGTACCTGGATGCATTGAGAGTCATCGGTACATGTACCAAAAGTCCCACAGACATCCAACTGAAGACACCCCAGGCCATCACTGAGCCACCACCAGCTTGACTGTTCCAACCTGACATGCAGGATTCATGGCTTCATGGGTTTGGTGCCATACCCTCAGTCTCCCATTGGCGTGATTAAGTTTAAATCGGGATTCATCACTCCAGGCTAGGTGTTGAGCCCAGTGTCATGCCATTAGAAATGAGACTCTTGTAGGTTGGCAGCTCCTGAAGCCAACAATGAAGTGAGCATTGCACAGTCTGTGCACTGACTTCCCGGCTGGAAGGGCGGGGGTGGCTCAGTCGGTAGCGCGCCAGGCTCGTAATCTGTAGTTCCCAGGTTCAAGTCCCAGCTGGGTCAGCGTTGAGATTTATCTCCACAAAATTCCCCGCCCTGCCCACTGTCAGTAGGGGGACACCGATGGGCTTGGAAAGGCCGCCGTCCGTCGGATGGGACGTTGAGCCGTGGCCCCGTGTGCGGGAGAGCCATACCCTGTGCCCGTTAAAGAACACGCTGGATGGCCTTGACGGGAGGCTACCATCTGTCTCCCAACAGCTGTTCCAGTGGGTCCCCTCCCCCAACCTTCTCTGAGCCTTCGGGGTCCATGTGACCTGGCCATTTAGCCCATGGTGTGCAAAAAAGTGCCGCTCAGAGGTAAAACAACCCAACCCAAATTCCGGCTGGAACCTGTGTTCAGATAGGAGGTGATTTCAGATAATGTCTGGCCCCTATCAGTCCATATGATGCAGATCAGACAGTGAAGCCCACGATCATTCATCATTCAAGGCTGGTTGTCCTTTGCAGTTTGTCCGGGTGCTTTTTTTTTTTCGCCAGGATTTTCATATTCCCGGAACCCTCTTGAAACTGTCATCGAGAAAATCCAAGTTCATTGATGATTTCGGAGATTGAGTGTCCCATCCGTTGGGCACCTATGATCTGCCCTCTGTCAAATGCATCTAAATCCTGTGCCTTTCCATTACACTTCTCAAGCCAAAGCTGACAGCTATATATGACCAGAGTTTCAGCCATGAATGCGTGCAAATGCGGGACTTGCAGTACTGAATTTGGATAACGTCTCCTATCCCTAATTCAATGGCGCTTCAGTGTATTGTAATGTGTTTATTGCCAGAACTCAATATTATCTCCAATGTTAGCCTTCCAATTTATATTGAATATAAGTAAATGAAAAAATAAATCACAATAAAAAGTCGTAACTGTAGAAAGTTGATGCAACTGAGCAAAACCAGTCTCTGTCCCCTTCATTTTGTGGCCTTCAGAAACCGTGAGTGAAAACTAGCCATCATTTTTTTAAAAATTGCTCACCACTGGTATACAATATTATTTTAGATAGAACATTTCAGCTTTTAATGTAATTTATCTTAGTAGATGAACATTAAAAATGTTTTGTTTCATTTGCATATTAGATCAATCATGAAACTCTTTTCCAAATACTTACCAATGCTGGCCGAAGAGGTGGCTCAATTCTTTTAGCTAAAACATCTTCCCAATTCATATGCCTGAAAAATGGATGGGCCTTAATAGCTTTAGCATCATCTGGACCACTACCTAATCTTTGATTGACTTGCCTCTTTAGTAACTAAAAAAGAATATATAACCAATAAAATTAGCAATGATATCTCTAATAATTATAATAGCAGAAAAAGTTAACCACACATTTCCAGAACTACTTAAAACTATTTGAAGAAAAATTACACTATTGAAGTTGATAAAATGATCTAATATGTGCTGATTTCATAATAGAGGAATCACTATAATGGATCATATTCATTAAGATATGAATCTTTGATCACAGACTACTAGAATACAAATCAAAGATTGCATTTCTGCAAAAGCAACTTATTGTACTAAACACATATTATTTAGTGCATTTCAAAAACAATATACTTTTTTGGCCTTATCCGAGTGCATCCCTCCCCTAGAGGGCTGTGGGTTTGTTACTGACAAGAGAATAAAATTATCTTCTCCAAGGAGGGAACAAATTATCAGTACACAAATAATGCACAGATGTCCAAAGCTACAGGAGATTTGAACATAGATCTCACAAGCTACAGCATTACTGCAACACAATACTAAGTGCTAGTTTCCCCAACTTCACTTGTAAATAAAACTTAAATAGCTGAAGATTTTTCGAAAGATTCCTTAGACTGAAATTAGAGATGAGAGATTACACCACAAAATTAGAGATGAGTATTTCACTGATGAAATCAAGCTGAGTGACTAGTTAAAAACTGCCAAATAAGACCAAATATTTTTACCTGCATTAAAAAAAGCAGCAAATTTCTTACAAAATATATATTTTTTTAAATAATTTAGCTTTCATATTGATATTTTGCTCACAGTTGGGTTTTTTATGCCTTGTTGATACAGTGATAGTGTTAAAACTCAAAGTTAGTTAGCAATTATGAGATTTAAATATCTATTAGGAAAAGGAATAATAAACAAATACAATACAAAGATTTCAAATGTGATTAATCACTTCCCACATATATATAAATACAACTACTAGGATGATACACACCTTTCGGATTAAGTCTCGAGCATCTGGTGTAAGATAAGGTGGTAGATTGAGCTTGCACTTCAAAATCTAAGTTGAAAAATAGTCTTCATTATTCCACTTATCTTGTAACTTTCTTTTACACTTGTTTTAAAAGAAAAATACCAACTACACTTAAAATAAAAACAGTTACAGCATTTACATATTCCAAATGAATAATTATAAACAGTCATTTGCAAAATTTTGTAGTATGAATTCAAAGCAAATATTATTTTGATTATCAGTTTTTTTTTATAAGAAATTCTAGTAACATGAGCAGCTTTTTAATATCTGAGCAACACGTCTATTTGTACTACTTTTCCTACAAAGTTTACAGGAAAAAAAATTTGCAAAAGCACTTATACTAGAGGTATATAAAGTAGAAAGTAAATTTATGATATATATCACTCAAAGGCATATTCTTTATGTTCCTATTTATCTTAGTTTAGGTGTCTTCTTTTGTAAATTTTACATATTCATTAAATATTTTTAGAATAAACTTACTTTTTCAATAGTTTTTTTTCTATTCTCTGCAGTAAATGGAGGCTGAAGAAAAAGAAAATTTAGTTTCATAATTATAAATTACATGTTTGCATTTTCTGACAATAAAAGAGCAGTTTTTATTACCAACATAATTATACATCGATTAGAATTGCCATTTGAAGCTTAGTTCATTGTTTTAAGAAAAAAGTTAAATTTTAGTTTAAGTCACAATTATCAGTAACTTTAAACACTATCTAATAAAAAACAAAAACATTTTAGTCATTCCATGACTCCTTCAAGGCATATGAAGAAATCAGAGAATTTTTGCTTAGAAGGTAAAAAAGTAAAAAAAAAATATACTCCCAGTGCTTAATCCCATTTCTGCATAAAAAAAATCTATATATTATAGACTCATTTTTTAAAAAAATTTTTGTACATCATTCATTATATACATATTTATATTCATTCATTATAGTGTTTTACATTTTCTTTCACAAGCATTATAACAAATACGATGGGTAAAACACAATGTGCTGAATTAAAGATAGATGAAGTTAACTCTATACACACTGTAGGTGCTGTACTAGTCGCATATTATCACGACAAACAGATGGCTCATTGACAATAATGTGATAATTGATAGTCGTAGATCAATGCAGTGAAGTTTAGGTTAAATAGTCATACCTGCATGTTTATCGTTCTTTTAGAGATAGCTTTGTCGGTTGTCAACCGACAAAGTGTGTGTGAGAGAATTAACTTCATCTTATTTTTAAGTTAACAGTGTTTATAGAGTTAATTTTATCTATCTTTAAGCATTATAACAAATTTAAAACGCTATGGGAACTTAATAAAAATTAATATACAGCCAAAATGCATAATACATGCACCAAACTGTGCATTTTTAATATGCTGTATTTACCCATATAAGCTCTTCCCCTGATTCCCTATTTTTTTTTAATTCAACATTTTCTTAAATTTTCATATTAGCAATTTATGAGATGTCAGACATATGTGACAGGCAGTATTTTCTGAAATGATCAAAAATGGGAAAAGTAATAAATTAGAGAAAGGGAAGCTGAAGCTCATAAGTATTAAAAAAAAATCTTAGAAGTTTAAAGAATGTGCATTAACCTAATTTTCTGCATCAAATTATAATATGAAATTTATGAAGTTCCAAAAGAAGTCAATGAAAAACATAGGGATATTTTAGATTTAACATTTTTTGCATTTAGATTTAATTAATTATTAACTTTACAAATTTGCACCTTTCACTTAGAAATTTATATTCTCTTTTTCCTAAGCTGATTAAACAAGGTTCAATAGTAAAGAAGTATAATCTGCTTAAAACATATGAAACTGAAGAGAAATGGGTGCATACAATATATTTATTATATTTTCATATAATTCTTTTTAATATAAACTTACAGAACCAGTCAGCATGTCATATGTTAAGGCCCCAAGACTCCACCAATCAACTGCTCTTCCATGTCCACTGCGCATTAAAATTTCTGGAGCCCTTTGAAAAAGATACCCATTAACTTGAAACATAAATAAAAATTTAATTAAGAAAAATATTATTCTATGTCCAGTAATTTCAGGGATATTCTGTAACCTAAAATTTACTTTCATTGTAATAAAGTTCTAAATTATGCTTTGAAATAAATACAATACTTACATATATTCAATTGTTCCACAAAAAGTATGTGTAACTGACCCATCTTGTATGGATTCTTTACAAAGACCAAAATCTGTCAGTTTTACATGTCCTAAAAGAAAATGTTATTCAGTGAATGCAATTATACCTATCAGATGTAATAGTTTTATTGTAAAAATGTAGAAAATATCAAAATGCCTAACAACTGCAGATTACAATATATTGGGTTGTTGCAAATGAAATGGCCATTGAATTACATCAGGTTTCTACCGGTTGTGGAAGAAAGCAAGCGCTGAGGTTTATGCAATTTTTTTATGTCATGTAGCAACGTTGATGCAATCATAGTATTTGTTTCGTTCAACGAGCATTACACATTGAATACTACTGACATCAAGTCAATCATGAAACCCAGTCAATTAAGGTTGCTATACCTTTACGAGTTCAAATTGGGAAATTTGCAGATGCTGCAGTAAAAAACATCAATAAAGCATTCAGTGGAGGAACAACTAATGAGAGATCCACTCGCCGTTGGTTTGCAAAATTTCACTCAGGAGATTTGAGGCTACAAAATGAACCCCGTGGCCATTGTCCTTCCTCCATTGATTCAAATGAATTAAAGGATTTAATTGAATCAGATCCTCAACAAACTGTACGAGAGATCATCCAGACACTAAATGTGCACTTTTCAACTGTTTCACAGCACTTGGCAATAATAGGAAAAGTAAGGAAGCTCAACAAGTGGGTGCATAACAAACTCACTGATGAAAACAAAGCATGGCATTTGGAAGTGTGCTCTTCTCTCTTAAGAAGTAAAGAAGAAAGGTTCCTGCAACGAATTGTGACTGTGGATGAGAAGTGGATATTCTACGACAATCGTACACGTTCGTCGCAGTGGTTGGGAGTGAAAGACGCTACAGGAAGGACTCCAAAGGCACCTTTGCATCCAAAGATGTTGTTTACTGTATGGTGGTGGTCTGCTGGTGTTATTCACTACTCATTCCTTCCCTGAGGTGAAATGATAAATGCAGCTCGATATTGTACAGATATGCGGCAAATGCACGACAAATTGTGCCTTAAGCAACCAGCACTTGTGAATAAACATGGAGTCCTATTGCTTCAGGATAATGTCCGACCACTTACAGTAGTGTCAACCATACAGCAAATCAACAATTTGGGATACGAAATTGTGCCTCATCCTCCGTACTCTCCTGACATTTCCCCAACAGATTGTTATCATTTTTTCTGGCACTCGAGCCATTTTTTGTCCAAGAAATGCTTTGCCAATGACGCATCAATTGATTGGGCAGTGGAGGACTTCATCACTTCCAGAGACAGTGATTTTTACAAACGTGGTATAAATGACCTTGCCACACGTTGGCAACAATGCATTGATGCTGCTGGAGATTGATTAAACAGGTATTCTGCTTCTTTTTATTCTCTTCTTTTTCAATTGTCCTTAAAAACGGCCATTTCACTAGCAACAACCTGATAGTAAAAACTCAATTGCATAACAATTCCAGGGCCAAATTTGAAAAAAAAAAGACTAATTTATTGAATACCCATCCTTTCTATCACAATAATTTTATAGCTTCCCAAAATATTCCAATAAAGACTAGTACTTATTCTGTGTTATGGAACATGAAAGAAATTACCAGTTTTAAAATACTTATTTTGCTTGCACCATATACTGCAGTAATTACAGTTTATGAAGAGTCTGAAGTTTTAATTTAATTGAAGTTGAATAAATCCACAATGCCCACAAGTAAGGAAATGTGTTGGTTTGTTCTGATATTGGGCATTCACCACAAAGGATAGATTTAGTATTAAGAGCAAATGATGAGTAATTCAGCTATAACAATAATAATTGTTTAATATGAAGTTATTTACAAATACTCTCTGCATGAGAATGGCATTGGCTACTGGCTTATGACTTATTAAAAACATCCTTAAGAGGTGTTTAAGTAACACTGCATAAGACTGCATCTTGCAGACATTCTTAACAGAGGAAAACTTCCTGATCTTGGCTACAGGACATCTTGTGATTATCTTCAAGCACCATTCTCCCAGTCCCATGGGACAGTCACTTTACCTTCACCACCAATAATCAGGGGCAATAAAGTTGTTTTACTAATGGCAGCATGAAGCATCAGCTATAAACTGCCTTCATGAGGTGTGTGGGAAAGGAGACATTTTCACAGAAAGAGTTACATTTTGCAGAGAGCAAGGTAAGATAAAATGCATACATAAAAATATAAAAAGATACACCAGAATAGCATCAAAACCCAATGTTGCTTCAAGTTATACTAAGAGGAAGCTATATATTGAATTTGGGGGTTATAGTTCTTATCATTTAGTTCTGTCAAGAACTAAATGATAAGTTCCCATCATTTAGTTCAGACAAAAATAAAGTTATATAACTTTAAATTACAGATAAGTATATAATTTAATAACATAATTCCTTACCTTGTGAATCAAGTAAAATATTTTCAGGCTTTAAATCTCTATAAATAATCCCTTCCTGATGTAAATGTTCTAATGCCAGCAGGATCTCAGATAAATAAAAGCTATAAAATGGTACCAATTATGTAATTTTGATATTTATGTTGTGGAATACAAATTAATTCAACTACACTATACATGTAATTTAACTATAATTACACAATTAAAAGGACCTTGCTCAGAAATTAATTAAAAATAACTTTCAATGACAGAGAATTTTAAGTTATTTTTAACTATAACTATTCTACGATTGAACAGATAATTATTAAAATCTTCAAGCTAAACTGAATCTTTGCACTTACAATCCTCCTGATTATTAAAAATTTCTATATTTCAAACCACTTGAATTTTTAATGCATTAACAGCTAATCCCTTCTACATTTGTTAACTAGATTAATTTCATTCATGGTTTACCATTTATAATTACTACAGACCAGAAGTTAAAGCAAAATGGCTTAAAATGTCTTTACTGACTATTTGCAGCATACATAAAAAAAATGTTTTTTTCTTTAGTATTTTTTCGCTCTGTCTTTCAAATTGACACCCACTGACCAACACTGGTTCTCTTGTTCAGACATGAATTCTTAACGAAAGAAATACCTATTCAACCTCCATAAACCTAAAACTCACCCATCCTAATTCCCCTATCACAACCCCCTACATTCTCAATATTCTAGCAATCCTTTTGAATCCGATCAAGATTTTTGCTCCCTGCCTGACCCTTCTCTGCTTCTTTGTCTCTTGATCCAACTTAATATCTTAAAATAACTAAAAGTTCTCTATTGTTGAGCAACAAAATTTTGAAGTTTATCCTTCAAACTATTTACATCTTAAAAAGGTTTTCAGAAAATTCGGAAGCTTTCAGAACATGGACAGCACTCAGTCTTCAGCAAAGTGACACTATGTGGCAACTATAGTGTAATCCCCCAGTTTATTAGCTTAATTTGTTCCTCCAAAACAGCTTTAAGGTGAAAACTCGTAAAACAAAAATTTCTCATTACTTCCCATGCAATAAATTTTTATTCCAGAGGTCAAAAACTTCTTCCCAAGCATACAAAGTTCACATTAATACATAACAGAATGGTACCTAAGTATGAAAAAAAAATTAATGGACAATTACTGCATTTAAATGAATTTTAGTCATTAGCCTATGCATAAACAAAAGTTAAATCATTCAAATTGTATGGAAAATTCGTACACATTAATAAATGCTTATTACATATTAAAAAAGTAATTTTATGCATTATTGGTTACTTTTTCAAATAAAAAATAAATAAATAATAAATACCTCCTCAAGCGGCTGCTTGCCACAGAGGTCTGACAGGAGCCTGTCAGTTTATATGCCATAGTAGACAAAACTTATTTTTTGCTTATACGAGCTCCTTCTTAAGGTGAGAGCATTTAAAAGAGAAAAAAGCTCATATAAGCAAAAACTGGTTTGTAAATTGTGAAAGAGATATTAATTTGTGCATCTTTATATAAGCAAAAACTTGTAAACTGATTGCTCATATACCAAGGGATTACCATACTGCCTGTGCTTAAATGTTATTTTTTATTAAACAATATTGAAACCTTGATGGAACCTAAAATCATCAATATGTGTGGTGTGCAGCTTACAGCTGACTAAGATAATAATAAGGTCTAATACTAAGATAAATAAAATAAAATAAATACCCCCTCAAGCAGCTGCTTGCCACAGAGGTCTGACAGGAGCCTGTCAGTTTATATGCCATAGTAGAAGGTCTGAGAGGATGGCAGGACCTCAGCAGAAAACAACACGAACATCCATGCCTTACCCGGGGCTCGAACCCAGGTCCCGTAGATCAGTAGCCAAGCGCGCTAACCACTCGGCCATATTACATTAATATTTTCTATCATTGCCAGACACTTTGCTGCACCCACAGTTTAAGAAACACTGCTATAGCTGAAGACTCCCCATACACTGAGTTCATTATAATCACAATGACTAGTGGTATGAAATCAACAGAATGCTTTTTAAGAGAAACAGTGATATAAATTTCACACACAGATACTATACACAGATGGATACATTTTTTTTTTTAAATATAAATAACATACCATGCTGTATCTTCCAGTAAAATACCTTCTCTTTCTAGATGCATGAACAATTCACCTCCACTTAGATACTCTAATATCAGATAGAGTTTTCCTTCAGTTTGGAAGGCATATATTAAATCCACAATAAATGGATGCTGCAAAGAATATTTGTTTACATTTAACAGCATATTTTCTTTAGCATACAAAGATACTCTGTTCATAATTGACGTCACTTTAATAGGAAAAATTCAGATTATTTCAGAATGCTTCATACAGGTTTTTAACCAAAAAAAAAAAGATACAGGATGCTATTAGCAACCAGCTCTCAAATATTGAATATAATATAATCAATATATATTAATCAAATACATAATGCTGAAGACTAGATGTGCATAATGACATAAAAAATAGTTATTTTTTTTCTATATTTCTTCACCTCTGGTCAGCAAAATGACCAAAATTTTAAAACATTTGTACTGCTTAAAAATTAACCACTGAGAAGAAAAAATGGCAACTTTTTTAGTAACAGTATCTCCCCTATCAAGTTGAAAATTTATGTTCTAAATATGAAGTGAGTTAATCCTGCATCCCACTTTTGAAACATCAAATTTTGATCTCTCTCTCCTTTTGGTGATTCTTTGTAAACTACTTTTATTCATTTGCTACATGCAATGCAATTCAATCCTTGTTACACATTCAGTTTCAATCAAAGTGTGACAGGGGTTGGCTCAGTCAGTAGCATCCCAGCCTTATAATCTTTAGTTCTCAGGTTCAAGTCCCACCTGACCAGTGGGTCCCCTTCTCTCAACCTTCTCTAAGACCTTGGGGTCCTTGTAACCTGGCATTTTAGTCCATTGTGAGCAAAAAAAAAAATGCTGCTGAAAAATAAAAAAAAAACATTCAAAATTTTTTAAACAATTCCTACTGAGGCTTCAAATATATATATTTTGCAATGTCTGGGTGCAAAATTTCAGTTGCCATTTTGTCACCATGTGTTCTTAACCATATTTTTTTTCATTTTCTACATTTTTGTCTCCATGGTCATCTTTACCATTTTTGCAAAAATGCAAAGTATTGTCTTTCAACAAAATCAAATAATATCTATTTAATATAGGTAACATCTACAGACCTACATACAATTTTTCCTATACACTAAGATTAACAGTATCAAAATAAACATTTCATCAACTAGCAAGTTATTACTTTTAATGTCTTACTAGGCAAACATTGGCATAAGATTTCAATTGACTGGTGTATCAATGTCACCTTTTCACAAGGAATTTGTGCCTAAAACAACTATATATAGTTCATTACAACGAAAAACATTAATATCAACATCCCTTTTCAATAATGAAAGAAAATTTCTATCAAATTTGGGATATTTCTATTAATGTTTTGTTGAATTGATGGTCAGAGGTTAAAGACAACAAAAATTAAAAATTGTGTCCAAACGTGTTTTTATTAATGCACTTCATTTCTTATGTGTTGATTATTATGAAAACAGACCTCAATGTTGCAACAGCACAGAGTAATGTCTTAAAATGAAAATTTTACCAATAGTAATCTATTATTTTCAAAGTGTCTACTATTAACTGAAAGACATTCAAAGTATAAAACTAGTAGCAGGCATAGCTATCGAAGCAAATTATAATACCACCTAAGCATTCCTCAATGGTATAATTTACAAATAACAAGTTAACTATATATCATCGACTTTACATTGTAAGTTATAACTTCCTTCAATCATGTGTTTTTCATGAAACACATCAACCTGATGAACCTCACTATCCAGTTATATCTGAAAACGACTTCTACTCTTCATCTGAACTACTTTACTTAACATCCCGTTTTCCATCAAGAATGACAACTTCATCTTGATGAATCACTTCAAGTAGATGAAATGAAGACACCTTTATGACTATGATGGTCCACCAATTCACTTTTACTTCATCAGTTTTACTTTATTTACATTATATTTATTATTTTGGGGCTTTTATATTTCAGTTGGCACCATCACATTTCTCTCACCCAAGCCACTAAAGGAGAGTTGTGCATGTGCAATTCCGACTTTTGATTGACAGCCGCTAATGCACGCATAAGGACATGCGCCCTCTTGAGTCATAGCTATTGCGAGCATGCGATCATAAGTTTATGCAAATGCTTTTTCCAGCATGCAACACACATCAATTGCATGCCGCATGTATCCTAAGTGACATTAGGTCACAGAGTCAGTAATGAGATAGTAAGAAGGAAGTCAGTAAGAGGAGTCAGTAGCAAGTCAGTAAGATGTAGTATAGAGTTGTTAGTAGAGATGGAACTAGATGTGAGCTTTTAGTTCATTGCATTCATTTGATTTTTTGGAAATAAACTGTTATATGAAATATTTTGACTTTACCATTTTTTCTCTTGAGCAACAATAATTGAGTTTTATTAAGATTTAACTTGAATAATTTGACAATCTGCTGATTTCTTACTCACAAAGTAATGTCTATATACTTAGTGAACCCTCATTTAACTTTATTTGGCAAGATTAACTGTTTGGCACCCGATGCTATGTGGAAGTTTAGTTTAATTCGGATCATTCAAAAGGTCCAATGTGAAGAAGTTTAACATACTTTTGAAGCATTACATGACCTATTTATTACAATTTTCTACTTTTCAGAATGATATAGTGAGTTTTTATACATTTTTAACTTTATGCTATTATAAAATTTTATCCAGATTAGTCCTGACATATTCAATAACGTGAAATATTTTTTGTTAATATCCTACAATCCAAAACAGTATTAAAACTTCATTTACAAAAACTTTTGCTATCTCTAAGTAAAGCAATTTTTTTTATTTATTAAAAATTGAACATGAAAAAATATTTACTTTCACTGCCTCTAAAATATTACGTTCTGCCTTTGTATGGGCTGTATCCTTTTGATTTCTCACAATAGTTGCCTAGAATGATAAAGAAAATAGTTCAATAAAAACAGATCTGTGGAAGTACAAATAAGTACAGTATTTTTAACATACCAAATCCCCTAAAAAGTATTTTCCATTTGTGAAGCACAACTTAACAAAAAATTCATGCCTGTCTGTTCTTCAGTTCGAAAAGCACGCGATAACACTAGCTGTAAATGGTTTTGCTGATGTAAAAAATGATTACAAATGCCACTTTGATTAAGTGTAGCAGCTAACACAGAACCTTTTGAATGACATATTTGAATACAACTACCATTCACTGAATCTCCTAAATTTATTACACCAAAACACAAAAGTGAAAAATGGAAAGAACTTTCCAGGGGACTTGATAAATTACACAAACTAGCAAATATTACAGCAAAAGGTTTTACTCAAGCAGCAAAAGAAAATCATTTAAGAAATCCTAAAATATATTAATAAGCAGAAGGGGAATTAAAATTATTTACCACACCTTTTTTAATACTTTCATGGCAAATATGCGGCCCAAATCCTTTCCAGAGCATTTTCGAACTTGGAAGACCTATGCAAAATGTTTCACACAATAAAAATATTAAAACATCATGACAGCACAAATAATCTTAGTAATTTAAACTACAAGACTTAAAAACAGAAAATTATTATGAAATTTTAAAGATTAATATGAATTTAATCAAAATTTTATATAATTCTTTTTTATTTTATTCAATACATATGATAGAGTGAACATAAAAATTTATTAGAGCAACATAATTTACACTAATTGTTATTCCACTACAGAAGTTTTACTGGAAGACCACTAAGTTTAAATCAGACTTTCAGCAACAATAATGGAATAATAGCAATGCTTTTAGTGAAGTAGGATTCAAATATGTGCATTGTTCTCTGATAAGTCCCTATGTTAATCCAACATAATGTATCTTATTAATTTGAATAATCTATTAATGAAAAATTTACTAAGCAGATAGAAATGTTATTTCCATGAGCAACGTGGTTCACAGAAGCATGTGAGCAAGGGGCACAGATAATAGGTCATTGTGATTCACAGGGATTTGCAAATGCAACAAGCCTACATGACCCACAAAGTCTACAATCTGCTCAGTTCTAAATTCAGTAGGTTAATAAAAATTGTAAAACCAATAGATAATTCTATTGTGGAAATTTTTGATTCCTCCTTCAGAAGTAATATTCTGGATTGTATATGTGGCCTAATATGGTGTATATGTGGACCTAATATGGCCTAATACTGGTGTCCAGTTTTGATTTTCATGATGCTGGTTTAAACAACCAGCATTATGAAAATCAAAACTGGACACCAGTATTAGGCCAGGTTCTACTCATGAATTGTAAGATGTGCACAATTCTTCACTTACTTATAACCTATACAATTTGACATTTTTGATTTATATTACAAAATATCTTACTTTTCCATATCCACCTTTGCCTAACACTTTTAGTAGGTCAAAATCTTTTGTTCCTGTTTTTTCCTGACCTGGATTCACAGTTAGCTCAGACAACTGCACTTTCTCCACATCTTCCGATCTATAAGTATATATATATAACATATAATAATCTCTGAGTATCAAAACTAAACAATTATCAACATTACAAATATGTCTGCAAAATACATATGGATTACAAGGAGGAGTCAAATAAAATGAATGTAAGTATAGCTTCAAAACATAAACATACCCATTTTTCAATGCAATTAACTGTTGAACATATTCACTCCAGTAACTAACATGTTTTTAAATTCCATCAGAGAAACAAGAGTTTTCATAAAAGAGCATAGCTAATTATGCATCATATCTTGAATTTCTGTATCATCCCCTATATTGCTTTATGATCCATATAGTGCCCATCTTTTGGTATGGTAGTACAGTACTGTGCAAATTAGTTGGGACAATAGAAAAATGCAGTAACAAAGACACAACTAAAATATTTATTTGTTTAATAATGTAGTTAATAGTGAATATGACACCCCTTAGCTTTAATTACTTCTTTCACCCTCTCAACCATTGATGCCACTAGCTTTTCACACATCTTCACTTCAGGGTCGTGGTACCACACTTTCATGACACTTTCTATCATTTTGGTTTTCGTCGTGCAATCCATCTTAGATATGTGCGCTTTAATAATGGCCCACAAATTTTCAATGTGGTTTAGATCGGGTGAATTTCCTGGCCACTCCAATACTTCCAAATGTTGCTGGGTAAAGAAGCTCTTAACAAGCTTAGAATTGTGGCATGGAGCCAGATCCTGTTGAAATACCCCATCACCATTAGGAAACAGCTTCTGCGGTGTTGGGACCATTTTCGCCTCCAAAAGCCTATGTACTTTTTGCTGTCATTCCTTCAATGGGGGAAGCATCTGTAGCCCAGAAGCTGTGAAACATCCCCAAAACATGACCTTGGGTAGGTGTTTGGGGGATTGCTGGATGTGGCAGGATCAAAGAGGTTCTCCAGGCTTCGCTTGTCCCAACTAATTCGCACAGTACTGTAGTTTATCATGCACTATTGCATAAACTGTCTCATGGCTAATGTTCAATTCAGAACAAATTTTATCCACTGTGATGCATTGGTTCTCCTGTGGGCTAACAGGTTTATTACCAGCAATATAATAGCAATTTTTATTTTTTTAAAAACAATTTTTTTTTATTGCACTAAAATTGGATATATATATCCTGGACACTGGAAGGGTTAAATGCAATTCTAGTCTCTGAACATTTCTTAAGTTTCAACTATATAACCTTTATAACAAGGCAATTAAAACTCAATCCAATTTTCCTACATGACTTTGTGTTCCTAATATAACTATCCCATTTATTAATATGCTAGCAGATTTACTTGCATTGTAAGGATTTTGAAATAAATATGCAGTCAAACTTGGTTGTAACGAGCACGGAAATAACGAGATCACAGCTGTTTTTGAAATATTCTTAATGAGAAAAAAGTGTAATGATTTTAATTTATGCATATTCTCATACAATTGCTCACTTTTATAATGAGCATACTACTCAGATAAACCATACAAATTTTGGTAACTATGGAAATATGCAAACATTCTTAATCGCTCGAGTAGTCGAAAATAGTACCCAATTCTTGGAACAGACAATAATGAAATGGGTGACTTAGCTTTTATGAACACCTGATCAGATTACGGGCCAGTTTATGATCTAACCTTGTCTTTGGGGACCATTCCCCACACTACCTACCCCTCCACTGTCTAGTCTCTGGCCCTGCTCCCCCACTTTATCCAAAAACCACCACTACAGTAAAATCAGTTAGATTTTACTGATTACTTAGAGTAAAATCCCTTCCATCAGTAACAAGTTTAGTAGCAAAAGAAAGTGTCTTTAGATTAGTGAAAAAGTCGAAATTATTCACGTCAGAACATGGTGCAAAAAAGTTTTCTTTGTCCTCTTCAACAATATAGACATTGTGGAAGAATAAAGATGTTTACATATTGACACTGGAAAACAAAAATAACTGAAACAAAAAAATTAGAAAGTGGGAGCTTACAAACTTTGATGAAACATTGCACATTAGTCAACTTCTTTAAGGAACTAAGACAAATGAGACTTTTAATGCATTGTGTTTTAAGGGGAAATTTCGGAAATATCAAAGTGAAATCTTTAAAACAAATATCAATTTTAAGATTCATAAATAAAGAGACTAATTGAAATCGTGTTTATTATTAATTAGTAGTGTTTTTAATTATGGAGAAAAAATTATGTTTAGTATTAAGTGTATGGTTTTAAAATTATGGGCAAATTTGTGTTTAATAAATGTATTGTAGTTAATACAAGCATATTAATACAATTAATATGTAGGTATTATATTTTTTTGTCTAATATTTCTATTGTTTTTTGAATCTTTCTTTTTATCACAATATTGAGAATTAAAAAAAAATAGGAGGTAGATTTCTCATCACTGATATAGTGAGTAATATTTATAACAAGGAAGTTTTGTCAGTCCCCTGATGCTTGTTATAACCAAGTTCGACTGTACTTATAAAAATAAATAAATTATCCTCCTCATGCACAAGCTTGCTACAGAGGTCTGACGGGAACCTGTCAGTTTAACATGCCATAGAGAAGATCTGAGGCATTACCAGAAAGACAATATAAACATCCATGCCTTACCTGGGCTTGAACCCAGGTTCCTTTAGTCAGCAGCCAAACATATTATGTCTTCTGGATTATTTAAAGCATAATCAAATACATCATTAATATTGTAATGAATGATGCATGTATCTGCATTATTTATACTCAGCAATGAGAGAAATCAGGATGTTCTCTACCATTTAAGGAGTCAAATGCAGCTGGGAGCTTATTTCCCTTCTCCATTGGTAACTTATGCAAAAATCACAATGTAGCCAAGGCTACACCAGTAAAAGTATGCATGCAAAGTTTCATTCTTCTGTCTTGATTTTTGAGTTACAGCACTGACACACACACACTGCTTTATTTATACGATAATCACTAACATTCCTGTAACTCATTAGAAAACAATCACAAAGTTATAAATGCCCTTATATTTGAAGTATTATCAAATTTGTTTACATGCTGCTATTACAACTTATAAATACAAAGACCTATTGCTCTAGTCCTAAGATCAGAGTCAGAACCAGCTTCAACCTGAATAAAGACAGCACAAGAATACTATCTACTTTCTTGTAACTAATAATGTAAGTCAGATTGTGGCCTAATGAATCTAGCATCATGCATTTTTTAGCCTTTATTCTTGAATGAAAATTGATTAGCATTATCCAAACAAAAGTTTTCGTATTCCATGGCATTTCCTAATGCCAGATATTACATTGTAGAAACTTAATAAATAATCCTTCCAAATAAGTGTGCAAGAAAAAATCGATATATATATATGTTATTATCTGAACACTTATTGCAGACATATCACTGAGTTGCAATGTAAGTTCACCAGACAAAAAAAATTAGTCACTTCTCTAATTTTTTTACTTAATACTGTGCAACACCTCCTTTAGCATGAATTATAGCAGCAATCTAGTTAGGTATGGACTCCAACAGTGGTCGGATATAGTTCATATGAAATCTAGTCCACTCTACCAACAACAGCACTCTTAATTCAGCTAGATTACATGGATGTTTATTTTGATTTTTCATTCTCTGTTTCAAATAGTCAAAGGTTTTTCAATGAGATTTACATCTGGTGACTTTAGGGGCTAGTGTCCAATGTTACCTCATGCTCCTCATTCCAATCACAAACAGTTTTCGTTCTGTGCACCCTGCAGTTGTCATCCTAGAACACCATAATGCCTATATTGTGTTTGTCCATAAGGCAGCACCTGGTCATCTAGAATTGGTATTCTTCATGATTTAAATGGGTTGATACCTCAACTAATGGGCCTACCTCATGGTAGGTAAAGCAATACCAGAACATCACAATCACAGAATCACCTCAGCTTGAATAACTCCTTGGACAGTCAAGATGGAAGGTTTTGTTACTTCTGTGATGCACTTTGCACCTTGTATTGTTGGAATACAGAAACATGACTCACCTGATCAGATAATGGTTTTCCAGTTGTCTGCAGTTCAATGTTTACACACCTAGGCCACTGCAATAGGGATACTTTATGTGTAACTGTAAGCATGGATCTCTTCTGAGGTACTCTGCTCCAAATACCTATAGAATACAGTTCCCTTCACACTGCACCATCTGAAATAAGCTGATGTGGCCCTTCATTGACTGTCTGTATCGATTCCTGTTTGGCTTAAAATCTGTTTAGTCACTAGTTGTGTTACTCATTGGCAGTCCCCCTCTGTGAGTAGACTTGGGGCCACAGCAATGTCTACAATTAGATATCGAATTGGATGTAGCCCACTGTTTGTGCACTTGTTGGACTGTTCATTTTGAAACACTAGCAAATTTGGCTACTTTCTTCACAGCATATCCTTTAGCTCTACCAAACGCAATATCACACTTTTGCCACTCAGTCATGCCTTTCTTCTGACACGACTGAGGGTAAGAACATGTAACTGGAACTCCACTGGGATTGACGACACTGCAGAGCACATCGAAGGTCACACACAACTATATAGTGCTACATACAACAACTTAAAATGTCACAACAGGTGCGAAATCTACAGGTGTATCTAGTCTATGGTGGGAGTGGCTAATTTTCTGTCTAGTGTGCTTATTATTGTTGTTATTAAATATTTGTTTCTAAGCAATGCACATTCACTATAAATTTTTACAATTATCAGAAAAGTGAAATAAAGCTTACTCTAATATAGCATTCACATCTGGATCTCCATTCAATCTCTGCAAAAGAAATATTAAAATACAGTTACATACAATAAATAATGTCACCAAAATACAGTTCCGTATGAAACAAATCAAATTTATATCAACAATTTCACTTTCAAAAATTCAGATGTTCTTAAAACATAATCTTTGTCTTAAGCCAATGAATTGATAAAGCAGATTATAAAAGATGAAGCAAAAAATTTGCTCTGTTAAAATGAAGTGTTCTGATGTTCAATTGAGAATCGGTCAAAAATTTACATTAGGGAATTGATACTTAAAAAGCCAGAGAACAGTTGTCTGTAGTTACCACATGAAAATTTGGAAATTTACACTGAAGTGTATGTCATGGGCTGGTTCCTGCACAGGATGTTGCTAATGAATGGACACTGAGGAAGTGTGGGTCTTGGCAGATCCTCTGTTGGAAGCTGAGTCAACAAGACAGCAGTGTGAGTGGTAGTTCCTTATCAAAACTCTTTTGGAATGAAAGATAGTCACATTGTTCCCTTTTTAGCAGCAGGAAATGGCAAAGAAGAATGTGACTGAAGAATTCAATGTACAAGATGAATGATGTTTTCATGTTTTGTTGTTACTCATTACTGCTTCTTCAGTGACAGAGGCTTGGGTTGTTGGGTTGTTTTACCTCCGAGCGGCACTTTTTTGCACACCATAGGCTAAATGGCCAGGTCACAAGGACCCCGAAGGCTCAGAGAAGGTTGGGGGAGGGGACCCACTGGAACAGTTGTTGGGAGATGGATGGTAGCCTCCCGTCAAGGCCATCCAGCGTGTTCTTTAACGTTGTGTTGTTTTACCTCTGAGCGGCACTTTTTTGCACACCATGGGCTAAATGGCCAGGTCACAAGGGCCCCGAAGGCTCAGAGAAGGTTGGGGGGAGGGGACCCACTGGAACAGCTGTTGGGAGACATGGTAGCCTCCCGTCAAGGCCATCCAGCGTGTTCTTTAATGTGCACAGGGTATGGCTCTCCTGCACACGGGGCCACGGCTTAACGTCCCATCCAACAGATGGCGGCCTTTCCAAGCCCATCGGTGTCCCCTACTGACCGTGGGCAGGGCGGGGAATTTTGCGAAGATAAACTCAACGTTGACCCAGCTGGGACTCGAACCTGGAAACTACAGATTATGAGCCTGGTGCGCTACCGACTGAGCCACCCCCGCCCCCCAGTGACAGAGGCATTCCATTTCCAAAGTTTTAGATAAATAGTACTGGCTTCTTCTGATGTTCCTTCAATTTACATTTTAATTTATAATGTGCAATATCAAATTCCACAATGAGGGTGAAGGAGTAATATCTGTATTACATAAAATTTCTTTGTTAGTGTTAATCAATCAGGTTTTCCATATAACTAAATTAAAAGTGGGTGGGGGCAATGTTTTGGTTTTTAAGAAATCATAAAGGTAAACTGTTTTGTCCTTCTTCCAATCACACATGCTATCTCAATGAAAGGTTTATCATAAGTCAAAATACAAGGCATCATTCATTATGTTGCAAAAATATGGTGCTTTAGACCATTAAATATATAAATGTACTTCTGACAAAATTCTATTAAAAACAAAATGCAACCTCAAATTTCAAACACAATGATTTTAAGACTATTGGTATACATCTTAATTTTTATATCATAATCAAAGATAACATTGATAAAATTAGTAACTGGCTTACAATAAATTGCTGCCTCTCTTTTGAGGGGGCAATCATGTGTGCTTAACCTTTTCAGTACCATACCAACCCAAAACGGCCAAAACTTTAAATGAATTCATGCAATCAATGCTATTCCTTCCTCTTCACTATCTCCTACCTGCAGTTTGGGCTGGTATGGTAGAGAAAGGATTAAGTCACTTGAATGAGACCCATATATATGGTACAGTTTAGGGATCATTGATGTATGGCATTAATTTCAAAAACTATACCTTTTAACTTGCTACCTTAAATTTTGCTAATGACAGAATGTTGACTTTGGTTAATGATTATTAATCACTAAATTTTTAAAAAGAATAAACTTAGAACTTTATTGCTTAAATGGCATTTTAAACAAATACTGACAATCAACTGTCTTTCAAAGTTGGCAAGTTTTAAATTAAAAATTGCTAACACAACTTAGTAGTTGCATTTGTTACACATAGTTCAAAACTTATATTCTTTGGTGATAAAGTTTATTTTTCCTTTTGTTCCATACAGGAAAGTAACCTTACCCACTTACAATTCTGAAATAGGAGTCCCTATCTTCAATACAAAAATTCCCACTGATGTTCATCAGTTCAGCCAATGAAAAATTCAGTCCAACCCACAGATAAGCCATTTCCAATCTTCTACCTTCACTCCCATCTGCTGTCTCCCACATAATCACAAAAGTAAAGTTCAATAGCACAGTAGAAATGGGATTACAAAGCAGAATCAGTAGGTACACCCCATGCTACACTAATATTTAAGACAAAGAAACTCCTATCCAAAAAGAGTTCATTCCCTACTGTCACCCCAAGCCTTTCACTAATGTTCACAGATGTTCTACAGTTCATACACTGTGAAGAAGTAAAATATTTCATCTCTTTAAGTGACTATAATGGTTTACACTTTTACTTAGTAAAAGATCATGCTAATGAATTACAGTAGAAGACATATGGTTCTAGTTTTGCAATACATTTATAAAGATGGAAAACGAGCAAAATTGTTGGAATTATTAAAATCACATGAACTAAATAAATTTAAAAGAAATATGCTTATCTGTGTGTGTGCATGAGAAAAAAGAACTATTAGGGTAGAATTAACATTTGTGTTTGCTTCAATATACACTGCCTGGCCAAATTATTTTGAATGTATCTAATACTCCATCATATATATCATGGTATAGTCCCGAATTTCAAAAATTTCCACTTCAATGCATAGTTCTCCCTGAAATGGGTTTTGAAATACTGCTAGCAATCATCTTGCTCATCTGATGAACTGTAACAGCCATGTTTTGCAGTAAAGTTCGTGCCAACAAATGCTTATCCGTTTTTCAGAGCCTTTTCCCTCCTGAATTTGTTACAAATGGCACACATTTTTGAGATCACTATCATTTTCCAGACTTGGGATATTATACCCTATGATTTCCACTGAGTTCCATCACCTCCATTATGAATGCTTTTGCCAGTCATGCTTCATCCTTGCTCAAAATATAATAATATTAATTCAATTTGTGAAGTAATCTTTACAATGAGTCAGTTATAGAAACAAGTATTCATGCCACACACACCCTTACTTTCTTGCTGCCATTGGGCATGTGGTGCTAATAAAATGAATGTACAATATCACAACCAAGTAAACAATGTGCTGTTCAAATGTCTTATTACAAATGTGAAGTGAAAGTTGTGACCAACAATTTAAAGGTTATGGAGAAAACCAGACAATTATTATATGATAATGGTTAACCCTTGTTTTAAAGTTGTTTCTCTCATTTTCTAAATTTGCTTTAACAAGCTCTCACACCTGAAATCATCAGATAAGTAAAAATTCAGAAGCATTCCAGATACCATCTTTCTGGAGAATGGCTGAAATAATACCTAGAATCTATCGATCTTTAAGAGGGAATATAATATGGAACATCTCTCTCACTTGAAATGATATTTTCACAGAATAAGATGTGATAAAACAGCAGTTTATTTTATCAAAAGACTGGAGAAAAACCAAGAGGAAAAAATTGACATTGCTTTTATTATTCATGAATGCAGCTCAAACAAACAGTGCAAAAATCTCTCATTGGTTGCTCTTGGGATAGACCATGGGTAATCCTTTTTTCATTGGAGAACAATTTTTTTTTAAATTGGAATGAATCTGGAAGTGCGGCTATTTTTCCTTTGCTCCACAAAAACACAAAGTTACCAATGATAACATTTTAGGATAAAAAAGTAACTGCGATTTGTAAACTTTAGAATATACCATTTCCAAGCATACAAATAAGTAAAAAACTACCCCATCAAGCAGTTGCTTGCCAAATAGTTTTTAAAACAGGTTTTTTGGATTTAAACAGTTCTGTATTGATTTACATTTTTAAGTGCTAAATTTCTGCATTCAATAGATAATAAAAAAAAGCTAAGACAATGAGATGAGACTATTGCATTCCTAAGTACTTAACATAACCCTCAACAGTTGTTGCTGTTCATTTGCCATCCATCAGGTTAAACATTTTTACGTGGTCATTTTTTTCTGTGGTTAGTTATGTATTGATTGGAATTTTTACCTGCTAAGGTCATGAGATGAGACTATTGCATTCCAAAGTACTTAAAGCTGAAGTAACTGTGATCCACTGTTGTCATTCAATGGTTAATTATTTTAAGACCTGTTATCAATAGTATTGAAGCAGACTATGAATGTGCAACAGTGAAGGTGTGATTCGCTTACTGCAAGACACACAATATATCATACATAGTGCAATTACAACACAGACTGAAACACAGTGGATTTGAAATGGAGGAGAATTCAGTAGTTTTTGACATGTGTAAAAAAGACATTTTCGTTTTGCATTGGGCGTGGTAATAAATTATCAATATTTGGAGTAGTAAAACTAGTCTTTTTACTACAACAGTGTAGTTTTTTGCAGAAAAAGTAATAAACATAGATGACAATCACAGCATTACCTGTTGACTTTTTGACATTGATAAATCAATAAATAGTTTGCAGAAAAAAAACCCAAAAATCTTGGTGAAGAGTTTAGTCTTTAATTAGTGGAAAAAAAGACAGAGTTGGTACAGTACTCGCAAGTACTAAAGAATGCAATAGTCTTCTCTCACAACCTTAGCACTTAAAAATTCCAATCAATATAGAGCTATTTAACTGAAAAACAAAAACATTGGCCATGGTAAAATGTTTAACCTGCCAGCAGGCCAATGAAAGGCACAGCAGATGTTACTTCAGCTGTAAGCACTAAGGAATGCCATACATACATATACATGCATACAAAATCCTCATGCAGCCATGGGCTATGAAGGTCCATCCAAACTGTAATGTCCTTCTCCAGACACGTCTCTTTAGCGCTACAGCTGCTACATTTGGCCACTCTAGGCCAATTCTAGCAAGGTCCTGTTTGACATTGTCTGTCTATCGCATCCTAGGTCTCCCCCTTTTTCTGATACCCTTAGATACACTGTTCATAATCCTCTTTGCCAATCTGCAGCTATGCATAGGGGCAACATGGCCAAACCAATGCAGTCTCTTTGCACAATATGTTGCTCAAAGGAGGTTGATGACTCCTTCTAACCTTATCATTACTTACAAAGTCAAATCACCTAATGCCCAAGATACTGTGTAAGCATTTAGAATCAAAGGCATCAAGTTTCTTGTTATCCTGCTTACAAAGGGTCCATGTTTTGCTACAGTAACTAACCTTAGAAAGAACCAAACTATTATAGAGCTGAAAATTTAGTCTTAAAAGTCCCAGCGGCAATCCCTATTCTTCTATTTATCTCATGCCGCACATCATCAGTATCTGTTACATATCTCCCAAGATAATTAAACTGAGACACTTGCTCAATAGTACAGCCATTCAAAGCAACTGAAGCACCACCTGCCTGATGTATTTTTTTCACTTTAGTTTTTTCACTGTTTATCAACAAACCTATTCTATTATCAGTCTCATCAACAGCCCTAATGAATGAATTCATCTCATCAACATCATTAGCCAACAAGGCCAAATCATCTGTAGAATCTAAATCAGAAATTTTGAAATCTCTATACCATTTAAGGCCAAAAACTTTCCCTTGCAAAGAATTTTGCATTACATAATCAATAACTAAAGAGATAAGGAGACAAAATGCACCCTTGTCTAACTCCACTAGCAATGCTAAACCAATTGCTGCAAGACGTGTGAACTCTCACACATGACTCAGTGTTATTATAGAGAGTTCTCATTATACTAACTTATCAGGTATTCCATATGATCTAACAATCAACCACAAATTATGTCAATCAACAGAGTCAAAGCCTTTTTGAAATCTATAAGCTAGCAACCACAAGTTTCTGAAACTCTCAACATTTCTCAAGAATCTGCCTCAGTGAAAATATTTGATCAATATATTCCCTACCACTTCTGAATCCACACTGTTCATCACGCAGTTGTCCATCAACCAAATTCTTAATTCTATTAAGTATAACCATGCAAAGAACATTACCTGGAACAGAAAGTAAACTAATTCCCTTATAATTATCACAAGAACTGCAATCACCTTTTTTAAAAATGGGATAATGAAAGCTTTAGTAAAATCCTTAGGAACAATACCTTTATCATAAAAAATATTTAAAATTTCAGACAGCCATATGACAACACAAATGTTCCCAGCTCTAAGAATTTCAGTGGTGATTTCGTCCACCCCTGGGGATTTATGCAGTTTTAATTTAGAGATTGCCAAAGTGACTTTGGAATGTGATATAGGACCATCATTAAACCAACTATCCTTAGTACAATGGGAGTAGAAATAATCACATTATTTAGAACTTCTCAGAAATGCTCAGCTCACCTAGCCATCACACAATCCTTACCTTCAACCACCTTGCCATGTTTATCCCTTAATCCCTGTGTACCTGTCTGTTTCGTCCCACATAAACAATCTGGTAACAACCCCCTGCTGTTGTGCTGTCTAACTGCTTCCTCTGCTTTGTCAGCCAAGCTATCAAGCCAAAGATTCTTATCAGCTGTTAACTGATCCTTTACACATTTATTAAACTCGTAATGCCTTCTGTTAGGACTAGTAGGGTGTTGATTCATATTAATCCTACACTTTCTTCTTTCAGAAATAAGTTCCATAGCCTTATCACTCAAATAATTTTGTTTCCTCTGTTCCCTTTTACCCAAAAGAGTACTGTTGGTTTCAAGAAAAGCCTGTTTAAACTGATCCCATTCTTTCTCAACTTCAGCAATAACCAAACCTCGATTGTCATAATGACTAAGTAGCCTGTCATGGTATGCTTTGTCTATATCTGGATCTTTCAGGCATTCAGTGCTATAGCTAACTTTTTTAACCTTAGCACATTTCTTAAGCTTCAGCTGCAAAACACTCATGACCAGGTAATGGTCAGACCCATTTTCAGCTCCCCTGTATGATCTGGTATTCCTAACTGAACTAGCCCATTTACTCTTAATTAAAATATAATCTATCATATTCCTGTGCAACCCATGTATATTTATAAATGTCCCGGTATTTGTAGTGTGTGTTAGTTATTCCCAAACCATTAAGGTTACTTAGCTGTAGGAGATATTCCCCATTGGAATTGAAACCAATGCCAAAGGGACCAAAAACTCCTGCCCAAAGATTAAAGTCAGTACCAACTTTAGCATTGAAGTTACCTAGCACAAGAGAAATATCTCCTTCACAAAATCCAAAATATCCTGAAGCTGGCTGTAAAATGTATCCTTTTCGTTCTCATCAGAGTCTTATGTGGGGACATAACAACAGATGACATTCAAGTCTTTAATTTTTGTTTCAAATTTTGCTGTAAGAAATCTTTCATTAATGAGGTCGTACATCGGTCAATTCTGATCTATGGGTGAAAAACATACAAAATTATCTCTGATATTTTGTAACATTGAATTAATTCTTATAATTTCATATTATCCACAGAATAGTTAGGCTTAACTAAACTTACATGCTCGTCTACTTCAATTGCGTCTTCAGCAAATTCATCATCTGTATCCTTATCGTTGTCAGGTTCATGAAGTTCCAGGTCAAACACTCCAGCCATTATTTCTGATTCCAGCTTTCCGGTAATATTGAACACTTAAGGGACTACATATGACATGAAGTCGCGAAAATACAACGCAACTTAAAATAGTGTAGTTACATATGGCACAACACGAGGAAATAATCCACTATCCACGTTCAGCGTAAAGCAGGAAAAAACCTAAATGGGGGTACAATTTCACGATTATTGCCAGATTCCTAACTCTTACTCAATAAATATTTCGCATTACCTCGAGCTGTATCTCAGACCAAAACTGTTAGCCATTAGACCCATTGAGGACTGGATTAGACCTGATTTTCGAGCATTCATAAATATCTATATTCTTGACATAGCAACAAAATCTCATAAAATTTAGAAAATTCTAAATCTGTTATAAATTTCTAAATGATGTAATTATATTTATAAATTTTCTCAGTGAATTAGTGTTTATTGGCCGAGTGGTTAGCACGCTTGGCTACTGATCTAAGGGACCTGGGTTCGAGTCCCGAGTAAGGCATGGATATTCGTGTTGTTTTCTGCTGAGGTCCTGCCATCCTCTCAGATCTTCTACTGTGGCATATAAATCTGACAGGCTCCTGTCAGACCTCTGTGGCAAACATTTGCTTGAGAGGGGTATTTATTTATTTATTTATTATTATTATATGTAAAGCTATGCCTTCTGTGTGTTCAACATATTTAAAAAAAATCACTGCATGGAGAGCGGTGGCGCAAGCTCAAAAAACACCATTGATTTATACTAAATATATTGTACGAACAAAGTAGGAAATCCTAAAAATACAACAAAAGTAATGCCTGAAGAAGTTGACCATAAATGTCAAAAGAGTAATACTATTTTTTATAAACAAATTTAGTATATATTTTTTGGAGCAGCCATAATTATGTTCACGTCCCATGGCCGAGTGGGATTAGCGTGCTTGGTTACTGATCTAAGGTACCCGGGTTCTAGCCCGGGTAAGGCATGGATATGTTGTTTTTCTGCTGAAGTCTTCCCAGCTTCAAAGACTTTCTACTATGACTGACAGGCTCTTGTCAGACTTCTGCAACAAGCAGCTGCTTCGGGGGAGGGGGCGTACTTATATTTATTTATATTTCTGTAAAGAATGAAATACTCTTTAGCAGTCCGTGAACTTCATAATGTGATTTGCATCAAAAATCTGAACACTGTAGCGAACGAAATGCCATCGCTGTCATAGCTTTCTTGATGACCGCAGGGGGCATGATACCTTCACAGTCGGCTCCAACGTCTAGAACGGCAAACGGCTCAGATGCTCCCTCCTGATCTCCAAGCGTGTCAAGCACAACTTCGACTCGCACAACTTACGATTTCCGAGTATAAACTCATTCAATCATAACTGTTAAAAATGCAATATCAATTTGATCAATAGTTCATAAACGAAAATCTTAATGCAATTAGTGATGAATTAATTGACATCAGGATATCGTTGGATCACGTTAAAGCGCGCAAAACAGCAGCTTTTTGTCACTATTCACTTAGCTGGGACCGATGTCTTACGGTAGCTACTGCTCACAGCGTGCAGCAGGGAAACGAAAGTTTCGCGGCATAAACAAATCCTTTTCTGTCGCAAATCGATATCTTCATGAAATTTGAATACTTCTTTTCACCATTGTAATTAACTCTGCACAGCGAATTTTGGGTTATTTTATCTATGAGCGGCACTGTTTTACGCACCAGGTCACAAGGACACTGAAGTCTAGGAGAAGGTTGGGAGAGGATACCCACTGGAACAGCTGTTGGGAGAGAGATGGTAGTCTCCTGTCATGGCCACCCAGCATGTTCTTTAACGTGCACAAGGTATAGCTCTCCCACGCACGGGACCATCATTTTATATCCCATCCGACGGACAGCGACCTATTCAAGCCCTTCAGTGTCAAGGAATTCAAGGTGTTCAAGGAATTTTGTGGAAATAAATCTCAATGCTCACTCAACTGAGACTCAAACCTAGGAACTGCAGATTACGAGCTTAGTGTGCTAACGACTGTGCCACCCCTTCACTGTGGAATACAGCAGCACGTTGGCTTAGAACTACCATCAAACTACATACACCGCAACTGTCTGAAACCTCATGAAATTTGCTTAAATGAAGATTTGTTTCTAATGCTCTGGCTATACACAGAAGGAAACTGCGTGGCTTATTATCAAAATAGGTAATTTTCGTATATTTTTTCTTCCTACTCTGATTCCTGCAAGGCTCGATTTTTATTCCACCTCGACTTTTTCAGATTTCTTGGGAACTTCTTTTTTCTCCTTTCCTAACAGCTCTTTCCCAACCAGAAATCAAAAAGATATTCCAAACATTAGGTGTCAAGTTGTACTTTTGATAAAGATATGGTGTTCTCTTTTTTGATTAAGAGATGGTGTTCAAATTGGAAGACCTTCTTAACCAGCATTACTCCTCCTCCTAAGTTAGAAAACCTCCACTAGAATAGCAATTCACTCTCTGCTTCATATATTTCAAAAGTGCTGTTGCCAATCTCCTCTTGTGAAACGCAATTTGGTAGCAAGGAACTTGAATTTTGAGCAAATCGCTAATATGCTTTTTAGCTGCGTCAAAATAGTTCCTTAACTCGTGATTTTGTACTAAAACTGCATTTGCATATGTCGTAATTGGAACTACAATGCTTTTCCAAAGAATTCTAGGGACGATTGTAGATGAAAATTGCCTTATTCTTAACAATTCTAGTATTCCTTTGCAGCTTCGTTTTAAGGGATCTGCTCGTGTCGATAAAGAAAATCTTTTCCTGTGTTAAATAACCCTACAAGGTTTTGATTTCTGACGCCAGATTTACTGCATTTGGCACAAACTGAAATCTCCTAATCATCTATGTACAATTGAAGGCTAGTACCGCACTTTTAAATAAAAGTGAAAATAAATACCCCCCTGAAGCAGCTGCTTGCCACAGAGATCTGCGGCCTGTCAGTTTATATGCCATAGTAGAAGGTCTGTGAGGATGGCAGGCCCTCAGCAGAGAAACAATACACACAACCATGCCTTACCCGGGGCTCGAACCCAGGTCCCTTAGATCAGTAGCTGACCGGCCGCTTATGTGGTCGACCTACTGAGCAAACTCTGTGATGTGCCTGGGCGGGTACACTGTGATTCCGTGGGTGGTCTTATTATTCTGGTACGACTGTATAATGTGCTAAAGGGGAACTCGATAGTACATCACCAGCATTTTCTTGCTGACAACTTGAGACCAAATGTAAATTATTACCTCTGTCGGAAGTACTGACTGCATATAAATATTAATTAATCATTTTAAAAATAATTTCGCAGTTAAAGTCATTAAAATTTCGCGTTTTTTGAATAATCAAACTTGCAAGGTTTTTGTAAAATGATATATACGACACAAACCACAATTATAAGACCCCATTGGAATTTCTTGAAAAGTTTACTAAAAATAATAAATTTTGAATCTTAAAGATGGAAGTTTCGTACCAAGGATTGGCAATTAGTCAGTTTGACTGTCACCAACGATTGTCATAGTGAAATTAGAACAAGGCTGTAGAAAGAAAGTTTTGAATAATAACGGTTTTAGTGTAGAGATTTTTTAACTAGTGATAAGGATAGTATAAGAGTAAACAAATTGTTGAAGCGGAATAAGCTTTCGATTCTTGGGGAACTTTAATTTCGTGGTAGGCACTGACCTGAGAAACCCTGTATTTGGCGCTTTTTTCCTGTCTACAATGGCTACAGGACGAACACCTGAATGTGATCGTATCAAAATGCATCAGTCTATGTATAAAGGAAGAACTCCTCCATGGAAAGATACGTTTAGAAAAGTTAGTGTTCATATTTTGTATTTCCAATAATTCCAGTCGTACTTAAAATTAGTTCTATTGTAGATTTGTTTTAATCAGCTTGTAAATTTTGTATAATAAACAAGAGCTTCAGATAGTGAAATACATCTTTATTGAAGTAATCAGTTAATCATGTTTGTATTTAGTAATTAGTTAATCATGTTTGTATTTAGTAATTAGTTAATCATGTTTGTCAGAGTTTTAAAGAATCTCGTGGCAAATATTTGATGTATCAAGTGATATTTTTGTTTAAAAGATCAGGCACATTGTAGAGCATTAGTCATGCATTACAGTGATTATATTGATCATTGTATATATGATTGCAGTTATTATATTACAATATTATATGATTATCACATGAAAATATATCTTATACTTATTTAGCAACTGATGAAATTTTTTTTACCATGGGCAATTATATTTACTATTCAGGGGCATAGCGAAAAGAACTATGGTTGGGGAAGTAGAAATCAAAAATTTTCCAACAACTAGAAATTCAAATTTTTGCCAACTGAGCAAACTTACTTAGATTTCTCCGCTCTGGGGGTAAGGGGGGAGGGGTAAGGCAATTTTCGCAAATCTCTAGCATTTTGCCATTTAACTTCAACAAATTTTGCCAACTAGCCATAATTTCGCAGACATAATTCCAATATTTACATCTCATCTGAATTGTATCAAGTGAGTGTGAATTTTCCCTTGCTTTGGCCAACTCTCCTTAATTTCATGAAATAAATCCCAATCTTTACATCTCTCCTAAATTTGCCAAATCACTTGAAACTTTTCAAACTCCCCAAGATTTTGCCAAGTTTTCTCGATTTTAGTCAACTATCCTGAATTTTGTAAATCCAATCCCAATTGTCACAACTTGATCGTATTTTCCAACTGGATTCCAGTTTTGCCAACTGCCCTACATTTTGTAAGTTTCCTCAATTTGTCCAACACTCCTTAATTTCACAAAACAAATCTCAATTTTCACAACTCGCCTATATTTTACCAAGTGCATTCAAATTTTGCCAACTCGCTGTAAGTTTACAGAAAAGATCGCAATTTTTACATCTCTGAATTTGCCAAATCACTTCGAATTTTATCGTATCTCCTTAATTGCACAAGAAAGGTACAATTTTCATAACTCCCCTGTATTTTACCAAGTGGCTTCGAATTTTGCCAACTCCTCTAAATTTTCCCAATAGTTATTGGTTTTTCCAACTCTTCTTAATTTCACAAAACCAATCGCAATTTTTACAACTCACCTGTATTATACCAAGTGGTTTCCAGTTTTGCCAAGTTCTCTTGATTTTGACAACTCTCCTTAATTTCACAAAAACAATTCCAATTTTCACAAATCGCCCGCATTTTACCCAGTGGATTCGAATTTTGCCAACTGCCCTAGATTTTGCCAAGTTTCCTCGATTTTGCCATTTTGCTACAATTTTACAGAAAAAAAATCCGAATTTTACATCACCTGATTTTTGCAAAGTCACTCTGAATTTTGCCAACTCCCCCAAGATTTGTCAACTCTCCTGGATATTGCGAAGCTGCCTCGATTTTGTCAACGCAATAGTTTTACAGAAAAAAGATTGCAATTTTTACATGTCACCTGAATTTTGTCAACTCTCCACGATTTTGCCAACTACCCCTAGATTTTTCCAACTCGCCATAATTTTCATCATCCTCAAGCAGCCATGGGCTACGGAGGTCCAACCAGACCGTGCAATTTAGTTCTCCAAGCAAGTCTATCCTGAGCTACATCTACTGCATCTGGCCATTGCACACCAATTCTAACTAGGTCCTTTTTGACATTATCTGCCCACCGCATCCTAGATCTCCCTTCTTTCTGAGTCCTTTAGGCACACTGTTCATAACCCTATTCGCCAATCTATAATTATTCATACGGGCAACATGGCCAACATCTCACCTGAATATTGCCAACTCCCCACGATTTTGCCAATTCCCTAAGTTTGCCAACTCACTATAATTTTACAGAAAAAAATGAATGAAAAGCTGAATGTTGAAAATAATGAAAAAAAAAAGCCTTTTTTTTTTCAGTATTTTAGGTGATGTTAGAAAGCAATTCAGTCTAATTATACAGCTGTTATATAATACAGTCATTTCTGCTATAATACCTGTTTTTATTATATGATTTGGATTATAACATGAATACAATGATCTCTAATTTCTAGAAGTGCTTTGAAAGATTAAGAAGCAGCCGACATAGACTTCTTGAGCAGTTTCGTGGCTTATCTACCCAAACAGAATTGAAAAATGATGTCATTGAAGCCTTAATGGCTGAAGAATGGAAAAGTCTTTGCTCTTTCAAAAATGATTTCCCTAGTTTGCTAAAAAATGATGCAAATAGCAAGGTAAAATGTTTATTTCGTTATATGTTTTAGTGATATAAACTGGTGTAGTTCTTGTACATTTGCTAATGATTTTAAAAAGAAAGTTTAAATATTCATAATGAGTTTTTCCTCTTAAAGTGCATGTTCTGAAATATAATGTAAGTTTCAAACCAAATCCCTTTTTGACCCTATCTATACAGAAGTATTCTTTATTGTTGTTTAACAAACTGTGCTGCCTCAACAGCTGGTGTATTCCAACAATAACCTTTGTACAACTTCTATTAATCAGCAAAAAGTACAGTATTAGATCAGTAAATCTGTCATTTAAAATTGTATTGATAAAATAATTAAAATAGGAAATTTAGTTGGGTTGTTTTACCTCTGAGCGGCACTTTTTTGCACACCATGGGCTAAATCGCCAGGTCACAAGGACCCCGAAGACTCAGAGAAGGTTGGGGGAGTGGACCAACTGGAACAGCTTTTGGGAGACAGATGGTAGCCTCCCGTCAAGGCCATCCAGTGTGTTCTTTAACATACACAAGGTATGGCTCTCCCGCACACGGGGCCACAGCTTAATGTCCCATCTGACGCCTTTTCAAGCTCATTGGTGTCCCCTACTGACTGTGGGCAGGGCGGGGAGTTTTGCAGAGATTAGTCTCAATGCCGACCCAGCTGGAATTTGAACCTGGGAACTGCAGATTATGAGCCTGGCATGCTACCGACTGAGCTACCCCCCCCCCCCCCCCAGTGAAATTTAGTGATAAAATCTATTGGTTTTTTGCCCCTAAGAGGCTTCCAGCACCCCTTGCAGGATGTGTAGCATTAGCATCTATGTACCATGCATATCCATCTAAAATTTAATGGTCAGGCTACTTTTGTTCAGTTAAAAAACACAATGATGATGGTCAGTTCAAGATTTTACTGTATTAGGTTACATTTTGGGTCTTTTACATCAAGCAGTACTTTTTTTGCATACAGTTGATTAAATGGCAAGATCACAAGGGCTCAGAAAGTTGGGGAAAGGGGATCCACTGGAGTGTTGTTAGAAAACGGATAGTAGCATCCTGTCAAGACCATCCAACGTGTGTGGGGCGGGGGTGGCTCAGTTGGTAGCGCACCAGGCTCGTAATCTGTAGTTCCCAGGTTCGAGTCCCAGCTGGGTCAGCGTTGAGATTTATCTCCGCAAAATTCCCCGCCCTGTCCACGGTCAGTAGGGGACACCGATGGGCTTGGAAAGGCCGCCGTCCGTCGGAGGGACATTAAACCGTGGCCCCGTGTGCGGGAGAGCCATACCCTGTGCACGTTAAAGAACACGCTGGATGGCCTTGACGGGAGGCTACCATCTGTCTCCCAACAGCTGTTCCAGTGGGTCCCCTCCCCCAACCTTCTCTGAGCCTTCGGGGTCCATGTGACCTGGCCATTTAGCCCATGGTGTGCAAAAAAGTGCCGCTCAGAGGTAAAACAACCCAACCCAACCCTGTGCACATTAAAGAACACGCTGGGTGGCCTTGACGGGAGGCTACCATCTGTCTCCCAACAGCTGTTCCAGTGGGTCCCCTCCCCCAACCTTCTCTGAGCCTTCAGGGTCCATGTGACCTGGCCATTTAGCCCATGGTGTGCAAAAAAGTGCCGCTCAGAAGTAAAACAACCCAACCCATCCAATGTGTTCTTTAACATGCACAGGGTATGGCTCTCCCACACAAAGAGCCACGGCTTAACATCCCATCTGATGGATGACAGCCTTTCCAAGCTCACCGGTGCCCTCTACTGACTGAGGGCAGGGTGGAGAATGTAATTGGCTTGAAATCTATTTGGTATAGGCATTGCCAGTCTTGTCTGCAGTTCACAGGTTTGAGTCCCAGCTGGGTCAGCATTGAGATTTATCTCCGCAAAACTCCCTGCCCTGCCCACTGGCAGTAGGGGACACCAATGGGCTTGGAAAGGCCACCGTCTGTCAGATGGGACGTTAAGCCATGGCCCTGAGTGCGGGAGAGACACACCCTGTACACTTTAAAGAACACGCTGGATGGCCTTGACAGGAGGCTATCATCTGTCTCCCAACAGCTGTTCCAGTGGGTCCCTTCCCCCAACCTTCTCTGAGCTTTCAGAGTCCTTGTGACCTGGCCATTTAGCTCATTGTGTGCAAAAAAAGTACCACTCAGAGGTAAAACAACCCAACTTGGTATAGGCATTGAATAAGCCCAAATTTTTTAGTTGTTATAAAACAATTGCAAATCAGAACAGTAACATGTGCCCAGTTCAGAGCTTGCCAACTACTCTGATTTTTTCGGATTTTCTCTGATTGTTGGTTTAAAATCCAAAAAACTGAATTGGTCATTAAAAATTGGATTTTTATAGATATTTCAGTTTTATCCTTATGAAAATTAATTCCCAAATTTTACAGTATTTTTTCCCTTTGCCAAAAAGAAGAATGTGAATGAAAGGGAAGAATTTTTTTTCCTGATTTGGCTCTTTTACCATACTAAAGGTGCAACTGTGTCCCCATTCTCTAATCTAGTGGTTCTCAACCTTTTATGTTTCATGTACCCCCTGGAAATGTGTATGTAACTAGTGTACCCATTGTATAGATAGATAAAACTATAGTTATAGTATAACAATGGAAATAAAATAAAACATATATATATATAACATACATCTAGTGACTTTTGAGCTCTCGTGGCATACCCCCAAAAAATTTACCGTGTACCCCATGTTGAGAATCCCTACTCTAATCTATGCTTGCTTGTGGGGCTCACCTGCAGCCAGTCAATTAGTGGAAATCTAGTAGACTTCAGCTACCATTTCCAAACAGAATACATGGCAAAGTCCACACCTAAATTTGTTTACAGAGTGGAAAGCTGTTTAAATGTTTCTAAATGGGTAATTTTTGAACATTTACCCAAATCTTCCTGCCTGGGGTGGGAGTGGCTCAATCGGTAGTGCACCATGCTCGTAATCTGTAGTTCCCAGGTTTGACTTCCAACTGGATCAGTGTTGAGATTTATCTCCGCAAAATTCCTCGCCCTGCCCACGGTCAGTAGGGGACACCAATGGGCTTAGAAAGGCCGTCGTCAGTCGGATGGGGTGTTAAGCCGTGGCCCCGTGTGCAGGAGAGCCATACCCTGTGCATGTTAAAGAACACGCTGGATAGCCTTGATGGGAGACTACCATCTGTCTCCCAACAACTGTTCCAGTGGGTCCCCTCCTCCAACCTTCTCTGAGCGTTCGGAGTCCATGTGACCTTCCATTTAGCCCATGGTGTGCAAAAAAGTGCCGCTCAGAGGTAAAACAACCCAACGCATACTAATTGTTTTGAATTACTTAGATTGAAATGCTCTGTTTTTTTTTTTTGGGGGGGGGGGTATGTAACTTCCTGTGCATATCTTTTAGTTACTGAAGGATAAAGTTCTAAAGTTCAGTTGTTTTTCTGCTGAAAAAAGTTGGCCACAATTACATTCATTGTGAGAAATGTGATACTTAAAGGTTAAGGAATGAAATAGAACTGATTTATGAAATGCTATGTGAATATATTTGTAGCATATTTTTTGCAGCTTTATATATATTAATTTTTATAGGATATGGATGATTGTGAAGTCAATGATGTCATCAGCTTTATGGAGGAAATTCAAAAAGAACTCCTTGAAGAAGGTGTGTTACAAAAATATTTCATGTTATAGATTTTTAATGAAACTAATTAATTACAAAGCAGAAAGTGATTTAACTTGTACATTCAAGATATCAATTCATTGTCTAAAGTAATTGAGTGTATAAAAGTTGATTTAAAATTATATTTCAATGCTTTTTTTGCTTCTGTTCTGGTTAATATCATACTCAAAATGAGGGGACTTATCCCACCCATACCCCAGATCTAGCCCTGTGTCTTTGCATTTGAAGTCATGCACAAGCTTGTATTTTCTAGGGATTTCTCTGTCCTATATAAAAATCAAAATCAAGCATTTTAATGTTTGAGAGTTAACAGTGTACTTTTGTAATAATTGGTGTGCAAAAGTTTGTTAAAAGTATTTTTTTACAAATTTTTTGAGGGTGAAATTAATATAAAATTATATATGTGATGATAAATCATATATATAATCATTATATATATAAGAAATGATAATAATTTGTTATAACCTGTGCAGCATTTTGAAGAGTTACTTTATTATCATTAAGGATGAACTGTTATGCTTTTATAATATTTTTCATGTTAAGATGATAAAAATAACACTCTTTTATTCATTTTCAAGGAATTGGATTATTTAATTAAATTTTGCTTTCTTAAATAGAAAAAAAAATATTGGCTGAACATCAAGCATACTTAGAGGCATCACAAGTGCAGTCAGCTGTTGACTGGATGGAGAGAGAAGAAGTGATTTGTCCACTTTGTCAAAAGTAAGTGTGTGAACATTGTAGCTGATTTAAAGAGATATTAAGTTAACTATAAATACTGTAGGTGCTATACCAGTCACATAGTATCACAGCAATCAGCTCATTGACACTAATGGGGTAATTGATGGTTGTAGGTCAGTGCAGTGAAGTTTAGGTTAAATAGTCGTGCCTGCATTTTTCTTCCTTTCATTCCTCTAGAGGTAGCTTCGTCAGTTGTTCAAGGGGGATAATTACGTGTTGTGTGCTGTTCTTGGTAATTGATGTTTTCACAGGTCCAGTATTGTTGGCTCTCACTGGTGATAGAGTTCTTAAGTGCGGTGGTGTTGCACTTTTCTGCCTCTGTGGTATGAGTCACTGAGTGTCATTCTAAACTTCACACACCTATTAGTGTGTTGAGCTAGTTGCCTATACGAGATGTTGGTGACTAGGAATTGTGACGTGTTTCATGCTGTCCGCCTCAGTCTGACAATGTGCCAAAGCAGATGGCACTAAACATATAAGCAACCCGGCAATGACCTGGAATTGTTCTCCTTGAACAACTAACAAAGCTACCTCTAGAACAGTGTCTCGCAAACTTTTTTACTCTGCGGCACACTGAATTTAATTTTTTTTCCACGGCACACTGAATTTAATTTTTTTTTCCGCAGCACACCTAAAAAAGAATAAAAGCAAACTCTATATAATCGTCATTATATTTGCGCTTTGTTGAAGTCATCAGCCTGGTTTTACTTGAAGATTTGCTCTCGTTCTTTAATTCATAACTCAGTGTTTGTTTTAAATATTTGTCCATTCTATGGCTTGAAATAATCAAAAATTAATACCAAAATTTGGAAAAAGCTTGATAAATACTTACAAGATCCCAGTTGATAAAATCTGAAAGATTTTTATTATAGCATGTCGATAACACAAGTCAAGTCAAAATGAAATCTTTGGAATTTGAAATGAAAAAATTTGAAAAAGTGTCAATTTGAAAATCTCTCGCGGTTTGCGAGACACTGCTCTAGAAGAACAAAAGCAAAAAGAGAAATACAGATATGACTATTTATCCTAAATTTCACTGCACTGACCTTTGACCATCAGTTACCCCATTAGTATCAATGAGCCTATTGTTGCGATACCACGTGACTAGTCCAGCACCTACAGTGTTTATAGAGTGAACTTAATCTACTTTAATTCAGCACACTGTGTTTTTATCTTCATTTTTATTTTTTCAATTGTAGATGATTTTCTTGATGTGTATTAAATAGAATTATAAACAACTTCTTAATTATTTAACTGTTGATACTAAAATACCTAGAAGTTATAATAGAGGAAAAATCACAGATAATGTTTTTTCTAAACATGGAATTTATTAAAGTTAGCTGAAAATCTGGGCTTTGCCTTGAGCTGGATATGAATCCACAATCCACAACCTGATAACATGCCAGGCATTCTTATCACTGAAATATCTAATCTCGAGCAACTGGCATGTTATCAAGCTCATGGGTTTGTATTCCATTACATTTAAGGCAAAATTCAATTTTTTTAGATAATTTTTGTGAGTACCTAGAAATTAGCTTTTAAGCAAAGTGTAGAGTTTCAAATAAATGAAAATTTTATAACATTTGCTTATAGAAAAATTTATACTTAATCAGGCCCAGAGGTAAAAAAAAAAATTGAGGGGGGGGGGACAAAGAACACAGTCAAGCTGAAATATGCTGTGGGGGGGGGAGGCAAGAGACTGGATTCTAACCAGAATAACATTCCCCACCCCTACAAGTCTATAAAAAATTTCTTGAAAAATGCATGAAATATAATAAAAATAAATAAATACCCCCTCAAGCAGCTGCTTGCCACAGAGGTCTGACAGGAGCCTGTCAGTTTATATGCCATAGTAGAAGGTCTGTGAGGATGGCAGGACCTCAGCAGAAAAACGACACACACACATCCATGCTTTACCCAGGACTTGAACCCAGGTCCCTTAGATCAGTAGCCAAGCGCGCTAACCACTTGGAGGGGCGGTGGTGGCTCACTCGGTAGCGCGCCAGGCTCTTAATCTGTAGTTCCCAGGTTTGACTCCCAACTGGATCAGTGTTGAGATTTATCTCCGCAAAATTCCTCGCCCTGCCCAAAGTCAGTAGGGGACACCGATGGGCTTGAAAAGGCCGCCGTCCGTCGGATGGGACATTAAGCCGTGGCCCCGTGTGCGGGAGAGCCATACCCTGTGCACGTTAAAGAACACGCTGGATGGCCTCGACGGGAGGCTACCATCTGTCTCCCAACAGCTGTTCCAGTGGGTCCCCTCCCCCAACCTTCTCTGAGCCTTCGGGGCCCTTGTGGCCTGGCCATTTAGCCCATGGTGTGCAAAAAAGTGCCGCTCAGAGGTAAAACAATCCAATCCAAAGCTAACCACTCAGCCATGGGACGGCTGCATGAAATATAAATAAGTTTAATAATAAATAAGTATTCTGAAAGAGGGGATATAGTCCCCCTGCCCCTCTCCCCTAGATTCGACCTCTACAATTATATAATTGATAGTGTAATTCAATTAACACTTAATAACCTAAAAGTTATCTGTCATTGAGCAATAAAAAAAATTTTGCGACATTCAAACCATTTTGCCTTTTAAAAGGTTTTGAGGGAGAAAATGATTTTTTTGGATAAACTTTAAAAATTTTATTGCTGAATAACAGGGAACTTTTAGCTAAAGGACAAATCAGAAATTGTTTCATAATAAAAAAAAGCAGGTTGTGTTTATTTGTTTCACTAAAACTAAAAAGCTTTATAACGTTTATTATAAAATATAAGCATATGCATAACATGTTAAACAATCACATTATTATGTAAAAAATTTAATTTTGATAGTTTTCACAAGAATGAACTTTTTTTTAATAAATCAGGTTTGTGTTTTAAAAATTCATAAAACTGTATACAATTCATGTCAAAGTTGCATTTGGTATAAATGCATGCTTTCAATCTTTAATCAAAATACTCGTTCAGTAGGGGCATTAGATCCAGGGAGACATACGCAAAATTCAACGCTTTTTAAAATGTTTTTAAAAGATACATGCTATCTGTGAAATGTTTAAAATTTTCAACCCGTCTACTGCGCACCAATATTCAGTTTATTATTTTAATTCACAAAAAAAGGACAAAATGGCCATTTTAGGAAAAAAATGTATCTAAATGACAGAGCAGTGAAATAAAGGACATATGGTCACCGTAGTGGAAAATTTAATGGTCATTGCTTATAGATGATATATTACCCAGAAAGAAACTGACCCTGAGAGTTCTGTTGACAAAATAAGCTCTTAAAATTCTGTTCCTCGTAGTGACTTTCATATTCTGAAAGTTTTGCATTGCTGTACATTCTCCAGTCCAAGGAGAATATTAAGGAAAATTTAAGAAAATTGTTGCGGGATTTGTTTTGATGTGCTGATCCGTTCACAAGGAGACTCATCCATCATTCCTGGTTTAGATCCATGGCGTAGATGAAAGGCATCATATAGAATCATCTCTTTAAGGCAGATCTCAATCTCCTCCTGTCTGATGAAGGATTTTCATCTCATCTTTAGTGAAGTCCATTGAATGTCTCTATTCGTATTGTTTCTCTGTGCAGCTGTATCATTACTCCCTAATCTGTGCCAGCTGATCATTTCCAGACAGATCACGACTCATGCATGTCTATTGTTATTAGGGTTGGGCTATTGGGTATTATTATTTAAGGGCTTAAAACTTTTCTTTCATTAGAGTTGAGGGTTGGGTTGTTTTACCTCTGAGTGGCACTTTTTTGCACACCATGGGCTAAATGGCCAGGTCGCATGGACCCCGAAGGCTCACAGAAGATTGGGGGAGGGGACCCACTGGAACAGCTGTTGGGAGACAGATGGTAGCCTCCCGTCAAGGCCATCCAGCGTGTTCTTTAACTTGCACAGGGTATGGCTCTCCCGCACACGGGGCCACGGCTTAACGTCCCATCCGACGGACGGCGGCCTTTCCAAGCCCATCAGTGTCCCCTACTGACTGTGAGCAGGGCAGGGAATTTTGCGGAGATAAATCTCAACGCTGACTCAGCTGGGAATCGAACCTGGGAACTACAGATTACGAGCCTGGTGAGCTACCGACTGAGCCACCCCCGCCCCTAGAGTTGAGGCACTTTTAAATATAATAATTATACACTTTATGTTCCCTACTGTTACGTTATTTATCTTCCACTTGCATTTTGCTTGTCATTTGTTGGCCTATGTCAGTTTTGGTTATGATTGAGTGCAAAATGTAAAAAATATAGTGAATGCTCCTCACTGCAAGTGTTAGCATTTGAAATAACAATGTAAATTTTTTCTTCTCAGGTATCCATTGTTTCAACACCAGTCTGTAATATTCTGCAAATGTGGGATGAGAATCGATACTGAGGTAACTATTGCTAATGAGATAAAAAGGAATTCTGAGTTATTCAAGTTTTCATAAATATGTTTTTTAAACTAAGTTATATATATATACACACAGTCATATCAGAATAATATGACCACTACCATAGTATATGTATGGTAAGTGGTTATATTATTCTGTGTATATCTTGTAATTTCAAAAATTGTTTTATTAGTCATCTATTCTTCTAAAGAAATGCTTTGTGATCAGGGATGGAAAAGTTTCTGAAAACCATAAAGACGTTTTCTACTCCTGTTCGTTGGGGGCAGGGGTGGCTCAGTCGGTAGCATGCCAGGCTCTTAATCTGCAGTTCCCAGGTTTGAGTCCCAGCTGGGTCAGCGTTGAGACTTATCTCCGCAAAACTCCCTGCCCTGCTCACTGTCAGTAGGGGACACCGATGGGCTTGGAAAGGCCACCGTCCGTCGGATGGGACGTTAAGCCGTGGTCCCCGTGTGTGGGAGAGCCATACCCTGTGCACATTAAAGAACATGCTGGATGGCCTTGACAGGAGGCTACCATCTGTCTCCCAACAGCTGTTCCAGTGGGTCCCCTCCCCCAACCTTCTCTGAGCCTTCGGGGTCCATGTGACCTGGCCATTTAGCCCATGGTGTGCAAAAAAAGTGCCGCTCAGAGGTAAAACAACCCAGTAGTCAAGCATACTAAACACTTGGCCAAAAGGACAGTATACTGTTTACAATATCAATTTAAAGTTTGTTTTCAACTTTAATTACTTTATTAACAGCAGAAATTCATACTATCAGAAGATGTGAATAATTAGTGTTTTATTAGTATCCATTCAACCTAAAAAAAAGTTCATTATCTTCAGATACATGAACTGATGGCAAAGCTAAAAAATGATGTTAGAACTACCAACCTGTATTTGTACAGCAACTATGGCTGAGTAGTGCCATCCATTAATCTAAATGTAAAGTGAAGTTCAGATGGTGAGAAAGGTGATTGTACTAACCATATCTTGTGTTTAGACCTCTTATACACCAAAAATAAATTTCTCATGTGGCAATTGGCTTACAGAGACTTAGGAATCTATATAAGAATTAGTTTCCTATCATGATGCTCCACAAAACTCTGCCCCGTCCCCGATCAATAGGTGACACTGATGGGTTCGAAATGGTTGCTGTCTGTCAAATGGAACATTAAGCCATGGCACTGTATGTGGGAGAGACTTACCCTGTGAATGTAAAAAAACATGTTTGATGGGAGGCTACCATCTCTCCTAACAGTTGCCCAGGGGTCCTGCCCCCCAAACCCTCTCTGAGCCTTCGAGGCCTTCTGACCTGGCCAATTAGCTCATTGTATGCGGAAAAGTGCTATTCAGAGGTAAACATATAAAATTACTATAAAACTTCATTACTTCACTCAATAGTCTAAAACTCATATTTAACCATTTGAACTAGTTTAATTATATCTTAAACTGTGGCATATGATACAGAGGTTTTCAGGGCGGGAGTGGCTCAGTCAGTAGCGCTCCAGGCTCGTAATCTGTAGTTCCCAGGTTCGAGTCCTAGCTGGGTCAGCGTTGAGATTTATCTCCGCAAAATTCCCCGCCCTGCCCACGGTCAGTAGGGCACACCGATGGGCTTGGAAAGGCTGCCGCCCATCGGATGGGACAATAAGCCGTGGCCCCATGTGCGGGAGAGCCATACCCTGTGCACGTTAAAGAACACGCTGGATGGCCTTGACGGGTGGCTACCATCTGTCTCCCAACAGCTGTTACAGTGGGTCCCCTCCCCCAACCTTCGCTGAGCCTTCGGGGTCCATGTGACCTGGCCATTTAGCCCATGGTGTGCAAAAAAGTGCCGCTCAGAGGTAAAATAACCCAACACAACAGAGGTTTTCCTGTAGTTAATGTCACTAAATTGCACGTTTTTCTGCTCCTTAAAACTTTTATTACGTCATATTATTCTACTATAAGTAAAAATTTTATGCATCAGATTGCATATTTTTATCATCTTCAAATGAATAATTTTTTCTCTTGTAGCAAGATGGATTAACTCTTAACCATTTGAAAAGTCAGCTGCAACAAGGGCTTGACATCCATAATAACAACTGTTGCAGTTCTCCTGGTTTTTCACTCATTTCTTTGACCGAGATCACCAATTTAGCTATAACATGCCAGGTTAGTACATTTTTATTAAAACAAAAAATGCATTTTTGATGTTTAGTTGTTACAGGGTTGGTCTTTGGATTCCATTGATTAGGGATATTCACTTGTTTAGAAAAAGTAATTTGTTTTATTAATTCCTTCATATTTAGCCCACAGTAATTGTGCAAGTTAAATGGTAGTTTCAGAAGGGGAAAAATGGTGTTTTTTTATTATTTGCACTTGTTTCTGTAATTTTATTGCATCAGTCTACTATGTGCTTGTGTGTTCAAAGCATAAAATAATTATTATTCACAACGTATATTTATAACAATGAATTAATCAATATAGAATAAGTATTAGGTTGTTGCGTATCAAATGGCTGATTTCGCAGATGCATGAAGTTTTCCATGTTTTGAGGACTGGAAATGTTATCAAATGGCACTTGTGATACATTATTATTAAATCATGACGCCAGCTTATGATAACACAATAGTCATTTGGGCAGTAGATTTTGGGTAAGTTGATTGTAAGAGCTTAAAGGGAACAGTGGTCAAATTCATGTTGCTATATGAGTTTAAACTGGGACACAATGCTGCGGAGGCAACTCACAACATAATGCAGCATTTGAGGAAAGCACCGCTAGTGAATGGACAGCACAATGTTGGTTTGAAAATTTTCTATCGGGCAACATCAGTCTTCAAAATATGCCACGGGGTTTACCCAAAGAAGCAATTGAAAACGATCGATTGAAGGTTTTAGTTGAATCCGACACACACCAACTGTATAACATTGCAGGCAAATTAGGCATGCATTATTCAATAGTTGCCTGGCACCTGGAAGCCATTGGGAAACGGAAGCGGAATAAATGGGTTTTGCATGAATTAACAGATACTCACGTCGACTTAAAGTGTGCACTTCCTTTCTCACAAGAAACCAAAGGGATCCGTTTTTGCAAAGAGTTGTAATGTGTGATGAATAATGGATCCTGTATGACAATCGTCGGTGTTCTGCTCGATGGCTGGATGTCATGGTAGCACCCAAACTCATGCCCAGGCCTAATCTTCACCTAAAGAAGGTTATGTTGATATAATCTGTAGCATTGTAGTATATAATGTACAAAGAAGTAACTTAGATTAAATGATTAATAAAGCAAGATGGTGTTAACTACAGCATACTGTCTATTATTTAAGAATAATGGGTGTTATCATGGGTTGAACTTAACTATGCTAATTTAAGATACTGTTATTAAATTGAATTTTTTTTGAACAAGATGCAAAATGATGAATAGTTCACAATTACTGTGATCATTCCTGGAGATGAAATCGTAAGTAGTGGAATTACACTGCTGGCCATTAAAAGTGCAACACCAGGAAGAACTCATCAGATTATCCCGAAATATGCAAGATGAGTATCCCATGGGAGAACGTGTAAATGATTCATGGCGCAGCACATACGCACATCATGTGTGACAGTAATGCCCCCTGGAAGTGGTATAAGAGGAGATTGCAAAGAGCCCGGTGTAACGTGGCGACAAGCTCAGTGAGACATGCATGATGCAGTGCCATACAGGTCCGGCTCCTGGTGTTATGGTATGGGGTGCCATTGGACTCCACTCACACATGCGCCTTGTACGCATTACTGGTACTTTGAACAGCCAGCGTTACATCACTGAGGTGTTGGAGCCTTTGGTCCTACGTTATCTTCAGGGGCTCTCTGGTGCAGTTTACTAACAGGACAATGCCGACCACATGTGGTATGAATCGTCAAACAATTCTTGGATAGTCACCTTGTGACACTTCTGCCTTGACCTGCGTGTTCACTGGATCTATCCCCAATTGAACATGTCTGGTCCATGATCTCATGACAGCTAGCACACCAGTAGCTGCTATAACAGATGAACTTTGGCTACGTATCGAAACTGCATGGACTGACATTCCCCTAACAACATCCGACATCTCATTCTCTCAATGCCGGACCGTGTAGCAGCGGTTATTGCCGCTCATGGTGGCTATACAAGATACTGATCTCTTTGTATTCCACAAGTCTAACCGAGTTGTATTTGTAATCATTTGATATTTGTAGCGTAAGCTATGTATTCACTAAATATGGCTTTGATATCTCTGGTCTTTCCTGGTGTTGCGCTTTTAATGACCTTTTGCTGACACTGCTGTTATTGTAAACCACTTGACCATCATGCTCTACCACGTGAATTTAAGTTTTGCAGCATGAATAGACTCGAGCACAAATTAGAAAGTTACTTTGTTAAGTTTAGCAGTCTGTAATGGAGGAAATAACCACAGCAACCTAGTTTAGAATCTATAGATGTTGGAGAATTGTACAGGAACCTTCAGAAACTAATTTTGTTAACTTTTCTAATGGTTTAGTTCATTTATCGTGTGGAGTATATAAGAGTAACAGCAGTTAATTATCAGAGGTAGTGTTAAGAAATATGTTTCCTATCACACTTGTTACCCAAGTTGAAGAAAGTTTAAATTTCACTCTTAGTTGTACAAATAATAAATTGTTTTCAAACAAATATCAAAATCTTTAATTTGATTTTTATTCATTTAAACACATTTTTTATTTTACAAACTTATATAAAGTAAATATATAAATGTACATATATAAAGTAAATTATCCTTCATAAAGAAAATAATGTCACTAATTCAAGAATGCAAAAAGTGAAAAAAAAATGACTTACCTCTGTATTTATTCATTGTCACTTTCTGATGATAGACACATTTGTTTGCGTAAGACTGGAATTAAATAATTTTCATTGCTTGAAATGTTTTGGCCGTCATGTTTAACACTCCAATGGCGACATGTTCTCTGTGGCATGGGGAACCAAATTATCACTTGTTTCCAATGATTCTGAAGCTTGTTTAGTTTTGACAACGAGCTCTAATCAATTGTTGAGATCCTGCTTTGACTAGATCTTTGTATAATTCTTGATAACGCGCCGTACATGACTTCACGTTTAAACTGCTCAGCTTGTTCGACAATTGAAAATGGCTTTTCAATTTACTAGCCATTTGAAGCCCTTCTTTAATTAAACCTGCAGTGAGTGGACCTCTTCATCACCATCACTTTTTCATCAGGGGGCGGGGGTGGCTCAGTCGGTAGCGTGCCAGGCTTGTAATCTGTAGTTCACAGGTTCGAGTCCCAGCTGGGTCAGCGTTGAGATTTATCTCTGCAAAATTCCCCGCCCTGCCCACGGTCAGTAGGGGACACCGATGGGCTTGGAAAGGCCGCCGTCCGTCGGATGGGACGCTAAGCCGTGGCCCCGTGTGTGGGAGAGCCATACAATGTGCACGTTAAATAACACTCTGGATGGCCTTGACGGGAGGCTACCATCTGTCTCCCAACAGCTGTTCCAGTGGGTCCCCTCCCCCAACCTTCTCTGGGCCTTCGGGGTCCATGTGACCTGGCCATTTAGCCCATGGTGTGCAAAAAAGTGCCGCTCAGAGGTAAAACAACCCAACAACCCTTTTTCATCAGGAGTCTCAAGGACAACTTCTATTATTTCATCTTCTCTAAGAGTTTTGTCAGCCAGCAATTCATCATTATCTGCAAACGATAAATTATCGAATTCTTTTTCCACCAACTGCATGTGCTAAAAGTGATATTAGTATATTCAGTCGTATTTGGGGGTACAGGATCTTTGCCTTTTACACATTCTGGCCAAATAGCTTTCCAGCATGTGTTTAAAGTTGTTGGTTTTAATTCTGATAACGTCAATTTAGCATGTCTGATACAATCTGAACTAGAAAATTTCTTCCACACATCAATAACTGTAGTGTTTTATCCTTATCTAATTTATCCAAAATGTATTGAAATGTTCGTGTTATGTAGTAAGTTTTAAATGTGGCAATTATACCCTGGTCTAGTGGTTGTATTAAGGATGTCGTATTAGGCGGCAGAAAACAAAATTGCAATTTGGGTGTTCCAAACAGGATGGCCAGGCGCATTGTTTGTAATCAATAGCATTTTAAATTCGAGATTTTTTTTCCTTCAAATAACGTTTAATTTCTAGACAAAACATTTATGGAACCGTTCATTACAAATTTCTTTTGTAGCCCAGTCTTTTTTGTTTGCCATCCGGTACACTGGCAATTTATTCAAATCTACACCTTCAATCGATCCCTAAGACACCTGTGGTCTTAGGGATCGATTGATGAGCAGCAGTTTTAAGATACAATCTCCTGAAGTGTTGCTGCAAAATAAAAAGGTCACACAATCCTTAGCTGCTTTAAAGCCACCAACAATTTTTAATGATTTTGCTACATAGGTTCTGCTCGACATTTTTTTTCCCAAGAAAGACCAGTTTCATCTGCATTCCAAACTTGATTGGGAGTGTATCCACCATCTTCAATGATTTGGGCCAATTTTGGACAAAATTCTTTAGCAGCCGGCTCATCTGCAGATGCAACTTCACCTTTTATCTTTACATTATGAAATGCATGTCTTTGAAGAAATCCTGCAAGCCAACCTGTACTTGTAGAAAATTCATAGTTTTTGTATAACTGAGCTGATGTGATTGGTTCCATTTCTTGTATCTGCTTATATATTCGTAATGCTATCTGTTTGTTGGTATTTCTGTCTAGAGGTATTCTTTTGTGCGAGTTGTCTTCTATCCACATTACTAGTGCCTTTTCTACCTTCACTTTTACAATATCTCTCGTGTACAATGACGACTTGGCGCTGAATTTTGTTCCAGAAAGTACAGATTTTCTAATAACATCATCATTTTTCTTGATGGTTCGTAGGGCAGCTTCGTTCAGACCAAAATATTTAATTGTGGATGTTGAACCTTCTCCAGTTGCAAGACGATCTAAAATTTGTATCTTAGTTAGCTTTCCTTTTCTGCTTTTGTATAGTTAAATTATCCGACATTGTGGCAAGGCTTACGAAAAATATTTGAATTGTAGTTAATAAATCAGATGATGAAAAATTGTAAATTACTTGTCAGCAAAATTTAATAAAGTTATATTACACACACAAAACTTCAAAAACAATTTTTTTTTCGATTTCTTCTATTAAACAATTTTTTTTTTCGATTTCTTCTATTAAAAGTTTTTTCATCTAAACACTTCTAACTTTAAACACGAAATGAGAGACTAAGACTAACATATGTATTGAAGATAAAATTGAGGGGAATTCCCGAAACTCAACATTGCCACTTTATTCCGAATGAAGTAGGTTTTGTACAATTTTTCCACAAAATAGAGAATGAAATAGTGAAAACTTGTTGTGTAGTTATGTTAGTGTAGTTTTTATTTTGAAGATTTTAGTGCACAAAATGTGCATCTGTAGTACATTTTCAAAGTTAAAACTACTTCAAAAAATACGATCATAAAAGTGGCATCTTTGTTATAAATGTAAATTCTACGAAATTTTTCTTGAATAGGAATATTTTTTCAGAATTAAATTCAAATGTAGATTTTTAAAAAGGTGCCGTTTGAATTGTGTTAGATCAAAATAAATCGTGTAAAAACAGATTTGGAATTTTTTTCTAAACCATGTTAAATCAAAATCGTGAAAAAAAAAATCCGTGTAAAAACAGAATTGGGGTGTATATGTTTCAAATGAAAACAGTGAAATGGAACTTATATTGTAAACGTTTTTTTTTTAATTTACCCAATGTATTTTTCAGGTTTGTGACTACTTATTCATTGTGGTGTGACATCGAGACTTTCAGCAAATATAGATGAAGATATTATGTGATATATGTTTATGCTCTGCTGTAAATATTGATAGACTCAATCTCTGTAATGATATTTTGTATATAAGTGTTTTCATGTATGTAAATACACATTCCATTTCAAAAACTAAAAATTTCCTGTATAATGCACTATGTGTGTATTATGTGTGTATATATTTGTATGAAAATACTAAATAGGGATATGCCAGTGTCTGTTTGTTTGTGAACATCAGATGTCCTGCAAGAATTTGGCTTTTTACAGATATATGTGAAATATATTTCACCATTCTCCAAGGGGCGGGGGTGGCTCAGTCAGTAGCGCGCCAGGCTCGTAATTTGTAGTTCCCAGGTTCGAGTCACAGCTGGGTCAGCGTTGAGATTTATCTCCGCAAAATTACCTGCCCTGCCCACGGTCAGTAGGGGACACCGATGGGCTTGGAAAGGCCGCCGTCCGTCGGATGGGACGTTAAGCCGTGGCCCTGTGTGCGGGAGAGCCATACCCTGTGCACGTTAAAGAACACACTGGATGGCCTTGACGGGAGGCTATTATCTGTCTCCCAACAGCTGTTCCAGTGGGTCCCCTCCCCCAACCTTCTCTGAGCCTTCGGGGTCCATGTGACCTGGCCATTTAGCCCATGGTGTGCAAAAAAGTGCCACTCAGAGTTAAAACCCAACCATTCTCCAAAAAAAATCTTTTTACTCTTACGAATAATGAAATAATTCTGCATGAATGTTTAAATATAACTTGGTTATTCAGCTTAAGGTTTGCCTGATCAGCAGACCAAATTTACAGGAATCGATTGTTGCATTTTGAGGTCCAGCTTATTGTTTTGTTCAAAAGACTGCAAACCTGATGCCTTCAGTCAGTAGCGTGCGAGGCTTGTAATCTGCAGTTCCCGGGTTCGAGTCCCAGCTGGGTCAGCATTGAGATTTATCTCTGCAAAACTCCCCGCCCTGCCAACAGTCAGTAGGGGACATCGATGGGCTTGGAAACGCCGCCGTCCATTGGGTGGGACATTAAGCCATACCCTGTGCACGTTAAAGAACACACTGGATGGCCATGACAGGAGGCTACCATCTGTCTCCCAACAGCTGTTCCAGTGGGCCCCCTCCCCCAACCTTCTCTGAGCCTATGGGGTCCTTGTGACCTGGCCATTTAACCCATTGTATGCAAAAAAAAGTGCCGCTCAGAGGGAAAACCCAACCCTGTTTTCTTTTTTTTCTAGGATTTTTTATTGGAGTGTTTGCTTCCTTTTTTTTATATTCATTGTTTTCTAGTCTTTGCCACTTGTATTTTAAATTTGGTTGTAGGTTTTGGGGTTTTTTTTAACCCTTTTTATATTTATGTTTGGTACAATATGGCCTCAGTTATTGTTGCACCATAATACTCCAAACAACAAACATCGTGTAAGGTGAATGAGTTGTAAAGTCCAACCCAGCAGGTTGGACCTTCCAACTCAATGATTGAAAAACACTGGCCTAGATACTTTTAAAAACTGGGGTACAGGATCCATAGCCCATTAAACATTAAGCCAATGAAAGAGTATGAACTAGTGCTGCTAATCACATGCGATCTGGTTAAATAGCTTATAATTGGGAATGGTATCATAAAATTTCAGAGCTGCTCAGATATTGATAGGCCACCCTAATAAGAGAAAATGGTATTAAAATTTATAGCTAATCTTGTCAACCAAGTTTTTGTTAATTTAAATAAAATTCAAACTAATTGTTCATAGGTTATTTTTTGTCAGCATGATCTGTAATCAAGGACAATTTCCAGCATGTTCCATTAATTAAATTATTCTGTTATTAAAGTTTATAGTTAACCAATTATTTTGTTGATATAATCCAATTGGAACAAATTGTTCTTAGATTAGAGTTTGATCTATTTAATGTCTAAACAAGAATGAAGGTTTCCAACTTGTTTTTTTAAATTTTTCCAAGCTTAGTGTAATACTTCTTGTTTCAACGATAAAGGTGTTTTATTATGCACTGAAACAATATGTTGCATTTTTTAGATTTCTGCGTTAATGGTTTCGGAAATTAAAAAACCCTTAAATATTGAAGATTCCTTGATTAGCTGATTAAAAGCTAGGCAAATACATATACGTACTAGCTTGCCATGCACTCCCTTGAAAATACTAGTAAATCGGAATGAGGACTAAAAGAAACATTAACTGAATTTTTCAATAAATTTGTTAAACACCACTAAAACGGAAGAGGAAAATGTGAAGCCGAAGTGGTTGAGAAACTACTGATACCATGGGCGTCTGCAGAGGGGGGCAAACGGGGCACTTGCCCTCCCCTGGGATCGAGTAAAAAAATTATAATTGTAACAATTTAAATACATCGTTTTTGTATTGATACAATACTGTATTCTATAATCTACTTGTGAAAAAAAAACCTAAAAAATTAAATAAAAATTTATTGATGTAATTATTTGTCTCCCCCCCCCCCTGGTAAAATTTCTGCTGACGCCCATGATTGATACCTATACTAAAATAAATTTTGTAATGCTCCTGTGATCAACAAAGAGCATGGGTTGGGTTTCATAGGGATAGAGAAATATTTCCCGTATTTCTCTGGGGCGGGGATGGCTCAGTCGGTAGCGCACCAGGCTCGTAATCTGTAGTTCCCAGGTTCGAGTCCCAGCTGGGTCAGCGTTGAGATTTATCTCCGCAAAATTCCCCGCCCTGCCCACGGTCAGTAGGGGACACCGATGGGCTTGGAAAGGCCGCCGTCCGTCGGATGGGACGTTAAGCAGTGGCCCCGTGTGCGGGAGAGCCATACCCTGTGCACGTTAAAGAACACGCTGGATGGCCTTGACGGGAGGCTACCATCCGTCTCCCAACAGTTGTTCCAGTGGGTCCCCTTCCCCAATCTTCTCTGAGCCTTCGGGGTCCATGTGACCTGGCCATTTAGCCCATGGTGTGCAAAAGAGTGCCGCTATTTTTTTTTCTAAATTTCATTTTGAGTATTGAATTTTTTTTTTTCAACCATGGTTCCACAAACATTTATTAGCCTACATGTAGGTAAGTGACGTTTCATTGATGTTTTACACTGAAGTGCCATTGAATTAGGGATAGCACGTTATCCAAATTCAGTCCCGCATTTGTGCGCATGCGTGGCTGAAACTTTGGTCATATATAGCTATCAGCTTTGGCTTCCCTGAGCATTAGTCGTGAGAAGCATAATGGGAAATGCGCTGGATTTTGATACATTTGAAAGAGCAGATCGCAGGTGCCGACAGATGGGACACTATCTCGAAAATTCTCAAAGAACTTGGATTTTCTCTACGAAAGTTTCAAGAGCGCCGGGAATATGAAAATTCTGGCCAAAAAAGCACCATTACCATCTGACCCGCATCGTACGGACCGATAGGGAACATACATTGTCTGAAATTGCCTCTCATCTGAACGTGGGTTCCAGCCAAGAAGGCAGTGCATGAACCTTGCAACGCTCACTTCATCTCGGCTTCGGAAGTCGCTGATCTAAAGGAGTCCCACTTCTAACGGCACGACACCGGGCTCAATGCCTGGGTTAAAGAACATCGAAAATTGGCAACGGATAGCTTGGAGTGATGAATCCCAATTTAAACTTCCCGCCAATGGCAGACGAGGTGTGGTACCAACCCCATGAATCCTGCATGTCAGGTCGGAACAATACAAGCTAGTGGTGGCTCAGTGCAAGCCATCTTCAATTGGACGTCTGTGTGACCTTTGTTATCGAAGGCTCAATGCATCCTGCTATGTAGAACACATGGCTGACAATATATGGTCATGCATCCGAATGAAGATGGGGTCCATCAGCAAGATACTTGTTCATTTCACAGGTGCAGGTTGGCTACTGCATGGTTGCAGGAGCATTCTGCTGACTTTGAAATAATGAATTGTCCACCTAGAAGCCAAGATTTAAATCCCATCGAAAGCCTTTTGAATACCGGTTGAGAAGAGTGTTTGGGCCCGTGTCCCATCAGCGATGGCCTTGAGAGAATTGTGGACAGCTCTGGAGGATGCATGGGTCACTATACCTCTGGAGTTCTTGCCTCGACGTGTGGCAGCCGTTATTAGGGCCAGAGGGGGTCCAACACGTTACTAGGTTGCTATCCCTAATTCAATGTATATATCTTTCAAAGAACTGTTCAGCAAAAGTCAACATACATAGTTAGTAGCAAAAGATTCGATAAATATGAAATCTCAACGCGATAGTTCTAATAATGGTCAATTGAACGTTATAGCATACGTAGGACTGATTCGAGAATTTTCACGCTACTAATAAAATTTTTGTAAGCAGAAAAAAGATTATTCACTGATGTAAAGGGGGTGGAGCACTTGGTAGCTTACAATTTGCAGTTCTCAGGTTCGAGTTCCAGCAGGGCCTCCACTCTCATTGACACCAATGGGTTTGGAAAAGTCACTATGAATTGCGACAGTGAGCTTATAGCCTGTGCACATTCAGGAACACACTGGATGGTCTAAATGAAAGACTTCCACCTGTCTCCTAACAGCTGTCCAGTGGGTCCCTTCAGTCTCCCCTGAGCCTTTGTGAACTAACCGTTTAACCCCATGGTTTACAACAGTAAAGTCACTCAGAGGACGTTGGATTGCATTACCTCTGAGTGGCACTTTTTTTGTACACCATGGGCAGGTCACATCGACCCCAAAGGCTCAGAGGTTAGGGGAGGGGACCCACTTGAACAGCTGTTGGGAGACGGTAGCCTCCCATCAAGAGTGTTCTTTAACGTGCACAGGATATGGCTCTTCCACACACGGAGCCACGGCTTAACATCCCATCCGATGGACAGCGAGCAACCTTTCCGAGCCCATCGGTGTCCCCTAATGACCGTGGGCAGGGTGGGAGAATTTTGCGTAGATAGATCTCAACACTAACCAAGCTGGGACTAGAACCTGGGAACTACAGATTACAAGCCTGGCATGCTACCGACTGAGCATGCTCCACCTCTCTCAGAGGGCGTTATGGCATTCAGGGAAAGTATCAGAAATGCAGTTAACTGAATTGAGTGTTCACAGTATGTAGGTCCAAATAATCACAGTCATTTACATTTTTCACGTTTATCACACAAGGAATATCAGCGTTTATCCACTTGTTTGCTATTAAACTTGGAACTGAGGGTTGGGTTGTTTTACCTCTGAGCGGCACTTTTTTGCACACCATGGGCTAAATGGCCAGGTCACATGGACCCCGAAGGCTCAGAGAAAGTTGGGGGAGGGGACCCACTGGAACAGCTATTGGGAGACAGATGGTAGCCTCCCGTCAAGGCCATCCAGCGTGTTCTTTAACGTGCACAGGGTATGGCTCTCCCGCCCACGGCTTAATGTCCCATCCGACTGACGACGGCCTTTCCAAGCCCATCGGTGTCCCCTACTGACCGTGGGCAGGGCGGGGAATTTTTGCGGAGATAAATCTCAATGCTGACCCAGCTGGGAGTCAAACCTGGGAACTACAGATTACGAGCCTGGCGCGCTACCGACTGAGCCACCCCGCCCCTGGAATTGAGGTAAACATCTACAACATTAAATATAAAAAACATTCAAAGAAATCTCGTAATTTATGTAATATATATCAACTTTGATTTGTGTGTACAATAAAGCTACAAGTCAACCACAGACAAAAATCTTTATTGGACGAAAATGTTTTGCTATGAAATACAAAAATCAGAAGGAAGATCATTTAGGTAGGGACTTAATTCATACGGTCCTTACTACCTGGAATATATTTTTACAATGTTCACATGAACACAGTTTCATTGATTATACATAAGAGATTTAGATGCCTTCCCAACTTTCTGTTTCCCATAAAAACACTTGAAGCTTATTGCCAGTTCATCCCTTCTAGTTATGCCGATCTACATGATTTCTGTGTGTAGGAGCACAATGTTATTTACCTTCCCGTGTTTCACTTTTTACAGCACATAATGCATTTGCATATTTGCACATCTGCTCAACACACAACACACAAAAGGAAGCATTTGTTTGCAAATATAGAATTCTTTACAACCTTGCATTCTCACTTCTATAATATCAACATAGTTGGTTTTAAAAGAACGATAAATCCTAAAATCAATCATAAATATAGCTGCACAGCTAAATCCAATTTCAGGTAAATTTTACAACATTAAAAAAATTAAGACTGTAACTAAATATGCCTTTAACAGCATACAAACCAGAAAAACAAAAGTTTTGATTACAAATACATCTTAACTAGCACCATTTTTAAAGTTGGATACAACTTCAACCAACATGTAAATTTGCTTTCTATCTAAAATGATTGCTATGATCTGAAGTGAAAAAGCTTTTTTATACAAAAATAGCACATAGGAACGAGGAAAAAATATTTCTTTGGACATAAAAGAATTTCGTTATCTCTATAACTATATTAACTAAAAACTAAACATCATTGCTATGGGTACTACTCGAACCTCATCCACAAGTATCAAAAGCAACAATCAAACCTGTACAATACACCTTTATTCCTTATTGGTTATTAAGTGGTCATTCAACACTGTCCATTTTTGGTTTAAAACTAATGCCTCACTGTGAAAGACTACATATATGTGTGAGCATACTATTGATGGTTTTTTTTTTTAATGGATTTTCTTTCTGTCCTTCAATTCCTTTATGTTACAAAATAAGAAGTTAGAAAAACATCAAGAAATTCCACTAAGAGCAATATCAGTTCACTTATATTTTTTCTCTGGGAGTATTCAAATTTTATATTAAGTCTACTATTTCATATATTACAAAGACAGTTTACAACCAATGAAAGTACAGCATCACCAGAAGCTTCATTATATAAACCTTAACTTCATTAACAACAACAATGTAAAAAAAATGTGCTTTTGCACATGAAAAATGCACACCTTCAACACTGGTGGGACATATGCTGATTAGGCAGGGGACTTTGAAGGATGCATGTTTAAAAAAGACAACAGGCAAAGAGAAAAGATAATGCACAAGCATTTTCTTAAAGTCACACCAATCAGCATAAAAAAAGCTTTGGTAAATGTAATCTTTTTTTTCTTAAAAATTTATCTTTTTATACATAAGAAATTTATTTTTGTAAATATTGAACTTGTTATTTTATTGGCTACACAGTTATCAGCTGCGAGCAATGCAGCCAGATATAAGCATAATTGATCACTGTTACCCGATCATTAATTCAGGAGACTTAGCCTGACTAGAACTGATAGTGGACACCCTTCTACTTTGCTATTCACACCATTTCTTGTGTAGAATCTTCTAGCATACTTTAAAGGACATCGAAAGTTTCTGCTATCTGCTTAAGTTCATCTTTGCTCCTCGTTTGAAGCGCACAGGAGTCAGTGGGCGTGTCTGGTGTTAATCTGCTAGAATCTTCTGACGCTGTTTCCCTCGTATTTGCTTCTAAAGTTCCCTTTTCTTCCTCGGGCAAGCTTATTTCTTGCAAAGAATTTACTGGACTGGATTTGGGAACATCTTGTAAACGTGGATCTACTGTTTTTATAGGCCCATTTTTGCTAGCATCTTCTTTTGCAGGTTTTGCTTGTTTTAATAACTGTGATTTAGAAGCGAGTGAACTTTTTGCAGTATCTTTGCCCTTCGCAACTCTATTCTGAACATTGCTCTTCGAAACTTCGCTTCTCGTAGCAGATAAAGAGGTTTTAGTAGTCTTTTCTTCAACTTTGGATACTGCAGTTTTCTTTAATATTACTTCAGTCTTGGGAGCAGTAGGTGCTTTTCTTACTTGAGATGTGGATGGCATTACTCTTCTAGCCGATATCTGTTTATTTACATTATCTTTTACTTCTTTTACATCTTGTTTAGTGCTTGAAGTTTTTGATGTTGAAGGTGTTAGTGGTTTACGAAAGGTGCCCGGAGCTGCCTTTGGTCTGGTGTCTGTTGTGCCACCTGGTGTTGAACTGTTTGCTTTTGAACTTGAAGGTACACCTTTACTAGCTGAAGTTGTCTTACTAGTCGATGGTGCTGATGATGGCCGGATTTGAAGCCTTTGTGCTGAGTCTGTACTGCCTTGTTTCGAAGTACTGCTAACCTGGCCTGAGATATCCCTAGTTCGAGCTGCTGATGCACTCGCTGGACGCATTGTTGAAGGCCTTGTTTTTGAGCCTCCAGGTGGCAGGACGGATTTCTGAACATCTGTTTTAGCAGGAGTTGAGGAAGAGATAGGTTTGCCAAGTGTTTTTGGTATTGTGGTCTGTGTTTTAGGTAGTGGAGGATGTGATGCTCTACTAGCTACACTTGATGTGGATGCCTTCACAGATGAACTGGAAGAAGTATTACTTACTTTAAGAGCTGTAGGTCTTTGTATAGCAGAAACCACAGGTTTTCTTGCAGTACCCACAGGTGCCCCAGACACTGGTCTAGATGGTGCTGACTGTGACAAAAGTGATTTTGTTGAGGTTACAGATTTCTCTCTTCTTTCCTTAACATCTGTCTTCTTTTCCACCACCCCTGCAGGTTTCTTGATTTTGTCTACTGTTCCAGTAAGTCTGGATTTGTTTCGAACATCACTGGCAGTCTTTAATGGCTCTTTCTTAACTTTGGTTTGTAATTGTTGGGCAGATGTTTTTTTATCACTTGATTTCTGCGAACTAGGTGGCGCTTTTGGTTCTGAAGCTTTCTTAGGCTCTGCGGTATTATTACCTTTAATGTAACTCCAGCCACCATCTTTTTCTGAATCTGAGTCAACATCTTCAGTAACACCTTCAGCCTCAGGCACTCCATCAGGAATAGACTGCAGATCAACTGCTACTCCTCCTAGCTGTAAGTCTTCTGTTATAGAATCTGAAGGAGTTGGAGTTGTTGCTTCTAAAAGCTTTGCTTGAACCTCTTCTGGTAATAATGAATCTTTGCTGATGACTTGTTCAGTGACCTGTTTAGAAACATCCTCTACATTCACTGCAATGGAAGACTTGTTAACATCTCCCACAAAGCTGGGAACAGGATCTTGAGAAAGTAAGCTCGAGACTGGTTCTTGAGGAAGTGAACTGGGTACAGACTCTTCAGGTAGTAAGCTGGGGACAGGTTCCTGAGAAAGTAAGCTAGGTGGAGGCTCTTGAGGAAGTAAGCTGAGTGGAGGCTCTTGAGAAAGTAAGCTGAGTGGAGCCTCTTGAGAAAGTAAGCTGAGTGGAGGCTCTTGAGAAAGTAGGCTGAGTTGAGGCTCTTGAGAAAGTAAGCTGAGTTGAGGCTCTTGAGAAAGTAAGCTGAGTTGAGGCTCTTGAGAAAGTAAGCTGAGTTGAGGCTCTTGAGAAAGTAAGCTGAGTTGAGGCTCTTGAGAAAGTAAGCTGAGTGAAGGCTCTTGAGAAAGTAAGCTGAATGGAGGCTCTTGAGGAAGTAAACTGGGAATAGGCTCTTGTGAAAGTAAGCTGGCTGGGGGCTCTTGAGGAAGTAAACTGGGAATAGGCTCTTGTGAAAGTAAGCTGGCTGGAGGTTCTTGAGGAAGTAAACTGGGGACAGGTTCTAGAGGAAGTAAGCTGGGGATAGGCTCTTGAAGAAATAAATTGGGAATAGGTTCTTGAGAAAATAAACTGGGGACAGGCTCTTGAGACAGTAAACTAGAAATAATCGACTCTTGAGGTAATAAGCTGAAATCAGATTCCTTTGATAGGTTCTGACAAGGTATAACAGATTCTTGGAGCGATTCATTTAGAATACACTCTTGAGATAATAAATTGCACACAGCAGATTGGGCTGAATTATCTAGTGATTGTAACTGTGATCCAGAATAATCAGAAGTCTCACCATCAAATAGCTCTTTACTTTGATCTTGAGCAGTATCTGCTTCAGAGAAGCTTTCCCCAGATAAAAATGAAGATACATCTTCCACCACATTTGTGGTAAGCAGTTGCTCTTTTTCCTCTGTTTTTTTCACTTCTTCAACCAATGAATGCAGCTTTTCTGATGTTGACAGAGATTCATCTAGCACTTTATCTCTTTCTGAAATAAGAGAAGTATGTTTTGGTTCTGAGCCAGCAGAATTTTCTGGTGAATTCAAGAGTTCTGTCTTTGGAGCTTCAACAGGCACTTCACGACTTGATATTGCTACGGAATCTTTTAATATTGAAATTTCTTCAGTATCTTGCATATTAGGAGGCTGAACATCCATTTGTAACAAAGTTGCACTTTCATTGGATGGAAAATCTTCCTGGGATAAAACTGACTGAATAGGTTCTAAAGACAATGCATTAAGGGAAAGTTCGGTGGAAGTATTACACACATTTCTAATATGTGACTCCTCAGACATAATCAACTCAAAACTTGGAGCTGAAGGCTTTTGAATATCAGTAACTAATGGTAAATTATACTCGTGATTCGGAATGCTTTCCTGAGCTTGAATATTTTCTGCAAAAGATGTAGGTAACATACTTGGCTCAGGAAACACTTCATGGAATACTGGTGGTGCAACGAAAGGTGGTATGGATTCAAATGGTGAATCACTTGAATGTCGAACATCTTTTATTTCATCACATGTAGCTAATGGCTGTTTAGCCTCAAATGGATTAAAACTATCAATATTCTCTTTAGAAATATTCTGTGCAGTAAAGTCAATTTTCATTTTGAAAGGCTCAGCAAATGGATTAAGCACATGACGTGAACTTGGATGAGTAAAACTCGTGCTTCCAACGAATACCGGAGAACTATCTACAACATCAGATATATTTTCTTCGTGCATGTAGTTTTCAACATTAGAAGTCATGGACAGACTATCTTGTAGTTCTTCAGTTTCATTTGGGATAGCTGTAACATGCTTTACAGCAGTTTCAATTGCATTTGACACAACATCTGTTGCAAGCTCAACAGCTTCTGCATGAGTCAACTTTTCAGCTACCACTTGGCTGTCTAGGGATGCAGATTGCTCACTTGTTACTAAGAAATCACTTTCCCCAAATGCAATTCCTTGAAAACCCTGAGCTTCTAAATGAGACTGAAATTGGAGTAACTGTTCTGTTGTTGGATTCTCTGCAAATTGTTGTGAAGCTACAATTTCATCTATCGGTGGAGTTGGGAGCTCACTTAATGCAGTAGCTTCAGGTGGTATCCCTTCTGCGGATTCATATTTGACTTGATTGAAGTCGTATGCTTCTGAAGTATTTTGATAGAAATCTGAATAACCTTTACTGGAATTAGGAAAGTCAAATTCTTTTGGAAAATTCTTTGGTATTCCTGAGCTTAAATCTAAATTACTAGGTTTTATAATTGTTGGTCCTGTTAACTCACCTTCTATATTAAATTTCTCAGCATTTCCATTGACAATTTGCATATTGTCCCTTTTTAATCCTTGAAGTTGTGGGAAAATAACAGCATAACTGGGTGCACTGGCAATAAGGCTTGGAATATCCCTGAGAAAAACAACAATTGTGGTAATATTGTCACTTGAGCCTTGTTCTTTTGATTGGTGAACTAACTTTGCCGCAATGCTGTCTGTGTCACGAGGATTATCTGTTAGATGTCGATATAGTGCAACAGAAACATCACTTGGGGTCATTCTATCCCACAGACCATCACATGCAAGGACCAAGAAGTCTTCAGTGCCATCAAGGTGTATGGTAGTCACTTCAGGTTCACTGCTCACATAGGGTTTGTGTTCTGGGTCTCCTGGGAAAAGAGAATGGATAAATTTTTAACTGCAATAATAAGCCCATTCAATTATATGTATTCCTTTTTAGCTTAAAATAAATAAATACCCCCTCAAGCAGCTGCTTGCCACAGAGGTCTGACAGGAGCCTGTCAGTTTACATGCCACAGTAGAAGGTCTGAGAGGATGGCAGGATCTCAGCAGAAAAACGACACAAACAGCCATGTCTTACCTGGGGCTCAAACCCAGGTCCCGTAGATCAGTAGCCAAGTGTGCTAACCACTCGGCCACTTAGACAATAATAAATATTTAACTATATAACAGAAAAAAAAATGTAGCATACTAATTTGTTCTTGATAACGTGATTATCGAAAAATAGTAAATAAAATAAAAATAAATACCCCCTCAAGCAGCTGCTTGCCACGGAGGCTGACAGGAGCTCGTCATTTTATACGCCATTGTAGATGGTATGTGAGGATGGCAGGACATCAGCAGTAACCCTTGATTAGTAAGGTAGCATCAGGGAAATTCCAGAGCAATTACTTATTCCTCTAATGATGCAGCAAGTTTTAAAATAGCTTCCATCTTTGACTAACTATCAAGTTATTATATACTAGATTGATCTGCAGAGTAATTTTAAACTGATGCAATTATTTTGTGAACAAAATTGTAAAGTCTGGCTTTACTGTGATCCCATTTCACTAATTATATTCCAGTTCCTCCCCCCCCCCCATGTTTTAAAGGAAACACTAATTTTCGCTCTCGGTTTTGAAAATATGCAAATTTGTAATGTCTGCCACAAATGCCTATGTTTTATTTTCTCCTCTCAAAAATAATCTATTAAATTAGAGTTCATAGAGCTCCAGTTAAAATATATTGTGTCTTACATGAAGTCAATCAAACTTGGAAAAATTTTCTTGAGCCAGGTAGGGTATGAACCTATGACTTTCTGATAACATGCCAGGTGCTCTGGCAGCTGAGCTACTGGCCACCAATCAAGATCTTCATTTAGTAATATGAACAATTCTACCTGAAGTACACAATTAAAATATCCATTGTCAATTAAAGACAAAATCCTGAAGAGATGGTAATATATATCACAAACAAGAATACTCAATTAATAAATTTATCATCTTTCTTTAGAATAAAACATTGATATCAAATTTAAAAGAAATACTGTCTTGAGCTGGGTGGGATATGAACATATGACTCCAATTTTTTATCTAAATTTGATATCAATATTAAGGGTGACCTTATGCCTTTCAACTGAAAAAATACTGGACAAATTTATTAGGAAATTGAATACATTTGTAACACACATTGTGCCATCTTCTTCTCTGCTTTCAAATGACAGGATGTCATTTGAAAGCAGAGAAGTACTGCCTTAAATGATACAGATATTTTAATTTTGTAATGCACGTAGAATTCTTCATATTACTAAATAGAGGAGATCTTGATTGGCAGTAGCTCTGAGCACCTGACACGTTATCGTGAAGTCATGGAGTCATATCTCACCCAACTCAGATTTTTCAAATCCAATATCAATGTTACCAGTGATTTCATAACTTTAAAAATAAATAAAATAAATAAATAAATACCCCCTCAAGCAGCTGCTTGCTACAGAGGTCTGACAGGAGCCTGTCAGTTTATATGCCACAGTAGATTGTTGAGAGGATGGCAGGACCTCAGCAGAAAAACCGACACAAACAGCCATGCCTTACCTGGGGCTCGAACCCAGGTCCTGTAGATCAGTAGCCAAGCGCGCTAACCACTCGGCCACAGCTGAACAAAGAAATTCATTAAGTAATCAAAGAATATCCAATGTCATGGCAGTGCAGATGTAAATTGAAACTCATTGTTGAGCACTTATGAAATTAATGACATTTTCAAATGCTTATTACTTTTAAATTTTACATTTCAAAAATCTGAATTTTAACGTATTTACATCTCTATATAATCTCAATATGTAGAATTTAAGTTTATTTTATGCCAAAAAGCAGTTTTTTAATAGAGCTTAATTTTCTATCCAATAGTAGTTTCGTTTTCTTTTCAGATAGAAGTTGAATCATAATATTTTGTTCAAAAAAATATTTCCGAGAATAACTGCAAGGAAGCATTTGTAATTAAAAGCTATTGATGAAAAAATTGCGGATGTACGAATTGTGCTACTAAGACTTATTAACCTTTTTTATTATCATAAATGACCCAAAATGTCTCAAACTGCTGATGGAAGGTAACGAACAGGGAGGACTAGCATTGTTTGAACAGTCTCGTTTAAAATCTTGACCAGTATGGTAGTGGAAAAGTTAAGTAATTTTTTTACAGATTTCTAACAAATGAAACTGTTTCGTTTCATATTTAAAGAGCTAGAGTCTGAAAAACCAACAGTTATTTTTCAATGATCCAATATTTATAACACTTTATTTTCAAAGTAGAATAATAATATAATAAATTTGGTTGATATTTTGTTTTTAGTCAAACACAGGAACCCGAATTTTCTGTTGTCATACTATTTTGTAGTAGATTCAATATATAAATTTCATTCCTGAAAATATGTGCTTTCATGAATAGTCATAACCAAATGCTGACAAAAGAGCAAATTCCATTAGAGTTACATATACAGGGTACTCCGTAAGTCACTATAAATAGGCAAAGTAATGATATTAAATTGTATGGGTTGTTTTAACTCTGAGCGGCACTTTTTTGCATGCAATGGGCTAAATGGCCAGGTCATGTGATGTCCCCTCATTCACTTTTACTTTACCTTAACCAGTTTTGCTTAATTTACATTATATTTATCATTTTTGGGATTTTTATTTCATTTTTGGCATCACAGCGCTCGTTTCCAAGAGCATAGGAGTTGCACATGCGCAACTCCGAACTTTCGATTGTCACCTGCTAAAGCGTGTGTACAAGGACACGCCCCCTCCGGCGTCATAGCTTGCGTGCTCATCAATTTATGCAAATGTCTACTGGTGCAACAATCACGTGTTGCCAAGTCTGTACGCTTGTTAAAACCGTGACATATTAGTCACAAGAGTCAGTCACGGCAGACTTGAAGTCAGTTGAGTTTTTGAGTCAGAAGTAGTTGAAGGAGAAGAGTTGATAGAGTTGTTTGTTAGTTGTCAGTTTGTAGCGAGATCGAAATGATGTAGTATCTTCTTCATTGAAGTTTGGCGAATGTTTGAAATAATTTTGGAAATAAATTTGTTTGTTATATAAACCTTTTTCGAATCTTTACTACTTTTTTCTCTTGAGCAACGTTAATTGTTTCGATTAGAATTTACATTAGAAGTTTGACAATCATTTAATTTTTTGAATTCTTACTCGTTAAGCAACGCTCGCTGGTATTCGAACCCTAATTGAACTTTATTTTGGCAATTTGTTAATTATTGCCTGACACCTGACTTAACTATCTGGAGCTTCAATAATTATTGGATCAAAGGGTCCAAACTTTAAAAGTATTTTCAATTATTTGGCCCATTAGAGTGGGAGAAAAGAAGTGCCAGAGAGTAATTAAATCTTTGGAGCGTTACAGTCACAAGGACCTCAAAGGCTCAGAAAAGGTTGGGGGAGGGGACCCACTGGAACAGCTGTTGGGAAACAGATGGTAGCCTCCAATCAAGGCCATCCAACATGTTCTTTAATGTGCACAGGGTATGGCCCTCCTGCACATGGGGCCACAGCTTAACATCCCATCTGATGGACAGTGGCCTTTCCAAGCCCATTGGTGTCCCATACTATGCATGAGCAGAGCAGGGGTTGTGCAGAGATAAATCTCAACACTGACCCAGCTGGAACTGGGAACTGCAGATTATGAGCCTGGCACACTATCGACTGAGTCACCCCCGCCACAAACACTGTATGGGTGGAACCTCTTTCTTCTCAGGATTCTGGATAGATGGTTTTCCAATTCCCATCTCCAGTGCAATTTTTTCTTACAGACCAAATAAGGCTAACTTTGCCTTTAGCCAGAACATCCATAGTGTGGTCTTCATCTGTGGTACTACCCAGATAACCTGGTCTAGATTTATCTGTCACCAACCCAGTCTCCTTAATGTCTCTACAGAACATTACTGATGGATATGTGACATGGTTTATCTGGATGCAGCCTGTGAAATTTTTTACATGCTTCTCACAGACATTATCCAGTAACATGAATAAGTACCAATTCCACTTTCTCATGGGGTGAGACAATCGTTCGTCAATCATCAATGTGTAGACTCGTTTGAAAAACAAAGAACACATTATAGCGAACGTGTGGGACACCCATGCATATGTATAAGGACTTATGGGATATCCTATATATTACATAGGTTAATAATTTTATCATTTAATAATCAGCCAAAGTGCTGTATGTATGGTAGTGGGTCGCCAATTCATCCGAGAGTCACAGATTGTTCACCACTAGTTAAGTGAGGAAGTTGAAGATAAAATAGTAAGTGAAGGAAATAATGAAGCAGTGTGAAGTGTAAAAGCTAGTAATAATAAAGCTAAAGCCACAGTAATAATATACAATTCAGTATAGTAATAAATTCACTTATTGTTTCCCATAGAAAGCAATTCTAGTCTTTGATTTTAGTTCTCCTGTGGATTCTGAAATGCAGAAACTGAAAAATATGAGTCAATACAACAGCAAAAAAAAATTTAGATAGCTTTAAATGGAAAAAGAAGCAATTTATCCCACCAGAAAAAAACATACTGTGAAGCTATAGGTAAAAATTAAAGAAAAAAAAATAAATACCCCCTCAAGCAGCTGCTTGCCACAGACGTCTGACAGGAGCCTGTCAGTTTATATGCCATAGTAGAAGGTCTGTGAAGATGGCAGGACCTCAGCAGAAAAACGACACACACACATCCATGCCTTACCCGGGGCTCGAACCCAGGTCCCTTAGATCAGTAGCCAAGCGCGCTAACCACTCGGCCATGGGCTGAATTGATTTTATTACCATCAAGAAAATAAATATTTGCTGCAACAAAAAATACGTTCTTGTCATCTTAAATAATGCATGGTTGAACAATGATGATTTCAACTATATGAAAATGTGTTGTGTAGCATCCACTACCTTCCTCAAAACCTTAACTTAAGCAAGTGTGAAGTTTTCAGCTAAGGTGGTGAGCAAGCGTGAAGTATTCAGCTAAGGTGGTGAGCAAGCGTGAAGTATTCAGCTAAGGTGGTGAGCAAGCGTGAAGTATTCAGCTAAGGTGGTGAGCAAGTGTACCATCTTAGCTGAATTGGCACAAAACCAACAGATCCTATGTTTGAATTCAGGAAGAAGATTGGAATTTTTTTTTTTACATTAGTCAATTATTGAATACTTTCATATTACAGATATTATGCAGTTTCAATAATATTTATTTACCTAAAGCTCTGGAGACGGCCAAAGTTCCATTCACTCTCCATGTTCCTATGTAGAGAACACAGCCTCCTAGATCTTCTATTCTTTTCCTTTCATCCTGAAAATGTTATTTTAATTTGATAACCAATGACAAAAAAACATTGAAGCATTTCTTACTATTACCTCCTGCATAATTGTAATTCTATACCTAAGAATTTCTTTGATCAATCAGTTTTATTCCACTATAATTTGAGATAAACTCTATCCCAATTTGCAACACAAACAAAACAACGGTAAATTACAATATTTAAAAAAAATATTAACCCTTTCAGGACCATAAGGTTTCTAAGAGTAAATATTAGTATGTAAATGTTTATTTTAGTTTGTTTAGACGTAAAATAAATAAAAATCATAAGAAAAATACATAATGTGTAGTTTTTTTTTTGGAATTTTATGGGAAATATTTTTCCCAAAGGACTATAAAGGTAACACAAATTATAGTTAGGCTTATTATGCAATGTCTTTTATTTATTGGTTTATTAGTACAAAATGTTAACTAAAATAATACAAAATTATGAAATAAAATTACTATACAAAATGATGTGCTAATTATGATATTCTGCAAAGCAATTTCTTTTGGTAGTGAGGCAAAGATGGACATTGCACATAGTACATATATTATGCGTCCTGACAGTTCTGTTTTTGTTTTCTAAACGTTCCAATTTACGTAATTGCGTTCGGCATACATTCTATTTTGACATTCTGTATAAAAAATGCAGATATGGTTATAATTAAATACGACAATCACCAATTTTAAAATGGGAAAAATGTTTCCCTTAGTCGTGAAAGGGTTAACAAATATAAAAAGCATTCTGGTTAAATATGAAGTTATGCAGAAATCTTGTATTGTTAATATGAAACAACATATTTTTAGTTATTTCTGAAGTACAAGTTTTTTTAAAAAATAACCTAGTTTATTATTTCTGTATTAGGCCACATCAGTGACTGAGCAGCTAGTTTAATTGGCTGCAAATGGGTTGAATTTATCTCTAAGCAGCACTTTTTTGCCCACAACTGGCTAAATGGCAATGTCACAAGGACCCCAAAGGCTCAGATATGGTTGAGGGAAGAGGAACCCACTGTACAGCTGTTAGGAGAGAGATGGTAGCCTCCCATCAAGCCATCCAGTGTATTCTATACATTGTTATTTTACCTCTGAGTAACATTTTTTGTCCACAATGCGCTAAATGGCCAGGTCAGAATGAGCCCGAGTACTCAGAGAAGGTTGGGAGCAGGGGATCACTGGACAGCTGTGAGGAGACAGGTGGTAGTCTCCTATCAAGGTCATCCAGTGTGTTCTTGAATGAGCACTCCCATACATGAGCCATGCCTTTTTCCCCCATCTGACAGACAGCAGCCTTTTCAAGCCCATCAGTGTCCCCAACTGACCAAGGGCAGGGCTGGGAGTTTGGTGAAGATAAAACTCAATACTGGCTAAGGTGCAACTTGAACCTGGGAACTGCAGATTATGAGCCTGGGTGCACTATTGACTGAGCCATTCCCCATTCCCTGGCTGGAAATTAATCAAGGTTTAAATCTTGAGTAAGGCAGTTTTGTGGCTTTTCTGCTCACGTCTCTGCTACTTTACAGGTCTTTTCTAATATATTTACACTGACAAACTTTAGCCAGACCTCTGTGCCCAGGAGTGTGCTGTCAATCACTTTAAAGAATTAGCTTGCCATACAGAAGCACAAGTAGGTGGAGGTAAAAATTAATTTAGGTTTTTATTGGATTGGATGAGAACCTATTACTTATATTACTCAATTCTTATTAAATACTAAACAATAATTTTGACACAGCTAAATATGAAATATTTAATTTCACGATGAAAGCTGTTACAAGGATTTTAAAAAAATTTCAAATCTTAAGGGTTGGGTTGTTTTACCTCTGAGCGGCACTTTTTTGCACACCATGTGCTAAATGGCCAGGTCACATGGACCCTGAAGGCTCAGAGAAGGTTGGGGGAGGGGACCCACTGGAACAGCTGTTGGGAGACAGATGGTAGTCTCCCGTCAAGGCCATCTAGCGTGTTCTTTAACATGCACAGAGTATGGCTTTCCCGTACACGGGGCCACGGCTTAACGTCCCATCTGACGGACGACAGCCTTTCCAAGCACATCGGTGTCCCCTACAGACTGTGGGCAGGGCGGGAAATTTTGCGGAGATAAATCTCAACGCTGACCCAGCTGGGACTCGAACCTGGGAACTACAGATTATGAGCCTGGCGCGCTACCAACTGAGCCACCCCCGCCCCCCTTCAAATCTTAAGGATTGATGAGTGCATTATGAGATATGGGTGAATTGAACTTATACGCCATAAGGCCTAATATCATTACTTTTCACACCTCTCATAATAATTTACCATAATTATCAAGAATTCTTATAATTATCCTTAGTCTTCAATCACCAAAGGAATCTAGAGTAGAACTTTACCAGTGAACTGTTGGCTGGTACAGCAGCGATGGAGTTCAACTTCAGCATGGCAGTCTCTCCTGTTGATTGATGTTCTTTTGTTGAAGGTGTTGAGACATTCCATAGGCATGCTATAATAAAAGGACTGGTATGCTATGGAATGTCTCAACTCCTTCAACAAAAGAACATCAATCAGCAGGTTGGGTTGTTTTACCTCTGAGTGGCACTTTTTTTGCACACCATGGGCTAAATGGCCAGGTCACATGGACCCCGAAGGCTCAGAGAAGGTTGGGGGAGGGGACCCACTGGATCAGAATCAGAGCTAGAATCAGAGCTTATCGACTGGTGGACTGTGGTTCAAATTCGTATCCAAAAAAATACACCAAGCCTATTGAGCCTAAAGCTCAATCTACTGGTGGACTGGTTCAAATTCGTATCCAAAAAAAAAACACCAAGCCTATCGGTGTCCCCTACTGACCGTGGGTAGGGCGGGGAATTTTTTTCCAACACTGGAACAGCTGTTGGGAGACAGATGGTAGCCTCCCGTCAAGGCCATCCAGTGTGTTCTTTAACGTGCACAGGGTATGGTTCTCCCGCACACGGGGCCACGGCTTAACGTCCCATCCGACGGACGGCGGCCTTTCCAAGCCTATCGGTGTCCCCTACTGACCGTGGGCAGGGCGGGGAATTTTTTTAGGAAGGAGTGGGCAGGTATTAACTAATTAGAAAAAATAAAATTATGATGAAAGAATACTTTGCATTGTGAGAAAATGCCTTTTTGAGCTAAAAAATTAGAATGTTAAAGACAGATTCATACTTTAAAAGATACAACATATGATGGCTTCACCATGAGCAAACACAACAATAAAAAAAAGTCTATTCACATTTACAGAGACTAAAAAACTAGATTACTGATAAAAAATAATCCATACTCATCAATCCCTCCATTACTGATAAAAAATAATCCAATTATTTTTCTCACTTTTCATATCAGGCCACAATGAAATACTGATTGGATAATGGCTGATTTTCTTCTGTAATTAAACTACGCTTAATTTTACTGTTAACAAATGCCCATTCTTTTATCAGGGAAGATGATAATTTCAAGATGTTCACAAATGGAAAGCACTCTACTTAATAAAAGTAGCATAGTGACTCGTTTATTTCCATTCCATTTCAAAGATAACTACTTCCCTGATGAAAAGATCTGTTGAAATTATTGATCCATCTTTTGGATCACATTACAGGAAGAAATGTGTGTGCATATTTTTGAGGGAGTTATGGATGCAATGGCTTAATGATTGCTAAAAACTTTACAGATAGCTAAATGGTGGGAAAGAGTAATTTACAATTCCCCAGAGATTGAAGAAATTTTAAAAAAGTGTCAATCACATTATAGACCTCCAAAACTTTTAAGTCCCAGGCAAGCAACTATGCAGATTTGGGTTGGGTTGTTTTACCTCTGAGCGGCACTTTTTTGCACACCATGGGCTAAATGGCCAGGTTACATGGACCCCGAAGGCTCAGAGAAGGTTGGGACAGGGGACCCACTGGAACAGCTGTTGGGAGACAGATGGTAGCCTCCCGTCAAGGTCATCCAGCGTGTTCTTTAACGTGCACAGGGTATGGCTCTCCCACACACGGGGCCACGGCTTAACGTTCCATCTGATGGACGGCAGCCTTTCCAAGCCCTTCGGTGTCCCCTACTGACTGTGGGCAGGGCGGGGAGTTTTGCGGAGATATCGATCAATTTTAGAGGAAAAATTGTCTTGGTTGGTCGAGTGGGATATGAACCCATGACCTCCTGATAACATGTCAGGTGCTCTGGACCACTGAGCTAATGGCTGCCAATCAAGATCTCCTCTAATTGATGCTATGAACTTTCTATCAGCAGTACGCAATTCTCCGTGTCTCATGAAGGAATTTGCTCCCCAGCTGCTCTCAGCCTCAAGAAACAATGACAATCACGTCATGATGATGGTTAATACATTCTGAGTTACAATTGTTTAAATTAAAGAGATATTTTTTGATGTATTTAATGAATATTAAGAAAGATATCATTCTGAAGTTAACATCGATCAATTTTAGAGGGAAAATTGTTTTGAGCTGGGTGGGATATGAACCCATGACCTCCTGATAACATGTCAGGTGCTCTGGACCACTGAGCTACTGGTCACTGATCAAGGATTGGATTGTTTTACCTCTGAGTGGCGCTTTTTGCACACCATGGGCTAAATGGCCAGGCCACAGGGCCCCGAAGGCTCAGAGAAAGTTGGGGGAGGGGACACACTGGGAACAGCTGTTGGAAGACAGATGGTAACCCCTCATCAAGGTCATCCAGCGTGTTCTTTAACGTGCACAGGGTATGGCTCTCCCACATACGGGGCCACAGCTTAACGTCCCATCTGACGGACGGCGGCCTTTCCAAGCCCATCGGTGTCCCCTACTGACCATGAGCAGGGCAGGGAATTTTGCGGAGATAAATCTCAATGCTGACCCAGCTGGGACTCGAACCTGGGAACTACAGATTACGAGCCTGGTGCGCTACCGACTGAGCCACCCCTGCCCCCATTCACTGATTAAGATCTCTAATTGAATATATAAACTTTCTACCAGCAGTACACAATTCTCTGTGTCTTATGAAAGTATTTGTCCCGGCTGTTCTCAGCTCATAAAATGAACTGAATTTACAACATGGGAAAAAGTTGCATTTCTTTCCATTTCTTAAATTCAGACATGTATGACATTTTTACTAATAAAGCATCTTAAAAAATTCTAAAGATATAATACAAATATTATTTTTTTTTCACTGTTTTTATTTTATTGATACATTTTCATTTGTTTTAATAGTTATTATTTGTGGATTTAAATTTTACACTGAAAAATCATTATGGGTTATGAAAAATTTTTTAGATACGAATTTGAACCACAGTCCACCAGTTGATAAGCTCTGATTAGGAAATTAATAATAAATAATAAATTAATAATAGGAAATTAATAAGCTTCATCTTTATTATACAGTTTGTACTTAACACTAAAATTCAGATTTGCATAAATTATGTCTTAGAAAACAAGTGAGTTACCTACCTCTCTTTCTGGTTTGTGTGGATTCATAACAGCTATTGGTTTCCCTTGCTTCACCAGAATAGCTTGCGAGTCTCCTAACCATGCAATATATAAAGTGTTGTCTCTGATTAATGCATTTACAACTGTACAGCCACTTTTTATGTTCTGAAATATAAAAAAAAAACATTAATACAGTACGAACTACAAATTAAGCATTTTCTATAATAATTAAGAAGCCAGTCTTCATTCAATTAAATATAGTAAACATAACACTTTATTACAGTGGTTATCAATGGGGGCAATATCACCCCTTTGGAGAAGTTCTAAAAATTTGAGGGGGAATTAGAGATTAAATAGAATATTGAATAGTTCTTAAATTTGCATAGTATGTATGTCTTGACAGAAAAGCTTTAGAAATTCATGGATACAGTATCAAAATACTCTAAATTTGCATAAAATATAAAAAAAATCAAATAAATACCCCCTCAAGCAGCTGCTTGCCACAGAGGTCTGACAGGAGCCTGTCAGTTTATATGCCACAGTGGAAGGTCTGAGAGGATGGCAGGACCTCAGCAGAAAAATGACACATACATCCATGCCTTACCTGGGGCTCGAACCCAGGTCCCTTAGATCAGTAGCCAAGCATGCTAACCACTCAGCCATGGGACGAAAAGTGAAAGGGATGTTAGGAAGAGCAAATTGCAAGGGAAGAGGAGTTAGAAAGGGTAAAGGGGTGGGTGGGTCTAAGTTCAAAAAGGTTGGCAATTGCTGGTCAAGTACAACATATTTCTTTTCAAAACAGATTAGTACTCTTACACTAGGTAAGAATATTTTAAGAGCTTTTGCCAAGGCAATGTATTTACAAGATTTAAATATGTTTTTACATCCAAAATAAAATGATCCAGTGCAAAAACAATACATTAAAAAAAACTGGCAAAAACAAATACTGATTTTTTTTTTACTTATAATGAAATGGCTAGGATGCACTTATAATTATCCGAGTTATAGTGACCTATATTCATGAGTTTACAATTGGTCTTTGAAGTATTATCACTATGCAAATTTATATATTCATATTAGAGGTTACTGCATTAAAATATATTACAGTTGTTTTACCTCTGAGTGGCATTTTTTGCACACAATGGGCTAAATGGTCAGGTCACATGAACCCCGAAGGTTCAGAGAAGGCTGGGGGAGGGGACTCGCTGGAACAGCTATTGGGAGACAGATGGTAGCCTCCCATCAAGGCCATCCATTTTCTTCTTAAACGTGCACAGAGTATGGCTCTTCCACATGTGGAGACATGGCTTAATGTCCCATCTGATGAACGACGGCCTTTCCAAGCCCATTTGTGTCCCATACTGTCCTTGGGCAGAGCTGGGGTTTTGAGGAGATAAATCTCAATGCTGACCCAGCTGGGACTCAAAACTGGGAACTGCAGATTATGAGCCTGGCACACTACTGACCCCACCCCATATATTACAGTTAACTCTCAATTATCTGTGGGTGGATTAACCATGGTAAAAAGTAATAAACCATGCATATGTATCCTTTAGTTCTTTTTTATCAAGCAATTTATGCGACGTTTCGTGTCCCTAAACTATTGTACTTTTAATTATGCTCATACTTTTGGATGCATCTGCAGAATGGTAAAATATTGGATGAAATTTTAACTAAATAAATTAAAATTGAATCCATTTTGACTAGTTTTATTTTGCGATTTTGGGTTATCCATGACCATTACCCCCCCCCCCCCCCCCCCCCATTACCCTGATTAATTGAGAGTTAACTGTATTTTAATGTGTTCTTCTTATCTTATCATTAAAGATAATAAAATCAATGAACAATTGGTTAGTCAGTAGTAACACTGGAGATGTCCTGTAGATATAGAACTTGTAAAATATTTAGTAAAAAAAGTGTAGTTTTGCCTTGAGTGGGATTCAAACCAAAGTTTCTCTGTAGCCTACTAACTACTACACTATCAGCAACTGACCTTTACTTCAGTTAATGTGACTTATAGACTTTCTGGCATATTATTTGTTTTACCCATCTCTATGTCAGGGAAATGGAAAACTAAGTTCCCTCCTATGATGGAATTTAACATTTGTCACTCACACTCATGACATTAAATCTAGGTCAGTAGTAATGTTGTTGTTGTTTTACCTCTGAGCGGCACTTTTTTGCACACCATGGGTTAAATGGCCAGGTCACATGGACCCCGAAGGCTCAGAGAAGGTTGGGGGAGGGGATCCACTGGAACAGCTGTTGGGAGACAGATGGTAGCCTCCCATCAAGGCCATCCAGCGTGTTCTTTAACGTGCACAGGGTATCGCTCTCCCGCACACGGCGCTACGGCTTAACGTCCCATCAGACGGACGGCGACCTTTCCAAGCCCATCGGTGTCCCCTACTGACCGTGGGCAGGGCGGGGAATTTTTCGGAGATAAATCTCAACGCTGACCCAGCTGGGACTCGAACCTGGGAACTACAGATTACGAGCCTGGCGCGCTAGCGACTGAGCCACCCCCGCCCCCCAGTAGTAATGTATCACAGATGTCCTGTACACATGGGACTCATTGTCATCATATTAATAAAAAGTAGGTTTGGAAGCATAAATAATAATTATCACTAATTAGGATCTTTCCTAACTAGTATACTAAAAACAATGCTAATCTACTTACTTCTCTGATGGACCTTTCATAAAATTGAACATCTGTTAACTGGAAAGCATCTTTAATTGCAGTTTCTGTATCTGTCAAAAATTTTGGATGCTGAACAATATTAGTGTGTAGGTGAGCAGCTGCAAAGCTGGCTGCATCAACTCCTGCATGACCATCAAACACAGCAAAGTAACTGTGAGGTGGAACATTCTAGAACAAAACCAGAATATACATTAAATGCTCTTGTGAAATCTATATGCTTTGCAAAATATACATGTCACAATTGTATTGTAAGCACCAAAATATTTCATATATCAAAAATAAAACAGAACACTAAAATATTTGTAATTATGTTACCACAATGTACTTAAATTATATAACATACTATTTACAACATTAACTTTTTACGGCAGGCACATTCATTGTTAAATATTTCAGCTTTAATCCTTCTATAAATTATGATGAGTAATTCTGAAAAATCAGCATAGATTTGATTCAGAATTTAATCTTTTGTCTCATTTTTCAAAAAAGAACTTATTTTAAAAATGGACTTCAAATTTAATATTCAATTCACATAACACACTGGTTCTACCTCCAGTGACATTTTTTCATACGAAGTCATAAATGGCCGAGTCAAAGGCCCTGAGAAATCAGAAAAGGTTAGGGAAAGGGGTTGGGTTGTTTTACCCTTGAGCACTATGGGCTAAATGGCCAGGTCACAAGAACCCCGAAGGCTCAGAGAAGGTTGGGGCAGGGGACCCACTGGAACAGCTGTTGGGAGACAGATGTTAGCCTCCCGTCAAGGCCATCCAACGTGTTCTTTAACGTGCACAGGGTATGGCTCTCCTGCACATGGGGCCATGGCTTAATGTCCCATCCGACGGACGGCGGCCTTTCCAAGGCCATTGGTGTCCCTTACTGACCATGGAGAGGGTGGGGAATTTTGTGGAGATAAATCTAAATGCTGACCCAGCTGGGACTCAAACCTGGGAACTACAGATTATTAGCCTGGCACGTAAGGGAAGCGGACATACTGGACAGCTCTTAGGAGACATGGTAGTCTTCTGTCAAGACCATTCAGTGTGTTCTTTAACACACACAGGTTATGGCATATGGGGCCACAGCTTAATGTCCCATCTGATATACAGCGGCCTTTCCAAGCCCTTGGGTGTCCCCTACTGACCAAGGACAGAGTGCAGTTTTGTGAACACAAATCTCAATGCTGGCCTAGGTGGAAATCAAACCTGGGAACTGCAGATTTTGATCTTGGTGTGCGTGGTATTAATTTGCATGGTATTAATTTTTGAAAATCCAAATGAGGGTTATCTAAACCCTCATTTGGAATAACACTTTTACAGAACTAGAATCTATTAAACAGTGGCTAATACACAGCTTACAAAATGATGCAGTTTGTGATGTGCTCTAATGATGTTTAAATATATTTTATTAAATCCATTACAATAAGGGAATTTAAATTTGTAATATAATGTCACAAACAATTACTATTTTAAATAGAATGCTTTTTGATTTAAATCATGGTTTCGTATGACTGTCAATCATCTGCTTTCTGTCACTGTGATTTGTGTTGGTGGTAGTATTTCTAATCAAAAAACAGGTATTAGTAAATAGAGTAAATTTAGTTTTTTCAGAAAATCATTTTTAATTGTTTGCCAAATATTTTACATACATAGGTTTATCACACAGCTTTTACTTCTTTTATGTCACACAGGCTGCTTATATATTACAAGCAAATGCCATTGCTTGCCTCCTGAAAAGGTTACCACCAATGATCTATTACAATACTACTCACTCTTTTCACCACCACAGACCTGCTATGAATTCTCATTCTTTCTGCACCCCCTATGAAGAATAATTTTGTCTATAGATCCTCTCCCCATCATTACCTGATACGTTTCATTTAATTAAGTTGTGTTGGGTTGTTTTACCTCTGAGCAGCACTTTTTTGCACACCATGGGCTAAAAGGCCAGGTCATATGGATCCCGAAGGCTCAGAGAAGGTTGGGGGAGGGGACCCACTGGAACAGCTGTTGGGAGACAGATGGTAGCCTCCCGTCAAGGCCATCCAGCGTGTTCTTTAACGTGCACAGGGTATGACTCTCCCGCACACGAGGCCACGGCTTAACGTCCCATCCGACGAACGGCGGCCTTTCCAAGCCCATCGGTGTCCCCTACTGACAGTGGGCAGGGCGGGGAATTTTGCGGAGATAAATCTCGACGCTGACCCAGCTGGGACTCGAATCTGGGAACTACAGATTACGAGCCTGGCGCACTACCGACTGAGCCACCCTCGCCCCTCGTTTAACTAAAGTATGTATCGTTGCAATGGGGACTACTTATAAATTTCCAGAATGGGTAATATCTATAGTGCCTGTTTCGACATTTTGTAATTTGCAAAATAAATATTTGAGTGGATAAAATTGATGGTCCAGAAATAGTTGTCATTATCAGCCAATCACAAATTGTGATCAGCATGAGACAGCTAGTGTTGACAAGTGAATCGACATAATTCCAGTCAAAAGCAATAAAACTTGATGCAATTATGTAATCACAGTAAATATAAGATTTACTTTAGAACTTTCTAAAATACAACTCACAGGCACCTGTTATTACCTTTGCAGACCCCTAAGGGTTTGGGGACCACAGGTTAGGAACCACTGATATATAAACCATTTCAATGAGAACAAATATAAGGGTACATCAAAACAGAATGGGTCGGGGGTGGCTCAGTCGGTATCGCGCCAGGCTCGTAATCTGTAGTTCCCAGGTTCGAGTCCCAGCTGGGTCAGCGTTGAGATTTATCTCCGCAAAATTCCCCGCCCTGCCCACGGTCAGTAGGGGACACCGATGGGCTTGGAAAGGCCGCCGTCCATCGGATGGGATGTTAAGCCGTGGCCCCGTGTGCGGGAGAGCCATACCCTGAGCACGTTAAAGAACACGCTGGATGGCCTTGACGGGAGGCTACCATCTGTCTCCCAACAGCTGTTCCAGTGGGTTCCCTCCCAACCTTCTCTGAGCCTTCGGGGTCCATGTGACCTGGCCATTTAGCCCATGGTGTGCAAAAAAGTGCCACTCAGAGGTAACACAACCCAACCCAACTCAAAACAGAATAGTGAAGTATTTATGTTCCCTCGCACTTTCTTAAATCTTGTAAAGAAGTAATGTGTAAAATTTATTTTCAAAACTTTTCTGTGATTCATAATAACTGCATGCATAAATGCCAGTTTCTCAAATAAGTATCCAAATGTTTTAAGGAAAATTGCATTACAGTTCTGCATATAAATAAAGAATGCATGACGAGTAAGTTGCATAACTAATTATAATGTTCACATGAAGGTGAATGGAAACTCACATTAGTAATGTGTGTGATCATACTGACAATTTTTTAACATAGAGAAACTTTCCATTCATTAATAATATTATGGCACAGTTCATTTAAGTGTTGGAAATTTTAGCTTCCGAATATACTTAATATCATAGCAACTAGCATTAAACTGGATATTTTAAGTTTTAGTGCTATTTTTTAAAGGGTACATTGTTACAAGTATACACCAGCACATTCATTTTGCTTCTTACTCAGCCCATTCGCAAATGATGGCACTGCTAATAACAAATTTCTTTTATGCACTCTCCCTAAAAATCGGAGAGGGAAAACTGCTTGCAATTGTTCTATCTGAATTATTTAATTCACAAAAATTTTGCAGCAATATATCATTAAAAAATATTATATCAGTCTGGAAATTTATTGAGCATCAATACCTTAAGACTATTCATTTGTAATGGATCTATAAGGTATTGATGCAAAATTTCCAAATTGATGTTTTTCAATGATGTGTGTGTGTGTATATATATAGCCGTCCCATGGCTGAGTGGTTAGCATGCTTGGCTCTGATATAAGGGACCTGGGCTTGAGCCCTGAGTAAGTCATGGATGTTTGTGTTGCCTTTCTGTTGAGGTTCTATCATCCTCACAGATCCCTCTACTATGGCATATTAAACTGACAGGCTCCTGTCAGACATCTGTGGCAAGCAACTACTTGAAGTGGTATTTAATTAATATATATATAATAAATAAATAAATAGCCCCTCAAGCAGCTGCTTGCCACAGAAGTCTGACAGGAGCCTGTCAGTTTATATGCCACAGAGAAGGTCTGAGAGGATGGCAGGACCTCAGCAGAAAAACAACACGAACATCCATGCCTTACCTGGGGCTCGAACCCAGGTCCCTTAGATCAGTAGCCAAGTGCGCTAACCACTCGGCCATAGGACGGACATATATATATATAGGAGAGGGCAAATTTGTTATAAATTAAGATGATTTATATCTATAATGTTGTGATTTATTAAATTATTCTATAGTTAAAAACTACTATTACTATAACACTAAACTGTTCTTTTTTGATATTTTAAGCCTACCTGTAAACCACATATTGCATTCAAGTCATGCAGAATAACATGCCTATCTTCCATCTTTCTTCGCCCATTCTTAATTGCGCACACTGATGCAGTGTATCGTAATGAAAGAGCACTGGAAGTAACAGATGTTTCAGCTTTTTCTGGATGGTCCCTCCAGTGATTACAAAGCTCATGGAGATTGTTAATAGTTTCTAAATGAAGATGAGCAGCTTCTTGTACTATGGATGAAAAATATATTTCAATTTGACAAAATATACCCACATTATATAATATATATCTAGAAATATCAACACCAAGAAATGTAATCTAATGTGCTTTAGTAAACTTTTAGTAATGCTTTTACTAATTATTACAAATCATGTGAAATTTTGAGCATTATGAAAGTAGTTATACGGTATCTAAATTGGTAATTCACTTGAATATACATTTTTAACAAATTCCCATCCATATATGCTATTTGATGTTGTTACATTTTTGTTGGTGATGAATAACAAACTGATTACACTAAACTCTTACCGTATCAAAGTTATAGGTTATAGTGCAAAGGAAATATGAATGGGCCATTGTCCACTTAAATGGGTTGGGTTGTTTTACCTCTGAGCGGCACTTTTTTGCACACCATGGGCTAAATGGCCAGGTCACATGGACCCCGAAGGCTCAGCGAAGGTTAGGGGAGGGGACCCACTGGAACAGCTGTTGGGAGACAGATGGTAGCCTCCCATCAAGGCCATCCAGCATGTTCTTTAATGAGCACAGGGTATGGCTCTCCCGCACACTAGGCCACGGCTTAACATTCCATCTGACGGACGGCGGCCTTTCCAAGCCCATCGGTGTCCCCTACTGACCGTGGGCAGGGCGGGAAATTTTACGGAGATAAATCTCAACGCTGGCCCAGCTGGGACTCGAACCTGGGAACTACAGATTACGAGCCTGGCACTTAAATGGACATAAGTAGTAAATGTGTCAAATTACAGCAGCTTAGTATATCACTGAAAGACTAAGATTTCATTTCTAACCACATAAAAGTAGTGCTCCTCAGTTACAACACTAGCAGCTATAATGTTGATTTAGATATAACATGGGTGTATTCAAAACTTGACAAATGGTTCCAATCTAGCTTCCATCTCTAAAATTTAGGTGCCAGAATGGATTCATAGAGATACTCTGGTACTACACTGGTTTCCATAAATTAAGGAAAATCCCTATGTTAAGTCACTGGTAATAACTATATACAACAAAAATAAGTTTTTTTTTTTTGTTTTGAAAAATGTGATTGCAGATAAAGATCTCATTCAAATAAATCAATATCTCGATTTTCAACAGTATTCGTTCAATATTTAATGAGTTATGGAAGTTTGAATTGGAATATGGAAGTTGAAAATTGAGTTATGGAAAACCTAAGAATAGTGTAAGAATTCTTTACACAAAGTCCTAAAATGCAAACTTATTTTATTAAACACTTTGATACAATACTTATTACTAAATTTTAATCAACTTCTGAAGTCAATTTTTGTGGTTGGCATTGTTACCGCTAAATATTCAAACTTACATAACTCATTAAATACTGATCGAATATTGTTGAAAATTGAGATATTGATTTATTTGATTGAGATCTTTATATGCAATCACATTTTTCAAAACAAAAAAACTTAATTTAGAAGTTATAGAGCTTTGATATTTGCTTCCCATTGACTTGACATAGATTTTCCTCAATTTATGGAAACCATTGTATTTATAAATCATAATCCAATTTTCAGATTTCAGTTAAGATGCAGGACATTTATTGAAGTTCATGAACTTTTTCTCTTGGACAAAACATGCAAATACAATAGAAATACACCAAAGAGCCAAAACATTACGACCATCATGCCTTTATGCAAATCAAATCAAAGCAACTGCAGGTAAACGACAGCGCTTGTGAAGGTCATGAAACAGTATAAATAATACCCGATACTGAGCTCTGTTAATCAATGTTATTGTTCTTCAGTGGACCTAAGTGAGTTTGACAAAGGCTAACTTTAATGGCCAGATGACTGGGTTAGAGCATTTCCAAGGTGGCAAGGCAGGTGGGGTGCTCATAGTCAGCTGTGGTACCTTCAAAAAGTGGTCTGAGGAGGGAAAAATCATGAACCACCGGCAAGGTGTGGGCTGACCATGGCTCATCAATGCTAGAGGTGAGTGAGGGCTATCCTGTATGGTACAAGCCAACAGAAGGGATACTGTGGTGCAGATCACCCATAATTGAATGCTGGAGACAAAGTAATGGGTCACAACACACAGTACATTGAACCCTGCTGAAAATAGGGCTGTGTAGTCGCAGGCTGCTCCGAGTGTGCCCAAGATAAACCTCAGTTTATTGTCTGGTCCAAAAAATCTCGTTTTCTGTTGCTACGTGTGGACGGCCAGGTATGTGTACATCATTTACCTGGGGTTGGGTTGTTTTACCTCTGAGCGGCACTTTTTTGCACACCATGGGCTAAATGGCCAGGTCACATGGACCCCAAAGGCTCAGAGAAGGTTGGGGGAGGGGACCCACTGGAACAGCTGTTGGGAGACAGATGGTAGCCACCAGTCAAGGCCATCCAGCGTGTTCTTTAACGTGCACAGGGTATGGCTATCCCGCACATGGAGCCACGGCTTAACGTCCCATCCGACAGACGGCGGCCTTTCCAAGCCCATCGGTGTCCCCTACTGACCGTGGGCAGGGCAGGGAATTTTGTGGAGATAAATCTCAATGCTGATTCGGAGATAAATCTCAATGCCAGGTTCGAGTCCCAGCTGATCCAGCTGGGACTCGAACCTGGGAACTACAGATTACGAGCCTGATGCGCTACTGACTGAGCCACCCCCGCCCCTCCCTTTATGGCAATGATATTCCCCTCTAGTAGTGCCTCCTTTCAGCAGGATAATGCGCCATGCCACACTGCCTGGATTGTTCAAAAATGGTTTGCGGAACATGAGGAAAACTTCCAGGTATTGCCCTGGCCACCCAATTCCCCACATCAATCCAATCAAGCATGTGGTTTGTGTTGGAATAGCATATCTGATCTGTAGCGGCTCAACCATGTAACTTACAAGAGTTAAAGGATCTGCTGGTAACATATTGGTACCAGATACCATAAGACACCTTAGAAATCTTGTAACGTCCATGCCTTGCTGGTTAAGAGCTGTTTTGGCAACACATGGAGGACGAACATCATATTAGGCAGATGGTCATAATGTTTTGGCTCTTTGGTGTATATTGTGTCTTTAACTTGGTAACACATACAATAATATTGGTCTCAAAATCATGTATGTTTTACTGATCAAATACCCTGGTGTTGAAAATTAAAGGATATCTTGAAATGTATGTAAGGAAATAACATGAAATTTGGTGTACATAAACATTTTGTAACACAGAATATGCATGCACATTTAGCTGATTCAACCATGAGCATACAAATTAGGGTTGCTATAAAAAAAAGTATGTGGCTGTGGTCAACATGCATTTTCACTGCAACTAGCCTGGTGTTAATTTGGCAGAAATTTGGCCATCCTGTGGCAAAGTTCTGTGTGGCCATCCTGCTGAAGTTCCACCATCCTTACATATCTCTATGGCAAGCAGCTGTTTGAACAGATATTTATTTTGGTTTCCCAATATCACAAATATATGAACTTATGATATCACAGGAAATTTCAATTTCCTACTGGTTATACTAGTAATATATATAATTATCTGCTGTAAGGTTGTTGTTGTTTTGGGTTGTTTTACCTCTGAGCAGCACTTTTTTGCGCACTATGGGCTAAATGGCCAGGTCACAGGGACCCCAAAGGCTCAGAGAATGTTGGGGGAGGGGACCCACTGGAACAGCTGCTGGGAGACAGATGGTAGCCTCCCGTCAAGGCCATCCAACGTGTTCTTTAACGTACACAGGGTATGGCTCTCCCGCACACGGGGCCACGGCTTAACGTCTCATCCGACTGACGGCAGCCTTTCCAAGCCCATCGGTGTCCCCTACTGACCGTGGGCAGGGCGGAGAATTTTGCGGAGATAAATCTCAACGCTGACCAAGCTGGGACTCGAACCTGGGAACTATCTGCTGTAAATTTCTTATCACTACATTGTTACACGACTTATGGGCTTCCTTAAGGCCGCTCCACGTGTACCCATTTTTCTATGTGCCATTCCCTAAGTAGCTCATACCAACCGTTCCTAATCCCCTTTAATGAGCTTTTCAATGGGAACGGCATCGCAACTTGGGGAAATTTGGCATCCTGTTGGAATTCCAGCTGTAGTCCGCCCTCTCCGCCAGTCCCTTCCATAGCCTTGAGGGATGTTTGAGGGTTGAAGAAGAACCATGTGGTCTTTTGGTGATAAGCGCGTGCGCAATGAGGATTGGGTTGGGTTGTTTTACCTCTGAGTGGCACTTTTTTTGCACACCATGGGCTAAATGGCCAGGTCACATGGACCCCGAAGGCTCAGAGAAGGTTGGGGGAGGGGACCCAGTGGAACAGCTGTTGGGAGACAGATGGTAGCCTCCCGTCAAGGCCATCCAGCGTGTTCTTTAATGTGCACAGGGCATGGCTCTCCCACACATGGGCCACGGCTTAACGTCCCATCCGACGGACGGTGGCCTTTCCAAGCCCATCGGTATCCCCCTGACCGTGGGAGGGCGGGGAATTTTGCGGAGATAAATCTCAACGCTGACCCAGCTGGGATTCGAACCCGGGAACTACAGATTACGAGCCTGGTGCGCTACCGACTGAGCCACCCCTGCCCCACGAAATGAGGAGATGCTGGAAATGTGGAAAGACTCCGTGTGGACGCAAATCAATTAGTGTTCACATGCTTAAGCCGGCAAATAGGGTGGGGTTGGTGATTAGCATTGCAGTCTTGCGATGGAAAACGTGTGTGTGTGGAGCAGGCTTTAGAGTGTGAGAGAAATGAACAACCAATCTCCATTATTTATTGTATTGCAGGTTTCGATAAATTATGCCGTTCATTAACTCTGATAATTTGTGATCATCCCAAAAAATACCACATTTACTTACAAGTATTTTTTTCATTGTGAAGTGAATTGCCATTTGACTGTGAGGCCTTTTCATGGGCAGAAGCACTGAGCTGCTGGGCCACTGTTTTAGCAAGAGCCACTGCTAACATATAAGGACATCTCCTGAAAGAACAAAACATAAAATTGCAATAGATATTAATATTTTGTAAATCATAACATTATATTTATCTTGAACCTATACCTTTTTCCATTGGCTTCCTTTTTACAATGGGGTGATTTATTCCACATCAAAACTTTATAATAAATAAAAAATAAATACCCCCTCAAGCAGCTGCTTGTCACAGAGGTCTGACAGGAGCTTGTCAGTTTATATGCCACAGTAGAAGATCTGAGAGGATGGCAGGACCTCAGCAGAAAACAACACGAACATCCATGCCTTACCCGGGGCTCGAACCCAGGTCCCGTAGATCAGTAGCCAAGCGCGCTAACCACTCGGCCACTTATACCGACCATTTTTTTAAAACAGATATTATTATCATTTAAAACAAAAATTTATTTACATGATTTTGCTGTATTTTAAAAGGATAAAAGAATCTTAATGCACCAATAGGTTTTTTTTTATATATAAGGAAATACTATCTATGATAAATTTCGTAGTCTTAAGTTCTCATATCATCCAACTGAATGCTCATTTAACTTGGAGACTTAATTACTAACTTTTATCATGTAAGAGAAGTCTAGCTATTTAAAACACCGAAAACAATTATATATATATATGGTTAATATGCTTAAAATAATGTTAAGAAATGACTTTCTGCTGTGGTTAGCATGCTTGGCTACTGATCTAAGGGACATGTGTTCGAGACTCCGATAAGGTATGGATGTTTGTGTTGTTTTTCTGCTGAGGTTCTCCCAAACTCTCAGACCTCTGTGGGAAGCAGCTGCTTCAAGGGGTATTTTTTTATTATTATTTTATTTAATTATATTATCTCAATTTAATAAGCAAGAAGAACAACTAATCATCTTTGGACAAAATGTAGGATGCTTCTTTTCATAGGGGTAGAGGTGGCTCAGTCGGTAGCATGCCAGGCTCGTAATCTGTAGTTCCCAGGTTGAAGTCCCAGCTGGGTCAGCGTTGAGATTTATCTCCGCAAAATTCCCCGCCCTGCCCACGGTCAGTAGGGGACACTGATGGGCTAGGACAGGCCGCTGTCCGTCGGATGGGATGTTAAGCCGTGGCCCCGTGTGCGGGAGAGCCATACCCTGTGCACATTAAAGAACACACTGGATGGCCTTGACGGGAGGCTACCATCTGTCTCCCAACAGCTGTTCCAGTGGGTCCCCTCCCCCAACCTTCTCTGAGCCTTCGGGGTCCATGTGATCTAGCCATTTAGCCCATGGTGTGCAAAAAAGTGCCGCTCAGACGTAACCCAACTCATCTTCTTTTCAAAAAGAAACTTTTTCATTATAAAGCTTTTGCAGTTTCTAACAGTAGAAATTCGAAGCAATGGGTGATTGAGAAAATGCATATAGCACAGATGATTGAGAAATAATATTTTATTAGCACTTATATAGCATAAAAAGGATTTTTTTATTTATCGCTAAAATGAAACAATTGCATTTTCTCACCCATTTTCTCTGGGATTTAAATCACTGGTACCAATGTAAACCTTTTCACTATCATATTCCACTGCCAAAATTCTGAGCTTAAATAATTCGTTTAGAATACTAATTTAAAATTTGGCCAACTTTTGCCACTGTTAGAGTGCACTATTAAAATTATTGGGAGATTAAGAAAGTGCCAATTCAAATACTTCATGAATGCCTATCCAATCCAAAAAGAATTTTTAATGCAATTCTAAAAACAAAAACGTCGAATGCCTACAGGTAGAATAAATAAAAATACCTCCTCAAGCAGCAGCTTGACACAGAGGTCCGACAGGAGCCTGTCAGTTTAATATGCCACAGTAGAAGAGATCTGTGAGAATGGCAGGTCCTCAACAGATTTTTTGCCAACTGCATGCGGTGTTCCCAGGTGGTCACCGTCCCAGTGGCACTTTTTTGCACACCATGGGCTAAATGGCCAGGTCACAAGGACCCCGAAGGCTCAGAGAAGGTTGGGGGAGGGGACTCACTGGAACAACTGTTGGGAGACTGATGGTAGCCTCCCGTCAAGGCCATTCAACATGTTCTTTAAGGTGCACAGGGTATGACTCTCCCGCACACGGGGCCACGGCTTAACGTCCCATCCGATGAACAGCAGTCTTTCTAAGCCCATCAGTGTCCCCTACTAACCATGGGCAGGGCGGGGAATTTTGCAGAAATAAATCTCAACGCTGACTCAGCTGGGACTTGAACCTGGGAACTACAGATTACGAGCCAGGCACGCTACAGACTGAGCCCCTCCCACACACACACAACACGGTAGACGGTATATATGTGATTTTTTGTCATCGTGGTCGATCAGAGATCAGACACAATCTGTAATGATTTATACACTGCCTTGCCAAAATATTAGAGAATTTGATGTTATGTCAATGAGAATCGAACTTCGCTGTTTTCAAAAGGCTTAGAAAGGTCGTCGTCTGTCGGATGGGACATTAGGCCGTGGCCCGTGTGCGGGAGAGCCATACCCGGTGCACGTTAAACGCGCTGGATGGCTTTGACGGGAGGCTATCATCTGTCTCCCAACAGCTGTTCCAGTGGGTCCACTCCCCCAACTTTCTCTGAGCCTTCGGAGTCCTTGTGACCTAGCCATTTAAGCCCATTGTGTGCAAAAAAGTGCCACTCAGAGGTCAAACAACCCAACGTTAAAGAACACTCTGGATGGCCTTGACGGGAGGCTACGATCTGTCTCCCAACAGCTGTTCCAGTGGGTCCCCTCCCTCAACCTTATCTGAGCCTTCGGGTTCCTTGTGACCTGGCCATTTAGCCCATGGTGTGCAAAAAAGTGCCGCTCAGAGGTAAAACAACCCAACATTAAAGAACACGCTGTGTGGCCTTGACGGGAGGCTACCATCAGTCTCCCAACAGCTGTTCCAGTGGGTTCCCTCCCCCAACCTTCTCTGAGCCCTCGGGGTCCTTGTGACCTGGCCATTTAGCCCATTGTGTGCAAAAAAGTGCCGCTCAGAGGTAAAACAACCCAACGTTAAAGAACATGCTGGATGGCCTTGACGGGAGGCTACGATGTCTCCCAACAGCTGTTCCTGTGGATCCCCTCCCCCAACCTTCTCTGAGCCTTCGGGGTCCTTGTGACCTGGCCATTTAGCCCATGGTGTGCAAAAAAGTGCCGCTCAGATGTAAAACAACCCAACCTGAAAATGTTTCGTCAGAAAACTGGAAGAAATGAGCCATATTCTGTTTACTGATAATTTGTTTTATCTGCCTCTGGTCGGAGTGCCGTAATTGTCGAATTTTGTTGAAAATCAAGATCTGAATATTTACCTTTTCACAGTTTTTCGTATACCGTAATTGTGAGGGTTGGGTTGTTTTACCTCGGAACATCACTTTTTTGCACACCATGGGCTAAATGGCCAGGTCACATGGACCCCGAAGGCTCAGAGAAGGTTGGGGGAGGGGACCCACTGGAACAGCTATTGGGAGACATGGTAGCCTCCCGTCAAGGCCATCCAGCGTGTTCTTTAACGTTAGGTTGTTTTACCTCTGAGCGGCACTTTTTTTGCACACCATGGGCTAAATGGCTAGGTCACATGGACCCCGAAGGCTCAGAAAAGGTTGGGGGAGGGGACCCACTGGAACAGCTGTTGGGAGACAGATGGTAGCCTCCCGTCAAGGCCATCCAGCGTGTTCTTTAACGTTAGGTTGTTTTACCTCTGAGCGGCACTTTTTTGCACACCATGGGCTAAATGGCCAGGTCACATGGACCCCGAAGGCTCAGAAAAGGTTGGGGGAGGGAACCCACTGGAACAGCTGTTGGGAGACAGATGGTAGCCTCCCGTCAAGGCCATCCAGCGTGTTCTTTAACGTTGGGTTGTTTTACCTCTGAGCGGCACTTTTTTGCACACCATGGGCTAAATGGCCAGGTCACATGGACCCCGAAGGCTCAGAGAAGGTTGGGGGAGGGGACCCACTGGAACAGCTGTTGGGGGACAGATGGTAGCCTCCCGTCAAGGCCATCCAGCGTGTTCTTTAACGTGCACAGGGTATGGCTCTCCCACACACACGGGCCACAGCTTAACGTCCCATCCGACAGACGGCGGCCTTTCCAAGCCCATCGGTGTCCCCTACTGACCATGGACAGGGTAGGGGGGAGTTTTGCGTTGATAAATCTCAACGTTGACCCAGCTGGGACTCGAACCTGGGAACTACAGATTACGAGCCTGGCGCGCTACCGACTGAGCCACCCCAGCACCGTAATTCTGAGGAATGCCTTCCATTAATAAACTGCAAAAGTACATTGAAGTTTCTCTCATCACGAAATGTTTCCTCCGAATTCCCTTTCTCCATTTGCCTTCACATTCCTATTCTTTAGCTGAGCGAATCACTTTCCCCAAAGCAGGAAATTGGCGTTCCAGTAGTTTGCTGTGGATCGCAGACGACTGGCAATTTCCCCCTGTGAGCCAACGGCTTTAACCTACTCTACCATACAAAACAATCGCCGGCAGGAGAGCGTTTTTTTGATGCTTAAGGTACTTCTTCCCTACTCGGCGATTGTATCCGATGTCGTATATTTTCCCTATTTTCTCTCTCTCAAAGTCCACTTTTAAACATCACCTGATTGCTTCATCCGAGGACTTAACTTATTGTTGATTCTTGTTGCACTATTTTCTAACGTTGAGGTGTTTTCTACCTGAGTGAATATAATTGGTCCAGTCTTTGCATACAATTTCCGTACGGAGTGAGTTGTTAGTTGTAACAACCACAACACGATTGGGTTGTTTTACCTCTGAGCGGCACTTTTTTTTGCATACAATGGGCTAAATGGCCGGGTCACAAGGACCCCGAAGGCTCAGAGAAGGTTGGTGGAGGGGACCCACTGGAACAGCTGTTGGGAGACAGATGGTAGCCTCCCGTCAAGGCCATCAAGGGTGTTCTTCAACGTTGGGTTGTTTTATATCTGAGCGGCACTTTTTTGCACACCATGGGCTAAATGGCCGGGTCACAAGGACCCCGAAGGCTCAGAGCAGGTTGGGGGGAGGGAACCCACTGGAACAGCTGTTGGGAGACAGATGGTAGCCTCCCATCAAGGCCATCCAGCGTGTACTGTAACATTGAGTTGTCTTACCTCTAAGCAGCACTTTTTTTGCACACAATGGGCTAAATGGCCGGGTAACAAGGACTCCGAAGACTCAGACAAGGTTGGGGGAGGGGACACACTGGAACAGCTGTTAGGAGACATATGGTAGCCTCCCATCAAGGCCATCCAGCGTGTACTGTAACATTCAGTTGTCTTAGCTCTAAGCAGCACTTCTTTTGCACACAATGGGCTAAATGGCCAGGTCACAAGGCCTCCGAAGGCTCAGAGAAGGTTGGGGGAGGGGACACACTGAAACTGCTGTTAGGAGACAGATCGTAGCCTCCCGTCTAGGCCACCCAATATGTTCACAGCGTATAGCTCTCCCATACACGGGGCCACGGCTTAACGTCCCATTCGACGGAGAGTGTCCTTTACAAGCCCATTGGTGTCCCCTACTGACCGTGGGTAGGGCGAAGAGTTTTGCGGAGATAAATCTCAACGCTGAACCAGCTGGGACAGGAGTCTGCTGGCTCATTAGCTGTTGTCCAGTGGGTCTCTTTCCCAAAACCTTCTCCTAGTCCTTGTGGGTTGGGTTGTTTTATCTCTGAGCGGCACTTTTTTGCACACCATGGGCTAAATGGCCAGGTCACATGGACCCCGAAGGCTCAGAGAAGGTTGGGGGAGGGGACCCACTGGAACAGCTGTTGGGAGACAGATGGTAGCCTCCCGTCAAGGCCATCCAGCGTGTTCTTTAACGTGCACAGGGTATGGCTCTCCCGCACACGGGACCACGGCTTAATGTCCCATACGACGGACGGCGGCATTTCCAAGCCCATCGGTGTCCCCTACTGACCGTGGGCAGGGCGGGGAATTTTGCGGAGATAAATCTCAACGCTGACTTCAGCTGGGACTCGAACCTGGGAACTACAGATTACGAGCCTGGCGCGCTACCGACTGAGCCCCCCCCCCCCCCACCCCTAGTCCTTGTGACCTGGCCATTTAGCCCATTTTGTGCAAAAAAAAAAAGGTACTATCAGAGGTAAAACAACCCAACTACTACCACCGGTACGAACACTCGAACAGATAAGAAATATAAACGGAACTTCAGCAAATAAATATTCGATTTCTGCCCAAAAATTTATGACCAGTCTGTGCCTTGAACGTCTTCATTGCTTTAAAACCTACTTCATCATTTTCAGAACCATACTTTTATCTTTACGGTCGCCCGCTTTTTGAACGAACTTTTTTTTTTACGATATAATAATCCTCCCAGTGAGAAGCTTAAAATGATATTCCCCCCCCCCCTCCCACACACACACACACTTTCTTCTGCCATTTCTGCATCCCATTTTATGTATGGGCAGCGAGCAGAAAAGGGAAAGTGAAGTCCTGCTCCTTCTCAAGCCGAAATTCGGACTCTTCTTCGAAGCCACTCCGGTAATCATCAACATGCAGCGAAAATGCCGCCCATGCGAAATTGCCTCCACATCCGTCTCGGTGCGATTATGGGAGCAGTGGCCCGTGCACTGTTCGCTTTTGTCTTCCGCTGATGCGTTGTCTCTCTCTCGCGCGACGACTGATTCAGGGGGAAAGCTCGAACAGCAATCTCCTGAGGATTCAGAAAGATACCATCCATCGGAATTGAATAGATTGTGCTGATAGTCAGTGTTTTTTAGTCTCTGTGTATGTCTGATCACATGACTCCAAGCGTATTTCATTCGGTGAATTGGTTAGGCTGGGCGAATCTCAAGTCGGTTGGGTTGTTTTACTTCTGAGCGGTACTTTTTTTTTAACACAATAGGCTAAATGGCCAGGTCACATGGACCCCGAAGGCTCAGAGAAGGTTGGGGGAGGGGACCCACTGGAACAGCTGTTGGGAGACAGATGGTAGCCTCCCGTCAAAGCCATCCAGTGTGTTCTTTAACGTTGGGTTGTTTTACCTCTGAGCAGCACTTTTTTCCACATCATGGGCAAAATGGCCAGGTCACAAGAACCCGGAAGGCTCAGAGAAGGTTGAGGGAGGGGACCCACTGGAACAGCTGTTGGGAGACAGATGGTAGCCTCCCGTCAAGGCCATCCAGCGTGTTCTTTAACGTGCACAGAGTATGGCTCTCCGGCACACGGAGCCACGGCTTAACGTCCCATCCGACGGACGGCGGCCTTTCCAAGCCCATCGGTGTCTCCTACTGACCATGGGCAGGGTGGGAAATTTTGCGGAGATAAATCTCAACGCTGACCCAGCTGGGACTCGAACCTGGGTACTACAGATTACGAGCCTGGCGCGCTACCGACTGAGCAACCCCCGCCCCCAGAAGTGTGGTAAGCTTTTGTTAAAATCCAATGTGCATCACTTGCTGATCTGAAGTGGGTCACAAATTAATGTAATGGCCTTTGAAATGTAATTGATTCTAACATTAATCTAAGTGGTCTACTTCGGAGCAATTGCTTAAGTAGGTTGACTGGATTGGGTTTTATGACTCACTGCCGACGTATGGGTATCATGAACAACTTTCGCTGAGTAAATTGCGAAAACTGCTGTCTTTAAATCAATAATGAACAATACAATATATGTGTATGAATCCAGAAGCCTATATAGATGTTTTTGAAAGCTTATATTCAGGTGATAACACCCCAAGACAAAAAGTACAGAAACTACCGATATTATTATTCAATCTATTCATTAATTCTATCAATATTATTTATATATAATAACGAATTTAAATTACGGCAACAGATTGGTTAGGTTGTTTTACTTCTGAGCGACACCTTTTTTGCACACAATGGGCTAAGTGGCCAGGTCACAAGGACCCCGAAAGCTCAGAGAAGGTTGGGGGAGGAGACCCACTGGACAGCTGTTAGGAGACAGATGGTAGCTTCCCGTCAAGGTCATCCAGCGTGTTTTTTTACGTTGGGTAGTTTTACCTCTGAGCGGCACTTTTTTGCACACCATGGGCTAAATGGCCAGGTCACATGGACCCCGAAGGCTCAGAGAAGGTTGGGGGAGGAGACCCACTGGACAGCTGTTAGGAGACAGATGGTAGCCTCCCGTCAAGGCCATCCAGCGTGTTCTTTAACGTTGGGTTGTTTTACCTCTGAGCGGCACTTTTTTTACACACAATGGGCTAAGTGGCCAGGTCACAAGGATCCCGAAGGCTAAGAAACTGTGGGGAAGGGACCCACTAGAACAGCTGTTGGGAGACAGATGGTAGCCACCCGTCAAGGCCATCCAGCGTGTTCTTTAACGTTGGGTTGTTTTAACTATGAGCAGCACTTTTTACACACCATGGGCTAAATGGCCAGGTCACAAGGACCCCAAGGCTCAGAGAAGGTTGGGAGAGGGGACCCACTGGAACAGCTGTTGGGAGACAGATGGTAGTCTCCTGTCAAGGCCATCCAGCGTGTTCTTTAACGTTGGATTGTTTTACCTCTAAGCGGCACTTTTTTTGCACACAATGGGCTAAGTGGCCAGGTCACAAGGACCCCGAAGGCTCAGAAAAGGTTGGGGGAATGGACTCACTGGAACAGCTGTTGGAAGACAGATGGTAGCCTCCCGTCAAGGCCATCCAGAGTGTTCTTTAGAGTTGGGTTGTATTACCTCTGAGCGGCACTTTTTTGCACACAATGGGCTAAGTTGGCCAGGTTACAAGGACCCCGAAGGCTCAGAGAAAGTCGGGGGGAGGAGACCCACTGAACAGCTGTTAGGAGACAGATGGTAGTCTCCCGTCAAGGCCATCCAGCGTGTTCTTTAAAGTTGGATCGTTTTACCTCTGAGCGGCACTTTTATTGCACACAATGTGCAAAGTGGCCAGGTCAGAATTTTGCTTTAATTATGTGCATAAGGTCCAATTTAATCGGTCAGAGATCCCAGGAAAGTCAAATACGACTGGAAGAGTATTACTACCTCTGAGCGGCACTTTTTTATGTACAAGTTAAATGGCTAAGTCACAAGGACCCCGAAGGCTCAGAAAAGGTTGGGGGAAGGGACCCACTGGAACAGCTGTTGGGAGACAGATGGTAGCCTCCCGCCAAGGCCATCCAGCGTGTTCTTTAACGTGCACAGAGTATCGCTCTCTCCCGTACACAGGGCCACGGCTTAACGTCCCATCCGATGGACGACGGCCTTTCCAAGCCCACTGGTGTCTCCTACTGACCGTAAGCAGGATCAGCGTGATAAATCTCAACGCTGACCCAGCTGGAAATTGAATCTGGGAACTACAGATTACGAGCCTGGCGCGCTACCGACTGAACCATCCCCCAGCTGTTAGGAGACAAATGGAAGTAGGCTAAGGAATAGCAGCCAGTTCTCTGATGTTCACAGGATATAGCTCTCCGCATACGGGCCACATTTTAGTCAAATTTTACCAAAGCCAAAAGTGTTGGCCGAAATAACAATACTGATCTTATCGATCATGGACATTTAAGCAAATTATTCTAGCGTCGATCAAATCGATCCTGGAACTCTAAAGGTTTTAAAACACCTGCTAAAAAAACCGCATGACTATCGTTGTTAAGCCATCGGCACTAATTCATTAAGCAAGGGATAAAATACGAATCTATCATTATTGGCGCCTGTCGTAACGTCAACAATTCTCTCTTGCAACGTGTTCGAGTCCCAGCTGGGTCAGCGTTGAGATTTCTCTCCGCAAAATTCCCCGCCCTGCCCACGGTCAGTAGGGGACACCGATGGGCTTAGAAATACCCCGTCCGTCGGATGGGACGTTAAGCCGTGGTCCCGTGTGCGGGAGAGCCATACCCTGTGCAAGTTAAAGAACACGCTGGATGGCCTTGACGAGAGGCTACCATCTGTCTCCCAACAGCTGTTCCAGTGGGTCCCCTCCCTCAACCTTCTCTGAGCCTTCGGGGTCCATGTGACCTGGCCATTTAGCCCATGGTGGGCAAAAAAGTGCCGCTCAGAGGTAAAATAACCCAACGTTAAAGAACACGCTGGATGGCCTTGACGGGAGGCTACCATCTGTCTCCCAACAGCTGTTCCAGTGGGTACCCTCCCTCAACCTTCTCTGAGCCTTCGGGGTCCATGTGACCTGGCCATTTAGCCCATGGTGGGCAAAAAAATGCCGCTCAGAGGTAAAATAACCCAACGTTAAAGAACACGCTGGATGGCCTTGACGGGAGGCTACCATCTGTCTCCCAACAGCTGTTCCAGTGGGTCCCCTCCCTCAACCTTTTCTGAGCCTTCGGGGTCCATGTGACCTGGCCATTTAGCCCATGGTGTGCAAAAAAGTGCTGCTTAGAGGTAAAACAACCCAACCCAACTCTTGCAACGTAACGGGTAACACACGAGGGCCATTAATGAGAGGCTATGGCCACATAGAAAGATATTCAGCGTTATTAACGTTTCTACGCTTCTCAGAAGAGGCACAGTTCAGTCGGTCACACCGAGCAGAGTTTGGACAACACGCATCGATCACTATATAACCGAGTCCAGTTCTCTCGGAATTTCCGCAGCTGAGAGCAGCGGCTGCTTTTAAGAGTCGTTATCTCTGTCGAGTGCACACTTCAACGGGCAAAGTACGCGCGAGCGCGCACACGTAACCGAATTTCGTGGCCAAATGAGGCTCATGGAAGAAATTTGGTTGCTTCACACACACGAGAAAGATTCTGCACTAGCTGTGAAGGGTTGGGTTGTTTTACCTCTGAGCGGCACTTTTATGCACACCATAGGCTAAATGGCCAGGTCACATGGACCCCGAAGGCTCGGGAAAGGTTGGGTGACGGGACCCACTGGAACAGCTGTTGGGAGACAAATGGTATCCTCCCGTCAAGGCCATTCAGCGTGTTCTTTAACGTTGGGTTGTTTTACCTCTGAGCAGCACTTTTTTCCACATCATGGGCAAAATGACCAGGTCACAAGAACCCTGACGGCTCAGAGAAGGTTGGGTGACGGGACCCACTGGAACAGCTGTTGGGAGACAGATGGTAGCCTCCCGTCAAGGCCATCCAGCGTGTTCTTTAACGTTGGGTTGTTTTACCTCTGAGCAGCACTTTTTTCCACATCATGGGCAAAATGACCAGGTCACAAGAACCCTGAAGGCTCAGAGAAGGTTGGGTGACGGGACCCACTGGAACAGCTGTTGGGAGACAAATGGTATCCTCCCGTCAAGGCCATCCAGCGTGTTCTTTAACGTTGGGTTGTTTTACCTCTGAGCAGCACTTTTTTCCACATCATGGGCAAAATGACCAGGTCACAAGAACCCCGAAGGCTCAGAGAAGGTTGGGGGAGGGGACCCACTGGAACAGCTGTTGGGAGACAGATAGTAGCCTCCTGTCAAGGCCATCCAGCGTGTTCTTTAACGTTGGGTTGTTTTACGTCTGAGCGGCACTTTTTTGCACATCATAGGCTAAATGGCCAGGTCACGTGGACCCCGAAGGCTCAGAGAAGGTTCGGGAAGGGAACCCACTGGAACAGCGGTTGGGAGACAGATGGTAGCCTCCCGTCAAGGCCATCCAGCGTGTTCTTTAACGTGCACAGAGTATGGCTTTCCCGCACACGGGGCACGGCTTAACGTCCCATCCGATGGACGGTGGCCTTTCCAAGCCCATCGGTGTCCCCTACTGACCGTGGGCAGGGCGGAGAATTTTGCGGAGATAAATCTCAACGCTGACCCAGCTGGGACTCGAACCTGGGAACTACAGATTACGAGCCTGGAGCGCTACCGACTGAGCCACCCCCGCCCCCTGTGGGCAGAGTGGGGAGTTTTGAGGAGATAAATATCAACGCTGGCACAGCAGATTACTAGTCTGACGCGCTACCGACTGATGCACCTCTGGCCCAAATTGTTGGCTGAAATAACAAAATTGATCTTATTGATCTGGGAATTTATAAATACCCACTCAAGCAGCTGCTTGCCACAGAGGTCTGACAGAAGCCTGTCAGTTTATATGCCACAGTAGAAGGTCTGAGAGGATGACAGGACCTCAGCAGAAAAACGACACACACACACATCCATGCCTTACCTGGGGCTCGAACCCAGGTCCCTTAGATCAGTAGCCAAGCGTACCTCAAGTAGCTGCTTGCCACAGAGGTCTGACAGGAGCCTGTCAGTTTATATGCCATAGTAGAAGGTCTGAGAGGATGGCAGGACCTCAGCAGAAAAACGACACACACACACATCCATGCCTTACCCGGGGCTCGAACCCAGGTCCCTTAGATCAGCAGCCAAGCGTACCTCAAGTAGCTGCTTGCCACAGAGGTCTGACAGGAGCCTGTCAGTTTATATGCCATAGTAGAAGGTCTGAGAGGATGGCAGGACCTAAGCAGAAAAACGACACACACACATCCATGCCTTACCTGGGGCTCGAACCCAGGTCCCTTAGATCAGTAGCCAAGCGTACCTCAAGTAGCTGCTTGCCACAGAGGTCTGACAGGAGCCTGTCAGTTTATATGCCATAGTAGAAGGTCTGAGAGGATGGCAGGACCTCAGCAGAAAAACGACACACACACATCCATGCCTTACCTGGGGCTCGAACCCAGGTCCCTTAGATCAGTAGCCAAGCGTACCTCAAGCAGCTGCTTGCCACAGAGGTCTGACAGGAGCCTGTCAGTTTATATGCCATAGTAGAAGGTCTAAGAGGATGGCAGGACCTCAGCAGAAAAACGACACAAACAGCCATACCTTACCTGGGGCTCGAACCCAGGTCCCTTAGATCAGTAGCCAAGCGTACCTCAAGCAGCTGCTTGCCACAGAGGTCTGACAAGAGCCTGTCAGTTTATATGCCACAGTAGAAGGTCTGAGAGGATGGCAGGACCTCAGCAGAAAAACAACACAAACAGCCATGCCTTAACCCGGGGCTCGAACCCAGGTCCCGTAGATCAGTAGCCAAGCGCGCTAACCACTCGGCCAGCGCCATTATCGCTTTTACGCAACACCAGATCTTTTTTTATTCGGCATAAAAATAGATCTAAATTCAATACCGCTGACTAGACCAGAAACCAAAAATTCTCATTCCACCTCCGCTATTCGAAGCGCGGTTATTTCGGACTTTCCAAGAACAGCATCTGACACGTTCCAAAACTTTCGACTTTCAAGAATTACTTTTTTTTTTTTCACCCTCATTTTTTCCCTCCATCGCTCTAAGGGTGAAGAAAGAAAAAAAGAGGGAGGATAGAATATAAAAAATACCCGACTCGCTTTTGCAATTCCGCACAGAACACAACACAAACTGTGTTTGGAGCATCTCTTAACCAGACAACACAGGCTGCAACTGCTGTTCGGAATTTCAGCCAACATCCACCCAATGCTAAGGCCTTATTTCTTACACCCTCCCACAGAAACTCTTTCCCCATCTTCACCTCCTGCGGGATTCGCCATGCCGAGGGTTGGTTGGGTTGTTTTACCTCTGAGCGGCACTTTTTTGCACACCATGAGCTAAATGACCAGGTCACAAGGACCTCGAAGGTTCAGAGAAGGTTGGGGGAAGTAACCCACTGGAACAGCTGTTGGGAGACAGATGGTAGCCTCCAGTGAAGGCCATCCAGTGTGTTCTTTAATGCTGGGTTGTTTTACCTCTGAGCCGCACTTTTTTGCACACCATAGGCTAAATGTGCACACCATGGGCTAAATGGCCAGGTCACAAGGACCTCGAAGGCTCAGAGAAGGTTGGGGTAGAGGACCAACTGGAACGGCTGTTGGCAGACAGATGGTAGCCTCCCGTGAAAGCCATCCAGAGTGTTCTTTAATGCTGGGTTGTTTTACCTCTGAGCGGCACTTTTTTTGCACACCATGGGCTAAATGGCCAGGTCACAAGGACCCCGAAGGCTCAGAGAAGGTTGGGGGAAGTGACCCACTGGAACAGCTATTGGGAGACAGATGGTAGCCTCCCGTGAAAGCCATCCAGGGTGTTCTTTAATGCTGGGTTGTTTTACCTCTGAGCGGCACTTTTTTTGCACACCATGGGCTAAATGGCCAGGTCACAAGGACCCAGAAGGCTCAGAGAAGGTTGGGGGAAGTGACCCACTGGAACAGCTATTGGGAGACAGATGGTAGCCTCCCGTGAAAGCCATGCAGGGTGTTCTTTAATGCTGGGTTGTTTTACCTCTGAGCGGCACTTTTTTTGCACACCATGGGCTAAATGGCCAGATCACAGGGACCCCGAAGGTTGGGGGAAGTGACCCACTGGAACAGCTATTGGGAGACAGATGGTAGCCTCCCGTGAAAGCCATCCAGAGTGTTCTTTAATGCTGGGTTGTTTTACCTCTGAGCAGCACTTTTTTTGCACACCATGGGCTAAATGGCCAGGTCACAAAGACACCGAAGACTCAGAGAAGGTTGGGGGAAGTGACCCACTGGAACAGCTATTGGGAGACAGATGGTAGCATCCCGTGAAGGCCATCCAGCGTGTTCTTTAATGCTGGATTGTTCTACCTCTGAGCGGCACTTTTTTGCACACCATGGGCTAAATGGCCAGATCACAGGGACCCCGAAGGTTGGGGGAAGTGACCCACTGGAACAGCTATTGGGAGACAGATGGTAGTCTCCCGTGAAGGTCATCCAGCGTGTTCTTTAATGCTGGATTGTTTTACCTCTGAGCGGCACTTTTTTTGCACACAATGGGTTAATGGCCAGATCACAGGGACCCCGAAGGCTCAGAGAAGGTTGGGGGAGGGGACCCACTGGAACGGCTGTTGGGAGACAGATGGTAGCCACTCATCAGGACCATCTAGCGTATTCTTTAACGTGCACAGGGTATTGCTGTCCCGTACACGGAGCCACGGCTTAATGTCCCACCCGACGGACGGCGGGCTTTTTTTTAAGCCCATTGTTGTCCCCTACTAACCGTGTGCAGGGCGGGACTCGAACCTGGGAACTGCAGATTGCGAGTGCAGTGGTGGTAGCAGTTGGGACTCAGAAGTGAGGTCCTCAAGGAAATTTATCTCAGGGGAACGGAGAGGATCCTGACATATGGTGCGGGCGCCTGGTGGCGCCCGACGAACCACGCCATAATGTGTAGAAAGCTGCTCGCTGCCCAACGGCCGGCTTTACTGCGGATCACCAGGGCTTATAGGACAACATCTACGGATGCCCTCCTGGTGCTCGCAGGGATCCCCCCGCTATTTTTGACTGTAGGAAAAGAAGCGACCATATTCAGAGTCACGCAGGCTAGGGAGAAAGCAACATTCCTCGGAGTCCAGTATGACCCTGAGGAATATGAGATAAACACCGCAAAGTGGGATAAACATCCCACAAGGAGACTATGTGTGCCCTGGTCCACGGATTTACCATCAGGTACAAATATTGAAATATACACCGATGGTTCCAAGAGCGAGGACGGTGTGGGTTTAGCCTTCACTGTCTTCAATCAAGGAGCCAACGTGTATGATTTTCAGAGGAAGGTCTCAAATAATGGCTCGGCCTTCCAGGCAGAGCTGCTCGCTATCAGAGAGGCCCTCAACTGGGCCCTCAATGACAGCGGTCTGAACAGCGACATTCGGCTGTACACGGACAGCCAGGCAGCTCTGCATGCACTTGCAGATGCAACCAACAGGCATCAAATTGTCAATGAGATCAAGTGCATCCTGGGTGATCAGAGATTGCCCAAGGTTTCCTTCTCCTGGATCAAGGCACATGTAGGGCATGATGGAAATGAGCGGGCCGACCAACTGGCCCGTTCCGCAGGTAATACCACTCAACCTGTGATAGCGGTAAAGACTTCTAAAAATACCCTGAAGTCTATAATTAACCAAGGTACCTTTCAGGAGTGGCAGAGGCTCTGGGATACGACTGAGAATGGTCTTCAAACAAAGACATTCTTAAAAAGGGTCAGTCTATCCCTGATGTCCTCTGACCACTATTTGACGCAGGTCCTAACAGGACATGGGAGTTTCCCCAAATACCTGGAGAGGTTTAAAATCTCTACCCACAGTTACTGCGGCTGTGGGGCTCCAGACGCAGATGTCGGGCATTATATCCTCAGGTGCCCGTTCACAGAGGGGTTCGCTAACGAACTCAGGGACTCCCAAGCGATCGATGAGGTAGCAGGCGAACTGGTCTCAGTGTCCATCGAGGGTGCCCGTGTCAGGGCACACTTGAGGGATATAGGCTGGCTTGTCTGCCAGCTCCGGGACTCTCTCCTTTGAGCCCCGTGGCTGCTGTTCCCCTTCTACTTATTTTCCTACCTTCTTCCCGGGCTGCACTCAGCACCCCCTTTAACACCACCCATACTCCATGTCCCTACTGGTCTCCCCTGAGACAAACTTCACCTTCTCTCTTCCAAGCCTCTAGTTGCTATGCACGTGTAGTGTCTTGAGACGGAGCACGTGCTTTCCCCATGGGGAGTGGGTCCTTCGGGACCCACTCCCCACCCCGTATTAACCAGAGGTGGTAGCAGTTGTGTGCAAAAAAAGTGCTGCTCAGAGGTAAAATAACCCAATCCAAATGTGCACAATATGCTACTGAAAATTAGTTGCTAACTTTTTCTGAAATATCATTACTTATAAAAGTCAAATCATCTAACGGGCGTGGACAACACGACTCATGAAACCAATCATCAATATACTGAATCTGGCTCTTTTTTTCCGATTTCTTGACCAAACATTTTTGCCAATTCACAGTATTCATTAAAAAATGTATATTTTTGCTTTTCATTCAAAATATTTTGGGGGCGGGGGTGGCTCAATCGGTAGCGCGCCAGGCTCGTAATCTGTAGTTCCCAGGTTCGAGTCCCAGCTGGGTCAGCGTTGAGATTTATCTCCGCAAAATTCCCCACCCTGCCCACGGTCAGTAGGGGACACCGATGGGCTTGGAAAGACGGCCGCCCGTCGGATGGGAATTTAAGCCGTGGTGCCATGTGCGGAAGAGCCATACCCTGTGCACGTTAAAGAACACGCTGGATGGCCTTGACGGGAGGCTACCACCTGTCTCCCAACAGCTGTTTCAGTGGGTCCCCTCCCCCAACCTTCTCTGAGCCTTCGGGGTCCTTGTGACCTGACCATTTAGCCCACGGTGTGCAAAAAAGTGCCACTCAGAGGTAAAACAACCCAACGTTAAAGAACACGCTGGATAGCCTTGACGGGAGGCTACCATCTGTCTCCCAACAACTGTTCCAGTGGGTCCCCTCCCCCAACCTTCTCTGAGCCTTCGGGGTCCATGTGACCTGACCATTTAGCCCACGGTGTGCAAAAAAGTGCCACTCAGAGGTAAAACAACCCAACGTTAAAGAACACGCTGGATAGCCTTGACGGGAGGCTACCATCTGTCTCCCAACAACTGTTCCAGTGGGTCCCCTCCCCCAATCTTCTCTGAGCCTTCGGGGTCCATATGACCTGACCATTTAGCCCACGGTGTGCAAAAAAGTGCCACTCAGAGGTAAAACAACCCAACTCAGACAGCTCGGATCTCAAGTTTTCTTTTCCTATTAAAAGCGACAAAAATAAGACACAGTTCGAAAGTCTAGCCTCGTGTCTGCTTTTTCGTTTTCTGCACCCCCTGGCTCGAGTCCATTAAACCTCAACAATGCCCTCCAACATCCACGTTTGCACGATCAAGCACGCGTCACCCGAACAATTCGTGTCGAAAAATGGCACCAAAAAAAACTTCCTCTTAGAGGAGACAGAAGACACAAAAGAAGACACTTTTAGTTCTGCAAAGGACAAGTAACAACGGCCCCCAATAAAAAAGATCTGGGGAATTTTTCAGTCTCAATAGAAGTGACGTCGTAGCTCCACAGAGAGAGAAAGGCATCCCAGTCTGCCCTGCATGCCAAGCGTATCACCAAGAGAGAAATCCCAGTTATTTTGGTGTCTTCCGTTCACTTACCAGTGCTACATGCGGCAGGGCCAGGTTATTTACCCGTAGTGCTGTCTGCATTGGAACACGTGACTCCTAAAAAGCTCCCAGCTAACGGTACACAGCAGAGGCAGGGACAAATAGGATTAGTGCCTCTAATGTGGTTTGATCCCGCGAGTTACGGCGCTGTGTTCCTCCCACTCATTCGAGGCGACGTCCTGTGGGACTTTCATGATAAGAAATGTCACTAAATGCCTGGTTGCCTCTTACGAAAACCTACTGTGGCCAGTCGTTTGAAATGACGTTTTAAGTCTGATGGAATTTTCGCAGGCTGTTTAACTCTTTCATTCAAATCTTCTCGACAGTTTCTTTAATTATCTCCCAAATTCTGAATGAAAATTCTCGACAGTTCTTATGCTTAATTCTTTTTTTTTTTCGAAAGCTTTCTGCTACATTAAGTTCACAGTAAACAGTTTTTTTTTTCTGAAAGGTTGTAAATAAGGGTTGTTTTACCTCTGAGTTACACTTTTGTTGAACACAATGGGCTAAATGGTCAGGTCACAAGTTGTTGGATTGTTTTACCTCTGAGCGGCACTTTTTTGCACACCATGGGCAAAATGGCCAGGTCAAAAGGACCCCGAAGGCTCAGAGAAGGTTGGGGGAGGGGACTCACTGGAACACTGTTGGTAGACAGATGGTAGCCTCCCGTCAAGGCCATACAGCGTGTTCTTTAACGTTGGGTTGTTTTACCTCTGAGCGACACTTTTTGGCACACAATGGGCTAAATGGCCAGGTCACAAGGACCCCGAAGGCTCGGGGAAGGTTGGGGGAAAGGAACCACTGGAACAGCTGTTGGGAGACAGATGGTAGCCTTCCGTCAAGGCCATCCAGTGTGTTCTTTAACGTGCACAGAGTATGGCTCTCCCGCACACGGGGCCACGGCTTAACGTCCCACCCGACGGACGGCGGTCTTTCCAAGCCCATCGGTGTCCCCTACTGACCGTGGGCAGGGCGGGGAATTTTGCGGAGATAAATCTCAACGCTGACCCAGCTAGGACTCGAATCTGGGAACTTCAGATTACGAGCCTGGCGCGCTACCGACTGAGAACCCCCGCCCCAGAAGGTTGAGTTGCTTTACCTTTCAGTTGCACTCTTTTTGCACACAATGGACTAAATCACAAGGTAACTGTCATCTATAATGAAATTTATAATGATTCATTATAAATTATATGATTTACACACACATACAATGAAAAGATAAAAAACGATATTATGCATTCTGCTGAGGAGTTAGAACGCTCCTTCTCCAACCAAAGCTCGAATTCTTTGTGATCTTGTCAGAACTTCTTGCCAAGTGGTAGCCAGAGAAGAGATTTATTCCTCTTCTTACATAGTTTTGCGCCGGATCTGAACGTCTGCCTTCTTCCTGAGCAATATGTGACGGCAATCCCCAGGCACTAAAGATCTATAAGCTAAGAATTCGATCAGCAAGAAAGAGACCGTCCGTTGATCGATTTAATGCACTGTTGTGCGTCGAAAAAACCTCTCCTTCGAAAAACAAGATCCAAGGTCGTTGATCCAACCGAGAAAGGGAATTGTGAGTCCACACATCAGACGACTGCCAATGGGGGTGGTCGATTTTGGTGGTTATTTTCGCTACTGGGAATGAATTCTTCGATTCATTCATTTTTAAGAAATTTTGTTAATATTTTATTTCGTTTTCCGGTTTTCTAAAAATGGTTTAAAGGGGGGGAGAAGGGAGGTTCTGCTGATAGCGCATTAGCCTCGTAATATGTGGGGCGGGGGTGGCTCAGTCGGTAGCGCGCCAGGCTCGTAATCTGTAGTTCCCAGGTTCGAGTTCCAGCTGGATCAGCGTTGAGATTTATCTCCGCAAAATTCCCCGCCCTGCCCACGGTCAGTAGGGGGACACCGATGGGCTTGGAAAGGCCGCCGTCCGTCGGATGGGACGTTAAGCCGTGGCCATGTGTGCTGGAGACACATACCCTGAGCACGTTAAAGAACACACAGGATGGCCTTGACGGGAGGCTACTATATGTCTCCCAACAGCTGTTCCAGTGGGTCTCCTCTCCCAACCTTCTCTGAGCCTTCGGGGTCCATGTGACCTGGCCATTTAGCCCATGGTGTGCAAAAAAGTGCCGCTCAGAGGTAAAACAACTCTCGTACACTGGGACACTCGTACTGTCACTCTCGTACACTGGCACACGGCTTAACGTTCCATACGACGGACGGCGGCCTTTCCAAGCCCATCGGTGTCCCCTACTGACCGTGCGCAGGGAATTTTGCGGAGATAAATCTCAATGCTGACCCAATTGGGTCAGCATTGAGAACCTGGGAACTAGATTACCTGCCTGGCGCGCTACCGACTGAGCCACCCCCGCCCCTTCTAAGGCTGAAGTCCCAAATGTGTCAGCATTGAAATATATCTCCACTTCAAACAGGGCCTTGCTAGAATTGGCTTACAGAAAATGCAGCAGCAGCTGTAGCTCAGAACAGACATGTCTGGAGAGGAAAATTACACAGTCTGGTAGGAACTCCGAAGCATGTGGCTGTATGAAGATGCCCTCTGTGAGAAAGGGAGCATCGATGGGTTTGGAAAGGCCGCAGTCCATCATATGCCCCCCACCCCGACAGGGGATCACCTTGACGCGATGGGGGGCTTCGGGCCCAGCAACCGGTCGAAAACTCTGCTGACCGGTATGGGCCCAGGTGGGACAGAGCCAAGACCAACCGAGGTCGAAGGCATCGCTGACCAGTTTAGTGGCCTGGTTGGACGGTGCCAAGACCTCAAAATCAGGTGATCAATGGAACAGTTCAAGGGCACGGCTGAACGGATTGGTCCCCTAGTAGGCACGAGCCCTTTTCAAAGTCTGGGCCCCCCACTAAGAGTTTCCACCCTGGGCGCCGAGCGAAATTGGATCTACATATCCTTGTTCATGGCTAACCGGGGAACAGAGTAAATCTTAGGTTTCTCCCATGGTCGGGCTTTCCTTCTATAGGACTGCTCGCCATAGGAGGTCGGGGATGAGATTCATCTATATGGTGTATTGTTGCATATATTACCCACTGGAACAGCTGTTGGGAGACAGATGGTAGCCTCTCGTCAAGGCCACACAGCATGTTCTTTACTGTTGGGTTGTTTTATCTCTGAGCGGCACTTTTTTGCACACCATGGGCTAAATGGCCAGGTCACATGGACCCCGAAGGCTCAGCGAAGGTTGGGGGAGGGGACCCACTGGAACATCTGTTGGGATACAGATGGTAGCCTCCCGTCAAGGCCATCCAGTGCGTTCTTTAACGTTGGGTTGTTTTACCTCTGAGCGGCACTTTTTTTGCACACCATGGGCTAAATGGCCAGGTCACATGGACCCCGAAGGCTCAGAGAAGGTTAGGGGGGGACCCACTGGAACAGCTGTTGGGAGACAGATGGTAGCCTCCCGTCAAGGCCATCCAGCGTGTTCTTTAACGTGCACAGGGTATGGCTCTCCCGCACACGGGGCCACGGCTTAACGTCCCATCCGACGGACGGCGGCCTTTCCAAGCCCATCGGTGTCCCCTACTGACCGTGGGCAGGGCGGGGAATTTTGCAGAGATAAATCTCAACGCTGACCCAGCTGGGACTCGAACCTAGGAACTACAGATTACGAGCCTGGCGCGCTACCGACTGAGCCACCCCCGCCTATAGAGTGTCACGGCTTCCCGTTAACTTGGTAGTGCTGTAAGGCGGAACCGGGGATTGCCGTGGTTGCCATAACATCTGGTAACATAAGAGTCGTCAGATGGGACGTCATGCCGTTGGTCCACGTGCAGGAAGCAGTACCGTGTGAATGTTAAAAAACATCTCAGGATGGCCTTGAAGGGAGGTTTCCATCTGTGTCCTAACAGATGTCAGTGGGTTCTCTTCTCGCAAATATTTGTTGAGCCACTGGGGTCTTCGTGACCTGGTCATTTAGCCCATTGTATGCAAAACGAGAAGAGGTAAAGCAACTCAACCCTCTCTGAGCTCTTGGGGTCCTTGTGACCTAGCGATTTAGCCCATCGTATGCAAAAAAGAGTGCAGCTCATAGGTAAAACAACTCAGCCTTCTCTGAGCTCTTGAGGTCCTTGTGACCTAGCCATTTAGCCCATTGTGTGCTTAAAGAGTGCAGCTCAAAGGTAAAACCATCAACCTTCTCTGAGCTCTTGGGGTCCTTGTGACCTAGCCATTTAGCCCATTGTGTGCTTAAAGAGTGCAGCCCAAAGGTAAAACCATCAACCTACTTTGAGCTCTCGGGGTCCTTGTGACCTAGCCATTTAGCCCATTGTGTGCAAAAAGATTACAGCTCAAAGGTAAAACCATCAACCTTCTCTGAGCTCTTGGGGTCCTTGTGAACTAGCCATTTAGCCCACTGTGTGTTAAAAAGGTAAAACCATCAACCTACTTTGAGCTCTTGGGGTCCTTGTGACCTAGCCATTTAGCTCATTGTGTGCAAAAAGAGTGCAGCTAAAAAAAAACAACCTTCTCTGAGCTCTTGGGGTGCTTGTGACCGAGTCATTTAGCCCATTGTGTGCAAAAAGAGTGCAGCTAAAAAAACAACCTTCTCTGAGCTCTTGGGATCCTTGTGACCTAGCCATTTAGCCCATTGTGTGCTAAAAAGGTAAAACCATCAACCTACTTTGAGCTCTTGGGGTCCTTGTGACCTAGCCATTTAGCCCATTGTGTGCTAAAAAGGTAAAACCATCAACCTACTTTGAGCTCTTGGGGTCTTTGTGACCTAGCCATTTAGCTCATTGTGTGCTAAAAAGGTAAAACCATCAACCTACTTTGAGCTCTTGGGGTCCTTGTGACCTAGCCATTTAGCCCACTGTGTGTTAAAAAGGTAAAACCATCAACCTACTATGAGCTCTTGGGGTCCTTGTGACCGAGTCATTTAGCCCATTGTGTGCAAAAAGAGTGCAGCTAAAAAAACAACCTTCTCTGAGCTCCTGGGGTCCTTGTGACCTAGCCATTTAGCCCATTGTGTGCTAAAAAGGTAAAACCATCAACCTACTTTGAGCTCTTGGGGTCCTTGTGACCGAGTCATTTAGCCCATTGTGTGCAAAAAGAGTGCAGCTAAAAAAACAACCTACTTTGAGCTCTTGGGGTCTTTGTGACCTAGCCATTTAGCTCATTGTGTGCAAAAAGAGTGCAGCTAAAAAAAAAAACTTTCTCTGAGCTCTTGGGGTCCTTGTGACCGAGTCATTTAGCCCATTGTGTGCAAAAAGAGTGCAGCTAAAAAACCTCAGCTCTTGGGATCCTTATGACCTAGCCATTTAGCCCATTATGTGCAAAAAGAGTGCAGCTAAAAAACCTCAGCTCTTGGGGGTCCTTGTGACCTAGCCATTTAGCCCATTGTGTGCAAAAAGAGTGCAGCTGAAAAACCTCAGCTCTTGGGGTCCTTATGACCTAGCCATTTAGCCCATTGTGTGCAAAAAGAGTGCAGCTAAAAAAACAACCTTCTCTGAGCTCTTGGGATCCTTGTGACCTAGCCATTTAGCCCATTGTGTGCTAAAAAGGTAAAACCATCAACCTACTTTGAGCTCTTGGGGTCCTTGTGACCTAGCCATTTAGCCCATTGTGTGCTAAAAAGGTAAAACCATCAACCTACTTTGAGCTCTTGGGGTCTTTGTGACCTAGCCATTTAGCTCATTGTGTGCTAAAAAGGTAAAACCATCAACCTACTTTGAGCTCTTGGGGTCCTTGTGACCTAGCCATTTAGCCCACTGTGTGTTAAAAAGGTAAAACCATCAACCTACTATGAGCTCTTGGGGTCCTTGTGACCGAGTCATTTAGCCCATTGTGTGCAAAAAGAGTGCAGCTAAAAAAACAACCTTCTCTGAGCTCCTGGGGTCCTTGTGACCTAGCCATTTAGCCCATTGTGTGCTAAAAAGGTAAAACCATCAACCTACTTTGAGCTCTTGGGGTCCTTGTGACCGAGTCATTTAGCCCATTGTGTGCAAAAAGAGTGCAGCTAAAAAAACTTTCTCTGAGCTCTTGGGGTCCTTGTGACCGAGTCATTTAGCCCATTGTGTGCAAAAAGAGTGCAGCTAAAAAACCTCAGCTCTTGGGATCCTTATGACCTAGCCATTTAGCCCATTATGTGCAAAAAGAGTGCAGCTAAAAAACCTCAGCTCTTGGGGGTCCTTGTGACCTAGCCATTTAGCCCATTGTGTGCAAAAAGAGTGCAGCTGAAAAACCTCAGCTCTTGGGGTCCTTATGACCTAGCCATTTAGCCCATTGTGTGCAAAAAGAGTGCAGCTAAAAAAAACCTTCTCTGAGCTCTTGGGGTCCTTGTGACCTAGCCATTTAGCCCATTGTGTGCAAAAAGAGTGCAGCTAAAAAACCTCAGCTCTTGGGGTCCTTGTGACCTACCCATTTAGCCCATTGTATGCAAAAAGAGTGCAGCTAAAAAAACCCTCTGAGCTCTTGGTGTCCTTGTGACCTAGTCATTTAGCCACTGTGGGCAAAAAATAAGTACGAAGGGGAAAACAGCCGAAGTGTTTTGACAGCAATGATTAAATAACATTTGAAATCGTTGTTTATTCCTCTCGGAAGCTTATTATAGCAGTCTCTGTTGCCGAGTCGTTAGCGTCCTTATCTACTGATCTAGGAGACCTGGGTTCGAGCTTCAGGTAAGTCGTGGATGTTTGTGTTGCATTCCTGCTGAGGTCTCAACCTTCCTCACAGATCATCTCTATGGCACATTACACTGACAAGTTCCTGTCACCAGTTGTGGTCATCTGTGTTCACATCAGAAAAACTCCAGGTGAAAAGAATGAGGATATTAGGATCTAAGTGGTTCTACGTGCACGTGAATTGTTTTACCTCTGAGTGGCACTTTTTTGCACACAATGGGCAAAATGGCCAGGTCACAAGGACCCCGAAGGCTCAGTAAAAGATGGGCGAAAGAGCCCACTGAACAGCTGTTGGGAGACAGATGGTAGCCTCCCGTCAAGGCCATCCAGCGTGTTCTTTAACGTTGGGTTGTTTTACCTATGAGCGGCACTTTTTTGCACACAATGGGCTAAATGGCCAGGTCACAAGGACCCCGAAGGCTCAGAGAAGGTTGGGAGAGGGGACCCACTAAAACAGCTGTTGGGAGACAGATGGTAGCCTCCCATCAAGGCCATTCAGGGTGTTCTTTAACGTTGGGTTGTTTTACCTATGAGCTGCACTTTTTTGCAGACCATGGGCTAAATGGCCAGGTCACAAGGACCCCGAAGGCTCAGAGAAGGTTGGGGGAGGGGACCCACTGGAACAGCTGTTGGGAGACAGATGGTAGCCTCCCGTCAAGGCCATCCAGCGTGTTCTTTAACATTGGGTTGTTTTGCCTCTGAGCTGCACTTTTCTGCGCACCATGGGCAAAATGGCCAGGTCACAAGGACCCCGAAGGCTCAGAGATGGTTGGGGGAAGAGGACCCACTGGAACAGCTTTTGGGAGACAGATGGAAGGCTCCCATCAAGGCCACACAGCGTGTTCTTTAACGTACACTGGATACGATTCTCTATCACACCGAACCACGGCTTAACATCTCATCCGACGGACGGTGGCCTTTCCAAAACCATTGGTGTTCCCTACTGACCGTGGGCAGGGAGATAAATCTCAACGCTCACCCAGCTGGGACTCGAACCTGGGAACTGCAGATTACGAGCTTGGCGTACTACCAATTGAGCCACTCGAAGCCAATTATTAGTGACCAACATTATTTAATAAGAAAACCAAATATTTTTCCATCCACTTCCAGTTATTTGAACGCACTAGGAGAAGTGAGAGCGCGACACAGAGAGAGAGAGAGTCAACTACCTGTACATCCGACTGCGAACTACAAAAACTCCACGTACAAAGAATGAGGATATTCGGATCCAGGCACGTGTATTGATTTTTCCCGTGCTCTGCATCTTTTGTAAGCTGCGACTTTGGGCAGACTTTCTCATCCCCATCCCCCTCCGCTTCTCTCTCCAAACTCCCCGCGGCAATGGCCTCGTGGGCGCCATCCATGCGAGTGAAGAATGACCCTCTTGCACGAGAGAGAGGGGTTAGACAACAATACCGATTGGGTACGGAGAGCGGCAAGAGGAGGATGAGGAAGCATCAGAGTTTGACTAAGGAGAGCAGCAAGAGGAGGATGGGGAAGCATCAGAGTTTGACTACGGAGAGCGGAAAGAGGGAGCATGAATAGTTTGACTGCGGAGAGCGGCTAGAGGAGGATGAGGAAGCATCAGATTTTGACTACCGAGAGCGGAAAGAGGAGGATGAGAAAGTATCAGAGTTTGACTCAGGAGAGGAGGATGAGGAAGCATCAGAGTTTGACTCAGGAGAGCAGCAAGAGGAGGATGGGGAAGCATCAGAGTTTGACTGCGGAGAGCATCTAGAGGAGGATGAGGAAGTATCAGAGTTTGACTGAGGAGAGCAGCAAGAGGAAGATGAACTATCAGAGTTTGACTACCGAGAGCGGAAAGAGGAGGATGAGGAAGCATCACAGTTTGACTGCGGAGAGCGGAAAGAGAAGTATGAGGAAGCATCATAGTTTGACTGCGGAGAGAGGATAGAGGAGGATGAGAAAGTATCAGAGTTTGACTCAGGAGAGCAGCAAGAGGAGGATGAGGAAGCATCAGAATTTGACTCGGGAGAGCAGCAAGAGGCGGATGGGGAAGCATCAGAGTTTGACTGCAGAGAGCATCTAGAGGAGGATGAGGAAGTATCAGAGTTTGACTGAGGAGAGCAGCAAGAGGAAGAGGAAGTATCAGAGTTTGACTACCGAGAACGGAAAGAGGAGGATGAGGAAGCATCACAGTTTGACTGCGGAGAGCGGAAAGAGCAGTATGAGGAAGCATCATAGTTTGACTCAGGAGAGCAGCAAGAGGAGGATGGGGAAGCATCAGAGTTTGACTGCGGAGAGCATCTAGAGGAGGATGAGGAAGCATCAGAGTTTGACTCAGGAGAGCAACAAGAGGAGGATGAGGAAGCATCATAGTTTGACTCAGGAGAGCAGCAAGAGGAGGATGGGGAAGCATCAGATTTTGACTGCGGAGAGCGTCTAGAGGAGGATGAGGAAGTATCAGAGTTTGACTCAGGAGAGCAGCAAGAGGAAGATGAACTATCAGAGTTTGACTACCGAGAGTGGAAAGAGGATGAGGAAGCATCACAGTTTGACTGCGGAGAGCGGAAAGAGAAGTATGAGGAAGCATCATAGTTTGACTGCGGAGAGAGGCTAGAGGAGGATGAGAAAGTATCAAGAGTTTGACTCAGGAGAGCAGCAAGAGGAGGATGAGGAAGCATCAGAGTTTGACTCAGGAGAGCAGCAAGAGGAGGATGGGGAAGCATCAGAGTTTGACTCAGGAGAGCAACAAGAGGAGGATGGGGAAGCATCAGAGTTTGACTCAGGAGAGCAGCAAGAGGAGGATGGGGAAGCATCAGAGTTTGACTGCGGAGAGAGGCTAGAGGAGGATGAGAAAGCATCAGAGTTTGACTCAGGAGAGCAGCAAGAGGAAGATGAAGTATCAGAGTTTGACTACCGAGAGCGGAAAGAGGAGGATGAGGAAGCATCACAGTTTGACTGCGGAGAGCGGAAAGAGAAGTATGAGGAAGCATCATAGTTTGACTGCGGAGAGAGGCTAGAGGAGGATGAGAAAGTATCAGAGTTTGACTCAGGAGAGCAGCAAGAGGAGGATGAGGAAGCATCAGAGTTTGACTCAGGAGAGCAGCAAGAGGAGATGACTCTTGCTGCTCTCTGCGGAGAGTTTGACTGCGGAGAGCGGAAAGAGAAGTATGAGGAAGCATCACAGTTTGACTGCGGAGAGCGGAAAGAGGAGGATGAGGAAGCATCAGAGTTTGACTCAGGAGAGCAGCAAGAGGAGGATGGGGAAGCATCAGAGTTTGACTGCGGAGAGAGGCTAGAGGAGGATGAGGAAGTATCAGAGTTTGACTCAGGAGAGCAGCAAGAGGAAGATGAAGTATCAGAGTTTGACTACCGAGAGCGGAAAGAGGAGGTGAGGAAGCATCACAGTTTGACTGCGGAGAACGGAAAGAGAAGTATGAGGAAGCATCATAGTTTGACTGCGGAGAGAGGCTAGAGGAGGATGAGAAAGTATCAGAGTTTGACTCAGGAGAGCAGCAAGAGGAGGATGAGGAAGCATCAGAGTTTGACTCAGGAGAGCAGCAAGAGGAGATGACTCTTGCTGCTCTCTGCGGAGAGTTTGACTGCGGAGAGCGGAAAGAGAAGTATGAGGAAGCATCACAGTTTGACTGCGGAGAGCGGAAAGAGGAGGATGAGGAAGCATCAGAGTTTGACTCAGGAGAGCAGCAAGAGGAGGATGGGGAAGCATCAGAGTTTGACTGCGGAGAGAGGCTAGAGGAGGATGAGGAAGTATCAGAGTTTGACTCAGGAGAGCAGCAAGAGGAAGATGAAGTATCAGAGTTTGACTACTGAGAGCGGAAAGAGGAGGTGAGGAAGCATCACAGTTTGACTGCGGAGAACGGAAAGAGAAGTATGAGGAAGCATCATAGTTTGACTGCGGAGAGCGTCTAGAGGAAGATGAGGAAGCATCAGAGTTTGACTCAGGAGAGCAGCAAGAGGAGGATGGGGAAGCATCAGAGTTTGACTGCGGAGAGCGTCTAGAGGAGGATGAGGAAGTATCAGAGTTTGACTCAGGAGAGCAGCAAGAGGAAAATGAAGTATCAGAGTTTGACTACCGAGAGCGGAAAGAGGAGGTGAGGAAGCATCACAGTTTGACTGCGGAGAACGGAAAGAGAAGTATGAGGAAGCATCATAGTTTGACTGCGGAGAGCGTCTAGAGGAAGATGAGGAAGCATCAGAGTTTGACTCAGGAGAGCAGCAAGAGGAGGATGGGGAAACATCAGAGTTTGACTGCGGAGAGCGTCTAGAGGAGGATGAGGAAGTATCAGAGTTTGACTCAGGAGAGCAGCAAGAGGAAGATGAACTATCAGAGTTTGACTACCGAGAGCGGAAAGAGGAGGATGAGGAAGCATCACAGTTTGACTGCGGAGAGCGGAAAGAGAAGTATGAGGAAGCATCATAGTTTGACTGCGGAGAGCGTCTAGAGGAAGATGAGGAAGCATCATAGTTTGACTCAGGAGAGCAGCAAGAGGAGGATGGGGAAGCATCAGATTTTGACTGCGGAGAGCGTCTAGAGGAGGATGAGGAAGTATCAGAGTTTGACTCAGGAGAGCAGCAAGAGGAAGATGAACTATCAGAGTTTGACTACCGAGAGTGGAAAGAGGATGAGGAAGCATCACAGTTTGACTGCGGAGAGCGGAAAGAGAAGTATGAGGAAGCATCATAGTTTGACTGCGGAGAGAGGCTAGAGGAGGATGAGAAAGTATCAAGAGTTTGACTCAGGAGAGCAGCAAGAGGAGGATGAGGAAGCATCAGAGTTTGACTCAGGAGAGCAGCAAGAGGAGGATGGGGAAGCATCAGAGTTTGACTCAGGAGAGCAACAAGAGGAGGATGGGGAAGCATCAGAGTTTGACTCAGGAGAGCAGCAAGAGGAGGATGGGGAAGCATCAGAGTTTGACTGCGGAGAGAGGCTAGAGGAGGATGAGAAAGCATCAGAGTTTGACTCAGGAGAGCAGCAAGAGGAAGATGAAGTATCAGAGTTTGACTACCGAGAGCGGAAAGAGGAGGATGAGGAAGCATCACAGTTTGACTGCGGAGAGCGGAAAGAGAAGTATGAGGAAGCATCATAGTTTGACTGCGGAGAGAGGCTAGAGGAGGATGAGAAAGTATCAGAGTTTGACTCAGGAGAGCAGCAAGAGGAGGATGAGGAAGCATCAGAGTTTGACTCAGGAGAGCAGCAAGAGGAGATGACTCTTGCTGCTCTCTGCGGAGAGTTTGACTGCGGAGAGCGGAAAGAGAAGTATGAGGAAGCATCACAGTTTGACTGCGGAGAGCGGAAAGAGGAGGATGAGGAAGCATCAGAGTTTGACTCAGGAGAGCAGCAAGAGGAGGATGGGGAAGCATCAGAGTTTGACTGCGGAGAGAGGCTAGAGGAGGATGAGGAAGTATCAGAGTTTGACTCAGGAGAGCAGCAAGAGGAAGATGAAGTATCAGAGTTTGACTACCGAGAGCGGAAAGAGGAGGTGAGGAAGCATCACAGTTTGACTGCGGAGAACGGAAAGAGAAGTATGAGGAAGCATCATAGTTTGACTGCGGAGAGAGGCTAGAGGAGGATGAGAAAGTATCAGAGTTTGACTCAGGAGAGCAGCAAGAGGAGGATGAGGAAGCATCAGAGTTTGACTCAGGAGAGCAGCAAGAGGAGATGACTCTTGCTGCTCTCTGCGGAGAGTTTGACTGCGGAGAGCGGAAAGAGAAGTATGAGGAAGCATCACAGTTTGACTGCGGAGAGCGGAAAGAGGAGGATGAGGAAGCATCAGAGTTTGACTCAGGAGAGCAGCAAGAGGAGGATGGGGAAGCATCAGAGTTTGACTGCGGAGAGAGGCTAGAGGAGGATGAGGAAGTATCAGAGTTTGACTCAGGAGAGCAGCAAGAGGAAGATGAAGTATCAGAGTTTGACTACTGAGAGCGGAAAGAGGAGGTGAGGAAGCATCACAGTTTGACTGCGGAGAACGGAAAGAGAAGTATGAGGAAGCATCATAGTTTGACTGCGGAGAGCGTCTAGAGGAAGATGAGGAAGCATCAGAGTTTGACTCAGGAGAGCAGCAAGAGGAGGATGGGGAAGCATCAGAGTTTGACTGCGGAGAGCGTCTAGAGGAGGATGAGGAAGTATCAGAGTTTGACTCAGGAGAGCAGCAAGAGGAAAATGAAGTATCAGAGTTTGACTACCGAGAGCGGAAAGAGGAGGTGAGGAAGCATCACAGTTTGACTGCGGAGAACGGAAAGAGAAGTATGAGGAAGCATCATAGTTTGACTGCGGAGAGCGTCTAGAGGAAGATGAGGAAGCATCAGAGTTTGACTCAGGAGAGCAGCAAGAGGAGGATGGGGAAACATCAGAGTTTGACTGCGGAGAGCGTCTAGAGGAGGATGAGGAAGTATCAGAGTTTGACTCAGGAGAGCAGCAAGAGGAAGATGAACTATCAGAGTTTGACTACCGAGAGCGGAAAGAGGAGGATGAGGAAGCATCACAGTTTGACTGCGGAGAGCAGCAAGAGGAGGATGAGGAAGCATCAGAGTTTGACTCAGGAGAGCAGCAAGAGGATGATGGGGAAGCATCAGAGTTTGACTCAGGAGAGCAGCAAGAGGAGGATGGGAAAGTATCAGAGTTTGACTCAGGAGAGCAGCAAGAGGAGGATGGGGAAGCATCAGAGTTTGACTCAGGAGAGCAGCAAGAGGAGATGACTCTTGCTGCTCTCTGCGGAGAGTTTGACTGCGGAGAGCGGAAAGAGAAGTATGAGGAAGCATCACAGTTTGACTGCGGAGAGCGGAAAGAGGAGGATGAGGAAGCATCAGAGTTTGACTCAGGAGAGCAGCAAGAGGAGGATGGGGAAGCATCAGAGTTTGACTGCGGAGAGAGGCTAGAGGAGGATGAGGAAGTATCAGAGTTTGACTCAGGAGAGCAGCAAGAGGAAGATGAAGTATCAGAGTTTGACTACCGAGAGCGGAATCCCCTAGGGGGAATTGGTTTTGATTAAGTTTTTGTGAGCTATTGCGTTTATAAGTGTTATATATTAGTGCAAGGCTATAGGCCATATTTTGTTGTTAGGAAAATTTCAGAACCAATTCTAGGAGAGAGGACGTTGTCGTCGTCTAGGGGCTCCCTCCTTGGAGGAGGGTCTAACACTCTCTCCGTGTAGTAAGATATAACTGCCTGGTGTGAACCCCAGGGTACCAGGCAGTAATGGCTGATGAAGTGAGCGAGGAAAATGCAAAGGCCTCTCAAGTGAAGAGTGCCAGCATAAAGACAACAGAGCTGTTCAACGAACTAGACTCTATATTAAACAGCAGTGCAAGTAAAATTACTAAGCAGCAAGGAGCTGAACTTAGAAATCTGTTCACAAGGCTACAAGATGTAGTCCATGAACAAGAACTTAAAATCAGTAACCTCGAGGGAAGGTTAACTGAAAAAGGTGTCAAAAGTAAGGCACCAGGTGCAAAAAGTTATGCAGAAGTAACTAAAAGGTCTGTCACTCCCAGACCAAAGAAAAGAGACCAACAGCATATAATGCTGATATATCCTCAAGATGAGGAACAGAGTTCAGATGAACTCAAAAAGGATCTTTTGAAAAACCTTGATCCAACAAAGTTAAAGATTGGAATAAAGAATGTAAAAAAGATTGGTAAAGGAGGTGTGCTAATAGAATGCACAGACGAATTTGATAAGAAAATTCTGAAGAATGAAATTCAAAGAAATACAGCTTTGAAAGATAAGTGCTCCGCAAGGGAGCCAAACATGAAATTGCCACAAATAATAATTTATGATGTGGATGGTGATATAGAGCAAGAGGCTCTAGTGGATAGAATAAAAGCACAAAACGTTGCTTTTAACGAAGCCTCGATGGAGGTTAAATTTTCGATAAAAGGAAAGAATGGCAAAAAGCACTGGGTAGTGCAAGTAGACTCAGAAAACTTTAAAGTATTTATGAAAGAGAAAAAGGTAAATGTAGGCTGGTCTCGACTTAATGTCAAAGAGTACTTAAAGGTCGTAAGATGCTTTAAATGTAATAAATATGGTCATTTTCAGACCAGGTGTACGGAGGAGCAGACTTGTGGAAAATGTGGTCAAAAGGACCACAAACACTGGGAGTGTAAAGAAACAGAATTAAAATGCGTCAATTGTAAAGCAGCAAATGAAAAGTACAGATTGAAACTAGATGTCCAGCATTCAAGTCTGGACATGGACTGTTCTTGTTATAGAAGAGAGCTCGAATTATTGGTTAAACGAATTCGATACTGAATCGAGCTTGTCTAAAATAGTACAAATAAACTTACATCATGCTAAAGCTGCTACAAATAGTCTCGTTTTGTATATCGAGGAAAGAGACTACGATATAGCATTGGTGCAGGAGCCTTATGTCTATAAAGACAAAATAAGAGGTTTTCCAGCAGGCTGGAGAGTCTTTGGAGCATCTCACCCACAGCCAAGAAGTGCAATAGTCATCGGGAAAAGACAGTTAAGTGTTACAGAGATATACACATCAAGAGATGTGGTTATAGTAACGGTAGAAAAAGGTGGTCAGAAATGTGTGCTGATTTCTATGTACTGCCCACCTAAAGAATCGTTTGAGGAAAATTTTCAAGTTGTTAATAATGTAATTCAAGTCTATCCCAACTGGAACGTAGTCCTAGGAGGGGACTTCAACGCAAGCAGCAAACTCTGGGGACCTCAAAGGGAGGACCAGAGAGGAAAAGAAGTCTTGGAGTTCATTAATCAAAACGGATTTACAACGGTCAATGATCCGAATAGCGACCCAACCTATTCCAGCAGTCTAGGTACAAGCTGGATAGATGTTACTCTACATAAAGTAGTGAACCAAGACTTCGTTCTACAATGGGCAGTGGAGGATGAAATTAGCTGTAGTGATCACGCATATATTAGCTTTTCCCTAAACTTCGGGAATGTTAGCACAAATGCAAATAAGAGATATTCGATAAAGAACTTGGACTGGATAGAGTTCAGAAAGGAACTCTCAGAAAAGTTCTCGGATAAGACCTCTGAAGAGGTTAAACAACAGGAAGACCTAGATGAATATATTGTAAAGGCTACTAAAACGCTACAAAAGATATGTAGTGACAATCAAAAAGAGGAAAGCCGAAAAGTGATTTCGGGCTATAGAAAAGTTCCATGGTGGAACAAAGAGTTAACCAAACTTAGAAAAGAAGTTAAAAAGAAAAGACGAAAATATCAAAGATGTTATACAGACGAAAGGCAAAGAAAAAGCCTTAGAACAGAGTTTAAACTATGGGAAGCAAAATACAAGAAGGAGATAAATGCAGCTAAAAACAATAGCTGGAAAAAGTTATGTGATGAAGTATCACAAGAAAAACCCTTTGGGGTACATTTTAAGGTTGCGAAAGAAGCAACAAGAGGCTCGTTTAAACTCTCAACAATTATGCAAAAAGATGGATCTCTAACGAAGAACGTTAGGGAATCATTAAACTGTTTACTGGAATATCACTTCCCTGAGGATAACAGGGAAGAAGATAATGAATATCACAGAAATATTAGAAACAGGTCAAGGAGACCTGTCAATACAGAAGATGACATTCCATTTACTATAGTGGAAGTAGAAGAAGTGATGGAATCAATGAATAAGGGGAAAGCGCCAGGGCTTGATGGGCTCTCCCTTGAATTAATTATCGAACTCTTTGAGGTTAATAAAAGTTGGTTTGTGAGCATTCTTAATGAATGTCTTTGTAGAGGAATCTTTCCAGATAGTTGGAAAGTAGCAGAACTAATACTGTTCAATAAAGAAGGAAAAGACAGAAAAAATCCTTCAGCTTACAGACCAATATGTCTATTATCGTCGTGGAGCAAAGTATTGGACAAGCTTCTAACTAATAGACTGAGTTATTATCTACAGAGTAATGATAAGTTGAATCCAAATCAGTTTGGATTCATTCCAGGCAAAAGCACAACCATGGCAATATCAAAGTTAATGGCAACAATAGATGAGAATAAGGCGCTAAAGAAACACACATGTGTGATATCGCTAGATGTAAAAGGAGCTTTTAATAACGTCTGGTGGCCGTTCCTGTTAGAAGAGTTAAGAAGACATAGAGTTCCAAAGAACTTGTTTAAAGCTTTTAGTAACTACTTATCAAAAAGAAAGATAGTAGTTAAAGATGGAGATACTGAAATCTCCAGACAATATTTTAAAGGCTGTCCGCAGGGGTCCAACTCTGGGCCCCTATTGTGGAACATCGTTGCAGACTCTGCATTAAATATCACAACTAAAGAAAACACACAAATTCAAGCCTACGCAGATGATATAATAGTCATAGTCTCTGCTTCGGGGAGACACATCTTAGAACAAGATTGTCAAAAAGTCTTAACAGACTTAGAGAAATGGGCAGAAAGTACAAGGCTGGAATTCAGCCCGGAGAAGACAAACATAATAGTATTTCCCAAGGAGGGAAAAATGAAAAGGCTCCCAAGCTTAAGGTTTAAAGAGAGACCTGTAAAAGTTGTAAAAGTTTTGAAATATCTAGGAGTGTGGCTGGATGACAAGAGGAATTGGTTATGTCATCTGAATAAAGTCAAGGAAAGATGTGCAATGATCTTAAACGCCCTACATAGAATGTCAACTAGGACATGGGGGCTGAAAGGTACAGTTAAAAAAGAACTATATAAAAGGGGAATAGAAAGGATAGTAACTTACGCCTGTGGGGCCTGGTGGCCCCAAGGAGGGACAGTAAGAATGATTCATAAACTGCAGCAGATTCAAAGACTAGCCCTCTTGGGCATCACAAGATGTTATAAGACAACATCAACATCAGCACTTCAGGTACTGGCAGGTACTTTGCCAATTGAACTTTTAATAGAACAAGAAGCTGCGGTTTTTCGAAGTTTTATTCTAGAACAAAAGGTAGAACTCTGGAATGAATCCATAGATGGAAAAAACATAGAAAAACAAATTATCAAAGGGGCAAGACACCCAGCGAAGCAAATGCAAATAAGGTGGGATAAAGTCCCACCGGAAGATTCAAACTATGATACAAAAATTTACACAGACGGCTCTAGAATGGAAGAACACACAGGTGCGTCCATGTGTATCTTCAGAGGTACAAGTCCAATAAAGCAAAATGAGTACAGACTTTCAGACACAGCTACTGTGTTTCAAGCTGAGATATATGCCGTTCTGAAGGGAGTTGAATGGTTCGTTACAGAGTGTACTGACCAAGAAATGGACTTGTACTCGGACAGTCAATCAGCATTGTTTGCGATGCAAAGGATCCAGCACAAAAATCCAACAGTTGACAAGATTAAGCATCTAATAGTAGAGCTTGAAGAAGATAGAAAGATAAATTTCCATTGGGTGAAAAGCCACCAAGGCTGCCCAGGAAACGAATTGGCTGACAATCATGCAAAGAACGCATGTAAAAAACAACAAGTAGATATTGAAATTCAAACTTCAAAGGAATGTATAAAGACAAAATTGAAACAAAGAAGTTTGGAGATTTGGCAAACAAGATGGGACCAAGAAGATGCAACTGGAAGACACACTTATAAATTTCTCAAGAAGGTGTCCATTAAGAGAGTCTCAACAGATTTCTATTTGAACCAAATCCTGACAGATCATGGTAACTTTCCTAGATACCTTAGCAGGTTTAATATTAAAAGATGTTCCTGTATCTGCGGCTCCCGTGATGCGGGAGCGCTTCACTATATATATATACGATTGTACACATTTAAGGAATATTAGAGGAAACTACTTAACGAAAGTTGATCGTAATAAAGTAAACCTGCTCTGGGAAAACACAGAGCTACGTTCACAAACGAGAGATGTAATGAAATACATCTACGATAATCTACAAGAACTGATAATACTAGATTAGGGAGGGGACCGGATCCCCTCCTTCCGTGGGAGGAGACAAAGTCTTCTCCCACTTGTCGAAAGAAGGTCCTAAGAAGATAATATTTAAAGGAGAAATGAAGAAGAAGAAGACGAGACAGGAGAAGATAAGTCTCTCCTCCTGTATGTATGAAAAGAAGCCTCATCAGTCTTATGTTATTATATTTATTTGTACATGTAATATAATGATTAAACTTTGTAAAGGGCGCTAAGTTGCGCCCTATGTTTATATTTCTCTGTAAATATGTTTTTGTTTTAATAAAGAAAGATGTAAAAGAAAAATGATGGTGTCCTTCCGGCGGACGAGGGTTCGCGGGGGGGGAAACAAAAATATTAGAGTAGTTCTACTTAGCCTGTAGTGCCGTTTTTGGCGGGGCAGGCGCTGTTAATTCTAGAGAGTCTTACCGAGAGCGGAAAGAGGAGGTGAGGAAGCATCACAGTTTGACTGCGGAGAACGGAAAGAGAAGTATGAGGAAGCATCATAGTTTGACTGCGGAGAGCGTCTAGAGGAAGATGAGGAAGCATCAGAGTTTGACTCAGGAGAGCAGCAAGAGGAGGATGGGGAAGCATCAGAGTTTGACTGCGGAGAGCGTCTAGAGGAGGATGAGGAAGTATCAGAGTTTGACTCAGGAGAGCAGCAAGAGGAAGATGAAGTATCAGAGTTTGACTACCGAGAGCGGAAAGAGGAGGATGAGGAAGCATCACAGTTTGACTGCGGAGAGCGGAAAGAGAAGTATGAGGAAGCATCATAGTTTGACTGCGGAGAGAGGCTAGAGGAGGATGAGGAAGTATCAGAGTTTGACTGAGGAGAGCAGCAAGAGGAAGATGAAGTATCAGAGTTTGACTACCGAGAGCGGAAAGAGGAGGATGAGGAAGCATCACAGTTTGACTGCGGAGAGCGGAAAGAGAAGTATGAGGAAGCATCATAGTTTGACTGCGGAGAGAGGCTAGAGGAGGATGAGGAAGTATCAGAGTTTGACTCAGGAGAGCAGCAAGAGGAAGATGAAGTATCAGAGTTTGACTACCGAGAGCGGAAAGAGGAGGTGAGGAAGCATCACAGTTTGACTGCGGAGAACGGGAAGAGAAGTATGAGGAAGATCATAGTTTGACTGCAGAGAGAGGCTAGAGGAGGATGAGAAAGCATCAGAGTTCGACTCAGGAGAGCAGCAAGAGGAGGATGAGGAAGCATCAGAGTTTGACTGCGGAGAGCGGCTAGAGGAAGATGAGAAAGTATCAGAGTTTGACTAGGGAGAGCGGCAAGAGGAGGATGAGGAAGTATCAGAGTTTGACTACAGAGAGCGGCAAGAGGAGGATGAGGAAGCATTAGTTTGACTATGGAGAGCAGCAAGAGGAGGATGAGAAAGCATCATAGTTTGACTACGAAGAACGGCAGGAGGAGGAGGAGGATTCATCAGAGTTTGACTACAGAGAGCGTGCAGAGGAGGATGAGGAAGCATCAGAGTTTGACTACGGAGAGCGGAAAGAGAAGGATGAGGATTCATCAGAGTTTGACTAAGGAGAGCGGCAAGAGGAGGATGAGGAGTCATCAGAGTTTGACTACGGAGAGCGACATGAGGATGAGGAAACATCAGAGTTTGATTAGGGATAGCAAGATGAGGAACAGCATCAGAGTTTGACTAAGGAGAGCAGGATGAGGAGCAACATCGGAGATGTTCCTCCACGTACTTCTCACACTGACTTCATTACCATTTGCCTTGTGGAGGATTCACCAGGAGCTGGGTTGTTATACCTATGAACGGCAATTTTTTTGCACATAATGAGCTAAATGGTCAGGTGACAAGGACCCCGAAGGCTCATAGAAGGTTGGGGGAGGGGACCCACTGGAACTGTTGTTGGGAGACAGATGGCAGCTTTCCGTCAAGGCCATCCAGGGTGTTCTTTAACGTGCACAGGGTACGGCTTTCTAACGTGTTCTTTAACGTGCACAGGGTATGGCTCTCCCGCACACGGGGCCACGGTCCAACGTCCCATCCGATTAACAGTGGCTCTTCCAAGCCCATCGCTGACCCCTACTGACCGTGGACAGGGTGGGGAGTTTTGCGCAGATATATCTCAACGCTGGCACAGGCGGGACTCGAACCTGGGAACTGCAGATTACGAGCCTGGCACGCTACCGACTGAGCCACCCCCGCCCCGTCCTATTCAAGAATCGAACTGCAGTCGCGCTACAAACTGAGCTCTTTCAACCAATTCCCGTAGTTAATCAAAAACAAATTACTTCAAACACACACATCATAGATTAAATTTCGAAAGCTGTCTGTAGCATCAGGATTGATTGTTTTAAGAAAACAATCTTGATTCATTAAGCCACCGATATCATCTTTCACAAACCACGTCACATTTTACAAAGGCACCACGTCACATTTTACAAAGGCACCACGTTCCAACCACTCTGGTTGTCTCACCAATAGGACATCACCCACATCACGTTGCACGGGTTTCAACCCCCGCGTACACGTGTTAAGGGAGGGAATTCGCACGTGCAGAAGGTCGACACGAGCGCATAGCTCGAGTAAAGGCACGCCTCATACGGACAACTTTGGTATGCAAAGTGGGAGGGAGGATTCAAAGGACCGTGGTTTCCGACCTGATTATTAGGAAGGATGTTGGGTTGTTTTACTTCTGAGCGGCACTTTTTTTGCACACCATGGGCTGGGGCGGGGGTGGCTCAGTCGGCGCCAGGCTCGGAATCTGCAGTTCCCAGTACCAGCTGGGTCAGCGTTGAGACTTTTCTTCGCAAAACTCCTCGCCCTGCCCACGGTCAGTAGGGGACACTGATGGCCTTGGAAAGGCCGCTGTCCATAGGAAGGGACATTAAGCCGTGGCCACGTGTGCGGGGAGAGCCATACCCTGTGCACATTAAAGAACACACTGGATGGCCTTGACGGGAGGCTACCATCTGTCTCCCAACAGCTGTTCCAGTGGGTCCTCCCCCCCAACCTTCTGTGAGCCTTCGGGGGTCCATGTGACCTGGCCATTTAGACCATGATGTGCAAAAAAGTGCCGCTCAGAGGTAAAACAACCCAACGTTAAAGAACACGCTGGATGGCCTTGACGGGAGGCTACCATCTGTCTCCCAACAGCTGTTCCAGTGGGTCCCCTCCCCCAACCTTCTCTGAGCCTTCGGGGTCCATGCGACCTGGCCATTTAGCCCATGGTGTGCAAAAAAGTGCCGCTCAGAGGTAAAACACCCCAACTCATATCTAGCCTTAATAACCTTCGACATTTTTAACTCAAAACTGGGCTCGCACGTTCCTTTCACAACAGGATCATCTAACACAAAAGGTTGAAAATCCTTATTACTGTAAAGGCTTTAGAAGTCATGCTCGAAGCGATTTAACATAATCCTCAGTGCGCATGAGTTACAATGAAGCGAATAACCAAGGTGATCAGACTAATGAAAACAAAGCACATACTAGACTCCTTCCTGTGGCAAGTTGAGACTACAAAGTTTTAATTTACATTATTTAAAACCCTGCAGCTATTATTAATAACTAATGTAGCTATGCCATTTACGGGCACCTCTTTGACTTCTGAAGATTTAATTATAATGTTTTTCAGTCGTTCTTCGGTTTTTTTCACTAATAATTTGCGATAAAAATATATTGCTGTAAGATTGCTATTGTTAAAAAGTACCCTAAGATGTTATTACTGAATCGCTGTGCCAGGCTACCATCTGTCTCCCAACAGCTGTTCCAGTGGGTCCCCTCCCCCAACCTTCTCTGAGCCTTCGGGGTCCATGTGACCTGGCCATTTAGCCCATGGTGTGTAAAAAAGTACCGCTCAGAGGTAAAACAACCCGAAGTTAAAGAACACGTTGGATGGCCTTGACGGTAGGCTACCATCTGTCTCCCAACAGCTGTTCCAGTGGGTCCCCTCCCCCAACCTTCTCTGAGCCTTTGGGGTCCATGTGACCTGGCCATTTAGCCCATGGTGTGCAAAAAAGTGCCGCTCAGAGGTAAAACAACCCAACCCTCTATATGTATTCTATTTCGCAGAAAAAAAATTCTGTCAAAACAGAATGATTTCTACCGTAACAATAGAACTTGAAAGTTTTCGAACCTTATCCACTTGAAGACTTCAAACAGTGAATATTGATGTATTCAAAGACTTTCAGTTACGGTCAAAATGAAAGTTCTGATGATTAATCATAAAAACAATCAGTAAGCGAGAGAAATTTCATATCTCTATAAAAAAAAATTGCTTCGCAGTCAAGTACCGCTGTAAAGTCATTAATTTATGCCACGAGCAGCAATTTCCCTCCCACAATCACTCTCTGACACACGATTAAAGCAGTTATTAATTTAAAAGCATGTTTCTGTACGTTTTTGAGTGAGTGTGGTGCAGTGATTAATGAGCCAATCTTTCACAGCGGTGATTATACAGATCTAGTTCAGGGCAGCATTCAAATGCGAATGCGTCTTTCTAAAAGGAGTTTTTTTTTATTGGATTGTTTCACCCCTGAGCTGCACTTTTTTTTTTGGAAACAACGGGATAGATGCCCAAATCACAAGGACTACAAAGGATTACAAAGTTCGCAAAGGGGTTGGATTGTTTTACCTCTGAGCGGCACTTTTTTTTACACACCATGGGCTAAATGGCCAGGTCACATGGACCCCGAAGGCTCAGAGAAGGTTGGGGGAGGGGACCCACTGGAACAGTTGTTGGAAGACAGATGGTAGCCTCCCGTCAAGGCCATCCAGTGTGTTCTTTAACGTGCATAGGGTATGGCTCTCCCGCACACGGGGCCACGGCTTAACGTCCCATCCGACAGACGGCGGCCTTTCCAAGTGCATCAGTGTCCCCTACTGACCGTGGGCAGGGCGGGGAATTTTGCGGAGATATATCTCTCAACGCTGACTCAGCTGGAACTCGAACCTGGGAACTACAGATTACGAGCCTGGACCGATACCGACTGAGCCACCCCCGCCCCTAACATGAAAAGGACTTTGTAACTCAAGTTACGTTACGAGCTACGGCGGTGCCATTCGAGGCGACCTATGTCCTAGAGACCATAAGGAAAAGGGCGGTTGATATGGTTACAAGATAAGGCTAAGAAAATTAGCAAATAGTATTTTAAAAACCTCACGAGGCTGAGGATCGCTTGCTTAATGCAGCGGTTGCTCTATTACCCCGCTATCTGATTGGTAACGAACCGTGTTCCAGTGTTTGTGACCACCCACTGTAGTGATGTTGGCCAACACCTCATCCACCCACCGTCACGGCCAACTGAGTGCCAACGGACCGCAGAGCCGCCCAAGTAGCCGTGACTTCCTGTACGTGTATCCCCCCTCCAAGTAATCACGTGACTGCTGCCATAGTGCACTTGCTCAACCAAATACGTGATGTCGCAGTATTCACCTTCACGAACCACAATATCCGTAAACGCAAAAATTCTACCAATTCGCCGCGTCGCTTACCGAATACATACAGGGTGTTCGAAAAATAATAGCGGGTTGGGTATTTTTTCTCTGAGCGGCACTTTTTTTGCACGTCATGGGCTAAATGGGGAGGTCACATGGACCCAGAAGGCTGAGAGAAGGTTGGGGGAGGGGACCCACTGGAACAGCTGTTGGGAGACAGATGGTAGCCTCCCGTGAAGGCCATCCAGCGTGTCCTTTAATGTTGGGTTGTTTTATCTCTGAGTGGCATTTTTTTGCACATTATGGGCAAAATGGCCACGTCACAAGGACCCGAAGGCTCAGAGAAGGTTGGGGTAGGGGACCCACTGGAACAGCTGTTGGGAGACAGATGGTAGCCTCCCGTCAAGGCCATCCAGCATGTTCTTTAACGTGCACAAGGTATGGCTCTCCCGCACACGGGGCCACGGCTTAACGTCCCATCCAAAGGACGGCGGCCTTTCCAAGCCCATCAGTGTCCTTTACTGACCGTGGGCAGGGCGGGGAATTTTGCGGAGATAAATCTCAACGCTGACCCAGCTGGTACTCGAACCTGGGAACTGCAGATTACGAGCCTGGCGCGCTACGGACTGAGCCACCCCCGCCCCAGCCCATGGTGTGCAAAAAAGTGCCGCTCAGAGGTAAAACAATCCAACTCTAATGCTTTTGCAGCTCGTAGAGTGTGGTTGAGTGTAAATAATGTGGCAACGTTCAAGTGAAGAAATGGTCCGAACGTTGTTTCTTAAGCAGACTTCTGGGCTGCACCAGAGGGAATTTTGTGGAGATAAATCTCAACGCTGGCCCAGCTGGGACTCGAACCTGGGAACTACCTTTATGCTTCACGTACCCCCTGGAAATGTGTATGTAACTGGCGTACCCCTTGTATAGATAGATAAAACTATAGTTATAGTATAACAATGGGAATGAAATAAAACATATATATCAGTGGTTCTCAACCTTTTATGTTTCACGTACCCCCTGGAAATGTGTATGTAACTGGCGTACCCTTTGTATAGATAGATAAAACTATAGTTATAGTATAACAATGGGAATAAAATGAAACATATATATCAGTGGTTCTCAACCTTTTATGCTTCACGTAACCCCTGGAAATGTGTATGTAACTGGCATACCCCTTGTATAGATAGATAAAACTATAGTTATAGTATAACAATGGGAATAAAATGAAACATATATATCAGTGGTTCTCAACCTTTTATGCTTCACTTACCCCCTGGAAATGTGTATGTAACTGGCGTACCCCTTGTATAGATAGATAAAACTATAGTTATAGTATAACAATGGGAATGAAATAAAACATATATATCAGTGGTTCTCAACCTTTTATACTTCACGTACCCCCTGGAAATGTGTATGTAACTGGCATACCCCTTGTATAGATAGATAAAACTATAGTTATAGTATAACAATGGGAATGAAATAAAACATATATATCAGTGGTTCTCAACCTTTTATGCTTCACTTACCCCCTGGAAATGTGTATGTAACTGGCATACCCCTTGTATAGATAGATAAAACTATAGTTATAGTATAACAATGGGAATGAAATAAAACATATATATCAGTGGTTCTCAACCTTTTATGCTTCACTTACCCCCTGGAAATGTGTATGTAACTGGCGTACCCCTTGTATAGATAGATAAATCTATAGTTATAGTATAACAATGGGAATGAAATAAAACATATATATCAGTGGTTCTCAACCTTTTATGCTTCACGTACCCCCTGGAAATGTGTATGTAACTGGCATACCCCTTGTATAGATAGATAAAACTATAGTTATAGTATAACAATGGGAATGAAATAAAACATATATATCAGTGGTTCTCAACTTTTTATGCTTCACGTACCCCCTGGAAATGTGTATGTAACTGGCATACCCCTTGTATAGATAGATAAAACTATAGTTATAGTATAACAATGGGAATGAAATAAAACATATATATCCGTGGTTCTCAACCTTTTATGCTTCACTTACCCCCTGGAAATGTGTATGTAACTGGCGTACCCCTTGTATAGATAGATAAATCTATAGTTATAGTATAACAATGGGAATGAAATAAAACATATATATCAGTGGTTCTCAACCTTTTATGCTTCACGTACCCCCTGGAAATGTGTATGTAACTGGCATACCCCTTGTATAGATAGATAAAACTATAGTTATAGTATAACAATGGGAATGAAATAAAACATATATATCAGTGGTTCTCAACCTTTTATGTTTCACGTACCCCCTGGAAATGTGTATGTAACTGGCATACCCCTTGTATAGATAGATAAAACTATAGTTATAGTATAACAATGGGAATGAAATAAAACGTATATATCAGTGGTTCTCAACCTTTTATGCTTCACGAACCCCCTGGAAATGTGTATGTAACTGGAGTACCCCTTGTATAGATAGATAAAACTATAGTTATAGTATAACAATGGGAATGAAATAAAACATATATATCAATATATGTTTTATTTGTATATATGTTTCATTTCATTCATATATACAAATAAAACATATATTGATATATATGTTTTATTTGTATATATGAATCAATAACAATGGGAATGAAATAAAACATATATATCAGTGGTTCTCAACCTTTTATGCTTCACGTACCCCCTGGAAATGTGTATGTAACTGGCGTACCCCTTGTATAGATAGATAAAACTATAGTCATAGTATAACAATGGGAATGAAATAAAACATATATATCAGTGGTTCTCAACCTTTTATGCTTCACGTACCCCCTGGAAATGTGTATGTAACTGGCGTACCCCTTGTATAGATAGATAAAACTATAGTTATAGTATAACAATGGGAATGAAATAAAACATATATATCAGTGGATCTCAACCTTTTATGCTTCACGTACCCCCTGGAAATGTGTATGTAACTGGCATACCCCTTGTATAGATAGATAAAACTATAGTCATAGTATAACAATGGGAATGAAATAAAACATATATATCAGTGGTTCTCAACCTTTTATGCTTCACGTACCCCCTGGAAATGTGTATGTAACTGGCGTACCCCTTGTATAGATAGATAAAACTATAGTTATAGTATAACAATGGGAATGAAATAAAACATATATATCAGTGGATCTCAACCTTTTATGCTTCACGTACCCCCTGGAAATGTGTATGTAACTGGCATACCCCTTGTATAGATAGATAAAACTATAGTTATAGTATAACAATGGGAATGAAATAAAACATATATATCAGTGGTTCTCAACCTTTTATGCTTCACGTACCCCCTGGAAATGTGTATGTAACTGGCATACCCCTTGTATAGATAGATAAAACTATAGTTATAGTATAACAATGGGAATGAAATAAAACATATATATCAGTGGTTCTCAACCTTTTATGCTTCACGTACCCCCTGGAAATGTGTATGTAACTGGCGTACCCCTTGTATAGATAGATAAAACTATAGTCATAGTATAACAATGGGAATGAAATAAAACATATATATCAGTGGTTCTCAACCTTTTATGCTTCACGTACCCCCTGGAAATGTGTATGTAACTGGCGTACCCCTTGTATAGATAGATAAAACTATAGTTATAGTATAACAATGGGAATGAAATAAAACATATATATCAGTGGATCTCAACCTTTTATGCCTGACGTACCCCCTGGAAATGTGTATGTAACTGGCGTACCCCTTGTATAGATAGATAAAACTATAGTTATAGTATAACAATGGGAATGAAATAAAACATATATCAGTGGATCTCAACCTTTTATACTTCACGTACCCCCTGGAAATGTGTATGTAACTAGTGTACCCCTAGTATAGATAGATAAAACTATAGTTATAGTATAACAATGGGAATAAAATAAAACATATATATCAGTGGTTCTCAACCTTTTATACTTCACGTACCCCCTGGAAATGTGTATGTAACTGGCATACCCCTTGTATAGATAGATAAAACTATAGTTTAGTACAACAATGGGAATAAAATAAAACATATATATCAGTGGTTCTAAACCTTTTATGCTTCACGTACCCCCTGGAAATGTGTATGTAACTGGCATACCCCTTGTATAGATAGATAAAACTATAGTTATAGTATAACAATGGGAATGAAATAAAACATATATATCAGTGGTTCTCAACCTTTTATGCTTCACTTACCCCCTGGAAATGTGTATGTAACTGGCGTACCCCTTGTATAGATAGATAAATCTATAGTTATAGTATAACAATGGGAATGAAATAAAACATATATATCAATGGTTCTCAACCTTTTATGCTTCACGAACCCCCTGGAAATGTGTATGTAACTGGAGTACCCCTTGTATAGATAGATAAAACTATAGTTATAGTATAACAATGGGAATGAAATAAAACATATATATCAATATATGTTTTATTTGTATATATGTTTCATTTCATTCATATATACAAATAAAACATATATTGATATATATGTTTTATTTGTATATATGAATCAATAACAATGGGAATGAAATAAAACATATATATCAGTGGTTCTCAACCTTTTATGCTTCACGTACCCCCTGGAAATGTGTATGTAACTGGCGTACCCCTTGTATAGATAGATAAAACTATAGTCATAGTATAACAATGGGAATGAAATAAAACATATATATCAGTGGTTCTCAACCTTTTATGCTTCACGTACCCCCTGGAAATGTGTATGTAACTGGCGTACCCCTTGTATAGATAGATAAAACTATAGTTATAGTATAACAATGGGAATGAAATAAAACATATATATCAGTGGATCTCAACCTTTTATGCCTGACGTACCCCCTGGAAATGTGTATGTAACTGGCGTACCCCTTGTATAGATAGATAAAACTATAGTTATAGTATAACAATGGGAATAAAATAAAACATATATATCAGTGGTTCTCAACCTTTTATGCTTCACGTACCCCCTGGAAATGTGTATGTAACTGGCGTACCCCTTGTATAGATAGATAAAACTACAGTTATAGTATAACAATGGGAATAAAATAAAACATATATATCAGTGGTTCTAAACCTTTTATGCTTCACGTACCCCCTGGAAATGTGTATGCAACTGGCGTACCCCTTGTATAGATAGATAAAACTATAGTTATAGTATAACAATGGGAATAAAATAAAACGTATATATCAGTGGTTCTCAACCTTTTATGCTTCACGTACCCCCTGGAAATGTGTATGTAACTGGCGTACCCCTTGTATAGATAGATAAAACTATTGTTATAGTATAACAATGGGAATGAAATAAAACATATATATCAGTGGTTCTGAACCTTTTATGCTTCACGTACCCCCTGGAAATGTGTATGTAACTGGCGTACCCCTTGTATAGATAGATAAAACTATAGTTATAGTATAACAATGGGAATGAAATAAAACATATATATCAGTGGTTCTCAACCTTTTATACTTCATGTACCCCCTGGAAATGTGTATGTAACTAGTGTACCCCTAGTATAGATAGATAAAACTATAGTTATAGTATAGCAATTGGAATGAAATAAAACATATATATCAGTGGTTCTCAACCTTTTATACTTCACGTACCCCCTGGAAATGTGTATGTAACTGGCATACCCCTTGTATAGATAGATAAAACTATAGTTATAGTACAACAATGGGAATAAAATAAAACATATATATCAGTGGTTCTCAACCTTTTATGCTTCACGTACCCCCTGGAAATGTGTATGTAACTGGCGTACCCCTTGTATAGATAGATAAAACTACTGTTATAGTATAACAATGGGAATAAAATAAAACGTATATATCAGTGGTTCTCAACCTTTTATGCTTCACGTACCCCCTGGAAATGTGTATGTAACTGGCGTACCCCTTGTATAGATAGATAAAACTACAGTTATAGTATAACAATGGGAATAAAATAAAACGTATATATCAGTGGTTCTCAACCTTTTATACTTCATGTACCCCCTGGAAATGTGTATGTAACTAGCGTACCCCTTGTATAGATAGATAAAACTATAGTTATAGTATAGCAATTGGAATGAAATAAAACATATATATCAGTGGTTCTCAACCTTTTATACTTCACGTACCCCCTGGAAATGTGTATGTAACTGGCATACCCCTTGTATAGATAGATAAATCTATAGTTATAGTATAACAATGGGAATAAAATAAAACACATTGTTACTAGATCTAGCGACTTTTGAGCTCTCACGGCGTGCGTACCCCCAAAAAATTTCCCGCGTACTCCACGTTGAGAACCCCTAATTTATATCAATATGTACACAAAAGTGCGACTCAGAGGTTAAAGCAATCAACCTACCTCACACCCATGGAAATAATGCTTAATAACCAAAAATTAACGTCACTTGAATATTTTTAAGAAGCCGACGTCCTTCCCAAGCCCATCGGTGTCCCTTTCTGACCAAAGGCATTGTGGGAAATAAATCTCAAAAAAGGCCACGTTGGGATTCAATCGACCCCAGCAATTGACGATTACGAGCCTGACGCGCTACCAACCGAGCCAGTTCCGCCCCTCTCCCGTGGGAAATACTTACAAAATCTCATATGCTAATCAACTGCATCCATCATCATTTGCATACGAAAACATTCGTAAAGATGCCCTTGAGGCGAAGGTAGCTTCCGCAGTGAGTTGGATTTTGAATTAACATGCAGATCATTGTTACCAGCTATGAAGAATCTGGCTAACACACAGTAGCACAATCAACTTAGAGCACATCGGGGAAGTTCCCATTGCCCACGCACTTCAGGGGGGGAGGGGGTCTAAATTTCATTATTAATATAATGCGATTCTGGTGCGTGATTGTTGTATCAAGTGGTGAATGTTCAATTTAAGAGCAATATCATGTGCCAAGGTTATGTACTTTTACCTCTGAGCAGCACTTTTTTTGCACACACTGGGCTAAATGGCCAGGTCACATGGGCCTTAAATGCTCAGAGAAGGTTGAGGGAACCCACTGGAACAGCTGTTGGGAGACAGATGGTAATCTCCCGTCAAGACCATCCAGCGTGTTCTTTAACTTTGGGTTGTTTTACCTCTGAGTGGCACTTTTTGCACACACTCGGCTAAATGGCCAGGTCACATGGGCCTCGAAGGCTCAGAGAAGGTTGAGGCAACCCACTGGAACAGCTGTTGGGAGACAGATGGTTGGGTTGTTTTAGCTCTGAGCGGCACTTTTTTGCACACCATGGGCTAAATGGCCAGGTCACATGGACCCCGAAGGCTCAGAGAAGGTTGGGGGAGGGGACCCACTGGAACAGCTGTTGGGAGACAGATGGTAGCCTCCCGTTAAGGCCATCCAGCGTGTTCTTTAACGTGCACATGGTATGGCTCTCCCCGCACACGGGGCCACGGCTTAACGTCCCATCCGACGGACGGTGGCCTTTCCAAGCCCATTGGTGTCCCCTACTGACCGTGGGAAGGGCGGGGAATTTTGCGGAGATAAATCTCAACGCTGACCAGATGGGACTGAAACCTGGGAACTACAGATTACGAGCCTGGCGCGCTACCGACTAAGCCACCCCCGCCCCAAAATATTCTCTTCCCGGCATCGAACCCAGGTATCAATGATCAGTAGCCAAGCGCGCTAACATCTCGGCCATGGTACTCCTACCTCAGCAAAAAAGGAATTAATATTACATTACGCAGTCACCTTTTTACGAATTTAATGTCTAGAGTAAACAGTACCCCCTAAAAAAAAAGCCCAAATCTACGTTCTAGAATTCACGAAAAACAAACACTGAAGAAAAAAAAAACATGACCTCTTCCCAGTATAAATAGAACACCACTAACAAGAAACGTCAAAGTGACACTTAATGTGCTTTGAAACTTACTCAGTAATTCAAGCACTTTAAAAGTGCGCGAAAGTTACGTTTAAGCCACCCCTATTTGCTGGTGCTGTCCCATATTTTGTCAGTGCTAATTAAATAGAGAATGGAGATGAGGAGGGGGGGGGGAAACCAGACATTTTTCCTTAGGATTTCGTTCAAGAAAAAAGCTCGTATTTGTTACAAGCTGACACAAATGTAGCGGAGAATGTGTCTTCTGCGGTCCATTGTGTGTTGCAATGACAGAGGCAATTCGCCAGTTTTTCTCAGTGACGCAGCGTTTCGTACGGAAGTATGGGCAGTCTGGATTCGCCTCAAAAGAGGGCAATTTGGCTTTTGAGGTTTGGCACGATTCGTTTAAAGTGGCTGCGACACTAGAGGGCGTTTTCGCTATACTTCAAATCGTCAGCTTCTAAAATCATTAATGCATTACATTTCCATTTAAAGAGCTATGGGATTCTAAAATCATCAGTCATTTCGCAGCTTAAGCTAATAATTTGTAAACTTTTGGTTGTTTTTATCTCTGAGCTGCACTTTTTTTGCACACCATGGGCTAAATGGCCAAGTCACAAGGACCCCGAAGGCTCAGAGAAGGTTGGGGGAGGGAACCCACTGGAACAGCTGTTGGGAGACAGATGGTAGCCTCCCCTTCAAGGCCATCCAGTGTGTTCTTTAACGTGCACAGGGTATGGCTCTCCCGCACACGGGAGAGCCATACCCTGTGCACGTTCGAGTCCCACCTGGGTCAGCGTTGAGATAAATCTCAACGCTGACCCAGGTGGGACTCGAACCTGGAAACTGCAGATTACGAGCCTGGCGCGCTACCGACTGAGCCACCCCGCCCCCAATTTGCAAACTAATAGATATTATGTTATTTTACATGAGAATATCCATATTATGTCACTAGAAATCTAACTTCCAAGCTCTATAACTTATAAATTTATTTCTAATCTATTTAAATGTGAATTTTTCAAAAACATTGCTTCAATATTTAAAGAGTTATGGAAGCTAGAATATTTAAAAAAAATACCCCCTCAAGCAGCTGCTTGCCACAGAGGTCTGACAGGAGCCTGTCAGTTTATATGCCCAGTAGAAGGTCTGCGAGGATGGCAGGACCTCAGCAGAAAAACGACACATACATCCATGCCTTACCCGGGGCTCGAACCCAGGTCCCTTAGATCACTAGCGAAGCGCGCTAACCACTCGGCCATGGGACGGATACTTTTAATATGGATTTAAAATAATTTTTTTCTGTATAAAACTGGTTGGGGAAAAAATACAGTGTATAAAAATTTGGAAATAGTTTAATCCATGAAGTTTCAACGTTTTTTTGCCGGGTTGGGTTGTTTTACCTCTGAGCATCACTTCTTTGCACACCGTGGGCTAAATGGTCAGGTCACAAGGACCCCGAAGGCTCTGAGAAGGTTGGGAGAATGGACACACTGTTGGTGGGAGACAGATGGTAGCCTCCCGTCAAGGCCCCCCAGCGTGTTCTTTAACGTGCCCAGGGTATGGCTCTCCCGCACACGGAGGCACGGCTTAACGTCCCATCCGACGGACGGCGACCTTTCCAAGCCCATCGATGTCCCCTACTGACCGTGGGCATGGCGGGGAATTTTGCAGAGATACATCTCAACGCTGACCCAGCTGAGACTCGAACCTGCAGATTACGAGCCTGGCATGATACCGACTGAGCCACCCCCCTTTTTTTTCTGCCGGAATAAGAGACATAACTAGCTTATTCATTATGCATCCATAACACTACATTCGATATTCTACAAAAACTAATCCCATAAAAAAATTCCCTCCCCCGAACCACTGGTTTTGTATTTAAAACTTTTCTTTCTTATTAAATACACACGACTCTTGATGTCATTCAACAACAAAAGTAGAAAAAAAAATCAATTTCAACGAAAAAACAAAAAAAAAACACGCAACCAACTACAAGGTTAAAAAAAGGTCACAGGAATTTCCTAGAAAGTCAACCTCCACAAAAACTATAAAATCTTTCCTTTCTTCTTGGGGCGGGGGTGGCTCAGTCGGTAGCGCGCTAGGCTCGTAATCTGTAGTTCCCAGGTTCGAGTCCCAGCTGGGTCAGCGTTGAGATTTATCTCCGCAAAATTCCAGCCCTGCCCACGGTCAGTAGGGGCCGTCGTCCGTCGGATGGGACGTTAAGCCGTGGCTCCGTGTGCGGGAAAGACATACCCTGTGCACGTTAAAGAACACGCTGGATGGCCTTGACGAGAGGCTACCATCTGTCTCCCAACAGCTGTTCCACTGGGTCCCCTCCCCCAACCTTCTCTGAGCCTTCGGGGTCCTTGTGACTTGGCCATTTAGCCCATGGTGTGCAAAAAAAGTGCTGCTCAGAGGTAAAACAACCCAACCCACGATTCTTGATGTCATTCAACAACAGAAGCAGAAAAAAAATCAATTTCAGCGAAAAAAAAAACACGCAACAAACTACAAGGTTAAAAAAAGGTCACAGGAATTTCCTAGAAAGTCAACCTCCACAAAAACTATAAAACCTTTCCTTTCTTCGACTTCGCTCGCTTCAAATTTAGATACAAAAAAAATCAATTCCAACGACAAAAAAAGGTCTAAAAAAAAAGATACAATGAACTAAAAAAAATGTAGAAAACAGGTCGGGACCTTGTCTTAACATTCATCTCTTCCTCAAGTAAAACGTCGAAAGCATTCAACCGTCATGACGTGTTGCAATATAAGTCATAAAGCACACACACGACCCAAAATAGAGCCGATGACAACAGGCGGTCAAGAACAGGCTGCAATCTCAGAGACGTGATGTTGCTAGGGGCAACGGCAGGCACTGGTACCGAGATTTTCTGGCTGATAGTGCACTGCGTAACTAACCCGTCCACACCTACCTGTACTTGTTCGAAGTATGGCTGCGACATAAAAATAACACCTCCCACTCAACAGGAAGTGGCTACAACATAACTTCATCCTGCGAAGATCTTCACGCGCGCTCAGATCTGGACGTTATGTATATCGATGGGCCAACTGTTGTAAGGTTTATTATCCCTTACTAGAGAAACCTTCCAAGTCGAAAATACAGCTGGATTATGTCAAACACGGAGCTTTGGGGTTTATGTGTGCAACTAATGTTAGGGAAGAGAAATAAGTTTTTCTTATTTTAAACTCATGTGATACAAATTTTGACCCTAAAAAAAATAGAAAACTGGAAGAATAATATCGCACGTTTTGAATATGATATGCTCGTTTTTAAAGAGAAACCTCTGAGCGGCACTTTTCACACAATGTGCTAAATGGCCAGGTCACAAGGGCCCCAAAGACTGAGAAGGTTGGGGGAAGGGAACCCACTGGAACAGCTGTTGGGAGACAGATGGTAGCCTCCCGTCAAGGCCATCCAGTGTGTTCTTTAACGTTGGGTTGTTATACCTCTGAAAGTCACTTTCTTTGCACGCAATGGGCTAAATGACCAGGTCACAAGGACCCCGAAGGCTAATAGAAAGTTGATGGAAGAGGACCCACTAGAACGGTTGTTGGGAGACAGATGGTAGCCTCCCGTCAAGGCCATCCAGTGTGTTCTTTAACGTTGGGTTGTTATACCTCTGAAAGTCACTCTCTTTGCACACAATGGGCTAAATGACCAGGTCACAAGGACCCCGAAGGCTAAGAGAAAGTTGATGGAAGGGGACCCACTGGAACGGTTGTTAGGAGACAGATGGTAGCCTCCCGTCAAGGCCATCCAGCGTGTTCTTTAACATTGGGTTGTTATACCTCTGAAAGTCACTCTCTTTGCACACAATGGGCTAAATGACCAGGTCACAAGGACCCCGAAGGCTAAGAGAAAGTTGATGGAAGGGGACCCACTGGAACGGTTGTTAGGAGACAGATGGTAGCCTCCCGTCAAGGCCATCCAGTGTGTTCTTTAACGTTGGGTTGTTATACCTCTGAAAGTCACTCTCTTTGCACACAATGGGCTAAATGACCAGGTCACAAGGACCCCGAAGGCTAAGAGAAAGTTGATGGAAGGGGACCCACTGGAACGGTTGTTAGGAGACAGATGGTAGCCTCCCGTCAAGGCCATCCAGCGTGTTCTTTAACGTTGGGTTGTTATACCTCTGAAAGTCACTCTCTTTGCACACAATGGGCTAAATGACCAGGTCACAAGGACCCCGAAGGCTAAGAGAAAGTTGATGGAAGGGGACCCACTGGAACGGTTGTTGGGAGACAGATGGTACCTTCCCGTCAAGGCCATCCAGCATGTTTTTTAACGTTTGGTTGTTTTTCCTCTGAGCGACACTTTCTTTGCACACAATGGACTAAATGGCTAGGTCACAAGGACCCCAAAGGCTCAGAGAAGGTTGGGGAAGGGGACCTACTGGAACAGCTGTTGCGAGACAGATGGTAGCCTCCCGTCAAGGCCATCCAGCGTGTTCTTTAACGTTGGGTTGTTATACCTCTGAAAGTCACTCTCTTTGCACACAATGGGCTAAATGACCAGGTCACAAGGACCCCGAAGGCTAAGAGAAAGTTGATGGAAGGGGACCCACTGGAACGGTTGTTGGGAGACTGATGGTACCTTCCCGTCAAGGCCATCCAGCATGTTTTTTAACGTTTGGTTGTTTTTCCTCTGAGCGACACTTTCTTTGCACACAATGGACTAAATGGCTAGGTCACAAGGACCCCAAAGGCTCAGAGAAGGTTGGGGAAGGGGACCTACTGGAACAGCTGTTGCGAGACAGATGGTAGCCTCCTGTCAAGGCCATCCAACGTGTTGTTATCATTCTATTAAAAAACGAAATTTCAGTCCTAAACTTTTATAATACAACGCACATGTCGCTAAACGACAACGTTGTCTTTACGAGTGCTTTTCCAACAGTTCGAGTTGACAGACACACAATACGAGGTCTCCTGCAGAGACGAACTATCCGTCACATATGGGGAAAACGTCTGCTCTAGCAAAACAGGACGCTTCTCTCCACAAAACAGGTGTCAACCCAACCCAGTTGTCGTCATCAAACATTCCTACACAGTTATTTTAAATGCAGGGTTCCAACTTCAAGCTGACAACATTCAAGCTTTCGCATCAAGGCTAAAAGCAACACTACTACGATGTCTAAAAGAAACGTCGTAAGCTATACTCGCTTGCCGACCCCCTACATCCTCCCTCCCCTTCACACACGCATTCACTAAACTACACAACACCCTGGGGGAACATAAAACTTTGTGAAGCTCATATTCGCAATACATGACGATATGCAACCATACATACCGTAGCAAGCGTCTGCCACTTCAAGACTTAAAGACCTGCTCCCCTCCACTACTATGTATAAGGGGTGGGGGTGGCTCAGTCGGTAGCGCGCCAGGCTTGTAATCTGTAATTCCCAGGTTCGAGTCCCAGCTGGGTCAGCGTTGAGATTTATCTCAGCAAAATTCCCCGCCCTGTCCACTGTCAGTAGGGGACACCGATGGGCTTGGAAAGGCAGATGTCAGTCGGATGGGACGTTAAACCGTGGCCCCGTGTGCGGGAAAGCCACACACACCCTATGCACGTTAAAGAACACGCTGGATAACCTTGACGGGAGGCTATCATCTGTCTCCCAACAGCTGTTCTAGTGGGTCCCCTCCCCAACATTCTCTGAGCCTTCGGGGTCCTTGTGACCTAACCATTTAGCCCACGGTGTGCAAAAAAGTGCCGCTCAGAGGTAAAACAACCCAACTTTAAAGAACACGCCGGGTGGTCTTGACGAAAGGCTACCATCTGTCTCCCAACAGCTGTTCCAGTGGGTCCCCTACCCAAACCTTCTCTGAGCCTTCGGGGTCCTTGTGACCTAACCATTTAGCCCACGGTGTGCAAAAAAGTGCTGCTCAGAGGTAAAACAACCGAACTTTAAAGAACACGCCGGGTGGCCTTGGCGGGAGGCTACCATCTGTCTCCCAACAGCTGTTCCAGTGGGTCCCCTCCCCCAACCTTCTCTGAGCCTTCGGGGTCCTTGTGACCTAACCATTTAGCCCACGGTGTGCAAAAAAGTACCGCTCAGAGGTAAAACAACCCAAACCTCCCTTTATTAACCATTTATTCTGCCAAACGCTGATTAAATGTAAGCCATATTTTCGCCAGATCCTGCTTATGGTCAGAGTTATGAATTACACATCAGAGTAATGTTCAAATATCTGAAGTGAGGTGCATCTAAAACTTGGGTTTTTTTTTTATAAAGCTTACATTACTTTTGTGAAAGCAAAAAAAGACAAATGAAAAGATTGCTTAATTCCATTCGATGAATTCTGTTTACACATGAATTCCGAGTTATAGAATGTCCAGCAAAAGTGCAATGAACGTTTTTAGGCGCATAACTAACTGATTTTGCCAATACATGTCACTCAGGGCTGGACTTGGGCCCTCTCAGGCCCTATGATGTGGCAAAGGAGGCTCTATGATGTGGCAAAGGAGGCTCTATGGTGTGGCAAAGGAGGCTCTATGATGTGGCAAAGGAGGCTCTATGATGTGGCAAAGGAGGCTCTATGATGTGGCAAAGGAGGCTCTATGATGTGGCAAAGGAGGCTCTATGATGTGGCAAAGGAGGCTCTATGGTGTGGCAAAAGAGGCTCTAAGCTGTGGCAAAAGAGGCCTTATGATGTGGCAAAGATGGTTGGGTTCTTTTACCTCTGAGCGGCACTTTTTTGCACACCATGGGCTAAATAGCCAGGTCACAAGGACCCCGAAGGCTCAGAGAAGGTTGGGTGAGGGGACCCACTGGAACAGCTGTTGGGAGACAGATGGTAGCCGCCCGTCAAGTACATCCAGCGTGTTCTTTAACGTGAACAGGGTATGGCTCTCCCTCACACGGTGCCACGGCTTAACGTCCCATCCGACGGACGGCGGCCTTTCCAAGCCCATCGGTGTCCCCTACTGACCGTTGGCAGGACGGGGAGTTTTGCGCAGATAAATCTCAACGCTGACCCAGCTAGGACTCCAACCTGGGAGCTGCAGATTACGAGCCTGGCGCGCTACCGACTGAGCCACCCCCGCCCCTACCATCGTGGTATATTCTATCTCTACCATTGTGGCATACTCTAACCATCTACCATTATAACTTATTATACAGACAAGTTTTCAGCACACCAATTGCACACACCCCAGTGCTCTGGAATCCAATCTCCGTTGTTCATAATGGTTTGAAGACGCCGAAGATTTTGAAAAAGTCCATAACGCTAAGGGGCGGGGTGGCTCAGTCGGTAGCGCGCCAGGCTCGTAATCTGTAGTTCCCAGGTTCGAGTCCCAGCTGGGTCAGCGTTGAGATTTATCTCCGCAAAACTAATCACCCTGCCCACGGTCAGTAGGGGACACCGATGGGCTTGGAAAGGCCGCCGTCCGTCGGATGGGACGTTAAGCCATGGCCCCGTGTGAGGGAGAGACATACCCTGTGCACGTTAAAGAACACTCTGGATGGCCTTGACGGGAGACTACCATCTATCTCCCAACAGCTGTTCCAGTGAGTCCCCTCCCCCAACCTTCTCTGAGCCTTCGGGGTCCATGTGACCTGGCCATTTAGCCCATGGTGTGCAAAAAAAAGTGCCGCTGAGGTAAAACAACCCAACGTTAAAGAACACGCTGGATGGCCTTGACGGGAGACTACCATCTGTCTCCCAACAGCTGTTCCAGTAGGTCCCCTCCCCCAACCTTCTCTGAGCCTTCGGGGTCCATGTGACCTGGCCATTTAGCCCATGGTGTACAAAAAAAGTGCCGCTCAGAGGTAAAACAACCCAACGTTAAAGAACACGCTGGATGGCCTTGACGGGAGACTACCATCTGTCTCCCAACAGCTGTTCCAGTGGGTCTCCTCCCCCAACCTTCTCTGAGCCTATGGGGTCCATGTGACCTGGCCATTTAGCCCATGGTGTGCAAAAAAAGTGCCGCTCAGAGGTAAAACAACCCAACGTTAAAGAACACGCTGGATGGCCTTGACGGGAGACTACCATTGTCTCCCAACAGCTGTTCCAGTGGGTCCCCTTCCCCAACCTTCTCTGAGCCTTCGGGGTCCATGTGACCTGGCCATTTAGCCCATGGTGTGCAAAAAAAGTGCCGCTCAGAGGTAAAACAACCCAACGTTAAAGAACACGCTGGATGGCCTTGACGGGAGACCACCATTGTCTACCAACAGCTATTCCAGTGGGTCCCCTTCCCCAACCTTCGGGGTCCATGTGATCTGGCCATTTAGCCCACGGTGTGCAAAAAAGTGCCGCTCAGAGGTAAAACAACCCAACCCATAACGCTAAACCACTTTTCGTGTGGCCGAAGCTTCAAGAGTTTTGCGTGTAAAACGTCCCCTGGTTATCTGAAAGCTCTGTGGCGAACAAACCGAATCCTTAATTGGATTGCAGCTCAACAACAAGAGAGCAGAAATTTCTCCTTTACGAAAAAGAAAAGATTGTAGCACGCATTCTGAATTCTCTCACCAATCACTGCTATTTCCGCAGTGTGTTCTAAAGGAACTCGTGCGAGGAACATTTACTCGTGGAAATTTTGTCAAAAGAAATCTCATCTTCCGCTCTGTCAGTTATCATTCTTGACTAAATCGTAGTCAAAGCTTCATCCACTAGCGCTTTTTTTTTGTGTGTGTTTAATCTCGCACCTTTGTCCAGGCGTGGAAGGATCAGAAAGGGAATGAACATTGCTCATACGCAGAAACTGGGATTTTGCGTGTCGGGCGACCATCGAATATTTTCGTAGACATCTTTGGCTGTCCCTTCTCTGTGTGGAATTTATTATTCCTTTTCTTCACTGATAATGGAAGGGGAAAGATGTTTTATCAGCAGTTTCTTGGTTCGTGCGTGCATTTTAATTTTGCGTTGGGTTGTTTTTACCTCAGAGCGGCACTTTTTTGCACACCATGGGCTAAATGGCCAGGTCATGTGGACACCGAAGGCTCAGAGAAGGTTGGGGGAGGGTAGAACTGGAACAGCTGTTGGGAGACAGATGGTAGTCTCCCATCAAGGCCATCCAGTGTGTTCTTTAACGTTGTGTTGTTTTACCTCTGAGCGGCACTTTTTTGCACATCATGGGATAAATGGCCAGATCACAAGGACCCCAAAGGCTCAGAGAAGGTGGGGGGAGGGGACCCACTGGAACAGCTGTTGGGAGACAGATGGTAGCCCCCCGTCAAGGCCATCCAGCGTGTTCTTTAACGTTGGATTGTTTTACCTCTGAGCGGCACTTTTTTGCACACAATGGGCTAAATGGCCAGGTCACAAGGACCCCGAAGGCTCAGAGAAGGTTGGGGGAGGGGACCCACTGGAACAGCTGTTGGGAGACAGATGGTAGTCTCCCGTTAAGGCCATCCAGCGTGTTCTTTAACGTGCACAGGGTATGGTTCTCCCGCACACGGGGCCACGGCTTAACGTCCCATTCGACGGACGGCGGCCTTTCCAAGCCCATCGGTGTCCCCTACTGACCGTGGGCAGGGCAGGGAATTTTGCGGAGATAAATCTCAACGCTGATCCAGCTGGGACTCGAACCTGGGAACTACAGATTACGAGTCTGGCGCGCTACCGACTGAGCCACCCCCGCCCTATTTTTTTTTTATTTTGCTTTCTCATACGAAGCGTTTGGAGGGAAAAAAGAATTCTGATCGTGAAAAATATCAGTCTGGTTGGGTTGATTTAGTTCTAAGCGGTGCTTTTTTGCACACAATGGGCTAAATGACCAGGTCACAAGGACCCCGAGGGCGCAGAGACGATTGAGAGAAAGGGAACCACTGGGCAACTGTTAAGTGACAGATGATAGCCACCTCCCATCCAGCGTGTTTCTTAACGTTAGATTGTGTAGGAAAAAAGTGCCAATCAGAAGTAAAATAAAGGGCTAATTGGTCAAGTCACAAGGACCCCGAAGGCTCAGAGAAGTTTCGGTGAGAGGATCCACTGGAACAGCGATAGTAACCTTCCGTCAAGTCCAAAAAAAGCCGAAAAAGTCCATCCAGCGCATTTCTTAACGTTAGATTGTGTAGGTAAAAGTGCCAATCAGAAGTAAAAAACAAAGGGCTAAATGGCCAAGTCACAAGGACCCCAAAGGCTCAGAAGGTTGGGAGAGGAGACCCACTGAAACAGCTATTGGAAGACAGATGATAGACTCCAGACAAGCCATCCAGAGTGTTCAACGTGCGCAGGGTATGGCTCTCCCACACACGGAGCTACGGCTTAACGTCCCATCCAACGGACGACAGCCCTTCCAAGCCCATCGGTGTCCCCTACTGACCGAATTCAGGGCGAAGAGTTTTGAAGAGCTATCTCAACGTTGACCAGCTTAGACTCGAACCTGGGAACTGCAGATGACGAGTCTGTCCTGATTTCTCGGGAAAGGGGGGGAGGAATATTCTCCTCTTCAGAATCCCAGTTAGGGTAATAGAGACAAAAAATTATTAAACCTATTTACAATTCAGGAATTTTTCAAAAATGTTTTTAAAGACATGTGAAATGGATTTGGGTTGTTTTACCTCTGAGCGGCACTTTTTTGCACACCATGGGCTAAATGGCCAGGTCACATGGACCCCGAAGGCTGAGAATGTTGGGGGAGGGGACCCATTGGAACAGCTGTTGGGAGACAGATGGTAGCCTCCCGTCAAGGCCATCCAGCGTGTTCTTTAACGTGCACAGGATATGGCTCTCCCACACACGGGGCCACGGCTTAACGTCAAATCCGACGGACGGCGGCCTTTCCAAGCCCATCGGTGTCCCCTACTGACCGTGGGTAGGGCGGGGAATTTTGCGGAGATAAATCTCAACGCTGACCCAGCTGGGACTCGAACCTGGGAAGTACAGATTACGAGCCTGGCGCGCTACCAACTGAGCCACCCCCGCCCCAAGTGTGAAACGGAAAAGAAAATGTTATAATACAATGGATACAAAAATCCAGTCCCTTGGTGACTCCCTCGAATTCTTTCTACATCCGGGCTTGCTAGAAAATAATATTTGATAAAAGAAGGGGCGAGATTTGAAAAATCTAAATATCTATTTTTTTTTCAATCAAAAAGAAACATTCACAAAATCTACCCACCAAGAAATACGTTTGCGAATGTTCTGAACTTTTAAAAAATCAATCTTTTGATAGAAAAGGTCTCTGCCCAACTTCCGCCGGAAGCTATGACGAATAATTGGAAGTTGCATCGATTTCGCAAACAAGGATGTCGCTAGTTCCACACTGCAGAATAGAAGAATCGTTGACTACTGCAAACAAGGCGGTTTAAGGCGAAATTCAAGAAAATAATCCATACACCAATGTCTACCATCCGATTCTTTTTCTTCAAATGAACAATTTAATCTCCCTTTTCCCGATCGAAATCATTTCTTGCAATCCACGATTGCAACTAGACTGCTTCCCAACAAAGCAAACACATCAGGTTGGGTTGTTTTACCTCTGAGCGGCACTTTTTTGCACACCATGGGCTAAATGGCCAAGTCACATAGACCCCGAAGGCTCAGAGAAGGTTTGGGGAGGGGACCCACTGGAACAGCTGTTGGGAGACAGATGGTAGCCTCCCGTCAAGGCCATCTAGTGTGTTCTTTAACGTTGAGTTGTTTTACCTCTGAGCGGCACTTTTTTGCACACCATGGGCTAAATGGCCAGGTCACATGGACCCCGAAGGTTCAGAGAAGGTTTGGGGAGGAGACCCACTGGAACAGCTGTTGGGAGACAGATGGTAGCCTCCCGTCAAGGCCATCCAGTGTGTTCTTTAACGTTGAGTTGTTTTACCTCTGAGCGGCACTTTTTTGCACACCATGGGTTAAATGGCCAGGTCACATGGACCCCGAAGGCTCAGAGAAGGTTTGGGGAGGGGACCCACTGGAACAGCTGTTGGGAGACAGATGGTAGCCTTCCGTCAAGGCCATCCAGCGTGTTCTTTAACGTTGAGTTGTTTTACCTCTGAGCGGCACTTTTTTGCACACCATGGGCTAAATGGCCAGGTCACATGGACCCCGAAGGCTCAGAGAAGGTTGGGGGAGGGGACCCACTGGAACAGCTGTTGGGAGAGATTGTAGCCTCCCGTCAAGGCCATCCAGCGTCTTCTTTAACGTGCACAGGGTATGGCTCTCCCACACACGGGGCCACGGCTTAACGTCCCATCCGACGGGCGACAGCCTTTTCAAGCCCATCGGTGTCCCCTACTGACCGTGGGCAGGGCGGGGAAATTTTGCGGAGATAAATCTCAACGCTGACCCAGCTGGGACTCGAACCTGGGAACTACAGATTACGAGCCTGGCGCGCTACCCACTGAGCCACCCCCGCCCCGCAAACACATCAGGAACGACGGTTTCAGGGCAAGGAAAAATTGAAATCAACCGCATAAAACTCTCTCCGCTTTTCCGCTGACAGACACTAAATCTTGCATCGATCTGGTCTCATCTTCCGGCATCGTGAGCAACACGGACGAACGCAGAGACATCATCTTCCTCCATGAACCTCTGATTCCTCCGTTTTATTAAAATCTTCAAGTGCTACGGTGGCAAAGGAGAGAGCGGTTTCAGAGTTATTAATTTTACCAAACATCTGGCGTCTTCAAGCAGAAGTAATAACAAAAGGTCAATGACACAAAATGGAGTGTGTGCAATAATTGCAAACCCTCCAGTTTCCTGTAAATTACGTTCTTATCTCTGAGAGGCATTTTTGCACACATTAGCCAGGTCACAAGGACCCAAAGAATGTTGGGGGGGGGGGGGGGCACAATGGATTTCAGGCAATGGCCAGGTCACAAGTTCCCAAAGAATGTTGGGGGGGGGGGGGGCACAGTGGATTGTACACAATGACCAGGTCACAAGGACCCAAAGAATGTTGGGGGGGGGGGCAGAATGGATTGTAGACAATGGCCAGGTCACAAGCTCCCAAAGAATGTTGGGGGGGCACAGTGGATTGTACACAATGACCAGGTCACAAAGACCCAAAGAATGTTGGGGGCACAATGGATTGTACACAATGGCCAGGTCACAAGGACGCAAAGAACGTTGGGGGGGGGGGGGGGGGGGGGGGTAGACCTCTGAGCTTTCGGGGTCCATGTGACCTGGCCATTTAGCAAATGGTGTGCAATGGATTGTAGACAATGGCCAGGTCACAAGAACCCAAAGAATGTTGGGTGAGGGGGGGGCCATGTCTCCCAACAGCTGTTCCAGTGGGTCCCCTCCCCCAACCTTCTCTGAGCCTTCGGGGTCCATGTGACCTGGCCATTTAGCCCATGGTGTGCAAAAAAGTGCCGCTCAGAGGTAAAACAACCCAACGTTAAAGAACACGCTGGATGGCCTTGACAGGAGGCTACCATGTGTCCCCCAACCTTCTCTGAGCCTTCGGGGTCGATGTGACCTGGCCATTTATCCCATTGTGTGAAAAAAAAGGTGTCGCTCATAAGTAAAAAATCCAAGCGAGCCCAAATAATAAAAAACCTCGATCCTGGAAAAACTTGCGTTTGCCCATCATACCATTTTCATTGCATGACCTACACGCGATTAGATTATGCTATGCAAAAGAATTGCCCACCCCGACGAAAAAAAAACGATCTCCGCTTTATGTAATCCGCTTTGACTACTTCTACAGGAGTTTGCTATGACAGCGAACGACGCTGGAATCTCTTATCACTTAACACTGAGATAAGAATGCCACTCGGAGGTATCATCTTGCTTCTATTCACTGATATCAGAAGCGAAGTCAAACGATCCCAAACATCTCTCTCCGAATGGCAACGACTCGACTGAAACACTAACCTCCAACTTCTGGCTGTTATTACGCAAAAGTACAAGGGTTGGGTTGGGTTGTTTTACCTCTGAGCGGCACTTTTTTGCACACCATGGGCTATATGGCCAGGTCACATGGACCCCGAAGGCTCAGAGAAGGTTGGGGGAGGGGACCCACTGGAACGTCTGTTGAGAGACAGCTGGTAGCCTCCCGTCAAGGCCATCCAGCGTGTTCTTTAACGTTGGGTTGTTTTACCTCTGAGCGGCACTTTTTTTGCACACAATGGGCTAAATGCTAAATGGCCAGGTCACATGGACCCCGAAGGCTCAGAGAAGGTTGGGGGAGGGGACCCACTGGAACAGCTGTTGGGAGACAGATGGTAGCCTCCCTGTCAAGGCCATCCAGCGTGTTCTTTAACGTTGGGTTGTTTTACCTCTGAGCGGCACTTTTTTGCACACCATGGGCTAAATGGCCAGGTCACAAGGACTCCGAAGGCTCAGAGAAGGTTGGGGGGACTCATTGGAACAGCTGTTGGGAGACAGATGGTAGCCTCCCGTCAAGGCCATCCAGCGTGTTCTTTAACGTTCGGTTGTTTAACCTCTGAGCGGCACTTTTTTGCACACCATGGGCAAAATGGCCAGGTCACATGGACCCCGAAGGCTCAGAGAAGGTTGGGGGAAGGGACCCACTGGAACGTCTGTTGGGAGACAGGTGGTAGCCACGTCAAGGCCATCCAGCTTGTTCTTTAACGTGCACAGGGTATGGCTTTCCCGCACACGGGGCCACGGCTTAACGTCCCATCCGACGGTCGGCGGCCTTTCCAAGCCCATCGGTGTCCCCTACTGACCGTGGGCAGGGCGGGGAATTTTGCGGAGATAAATCTCAACGCTGACCCAGCTGGGACTCGAACCTGGGAACTACAAATTACGAGCCTAGCTCGCTACCGACTGAGCCACCCCCGCCCCACGACTCGACTGAAACACTAACCTCCAACTTCTGGCTGTTATTACGCAAAAGCACAAGGTGAAACCAAGCAAGTATTTTGGGAATGCGGTGAACGCACTTGGGAAGCCAACCTGCCGCGAAAGATGACTTATCTAGAAGATTATAAACAAAAAAAAAGCAGTAATTTTGGCTCCTGTATTCTAGACTTGTTTTACTTCTGAGCGGCGATTTTTTTGCACACATTGAGTTAGGTCACAAGGACCCTGAAGGCTCAGAGAAAAATGGGAGAGGGGACCCACTGGACAGCTGTTGGGAGACAGATGGTAGCCTCCCGTCAAGGCCATACAGCGTGTTTTCAGTGTTGGATTGTTTTACCTCTGAGCGGCACTTTTTTGCAGAAGTTTTTTTTTTCCGCAGAACTCCCCGTCCTGCTCACGGTCCGTAGAGGACACCGATGGGCTTGGAATCCGATGGGCGCCGTCCGTCGGATGGGACGTTAAGCCGTGGCTCCATGTGCGGGAGAGCCATACCCTGTGCACGTTAAAGAACACACTGGATGGCCTTGATGGGAGCTACCATCTGTCTCCCAACAGCTGTTCCAGTGGGTCCCCTCCCCCAACCTTCTCTGAGCCTTCGGGTTCCTTGTGGCCTGGCCATTTAGTGTGCAAAAAAGTGCCGCTCAGAGGTAAAACAACCCAAAGTTAAAGAACACACTGGATGGCCTTGATGGGAGCTACCATCTGTCTCCCAACAGCTGTTCCAGTGGGTCCCCTCCCCCAACCTTCTCTGAGCCTTCGGGGTCCTTGTGGCCTGGCCATTTAGTGTGCAAAAATGTGCCGCTCAGAGGTAAAACAACCCAAAGTTAAAGAACACACTGGATGGCCTTGATGGGAGCTACCATCTGTCTCCCAACAGCTGTTCCAGTGGGTCCCCTCCCCCAACCTTCTCTGAGCCTTCGGGGTCCTTGTGGCCTGGCCATTTAGTGTGCAAAAATGTGCCGCTCAGAGGTAAAACAACCCAAAGTTAAAGAACACGCTGGATGGCCTTGACGGGAGGCTACCATCTGTCTCCCAACAGCTGTTCCAGTGGGTCCCCTCCCCCAACCTTCTCTGAGCCTTCGGGGTCCTTGTGGCCTGGCCATTTAGTGTGCAAAAAAGTGCCGCTCAGAGGTAAAACAACCCAAAGTTAAAGAACACACTGGATGGCCTTGATGGGAGCTACCATCTGTCTCCCAACAGCTGTTCCAGTGGGTCCCCTCCCCCAACCTTCTCTGAGCCTTCGGGGTCCTTGTGGCCTGGCCATTTAGTGTGCAAAAATGTGCCGCTCAGAGGTAAAACAACCCAAAGTTAAAGAACACACTGGATGGCCTTGATGGGAGCTACAATCTGTCTCCCAACAGCTGTTCCAGTGGGTCCCCTCCCCCAAACTTCTCTGAGCCTTCGGGGTCCTTGTGGCCTGGCCATTTAGTGTGCAAAAATGTGCCGCTCAGAGGTAAAACAACCCAAATTTAAAGAACACGCTGGATGGCCTTGACGGGAGGCTACCATCTGTCTCCCAACAGCTGTTCCAGTGGGTCCCCTCCCCCAACCTTCTCTGAGCCTTCGGGGTCCTTGTGGCCTGGCCATTTAGTGTGCAAAAAAGTGCCGCTCAGAGGTAAAACAACCCAAAGTTAAAGAACACACTGGATGGCCTTGATGGGAGCTACCATCTGTCTCCCAACAGCTGTTCCAGTGGGTCCCCTCCCCCAACCTTCTCTGAGCCTTCGGGGTCCTTGTGGCCTGGCCATTTAGTGTGCAAAAATGTGCCGCTCAGAGGTAAAACAACCCAAAGTTAAAGAACACGCTGGATGGCCTTGACGGGAGGCTACCATCTGTCTCCCAACAGCTGTTCCAGTGGGTCCCCTCCCCCAACCTTCTCTGAGCCTTCGGGGTCCTTGTGGCCTGGCCATTTAGTGTGCAAAAAAGTGCCGCTCAGAGGTAAAACAACCCAAAGTTAAAGAACACCCTGGATGGCCTTGACGGGAGGCTACCATCTGTCTCCCAACAGCTCTTCCAGTGGGTCCCCTCCCCCAACCTTCTGAGCCTTCGGGGTCCTTGTGGCCTGGCCATTTAGTGTGCAAAAAAGTGCCGCTCAGAGGTAAAACAACCCAAAGTTAAAGAACACGCTGGATGGCCTTGACGGGAGGCTACCATCTGTCTCCAAACAGCTCTTCCAGTGGGTCCCCTCCCCCAACCTTCTCTGAGCCTTCGGGGTCCTTGTGGCCTGGCCATTTAGTGTGCAAAAAAGTGCCGGTCAGAGGTAAAACAACCCAAAGTTAAAGAACACGCTGGATGGCCTTGACGGGAGGCTACCATCTGTCTCCAAACAGCTGTCCAGTGGGTCTCCTCCCCAACCTTCTGAGTCTTCGGGGTCCTCGTGACCTGACCATTTAGCACATTGTGTGCAAAAAAAGTGCCGCTCAGATGTAAAACAACTCTATGATATATATACTTTAGAGAACTTCAGCCCCGAGAATGCCGGGTAATTTGCCAATAAAAGTATATTCACTTTTAACACAGTCATTTTAGGAATGCCTCTAGTACCTTAAAAGACAATGTCTTCGCATTCTCAGTAAAGGATCGCTGATTTTAATCTGCACAACACAGCTATCAAACTGTGAGTGTCTTTATGACGCAAACGTAGCACTTGCCGACACAAGTGTACAGAGTCACCAAGGGTTAATGACCCAGTGTCGACTCTATTCGCTGAATCGCAGACGGCATAAAGCACCAGATAGCAACATGGTCAGCTGAGCATATTACCGTTACACCTGTGTTGTTCTTTTTTTTATTCTCCCGCAAACAGGTTCCTTCCATTCTTCTACCGTGGAAAAAATGATTCAGGGCTACTCTCTGCATGTATACTGATGAAAAAAGAACAATTCTCCGTCATGTGTACAGGTGTATGTACAAAACAGAGTAAAGGAAGGACCACACGCTGAAAAGGATGGCAAAAAATTTCCCGAAACACTTTTGTATAAAATTAAACTCTGTCATAGAAATTAACACAAGGCACAGAGTTTATGCTATTTTGCTGTTTTACCTCTGGGCGACACTGTTTTTGCACACAATGGGCTAAATGGCCAGGTCATAAGAACCCCGAAGGCTCAGAGATGGTTGGGGGAGGGGACCCACTGGAACAGCTGTTGGGAGACAGATGGTAGTCTCCCGTGATGGCCATCCAGCGTGTTCTTTAACGTTGGGTTGTTTTACCTCTGAGCGGCACTTTTTTGCACACCATGGGCTAAATGGCCAGGTTACATGGACCCCGAAGGCTCAGAAAAGGTTGGGGGAGGGGACCCACTGGAACAGCTGTTGGGAGTTAGATGGTAGCCTCCCGTCAAGGCCATCCAGCGTGTTTTTTAACATGCACAGGGTATGTCTCTCCCGCACACGCGGCCACGGCTTAACGTCCCATCCGACGGACAGCGGCCTTTTCAAGCCCATCGGTGTCCCCTACTGACCGTGGGCAGGGCGTGGAGTTTTGCGGAGATAAATCTCAACACTGACCCAGCTGGGACTCGAACTTGGGAACTACAGATTACGAGACTGGCGCGCTGCCGACTGAGCCACCCCCGCCCCATAATAATAAGTATTCCCTGAAATATTAACCCTCGATGGCAGCCTATTTCACAGAAACGGCCCAGTCACTTCCTTATCAGCATTCTGTCAAAATAACTTTATCAGCTGATTAGTTTTTCCTCGATCTATTTCCTCTGACGTCTCTTCCCATGCCCATCTTTTCCCTTCGACTTCCGCCAACTTGCCAGTGTTGACGTCACCGACGCTAGTACTGGTTGCCATTTTTTCTCTCTTATCTGGAGCCCTACCAAAATTTCCTCGCCAAAACAGTTTCCTCGCTATCTTTGGCTGCATATTTGGCCCTCCAGGGCGACCCTCAAAACCGGCAGAAGCAGCAGCAGAAAGCAGCGGGTCCTGCAGCAGAAATGACGTCACAGCTCGTCAACCTGATGCCACAGTAGCTAATTACCCAGCTAATGATGAATAATGTAATATTAACGTCCGTGCGATTCGCCCGACATTGAAAACGAATGTCAGTGGTTAGTTATCGCGCCCGCACAGATGTGATGAACTTCCCGCCACTTTGTTAAGACAGTTGCGCCAAACTATGGTACTTCAGGCGTTCATTCTTTCCATTGTGTGACATGATGCTTAGAGACCAGCTGATCTGTCTCTCACGGCAGATTCAGATAAAAATACGCCAACCTCAATGCCACGAGTAATCTCTAACATATTGAAATTATGAAAGGCGCTATGTTTAGAGAAAAGCCACCTAACCACTAGGGAGAGGTTTATATATATAGTCGTTTACTAATATATTTTTAGATACAGATTGGATCTATATAAAGATGGATTGTTTTACCTCTGAGCGGCACTTTTCTGCACACAATGGGCTAAATGGCCAGGTCACAAGGACCCCGAAAGCTAAGAGAAGGTTAGGGGAGGGGACCCACTGGAACAGCTGTTGGGAGACAGATGGTAACCTCCCGTCATGGCCATCCAACGTGTTCTTTAACATTGGATCGTTTTACCCTCTGAGCAGCACTTTTTTTGCACACAATGGGCAAAGTGGCCAGGTCACAAGGACCCCGAAGGCTCAGAGAACGTTGCGGCAGGGGATCCACTGGAACAGCTTTTGGGACACAGATGGTAGCCTCCCGTCAAGGCAATCCAGCGTGTTTTCAAAGTTGTATTGTTTTACCTCTGAGCGGCACTTTTTTCATACCATGGGCTAGATGGCCAGATCACAAGGACCCCGAAGGCTCAGAGAAGGTTGCGGCAGGGGACTCACTGGAACAGCTTTTGGGACACAGATGGTAGCCTCCCGTCAAGACCATCCAGCGTGTTTTCAACGTTGTATTGTTTTACCTCTGAGCGGCACTTTTTTCATAACATGGGCTAGATGGCCAGATCACAAGGACCCCGAAGGCTCAGAGAAGGTTGCGGCAGGGGACTCACTGGAACAGCTTTTGGGACACCGATGGTAGCCTCCCGTCAAGGCAATCCAGCGTGTTTTCAACGTTGTATTTTTTTACCTCTGAGCGGCACTTTTTTCATAACATGGGCTAGATGGCCAGATCACAAGGACCCCGAAGGCTCAGAGAAGGTTGCGGCAGGGGACTCACTGGAACAGCTTTTGGGACACAGATGGTAGCCTCCCGTCAAGACCATCCAGCGTGTTTTCAACGTTGTATTGTTTTACCTCTGAGCGGCACCTTTTTCATAACATGGGCTAGATGGCCAGATCACAAGGACCCCGAAGGCTCAGAGAAGGTTGCGGCAGGGGACTCACTGGAACAGCTTTTGGGACACAGATGGTAGCCTCCCGTCAAGGCAATCCAGCGTGTTTTCAACGTTGTATTGTTTTACCTCTGAGCGGCACTTTTTTCATAACATGGGCTAGATGGCCAGATCACAAGGACCCCGAAGGCTCAGAGAAGGTTGCGGCAGGGTACTCACTGGAACAGCTTTTGGGACACAGATGGTAGCCTCCCGTCAAGACCATCCAGCGTGTTTTCAACGTTGTATTGTTTTACCTCTGAGCGGCACTTTTTTCATAACATGGGCTAGATGGCCAGATCACAAGGACCCCGAAGGCTCAGAGAAGGTTGCGGCAGGGGACTCACTGGAACAGCTTTTGGGACACAGATGGTAGCTCCCGTCAAGGCAATCCAGCGTGTTTTCAACGTTGTATTGTTTTACCTCTGAGCGGCACTTTTGTCATACCATGGGCTAGATGGCCAGATCACAAGGACCCCGAAGGCTCAGAGAAGGTTGGGACAAGGAACCCACTGAACAGCTGCTAGGAGACAGAGGCACCCTCTCGTCAAGGCCATCTAGTGTGTTCTTTAGCGTGCACAGGTTATGGCTATCTCGCACACTGGGCCACGGCTTAACGTCCCATCCGACGGACGACGACATTTTCAACCCCATCGGTGTCCCAGCAGTCCCAGGGAATTTTGCGGAGATAAATCTGAATGCTGACCCAGCTGGGACTCGAAACTGGGAACTGCACATTACGAACCTAGCGCGCTACCGACTGAGCTAACACTCGCCCCATGTGGTGGGCTAATTAATAAAGTATCTCACAACGACTGAGGTCCCGGGTTCGAGTCCCAGCTGGGTCAGCGTTGAAATTTATCTCCGCAAAATTCCCCGCCCTGCCCACGGTCAGTAGGGGACACCGATGGGCTTGGAAAGGCCGCCGTCCGTCGGATGGGACGTTAAGCCGTGGCTCTGTGTGCGGAAGATTCATTCTCTGTGCACGTTAAAGAACACGCTGGATGGCTTTAACTGGAGGCTACCATCTGTCTCCCAACAGCTGTTCCAGTGGGTCCCCTTCCCCAACCTTCTCTGAGCCTTCGGGGTCCATGTGACCTGGCCATTTAGCCCATGGTGTGCAAAAAAGTGCCGCTCAGAGGTAAAAAAAACGAAAACCCAAACCGACTGAGGCATGGGAATTTATTACTGAAATCAATAATTTGTTATCTACACTGAAAACAAAACACTAAAGAGGATAATTTTACATGTACACTGTTCTACATTTACTTCAAATCGTCCCTTCATAATGCAATCCCCGGACTTCCGCCATTCTTGCATCATCCAATTTCCGCTTGATATACTTCACACACAAACAAGCGGAAGCTCTTCCACCAAACAAAAATTTATCCATGATCTCTCAAACTATTCACGCACACATTATTGCATAAAGTTTCAGATCGCGTGTTGGGGGGGGGGGGGGTTGGATTGTTTTACCTCTGAGCGGCACTTTTTTGCACACCATGGACTAAATGGCCAGGTCACATGGACCCCGAAGGCTCAGAGAAGGTTGGGGAAGGGGACCCACTGGAAAAGCTGTTGGGAGACAGATGGTAGCCTCCAGTCAAAGCCATCCAGCGTGTTTTTTAACGTTGGGTTGTTTTACCTCTGAGCGGCACTTTTTTGCACACCATGGGCTAAATGGCCAGGTCACAAGGACCCCGAAGGCTCAGAGAAGGTTGGGGGAGGGGACTCACTGGAACAGCTGTTGGGAGACAGATGGTAGCCTCCCATCAAAGTCATCCAGCGTGTTCTTTAACGTTGGGTTGTTTTACCTCTGAGCGGCACTTTTTTGCACACCATGGGCTAAATGGCCAGGTCACATGGACCCTGAAGGCTCAGAGAAGGTTGGGGGAGGGGACTCACTGGAACAGCTGTTGGGAGACAGATGGTAGCCTCCCATCAAAGTCATCCAGCGTGTTCTTTAACGTTGGGTTGTTTTACCTCTGAGCGGCACTTTTTTGCACACAATGGGCTAAATGGCCAGGTCACAAGGACCCCGAAGGCTCAGAGAAGGTTGGGGGAGGGGACTCACTGGAACAGCTGTTGGGAGACAGATGGTAGCCTCCCGTCAAGGCCATGCAGCGTGTTCTTTAACGTTGGGTTGTTTTACCTCTGAGCGGCACTTCTATGCACACAATGGGCTAAATGGCCAGGTCACATGGACCCCGAAGGCTCAAAGAAGGTTGGGGGAGGGGACCCATTGGAACAGCTGTTTGGAGACAGATGGTAGCCTCCCGTCAAGGCCATGCAGCGTGTTCTTTAACGTGCACAGGGTATGGCTCTCCCGCACACGGGGCCACGGCTTAACGTCCCATCCGACGAACGGCAGCCTTTCCAAGCCCATCAGTGTCCCCTACTGACCGTGGGCAGGGCGGGGAATTTTGCGGAGATAAATCTCAACGCTGACCCAGCTGGGACTCGCACCTGGAAACTACAGATTACGAGCCTGGCGCGCTACCGACTGAGCCACCCCCACCCCTGTGGGTGGGGGGGATGGAGGAGGTATGTAAGTCCGAAGAAGGCAAGACCACAGAACTTCCGGGCATTTTCCCTCGTCTTGAATCGTAAATCAGTTATCTTATAAAATGCAGCGTGCGGTGCACGTAACCATCACCGAAACGACATCGACAGAGCAATCGTCTCTTGGATTATGTAGTTATATGCAACAGGGTGTTAAGTGAGAGTCGTCGACTGCATGCTCTGATTGTACAGGGCGTGCTGCACGTGACGGAGCCTGGCATTCGAGCGCATCACGGCGGCAACAATTGAGAACTGCACCCTGGGTAAACGTGGTCGTTACTATTCAGACCAGCAGCGAGGCCATTACGGACCTACGACACAAGCCCAAAGCACTTCTCAATGCGTAACGCACAAGCATTCTAATGAAACGCACTCACCCCCATTACAATGGGGCGGGGGTGGCTCAGTCGGCAGCGCACCAGGCTCGTAATCTGTAGTTTCCAGGTACGAGTCCCAGATTGATCTCTATGTTGCGATCTTGTGCAACCACGGCAATTCCCGGTTCCGCCTGACAGCACTACCTAGTTAAAGAAAAGCCATGACTATCTAGAGCCGGGGGCAAGGAATACGCCCTATAGGCGCACCTCAACCCCGGCCTCACATGGCAGCAGTCCTATAGAAGGAAAGCTAACCACCGGAAGAAGCCTAACTTTAATCTATTCCCCGGTTTGCAAATGTGCAAGGATATAAAGATCCAAGCTCGATCGGCACCCGGGGTGGAGACTCTTAGTAGGACCCAGACTTTTTGGACGGCTCGTGCCTACTAGGCAGGAGGAACCTTTCGACCGAGCCGTCGAACTGACCACCCAAGGTCCCTGAAAGTGAGGTCTCCGACGCCGTCAACACCCGACCGGCAATCAAGCCGGCCAGCAGCGTCTTCAACCTCGGTTGGCCTTGGCCATGTCCAACCGGCGCCCAACCCGGTCGGCACAGCCTTCAGCCGGGTTGCTGGGCCCTAGGCCCCCCCACCACGACAAGGTGGTCCCCTATCGATGGGTCAGCGTTGAGATTTATCTCCGCAAAAATTCCCCGCCCTGCCCACGGTCAGTAGGGGACACCGATGGGCTTGGAAAGGCCGCCGTCCGTCGGATGGGACGTTAAGGTGTGGCTCCGTGTGCGGGAGAGACATACCCTGTGCACGTTAAAGAACACGCTGTATGGCCTTGACGGAAGGCTACCATCTGTCTCCCAACAGCTGTTCCAGTGGGTCCCCTCCCCCAACCTTCTCTGAGCCTTCGGGGTCCATGTGACCTGGCCATTTAGCCCATGGTGTGCAAAAAAGTGCCGCTCAGAGGTAAAGTAAAACAACCCAACCCTTCTTTTCCTTCCTTTAAGCCAAAAGTCAAATCAGACTTCCGAATTCTTTGGCCAGACGAAAACTAATGACGCAGTCAGATTTCCTCAGTTGACATGACAGAGGATTCTCCTATATTTAAGAGAATCACCTTAAATATGAATTAGGTTGTTTTACCTCTAAGCGGCACTTTTTTGCACGCCATGGATTAAATGGCCAGGTCACAAGGGTTGGGTTGTTTTACCTCTGAGCAGCACTTTTTTGCACACCATGGGCTAAATGGCCAGGTCACATGGACCCCGAAGGCTCAGAGAGGGTTGGGGGAGGAGACCCACTGGAACAGCTGTTGAGAAACAGATGGTAGCCTCCCGTCAAGGCCATCCAGCGTGTTCTTTAACGTGCACAGGGTATGGCTCTCCCGCACACGGGGGCCACGGCTTAACGTCCCATCCGACGGACGGCGGCCTTTCCAAGCCCATCGGTGTCCCCTACTGACCGTGGGCAGGGCGGGGAATTTTGCGGAAATAATTCTCAACGCTGACCCAGCTGGGACTCGAACCTGAGAACTACAGATTACGAGCCTGGCGCGCTACCGACTGAGCCCAGGTCACAAGGACCCCGAAGGCTCAGAGAAGGTTGGGGGAGGGTACCCACTGGAACAGCTGTTGGGAGACAGATGGTAGCCTCCCGTCAAGGCCACCCAGTGTGTTCTTTAACGTGCACAGGGTATGACTATCCCGCACACGGAGCCACAGCTTAACGTCCCATCCGACGGACGGCGTCCTTTCCAAGCCCATCGGTGTCCCCTACTGACCGTGGGCAGGGTAAGGAATTTTGCGGAGATAAATCTCAACGCTGACCCAGCTGGGACTCGAACCTGGGAACTACAGATTACGAGCCTGGCGCGCCACCGACTGAGCCACCCCCGCCCCTAAAAAGAAAATCTGATTCAGTGACGTACAAAGAGAGGGGAGGGTTCTGGCACGCCCCCCCCCCCTTTTTTTTTTCTTCTAGTAAAGCAATAGCTTTGTAAATCTTATCTTTGTATGATTTTAGTTCCATATTTTATATTCGACACAAAAAACAGCTTAAAAAACTATAAAATCCATTTAAATATAGAATATCAAATAATAATATATATAATTCAAATATAATACCCCCCCCCCTCCAAAAACAAAAATTATTTCCAAAAAAAAACATTAATTTTGCACTTTCCAATCAAGGTTGAAAAAATACATTAATTTTTGATGCGTTCGGACATTTCTAAATAGAAAGCAATTTTTTTATTAACTTTTTTCAGAGGGCAAATGCCCCATTAAACTTCCCTCGATAAATGTCCGGCTTAGTTCCTACAGAAAAGTGCCCAATCAGCATTGAATAATTAATGAACGATCAACCCTTACAAAACGTGATCCGAGCTCCATTTCGTAAACCATTTCAAAGGTTTCCGCGCAACTAAGCGCGCTGTGATACCCTTTTTCGCAATCGCTATGTTAAAGTCCTGCACATACTACTACCCGTACATGGGGGCGCAAGGTTTCGGCATTTACTTGCCGTGCCATATGCGGCGTCGGCCGCACCCTCACTATGTCTGCTAGCTGACTCACACAAGACACATCCACGCCAGCTAGTGTGCAGCGACGTCAGGCGGTATATATGGCGTGACTCAGTTGGATCCTGGAGGTGGGGGTGGTGCAGCCTGCTGCACTCGCCAGCCAGACACACAAGGAGGTCGTGTCCCCTTGCTCAAGATACCTCCACTGAACCAGGATGTGGCGCGGATCATTTAGATGGGTTTGTTTTATGCAGGGAACATTAGAATCGTAACAAAAACCACGATTTAACAGTGATAAAGACGTAGGGTTGTTTTACCTCTGAGCGGCACTTTTTTTGCACACCATGGGCTGTTCACAAGGCCAGGTCACAAGGACCCCGAAGGCTCAGAGAAGGTTGGGGAAAGGAACCCACTGTTGTTGGGAGACAGATGGTAGCCTCCCGTCAAGGCCATCCAGCGTGTTCTTTAACATTGAATTTTTTTACCTATGACCAGCAGTTTTTTTGCTCACAATGGGCTAAATGGTCAGGTCACAAGGACCCCGAAAGCTCAGAGAAGGTTGGGGGAAGGGACCCACTGTTGTTGGGAGACAGATGGTAGCCTCCCGTCAAGGCCATCCAGCGTGTTCTTTAACATTAATTTTTTTTACCTCTGAGCAGCAGTTTTTTTTGCTCACAATGGGCTAAATGGTCAGGTCACAAGGACCCCGAAGGCTTAGAGAAGGTTGGGGGAAGGGACCCACTGTTGTTGGGAGACAGATGGTAGCCTCCCGTCAAGACCATCCAGCGTGTTCTTTAACATTAATTTTTTTTACCTCTGAGCAGCAGTTTTTTTTGCTCACAATGGGCTAAATGGTCAGGTCACAAGGACCCCGAAAGCTCAGAGAAGGTTGGGGGAAGGGACCCACTGTTGTTGGGAGACAGATGGTAGCCTCCCGTCAAGGCCATCCAGCGTGTTCTTTAACATTAATTTTTTTTACCTCTGAGCAGCAGTTTTTTTTGCTCACAATGGGCTAAATGGTCAGGTCACAAGGACCCCGAAGGCTTAGAGAAGGTTGGGGGAAGGGACCCACTGTTGTTGGGAGACAGATGGTAGCCTCCCGTCAAGACCATCCTGCGTGTTCTTTAACATTGAATTGTTTTACCTCTGAGCAGCAGTTTTTTTTTTGCTCACAATGGGCTAAATGGCCAGGTCACAAGGATTCCGAATGCGCAAAGAAGATTGGCGGAAGGGACCCACTGTTGTTGGAAGACAGATGGGAGAGAGATGGTAGCCTCCCGTCAAGGCCATCCAGCGTGTTCTTTAACGTGCACAGGATATGTCTCTCCCACACACGGAACCACGACTTAACGTCCTATAATATATCTTTTCCAAGCCCATCGGTGTCCCCTACTGACGGAGGGTGGGGCAGGGGTGGCTCAGTCGGTAGCGCACCAGGATCGTAATAGGTAGTTCCCAAATTCGAGTCCCACCTGGGTCAGCGTTGAGATTTATCTCCTCAAAAATCCCTGCCCTGCCCACGGTCAGTAGGGTACACCGATGGGCTTGGAAAGGCCGCCGTCCGTCGGATGGGACGTTAAGCCGTGGCCCCGTGAGCGGGAGAGCCATACCCTGTGCACGTTAAAGAACACGCTGGATGGCCTTAACGGGAGGCTACCATCTGTCTCCCAACAGATGTTCCAGTGGGTCCCCTCCCCCAACCTTCTCTGAGCCTTCGGGGTCCACGTGACCTGGCCATTTAGCCCATGGTGTGCAAAAAAGTGCCGCAAAAAACGCAACTCAACTGACCGAGGGCAGCGCGGGCAGTTTTGCGCAGATAAATCTCAACGCTGCCCCAGGCGGGACTCGAATCTGGGAACTGCAGATTATGAGCCTGACGCGCTACCGGCTGAAACCCCCGCCTATTTTCCTTCGAAATACTATAGTGTTCATGAAGCCTCATTTAACGCTGTTTCATTTAAAGCTAGGATTTCAAGAACGTATCCTAAGCGCTAAACGGATATGTCGTATTTACTACTGATCCATAATTTCTGGAATGGAAAAAAAATACCTTCCAAGTAACTTACAGTACTGTGCGAATTAGTTGGGACAAGCGAAGCATGGAGAACCTCTTCTATCCGGCCACATCCAGCAATCCCTCAAACACCCACCCGTCATGTTTTGGGGATATTTCACAGCTTCCGGGTCACAGTCGCTTCACCCCGTTGAAGTAATGATGGACAGCAAAAAGTACATAAGCGTTCTGGAGGCAAAAATTGTCCCAACACTGCAGAAGCTGTTTCCTAATGGTGATGGGGTATTTCAACAGGATCTGGCTCCATGCCACAATTCTAAGCTTGCTAAGAGCTTCTTTACCCAGCAACATTTCAAGGTATTGGAGTGGCCAGGAAATTCACCCGATCTAAACCCCATTGAAAATTTGTGGGCCATTATTAAAGCGCGCATATCCAAGATGGATTGCACGACGAAAACCAAAATGATAGAAAGTGTCTTGAAAGTGTGGTTGTTGGGTTGTTTTACTTTACCTCTGAGCGGCACTTTTTTGCACACCATGGGCTAAATGGCCAGGTCACATGGACCCCGAAGGCTCAGAGAAGGTTGGGGGAGGGGACCCACTGGAACAGCTGTTGGGAGACAGATGGTAGCCTCCCGTCAAGGCCATCCAGCGTGTTCTTTAACGTGCACAGGGTATGTCTCTCCCGCACACGGAGCCACGGGTTAACATCCCATCCGACGGACGGCGGCCTTTCCAAGCCCATCGGTGTCCCCTACTGATCGTGGGCAGGGCGGGGAATTTTGCGGAGATAAATCTCAACGCTGACCCAGCTGGGACTCGAACCTGGGAACTACAGATTACGAGCCTGGCGCGCTACCGACTGAGCCACCCCCCGCCCCACATTTGGAGGTATAAGAGTGGCCAGGAAATTCACCTGATCTAAACCCAATTGAAAATTTGTGGGCCATCAGTAAAGCGTGCATAACTAAGATGGATTGCACGACGAAAACCAAAACGATAGAAAGTGTCATGAAAGTGTGGTACCACTACCCTGAAGTGAAGGAGACGTGTGGAAGAGGTAATAAAAGCTAAGGGGGGGGGGGGTCATGTTTACTATTAACTACACTATTAAACAAATAAATATTTTAGTTGTGTCTTTGTTACTGCATTTTACTATTGTCCCAACTAATTTGCACAGTATTGTATACTTTACTGAACAATTCCTAGTTTTAAAAAAAAAATCAAGCATGTTCAAATTAGATTCCTAACACTGAAATTTACTCGCATCTAAAATAGTGATCCTGGTTTAATCGTTTAATCGAGTACCTATCCCTCCCCCCCCCAAAAAAAAACATTCAAGCAAACTATATCAAATAAAAAACAGATTAACCATGCTTTAAACAGGAATATGTAACTATCTCCTCTGTTGATTATGGAACGCTCGTTTTCAAAAAGAGCGATGTTTACGGTTTTACGACTTTTGCACCCTCTAACGATGGAAATCCTAATTTTCCGTTAGTATCAATCCAACTAAAAACAAAAGTTTGCATTTTGAAGAAAAAAAAAAGGTGACTGTCTACAGACAGAGGTAAAAAACGATCTTAAACATAATTTTAAAAAATCCTGCCGGGAATTTCTTTCCGGGGGGGAGGGGGGGTCTGAGAATAATACTTTTGTAGGGTATACCATATTCCAGGAGAGATTAAAATGATATTCATATATGGAACAAAATTTTACAGTTGATTTTTAAAATCTATATTTAGTGTCGTATTTAAAAATAAAATTATCCGAATCCTATCCGCCAACTGCTTCCCGTGAATCCCCAACCTTCTCTGAGCCCTTGTGATAGCCAATTGTGTGAAACACAAGTGCTGACCAATGCTCTGCGAGAAAGACTGCCATCCATAGGATGGGACGTTAAGCCATGTCTCAGCATACAAAACATATTCCGTGCACTTAAAGAACACACTGGATGACCTTGACAGGAGGTTTTCATTTGACCCCTACTCTCTGTGTGTATCTCATTCCACCACAACCATCTCTGAGCACTTGGGTTGTTGCGTTGTTTTACCTCTGAGCGGCACTTTTTTGCCCACCATAGGCTAAATGGCCAGGTCACAAGGACCCCGAAGGCTCAGAAGGTTGGGGGTTGGGTTGTTTTACCTCTGAGCGGCACTTTTTTGCCCATCATAGGCTAAATGGCCAGGTCACAAGGACCCCGAAGGCTCAGAGAATGTTGGGGGAGGGGACCCACTGGAACAGCTGTTGGGACACAGATGGTAGCCACCCGTCAAGGCCATCCAGCATGTTCTTTAACGTGTAGAGTGTATGGCTCTCCCGCACACGGAGCCACGGCTTAATGTCACATCCGACGGACGACGACCTTTCCAAGCCCATCGGTGTCCCCTACTGACCGTGGGCGGGGAGTTTTGCGGAGATAAATCTCAACGCTGACCCAGCTGGGACTCGAACCTGGGAACTGCAGATTACGAGTCTGGCGTGCTACCGACTGAGCCACCCCCGCCCCACTGAACACTTGGGGGGGGGGGGGGGGGCTCTTTGTGAACTGGCCATTTAACCGTTGTATGTACAAAAACCGCCGCTCAGAGGTAAAACAACCCAACACTGAGCTAAACATTGAAATTCACCAATATCAAAAACATTACAATAGTGTTTTCAAACTACCTCAGAGCGAAACTTGCAGCAAACGAATTTCCGTTCCCCGTGTCTAATTCGAAGCACTCTTCCTGCTGCAAACGCTATTACCTAAATCTGATTCATAAACACTCAGAAAAAAAAGACACTACTGGCAAATTCCAGAACCATTCCTGATGAAGACGTTGATTACAAACCATCCCCCCCCCCCCCACCTACAAGGCAACATCATTCCCACTAAAAGACTCATCACCCAAATGAGCTTCTACGAGAAGCATCCACACCAGTGACCAAAATCTCTTGATGGGGCGTGAATTATTTTCTCAGCGAATAAATCGCCTAGGAAATAGAGTGTCAGAAGTAACAAGCAATGGTGGGAGTGAAAGGGGGGGGGGGGGGGGCTGGAGGTTACGGAAGGAAGGGGGGGGATAACCGTTTCCTGTGCATCACGTGCCCAATGGAAGGGCACAAGATTGGTACTGCAGTTCGGAATTCTAAACGGACAAAGCAGATAGAAAAATCAATAGCACATTTACGATAAAACCTTGAAAGGTTTAGTACCAACAGCATCTTGCTTCAAAATGGATTAAAACCGTTTTTATTTTCGGTTTGGTTTGTTTTACCTCTGGGTTGGGTTGTTTTACCTCTGAGCGGCACTTTTTTGCACACCATGGGCTAAATGGCCAGGTCACATGGACCCCGAAGGCTCAGAGAAGGTTGGGGGAGGGGACCCACTGGAACAGCTGTTGGGAGACAGATGGTAGCCTCCCGTCAAGGCCATCCAGCGTGTTCTTTAACGTTGGGTTGTTTTACCTCTGAGCGGCACTTTTTTGCACACCATGGGCTAAATGGCCAGGTCACATGGACCCCGAAGGCTCAGAGAAGGTTGGGGGAGGGGACCCACTGGAACAGCTGTTGGGAGACAGATGGTAGCCTCCCGTCAAGGCCATCCAGCGTGTTCTTTAAAGTGCACAGGGTATGGCTCTCCCGCACACGGGGCCACGGCTTAACGTCCCATCCGACGGACGGCGGCCTTTCCAAGCCCAGCGGTGTCCCCTACTGACCGTGGGCAGGGCGGGGAAATTTTGCGGAGATAAATCTCAACGCTGACCCAGCTGGGATTCGAACCTGGGAACTACAGATTACGAGCCTGACGCGCTACCGACTGAGCCACCCCCGCTCCTCCAGAACTAGGCTTAACATCCCATCTGACGGACGATGGCTTTTCCAAGCCCATCGGCGTCCCCTACTGACCGTGGGTGCACGGAGAAATCACAATGCTGGCCAAACTGGGACTCGAATCTGGGAATTGCAAATTAGGAGCTTAGAGCGCTACCGACTGAGCATCCCCGTCTGATAACTGGCGATTCTGTCAGCCATATCCTGTGCGAGTTACAGAACATTCTGGATGGCCTTCAACGGAATCTTCGATCTGTCTCCTAACAGCTCTCACTTTCTCCTTGTGACCTTGTGCATAAAATTTCACTAAGCGATAAAACAATGAAATCCTGAAATGCAATATTAAAAGGGAATTTTTCCTCCTCGATTTTCCCTAAAAAAAATCTAGCTGTAAGACGCCAATCACTATCTGAAATTTTATCTCCGAGTAAGCCATTTATTATTCTAGAAGCAATTTCGAAAGAAATTTCGCAACGGTTGACAAGGTATAAGAAAACAAGCGCTTTCAAAATACATATATAAACGTCTAATTTACTTTCGAAATGGGAAAAGAATTAGACTCTGGCATTAGTTTTTATTTATTTTTTTTTTGCAGTAAACAACTGCTGCACTACGAGTGCAATGGACCATGTTAGGGCAAATGACCATAACAAAGAATGGAGAAATCGTTTGCATTTTGTGATGAATAAAAAAGTGATTAACCGGAAATTCAAAGATTCTTTTTTTCCTTCTGGTATTTCGTGTTTCTTTCTCATGTTTCCTGATTTCAAACTTGGAAATGAAACGAGTTGGGTTGTTTCAACTCTAAGCGGCACTTTTTTGCACACAATGGGCTAAATGGTCATGTCACAAGGACCCCGAAGGCTCAGAAAAGGTTAGGGGAGGGGACCCAGTGGAACAGCTGTTAGGAGACAGATGGTAGCCTCCCGTCAAAGCCATTCAGTGTGTTCTTTAACGTTGGGTTGTTTTAACTCTGAGCGGCACTTTTTTTGCACACCATGGGCTAAATGACCAGGTCACAAGGATCCCGAAGGCTCAGAGAAGGTTGGGGGAGGGGACCCACTGGAACAGCTGCTGGGAGACAGATGGTAGCCTCCAGTCAAAGCCATTCAGTGTGTTCTTTAACGTTGGATTGTTTTAACTCTGAGGGGCACTTTTTTTTGCACACCATCGGCTAAATGGCCAGTCACAAGGACCCCAAAGGCTCAGAGAAGTTTGGGGGAAGGGACCCACTGTTGTTGGGAGATAGATGGCAGCCTCCCGTCAAAGCCATCCAGAGTGTTCTTTAACGTTGGGTTGTTTTACCTCTGAGCGGCACTTTTTTTGCACACCATGGGCTAAATGACCAGGTCACAAGGATCCCGAAGGCTCAGAGAAGGTTGGAGGAGGGGACCCACTGGAACAGCTGTTGGGAGACAGATGGTAGCCTTCCGTCAAAGCCATTCAGTGTGTTCTTTAACATTGGGTTGTTTTAACTCTGAGCGGCACTTTTTTTGCACACCATCGGCTAAATGGCCAGGCACAAGGACCCCGAAGGCTCAGAGAAGGATGGGGGAGAGAACCCACTGGAACAGTTGTTGGGAGACAGATGGCAGCCTCCCGTCAAGGCCATCCAACGTGTTCTTTAACCCTTTAATGCCCAGAAAATTGCAGAAAATGGTAGAGGGTATTAAAGATAAAGGAATAGCACTATTTGGGCGTCCATTTCAAAATTTCGGCCGTTTTGGGCATTAAAGGGTTAACGTGCGCAGGGTGTGGCTCTTCTGCCCACGGGCCACGGCTTAACGTCCCATCCTACGGACAGTTGCCTTTCCAAGCCCATCGGTGTCCCCTACTGACCGTGGGCAGGGCGGAGAGTTTTGAGGAGACATATCTCAACGCTGACCCAGTTGGGACTCGAACCTAAAAACTGAAGTCACCCCCAGGAAATGATACGAGACACCCAAATCAGACAACGAAGTCGTCACCTCGCTGAGAAATAAGATTACGATAAAAAAAAGCCTTTCTTGATACAGATTAAACAAACTTATCTTTCGAACAGATAAACGTCAGGCTTCTTTTGCAAGATCTGATGTCATCAGAAGAAACTAACCAGTGAGGCTGATACAAGTGAACAGAAAACGCTTTTCTCAAGAACCACCCACGTCATGAGTCACATAAACAGCGCAAAAGTCCCAATGATTCACGTTATAAAGTTAAGTACTGCTGACTAAAACTTACGCAATTAAAAAGCAGATTCCACACAATCAACAGAGGTAGAGTATGAGCGACGATTGACTCTGTAGCCCACCAGGCTCGTAATCTGTAGTTTCCAGATATTAATCCCAACTGCGCCTGCATTGAGACTTACCTCCTCTAAATCCCCACCCATATACCCCCTCAAGCAGCTGCTTGCCACAGAGGTCTAACAGGAGCCTGTCAGTTTATATGCCATAATAGAAGGTCTGTGAGGATGGCAGGCCCTCAGCAGAAAACCGATACATACATCCATGCCTTACCCGGGGCTCGAACCCAGATCCCGTAGATCAGTAGTCAAGCGCGCTAACCACTCGGCCACGGGACGCCTCTAAATCCCCACCCATTTCTCGATGACAATGGATATAGATGGACTTAGATCAGGCCTAGGCAAGCTTTTTAGCTGAAAGGCCGTATAGGAACTGAAATCAAACTACGTGCCGCAAAAAAAGGAGCATAAACAATATAAAATAAAAAAAAATCAAGCAGCTGCTTGCCACAGAGGTCTGACAGGAGCCTGTCAGTTTATATTCCATAGTAGAAAGTCTGAGAGGATGGCAGGCAGTCAGCAGAAAAACGACACAAACCGCCATGCCTTAACCCGAATTTTATTAAATTTTATTTTTTTAATGAGAATTTTTTACCTCTATACGTTCTTTTTCTCTTTTACAAAAGGTGGTGGGTCGCTTGCTTCTCGTAGTTTGCCCAGCTTAGGTGCACGTGTACGAACAGGCTGAACAGCCTCAACGGGAGACTTCCATCTGTCTCTTAACTGCTGGGATTTCAGCATTTCTATTTAGTTCACTATGTTCGGTTGTTTTACCTCTGAGCGGCACTTTTTTGCACACCTTGGGCTAAATGGCCAGGTCACATGGACCCCGAAGGCTCAGAGAAGGTTGGGGGAGGGGACCCACTGGAACAGCTGTTGGGAGACAGATGGTAACCTCCCGTCAAGGCCATCCAGCGTGTTCTTTAACGTGCACAGGAGATGGATCTCCCGCACACGGGGCCACGGCTTAACGTCCCATCCGACGGTCTTTCCAAGCCCATCGGTGTCCCCTACTGACCGTGGGCGGGGAATTTTGCGGAGATAAATCTCAACGCTGACCCAGCTGGGACTCGAAGCTGGAAACTACAGATTACGAGCCTGGCGCGCTACCGACTGAGCCACCCCCGCCCCAGTTCACTATGTACAAAAAGGTACAGCTCAGAGGTATAACAACCACACCCCTTTCCTTACCTTCTCTGAGCCCTTGTGACCAGGCTATTTAGACTGCCGAGTGAAAAAAAAGTGCTGCTCAGAGTTAAAACAACCCAACTGATTGGAAGTTTGGGGGATCGACTGTCTTTTTCGAATCCCACTTATTCTCTTTCGTGACAAAACGTGTCTTTTGCATTTGGAATATTGGTTTTAATTCACAACAGCCCTGTTTCAAAGCAAATTAATATATCATCAAAATGCTAAAGGGGTTACATCTTGTACTTGTTAAAGTAATTAATGTGCTTATTGATTTTCTAAAATGTTAAAAACTTTCAGGATAAAAGCAATGCAATAGTTGATATTAAGAATCAATTAATCCCACTTCAATTTGACAATTACTATAAAATTGGAACTGACCCTCGATTTCAGAATTAATACGAAATGTACTTTCAAATTGTACCTTTTTTTACATATAGCAGGAAATTATAATTGAACTTCGATTTAACATATAGCAGGAAATTGCAATTCAACTGAGCTTTCATTTGACACTACCATCAAATTGGAATTGATCAATCAATTATTGATTAAAAGATTTACAGGGAATTTATAGAGTCCTTAGCTAAAATTACATTAAATTCTCTAAGACATTTGTAGGTGGCATTCTCCTTGTCACAAGTTTTCCTCTAACAGTTTATCACAACTTACCAATTGGGTTGGGTTGTTTTACCTCTGAGAGGCACTTTTTTTAACACAATGGGCTAAATGGCCAGTTCACAAGGATCCCAACGGCTCAGAGAAGGTTGGAGGAGGGAACCCATTGGAACAGTTTTTGGGGGACAGATGGTAGCCTTCCATTACAGCCATCCAATGTATTCTTTAACGTGCACAGAGTATGGCTCTCCCACACATGGAATAGTAGCTTAACATCCCTTCGGACGGACAGCGGTCTTTCCAAGCCCATCAGTGTCCCTTACTGACCATGAACAAGACAGAGAATTTTGCAGAGATAAATCTCAACGCTGCCCCCACTGGAACTTAAACCTGGAAACTTCAGATTACAAGCCTGGCAGGCTATTGAATGAGCCAACCCCAGCCCTCAATTGGGTGGGGATTGACTCAATCAGTGCCAGACTATCTGTAATTCCCAAGCTCGAGTCCCGATTATTCCCGTATTAAGATTTATTTTTGCTAACTCCCATGCTTTCATCAGTAAGATAGGTGACAAAGGGTTTGGAAATGCCATTGTCCATCAGATGTGATGTTAAGCAATGTCAATGTGTGCAAAATAATCATACCCTTTTCACATTAAATAGTGTGCAGGATAGTCTTGAGCAAAGGCTTCCATCAGTCTCCTAATAATTATGCAGTCGATTCCCTTCCTCAGCTTCTCTGATCTTTAGTGACCTGGTTATTTAGCCCAGTATATGCCAAAAAGTGTCACTCAGAAGTAAAATAACAACCCTGCCAAGTACAGTGTGAAGATTTCTAGTTTATGGAAATAAGTCTGTTCGTGAAAGAGTTAATCTTGAAATTTTCATTAAGTGTTTTTTAAATGAATGAGAAATTCGTTTTGAATACTAATCTGGGATAGCTCCATTACATATTTTTTGAATGTGGGCTCGCTTCATTTTGAATGTGGGCTCACTTCATACATTTTGATCAAAAATATTTTTTAATTTCTCCATTACTATCTTTGTTTTGTTTTACTTATTAGCAGGAATGTAAAAACATCTGTGGTGACTACAAATTTCAGGCTGGTAAAGTAAATTTCTTTACTATTATAAATTTACTACTGAATTTATATAATACCTAGATCCTATGAATTATGAAATTTTTTCCCATCCATACTTACTGACTAACACTGTGTGAAGTGTCACCATACTTACTGACTAACACCAGTGGTAAAGTGTCCATGAAACTAAATTATTTTTGAAATTGACTGTGCTTTAACACAGGATTCCATAAACGATTACTGGAATCCTTTGCCAGCTGTAAAATCCTCCTATTTCATATTTTGTACAGATACCAAGACGGTGTGTGTAATGGTAACAATCAATTTCGGTCATCGGTGATGACCAAAATGATAATGCGGACAAATATCACTCAAATAACTAAATGTTCGTGCATAAACTACAAAAAAGCATTTGGGTTATTTTACCTCTAAGCTGCACTTTTTTGTGAACAATGGGCTAAATGGCTTTGGGTTGGGTTGTTTTACCTTTGAGTAGCACTTTTTTTGCACACAATGGGCTAAATGGCCAGGTCACAAGGGTCCCAAAGGCTCAGAGTAGGTTAGGGGAGGGAATCCACTAGAACGGCTATTGGGAGACAGATGGTAGTCTCCCATCAAGGCCATCCAGCATGCTCTTTAACGTGCGCAGGGTATGGCTCTCCCGCACACAAGGCAATGGCTTAATGTCCCACCGATGGACAGAAGCCTTTTCAAGCCCATCAGTGTCCCCTACTGACAGAGGGAAGGGTGAGGAGTTTTGTGGACGTAAGTCTCAACGCTGACCCAGCTGGGACTCAAACCTGGGAACTGCAGATTACGAGCCTGGCACACTACCAACTGAGCCACCCGCAACCCTATACCAGAGGTAAATGGAAAGCCAATTTGAAGTTGATAACATTTATATGCAGTTAGAAATAAAAATAAGATACAGTTTTACTTAGACTTTCAGCATTTTTTTTGTAATGAGTTACAAAAACCCTTTATAACAGCAATGCCGATTCTAAGAGTTTACCTCTGCAATTAGTTAAAACTTAAATAATATATCATATGTGAAACTGCTAACTAAAATTAGTTTGCTTTAGAAGTTTGTGTAATGATTCTTTCAGTTTTGTATAATTTTTAGAACAATTGAAGTTCTTAAACATTTCAACTGCCATAGCCATTAAATACTGAATGATATTGTTGAATGTCAAAATTTAAATATGATTTAGACATAATTTACTTATAAATTCCATATCTCAATAAAATGCACATTTTACAGATAACAGATCTTTCAATTTTGCTTTCTTCATGCATAAGAAAAATTCTTTAATAATTTGGAAGGACTCTGTATATCTCCACTAGGTTTAATCACAAATATAGTAAACTTATTCCTTTGTTTGTAGGTTTTACTTAAAAACTTTGTAGAACTGCCATTTTAACAATACAAGCTTTATTTAAAAACTTGTATTGCTGAACTAGCAGTTCTACAAAGTTAGTACAATAACATAGAAATTAATATATTTGAATCAAACACCATAGGAAAGATTAAAGTATTATTTGTAAATAGAAGTAAAATGAGGAGTTTTTCAGTACAATATATTAAAGAAGTCTATGAGGAGGGTTCAGCAGAAATACAGCACTACGAAATATACTTGTATTATCCATGGCTTAGCCCCACTGTTTAGAAATATGCCTATATGAAAAGTGACTTGGATATTAGTGGGGCATGCCCTTGTATGATTGGTTGGTTGTTTTACTTCTGAGCGGCACTTTTTTGCACACCATGGGCTAAATGGCTAGGTCACATGGACCTCGAAGGTTCAGAAAAGGTTGGGGGAGGAGATCCACTGGAACGGCTGATGGGAGACAAATGGTAGCCCACGTCAAAGCCATCCAGCATGTTCTTTAATGTGCACAGGGTATGGCTCTCCCGCACACGAGACCACGGCTTAATGTCCCCATCCGACGGACTTTACAAGCCCATCGGTGTCCCCTACTGACCATGGGCAGGGCGGGGAATTTTGCAGAGATTAATCTCAATGCTGACCAAGCTGCAGCTCAAGCCTGGGAACTACAGATTACGAGCCTGGCATGCTACTGACTGAGCCACCCCCACCCCTACCCTTATATGAGAAGGCCTGTACAGACTAGGAGTAAATTCTAGGATCTTCCTCTTCCTTTGTGTTGCAATGGTAAAAGAGAAATAACTCATCCATGCTCCATCCAATAAATATTGTAAGACATGGGTAGTGGCTTACAGTATATGACAAGTATATTGAAAGAATTCTTAAACAAACATTTTTATTATTTGATATGAAAATTATTTAATTCAGCATCTCTTAACTGTTAATATGTCCACATACGATATAACCATTTTCAAAATAACTCCAATTTGAAGTTATCTACATTTACATATCTTTTTCTTTACTTTTTTTGCCTGCATGTGTCAAAAGAGAAAAAATTGGGAGGGCAGAAAAGAAACTTTCTGTTTTCAAAGAAGTTTTATTCTAATTACAATATTAAATTACCTAAATGTAAAATTGTTGGTAATTGTTGTGTTGGAACTTTTAAAGTTCGGGCACAGGTTTTCCTCTTTATATTGATTATTATGAGTTAACCCCTTTCATTTCCAATAAATATAAAAACAATAAATAAAAATATATAAAATACAAATATGGGCACTAATTATGATCAAAATGATAGCTGCCATATTACATTAACTGATTCAGATTATCAGGTATCTGTACATAACACTGAGTAAGAGAACTTCACAGCTGCCAACATGTATCTTCACATTAAGAAATATGTCTTATGCACATAATTAAAGAATGTTTATTAAAAATCTTCATTTCACTATATTAAATTTTGAGTTATGCATCACATATTAATTATTTGATCTTTGATTTTCACACTGTTCTGTTTGGACTAGAAAAACTAAAATGACACCGACTAATTTTCATCAATTTTACACGATTATGCTGATGATTTAGCCCTTTTGGCAAATGATGTTGATGAGATGAACTCTTTCATTCGAGCTGTTGATAAGACTGGTAGTAGAGTAGGTTTGGTTATAAACATAGAGAAAACTAAAGTGATGAAAATTGGTCAGGCAGGCTGTGATTCAGTTAATCTGAATGGTTGCAGTCTTGAGCAGGTGTCACAGTTTAATTATCTTGGGAGCTATGTAACAGATAATGGTGATGTGCGGCATGAGATTAACAGACGAATAGGGATTGCTGCCGGGACTTTTAAGAATCTATGGAGAGTGTGGAGAAATAGGCGTATACACCTAAAGACTAAAATTAGACTGTATAATAGTTTGGTTCTTTCTAGGGTTAGTTATGGTAGTGGAACTTGGACACTTTGTAAACAAGGTAACAGGGAACTAGATGCTTTTGATTCCAGATGCTTACGCAGTATCTTGGGCATTAGGTGGTTCAACTTTGTAACTAATGATGAGGTTAGGCAAAGGAGTCTGCAACCTCCTTTAAGCAGTATACTGTGCAGAGAGAGACTCCGTTGGTTTGGCCATGTTGCACGTATGGATAATTATAGATTGGCGAATAGGGTTATGAACAGTGTGCCTAGAGGCCTCAGAAAGAGGGGGAGACCTAGGATGCGGTGGTCAGACAATGTCAAACAGGACCTTGTTAGAATTGTTGTGCAGTGGCCAGATGCAGTAGATGTAGCTCAGGATAGACTTGCATGGAGAACTAAATTGCACGGTCTGGTTGGACCTCCGTAGCCTATGGCTGCTTGAGGATGACGATGAGTATTTATATCTTTTTCTCCAAAAAAAAAAACTTTTACACATGAATGCTTTTCAGAACTGCCCCTTTATTATAAACTTACTTCATGTGAGAAAAATGCAAAAAAAATTATTTTCTTTTATAATATTTTGCATATATATATATAAAAATTTGAAAGGGCTAACAGCTTATTTTTTTGCTACCTGTTGGTGGCAATATAAGTTTTTAAGAAAATTCCAATCTATAAAAATGCTGTCAGATCCCTTTGGGGATCTGGATTCTATTTGACATCCCATCTCTAGGATGTTGTTAGAATTCAGTAACTTAATAATATAAATTAAAAAAAATTATCACTAAACTATTCATTACAGAAATTTTATAACCTTTAAACTAACAGGATGATGTGCATGTTTCAAAATTACTAAAAATGAACCTACTTATTTTATGCTTAATACTTTTTTTTTGGTCTTTTTTTTTGTTATTGTTCAGAATTAAATGTCTTTTTTTGATACATGACAATTTTTTAAATTAAGATTTTTAAATAAAAACTTTCGTATACCAAGAGATATGAATATCAGAAGCTGGTCCTTGAACATATTTCTCCACAAGAATCTTTATTTTTGACTATTATGATAAATATGAATGGAAGTTGTGTCAAACTGAAGTTCTGTTATCAATGTTTTGCATATTATTCAATTAATGTGTTGAATGGTTCTAATAATTAAACATTAAGATTCACTTCCATTATTCAAAAAAATAGTATCTGCTGAATGCAGAAAAATATAATTTTTGATATTAAGACCAGTTTACAATTCAAACTGGCAATATAGAGATAACCTACAAATGATTTTAAAACTAATTTCATGTTTTTTTAACTTGAAATTTTTTATCCCTAATTTGACTGAACTCACATTTAAAGGTATTAAAAATCTACAAATCAAGCTGTGTCATCAGATTTAATACTCTCATTCAATTACTCATTTGGACTTTTCTTTTTGAAGAGATCAATTTTTTTCCTTTTTAAATTGGCAATTATACATTAAGATTTCATTTTTTTTAAATGTATCAATTTCAATAGTAAAAAATATACCGTGCATTTTGATATCCCCCCCCACCCCTTTCTTGGTTAATTTTAGGTTGCAAAGGTATATATTACGTATAAATACAGTTTATACAGTTATTACTACGTATAAATACAGTTCAAATTCGTTTAGAATATAAAATGTTGCTAGGATTGCATCACCATAGTCACAAATTTACAGCTTTTTAAAAACGTCACTTCAGTAATAATACGATTCAGTGATAATAAATTTTGCTTTCAATTTCTCAAAAAATAAATGGGTAGAATTAAAAAAGAAATTTAAATCAAGAATCAAAATTTCACATTCTTTAATGTCATGTAAGCATATTTTATGAATCGTATGAGCTCTTTTTAAGTGGCACGGTTTTTTAGTTTAAGCTCAAACAAAACGTGGACATCAAATGAAGGGATTAAAAAGTCACATCCACTCAACAGAAATAACAATCGGTCAGGTACCGCATGGTAAATGGGAAAAATGGCTCGATGTCGCTTACCTCTGCTCTAGGTAGTGCAACGCCCAGTCGGTTACCTCTCCTTCTACTTCTTCAGGCTTCAAAGAATAATTACCAACTATGCCGCATCGCATCTGAACTGCATCTTCTGCACTCGGAGATATTCTTTCGCTATTGAATTCGTTTAAAAAACTCTTAATTCGAAACGACTCATCCACGGTTTCCTCCATCACTACTTACTCTACAACTCTACTATCCGCCACAGAAATGTTAGATTGACGTCACATTCATTCGAATAATGCACCGCAAGAACTTCCGCGCCTTTTTGCACTTTTCCTCACGGAAAACACGCATTGAGTTGAAAACGAATGCTCTGCCCTCTAGTGGGTTGTCTATGAAATAAGTGAACGCTAATGAATATATCGATAACTTCGAAGTATAACGAAATTGATTAAATCTGACATTAAATACAAATTTTATATCTCAAAAGGACAAAAAACTGAATTCTTCTTTCGATTCATTTTCAGTAACATATTTTCGCATGTTTTCAATACTTCTTTAGTGCAAACCAAAGTTTTACTGATAATCCACATCAGAAATATTCAGTAAGAGTGTAAAATGATTAGAAATTCGCAATTTAAACGTAAAACATAAATGTATTCATCCAGCAAATACTTAAATGGGGGGCAGCAGACAATTGGAACTTTTTTCTCCTTCGTATACACCGTAAATTAGCAATAATATTGAAAATACAAATTTTGGTAGTGAAAAGGGAATAAGACTCTTCCTGGACTGGGTGAAATGGGGTATAGTAAGTGCGCATTGGCCTTACCATTAGAGAGGCGAAACCTACTTGCCAAAATGGGCTGGATTAGGTCCTTGAAACAGGTTGTGAACTGAATGTTAATCGCATTGGTAAAAATAGATATTGGACAAAAATGTGCTGCAAAACTTATTCAATCCCATTCACTCTGATTTTGCACATATTGTTTTTTGACAGTTTATGGAATTAAATATTTTAGACCAGTATTTCCCAACCTGTGATCCACGACTGCGGTGCCAATAATATGAAATTTTTCATCTTTAATCTAATTCTCAACCACCGCTGCCGACAACTGAGCATAGAGAAGATATAGTTGGGACCTAAAACGAACTGCTGCATGTGTGAGAGTGAGGAGACCAATCGCAACACAACAACACATCTATCACGTGATAATATTTGTTAACATCTTGTAGTCCGTCTTGCATATGAGTAGACTTTAGTTTTTATGATGGTTTTAGTAGGGACTCTTTTTTATATGTTATTTATTTTCCCTTCCATTGAAAATGAGTAAGCAAATTAACATTACGTAATATTATGGATATTCTAAAAACATGTTGATGACAATGAAAGATGTGAAAGCGGGCCAAGTGGTCTGTCTGCAACTCAAATGTGATTTAGGAATGTGGTCCTCTGGTATAAAAAGGTTGGGAACAGCTGCTCTGGACGATACATTCTTACATGCACGCTCATCTTGTAACTTAACGTTTTTCTTCATTTTGTTATCCGAGGTTGCAAACCTTGTCAAATCTCAAAAATGGAACTCTTCACAAGATTCCCATCCTTTCCTAAGAGAAAGATTTTTAGAAATCGACGAAAATTTTTCAATTCAGTCAGCATGTTACAGATGCATGTGAATTTGTTCAAAGTTTTTGCTAACTGTATCTAAGATTTCACTGCCATTTCAAAATTTTTATACAAGTAAAGGCCTTTTAGCGATCTAGCCAATATCCGTCATGTTCATGCATTGAGCTAGGGGACAAGACCTTCAGTCAGGGGTCCATTCTTTTTTTAATTTCTAGTTTACTTATTGCAAGAAAAAATCTAGTGTCACATGCTCTTTTTAATTAATCTTTTAAGTTTAAAATATGTAAATTATAACACAGATAAAATCGTAGCATTTTGTTTTTATACCATTCACTGAAGAGGATCGTGCTCAGAGGCATGCATTACTATGGAACTCAGCCCAATAACGTTAAACAAGCTGGATTGCTTTGATGGAAGGCTGTCTCCTAACAGCTGTTTTTGCTGTGAGTAGCACTTTTGCACACAATGGTCTAAATGGCCAGGTCACAAGGACCCTAGGCTCGAGTCCCAATAGGTTGGGAGAAGGGAACTTGGTGGACAGCTGTAAGGAGACAGGTGGTAGCCACCAGTTAAGGTTTCCAGCATTTGTTCAATATGCAGAATGGTTTTCCTTTACATGGGGCCATAGCTTTACATTCCCTCCGAAGGCCTGGGCCTTTCCAAGTCAACCTGCATCCAATCTTCTAATGATCTTTCAGTGGATTCCCTTCTTCAACCTTCTTTGATCTCCTGTGACCTGCCATTTAGTCTACTGTGTGCAAATAAAAAGTGTGCCGCTCAAAGGTAAAACTATTAAACTCTGAAAAAAGGGAAACATTGATTTGCTTTGAAATAAAGAAAAAAAAAATCCTTTGATCTCTTCCAGTGAGAGATCGGCAGGTGGCAGCCATGAACAAAAGGTTGTTAAACAAAATTTTTTAGATTTTTTGTTTCATTTTTTAAAAAATGACCTACCAGTTCGAAAAGGACCCTGTTCACTCTGGGTACAAAAATTTTTGACTCCTACTAGTCCAAATTTTTCGCTATATAATCTGAAATTGACCTAGCATTGATCGAATTTTAGTATTCCTCCATTGTTACATATATTTCATCAGTAAGTTAGGTATGAATGACTGAAAATGAATGAATGTAACGAAAATGAGTAGAAAAATGAATTAATTCCTAATGCTGCATTCTTTATGGCTGCGTATTGAAGACCAATTATAAAGCCTGCCTCTTCTTGTGAACTCTCCCCAACTGAGCTGTTGGATTGTTTAACCTTCGAGCTACACTTTTTTGCACACAATGGGCTAAATGGCCTAGTCACAAGGGCTTAGAGAAGGTTAGGGAACAGCTGTTACTCACACAACCTCTACATAATATCTACAAGATATCTAAGATGACCTATAGATATCTAATAGTTATAGATATTATGCGGAGATTGTGATTATATGGGAAGTAGATGGTAGCCACAAATCCAGGCCATTCTGTGTTTTTTAATATGTTCCACAGATGGGGCCCCAGCTTTTATGTCCCAGTAAGGAGCGGTGGCCTTTCTAAGCCTATTGGTGTCCTCTGACCAGGGGCAGTGCAGGGAATTTTACAGAGCTGAATGTCAATGCTAGTCCAGCTGATACTCGCACCTGGGAATAGTAGAGCCTGGCTATACTCCAGCCCAAATATAAATCTCTCACGTAGACCTTTGCCACTGTGCACCAAAACACTTTTTTTTCCTACTTGATGACAGGGTGGTTAAAAGGTTAACATGCTTTTTGTTGAGAAAAAAAAACTAGTTCGAAAACAGGGATAAAAATTTTTTTATGTAGATCACTTATGTATCTTTTCCGACATTTTATACCAATAAGCGTTTGCGAGACCTCCATGGAAAGCAATCATTTTGTAGTGCTCGATGTGAATTTTATTCTTGCTGTAGTGCATAGGAACTTAGCAGGGTTGTTTTACCTCTGAGCAGCACTTTTTTGTACACCATGGGCTAAATGGTCAGGTCACATGGACCGCGAAGGCTCAGAGAAGGTTGGGGGAGGGGACCCACTGGAACAGCTGTTGGGAGACAGATCCGTCAAGGCCATCCGTGTTCTTTAACCTGCACAGGGTTTGGCTTCCACACACACACAGAGCCACGGCTTAGCGTCCCATCCAACGGCCTTTCCAAGGCCATCAGTGTCTCCTACTGACGTGGGCAGGCGGGGAATTTTGTCGAGATAAATCTCAACGCTGACCCAGACTTAGCAGGGTAATACAGTGATGCAACGAAGTCAAAAAAAAATCTGGGGGGGGGGGGGTAGATGTAGGAAAGAGATTAGATTTCCATTTCAGTATATTTCGCCCTCCGTTTTAGAATTTAAAAAAAAATAATTAAGAAATGCAGAAATAAACATGTTTATTATTTATCTCCATTAACCTTATTAACATTCGCAAAGAGCGAACAGAGCACCCTTTACCCCTAGATCCGGCTGTAAGATCGAATGCTAGATCCTGTCAGTAAGCAATACTTTTTAAGAAAAATTTTATTGCCTCCAAACCCGAGATTTACATATATACGAAATTTTTATTTGATGTAGTCGTCCCGTGGCAGAGTGATTAGCATGCTTGGTTACTGATCGAATAGACCCGGATTCGAGCCCCGGGTAAACCGTGGATGTTTGTGTTGTTGTCTTGCTGAGGTCTTGCAATCATCAGACTTTTTTCATGGCGTAAAAACCGACAGGCTGCTATCAGACCTCTGTGGCAAGCAGTTGCTTTAGGGGGGAGGGATTTTTTTTTATGTAATTTTTTACTAATCTTTCTTGTTAGTAGATAGAAAGCCAGTGATGGGTTAAGTACTGAAGGCCTGAAGTACAAAAGATTCGAGAGCCCCCCAGCTGCCCGGGAGTGTGTTGTGGGAGGATACTCACTATTAAAATTTTTGGAATTGATGAATGAAAAAAATGCACGCAACAGGTCAAATAAATTGAAGTACAGAAATTCAAAACAGAAAATTTAATATGTATTATATAAGCTTTCACATTTTGAAAACTAAAGAAAAAATTATAAACGAAAATAATTATCTGTTCATTTTAGTGTATTTGACAAATATCACATCATACTTAGTATTAACTTAAGCAACAACACGAGGTGTACGTTAATAGTAAATTATATTGATTGTGAAATATTTTACTCAATGCTCGAAAAAAATCGAGTTTTATATCTATTGAAGCCTTAGGTGAGTGCCTCATATGCCCATACCGTACTTTATAAAGCAGTAAAAAGGTTAAATGCAATAAAAGTTTTAAACATTCATCTGGATTAAAGACACATTATCCAATAATTATATTTTATTCTGTACGAATATAAAATTTTGTTATCTACACAAAATCATCAATACTTTCACAGTCAGTAAATATTCAGAACTATAACTCGAAGTGGGCATTTTTATTGGCATGGATCTAAACTTATACCACTTCTTTGAAACCCAAATTCAAAACTCTTACTTCCGACTAGACGTCGATAGTTTAATGCTTAATTCATGAAGCAGTTACTTCCTTTCCACGCTAAGTTTTAATTTTGGATTTTATGGCACACAGGCAACTAAGAACACAGAACAAATGCATCACACTTCAAGCTCTGTTGATAAATACCAATAATGCAGTAGTATTATATTGAACGCAAAAATAAAATCACATTTTCAATGCAAAATATTTATTATATAAAGAAATTATAGCAGATATGCAAGTTATTGTACTGTGATATATAATGTATGCCTTTAAGAGGAGCAAAACCATGCAATAGAGGAAAACTGGGGCATTTACACAATGCAACACCAGTGTTGCAAACAATGATTGTGTTTTGGGTGTTTACCGAAAGTGAAAGTTCACAAGTGTTTGCTCTAGAAGCAAATGAGGTTATATGGTGGATTGAAAATATTGCTACCTTAGAGGGAAACTTTTCTGCCATGCTCATTTCCCATTTGAAACAAACAGTGATGACATTAATGGAATAAACTTTGTGCACGTCTAAAAACCATTATTGAGGATAATTTTACACTGATTGTAACATTAGTAACTTGTATACGATTCTGGAGTTATAACTTTTGCAATGAACTTAATTTCCTGTCTTTCTCAATGATAAAGTATTATGAAAGAATCATGCTCAATACTTCCCTTAAAATTCCCACAACAAACGTATTTAATATATTCATAAAAACATAAAACTATTGCTTTAAAAATCACAGTATTTTCATATTAGGTCCTTTTCAAAATCTGCAAAAATTTCAGAATTTGGGTTGTTTTACTTCTAAGTGGATCTATTTTTACACACAAAAAAACCCCCAAGGGCTTAAAGTTGAAGGGCACCTCTAAACAGCTGTTAGGAGGCAGATGGTGACCTCATGTCAATGATATCCAACATGTTCTTTAATATGACCAGTTTATAGCTCTCCTGCACATGGCCTTACGTTTCATCTGATAGACCTTTCTGACCACAGGCAGGATGAGGGTTAGCAGAGATAAATCTCAATACTGGCAAGTTGCAATTCGAAATTGGGAACTGTATGTAATATGGTGATTTTCAGAAATTCAAACCGCCCACCCCAGTTTTGGTTGATCCCAGTGAGTTCCGATACTTTAATGCCTATATTCTTCCCCTTGGTGAAGGGGAATGTTCATGCAAAGTTTGGTGTCTCTAGCTCTTCTGTGGGCTGAGTGGCTGAGTGCATAGGCAGACAGATACACATTCTTTACATATCAGATTTGCGAACCCACTGGGATCAAACAAAATTGGTGTGGGCGGATTAGAATATTTCTCAAAATCCCCATAGACCAAAATAACTGTTGCCACTAATAAATTTGAAATAATGAATGCATCAAACTGATTTCTTTCTGATTGTGCATGATAAACTCATTGCTCAGTTTGTTGGGTCGCGAGCAGAACACAAGATTCTTTGTTGAAATGAAAGCTTCAAAAACTAAATTCGCATAGGAAGTTGAAATCATTAATTAATTTCAAAAATATGCAAAAGCTATTAAAAGTATATTCAAATAATCAATAAATATTTTGAATATTAGTAAAAAATAATTAACCGAAAAGTACCAAAGAGAGTAAAGGTCAAAAAACAGTTCCAAAAAGTCATCAAAAACTAGATATCACTGGCATCTGTTAACTTCACTGAAATGGATTTGACAAGAAGTGAAATACTAATATTCTAACTCAAATTGGACAACCTCGAATAAAAAAACACTTTACTGATTCGTTCTCACTTGGCCTCCACTCAATCGGGGTGTTTTTTATAATGCGGATGACAGATTCACTGGATACGAAGATTGGCGTACAATTACTACTGGCGCCCCGTTAACTGAAAGTACCTAATTTTTTTAGTACCTTTACATTTTTTTATGCTCCTCAGACCATAGTTAATTTTCTTTCACTATAAAGTTACATTTGCCTGTCAAATTGTGTACGAGGAACTCTGGTGAATATGGGTTGGGTTGTTTTACCTCTGAGCTGCACTTTTTTGCACACCATGGGCTAAATGGCCAGGTCACATGGACCCCGAAGGCTCAGAGAAGGTTGGGGAAGGGGACCCACTGGAACAGCTGTTGGGAGACAGATGGTAGCCTCCCGTCAAGGCTATCCAGCGTGTTCTTTAAAGTGCACAGGGTATGGCTCTCCCGCACATGGGGCCACGGCTTAACGTCCCATCTGACGGATGGCGGCCTTTCCAAGCCCATCAATGTCCCCTACTGACCATGGGCAGGACGGGGAATTTTGCGGAGATAAATCTCAACACTGACCCAGCTGGGACTCGAACCTGGGAACTACAGATTACGAGCCTGGCGCACTACCAACTGAGCCACCCCCGCCCCCTGGTGAATATGAAGTGATTTAAAAGTTCGATTATCTGAGCAAAGAAATTCTGGTTTTTGGTTTAGAAACTTCTGACATGGGGAGAATTATGGGTACCTTGAACTATATCCATTTTTTTTCCTCCCCTAAAATGGAGGGAGAAATTTTTAACCGGACGAGGAGGAGATTGATTGTAATGATATTGATGCCAAATTAAAGCTTGCGACATGGGAAGTACCATCTACTCCATATTCTAAAGAGTTTCAGACAGGAGCAATGGCAGGTAAATCTGCTAGTTAGCAAAAACCAAACTGGAAAGGTGATAAAATTCCAGCCTTATTAACCTTTAGTATTAATTCTAAAATAATCACAGTGAAATTTATCAACTCTCACACAACTTACAGGGGTACATTATAATATTTGGGGCCCTTGACATTGATAATGGAATCAAAAAATATTTTTTTGTGGAAAAAAGTTTTGCAGTGTGTGATTTGAATCATCTCTCCAGAAACTTGAGTGACTCCAGCGACTTACTTATTTACATCTTACTCACCACAACATTTAATGAAATAGTTGCGGTCCCCAGATCATAGATGGCACCAAGTTCTGGTATTGAAATCACAGGAAGAGTGAAAAGTCATATTAAGTGGAATAAAGACAGAGCTGGCTTTAGTTCAATGGTAGAATACTGTCCACAAATATGTCTATTGATTTATTGGCATTAAAGTCAACAGTTAACTCTGTTAAGTAGTCTTACTACTTTGATAATGGAAGCTCACCAATTTATAATAATGAAATAAAAACAAAATGAACAAATTTTTCATACAAAAAGAGGCAATACAAATAAAATAATTATATTTGTAATTTTCTAGCGTTTAGAAAACTAATCAAATATATTACAATAAATTTCATTCACAATTTCTTTTAAAAACAATATTGATAAATTACTTAAGTTTGGCATATTATCACTACACCTGAAAGCAACTGAAATGGAGCCACTTCATATCCCCATGACAAATCAGTTATTATTGAGAACCTTAATTATGTTAACTAACTTATTAAGAATGCCATGCAATCTCCCAATCAACCACAGATTACGGCAGTCAATAGAATCAGAAGCCTTTTTAAAGTCTACAAAGCATATAACCATATATTTTAAAAACCCTAAACATTTCTCAAACATCTGTCTCAGTATAAAGATTTCATCTATGCAGTCCCTACCATCTCTGAACTTGCACTGTTGATCCCAAAATTGTACATTAACCAAATTTTGAATTCCATTAAAAACAATAATGAAAAGAACTTGGCTTGGAACAGAGAGTAGACTGATGATACTAAAATTGCCACCAATAACTGCAGTTACCTTCTAGAAAATAGGGATAGTAATACCATAGTAAAATCATCCTAGTAATATCTTTAATAATAGAAACATTTTATCATAGAAAATATTCAGCACTTTAGTCAACCACAAAACAGAATCATTCCCAGTACAGTGTCCTGCCCACTACAGAAATTGTTTATTTCTATTGTTGATGTTAAATGTCATGTATTGTTTGGATATGAAATTTAGTCAGTGGGTAAAGACTGGCATTTGCTTTTTGAGATCAAGGATTCACATTAAAGTGAATGGCTAGCGAAGGTGTCTGCCTTCAGATGGCTGCTTCTAGAAAGGCTTGATAGAAATGACATGAAAGCATAAGCCATAAAATCATTAAGGGGCAAGTCACTCATTGGAAAGCAGTGTATGGAGGAGGAAGCAGTCAAAAAATGGTGAAATGCATTGTGACAAATGTTTTTTTTTAAATGTTTAAAGTTCTTCAAAAACTTTCAAACTCTACTAATCCTCAGCAAAGAACTATATATGCACAAGCTTCATTCTACTACTGCCACCAAGGAACTAGAGAACCATGCATCTTGCAATGCTGCAAGTTAATTTAATGAAGTGTCACCATACTTCTACAGTAATGCTAAAACTGTCTAGTGCAACAACGACATCTCAACACTGGATTTCCTTCTCCTCACCCCAACCACCACACTTCAGATATCTGTGATGAAATCTATCGATGTGTTGCTAAGGTTGTTTTTGACATCAGTGTATACTCTTACAGCCCACAGCTTCATTGCAAACTATCCAGATTTTTGCCACCCTGTAGTTCTTAATGTACTTGACATAATGGACCTAAATGTTATATGTATAGACCTCCCTGTCTGACCCCATGTTGGGTCAGGCAGAAAGGAAACCTATAAAAATCATGCCCCTAGCTGCAATGGGACACCTTAAAATAATGCCTTTGGATATGTCGGGAATCTGGCAATTGCAAAAGATTTAAATGTTGTTATGACTCTTACATTCATAGTTAGGGAGCAGTAAATGGTAACAATATATTTAACAGGGGCTACTGTTTCTGGCAGAAATAGCATGGTGAATATTTTTGCTTCTGGCAAATCCCCTTTTGGAATTTCGACTTGAAATTTGGCACTGCAACCTGGACCATCCTGATGAGTTATGGCTGCCACAGACACCTTCTTTTATTATAATAGATGAGCAGATTAATGTACAATATCAATGATACAAGTTAAAGTTAATTCTTACAACAGATAGAACTGCCTTTTACATAAAGCCTATATATTTTATATATTTGCATAGTTTTTTCAATAAAATTATAAAAATTTCTAATGATATACGACTTTAAAACAAAACTTAACAAATATCAATTCATTGGGGATTGCTGAAAATAAGCATTTGCAACTATTTATAACTATCTAGTCTATTCATAATCCATTCACTATGATGAGTCGAATATAAATTTCTAAATAATCGCAATATTTGTGCAATAAATTTTACTCTACATGACTGAGGTTTCATGGCTCTGTCTCCTGCAATTTTTTTTCTGGGACACTGTAAAAAATCAGTACATGGATCCCCTTAAAAAACCTCAACACCACAAAACTGTTACTCTACCCTTGGTTCAACATTTGTTGATTACTACTTGAAAGTGTAAGCTTATTAGTTAATATTTTCTCATGGTAAAAAAAAAGTAAATGGTTTCAATGCTTTTGAGCATTTTACGACCACTTTTTTATTACTGTACTATTGAGTTATTTACTGCAGTTATTTTCACACTACCCTTTTAGGGTAAAAAACAGAATATAATCTATGCCCCATAATACACAAAAATATGGTTAAATAATGGATAAACATTTAGTTGTTATCAATCAACACTTCTTGTAATTCCCCAAGTTTTACTGTGTAAAATTCATAGAGAATGTGCTAACATATGGTTTTCAAACCTCTTAACAGTTTTGAATAATCTACCACATATTTTACAAATCTGCTCTTTAAATGAGCTTCCTCCTTCTGTGTGAGTTACCAAATGGATTCTAAGTGTATTTGCTTGGCTGAACCTTTTATCACAAATTACACAATGATAAGGGCATTCTCCAGTATGAGTTCTCCAATGCCTTCGAAAGTTACTAAGAAACTTAAAACTTTTATCACAAGCATTACAAGTGTAAGGGCGATCATTTCTATGGGTAGCATAATGCTGTTTGAGGGAATACACTGATTTGAAACAGCTCCCACAGGTTTCACAAATAAACGGTCTATCACTTCTATGGGTAACCATATGTTTTTTCAAAGTAAATGATGATTTAAAACTACTGCCACAAGTTTCACAGATAAAGGGACGGACTTCAGAATGTGTTAAAAGATGGTGTTTTAAGGCATATGGGGATTTAAAACAACTGTCACAAGTTTCACATGTATACGGTCGCTCTTCGCTGTGAGATACCATATGCTGTTTCAAAGCATGTGGAGATTTAAATTTGCTGTCACAGCGTTCACATTCAAATGGTCGCTCATTAGTGTGACTCAGCAAATGAGTTCTTAATCCTGTTGATGACTTAAACTTTCTTCCACATGTCATACAAGAAAACAACAATTTCTTCTTTTCTGACTGTGAATCAGATGTTTCTTCATTTTGGTCTTCTGTAATATGATTAGAAGAATGATCATCATGGACTAGCATATGACTTTCTAATAAAATGGCAGATTCAAAAGAATTTCTACAAATAGTGCAAGAAAATTTACCATCTTCAGTAACTTTCTTATTTTCATAAATGCACATCCAACACTGCATATGTGGGTAGCTCCTAACTTTTTTACCACATGTTATACATATACGAGATTTGCGAGTTGAATGCACTGATTCAATATGCTTTTGCAAGTTCCACATCTGAATGAATGTTTTCCCACAGAATTCACACTGATAACGTCTTTCACCAGTGTGTATCATTTTATGTTTACGAAGAACAGATCGGTCTGAAAATGTTTTATCACATGTCTCACAACTGTACGGGCGATCCTTATGAGACCTCACATGTTTTTTTAGCAATTTAACATCAAAGAATTTTTGTCCACAGAAGTAACAACGATGACCTTTGGATTTCTTTGCTTCCATTATAAAACACCTTTAGAAACTTTTAATCCACTACCTGTAAAGCAAAAGAGAAAACTGTCACATTTTCATTTCAAATAATTTCATGATTAATTATAAGCATTATATCTGGTGCACATTTCAAATACATATAAAGCAATAAATTAGTTTAAAAGGAAACATATTTCTTTGCATTAAATATATTTAAATATTTTATCAAATTTGCATATTATAACTAGTTAATATGAAAAAAAAAAGAGGAAAAAATTTAGTTTTTTAAAGACATTCACACCTTTGGGATTTCTGTTACTTTACAGCAGAATGCATATTCTTTTCAGAATGTAGGTCTCATTGAAAAAAAAAAGGGAAAGAAGTAAAGAAAAATGCAGTTAATTTAACTGTCTTTTAAGTCTTTTTTTTTTTCTCGAACATAACTTTTTTTTATTGTAAGATATTATTTTATTTAAATTAAATTCAAAAACATAGACACAACATTTAAATAGATCCTTCTTTTAAATGCTCTTTTACCATGTTTTTAGGCTATGCTAATTGCCCACTCTTTTATTACATTTCACAAAACTATATTTAGGAAACACTCATCACATAGATTATTTACACATTAGCTGAACCTCCCATCTATGAGGTCAATCTTCTCTCATGTATCTGCCAAACTTTGAAACCCAATAAAATAATATAATTACTTATTATTCTAATAAGCAATAATATATATAATACAGACCTTCTACTAAGGCTTATAAACTAACCCTAGGCTCCTGTCAGACCTCTGTGGCAAGCAGCTGTTTGAGGGGGATTTTTTTTTTATATCTAAAATCTAAACTTATAGAATAAAAAAGTACATAAAATTACCCTTCAAGCAGCTGCCTACCATAGAGGTCTGACAGCTGGTCAGTAAAATATGCCACAGAGATCTGTGAGGTAGGCGAGACCTTAACAGAAAAGCAACATAGATAAGAAACATTCATACCTTATCCAGAGCTCAAACCCAGGTCCATTTGATTAGTGGCCAAGCATGTTAACCACATGACCAACAGAACAATAAAGTTAATTAATATGTGATAAAGAAATCAAATCAAAGTCCCCCCCCCCTCCACCACCATCAAAAAAATTAATAGTAACCACATTGTCAATATTGAATCCTTTGTTTACAATTTTCACTTCATCTACACTTGCTAGCAATATTCTGCTTTCTTCTCAGTACAGAAATTTTCTCTTATACAAGATGATACATAATACATATTTATACTATGACACACATTTAGATAAAACTTAAGAATAAAGTTTAAAAAATTATTTCTAAGACAAATAATTTAAAACTAAATTTTTTGTCTCAGAAAATTTAGCTAATTTTTGAGTAAAATGAATAGCAATACAATTAGCCTATTTTTCTCTCTCAAGTTTCAAAGCTCTTTTGCAAGTAATAAATGGTTTTAAATGATAGTTTTTTTTCCTCTCTAAAACTATGTGCTTGGCTACTGATCAAAGGGACATGGGTTTGAGACCTAGTTAAGGCATGGATATTTGTGTGTTTCTGCTGAGATCTTACCTTTGTCACAGATCTCTAGTCTATTAAAGAAGTGCAATACAGTATTGATGATATGTTTCTTAACATTATTCTGTATTGAAGCAATCACCTGATTTAAGCTCACAAATTTGATTTCAAATAATTTGATAAAGCCATGTGATCACCATATTTTAGAAGTGCTATACAGTATATAATCTATCTATATTTTTATAGATTATATTTTAATTAACAGCAAATGGGGTAGTTCAGTTAGGAATACCAGATGATACAGGAGAGCTGAAATTGGGTCTGACCATTACCTGGTCAAAAGTGTCTTGCAGCTGAAGCTTACGAAATGTTGTGCTAAGGTTAAGAAAATTACCTTCAACACTGAAGGTCTGAAAGATCCAGATTTAATCAAAACATACCATGATAGGCTACTTAGTCATTATGACAATCGTGGTTTGCCTACTGCTGAAGTTGAGAAAGAATGGGTTCAGTTTAAACAGGCTTTTCTTGAAACCAACAGTACTCTTTTGGGTAAAAGGAAACAGAAGAAACAAAATTATTTGTGATAAGGCTATGAAACTTATTTCTGAAAGAAGGAAGTGCAGGATTAATATGAATAAACACCCTACTAGCCCTAACAGAAGGTATTACAACGAGCTTAATAAACATGTAAAGGGTCAGTTAACAGCCGATAAGAATCTTTGGCTTTATAGCTTAGCTGAAAATGCAGAGGAAGCAGTTAGACAGCACAACAACCAGATTGTTAATGTTTTATGTGGGAAGAAACAGACAGGTACACAGGGATTGAGGGATAAATGTGGCAAGGTGGTTAAAGGTGAGGATTCTGTGATGGTTAGGTGGGCTGAGCATTTCAGAGATGTACTAAATAATGTAATTATTTCTACTCCCATTGTTTACAATGATGATAGATGCATTATTAACTTTTATGATGGCCCTAAATCACATTCCGAAGTTGCAATGGCTATCTCTAAATTAAAACTTCACAAATCCCCAGGGGTGGACGAAATCACCACTGAAATGCTTAGAGCTGGGAACATTTGTGTTATCACATGGCTGACTGAAAATTTGAACATTTTTTATGATAAAGGTGTTCCTAAGGATTTTACTACTGCTATCATTGTCCCAATTTTTAAAAAAGGTGATCGCAGCTCTTGTGATAATTATAGGGGAATTAGTTTACTTTCTGTTCCAGGTAAAGTTCTTTACATGATTATACTTAACAGAATTAAAAATTTGGTTGATGGACAACTGCATGATGAACAGTATGGATTCAGAAGTGGTAGTGGATGTATTGATCAAATATTTTCACTTAGGCAGATTCTTGAGAAATGTTTAGTCTCAGAAACCTTTGGTTGCTAGCTTTGTTAATTTCAAAAAGGCTTTTGACTCTGTTGATCAACATAATTTGTGGTTGATTGTTAGATCATATGGAATACCTGATAAGTTAGTTATGTAATGAGAGCTCTCTATAATAACACTGAGTCATGTGTGAGAGTTGGTACGTTTTGCAGCGACTGGTTTAACATTGCTAGTGGAGTTAGACAAGGGTGCATTTTGTCTCCTTTTCTCTTTAGTTTGGTTATTGATTATGTAATGCAAAATTCTTTGCAAGGGAAATATTTTGGCCTTAAATGGTCTAGATTTCAAAATTTCTGATTTAGATTACCCAGATGATTTGGCCCTGTTGGCCACTAATGAGACTGGTAACAGAGTAGGTTTGGTGATAAACAGAGAAAAAGCTAAAGCTGAAAAATGGTCAGGCAGATGGTGCTTCAGTTGCTTTGAATGGCTGTACTATTGAGCAAATGTCTCAATTTAATTATCTTGGGAGCTATGTAACAGATACTGGTGATGTGTGGCTTGAGATAAATAGAATAGGGATTGCAGTTGGGACTTTTAAGAATCTATGGAGAGTATGGCAAAATAGGCGTATACACCTAAAGACTAAAATTAGGCTGTATAATAAGTTTGGTTCTTTCTAAGGTTAGTTATGCTATTGAAACATGGACCCTTTGTAAGCAGGATACCAAGAAAATTGATGCCTTTGATTCTAGATGTTTACACAGTATCTTGGGCATTAGGTGGTTTCACTTTGTAAGTAATGATGAAATTAGGAGTCATCAACCTCTTTTGAGCAGCATATTGTGCAGAGAGAGACTGTGTTGTTTTGGCCATGTTGCCCGTATGCATAGCTGCAAATTGGCAAAGAGGATTATGAACAGTGTGCCTAAGGGTATCAGAAAAATGAAGGCCTAGGATGCAATGGGCAGACAATGTCAAACGGGACCTTGATAGAATTGGCCTATAGTATCCAAATGCAGCAGCTGTAGCTCAAAAGAGACACATCTGGAGAGCAAAGTTACACAGTCTGGTTGGACCTCCGTAGTCCATGGCTGCATGAGGATTTTCTATGTATGCATACAGTATTGCCGATTTATTTGTTAACGTTACTCTGTATTGAAGCAATCAACTAATTTAATCTCACAAGTTTGACTTGAACTATTATCAACATATCTTTCCTTAAATTTTCAAAAATCTAAAAAATTAACGAAAAACTACTTTTAAAAACGGAAGATCTTGGAAGTAATTATGAAATATATACCTATTTTTCAGTATACCACTATAAAAAGTGTCATTAAAATTTATATTTTACAACAATGTTAATATTTTTTACTTCAATAATATTCAGAATTCTCTTTAATTTGGTATATAACATGACCTATTTCTGTTGATTAGTTATTTATTAAAAATATTCTAAAACTGACTTGTTTATTGGACTCAGCAATGAGCCTGGACTTTTCTTAAGGTATAGTAAGGAGAAAAAAATTACAAAACAGAAGAAATATTTACTTTAAACAAGAAATTTTTTGTTATTCAGAAATAAATAGTGTTTCTATTCATATGCATTATAACCATTTCTAATAGTATTTTAATTTATTTGTGTTGCCAGATGCATTTTTTAATTACACAACTCTAAAGAATCCTGTTAAAATTAATTGTCTTTTTGCTAAATATTTTATTTTCAGAACACTCAGAATTAAATGCTGATTAATTTGGCATATAACATGCCATGATTCCTTTCATTAGTTATTTGGCAAAAAAGTTCTAAAGTTAATTTTTGTTTTGCCTGATCAGAATGAAAATATAGCAGGATCTGGGAAGGGTTAAACCATTTATCTTCCAAGCAATCATAAATTTTTCAACAACAAGAAAAAAAATGTGTCTGCCAAAATTTTTTTCTTTTATTACCATTAGCATGATTTTTACCAAGCAATTGAGGACAGTAACAAAAAAAAAATTATGTCTCATTCCATTCTACCTTAAACCCACAGGCCTTTGATGTACCTCTTTGACTTTTTCTCTCAAATTTCCTCTAATCAAATTCAATGAATATTCCAAGTCTTCCTATACTCTGAGCATTTTAAACAACTGAAAAACATTTCAGCAGAAATTAAATGTTAGTTGCGTTTGATTGCACACTTTTGCCTCACTCACTGTAATTAAAAATAGTCATAAAGCCACATTTTAAAAAGTACTTAAGTGAGAAATTTGTACCTTCAAACCATGAGCATTTTCTTCTGCTGCAATAAACATGATGCCTTATTCTATTAATTTAACAATTGCATAGCCAATTATAACTGTTACAACAATCCAGATTTCCAATAAATTTCACACACACAAATAATTCAGCAATATTTGTGATTGAAGAACTTGATTCGACCATACTTATATTCTCATACATATCGCACATTGGCAAGTGACACGTCATAAATTGCCATTCTTTAGTTATGTTTTGTAAGTTATCACAAACAGCATGGACTTCAAGCTGAAAAAACTACATGGATGTTATTTAAAGTATTGACTGCCAGAAGGTAAAATATCTCAACACTTCTTGTATTCAGATTTCATTTCTTTAACCGCCTCTTCTGAAAAAAAGACAATTTTTTACTGGTGTCACTCTTTTTGTCGACGTACGATATATTAATCACGCTAAATTGTATAACCACATTTTCAGAGTACACTGATAAAATATAGTCGATAATTAACCTCTCAAATGCGAATACAATTATGAAAACAAATTTCCACTCAAATTTCAGGTGACATCCGTCGTATTTGCCGATCGTGTTTTGACTTCGCAAGAGGCTTAATATATCCCATATTCAAACCGATAGTAGAATATGCAGTGAAAAAAGCCACAAATAAACACCAGAATATACATTATAATTTATTACGTATAAGAGTATTAAAGACAAGCTTCCCTGCAGAAAGAATGAAAATATTCAACTGAACAAGAATTATGGATTAACCAATTAACAAATAGTGGGCCATTACTGTTCGACCAGAAAGCACAATTTCTAATAGCCATTTCTTAACAGAAAGAAACTCGCTACTAACAAAAATATTTTACTTACACCACAAAGAGTTACATTCTCTGTATTTTCAAATTCAAAAAGTATATATAACTTACCTTCATTTTTACACTTCATACAAATTAAAAAGTTGATTTGTTACGATTACAATATATCGATAAACTTATATTGACAATATGATACCCTTACTAACCAAGCAAGACCATCGATGGCCAACTAGAGACCTTGTGATAAGACTTTAAATTTTATTTCTCTAGAGCATTATTTTCCGTTTTGTACAGGAACCACTCAGTGGTAGAGCTACCTTTCCTAACATTCCTACCCCATCAAAATAATGCTAAAATCTTACACAAAAAGCAGTAGATTATGGTAACTAACTTTTCCAATTTTAACATTAATTTCCTAAGTAAAATTTTAAATAACGTACATACTGGCATAATAGGGTCCTCCTCCTTTTCCCTCTGATTAATACACCCTGAAATATTTCTTTAAAGCTTTCATCATGGAAGGAAATATTATGAAGAATGTTTACAGCCGAAATCAGGGATTTATAAAAGAAAGACAATTCATCATTATCATCCTGAAGCAGCCATGGGCTACGGAGGTCCAACCAGACCGCGCAATTTAGTTATCCAAGCATATCTGTCCTGAGCTATATCTAAAGCATCTCGCCACTGCACACCAATTCTACCAAAGTACAGTTTGACATCCAAACTATCATACAGTCTAATTTTAGTCTTTAGGTGTACACGCCTATTTCTCCACACTCTCCATAGATTCCTAAAAGTCTCAGAGGCAATCACTATTCGTCTATTAATCTCATGACGAACATCACTAGAATCCGTTACATAAATATCTCCTCAAGCAGCTGCTTGTCAGAGAGGTCTGACAGGAGACTGTCAGTCGCCATAGCAAAGGTATCTGTGAGGATGGCGGGTCCTCAGCATACTTTTTGCTAACTGCTTTCGGTGTTCCCAGGTGATCACCCTCCCAGGTACTGACCGTGCCCAAAACTGCTTAACTTCGGTGATCGGACGAGAACCGGTGTTTTCATCTTGGCACTGCCGTTGGTTTCTGTTACATAACTATCAAGGTAATTAAACTGAGACACTTGCTCAAGGGTGCAACCATTCAGAGCGACTAAAGCACCAACTGCCTGACCAATTTTTATGACTTTAGTTTTATCTCTATCACCAAACCAATTCTATTAGCAGTCTCATCAAAAACATTAATTATAGAATTCATCTCATCAACATCATTAGCCAAGGAGACCAAATCATCTGCATAATCTAAATCATACATTTTGAAATCTCTAGACCATTTAAGGCCAAAATGTTTCCCTTGCAAAAAATTTTGCATTACATAATCAATAACCAAACTAAAGAGGAAAGGGGGCCTTGTCGAACACAAGAAGCAATGCTGAACCAATTGCTACAAACCTTACTAATTCTCACACACGACTCAGTGTTATTATGGCTTTCATTGTGTTAGCTAACTTGTCTGGTATGCCATTACCTCACAATCACAATCACAAATTATGACTATCAACAGAATCAAAAGCCTTTTTGAAATCAACAAAACTACCAACCAAACGTTTCTGAAACTCTTTAAAAATTCTTCTAGAATCTGCCTAAGGGTAAATATCTGATCTACACATCACCTACCACTTCCGAATCCACACTGTTCGTCACACAATTGCCTGTCAACCAGATTCTTAATTCTATTAAGAACAATCATGCAAAGAACTTTCCCTGGGACGGAGAGTAGGCTGATACCCCTATAGTTATCACAAGAACTGCGATCACCTGTTTTGAAAATAGGGATAATAATAGCTCTGGCAAAATCCTTAGAAACCATTTTCGTTGGGTTGTTTTACCTCTGAACAGCAGTTTTTAGCACACCATGTGCTAAATGGCCAGGTCACAAGGACTCCGAAGGCTCAGAGAAGGTTGGGGTAGGGGACCCACTGGAACAGCTGTTGGGAGACATATGGTAGCCTCCCGTCAAGGCCATCCAGTGTGTTCTTTAACGTGCACAGGATATGGTTCTCCCGCACACGGGGCCACAGCTTAACGTCCCATCCAACGAACGGTGGCCTTTCCAAGCCCATCGGTGTCCCCTACTGACCATGGGCAGGGTGGGGAAATTTGCGGAGATAAATCTTAATGCTGACCCAGCTGGGACTCGAACCTGGGAACTACAGATTACAAGCCTGGTGCGCTACCGACTGAGCCACCCCCACCCCCTTTAAGGAGCTTTAATTGTGACTTTTCATTCACATAATCTGAAAGTGTGCTATATGAGGTCACTGAGTTTGAAAGTTCATGATTGGGTTGGGTTGTTTTACCTCTGAGCGGCACTTTTTTGCACACCATGTGCTAAATGGCCAGGTCACATGGACCCCGAAGGCTCAGAGTAGGTTGGGGGAGGGGACACACTGGAACAGCTGTTGGGAGACAGATGGTAGCCTCCCGTCAAGGCCATCCAGCGTGTTCTTTAACGTGCACAGGGTATGGCTCTACCATACATGAGGCCATGGCTTAACGTCCCATCTGACGGACTTTTCAAGCTTATCAGTGTCCCCTACTGACCGTGGGCAGGGTGGCGAATTTTGCGGAGATAAATCTCAACACTCACCCAGCTGGGACTCGAACCTGGGAACTGCAGATTACGAGCCTGGTGTGTGAAACGACTGAGCCACTCCTGTCCCCTTAGAAACCATGCCCTTATTCTAAAAGATATTCAAAATTTCAGTCATCTATGCCGTAACAGAAATATTCCCAGCTTTAAGCATTTCCACAGTAATTTCATCGACCCCTGGAGATTTATGTAGTTTAAGTTTAGAAACAACCAAAATAACTTCAGACTGTGTTATAGAACCAACATTAAAGCCAGTAATGCATCTATCATCATTACGAACAATGGGAGTAGAACCAACCACATTGTTTAGAACATTACTGAAATGCTCAGCCCACCTAGTCATGACAGAATCCTCACCATCTATAACCTTACATTGTTTATCCTTCAATCCCTGTATAGCTGTCCGTTTTCTACCACAAAAAAACATTAATTATCCGGTACAGCTCTATGCTGTTGTGCTGTCTAACAGCTTCCTTGGCTTTGAGCCAAGCCTTCAAGCCAAAGATTCTTATCAGTACACGTTTATTAAGCTCTCTGTAATGCTATTAGGATTAGTAAAGTACTGATTAAGAACATTCCTGCAGTTCTTTCTTTCTTAAATGAGCTCAATTGCCTTATCACTCAAAAAATTCTGCCTCCTCTGTTCCTTTTTTCCTAAAAGAGTACTGTTTCCAAAAAAGACCACCTGTTTAAAACGGTCCCATTATTCTTCCACTTCAGTAGTAAGCAAACCATGACTGTCATCAGTAGCCTATTATGTTAAGCTTTAGCTATAACTGGGTCTTTCAGAGCTTCAGAATTAAAGGTAAATTTTTTAACCTTAGCACGACTTCTTAAGTTCAAGTTGCAAGACACTTTTGACAAGATAATGGTCAGATCCAATTTCAGCTCCCCTATATGATTCCCTGGTATTCCTAACAGCACTAGCCCATTTGCTGTTAATTCATTTATATTCTATCATATTCTTATGCAGCCCATCTGGTGAAATCCATGTGTACTTATGTATATCACGGTGTTTGCAATAAGTATTAGCTATTCTGAAACCATTGAGTTCACTTACCTGTAAGAGACGTTGCCCATTGCAGCTACCAATACCAAAAGGGCCTACCACTCCTCTCCAAAGTTCAGAGTCAATCCAACTTTGGCATTGGAGTCATCTAGAACAAGGGTAATCTCTCTTTTTTAGACAGAATTCAAAATATCTTGAAGTTGTCGGTAAAACCTATCCTTCTCATTCTCATCGGCATCCTCAGTAGGGGCATAACAGCAGATAACAAAGAGTTCAGGTGCCTGCGATGACATCAGCTCAAGATTATCCACCAGCTGATAAACATATCCTGTGAATCTATTCACTTGGGGCTGTCAACCCACAAACAGAAAACACAGAGGATTTTCTCTCCAGAGAAGCCCACATGTGCAGCAAATTCAGGATCAAGCTCAGAGCCTTATTTCAGTCCAGTCGGTTTATATGGTCAGTACCAAGACCCTGTGTGGTTAACCATTCCTCAGCAGGGTAGAAAAAAAATATAAGTAGCCAAAATTGTACAGATCAGTAGGCCAAACTAATCTGGCAGTCCTCTTCTGTTCACTTGCACAAGAGTATCTCTTTTGAAAGGTACTAACGGCCTGCACCACGAGAAGGAGGGTCAGACATTAGGTGCTAGGCCTGGCCGGCTCTATGGATCATCACAGGGACTTAGTGCATAGCTCTTTTTCCAGTGACTACCTAGCTACCATTTACAGACAGACATTTATGACAATAACATTTCCAAATGAGAAAATAGGAAAATATTAAAGAGAACGAAAATTAAGTCTCAAAAACAACAACCCGAAAATCACTTTTTAAAAAACATGTACACCTTTAGTAGTAGTAGTTCCACTCATTCAACCGGCATTTCACACTCTCTCTTAACATTTTTTATTAATTTTTGATATGTCTAGTTTTGGCTGTGGTTTTGCACATTTATGCTGTCAGCATGTAATTATTAAAGTGCATATTTAAATGAAAAAGTTTTATTCATATAACACAAAAATAACATTTTCATGGTTACTTGTTTTTTCTAACTTTTCCCAATGTTTGGTTTGCGTGTAAACACATCATTCCAGGGCCAAAAATGAACATACTTTTAAAACGAGGGGGGGGGGGGAGATTGGATTGATTTAATTTCATGTCTATAACATTTAAACTGGCATCGTCAAATCCTACATTGGAGGAAGTCTTCCAGTGTAGATAACTTCAGCCTTTAGTGGTGGGGGAACGGGTTTTTGCCCCATGCCTGTGATTAGAGGGACCGTTTGATATTGTCGTCATTCCCTCTCTCAATAAACATAGTTTCTTTAAACACCCCACTAACCATTTTCTCTCTATAAGTAGTTGGAATGTGAGGACTGCACAGAGTTTATTCTCTTAATGTCTTCACAAAAGATATTCTCGGCTTGCAAGTGACCAGATGGACAGATAAAGGTCAGATTCTTAAAAATAATTACTGGGTATCTGCTTCTCAGCAGTCAGATCATGTGACGTGATTTTTTTCGAAGTTGTAAAGTACTTTTCTATAATTGTAGATGCAACGCCAGATTCTGCTCATATGGAGTAAACGAAATTAAGTTTGCGTTATATTCTTGCAAACAAATGAATATGAAATCTTTGAAAGATTCATGGAATTTGTAGATTGCAATAAGAAAACAGGAGATGCCATTGCAAATTTAATTCTTGGAACACTTAAAAATCCTAGTATCCCAATAAATGAGTGCTGCTCGCAAGGATACGATAATGGCTCTAATATGAATGGAGCATACAAGTCTTCAAGCTCGAATTTTGGAAATTAATCCCCTGGCCATTTTTTCTCCTTGTGTTTGTCACAGTTTGAATCTCTGTGGTGTTCATGAGGCAAAATGTTGTCCTGAGGTAATATTTTTGGATGTTGAACAGAAGCTGCATATTTAGTGGCAGTCCTGAGGAGGGAAATTTTGCAAAAAAAAAAAACTGCTCGCTTCATTCCATGTCCAACACACATTGGTCTTCTCGAATTGAGAATGTGAAACCATTTGAATAAAAGCTTCCTTCAATAAAGAAGTCAATAGACATGGTGCTAGGATAACTCTAACTGCAGACATTCCAACAGATTTGAATGGCATACATATATGGAGTTGTTGGAATGCTTCTTGACGGCAAGTTTGGTTCAAAATTCTATGTCATAAACTACCTAAGCACTCAAAGTCTTACAAACTCGAAATACCACCATCGACATCGAAGTAACAAATCTTTCTAGTCTTCGGACAGATTTGAAAAAGATTAGGAAAAGTCGGGAGGCAATCCTAAACGAATGCAAGCTCGTACTGCAAATTTAAGTATGCAGGCTAAAATTTCTGATCGACGACAAAGAGGAAAAGAAATGTTGAAGAATCGACAACACCAACTGAAGTATTCAAGTTTAATGTTCTTTTAGACAGTGTTATTGGTAACATAACTCGATTTGATTTGGGTTTGATTTTGCACACAATGGGCTAAATGACCAGTTCACAAGGACCCCAACGGCTCAGAGAAGATTGGAGGAGGGAACCCACTAAAACAGCTGTTGGGAGACAGATGGTAGCCTCCCGTCAAGGCCATCCAGTGTGTTCTTAACGTGCACAGGGTATGGTTCTCACACACACGGGGCCACGGCTTAACGTCCCATCCAACGGACGGTGGCCTTTCCAAGCCCATCGGTGTCCCCTACTGACCGTGGGCAGGGTGGGGAATTTTTCGAAGGTAAATCTCAACGCTGACCCAGCTGGGACTCGAACGTGGAAACTGCAGATTACGAATCTGGCGCGTTAGACTGACCCACCCCCACCCCTCTCGATTTAATGCAGCAAAAGAAATAAACATTGTATTCAGTGTGCTGTGGTTATTTCACGACTTAAATGAGGTAGAAATTTGAGAAAATGCAAGAAAACTACAAAACATGATTATATTAGCGAGTAGTTTTCTGAAGAACTAATACATCTGAAATCGATATATGATGCAAATATACAGGAAAAAAATATTTTACCTATACAGCTGCTGAATAAAATATCTGAATCTTGAACCACCATTTCCCAATATTATTATTGCTTTAAGGTTTTTTGTACAATAGCAGTGACTATGGCTCGAGCAGAACGATCTTTCAGTTGTCTATCAAGGATTAAAAATGTGTTACGATCCATTGTGTCAACACCGACTTTCGTCTTTGGGCTGAGCTATCTTATCTGTCGAACTGAGCTAGCCAAACATTGAGATTTTTCAAAATAGATTTGCATGTCGTCAAGGCTCGCAAAGTACCTTTGTAATTTAGTTTAAATCCGAGACTCAAGCTGCGTTTTTTTGACTTTGTGATCTGTTAGTTTACTGAGATTAACCTTATTATATTAGTGGAAATTTTTTGTTAAACAACTATTATTTTGTATTTACCAAATATTGTATCACTATTAGGGACTCGAGCTGCGATATTTTTACATTATGATCTGATATGATAGTTTAACCAGATTAACCTTATTATACGAGTGGAGTTTGGTTCATTGTCAGATGAAAACGGATAATCCTTGCAGTGAGTGGGAATAAAATTGATGAATTTATGTAAAGTTTTTTGTTAAACAACTATTATTCAATTTTCGTATTATATTAGAGAAATGTGAGCCGTCCCGTGGCCGAGTGGTTAGCACGCTTGGCTATTGATCTAATGGGACCGGGTTCGAGCCCCGGGTTAAGGCATGGATGTGTGTCGTTTTCCTGCTGAGGTCCTGCCATCCTCTCAGATCTTCTACTATGGCATATAAACTGACAGGCTCCTGTCAGATCTCTGTGGCAATACCCCTCAAGCAGCTGCTTGAGGGGGTATTATTTTTAATTAGAGAAAAAATAAAGAACAATTTCTATATACAAGCAGTTTTCATTTTTTCTGTCATCAGTCCAAGAATTATTGTTTTCCTGGGGGTTAGGCCCACTCTTGGCAGCTCTGGGAATATCAGCCTTTCAGTTCCAGGTAAGGTTCTTTGCATGATTGTGCTTAATAGAATTAAGAATCTGGTTGACAGATAATTACTTGATGAGCAATGTGGATTCAGAAATGATAGGTGATGTCTAAATCAGATATTTTCCCTTAGGCAGATTCTAGAGAAATTTTTAGTTTCAGAAACCTTGGTTACTAGTTTTGTTAATTTCATAAAGGCTAATGCAACTCTGCTAATTGTCATAATTTGTGGTTGATCATGAGATCTCATTTATGGCAATTCAAAATGGGCAGAAAGAAATTGAGCCTTGTGGGAACCTATAGTAGAAAAGAAAAATACACGAAAGTTTACTATTTTGAAAATACACCTGGTAGCTTCCTTTCGTGCAGAGCCAGAGCATTAAACAATTAGCTTAAAAATTATCTTGTTGGATATGTAACATACATTGGTGAGGTGTGGCACGAGACATGGGTGCCCACAGAGAGGGGGGGGGGCAAACAAGGCACTTGCCCCCCTGGGATCTAGTAAAAAGTTCAACAAATTATAATCTTAACAATTTAAACATAATTAATTTATATACATTATGTATGTGTTTTAGCATTGATGCAATACTGTATTCCATAATCTACTTGTGAAAAAAAAACAGTAAAAAATTAAATAACTAAATAAAAATTTATTGATGTAATTATTTGTCTCCAAGCTTTGCCCCCCTCCCCTGGAAAAATTTCTGCAGACACCCATGGCACGAGATTAACAGATGAATAGGGATTGTTGTTGATACTTTTAAGAATCTATGGAGTGTGAAGAAATAGGTGATACACTTAAAGACTAAAATCAGACTGTACAATAGTTTGATTCTTTCTAGGGTTAGTAATGGTAGTGAAACTTGGACACTTTGTAAACAAGATAACAGGAAAATACATGCTTACGCAGCATCTTGGGCATTAGGTGGTTCAACTTTGTAACTAATGATGAGGTTAGGCAAAGAAGTCGGCAACCTCCTTTAAGCAGCATATTATGCAGAGAGAGACTCCGTTGGTTTGGCCATGTTGCCCACATGGATAATTATATATTAGTGAATAGGCCTCAGAAATAGGGGGAGACCTAGGACACAGAGGGCAGACAATGTCAAACAGGATCTCGGTAGAATTGATCTACAATGTCCAGATGCAGCAGATGTACTCAGGATAGATATGTTTGGAAAACTAAATTGCATGTTCGTAGCCCATGGCTGCTTCAGGTGGATGATGATGACCCTCATGAGACTAACAGAACACTTTTAATTCATCCTTTTCAAACAATATGGTTATTCCTTGTTTTCTTAAAAGGGGATTTCTTTATTGAGAAAATCTGAAAACCCTTCTAATTTTAGTGTTAATAGTGATTTGCATGCATTATGATAGATCGCAGACCTATTGATTTTATTGATTTTAATTTTTTTTATATACTGTATTTCATTTCTATCCTGATGCAACCACTTTGTGTCTGAAGGAGATGTCTTCGGAGGTTAATGGGTGCAACATCTCCGTTGCGAGTTTCATTCAGGGTTCCGTTTCATCTGTTTACATTGGTTGCCGAGAGGGAAATTGACTAATGTACGGAGACGAGAGGTGTCTTGTGAAACAATTTCAGCTCGCCCAAAAAGCAGACATTGACCTGCGAGAGGAATTAAAGTGCTGGCTGGCAGCAGAGCTCCATCTCACTTGTGAAATATGTCGTGGAGTCGGGTTTTGCCCAGGGCTCTATTCTGATTGGCCCTTTTTGGTCGAGAGTTCCCAGGGTTGCCAGAAAGATATTGTCACGCTCGACCCGGGAGGAACAGTTCGGTGTGGGTTGATCAGACTAACAGACCAGGGTTTGGTCTTTTTCTATCTTTCTTTTGCTCTCTTTGCTAAGTCCAACTTTAGTGAAATTCACTGGACTGACTTTTAGGCCATGATTTAGGGAGGGAAAGTGTTAAATTAGACATCTCTTAAATTAGTGAGATGATAAACTTTTACCTAAATACGTTAGGCGAAATTTAAAGAAATTTGCTTTGCTTGGGAAAAACCACGATCAGAGAAATCTGGAGTGGGTGTTTCATGAAAATTTACGCCGTGTGCACATCACAATAACTTAACAGAATACAGTTCTCGTTCCGGAGAAACTTCAAAATGGTAGAGTTATTTTAATTTAACTTACTCTGCTTGTTGTCACTTTCACTTTTAAGTTTTATTTTCATTATTTTGTTTGAATGTTGTTCGAACTTAAGCTTAACTGAATGGAGTGAGTACTTAGTCAATTAATTGTAATGTAAAATCATCCACCTTTATAAGCCAGTGGTGGAACTTTGTTAAGTGTTGAATTTAAATAAATTCAAAATTTTTGTTATTGTTCAAACAAAAATTGGGTCTTGGTCAATCATGTGAAATCTCTTACTCGTCGCAACTACAGTTAGAGAATACGGAACTGCGTATTGCTAGCTTGTAGATTGTTCCTGGTTCGAATCTAAAATCTTCTTTCGGCCACTCTTTCAAAAATATTTGTTTGAAGGCATTAAATTTCGAAGTCAGATCATCAAGCTATTGACATGCAGTTCTAGATAAGATAATTATTTTAGTAAACGCGGAACATTTTAAGTTCATACCGCATGCCTCGAAGAGGAAAAAGTTGCGGGTGACAAACTGGCGTCCGCGACAGGACCAGGTTGAGTGGAGATAAACGATTATTAAAAAAGGACCAGGTTGAGTGGAGATAAACGATTATTAAAAAGAACCAGGTTGAGTAGAGAGGTAAATAGATTATTAAATTGATAAATAATCTCAAACTTTTGTTGTGACGAAAAATTGAAATATTTATGAGAAATCAAGTGTATCAAGAGTATATTAAAGTAAGATAATTCTGTTAGAAAGTGACAACAATCATTTTGCATTAAGGGTATTGAATTTATTTCCAATTCTGATTAAGTTGATTAGAGTTAAGATATAATTATTCCCAGCTCATGTTAATGCTGAGAAAAAGATTTTAAGAAAAGTTTAGCATATTAAGTACTAAATTTTAGTTGTAAAGTAGAAAATAAGTTTTAGTGTGTAAAATTTTGAAAAAAAAAATGGCACAAGCTTCGTCACCCACCACGACCGAAACATCAGATCCTCCCACGATTAATATAGAAACCCAGGAAGTCCCTAGTGCGAACAATGGAAACAACAGTGCCCAAAACTCTTTTGCGAACATTGCCGGATTCATTAATTTGGTTCCTGTCTATAATGCCACAGATCCTGGCGGGACGGCTGAACAATTTTTCGAAACTGTGTCAGAAGTGTCGAAAATCGCAGGATGGTCGAATCAGGTCGCATTAACCGTTATAAAATCTAAATTCAGGGGAAAGGCGATGGAATTTTTAACTGAGTCTTCTGAGCTCAGGAAAGAAACACAATTGGGAAATTTTCAGAAGTGTGTAATCGATAGATTCGATGCAAAGGAACCTCTTTCGGTGAGACTTCATAAGTTCACCACAGCAAAACAAACTATTCAGGAAGATGTGATAACGTACTCCACTAGATTGAGAGCTTTGGTGCATAAATATATGCCACAAAAATCGGAGGAATCACAGGAAGTGAAAACGCTTCGAGATCAAACACTTTTATGTCAATTTGTCGCGGGACTTTCGGATAAAGTCAAACGACCTGTATTGAGCAGGAATCCCCTTAATTTTGATCAAGCTCTAGATTTTGCTGTGCAGGAACAACAAAATAATTTGTTAATGTCCAAAACGAGAGAAGTAAATGCAATACAGGGAAATAAAACTGTAAATGATTCCGAGTCAATATACGTAATTATGGAGGAACTGAGGTACAAGTGTGATAAAACGGATAAAATACTTCAACTTTTGACCGAACAGATTCAGAACATGGGAATTAATGCAGTAGATTCGAAAACTACACCTGGGGAATATAGAAATCATAATACATACATCCCCCAGACACAAGTAAAAGAAACTTTCTGTAGTATGCAGTCAGAAAGAGGTGAACCTCAAGTTTTTCGCAGGAGAGTTAATTTTGGGAGAAACTCTCCCCAACAAACTCCAAGATGGACAAGCTCGCAGACAGTTTGTTTTTCTTGTCGTGGAAAGGGACATATTGCGAGGAATTGTACAAAAAGAATTAACCCAAAATTTCCTGAAGTCAGAAATCGTAATGTGCCTCCTCAAATTTCGGTATTTGGACAAAGTAGAGAAAATCCCAGATTTTGTGTGCCAAATACGAGAGGAGATAGGAAATTTCCCATTGCAAGGAATGATCCAGACCAACAAATGAACTATCAAATCGATAGGTGCACAAATGCTAATTCTAATCCTTTAAACGCAGAGGGAGTCGAACAAAGCAGGGCGTATCGGCTCCAGAGAAAGGAATAATAAATTTCCCTGCAGTTAGGTTCATCGCAACAAAACATGATTCACATCTTCCCATTGTGAAAGGATCATCTGGGAATGTTCCCCTTCGCATACTCGTTGACACGGGAGCGTCGGTTTCTCTCATGAATATGAGAACATTTAAAAGAGTTTGTGCTAAAATGCCAGTGAGACGGATCCAAACAGATGTTAAAATATTCGGAATAACTGGTGAATCTTTACCGATTGAAGGATGCTATGAAATCCAGTTTGAACTCTCTGGCAAATCTTTCAAGTATCCGATTTTTGTGACACGACAGGAAATGAGTAAACAGTACAATACTCTGTTTGGGATAGATTTGTTAAGGTATCACCGATTTAACTTTGATGTGGGAAGAGGAATTTTAACAGTAACTGGGAACACAGTCAAAAGGAAAATGAATGATGGAGGTGCTCATGTAAATTGTATTTCTACTGTACCTAAAAAGGAAAAATTTGCTAGGATTATAAGAAAGGAAAGAATTTTTCCTAGAACCGAAAGGATAATTTCTGTCCAGCTTGAAGACATATATCCTTTTCAAAGTAAAGACATTGTTCTAGTTCAACCCAATGAACAGAATCGATTCAAAGATTTCTGTGTCGCTAGATCAGTGAATACTCTTAACGCTGATGGTACATTGAGTGTTAGAGTAGCAAACCTTTCTTCCGAACCAGTGTGGTTAAATAAGGGATCTAAACTGGTAACTGTTGAACCAGTCAAAGTTAGACACACTGATGTTCCTAAATGTAGAAACAAGAGAGTTAAGCCTCTGTCTGCAGATGATTTTAAATTGCAACACACAACCCCACCACAATTTTCGTATGCAGATGTTCAAAACTATTCGGAACAATTTGTGGGAAGGATGCAACGTGCATATGAAATTGTGAAAGAAAATCTTGAACAAGCGTCTGAAAAACAACATTTGCAAAGAAGTAAGATAGCGAAAGATAAGCAGATAAAATTAGGTTCCTCAGTTTATCTATATACCCCAGTAGTAAAACCAGGACGAAGTAAGAAGTTAGCGAGACTGTCCAGTGGACCATACAGGGTCACAAAACAGCTCTCACCTGTCACGTTTGAGATTTCTTTGATTCGCGACCCGAAAAAAGTGAAGATTGTACACGTGGATCGTTTGTTTAAAGCAAATATACACAGACCATTTGAGGAATTTGTAGGTGAAGAGGATTCCAAAACCTTGCCCAGATTGCCAGAAAGGGAACTAATAATTAAGAATCGCATCGATCAAATTTGGGAAGAAGTAGACAGAGCAGAGGATGAAGGATTTCACATTACAACGTATGGAGGACGACAGAGAAAACAACCTGTAATGACGGAGGAACAATCAATCGAATCCTTACCTGTTAAGATACCACTAACACTATTGCAAAGGGATGAGTATTCTGGAAACGACCAGAGTTCACAGACTATACCCAAAGTTGAAGAAACAGAGACACGACAAACGTCTAGATATAATCTACGACCTAGGGATGCTTTCGGAAGAGTTCAATCTCTACAATGCTTCGAAGATTGGTTAGAAAGTGAGAACTCACAAGTTCACGAAGAAGCCGACTTTGAAGAATCTTCTAGTGCACAACCCATGATACTGCTCGCTTCAGAAGAGAAATTACCCGACGAAATTGAATTGGCATCTTCAGAAGAAAATATACAATGTGATCGGAACCTGGAAGAATGCACATATAAAGAATGTCGTTCCGCTATGGCGTGAATGAGATCGATTGAATGAGCATTAGAGAACTTCAGAGAAAACCAGAAAAAGGAATATATCTTTTCACTATGAACTTTCTCTCTAATTGTTTTGGTTCCACTTCTAAAAAAAAAGCTCTTTCCAACTTGTGAAATCTTCCGTTCTGACTCTTAGTTCACTTGAGCCAGGCGCCGGTACATCTGGACTAACTAGTCAGAATTTCCCTTCTTCTATTTCTTCAACTGCGAGAAAAAACTGTGGCTAATCTTTTCTTGTGGATGTGCAAGGAGCCGAGCAAACAAGAATTATCTACGGAGACAGAAAGGGTCTCTGGAGAAAAATGGGTGAAGTGCCAGAACTGTCAAAGAATATATTAACTTGTAACTAAGGGTAGAATTTTATTTAAGTAGAAATTGATTAAACATTTTGGAAATTATGTAAACATTTGTTTTGAGTTAGTGGAGGAATGTCAGAGATGTGGTGTGTCTTCAAAGTTAAATAAGTATTTTAACTAAAGAAATTGTTTAAAGTGTATGACAGTGATTTATATTGGAGAGTTGAATTTATGTTATTAGTCTATGAAGAGAACGTAGATACAACTTCGAGATAAGAGCACAGGTCAGTCAGTAAACTTGCGGTATATCGTATTACTCTGCAGCAGCCCCGTGGCTGAGGAGAGAGTAACGAACGAAACTACAGAGATGACGTAACGGGTGCGGAAAGAATTGAACTTTGCCTGCATCTCGATTAGCTGGGAAGTTTAGGAGCAATTTTTGGCTCAGTGCCAATAGAAATAAGGTTTCGACTGTGATGATGCCTTATAGTAGCTTAGAAGAGGACTCTTTCGCTCTCTTTTTCTAAGGAAATTAATTTTTGTTTATCTTCTTTCTTGGAGGATTCAACACATGGGAATAACACGACTTAGGGGGTGAGTATAAATTTGCTGGATGATTGTGGAAGTCCGACCACATCGATGGCCCATATCAAATGGTCTCTGTGACGGTGAAAGGGGTGATGACAATTAACTCTGGTAGAAGAGTGTGATGATGATAAAGGTGAGTAAGGATTTGAATCCACTCACAAGTTTCGCTTTCAGATGTTCAAGCTCATTTTTGATTGGAGACGTCTCCCTATACATGTAGCAAGCCCAAACTGCATGGGTTCAGACGGATGTTTAGCAAACTGTGTTTACCCTTTGACATGGGATGCTAGTCTGGACAGGGGAGGAAGACGGAAGGACCCGCTATCATTCTATGGTAGTCCTGGAAGTGGAATCTTTCCGTCCCCACTTTTCTTTTCTGGCTATAAAGTTAAAAGATTTTTTTTTGGGAAACAGGGTAAACATAACACATAAATTTTAGAATTTTTGACAGAACATTTGTATCCTCATAAGAAAGATGTGCACTGATTTGTTTTCTTTTAACGATGTATTAGTTTGAAATTTTATGATAATTTTGAGAATATGGAAACTAGGAAATATGGTTGATGTGGGTTATTCTAAGTTGAAGAGAGATGATTTTTCTGCTTGTAAGATCAGACAAATCTAAGTTGTCCTATATATTATATTACGAATATTTACGATGTGTAAATTAAAAGTATATTACATCATTTATAATCAATATTTACCTTGCCATCTATGATAAATATGCTATTGTTCTGCTTATAAGTTGACATTGATATATAGAGTTAATTACCATGTTTTAAACATTTGCATTGAATATTTTGTCATAAACAAATAGATATTAAGAGTAATTTTATGTGTTTATATATATGAATGGAATTATTCTACTCACGCTTTTCATTTTTCTTTTGTTTCCGGTGTTTAAATGTTGGAGAAATATTGTGTGATACGTGAAGAAACTGGGAATTCTTCTCTAATCGAAAGCACCAGTTCAACAAAATTTTATGTTGTTTTTTTTGAAAGAAAACCAGAAAATTGTTGTGATGGAGAGAACTATTCGAAAATTCAAAACCTGGTACCACTCCAAAATTTTCATTTCGGAATGTAATAAGTGACGACACACAGGGTGTTGGCTTGTTTTTAAGAAGGGAGGAATGATAGATCGCAGACCTATTGATTTTATTGATTTTAATTTTTTTTATATACTGTATTTCATTTCTATCCTGATGCAACCACTTTGTGTCTGAAGGAGATGTCTTCGGAGGTTAATGGGTGCAACATCTCCGTTGCGAGTTTCATTCAGGGTTCCGTTTCATCTGTTTACATTGGTTGCCGAGAGGGAAATTGACTAATGTACGGAGACGAGAGGTGTCTTGTGAAACAATTTCAGCTCGCCCAAAAAGCAGACATTGACCTGCGAGAGGAATTAAAGTGCTGGCTGGCAGCAGAGCTCCATCTCACTTGTGAAATATGTCGTGGAGTCGGGTTTTGCCCAGGGCTCTATTCTGATTGGCCCTTTTTGGTCGAGAGTTCCCAGGGTTGCCAGAAAGATATTGTCACGCTCGACCCGGGAGGAACAGTTCGGTGTGGGTTGATCAGACTAACAGACCAGGGTTTGGTCTTTTTCTATCTTTCTTTTGCTCTCTTTGCTAAGTCCAACTTTAGTGAAATTCACTGGACTGACTTTTAGGCCATGATTTAGGGAGGGAAAGTGTTAAATTAGACATCTCTTAAATTAGTGAGATGATAAACTTTTACCTAAATACGTTAGGCGAAATTTAAAGAAATTTGCTTTGCTTGGGAAAAACCACGATCAGAGAAATCTGGAGTGGGTGTTTCATGAAAATTTACGCCGTGTGCACATCACAATAACTTAACAGAATACAGTTCTCGTTCCGGAGAAACTTCAAAATGGTAGAGTTATTTTAATTTAACTTACTCTGCTTGTTGTCACTTTCACTTTTAAGTTTTATTTTCATTATTTTGTTTGAATGTTGTTCGAACTTAAGCTTAACTGAATGGAGTGAGTACTTAGTCAATTAATTGTAATGTAAAATCATCCACCTTTATAAGCCAGTGGTGGAACTTTGTTAAGTGTTGAATTTAAATAAATTCAAAATTTTTGTTATTGTTCAAACAAAAATTGGGTCTTGGTCAATCATGTGAAATCTCTTACTCGTCGCAACTACAGTTAGAGAATACGGAACTGCGTATTGCTAGCTTGTAGATTGTTCCTGGTTCGAATCTAAAATCTTCTTTCGGCCACTCTTTCAAAAATATTTGTTTGAAGGCATTAAATTTCGAAGTCAGATCATCAAGCTATTGACATGCAGTTCTAGATAAGATAATTATTTTAGTAAACGCGGAACATTTTAAGTTCATACCGCATGCCTCGAAGAGGAAAAAGTTGCGGGTGACAATTAAGAACTCTAGCTAGGCAAGCATGTAATGAACACAAATGAGAGACTTGGGTGCTCCCAAAAGAATAATTCTAGCAACATGCAGTAATTGTAACTGCTCTTTTCTAATTATTCATAAGTTCACTAAAATCCTCTCAAATGGCTTGTTTGGGATTGTTGTAGAAAAATATATATAGGTTATGTAAATATTCATAAAAAGTGCAGTATAAAACACATAAAACAGATTCTACACAGGCTGGCGATTCATTTGTTCTTTCCATACTTTTCTCAAAGACAGTAATAGAATATCATTATATTTAAGAAAAATTACTCTCAAATAGCTTCCTATCAGAGAGATTCGATAGAAACCAATCATTTTAGTGCACAATAGACCACCAAAGGAAGCAAGACCTCAACAGAAAAAAAAATATCCAAATATATTCATTGTTTAAACCCAGGTCCCTAGGATCACTAGCAAACTACACCAACCACTGCTTTTATGTAATTTTTAAAGTAAAATTTAACCCTCAGAAACTTTAAACACTTGTTTCTTTTTTTATTGGGTATGTGCCTGACAAACAATTATGTCTTTTTACTGGAATATTTGTCAGGGAACCAATCTAGCAAGCACACTTTGTGTTCTAGTAACTCTGAGGCAGTGGTCAGCAGTGAATTGGGTCTCAGTAGGACATGTTCTTGTATGAGAAGGATATTTTCCAGGAAACTAGATATTTTCCATGATCTTTACACTATACCTTATCTTACTTGCAAACTCAGGCTGGTTTTATTTTTAAGAATGTTTCAAATACTAAAATGAACATTTGAAAAAATGTTATAACATGATAATGTTATTCTTAATGTGATATGAATAAAACATGCTCACTGAAACAGGCAGTATATTTATAATTACACACTGGAACAAGAACACAGCAGAACTCAGTAAAATATTCAGAAAGTGATAAAAAAAAATTTATGTGGCACAAGTGAAAAATGACATATATGAAAAGAATAGTACTAAATATGTATGCATTTTAAAAAAGATTTTGTCATGTTGGTGTTCTTGAGATTTTTTTATTTTTATTTTCATCTTTTTTCGATTTAATTTAACAGTCTGCTAGTCGTCCCGTGGCCGAGTGGTTAGCACGCTTGGCTATTGATCTAAGGGACCTGGGTTCGAGCCCCGGGTAAGGCATGGATGTATGTGTCGTTTTTCTGCTGAGATCCTGCCATCCTCACAGACCTTCTACTCTGGCATATAAACTGGCAGGCTCCTGTCAGACCTCTGTGGCAAGCAGCTGCTTGAGGAGGTATTTATTTTTTTTTATTTTTACTTTGATAAATATGTGCTGCAAGATATCAGAATGCATAGAAAAGAAATGCATGGAAAAACTAAAAAAAATTTTCAATACAAATTTTCCCTCCATTTTTGATAAATTAATATCTCAAAATATATTTTTTTTCTGTGAAACACACATCATTTTACCTTTAAGAACAATCTATTAAAATCAAAGACAACTTATAATTCTAGTTTAAGTGCCTCCCTGAATTGAGATTCATCAGTCAAATGAATGTCAGTTGTAAAAGGAAAACAATAGAATAATTTTAAATAAAACTTGCATTTATCATACTGCTATTTATATAGTAGATTATTATACATATATTTGTTACTAAATATGCAAAGTAAAAGAGGAGGTAGCACATTTTGCATTACTGGAAGCTGTCCTTTTAAAAGATAAACGAGTAAGAAATGAATTCCCCCCTCCCCATTTTCATGAGTTAGACAAAAATCAAAGACAACTTATAATTCTAGTTTAAGTGCCTCCCTGAATTGAGATTCATCAGTCAAATGAATGTCAGTTGTAAAAGGAAAACAATAGAATAATTTTAAATAAAACTTGCATTTATCATACTGCTATCCTTTTTTTTTTATCAAATTTTCATTTTTTATTCATTTTTTATCACTAGTTTTCACGAGTGAGAGGCCATGTGTTTCTTGAAATTTGCTGGTGATTTGAATCTTTTTCCACAAACATTGCAAAGCTGTTCCTTCACAGGTCGGTTTGTTTTTAAATGAGTTAGTAAGTGGGCTTTTAGTCCATTTGACTGTGCAAACTTTTTGTCACATACTGTACAGTGATATGGGCGTTCCCCTGTATGGATGCGACTGTGTCTCTGCAAGTTACCAAGAAAGTTAAATCTTTTACCACAAATTTCACAAATAAGAGGTCTTTCATTGCTGTGTATTACAACGTGTGTTTTTAAACACTGTGCAGACTTGAATCCACTACCACAATCTTTACAGACGAAAGGACGATCCTCACTGTGACTAATCAAATGTTGCTTCAAACCAAGCATCGACTTGAAAGAACTTCCACATACTTTACAAACAAAAGGTCGATCTTCGCTGTGTGTCTGCATATGTTGTTTTAACCCAAGATATCTCTTAAAATCTTTACCACATTTCTGACAGACAAATGGCCTGAGCTCACTATGGGTAACTAAGTGCTGTTTCATGGCAATGGAAGTTTTGAAACCAAGTCCACAATGTTCGCAGACATAGGGTCGATGGTCACTATGGTCCAACTGATGCTGTTGTAGTTCAATTAATGTTATAAAATTGGTATTGCAATTATTGCAAGAATAAGGAGGTTCTCCACACTGGCCCAGAAATCGGTTTGAATGCTCAGAATTAGCGTTTACTTCAACATTTGAAACATCAATATTATGATTAATGACAGGAGTGGACAGAATAGAAATTGCTTCGGAAATTTCAACTTCATTACTTACAACAGTGTTTGTTGCTAGCTCAGTGTTATCAACAGGAATTTCTAAATTTACTTGTGATTCAAAATTTCCAATACAATCATATGTTTTTTCTTCAGGCAATTCTCTTCCTTCATATTGGCACATCCAGCATTGAACAGAAGTGTACGATTTCAGTCTTTTACCACAAGTTTTGCATTTAGGTGGTGCATGATTGCTGTGTATTGATTTTACATGAAATTGCAATGTGCATTTCTGAATAAAGGCCTTACCACAGAACTCACACTGGTGGGGACGCTCTCCTGTGTGTATCCTCATGTGCTTTTTAACACCCCAAGATGCTGAAAATGCTTTGCCACATACTTCACAGTTGTAATCACGATCCTTATGAATACTTATGTGCTTCCTTAGTACATTTTTAATAGCAAAACGTTGGCCACAAAAATAACAACGGTGACCTTTGCTCTTTTTAGGTTTTTCAGTTTCCATATTTCAAGAAAACAAGTTGACATATATTTAATTTGATGATCTTCAAACGCAAAGGGTTTCTCTTACATTCATACACTGACAGTTAATTTTTCATAATTGTTCCAGAAGCATTCATGCAAGAAATAATGCAATATTTACTCTTTCATAAGCTAATAAAAGTAAGTAACATTTGTTTTTACTTTTATACCCACTCTATATCTCACCAGATTAAATCTGGTTCAGCACTTTTCACATTAGCATCTTCTTATCATTAGGTATGTCCTCCAATCATTTTTTCTATATTTCTGACCTGAAAATGAATAAAAAAAATAAACTTTAAAAATTACAATGAATTATATAATTAAATTTTGATTCTTAATGGTTTGCACAATAAAATAATAACTGAGAATCACAATATCACTGATAAGAGCATATTTTGGGAATACAGAATCTTCATTTTTGCAGTTATCACAAACACAGAATTTATAATAGCTGTTTTTATAGCATTTAAAGCAAAGAACATTCAATTAAGATTCTGCTAAACAGTAGAATAGCAATGGCTGACAACTCTCAGTGACTAAAAATAGCTACAGCAATGCAATTACTTTTAAAATTTATGAACATGTAAATTTTCGATACAAGCCAATTATATAAGATTAATTTCTTGATAATTTCAGGGAATATTCTACTTAAGCCTAAGGTTGTACACTTGTATCTAAAACCAGCAAAGCAAATTCAAAACTTTACTTCGCTCGATTTTTTTTATTAGATGTTAGAGCCACTGAAACAGAAAATTCATTTATATGATTGGCTCTTTAACCATAAAATTCTCAAATACTGATGAAGTTCTAGTTGGATTCACTGCAAACTGCAACACAAATTTTGTTGTGATCTTAATACTTTGAAAGATAAATCAAAAACTCAAACCTTTTAACCAGTTTCAACTTCCACAGCTTGTTTTTTTTAGTTCTGACTCAGATACACTACAAAGAACTTCAGTTTGAACTCTTATATTAAGATGGAGAAAAGTTTTATTGTTTTATAACTACTTTTTGTGACTCTACATAACATATAATTATAATATATATTATATAGGAATATGAAGAATTTTTAGGCACATTGCTCAATGCATATTTGGAACGTGTGGCTCAAACCATTCTTTGAAATATTTAATTTTCCCCTCCACAGTTTTTATCTAACTCTTAATCACTGGAAACTGCGACGAGATCTTACATTCTGATTCTTTTACTTCTGAATGGCACTTTTTTGCACATAATGGGCAATAATGGCTAGGTCAAAAGGACAGAAAGGAAGTTGGGGAAGGGGAATCCAATGGACAGCTGTTAATAAATGGAATTCTCTCATCAAGGTCATCCAGCATTTTCATTTAACATGGTATGTCTCACCTGCACACAAGGCCATAGTTTAACATTTCATCCAATGGACAGTGGAGACAATGGACATTTTCCAAATTTAGCACTTTCTAATAGTGGAAATTAAAACTTTTGGAAGATTCAGAAGAAAATCTGAATTCTAATACATTAGCGCGCTTGGCCCTAAGGGACCTGAGTTCGAGCCCCGGGTAAGGCATGGCTGTTTGTGTCGTTTTTCTGCTGAGGGCCTGCCATCCTCTCAGACCTTCTACTATGGCATATAAACTGACAGGCTCCTGTCTGACCTCTGTGGCAAGCAGCTGCTTGAGGGGGCATTTATTTATTTTTTTTTATTAGTACTTATCCAACCCAAATATTTTTTCATTTGTCTCTTAATTAATTTCTGAAATCAATTTTTGTGACTGATATTATTATAGTTAAATATTCAAACTATCTTAAATACTGAACGATATTGATATATTTGATTGAAATCTTTATCTGCTCTCACATTTTTCAAAACGAAAAATTTTTAGAAAATGCAGAGTTTTGACGTTAGCTTCCCACTGATATACATATAGGGTTGTTCCTAAAATTATGGAAACCAGTATATTATGATATATGCTTGATTTCTGTATTTGCAATTTCACTCATTAATAAATGACTCATCCTAAATATTTTCATCTTGAATCATTAATGTCCATAGCAGGAAAGCAAGATGTGGTGGGCAGTTATACAAGTATGCAGCTTATACTTTATACAGATTCAATTTAATAGAAAATGAAAATTTATGCATTAGTGCAGACACCAGTGGTAAGATATGCATATTGCACTACTGTCATTAGTGCTCCAACAAAATATTCTAAAATCTTGCCTTCTAACGATTGCTAAAGATTTCAGTGTTCTTGGTTAGAATAGACAGATGATTACAAATATCTTTTGCCTTCCTAAAAAAATATTTCATCGTGAATATCAAGTAGTTTACCACTGAATAATTTTGCGGAAAAAATTAGTTTGTCAATGTGCAATATTAGAATTAGCTTGTCATCCTTCCACTAATGTGATTTATCTGTCATCCCACGTGAATCACCGAAGATGCTATCTGTGATCGGGTGTGGCAACTTCATATTCCAATATTACCTTGAGTAAGATGTAAATAAGGAAGTCGCTTCATGCTCAAGGTATTATTAATGAAATAATCAAGCAATAGTAAATACAGAGTTTACTGACAACAAAGAAATCAATAAATGAAAAAATAATGGAAAAAAATGAGTTTGCCAATTCATTGAGAAATGTTTAAGAGTTTCAGAACAAAAATTACAGTAGAGGTACACAGTGCAATATTTAAAGTAAAGTAATTTAATTCTCTATGACACTGTTAAATGTTTTTAAGCACTTCAACACATGGACTATGCTATCAAGTATCAATAATTATTATAGAGAGATTTACGTACCATGCCATAGAGGATGGGAAGTGACAGAAGCTTCTTGGAATGCTTTTGGTGAGAAATTTAAAATTCGACATTCTTGCTGACAAGTGACGTCTCAGTGGAGATTAAAATAATGATGACTGCTGCCAATGGTCTACCCACATTGGTGAATGACATAATTATTTATACTTTTTGATAGCATAAGGTGCTTAAAAGAGTTTTAGATTCACGATGCGTGTTTTGCACCATTCCTATCACCGCTTCATCAGCTCACCAACCAACTGCCTCTCCTACATTGTCCCTCACTTCCCACCTGATGAAGCGCCGATAGGAACAGCACAAAATGCGCGTCGTGGATCTAAAACTCTTTTTAGCTTCTTCATTCGCTAATGCGGGTAGACCATTGACAGCAGTCATCATTATCTTAATCTCCACTGAGATGTCACTTGCCGGCATCTATAATAATTATTGATACTTGATAACATAGTCCATGTGTTGAAGTGCTTAAAAACATTTAACAGTGTCATAGAGAATTAAATTACTTCAGAGTTTCAGAAACTTGTGGTTATTAGCATGGTAGATTTCAAAGAGGCTTTTGACTCTGTTGATCATCATAATTCGTGGTTCATCATGAGATCATATGGCATACTTGACAAGTTAGTTAACATAATGAAAGCTTTCTATAACAACACAGAATCATGTATGAGAGTTGATAAGGCTTACAGTAATTGATTTAGCATTGCTTCTAATATTTCACAAGGGTGCATTTTGTCTCCTTTCCACTTTGGTTATTGATTGTGTTATGCAAAATTCACTGCAAGTGAAAGTTTTTGGGCTTAAATGGTCTAGAGATCTGAAAATTTTTGATTCAGATTATGCTAATGATTTAGTCATTTTGGCAAATGATGTTGATGAGATGAATTCTTTCATTCGAGCTGTTGATGAGACTGGTAGTAGAGTAGATTTGGTTATAAACAGAGAGAAAACTAAAGTGATGAAAATTGGTCAGGCAGGCTGTGATTCAGTTAATCTGAATAGTTGCAGTCTTGAGCAGGTGTCACAGTTTAATTATCTTGGGAGCTATGTAACAGATACTAGTGATGTGCAGCAAGAGATTAACAGATGAATAGGGATTACTGCTTGGACTTTTAAGAATCTATAGAGAGTGTGGTGAAATAGTCATATACACCTAAAGACTAAAATTAGACTGTATAACAGTTGGTTCTCTCTAGAGTTAGTTATGGTAATGAAACTTGAGCCCTTTGTAAACAAGATAACAGGAAACTTGATTCTAAATGCTTATGCAGTCATTAGGTGGTTCAACTTTGTAACTAATGATGAGGTTATCAAAGGAGTCAGCAACCTCCTTTCAGCAGCATATTGTGCAGAGAGTGACTCTGTTGGTTTGGCCATGTTGCCCATATGGATAATTATATATTACTGAATAGGGTTATGAACAATGTGCCTAAAGGCCTCAGAAAGAGGGAGAGACCTTGGATGCAGTGGGCAGACAATGTCAAAAAGGGCATCGTTAGAATTGGTGTGCAGTGGAGAGATGCAGCAGATATAGCTAAGGACAAATATGCTTGGAGGACTAAATTGCACAGTCTGGTTCGAACTCCATAGCCCATTGCTGCTTGAGGATGATGGTGATGATGACACCCAAGTGGGGTTTGGTTGCACTCACCCCCCACCCTGTTGAAGGCTTCAAAAATGCCTTTTCTTTTTTACAAAGTCCCTAAAAATCAGTGACTAAAGGTATCAACCCTCCCTACCACCACCATGGGACTCAAACATGTCAAACACTGCATTTTGGAAATTTGTGGGTAAGCAACTGAATTGCTCTTAAACATGTGGTCTGTCAGGGATTTGGTTGGGTATTTTGGTGGATTACATTCTGTTGGACAACTGGTTGTCCAACTAGCTTGGAAATGTCTTTCCACTGACTGTATATGACAGTTTCTTTCATTACATTCTAGAATTTATCAATAGGTTTATAAAGTACTGACAACTGAAACTGTTGAAACCTTATGTCACCAAACAGTAGCTTTTTGATTTCTCTGCTCTAGTGTATCATACACAAAAAAAAAATGCTTGGACAGATATCAATGACTCATTTATGATAATTCAAAATGGGCAAAAAGAAACTGAGCTTTTGGGAACCTATAGTAAAAAGGAAAAATAATGAACATTGATTGTTTTGATACCCCTGGTAGCTTACTTTTGTGCAGAGCCAAAGCATTAGAAACAAACCTCATCTAAGTAAAATCCTTCAGATCTCAAACATTTTTGGTGTATGTGGTGTTTGGTGGCAGAATCTGTCCAACATTTTGGTTTGGGGTACCTTAAATTGGCTTGTTTGTGATTATATTGGTAGTGGCTGCAAGAAGCCTCATTAAGAAGTTCTGAAGTAAAACTATATTGGCATTTAGGTTTTGAAACTTAGGTAATGTCATCTAAGAACGTTGGTTGGTTGGTTGGTGTTTTATGACACAAGAGCAGCTAAGGCTATATTGCACCAAACAAAAAGTCATAGAGGGATAAAGGTCATTTAACCCACAACCAAAGTTAAAATTCACAGAAATAAAATGTCACAATAACAAAGAGTATAAAAAAGAGGAATAAAAAAATCATCTAGTGTATAAGCCAACAAGAAAAATGGGTGTATAGGACCCATTTAAAATTGGTAACAAGTGTATAATCTAGGTAACAAAGTAAAAAATCATAAACATGTAAAATATCCAATAAAGCAAAAAAAAAAACAGTGCTTAAAATAGAGCCATCACATAAAAAATGTCCAAGTGCAAGAAGCTCAAACATAAAATCATGGAAGTTAAAAAATATACGGTGTCCAAAGTTAAAAGTGGGACAGGAGATTAAAATATGTTTTTTAAAATAGTGTCGCAAAACTCGCACTTAGGTTCGTCATCCACCCGAAGAAGAAATGAATATGTAATAAAAGAATGACCTAAGCGGAGTCGAACAAGTACAACTTTCTCACCTAAGAACTTAGTAAAGGTAAACATTTACTACAATATTGGCAGAAAGAATTAAAAAGAAATGAAATATAATTGCCAATTTTCTCTTCAGAGAAAAAGGAAGTCAACTGACCAGATATGGATTTTTTAGCCTTTATTACAGCTGGAAAGAGCAGGGTGATTTGGAAAATCTGATCCATCAACAGTTATTATCACAAGCCAAAAGAATATACCAACGTAGGGGAGTAGAAAATTAAATTTTTTCGTGCTTTTATGTGTATTAAAAGAGACCATGTAACTAAATTATACCATATAAAATGGTGAAAGCTGATATTCTTTCTCTGGGAAATATTTTATTGTTGCAATTTTTTTTAGCTAGGAAGAAAGAAGCTAAACCGGAAAATATACTCATCAGTGTCAAGTTGATTTCCATATTCCCAAGAATGGAATCTCCATTATTAAATATTACACAAAGCTATTTTCATATATATAAAATATTTCTTGAACCATTCTCTTGAAGAATCTCTCTCAATCTCAATTCCTTGCTTTAAGGATAGGTACAAGCAAAAAGATTAAACTGCAACAATGCCTACCAATATGTGGCAGAATTTCATTATTCAGTGATGAATAATTTTCAGTGAAAGAGACAATCCAAGAGTACAAGAGATTTATAGTCACTGGAGTTGAATGTTTTGAAGGTAGGTGTCTTAATTCTTCTTCAATCACCAGTAAATACACACAATTTTTTTTAACATGAACATTTTTGTAAATGTGTTTTAAAATGCAACATATAATTCATTGGTACACACTCATTAGATTCAAAGTAATGTCCACAAATTTATATACAAATTTTTTTGCAACAACATAATTATTATGGTTTTTACATATCTCTTTGGCCAACTACTGTTTCAAGAAATATTAATTACTTGTTTTCTCTTTTGAAACACGACAAAAGCATTTATTTCAAGATAAAAAACCGAAACAGTACACTACGAGTTTATGTTCACACAATGAACATTGTCACTACTTACCGTTCTTTTTAATCTCAAAATTCTGCATTTCAGTATGAAGCCCAAATGTAAAAACTGTCATAAAAAAGTATAAACAGAGAATTACAAATTTAGTCAAACCTAAATACGTATATTATATTTCCAGAGAAGTATTAAATACTGCATTTCCTAGCTGTAAAATTATGGGAAACATTTCCACCAGAGGGCGCGCAACTATCTAAGTGGAAATTATAATTTTCCATAGTATTTATAGTACATTGAGTAATTAAGTAAAAAATGAAAAACAAATGCATATTTTAAGTGCTTTCAGGAAATATTTTTTTAGAGTTTGCTAATGAGCAACGTGAAATAATACAGGTTTCACTTATGGCCAATTTTGTGTTGACCTGCAGATTGAGGAAGTAATGTGTTTAATTTGGTTATATACACAAAAGTAGTAAAAATTTATTCACCGCTATGGAATTCCACGCCCTTCTAATCACGCCAGAATGTGAAATTGGATGATGTGAACATATGTGCAGAGATGTATGGTGACTACGATTTATTCTGCCTATGCGACTTTCAGTAGACCCTGTGCACATTAAAGAGCACATACGCTGTATGGGCTTGACGGGAGGATACTATCTTTCTCCCAACAGCTATTCCAGTGGGTCCCCTCTCCAACCTCTGTAGCGTTTGGGGGTCCTTGTGACCTAGTTATTTAGCCCATTGTGTGAAAAAAAGTGTCGCTCAGAGGTAAAACTACCCAACCAGGTTGACAATTTTCCATTAGTCCTGTTGTCCCGTTATCAGAGTGGAAATAATTGAATAATAATAGAATTGAATAAAACACTGAATAATTCGGCAATTTTTGCATTAACGAAACCTAATACATAAAAGTAACTCGGCAATAATTTTTTAGCCGTATGAATATCAAGTCTAGTATTATGCTGAAAATGTATAATCAGTGGTATAAAAATCTATCTGATATAACCAAGACTGGACTTACACAGAAGCTTACTAAGCTACAGCTTATGGCCTCGCAATATGAGAGGCCTCAAAAAAATGAATCTCAAGTTTTACTGTTACGAAAAAATTTCAATATTTAATCTATTGTGCAAACACTCTTCATGTTAACTTACCATTGCTAGAATAATGTTTTCACAAGAACAATTTCATATTTATATTTTAATATTCCCTACAATAATGATATATATATATGTCGACTTTCGAATTTTTAGGTCTTCAGATGGTCAAAGTTCAGTCCTGAATATATCTAGTATAGCTAAAATTCTTACCTTTTTATACTTACATAAAGGCAGGTAATTTTTGATCATGTTAAGGAGTATCATTATTTTGAAAGGAGCATGCTATTGCTGATGGATAGTATTTAAAACAAAGCTCGACGCCAGTTATCTGTCAGCAGTAACATGCTACTTTTAACATCAACGCAAAAATTATCTGGTGTGCTGCCAATTCGGTACCTGCTTTTAGGCACAAGGGTCTCAGTTAGTAGCACACCAGGCTCGTAATCTGCAGTTCCCAGGTTCAAGTCCCAGCTGGGTCAGCATATAGATTTCTCTCTGCAAAACTCCCCTCTATCCATTGCCAACAGTGGACACAGATAGGCTTGGAAACGATGTTGTCCATCAGATGAACCATACCCTGGGCAGGTTAAAGAGCACGCACAATGAATGACTTTGATGGGAGGCTACCATCTATCTCCCAACAGCTGTCCGATGGGTCACCTGCATCCCCTCCCCTTCTCTGAGCCCTCAAGATCCTTGTGACCTGGTTGCCACACAATCCTCCCGATGGTCTTGGAAAAGCCACCGTTTTTCAGATGAGACATTAAGCCATGGCCCCATGTACCAACACATTAGTCATTATTCTTTTGTGCACACATAGCTGCCATACAACTCTCCTGACAGGGTTGAAACACCGCTATCTGTCAGATGAAGTATTAAGCCATGACCATCTGTGCAGGAAATGTGGACTTTAAAGAACACAGTAGATGCTTTTAACGGGAGACTGCCATCTTTCTCTCTCCTAAATACTGTCCAGTAGGTAACTTCTCTTCAACTTTCTCTGTAGTCCTTATGACCTGGCCATTTATCCTTCCTCGATCAGTTTAATGGAGAAGTGTAAAACCTTAGATTAATATTTGCCAATTAACCCATTGAGGCGATCAACTGTCTTAGCTTATTAGGAAAAACAATCTGATCGTTGGAAGCCCCCCACCCTCCTCTAACACGTTCTCTCTCTACAACATGGTACGGTCACTATTCAGTCCATTGTGTGCACAAATAGCTGCCAGACCAATCCTCCCTAGGGTTCGAATCCTCCTTCACTGATGGTATGTTTATTCCATTCCAAGGTTAAAAGAAAGTAAAAAACTACATATTGCAAGCAGGTTGAGGAAGATGATTCACATGACCTCTTAATTACTGCCCTCAGTATTTTAGGCAGTTTTCCCGCAAAACACAAGCTGAGAGAGGCCATGCAGTCCAACCTGGCAGAAAAAAAAATAAAGTGAAACGCTTAGTGTCCTCAGTCAACCGATACTGGGAAGAGTGCTCTTTGGCGACCTCCCTCTAGGTAGGTAGGTACCGACACATGTGGGAGATGGCGAAGGACCACGTCTGCACTGAAGAAAGTTTCAGTCTGCAAGCAAAGGCCAGTCACTCGTGATCTCCTTTCCCCTGGAATTGTTACCGTGCGCGTCTGTACTTAATGGCACGTGGCAATAGTAAGGGTGTGGGGAAGAGGTTAAATGGAGAGGAGTGAAAGAGGTGAAGGTTAGTAGGTAGGGAATGTCCCCTTTGTATTCTCCCATATGCCGTCCATCGGATGATACAAATCCGTTGGTCTTCAGGAAGTTCTCGGGGGGGAGGGGGGGGGCTCCTCTCAATGACCAGATTTACGAAGAAAACTCACCAAGTACACTCATAGTAGTATGATTTAATGCTTTGCATAGTAAAAACCATAGCAAGGGCGAAATGACCAGTGTTTACTTATTAGCGACAGTTTTTGTGACCTGAACCAATTGCTTACCCCGCCTTCCCCATGCGCACACAAGTAGTCAAATGGAGAAAACATATCTGGCGAATGAGCTAAATTACCCAAAAGTTCTAAACTGCTACACAATGAGCACACCGTAGCCAGATCTGGAGGGGAGTTTTAGAATGCTAATAATGGTTAAAAGTTTTGAGTTATTTATATTTATGAATTTTTCGGGAAATTTTTAAAAACGGAGGGGTAAGTTCCGGAAATCAAAGAAACAGTGTCCAAATTTCGAAGAATGGTCAAGGCAGCTGATTGGATGATACAGTCCATTACTTCTGCCACAACAATATTGATTGGCTCCTGGCTGACTGAATGTTGGTCGAACTCACAGAGGAATTCAAAGCCAGCCCTCAGGCTGATCAATCCTTCACCATGAAGAAACACAGCACCTCCCTCCGGAAACGTTATAGTGCATTAGAAATCTAGTCTCTTTGCCCTCTTCCAGATACTATTACTACCTGGACACACGAGCTAAATCCTGAAGGGTAGAGCTCTGCATATAAGCACAATGGGCTAAATTACCAAAGGACCCAGACCATTGTCCCTGTTTTAAACTGATTCATAGTAAGGTCTTCTAAGTTTACAGTCAGTTTACTTAACCATTGCGCACATATTAAGATAATCTCGAATTTTTTCCAAATTTTCAATTAAAAATATTATTCTGAAAGAGAACGTTTCCGGCATCTCATTGGAAATAAATCGCTAAGTATGCATTATTTCTCTTGCTTGTTTTAATTAAGTTTGCTAAGTTTTAATTACACTTCTCCATTAATTAGTATATTGGAACACCCTCAATGACAAAAAAAAAATAACTAGTTCTTCTTAACTAAGTGGCAAATTTCGAGGAATAGTCAAGGCAGTTGATTGGAATTGAGATTGCATTTAGTGGCAATCTCCTAAAGCAGATTGAGTTATATACAGAACTGGAGATTGACCTAATGCTTTGCCCATGTAAAAGTGTGGCTCCAGATATCGCTTAGTTGCTCCGAGCATAGGGGGCAAACAAGTTAGGGGTTTGCTCCAAGTTTTAACATGCCTAAAATTGTCGTATTTGATATCAGATTTATAGTGAAATATAAATATGGGAGATTTTGTTGATTTCGACTCTACCAATTAATGAGAAAAAGACTAATTAATATTTCGTAGCTAACTGCAATATATATATATTGTCAATAAGGAAATGTATCCTTGCTAGCCTAAATGATATTAACAAAAGTATTAAAAATAAGTTAAGAGTTTAAAAACGACAGAAAGCATTGGTTTATCAGTATTAAGAATATAATCTAGAATTTCTTTATTTTTGGTTAAAATATTTATTAGCAGAGAAACATTAATTTGAAATCCGTTTCCAAATGCGGAAATACATTGTCTTGCGCTTAACTGCATGAAATTATAGGAACATAGTATAGAACAGCGGTTCTCAACCTGTGACTTGCTGTAGAACCGAGGGGTTCTGCCGCATTTTTCAAATTAAAATAGGGGTCCTCTAGATACAAAAGGTTGGAACCGCTGCTATAAAGTGCAATTGCAATCAATTATGTCTACATAAAATTATTTTTACTATATTTGAGACATAAAATTAAAAAGGTTAGGAAATTATTTGTCAAATGCACTTATTAGCGAATTAAAACTCAACATTAGCTAAATAGAAATAAATTTTTAAAAATATGTATAAAAATCCCCCCCCCCCCCCCTCTCAAGCAGCTGCTTGCCATAGAGATCTGACAGGTCATCAGTTTATATGCCACAGTAGGTCTGTGAGGATGGCGGGAACCCAGCAGAAAAATAGGAACATCCATGCCTTATCCATTATTCGAACCCAGGTCCCTTAGTTCAGTAGCCAAGCGTCAAGATGAAAAAAAATCAGTTCCCAAGATATTATAAGAAAAAGCGGTCAGTTGAAAAGAGATAGAATAAACGTATCTAAAATTAATCTTTGAAAAGGTATAAATATATATCAGCCCATTTTTTTTCCACAACAAAAAAAAAATGCATATTTTATTGGTAACTCAAGGGTTGAAAACTTTAAAGCAGTTTTTTTCGAGCATTATGTTCGATTCCGTATCCGAAAACGTTTTTCTCTGACAATTGTTTTGGGTAAAATACCTCTCAAGACTATCCTTTATACTCTACCTTAATCATGAAGCCAGTGGGAATACAAAACAAAACCATTATAATTCCTTTCCTGATTAAATTAAGTCTGATTCCATATCAGATGATCGGATTTTCAGGGGGTGCCTGGGCCTGTGTATCTAGGGAAACCATTCACGGTAAAGTGTTATTATTACAAGAATCAATCAATAATTCAATGAATACTAATGTGGAAAAAATGAGTTTCTACGATGAATGGGATTCTCCGAGAATGTCTGGTCTTTGCGGATGACGTCTTATCCGCACCCCAAAACTTTCAACAGCATCTGTGTATACTGGCTATTTAATAAACGTAATTTTTCAAAAAGTTGCAAGTAAATCAGTCCAATAGAAAAAGCCTTATCAACATATCAAACAAAATTTTACTTAAATGTAATTTTTTTCTTTTAAATGAAGTTATTCGCGATAAACTCCTTCCAGAGGAAGTGTACATTTTGAAAGTTCTGCATAAAATTTTACTAACTCCACATATTTAAATCTCTTTCAAAGTGTCATTCATTTGCACATCAAATTTGTTGGAAAATGAAATTAGTTTACATTGTCACTTAAAAAAAATGCTAGCCGGAATATTTTTTATACGAAGCTGAAATTATTGGTGGGCCACTCACTTGAAAATATCCGTTCTTGATTAGTGGTACTCAACATGTGCCATGAATACTTTTTAAGATAAAAAAATTTTCCAAATATAAATATTTGGCGTTTGCCTCTTACTTTGACAGAAGTGGAATCATAATTTTGCCTTTGAAATTATGCTTCAATTATTAGATATACTGTCAAAAATACAAACTGCAATAATTGAATTTAAAAAAAAAAAGTAATTTCCACAGCAGATTACGAATCTCAGAAAATTTGTGCAGAAATTTAAGTTTACCTCTGATTGGAATTTTTATTGTCCACAATGTACTAAATGGCCAAGTAACATGGGTACTGGGCTATTGGGAAGCTGTTAGGAGAGATGACAGCTTCCTTCCAAACACAAGCCACTGTTTTACTTCCCATCCAATGGACGTCAGCCTTTCCAAGTCCATCAGTGTTCCTTACTGACCAAGGGCAGGGTTGAGAGTTTTGCGGAATTAAATCTCAACACTGGCCTAGGTGGTTGTGCAGCAATATATCAGTTTTGTAAATACTTATCTCGGAGAATAAACTATTTTATCAATAAAACAAATCAAGGGAACACAACTGTCTGTAACCTAAAACAATTGCGATTTCCGCAACAACTATATTAAAAATCGGACCTCAACAAGTTGGCTAGGGTGAAGAATAGACAGGAGATCCGATAATGCTGGGAATAACTCTCGATTCCTTTGGTTTCAACGTGAACTTACGAATTACTTGATGTGAAGTTGTAAAGATGTGCTTAAATGAATATACTTGATTCAGTGGCACATGGTAAGGATATGGATGAACATCATTTATCTAGATATTGACTCAATACACCAGATGAAATATTTTCCATGGGTTGTTCAGAGCCTGGTAATGAGTATTATGCTCATCCTTCACACCATTTGTATAAACCATAATTCATCTATCTACAGGACACATTCTATTTATAAAGATCAATATATAGATTAATGATGTTCAACTATATCCTAACCACGTGGGGGCGGGGGTGGCTCAGTCGGTAGCGCGCCAGGCTCGTAATCTGTACTTCCCAGGTTCGAGTCCCAGCTGGGTCAGCATTGAGATTTATCTCCGCAAAATTCCCCGCCCTGCCCACGGTCAGTAGGGGACACCGATGGGCTTGGAAAGGCCGCCGTCCGTAGGATGGGACGTTAAGCGGTGGCCCCGTGTGCGGGAGAGCCATACCCTGTGCACGTTAAAGAACACGCTGGATGGCCTTGACGGGAGGCTACCATCTGTCTCCCAACAGCTGTTCCAGTGGGTCCCCTCCCCCAACCTTCTCTGAGCCTTCGGAGTTCATGTGACCTGGCCATTTAGCCCATAGTGTGCAAAAAAGTGCCGCTCAGAGGTAAAACAACCCAACCCAACCCTAACCACGTGACACTGAGTCAAGTGGGTATACTGGGACATGGGTGCTATAAGGAATTTTTTCACGGGTGGGAAGGGGGGCAAAAATAAATCAATGTTTGAAGTTTTGAATATTTAGGTTATGGTATTCATTAATAAGCACATTAATAATCATCATTAATAAGCATATTATATATTCAATCTGTACACAATTATGTACATATTGTATATATGTAATATTTTATTTATTAAATTTAAAAATATTTATCAAATAATAATACTTATTATCACTAAATTTCAAATCTATTTTGCTAAATTTTGATATACTCAATTATGTACACATCAATTCCATATTTTAAAAATATACATATTTTACGCTTAATAACCAAGAATGAAAATTTGTGTTTAATTTAAAAATTATTACAGATATTTTGATATTAGACTTTTAATTCATAATACTCATGAATTATTAACTGAAAAAAAATGAGTCTCACTGTCACGCTAGGATTCTGACCACTAAACTCTCAACAGCTAACTCTTTCTAACTGTGATTATAAGCTTTATTGTTTTTCCCATGGCACCATCTATGTCAGTAATAGACAACAGTTGCCTCAAATGGTGTTAATAAATATATAGTCAATCAGGTTCTCCTCATTGTGTCAAAAATTCAAAGAGTATTACAGATGTTCTGTAAACATGGCTCACAAAAAGTTAGTTGAAAAAAAATTGAGCTGGGTCAGAATATCCAGCATGTAACTGAGATACATGGGGTTTGAATACCACTCATGGCAAAACTCATTTTTTCCAGCTATATATAATATTCATTAGTCCTATTTATGTTCACAGGATATCTCCTGTGATAATCTACTGTTAATTCATAATAAATGCAATCTTGTACAATTGCATTCATTTTTAATTTTACTATTCTTTCAACCTGATTATCAAAAGTCTTTTAAAATTCAGTTGGTTTGCAATAGGATTGTAAGGTATTTCAGTTTTAAGTGATCTGTTTGGTTCAGTCATCATAGGTAGATCAGACAGTTTATCTGCCAACAGTGTGCAGTGATATCATCATCAATCTATTCTGTTTGCAATCAGTTCAATCAACTGATTTTTTGGAGAATACAAAACAAAATTAATATTTACTTTTGCAGTGTTCCACAGGACATTGATACACTGCATCAGAAAATGAATTTATTAGTAACGTAATTGTGGAATAACGCTTTCATTAATGATACAAATGTGGACTGATTCGTGGAACAGATTTAAAAGAATTTAATAACAGCTGAACTATGCACAAATGTAAATCACAATATAAACTATAATGAATTCTAAATATATATCCAAAATAAGAAAAACACAATTTTAATGGTTGCAACTGGTAACAAAGATATTGTAATATGACATTAGTATTCAAAATAGAAACGTTACAATTAATGTCTTTATATTATTGTTTGTGTCATTTTTCTGCTGGTGTCCTACCATCCTCACAGACCTTCTACTATGGCATATAAACTGACAGGCTCCTGTCAGACCTCTGTTGCAAGCAGCTGCTTGAAGGGGTATTTATATATATTGTTGCTTTGAAGCACATTTATGTAATTCCCTTAACTGTTTTTATACAAGGAATTTGTAGGTTGGGGGGATGTCAGTCATTGGATCTGGCAACCCTAGTATGCACATAGCTAAAGCATTTCTCTACACAAATGAAAACAAAACAACAAATAAACAACAAAATATAGGCAAGTGAGGTGGCTTTTAAATATTTAATAAAAAGTACTAAATATCTTTCTGTTTCAAATATTGTGTTAATAATACCTTCAAATAAAATGAATTTACAAACATGACTGGAAGCAATTTCATTCAGTCTATATAATTTGAAGCTTTTTCGTCATGAATGCATATAACCATATACAGTGGCCTTTCTGATCAATCAATATTTATGTTCATTTAACTACAACTATTTTTACTTAAATATGCATAAACAATAATAAGATTAACTAATCTGATACACAGTTTGTGAAAAACTCTCAGCATCTTCCACTATAAGACTGCACATCATTCATAGTCATTTTACAATTCTTGCCTTAGATAACAAATTCAAGAGAATATTACGAAATACACCAGACATGCTCATTAAATTGCAGTTAAAATTCTGAACAATTTCAAAATGCAATTTATTTTTCCTTACATTGACTGCACCTAAAAATAACTCTGCCAATTAGATACAAATAACAACACAGTACAATGTAACATTACATCAAAAGCAATATGCCTTGGATCTATATATATATAACTTTCACAGAACATCACCACCTTGTCCAATAAAGCATCAAAAGATGTCTTTAAAAAATCATTTTAGTTTACAGTAACTCTTTCCTTAATAAATTTTAGAACAATTAAAATATAATTTTTCATCTTTCATTGTTCTAGAAGAGCAGAAATATCTGGCTGCAAAACTGTAATTTCTGGTTGCAGAGAAGCAATTTCTGGTTGCAGAGAAACAATTTCTGGTTGCAGAGAAGCAATTTCTGGTTGCACAGTTATAGCCAATGGCTCTTGAGCTTCTTGATTACTATGCAAAGGCCCTTGAGCTTCTTGGCTGCTGTGTAAACGCTCTCTTGCATGATTTTCCAGATGGTGTTTAAGTTTTCTAGGATATTTAAATCCAATTCCACAAATTTCACATGTATAAGGAAGTTTATCCGAATGTGCAAATTTATGATGCTTCAATTTCCAATTCTGATTAAAAGTTTTACCACACACATCACATTTAAATGGGCATTCAGTTGAATGAGTACGCACATGCCTATGGAAGTTAGAAGAAGATCTGAAACCATGACCACAGATATCACATTTATATGGCCGATTCTCTGTATGTATAACTAAATGGGATTTATAATCACCTTTTCTGACAAAACATTTGCCACAAATGTCACAGCTATATGGCCGCACTCCAGAATGAGCACGTAAATGCTTATTTCTAGCACTTCTATCTCTGAATGTGCTTCCACACAATTGACAGCTATAAGGTCTCTTCTTAGTATGGACAACCGAATGAATATTTAAATAACTTTTGTGCTTGAAATGCTTACCACAAATTTCACAAGAAAAACGCATCTCCTCTGTATGCGAGCGCTTATGTTTATACAGTGCACTGCGATGCCTGTAACTTTTCTTGCATATAGGGCATGTATGAGGACGCTCATCAGTATGTGTTACATAATGATGCTTAACTGCTAATTTTTGACTAAAACCTTTACCACAAATTTCACAATGGTAAGGAAAATCTTCATTTGCAGGCTTTGGTGCAATTGGTATAGGAATAACATAGTTGCCGCCAGAATTATTACACATCTCAGTATGAGTGGCATAATGTCGATCAAATATGGTTTTCCAAAGGAACTGCTGTCCACATATGTCACAACTATATTGATAATTTGCAATCTGTTCATTTGTACAACTGTCCTCTTTAGGATCCTCAGCTGCAGTGGCATCTGGAATGTCAGGTGTAATTATGATTTCACAATTAGTTGCAGTGGAATTTTCACAACGTTCAGAATCTGAAGCAACTGATAAACTGGCAGGTGGTCTAAAATAATGTACATTAGAATGATTATGATTATTAGAATGGATAGTGAAATGTTCATTCATTGCAGTTTTTTCATAAAAACCTTTACCACAAATTTCACAGTAATAAGGATATTTTACAGGGCATTTACTTTCAGGAATATCCATTATATTGATATTACTGCATTCTGGAACATCGGGTGTAATCAAGTGATCATTAGAGTTTTCATGCAATGTTTTTTGAATTTCATAACAATTTTTTAACTTATTCACTGCAATTTCAGAACTATGTAGCAAAGCTGCACCGGAAGTACTGCTCAACAATGGTTCTGGGGTAACTGTTATAATTTCAGGGATCATTTTCATATGATCTTTATTTTCTGAATCTGAAGTATTGGTAGTAGGGGGTTTAATATCAATTTTGTCGGGATTATCAAAATGAGTAACATAATGTTGGTCCACTGCAGTTCTACGTCGAAAGCCCTTACCACATATTTCACAATGATAAGGATGTTTTGTTGAGTCTTGATTTGTATGCATCTTTAAGCTGCTACATTGACTAATTATGCTGTCAGATGTATAAGGCTTAACACTGGGATCATTAGAAGCTTCACATGATCCACCTTTACTTTCAGATACTTTATCATGAAGCTGCATATTACATTTCTTTGTATATATTTTTAAGCTGCTACACTGTTTAACTATGCTGTCAGATATTGGAAACTTGATGTCAGGATCATTAGAAATTTTACATAAATCACTTTCTGCATTTTGAATATTAGATGCCTTTTCAGAAAGCTGCATATTACTCTGCTTTGCATTTATTTTTAAACAGCTCTGCTGACTAATTATTTTGTCAGATATGTAAGGCTTAATATCAGGGTTATTAGAAGCATCAGGTGGTTCAACTTTCAATACTTTTTCACTTTCAGATACTTTCTCGTGAAGCTGCATATTGCATTGCTTTTTCTTTATTTTTATGCTAGTGAATAAATTTTCAGATGGTTGGGTGGATGACACAGAGTCAACAGAACATGATACAACTTCCATTTTATACTAATTTTTCACATTCAAGTTCAATGTGCATCAATACCAAACAGTTAACGCTTTTTCTCTTTGCAGTTTACACACAAAATAAAAATGTTTTATGCATGCATTGTTTTTATCGTTACCAGCATTATAAACCTAAACAGAATTCAGTTCCGAATTGTACATATTATCTTTTTCAATTCTCACTAAATTACGGCCTAAGTTTAACAAAAACAAGTGAAAATGAACACATTTATAATTTGGTGGTAATTACACTTTGTCAGACCTTATTACTTTCATTATGATAGCAAGACAAATATGCTCTATAAAAAAACTCATTATATTTGAGCCTACTTAAATTGTATATTTCTATTTACATAAGTAATAATTATTTAATACACAATGCAGTAAGCCTGCAAATGGTATTCATTCTTTTATTTTTAGCGTTTGGTAGGATTTCTAGACTCTGTTAACCATCAATTCTTCTACTCCAAAATAGCTAAAATATAAAGGAAAAAAAATTCAATAATCATCTGCAGAAGTAATTAATTTTGGATGCAACAAATAGCTAAACATTTTGTATAAAAAATATTTTTTAATCTTTCTTTAAAATTGCAGTCATATAAAATAGTTATAACAGAGCTGGGGAAATTCTGTCATCCACTTGTAAGTGGAACGTGAAATTTTTGGTGTAGCTTATTAATTCAAAGCTTGGCAAAATTACAATAGTAAAATGTTTTCATAGAACATCAACTTTGAGTTTTGAATGCCATATCAATGAATTCATTGCATCCTCTTTTTTAATTTGCAAAAAGCAGGAAAAATCTTTGTCCACTTCTCCCCCCCTGCTGGTATATGCAACTGCTCTTGGCCTGCAGTAAAAACTGTTGACTGATAAGATTTTCTGAACTCCCATACCCCTGGTTATAACGACACAGTAAGTTTCACTAGATGAGTTCATACATGAATAAGATCAAGTCTTGATTAACAGTAACAAGGAAAATTATTTATGGAATATCAAGGTTAATATTCTACTAAGGTGCTTCTGGTAACAATTCAGATGAGCTATTCTGTTTGTTAACACTAAGTTTCAAATAGTTAAGTTGGGTTGTTTTTACCTCTGAGCGACACTTTTTTGCACACCATGGGCTAAATGGCCAGGTCACATGGACCCCGAAGGCTCAGAGAAGGTTGGGGGAGGGGACCCACTGGAACAGCTGTTGGGAGACAGATGGTAGCCTCCCGTCAAGGCCGTCCAGCGTGTTCTTTAACGTGCACAGGGTATGGCTCTCCCGCACACGGGGCCACGGCTTAACGTCCCATCCGACGGACGGCGGCCTTTCCAAGCCCATCGGTGTCCCCTACTGACCGTGGGCAGGGCAGGGAGTTTTGCGGAGATAAATCTCAACGCTGACCCAGCTGGGACTCGAACTTGGGAACTACAGATTACGAGTCTGGCGTGCTACCGACTGAGCCACCCCTGCCCCCCAAATAGTTAAGCATTTAGAAATACTGAAATATACATGCTAATATACATTTAAGTATGCTCTTTCAGTTGCTGCATTTCATGGTAATTCAGATATATTTTTCCTGATATACCATATCAGAAAATATCCCAAAAAGCTCAATGACAGAATTTCACATTTTTATTTTAAAAACGGCAGAGTTTAAATTCTTATATTAAAATGTAGCTTCAATCAGGCAATCATAGTTCTAATTCTTACAAATCATGACCACAGTTTATGACAATATGGTGAAAATTTCCAAAAACAAAAATGCATCTGTGTCAACAAGAATTTTTAAATATTCTGAAAACATTTAGTTACAGTACGATAAAATTTGAATATAATCAAAAAAGAAGTACGTCAGAAATTTTAACACCTAAGTCTTGCAGAAGGTGCCTTTATGAACTAAAATAACACTTACCTTTTCATCTGTATGATGTTAAACAATGCTTTGAAGAATGGTGTAGCAGATGGTAGAATATGCAGACCAAATACAGGGGTTTATCAAAATAATGGAAACACGTACTGTTTGTGGAGAACATTTTATTAATAAGCTGTAGACCTACCTTGGGTGTTCAGAACAGATGCAATCGATGTGGAATAGCCTTATACAAGTCATGCACATACGGTAATGGAATGTGGGACCATTCTTCCTGTAAAATATGGCTCAACTGTGCTAGTGATGCTAGAGGTGGAAATTGATCTGACTTTGTACTCCAGATATTCCCACAAATGTTCAATATTATTGAGGTCTGGAGATTGAGGTGGCCAGGGAAGCTGCTGTACTTCATCCTCTGCAAACCACACCTCGGCATGTTTCGCACAATGCATGGGTGCATTATCCACTTGAAACCAGGAACGGTCATTAGGTAATAATGACCACAACACCAAGTGCAGGTGGTCACAGAGAATGGATTCGTACATTGCAGATGTGACATGACCTTGCAGAATAACTAATGGTTCTAAGGAATGCCATGATATGGTACCCCACAGCAAAACTCTGTATCCACCTCCATGCTTCACAGTCGGAATCAAATAGTTGGGGTGGTACATTTCTACAGGTTTTTGCCAGACATACACTCTACCAGTGGTGGGAAACAATGTGTAGCACAATTCATCAGATAAGATGACATATTGATAGTCTTTAGCATCCCCGTTTTTATGTGCTTTGCACCACCTTACACATTTTGTTGCATTGATGTTGGTAATCAGAGGTTTGTGGATTGCAGCATGGCCATAAATACTGGCATGATGAAGTTCCCAATGAACTGTTATGACAGAAACAGGATCATTCTGACTGGTGTTCAACTCTGCTGCTATTTGTGGTGCCGTGGTCTTTGCTTCCATTGTACAATCCGTGCTAATGTGCACTCCCCAGCCCCCTTTTAATTGATAAAGATAAAGATGTGCTGAAATGTTATATTTATCTTTTTGTATAAATAAAAAAAATAAAATACCCTCTCAAGCAGCTGCTTGACACAGAGGTCTGACAGAGGCTGTCAGTTTATATGCCATAGTAGAAGGTCTGAGAGGATGGCAGGACCTCAGCAGAAAAACACACACATCCATGCCTTACCCAGGATTCGAACCCGGTCCCTTAGATCAATAGCCAAGCGTGTTAACCCTCAGCCATGGGACAGATGTTTGATATATTTCCTCATATTACACCTACTATTTCTGTTGTTCTGGTTACTGAAGCTCCTACAAGATGCACACCAATGATTATGTCTTTTTGGAGGTCACTGAGATCCGACATTGTTGACAATTACATCCCAACAGCTGTTTCACCTGCACCTGTGGCACTGCTACATGATAGCTGATATCGTATTTCTCTTCTTTATATACCTCACATCGTGGGTGACATCATCCCTGTGATATGCATATGGTGCATTGCGTGTATTCCAATCACTGTTCCATTATTTTAATAAACCCCTGTAAGTATGAGATGTTTATACTAACTAAATTTCATACAATAATCATGTGAAGATGATGGATAATATATATATATATTGATTGACATCTTCACTTAGATCTATGTGTATCATATTATAACACTTACCTTCTTCAACTTTTCACATTGTGTTTTTGAAAATCCCCATATTGTTTTTCCTTAATTCAATTCACTTAACATATCCCCCACTTTTTTTAATTAGTCTGACACTATTTTTCAGTGGCATGCCCATTTTTAATTTTAAACTGGTCAGCACACAGCATGTAAAATTTTCTGACGTAAATGAGATTCTGATGAATAACCTTCCATATATTGCATTGTATTTGCCTCCTCCTTGATCAATGTGGCCTTCCCAGGGCCAAAAAAAAAGATCTGAGCCATATTTTAATAGTTTATATTTTAAATAAGACCTGCATAATTCATACATTTGGGATGATTAACTCCAAATTCTATGTTAATGTGATATATTATACTTGGACCCTCTCTCACTGTGTTGCACTTTATTAATTTTGCATATTTCTGTTCTACTTTCTCAGAATTTGAATATTTTCAAAATCTTGGTGTACATTTGTTTCAAAGAATGAATCCTCCATCTGGGCCCATGTCCGACCATTAATGTCTTTGTTATCTTTCAGATTATTTAATATTTTTTATCTGTTGAAGTTGGTTTAATTGTGTCACACACACAATTTGGGGGGGGGGGGTCAATTTGTTTTTGATAATTTAAAGTTCTATATATAATTAATTTAAATTTTTTTATTGTTATTTACATATAGCTTGCTCTAATTGCAATTCAATACATACATATAGCTTGCTCTAATTGCAATCATTATTTTGTGTAGTGGAAATAATGGAGTTTCAAAAGATAATTCAGACCATAAATTTATCCAACAGATGAGAAAGTGCACTCATTGCAAGAATTGACGTCAACTATAACATTTTCGCTTCAATGGAAGTTTCGTCGATTATTACATACACTGACTGGGGTAAAAAGAAAAGTAAAATTTACAATACTTATTATTTCTTCTGGTGTAAGACTGAAAAAAATACACAGGAAACAAGAGAAATAATGGCAGTTGAAGCTTTTACAAATAGTTAAATAGTACAGAGCAGAAATATAATGGGAACATATCCTTAAAGAAACTTCATTTGTATTAGTAATAAAGGTATGATAAAACTTCTTTAACTCATCCACTTACCTTACTATCTGAGGGATGTCCTCAGTGTATTGGGTCTTGACTGACTATACCAAAAGGAGAGAAAAAAGGGTTTTCAGGTAAAGTTTTTCAAAGTTATATCATTTATAATGAACATACAAGCATTCTTAAATATGCATAATTGAATTTATGTGAACAGGATATTTTCACTAAACCCTTAGATATGATAATTTGCTGAATGAGGCATGTAATGAGGAAAACAATGGTGTGTTGTGGATTAAAAAAGATGCGATCTTGCATTCTGTTTTTTTGCATTGCCTATTTTATGGTATGTTCCTTAGTTTTTTTATATATATATTGATTGAATTTTTAGTCTTATCTATTCTATCAGGTGTTATCAAGGTAGTAACACAAAGAAGTGTCGAATTATGAATTAACATGCGACAATATAGAATTACTTAGTTTATTCACTTAAATATTATTACAAACATTAGAACAAAACTTTACAATTTAACAATAAGTGAAAAGGAAAAACATAAGCCTAAGCTTTTAAAACAATGTTTCTCAAAACATAAATTTTCGATACATTGATGGCCGCCTGTCATACTGAAAACAAAATGCGACATATTGAGATTCTTTTGTGTAAAAAATCACTAACACAGAGCAGAAACAATATTAACAAATTGCTCTATTTTCTGCATTGCTAATAAACAGTTTTAATAAGATATTTAAACTTATAGTAATCATTAATAGATATCATCTGGAATTTCATCATTCCACTGTCTGGAACCTACAAACCTTGTTGAATGTTGACCAATAATTTTCCTATAAAAAGGGTACTCTAATTTTATATTGTCTGATATCATAGGCATGCATCCGACCTTTATTGAAAAAAAATCATACAATTCGATTTGTTCCACTGCCTTATTTTTTTATTTAAAAAAAAAATACTCCCTCAAGCAGCTGCTTGCCACGAGGTCTGACAGGTGCCTGTCAGTTTATATGCCACAGTAGGTCTGAGAGGATGGCAGGATCTCAGCAGAAAAACGAAACATACATCCATGCCTTAACCGGGACTTGAACCCAGGTCCCTTAGATCAGTAGCATAATGAATATTTCCCAAAGCACATTTATAAACATTGAAGACATTCACAGCATGCCATAAAAAGACATTAAATATTGTACTGAATCTCACTAATTTAATTTTAAAATATATAATATTCTTTTCTGAAGACAAAATATAGCATTTAAGTTATGTGCGCTGGTGTCTCCCCAAACACCAATACCATAATATATATGAGTATACTAAAGCATAATATAAATCAAACATAATTTTATGGCTGACAATATTCTGCAACCTTTTTATGCTGCCAATATTTTTAGAAATTGTAAATTTTTTCAAAAGAGATACTCTCTTGTGGAAGTAAATGGAAGAGGAGGGCTGCCAGATTAGTGTAGTCTACTGATCTGGACAACTATGGCTACTTTTTTTTAATATATACTCTGATGAGGAGTGGTCAACCACACAGGGTCCTGGTGCTGACCACATAAACCTACTGGACTGATAAAAGACTCTGAGCTTGATTATGGATCCTGAATTTACTGCACTGGTGGGCTTCCATAGAGGGAAAATCTTCCGCTGTGTTTTCTGTTTGTTTGTGGTTGACAGCCCCAAGTGAATAGATTCACAGGATATGTTTATCAGCTGGTAGATAATCCTGAGCAGAGGCCATTGCAGGCACCTGAACTCTTTGCTTCTATTGGCATCGTCAAATTCTACATTGGAGGAAGTCTCCAGTGTAGATGGCTTCAACCTTTAGTGATGGGGGAATGGATCTTTCGCCCATGTCTGCGATTAGGGGGGCTGTTTGATATTGTTGGCTTTCCCTCTCTCAATAAACATAGTTTCTTTAAACATTCCACTAACCATTTTCTCTTCATAGGTAGTTGGAATGCGAGGACTCTACACAGAACTTTTAGTCTTGATGTCCTCACACAAAAATTCCACTGTTATAATTTAGATATTCTCAGCCTGCAAGAGACCAAATGGACGGATAAAGGCCAGATTCTTAAAAATAATCTTAAATTTCTCTTCTCAGGGAAGGATGATAATAAGCATCACCAAGCCGTGGGTCTGCTTCTCAGCAGACACGCTAGTGATACTCTTCTAGGATACGAGTGCATTAATGAAAGGTTTTTTACAGCATAATTTCACACAAGCATTAAAGACTTGAATGTTATATGCTGTTATGCCCCCACTGAGGATGCTGATGAGGATGAGAAGGATAGGTTTTACGGACAACTTCATGATATTTTGAATTCTGTCAAGAAAGAAGATATTACCATTGTTCTAGGTGACTTCAATGTCAAAGTTGGTACTGACTCTGACCTTTGGGGAGGGGTGATAGGCTCTTTTGGTAGTGGTAGCTGCAATGGGCAACGTCTCCTACAGGTAAGTAAACTCAATGGTTTCAGAATAGCAAACACTTATTACAAACACCATGACATACATAAGTACACGTGGATTTCACCAGATGGGCTGCATAAGAATATGATATATATTAATTAAGAGCAAATGGGCTAGTTCTGTTAGGAATTCCAGGTCATATAGGGGAGCTGAAATTGGATCTGACTATTACCTTGTTAAAAGTGTCTTGCAACTTAAACTTAAAAAGTGTTGTGCTAAAGTTAAAAAATTTACCTTTAATACTGAAGCTCTGAAAGACCCAGTTATAGCTGAAGCTTACCATGATAGGTTACTTAGTCATTATGACAGTCATGGTTTGCTTACTACCGAAGTTGAGAAAGAATGGGACCATTTTAAACAGGCTTTTTTGGAAACTAACACTACTCTTTTAGGAAAAAAGGGGCAGAGGAGGTAGAATTATTTGAGCAATAAGGCACTTGTGTTTATTTTAGAAAGAAAGAACTGTAGGAATATCCTTAATCAATACCCTACTAGTCCTAATAGAAAGCATTACAGAGAACTTAATAAACGTGTAAAGGATCAGTTAGCTGCTGATAAGAATCTTTGGCTTGATGGCTTGGCTGAAAAAGCCGAGAAAGCAGTTAGTACAACAGCAGAGAGCTGTACCAGATAGTTAATGTTTTGTGTGGTAGAAAATGGACAGGTATACAGGGATTGAAGGATAAACAAGGTTATAGAAGGTGAGGATTCTGTCATGGCTAGGTGGGATGAGCATTTCAGTGATGTTCTAAACAATGTGGTTAGTTCTACTCCCATTGTTTGTAATGATGATAGATGCATTACTGAATTTAATGTTGGCCCTATAACAGTCTGAAGTTTTTTTGGCTATTTCTAAACTTAAACTTCATAAATCCCCAGGGGTAGATGAAATTAGTATGGAAATGCTTAGAGCTGGGAATGTTTCGGTTACCACTTGGATGACTGAAATTCTGAATATCTTTTATGATAAAGGCATGGTTCCTAAGGATTTTACCAGAGCTATTGTTATCCCTATTTTCAAAAAAGGTGATTGCAGTTCTTGTGATAACTATAGGAGTATCAGCCTACTCTCTGTTCCAGGGAAAGTTCTTTGAATGATTGTGCTTAATAGAATTAAGACTCTGGTTGACAGTCAATTGCGTGATGAGCAATGTGGATTCAGAAGTGGTAGGGGATATGTGGATCAGATATTTTCACTTAGGCAGATTCTTGAGAAATGTTTCGAGTTTCAGAAACCTTTGGTTGCTAGCTTTGTTAATTTCAAAAAGGCTTTCAACTCTGTTGATTGTGAGATCGTATGGTATACCAGACAAGTTAGTTAACATAACAAAAGCTCCCTATAATAACAATGAGCCATGTATGACAGTTGGTAAGGCTTGTAGCAATTTGTTTAGCATTACTTCTGGTGTTCGACAAGGGTGCATTTTGTCTCCTTTTCTGTTTAATTTGGTTTTTGATTAGAGATTATGCAACATTCACTGCAAGGGAAAATTTTTGGCCTTAAATGGTCTGGAGATACAAAAATTTCTGATTTAGTTATGTTGATGATTTAGCCATTTTGGCAAATGATGTTGATGGGATGAACGCTTTCATTCAAGCTGTTGATGAGACTGCTAGTAAAGTAGGTTTGGTTATAAACATAGAGAAAACTAATGTGATGAAAATTGGTCAGGCAGGCTGTGATTCAGTTAATCTGAATGGTTGCAATCTTGAGCAGGTGTCACAGTTTAATTATCTTGGGAGCTATGTACCAGATACTGGTGATGTGCAGCATGATATTAACAGACGAATAGAGATTGCTGCCGGGACTTTTAAGAATCTATTGAGTGTGGAGAAATAGGCGTATACATCAAAAGACTAAAATTAGACTGTATAATAGTTTGGTTCTTTCTAGGGTTAGTTATGGTAGTAAAACTTAGACACTTTGTAAACAAGACAACAGGAAACTAGATGCTTTTGATTCTAGATGCTTATGCAGTATCTTGAGCATTAGGTGGTTCAACTTTGTAACTAATGATGAGATTATGCAATGGAGTCAGCAACCTCCTTTAAGCAGCATATTGTGCAGAGAGTATATATATATATCATCCTTCGAAAGATAATTTGGGTTCTGCAACAGCCTGCTTCTCAACTGCCTGGAGATCTACCGACCCTCCAGGGTCAAGGTGGCTTGATCGTTTCTCCCCCGTACTGGGGGAAGTACTAACTTGTTCCACTGAGTTAGAGATATCCTGAGGCTTAGTGTACTGCTCTGCCAAAGGAGTTTACCCCTAAAATGTTCAATGAAGTGATAAAGGAAATATGGAGATGTATGATGAGAAAAAGGGGTTAATTGTTGCTTAGCCCATCAATGTTTAATGTTGAACTACTCCACAAATTTTTATTTAATTCCAAGAGCTTGTAAATATGAATAAAATAAACAAAACCATTTTTCTGTCAGAAAAAGGATCTGTATCACAAATTCACTCACAGCAAAATGAAATTTTTTACAGCTAATTATTTTAACAATACAATGCACACCTATGTGCAATATTTCCCAAAACATCCTATGTTTAGAGTATTTTTATTCAGATTTTACACTGCCAACAACACAAACATGATGCATTAGTTCTCCCCCCCCCCCTCTAGCTTCTCCAGATGATAACTACCTGAATTTTGGTTTTTAAGACACAAAGATGCTACAGACATCAGTGACAATTTGGAGCATTAAATAATACTGACTTCACAAACAATATTTTGTTGAAATTATGTCTGATTTATATTTTTATCAGTGATTAACTTGTACAACATCTAAGAATTAATGACAACACAGCCTAACTTAGTTTCTTGGATAATGGACATATATTTTAACAGATGCATCACAACATTTGCATGCTTGGGTTGCTTTTCCTCTGAGAGGCACTTTTTTGCACACAATGGACTAAATGGTCAGGTCACTGGACAACTGTTAGGAGACAGATGGAAGCCTCCTGTCAAGGCCACCATGGGGTATGGCTCTCCCACACACAAGCCATGGCTTTATGTCTCATCCAGCTGATGACAGTCTTTCCAAGCCCACCAATGTCCCCTACTGACTAAGGGCAGGACAGGGAGTTTGGTGGAGATGTATCTCAATGCTGACCCAGTTGGTTCAAACCTGGAAACTGCAGATCATGAGCCTGGCACGCTAGACTAAGCCACCTCCACCCCACATTTGCATGCAGTGGAATATATTCATAGAATTAAAATTATTTTTACTACAATATTGTCAAATATACAATATGCAGATAAACCTATGAGTGTATTTTTTATGAACGTGCACTGGTTTGCCCTTTTTAATTATTTTGCCAGGAAACATAATGGGAGCTTCCTGTCAAAACCATTTTAACTACAATACTTCACATTAACTCAATGAATAACTACTGGTTAAAAAAAAATGCCATTAGCAGAAGTTGTTTACCACCAACAACTTTACCATGAATGGTCTGATCTCATATATACAATGGGAAGAATTTCTTATCACTTGATTATTCACATATTTACCCTCCTCCCTTTGGGGGGAGAGAGAATGGGAGTAAATATTTTAGTCCGTTTCAAACTTTAATATGACAAATAGCTAATTAATGTCAGCTCTTGCATTCTAAAGATATAGTGGAACAATCATTTTTATATTTCCCACTTTTTTAAAGAGGGAAGAAAGCATTGGAAGTAAAAATTTTTAAATGTCTATGACACTCCCTGCACCACAATTTTTCATTTGACATGTACCATATTAAGTTTTTCCCCTTGTGTTCAAAAGATATGCTGGAACAACTGTCTTGATAAACAAACCAAAAAATGACAAGTGGAAAGCAATAGAAAGATAGATAAAAAGAAACATTCATGCCTTATATCGGGCTTGAACACGCGTTTACTCCACAGCCAAGCACATTACCCACTTATGAAAATCAAAATCTCCTTGAAATGCTAACACATCTATTCTAGTGGTATACTGTGGTAACTACTAAACAGAATTGCCAAAAATGCATGTATCAGCTAATGAAATATCATAACTTTTGTTTGGTTGAGTATAAAGATTTGTTATGCTATCTGATCATCAAATAATAATCATCTTAAAAACTAACACAGCAGTCTTGGAATGACAGTATTCATTTCTCTTTTAAATAACATGTACACTTGAGTCTCTTTTTGTGCGGTAGATATGTTCCACAGAAAACCGCATATAAAAAAGTTGCACAAAAAAAGACATACCTTACTTTGCAAAATTAGGGATACTTTCCATATTTTCTAAAACAGCATAAAACCAAAGCAATGAGTTAAAATAAACTGAAAATCGCATAAAAAAAAGTTTATGAAAATTCAGGAAATTAAGAATGCATAAAAAAAGTGAGGAAAATTGGTTTGAAAATCTGAAAGAAATTGATATAAAACTTAAAATAGGTTTGTTATAAAATTGTATCCATTTAATATTATTGAAAAGTAATAATTCTTTTTACATTTTTTCATCAGAATTATCATCACTATCTGACAATACTCAGCAACACTTTTGAACTGGTGCAAAATCACTTTACAAATTATATTTGCAGTGAGGGGAACAGGTTCTTCTTCCACTTCACTATCGTTTTCTGGTTCTTCGACAATGTCTAAAGTCATATCAATAATATCGTCTTCACTTAAGGCATTATTCACAAGCAATTTGTCGATTTCATTCTTGCTAAAGGTATCAAAACCTTCTCCACCAATTTCATGTGCCAAAGTAATGATTTCAGTTGATAATGTCGATGTTTGATTGGTTTAATTGTTTGTAATGCATCCAGTCCAAGCTGCTTTCCAGCAGGCATTTAAATAAGCAATAGCAAATGCAACATGATTTAAATTGTCAAAAATAGAAAATTTTTTACGTCAGTTACTGTTAATGACTCGTTTTCTAGTTTATCCAATATAAATTAATAAGTGCGCTTAATGTAAAATTTTTTAAAAGTAGCAATTATACCTTGATCTAATGGTTGAATAATGCTTGTTGTATTAGGGGGGAAAAACACATTCATGAAATATGCGAACCGCATAACTTCAAAACTGCATTAAAAAGATACGCATAAAAAGAGACTCAAGTGTATTTGAAATTACCAGGTTTAACAGAATTTATAAGGCTAAATAAAATCTCTTTATTACTAATATTACTAGCTACAATTACTTATGCTTTTACCCTGGTTAAGTGGTTAGTGAAGCTGCCACTTTGCATGGTGGCAAACCCTTTAAATCTGCTACATCTAGTTCAATAATGTTGCGAATACAATCATTATTGGTATTCACAGTATTGCTGAGTTTATATCAAAAAAAAAATCGAGACCATTAAACGAAAATCTGATCCAAGTACAAACCACACCTTTTGAGGGGTAGAGATTAGCTCAGTCAGCATTGCAGCAGACTTGTAATCTGGTATTTCCTGGTTCAAGTCCCAGTTGTGCTTAAATTGAGAATTTTCTCTACTAACCCTCAATCTGCCCTTGGTGAAGAATGGGCAACTCTTGGGCTAGGAAAAGTTGCTATTCATCAGATGGGATGTTAAGCCACACCCTTTTTATATTAAACAACACACTGCATGGACTTCACAAGAGGCTTTCATGTGTCTCCTAACAGCCATTCGGTGGATTCCTTCTCAGCTTTTTCTGAGTTCTTGTTACCTGCTATTTAACTCATTGTGTTCACATAAGTGTTGCTCAGAATACTGAGGAATTTCTTCAGCTATTGAGGTTTAACAGAATTTATAAGGCTAAACAAAATATCTTGATTACTAATCATATTACTAGCTACAATTATTTATGCTTTTATCCTGGTTAAATGGTTAGTGAACCTACTACTATACCAGATTCAATTCAGCCAATAGGCTTATCTTCATTTATGTATTTGAATATTAAGAAACTAGGACATGAAGCTTCAAAGATATCTCTATTCATTTAATTGAGAAGTTCTGCTTCCTTCAAGTATCTCATATTTTTTTTAATCTGGTAGTTTTATGACTAACTTCATCTGTAAATTGAAAAAAAAAAGTCTGTAGGCCAAAAATGTGAAAAGGAATTTTGAGAAGAAACTAAAGAGCAATTGTACTTTGCAATAAAAAAAAAGTATTGCACAGCATATAACTCTCCCACACACGAGGCCATGGCTCCAAGCCCATCAGTGTCCCCTACTGACTGTAGGCAGGGAGGGAGTTTTGCAAAGATAAATCAGATGAAGGCCCAGGTAGGACCCTAACCTGGGAGGTGCAGATTATGAGCCTGGCGCATTACCAAATGAGCCACCCCCAACCCCCTGCAATTGTAGCTCTGTGTAATATTTCCAAATTATTTTTACATGCTAACACATTTTCTGCACTTAGTCATATATTACATATTGTATACTACAGGAATGAACATATTAAACTATACCATAAAAATGTAAAATATAGATAATAAATTATTTTTATAACAAAATTGGCAACAAAAAAAACTTTATACAGTTTCCGAAACATAATCACTGTAGGTACATTATGTTCAACAAATGTTGAACATTATTTACCTATAGTTCACCTATTATTAGGTCATACTGCTTTCAGCTTTTCATTTATATCTGAGAGGTAACAGTAGTGAAGTATTTGATTGGTGATAAATGATGTGCACAGTGACCTGTATAAGAGACATGATTCAATCATTGTCAAAGGATAACTGCTGGAAGTTTTAGCAAGGGCTGAAAAAACCAAATTTTTATTTCCTAAAAATACCTGTGTATGAGGAAACGACATAGGTGCTTGCAGAATTTGGCCAAGTATGTGTGAATGTGGAAAGTTGAGGGTGGTGTGGGATAGAGTAATAAATAGCTAACGAATTTTGTCTTGAGCGGAATCAAATGTGAATTTTGCAATTTCCAACTTATATTTTTATATATATAGGTAACAAAAAAAAAATGTGTCAAAATCTTAATTTTACGGAGAATGTCCCCTTTCCGTCTTTCTACGTCCATGGTAAATGGGTATTTATCTCTATCAATATCAGCAATGCATATATTTGCAGAAAATTATTGATTATTAGAGTGCTTAAATCTTATGTGGTAAAAAAATTTAGCTTTTCTAAACACCAAATAAAATAGAAATGCTACATGATAGATCTACATAAGCCATTTATAGTCCTTTGTTAGCACTAATTCAACATAAGTGGATGTACATGTAAAGTGCAAAAGCATAAAAAACAGTCCTACCTTATTTTAGCACTTGATATCATTTTAATCAAAGCTAAATTTCCGATATTTAAAAAAAAATTAAATAGTAATTTATATGCATATTGACCTAAAAAAAATATAACAGACGCCCAAGGTGGTCACCATTTCAACGGTTACAGTTTAGAACTTGATAGCTAGCTATAGGAGCAGGATTTCCTTAACCTTTCAAAAAAATACTTCCTTTCTTTAAATAGAAATTAAGCATTAACATAGCGGCCACATTTTTAAAAATTTAAGTATATCAGCGGAATTAAATGATGCATTTAAAATATTCCATGAAAAGTTTGGATGCATTTTTTCGTTATATCGTTTAGACCTATATTTATCGTTTCTCTTCAAGTGTGCACCATTGAGGTCCATCACGGACATCTGTCGAGTTAGGTATTTATTGAGTTCATATGACAAAAATAATACTTTTATTGAAATATAACAGCGTGTTTATGATCAAACTAAATAATGCGTTAAAGGTTATAAATTGATGTACTCTCCGAAACGTAAAATATTTCGTTGCAGAGAAGAGTGAAACTTTTGAAATCTATAGATGGAAAAAACCCACCAACGATTGGTATACGGCGCAGATTAAGGAGGAATAAACCGTATTTAATCTGTGTTATAGACATTCCCTCACATTTTCTATTCCATTATTGCATAAATTTTGTAGTACTGATCTCAAATAAATAATATGAAATTTATTTGCTTTAATCTTTTAAATTCTCTTATCAATCAATTTTTCTCTTTCATCTGAAAAACATCATCCTGATAAAAAATTTTTGAGTCCTTATTCTTTCATTCTTGTTTCTTTCAATGTGTTCCATAGATATTCCCGAGTAGTGCCGTGCTGGTAAATATTTAACAACCGGCTCGCAAAAAAAAAATACCAAAAATATATGTGATATATTTATTGTAAATTTTACTGATTTACAACAATTTGAAATACAGAAATTTCAAACAATAATAAAATATTTATTTTTTTATTGTAGTTTTCAAATAGTCAATTGATTCTCACCGAATGTTTTCAGTGACTTTTGCCGAACTGTAGCCAATTTATGGTTGCTATTCAACCCTGATTTCACAAACGGAGTTGCATCCCAATCCGCTAACTCTTTTCCTAATAAATTTATCGTCATTAAATCCGATATGTGATCTACTGTTAAACTATTTCTTATCCTCGTACAAATTATATTCATGAAGTTAAACATCTTTCAGCTTCAGCACTATTGATTGCAATAGTGCTAACTATATTTTTAGCTTTCTGAATACTTGCAGGGATTGAAATAATTTTTGATTCTACATTATTATCTATAAAATCCCGAAAATCGTTCAATCAATTTCATATTTTAAAATTTGATTTAAATGGCAGAAATAAGGCCAAATAGATGGTTCTAATAAATCGAAATAATTTAAAATATTTTCATTACTTCTGTCTTTTAAAAGACGTAAATTCACTTGTTGAATTATATTTTCTAGTAACGTATTCCTAAGAAGAACAATGAATCTCTTATTTTAATTAAATGGAATATCTTTAAACTTATCTGATTTAATCAAATATTCAACTGCACGTTCAAGTATCCTAGGACCAACCTGTAAATTTTCCAAAGCTCTCATTGTGCGTTTGATTAATTTTTGCGCTTTTTGAATGTTAGCTGATCTTGAGTGAAATGCAGTTGAAAGTAATGAAAACTCTTCAACAATGTCTATCATTAAAGCAAGGTCTTGCAAAATATTAATGTTAGCTAATACCTTTGTCAGACCAGAATAACTTGAAAAATGTATATATAACGCAGGACATGTGCTCCATACAGCAGTAAAAAAAATAAATAAATACCTCCTCAAGCAGCTGCTTGCCACAGAGGTCTGACAGGAGCCTGTCAGTTTATATGCCATAGTAGAAGATCTGAGAGGATGGCAGGACCTCAGCAGAGAAACGACACAAACAGCCATGCCTTACCCGGGGCTCGAACCCAGGTCCCTTAGATCAGTAGCCAAGCGCGCTAACCACTCGGCCATGGGTAGCATCTCGCAAACCTACGTAGTAGGTGGTTCCAGTACTCCACCAATTTTAATAATTTCAATCTGAGGTTCTTCAGCTAAAGTTTCTAGCTAGGTGGTGATAAATTTATATTGATGCTGAGAAGTGAAAAGATAGACATCTATCTACCTTTATAACAAATGTTGGAAGTGATTTCCTGCAACCTGAATGCAGTTTCGTGACATTTGCAGCCACCTTTAGCGCGCTTGGCTATTGATCTAAGAGACCTGGGTTCAAGCCCCGGTAAGGCATGGCTGTTTGTGTCATTTTTCTGCTGAGGGTCTGCCATCCTCTCAGACCTTCTACTATGGCATATAAACTAACAGGCTCCTGTCAGACCTCTGTGGCAAGCAGCTGCTTGAGGGGGTATTTTTTTTTATTTTTTCGTAATGTTTGTTTTATGTTTAAAATCTCTCTCAATGTTAGCCTTCAAGTGTATGAGGATGGTTTTGAAATACTACACATTGGAGATATACCCAAAGGAAATAATCTGGAAGAGTAAGTTTTGTGGATCTTGTGGGCCACAAATTTTTTGAAATCAAATGATCACCAAAAAATTCCTGCAACATGACTATTGTGTCATTTGCAGTATGGGTGGTCGCGCCATCTTGTTGAAACCAACAGTCTCGGTCATTCACATCCAATACTGTAATAAACTGTTGGATGAGATCACGATAAACTTCACCAGTTACAGTTGTCAAAAAATCAAGGCACTATCACACGATAACCGGAAATTGCACACCAATTTTCCGTGTATGTAATGGTCATTTGTGAAAAGTGTGAGGATTTTCACTGCTCCATATTCGACTGTTCACATACCCATCCAAGTACAACCGAAACCAAGCCTCGTCACTGAAATAAACACGGTCGAACACCTCATTTCCATTTTCGTCAACAAAAGAACGAAACCAATGACAGTACTGTAAACGTTTATCATGGTCTTGTTCTTTCAGTTCATGAACGACACCAATGCGGTAGACATGAAATTTTAAATTCTTTGTAGTTTTTTAGTCTTTATCTTTACCAGTGTCACGAAATTTATCAATCAAACGAGATATTGTCGACTTGTTGGGAACTGCAAACTAAGGAAACTTTAACTCAAACTGCTCTCTCACACGTTTGTAAGATTTGTACGCACAATAAGTCTCAACAATAAATACACGTTCATTTCCGGGAAACCTCATAGCTGACACAGCACAAAGGAATGAATGCTTGAGTGAGACTAGCACGTAACACTGTCGTTTCAACTGCTAAAGGCTCGGTGTGTTAATCTTGAGTACAGTAATGCCAACTAATATTATGGCATGATATGCACATGCGCTTATATTCTACCCTCTTATATTTAGGGTTGTGTCCTTTTTGAAACACCTTGTATATATTTAATATATACCTAATCAATTTATATATAATAAAAATAAATACAAAAATAAAAGTACACGAAATTCATTGCTTTATTAAAAAAACTAGTAATATATTGTGTTCTTCTACACCTTTGAATGGTCACTATTTGAAGGACAGTGTTTTAATGCCCTCACATCCAGATGTCGGGTTGGTTGTTAGCCAAGTCCAATGGCACTTCTTTCCAACGTTTCACCTGGAATCCACTGGTTCTCTGCAGTGAAATGCTCAATGAGCTGTAGAGTCATAGTGTGAACCTCATCAGTCATGCTTCCTTCCCCCTGCACTACCCCCACCATATTAGTAAATTATATGGTGGCTTCTCCTTTTGTGAGAATTACAGCTCTCCAAATATAAATGAATTCCATTATCAGCACACATCAGCTTGTTTTTGCCTTAGATAATCCCTACAGAGGTTGCCATGTAGGGAAGCACAAAGGGTGCTAAAATAAGCACAGCCCCAGCTGGATTTTTTCAAGTCGCCATATACAAGCTTATTGCCCAAATGCCGCTAGCCATTGTGGATTGAACTGCATGCCACTCTACAGTTTATAGACATTGTTAATTTATCAACAGGCTCGCAAAATTCTTGAATTTAACAACCAGGTCACGTGATCCAGGTTGGCAAGGTACCGAGGAACACATCCTTTTTCGAAATTTACAAGTCACATGCATTTCTCTGTTCTTTCCTAGTCTTCTCTATTGTCAATTATGGGTTGGGTTGTTTTACCTCTGAGCGGCACTTTTTTGCACACCATGGGCTAAATGGCCAGGTCACATGGACCCCGAATGCTCAGAGAAGGTTGGGGGAGGGGACCCACTGGAACAGCTGTTGGGAGACAGATGGTAGCCTTCCGTCAAGGCCATCCAGCGTGTTCTTTAACGTGCACAAGGTATGTCTCTCCCGTACACAGGGCTACGGCTTAACATCCCATCCGACGGACAGCGGCCTTTCCAAGCCCATCGGTGTCCCCTACTGACTGTGGGCAAGCGAGGAATTTTGCGGAGATAAATCTCAACACTGACCCAGCTGGGACTCGAACCTGGGAACTACAGATTACGAGCCTGGCGCGCTACCGACTGAGCCACCCCCGCCCCTGTCAATTATGAAATATTATCTGCACAGAATTGTCCATTCGTAAACCCTCTCTATTCCTCCCCTCTATCATACTGCTTCTGTATCGTACCTCTGATTTAAGAATTTCAAGCATATCAAACAAATTAAAGGTGAATTTACCTTAAAAAATATTATTCCTTGTAACATTCTAAATGATCTCTAAAAGGATCCATAAGCCACTATCAATTTTTAGAAAATAAAATTTCCCCATTCATTTTTTTAGAAAATAAAATTTTTTTAGTATATATTAAATATATACAAGGTGTTTCAAAAAGGACACCCATGCACAAAATGCATGAAAACTTCAGAGACTGCTGACAAAATAATTTTAAGAAAAAAAAAAAAGTCGTTGAACATGTAGAAGAGTGCTTCTCGAATTCGCTCCAAGGCAGACTCCTTTGTCTTCTATACTCCTTAAAACGAACAAGGTTAGAGTACCACAAGTGAAAAGAATGGGTTACTAAATTAGGTCTCATAAGCGAGATCTACATATCACACCTGTATAATAATATCTATATATATAAATATGTGCCCAATCGCCAAAAACCACTTGTCTGCCCATATATATATACTTTTTCCGCTAGCATGCGCTGACAATGTGGAAGAAGTTTGGCCATATTACTTTCAAAGGAATCCCAGTTGGGTTCTTTTACCCATGAACGGCACTTTTTTTACATACAATGTGCTAAATGTGCAATTCACAAGGACCCTAAGGGATCAGAAAGGGTTGCGGGAAGGGGATCAACTGGGTAAGCAGACGAGAGGTAGACTCTTGTTAAAGCTATCTAACAAGTTTTTTAACATGCACAGGATATGTCCAACAGTGTCCCCTTTTTCACTGAGGGCAGAATGGTAATTAGCAAAGAAAATTCTGAATATAGGTATTTCAACTTGTGGAGCTCCGACCTGGGATTCTAGGATGGTGCGCTACCGATTAAGTCAACCCCTCCCTCATTATTACTAACATTTCACTGTCAGTTATAAATCTGAGGGCATATACAGTTGAAATTGGAAATCCATTTAGTAATAAATTTACACTTTTCTGTATACTCGACAGCACTTTAGGTCAAATGATTCTGTGCTTTAAGGTAGCCTGGTTTTATATAAAGGAATTCTATAATCAGCGATATCTTGTATTACATAATTAAAATTGTTTTAGCAGCACTCCCGTTCCCTATTTAACTGGTTTTTTTTTGTCACGCATAAAACGACGAGAAGGATGAAAATTTTTGACTATCAGTTTAAACACAATCAAAAAAAATATCCAAATCCAGTAGAGAAAAAATACATTTCTTATATTCACTATTCGCACCGTTATCTTCTGTGCATAATGTAAACCAAGGATGGCCACCTGTGTCACGCGCAGCCCTCGTCAGTAAGTGGCACGCCTTAATTTTTTCCCCTTCCTAATTCACCTTGGGTGGATCGCAATATCTTCTGGATCCCGCCCTGGATATTGTAGGAAAAAAAAAAAGCTGGCCATCCCTGATGTAAACACTGCTGCAAAAATGTTTGGTAGTACTACAATCAGCAGGGGGGGGGGGGGAGAGACTAAAACGCTGTCAGAAAAACGAAGCAAATGAACAAAATAATTTCTTTTGATGAACAAGTCTGCAGTTATTTTTAGTCAGCTATGGTTAAGAGCAACTGTGGGTCTAAACATCACTCCTCTTAACTTATTCAAACCAGCTCCCACTACAAAATATGAAATTGTTAGGCTTGTTCACGAGAAGAAATATTTTTCGTTCATTCGTTTTTCTGACCATGTTTCACTCCAACGCTATTTGGCGGTACGTCAACTTTTTTCGTAATATTTACAAGGGTAGCCAGCCTTTTCTGCAAGGTGTCATATATGTCGTATTCCCCCTTTTCTCTTTAGTTTGATGATTGTGAAGAGTTTTCGAAAGAGTAGTCATTGACGTTTCAAATATTTGAAATATTTAACCTACTAAGCCGTTGATTCAGTCATGTTGACAAATGATGTAAATAATAGCTGCACAATTTTAGCATTCAATTTTAAATTTCACTGACCATGTGGTACATCAAATGTTGCCTGGATGTGTCTTTGGTTGTATCTGCAAAGCACATATTTTAAATAATCAATGATTCGATCATGGTCATCAAAGACAGGGATAAGGCATTATCTATGCTCTCTAATCCAGCCTGTTGGTAACTGGCAATAGCATTAAATCAGAGAGTATAAAGAATTAGAATTTATCTGAAGGGTTCAGAAGTGATGAGCTGCATAGATACTTTTGTTTTTCATTTTGGAAGTCCTAGACGTTTTGTTTTGAAAATAAGTGGTTATTTCAAAGGTTTTTTGATCTTTTGAACAATTTGTGGTTAATCACAAAGCTTTATGGAGAAACCCTCCAGTTAAAAATTTAATTTTATTAGAGTCGTCTGGTTAAGTGGATTGTGTACAAATTGGTAAAGACTGCAATGACTATAGTAGTCTTTACCAATTTGCTAGTATTACAAAACAAATTTGATTTTTGTCACTTTTTCTCTTTAGTTTGTGATTGTGAGGGTTGTTTTATCTCTGAGTGGCACTTTTTTTCATACAATGGGCTAAATGGCCAGGTCACAAGGACCTTGAGGGTTCAGAAAAGGTTGAAGGGAGGGGATCCATTTGACAGCTGTTAGGTGACAGATGGTAGACTCCCATTAAGCCATCCAACGTGAACATGGTATGGATGATTGTGAGGAAAACTTGGGGTGGAGTCTTTGATGGTCTAAATATTTGAAAATATAGAACTTAGATTAAACCAATGATTTAATCCTGTTGGGAAATCATGTTCATAAAATGAGTCCTTTCATCACTACAGCTGCTGGTGGTGTTGGTGGGGTGTGTTTGATGATACAGGTAAAACTCAAAAGATGAAAACTGGCCAGGTAGGGTGTACGTTAATTATTTCAAATGCTTGTTTTCTTGAGTTAATTTCCCAGTTTACTCATTTTAGGGATGGTTTGTTGCTGACAATACTGACAATATGCAACAAGAGGTATGTATGAGAATAAGACTGATATTGAAACTTTTAGAATCTGTGGAGTGGAAAAATAGGCACATACACCAAACACTAAAATTATGTCACAAAATAGTTTGATCCTCTCTTAAGGTTTGCTATGGTAGTGCAAATTGCACTATTGCAAGTAACAGAAATCTCTATGCTTTCAATTTCAGTTGTTTGTGCAGAATCTTGGACATTAAAAAAAAAAAACCCTCAAGCAGCTGTTTGCCACAGAGGTCTGAGAGGAGTCTGTCAGTTTATTACACAATAGTAGGATGTGGTCTGTAAGGATGGTAGGGCCTCAGCAGAGAAACAACACAAACTTCCATGCCTTACCTGGGGCTCGAATCCAGGTCCCTTTGATCAGTAGCCAAGCCTGCTAACCACTCAGCCATTGGACGACTTTTTTGGACATTTTGAGATTAAACAATCAAGCCATCAGCTAATTTTATGTAGCATCTTATAAGGCAAAGATTGCTATTGATGTTTTCCACATGTAGAACTGTAGATTAGGTGACTAGAGTTATGAACATTTTCCTTAAATGCTCAAACTCTGTTGGGTGAACAATGTCAAACAGTACCTTATTTCAACTGACCTGAATTGATAAAATGGAGTAGCTGTTGCTCAGGATACATACATTTAAAGAAATGAATAAGTGTGGTTAGATCTCTGTAGCTGCTAGGATATTATTTATTTATAATGAACCAAGCTAGGAGCCTGACATGCTATAAGAATTTTCCAATATCCACTGCAGTTTGTTAAATGACTTTAGGTTTCACTTTTACAGATTTCACTTTAAAAGAGATGTAGGAGGGTAAAAAAAAACAATAAAAAGAAAAATGTGGTTAAATTTCTGAAAATAGTATTGTAGCAACATAATATAAAGTGAACGGAAGGAATTTTTTCTTTATTAAAAAAGTTCACAGTTCTATTAACAATTTTAACTGGAGGGCTGTTAAATACTGGAATATGCAATATTTCCCATGTTTCATTTTACTTAAAATTCAACTCATCACTAATAGCAGTCAAGATTAATGACTATAAACCAATGTCATCAACTAAAGTGTTGACAGAGTCATACTGGGTAAATAAGATCAAAATCTTTAATATATACAAATAGATGTTTATGTTTTACATAATCTGTTGTGATTCAGCAAACAGAGCAATTACTATGGTAAAAGTTCTCTGTGCCATTGCATTTCATCATAAAATGTTTGGATTATTTATGCATTATTTTACATAAATATTCTGAAGTTTCTAGCAAAGACAAAACCATACAAACAAGAGACAGAAGTCACTAAAGGCACAAGATCTCTGTACCATAATTCTTCACTGCAAAATTACTGGACCCAGTGGATCCATTAACTATTTCCTAAAAGTCCAAGACATCACGATCTTCATTATGTAGTAACTAATGAGATAATCTCGATGGTTCAATATCCACTAATAAATCAGCACTTTGATGTCGATTCTAATTTTAGAGGAAATATTGTCTTGAGCCGGGTGGGATATGAACCCACGACTCCTGATAACATGTCAGGTGCTCTGGACCACTGAGCTACCAGCCGTCGATCAAAATTTCCTCTAATTAATGCTATGAACATTCCTTTTATGTCACACACTATATGCACTATTCAGGCAATTTTAGCCCAAGTGGCTTTCTATTTGCCATATAGATGGAAAGCATGTCTTACAAGTATGCCAATGATGATAAATAATGAGATAAACTCGTTGGTTCAATATCCAATAATAAATCAGCACTTTGATATCGATTCTAATTTTAGAGGAAAAATTGTCTTGAGTTGGGTGGGATATGAACCCCTGATAACATGTCAGGTGCTCTGGACAACTGAGCTACTGGCCCCAGAAATTGTGTGGATTTAAGTCCAGTGATGAGGCCATGTAAGGGAGCAGTCTGGGAATTGATGATTTAGACAATCTCTCACTTGCAGCAAAGGGAAATATGTCATCTTGTCAAAACCCAATTTTGATTATTATTATTACATTTTGATGATGATTGAATCATCTTGATATCATCATTTTTCCTTCTGGATTTCACTTCAGTATCATGTCATTTGCTTTCTTTTTATCTGGCAAATAGAATAGTTATACAGATTTGAAGTTGTAAAACTATTTTATAATTACTCTGTATTTCAAGCTATTTCTTTCTTTCACCCACTTCTAGTTTGGTATCTATATATCAATATGTGACTGAGGAGTAAATTTTTAAACATTGTATGCTTAAAAAATGTCACAAACCACCTTATGAGCTTCTGCATTTCAACAGATTTACAAGGTTCCAACTAATGAACGTTGGTAAAATTTACTGAAATTTTATCATGAATACCAAAAGTGTGTGCTTAAAATGCCTTGTGGCTGCACAATTTTTCCCTTTTTGATTGCAGAATGCAAAAAATCTTCTAACCTTGACAAAGGGCCCCCGGATCCTATTGGAGTTACTTTCTTAATTTTTGGAAAGTAGTCTTTACATAATGCATGCAACAGTTTCTGGAACTGTTTCCCATAAGTCTTTTGAAGAGAATGCCCTGCAACATCAAGGAAATCAAACAGAAGAGTTGCTGTAATATCAGGTCGTGGTTCCATATTTAGCACTCTCGTTAGCCACTTCCATCCTTGTTCAATTGCATGAGGATGAGGTGGTTTACAACTTGGAGGAAGAGATGACTGAATAATAGCAGCATACAGACGCATAATACCACTCATTCGTTTTAGAAACTTATCTTGCTTCTCAATGATCTTATCATCATATATATATCCAAGAGCTCTGAAAAAGATGATAAATAATTTTTATAATTATTATATAACAGTTGAGAGTTAAAATAGCAAAGTTACTAAGTGTTAAAATGATTAAAAGAAGCTAAAATATAAAAAAGGAATTTTTCGGTTTATTTTAAATAAATGAAGAGGAAAAATTATCATTAGTCAGGTGGAATCTAAACCCACGGTCTCCTGATAACATGTCAGGTACTCTGACCACTGAGCTACTGGCAGCCAAAAAATCACCCTCTATTCATTGGAAATGTAGCTGATTATAATTGAAGACTGGTCTGGAAGGCACTTTCCAGTTTAGTGCATATGACCAGCCCACACCAAAAATAAAGTGGCATGGTATCTTTCTTTTATGCCAACATACCTTTTATGAAGCTTAAGGATTCATGTTGAAATGATAGGACCTCCTGCTGATAATAATAGAATGATCTGCTGATAACATGTCAGATGGTCTGACCACTGAGCTATCAGCCACCCAACACACCAATGGGCTTGGAAAGGCTGCCGTCCATCAGATGGGACGTTAAGCCATGGCCCCATGTGTGGGAGCGCCATACCCTGTGCATGTTAAAGAACACGCTGGATAGTCTTGATGGGAGGCTATCATCTATCTCCCAACAGCTGTTCCAGTGGGTCCCCTCACCCAACGTTCTCTGAGCCTTTGGGGTCCATGTGACCTGACCAATATATCCCATGGTGTGCAAAAAAGCACTGCTCAGAGGTAAAACAACCCAATCGGCCACCCAACAGTCATCCTCCGTTAGTGGTTTTAAGCATTGCACCATAGAGTAGTCATTGAAAATGTATGTGACTATAATAGTATCTGACTAACAGAGGAGGACTCTTATGTGGCCAATAGCTCAGTGGTCAGAGCGCCTGACTTGTTTATCAGGAGGTTGTGGGTTCAGATCCCACCTGGCTATGACAATTTTTCCTCTATATTTATTCAACTTATCACCAACAGGTGCATACCGGTGATTTCCTATTATTTCACATTTCAAATACGTTACTTTGAATAATGACTGGATAACTTTGGAATGTTGAATCCTAAAACATTAGTAAAAACAATATGAAACAGAATATTCATTAAAAGATTTTTCCCTGAAAAATTCTGAAGTACAATTTCTTTGCTGCAAAAGCATAAAATTAAGTTAAAAAAAAAGAACTTTAATGACACAGAAGACTAAGTTTAATTTTTATTACATAAATTAAATATTGTCTATTGGTTAAATATACAAATAAAAAAGATTAGGGAACACCAACATATTATGTCAGATGAACCCATTTCATTTCTTTACAATTTTGAAATCTAAATTCAAACAATTAAAAAAAATCTACATTCTTATATGCATCCTGAAAAGCACAAAGCAAAAATAAAGCATAATGTCAATGATGAAATCACTTACTAGATTCATAATAACTTCAAAGGAAATTCTTCTTTTTAGGAAGCATTTAAAAAAGTCTTTTTAATATATATATATTTTTGTGGTAATTTTGTAGGGGACTTCACTAAACACAATATCTTTACAGGAGAAAATTCTCATACAGAGAAACTGCATAGTAAATATTGATCTTAATGGCCTATGCTTTTGCAGCACTCAAATCATCTCTAGTTTCAACAAAAACATTTGTTAACAATAGCTTCAAGTTCTGCAGCTTCAGAATTTGGTGAGCAGGAACTATTACTGATTCTTTCCTCAACAAAAGTCACAAAACTCCTTCATATCCTACACACCCACTATGCTATTCTTAAGAATAATGTTGAAATTTGTGAAAATGTTGATCGAATGATGCCTTGTCCTAGGTACCAATCATTTTTCTAGTATAATAGAGAATAAAGTTTCTGCAATGTTTGTTGTAAACAGTGCAGGTACTACTCCCCAATGTGGAAGCAAATTACAGTCAGCTGCAAACTGGAATGATTGAGCCCTTGGGCTGTAATTAGTGAGGCAGGCCAGAGAATATGTTCTGCAAATAATCAAATCCAAGAAATGCAAACCGATCATTGGCAAGATTGAACTATATTTACACATTCATAAGTTTTAAGAAAAAGCTTTTCTGGAGTAGAGAAGGTGACATTATTTACAACACACATTAAATTAACTAAATGTTCCATTTACTGCCAAGATGAATTTTTTGTATTTGTTAATTTCTTAAGAGTTTCTCAAACTATTTATCAAAAAATAAAAACTAACCTGTAATAATCTTCTGCTGACTGCCCTTCTTGCCTGGGAACATAGTAAGGAATCAAGTAAGGACATTTGGAATAAAAATGGGCCATAAGAAGCTGTCCAATATCAGGGAAACTTGACCACAAACCAACAATTACGGCAGCAATTGTAAATGCTGACTCATAATTTGATGCCACTTGACTTTCACCTTGCATCTGTAAATAAGGGATTTCTGTTACTATTTCGATTCCATTTCTTTGAACTTGGATTAGTAAAATGTTCAATGATGAAATTTATTATCAAAAACACTTTTCAATATTTGTATAAGAATTATATCAAACAAATGTCACATATTTGTAACTAGAGATGCTATTTCTTTTTTTTTTTTTATTACCGAGGCCTTAAATTTTCCATATTAGAGTAAATAATGACAATATAGAAAGAACGTTTCCAGTAATGATCATATAGCAATTGAAGAGTTAAATCACCAAATTATTAGGTGCTAAAATAATTCAAATGAAGCTAAAACAAATAAATAAATTTTTCATAACAACATTATTTTAAGTTTGAAATGCACTTAAAACAAGAAAAATTCATTTCTTGAAACAAATCATTCCCAAGGAAACCTATTCACAGCTATGCAAAATTAAAAGCAAAATTACAAAGGTATTAGGTCCTTTTTATTTGCCAAAGATATTAAGTGACTTTTACTTGTGAAAGGCATTAAGTGCCTGAAATGGTGAATTGCATTTTAAGAAAATAACGTTTATGTGTAAAATAGTTTATGTATTTATTTTTTAAGGTAGTCAATAATTGTTGATAAGTCTTTTTCTTTTCCCAGTGGTAATTTATTGGCTGGAGGAATAGCTTTCAATTTTGGTTCCTTGATGTGTAGACAGTTTTCTCATTCAATACTTGATAATTTTCCAATCTTTCATTTAAATTTCTTTCATCAAAAAATCTAGCTGAACTGCTTTTATTTTATAACTTTCAGTGGAGAAAACAAAATCAGTGAGCATTTCTACATTTCATGGAAAATGACTGAAGAAATGGGCACTTTAACATGTCTGAGAGATACTAAACAGCAATACATTTTCGGAGTTATACTGTCAGAACAAAATAGGTTTGCCAAGTTGTTGTTTTAGGCCTGAGTAGCACTTCTGTTGTGCAAACAATGGGCTAAACAGTAAGGTCACAAGGCTCCAAGAGTTTATAGCTGGGTATGGGAAGGGGATCTACTGTACAGCTATTAGGAGATATATGGAAAATTCCCATCAAGTCCATCCACTGTGATAATAGAGTAGGCATTAAGAACATTTGTACAGTTATTGGTGAGGGCACTCAGCATTACTCTATAAGGATTTTTTGTTTTCACTTAGAACCTTTGGTATTTCTGTTATTTAATTAGAAAGCTATATAAATTATATTAGTTGGATGAACCCAAATCCAAAACTTCCTGGTTAAATGACATCTTAGCTATTGAACTAAGCTAATCAACTCTCTGGCACAATTTAGGCTGCAAAAATTTCAAGTGTAGTCAACATAGACATCTCACTCATATTCATTCATCATTGCAATGAGAGGAAGTAGCAATATAAGTGTTAAACATGTAGAAAATTTCTTATGTACAAAAAAAGTATATATTTTACTTAACAAAAGAAATGGTCCAAGTGAGATTTGATCTCCGAACCTTGGAGATATGGATTTGAGTATACTTGGGCTAATACAAATATTCGTTCTTTTATTCAGTTATTAATAATTAAAAATATGCACCATTTAGCCATTAATAAGAGAATGCCTAGAAAACAATGAACCACTCTAAGCATTTATACTGACATTGAAAAAGTTTAAGTTCCTATGAATAATGTCTAGTATGTTGTTTTCTTAAGTAATTTTTTAATATATTTGCAATAGCCTATAACATGAAGAATTAAAAATTGGTTTATTGGCATGCATATTTATATACATTCTTTACAACAGGAAATTGCTTTTCTCCTACCAAGTTTGGAATCAGTAATTATTGCAATGATTTGGCCCAAGCAAACCTAGGACCAGGCTTGAAAATATGAAACCAAACTTATCTTTAATATACTAGCACCTAAGACACTATGCATTGAATAAGTATGCATGTAGCAAAAATCAGTTTAAGCCAGTAAAAATTATATTCAGCAGTCAGATCATTAAAAAGCCCATAATAAAGCAAAATATTTTGAAAAAGTATGTAAAGTATAGCAGTAAGAAATTATACTCATGATTACAGCTAATTAATATATTGCAGTTTTTCTAAGATATTTATTTTTACTCTATATTTTTTTATATCAAAAGTGATAATTTTCAAATATTTGCTGATTACTATTTCTCTATTATATTGACAGACTTCTAAAGACTTCTGTGGCAAATAGCTGTTAGAGAATTATTTTTAATTTTTATAACAAAATATTTTAAGAAAAATTCTGACTGAAACATACCACTAGTTTTCTAGCTAGAAGATTTTTGCAGAAGTTTATGGCCAATGGATGTTCTTTACATGAAATACGCTTTCCACCAACTTCTACAATTTGCCCAAGTAGAAGAGCTGAAAGACGATCAAGTTTATCTTTGAGATGAGAACCAGAGACAGAAGAAATTGCATTAATTGGAGTATTTATTGCTTTCTGGAGTTCAAACCTGTACTTCTTATACTGTAAGAACAAAACACACACACATATATATATTTACATTAAGCAGACACTGGAACACAGACTCTTACACATTAAGTTCTTAACTACAGTTAGAAAGCAAAAACTAAAGGAATCAATTCTATCTACTCCATTATAAGGGAGAGGGAAATCACATATTCTTGTTTCCAGGATGGCAGGAAGTTTGTGTACAATTGGATTAAAAAAATAAGAAAAGAATACAAAAAAAATGCAGAAAACAATAAAAATATTGGAGAACATAAATAACAAAATTTGTTATTAATGTTAACTCCTATCTGAAAAGATTGTGAGCTCTACAGTTGTTTATTATCAGAAAAAAATTTACATGAGAGCCCTTCATTAACTTTGTTTTGATCACCAGATTGATACATATTACACCTTACAGGAATTTTATCACAACAGAATTTCATTTTGTTGCATTTTGTCATATAATAAATATATTCATATTTTACACAATGCAGGCAACTTAGATGACATTAAACTTTACTGAAACTGATGGTAAATATTATTACCTTCCCATAAATCTTAATAAAATTCACAATAATAAAATTTATTTTATTATTATATTATTTTTTTTTAAGAAATTATTTATTACTTTTAAGTATTTACTATGTAGTTGTATTATTGCCAACCCATTTTTCAGAGTTAGAAGTATAAGTGTTTTAAACTCTTGAGTTTTTCAATAGTTGCTTTGTCCCAGTCCTGAGTAGTCATCCTGCTAATGCCTGGTTATTTTCAATCTTCTTGGTTTCTCACTGTCCTTGCAATATTGCTACAGAAATCTTGACCTGTCTTTGACATTATCCCCAAAACACTTACAACACCATGCATTAAAACAGTGATCTTTAACTCTTTAATGCCCAAGAATCTTAGAAAAGTGTAGAGGGCAATAAAGACAAAGAAATAGCACTATTTGGACTAATCCATTTCAAATCTCAGCCATTTTGGCTGTTCTCTGTGCTAAAGGGTTAATGGATAACTAGAATTTTTAGTAGCTTTAAAAGAACATAAAATAAAAATAAAAAATTATTTGTGAACCATACCAGTTTCATAACTGGAGAGCACTGATGCTCTCTGGTGCCTCAGTATATTACTCAACACAACTCCATACAGCACAAGTCACTGAAGAAACCATGAGTTACATAGAAACTGCTTGACTACTGATCAAAGGTTGGGTTGTTTTACCTCTGAGTGGCACTTTTTTGCACACCATGGGCTAAATGGCCAGGTCACATGGACCCCGAAGGCTCAGAGAAGGTTGGGGGAGGGGACCCACTGGAACAGCTGTTGGGAGACAGATGGTAGCCTCCCATCAAGGCCATCCAGCATGTTCTTTAACATGCACAGGGTATGGCTCTCCCGTACACTGGGCCATGGCTTAACGTCCCATCCGACAGACGGCGGCCTTTCCAAGCCCATTGGTGTCCCCTACTGACTGTAGGCAGGGCGGAGAATTTTGCGGAGATAAATCTCAATGCTGACCCAGCTGGGACTCGAACCTGGGAACTACAGATTACGAGCCTGGCACGCTACCGACTGAGCCACCCCCGCCCCAGGACTAACCTGGAAACTGCTGATCAAAGGGACCTGCGTTAGAGCCCAGGATAAGGTATGAATGTTTCCTTTCTTGTCTTCTCTTTCTGCTGAGATTTTACTTTCCTCATAGATCTTCTCTTTGGAATAATATGCTGAAAGGTTCTTGTCAGATCTCTATGGCAAGCAATTATTCAATGGGTAATTTTTTTTATTAAACAGAAAAGTATATAAAAAATATGTTTCATTTTCATTGAGTCAGAACTGTCTGGAAATACAATTTTTGATAAAAGTTCGGAAAAGAGCTAAAACATTTTGTTTGAAAAATTCCTTGGTATCTTACAAATTTGTTTAGTGATAAATGTAACATTAATCAGAGCAAACACTTCTATTTCATCTAATAAAAATAATTGACAATTATTAAAACTACAAATTCAGTACTAAAAATTAAGATAAGTGTGATATAAAGCATTAGAAAAAAAGCACAATCAATATTAACAATAGAATTTTGACTTAATTGTTAAATGCCTCCTAACATTAAAGCATCTATTTCTAAGAAATTCACACAGACTTCATTCAAAAGCAGTTATGTGAAACAAATAAACAAAAAATCCCCATCACTGTCACCATGACAATGACTCCTTTTATGTAACAAAGTGTTCATTATTAAAAAATTTCTACAAGTTTAAAAAAAGCTTTTTGTTATTACTCAATAACACTTCTTGAGGTTTTAACTTTCCAACAATGCATAGGTGGAGGTAAAACAGTTGAAGACTCCTAGAAATTGTTATGCGGAAAAGTGACTAATAGTAATTTGAAAAGCCAATAAATTACTAATATTATGACTTCAGGGAAGGAAGACAACTTCCTATTAATGTACCTATATAGAGGATAAAACTATTACCTGTGTGTTGGATAAAAATGGCTGAATTAACTGTTCCCACTGTTTCAAATTCTCTATAGTGCGATAATAATCATGCACTGCATCTGTGGCAATATATAATGATATCATATTTTCATCTGAAACACATAAGAAAATACATTAGTGAAAAAAGTTATTCTTACATACACAGTCGTATCAGAATAATATGACCACCTACCATAGTATATGTATGGTAGGTGGTCATATTATTCTGATACGACTGTGTATATGGCTAATAAAAAGAATTTGCAGATTCATTATCACCTATAATGAGTATTATACCACCTGTAATATTCACCAGAGGAAAAATTGTCGATATGGACTAGAAACACACAACCTACTAATAACATGCCAAGTGTGCTGTACTGCTGAGCTACTAGCCATCTATCAAAGTGCTGTTAAACGTATCCTATTAATAAAACACAGTCCTAATTCAAAAATATTTAAAAAAACACTCCATTCTTCTATTAACAGCTCCAAGCTTTATACCGTGTAGTCAGTCAGTAGAAACACATTTAACTGGAAGTGACGCTGATTGACAGAAATATTGGTTTTTTTTCATCAATTAGAAGTGATACCCATATAGTGCCACAGAAGTATTTAAATACATACTAATACATTAAACCAATGTTATAGGTATTATATTGCTAATACTAAGAATTTCCTGTAAATTTTTTTTAGTGTCAATCAGAGTTTTCACTTCCAATCAAATAAGTATTTCTACTAATTAACTACATGGTGCATATATAGACTTATTATCATCAACTAAAGGCTATATAGTCATCAACAAAAGGGTTTATCAGGTTGATAGTTCAGAAGTAGAGCACCTTCAATATTATTAGGAGGTTGTGAGTTTGTCTGAGCTGGCCCAAATGAATTTTTCCCTTTATACTGATGATTGAATTCTTATGTGAGGTTATTAAACTGCAATATCATTACTTATCCACTTATTTGAAAACTTCAGGAAATCTTTCAAATATTAATTTTAAATACAAACTTGAGCATGTTATTTCAAGTGTTAGATTTTTTAAAACAAATTTCAGCTACAAGAATTTTAAACATATATTTTTCACCTTGTAAATGATAGACATTCTTAAAAGAAGGTGTAACATAATTTAAAGTTTCTATGTATTTTATTTGAAACCAAATAAATATCTCATATCTGGTTTCTGAAATATTAAATCTTTTTCTCTGGACTTTCACAAATGTAGATTTCTTGAGAGTAAAGATTAAAATATAGCTATTCAGAGTCAGGTTATTTATACATTACCACCTAAAAATGCTATACTTTTCAGCAAAATTTGTTGTACCTTTCACACTGGGATTATCTTCCATTTGCTGCATCTCTTGATGTGAAATTTCATTTCTTTTAATATCATTAAGAGACTCCCCCAAATCAGATTGTAGACGTTTTGCTTCTTCCCGTTTTTTTTGAATATTTAGTAACTCAACTTCTGATTCTTGCTGCCCTTTGTTTCTAGCTTGATCTGTAAACCAAGGAAATATTTCAGAATAATTCTAAAAGATTATATTATAGAGAAAAAACATTAAAACCAGACTGACACTTGTCACAGAATGCAAAAGCAGTTTCTTATTATAAATCTCCATAAACACGAACCCTTAGATATGTAACCTTTTATATGAGAAGGAGGAGCAAGACCAGCTCGGACAGTTCAAAGGCAGTTATCCCAAGTCTCCAAACACAAATTATATTGACTATTCATAATACTGTTCCATTGTACAAGTGATTAAATGCTTTGATTACAATACAAACGGTTTGGGCTCAAATTTGTTACTTTTGAGGAAATTTCAAAAGATAAAAAAAGGTTTAATGACAAGTGTTCAAAGAACACTCTCCCTGAAAATTTAGTTCAGGAACATTAAAAGAAAGAAAGAACACAAAATAAATGTTCAGGTGTAAAAAAATAGAGTAATTTCTGCTATGGCAGTGTAATGCTTTTTTTTTTTTCATCATTTTTTTCAATTTTATTGGATATTTAAATCACTAGGTTTATCTCATTAAGTTCACAAACTATCAAGATTGACTTAAAAAAAAAACGTTTATAACTGCTGTTTTCTATGGAGAAAAATATAAACACTTAGAGCATATTATTTTGGGAACTGTAGTTTCCAAAATTTGGTTTTAACAGAGATTGGTTTGGTTATAAACAGAGAGAAAACTAAAGTGATGAAAATTGGTCAGGCAGGCTGTGATTCAGTTAATCTGAATGGTTGCAGTCTTGAGCAGGTGTCACAGTTTAATTATCTTGGGAGCTATGTAACAGATAATGGTGATGTGCGGCATGAGATTAACAGACAAATAGGGATTGCTGCCGGGACTTTTAAGAACCTATGGAGAGTGTGGAGAAATAGGCGTATACACCTAAAGACTAAAATTAGACTGTATAATAGTTTGGTTCTTTCTAGGGTTAGTTATGGTAGTGAAACTTGGACACTTTGTAAACAAGATAACAGGAAACTAGATGCTTTTGATTCCAGATGCTTACACAGTATCTTGGGCATTAGGTGGTTCAACTTTGTAACTAATGATGAGGTTAGGCAAAGGAGTTTGCAACCTCCTTTAAGCAGCATATTGTGCAGAGAGAGACTCCGTTGGTTTGGCCATGTTGCCCGTATGAATAATTATAGATTGGCGAATAGGGTTATGAACAGTGTGCCTAAAGGCCTCAGAAAGAAGGGGAGACCTAGGATGCGGTGGGCAGTGGCCAGATGCAGTAGATGTAGCTCAGGATAGACTTGCTTGGAGAACTAAATTGCACGGTCTGGTTGGACCTCCGTAGCCCATGGCTGCTTGATGATGATGATGATGGAGTTTCCAATGTATGACAATGCATTTGGATCTGGGTAGTACAGCATCTTACAGTACTTTAAGGGCTAATAATCTAACTAATGACAAGCAAAAAAAGCAAATCACCTATATCAGCTGCTACATTCTGATATATCTTCTGAGCATTATCAAGAAGGAATTGAGCTTTTGTCAAATCTTCAATTTCGACACTTTTCAACTTTGATTCTTCTACAGCTTTATCAATAGTATTGAGTACATCTTTCAGTTGATTTTCGACTTCCATATATGGTGTCAAAAGATATTTTTTGTGTTCACAACCTTGAAGGTTTTCGATGGTTTGTTGAATGCAACTATGTAGTTCTCTTTGACATTCTTTCAGTTTCAGTTTTCGCTCTTGTTGCTCTTCGGCCCTGCAAATGAAATTACTTGTAATTTCAATAAAAGGATAGACTATAAAGTACACATACAAAATATAAATTACTACTTAGAAAATTCAATTTATGAATTACAATATAATATGAAATTCTGCTAGTTTAATCATATATTGGATCATTTAGAAGAAAAGTAATCAGGTAGGAAAAGGAATTATATTTTTTTCATTTATCCAAGGTTCAGTATACTAAGCTACTCTAGAATTTTTGCCTCCTAAAATGAGTTTAGGGGTAGGAATTTGATATATTCATAATGCACAAAATAATAGTACATGAGATTGGGCACAGAAGTCTAATCAGACTATATCTGTTCTCCAAACAAGCTTATCCTGAGCAATCTCCCCCTGCACTCAGCTACTAAATGAAATATTTTAATGAAAAACCATTATCCTGAGTAATTGGTGCTTACTAAAAATATGAATGTAACAGCTGGATTAAGATGGGTTCAAATTTGTTACTTTTGAGGAAATTTCAAAAGATCAAAAAAACGTTTAATGACAAGTGTTCAAAGAACACTCTTCCCTGAAAATTTAGTTCAGGAACATTAAAAGTAGGAAGAACACAAAATAAATGTTAAAAAAAATAAGAGTAATTTCTGCTATGGCAGTGTAATGCTTTTTTTCATTTTTTGCAATTTTATTGGATATTTAAATCACTAAGTTTATATTATCTTATTTTATTATATAAACCTAGTGATTTAGTTAGATTCAATACCCCATTGAGTTAACAATTATTTAATCAAAAAATTTCCTAGATACCCACTAGTAACATTAATTAGATTCAATACCCCCACTGAAATTTTTAATGACCAAGTTACATTAAAATTTTGTAATCAAGCATCATTATGATTTAACTAATGAAGTCAGAAGGAAAGATGTCATATATACAATATATTGCCCAAATGCATATGTATGAGCTCATTGTGATGCCCCACCGTTCACTTTTGCTTTACCTTAACCAGTTTTGTTTAATTTACGTTATATTTATCATTTTGGGGATTTTTTATTTCTTTTTTGGCATCACAGCGCTCACATCCAAGAGTTTCTAGGAGTTGCGCATGCGCCGCGACTCCGATCTTCCGACTGCACCGTTAAAGCGCCTGCAAAGGACACGCCCCCTCTTGCGTCATAGCTTTTGCTTCATTTGTCATAGTATGTTAATGTCTTTCCCGGCATGCGCCGGCCTCATTGTCAAAAACCGGTGGCCTGCGAGTCACTAAGGTAGAGTAAGCAGTAGAGTAGTAGAAGGAGTAAGCACAAATTGTAGCACAAGTGAGTGCACGAGGTGCATAGCACCAAGCACAGTGCGTGTAGCACAGGAGTAGGAGTTATGTTTTCTTCATTGATGTCTTGGTGAGTTGAATTATTTTGGAAATAAATCTGTTTTGTTATAAACCTTTTGAGTCTGTACAGTTTTTTCTCTTGAGCAATGCGAATTAAGGATTTTTTTATAAGTAAAATATACTTGACAATCATTTTGATTCTTACTCATAAACGCTCGCTGGTATTTGAACCCTAAATCAACTTATTATCAACTTATTCTACTTTTGGCAATTTGTTAATTATTGCCTGGCACCCGTCTAAGCTATCCGGAGCATAAAAACTTCAAGTATTTTGCATTTGTTTGGAGCGTTACAGGTCTACAGAAAATAATACTTTAGATTTATAATTTTATTTTTAATGATCATTAAAATTCATAGAACTTAAACGTGTATATATGTCAGTATAGAAAGAGGTGGTTAAGAAAATAACCACATTTTTTGTTGAATTAAAGAAAAGTGCTTATCCAAGTATAAAAGCAATATTATATCATGCATACAATTTTATACCATATCAATAAAATTTTTTACCTCTTTCTTGTCTCCTCTTCTAGTTGTCTCTGCTTCATTTCATACTCTTTTACTTTGGCACTTAATCTCTAAAAAAAAGAATTTTATTAGTTAAAAAATAATGTAAAATCCCATATTTTTCACATAACTGTTCAAAATATTTCCTATTTTATTAGCAATATGAGTGATTACTTTCAATCAGTAGATCAAGCTACAGTTATTACAGGCAATGACCACATTTAAAAACCAGGTATCTTCACAGAATTGAGTCACTCAGAAACAAGGAGGCTTGTTGGTCCATTGGACCCACTTGATCTTATTTACTATTATTTCAAATTTCCCCACTCTGCCCACGGTCAGTAGGGGACACCGATGGGCTTGGAAAGGCCGCCATCCGTCGGATGGGACGTTAAGCTGTGGCCCCGTGTGCGGGAGAGCCATACCCTGTGCATGTTAAAGAACACGCTGGATGGCCTTGACGGGAGGCTACCATCTGTCTCCCAACAGCTGTTCCAGTGGGTCCCCTCCCCCAACCTTCTCTGAGCCTTCGGGGTCCTTGTGGCCTGGCCATTTAGCCCATGGTGTGCAAAAAAGTGCCGCTCAGAGGTAAAACAATCCAATCCAATCTATTATTTCAAAGTATCTCTGAAATTTCCAACACAGAATATTCCAGAAAATTTATTTAAGATTTTCATTGTTTGAGGCATTTTTGCTTAAATAATTGTCAACAAAATAAAAACTGGCACATCTCAAAACCACTGGTCTATGCCAGTTGCTCTTTCTGTTTGAGTTAATGGAATTCCTAATCCTCTTATTTATAAATGACTGGTTAACAAAGAAATATTAAGGATATCTTCATATTTATTTGGTAAAAGAAAAAGTTTGTTAGTTCCATTTGTTGATAAAGAGGTTAACTATATCTAGATATCTATGTATTAAAATTAATGGTAATATCTCAAATGGGAAGGACAGCTAGTAGGTAACAATTGGTCACATAATTAAAATTCTCACCTGAACTAAAAGAATATTTTCAGTGCTTAAAAATACATGTGCGTAAAAGCCAAAACTTAAAATCATTAAATAATTTTTCTAAAAAAGTAACCATTAAATTTTTTTTTGTAAGAACTTAAAATTTAATAAAAATATAACTTTACAGTAGCAGAGAGTATAAGAGCACTATTAAAACAGATATCTCTATTGACATTTTGTCATAATGGTGTCCACATTTGACTATTTGCAGCAAAATATATTACACCCTTGGATTAGTAGCACATGAAGCAATGTCTGCAAGTTTCATGAATAAAATATGAATAAAATATGTACAATTTTCTTGGAAATGTAGTATTATGGAAATATTCATTTGTATTGTGTTGATATTTATGCTTTTTGTTAAAAAAAAGGGGAATTCCTTTTATTTGAAAAATTTTTAAATAGGTTTTCAACAATCATGTTGAAGACATTGTCCCCTGTGATTATCACTAACTTTTCACTACTTTATACTTCATGGTTGCCCATCCCCTTCCTAAGGTTAATAATAATAAAACTAGGGTTTACTTTTCCCACTTTTAGACACTAAGAGTTCACACAACAGTCAGAAGAGGAACTTTTTGTACTAAATTATTTCAGTAATTACACTTTGACATGATTTTCAATTTGGAGCATGGATGGGTGGGTTAGTAAGTAGGTGCTATTAAGAGACTGATGTAAGCATCCAGTCAAGTCCTTCCAGTGTGTTCTTTAACATGCACATGAGGCCACGACTTAATACATTTTATGGATGGTAGCCTTTCTAACCTAATGGTGTCCCCTTTTTTACCGAGGACAGGTTGTGTGTTAACAGAGATAAATGACAGCAGTGTCACAGCTGGGACCTGAACCTGGGAAAATTTGATAAGGAGCTTGGCATGCTAGTAAGCCAACCTACCTCCAATTGGTTAAATGGCAAGTTCATAGAGATCTAATCATTACAAGCTATCTCAAGCATACAGTACATTAGTATAAGCTTACATAATTAGCCTTTTAGATTCAAAGTTTATTATGCATAAAAACACATTTCCTTTTTGTTGAATGTTGCTTTCACAACACTTAGTACAAATGTCATGAAAAAGAGTCATTTCACACATCTCTGTGAAAACAGCATATTGCATTGTGAAGTTTTAAACAAATACTTACCCTTGCTTGAGTCTTATGCTGCTCCTTTAGTATTATTTCTGTCTCCCTAACACGTTTCAAGCTAAAAAAAAAACATCGGAATATTAAATTACATGGTATTTACTAATATTAAGATAACTATGTAGGAAACTTTTCAAAAAATAAAAAGTGATTGTTTCAAAATGAGTTATTGAGTGCCAATGATTAAATTACACTGAAATCCTCATTAAATGATCACACATCATATTTTATACACCTGCAACAAAAAAAAAATTAAATATTTGTTTCTCAACATTTGTATTTTTCTAAAATTAGCAACCTGCAGTTAGGCACATAATGGAAGGAGACTATAAATGGATGGGTAAGGGCATCATATAATGATGCCCTTACCCATCCATTTATAGCACATGAAGTTGACTTCACCTTCTCAAGGCCCAGGTAATTAGTCACTTTCAAAGGATATACTTGTATTTATCCTTCTAAAGCAGAAAGGCCGAACTTGCCAGATTAGTTTGGCCTACTGATTGATCTTCTGTGGCTATTTTTTATTTTTCATATCTTACTTACAGGTAGTCAACTTCATAAGGTTTTGAACCTGATTGTCTAATGGCTTTGAACATGACTATAGATTCTAGACTTACTGCACAGGTTCCAGAGAAGCATTAAATCAGAATTTTACTACTATTTTGAAAATTTTTATTTTTATCACACTTTTTGTTTTTGTCAAGTTTCTTCTGTAACAGTTAAAATAATGAATATGCAGTACTTTCCTGCTTTAAATGAGTTCAAAATTACACTTTGCTTATTAACACCAAAGGTTCTATATAAAGAGTGTGCTTCAGAGTTAAATATTTTGGTAAGAATGTAAGTGAGTGCCTCATTTCTAAATTTGTGCTATATGCCTATCCACAGAGGAAGATGAAACACTTTCTCATTTTTGTAACCTGCTGCATATTTGACTTAGTTGATTTCCAATATCACTTGTAATTTATGTGAAACTGACAAAATGACATAAGCATACTTTCCAATTTCAAAACAACTGATGACATCACAAATGTTTATAAGCAGTAAAATTTTAGCAATTTCATTTATTCCACCCTCTTAAAAAAGTAACCAATTGAAAAAAAAAAATGGTTGCCTTCGCTCTCTGTGTTATCAACAAGACAACTAAGCATTCACACCAAAGATTGAAAATTAATAATTCAAGTTTTCTTATATAGAGTTATTATCAAGTTATTCTTATATATATTTCTTATATAGATCTTGAGTTGTTTTACCTCTGAGTGACACTTTTGTGCACACAATGATCACAAGTAATCATGATTTAATGATGTACTAATGTAAAGGATAACAAAAATTAATACTAACTAAAAAGTGAGAAAAACAGCAGAGTATATTCTCACTAATCATTTTTCTCACCATAGTAGTTGTAATGTGAGGACTCTGCACAGAGATTATTCTCTTGATGTTCTCACACAAGAATTCCACCATTATAAATAATTTATATATTCTCAGCTTGCAAGAGACCAGATGGACAGATTAAAGTTATTCTTAAAAATAATCTTAAATTTCTCTTTTCAGGGAGGGAAGATAAAAAGCATCTCCAAGGTGTAGGTTTGCTTCTCAGTAGACACAAAATTAACAAAAAAATAAAATAAAAACATTCTCAGCTAAATTTCAGACAAGCATTAAAGACTTGAATGTTATCTGTTGTTATGCCCCCATTGAGGATGAGAGAGAGAGAGGTTTTACGAACAACTTCAAGATATTTTGAATTCTGTCTAGGAGATATTACCCTTGTTCTATGCAACTTCAATGACAAAGTTGATACTGACTCTGACCTTTAGGGAGGGGTGATAGATCCTTTTGGCATTGGTTACCCATGTGTACGTAAGTACACATGGGTTCCAACTGATGGGCTGCATATGAATATAGTTATATATATTAATTAAGAGCAAATGGGCTAGTTCTGTTAGGAATACCAGGGGATCATATAGGGAGCTGAAATTGGATCTGACCATTACCTTGTTAAAAGTATCTTGTAACTTAAACTTAAGAAGTGTTGTGTTAAGGTTAAAAAAGTTACCTTTAATTCTGAAGCTCTGAAAGACTTAGTTATATAGTCAATCATTATAATCATAACCAAATCATCATGACAATCATGGTTTACCTACTACTGCAGTTGAGAAAGAATGGGACCATTTTAAAAGGGTTTTCTTGAAACTAACAGAACTCTTTTAGGTAAAAGGAGCAGAGGAGTCAAAATTATTTGAGTGATAATACATTGGAGCTTATTTTGGAAAGAAAGAACTGCAGAAATGTCCTTGATCAATACCCGACTAGTCCTAATAGAAAGCATCACAGAGAGCTTAATAAATGTGTAAAGGATCAGTTACCAGTTGATAAGAATTTTTGGCTTGATGGATTGGCTGACAAAGCTGAGGAAGCAGTTAGACAGCACAACAGAAGAGAGTTGTACAATATAATGTTTTGTGTGGTAAAAAACAGACAGCTATACAGAGATTGAAAGGTAAACAAGAATATATTTCTCTAGAAGGTGGGGATTCTGTCATGGCAAGGTAGGCTGAGCATTTCAATGATGTTCTAAACAATGTGGTTATTTCTACCCCATTGTTTATAGTGATGATGGATGCATTACTGGCTTTAATGTTGGCCCTATATCACAGTCTGAAGTTATTTTGGCTATTTCTAAACTTAAACTACATATATCCCCAGAGGTAGATGAAATTAATACTGAAATGTTTAAAGCTGGGAAAGTTTCTGTTGTCACATGCTGACTAAAATTTTGAATATCTTTTACAAGAAAGGCATTATTCCTAAGGATTTTACCAGAGTTATTATTATCCCTATTTTTAAAAAAGGTCATCACAGTTCTTGTGATAATTATGGGGGGTATCAGCCTACTTTCTGTTACAGGTAAAGTTCTTTGCATAATTGTGCTTAATAGAATTAAGAATATGGTTGATGGGCAATTGCATGATGAGCAATGTGGATTCAGAAGTGGTAGGGGATGTGTAGATCAGGTATTTTCACTCAGGCAGATTCTTGAGAAATGTTTAGAATTTCAGAAACCTTTGGTTGCTAGCTTTGTTGATTTCAAAAAGGCTTTTGACTCTGTTGATCGCCATAATTTGTAGTTGACTGTGAGATTGTATGGCATACCAGACAAGTTATCTAACATAATGAAAGCTATAATAACACTGAGTCGTGTGCAAGAGTTAGTAAGGCTTGTAGCAATTGGTTTAGCATTGCTTCTCATGTTTGACAAGGGTGCATTTTGTCTCCTTTCCTCCTTAGTTTGGTTATCAGTTCACTGCAAGGGAAAGATTTTGGTCTTAAATGGTCTAGAGCAGCGCTTCCCAACCTTTTGAAAGTGAAACCCCTATTTGAATTTGAAAAATATGGCGGTTGGTTGGTTGGTCGGTCAGTTGTTTAGGGTTTTATGGCGTATGGCACAAAAATATGGCAGACCCCTATATAAAAAACCACCTCAAAAGTGAATTTCTTGCAGACCCCCTCAGATGTTGTTACCATAGACCACAGGTTGGGAACCACTGGTTAAAAATCTGAATATTTCTAATTTAGATTATGATGATGATTTAGCCCTTTTGACAAATGATGTTGACGAGATGAACCCTTTCATCAAGTTGTTGATGAGACTGGTAGTAGAGTAGGTTTGGTGATAAACAAAGAGAACTAAAGTGATGAAATTTTGTTCGGCAGGCTGTGATTCAGTTAATCTGAATATGTCTACTCTTCAGCAAGTATCTCAATTTAATTATCTTGGGAGCTATATAACAGATACTGGTGACATGTGGAATGAGATTAACAGATGAATAGGGACTGATGCTGAGACTTTTAAGAATTTAAGAACAGTGTGAAAAAATAGACACACTCACCTAAAGACTAAAATTAGACTTATAATAGTTTTGTTCTCTTTAGAGTTAGTTATGGTAGTGAAACTTGGACCCTTTGTAAACAAGATAATAGGAAACTTTATTCTAGATGCTTACTCAGTATCTTGGGCATTAGGTGGTTCAACTTTGTCCAGAACACCTCAGCAGACAAATCAAATTATGGAAGTAGTTCCAGGGAATAACTGGTTTATTAAGTAATGATGAGGTTAGGCAAAGGAGTTGACAACTTCCTTTGAGCAGCATATTGTGCAGAGAGAGACTCTGTTGGTTTGGCCATGTTGCCCATATGCATAATTATAGATTAGTGAATGGTTATGAACAATGTGCCTAAAGGCCTCAAAAAGAGGAGGAGATCTAGGATATAGTGGGCAGACAATGTCAAACAGGACCTTGTTAGAATTGGTATGTAGTGGCCAGATGCAGTAGATGTAGCTCAGGACAGATATGTTTGGAGAACTAAATTGCAGAATCTGGCTGAACCTCTGTAGCCCATAGCTGCTTGAGGATGATGATGATATTTAAAAGCCACAATTTACTCCAATATTATATTACTATGTTTAGAGTTTTGAGGACAAATGATAAGGACTAAAAACATTGCCTATTAAATGTTCAACTTCTATAACCTTCACAAAGAAAATGTTGTGAATATCAACATTTATAAAGTTTTGAGTTATTTAACTTATCTCCAGCTTCATTTTCCATAAAAATATAATTTTAAATGATGTAACTTTAAATTCTCCTATTGTGTTTTTCTCTCATACCAAGTCAACAAAGTAAACAAGGATTTCCACATATATGACATTTTTAGTTACCAATCCTAGCTCCTATTAATTACAAGTTGGCTTTCTGCAATCATTTTCCTTCAGTGACCCTTTATTTCTGATACTGAAATTTATTTCACATTTAAGATTATATTTTAAATAACAAATTAGTAATTATCCTCATTATTATTCAGTATGAGAGTTGTTCAAAAAATAATAAGACAATCTCCACAGATTAATATGTTATATTTAATTTAGATCATACTTTTCTTATAAAAGTATATAATTCTTAACATTAATTTCATATTTAGCTGACTTACTGCATTTCTTTTATTTGTCGTAGCTCTGCACTTTTTCTCTGAACATCTAATTCATATTTTGTTTTCAGAAGCTGAAGTTGTTGTTCTAAATTCCTTGATAGTATTTCACAACAGTTATCATTATCACTTTGTTTTCTTGCCACTGTTTCCTAAAAGCAAAAAATTATTTAAAAAGAACAGAATTATGCATTTAACAAACTAAAACATTTTGATGTAATTTCCATCAAAGCAGCAAATACTGTTAAGAGCATAATTGATTCAAATTTTTTAATAAAAGATGCAGTAAAAATGACATAAAATGTTTTGCTTATGAAGCTATAATCACTATAATTATTATAAAAATAATAAAGCTAATTAATATTAATAATAAAAATAATAAATTATTATTATAAATATATTATTATTATTATTATTATTATTATAAATATATTATTATTATTATTATTATTATTATTATTATTATTATTATTATTATTATTATTATAAAGGATTAAATTACTTCATCTATATATTAACTGATAAAATAAGCAAACAAATTATATATCTTTATTAATCTTACCATGTATTAAAAAGATTTCACCTTTTTATCCTTGTTTGCAATGCTTATCTTCCAAAAATGAACTGATTTATAGTAATTACTAATAGGAATATGCAGGTAAAACATCTCAAGTATGGAAGAAAAACTGACTTGAGTTGGGTGGGATAAAACCATAACTTTCTGATGAATGCCAGGTACTCTGATCACTGAGCTACTGATGATCTACTCTGTAGGTAGCTTAAATTTTTGAACATGAGATCAGTTATTAGATGGGTTGACTGCAACTTGACAAGGAACTTCCCAGGTATGTACACTAGACCACTGATGCCTCATGCCATAGTAATCATATCCCTATGTTTGTTAAAGTGGGATTGCTTTTTAAAAAATACCATGTCAGATAAAACTTTTTTTTTTTTATTAAAATAACTATATTGTAGTTTTATTTTATTTTACTGTAACTGTATATAAACAATCTTTATACTTGTAATCTAGTGTAACCTAGTTGAGGTAATAATTTGCTAACTTGGTTGCAAAAAAAAAAAGATTTTGCAATATTCTAATAGGAATAACTATTATCACACACACAAAAAAAAGATCATGTTAAAGGTTATTCCCAGTCAAAATCTTGTGCAAGCTTTTGTTAGCCAAGCTGGTGAGGCAGGCCTAGGTCACATACCAATCATACAAATATGCAGAAATTTGCTGTATCATAACCAGCCAAAGACAATCTGACTGAAAATTAGGTAGCTTGTTGACATTGTCAAGATCAAAATTGCTTAAAAGTTACCATCATACCAAATCAACATACACTTGTTACTCCCAATACATACTTCTAATTGATTATTATTCCATGCTCTGCTACTTTACATTATCCTAATATTGGATACCTTGCTGATCACTATTTGTGGTTCTTTTCTCTTACACTTGGTGATTCACTTTTAGTGGTTACTGCTGCTGTGTTTGTTTTATGTACCACTGATTTTAAGCACAGTTGTAAGTGTAATGATATTAGTGTGAAGGACCCCATCCATTATCAAGAATGCATCAAGAAAACTACAAATGAAACGTCACAAGCTGAAGTTTACTTGTTAAAACTTCATGTGGATATTCAACTGTATCAAATCGTATTCCTCAACAAGAAAATGCATGTGAGAAGCTGGCAGTCATAATGGAAAATCTAGCTGAATATTTGTTGATATGACTAGTGTACAGTAGCAAATTCAGGAAAATTTGACAGGGGGGGGGGGGAGAAGGCACACAATAATGCATCATGGTTATATGAATTGGTTACACATTGTGAATTAATGGAATAAATTAATGCTGATAAGCAATTTAATCAATTTCCACATGTGGGAAGGGGGGAGGGGAGATGTACCAGAGTGACACTTTCCTGGTTTTGCCACTACTAGTGTGAATGCACAAAAATGCATTTATTGGTTGAATCTATTAATGTTGCCCAACTTATTTCTTTTCTGTTGTGTTGATTTATGGAAATGTGTGAAGACACTCTGAGAATACTTATATTTCCATGCTTTGCTGTAGAAATCAACTGAATATAGGATTACAGTAACTGGAATAAAAGGAACATACATTAATCTTCAGGAAACATGCCAATACCAATACCTCAAAACAAGGCTGTCATTTCATTTGCACACAAGATAGCAGTACTTTCCACACACACAAAAAAAGAACAAATGGATAAATAAAATTATATAGAGCATTTAAGGAAATCATTATAAGCATGGTATTTAACTTGCACAAAAATTCAACATAATGTTTATATGCATTCTTGATAATGGATGAGGTCCTTTAGTAGCAAATGCAAATTTATTTTCAAAGATATGAATTGCATGTGTTTATGATTAATTCAAACTTATGTGTTTCTGCTTGCATATATATATATTTCACTTTCTAAATAAATTCTTTGCAGAATTTCATAGGCACTGAAATGAAGCTATGCTGTTACAAAATTAAATGAAGAGTGCAAAAAATATTAATGTAAATCATTATACACCAAGTATACTGAGTTGGTGCCTAGTGGTGCTTAATTAGCACTGATACTGCCATTTTGTTTTTCCCCCAAAAGTACCATTTAAAAGTAGTGCAATTTTTTCCACATCCTAATCTTGGATACTTGGATTAAAAAAAGATTAATTTTTTCCCCTAAAATTGTACAAAACACCATAAAAATAAATATAAAAACACAATGTGAAAAATGCCCAAAATTGCAAACAACGAACCGCCGTTCCTCTAAAAAAAGTCCCACGGATTAAATAACCCAATGGGCTAAAACAAGCACAAAAATGCCTTAATCGTAAACAACAAACTGCTGCTCTGCACTTGAAAAAAGCCCCAGGGGTTAAATAACCCAATGTATATAAAAGGCTACAAAAATCATATATATATAACCTAAAAAAAAAAAACCCATAATCTAATACTATCCATGTCCAAACCACATTTCCTTCTCTGAACACACATCATCCCAATTAATATTCATAATCCACTCAACATTAACATCTATTACAACAAAAAATTTATTTGCGACATTAACACACCCACTCACTCCTATCTACCACCAAATTCTATTCATATCCAACAATACGATGTTCCGTCATATCCCTAAGTCTCTACCGACTCACACTGCCCACAACTCAATAGACTTCACATTATGACAGTAGTATTGTGATAAAAGAATCCCTTACAAAATGCTTCTTATTCCATATCTAATTTTAATTTTGAAAATGCACTTTCTTATATAAATTTGGTTATCCAAAATACACCAATTTACAATGATTTCAAACCCCCAAACCCTTCAATTACCTCAGTACCATATATTCAATATATACTCTAAATTTTTGTGCATGATGTGTTAAACTGCTAAGCTGAAGGTTCCAATATTGGGATTGAAAAGGTGAACTGGATAACCATTTGGATCACAGATTTTAAATAAAAAAAATTGTTTTCTCTGATGAATTCCATTTTTACTTTCTGTAAACTGATGCACTGCAAAACTCAAAAACTTATCCTTTAATTATTAATTTTGCATTTTTTAATAAGATGTCTTATGCATATTTTGAAATATTACTCATTTCTGCTCTATTTATGAAAAATAAAAAAATTGTAAATTTTTATAGCTATTGATAAAGTACATTATATACATACCTTAACTTTAAGAATTCTTTCTTCATCATATTCTTTGATAAGAAGCTCAGTTTCAGAATGAGATGCTAAAAGGTGCAAATCTGACGATTCTTTTGTCTGTGAAGTAGATATTTCACTTTTCATATCACTGATTTTCGGGCAATCCCCCATTCCACCAAACTTCTTCCCATTTTCTCTGTAATTTGACTCTGAGATAAGTGTTAGAGCCTTTGGGCTTATTGTCAGTTTTACCAAATTTGCAGAAATTTCAGCAACTGTGCTCTACACAAATCAGAGGTAAAAATGTAATTTCACAATGCAAATCATCACTTCATGGAATTATGATTAACTTGAACAAAAATTATTTCAACCTTCTATGGATTTCAATTTTTACTGTTGCTGGTTCAAGACTGTTACAAGCTTTGGTTAGGTCAAACTGTTAATTCTGCTAATGTGGGCCATATTTTGGAGCAATTTTTGAACATATGATAAGCTTTAGTTTGATAAAATTACTTTCTTTTGCATTAACTATAAACAAATAATGATTGATGAGATGGAATACTGAATCTAAGTAGCTATAATACATTTCAAAATACATTATTTCAACAATAATAATTCACAGATAGCATCCTGTTGACAGATGTCAAATCTCTTTATCTATTCCCAGTGTTTAGGTTTTTCTTAATTTTTTTTGGCCAAGAAATTATTTAAAACATTTATAGGCTTCCTGATTTTTCATAGTGGAGGTGGTGAGTGGATTTATAATGCCCCCTATTTATTATTGTCAGTTTAATACACCAAAGAGAAGATCTGTGAAGAAGGCAAGACCTCGGAGCAGAAAGACAACACAAGCATCCATGCCTTATTCAGGGCTCAAACCCAAGTTCCTTTGATCACTAGCCAAATGCACTAACTACTCACTTTACTGTACTAGTCATGTTGCAGAATGTGTCAGATAAATGTGTTGTATTAGTATGGTCAGGTTATTTGAAAGTGGGAGTTAGGGAGATTACTGGGGTTTTGTTTGAGTGGGACTGTTGTACAGAAGTTATGTGAAGCAGATAATTGAGGGGGGGGGGGGGGAGAGTTGAACCCAGAACTCTTCTCCAGTATGCAAGACACAAATAGGATATAGTAATAACTATTGTATGGAAGCTGTGGGAGAGAAATAGTAAATGGTAAGGATTCGAATGCAGGGAAATGATGGTATGGTAAGAAGTAGTGCTCATATATTTTAAGGGATGGCTGTTATGGAAGTAGCAGAGTTGAGGGTGGATTGGATGTATGAAGTGTATCTTGAGGAGATAAATATAATCTGCTACCAGAGGCCAAATGAACAATGGAAGATTGTTCTAACATGAATAACGACTGACATGGTGGCAGTGGATATTGCAGTTACTGGATAATACAGTCTTATAAGTGTGGTTTGTTATGAGGAACCATGCAAGGTCAATTTGTCACTTGGAAGTAATGTTAAGTGTAGGTAAAATAGAGTAAAATGTAAGGGAAGGGAGGGCAAGAAACTGGATTTTGAACATTATATAACATTTCCCCTCCTTTTTACAGGTCTAAAAAATTTCTTGAAAAATGCATTAATTTTAAATAAGTTTAAATCCATAGTAAATACACAGATTACCTGTATATATATATATAATTAAATATATAATTATCTGGAAAAAATTATTGCCGACAGTGCAGGATTCGAACCATATATATGCTCTCATAACATATGACTCTCCATATACATGCCAGAGAATTCTACCAGCTAAACCAACCATCAGATAGATTTTTCCGAATAATTATTTATTGAATTAAATAAATTTAACAATTTTCTGCCTCTATTATCCTTACTAGCATTCTGAAAGGGGAGGCCATGTCCCACCCACACCCCTCAGATCTTGCTCTGTTGCTCATATAGAGCAATGGTTCTCAACCTTTTATGCTTCACGTACCCCCTGGAAATGTGTATGTAACTGGCATACCCCTTGTATAGACAGAAAAAACTATAGTTATAGTATAACAATAGGAATAAAATAAAACACACACATATATATATAACATTTATCTAGTGATTTTTGAGCTCTCATGGTGTACCCAAAAAATTTTACCACATACCCCACATTGAGAACCCCTAATCTAAAGATAGTGATAAACAGTTGTTTCAGATATGATTATATAGCTCTCTTAAGCTTTAAGTATAATCTAATGGTGCATTGTAAATGTCTTGGATATGATTAATTGGCTTTTTTAATGCATATTTATTTTAATGCACTGCATACAGTTTTTGATTTGGGAGGTTTATTTTATGTGGACTGAGTGCATTTGTTGTGATTTTCATGTTTTTAGGCTACTTGTCTGTATTTTTTTTTTATATGGCAGGGTATTGTTCGCAATTTTTTTTTCTTGATTGGTTTTGTATTAGTTGTCTCTGATATGTGATTTATGTAGTTCTGGGTAGTGCTTGAAAATTTACCCATCCTGGAGAACAGGCAAACAAAGAATTTAAACCATTTTAAAAAAACTCCTGTTCTGTACATAAAATCAATACATTTGCCTATATGTTGTCATTTTAAATATACTTATTTATAATTCATTTTCAAACATATCACAAAATTCATTACTATTCAATTATTTAAATGACAATGGAAACTAAATTTTATACAAATAATCTTAAAATAAAAACATACGTTTTTAACTATTTGACTGTAGTTTCAGCTGTTATAAATACACTGAATTTAAGTAGGTTATTTGAAGGTTTAATGATAATCCAGCTTCCTGCATTTAATAATGAATTAATCATCATATATGGAATTGGTTTGATGAGGATTAATGGCACACTTCAGAAATCTATGATTACGAACTTTGTAGATTTCAAAAAGACTTTTGATTCTGTTGATTATGATAACTTGTTCTATATTCCATATGATCATGAGATCATATGGAATATATACAAATTAGTTCACATAATGATGGCTCTCTTTAATAACACTGAGTCATGTGAGAGTTGTTAGGGTTTGTAGAAATTGGTTTAGCATTGCTATTGGAGTTCAACTACTTTGGTTATGTTGCATGGAATTCAATGCAAGGAAAATATTTTTGCCTTAAATGGTTTACAGATTTGAAAATTTCTGATTTAGATTGTCTGATGATTTGGCCCTTTTGATATTGTTGATGAGATGAACTCTTTCATTAGAGCTGTAGATGAGACTCATTATAGAGCAAGTTTGGTGATTAAGAGAAAGAAAACTACAGTTATGAAAATTGGCCAGGCTTATGGCCCCCACAAGGGGGGTATTGACTCTAGCCTGAGGGCCCAGGATTAGGGGGGCCATGCGTGATGGTCCGCCAGCTAAGTGAGATGAACAGAAAACAAAAAGCGACTTTACAAAATATTGACTTTTGTTTTGTCTTCCAACTAAAATTAATTATTTTATTAGGCACATTATATTATCCTCTCATCACAATGACTTTTTGTTTTGCAAGGTATATTTGCCAATATCTGCCTCGCCATTAAACTGTTTTGTACAGTACCACTTACTGTTTCTTCAGCTGAAAGATCGTTCAGCAGACTGGCAAATTCATTGAAAACATGGCAAAGAAGCACAACTAGTCAAGAGCGACTTAATCATCTAGCAATTTTGCGCATCGAAAATGATTTAGCTAAGCAAGTTGATTTTACTGAAGTTATTAAAAAATTTGTGACAACCAAAGCTAGAAAATATACTTTGAGATAATTTTTGATATTATTTTAAGTTTTTATTATGTAAATCCATATAGTTTTTTTTAATAAATATTACTTTTGTGTCATCATTTAAACTGACTTATCCTAAATCCTGTAGAGCAGCACACTGGCCTTAACCTTAGCGGTAAGTAGGGGGGCCCCTGCCAAAGATACTGGCTTGGGAGCCTGCTTTAGGATGATGGGGGCCCTGGCAAGGCTGGTTGTGCTTCAGTCGTTCTGGAGACACCTCAAGCACAGCAGGAGCTGTATAACAAATACCGGTGATGTGCAGTACAAGATAAAAAAAGAATAAGTATTACTGCTGGACTTTTAAGAATCTATGGAGAATGGGGAAAATAGATGTATATACACCTAAAGACATATTAGGCTATATAATAGTTTGTCCCTTTCTAATGGTAGTGAAACTTGGACCCTTTGTAAGCAATATAGCAGCCAAACTTGATGCCTATGATTCTAGATGCTTAATGCAGCAATCTTGGGAATAGACAGTTTCACTTTGTAGGTAATGATGAGGTTAAGCAAGAGTCTGCAACCACCTTTGGACAACATGCTGTGCAGAGAGAGAGAGAGAGACTGTTGGATTGGTCATGTAGCTTATATGCATAACTAGATTAATGAATATGGTTTTGAACACTCAATTAACAGACTATAGTACAAAATGGGAAACCTAGGATGTTGGGTTGGATTGTTTTACCTCTGAGTGGTACTTTTTTGCACACCATGGGCTAAATGGCCAGGTCACAAGGACCCCAAAGGCTCAGAGAAGGTTGGGGGAGGGGACCCACTGGAACAGCTGTTGGGAGACAGATGGTAGCCTCCCGTCAAGGCCATCCAGCATGTTGTTTAACGTGCACAGGGTATGGCTCTCCCACACAAAGGGCCACAGCTTAACGTCCCATTTGATGGGCAGTGGCCTTTCCAAGTCCACTGGTGTCCCCTACTGACTGTGGGCAAGGCGAGGGGGGGACTAGAATGCAATGGGCTAATAATGTCAAACAGAACCTTGCCATAATCAGCTTACAGTGGCCAAATGCAGCAACTATAGCTCAGAACATGCTTATTTGAAGAACTAAATTGCAGTCTGGCAGGGCCTCCATAGGCTTATGGGTGCTTGAGGATTATGTGTATGTGTGGGTAAGAGATAAAACCAAAAAGATAACACAACAGCACTATATAACGCTTAAAAAAGTACACAGAACAATGTTTAAAAGAAGAAAAAGAAATTTTACCGGAGTGTCCCACTGTCTATGATACTTCAGTTGACCATGCTTCGTCTTTCGAAGCGCCTCAGTGGTTTTCATTGCCGGCATCATTTCAATTGTTTCCTTCATTACTTAAAATTATTATCCCCCACAAATCACACAGTCTATACGTTATTTTGATCTGCAGCGATACAGTTAAAGTAAAAGGCGAACCAAAAGAAAAGTAAAAATATATGCGATATTTTATAATTAACTTTCAACTACCATCATTTTGCATGCTTTACAAAGAGAAAATACCACTACAATTACGGTTTATAGCAAAGCGGTACATTGTTTTCTCCTTTCCTTTCACTATTGCCAACTCTCAATGACTAAATAGATTAACTTTGTAACAGAAAACTGTATGTAGGTATTTTTCTCTGAGAAGCACTCTTGTGAACATAACGGGCAAAATGGATTAGAACTGCATAACAAGATCTACTGGACATCTTCTAATAAAATATGTGGAAGCCTCCCGGTCAAGGGCAGTCAACGTATTCTTTAAAATGCACAGGTATGGCTCTCCTGTAACGTAACCACTAATGCTCTATTCCAGTGGTTCTCAACCTTTTATGCTTCACGTACGTACGGAAGTGCATATGTAACTGGCGTACCCCTTGTATAGACAAATAAAACTATATTTATAGTATAGCAATGGGAATAAAATAAAACACTGACTTTGAGCAACTTTTGAGCTCTGACGGCGTACCCCAAAAAATTTTACTTCCTACTCCCAAGGGTTACGCGTACCACACGTTCAGAACCCCTACTCTATTACTCTGACAACGACTTTTCCAAGCCCATTGGAATCTTTTTTTACACTCAGAACAGAGTAGATGTTAAAGAGAGGAGAAAGAGAAAATTTTGATGCATACACAATTGAGACTCGAACCTGAAAATATCAGATTTCGAGACTGAAGCTACCAAATGAATCAACCTCTACTCCGAAGTTGGTTGGAACAGATTCCATGACATCATAACATGCGAAGTACTGCTCTAAAAACTGAACTTCCAGAGCTAACCAAATCCCCATCTGAAAGCGAATGTGGAGTCAAATCTATTGATATACCTATTGCAGTTAGCAAAAGAAACGCTCTGTAGGCAGCACTTTTGTACGGAGAGAAGAGAGGGCAAAATTTTATATCTTTGTTAATGTAAATGAAAATAACATTTTCCAAGGTTGCAAGTGGGATGTGGAATGAGGGGCGTAACATCATTCTTAAGATCAAAGTAAATTTTTTTCGCTTATTTTTTAACTCTCGTTTTACACAGAGCCCAGGAATGAATGCTTGTAGAAAGGAGGAAAAAATATGCACCTTTCTTTACATTTTTATATTTAATGAAAATGTTTCATTCTAAAATATGTTTATTCTGAAGTTTATATTTCACTTAATTACATTAAAAATTCTTTTAAGTGGTTTGTTTTTTGTCACTCTACGTGTGAATATAATTTTAGTAGTTCTGAGGTAATAGCTGTAAAAGTGGTTACACCACGTACGTGGAGCGGGGGTTGGCTCTGCCTTAATTGATAGCATGCGAGGCTCAACTTGTGATTACCAGGTTTGAATCCCACCTGTGCCAGCGTTGAGATTTATCTTCATTCTTGGTCAAAAAGCCGACACCAATGGAATTGGAAAGAATGTTATTCATCTGATAGGATTTAAAACGGTGGTCCTGTGTGCAGGAAGTCCATATCCTTTATACGTTAAAGAACACTCTAGATAGCCTTGACGGGAACCTTCCATCTGTCTCATAATAGCTGTCCAGTGAGTTCCCTTCCCCCAACATTCGCTGACCATTTGGGGTACTTGTGACCTGGTCATACACGTGAAAAATAGTGTTGCTGGAAGTAAAGCAACCCAACCACATACATACATATGCGAGTAACGTATACATACATATGAGGCACAGTGATCTTACGTCTTTACTTCTCCAATTCGAATTGTCATTTTTGAGCATACACCTATTATTTTTTTTGGTTCTCTGAGTGTGTTTTTCCACCGTCATTAGAGTGGCAAGCTTAAGTAAATAATATAAAAAAGGAAATTTAAAATTACTCTATTAAAAATTTTCATTTAAAAATGAAATGTCGAAATATCGCTCTTTAGGTTCATTGCATTTTTATATTTTCAGCGCAGTTGAGATTAGAAATGCCTATGCAATCATTAGCATAATAACACATGGATGCACACGTACATAATCAGCATTCAGCTATGAGCTGCAGAATTTCAACCAGACTGTGTAATTGAATCTTCAAACACATCTATCTTGAACTGCAACTATTGCATTACGTCACTTCAGGGCAATTCTAAGACAGTCCAATTTGACACAATATGCAGACCACATTACAAGTCTCCAATTTTTTCTGAGGTCTTTAAGCCCACTGTTTCTAACCCTGTTCTCTAATCTGTAGTTATGCACAGGGCTCCAGAAATCCACTCGCCACGAGTGAGTTATTGGAGACAAGTGGCTAGTGAATTTTGTGGGCTGAGCCCCCAAACCTCGGTTTAACATACTATGGACGAGTCGTTTTTTTTTTCCTGGATAGTAGATTTAAGTCGCATTTCTGGAGCTACAGTTATGCCAAGTTATGCATAAAGAAAACATGGCCAAGCAACGCAATCTCGCTTTACATATTATGCTGCTCAAGAGTATTTAGAAATTTACATGAACAGTGGCATATCCAGGTGTAAAAAATAAGTTGCCTTTCGTATTGTAAGAAAAAAGTAATAACCATTGAGATCTTTATAACCCAACAAGGGGCTATAATCCTATAACCTTGACCAAGGGCAGTGAGAGTTTATTTTAAAATACATTTCTGGAGTTTTTTTTTAACATTCTGGGTAGAGGAAAATACACATCTTTTACGTTTTATATTCCTTAATTCAGCACAGAACACGATGTTAAAATATTTTCATAATTTTTTTTTTTATCATCCAGAGAGGAACGAACGTTAGGCCTTTTGGAAGCCTTCTATTTTGTTTTCACTTAATATGTTGGCCTTCTAGTTTGGTATGATTATTTTTTTGCTCATTGGCTGTAAGAACGTTTTCCTATTTTCATTTAGTCTTCCATTGTCGGCTCTTCAGTGTGGTTTCGTTGGCTGCGACTCGGAAGGTCACAATAATTTTCTTGCCATTTATACTATATCACGCTAATATACAAACCCTGATCTCTGATCATGCGCAGAAAAACCGACTGTTCCACGTGTTGTCCAATAGCTCCTCTGTGTCCAATAGAGCAGTGTGCTAGCAATGGTAGCTGTGGTGAAGTCTGCGAATATATCGTGTTTTTCAAGCTGAAGTTATTTGTAGCTAAGTGTGGAAGGAAAAATCGGAAGCCTTAATCAAGCAAAAGCAAGTGTTAAAATTAATTGAAAGAGTAAGTTATTTGGACTTAAGAATTTCTTAATTTCTATTAATCGAAAACGGTTTATGATAAAAGTGATGGTATATTTAACTAGCATAAAATTAAAGATTTCAAATTTATAGTGCAAACTAAGAACCACGAACTGCGATATATTTCTCTTGTCCATTTTCTTACAATTATATATCTATTGAAGCAAACTAATAAAAATTTAATATGCTACGAGATGCACTGGCACATTATTATACGGCATTTCACTCGCTAGTAGATGCAAATTATTGGAGAAAACTTGGATATTTATCGATTACGATAAGTATGGTGTCATCAATTTAATCTTAAAGTGCTCCAAATCGTAACCTGTTCTGGGAATGGTACCAACCACTATGGGATGTTCTACGTTTGATAAATGTGCTCTGCAGTACAATGTATCGGTGTTAATCGCCTACCGGTTTTCCTTTAGGGCATCGCTGATGCAAGGATTGTTCTGGAAAAACGTCATTTAAGTAGACCCCACAACAGGCATGCATCAAGATTTAGTTTTGGAGAGGAGTAGGGGGTTTCCCAATTACTAAAATATTCCACTGAACAGGAAAGGATGAAATGGTATTCTATATGGAATAAGATTTTATAGTTTTTTTTTTATCTCTTTTTGGTGTCTGACATAAAATATGGGGCTAAAATAAAATTATTCAAAGACAACTGTTTTGGATTTCAAAGAAGGTAGACAGGTTTGGGATTTTATATAATACAATCAGATTTTTTTTTTGGGGGGGGGGGGGGTATTCTCTTCAGCATTTATGAATTGGGGAAAAATTGCCAAATTTCTGTTAAAAGAACTTAATGTATCTAGTGGCCACAGAGATTTGATAAGAGACTTGTTGATCATGTTCTGCTGATCATGATAGATCAGTACGAAAAAGGCAATTTTCAACCTATTTTTGATTTTAATGAAATTTAATTGTTAAATTTTGTGTGCAGAATTTCAGTTTTTTTTTAGATCAATGAATTTTAAGAAATGGTCATTAAAAGACCTCATAAAAATTTTCATCCTTTTTGTATATTTGAAAAACAATAATTCTGATCCTTGCTAAGCTAGAAAGATGAACAGATTAAATTTTCCTTTATGGGGCTTTAAAATAATGTATTTGTCCTCTGTTTTATAGCATTTCAATGTTTTTAAGGTCCCGATCCTTGAATATTTTAAAGCAATTTTAATTTTTTTGAGAAAAATTGCTTTGAAACATATGTTAACCAATAATATCTCAGCAAACTTTTATCCTGAGACAACCATAGGTTTCTCAGTAATAAATTTTTGAATTAGGCAAGTGTCTGAAAATTAAATATCTGCAAACTTTCTTCTTATTTGAAAAGCAATATCTCTGATCCTAATTAAGTCACAGATATAAAAATGGCTGCTCTTTCTTGTATCTTTAAAATGATATATTTGGCTTAAAATTTAAAGTATTTGAAATTTTCTTGTTTAGGTCGAGTGGTTAGCACTTTTGGCTACTGATCTAAGGGACCTGGGTTCGAGTCCCAGGTAAGGCATGGATATTTGTGTTGTTTTTCTGCTGAGCTCCTGCCATCCTCACAGACCTTCTACTATGACATATAAACTGACAGGCTTTTGTCAGACCTCTGTGGCAAGCAGCTATTTGAAGGGGAATTTTTTTTGTAGAGCTTAAAATTTGACTTGAACTGGCATATATTCTTGTTCCCAGATACAACTAAAACTTACCATAAGTTACATAATCATTAGGTCAAATGTAGTTGCCTACAACTGAAGATGGGGAAGAATATGATCAGTTTAAAAAGGCATTTTTTGAAAATAACAGTATGCTTTTAAGTAAAAAGTAGCAGAGGAAACAGTTGATTGAGTGATAAGGCTATGGAGCTCTATTTTTGGAAGAATTGCATTAATAATCTGAATAGCACCCCACTAGTCCTATCAGACAGCATTACAAACAGCTTAACATGTAAATGATCAGTTAACAGCTGATAGTAATCTTTGGTTTGATAATTAGGTGACAAAGCAGCTAGGCAGCACAACAATAGAGTTGTACCAGATAGTTAATTTTGTGCATGGGAAGAAACATGCTAGCATACAAGGAATGAGGAATAAACATGTTAAGGTTATAGAAGGCGAATGTTCTCTCTGTTAGGTTATTGAAGGCGAAGATTCTCTCTGTTTCTCTGTAGGTGAGCTGAACATTTCAGAGATGTTCTAACCAAAGTGGTAGTTCTACTCCTATTGTTTATGATGAGAATTAATAAGATGCTGGCTTCAATATTGGACCTACACCAGAATCTGAAGTTACTTTGATTATCTCTAAGTTAAAGCTACATAAATCTACATGGTAGATGAAACTATTGCTGAAATGTTTAGAGCTGGACATGTTTCTATTGTCACATGGCTGATTGAAATGAGTAAGATCATGTGGGATGTCTGACGTTTTTCGGCAATATGATGGCTCTGTATAATAACACTGAGTCATGTATGAGAAGTTTGTAGCAGTTGGTTTAACATCACTATTGGAGTTCAAGGGTGCATTTTAGTGTTTGTTTTAAGTTTGGTTGTTTAATATGTTATGGAGAATTAACTGCAAGGGGAAGGTTTTGGCTATATAGTCAGGAGATCTGAAATTTCTGATATAGATTATGCTGATGATTTGATCCTTTTGGCAAATGATGTTGATAAAATGAACTCTTTTATTAGAAATGGTGATGAGACTTATAATAGATATGGTTTGGTGATAAACAGTGGTAAAACTGCAGTGATGAAATTGGTCAGGAAGGTTATGCTTCATTTGTTTTAAATGGTTGCATGGGAATTTTAAGAATCTATGGAATGGGAAAAAATAGGTGTATACACTAAAAGAATAAAATTAGGCTATACAGTTTGGTTTTTCTTTCTAAAATTAGTTTTGGTAGTGAAATGTGAACATTTTTTTAAGCATCAATTGTAGTCAGCTGCTTTAAAAACTATGATTAGGAACTTAAAATGCATTAATGTGTAAGCTCACCGGACAAAAAATTAGTCATCTCCCGCCATAAGAGATTTTTATCCGTTTGACAGCAACAGAGGGTGCAGTAATAAATGCATCCTACAAATAGCTGTGCTCTACGGGGTTCATACAGTGACAAGAAGTGGTAGGTGCCACATGTGTGTTAGTCACTCTGTGAAACATAGGTTGCGCCAAAGATGTGAATGAGTGGCAAAAAGGTGTTATTACGTTTGGCCAAGCCAAAGGGCATAGTGTACAAGAAGTTGCTGCCTTTGCAGGTGTGTCGAAACATACTGTCCAAAAGGGTCTTCCAGCAGTGGCGTACATTGCAGTCCACTGCTAATTGTTGCCAGAATTGCAGCAGAAAGACTGCTCACCAATAGGGACTGCTGCAGTGTGTCATGCACTGTTAGGGCAAATTGCTTTGTAACAAGGCAGGAATTGCTCCAGTCAGTCAAGCTGTTTCCGAATGAACACTCTGAAGGGAACTGCATGTCATGGATATCTGGAGCAGAGTACAGCAGAAGAGACTCATATTAACAGCTCTGCACAAGGCTGCATGGCTACAATGGTCACAGTGCCACAAAGACTAGACTGTCGACTCTTGGAAGCATGTGATCTGGTCGAATGAGACGTTTTTGCTTGTACTCAAATGATGCGAGGCAAATGCTACATTGTAAGCCACGTGAAGCCTTCCATGTGGACTGTGTGCAAGGTTCTGTTCAAGCTGGAAGAGGCTCTGTGATGTTTTGGGGATTTGAATCCCATAAAAACTAATCGGACTATTTGGGGCAACAAATGAAGCGCCGTCCCAGCCATCCAGCCAATCTGGCTGAACTGCATCATTTCATGCTGGAAGAGTGAATGACTATTGATGTGCACTACATCTGCACACTGGTGGCATCCATGCCAGACAGGATTTCGGCTGTTCTTTGGTTACACGGAGGTGTTGCATGCTATTAGGTGACATTCAGCCAGGGGTGACTAACTTTTTTTTTCCTGTGAGCTTATTAAATGAAGTAACATTAATGTCAACTTGCAAATCAGTATAAAAAGTAAAAAATAAATTTCCCTCAAGCAGCTGCTTGCCACATAGGTCTAGCAGGAATCTACCAGTATAATATGCCATACAGGAGATTTGTGAGGAAATGAGACCAGGGCAGACGGGCAACACAAGAAAGAAGATAGTCATGTATTAGCATAGCCAAGCATGTAACCACTCTGCCACTGGGACTGTGTCAAAAAACATTATTATGCATAAAAAATGAGTTGGTTTTCTTATTTTGTTGTTTTAATGAAGTAATCTGAATGTTTTATATGAAGTACATAGAGGTATTTAATAATGCCTGCTGGCTGAGTGGTTAACGTGCTTGGCTATGGATCCCCGATAAGGCATGGATGTTTCCCTTCATGTGTTGCCATTTCCGTGCTTAAATGGAATGCCCACTTGCCTTCCTCAGAGATCTTTTCTATGGCATATTATACTGATAGACTTTTGTTACATCTCTTTGGTAAGCAGCTGAATGAGAGGTAATTTATACATAAATGTTTTGTATTAGATGTTTTGGAGGGTTAGCTTTTGTAATATATCCATTTCGTTTGCATGCCAAACACAAATGTTTTTATGGTTTCCATATAATTAGTGAAATAAATGTCTGTGACTTGGATATATACGTGAAATTGAAGCAATTTTTTGTACAAGATTTAAGTTTGAACTGTACTTATCCAAGAAAAGTAAATCAGTAATGTTTTTATTGAGATAATCATAAAGTAAAGATTTTGCTGATTTTAGTCAATACATGTGATCAGTAAATTAACAAGTTTTTACAGACTACACCCTATTCTCAATGACATAGGGAAAAGAAATTGGGAATATATCCCCTGTAAAACCTGATATTTCAATTGAAAACATAATGCAAAGAATTTTATATCTTTATAATAAAACCTTTGAAATTTTGGTGATATCTGTAAGTGTAATACAAGAATCCCCCTCACATTATGTTAATGAGAAACAAGACATCAAAAATCTAACTTTTAAAATAAGTTTTTTAATCAAATAATTGGATATCTCGGATACATCTGATAGTAATTTGTTAGATAAATATAGAGCAAAAATTGTCATTAGCCAGGTGGGATCTGAACCCACGACCTATTGATAACATGTCAGGTGCTCTGGCCACTGAAGCCACCGAACATTGGCATATTTTTCTCAAATTTCAGTACATTGATAATAATAAACATTATTTATACTTTATTTGCTCTAATTCAGATAAGCTTAATTTCTCATACATTACTTGCTTATTTTCTGTGATTAAAAAGAATCATTATTATACACATACAGTATCAAACTTGCAGATTAATTTGAAATATAAATTAAATTGATTTTAATAGTGTACAAAACTGAACTTGCTGCTAAAAATGAGATATAGCACTCATTTACTAGTCTGTAAAAATTCAGTCAAGAATAGTCTATTCTCAGTAATTGCTTATGTTGGAGATATCACAACAGTTGAAATCTTTGCCATTTTGTTTGCTGTAAAATGGGTAAATATTCAAAGATACCTTAAGACTGATCTTTGATAGTCTTTGCCCTTCATTTCATCCAGGGTGACCTCATGAACTCTTCTAACAGCAAATTGCTGTTATAAATACATCTTATTACTGTCTTGTCCACACATGACTGTGAAGAAATTTTTCAGTGGGTGTCTAAGCACTCAATAACGGGAAATGCAATTGTTGATCAAGCAGCCAAACGCTCCTTCAAAGATGTCATTTCAGGTGTCCTGCCTAAGGCATCCTGGAAGTTGTCTGGAAGAAAGAGGAAGGCATCATGATGTGTGCTTACCTGCATGAGCTGGCCCTGATTAAGAAAAAATAATTTCATAATTCATTCTAGAAACAAAAGACACACAGAACCACAGACTTAAAATTGATTGTGATATCCAGCCCACTGTGGATTGCTTCCTTCTTTAGTGTTTTGAACTGCAAGATTGCTCATCTAAGGACAAAAACAGCATTTCTGAATAACACATCATATTATGAAAAGGGCTAACTCTGTTGCCTGTGATCAATGTCAAGACAGAGAAACTGTTAAATATATTTTGATATATCTTTCTTCTTAACTAAATTTCTAAATATGTGTCAAAAAAATACAGAATCGAAGAACAGTTAAACATTAATGATCCTCCGAAGACTTCAACATTTTACTATGCAAAATATAAAATCCACAAAAACTGGAAATTTGTACTTTCCTACCCATAATGATTGACTTGTTTAAAAGAATTTAGTGCATTTTCTGTAGTTAAAAATTGGATAAACGGTTTGGATATTGAACACCTATTCAAGTACCTAAAAAATGTTGAGTAACTGAAGTATATTTATGTGCATAAGAGAGAATAACACTTTTTTTTACCAGTTAGCACATTGCAATACTTATGTAAATAAATCTATTTACATGGGGCCGAGCGGATGATGATGGCTGAGTACAGTTGAAAGCACTTGGGCCCCGTGTAAATAAATCTAACTGGCAAAAAGGCGTTATTCTTTCTTATGAGTTACAATGATGCTGTGAAATCATTTATCATTATATTCTCTATATTTATGATCAATTACACTAGACAACAAATCGAAACTTTTTTTTATAACATTGGCCAAATAGGATGATTTTAACCAGTTTTGGGGTGCTGAATTGAAATATGACTGTGAAAAATCTGCAACACTTAACATCAATCTGTAATTTAAAAAAATTAATTTCAAATTTCAATGAATATCCATATCTGGGAATGAAAATAAATGTGACTATTTTATTAAATTGCAATTTAAAACTCACTAATTACATGATTACAATGAAAAAAAAAAAGAAACATCATAGTTATAGACCACTATAAAGTAACAAATGAAATAATATTGAAACGCAAAATAAGAAAACATGGGAAGGATCTTTTATACTTACAGGAAGTTCATTTTTGTCTTTTATGTGCGGAGGTATCTACCTTCTGCAAGAACCCCTCATTGCTGAGTCCCACCTGTCTTGGTATCTCTCCTCCATGATTCGGATATCCTGGTGAAATCTTTCCCCTTGCTCATCCCTGACAGCTCCTGAGTTCTTGGGAAAGAAGTTGAGATGCAAGTGCAAGAAATGGATCTTTAAAGACATTCAGCAGCCAAGATTTTCATAGATTTTGAGAAAATTTTGAATGAGCTGATGGTAGTTTTCCTCTTTGGATTCCCCAGAAAGCCTTGGACCACAGAGGTGAAGGATTTCCATGCAGGGAACCCCTTCATATTCAGTTTTTCTTTGAAGACAGTATCATTTAGTAGCTTCCTTATCTGAGGACCAACAAAGATCCCTTCTTTGAGTTTCGCATCACTTAGTTTTGGAAAATTTTCCTTCAAGTGCAAAAATCTATTTACCAGTTTTGTTCATAGCCTTTATAAAGTTTTTGATAAGCCCTAGTTTGATGTATAGTGGTGGGAGCAGAACACCAGAGGGGTCAACTAGAAGCTTATTTCCAGGAAAACATCTCTTTTGAGCCAGTCTTTTATTTTGTAGTGTTCCTTTCTGGCCCTACTGTCCCATAAACACCGAAGACAGCAAAATTTTATGAATAAGAGATGACTTTTAGGTCACCACATATTATCCACTTAAACTGGTCATATTTTATTACAATGAGTATTCCCACAGCGTGTGTCACTGGAATGGAAGCGTTTTGGTTTCCTTTATGCAAAAGGACAGCTTTTAGCTGAATGTTGACGAATTTATAAATAGACGCCATTCCTTAGGGTCATGAACTGTTCCAATTTCTTCCATCACCCCTGAAATATCTGTGTAGAAACACAAACCATCTTGCATCTCATAATAAGCAGATAAAGACAAAATTTCTTTATCTGAACAGAGAAACTCTGTTACCCTTGGTTAGAAGATTCCATTCTTGAAGTCTTGAACCTAAAACCTCAGCTTGTTTGGATAGTCCTAGGTCTGGAACAAGATCATTTTTCATTTTGCTGAATCAGATGAGGTCGTCTAACTTTTTAGGGTGTATGTAGCATCAGGATCTGCATGTGCCTCAAAGTCTTCCTCTGATGAATGTGAATCCATCTCCTCCCAGGTAATTGGAGGCTTTGGTATTGGAATGGCTAAAGGCACATTTGGATATTGTATTTTGCTTTTCTTTTTGGAAAATCCCCACACTTTAATTAAATAAAAATGGCAAAGATGCAGGTGACTAGTTGGCTCACACCAAACCATTGCAACTGCAAAGGGCATGGATTTTATCTAACCTTTTAACCATTCACTCAGGCCAACAAAGCACGAAATGCAGCACACGTGTGGAGCCCATGTTTTGCCCTGATCTCCAACATGACATCCAAAATACAAGTTATAGGCTTTCTTCACAATCTTTGTCAAAGAACGACCCTGGGATTTTAAAATATAATTTCCACACACATAATAAAACTGATCTAGCACATTAATACATCCGCGACGATGCCTTTGTGCTATTTATATTCCAAAATTATGGCTCCGTATGCGGGAGAGCCATACCCAGTGCACGTTAAAGAACACACTGGATGGCCTTGACGGGAGGCTACCATCCGTCTCCCAACAGCTGTCCCAGTGGGTGCCCTCCCCCAACCTTCTCTGAGCCCTCGGTGTCCATGTGACCTGGCCATTTATTCCATTGTGTCAAAAAAAGTGCCGCTCAGAGGTAAAACACCCCAACCCACTTGGCAATCAGTGTTGCCAGCCACAAAAAGGAAAATATCTACTATCCTCCCAGTTTGCCTGTAGGTGTTGGTATAGGAAGATCTTATAGGAGTTAAAATGACCAATAGCATAACGTGACGTGCTAGGAATTTTTTAAGGCCAGATCTGAAATCTGATTAAAGGCAGCTACAATTGTTCATGTTATAAAAACCTTGTAAACCAGGGGCGGGGGTGGCTCAGTCGGTAGCGCGCCATGCTCGTAATCTGCAGTTCCCATGTTCCAGCTGGGTCAGCGTTGAGATTTATCTCCGCAAAAATTCCCTGCCCTGCCCACGGTCAGTAGGGGACACCGATGGGCTTGGAAAGGCCGCCGTCCGTCGGATGGGACGTTAAGCCGTGGCTCCGTGTGCGGGAGAGCCATACCCTGTGCACGTTAAAGAACACGCTGGATGTCCTTGACGGGAGGCTACCATCTGTCTCCCAACAGCTGTTCTAGTGGGTCCCCTCCCTCAACCTTCTCTGAGCCTTCGGGGTCCATGTGACCTGGCCATTTAGCCCATGGTGTGCAAAAAAATGCCGCTCAGAGGTAAAACAACCCAACCAACCTTGTAAACCAGTGTTATTAATCTTTAATAATGAAACATCAAAAAAGCACAAATAATACACCAGTTTCATAGAATGACAAAAAATAAAACACAATTTCAGAAAGAAAAAAATAACAGTTCCTATGGGAACCAAGGAGTACCAAAGTACTGAATCTATAAATGAGTTGGTTTGTTTTACCTCTGAGCGGCACTTTTTTTGCACAGCATGGGCTAAATGGCCAGGTCGCATGGACCCCGAAGGCTCAGAGAAGGTTGGGGGAGGGGACCCACTGGAACAGCTGTTGGGAGACAGATGGTAGCCTCCGGTCAAGGCCATCCAGCGTGTTCTTTAACGTGCACAGGGTATGTCTCTCCCGCACACGGCGCCACGGCTTAACGTCCCATCCGACGGACGGCGTCCTTTCCAAGCCCATCGGTGTCCTCTACTGACCGTGGGCAGGGCGGGGAATCCATAAATGAACTAAACTGTTTGGAAAGGAGAGACGTTCCAATTCGCTGAATGTAGATAATGAGAGTAGTAGTAAAATTCCCACGGAAGTTAATTAAAATTTGAATATCACGGCCGAGTGGTTAGCACGCTTGGCTACTGATCTAAGGGACCTGGGTTCGAGCCTCGGGTAAGGCATGGATATGTGTGTGTTGTTTTTCTCCTAAGGTCCTGCCATCCTCACAGACCTTCTACTATGGCATATAAACTGACAGGCTCCTGTCAAACCTCTGTGGCAAGCACCTGCTTGAGTGGGTATTTAATTTTTTTGTTACTATGTTTTCGCCATTTTTAGGGAATTCGACTGTTGTAACATGGAAATTTTTATTTGCTTGAGCAGTTTGGAATGTAATATCTTCTGGTAACTCTGGGACACCAGGTAATTTAAATTACCAGATTTAGTAATTTGTAATCAGATCATTCTTTAATCAGGAGGTTTTCTAACTAAAGCTGACAATATTCGACTTGAGAGACATTATGAATAATATACATCCCAGAGTTTCCATAAATTAGTTTTTAAAACGAATTATTAAAATATAAACCAAAAATAAAATGTTCCTTAGCATTTAGTACATGGGTTATATAGGTAATTTTGTGTTGTATAGGTAAATGTTAGGATTTACGTTTTCTGAATCGTGCAGTAGTGTACTTTCCACCATTAGAGGGCACTGAAGTCTGAAAATGAGGAATACTTTAAACCAGGCGTGTCCAGCCCGCGGGCGGCCCTGGACAGCTAGTAAGGCGACCCACAAAGTCATAAAGTTGACGACATAAGCTTTCAACATGATTATGTGATTTTCAGCGAGTTTTTGATATCCCACTATTTTCATGTTGCCCTTTATTTAATTATATAATAAAAAACATAAGAAAATAAATGAAGTTTTATTATTCATATACACTAACTATGTGCGGCCCAAAACAATTCATTTTCACTCAATGTAGCCCAGGGAAGTCAAAAGGTTGGACACGCCTGCTTTAAACGGATATTGTTAAATGTCTACTTAAGCGATTCTCAGACTTTTGTTCACAGAATACCAAATATTTAATCTGGCAACACTACGTGACACTCGCTCCTGCGCATTTTACCTTCAGTAATAGCCATTTCTGTGGAGTCGTAAACGCAGAGCTAGTGTGTTCGAGTTCTGATGGGTATTGAGGTGTTACGGGCATGTTTTATGCTAATTTTGGTTTTAAAATTAATATTGAATGGGTTCGAGCCCCAGTTGGGTCAACGTTGAGACTTATCTCAGCAAAATTCCCCGCCCTGCCCACGGTCAGTTGGGGACATCGATGGGCTTGAAAAGGCCCCCCTCCGTCGGTTGGGGCGTTGAGCCGTGGTCCAGTGTGCGAGAGAGCCATACCCTGTTCACTTTAAAGAACACGCTGGATGTACTTGACTGGAGGCTACCATCTGTCTCCCAACAGCTGCTCCAGTGGGTCCCCTCCCCAAACCTTCCCTGAGCCTTCGGGGTCCTTGTGACCTGGCCATTTAGCCCATGGTGTGTAAAAAAGTTCCGCTCAGAGGTAAAACAACCCAACGTTAAAGAACACTGGATGGCCTTGACGGGAGGCTACCATCTGTCTCGTAACAGCTGTTCCAGTGGGTCCCCTCCCCCAACCTTCTCTGAGCCTTCGGGGTCCATGTGACCTGGCCATTTAGCCCATGGTGTGCAAAAAAGTGCCGCTCAGAGGTAAAACAACACAACGTTAAAGAACACTGGATGGCCTTGACGGGAGGCTACCATCTGTCTCCCAACAGCTGTTCCAGTGGGTCCCCTCCCCCAACCTACTCTCTGAGCCTTCGGGCTCCTTGTGACCGGGTCATTTAGCCCATGGTGTGCCCATTTTATCTGCAATGCACCGTTTGAGAACCAATGCTGTATTTGCTAGAAATTTTGGGTTAGACCATGGGCGCCAGTACTTGTGTAAAGAGAGAGCTTAATATCTTATTGAAAGGCAGATTATCTTTCACTTTGTCTCTGCTGATAAAGAAAAACGGACTCTGGCCATCTCTAGCAAGGATACGAGTCAAGATCTGTCTAAATAAGGCCTACGACGTAGCCCAAGGCCAAGCAATTCACTTCTATGTAATGTAGCAACAAAATTTTGGTGTCTGTAATGTCCATTATGCAAACCGCCACAGCGTTTTGGCTGGTCAATTTTTTCATTAATTCCCAGAGGTTATTATAAATTAATACAGTGAAAGACATTATTTAAAGATATTATATGAGAATGGTTGATATAGCTGCCAAATTAGAAGAAATGATTTATAACACGTATAAAAGACTAATAAAATGATCATATGTAGAATCTATTTTTTTGTAAAAAAAAGTTTCTCCACAAATCAGTGGTAACATTAGTGGAAGTTTATATATTTTTTTATATATAAATATATATACCGCCCAGCACCCACCCCGTCCTAGTCAGAAAGACACTAATGGGTTGTTTTACCTCTGAGCGGCATTTTTTTGCACACCATGGGCTAAATGGCCAGGTCACAAGGACCCCGTAGGCTCAGAGAAGATTTGGGGAGGGGACCCACTGGAAAGCTGTTGGGAGACAGATGGTAGCCTCCCGTCAAGGCCATCCAGTGTGTTCTTTAACGTTGGGTTGTTTTACCTCTGAGTGGCACTTTTTTGCACACAATGGGCTAAATGGCCAGATCACAAGGATCCCGAAGGATCAGAGAAAGTTGGGGGAGGGGACCCACTAGAACAGCTATTGGGAGACAGATGGTAGCCTCTCGTCAAAAGCCATCCAGTGTGTTCTTTAACGTTGGGTTGTTTTACCTCTGAGCGGCACTCTTTTGCACACAATGGGCTAAATGACCAGGTCACAAGGACCCCGAAGGCTCAGAGAAAGTTGGGAGAGGGGACCCGCTGGAACAGCTGTTGGGAGACAGATGATAGCCTCCCGTCAAGTACATCCAGCGTGTTCTTTAACGTGAACAGGGTATGGCTCTCCCGCACACAGGGCCACTGCTTAATGTTCCATCCGACGGACGGATGCCTTTCCAAGCCCATTGGTGTCCCCTAATGACCGTGGGCAGGTCGGGGAATTTTGAGGTGATAAATCTTAACGCTGACCCAGCTGGGACTCGAACCTGGGGACTGCAGATTACGAGCCTGGCGCGCTACCGACTGAGCCACCCCCGACCCAAAATTTTTCGTGACTTGCTCATTTAGCTTAAAGATAGATGATCCAGTTAGAACGTTTTAGCTTCTACGGAGACGTAGACTCGATGAGGGTGGCGCCTGATTACGTCACAATCGATATGACAGCAGTCCGACTGTTGAACTTTGTGTTCGAGAGATAGCTTCACTCTCCACGTTCATTATCTCATAACCTTTAGGTTTTTGGGGTCAAAATAATGATTCCCCTCCCTTCATTTGGCGCTTGCTTGTTAAATAGATTTAGGGTTTTCGTTCATTTACATTATTTAAATTAATATTTCTTTCCTGTTAGGTTTTTAATGTTTATTTATAGTTTGAGATAGGTCATACATATTTTTTGAAATTGCAAGTGTAACAATTTTTCTATTACAGCACAATTCCTGTAATTCAGAATTGTGAAAATTTGGTGAATCTCGTACGTATAAGTGCGGCGGGCGGACTGGACTGTTTTACCTCTGAGTGGCGCTTTTTGCGCATAATGGGTTAAATGGCCAGGTCACAAGGACCCCGAAGGCTCGGAGAAAGTTGGGGACCCACTGGAACAGCTGTTAGGAGACAGATGGTAGTCTCCCGTCAAGGCCATCCAGCGTGTACTATAACATTGAATTCTTACCTCTAAGCAGCACTTTTTTACACACAATGGGCTAAATGGCCAGGTCACAAGGACCCCAAAGGCTCAGAGAAGGTTGGGGGAGGGGACCCACTAGATAGCTGATAGGCAGATGATAGCCTCCCGTCAAGGCCATCCAGCGTGTTCTTTAACGTTGGTTTGTTTTACCTCTGAGCAGTACTTTTTTGCACACCATGGGCTAAATGGCCAGGTCACAAGGACCCCGAAGGCTCAGAGAAAGTTGGGGACCCACTGGAACACCTGTTGGGAGACAAATGGTAGCCTCCCGTCAAGGAGGGGCGGAGGTGGCTCAGTCGGTAGCGCGCCAGGCTCGTAATCTGTAGTTCCCAGGTTCGAGTCCCAGTTGGGTCAGCGTTGAGATTTATCTCCGCAAAATTCCCCGCCCTGCCCACGGTCAGTAGGGGACACCGATGGGCTTGGAAAGGCCGCCGTCCGTCGGATGGGACGTTAAGCCGTGGCCCCCTGTGCGGGAGAGCCATACCCTGTGCACGTTTAAAGAACACGCTTTGGATGGCCTTGACGGGAGGCTACCATCTGTCTCCCAACAGCTGTTCCAGTGGGTCCCCTCCCCCAACCTTCTCTGAGCCTTCGGGGTCCATGTGACCTGGCCATTTAGCCCATTTTGTGCAAAAAAGTGCCGCTCAGAGGTAAAACAACCCAACCCTCCCGTCAAGGCCATCCAGCTTATTCTTTGACGTCCACGTGGTATGGCTCTCTTGCACACAAGGGCCACTGCTTTATGTCCCATTCGACGGACGGTTGCCTTTGCAAGCCTATCGGTATCCCCTACTGACCATGGACAAGGCGGGGAGTTTAGCGGAGAAAAATCTCAATGCTAACTCAGCTGAGACTCGAATCTGGGAACTACAGATTATTAGCCTGGTGCATAAGCTAAATGGCCAGGTCACATGGACCCCGAAGGCTCAGAGAAGGTTGGGGGAGGAGACTCACTGAAACTGCTGTTGGGAGACAGATGGTAGCCTCCCGTCAAGGTAATCCAGTGTTTTCTTTAACGTGCACAGGGGACCATGGTTTAACGTCCCTCCGACGGACGGCAGCGTTTCCAAACCCATCGGTGTCCTCTACTGACCGTGGGCAGGGCGAGGAGTTTTGCGGAGATAAATTTCAACTGACCCAGCTGGGACTCGAACCTGGGAACTGCAGATTAAGTTTTTAATTGGTAGCTTTGAGTTGACCCCTTCCACGGTGGGTGGGAAACCAACCGTTTTTATTTTTGAGATAAATGGGAAAACTGTTTTTTAGGTTGATTGGTACAAATCAAATATTTTAATTCTCATTTTTGAAATTCTTAGCAAGTTCTATGTTGTTTAACGAATGTTGCAAGTGATCTGTTTATGGCAGAAATCTGAAATTTCTGTGGTAGGGTACGGAGAGATATTCCATTGACAACAGAGGGGTGTGAGAAAAGCGACATTTTAATTTAAGGATAAAAGATAAATACTTTTTCAGTTGGATAAGGACAGTCGCTGCAAAAAATATCCGAGCAACGATTTTTTTAGAAATTAGTGATTTGGCAACCTTCGTGTCGCTGTAATCAACCATAGCGTTGGGGCGGGGATGGCTCAGTCGGTAGCGCGCCAGGCTCGTAATCTGTAATTCGCAGGTTCGAGTCCCAGCTGGGTCAGCGTTGAGATTTATCTCCGCAAAAATTCCCCGCCCTGCCCACGGTCAGTAGGGGACACCGATGGGCTTGGAAAGGCCGCCGTCCGTCGGATGGGACGTTAAGCCATGGCCCCGTGTGCGGGAGAGCCATACCATGTGCACGTTAAAGAATACGCTGGGTGGCCTTGACGGTAGGCTACCATCTGTCTCCCAACAGCTGTTCCAGTGGGTCCCCTCCCCCAACCTTCTTTGAGCCTTCGGGGTCCATGTGACCTGGCCATTTAGCCCATTGTGTGCAAAAAAAGTGCCGCTCAGAGGTAAAACAACCCAACCATAGTGTTCTACACGAAGGTTGCCAGATCACTAATTTCTAAAAGAGAGTTGCCAGATATTTTTTCTGAATTCTGTAATCAACCATAAATAAAAATGAAATAAAAATAAATACCCCCTCAAGCAGCTGCTTGCCACAGAGGTCTGACAGGAGCCTGTCAGTTTATATGCCAGAGTAGGTCTGTGAGGATGGTAGGCCCTCAGCAGAAAAACGACACAAGCAGCCATGCCTTACCCGGGGCTCGAACCCAGGTCCCTTAGATCATGTTTTTTCTGAATTCTGTAATCAACCTTAGTGTTCGGATATTTTTAATATATATAATGCGTATGAATATATAATAGATAATTTTTATTTCAGATAATGTTTTACAGTATACAAAAACTTTTGAGGTCTCACAAGAGCAGGCTCGTTCGTGAGATCTCAGTATAGAAACAATTTCAATTGAAAACATCAGTCGTCACATTGAATAATACACAAAAAAAAACGAAAACAACTCAAAACAAAAAATTTCTATTAATCCAGAAGTGTGAAAGTCAAAGTCAGAAACATTCAATATCCATGTTACATATAACAGTTATAGTAGATTAATGCAAAAAAGTTTGCACATCATCCAGTTTCAAAATGTATTTCTTGAGAACTTTAGAAAACAAATGATAATTCGTGATATTTTTCATGCTGACTGGGAGAGGAGGAAAGAAATTTCGGTGCTAAATACAAATAATAGTGCCTAAAAATTTCCTTATGTAATGCAGGAATTTCATAATTTATGTTTTTATCTCGTCGTAATTGGTAATTATTCGTGTCAGTTTTAATGCTATCATTTCTAAAGTAAAAGTATTTAATTATTTCGAAAAAATAATCGTAGCGTAAAAGCAAAATTCCTGCTTCTCGAAACAAAGGTAATGAAGGTTGCGTTTTTGGGCTTTTAGTTAATAAGCGTATAAATCTCTTTTGCAGCACTAAAAGTTGTTTAAAATTATTGAAATACATGCCTCCCCAAGATTTTATACCATATGTTAGCTGAGAATGGATTAATGCATAATACAGTGTACACATAAATTTAAATGAAACTAAATGTCTTACAAGATATAAGCGGGCCAGGTTACGGATGACCTTTCTTTTTACCCATGTTACATGCACTTTCCAAGTTAGGCCTGCATCAATCCAAATACCTAAATATTTCACTGACGGCACAAAAGGAATTTGAGGACAATTACAGTGACTTTTCGATGAACAATTTGTATCATGATATTTCAATTTATTGCGGTGCAAAATATATATTTATTGCGGTGCAAAATATTGCGGTGCAGAATTACTCGTGGTCCAGTTTCTAATTAATTCTAGATCACTATTTGCTTGTTTAAAAATAATCTAAGAATCAGAACTAGTATATGTCAGGCAAGTGTCGTCAGCAAAAATAGTTAATTTACCTGTTAGTTTAATGGAATCTAGATCATTAATGTAAATAGTAAATAATAAGGGACCCAGAACAGATCCCTGGGGAACTCCGTATTCAACTTTAGTCCAAGCATTGTATGTATCTTTTATTTTTACTCTTTGCCTTCTGTTAGCTAAATAACTGCGAAACCAATTCAATGCCACTCCTCTGACTCCAGCAGCTTGTAATTTTTGTATTAATTTTTGATGATTTACCGTATGGAATGCTTTTTAATGTCCAGAAAGATTGTTAATGCATGATCACTGTTATTCATAGCTGTGTAAATCGTATTTGTTACCTGCAATAATGCATCATCCGTACCCATTTTTTCTCTAAACCCAAACTGATTGCTACTGAGAAAACATTTTTTTTCCAGATATTCATATAATTTATTTTTCACTATTTTTTCAAAAATTTTAGATATTACTGAGAGTAATGCAATAGGTCTGTAATTCACTAATTCCTTTGGGTCACCGTCTTTAAAAATAGGAACAATAGTAGCTTTTTTCAAAACATCAGGGAAAGTTCCTTGCTCAATGGATAGATAAATAGATTTACAAGTATTTCGATAAATTTTTCTCCCAACAGATGAATTATTTCTGCGGTTAAGCCATCAAAACCTGGAGATTTATTTTTTGATAGAAGTAAAATTTGAGTCCTAATATCTTTAGCTATTATTGGCGTTAAGAAGAAAGAACTTACCGCAGTTGATGATTTTCCGTTTCGTTCCCAATCAGCATTTGTTTGAACTAAATCTTTGTTCAAATTTCTTGCAATTCCGGCAAAATAATCATTGAACAAATTTGCAAATTTACAAGGGTCTTCATCATATTTAATTAACTCGTTTTTACTTTTAATTGTACGGGGATAGTTTTCTTTCTCTTTAAAGTTACCACATATTTCATTTATTACATTCCACTGCTTTTTCTGATTTTTACCTGCTTTGGAAAATTTATTAGTAAAGTATTGTGTTTTTGTTTCCCTTATGGCACTAGTAACAAAATTTCTGTATCGGGAAAATGACAGTTTAAGCGACATATGTGTAGGATTCTTCTTCATTTCCTTATACAGAGTGTTACGATAATTTATTAAAATTGCTAATTCATTTGTCATCCACGGTTTAATTTTCTTAAAACGTTTTTTCTCTACTTTCGTTGAATCATCAATTAAATGGCTTAGTGTATCAATTAAATTTTTAAAAGAAGCATTAATAGAGCTGTCAATATATATATCATCCCATTTTATATTTGCAATTAAGTTCGTTAATCTTTTTAAATCCACCATTTTTATTTCATCATTTTTTAATTTTTGTTCAATTTTTATGCAATGAATATGGAGCGTGTGCAGTTGCCATTCACAGCAAACTGGAGCGGTTGCGGTTAATGTTCACAGCACATTGGATCGTGTGAGCTCACAAAGACCTGGATCGTGTGGGCTCACTCACGGAAATATTGAGCGTGTGCAGTTACCGTTCACAGCAAACTGGATCGGTTGCGGTTAATGTTCACAGCACATTGGATCGTGTGAGCTCACAAAGATCTGGATCGTGTGAGCTCACAAAGACCTGGATCGTGTGGGCTCACTCACGGAAATATTGAGCGTGTGCAGTTACCCTTCACAGCAAACTGGAGCATGTGCAGTAACTGCACACGCTCCAGTTTGCTGTGAACGGTAACTGGAGCGTGTACAGTTGCTGTACACGCTCCAGATATTTTTCCTGAATTCTGTAATCACGTGACCCGAAGGTTGCCAGATCACTAATTTCTAAAAAAAAAAAAACGTTGCCAGATATTTTTTCTGAATTCTGTAATCAACCATAGTATTCGGATATATTTTTGAGCGACTGTATATGCGAAATACTGTTTGCTGTTTTTTTCCGTGTTCCATTGGTGTGAATGCCCACTTTTTCACTTCTTAAAGATCTTCTAGTGTAAAAATCGTCTTTATATGGACATGCGAATAGAAGTTAGTATCTTATGGTCCATGTGATCCCCGTGGAGAACATGGATCGCCCTCGCCTGGGAAAGTTTGTCCGCATGTGTTCAGGAGATAGTTTCAGTGTGTCTGCATTTCTATTGGATGATTATGCCAAAGCACCCGCGACTGTTGCCTAGGCTACTGCCTCCATATGCAAAGCAGCATGATGCGACAGATCTTGTAATTGCTCCCTCGAAACTGCTGCGTCATCGATTCTTTTTAAGGTGCGGTCACACACCAAACGATTTCTAAGCTCTCTGGCGTCTTAAAACAATTACCATCAAAGAGGACCGGACCAAATGCAGAGCCAGCGCCTGATTTTTGTTTCGTACTTGTGGCCGAGTTGTTAGCGTGCTTGGCTACTGATCAAAGGAACCTGGGTTCGAGACCGGGGGGGGGGGGGGGCTCAGTCGGTAGCGCGCCAGGCTCGTAATCTGTAGTTCCCAGGTTCGAGTTCCAGCTGGGTCAGCAGCTTATCTCCGCAAAATTCCCCGCCCTGCCCACGGTCAGTAGGGGACACCGATGGGCTTGGAAAGGCCGCCGTCCATCGGATGGGACGTTAAACCATGGTCCCCTGTGCACGTTAAAGAAAACACTGGATTACCTTGACGGGAGCCTACCATCTGTCTCACAACAGCTGTTCCAGTGGGTCTCCTCCCCCAACCTTCTCTGAGCCTTCAGGGTCCTTGTGACCTGGCCATTTAGCCCATTGTGTGCAAAAAGGTGCCGCTCAGAGGTAAAACAACCCAACGTTAAAGAACACGCTGGATGGCCTTGACGGGAGGGTACTATCTGTCTCCCAACACCTGTTCCAGTGGGTCTCCTCCAACCTTCTCTGATCCTTCGGGGTCCTTGTGACTTGGCCATTTAGCCCATGGTGTGCGAAAAAGTGCCGCTCAGAGGTAAAACAACCCAACTTGTATATCAATTTCGATGCCACCTTCAAACAGGCTTCTCGGGCTGTACAGCATTTTCCTGTGACCCTTGCTCAAATGTAGAAGTTATTTTAAACACTTTGCATTGTATCAAAAAACGTACCAAATGTTAGGGTATTTACAATGCTATTACAATGTGTTTAAAAAATGCTTTCACTCTTTTGTTTTATAAGTATATTACTAGCAATTTGTAATGCATTTGAACGAATAAATTTTTATTTTATAAACATTATTTGCTTAGGCTGATAAATGCCAATTACTCGTCTAGACGAAAAATTAGTTTCGAAAATTTCCGTCTAGCCCAATGGGAATGATGGTCGTTTTAGTTTAGCTGGCAGCTGTACCTGCTGATCAAGTTACGCGCTTGGCAGATGAAGCGACCCTAACAAGGAGGATGTTCGCCACGTGCTCTTGGTGGACCGTGCCCGTATCGTATTCCATCTATTAAATGTGTGATAGTGGAGAAATGTCCATCATCTTGGCCTACCTGATACAAGCTTCATTGTATCGAGCGACCTTTGAAACGCTGAACCGCCAAAAGCGAATTAAAACCAAATTAATTTTTATTCGGGGATTGTTAAGTAGATTTATCTGTGGCAGGGGTTGAAAAACGACGTGCCTTCTGTCAATAGGGGGCACTGTTGGGCTTGAAAGAACGCCTTCCATCGCATGGAACGTGAAGCCGTCGCCTGTGCGCGGGAGAGCCATAACCCGTGCACGTTAAAGAATACGGTAGATGGCCTCGATAGTAGGCTACCATCTGTCTCTCAACAGCTATTCCAGTGGGTTCCCTCCCTTAACCTTCTCTGAGCCTTCGGGGTCCTTGTGACCTGGCCGTTTAGCCCATTGTGTGCAAAAAAGTGACGCTCAGAGGGGAAACAATTCAACGTTAAAGAACACACTGGATGGCCTTGACGGGAGGTTACCATTTCTCCCAATAGCTGTTCCAGTGGGTTCCCTATCCCAACCTTCTCTGAGCCTTCGGGTTCCTTGTGACCTGGCCATTTAGCTCATTGTGTGCAAAAAAGTGCCGCTCAGAGGTGAAACAATTCAACGTTAAAGAACACACTGGGTGGATGGCCTTTACGGGAGGCTACCATTTCTCCCAATAGCTGTTCCAGTGGGTTCCCTCCCCCAACCTTCTCTGAGCCTTCGGGGTCCTTGTGACCTGGCCATTTATTCCATTGTGTGCAAAAAAAGTATTGCTGAGAGGTAAAACAACCCAACCCACTTAGCTCAGCGCGGTCCCCTCCCCCAACCTTCTCTGAGCCTTCAATGTCCTTGTGAACTGGCCATTTAGTCCATTGTGTGCAAAAAGGTGCCGCTCAGAGGTAAAAACAACTCCTCCCTATATTCTGAGCCCTTGTGACCTGATCATTTGTCCCATTGTATGCAAAAAGTGCCGCTCAGAGGTAAAACATCCAAACTGGACAAGCCTTATGTCAGTAAGTCTTAATTTACTTGTTCTTTATACGAAGTATATGAGTGCGTTATGAAGAAATGGACTCATTTTCCAAGGCATATTAACGCTCATTACGAACTCTATTCTCTTGAAACAAAGGGTTATAAACAACGAAGTAAATTATTTACAGCCGTGGATTGGAGAAAATGAGATACTGCTTTTTATCTTTTCTGGAATGTGATTGAGGAAGTACCGTTTTTAACAGACGGATAGCGTTTTCTAGGTCTTGAATTCGGCGATTTTGTCATCGTTAATTGCCTTGGAAAAGAGTTCTTGGGCATGGAAACGGCGCTGAAGATTAAGACATCGCACTGAGTTGTTGAAGTTATCAGTTAACGAGTCCTGTGCTGATGATATCTGTGGTTTTAACCTCATTTAAAAAGCTCTCGGCGAATTAAAAAAATTAACGTTAACTCGTATAGCGGATAAAAAAATGATGTTAACGCGGATAAAATCTGATTTGATAACATATGCAGGTTTGGGTTGTTTTATCTCTGAGCGGCACTTTTTTGCACACCATGGGTTAAATGGCCAGGTCACAAGGACCCCGAAAGCTCAGAGAAGGTTGGGGGAGGAGACCCACTGGAACAGCTGTTGGGAGACAGATGGTAGCCTCTCATCAAGACCTGTGTTGTTTTACCTCTGAGCGGCACATTTTTGCACACAATAGGCTAAATGGCCAGGTCACAAGGGCTTGGAAAGGCCGCCGTCCGTCGGGTGGGACGTTAAGCCGTGGCACCGTGCACGGGAGAGCCATACCCTGTGTACGTTAAAGAACACGCTGGATGGCCTTGACGGGAAGCTGCCCTATGTCTCCCAACAGCTGTTCCAGTGGGTCCCCTCTCCCAACCTTCTCTGAGCCTTTGGGGTCCATGTGACCTGGCCATTTAGCCCATGGTGTGCAAAAAAGTGCCGCTCAGAGGTAAAACAATCCAGGTCACAAGGACCCCAAAGGCTCAGAGAAGGTTGGGGGTGGGGACCCACTGAAACAGCTGTTGGGAGACAGATGGTAGCCTCTCATCAAGAGCTGTGTTGTTTTACCTCTGAGCGGCACATTTTTTGCACACCATGGGCTAAATGGCCAGGTCACAAGGACCCCGAAGTCTCCGAGAAGGTCGGGGGAGGAGACCCACTGGAACAGCTGTTGGGAGACAGATGGTAGCCTCTCTTCAAGAGCTGTGTTGTTTTACCTCTGAGCGGCACATTTTTGCACACTATGGGCTAAATGGCCAGGTCACAAGGGACCCAAAGGCTCAGAGATGGTTGGGGGAGGAGACCCACTGGAACAACTGTTGGGAGACAGATGGTAGCTTCTCATCAAGAGCTGTGTTGTTTTACCTCTGAGCTGCACTTTTTTTAATACATAATGGGCCAAATGGTCAGGTTACAAGGGACCCAAAGCCTCAGAGAAGGTTGGGGGGAGGGGACCCACTGGAACATCTGTTGGGAAACAGATGGTAGCCGCCCGTCAAGGCCATCCAGTCTGTTCTTTAACGTGCACAGGGTATGGCCCACTACTGACTGTGAGTAGGGCGAAAAGTTTTGCGGAGATAAATTTCAACGCTAATCCAGCTGGGACTCGAACGTGGGAACTGCAGATTACGAGACTGCGCGCTACCGACTGAGCCACCCCTGCCCCAACATATGCAGGAACATGAGCAAACATTTGTGCATTATTGTTGAATGGCTTGAGATAAAAAAAATAACCGTTATCAAAATTCAATGGTGATATTCTCATATATGATAAAAAAAAAATCACTGGATATTCCCTCAACCTTCTCAGATCCGTTTGAGTCGTTGTCACATGATCATTTTATGCAAAAAAAAAAAGCCGTTCAGAGGTAATACACACCACATCCCTCAAACTTCTTGAAATCCTTGTGACCTAGCTGTTTTGTGCGAAAAAGTGCTTCTAAGTGGGTAAAACTCAAATCCATCAACCGTCTCTGAGCCTTGGGGGTCCTTGTGACCTAACCATTTTGTGGGAAAAGTGCCGCTCAGAGGTAAAACCCAAATCTTCCATATCTTCTCTAAGTGCTAGGGGTCCTTGTGGCCTAGCTATTTTGTGCGAAAAAATGAGTCAGTGGGTAAAACTCAAATCCACCAACCGTCTCTGAGCCTTGGGGGTCCTTGTGACAGCCATTTTGTGGGAAAAGTGCCGCTCAGAAGTAAAACCCAAATCTTCGATATCTTATCTGAGTGCTAGGGGTCCTTGTGACCTAGCTATTTTGTGCAAAAAAGTGCCTCTCAGTGGGTAAAACTCAAATCCACCAACGGTCTCTGAGCCTTGGGGGTCCTTGTGACCTAACCATTTTGTGGGAAAAAGTGCCGCTCAGAGGTAAAACCCAAATCTCCCATATCTTATCTGAGTGCTAGGGGTCCTTGTGACCTAGCTTTTTTGTGCGAAAAAGTGCCTCTAAGTAGGTAAAACTCAAATCCACCAACCGTCTCTGAGCCTTGGGGGTCCTTGTGACCTAGCCATTTTCTGGGAAAAAGTGCCGCTGAGAGGTAAAACCCAAATCTCCCATATCTTATCTGAGTGCTAGGGGTCCTTGTAACCTAGCTTTTTTGTGCGAAAAAGTGCCTCTAAGTGGGTAAAACTCAAATCCACCAACCGTCTCTGAGTCTTGGGGGTCCTTGTGTCCTATCCATTTTGTGGGAAAAGTGCCGCTCAGAAGTACAACCCAAATCTTCCATATCTTATCTGAGTGCTAAGGGTCCTTGTGACCTAGCTATTTTGTGCGAAAAAGTGCCTCTCAGTGGGTAAAACTCAAATCCACCAACCGTCTCTGAGCCTTGGTGGTCCTTGTGACCTAACCATTTTGTGGGAAAAAGTGCCGCTGAGAGGTAAAACCCAAATCTCCCATATCTTATCTGAGTGCTAGGGGTCCTTGTGACCTAGCTTTTTTGTGCGAAAAAGTGCCTCTAAGTAGGTAAAACTCAAATCCACCAACCGTCTCTGAGCCTTGGGGGTCCTTGTGACCTAGCCATTTTCTGGGAAAAAGTGCCGCTCAGAAGTACAACCCAAACTTCCATATCTTATCTGAGTGCTAAGGGTCCTTGTGACCTAGCTATTTTGTGCGAAAAAGTGCCTCTCAGTCGGTAAAACAAATCCACCAATCGTCTCTGAGCCTTGGGGGTCCTTGTGACTTAGCCATTTTGTGGGAAAAGTTCCGCTCAGAGGTAAAACCCAAATCTTTCATATCTTCTCTGAGTGCTAGGGGTCCTTGTGACCTAGCTATTTTGTGCGAAAAAGTGCCTCTCAGTGGGTAAAACTCAAATCCACCAACCGTCTCTGAGCCTTGGGGGTCCTTGTGACCTATCCATTTTGTGGGAAAAATGCCGGTGAGAGGTAAAACCCAAATCTTCCATATCTTCTCTGAGTGCTAGGTGTCCTTGTGGCCTAGCTATTTTGTGCGAAAACGTGCCTCTCAGTGGGTAAAACTCAAATCCACCAACCGTCTCTGAGCCTTGGGGTCCTTGTGATCTAGCCATTTTGTTGGAAAAAGTGCCGCTCAGAGGTAAAACCCAAATCTTTCATATCTTCTCTGAGTGCTAGGGGTCCTTGTGACCTAGCTATTTTGTGCGAAAAAGTGCCTCTCAGTGGGTAAAACTCAAATCCACCAACCGTCTCTGAGCCTTGGGGGTTCTTGCGACCTAGCCATTTTGTGGGAAAAGTGCCGCTCAGAGGTAAAGCCCAAATCTTCCATATCTTCTCTGAGTGCTAGGGGTCCTTGCGACCTGGCTATTTTGTGCGAAAAAGTGCCTCTCAGTGGGTAAAACTCAAATCCACCAACCGTCTCTGAGACTTGGGGGTTCTTGCGACCTAGCCATTTTGTTGGAAAAAGTGCCGCTCAGAGGTAAAACCCAAATCTTTCATATCTTCTCTGAGTGCTAAGGGTCCTTGTGACCTAGCTATTTTGTGCGAAAAAGTGCCTCTCAGTGGGTAAAACTCAAATCCACCAACCGTCTCTGAGCCTTGGGGGTCCTTGTGACCTACTCATTTTGTGGGAAAAGTGCCGCTCAGAGGTAAAACCCAAATTTTCCATATCTTCTCTGAATGCTAGGGGTCCTTGTGACCTAGCTAGTTTGTGCGAAAAAGTGCCTCTCAGTGGGTAAAACAAATCCACCAACCGTCTCTGAGCCTTGGGGGTCCTTGTGACCTAGCCATTTTGTGGGAAAAGTGCCGCTCAGAGGTAAAACCCAAATCTTCCATATCTTATCTGAGTGCTAGGGGTCCTTGTGACGTAGTTATTTTGTGTGAAAAAGTGCCTCTCAGTGGGTAAAACTCAAATCCACCAACAGTCTCTGAGCCTTGGGGGTCCTTGTGACCTAGCCATTTTGTGGGAAAAGTGCCGCTCAGAGGTAAAACCCAAATCCTCCATATCTTCTCTGAGTGCTAGGGGTCCTTGCGACCTAGCTATTTTGTGCGAAAAAGTGCCTCTCAGTGGGTTGGGTTGGGTTGTTTTACCTCTGAGCGGCACTTTTTTGCACACCATGGGCTAAATGGCCAGGTCACATGGATCCCGAAGGCTCAGAGAAGGTTGGGGGAGGGGACCCACTGGAACAGCTGTTGGGAGACAGATGGTAGCCTCCCGTCAAGGCCATCCAGCGTGTTCTTTAACGTGCACAGGGTATGGCTCTCCCGCACACGGGGCCACGGCTTAACGTCCCATCCGACGGACGGCGGCCTTTCCAAACCCATCGGTGTCCCCTACTGACCGTGGGCAGAGCGAGGAATTTTGCGGAGATAAATCTCAACGCTGACCCAGCTGGGACTCGAACCTGGGAACTACAGATTACGAGCCTGGCGCGCTACCGACTGAGCCACCCCCGCCCCCCTCTCAGTGGGTAAAACTCAAATCCACCAACCGTCTCTGAGCCTTGGGGGTCCTTGTGACCTATCCATTTTGCGGGAAAAGTGCCGCTCAGAGGTAAAACCCAAATCTTTCATATCTTCTCTGAGTGCTAGGGGTCCTTGTGACCTAGCTATTTTGTGCGAAAACTCTCAGTGGATAAAACTCAAATCCACCAACCGTCTCTGAGCCTTGGGGGTCCTTGTGACCTATCCATTTTGCGGGAAAAGTGCCGCTCAGAGGTAAAACCCAAATCTTTCATATCTTCTCTGAGTGCTAGGGGTCCTTGTGACCTAGCTATTTTGTGCGAAAAAGTGCCTCTCAGTGGGTAAAACTCAAATCCACCAACCGTCTCTGAGCCTTGGGAGTCCTTGTGACCTATCCATTTTGTGGGAAAAGTGCCGCTCAGAGGTAAAACACAAATCCTCCCTATCTTCTCTGAGTGCTAGGGGTCCTTGTGACCTAGCTATTTTGTGCGAAAAAGTGCCTCTCAGTGGGTAAAACTCAAATCCACCAACCGTCTCTGAGCCTTGGGGGTCCTTGTGACCTATCCATTTTGTGGGGGAAAGTGCCGCTCAGAGGTAAAACCCAAATCTTTCATATCTTCTCTGAGTGCTAGGGGTCCTTGTGACCTAGCTATTTTGTGCGAAAAAGTGTCTCTCAGTGGGTAAAACTCAAATCCACCAACCGTCTCTGAGCCTTGGGGGTCCTTGTGACCTATCCATTTTGTGGGGAAAAGTGCCGCTCAGAGGTAAAACCCAAATCTTTCATATCTTCTCTGAGTGCTAGGGCTCCTTGTGACCTAGCTGTTTTGTGCCTCTCAGTGGGTAAAACTCAAATCCACCAACCGTCTGTGAGCTTTGAGGGTTCTTGTGACCTAGCTGTTTTTTGAAAAACAGAATCAGATCACTAATGACACTTGGTGATCACCTAGATCCAACTCTATATTCTCATCTTCCTTTCCGACATCATGATTGACACGATCTTGACAGAAACAGCTAAATCTGCCAACATCCACAGAGACAGCTGAAAATAATGAGATTTGGCATGCTGATTTTTGATCCTTTAAATAGACTGTTGCAAACGTTATCCATTGTTTCGTCACTTACGCGATTATTTCTCTGTGTTTTCGTTTATATTTCTTTCCTTTTTACTCCAACGAGTAGCAACAAGCTTATGTAAACCTCTGCAGAAAGATTAGTTTAAGAAATGACGTGCTTTTGTCTAAAACCAAGTCTCCTTGTGTTCTCCTGTTTCTTGAGTTTGCCAAGAATAGTTCCTGTCTTTAATACAAGTCTTTTGTTTCCGTTTTGGCACACTTTGCCTTTTTGCATTTCCGTTGACATTGACGTCGTTCGGATGTTTTGGAATTTGCCGAATTAACACCTAAAGGGCCAAATCAGTTAACATTTAATACGGGCGGGAGTGGCTCAGTCGGTAGCGCGCCAGGCTCGTAATCTGTAGTTCCCAGGTTCGAGTCCTAGCTGGGTCAGCGTTGAGATTTATCTCCGCAAAACTCCCCGCACTGCCCACGGTCACTAGGGGACACCGATGGGCTTGGAAAGTCTGTCGTCCATCGGATGGGACGTTAAGCCGTGGTCCCGTGTGCGGAAGAGGCATACCCTGTTCACGTAAAAGAACACGCTGGATGGCCTTGATGGGAGGCTACCACCTGTCTCTCAACAGCTGTTCCAGTGGATCACCTCCCCCAACTTTCTATGAGCCTTCGGGGTCCATGTGACCTGGCCATTTAGCACATTGTGTGCAAAAGAGTGCACCTCAGAGGCAAAACAACCCAACGTTAAAGAACACGCTGGATGGCCTTGACGGGAGGCTACCATCTTTCTCCCAACAGCTGTTCCAGTGGGTCTCCTCCCCCAACTTTCTCAGCCTTTGGGGTCCTTGTGACCTGGCCATTTAGCCCATGGTGTGCAAAGAAAATGACGCTCAGAGTTAAGACAACCCCAACGTTAAAGAAAACGCTGGATGGCCTTGACGGGAGGCTACCATCTGTCTCCTAACAGCTGTTCCAGTGGATCCCCTCACTCAACCTTCTCTGAGCCTTCGGGGTCCTTGTGACCTGGTGATTTAGCTCATTGTGTGCAAAAGAGTGCCGCTCAAAGGTAAAACAACCCAACGTTAAAGAACACGCTGGATGGTCCTGACGGGAGGCTACCATCTGTCTCCCAACAGCTGTTCCAGTGGGTCCCCTCCCCAACCTTCTCTGAGCCTTCGGGGTCCATGTGACCTGGCCATTTTGCCCATGGTGTGCAGAGAAAATGACGCTCAGAGGTAAAGCAACCCAATCCTAAAAGCAGATGAACCATTTGTCACAGTTCCATCCTTATGATCAAAGTTAAAAAAAAAAACCCAGAAAATCAGAATCAAGAAGAGAAAAATCAGAAAATGGGTACAATTGCTCTTTAAGACAATTATGAAAAAATCCTGATTGTTATGCCCCACAGTTCCATTTCAAAGACACAATAACACACTAAAAATTAAAAAAAAAACGACTACAACAGTGCGCAACCACCAGATTCCTCTGTGTCGCTGTCTCCACCATTGTTGGAGCTTTGCCGCCATCAGCAGCCACCACTTCAACCGATAATAACCGTTTTGTGCTCCGCATGCGTCGGTTCTCGGCGGGCGGGCGCACACCTCAGACGCAGACAGCCGCCGCTATTAGAAATCCGGCTAAAAATAGTCCCATCGCCGCAGACGGTCGCAAAAATGATATTTTCATTTTCGCTCTGGGGCTCCTCCGCTCGAGAAAGGATCTTTTTTGTACTGCACGAGCTCGTTGTTCTGCCGTCGGTTATCGCCTTGAATTTCGAACGCGGTCTCGTGATTCTGCAGCGCCGACGATGGCTCCAGTCCGTAGTGCGCTTCGCTCGTCACTTCTAAATTCGAAATGGCCAGGTCACAATGACCCCGAAGGTTCAGAGAAGGTTGGGGACCCACTGGAATAGCTGTTGGGGGACAGATGGTAGGCTCCCGTCAAGGCTATCCAGTGTGTTCTTTAACGTTGGGTTGTTTTACCTCTGAGTGGCACTTTGTTGCACACAATGGACTAAATGGCCAGGTCACAAGGACCCCGAAGGCTCAGAGAAGGTTGGGGGACGGGACCCACTGGAACAGCTGTTGGGAGACAGATGGTAGACGCCCGTCTAGGCCTTCCGGTGTGTTCTTTAACGTTGGGTTGTTTTACCTCTGAGTGGCACTTTTTTGCTCACAATGGGCTAAATGGCCAGGTCACAAGGACCCCGATGGCTCAGAGAAGGTTGGGGAAGGGACCCACTGTTGTTGGAAGACAGATGGTAGCCTTCCGTCAAGGCCATCCAGCGTGTTCTTTAACGTTGGGTTGTTTTACCTCTGAGTGGCACTTTTTTGCTCACAATGGGCTAAATGGCCAGGTCACAAGGACCCCGAAGGCTCAGAGAAGGTTGGGGGAGGGGACCCACTGGAACAGCTGTTGGGAGACAGATGGTAGACGCCGTCAAGGCCTTCCAGCGTGTTCTTTAACGTTGGGTTGTTTTACCTATGACGGCACATTTTTGCAGACCATGGGCTAAATGGCCAGGTCACATGGACCCCGAAGGCTCAGAGAAGGTTGGGGGAGGGAACCCACTGGAATAGCTGTTGGGAGACAGATGGAATTTTTGCTATATTTTGCCTGTTTCCATCTCACATGTAGTTTTTGAATTCTTACCTGTTAATAAGATTCCAGAATGAAATCAAAAGCCATTTCATTTAATTAAATGATTGTTGGATTGTTTTTCCCTCTCAGCATCTCTTTTTCTACGCCTTAATCTTGATGGCTAGGTCACGACCCGAAGGCTCGGAGATTAGGGGAAAGGTTGACCTGTTTTACCTCAGCGGCACTTTTCTTAACACATAATGGGCTAAATGGCCTGGTCACAAGGACCCTGAAGGCTCGGTGAAGGTTGGGGGAGGGGAGCCACTGGAACGGCTGTTGGGAGACAGATGGTAGCCTCTCGTCAAGGCCATCCAGCGTGTTCTTTAACGTTGGGTTGTACCTCTGAGCAGCACTTTTTTGCACACCATGAGCTAAATGGCCAGGTCACATGGACCCCGAAGGCTCAGAGAAGGTTGGGGGAGGGGACCCTCTCTAACGGTTGTTGGGAGACAGATGGTAGCTTCTCGTCAAACCATCCAGCGTGTTCTTTAACGTTGGGTTGTACCTCTGAGCAGCACTTTTTTGCACAACATGGGCTAAATGGCCAGGTCACAAGGACCCCGAAGGCTCGGAGAAGGTTGAGGGAGGGGACCCACTGGAACAGCTGTTAGGAGACAGATGGTAGCCCCCCGTCAAGGCCATCCAGCGTGTTCTTTAACGTGCACAGGGTGTGGCTCTAATGCACACGGGGCTAAACAGATCTTGATGTCAAATGGGACGTTAAGCCGTTTCCCACGGCTTTGACGTCCCATCTGACTTTCCACGCCCATCGATGTCCCCTGCTGACCGGGGGTGTTTTGCGGGGATGAATCTCAATACTGGCCCAATTGGAACTCGAACCTAAGAATTACAGATTACAGATTAAGCCTGACGCGCTACCGCCTGAGCCCCATCCACGTGTGTGTGAGAACATAATACTGTGCACGTTAAAGAACATGCTGGATGACCTTGATGGGAGGCTCCATTTGTCTCCTAACAGCTGTAGAGTGTGTTCCTCTTCCCCCAACTATCTTTGAGTAGTTGGGGGTCCTTGTGACCAGGCCATTTGACCCATGTCTATTGTATGCCCATTTTGCTAAGGTGCGAGTGGAAAGGTCGCCATCCGTATGATGAGACGTTAGATCTCGCGAAAGAGCGATGCGATGATCAGTGCGAAAGAGCAATACCTTGTGCACGTTAAAGGGCAAGCTAGATGGTCCTGACGGGAGACTACCATCTCCCAACAGCTATTCCAATGGGTCCCCTTCCCCAACCTTCTCTGAGCCTTCGGGGTCCTTGTAACCTGGCCATTTAGCGCATGGTGTGCAAAAAAGTGCCGCCCAGAGGTAAAACAACACAGCTCTTGATGAGAGACTAAAATCTGTCTCCAAACAGCTGTTCCAGTGGGTCCCCTCCCCCAACCTTCTCTGAGCCTTCGGGGTCCATGTGACCTGGCCATTTAGCCCATGGTGTGCAAAAAAGTGCCGCTCAGAGGTAAAACAACACAGCTCTTGATGAGAGGCTACCATCTGTTTCCCAAGAGCTGTTTCAGTGGGTCTCCTCCCCCAACCTTCTCTGAGCCTTCGGGGTCCTTGTGACCTGGTCATTTAGCGCATTGTGTGCAAAAAAGTGCCGCTCAGAGGTAAAACAACACAGCTCTTGATGAGAGGCTACCATCTGTTTCCCAACAGCTGTTCCAGTGGGTCCCCTCCCCCAACCTTCTCTTAGCCTTCGGGATCCTTGTGACCTGGCCATTTAGCCCATGGTGTGCAAAAAAGTGCCGCTCAGAGGTAAAACAACCCAACGTTAAAGAACACTCTGGATGGCCTTCACGGAAGGCTACCATCTGTTTCCCAACAGCTATTCCAGTGGGTCCCCTTCCCCAACCTTCTCTGAGCCTTCGGGGGGCGAAGGTGGCTCAGTCGGTAGCGCGCCAGGCTCGTAATCTGTAGTTCCCAGGTTCGAGTCCCAGCTGGGTCAGCGTTGAGATTTATCTCCTCAAAAATTCCCCGCCCTGCCCACGGTCAATAGGGGACACCGATGGGCTTGGAAATTCCGCCGTCCGTCGGATGGGACGTTAAACCGTGGCTCCGTGTGCGGGAGAGCCATACCCTGTGCACGTTAAAGAACACGCTGAATGGCCTTAACGGGAGGCTACCATCTGTCTCCAAACAGCTGTTCCAGTGGGTCCCCTCCCCCAACCTTCTCTGAGCCTTCGGGGTCCATGTGACCTGGCCATTTAGCCCATGGTGTGCAAAAAAGTGCCGCTCAGAGGTAAAACAACACAGCTCTTGATGAGAGGCTACCATCTGTTTCCCAACAGCTGTTTCAGTGGGTCCCCTCCCCCAACCTTCTCTGAGCCTTCGGGGTCCTTGTGACCTGGCCATTTAGCCCATGGTGTGCAAAAAAAGTATTTCTCAGAGGTAAAACAACCCAACGTTAAAGAACACGCTCGATGGCCTTGACGGGAGGCTACCATCTGTCTCCCAACAGCTATTCCAGTGGGTCCTCTTCCCCAACCTTCTCTGAACCTTCGGGGTCCTTGTGACCTGGCCATTTAGCCCATGGTGTGCAAAAAAGTGCCGACAGAGGTAAAACATCCCAACGTTAAAGAACACTCTGGATGGCCTTGACGGAAGGCTACCATCTGTCTCCCAGCAGCTATTCCAGTGGGTCCCCTTCCCCAACCTTCTCTGAGCCTTCGGAGTCCTTGTGACCTGGTCATTTAGCGCATTGTGTGCAAAAAAGTGCCGCTCAGAGGTAAAACAACACAGCTCTTGATGAGAGGCTACCATCTGTTTCCCAACAGCTGTTCCAGTGGGTCCCCTCCCCCAACCTTTTCTGAGCCTTCGGGGTCCTTGTGACCTGGCCATTTAGCCCATGGTATGCAAAAAAAGTATTGCTCAGAGGTAAAACAACTCAACGTTAAAAAACACGCTCGATGGCCTTGACGGGAGGCTACCATCTGTCTCCCAAAAGCTATTCCATATATCTTGTTCCAGCGGGTCCCCTTCCCCAACCTTCTCTGAGCCTACGGGGTCCTTGTGACCCGGGCATTTAACTTCAGTTCAATACTTTCATAAGATACAATTTAACAACAGAACATCGTCAGGTGTTCAAAAACTAATGCAGGATAAATTTTTTTTTCATACAATGACTTGTAACATTTTGTAGAAAAAAGTGCTGAGTCAGCCACGTGATGTAACCACATTGCAATCTCTCCACGAATTCTGTGAAAGAGCTCTTGCTATCACTTTGCAATAGGAAAGGTAAATAAGCGATACTTTGGGCTATTTAATAGTCATGACTGAAATCATCTCTAGCAAAAAACCGTCTTTGCAAAACGTCCTATTCATTTCTCGTGCCAACCGAAGTACTGTTAATGCATTTGTTTGGAATGATATAACAAGTTTTCACAGACAGTCAAATGGGGCGAGGGTGGCTCAGTCGGTAGCGCGCCAGGCTCGTAATCTGTACTTCCCAGGTTCGAGTCCCAGCTGGGTCAGCGTTGAGATTTATCTCCGCAAAATTCCCCGCCCTGCCCACGGTCAGTAGGGGACACCGATGGGCTTGGAGAGGCCGCCGTCCGTCGGATGGGACGTTAAGCCGTGGCCCCGTGTGCGGGAGAGCCATACCCTGTGCACGTTAAAGAACACACTGGATGGCCTTGACGAGAGACTACCATCTGGCTCCCAACAGCTGTTCCAGTGGGTCTCCTCTTCCAACCTTCTCTGAGCCTTCGGGGTCCATGTGACCTGGCCATTTAGCCCATGGTGTGCAAAAAAGTGCCGCTCAGAGGTAAAACAACCCAACGTTAAAGAACACACTGGATGGCGCTGACGGGAGGCTACCATCTGGCTCCCAACAGCTGTTCCAGTGGGTCCCCTCCCCCAACCTTCTCTGAGCCTTCGAGGTCCTTGTGACCTGGGGTGGTTCAGTCGGTAGCGCGCCAGACTCGTAATCTGTATTTCCCAGGTTCGAGTCCCAGCTGGGTCAGCGTTGAGATTTATCTCCGCAAAAATTCCCCGCCCTGCCCACGGTCAGTAGGGGACACCGATGGGCTTGGAAAGGCCGCCGTCGGTCGGATGGGATGTTAAGTCATGGCCCCGTGTGCGGGAGAGCCATACCCTGTGCACGTTAAAGAACGCTGGATGGCCTTGACGGGAGGCTACCATCTGTCTCCCAACAGCTGTTCCAGTGGGTCCCCTCCCCCAACCTTCTCTGAGCCTTCGGGGTCCATGTGACCTGGCCATTTAGCCCATGGTGTGCAAAAAAGTGCCGCTCAGAGGTAAAACAATCCAAAACACAGACAGTCAAACAGGTGGAGTAAGAAACAATTATATTTAGTTAATGTGTTTATGAAAAAAATTGTAAAGATAGTTTTTAACTATAGTGGAAAGCTGTTAACACGAAAGTTGGAGACATCGATGTCATTGGAAAGGCCATTGCATGGGACGTAATACCTGTGGCCCTGTGTGCTGGAGAGCCATACCTTGTGCACGTTAAAGAACACACTGCATGCTACCATCTGTCTCCAAACAGCTGTCCAGTGGGTCCTTTAACCCCAATTTGGGGGGGGGGGGAAGATGCTCATTCACTAGCACGCCAGGCTCGTAATCTGCGGTTCGAGTCCCAGGTGGGTCAGCGTTGAAATTTAACTCCGCAAAACTCTACGCCCTGCCCACGCTCAGTAGGGGTGTTGATGGGCTTGGAAAGGCCGCCGTCCGTGGGATGGGACGTTAAGACGTAGGCCCGTGTGCGGGAGAGCCGCACTCTTTGCACGTTAAAGAACACGCTGGATAGCCCTGACGGAAGTCTATCATCTGTCTCCCAACGGCTGTCCTAGTGAATTTTCTCCTCCAACTTTCTCTGAGCCTTCGGGGTTCTTGTAACCTGGCCATTTAGTACCCTGTGCACATTAAAGAACACACTGGATGGCCTTGATGGAAGGCTATCATCTGTCTCCCAACAGTTCTTCCAGTGGGTCCCATCCCCCAACCCTCCCAGGTCATAAGGACCCCGAAGGCTCTCTGAGCCTTCGGGGTCCTTGTGACCTGGCCGTTTAGCCCATGGTGTGCAAAAACGTGCCGCTCAGAGGTAAAACAACCCAACGTTAAAGAACACACTAAATGGCCACGACGGGAGGCTACCATCTGTCTCCTAACAGCTGTTCCAGTGGGTCCCCTCTCCCTCAACCTTCTCTGGTTTTCGGGGTCCTTGTGACCTGGCACATTTAGCCCATTGTGTGCAAAAAAAGTACCTCTGAGGTAAAACGTTAAAGAACACACTGGATGGCCTTGACGGGAGGCTACCATCTGTCTCCCAACATCTGTTCCAGTGGGTCCCTTCCCCCAACCTTCTCTGAGCCTTCGGGGTCCATGTGACCTGGTCATTTAGCCCATTGTGTGCAAGAAAAGTGTCGCTCAGAGGTAAAACAACCTAACGTTAAAGAACACGTTGGATGGCCTTGATGGGAGGCTACCATCTGTCTCCCAACAGATGTTCCAGTGGGTCTCCAACCTTCTCTGAGCCTTCGGGGTCCTTGTGACCTGGCCATTTAGCCCATGGTGTGCAAAAAATTAATGCTCAGAGGTGAAACAACCCAAGGTTAAAACGGGGCGGGGGTGGCTCAGTCGGTAGCGCGCCAGGCTCGTAATCTGTAGTTCCAAAGTTCGAGTCCCAGCTGGATCAGCGTTGAGATTTATCTCTGCAAAATTCCCCCATCCTGCCCACGGTCAGTAGGGAACACCGATGGGCTTGGTAAAGGCCGCCGTCCGTCGGATGGGAGGTTAAGTCGTGGTCCGTGTGCGGGAGAGAGCCATACCCTTGTGCATGCTAAATAACACGCTTGACGGGAGGCTACCATCTGTCTCATAACAGCGGTTCCGGTGGTTCCCCTCCCCCAGCCTCTGAGCCTTTGGGGTCCATATGACCTGGCCATTTAGTCCATTAAAAATAAAAAAAATAAATAAATACCCCCTCAAGCAGCTGCTTGCCACAGAGGTCTGACAGGAGCCTGTCAGTTTGTGCCACAGTAGGAGATCTGAGAGGATCGCAGGACAGCAGAAAAATGACACACACATCCATGCCTAATCCGGGGCTCGAACCCAGGTCCTTTAGATCAGTAGCCAAGCGTGCTAACCATTCGGCCACGGGACGGCTGTGTGCAACAAAGTGCCGCTGAGAGGTAAAACAACCCAACGTTAAAGAACACGCATGATGGCCTTGACGGGAGGCTACCATATGTCTCCCAACAGCTGTTCCAGTGGGTCCCCTCCTCCAACGTTCTCTGAGCCTTCGGGGTCCTTGTGACCTGTTCATTTTGCCCATGGTGTGCAAAAAAGTGCCGCTCAGAGGTAAAACAATCCAACGTTAAAGAACACGCTGGATGGCCTTGACGGGAGGCTACCACCTGTCTTCCAACACCTCTTCCAGTGGGTACCCTCCTCGAACCTCTGAGCCTTCGGGGTCCATGTGACCTGGCCATTTAGTCCATTGTGTGCAACAAAGTGCCGCTGAGAGGCAAAACAATCCAGCAACAATTTATATTTCCCCCCCCCCCCCACTTCATTGAAGTCTATATTAAAACCAGATTTATTGTAGATTCTATTTAATGTATTTCCACAGGGGGAAAAAATTCCCATGTTTGGAACCACACGCGTAGAAAAACTTAACCTTTAAGTATCGCGTGCAGCTAATGTACGTGCTTTATTTTTTAGGATGCGGTGGTGATTCCGTTCTACTTCGTCCGGAACTCGCTCATCACGTGCAGAGTCACGTGTTGAAGTTATTAATGCAGGTTCCCGTCGTCCTTTGTTCTAGTTCAGGTGGACAGATTTTTGTCTTGTACCCAGATAATGCTTTTATTGGCTTTTGGACAGTTCCTGGAGAACTGACTTCTTTGATGTAATTGGAGGTTTTTTTATGTATTGGATGCATGGCAGACTACAGTCTGAATCTGCCCCTTCCAAATCATATAATTATTTAATTACAACGTTTGGGACGGGTGTGGCTCAGTCTGTAGCGCGTCAGGCTCGTAATCTGTAGTTCCCAGGTTCGAGTCCCAGCCGAGACAGCGTTAAGATTTATTTCCGCAGAACTCCCCGCCCTGCTCACGATCAGTAGGGGACACCGATGGGCTTGGAAAGGCCGCCGTCCGTCGGATGGGACGTTAAGCCGTGGCTCCGTTTGCGGGAGAGCCATACCATGTGCACGTTAAAGAACACACTGGATGGCCTTGACGAGAGACTACCATCTGTCTTTCAACATCTGTTCCAGTGGGTCACCTCCCCCAACCTTCTCTCAGCTTTCGGGGTCCTTGTGACCTGGCCATTTAGTCCATCGTGTGCAAAAAACTGCCGCTCCGAGGTAAAGCAACCCAACGTTAAAGAACACACTTGGATGGCTTTGACGGGAGACTACCATCTGTCTCCCAACAGCTGTTCCAGTGGGTCCCCTCCACCAACCTTCTCTGAGCCTTCGGGGTCCTTGTGACATGGCCATTTAGCCCATGGAATGCTAAAAAGTTCTTCTCAGAGGTAAAACAACCCAACGTTAAAGAACACGCTGGATGGCCTTCACGGGAGGCTATCATCTGTCGATCAGCTGTCTAGTGGGTCCTCTTCCCCAACCTTCTGAGGGTCTTTGTGGCCTGGCCATTTACCTCATTGTGTGCAAAAAAGCTTGGGTCTTGGGATCTTTGTGACCTGGCCATTGGGGTCTTTGAGACTGAGCCTTGTCTTTGTGACCTGAGCCTTGGGGTCTTTGTGACCTGGCCATTTACCTCATTGTGTGCAAAAAAGCTTGGGTCTTGGGGTCTTTGTGACCTGGCCATTATAGCCTTGGGGTCTTTGTGACCTGGTCATTGGGGTCTTTGAGACTGAGCCTTGTCTTTGTGACCTGAGTCTTGGGGTCTTTGTGATCTGGCCATTTACCTCATTGTGTGCAAATATGTAACGGTTAGAGCTAAAACAGTTTTATTACTTGATTGTACCGTATTAGTTGACAACGACCAGGTGGAATTAAACGGTGACACGCTTTTGCGATAGTAACTACACCAACCGCACACAGAGTCGGAAAGGACCGCGGATGATGCAACTCTAGAAGTGGTATTGCATCACCCTTTGTACATTTTGTGGATTGGGTTGCTTTATCTCTGAGCGGAACTTTTTTCGCATACAATGGGCTAAATGGCCAGGTAACAAGGACCCCGATGACTCAGAGAAGGTTGGGGGAGGGAACCCACTGGAACAGCTGTTGGGAGACAGATGGTAGCCTCCCGTCAAGGCCATTCAGCGTGTTCTTTAACTTTGGGCTGTTTTACCTCTGAGCGGCATTTGCACACAATGAATTAAATGGCCAGGTCACAAGGACCCCGAAAACTCAAAGAAGGTAGGGGGATAACCCGACTTAAACAGCTGTTGGGAGACAGATGGTAGCCTCCCGTTAAGGCCATGACGGGAGGCTACCGTCTGTCTCCCAACAGCTGTTCCAGTGAGTCCCTCCTCAAACTTTCTCTGAGCCCTTGGGGTCTTTGTGACCTTGGCGAATTAGCCCATTGTGTGCAAAACAGTGCCGCTTAGAGGTAAAACAACCCCCTCTGGTCAAGGTCCTGCCTGTTACTAATGATAGATGCTTTTTAGGGTGATCTAGTGATCGAACAATTTTTTTTTAAACACCTCGTCGACACCAAGGAGATGGGGGGGGGAGGAACCCAAAGCTTTGCTCCACCGCTCAATGAGCCATAGCGTAAGATCATGGGAACAGTTCCACGTGACGAGGCATACGTCATTGCTTTACCTAGGTCACTTTTCCCCCACGGTTACTTTTCCCGCCACTTTCACTGCTTCCCAGTAAAGTTGGCGGGGGAAAAAAAAGCATACCTTATCAACTAACTACTTCCGAAGCGAACCAGTTTGGAAGCGATTGCTTACTCGGTTTACATGTTATCCTTCAAGAGCGTTCAAGTGGCGGATAAGGGCTCCTTCAACAATGTGCGCGCGCCCTGTTCGGCGGGAAGGAGCGCGAGGTGACATACTCTTCGTGGAAGAGCGCAGTTGACCGGAAATAGAGCGTGCTCTGCGTCGTCGGAAGGAAGAGTGTCGCGCGTGTTTTTATCAGACGATTTCAGAATATTAGTCGAGTACTTGTGTTCTTAGTTTGATCTATGCTTTTGTAAAATTTATTTTCTCCTTGTTTTTTATAGCATTTAAATGAAACTTGCTCATTTTGTTTTAATTATGTAAATGCATAAATATTGTAAAAGAATATTCATATTTAAAATTATTATATTTTATTAAATAATTAAGTCAGAAAAGTAATTTCTTATCCTAAATCCGATGGGCTTGGAAAGAGCGCCGCCCGTCGGATGGGACTTTCAGCCGTGGCTCCGTATACGGGAAAGCCATACTCTGTGCACGTTAAAGAACACGCTGGATGGCCTTGACGGGAGGCTACCATCTGTCTCCCAACAGCTCTTTCAGTGGGTCCCCTCCCGCAACCTTCTCTGAGCCTTCGGGGTCCATGTGACCTGGCCATTTAGCCCATGTCGTGCAAAAAAGTGACGCTCAGAGGTAAAACAACCCAACGTTAAAGAACACGCTGGATGGTCTTGACGGGAGGCTACCATCTGTCTCCCAACAGCTCTTCCAGTGGGTCCCCTCCCGCAACCTTCTTTGAGCCTTCAGGGTCCATGTGACCTGGCCATTTAGCCCATGTCGTGCAAAAAAGTGCCGCTCAGAGGTAAAACAATCCAACGTTAAAGAACACGCTGGATGGTCTTGACGGGAGGCTACCATCTGTCTCCCAACAGCTCTTCCAGTGGGTCCCCTCCCGCAACCTTCTCTGAGCCTTCGGGGTCCATGTGACCTGACCATTTAGCCCATGTCGTGCAAAAAAGTGCCGCTCAGAGGTAAAACAACCCAACGTTAAAGAACACGCTGGATGGTCTTGACGGGAGGCTACCATCTGTCTCCCAACAGCTCTTCCAGTGGGTCCCCTCCCGCAACCTTCTTTGAGCCTTCAGGGTCCATGTGACCTGGCCATTTAGCCCATGTCGTGCAAAAAAGTGCCGCTCAGAGGTAAAACAATCCAACGTTAAAGAACACGCTGGATGGTCTTGACGGGAGGCTACCATCTGTCTCCCAACAGCTCTTCCAGTGGGTCCCCTCCCGCAACCTTCTCTGAGCCTTCGGGGTCCATGTGACCTGACCATTTAGCCCATGTCGTGCAAAAAAGTGCCGCTCAGAGGTAAAACAACCCAACGTTAAAGAACACGCTGGATGGTCTTGACGGGAGGCTACCATCTGTCTCCCAACAGCTGTTCCACTGGGTTCCCTCCCGCAACCTTCTCTGAGCCTTCAGGGTCCATGTGACCTGGCCATTTAGCCCATGTCGTGCAAAAAAGTGCCGCTCAGAGGTAAAACAATCCAACGTTAAAGAACACGCTGGATGGTCTTGACGGGAGGCTACCATCTGTCTCCCAACAGCTCTTCCAGTGGGTCCCCTCCCGCAACCTTCTCTGAGCCTTCGGGGTCCATGTGACCTGACCATTTAGCCCATGTCGTGCAAAAAAGTGCCGCTCAGAGGTAAAACAACCCAACGTTAAAGAACACGCTGGATGGTCTTGACGGGAGGCTACCATCTGTCTCCCAACAGCTGTTCCACTGGGTTCATCCCGCAACCTTCTCTGAGCCTTCGGGGTCCATGTGACCTGGCCATTTAGCCCATGTCGTGCAAAAAAAGTGCCGCTCAGAGGTAAAACAATCCAATCCAATCTTATGCAAAAATGCTCATAAGACACCTTATATTTATGCACATCAAAATATGTTTCCATGTTATGAGAATCTAACTTCGAAGCTGTATAAATATGCATTTGTATAGAAAAATATGACTGAAGATAAATTAAAGATCATAATCAAATCTATTTAAATCTCGATTTTCAAAAGTATTCATTTAGTATTTAAAGAGTTATGGAAGCAGGAATATATAATATATTGTTTTATGAAAAAGTTACGCGAACTTCTAAATCTGTATTTTATTAAATCTTTTGAAACGATGCCTATTTAAGTTTTAATGTCTGAGGTCAGTCTTAATGACTCATTACGCTTTAAATAGATTTGATTATAATGTTTAATTTATCATCAGTCACATTTTGCCATTAATTGCATATTTTAAAAGTTAGATTCCATTTAAAATACCGAATGTTTTGGTAGGAACAGGGTTAAGGCATGGATGTATGTGTTGTTTTTCTGCTGAGGTCCTGCCATCCTCTCAGACCTTTTACTATGGCATATAAACTGACAGGCTCCTGTCAGACCTCTGTGGCAAGCAGCTGCTTGAGGGGGTATTTTATATTATTATTGATTACAGAATTAAGAAAAAACATGATCTAAGGGACCTGGGTTCGAGGCCCAGGTAAGGCATGGCTGTTTGTATCGTTTTTCTGCTGAGGTCCTGCCATCCTCTCAGACCTTCTACTATGGCATATAAACTGAGAGGCTCCTGTCAGACCTCTGTGGCAAGCAGCTGCTTGAGGGGGTATTTTTTTTAATTATAGAGATAATGTAAATATTGAGACAATACAATTTTGGGAGGTTGGTTGGTTTTACCTCTGAGTGGCAGTTTTTTTGCACAGAATGGGCAAAATGGGTTGGGTTGTTTTACCTCTGAGCGACACTTTTTTGCACACAATGGGCTAAATGGGTTGTTTTACCTCTGAGCGGCAGTTTTTTTTGCACACAATGGGCAAAATGGGTTGGGTTGTTTTACCTCTGAGCGGCACTTTTTTGCACAAAATGGGTTGGGATGTTTTACCTCTGAGCGACACTTTTTTGCACACAATGGGCTAAATGGGTTGTTTTACCTCTGAGCGGCAGTTTTTTTGCACACAATGGGCAAAATGGGTTGGGTTGTTTTACCTCTGAGCGGCACTTTTTTGTACACAATGGGCAAAATGGGTTGGGTTGTTTTACCTCTGAGCGGCACTTTTTTGTACACAATGGGCTAAATGGGTTGGGTTGTTTTACCTCTGAGCGACACTTTTTTGCACACAATGGACAAAATGGGTTGGGTTGTTTTACCTCTGAGCGGCACTTTTCTTGCACACCATGGGCTAAACGGTCAGGTCACAAGGACCCCGAAGGCTCAGAGAAGGTTGGGGGAGTGGACCCACTGGAACAGCTGTTGGGAGACAGATGGTAGCCTCACGTCAAGGCCATCCAGCGTGTTCTTTAACGTTGGGTTGTTTTACATCTGAGCTGCACTTTTTTGCACACCATGGGCTAAATGGCCAGGTCAAAAGGACCCCGAAGGTTGGAGGAGGGGACCCACTGGAACAGCTGTTGGGAGACAAATGGTAGCCTCCCGTCAAGGCCATCCAGCGTGTTCTTTAACGTGCACAGGGTATAGCTCTCCAGCACACAGGGCCACTGCTTAACGTCCCATCCTACGGACGGCGGCCTTTACTAGCTCATCGGTATCCCCGGGTCATAAGGAGAGTGGGACGTTGACTCTGGGAGCCAGCATATTGAAGGAACTTTTTAGTAAAGCCTAGTGTCAGCATTCAGGGAGTACTTGACTTTGTGGCATCGGTGGGGGTATCGGTGAACTAAGGCTGTGCCCATGTAAATTATTTATTTTTGTAAGGTAAAATGTGTGATATTAAATGTTATATCTAACCAAGAGATACCAAGTGCCTGGGGGCGGGGGTGGCTCAGTTGGTAACGCGCTAGGCTCGTAATCTGTAGTTCCCAGGTTCGAGTCCCAGCTGGGTCAGCGTTGAGATTTATCTCCGCAAAATTCCCCGCCCTGCCCACGGTCAGTAGGGGACACCGATGGGCTTGGAAAGTCCATCGGATGGGACGTTAAGCCGTGGCCCCGTGTGCGGGAGAGCCATACCTTGTGCACGTTGATGGCCTTGATGGGAGGGGGGGCTACCATCTGTCTCCCAACAGCTGTTCCCAGTGTCTCCCCTCCCCCAACCTTCTCTGAGCCTTCGGGGTCCATGTGACCTGGCCATTTAGCCCATGGTGTGCAAAAAAGTGCCGCTCAGAGGTAAAACAACCGAGTGCCTGGTTTTCTTAATGAGCACATTAGATGTAGTGTGAGTCAAGTTTAGTAGAAACATTAAGCCAACAGTTCTGTCATATAGAAAGATCTTGACACTAATGCATCAATATTTTTTTTATAAATATATATTTTCGAAACCATTCCATTGGCGAGAGAGTTTGGTTGGATTGTTTTAGCTCTGAGCGGCACTTTTTTGCATACAATGGGCTAAATGGCCAGGTCACATGGACCCCGAAGGCTCAGAGAAGGTTGGGGGAGGAGACCCACTTGAACAGCTGTTGGGAGATGGTAGCCTCCCCATCAAGGCCATCCAACGTGTTCTTTAACGTGCACAGGGTATGTCTTTCTCGCACACGGGGCCACGGCTTATAGTCCCATCCGACGGACGGCGGCTTTTCCAAGCCCATCAGTGTCACCTACTGACCGTGGGCAGGGCGGGGAATTTTTCGGAGATAAATCTCAACGCTGACCCAGCTGGGTTTAGTTGTTTTACCTCTGAGCGGCACTTTTTTGCACACCATGGGCTAAATGGCCAGGTCACATGGACCCCGAAGGTTGGGGGAGGGGATCCACTGGAATTGCTGTTGGGAGACAGATGGTAGCCTCCCGTCAAGGCCATCCAGCGTGTTCTTTAACGTGCACAGGGTATGGCTCTCCCGCACATGGTGCCACAGCGTAACGTCCCATCCGACGGCCGGCGGCCTTTCCAAGCCCATCGGTGCTAATTTCAGAAATTTTGCGGAGATAAATCTCAACGCTGACCCAGCTGGGACTCGAACCTGGAAACTACAGATTACGAGCCTGGCGCGCTACCGACTGAGCCACCCCCGCCCCAACCCAGCTGGGACTCGAACCTGGGAACTACAGATTACGAGTCTGACGTGCTACCGACTGAGCCATCCCAGCCCCAAGAGAGAGAGTGTAGTGCCCTTGGCTGGTACAAAGGTTAGAGGAGGAGGAAAAGGAGGACCATGGCTGGAGTATCCTTAACCTAGGATAAGGTAGGAATGCATCTTGTAAGTCTTAAACGTGATGTGTGTGGCTAAGCTGGAAGCGCGCCAGGCTCGTAACTGCAGTTCCCGAGCTCGAATCTCAACTGTACAAGCGTTGAAATTTTATCTCTACTAAACCCACGACCCTTCCTCGGAAGTATAAGACACCGTTGCGCTTGGAAAGGCCGTCGTCCTTCGGATGGGACGTTAAGCAGTGACCTCGTATGCGGGAGAGCCTGTGTTCATTAAAGAACACGCTGAATGGCCTTGACGGGGTCACAAGGAGGCTACCATCTATCTCCCAACAGCTGTTCCAGTGGGTCCCCTCCCCCAACCTTCTCTGAACCTTCGGGGTCCTTGTGACTTGGTCATTTAGCCCATGGTGTGCAAAAAAGTGCCGCTCAGAGGTAAAACAACACAACGTTAAAGAACATGCTGAATGGCCTTGACGGGAGGCTACCATCTGTCTCCCAACAGCTGTTCCAGTGGGTCCCCTCCTCCAACCTTCTCTGAGCCTTCGGGGTCCTTTTGACCTGGCCATTTAGCCCATGGTGTGCAAAAAAGTGCCGCTCAGAGGTAAAACAACACAACGTTAAAGAACAAGCTGGATGGCCTTGACGGGAGGCTACCATCTATCTCCCAACAGCTGTTCCAGTGGGTCCCCTCCCCCAACCTTTTCTGAGCCTTCGGGGTCCTTGTGACCTGGTCATTTAGCCAGTTGTGTGCAAAAAAAAAAAGTCCCGCTCAGCGGTAAAAATGACCCATCGCTAAACCTTTAGGGGTCCTTGTGACCCTTTGGCAATTTACCTTTTCATTCAGAGGTAAAACAACCCGTTACCAATGATCCTTAATTCTAGCTATGTAGGCGAAAATGCCTGTCAGCGATGTCAACAGCTTTCCAGTTATCAGTTTAGTATTGCGAGGGATTTGATCTTCATCTTCCATCGTTGGAGTCAAAGCGACGAATCGGACCAAGGGATGATACCCACTTTGACAACTTCCATGCACTGATTGCATCTCATCAGGGATGAGAACTCCCCAGATGATGGTTATAGTCACTTCTCTCATCTAAGCGATCCATACACTTCAGAGAAGCCATACACTTCAACCTCTTCCTCCTGCTCCTCTCTCGCCACCCACTTTCCAACACTCACCCGCTTAGCAGCTTTCACTTCGGAACGATCGATGAGTCTTGCTCACCTGTCACAAACCTCCTCCCTGCCCTGGTTTGTCAGAGAGGAGATGACAACCATTACTAGCGATGGCAGCAGTTATTTGCAAAGCTCTTCGTAGACATGACTACACCTCACGCCATGTCGAGCTTTTTTGTGGTTGATTGAATGACTTGCGAGTGGAGTGGAACTAGGATTGGCTCAGGCGATACCGCACGAGGGCTCGTAATCCGCACTTCCCAGGTTCGAGTCCCAACTGGGTCAGCCTTGATATTTATTTCAGCAAAATTCCCCCCGCCCTGCCCACGGTCAGTAGGGGACATCGATGGGCTTGAAAAGGCCGCCGTCCGTCGGATGGGACGTTAAGCCGTGGTCCGTATGTGGTAGTGCCATACCCTGTGCACGTTAAAGAATATGCTGGATAGCCTTGACGGGAGGCGACCATCTGTCTCCCAACAGCTGTTCAAGTACGTCCCCTTCCCCAATCTTCTCTGAGACTTCGGGGTCATTGTGACCTGGCCATTTAGCCCATGGTTTGCAAAAAATGCCGTTCAGAGGTAAACCAACCCAACGTTAAAGAACACACTGGATGGCCTTGACGGGAAGCTACCATCTGTCTCCTAACAGCTGTTCCAGTGGGTCCTCTCCCCCCAACTTCTCTGAGCTCTTGGGGTCCTTGTGACCTGGCCATTTAGCCATTGTGTACAAAAAAACTACCTCTCAGAGGTAAAACAACTGAACGTTAAAGAACACACTGGATGGCCTTGACGGGAGGCTACCATCTGTCTCCTAACAGCTGTTCCAGTGGGTCCCCTCCCCCCAACCGTCTCTGAACCTTCGGGATCCTTGTGACCTGGCCATTTAGCCCATGGTGTGCAAGAAAATTTCCTTTGAGAGGTAAAAACAAAACATTGCACCTGTTCGTATCGTATAATATCACATGCATGACAATAAGTTTGGGGCGGAGGTGCTCAGTCGGTAGCGCGCCAGGCTCGTAATCTGTAGTTCTCAGGTTCGAGTCCCAGCTGGGTCAGCGTTGAGATTTATCTCCGCAAAATTCCCCGCCCTGCCCACTGTCAGTAGGGGACACCGATGGGTTTGGAAAGGCCGCCGTCCGTCGTATAGGACGTTAAGCCGTGGCTCCGTGTGCGGGAGAGCCATACCCTGTGCACGTTAAAGAACACGCTGGATGGCCTTGACGGGAGGCTACCATCTGTCTCCCAACAGCTGTTCCAGTGGGTCCCCTCCCCCAACCTTCTCTGAGTCTTCGGGGTCCATGTGACCTGGCCATTTAGCCCATGGTGTGCAAAAAAGTGCCGCTCAGAGGTAAAACAACCCAACAATAAGTGTCAGAAGAAGGTAATACAGATGATGTTCAAGAACTACCGATCATTTCAACAGGATTTTAAAACCTCCAAAACTTCCAGGGGCGAAGTCTCCATCCTCGTAACAATTGTACTGGGGGACTGTCCAATTATCCACCAATGAGCGACGCGGAAAGGCGAAGGCGTGGTGCTGGGGGCAGCCACGTGCCTACTACCCATGCAGGTGTAGACCGGCGTCTGACGCCAAAGCAGACGATTGCACGTCTACCGCTTTTACGCACGTGGAAGGTGCGCGCGCAGCTGCTGTGGCGTACTCTCCGCCGAGAATCGTAGTCAAGGCATCGGCGGCAAGGTCGTCCAGAAGACTTCGGATCTCAGCCGGGAAGGTTCTCTGCGGGTATTTTTAGTGCTCTTTTATTATTAAGCTCAACTGGATATTTTTTTAAAGGACTGCCGAGAGTTTTTTTTATTCTCCCGCCATGCAAGGTTTGTGTGAATTTTTATTTGGATTAATTTCACCGCATGTTTTTTTTTGATGTTGTACGAATTGGTTTCGTATAGAGGGCGATACCTTTCTAATGATCGTCTGGTTTTGGTAGAGGAAATGAAGTTTTAGATGTTGGCGGAAGTGATGTGAGCATCACGTATATCTGGGATGATTCTGGCTGCTTTTGCGTGGCATTGTGGAACAGAGAAATTATTGGTGGTGGTTAAGGATTTTGGGGAGGGGGGGTGCTCACACGGTACTGCGCCAGGCTCCTAATCTGCAATTCCCAGGTTCGAGTCCCAGCTGGGTCAGCGATGAGATATATCTCCGCAAAACCCCCCGACCGCCCTGTCCACGGTCAGTAGGGGACACCGATGGGCTTGGAAAGCCGCCGTCCGTCTGATGGGACGTTAAGCCGTGGTCCGTATACGGGAGTTGGGTTGGGTTTTACCTCTGAGCGGCACTTTTTTGCACACAATGGGCTAAATGGCCAGGGCACATGGACCCCAAAGGCTCAGAAGGTTGGGGGAGGGGACCCACCGAAATAGCTGTTGGAAGACAGACGGTAGCCTCCCATCAAGGTCATCCAGCGTGTTCTTTAACGTTCACAGGGTATGGCTCTCCAGCACACGCGCCACGGCTTAAAGTCCCATCCGACGGACGGCGGCCTTTCCAAGCCCATCGGTGTCCCCTACTAACCGTGGGCAGGGCGGGGAATTTTGCGGAGATAAATCTCAATGCTGACCCAGCTGGGACTCGAACCTGTGAACTACAGATTACGAGCCTGACGCGCTACCGACTGAGCCGTACCCCGTATGCGGGAGAGCCATATCCTGTGCACTTTAAAGAACACGCTGGATGGTCTTGACGGGAGGCTACCATCTGTCTCCCAACAACTGTTCCAGTGGGTCCCCTCCCCCAACCTTCTCTGAGCCTTCGGGGTCATTGTGATCTGGCCATTTAGCCTATTGTGTTGCCCGTATGAATAATTATAGATTGGCGAATAGGGTTATGAAGAGTGTGCCTAACGGCCTCAGAAAGAAGGGGAGACCTAGGATGCGGTGGGCAGACAATGTCAAACAGGACTTTGTTAGAATTGGTGTGCAGTGGCCAGATGTAGTTCAGGATAGACTTGCTTGGAGAATTAAATTGCACGGTCTGGTTGGACCTCCGTAGCCCATGGCTGCTTGAAGATGATGATGATGTGCAAAAAAGTGCCTCCCAGAGGTAAACAACTCAACCTTCTCTCAGCCTTCGGGGTCCTTGTGACCTGGCCATTTAGCCTATTGTGTGCAAAAAAAGTGCCGTTCAGAGGTAAAACAACTCAACCTTCTCTGAGCCTTCGGGGTCCTTGTGACCTGGCCATTTAGCCTGTTGTGTGCAAAAAAGTGTCGCTCAGAGGTAAACAACTCAGCCTTCGGGGTCCTTGTGACCTGGCCATTTAGCCTATTGTGTGAAAAAAAGTGCCGCTCAGAGGTAAACAACTCAACCTCCTCTGAGCCTTCGGGATCCTTGTGACCTGGCCATGTAGCCTATTGTGTGCAGAAAAAAGTGCCGTTCAGAGGTAAAACAACTCAACCTTCTCCGAGCCTACCGGGTCCTTGTGACCTGGCCATTTACCATTGTGTGCACAAAAGGGCCGGTCAGAGGTGAAACTACCCAAGGACATGGGTTTGCTGTTTTAGGGAGTAAATGCTTAAAGGCCAAGAGTTACGTTAATGAAATGCCGCTCTGGCCTTTGGACGGAAAAAGCTGACGATTGCTAAAAATAGAAATGCTTTATATATGTCTGGGGGCCAATAATGCATCTTGTTAAAAAAAATGTTGGCAAAGCATCAAGTCATTTAAAAAAGAGTTAAGATTCTTCTGAAGTGACTTTGTCTTGGAATTTTTTTTTTAAATCCATTAAACAAATTGTGTTGCTAATAAAATTCGGAAACTCGCTTCATTCGTAAATAAATGCAGTTCGTAATTGTGTATTGTTTCGAAACGTTTTATAGGTTGGGTTGTTTTGTCTCTGAGAATCACTTTTTTGCACACCATGGGCTAAATGGTCAGGTAACAAGGACTCCGAAGGCTTAGACAATGTGGGAGAAGGGACGACTGGAACAGCTGTTGGGAGACAGATGGTAGCCTTCCCGTCAAGGCCATCCAGCATGTTCTTTAACGTTGGGATGTTTTACCTATGAGCGGCACTTTTTTTGGCACACCATGGGCTAAATGGCCAGGTTACAAGGACCCCGAAGGCTCAGAGAAGGTTGGGGGAGGGGACCCATTGGAACGGCTGTTGGGAGACAGATGGTAGTCTCTCGTCAAGGCCATCCAGCATATTCTTTAACGTTGGGATGTTTTACCTATGAGCGGCACTTTTTTTTGCACACTATGGGCTAAATGGCCAGGTCACAAGGACCCCGAAGGCTCAGAGAAGGTTGGGGGAGGGGACCCATTGGAACGGCTGTTGGGAGACAGATGGTAGTCTCTCGTCAAGGCCATCCAGCATATTCTTTAACGTTGGGATGTTTTACCTATGAGCGGCACTTTTTTTTGCACACTATGGGCTAAATGGCCAGGTCACAAGGACCCCGAAGGCTCAGAGAAGGTTGGGGGAGGGGACCCATTGGAACGGCTGTTGGGAGACAGATGGTAGTCTCTCGTCAAGGGCATCTAGCTTGTTCTTTGATGTGCACAGGGTATGGCTCTCCCACACACGGCGTTACGGTTTAACGTCCCATCCGACGGACGGCGGACTTTCCAAGCCCATCGGTGTCCCCTACTGACCGTGGGCAGGGCGGGGAATTTTGCGGAGATAAAGGGAATAATTAACCAATCAACATTTAAGTGTAAAAAAAATTAAAAAAAATTCCCCTGAAGAGCTGCTTGCCACAGAGGTCTGATAGAAAATTATCTGTTTAATATATCATTGTTGATCTCTGAGGATGGCAGGACCTCGGCAGAAAAAAACATCCATGGTTTTCCCGGGGCTCGAATTTAGTTCCCTTTGATCAATAGCTAAGCGCGCTAACCACGTGGCCACGAGATGTTAACGGATCAAAAATTATTCCTGCATTTTGTTCATTGAATAGTTCCGGTGGCCAACGTGCTTGGCCACTTATTAAGGGACCTGGGATTTGTGTTGCCGTTCTGAGGGGCGGCGGTGGCTCAGTCGGTAGCGCGCCAGGCTCGTAATCTGTAGTTCCCAGGTTCGAGTCCCAGCTGGGTCAGCGTTGAGATTTATCTCCGCAAAATTCCCCGCCCTGCTCACGGTCAGTAGGGGACACCGATGGGCTTGGAAAGGCCGCCGTCCGTCGGATGGGACGTTAAGCCGTGGCCTCGTGTGCGGGAGAGCCATACCCTGTGCACGTTAAAGAACGCTGGATGGCCTTGACGGGAGGCTACCATCTGTCTCCCAACAGCTGTTCCAGTGGGTCCCCTCCCCAAACCTTCTCTGAGCCTTTGAGGTCCTTGTGACCTGGCCATTTAGCCCATGGTGTACAAAAAAAGTATCTCTCAGAGGTAAAACAACCCAACGTTAAAGAACACGCTGGATGGCCTTAACGGGAGGCTACCATCTGTCTCCCAACAGCTGTTCCAGTGGGTCCCCTCCCCCAACCTAATCTCAGAGCCGTCGGGGTCCTTGTGATCTGGGCATTAAGCCCATGGTGTGCAAAAAAGTGCCGCTCAGAGGTAAAACAACCCAACGTTAAAGAACACGCTGGATGGCCTTGATGGGAGGCTACCATCTGTCTCCCAACAGCTGTTCCAGTGTGTCCCCTCCCCCAACCTTCTCTGAGCCTTCGGGGTCCATGTGACCTGGCCATTTAGCCGATGGTGTGCGAAAAATGTGCCGCTCAGAGGTAAAACAACCCAACTTTAAAACCCGAAACCACCCAAATGTGAAACTCTGCAATTTCGGTAATCAGCTGTATTTGCTGAAGCTATTTAACTCCCACCTGTTCCTCGTATTCCCCCCCCCCCCCGGAATGAAAGCAATTAATTATCTCTGCAGGTAATTAAATATTAACAATCGAGTTGTTTACGTAATGGAGTTAGCTCTCACTCCCCGATGGTGAGAGAACGCCTCACGTGGCCTCAGCCCTCTTCACTTCTGTCGTTTACAGTTTAGTAATGACGACAGGAGAGCGTCAGCTTCGTCGTTTGCATCCCGCCCTCTTCAGTCATTTTAAATAACCCTTCAGCGATGTTTCTGTCTCAATACGGTGGGAATTGGGTGCGGTTTTTTAGTCGAATATCGAGTTCACTATAGTCATCAAAAGATTTGACTAGTATGTCCCTGTTGCTTTATATTTCGGGGCGGGGTGGCTCAGTCGGTAGCGTGCCAGGCTCGTAATCTGTAGTTCCCAGGTTCGAGTCCCAGCTGGGTCAGCGTTGAGATTTATCTCCGCAAAATTCGCCGCCCTGCCCACGGTCAGTAGGGGACACCGATGGGCTTGGAAAGGCCGCCGTCCGTCGGATGGGACGTTAAGCCGCGGCCCCGTGTGCGGGAGAGCCATACCCTGTGCACATTGAAGAACATACTGGATGGCCTTGACGGGAAGCTACCATCTGTCTCCCAACATCTGTCCAGTGGGTCCCTCCCCCAACCTTCTCTGAGCCTTTTCCCCGCCCTGCCCACGGTCAGTAGGGGACACCGATGGGCTTGAAAAGGCCGCCGTCCGTCGGATGGGACGTTAAGCCGTGGCCCCGTGTGTGGGAGAGCCATACCCTGTGCACGTTAAAGAACACGCTGGATGGCCTTGACGGGAGGCTACCATCTGTCTCCCAACAGCTGTTCCAGTGGGTCCCCTCCCCCAACCTTCTCTGAGCCTTCGGGGTCCTTGTGGCCTGGCCATTTAGCCCATGGTGTGCAAAAAAGTGCCGCTCAGAGGTAAAACAATCCAATCCTTCTCTGAGCCTTCGGGGTCCATGACCCATGGTGTGCAAAAAAGTGCCGCTCAGAGGTAAAAAATAACCCAACCTTTATATTTTGTACCGTGTGTTGTCCACTGCTGTTCTCACATCGATTATTTTTTAATGGGTGGGGGGGGGGGGGGTAGCGGACTAGGCTCGTAATCCCAGGTTCGAATCCCGTCTGGGTCAGCGTTTAGATTTATTTCCGCAAAACTCTTCCCTGCCGTGGGTTAGTAGGAGACACTGATAGGCTGACGGCCTTGACGGGATGCTTCTACCTGTCTCGTAACAGTTGTCGGGGGTGACTCAGTCGGGAGCGTGGCGGGCTCGTAATCTGCAGTTTCCAGGTTCGAGTCCCAACTGGGTCAGCGTTGAGATTTATTTCCGCAAAACTCTCCATCCTGCCCTTGATCAGTATGGGACACCGATGGGCATGGAAAGGCCGCCGTCCGTCTGATGGGACGTTAAGCCGTGGCCCCGTGTGCGGGAGAGCAATATTCTGTGCACGTTAAAGAACACGCTGGATGGCTTTGATGGGAGGATACCATCTGTCTCCCAACAGCTGTTCCAGAGGGTCCCCTCCCACAATCTTCTCTAATCGTGGCCCCGTGTGCGGGAGAGACATACCCTGTGCACATTCAAGAACACACTGGATGGCCTTGACGGGAGGCTACCATCTGTCTCCCAACATCTGTTCCAGTGGGTCTCCTCCGCTAACCTTCTCTGAGCCTGCGGGGTCCATGTGACCTTGCCATTTAGCCCATGTTGTGCAAAAAAGTGCCGCTCAGAGATAAAACAACCCAACGTTAAAGAACACGCTGGATGGCCTTGACGGGAGGCTACCATCTGTCTCCCAACAGCTGTTCCAGTGGGTCCCCTCCCCCAACCTTCTGAGACTAGGGGTCCTTGTGACCTGGCCATTTAGCCCATTGTGCGCAAAAAAGTGAAGCTCAGAGGTAAAACAACCCAACCGAAATATGACCACCAACCCACCAATGACTATAAGCAAACCTCTGCCCCAACTGATTTGGCAAAACACTGGATTTTCAAGAATCTGTAATTTTTAAATCGTATACGTAAATCTAATTGTACGAGATCTCTAATAATACGCAATAAAATTACTGGAAAAAAAAATTAGCAAAATGGAAAAAGAAGTCTTCATTTTTGAACAAGCTTTCGCTCAAGACTCTCAACGTCACCCGTCACCACCAGATAAAAGCTGATCTCACCACCAGACAAGTCAGCTTAAAGTGACTCGTCCATCGCCGCTGCAGCCACCACTATTAACAAAAGGAAGTGAGGCGCTTCTTTTACGTGATCGAAATCGACCCATCGATCGAGAATACCCTCAATCATTTTTTGAGTGGTCTATACAACGAAACAAAAAAAATCTTGTGTTGATTTCGGAATAGGTAAAAAGAAAGTAATGAAACGTTTTTTTTTTTTCAAATTAATTTCAAAGGAAGATAGGAAACGAAAACTGGTGTCATTTACACTTCGATAAAAAAAAATGTTCCCTCAATCAGCTGGGGCAGGGATGGTTCAGTCGGTAGCGTGCCAGGCTCGCAATGTGCAGTTCCCAGGTTCGAGTCCCAGCTGGGTCAGCGTTGAGATTAGTCTCCGCAAAATTCCCCGCCCTGCCCACAGTCAGTAGGGGACACCGATGGGCTTGGAAAGGACATCCGTCGGATGGGACAGTAAGCCGTGTGCTGGAGAGACATACCCTGTGCACGTTAAAGAACATGCTGGGTGGCCTTGACGGGAGACTACCATCTGTCTCCCAACAGCTCTTCTAGTGGATCTCCTCCCCCAACCTCCTAGGGGTCCTTGTGACTTCACCATTTAGCCCATTGTGTGAAAAGAAATTGCCGCTCAGAGGTAAAACAAGCGAACGTTAAAGAACACACTGGATGACCTTGACGGGAGGCTACCATCTGTCTCCCAACAGCTATTCCAGTGGGTCTCATCCCCCAACCTTCTCTGAGCCTTTGGGGTCCTTGTGACCTGGCCAATTTAGCTCATGGTGTGCAAAAAAGTGCCGCTCAGAAGTAAAACAACCCAACGTTAAAGAACACGCTCGATGGCCTTGACGGGAGGCTACCATCTGTCTCCCAACAGCTATTCCAGTGGGTCTCATCCCCCAACCTTCTGAGCCCTTGGGGTCCTTGTGACCTAGTCATTTAACCCATTGTGTGCAAAACAGTGCTACACAAGTAAAACAACCTAATCTTTGGGTCCTTGTGACCTGCCATTTAACCCATTATGTGCAAAACAGTACTACACAAGTAAAACAACCCAACCTCAGGGTCCTTGTGACCTGTCATTTAGCCCATAGTGTGCAAAAAAAGTGCAACTCAGAGGTAAAAAATAACCAACTATTCAAAATACTTCAAATTCAATGCATGTTAAAAGATTCATCAAATATCTCATGTTCCTGTTCAACCAGACTTAATACTGATAATAAATCTTTTCCGATCTGGCGTTGTCGAAACTGCTTCAAACTTGTTTTTTAGTAGACGAGAGTCATTGCGACCCTGAAATCCCAAGAGATAAGCAAAATCTGCGAATCTTCAGATTTGACGGGGCACCTCCTCTTTCCCCCCCCCCCTTGAATCTTCCTTTCCACCTCCAGTCGTCCAAGGACGTCACGTTCTCAGATAGCACCAGGAGTGGTGAGCAAGTGCACACGGCTTGCCTAGTGAAGACTTTTTAACACGGAATAGTACCTATTTTAATTTTTTTTCATTACAGGAAAGCAGAAGTTCCTTTTTTTTATTGACATGCGACCCCCCTAGAATCGTAGACGAAATTGTGTGACCCCCCCTAGAATCGTAACCGCAATTATGCGACACCCTAGAGTCGTAGACGAAATTATGCGACCCCCTAGAGTCGTAGACGAAATTGTGCGACCCCCTAGAGTCGTAGACGAAATTATGCGACCCCCTAGAGTCGTAGACGAAATTGTGCGACCCCCTAGAGTCGTAGACGAAATTTTGCGACCCCCTAGAGTCGTAGACGAAATTTTGCGACCCCCTAGAGTCGTAGACGAAATTTTGCGACCCCCTAGAGTCGTAGACGAAATTGTGCGACCCCCTAGAGTCGTAGACGAAATTGTGCGACCCCCTAGAGTCGTAGACGAAATTGTGCGACCCCCTAGAGTCGTAGACGAAATTGTGCGACCCCCTAGAGTCGTAGACGAAATTGTGCGACCCCCTAGAGTCGTAGACGAAATTGTGCGACCCCCTAGAGTCGTAGACGAAATTGTGCGACCCCCTAGAGTCGTAGACGAAATTGTGCGACCCCCTAGAGTCGTAGACGAAATTGTGCGACCCCCTAGAGTCGTAGACGAAATTGTGCGACCCCCTAGAGTCGTAGACGAAATTGTGCGACCCCCTAGAGTCGTAGACGAAATTGTGCGACCCCCTAGAGTCGTAGACGAAATTGTGCGACCCCCTAGAGTCGTAGACGAAATTGTGCGACCCCCTAGAGTCGTAGGCGAAATTGTGCGACCCCCTAGAGTCGTAGGCGAAATTGTGCGACCCCCTAGAGTCGTAGGCGAAATTGTGCGACCCCCTAGAGTCGTAGGCGAAATTGTGCGACCCCCTAGAGTCGTAGACGAAATTGTGCGACCCCCTAGAGTCGTAGACGAAATTGTGCGACCCCCTAGAGTCGTAGACGAAATTGTGCGACCCCCTAGAGTCGTAGACGAAATTGTGCGACCCCCTAGAGTCGTAGACGAAATTGTGCGACCCCCTAGAGTCGTAGACGAAATTGTGCGACCCCCTAGAGTCGTAGACGAAATTGTGCGACCCCCTAGAGTAGTAGACGAAATTGTGCGACCCCCTAGAGTCGTAGACGAAATTGTGCGACCCCCTAGAGTCGTAGACGAAATTGTGCGACCCCCTAGAGTAGTAGACGAAATTGTGCGACCCCCTAGAGTAGTAGACGAAATTGTGCGACCCCCTAGAGTAGTAGACGAAATTGTGCGACCCCCTAGAGTCGTAGGCGAAATTATGCGACCCCTCTAGAATCGTAACCGCAATTAAGCGACCCCCAGAGTCGTAGGCGAAATTTTGCGACCTCCAGAACCGTAGAAAAAATTATGCGACTCCCCTAGAATCATATAAAATTAAGCGACTCCTTTAGAATCATATAAAATTAAGCGACCCCTCTAGAATCATAAAATTAAGCGACCCCTCTAGAATCATAAAATTAAGCGACCCCTCTAGAATCATAAATGAAATTATGCGAACCCCTCCTGAAAATATGACATAAAATTATGCGACCCCTCCCTACATTGTAGGACCTACTACATTTTTGCAAAACATGCATAATTACATTCTTGTGAAAAACATTTTTATTAAAAAACGATCGGAGCTTGGAGAGCTACTTCCAAGCTACTCGCGATCCCCCCCCCCAGTCTGAGAACCCATGCATTAAAATTTCGATTTTGTTCGAAATTACTTTAGCTATAACAAGTTGGACGAGGATTGGCTCAGTTGGTTAGAGTGCCAGTCTCGTGATCTGTAGTTCCCAGGTTCGAGGCCCGCTTGGGGAAGTGTGCGGAGAGATTTGGGTTTTTTTAGCGCCAATTTTTGCACACCATGGGCTAAGTGGCCAAGTCACAAGGATCGTGAAGGTTGGGGGATGGAACTCACTGGAATAGCTGTTGGAAGACAGATGGTAGCCTCCTGTCAAGGCCATCCAGCATGTTCTTTAATGTGCACAGAGAGGGGCGGGGGTGGCTCAGACGGTAGCGCGTCAGGCTCGTAATCTGTAGTTCCCAGGTTCGAGTCCCAGCTGTGTCAGCGTTGAGATTTATCTCCGCAAAATTCCCCGGCCTGCCCACGGTCAGTAGAGGACACCGATGGGCTTGGAAAGGCCGTCGTCCGTCGGATGGGACGTTAAGCCGTGGTCCCGTGTGCGGGAGAGCCATACCCTGTGCACGTTAAAGAACACGCTGGATGGCCTTGATGGGAGGCTACCATCTTTATCCCAACAGCTGTTCCAGTGGGTCCCCTCCCCCAACCTTCTCTGAACCTTCGGGGTCCATGTGACCTGGCCATTTAGCCCATGGTGTGCAAAAAAGTGCCGCTCAGAGGTAAAACAACACAACGTTAAAGAACACTCTGGATGGCCTTGACGGGAGGCTACCATCTGTCTCCCAACAGCTGTTCCAGTGGGTCCCCTCCCCCAACCTTCTCTGAGCCTTCGGGGTCCATGTGACCTGGCCATTTAGCCCATGGTGTGCAAAAAAGTGCCACTTAGAGGTAAAACAACCCAACGTTAAAGAGCGTGCTGGATGGCCTTGACGGGAGGCTACCATCTTTCTCCCAATAGCTGTTCCAGTGGGTCCCCTCCCCCAACCTTCTCTCAGCCTTCGGGGTCCTTGTGACCTGGCCATTTAGCCCATGGTGTGCAAAAAAGTGCCGCTCAGAGGTAAAACAACACAACGTTAAAGAACACGCTGGATGGCCTTGACGGGAGGCTACCATCTGTCTTCCAACAGCTGTTCCAGTGGGTCCCCTCCCCCAACCTTCTCTGAGTCTTCAGGGTCAGAGGTAAAACAACCAAAGCCCTACCCTAACCTTCTGAGTCAGTGAATTTAAATATAAAATATATAAATAAATATATAAATACCTCATAACAAAGCCGTACAACTAAGTTATTTCTTCAGCATAGGTATTTTTAAAAATCGAGAAATCATATATTCTACTATTACTACTGGTGTTTTCTATACCCATATTTATACTAATGTACGTTTACAAATATACATATTTTTAGATGGCAAATTATTAGTATTTATCATCATCGTAAAGTTAATATATACGAATCAATTTTTTTCTAAATATGTATAAACGCACATTAGTGTAAATATTAGTATTAAATTTTCTAGTAATAATGATAGAAATAAATTTGATGTCTAGATTTTTCGGAACACCTGTGCTGACCTCATATTCAGTTGGACGGCCTTCTGTAATAATAATGAGCCATTTACTGAACTAAATGGGGGCGGGGGTGGCTTAGTCGGTAGCGCGCCAGGCTCGTAATCTGTAGTTCCCAGGTTCGAGTCCCAGCTGGGTCAGCGTTGAGATTTATCTCCGCAAAATTTCCCCGCCCTGCCCACGGTCAGTAGGGGACACCGATGGGCTTGGAAAGGCCGCTGTCCGTCGGATGGGACGTTAAGCCGTGGCTCCGTGTGCGGGAGAGCCATACCCTGTGCACGTTAAAGAACACGCTGGATGGCTTAGACGGGAGGCTACCATCTGTCTCCCAACAACTGTTCCAGTGGGTCCCCTCCCCCAACCTTCTCTGAGCCTTCGGGGTCCATGTGACCTGGCCATTTAGCCCATGTGTGCAAAAAAGTGCCGCTCAGAGGTAAAACAACCCAACTTTTGAAGATCACTCTGGATGTCCTTGACGGGAGGCTACCATCTGTCTCACAACAGCTGTTCCAGTGGGTCCCCTCCCTCAACCTTCTCTGAGCCTTCGGGGTCCATGTGACCTGGCCATTTAGCCCATGGTGTGCAAAAAAGTGCCGCTCAGAGGTAAAACAACCCAATGTTAAAGAACACGCTGGATGGCCTTGACGGGAGGCTACCATCTGTCTCCCAACCGCTGTTCCAGTGGGTCCCCTCCCGCAACTTTTACTGAGCCTTCGGGATCCATGTGACCTGGCCATTTAGCCCATGGTGTGCAAAAAAGTGCCGCTCAGAGGTAAAACAACCCAATGTTAAAGAACACGCTGGATGGCCTTGACGGGAGGCTACCATCTGTCTCCCAACAGCTGTTCCAGTGGGTCCCTTCCCCCAACCTTCTCTGAGCCTTCGGGGTCCATGTGACCTGGTCATTTAGACCATGGTGTCCAAAAAAGTGCCGCTCAGAAGTAAAACAACCCAATGTTAAATAAAGAACACGCTGGATGGCCTTGACGGGAGGCTACTATCTGTCTCCCAACAGCTGTTCCAGTGGGTCCCCTCCCCCAACCTTCTCTGAGCCTTCGGGTTCCATGTGACCTGGCCATTTAGCCCATGGTGTGCAAAAAAGTGCCGCTCAGAGGTAAAACAACCCAACTGAACTAAACGTATTTAGAAAATTTCCAGTTCTTATCAGTTTTAAAGAACATTTTTCAAAAAGAACGCTGTTAACTTTTTTCGTTCGAGATTAAAAGTGGAAAACTGGACTCTCCACAGAAGTGTCTTCATCATCCATCAAATCGACTCACTTCCGATCCTCCTCGCAGCCATGCACGAGGGAGTTCATAAGAGACTCGGTTACGTTGTTGATCGATGTGCCACAGTTGGCTAACAATGATGCTTCATGCTTTGTTACTCAATAATATGAGAATTGTTTGTTTAGTCAACAGTGCTGGTTTGACAGGTCCAAATAATGCTAGCAAACAATCCTGACATTGACATTGTGTAAGAGTGATTCTTGTGATCTTGCAGGGAAGAAAATTTTCATTAAGATTAACTTCGATGGTAATACTTTTCATAGAAAAGTCTAATACATTATTTCCGATACCCGTGAAAGCAATTGTTTTTTATACTTTTTTTCTCTCTGAAAAAAAGTGATTCTGAACGTCACTTTTGCACACATTGGGTCTTGAAATTCGTATTCGACTCTAGGGGGGGTCGCATAATTTCATCTGCGATTTTAGGGGGGGGGGTCGCATTATTTCTTCTGCGATCCTAGGAGGGTCGCATAATTTCTTTGCGATTCTAGGAGGGTCGCATAATTTCGTCTGCGATTCTAGGGGCGTCGCATAATTTCGTCTGCGATTCTAGGGGCGTCGCATAATTTCGTCTGCGATTCTAGGGGCGTCGCATAATTTCGTCTGCGATTCTAGGGGCGTCGCATAATTTCGTCTGCGATTCTAGGGGCGTCGCATAATTTCGTCTGCGATTCTAGGGGCGTCGCATAATTTCGTCTGCGATTCTAGGGGCGTCGCATAATTTCGTCTGCGATTCTAGGGGCGTCGCATAATTTCGTCTGCGATTCTAGGGGCGTCGCATAATTTCGTCTGCGATTCTAGGGGCGTCGCATAATTTCGTCTGCGATTCTAGGGGCGTCGCATAATTTCGTCTGCGATTCTAGGGGCGTCGCATAATTTCGTCTGCGATTCTAGGGGCGTCGCATAATTTCGTCTGCGATTCTAGGGAGGGTCGCATAATTTCGTCTGCGATTCTAGGGGCGTCGCATAATTTCGTCTGCGATTCTAGGGGCGTCGCATAATTTCGTCTGCGATTCTAGGGGCGTCGCATAATTTCGTCTGCGATTCTAGGGGCGTCGCATAATTTCGTCTGCGATTCTAGGGGCGTCGCATAATTTCGTCTGCGATTCTAGGGGCGTCGCATAATTTCGTCTGCGATTCTAGGGGCGTCGCATAATTTCGTCTGCGATTCTAGGGGCGTCGCATAATTTCGTCTGCGATTCTAGGGGCGTCGCATAATTTCGTCTGCGATTCTAGGGGCGTCGCATAATTTCGTCTGCGATTCTAGGGGCGTCGCATAATTTCGTCTGCGATTCTAGGAGGGTCGCATAATTTCGTCTGCGATTCTATGAGGGTCGCATAATTTCGTCTGCGATTCTAGGAGGGTCGCATAATTCCGTCTGCGATTCTAGGGGCGTCGCATAATTCCGTCTGCGATTCTAGGGGCGGCGCATAATTTCGTCTGCGATTCTAGGAGGGTCGCATAATTTCGTCTGCGATTCTAGGGGCGTCGCATAATTTCGTCTGCGATTCTAGGGGCGTCGCATAATTTCGTCTGCGATTCTAGGGGCGTCGCATAATTTCGTCTGCGATTCTAGGGGCGTCGCATAATTTCGTCTGCGATTCTAGGGGCGTCGCATAATTTCGTCTGCGATTCTAGGGGCGTCGCATAATTTCGTCTGCGATTCTAGGGGCGTCGCATAATTTCGTCTGCGATTCTAGGGGCGTCGCATAATTTCGTCTGCGATTCTAGGGGCGTCGCATAATTTCGTCTGCGATTCTAGGGGCGTCGCATAATTTCGTCTGCGATTCTAGGAGGGTCGCATAATTTCGTCTGCGATTCTAGGAGGGGCACATAATTTCGTCTGCGATTCTAGGAGGGTCGCATAATTTCGTCTGCGATTCTAGGGGCGTCGCATAATTCCGTCTGCGATTCTAGGGGCGGCGCATAATTTCGTCTGCGATTCTAGGAGGGTCGCATAATTTCGTCTGCGATTCTAGGAGGGTCGCATAATTTCGTCTGCGATTCTAGGGGCGTCGCATAATTTCGTCTGCGATTCTAGGGGCGTCGCATAATTTCGTCTGCGATTCTAGGGGCGTCGCATAATTTCGTCTGCGATTCTAGGGGCGTCGCATAATTTCGTCTGCGATTCTAGGGGCGTCGCATAATTTCGTCTGCGATTCTAGGGGCGTCGCATAATTTCGTCTGCGATTCTAGGGGCGTCGCATAATTTCGTCTGCGATTCTAGGGGGCGTCGCATAATTTCGTCTGCGATTCTAGGGGCGTCGCATAATTTCGTCTGCGATTCTAGGGGCGTCGCATAATTTCGTCTGCGATTCTAGGGGCGTCGCATAATTTCGTCTGCGATTCTAGGGGCGTCGCATAATTTCGTCTGCGATTCTAGGAGGGTCGCATAATTTCGTCTGCGATTCTAGGAGGGTCGCATAATTTCGTCTGCGATTCTAGGAGGGTCGCATAATTTCGTCTGCGATTCTAGGAGGGTCGCATAATTTCGTCTGCGATTCTATGAGGGGCACATAATTTCGTCTGCGATTCTAGGGGCGTCGCATAATTTCGTCTGCGATTCTAGGGGCGTCGCATAATTTCGTCTGCGATTCTAGGGGCGTCGCATAATTTCGTCTGCGATTCTAGGAGGGTCGCATAATTTCGTCTGCGATTCTAGGAGGGTCGCATAATTTCGTCTGCGATTCTAGGGGCGTCGCATAATTTCGTCTGCGATTCTAGGGGCGTCGCAAAATTTCGTCTGCTATTCTAGGAGGGTTGCATAATTTCGTCTGCGATTCTAGGGGCGTCGCAAAATTTCGTCTGCTATTCTAGGAGGGTTGCATAATTTCGTCTGCGATTCTAGGAGGGTCACATAATTTCGTCTGCGATTCTAGGAGGGTCGCATAATTTTGTCAAAGCTTCTGGAAGGTCGCATAATTTCGTCTGCGATTCTGGGAGGTCGCATAATTTCGTCTGCGATTCTGGGAGGTCACATAATTTCGTCTGCGATTCTAGGAGCGTCGCATAATTTTGTCAAAGCTTCTGGAAGGTCGCATAATTTCGTCTGCAATTCTGGGAGGTCGCATAATTTCGTCTGCGATTCTGGGAGGTCGCATAATTTCGTCTGCGATTCTGGGAGGTCGCATAATTTCGTCTGCGATTCTGGGAGGTCGCATAATTTCGTCTGCGATTCTGGGAGGTCACATAATTTCGTCTGCGATTCTGGGAGGTCACATAATTTCGTCTGCGATTCTGGGAGGTCACATAATTTCGTGAAAACTGTCCCTTTGTGACTCGGCCTTTTATACCAAAGTCCTCAGAGTAGAAATATATATATATTTGGGGCTAATAATAGCTCAGTATTAGCCCCAAATGTATCGGTATCGAGGTATGTCACCCTCAGCCTAGGCATTACTCATCGCTCTCAGAATGGGGTGGGGCGGGGGTGACTCAGTCGGTAGCGCGCCAGGCTCGTAATCTGTAGTTGCCAGGTTCGAGTCCCAGCTGGGTCAGCGTTGAGATTTATCTCCGCAAAATTCCCTGCCCACGGTCAGTAGGGGACACCGATGGGCTTGGAAAGGCCGCCGTCCGTCGGATGGGACGTTAAGCCGTGGCCCCGTGTGCGGGAGAGACATACCCTGTGCACGTTAAAGAACACGCTGGATGGCCTTGACGGAAGGCTACCATCTGTCTCCCAACAGCTGTTCCAGTGGGTCCCCTCCCCCAACCTTCTCTGAGCATTCGGGGTCCATGTGACCTGGCCATTTAGCCCATGGTGTGCAAAAAAGTGCGCTCAGAGGTAAAACAACCCAACCCAACTCAGAATGGGGTGGTTCAGCAGGTAGCGCGCTAGGCTCGAGTGCCAGCTTAGGCCACCTTTGAGATTTAATGCCGTAAAACTTTCAACTCTGACCTCGAGCAGAAAAGTTAGAAAGGCCACCGTCCGTCGGATGGGACATTAATCCATGGTCCCCGTGTGCGGAGAGCCATACCCTGTGCAAGTTGAAGAACACGCTGGATGGCCTTGACGGGAGGCTACTCGTGTCTCCCAACAGCTGTTCCAGTGGGTCCCCTCCACCAACCTTGTCTAAGACTTCGGGGTCCATGTGACCTGGCCATTTAGAACATGGTGTGCAAAAAAGTCCCGCTCAGAGGTGAAACAGCCCAACGTTAAAGAACACACTGGATGGCCTTGACGGGAAGCTACCATCTGTCTCCCAACAGCTGTTCCAGTGGTTCCCTCCAACTTTTTCTGAGCCTATGTAGTCCTTGTGACTTGGTCATTTAGCCCATTTTGTGCAAAATATGCCTCTCCGAAATAACAGAACCCAGTGACACACACCGTATGTTGTCATAACAAATATACGTAAAAATTGTCCTGTAATTGCATTTAGCATTGTGTGGGATACAAGGGTCTGGAATTTCTCCATTGGTCAGTAAATAATGCACGTAAACTAGGCTATAGTAAATAAAACAGTAAACTTTGCTGAGTGTCATATTCGCACTCAGTGGAATTGCAGAGGACATTCCAATAACAAAGCAGATGAAAACTTCTTTAGGCTAAGGTTGGGTTGTTTTACCTCTGAGAGGCACTTTTTTTGCACACCATAGGCTAAATGGCCAGGTCACATGGACCTCGACGGCTCAGAGAATATTGGGGTAGAGGACCCATTAGAACTGCTGTTGGGAGACAGATGGTAGCCTCCCGTCAAAGCCATCCAGTGTGTTCTTTAACGTTAGGTTGTTTTACCTCTGAGTGGCACTTTTTTTGCACACCATGGGCTAAATGGCCAGGTCACATGGACCCCGAAGGCTCAGAGAAGGTTGGGGGAGGGGACCCACTGGAACAGCTGTTGGGAGACAGATGGTAGCCTCCCGTCAAGGCCATCCAGTGTGTTCTTTAACGTTGGGTTGTTTTACCTCTGAGTGGCACTTTTTTTGCACACCATGGGCTAAATGGCCAGGTCACATGGACCCCGAAGGCTCAGAGAAGGTTGGGGGAGGGGACCCACTGGAACAGCTGTTGGGAGACAGATGGTAGCCTCCCGTCAAGGCCATCCAGCGTGTTCTTTAACGTTGGGTTGTTTTACCTCTGAGTGGCACTTTTTTTGCACACCATGGGCTAAATGGCCAGGTCACATGGACCCCGAAGGCTCAGAGAAGGTTGGGGGAGGGGACCCACTGGAAGAGCTGTTGGGAGACAGATGGTAGCCTCCCGTCAAAGCCATCCAGCGTGTTCTTTAACGTTGGGTTGTTTTACCTCTGAGTGGCACTTTTTTTGCACACCATGGGCTAAATGGCCAGGTCACATGGACCCCGAAGGCTCAGAGAAGGTTGGGGGAGGGGACCCACTGGAAGAGCTGTTGGGAGACAGATGGTAGCCTCCCGTCAAAGCCATCCAGCGTGTTCTTTAATGTTGGGTTGTTTTACCTCTGAGTGGCACTTTTTTTGCACACCATGGGCTAAATGGCCAGGTCACATGGACCCCGAAGGCTCAGAGAAGGTTGGGGGAGGGGACCCACTGGAAGAGCTGTTGGGAGACAGATGGTAGCCTCCCGTCAAAGCCATCCAGCGTGTTCTTTAACGTTGGGTTGTTTTACCTCTGAGTGGCACTTTTTTTGCACACCATGGGCTAAATGGCCGGTCACATGGACCCCGAAGGCTCAGAGAAGGTTGGGGGAGTGGACCCACTGGAACAGCTGTTGGGAGACAGATGGTAGCCTCCAGTCAAGGCCATCCAGTGTGTTCTTTAACGTTGGGTTGTTTTACCTCTGAGTGGCACTTTTTTTGCACACCATGGGCTAAATGGCCAGGTCACATGGACCCCGACGGCTCAGAGAAGTTTGGGGGAGGGGACCCACTAGGACAGCTGTTGGGAGAAAGGTGGTAGCCTCCCGTCAAGGCCATCCAGTGTGTTCTTTAATGTGCACACGGTATGGCTCTCTCGCACACGGGGCCACGGCTTAACTTCCCATCCGACGGACGGCGACCTTTCCAAGCCCATCGGTGTCCCCTACTGACCGTGGGCAGGGCGGGGAGTTTTGTGGAGATAAATCTCAACGCTGACCCAGCTGGGACTCGAGCCTGGCGCGCTACCGACTGAGCCGCCCCTTTCAGGCTCAGGAAAAGGTGTCTTTCATTATTTCCAAATGTTTAATCCTTTTCTCTCATGCTTATTTCCGGCTGCAGATGGGATCCATCTGCCAAATACGGAGAGGGAGAGATGCTTCTCCCGCATCCTGCTTTGCACGTGCGGCGAGCATCCCCTCCACCCAGAGACAAGACATCTGCTTATCTTCGACTTGGCATACTTCCTCTCCCCCCGTCACTTCCTCTTGTGCTGATCTGTGAATTCTTTCCCAGACATTTTCTTTATGGATTCGCGTGAGAATATATATAACAATCTCTGAGAATATATATATATCATAACTCCCTGCCCTGCCCTCGCTCACCCAGATGCAGATTTGGGCGGAGGTGGCTCAGTCGGTAGCGCGCCAGGTTCGTAATCTGCAGTTTCCAGGTTCGAGTCCCAGCTGGGTGAGCGTTGAGATTTATCTCCTCAAAACTCCCCGCCCTGCCCACGCTCACCCAGATGCAGATTTGGGCGGAAGTGGCTCAGTCGGTAGCGCGCCAGGTTCGTAATCTGCAGTTTCCAGGTTCGAGTCCCAGCTGGGTCAGCGTTGAGAATTGTCTCCTGAAAACTCCCTGCCCACGCTCTCCCAGATGCAGATTTGGGCGGAGGTGGCTCAGTCGGTAGCGCGCCAGGTTCGTAATCTGCAGTTTCCAGGTTCGAGTCCCAGATGGGTCAGCGTTGAGAATTATCTCCTGAAAACTCGCTGCCCACGCTCTCCCAGATACAGATTTGGGCAGAGGTGGCTCAGTCGGTAGCGCGCCAGGTTCGTAATCTGCAGTTTCCAGGTTCGAGTCCCAGCTGGGTCAGCGTTGAGAATTGTCTCCTGAAAACTCCCTGCCCACGCTCTCCCAGATGCAGATTTGGGCGGAGGTGGCTCAGTCGGTAGCGCGCCAGGTTCGTAATCTGCAGTTTCCAGGTTCGAGTCCCAGCTGGGTGAGCGTTGAGATTTATCTCCTCAAAACTCCCCGCCCTGCCCACGCTCACCCAGATGCAGATTTGGGCGGAAGTGGCTCAGTCGGTAGCGCGCCAGGTTCGTAATCTGCAGTTTCCAGGTTCGAGTCCCAGCTGGGTCAGCGTTGAGAATTGTCTCCTGAAAACTCCCTGCCCACGCTCTCCCAGATGCAGATTTGGGCGGAGGTGGCTCAGTCGGTAGCGCGCCAGGTTCGTAATCTGCAGTTTCCAGGTTCGAGTCCCAGATGGGTCAGCGTTGAGAATTATCTCCTGAAAACTCCCTGCCCACGCTCACCCAGATGCAGATTTGGGCGGAGGTGGCTCAGTCGGTATCGCGCCAGGTTCGTAATCTGCAGTTTCCAGGTTCGAGTCCCAGATGGGTCAGCGTTGAGAATTATCTCCTGAAAACTCCCTGCCCACGCTCACCCAGATGCAGATTTGGGCGGAGGTGGCTCAGTCGGTAGCGCGCCAGGTTCGTAATCTGCAGTTTCCAGGTTCGAGTCCCAGATGGGTCAGCGTTGAGAATTATCTCCGCTAAACAAAAAAAACGTTGACTCCTAACCTCATTACTTACAAAGTCGGACCATCTAATGCCCAAGATACTGCGTAAGCATGTAGTTTCCTGTTATCGTGTTTACAAAGTGTCCAAGTTTCACTACCATAACTAATCCAAGAAAGAACCAAACTATTATACAGTCTAATTTTAGTCTTTAGGTGTATACGCCTATTTCTCCACAATCTCCATAGATTCTTAAAAGTCCCGGCAGCAATCCCTATTCGTCTGTTAATCTCATGCCGCACATCACCATTATCTGTTACATAGCTCCCAAGATAATTAAACTGTGACACCTGCTCAAGACTGCAACCATTCAGATTAACTGAATCACAGCCTGCCTGACCAATTTTCATCACTTTAGTTTTCTCTCTGTTTATAACCAAACCTACTCTACTACCAGTCTCATCAACAGCTCGAATGAAAGAATTCATCCCGTCAACATTATTAGCCAACAGGGCCAAATCATCTGCATAATCTAAATCAGAAATTTTGAAATCTCTAGACCATTATTTATGCAGTTTTAATTTAGACATAGGTTGAGTTGGGTTGTTTTACCTCTGAGCGGCACTTTTTTGCACACCATGGGCTAAATGGCCAGGTCACATGGACCCCGAAGGTTGGGGGAGGGGACCCACTGGAACAGCTGTTGGGAGACAGATGGTAGCCTCCCGTCAAGGCCATCCAGCGTGTTCTTTAACGTGCACAGGGTATGGCTCTCCCGCACACGGGGGGTGGGGCGGGGGTGGCTCAGTCGGTAGCGCGCCAGGCTCGTAATCTGTAGTTCCCAGGTTCGAGTCCCAGCTGGGTCAGCGTTGAGATTTATCTCCGCAAAATTTCCCCGCCCTGCCCACGGTCAGTAGGGGACACCGCTGGGCTTGGAAAGGACGCCGTCCGTCGGATGGGACGTTAAGCCGTGGCCCCGTGTGCGGGAGAGCCATACCCTGTGCACGTTAAAGAACACGCTGGATGGCCTTGACGGGAGGCTACCATCTGTCTCCCAACAGCTGTTCCAGTGGGTCCCCTCCCCCAACCTTCTCTGAGCCTTCGGGGTCCATGTGACCTGGCCATTTAGCCCATGGTGTGCAAAAAAGTGCCGCTCAGAGGTAAAACAACACAACCCAACCCGCACACGGGGCCACGGCTTAACGTCCCATCCGACGGACGGCGGCCTTTCCAAACCCATTGGTGTTCCCTACTGACCGTGGGACATATCGAAAGCAACTTTGAATATGATATAGGGCCATCATAAAAGCCAATAATGCATCAATCCTCATTACAATGGGATTAGAAATAATCACATTATTTAGAACATCTCTGAAATGCTCAACCTACTTCGCCTTCACAGAATCCTCACTGATTGCTAAACCTATTTTTGCTTTCAATCAAACGACGGGGCGGGGGTGGCTCAGTCGGTAGCGCGCCAGGCTCGTAATCTGTAGTTCCCAGGTTCGAGTCCCAGCTGGGTCAGCGTTGAGATTTATCTCCGCAAAATTTCCCCGCCCTGCCCACGGTCAGTAGGGGACACCGATGGGCTTGGAAAGGCCGCCGTCCGTCGGATGAGACGTTAAGCCGTGGCCCCGTGTGCGGGAGAGCCATACCCTGTGCACGTTAAAGAACACGCTGGATGGCCTTGACGGGAGGCTACCGTCTGTCTCCCAACAGCTGTTCCAGTGGGTGCCCTCCCCCAACCTTCTCTGAGCCTTCGGGGTCCATGTGACCATCTGTATCCCAACAGATATTCCAGTGGGTGCCCTCCCCCAACCTTCTCTGAGCCTACGGGGTCTATGTGACCTGGCCATTTAGCCCATGGTGTGCAAAAAAAAGTGCCGCTCAGAGGTAAAACAACCCAACAACCCAATCAAACGACCAACCAAACCTTTTAATGCATAAGCAATTATAAATCCAGCTGAGATAATGTATTCCATCTCCTGGCACCATCGGCCAACATAAAGCATTAATTACAGTTCACTTCGGAATGCCCAGAGCTTCAGTCGATGACCTGCGATTCTCAAGGTTATATCCCCAACTTACACGTCTAGTCCAACAAGACCTTAATATATTTTTTTTCCGTTTAATTCTTATTACCCAGGAAACCAGTTCGATAAAGACTACGTCATCGATGCTCTGTCGCACGAGAAGGACCACGCGAGTCGCTGTCGATCTCTCTCTTCAGTGTAATGCGCATCTCGGATCAAGTAACACTTCTCTCCCTCGGTCACACGCGCGGATCCCTGACATCGACCGATTTCGACGCCGTTCGTTTCTCCGGTCTCCCCCTTACTCCTCCCGCCCACGCGCCCGTGTTTTAGCCTCGCGGGCGCCGTGTACCTGACTTAGTTCGCGAGCAATGTTGCGTCGCCTCAAAACGTTGTTGGACTGTTTTTTTAGCTCGGTTTTAAATTGAGCTCGTGTTTTTCGCTTTGTCGGTCCATCCGATGGTCTTAGGAAGACCACTCTCCTTCGGATGGGACGTTAAGCCGTGGTTCAGTGTGCAGTTGTACACGTTAAAGAACACGCTGGATGGCCTTGAGAGGAGGTTACCATCTCTCTCCTAACAATTCTGCAGTTGATCCACTTTTGATTCCACGGGTGACAGCGGTAACTGCCAGCGGCACGCGTCCCCCGGGGGGAGGTGCTCAGTCGGTAGCGCGCCAGGCTCGTAATCTGCAGTTCCCAGGTTCGAGTCCCAGCTGGGTCAGCGTTGAGATTTATCTCCGCAAAATTCCCCGCCCTGCCCACGGTCAGTAGGGGACACCGATGGGCTAGAAAAGGCCGCCGTCCGTCGAATGGGACGTTAAGCCGTGGCCCCGAGTGCGGGAGAGCCATACTCTGTGCAGGTTAAAGAAAACGCTGGGTGGCCTTGACGGGAGGCTACCATCTGTCTCTCAACAGCTGTTCCAGTTGGTCCCTTCCCCCATCCTTCTCTGAGCCTTCGGGGTACTTGTGACCTGGCCATTTAGCCCATGTTGTGCAAAAAATGTTCCGCTGAGAGGATAAAACAATCCACCTTCGGGGGTCCTTGTAACCTGGCCATTTAGCCCATGGTGTGCAAAAAATGTTCCGCTGAGAGGATAAAACAACCCAACCTTCAGGGGTCCTTGTAACCTGACCATTTAACCCATTGTGTGCAAAAAATGTTCCGCTGAGAGGATAAAACAACCCAACCTTCGGGGGGGGGGAGTCCTTGTAACCTGGCCATTTAACCCATTGTGTGCAAAAAATGTTCCGCTGAGAGGATAAAACAATCCACCTTCGGGGGTCCTTGTAACCTGGCCATTTAGCCCATGGTGTGCAAAAAATGTTCCGCTGAGAGGATAAAACAACCCAACCTTCAGGGGTCCTTGTAACCTGACCATTTAACCCATTGTGTGCAAAAAATGTTCCGCTGAGAGGATAAAACAACCCAACCTTCGGGGGGGGGGAGTCCTTATAACCTGGCCATTTAACCCATTGTGTGCAAAAAATGTTCCGCTGAGAAGATAAAGCAATCCAACCTTCGGGGGTCCTTGTAACCTGGCCATTTAACCCATTGTGTGCAAAAAATGTTCCGCTGAGAGGATAAAACAATCCATCTTTCAGGGGTCCTTGTAACCTGGCCATTTAACCCATTGTGTGCAAAAAATGTTCCGCTGAGAGGATAAAACACGCTGAGAGGATAAAACAACCCAACCTTGGGGGGGGGGGGGGTCCTTGTAACCTGGCCATTTAACCCATTGTGTGCAAAAAATGTTCCGCTGAGAGGATAAAACAATCCATCTTTCAGGGGTCCTTGTAACCTGGCCATTTAACCCATTGTGTGCAAAAAATGTTCCGCTGAGAGGATAAAACAATCCAACCTTCAGGGGTCCTTGTAACCTGGCCATTTAACCCATTGTGTGCAAAAAATGTTCCGCTGAGAGGATAAAACAATCCAACCTTCAGGGGTCCTTGTAACCTGGCCATTTAACCCATTGTGTGCAAAAAATGTTCCGCTGAGAGGATAAAACAATCCATCTTTCAGGGGTCCTTGTAACCTGGCCATTTAACCCATTGTGTGCAAAAAATGTTCCGCTGAGAGGATAAAACACGCTGAGAGGATAAAACAACCCAACCTTGGGGGGGGGGGGGGGTCCTTGTAACCTGGCCATTTAACCCATTGTGTGCAAAAAATGTTCCGCTGAGAGGATAAAACAATCCATCTTTCAGGGGTCCTTGTAACCTGGCCATTTAACCCATTGTGTGCAAAAAATGTTCCGCTGAGAGGATAAAACAATCCATCTTTCAGGGGTCCTTGTAATCTGGCCATTTAACCCATTGTGTGCAAAAAATGTTCCGCTGAGAGGATAAAACAATCCATCTTTCAGGGGTCCTTGTAACCTGGCCATTTAACCCATTGTGTGCAAAAAATGTTCCGCTGAGAGGATAAAACAATCCAACCTTCAGGGGTCCTTGTAACCTGGCCATTTAACCCATTGTGTGCAAAAAATGTTCCGCTGAGAGGATAAAACAATCCAACCTTCAGGGGTCCTTGTAACCTGGCCATTTAAACCATTGTGTGCAAAAAATGTTCCGCTGAGAGGATAAAACAATCCATCTTTCAGGGGTCCTTGTAACCTGGCCATTTAACCCATTGTGTGCAAAAAATGTTCCGCTGAGAGGATAAAACAATCCAACCTTCAGGGGTCCTTGTAACCTGGCCATTTAACCCATTGTGTGCAAAAAATGTTCCGCTGAGAGGATAAAATAACCCACCTTCGGGGGGGGGGTCCTTGTAACCTTGCCATTTAACCCATTGGGTGCAAAAAATGTTCCGCTAAGAGGATAAAACAACCCAACCGTGATCGTAATCGACCTTTTGGACGATGCATAAATATTAATCGCCTGTTTACATTTCGACCGGAATGTTGTGCTCGAGATTGAACTCAAAGGTCGATTTGGTGTTGATTGTCGTACGAAACGAATCGGAAACGCGAGATAACGGGCGCGTAACAGACAACGTTTCGAACTTCCGGTACATGCTGATGCCCTTTGTATAGTTGCACGTGGAATGACTGTTGTGATCAAGGGCTAAATCTAGGGGGGGGGGGGTAGAGGGTGTTAAGACATGGCCTTCCCCCTTTGAGAATGTTAGTAAAAGTATTAATAATAAAATAAATAAATACCCCTCAAGCAGCTGCTTGCCACAGAGGTCTGACAGGAGCCTGTCAGTTTATATGCCACAGTAGAAGGTCTGAGAGGATGGCAGGACCTCAGCAGAAAAACGACACAAATATCCATGCCTTACCCGGGGCTTAGAGGATAGAAATTACTGAAATCATTTACATCAAGATTTTTTTTTTTTAAAGACCTTTAACCTTTTCATTACTAAATCGCCTCAAAACGGCCGAGATTTTTAATGGACTCTCAAAAATCAGAGCTGTTCCTTCTTCCTCTTCGCTGTCTCTCCTACCTATAGTTAGCCTCGTTTTGGGTTGGCATGGCAGAGAAAAGGTTAAAAAGGAACAGGAAGTGTTAAACTAAAATGGAAATTGTCTTTTGACCCTACCTTTTTTGTTTTCTTCCTCTTATTATTTTTATTTTATTATTTTAGAATGGTTGTTTAGGGGTCCCGCTCGAATAGGCTGTTATGGGAACCCGCTCGGATAGGCTGTTAGGGGCATCCCGGTGGAATAGGCTGTTTGGGGGACATCCGCTGGAGTCTGCTCCTGGGGGGAACCCCGCTGAAATATGCTGGTTGGGGCCCCGCTGGAGTAGGCTGTTTGGATGATCCCGCTGGAGTCTGCTGTTTGGGGGGACCTCCGCTGGAGTCGGCTGTTTGGGACATCCCGGTGGAATAGGCTGTTTGGGGGACCTCTGTTGGAGTAGGCTGTTTGGGGGACCTCCGCTGGAGTCGGCTGCTGGGGGGAACCCCGCTGAAATATGCTGTTTGGGGAACCCCGCTGGAATAGACTGGTGGATCCCGCTGGAGTCTGCTGTTTGGGGGGGACCTCCGCTGGAGTAGGCTGTTTGGTGGATCCCTGCTGGAGTAGGCTGTTTGGGGACACCCGCTGGAGTAAGTGTTTGGGGGGACACCCGCTGGAGTCGGCTGTTTGGGGGGACCTCCGCTGGAGTCGGCTGTTTGGGGGGACTTCCGCTGGAGTAGGCTGTTTGGGGGGACTTCCGCTGGAGTAGGCTGTTTGGGGGGACTTCCGCTGGAGTAGGCTGTTTGGGACATCCCGGTGGAATAGGCTGTTTGGGGGACACCCGCTGGAGTAGGCTGTTTGGGGGACCTCTGTTGGAGTAGGCTGTTTGGGGGACCTCCGCTGGAGTAGGCTGTTTGGGGGACCTCCGCTGGAGTAGGCTGTTTGGGGGACCTCCGCTGGAGTAGGCTGTTTGGGGGACCTCCGCTGGAGTAGGCTGTTTGGGGGACCTCCGCTGGAGTAGGCTGTTTGGGGGACCTCCGCTGGAGTAGGCTGTTTGGGGGACCTCCGCTGGAGTAGGCTGTTTGGGGGACCTCCGCTGGAGTAGGCTGTTTGGGGGACCTCCGCTGGAGTAGGCTGTTCGGGGGATCCCCCGCTGGAGTCGGCTGGGGGGCCCCCGCTGGTGTCGGCTGGGGGGATCACACTGGAGTAGGCTGTTTGGGGGGGGATCCCACTGGAGTAGGCTGTTTGGGGGCACACCCGCTGGAGTAATCTGTTTGGGGGATTCCCCGCTGGAGTAGGCAGTTTGGGGATCCCCGCTGGAGTAGGCTGTTTGGAGGACATCCGCTGGAATAGACGGGGATCCCGCTGGAGTGCTCTTTGGGGGGACCACCGCTGGAGTCTGCTGTTTTGGGGGGACCACCGCTGGAGTCTGCTGTTTTGGGGGGACCTCCGCTGGAGTCTGCTGTTTGGGGGAACCTCCGCTGGAGTCAGCTGTTTGGGGGGACCTCCGTTGGAGTAGGCTGTTTGGGGGATCCCGCTGGAGTAGGATGTTTGGGGGGCCCATGGTGTGCAAAAAAGTGCCGCTCAGAGGTAAAACAACCCAACGTTAAAGAACACACTGGATGGCCTTGACGGGAGGCTACCATCTGTCTCCCAACAGCTGTTCCAGTGGGTCTCCTCCCCCAACCTTCTCTGAGCCTTCGGCGTCCTTGTGACCTGAATGTTTCGCCCATGGTGTGCAAAAAAAGTGCCGCTCAGAGGTAAAACAACCCAATCCTTGTTGAGTATTCCCATATCACCATGGAGCGCGTTCCTTTTTTTTGTCCCTTGATGAGTGCAAAGTGCGGTGAACAATATTTCTCGTTCCTCTTGTTGCGCACATAGCAAAGCAATCCGCGCGATGCGACATCCTCGTGCAGCCTGGACACGAGCCAGAGAAGGGGGAAGGAAGTGGAACTTGGCACCCGTTTTTCAACCTCAGGTTTTGTTGTAAGTAGCTGCTGTTCGTGCGTTTGTTGCGTGATTAATACCACCTTTCGCGGCTCTGTTGAAGGCACATGTCGCTCGAGATGCTTCTCCTTACGTCACCAACAAACAGACTGCAAGAGTATTTAGTGTCGGTTGTCTTCACTGTTTTCGGACGTAACATGCCAATTGTTGCTCTGAACTTTTGCTTTATTGTTATTTGCAAGGTGACGAAAGATGCTTAGCTCTAATAAAAATTGTTTTTATTTCGTTAGAGAAATCTTGTTTTAAACTTGTCGGAACATTAATACAATGCATACACATAAATTATTAATGTATACATATTAAGTTATTTGTCACTTTATTAGGGTTGGGTTGATTTACCTCTAAGTGGCACTTTTTTTGGACACAACGGGCTAAATGGCGAGGTCACAAGGACCCAAAAGGCTCGCAGAAGGTTGGGGTAGTAGGGGACCCACTGGAACAACTGTTGGGAGACATATGGTAGGCTCCTACCAAAGTCATGCAGTGTGCTTTAACGTTGAATTATTTTACTTCTGAGCGGCACTTTTTTGCACACCATGTGCTAAATGACCAGGTCACATGGACCCCGAAGGCTCAGAGAAGGTTGGAGGAGGAGACCCACTGGAATAGCTGTTGGGAGACAGATGGTAGTCACCCGTCATGGCCATCCAACTTGTTCCTTAACGTGCACAGAGTATGGCTCTCCCGCACACTGAGCCACGGTTAACGTCCCATCCGACGGGCGGCTGCCTCTCCAAGCCCATCGGTGTCCCCTACTGACCGTGGGTAGGGCAGTTTAGTTTGTGAGGATGGCGGGACCTCAGCAGAAAGAGAACGCAAACATCCATGCCTTATCCGCGGCTCGAACCCAGTTTCTTTGATCATTAACCAGCAAGGGCGGTGGTGGCTCAGTCGGTAGCGTGCCAGGACCTCAGCAGAAAGAGAACGCAAACATCCATGCCTTATCCGCGGCTCGAACCCAGTTTCTTTGATCATTAACCAGCAAGGGCGGTGGTGGCTCAGTCGGTAGCGTGCCAGGCTTGTAATCTGTAGTTCCCAGGTTCGAGTCCCAGCTGGGTCAGCGTTGAGATTTATCTCCGCAAAATTTCCCGCCCTGTCCGCGGTCGTAGAGGACACCGATGGGTTTGGAAAGGCCACTGTCAGTCGGATGGGACGTTAAGCCGTGGCGGGAGAGCCATACCCTGTTTACGTTAAAGAACACGCTTGAAGGGAGGCTACTGTCTCCCAACAGTTGTTCCATTGGGTCACCTTCCCCAATTTTCTGTGAGCCTTCGGTGTCTTTGTGACCTGACCATTTAGCCCATGGTGTGCAAAAAAATGCCGCTCAGAGGTAAAACAACCCAACGTTAAAGAACACGCTGGATGACCTTGACGGGAGGCTACCATCTGTCTCCCAACAGCTGTTCCAGTGGGTTCCCTCCCACAACCTTTTCTGAGCCTTCGGGGTCCTTGCGACCTGGCCATTTAGCCCATGGTGTGCAAAAAATGTGCCGCTCAGAGGTAAAACAACCCAACGTTAAAGAACACGCTGGATGACCTTGACGGGAGGCTACCATCTGTCTCCCAACAGCTGTTCCAGTGAGTCCCCTCCCCCAACCTTCTCTGAGCCTTCGGGGTCCATGTGACCTGGCAATTTAGCCCATGGTATGCAAAAAAGTGCCGCTCAGAGTTAAAACAACCCAACCCATTAGCCAAGCACGCTAACCACTAGGCCACAGAGACTGCATGAAATAACTTTTTATGTAACATATTTTTGTATAATTTTATAAGATGTTCAGGAAAAAAATGTGACTGGATATAATTTAAGCATATCGGGCGAAGTTGTCAAAATTTCGATTATTTTAAATATTAAATTGTTTTTTGGGAAAAAAATTTATATTAAATTTTTCCGTACGGTGTCATTAAATTTTCTTGGAAGTCAATTTTCTCAATACAAATGTGTGGAGATATTTATTCCTCAAATTATGTTTTATATTAAATTATTTTAGTTTCGTACTTTTTCCGGGGGGGAGGCTTGCCTCACCCCCCCCCCTTTTTAAGCAAAAAGCCTCTCTTTAATCTAACCCGTCGTACCTCAAGGCAACTAAGAATACCAAAAAAAAAATTTTTTTTTATTTAATAAAATAAAAAATAAATGCCCCCTCAAGCAGCTGCTTGCCACAGAGGTCTGACAGGAGCCTATCAGTTTATATGCCACAGTAGAAGATCTGAGAGGATGGCAGGGCCTCAGCAGAAAAACGACACACACATCCATGCCTAATTCCGGGGCTCGAACCCAGGTCCCTTAGATCAGTAGCCAAGCGTGCTAACCACTCGGCCACGTAAAAAAAAGGTTTTCATAGAAATCGCAAAAATATATTTCGTGAAAAAATCATATATAAGTGAAAAATTCAAAAATAAGAAAAAAAAAATCATATTTCGTGAAAAAACACTAAGGTAAAAAGAAACTCAAAATCAGCCGAGCAGCAAAAATCCATATTGGACAGAAATAAAAGATTCCTCTGACATTAATGAGCCCAATAATGGATCCAGTTGTGCGAGAATATTGTTTCCGGCTCGTCACGTGTCTTTCAACAGAGAAGCACGCAGATCGTGATACATAATCAACAGTCGTTATTATTGCGTTGCAGGTAACTTGTTGGCTTGCGTCTTTATTGCAGCGATGCAAGTGGATTGTCGAGCTTTCGTTGGGATGCGGGATGAGTGAGGCGTTGGATGGCACGGAGGGAGTTTATGGGCCATTGGAGCGGATGCCATTCATCCTTTGAGGGAGGAGCAGTGCCTGATAGGAGTTTCGTATTTTGTTCCTCGTGCAAAGTATCTTTTTTTCAATGGATAACAGCGAAGGAAAACTGCAGGAACCTGTAGTGGCCATTTCCGGAATAACTTGCATTCATATTTCAGTTTTTAGTTGTCGTTTTTAGTTGTGTGAGCTACGCGCGAATTTGACTTGTACTCTTTTTGGTTTTTTTTTTTCTGAAAAAAGTTTTTTTTTTATATGAATAAATTTATTTATACTTCGATACAAAGTTACGAAAAGTATATAATTAATGCATTAAAACTTTTAGGTTGGTTTTACCTCTGAGCGGCACTTTTGCTCACCATGGGCTAAATGGCCAGGTCACATGGACCCCGAAGGTTGGGGGAGGGGACCCACTAGAACAGCTGTTGGGAGACAGATGGTAGCCTCCCGTCAAGGCCATCCAGCGTGTTCTTTAACGTGCACAGGGTATGACTCCCGCACACGGGGCCATGATTTAACGTCCCATCCGATGGACGGTGGCCTTTCAAGACCATCGGTGTCTCCTACTGACCGTGGACAAGGCGGGGAATTTTGCGGAGATAAATCTCAACGCTGACCCAGCTGGGATTCGAACCTGGGAACCACAGATTACGAGCCTGGCGCGCTACCGACTGAGCCACCCCCGCCCCTAAACTTTTAGAACATAAATTATCATTTCTGTGGTGTTAAATTAAACCAAATTCGTTATAAGTCGTCTGCCCGTTGGATTAAAATGATTTTGTGAATAGTTGGGTTTTTAGCTCTGTTGAGCGCTTTTCTGCAAACAGTGGAATAAATAGCGTGGTTATGATGACCCCCAAAGATTGGAGGGAAGGAAACCCAATGAATAGATGTTAGGAGACAGATGAAATTTTTGCGGGGGTGGCGCAGTCGGTAGCGCGCCAGGCTCGTGATCTGCAGTTCCCAGATTCGAGTCCCAGCTGGGTCAGCGTTGAGATTTATCTCTGCAAAATTCCCCGCCCTGCCCACGGTCAGTAGAGTACACCGATGGGCTTGGAAAGGCCGCCGTCCGTCGGATGGGACGTTAAACCATGGACCCTTGCGTGGGACCATACCCTACGCACGCTAAAGAACACGCTGGATGGCCTTGACGTGAGGCTACCGTCTGACTCTCAACAGCTGTTCCAGTGGGTCCCCTCCTCCAACCTTCTCTGAGCTTTCGGGGTCCTTGTGACCTGGCCATTTAGCCCATGGTCTGCGAAGAAAGTGACGCTCAGAGGTTGTTGTGGGTTGTTTTACCTCTTAGCGGCACATTTTTGCACACCATGGGCTAAATGGCCAGGTCACATGGACCCCGAAGGCTCAGAGAAGGTTGGAGGAGGGGACCCACTGGAACAGCTGTTGAGAGACAGATGGTAGCCTCACGTCAAGGCCATCCAGCATGTTCTTTAGCGTGCGTAGGGAATGGTCCCACGCAATGGTCCATGGTTTAACGTCCCATCCGACGTACGGCGGCCTTTCCAAGCCCATCGGTGACCCCTACTGACCGTGGGCAGGGAGGGAAATTTTGTGGAGATAAATCTCAACGCTGACCCAGCTGGGACTCGAACCTGGGAACTACAGATTACGAGCCTGGCGCGCTACCGACTGAGCCACCCCCTCCCCCCGCGTTAGTTAGGACTCGAACCTAAGAAGTGCAGAATTCGAGCCTGACGCGCTACCGACTGGGCCAATCCTAGTCTATAAACCAAGTTGAGCTTTTATCGTTCAAGATTGAAAAAGCAATCAAAACTCACAACTTGATTTAAACCAACGTCTTTCCAGGTGAAGTAACAGCGACGTGTCCGTTTCTTCTTCTCTTCGGCAGCTATAAAATGAGATAAGCACTAGTCATAGTCTCGCTACTATTACACGTGGGCGGCTCAGTCGGTAGCGCGCCAGGCTCGTAATCTGTAGTTCTCAGGTTCGAGTCCCAGCTGGGTCAGCGTTGAGATTTATCTCCGCAAAATTCTCCGCCTTGCCCACGGTGAGTAGGGGACACCGATGGGCTTGGAAAGGCCGCCGTCCGTCGGATGGGACGTTAAGCCGTTGCCCCGTGTGCGGGAGAGCCATATCCTGTGCACGTTAAAGAACACGCTGGATGGACTTGATGGGAGGCTACCATCTGTCTCCCAACAGCTGTTCCAGTGGGTACCCTCCCCCAACCTTCTCTGAGCCTTCGGGGTCCATGTGACCTGGCCATTTAGCCCATGCTGTGCAAAAGGTGCCGCTCAGAGGTAAAACAACCCAACCCCCAACCTTCTCTGCGCCTTTGGGTTCCTTGTGACCTGGCCATTTAACCCATTGTGTGCCAAAAAGTGGCGCTCAGAGGTGAAACAACCCAACGTTAAAGAACACTCTGAATGGCCTTGACGAGAGGCTACCATCTGTCTCCCAATAGCTGTTCCAGTGGGTCCCCTCCCCCAACCTTCTCCGAGCCTTCGGGGTCCATGTGACCTGGCCATTTAGCCCATGCTGTGCAAAATAGTGGCGCTCAGAGGTGAAACAACCCAACGTTAAAGAACACTCTGAATGGCCTTGACGAGAGGCTACCATCTGTCTCCCAACAGCTGTTCCAGTGGGTCCCCTCCCCCAACATTCTCTGAGCCTTCGGGGTTCATGTGACCTGGCCATTTAGCCCATGCTGTGCAAAAAAAGTGCTGCTCAGAGGTAAAACAACCCAACCCAAAGCCTTTATCGTTCAAGATTGAAAAAGCAATCAAAACTCACAACTTGATTTAAACCAACGTCTTTCCAGATGAAGTAAGAGCGACGTGTCCGTTTCTTCTTCTCTTCGGCAGCTATAAAATGAGATAAGCACTAGGCATAGTCTCGCTACTATTACACGTGTTGAAAAAAGATCAAAGCTCGGGAATGGAGATACAAGGCAATAGTAACGGCTATCACTTGCATTATGGCAGCAATTAAAGTGTAATAGCCTCATGTATACGAAGGGAAATTGGAATCTACCGATTACAGATCCCGAAACAGAAGTAAGAGAATTTCTTCTGTTTTTATGGCTCTCGTGGGCATGGACCCGTACCGTGTAAAAGTAACCGTGACAGAGGGTTGTCATACTTAGAAGCGCGACAGGCTCATAATCTGACGTTTCCAGGTTTATAGCAGAGTTATTTCTGTTGGATTGTTTTACCTCTGAGTTGCGCGGGTGGCTCTGTCGGTATCGCGCCAGGATCGTAATCTGCAGGGGTCAGTGCTGAGATTTGTCTCCTCTAAACTCTCCGACCTGCCCTCGGTCAGTAGGGGACACCGATGGACTTGGAAAGATCACCGTTCGTCGGATGGGACGTTAAGCCGTCGCCCCGTGTGCGGGAGAGAGCTATACCCTGTGCACGTTAAAGAACACGGATGGTCTTGACCGGAGGCTACCATCTGTCCCCTATCAGCTGTCCAATGAGACCCCTCACCCAAACTTCTCTGAGCTTCGGAGTCCTTGTGACCTGGTCATTTAGCCCATGGTGTGCTAAAAAGTGTCGGTAAGAAGTAAAACAATCCAAACCCCTCTCCCAACCTTCTCTGAGCCTTCGGAGTCCTTGTGACCTGGCCATTTAGCCCATGGTGTGAAAAAAAGTTCCGCTCAGAGGTAAAAAAATCCAACTTTAGGGTGATAAAAGAGGGGGTTAGGCAGCCCGGAACGCCAGAACCCCCCCCCCCCCGCCCTGCCCATGGTCAGTACGGGATAGCGATGGGTTTAGAAAGGTCGCCGTCCGTCGGATGGGACGTTAAGCCATGGCTCCGTGTGCGGGAGAGCCATACCCTGTGCACGTTAAAGAACACACTGGATGGCCTTGACGGGAGGCTACCATCTGTCTCCCAACAGCTGTTCCAGTGGATCCCCTCCCCCAACTTTCTCTGAGCCTTCGGGGTCCTTGTGACCTGGCCATTTAGCCCATGGTATGCAAAAAAGTGCCGCTCAGAGGTAAAACAATCCAATCCAAACCCCTCCCCCAACCTTCTCTGAGCCTTCGGAGTCCTTGTGACCTGGCCATTTAGCCCATGGTGTGTAAAAAAGTGCCGCTCAGAGGTAAAACAACGCTACGTTAAAGAACACTCTGGATGGCCTTGTCGATAGGCTACTATCCGTCTCCCAACAGCTGTTCCAGTGGGTCCCCTCCCCCAACCTTCTCTTAGCCTTCGGGTCCTTGTGACCTGACCATTTAACCCATGATGTGTAAAAAAAGTGCCTCTCAGAGATAAAACAATCCAACCAACCGGGACGCCAGGCGGATCTTGGTACTTCTAAATTGCGTTGTGTTAAAATCTTCTAAATTCAGCCGCTCTCTTGTTAGCGCTGGAGTGACGCATTCACGAGTTCTTGACGTCAACGGTTAACGAGCGAGGAGAGGTTTATTTTTGTTTATTGTATATTTCGTTTGGAGTTTTTTTTATGTCGAGCGATCCGCTGCCGGGAAGGTGAGCTTAGAAAGACGTGACGAAAAATAGTTCGCGTATGAAGATATATTTCATATTTTTTTTTTGCCACCTGATTTTAAAACTGGCGTGTTATGTAAATATTGCACGTGATCCGACTCCGGTGGCCGTTTATTACGCACGTTAATCTTTGGTCTTACGATGCTGAGATTGAATTAAGTGTGAATGTCTGTATTACTGTGTGACGGATTGAGTACTTTATTAAGCTTTATAACGTATTACTTTCAGACTGTTGCAATTTAAGGATTTAATCTTATTTTCGTCCTCGTTGGCAAAGTCCTTTTGGATTTAACGTTTGAGGAAGCCATAAATATGACCTGTTGTAGAGATGTAGTAATTTAAATACATATTGAAGAATAAAAAAAAAAATTGGATAAAATATTTAAAAAAATTAAAGTAGATAAATTAATTTTCTCCGCTACTAAAATATACCTTTCGGGGAGGGAGGATTCTAAAGGGGGGGGGGGGGGGGGAGGAAGAGAAGATGGCTCAGTCGGTAGCGCGCCAGGCTCGTAATCTGTAGTTCCCACGTTCGAGTCCCAGCTGGGTCAGCGTTGAGATTTATCTCCGCAAAAATTCCCCGCCCTGCCCACGGTCAGTAGGGGACACCGATGGGCTTGGAATGGCCACCGTCCGTCGGATGGGACGTTAAGCAGTGGCCCGTGCGGGAGAGCCGTACTCTGTGCATGTTAAAAAACACGCTGGATGGTCTTGACGGGAGGCTACCATCTGTATCCCAATAGCTGTTCCAGTGGGTCCCCTCCCCCAACCTTCTCTGAGCTTTCGGCATTTAGCCCATGGTGTGCAAAAAAGTGCCGCTCAGAGGTAAAACAACCCAACCCCCAACCTCATCTGAGCCCTTGGGGTCCTTGTGACCTAGCCCATTACGTGCAAAAGAAAAAGGGCTTCTCAGCTGTTGCTAACAGCTGTATATTCTTTAGCAGTGTGAAGCGCGCGTTTTCGACAAAACGCAATGAATTAATAATCGTCACGAAACCATTCATTGGTAACAATGGCATCATGCGCTTTGTTCGCATAACAATTACTAAACGGACGTCACAAAATGCTAAAAACAGATGAATCCCTTTTGTTTAGATAAAAGTATATAAAATATTTTCTACAGTTGATTTGGAAGAAGCGTTTCGAGAACAGTTAGCTGTAAAATACGAATTTTATTTCCCTTCAGCGGCAGCTGCTTAAACGAAAAAGAATCTTCCCAATATAATAATTCCTCTTTATGGACAGCTTTAAAAGGTCCCATTATTCTTCGTTCGCAGCACGAGGTGACACATCTTAAGCACATTTTAATCTAAATCAGGGCTTGTTGGATGAAGAATGTCTCGCTGGCTAGCTGATGTCTGAGTTCGAATATGGAGCGCACGTTTTCAAAGAGAATTAAGTTTATTTTTCGTATATAGCGCACTCTAGGTGTGGACATACGAACTAAAGGGTGGCGGGGGTAGCTCAGTCGGTAGAGCGCCAGGATCGTAATCTGTAGTTCCCAGGTTCGACTCCCAGCTGGGTCAGCGTTGAGATTTATCTCCTCAAAATTCCCCGCCCTGCCCACGGTCAGTAGAGGACACCGATGGGCTTGGAAAGGCCGCCGTCCGTCGGATGGGACGTTAAGCCGTGGCCTCGTGTGCGGGAGAGCCATACTCAGTGCACATTAAAGAACACGCTGGGTGGCCTTGACGGGAGGCTACCATCTGTCTCCCAACAGCTGTTCCAATGGGTCCCTTCCCACGAACCTTCGGGGCCCTTGTGACCTGGCCATTTAGACCATGGTGTGCAAAAAAGTGCCACTCAGAAGTAAAACAACCCAACGTTAAAGAACACACTGGATGACCTTGACGGGAGGATACCATCTGTCTCTCAACAGCTGTTCCAATGGGTCCCTTCCCACGAACCTTCGGGGCCCTTGTGACCTGGCCATTTAGACCATGGTGTGCAAAAAAGTGCCGCTCAGAAGTAAAACAATCCAACGTTAAAGAACACACTGGATGACCTTCACGGGAGGATACCATCTGTCTCTCAACAGGTGTTCCAGTTTGCCCCCTCCCCACCTTCTCCGAGCCTTCGGGGCCCTGTACTGGTGTACAGGTAAAAATGACATATTTCACGGATGATACAATCTACAGACTTAATAAGTTGTAGATCGATATATTATGCATAATAAGGGAAAATATATAAATATACCATGATCTCTTGCATGAGTGTACTTGGCCGGAAGTGACGCCTGCTTGCTGTTCGTTTAATGGCAGATATTTTCACTCCACAAGTCAACCGTGTAGTGCGTATAAGAGTTGAACTGTTAAGGAGATTAATATTTCTTACGAGCCACGCCCCTGACCTTTATTTAATAAAGGACCCGACCACGCCTCGCGACTAATAAACAACGCATGAGAAGATGACAACGATTCGCGTGGATCCTGCGATTGTGACGTAAAACTTGTAGCAAAACAGTGTTCTCTTTTTGCTTTGTCGTAAAGAATGGAGAATTATTTTTTTTCCCCTTACGCAATGACAAAACAGATTTTTAGATTTCTGATTGAGAGGTCGTTTGCACGAGAGATTTTTGAACTGTAGCTAAATAACAGAAGTTTTGTTTTTACTTATTACCATTGAGGCAAGATACAGTGACTCAATACGGCTGAATCTAGTGAGGGATGAAGTTTGACTGCCTCTTTCGTTACATGCTTTATGTCAGTGGTTCTGAACCTTTCATGCTTCACGTACCCCCTGGAAATTTGTATGTAACTGGCGTACCCCTTGTATAGATAGATAAAACTATAGTTATAGTATAACAATGGGAATAAAATAAAACTTATATATCAGTGATTCTCAACCTTTTTTGCTTCACGTACCCCCTGGAAATGTGTATGTAACTGGCGCACCCCTTGTATAGATAGATAAAACTATAGTTATAGTATAACAATGGGAATAAAATAAAACTTATATATCAGTGGTTCTCAACCTTTTATGCTTCACGTACCCCCTGGAAATGTGTATGTAACTGGCGCACCCCTTGTATAGATAGATAAAACTATAGTTATAGTATAACAATGGGAATAAAATAAAACATATATATCAGTGGTTCTCAACCTTTCATGCTTCACGTACCCCCTGGAAATGTGTATGTAACTGGCGTACCCCTTGTATAGATAGATAAAACTATAGTTATAGTAAAACAATGGGAATAAAATAAAACTTATATATCAGTGGTTCTCAACCTTTTATGCTTCACGTACCCCCTGGAAATTTGTATGTAACTGGCGTACCCCTTGTATAGATAGATAAAACTATAGTTATAGTATAACAATGGGAATAAAATAAAACATATATATCAGTGATTCTCAACCTTTTTTGCTTCACGTACCCCCTGGAAATGTGTATGTAACTGGCGCACCCCTTGTATAGATAGATAAAACTATAGTTATAGTATAACAATGGGAATAAAATAAAACTTATATATCAGTGGTTCTCAACCTTTTATGCTTCACGTACCCCCTGGAAATGTGTATGTAACTGGCGCACCCCTTGTATAGATAGATAAAACTATAGTTATAGTATAACAATGGGAATAAAATAAAACATATATATCAGTGGTTCTCAACCTTTCATGCTTCACGTACCCCCTGGAAATGTGTATGTAACTGGCGTACCCCTTGTATAGATAGATAAAACTATAGTTATAGTAAAACAATGGGAATAAAATAAAACTTATATATCAGTGGTTCTCAACCTTTTATGCTTCACGTACCCCCTGGAAATTTGTATGTAACTGGCGTACCCCTTGTATAGATAGATAAAACTATAGTTATAGTATAACAATGGGAATAAAATAAAACATATATATCAGTGGTTCTCAACCTTTTATGCTTCACGTACCCCCTAGAAATGTGTATGTAACTAGTGTACCCCTTGTATATATAGATAAAACTATAGTGATAATATAACAATGGGAATAAAATAAAACATATATATCAGTGGTTCTCAACCTTTTATGCTTCACGTACCCCCTGGAAATGTGTATATAACTGGCGTACCCCTTGTATAGATAGATAAAACTATAGTTATAGTATAACAATGGGAATAAAATAAAACTTATATATCAGTGGTTCTCAACCTTTTATGCTTCACGTACCCCCTGGAAATGTGTATGTAACTGGCGTACCCCTTGTATAGATAGATAAAACTATAGTTATAGTATAACAATGGGAATAAAATAAAACTTATATATCAGTGGTTCTCAACCTTTTATGCTTCACGTACCCCCTGGAAATGTGTATGTAACTGGCGTACCCCTTTTATAGATAGATAAAACTATAGTTATAGTAAAACAATGGGAATAAAATAAAACTTATATATCAGTGGTTCTCAACCTTTTATGCTTCACGTACCCCCTGGAAATTTGTATGTAACTGGCGTACCCCTTGTATAGATAGATAAAACTATAGTTATAGTATAACAATGGGAATAAAATAAAACATATATATCAGTGGTTCTCAACCTTTTATGCTTCACGTACCCCCTAGAAATGTGTATGTAACTAGTGTACCCCTTGTATATATAGATAAAACTATAGTGATAATATAACAATGGGAATAAAATAAAACATATATATCAGTGGTTCTCAACCTTTTATGCTTCACGTACCCCCTGGAAATGTGTATATAACTGGCGTACCCCTTGTATAGATAGATAAAACTATAGTTATAGTATAACAATGGTTATTTTTACTTTATTACTAGATTTAGCGACTTTTGAGCTCTCGGCGTACCCCACGTTGAGAACCCCTACTCTAGAGAGAGTTGGCTCAGTCGGTAGCGTGCCAGGCTCGTGATATGCATTTCCCAGTTTCCAGTCTCGATAGACCCAGAGTTCAAATTTGTCTCCGTTAAAGTCCGTCCTCGGTTAGAAAACGTAGGCTTGTAAAGATCGCCGTCCGTCGGACAGGACGTAAAGCCGTGGTTCTGTGTGCGGATTGGGTTTTACCTCTGAGCAGCACTTTTTTTGCACATAATGGGATAGCCAGGTCATAAGGACCCCGAGGGCTCGGAGAAGGCTGGGGGAGGGGACCCACTGGAACAGCTGTTGGGAGACAGATAGTAGTCTCCCGTCGGACGAGGCCACGGTTTAACGTCCCTACCGACGGACGGTGTCCTTTCCAAGCCCATCGGTGTCCCCTACTGACTGTGGGCAGGGCGGGGAGTTTGCGGAAATAAATCTCAACGCTGGCCCAGCTGGGACTCGAACCTGGGAACTGCAGATTACGAACGTGGTTTACTACCAACTGAGCCACCTCCACCTCCCTGTACAGGAGAGCCATAACCGTGTGCACGCTAAAGAACACGCTGGATGTCCTTGACGGGAGGCTACATCTGTCTACCAACAGCTGTTCCAGTGGGTCCCCTCCCCACAACCCTCTCTGAGCCGTCGGGGGTCCATGTGACCTGGCCATTTAGCCATGGTGTGCAAAAAGTGCCGCTCAGAAGTAAAACAACCCAACGTTAAAGAACACGCTGGATGGCCTTGACGGGAGGGCTACCATCTGTCTCCCAACAGCTGTTCCAGTGGGTCCCCTCCCCCAACCCTCTCTGAGCCGTCGGGGGTCCATGTGACCTGGCCATTTAGCCCATGGTGTGCAAAAAAGTGCGCTCAGAAGTAAAACAACCCAACCCTCCACCTTCTCTGAGTCCTCGGGGTACTTGTGACAGGTTATTTAGCCCATCGTATGCAAAAAAAAGTGTCCCTAAAATTATAACACAATGATCAGGTGAGTATGCATTACGTATAAGTTTGCATCACACAGTTTGCTCTTGAGCTTCCTTTGCATCATGCCAACCAATGACAAAGGAAGAGGGCACGTGCTCTGATCTTTTTCGAGTGGAAACTCCTGCCTCAGCACGGTTCCCTGTTATTTTTGGCAGACCGGGCAGAATTTCTGGAGTTGGCATCCCCCCCTCCTCCGCATTTGGGATGTCCGGATGCACCCAAACCATTCACGTGTCTGCAGGACAGGGCTATTTATATTATTTAGTCGGTAATTTTTTTCCGTACTTCATGTCTATACTTGTGAAATGAGCGCTAGGAAATGTCAAAGGTTCAAACTGCGTGTTTGAATTGCAGTTAGTGCGTTGTCCTTTACTAGAGTTGTAAAGTGAATGGTTAATACATAGCTGCAAGATTTGGAATGTTTTACCTCTGAGCGGCACTTTTTTGCACACCATGGGCTAAATGGCCAGGTCACAAGGACCCCGAAGGCTCAGAGAAGGTTGGGGGAGGGACCCACTGCAACAGCTGTTGGGAGACAGATGGTAGCCTCCCGTCAAGGCCATCCAGCGTGTTCTTTAACGTTGGGTTGTTTTACCTCAGAGCGGCACTTTTTTGCGCACCATGGGCTAAATGGCCAGGTCACAAGGACTCCGAAAGTTCAGAGAAGGTTGGGAGAAATGGACCCACTGGAACAACTATTGGGAGACAGATGGTAGCCTCCCGTCCAGGCCATCCGGCGTTTTCTTTAACGTTGGGTTCTTTAACCTCTGAGCGGCACTTTTTTTGCACACCATGGGCCAAATGGCCAGGTCACATGGACCCCGAAGGTTAAGAGAAGGTTGGGGGAGGGGACACACTGGAACAGCTGTTGGGATACAGATGGTAGCCTCCCGTCAAGGCCATCCAGCGTGTTCTTTAACGTGCACATGGTATGGCTCTCCTGTACACGGGACCATGGCTTAACGTCCCCATCCGACGGACGGCGGCCTTTCCAAGCCCATCGGTGTCCCCTACTGACCGTGGGCAGGGCGGGGAATTTTTGCGGAGATAAATCTCAACGCTGACCCAGCTGGGACTCGAACCTGGGAACTACAGATTACGAGCTGGCACGCTACCGACTGAGCCATCCCCGCTCCAAAAGATAGCTATGACCGCCCTGCCTGTTGATTACTCGTTTACTCTTTTGTTGTTTGTTGTTGCCAGAACTGGGCTATCACCCGACCGTTTGAGATTTAATCTGCCATTAACGAAGCTTTGGATATCAGCCATATTCTCATTTCTCTTGTTTTCTCTCGTGAAGCCTGGCGTGTTGCTCCGTCTCGTTGGAAGTGCTGTTGTGACAAACGAGAGCATGGAGGAAATCCAAAAATTCTTCGCAAAACATAGAAATGCCCAAGTACTTTTTACGTCAGCGGTTTTGAACCTTTTTATGCTTCACGTACCCCCTGGAAATGTGTATGTAACTGGCATACCCCTTGTATAGATTGTTATACTATAACTATAGTTTTATCTATGGGAATAAAATAAAACATATATATCAGTGGTTCTCAACCTTTTATGCTTCACGTACCCCCTGGAAATGTGTATGTAACTGGCATACCCTTTGTATAGATAGATAAAACTATAGTTATAGTATAACAATGGGAATAAAATAAAACATATATATCAGTGGTTCTCAACCTTTTATGCTTCACGTACCCCCTGGAAATGTGTATGTAACTGGCGTACCCTTTGTATAGATAGATAAAACTATAGTTATAGTATAACAATGGGAATAAAATAAAACATATATATCAGTGATTCTCAACCTTTTATGCTTCACGTACCCCCTGGAAATGTGTGTGTAACTGACGTACCCCTTGTATAGATAGATAAAACTATAGTTATAGTATAACAATGGGAATAAAATAAAACATATATATCAGTGATTCTCAACCTTTTATGCTTCACGTACCCCCTGGAAATGTGTATGTAACTGACGTACCCCTTGTATAGATAGATAAAACTATAGTTATAGTATAACAATGGGAATAAAATAAAGCATATATATCAGTGGTTCTCAACCTTTTATGCTTCACGTACACCCTGGAAATGTGTATGTAACTGACGTACCCCTTGTATAGATAGATAAAACTATAGTTATAGTATAACAATGGGAATAAAATAAAGCATATATATCAGTGGTTCTCAACCTTTTATGCTTCACGTACCCCCTGGAAATGTGTATGTAACTGACGTACCCCTTGTATAGATAGATAAAACTATAGTTATAGTATAACAATGGGAATAAAATAAAACATATATATCAGTGATTCTCAACCTTTTATGCTTCACGTACCCCCTGGAAATGTGTGTGTAACTGACGTACCCCTTGTATAGATAGATAAAACTATAGTTATAGTATAACAATGGGAATAAAATAAAACATATATATCAGTGGTTCTCAACCTTTTATGCTTCACGTACCCCCTGGAAATGTGTATGTAACTGACGTACCCCCTGGAAATGTGTATGTAACTGACGTACCCCTTGTATAGATAGATAAAACTATAGTTATAGTATAACAATGGGAATAAAATAAAACATATATATATCAGTGATTCTCAACCTTTTATGCTTCACGTACCCGCTGGAAATGTGTATGTAACTGACGTACCCCTTGTATAGATAGATAAAACTATAGTTATAGTATAACAATGGGAATAAAATAAAACATATATATCAGTGATTCTCAACCTTTTATGCTTCACGTACCCCCTGGAAATGTGTATGTAACTGGCGTACCCCTTGTATATAGATAGATAAAACTATAGTTATAGTATAACAATGGGAATAAAATAAAACATATATATCAGTGGTTCTCAACCATTTATGCTTCACGTACCCCCTGGAAATGTGTATGTAACTGGCGTACCCCTTGTATAGATAGATAAAACTATAGTTATAGTATAACAATGGGAATAAAATAAAACATATATATCAGTGGTTCTCAACCATTTATGCTTCACGTACCCCCTGGAAATGTGTATGTAACTGGCGTACCCCTTGTATAGATAGATAAAACTATAGTTATAGTATAACAATGGGAATAAAATAAAACATATATATCAGTGGTTCTCAACCTTTTATGCTTCACGTACCCCCTGGAAATGTGTATGTAACTGACGTACCCCTTGTATAGATAGATAAAACTATAGTTATAGTATAACAATGGGAATAAAATAAAACATATATATCAGTGATTCTCAACCTTTTATGCTTCACGTACCCCCTGGAAATGTGTATGTAACTGGCGTACCCCTTGTATAGATAGATAAAACTATAGTTATAGTTTAACAGTGGGAATAAAACACTGACTTTGTTACTAGATCTAGCGACTTTTGAGCTCTCACTAGCGTACCCCCAAAAAATTTTGCCGCGTACCCCATGTTGAGAACCACTGCTTTACGTAATTGATTATAATTTCTTCATTCCCAGGGCACAAAAAGAAGAAAATTATTTCAATGTAAAAAGAAAATGAATAATTTGATTTTAAAATGTTATTGTTCATTGAATGTTGCAAATTATACGTATTGAATCTTACAAATTGTTCGCATGTTGCACACACTTCTTATTTTCGATATACACGACGATTTCCAGCAACGCAACTTCCTCGCATAACCCACCTGACCAGCGTACAGATTTATCTTCATATGAACTCCACCTTGCTTGCCTTCGTTCAGTAGGGGAAATTTTGAAAGGGGAGAGCCATACCTTGTGCACGTTAAAGACCACGCCTGAATGGCATCTATTGCCTGAATGACATCTATCTTACAACAACTATCCAGTGGCTTCTCTTATCCCAATCTTCTTGGAGCCTTCGGGACTGTGGTGGCTCAGTCGGTAGCGCGCCAGGCTCGTAATAAACAGTTACCAGGTTCGAGTCCCAGCTGGGTCAGCGTTGAGATTTATCTCCGCAAAATTCGCTGCCCACGGCCAGTAGGGGACACCGATGGGCTTGGAAAGGCCGTCGTCCGTTGGATGGGACGTTAAGCCGTGGTCGTGTGCAGGAGAGCCATATCCTGTGCACGTTAAAGAACACGCTGGATGGCCTTGACGGGAGGCTACCATCTGTCTCCGAACAGCTGTTCCAGTTGGTCCCCTCCCCCAACCTTCTCTGAGCCTTCGGGGTCCATGTGATCTGGCCATTTAGCCCATGGTGTGCAAAAAAGTGCCGCTCAGAGGTAAAACAACTCAACGTTAAGGAACACGCTGGATGGTCTTGACGGGAGGCTACCATCTGTCTCCCAACAGCTGTTCCAGTGGATCCCCTCCCCCAACCTTCTCTGAGTCTTCGGGTCCATGTGACCTGGCCTTTTAGCCCATGTTGTGCAAAAAATTGCTGCTCAGAAGTAAAACAACCCAAAGCCTTCAGGGGCTTTATGACCTGGCCATTTAGCCCATTGTGTGCAAAAAAGTGCCGCTCAAAGGTAAAACAGGCGAAATCTGGTGTGATTAACCTTGCATTAAAAGGACCTAGGAAACAGATCGAATTCTGACGGAGGAAATTTAGAACTACAGAACGATCTAATTCCGAATTATTTTTTCAAATTGACGTAAAATGAAAAAAAAAAGTAATAGTTGAGAATTTCTTTAAAATTACAATTTAGAACCGCAATTCTCCCAACCTCTATGGTCCGCAAGAAATTCTCTTTTGAGGCGGTTAAAATAGGAGTCCTCCGCTTTCAAAAGACTGAGAACCGCTTGATCTAGAGCGACTTCTTCCCCTTTTCCACGTGGAGAAGTTGAATCACTTAACTAAATTCGATGATCCTGCAGATTTTCGAGACTTAGCTTGATAGCCAGGATATATGTGAATGGCATGTTCTTCTTGGCACCTGACCCAAAAGTCGGCCGCGATCTCTGTTTTGCAGCTGCTCTCCAAAACAGGGAACTTGGTACTGAGTCATTGGCTCGCGGCATGAAGTCAGACGGAAAAGAGAGATGGATCGCCGGCGATGCGAGTTTTTAAATGATTGATATTAATGTTCTGGAGAAGTTCTTTGTTCATGTTTTATTTTAGGTTTAGAATTCTTTCCTGTGTCTTGGAACCTGGCCTGTTTGAAATGCTATATTTTTGTGTCTGCGTCGTTTTTGTGGTTAGTCTCTAACAGAATTTCTTTTATCTCGGATCTTTAGTCTGTCTCGTCAACAACGATTTTTTTTTAAAATTAAATGAGTAGTTGGTAAGGACAAACGTTTTCATTCGTTGCACGTGTATGCGCGAGAGAACGGAACAAATGATGTAATGGCGGACAAATTTAAAAGTGAATTAGTGAAAAAACATGTTTATTTGGAAGTGACTGACACAAATGTACTCTGTAATGGCACGGACATTAAATTCGTTAGTTGTTTCAACAAAATTCTAACATTGGATATAAATATTCGTTCATCGTATATGAAATTCTGTAATATTTTTTGTATACGTTTACCTATTGCTGATTGGTGTTTAGCAATGAATCTGTACATATTTATTTAGTATATCGAAGGCTTCTTCTTAAAAAAAAAAAACAAAAAAAAAAAAACTGGGGGGGGGGGACGACGACAGTGACAAGACTGCATTTCCATTTGCAGTATAACATTTTCCCCCTCTGTTTTTAGATGTCTTTAAGAACAATGGGATAATTATTTAGTATAGCTACTTCTGCCGCCATTTTGTTTTTTAAAAAGTAGTCCTGAAAGTAGACCTCTTTAATCTCAAAACCGGAGGTTTTCCAGAAACGTGCGGTAACGAGATTATTAGCGATTTTTTTTTTATTCCATACTTGAGAAGGGCACAATGGCTCAGGGTCCTTGTGACCTGGCCACCAGAGTCGTTGTCTGTTTCCCAACAGCTGCTCCAGTGGATCCTCTCACTCAACTTTCTCGGAGCCTTTGCAGTCCTTGTGACCTGGCCATTTAGCCCATTGTGTGCAAAAAAAAAGTCTCTCAGAAGTAAAACAACCCAACCTAATTACTATTGACCCAAATTAAATATCAAATACTAAAAGAATACAACACTGGAAAGCTAAATTATAAAATGTTAACAAATCATGGTATCAGTTTTTACTACATGTCTTTTTTTTACTAATTGCACAAAGTGGTTATTGTGAACAATATTTGGTAAAATTATTAAAGATTCTCAGTTTCGCATACAAACTAATAAATAATAACAATCTTAGCTGATGATGCACACGACTACATCTTATCAATTGTTCGCCAGGCTCGTAATCTGTAGTTCCCAGGTTCGAGTCCCAGCTGGGTCAGCGTTGAGATTTATCTCCGCAAAATTCCCCGCCCTGTCCACGGTCAGTAGGGGACACCGATGGGCTTGGAAAGACCGCCATCCGTCGGATGGGATGTTAAGCCGTGGCCCCGTGTGCGGGAGAGCCATACCCTGTGCACGTTAAAGAACACGCTGGATGGCCTTGACGGGAGGCTACCATCTGTCTCCCAACAGCTGTTTCAGTGGGTCTCCTCCCCCAACCTTCTCTGAGCCTTCGGGGTCCATGTGACCTGGCCATTTAGCCCATGGTGTGCAAAAAAGTGCCGCTCAGAGGTAAAACAAACCAAACAAACAAACGTAACTGTTCCTCTCAACATGTATCCATAATACAATAATCACACTTCAACTGTTGTACTTGAACGTGTTGTTTCAATACATTTATTTGGAGTATTGCTTAAACATATGTACAAAAGTATTGCTTAAACATATTACACAATATGTTAGTGAAATTTTATAAAAATTGCAGTACTTTTTCTTATTTTTTGGAACAATGTTCAAACCTAATTATTTTTTTCTGAAAATGCAGTAAGAACCATATAAATTAAAAGAAGACATATAATGGTCAAGGACTCTATTATGCCTTCAGCATCACCATCTTGTGACTCAGCGAATGAACACGAGGAGGAGTCAAAGAAAGATGAAACAAAATCAACTGAGGATAGTCAACGAGAGTTGAAATCTAGGACTGAAAATGGGCCATTTGATTCTTCTATTAGTTCTGTAAATAGTTTAAGTGAAACTGTTGAAAATGGTGTATCACATTCACAAACACTTAATGGCTATATTGAAGAGGATATAGATGATGGTGAATCTGTTCCTGTGAAATCATCTATAGAAACAAAATCAAAAGATGAAGAGACTACGGAGGATAAAGATATCGATGATGCTAATAAAGAGCAAGAGTTTGTTTTCATCCAAGATACTGGATTTACTCTTAAAGTCATTGCACCAGGAGTGGAGCCATTTGATATTCAGGTAAAATGTAACATTAGTTAAATATTGAATAAACTAGTCTTTCTTGGTATATATTAAATAATCACCATTTTGTAAGTCGATTTAATTTTAGAGGAAAAAAAAGGCGGGTGGGATACGAACCCACGTGGGTTTGTATCCCACCCGCCTCCATTAATGGTTTTAAAATACACAGGTGCATACTTAAAAAACTGGTACTTCAAAATTTTGTAATTGTCTTAAAAAGTCGCTTGCCATTACAAGTTTATAGTGATTCCACCTGATGCAGAACACTGCAGAAAAATGCATAATGGCAAGTAACATGTTTTTTTTTTAAGGCAGTTTTAATTTTGAAATATTAAAGTACCAGGTTTAAGTATGTGTGTGTCTAAAATGTGCTAATATGGCCTGTGTTCTAAAACCATCATTGGAGTATATATGAAATTATCATGCAGATACTTGTTATTCAACTGAAGTATTACTCAACTTGTAACAACATAAGGTGTGATATTATTGGACAGGTTTCTCTGCATATGTGGCCTTAACTATGAAAGTGCCAAAACTATGATCAATGAGCAATGCGTCATTCTCAGCAATAGAAGTGTCTCACAGTGTTGCCTGATGAACTAACAACAAATGAATCTTTTGAACTTTGCTTGGAACATCCAGTATATCTTTTTCCATTTGTACTGCAATTGAATTAGAGATATTAAGAATGTTAAAGTTGGGTTGTTTTACCTCTGAGCGGCACTTTTTTGCACACCATGGGCTAAATGGCCAGGTCACATGGACCCCGAAGGCTCAGAGAAGGTTGGGGGAGGGGACCCACTGGAACAGCTGTTGGGAGACAGATAGTAGCCTCCCGTCAAGGCCATCCAGTGTGTTCTTTAACGTGCACAGGGTATGGCTCTCCCACACACGGGGCTACGGCTTAACGTCCCATCTGACGGACGGCGGCCTTTCCAAGCCCATCAGTGTCCCCTACTGACTGTGGGCAGGGCGGGGAATTTTGCAGAGATAAAGGAATGTTAAAGACCTCAATGTAAGTTCCATTTTGTTAATGGATTATGTTGGTTATGCTATTGCAGTAAACCCCCTTTATCTGGTACTCAAGCACTCGGAATTCTCATGCACCTGCCATAAATTTTAAATTGGACATTTCGAAAACTCGGTATGTCAATTTTAATGCACAAGGTAGTTTTCTCAGATGTCAATGATATTGTCTTTCACACATTGTTAGATTCATGTTATGACACACTAGTTTCATAATGGTCATTAAAGTAGCAGGTAGTTGAATTTGTAATTGTGTTGTCCTGTTATCAGAAATCTTTCACCCCTCATTTGTAATGCTGTCAAAGAAGAATATCACACAAAGACTAAATCAAAAACACGTTGCTTTAGCTTTGAAACAAAATAGGTAAATATGCAAAGAGGTAAAAATTGCAATGTACTTTTGTACTAAATTTTTGCATGAGAGAAAAACCTACAAGCAGGCAGAAGTAAGAAATTTATTCAAGAAAACTGTTAAGACATAATTTTACATAATCTCAACCCTAGATAACAGCTGCTGCATAGAATCAAATGCCAGTTTAACTAAACTATGATGTTTGACCTCGATGAAAGGCCATAGTTTCTAGAACCTAGCCAATATACTACACTGTACATACATAGGTAATTTTTCTGTGTGAAATTAAAGTTTAGCTTAATTTCACGTCTCGGATAGTATTTTTTTGTCTTATGTATGCTTTTCTACTGACTTTATCTTTCAAAATTTCATTTTCATATTTTGTTATTAGGAAAATATGGTACTACAGGTAGTGAACACCATATGATGGCCAAAATCGCAACTCTTTCTCTGGTTGTTTTCAGTGAAACAGTTCTCAAAGTTTAGTTAACTGCATGAATTTACATTTTAAGTGTGAAAATACATAAAAAAAATTATATTTTAAATATTTGCATTTGTATTAAGGACACTGTATTTGGCTTCTACAAAAATATTTTTCATGCAACCGGCAGATTCATGTAACCAGCAAACCCCCATCCTCCATATATGCTGTATAACCAAGAGTTTACCATAATTGGATCATGTTTCTGAAAGATGCTCTTGATTGTGTTCATTAAGTCTTAAGATATTGTACTAAAGTTTGAGTAGGGTAGTGTCCTTGATTTAATCAAATGTAAAATAAATGATTGCACTTGATTTTGGTAAATGTATTTATTTTGAATTGATTTTAACAACTGATTATACTTTAAATTGTAATTGCCGTTACCATCTCCTCATTAAATTGTAAGCATAAGTCATTTGGAAAAACATTATGTTCATGGGCTCTCCTACTGCTAGATTAGCTTGGCTTTTATCTGTTAAGAATTAATATTAATAATAATTAACAAGCTTGCCAAATTTTAAGTTTTCTGCATTAATACAAGCCTTATTTCTTTAATTTTCAAAAAAGAAAAAATGCAGCATAAATCTGCTAATATATGCTTATGAGCAAAATCCTCCAGCAACCAAAAGTTACACTTACAATGTATAGCTTTTGTTTGCTAGAGTAATACAAATTACTCTAGTAACTAAAAGCTCTAGCAACCAAAAGTTAAATTCTGTGATGGATGGTGAACTGGCTTGATTTCTAACTAGCTAAACTGAGAAGTTTGTAGGACAAAATGTCTGTTGTGCCTCCATAGAATGTGGTATTTATATCTTTCACAATTAATAATGGATAAAAGCATTAGTGACTTCAGTTAGCACACTGTAAGAGACATTTTTCCAAAGATACCAAAACCTCCTATACCTTGTTCTGTTTTATACCATCAGAATTATAGAATACCACAATGCACTGAGTATCATTAACAATATCCACAGTTAATTGTGTGACACAGTAGACTAAATAGCCACATAATAGAGGTCCTCAAAACAGGATTAATTAAAAAGATTAACTAAACAAAATTTAATGGGTAAAAAATATATTCTCTTGATGAATTTGCTCTATCCCAGAAATTTTACATTCACAAGATTCTACACTAAAATGGTATTGCAATCCTTAAAATGTTTCCTAGGATAATATTGAATGGTTTTAATTTTTTATGTTGCTTAAATATTCTGTGATTAATATTGTGATTGTTTTTTAAGGTGAGCTCTATGGAATTAGTGCAGGAAATCCACCAGCTACTTATGGATAGGGAAGATACTTGCCATCGGACTTGTTTTTCCCTTCAGTTAGATGGTGTTACGATGGATAACTTTGCTGAACTGAAAAATATTGAAGGACTTAAGGAAGGTTCTATTGTAAAAGTTGTTGAAGGTAAGTAGTATAATTAGTGATCAAGTAGTGATGTTTTATAGTGCAAAAAATATCCTTAGTAAGTTTAATCAGGTGTCACAAAATATGCTTCATTATCAGAGACTTTTGGTTGTATAGTGTAAAGAGTTGCATGTTTGTGGCATAAAGGCAGTGTGATCTTCTATGAAGGCAAAGTTTAAATTATGTTGCATTTTAGTTTAAAGGAGGTAGGTTTTTGACAATCAAGAGTTAGAAATTGTTCATGTAAAAAGTAGCAGATGAATTGCAGTTCTGATGCATGGCACCAGAGCCGTAGCTTCTTACCACAGAGATGACAGGAGCTAACAGTTGTTACTTTTTGAAATAGATTTCCTAAGTATCAAAAGTTACCTTTAAATGTTTTCTGCAATTTTAAATATTTAGAGAGATTTGAGTGAGATTTTCAGTTTATCTCCAGTAACATTTTTTTCATAAAAACTTATTTTCAAAGTTAGGGAACTTTGAATGTGACCTTCCACTCCAGTATGGAAGTGTACAATTACTTTTTATAATGTAGTATATATAAGTTTAAAAATTTTTATAGGGTCACATTTGTTTTTACAAATTTAAAGATTTTGACCTTTTTAAAAATAGTTTGTTAATTCAGTAAAATCAAATTAATAATCAAAAATTGCATTATTGTCTATTCTGATGTACTTATGTACTATAGAAGCAGAGAAGGAAATAAAAGGAAACTTTAAGATTGCAATTTATGTATTTTAAATACCATGGCTCGGATGCCATACCAGAATTGCGATTCATCTTTCAAACATTTTGGGCTGTAACATACATTATGTATGTTAATATTAATGCTCAATTTCAATAAATTATGTGATGGATGGTGAACTGGCTTGATTGAATTGGCAGATGGAAATAAGAAATGACACGTATTTTCAGGGAGGTCGGATGTCTAAATGATACAATCTGCTCTCTGGAGATATTTGTGTAAGTTTTTCAGTTTCATTTTAGTATTTCTATGTTAGATGATGTACTACAATCCAAAATAAATTATTAAATTGATAGTTTCCAGATTGCAAAAACATAGTGTAATATACATAAGATTATTTTATGAATGCTTTTATAAAAGTATTTTGCCATATATAAATTTATTGAAATTACATGCATTTTAATGTTAAAAATATCTTCATATTTTTGTCTGCAGAACCATATACAGTTAGAGAAGCTAGGATACATGTGAGGCATGTAAGAGATCTCCTCAAGTCATTGGATCTAGCTGATGCATACAATGGAATAGATTGCAATTCTTTGTCCTTCCTTAATGCTACAACTCAGGGAGATATTTTAGGTAATAGTAGATTCCAGTAAGTTGAATAAAAATATAAACTTTTCTCTGTCAAACATGTAATTAACACAGTGTGGTAGTTCAATTAAATATAATGTACAATACTTCAAATACAGCTAAAAGCACAGTGATTAAATTTTTGGTGTAACTAATTACCTTAAACTTTCATATGTAGCAAGTTTACAGTACTTAGTTACATTATATTTTTATTGTAGATAGTATTATGAACTTTTCATTAGCTGCAAAATGTTGTCATTAGTTGTCCATTGCTTTTCATTGCTACAAGGAATTGGATAATTGAGTTATATATCACTCAAAAATTAGTATTTTAAAGATTGCAATGCTGATGATGTGAAGCAATAGCATTTCTAAAAAATACAGTCATAAGTTTGTGCATGTTGCAATAATTAGTTCTCTAATTAAACATTCATTGATACCAAGGATGCTAATATACTATAGTAATTTTTGCTAGATTAAGAATTGACAAATTAATAATATTACTATACCACTGAGTGCATTTCATTTCCTCAAAAACATTCCTGGTGATAGAAGAAACTCATTCTCAATCATGTGGAGATATCAGTTGGTGCCACTGTAACCGTAACGTTTTTCATGTATGCTTTTGCAGTTATTCTAGTTACGGTTGTGAATGTTTACCATAAAGATAATATATCTCAAACAATTGACAGTATTTCTTGTCAGTGACCAGGAGCTGGTACCCTTGAGGTACCGAATTATGTGCTATGTGTCTTCATTTAGCAGAACTGTTACATACAATGCAATATATTATTTGTGCAACATCCTTGATGTTTTCCACTGAATATTTTGTTGAAGGACTTGTTATTGTAATATGACATACTTACTGTTATCTCATAATGTTCTTGCTTTACATTATCATTGCCATCTTCAAAATACCAATCTTTGAGTGATACATCAAACACATCTTTTTCTGATTCCTTGTAGATTAAACACTACTAGCTACTAACACCTATTTGATGGAAGTTGATATGTCACGTATGTTATTTGCAGTGTAATAATGTGTGCATTTTAATTATACTGTGTATTTAATTGCTGTGTTTTTATCCATATTTTGAGTGATAGCTTTAGCAAACTTGTGGAAGAGATCATAAATATTCCATTAAGATTTTATCAAAAAATGCTACTTTCACTGTAAAGTCAATAAAAATTTGCCCTAAAAATCTAAATGATTAACACTTCCAAAGCAGATGAAGTTTCACTGGTACTGTTACTTTGTCACATGATTATGGTTCTTAATAATAGTTCTAGACAAAAAGTAATTGATACTTGCTCTATATGTAGGTGCAGTTATTACACCCTATACGGAAAGAAAATTCGTGACATCATGATTGTTGTCCTATATTGGTTTCTATTTCCATATGTTATGTAGTCATGTTTATATTTTATACCTTAATAGTAGATTCTAGTACTATAATTAATCTTTTGGTAAATGTTAAATTTCCATGTTCCTGTTGATATTCAATTAAACATTTTGCTGTGGGATTATTGTATATAAAACATTTTAATTTTTCAGTTTAGTATTAATGGGGCTAAAAGTGAAATTCTGAATTGTTAAACAGCAAAGTACAAAAGCAAAGATTTACTTCTATTCAATCTAGTAATTTATTATGTTAATGTTCTTGATCCACTTTATCAAAATGTTTATAGGCAAATCAATAAATATTTTGCAAAAAAATTTTTGCCGACGTTTTCTGCAAAATATTTATTGATTTATCAACGCCAAAAGAGCAGCAGGTAATTCTGTGATTATCATTTATGTTGATAGGCAATAAACTGACAATTGAAAATTCTGCTTTCAGTTCTTGAGCTTTTAAATTTTTAATTTTACCTACCACTACATTCTTTATATAATTTGTACATTACATTTTGGATAAATGAAAAGTAAGTGAAAATGTAAAATTATCACATTCTGTATGTTAGTATATATATATGCACCATAAAGGGGAAGCTGTGGCTCGGTCAGTAATGGGCCAGGCTCTTAATCTGCAGTTTCCAGGTTAGTCCTGGGGCGGGGGTGGCTCAGTCGGTAGCATGCCAGGCTCATAATCTGTAGTTCCCAGGTTCGAGTCCCAGCTGGGTCAGCATTGAGATTTATCTCCGCAAAATTCCCCGCCCTGCCCACGGTCAGTAGGGGACACCGATGGTCTTGGAAAGGCCGCCATCCATCGAATGGGACGTTAAGCCATGGCCCCGTGTGTGGGAGAGCCATATCCTGTCGATGTTAAAGAACACGCTGGATGGCCTTGACGGGAGGCTACCATCTGTCTCCCAACAGCTGTTCCAGTGGGTCCCCTCTCCCAACCTTCTCTGAGCCTTCGGGGTCCATGAGACCTGGCCATTTAGCCCATGGTGTGCAAAAAAAAGTGCCGCTCAGAGGTAAAACAACCCAACCCAGGTTAGTCCCACCAGGGCCAACATTGAGATTTATCTTTGCACAATTCCCTGCCCATGCTCAGTAGGGGATACCGATGGACTTGGAAAGGCTGCTGTCCATCAGATGGCACATTAAGGCATGGTCCCATGTGTGGGAGAGCTATAACCTGTGCACACTAAAGAACACACTGGGAGACTACCAATTGTTATACACAGTTGTCCAGTGAGTCCCCTCTCAAACCTTCTCTGAGCCTTTGGGGTCTTGTGACCTGGCCATTTAGCCTATTGTGTGCAAAAAGCACTCGGAGGTAAAGCAAGCCAAACACCATAAAGTCGTTAATACGTTTGTTAAAATATTTATTATGTAGATATATATTAATACTTCTTAAGAAATAATCTCAGTGTATAAATAATTGTTTCTTATAATTTTCGGATTTTGCAACAGCTTGACATCTAACAGATTTAAAGTCTAATGAGGAAAAACTGATTCATGCAGTAAAGCAGGAGTTCCCAACACTTGGCTTTTGAGCCATATGCGACTCGTATGGCTCTAATGGGACATGCAATTCAGTCTTTCCTGGAAGGTTTGCATTACACAAGGACTAACATTGCATTAAACTTTCGTAAATTTTTTTTTATTAATGTGAAATTTTATATTGATGCAAATTTTAAACATTGAAAATATATTAGAATCACTTGGTATAAATGCATTATTTTTTAATGTTGTAATTTAATTATTTTGTTTAGCTTGTCTAATATCAGTTTTAAATGTGGCTAATGGTTGGTAAAAAAAAGTTCGGTCTGTTTGAAACTGAAAAATTTTCCTTCATTTACAATATTTGTAGCCAGAAAATTAAAATTTAAAACTACAAAGATATATTTGTGTAATAAAAATGTTAAAATTGTACAGCACTAAGTTTTAAATTTATTTTATTTTTGTAACTTTTAAATGAGAAACTGTATGTCAAATTTATTTTTCTGTGTAGAAAAGAAAAAATGTCGTCCAGATTCTGTAGATTGTACACCTCCAGATTACACTTTGCCATCCTCACGTGAACGTCCCCTTGTGCCACTTCAACCTCAAGCGAAGGAACAGAAGGTTAGAATATGAAAAGTGTTTGCAAAGAGTATATAGAGTGTAATATTAAAAAGCTAGTTTATTTCTCTGTAAAAATGCTTAAACACTGAAAATTGAATGCAGTTGTGTCAGCTTAACTGAAATTCATATACAGTCTGATATTGTTAAAGCTCATAAAATGGTTCTTTTAATTTCTGAAGGTCGATCCCAGATAGGGAGCTTGGAAAACCATTTTATAAACAATTTCATAATAGTCTAATGTTAGTACAATTGCAATCGTCATCAAAGATTGTGAAGTATCTAAGAATGAAACTATTTTGAAGATTTCAACAGTTTCATTATTGCAATACCAGCAAATTCAGCATTATGTTTCATTCGGTAGCGTGCCAGGCTCGTAATCTGTAGTTCCCAGGTTCGAGTCCCAGTTGGGTCAGCATTGAGATTTATCTCCGCAAATTTCCCCGCCCTGCCCACGGTCAGTAGGGGTACACCGATGGTCTTGGAAAGCCTGCTGTCCGTTGGATGGGACATTAAGCTGTGGCCCCATGTGCAGGAGAGCCATACCCTGTGCACATTAAAGAACACATTGGATGGCCTTGACAGGAGGCTACCATCTGTCTCCCAACAGCTGTTCCAGTGGGTCCCCTCCCCCAACCTTCGCTGAGCCTTTGGGGTCCTTGTGACCTGGCCATTTAGCCCATGGTGTGCAAAAAAAGTGCTGCTCAGAGGTAAAACAACCCAACCCAAAGCATTGTCATAGACATTCCAAGTTAAACATCACTTTTGTAGCCATCTCGCATAAACATAAGCCAGTTATAATGGCATAATCTTAGTGGTTTTCTTAGTGAATTTTAGAAAAATAATTTGCTTGTTTTAAGATCAATTGCTGGATTTTAGTGTGTTGTAGGAACCTTTCAAAGCTATGCCCTTGCAAAAGCATGAAAGAATAAAAGATAGTAGGTAATATTTTTGCAAGTAATAAAATTGTTTCTGTTTCAGGGTCAACAAGCCTTAAAAGTCCTTACAACAAGTGGATGGAACCCTCCCCCAGGAATAAGAAAATTACATGGTATGTAAATAAATAATCTGATATAACAAATCTATGCATTTTGATATGACCAGTAAGTTCCCAGTAATAGAGTAGTTAGTGTTTGTCAGAAGAACAAAGTCTTAGATTCTAATCCTAGATGATATCTGTGTTTCCTTTCTGCTGAAGTGTTCCTTCATAGATGTATTATGCTGTATAATGTGTCAAATGCTTCCTGGAAAAGAAATTTTGTTTTTAACCTTTTTTTTATTAAGTGTAAACTGTAGTTTTGATTCCTAAACACATTTAAGTTTTCTGGTTGCATTCAAAACAAATTATGGGAGTGAAATTATTATTAAAGCTTTGTAATTCTTTAAAAAAAATTCTTTAAGATCATGAACAGTTTTGTGTGTAATAGCGATCAAATTTTCAATGATGGGTTTTTGCCTTTGAGTGTCCTGTTTCCCTGCACATTAAACAATATAACTAACTAGGTTGAAAACCAAAGCTCTGAGCAAGGTTGGTAAAGGAGACCTATTTGATCAGCTGTTGGGTTAATGGGTACTTCCCATAAAGTTCAATACGTATGCATGACTACAGCAGACCTCCTGTCATGGGGGGGTTTTGCATATGAAGATTGCTAGAAGTGGCATGGCAATTTGCATTAAAGTTGGCTGAAACTAAAGATTGATAGTTTTTTGTTACGTGAGCTGATAAGCTCATAACAATGAAATGCTGACAGCTACAAATGAAACAGGTAACATCATCATATACAGCTTAGTCACTAATAATTCAATTTTGAATCAGATTGCATAAAAAAAAATCGAAGTGTTATAAATATCACTTTGATTTTTTTTTCTGTTCATGACTTATCATAATCACCAGTTCACAAAACTACTGTAAGTAGTGGTTTGGTCATCTAGGAGTTAAGTCTATCATTATATAAATGGAGTGATGTACTGCAAATTGCAGTTTTATAATTATCTTTTTTACTTATTAAGGTTAGATTGAAAAGCATAGTATACATTTAATCAAGCTCTGAATTTATATAATAATCTATTCAGGATTTTCACATTTTTGAAATATGTTGAAACAGGTGATTTGATGTACCTGTATGTTGTTACCATGGAAGACAAGCGCATCCATATTACAGCTTCTTCAAGAGGATTCTTTGTGAATCAGTAAGTTGTTTTATTTGTAAAATTAATTTTTTTCATCTTTCTGAACTGCAAAATAAAAGTTGTCAAACTTTGTAAAGGTTTAAGGAGAAAAAGTAAAGGAATAAAAATGTTTTATGACTGTATTTTTGGGATAGTGAAATTTGTTTGAATTTGATCATGAAATTTGAAAATGTTTGAACACTCATAAATATTTTTTTCTTATTTATGCAGTTCTTTTCCCAAATACACATGTGAGAATGTACACATTATTAATAGTGACATTTCCAGTAATTCATTTTGTAAAAAGACTTGTTTAGGGACAGCCAATTCCTGGAAAAAGACTCACTAAGTTTTACTAGTTCTTTTAATACCTGTCACGGTCTGGTTGGACCTCCGTAGCCCATGGCTGCTTGAGGATGATGATGATGATGTATGAAATGCATATGAAGAACTTGCATTTGTGATTACTTATTGGGCAGAAGATTAGTTTCTTTCTCCAAGGTGGTTTGCAATGTACTGTGATCAACAATGTTGTTTCCAGTAAAGTAAAAATATACCCCTATAATTATCACCAGTCATGGTTCATAATCTGCCCATGAATATATTATTAAAATCTGGCAGAATCATCTGCTGTTATTTTTCTTTTGAAATATTACCTTCTGTCATAATTAAGTTACATGCAAGCTCTATGATACAGATGTCAGAGAATGATTTCAGTCTCAGTAAACATGTCCCATGAGATAGCTTGGACAACCTTGATTTTTCAATAGTGTAGCCTTTAAAAATTATATATAACCTAAGGGCAAAGAAAAAAATGCTGTCCACATGTGTGTACATTTTGTTTATATAAATTCGAAGAAAATTCATTTTCATATGTAGATACAATGCATAATAAGGTTAATGAGAAGAAGCATGAGAGAAAAATCAAGGAGTTGGTGCGATTGCTTGTATATATATATATTCCATTCCACTTTTGTTCTAATTTTTCAGACTAGTGTAAGAATGAGGACAACTGACATATGCGGCTGCTCATAGGCTCTAAACATGAGTTACCTAACATCTTTAGTTGCTTGCAGACCCCATGAAAAAAGTTAACATTTGGGTTTTTAATATCAGTCATAAGTGCAAAATGTGCCATGCTCTATTTTAGATGTGCTCAAATAGAAGGCTATTTACCACATCCAGCCTTCAAAGAAAATTTTGTGTACCATGGGGAAGTGCAGCTGCTTTCATGAAAAATATGAAAACAAATAGGTGAAAATGACATTGCGTGGATGTAATTGTGTATATATTTTTTGTTTTCATCTATACTTTTTTTTTTGTCTTTTAGCCCACAAGGAGCCCTGAAGTAAAAAAAATAAATTTGGGCATATTTGAAATTATAGTTGAACTACCTTACTGTATTATGCCACTGACAGAGTTCTAGACAGAGTAACTCAATTTAAGAAATCACATAAAAAAGTAGAACAGTTAAACCATTTCATAGTGCAAAATATTGACCAAACAGAGATAGTATCAAGTCTAAATCATGGAAAGTATTATTGTGATTAAGTGACATATGCTACCTCAAATAAACTAAACAAGTTGCTTATTAAGAAAAAGTGATTTAATATGTAATATTCCTGGGATTTTCTAAGTATTAATATCTTTATGAATTCTCCAAATATTAATATAAAGTTCACTATCACTAATATAAAGTACAATATAAAGTTCACTATGTTGAAAACCTGCTGAGGGACACACCAACTTATGTTGATTCCAACACAGTTAGGGGTCTCCTTCCCGTTCTCTGGTGTAGATGGCTTGCGGATGGTCCTGTCTCCTTTGCGGATGTTCTTGTCTCCTTTGCTCATTGTTTGATGGTTCTTGACACAGCCCCACAGCAGTTAGGTGTTATGAGCAATTAACAAAAGTCGTATACCACAAACACAAGAAAGTAGAGAAACGTTTACTTCATATTAAGAAAATTATGTACGCATTTCAGATTAATCTTGCATTACTGTGAAGGCAAAAGGATTTTTTGTCTTCGGTGATCACTGATTAAGAAAATGCATATGTAATTTCCTTATTATGAAGTAAAAGTTTGTCTACTTTCTTGTGTCTGGTGTATAAGATGACTTTTGTTAATTGCTCTTAACATCGAACTGTGTGGAGCTGTACCAGAAACCAAACAATGAACGAAGGAGACTATGGCCTAACAACAGCAACATCTGCAAGCCATGTGCACTAGAGACAGGGAAGGAGACCCCTAACAGTTGGTGGCAACAATGTAAGTAGGAGTGTCCCACATCAGATTTTAAACACAACGGTAGGATAGTGAACTTTAAATTAGTGTTAAGATTTAATATGTAGTTAACATTGTGTACCATTTTAGATTATATTTGTAAATAAAATAAAAATGGTTGTGCTGAATTATAATGGAAAAGTCTGTATTAAAGCAAGTTTTATTTTAGGTCTACAGAGGAAGAGTTCAATCCTAAACCTGCCACTCCAAAGCATGTCTACCATTCACTTATTGATTTACTTGGGCAAGTATGTAATAGTTTGACAATATTAACAGCTTAGTAGTTTGATGTAGTAAGGGGATGTGTTAAGTGCTATAGATATGTTTTAAAAAAATTTGGTTTTGTCTATCTCGCCCTTAATTACCTAACACTCACTGAATTATATGATTCTTTACACTCATTTATCACAGCAAGCAAGCATATTTGCAAAGTTTTAAGTGTTTTAAGCCATTTTTATTCAAATTTGTATGCAAAAATGTATGGAACTTTCTCAGATTTAAAGTTGTCAGACACTAGAGTTTTAAACGTTCCTAAAATATGGCATCTATTAAAATGAAGGATTACAATTAATGTGTATTTTAGAAATTTTAAATGCTGGTCAAATGAAGATTCTTTATACCCTTTGACCATTAAAGGGTGCTCTTATAGATATGTTCCACATTTGTTTTATGCCAGAGTAAGGCTAGGTAAACAAAGGTAGTGTGGAAGTTAATTGTTGGAGATAGAGATTGTAAGAGTTGGTTGGAGGTGAAGACGTTTTGAGTCGTGAAGTGCGAGTTAGGTTTTTTTTAAGTAGTTTGAGGAATTGCTTTGTAGAAAGCTTTATTTGGTGAGTCAATAATCAAATAAACATTTATATTTTTTATGAAATTTAATTTTTTACTATTTTTTTTTTTCCTTTTGAGCAGGGATTTGTTTAGTTATATTGAATCTTTTATTTTGAACAATCATTCTTTCCTTACCTTATGCTCATCACATAAAGAACCATTATTTATTTTTTGGCAAGATTAATTACCTGGGTCCTGAAACCAGCTATCTGGCAGTAAAATACACTGGTTTCTATAAATTAAGGAAAATCTCTTTAAGTCAATGGGAAGCTAACATCTAGCTCTATAACTTCTAAAACAAGTTTTTTGTTTTGAAAAATGTGATTGCAGATAAAGATTTCAATCAAATCAATATCTCGATTTTTCAGTAATATTCGTTTGATATTTAATTATAATTATTATAGTTATGGAAGTTTCAATATTTAACAATAGCAATGCCAGTCTTAAGAAATTTGTGTAAAACTGAAGAAGAAAGAAATATTAATTCTTTACACAAAGTTCTAAAATACAAACTTATTTTATTAAACACTTTGATCCAATACTTATTACTAAGTTTTAATTAACTTCTGAAGTCAATTTTTGTGACTTGTTATAAATATTCAAACTTCCATAACTCATTAAATACTGAACAAATATTGTTGTAAATCGAGATATTGATTTATTTGATTGAGATCTTTATCTGCAATCACATTTTTCAAAACAAAAAAACTTACTTTAGAAGTTATATAGCTTTGACATTAGCTTCCCCATTGACTTAAGGATTTTCCTTAATTTATGGAAACCAGTGTAATAACATACTTTGGAGCATTTCAGCATTGTTCCAAATATTATTGATTCAGTGATTTGTTGTACCAAAGAATGGTTTTGGTGGACAAGGCCATCTTTCATTGTTCCATATGCTTTTATAAAACTGGTTTGTATCTTCAAATGGGCCTGTTTGACTTAGCATTTTAAAGCATTATCATACTTTATAATTTTACAGTAGCTATTTAAAGTATTCAAATAGTAATTTTAATTCAAACAACTGAGTAATAATTTCTTCCTGATAGATCACAACCATCCACCTATTAGGCTTAAGGTCTTTGACAGTACTGGGATTTTGTTTCTTATCCCCTGCACTCTGTGAGGAAGAGTAATCATTGGGTTTGCAAAGTCTTTCTTCTGTAGGATGATATTAAACCTTGCTGCTTGATGGTAAACTAACCCAATGTAATACTTAAATATGTGTGGATTTGTTTTCATGTAACTGTTAGAGTGACTACTGAGGGTGTTCAAAGAGTTCGACACTCTGTAGATTTCCACTCATTCTTCCAAAATTAATGAACTATGACTTGTTTGAAAGCTTGTCTAAACTGGTCACTGTATTGAAAACAAAGGCCATATCACTTCCCTCTTCGCTGGCAGTGAGTAGTAAAGTCTACAAAATATATGCATCGTTGCTATGGAGCCTACTAAAGATAGGGAAAAGATTTTACATTGTCACAAGGATTCAGGTTAGGGATAATGCGAAAAAAATTCATGTTGGTTTATCACGAGTATATGGGGATAATGCCTATTCATATGACACTGTTATGGGATGGATGCATGAATTCAGAGAAGGACTGCAGAACTTCAAAGACTTCTCTCATTCAGGAAGACTGAAAGAGGCCATGAACAAGAGAACAGTCACTGCTGTTTGTGAACTCATCAAGGAAAATCCACACCTCACCATTCAGGTAATAAGTTTAGATGCCAGTGTATCGATTGGCAGCGTGTAAACAATTATTCATCAAAATTAAAGGTTCCAAAAGATGTGTGCCATTTGGGTACCCCACAAACTGACAGAACAACACTAAAGAGATGCTGGCAGTGTTTGAACCCAGTGGCCCCAGTGAAAACCATACTGTTAACAGACATGGTCATGGGTGATGAGATGTGGTTTTATTACTATACAACTCACAGAAAGATTGACAGATATGTTTGAGTTGCAAAAGATGAATTGCATCTGCAAATCCTCTGACAAAAATTTTGCTCAAGGAAGATGTTTGCAATTTTTTTCAGGTCCCAAGGAGTCGTAGCCATGGATACTTTCTGAAAAAATTGCTATAAATGGCCAATACTACACCAACATTGTTTTTCCCGAAAGGTTAAGGAAATGAAGGAGCAGCATCCAAAAATAAGTGTCAAGGGTTCTCCTTCAATGGTAATGCCAGTGCTTACGAAATCCGGCAAATTACAACCAATCTGGAGAGGAAAAAATCAAATGCCTTACATATTCACCCGATTTTGCACCATGTGATTTTTGGTAGTTCCCCCCCCCCCCAAAAAAAAAAAAAAAAAAAAAAATAAAGCTTTGTAGCCTATTTCAAGGGTGCAAGACCTTGCAAAATGCATTCATTCAGAGTTGCAGATTATTTCCCAACAGGAGTACCACTAAGCATTCCAGAATTGGCATAGATATCTGCAACTTTGCATATATTATGGAGGGAAGTACATTGAAGGATAGTAGTTTTTCTGAGGTAAGTGCAATGGTTTTTGTTCTGCAGATGCATCTCAAGAACTTTTTGAATGTCCCTTGTAATATTGATGTTTACCTTTAAGGTAGATTGCTTTCGACATAACAACAGATCAGAAGTTAGGTGTATCGTATTCAAGAAAGTTTTGTGAATGATAAATCTTTTTGGAATAACTGTTAAATGAATTAATTTTTTCATGTTTCTTAGATAAGTCCAACATTTAAACGTAACTTCAGTATAACTCAGAGGAAACGCACACAGCGTCATCCATTTGAAAGAGTTGCCACACCATATCAAGTGTATACTTGGACAGCACCAAATTTTGATCATTCAATTGATTCTATAAGAGCTGAAGATGGTAAGAAATATATTCATTAGTAGTAAAATGCAAAAGATTAACATCTCAAAAAATAAAATTAATATTTAGAGATATCTGAATTACTTACATAATATCACCCATATGTACCTTTTCACAATAAGAAAAAATTTTAAGTAACATTTTTCTAATTAAGCTTGCTGTCTTTGTAATAACAGTGAATATTTGGCTGAGTGTAAGTTAGAAATTAGTTTCTTTATCACCATTTCAATTATCTTTCGTAACCATTAATATACTCATTGAACATTGACTGTCCAGACTCGGAACATAGTATAACACTACGCTTTCTTAAAATGTTTCAAAAGTTCTTATACTTCGACACACACACACAGTCAATTCATACTAATAATATACTAATATATTGGCATGCTAACATTTGTATACATGCAAGCATATATTGTACTTGAAAACAGCAATAACATAATGAAATTAGTATTGTGATAGCCAAGAAGGTTTCATGAGTGGCTCAGTTGGGAGCATACAAGGCTCATAATCTGCAGTTCCTAAGTCAAGTCCCACCTGCACTACTGATGAGATTTTTCTCCAAAACTCCTTGCCTTGCCCTTGGTCTGTAGGGGACACCAATGGACCTAGGAAGGCTACTGTCTATCAGATAGGATGCTAATTTGTGGCTCTATGTGTGAGAGAGCAATACCATGTGCATGTTAATAATCTCTGGACTACACTAGATAGCTGTTAGAATCCAGACACACTAGACAGTTATTAGATGATGGTAATCTCCTTGACATCATCTAACAGCTGTCTAGTATGTCCCCTTTCCCAACCTTCCCTGAGCTTTCAGGGTTCTTGTGACCAGGCCATTTAGCCCATTGTGTGAAAAGTGCCACTAAGAGGTAAAACAACCTAATAGCCAAGAATGTAACTCCTGCCATGTTTTTCACTTTTAATGTAAAATTGTCCCCACATTAATGTTTTCACATAAAATGCATGTTTTCAAGAATGCAACTCTGGTGTTATGTAAGGAATTACTGTACTTTTATACTTAGATTTGATTAATAATGGATTTAAAACCACAACCTTATGTATGAGATTGCCAGAAACATGAAACAGACATACCACTGTATGTGCTTAATCTTTTATAATTTTTTTTGTAGGCCTGCTGATAAGAAAATTGTTTTAACATAAATATATATCTGAATATTTTAAAAGCTGTTTATTTAGATGTTAGATTTTGATAGCTTTGCTTTCTTGTCTCTAAGATTTAATTATTTCAATGGTGGTGGTGGTGGTCGGGGGGGGGGGGGGGGTTGTTGTTAATGTTTGGTATTGTGATAGTCGCTATACCGCGCACTCGGTTATAGTGCGGGCGATGTTCGTGATAAGTTCAAACATGTTTATACAGGTCTGTGCGGTAAAATGCGAAAATGAGTATCGTATTTTATTGTTACTGCGTATTGAGTAATTGTGTATGTATTGAGTTCTTGCATGTATTTTGAATAGTGTTTAATTATTGTATGCATGATGAGTAAAAGAAAAGCTTACAGTGTGAAATTTATTGTGTTGCCACTGCGCCGCTCAATATAATGCGGGTGTTGTTTCCCGCCCGACATGCGCTTTGTATCGGGGGTCCACTGTATGTGAATGTTTGGGGTTTTATGATGCAAACACATTGATAGCATATCAAAATTGCTACATATGTATGTAAACTGCATGCATTTTCACTCTGGTAAAAGGGTTCTGATGGCTTGCTAGTAGGATTTGTAAAATGAATATATCTAATCTGTATCCACAGATAATAGGGCTCATATTCATATCTAATATTTGCGCGTTTCATATTTACACATTAAACATGTTAAAATAATAGCTTCCTCACAACCAAAAACACAACTGAATTATACAGAAAATCTAATTATGAATTAAATCAAGGTAATTATGTAATACAGACATAAAACCATTACCGTTTACCATAAAACCATTATTATTTACCATTATCATAAAACAAAGTACGGCTGCATGGAAATTACTGACAAATCATATTACTGGTTATGCTCTGGATAGGGGCGGGGGTGGCTCAGTCGGTAGCGCGCCAGGCTCGTAATCTGTAGTTCCCAGGTTCGAGTCCCAGCTGGGTCAGCGTTGAGATTTATCTCCGCAAAATTCCCCGCCCTGTCCACGGTCAGTAGGGGACACCGATGGGCTTGGAAAGGCTGCCGTCTGTCGGATGGGACATTAAGCCGTGGCCCCGTGTGCGGGAGAGCCATACCCTGTGCACGTTAAAGAACACGCTGGATGGCCTTGACGGGAGGCTACTATCTGTCTCCCAACAGCTGTTCCAGTGGGTCCTCTCCCCCAACCTTCTCTGAGCCTTCGGGGTCCATGTGACCTGGCCATTTAGCCCATGGTGTGCAAAAAAGTGCCGCTCAGAGGTAAAACAACCCAACCCAAATGCTCTGGATTTCTGCTACAGGGACTGCATTATAAAGTTGTAACAACAAGATGTGGTGATTACACTGCCTGAAGAAGCTTGAGTGAAATGCACGTTGCAGTGGTCATGTCTTTTATTATTGTGTTCTTGAAGTTACTGATATTGTAATTTTAAACAGAAATGCGAATAAGTTTTTAAAGAAAGGGGGAAGTTTTTCAAATTATGATTTTTCTTATGTTTGGGTGTGTCAAAGGAGTGATTAGTAAATCAGATGGTTGTTTGGTAGAAGAGATATAAAGTGAAAGCTGATGAATAATAACATATCATCAATGTAATATGGACTTGCAGTCTCATATTGAAGTATCAACAATGACCTCAATGTGTCTGATAAACAGTCTTGGAGTGCATCAGCCAATAATAATCCCAAGTTATTAAACATTGACTTGGAAGATAGAAAAGATAAAATATCTGCCCAAAGACTCTGATAGCCTCGTGGAAGGTAAAATATCCCTCTTCTCACTTTGTAATGTAAAGTGTAAGCAACCAAATGGTAATAAGCTGTCACCTCACACGTGTAAATGAGTAATTCGGTTGAGAGTAATAATGTAGGTTTAGGCCTAATGGAATTAGGCTTTTACAATGATTATGTGATATACTTTAATACAATTTTTAACTTTCTGGAAATCACTATATTAGCTCTATGTGAATAAAATAGATTCGTTTGTGAACCCACTGTGTGATAAAATTGAGTAGGTAGGAAATGAATTTCTCTGGCAGCACAAGGAGTAAACAATATCTTAAACTGTATATATGGTTCTGTGTAATATAGCTAGAAACTCTCATTTTTAATGTAAGAGTAGCATGGGGAAAATCCTGTGGAGAAATTTGGGGCCAAGTATTTGGGTGTTTATGAGGGGTCTGAACTGGTTAAAGAAAAAAAAAAGGACAGTAAAGAAAATAATTTCTGAAATTTTCTACAATTCTATTATAGTAATCGGTTTCTGAATTGACATTTTTATAAACTTAGACTTTAACTTAAAAAGTCCTTTATATGGTAATGAGCATCATTCAGTTACATTATTGCTACTAATGATAAAGGAGCAATGGAATTAGTTAACTTGTAAGAGTATCTTGGCATTTAAGCATATATATATATACACAGTAATATAGTGTTGATCCAATCTATTGGTTAATATATTAAATCACTATATTTTTACAGTTCAGTTATTGTAATAACAGTTGGACACATATAATAATGGGGACGAGGGTGGCTCAGTCGGTAGCGTGCCAGGCTTGTAATCTGTAGTTCCCAGGTTCGAGTCCCAGCTGGGTCAGCGTTGAGATTTATCTCCGCAAAATTCCCTGCCCTGGCCACGGTCAGTAGGGGACTTCGATGGGCTTGGAAAGGCTGCCGTCCGTCGGATGGGACGTTAAGCCGTGGCCTCGTGTGCGGGAGAGCCATACCCTGTGCATGTTAAAGAACACGCTGGATGGCCTTGACGGGAGGCTGCCATCTGACTCCCAACAGCTGTTCCAGTGGGTCCCCTCCCCCAACCTTCGCTGAGCCTTCGGGGTCCATGTGACCTGGCCATTTAGCCCATGGTGTGCAAAAAAGTGCCGCTCAGAGGTAAAACAACCCAACCCATATAATAATGAAAGATATTGCAAGCACATTGATGGCATATCAAAACCATGACAAGTGTTATGTAAACTGCATCTATTTAACATACTGGTAAAATCTGATTTATTGATAGATTATGATGTTCTTACCAAATAAAGCTGATAAGTGGATGTGTTAATTGACTTTTTTGTTTGAATGTATTTAACTGATTAATATGTTAAATCATAACATATCTCTATAGTTCACTTATTTGTTGCAGTTGGGCAAATCCAGCAGTTTGTGAATAAACTCAACAAAACTAATTCTTGTTTGATCTGTTAATGAAGATTTACATTCTGAAACCACATTTTTTTTACTCTCAAAATTTTTTTGAAAATTAGCTTTCTTGCTTTAAAAAAAGCTAATTTTCAAAATCAGAAATGTTCATTGAATGTCGTTTGAGAATGTTCAAAGAAATTTTCAAAATTTAGAAAAAAAAATTTTGTAACATGTAAGAATAATTAAAAAAATCTAAATATAAAGTAATTGTAATCTGCATTTGAATATGAATAGTTTTATTATCAAACATTATGGAAGTGTATTTATCATAAGTTTCATATTCATATTTTCATTTGTTGTTAGAATAGCAGAACTGATACCATTAACAATTTTTATTTTGTAACAGCATTTTCTTCAAAATTGGGATATGAAGAGCATATACCTGGCCAGACCAGAGACTGGAATGAAGAATTACAAACAACTAGAGAGCTAATAAGAAAAACACTTCCAGAGCGTTTGCTTCGAGAGCGAGCCATTTTCAAGGTGCACAGTGATTTTGTTGCAGCTGCAACTAGAGGTGCAATGGCGGTAATTGATGGAAATGTAATGGCTATAAACCCTGGAGAAGAAACCAAGTATGATTGTTATTTTTTATGGAATCACTTTGTAAATTAAGACATTTCAAGGGTTTACTGCAAGAACAAGTGCACTTCAATTTTGAACCATCACTATTTATTATAGTGAAATATTTTAAAAAAATCATGGCATGTTCTCACACAATTATTTGGCCATCTTTCTCATTCTTACTGAAATGGAAAATATATTTGTTTAAAGCAAAAGTAAATTTTTATTTCCCCATATTTCTTAAAACTGAACTGACTTGTTCATGCAACAAACACTTCAATTTGCAGGGTATAAATTCCTTGTTTACAATATAAATAAAAATTGCAAAGTCAATCTGTTAAACTTTTTGTACCAAAGAATTTTCAGAAAATTAAGAAAAGAAATTTCTAATATGCTAATTGGTAAAACCCTAATTACCCCTTCCCCTCCATTTCGTTTGGCAAATATGAAAAAAGAAAATAAGGAAAGAGTAAGAAAAAAAATTCTCTTGATGCAACTGCTTGCCATGGAGGTCTGACCCGAGCTTGCCAATGGAACATGCCCTAGAAATGATCTGAAGAAAAAGCAAGACCTTAGCAGAAAGAAAACACCAGAAAAAACGTCCATACCTTATCCAGGACTTAAACCAATCCCTTTTATTTTGCAGTCAAGCACACTAAATAATAAAAAAATAAATACCCCCTCAAGCAGCTGCTTTCCACAGAGGTCTAACTACTAACAAAACTTTATTTTCATCCAATGGTTAATATTCACTTAAAACAGTGGATCTGAACCTGCACCTATTGAATAGAACCATAAGTCAATTTTTTATATAGTGGTTGCAGCTCATTACTCCTGAAAATAAGCTAAAATTGATAATTCTGAAAAAAGTGTTAATTCTTTGATTCTGTGTAGTGTATTACATTGTCAGTCTCCTTCCAGATTTGGATGGAAGTTAGCTCAATCTGTAGTGCACCAAGTAGTTTTCAATAATATTTTGTTTTATAGTACATTCTTATTAAGTTAGTCTATTGTGTTTTTACCATAACTTTGTATATTTATTTTTGCTGCCCTTCAGAGATTTGTTAAAACTGTTGTTCCCCCACATATTTCGAACATGATGGACAAACTTCACAATTTATATGCCAAATGAAAGCTTATGATCCCCACCCCTAAAAAGGGGAAATATGAGAACTATTGTTCCATTATATCTTCAGAATGCAAGAGTCAAAATTAACGAGCTATATGTCAAATGAAAGCTTGTGATGTGGGGAGTGTCATATGAAAATTTACTTCTCCATTCTTCCCCCTAGAAGGGGGATATGAAAATGATTGTTCTGCTACATCTTCAGAACTCGAGGCCTGAATGTAACATGTATGTCAAATGATAGCATGTGATGTGGGGAATATTGTGGGGAATAAAAAATGCCCCCCTCCTGATTTGTTCCCCACTAAAAAAAAGTGTGAAAGCTCTTCTTCCATATGTTCTGTATCCAAGTGCCTACAGTTAAGTTAGGTGTTAAGTGAAAGCTCAGTTATGCCCCATTCTCCCCTCTCCTAAAAGGGATGGAAATTTTTTCTCTTTTGTGTGTTGGGGGGGGGGGGGGAGTGAAATAAATACCTATATATTTATATATATAAAAGACCCCCCAAAAATAAGAAAAAAAAAAGTGCTATGTCTTAAAGCTTGTAATGTCTCTATTATCATGGGCTACCTCAAACATGACCAAGAAAAAGACAGAAGAAAAATGTGTTGATGTTTGAGTCATATATAAACTTAGTTTTTGAAAGTAGATGTTTTTAGTGACAAAGAAAAAAGATTTTTTGAAAATTTTAATTATATGCACCCTCAAAAGTAGAAAACAAACCTAAAACATATTGATGGTGCAGTCATTGAATTTGTATTTACTTCAAAGGATGATAGGGTTCCCATTAATCTTGTTCAGTAAATTCAATGATTGATTCCATCGTTGTTATGTTTTAGGCTTATTTTCTACTTTTTAGGGCATGCAAACCCTAATATATACCCATGTAGGAAGATAGGTATTTTAAAAAAAAATTTAATTATATTAACTATTATGTGAATATGCAATAATATAATACCTGGTATAAAATTTTTACATTTCCTTCACATTTATGTAGAACAAAATTTTCCAACACTCAATTTTTGATTGAAGTCAGTGCCATACATATGAATACAATAGTAATTTATAAATAATGAATTGTTCCCCCTTTTTTTTAGAATGCAAATGTTCATCTGGAACAATATTTTCTTTAGTCTTGGGTTTGATGTTAGGGACCATTACAAAGAATTGGGAGGAGATGCTGCAGCCTTTGCTGCCCCAGTAAGCTGTATTTTTCTTATTGTTTTGTTGTAAAAATGTTAAATTGTTTTTGCATTTAAGAATATCCATATTTTTAAGCTGTTACATACTTATAAGTCATAGCCACTATTGTAGAATGTGTCAAATTAGTTGCTGAAAAAAATAAAACTGATATAAAACTATATTTACTTTACAGTACACTGTACAACACAATGTGCATTCATTATTTTTTGTGGGATGCTTCCGATATTTCTTCATTACATCTTTACCCTTTTGTCAGCACATACCATGCATCCCCCCCCCCCAGTATCTCCCACCACACACTAAAAAAAATAGGGGGAAAAAAGGTTGTTATGGTCTTTGCCACAATGCAGAAATCTTAACAAATAGCACAAAGCTCATTTGTGCTCTATATCAGGATGTGGCACCAACCTGTTTGAAACCTTCTGTAAATATGTATTTATTATCTGATATGATTTAGGAGAAAACAGGCACTTTAACCATTTCAGGGGCTTGCATAAAATGTACAATTGCTTGCAGTTTATTGTCTCAACTATTGATCCACAAGCATTTTGTCATATGCAGATTGGTCATGAGACTGAAAGAAGCAAGGATGTCTTTATCACTTTGATGTCTTAACAAAATGGTAGTAAAGCTCCATCTGAAGAGTTTTAAATCACTGGAACACTTGATGCCATCACAAGAGTAAAGAAGTGATATCAAACATTTCATCGTTATTAAAACTTACATATTACAGCATAAATATTATGTAGTCTTGTTTTGATGTAGTGCTTTATTATTAATATGAATGTTTCTTTTTTGTGCTTTGCACCCCATCAACACCATACTCCACGATGTGTTGCTGGAAGTAAGTGCTTGGAAGGGAGATTCCATTTGAACTATTATGTTCACTGTCAAAGATTAGACTTAATCACTTCAGATAAAAGCATTTTGAGGATGCTAAAAGTTGTAGGGCTGGTACTGCAAAGTATATATGGCTTTAATAACTTCATTCTACCATGTGAAAAGAGACTTTTAGTAATGTATTTGTTTATATTTCACTGAGAATGTCCTTTTGCTCCAATTTTAAAGACTATGCATTGGATGCCTTAATATGTAAGATTAGCATTTCTCTGTTATAAGGAATTAAAATTTACGTTTTACAAAAATAAATGTTTTGTTTGTGCATTGTCATTGGTAAAAAAGCTGGCTTGCAGACTCACCCTTCGAGTAGGCACAGCATAGTGGAGGGGCGGGGGTGGCTCAGTCGGTAGCGCGCCAGGCTCGTAATCTATTTCCCAGGTTCAAGTCCCAGCTGGGTCAGCGTTGAGATTTATCTCCGCAAAATTACCCGCCCTGCCCACGGTCAGTAGGGGACACCAATGGGTTTGGAAAGGCCGCCGTCCGTCGGATGGGACGTTAAGCTGTGGCCCCATGTGCGGGAGAGCTATACCCTGTGCACGTTAAAGAACATGTTGGATGGCCTTAACGGGAGGCTAACATCTGTCTCCCAACAGCTGTTCCAGTGGGTCCCCTGCCCCAACCTTCTCTGAGCCTTCGGGGTCCATGTGACCTGGCCATTTAGCCCATGATGTGCAAAAAAGTGCCGCTCAGAGATAAAACAACCCAACCCAACAGCATAGTGGGCAGAGGAAGACTAATTTGGTTTGGTCATGTTGCCCATATGTATGACTACAGTTGGCGAATATGGTTATGAATGGTTTGCTTAAAAGCCTCAGGAAAAGGGGAGACATAGGATGCAGTCGGTAGATGTCAAATAGGACTTGTTAGAATTGACCTATAGTGGCCTAATGTTGCAGCTGTAGCTCAGAAGAGACATATTTAGAAGGCTAAATTATATACTTACCATGGGTCAATCAAGTAGTTACTGTCAACACACGGGCTCTCATATTCAGCACTAAGTTAAACACCACTTAACAGAGGAAAATGGCAAAATCACAGCCTGAAAGATTTGTCTTGACTCCAAAAGATTAATGAATTTATAATATAAGAAAATATCATGCAGTCAAGTCACAACTTAATGGGTCTGCATAATTCGGTATATTTTTTTGAATGTGACCTTATTTTTTTTTCCTTTGCTAATTTTTTTACTATTCATGTTATTCTAGTGTGCAGGTTAGACCTTTTTTTATATAATTCTGAAAATATGTACCATGTGTTGCATTTTTGTAAGTTACATTTTTGAATACCTGATGTTTTTTAAATATAATTTGGCATCACTGCAGCAGAAACACACAGTTCAAATATTGTGAATTATATATTAAAAAGCCTATTGTTCTTTAATATTTTTGTGCATGGGTAGCTGTATGGAAAAGCAAATTTAACTACATATAATTTTTTCAAAACAAGTTCAAAAATGAATATTTACTGAAAAATATTTCAATAGCCTAAAGGACTGAAAATTGTATTTAGTTATACCTGGAAATTAAGATTGAACTGAAAAATTGTTTACAAGTTAAAAAAAAAAACTTTTTGGCATGAAATGAGTTACAATTACATAAACAAATAATCAGAAAATTGTTAGGAATTGTTCTTGTTACAGTATGCTAGCATGAAACCTATAATGAGAATTATGTACTTAAAAGAAAAAAACTTTATATTTTCTCCAGTATTTTATGCAAGTTTAAATTTATTTTTCCTTAGTGCAATGACCTTCAAGGAGTACGAGCCTATAATGCAGTAGATATAGAAGGACTATATACATTAGGTACAGTTGTTATTGACTACAGAGGATATCGGGTTACTGCACAATCTATCATTCCAGGTATTGTATATTACTCATTATCTTTTTAACCTGTAAATTGCAAAGTTAGCACACTGTAATCATATCAGAGAGATATTATTTCAGTTCAAGTTTGCCAAAAGATTCATAGTTATTAATCAGAAGTGCTCCAAAGATTTGATATCCAGGAAAACTTTCTAATTAGCTAAAATGGATGCAAAATGCTAATTGTTGCATGTCAACCTGATATAATTCATCACATATGCCATGTGTGCTTCTCTGTCTGTTAATTTTTTTCCTCTGCTTCTGATGTCATTGATAAGTACTATAGAAAAACCACATTTAAGCATTTGAATTGTGTATTATGGCATCTTAAACAAAATCTATTTGGAGTTTACTTGCATACAAATATAATTAATGTTTTCGTGTATAGTTTGATAAGGTTTATTCTGAGAATGCGATAAAAGTAATAAAGAAGCTTCAATTTACTCTGAAAATTAATTTTTAGATTAGCATAAAGTTAATTATATATTTATAGTACTTAAAAAATGTTTAGGGTAGGGATGTGATACAAAGGATACCATAGACTTGTAAGGGCTGCTTTTCATTGGCATGTGATGCCAGTCATGATTATGCAGCATGCTGGAGAAATTTCCTGTGCAGATAAAAAGACATAGGATGCTTTTTTTTTTTTTCGCGGGGGGGGGGGGGGGGGATATTTTACTTCGTTGCATTTTTTAGAAGTTTTTGTGCGTTTCATTTTTTCATTCAAAATGAAAATCACTAATTGGTGAACTTGTACACTTATGAATTTATTGTACATAACATTGGTCTAACCTCACTTGTAATTTTGAAAATTTTGGCATACCAATTAAAACTGTTTTCTATCCCTGATTTGGATTTAATCAATGATTATTATTAAAAAATAATCTTTTTTAATTTCAGGTATTTTAGAGAGAGAACAAGAGCATTCAGTTGTGTATGGTTCAGTTGACTTCGGTAAAACAGTGGTAACACATTCAAAATATCTTGAACTGGTATGTTGCTTCATTCTTGTTAATATATATGTGCTAAAAATTCTGAAAAAGAAGTGGGCAAATTTTTTTCTCATGAGTTAACACAAATGATAATAAATCTCATAAAATTACCGTATTTATAAGAGTAATGTGAATAACCATTTCAAATTCTGTACTGGCAGAATAATAAGTGCTTTTCATTTCTTGTTCAGTCATAACATTTGTTAAAGAATACCTCTGAAAGTGGATATGATAATCTTGTTTCATGATGTTATAAAATTTATAGAATACATTGCTTCTTGAACATATGTATCGATGGCAAAAGCTGATTACAACTTCTTAATATACTTCCACAAGGTACTTTTCAAAGGACATTACAATTTTTCCTGATGTTTTTGTGTTTATCTTTAACATATCATTAATATATGAACAATCAAAACTTCTGTGGTAACATCAGAGGAAAAAAGTGTGCATTTTTGTATTATACTTTTGATATTGGACATTGAGTACAATATTCAGGAATTTAATGTTAACAAAACTGTTATAGTTCTTCGTTTAAAACAAGCACAGGGGTAATCACTGTTAATTTACTGTTTATTCAACTGTTTACAACTCAGTTTTAGAAATGTGAGTTGTTTAAAATTTTACTTTTTAACAAATTTCTGTTTCTAGTCAAATATCGAAAACATTTAAATCTATAATATATATTCTTTTACCTGTTGATTCCACATGAAACAAGTGATAAAGTTTAAAAATATATCGTATTAATGTAAAGATAATTTTATTACTACCGGGAATTATGCACATTGACTTTTGGTTAATATTTTAGCAACCTTTCAGTTTTAAAGATTTTTTTTACTCTAATGATTCTACAATTAATTTTATTGCTTCTCAAATGTATACTGCAATTAAGATTAATTTTAAATGATCAGAAACATAAATGCTAGTGATCAATCCCTAATGGCAGATGTCAGGAGACAATAGGATTACACAATTAACCTCAAAGCATGTTATTTCAAAGGTAGGACTTTATTTAGAAATACTTCTAATTACATTTCAATCAAATAAACTAAGGTCAAGAAATTGTTTTTTAACCAAAATTTCTGCTGGAATTTTAGAATTAAACTTTTCCATAGCTGTTATGCAGCATCATAATAAAGTGACTCATTCTCAAATTCAGTGCTTCAGTTAAACTTTAAATGCTTTGAAACATTTTATCGAATTACTGGCACTAGCCATAAGTTTTGCAGCAGCTATCAGTGCTCTATTTCATATAAAAGTAAGTTTTATTCTTATGTCAACATAAAAAGGTAGCTAATATTTTATTAACCCTCTGACTGCTCATCCCGCGATTTCCACGGGCAACTCAAATGTAGCAAAATTTGCTCATCCCGCGATTTTCGCAGGCAGGTGTTTTTCTTCTTTTATTGAGGAGCGCATCCCGCCTTTTCACCGTTTAACCAGTGAAATAAATTACATATAGTGTTAGACGTTTAATTTAGGTTTTGACCAACAGATGTCGTTAGTCATCCACTAAATTGCGGCATTTGAAGGTACTTGGTATTTACCGCTCTAACTTCACTATGTTTGCCGCCTTTTTCTAATCAGAAATGGCTGCTAGAAAACGTTCAGCGATTGACAGAGTATATATTCCTGATGATTTATCAGATTCTGAAAGTAATTTTAGTTTTGATAGTGATAGTGATATAGATTTTTCGGACTGCTCCTCAGATGGCGATGAATCTGATCATGATTCAATAAACTTGCAAAGCGTTAGGCAGTGGTGCAAAATTGATATGAAGAATATTCCTCCTCCTCCTCCTCCATTTTCTTTTCGTGGAAATCCGGGAATTACTGTGAATATAGCTAACAATGCAAGTATATTGAATTATTTTGAACTTTTTTTTGATGATCAAATATTACGAATGATAGTCCAAGAAACAAATAGATACGCTGAACAATATATCCATAAAGCAGTTTGTAAAGAGAGATCACGCTGGAAAAAATGGACAGAAACGAATGTTGAAGAACTAAGACTATTTTTTGCAGTTTTTTTACTCCAAGGAGTCATAAAGAAGCCAGAACAAGAGCATTATTGGTCTAAGCGTCAAATATTATACACACCAATTTTTGAAAAAGTAATTGGAAAAAATAGGTTTTTATTGCTTATGAAGTTTCTTCATTTTACCAATAATGAGGAATTTGATAAAGACCGACACCCATGGCCGAAACTGAATAAAATTTATGAACTAATGGAACATCTTCAATGCAAATTTCGAGAAGTCTATATACCAGGGAAAAATCTTAGTTTAGATGAAAGTTTGATGCGGTTCAAAGGCAGGCTGAACTGGAAAATGTTTATTGCCAAAAAAAGAGCAAGATTTGGCTTGAAGTTTTTCGTTCTTTGTGAAGCAGAAAGTGGATACATTTCAGATTTCCTCATATACACAGGTGATGGAACAGTGTATAATCCGAAATACAGCCACTATCCAGTTTCCACCAAAATTGTTTTACACTTGATGGATCGATTCCTGGGAAAAGGTTATTGTGTCACTATTGATAATTTTTATATGTCTCCACAGCTTGCAGACATCTTAGTTACAGAAAAGACTGACACTTATGGGACAGTGAATAAAACCAGAAAAGACCTTCCTGTCAATTTTTCAAAAGAGAAAGTCCCCAAGGGTGAAATTGTTGCTTATCAAAGAGGTAAAGTTATGGCCCTGAAGTGGCAGGACAAGAAGAGTGTCTGCCTTATGAGTACTATTCATGATGCAAGCTCTTATTTGGTTACATGCAAATCTAAAAAGACTGTTATGAAACCAGTTGTCGTTTGTGACTATAATAATACAATGGGTGGCGTCGATTTATGCGACCAAGAAATGTCCTACTACCCAACGCTCCGAAAACAACAGGGGAAGTATTATATCAAAATTTTCAGGCAGTTTTTAGATCAATCGTTGTGGAATGCCTATGTACTTTACAAAAAGCAAAACCCAACACAAAATATAAAGCTTTTGGAATTTCGTTTGCAAATGATTGAAGAAAGTATCCAAAAGTATTCTGATGGAGATAAAAGCAGTTGTCCTGGAAGACCGAGTTCTACTCCGAACCCTTTGAGATTGACAGCTCGTCATTTTGCAAGGCACATACCGCCTAACCCCATAAAAAGAGAGCCTCGAAGACAGTGTGCTGTTTGCTGTTCAAGAAAAGATGCAAATGGAAAAAAAATTCGCAAAGAAACACGAATCTGGTGCAAAGACTGTGAAGTTGGACTTTGCCTTGAACCCTGTTTCGAACTCTATCATACTAAACTACATTTCTAAGGTATTTTTTCTCAGTGCATTATGTTTTCTTAAGTTTTATACATTTTACTTTTTTATATTATGTAATAAATAGAAATTAACTGCAATTCAATTGAAATTTATTAAAAAAAATTTTTTTGTGTGATAACATCTGAAATTGTTTTTTCTGACAGCTTAGTTTCTCATGATAAAAATCTATATAAAAAATCTTTTCTAGAAAGAAAAAAAATGCATATTTCAATTCTCCAATATATATAGATTTTAAATATGCACAAAAAAAAATACACAATTTTTGAAGCGATTTCGGTCCTCAAATTGAGCAGTCAGAGGGTTAATGAATGGTGAAAGTGAGGAAAAACAAGTTTAGGAAGAATAACCAGAGCTTTTATGTACAAGATAGTGGAACGTATTTGTATTCATAGTTGATGAGCAAGCACAGCTAATGAGCAACTACAGACTTTGATTCCAAAACAGCCTGGTTCTTTTGATACTATCTGTTAACTGATAAAGTGAATTATTCATAGAAATATGTCATTTGTTTTATAATCAAATAATGCAGAAACTGCATTATAAGGTCATGGACCTGTAGGTTACTATTGTTGAATTTCTCACTAATTCTGTTTCTGCAATTTATCCACAGAAATAGCTGTGGACAGCTGCTCAGCCACATTCTTGGTCAACAATTGGATCATAATGAGCTGTTGATCTTGAAAGCAAAAGCTTATAGTTTGTTAGCTGGAGTTGAATAGGCTAGGTATAGCTTGGTAATAAGAGCAACTCATGTTTTCAGGAAATCTTGGTTCCTATTCCCACTCCTGCTGAAATTTAATATTTTCAGCAAACACAATTTTTATTTGGCTGTAGACATTACCTTTGAGCTACTTTTGTTGTATATCATTATATTTAGCTCAGAATGTGTGAAAAAAAGATTTTATTTTTAAAACTGGTGTAGAAATTAAGGTAGTTTGGAGAGTTTAAAAATAAAAAGCAAATGATTTAAAAGAGGATTCAATACTATAGTCTTTATTTTAATTAGATGGCTACATAAAATTATTTTGAAGTCCTCAAATACTTTGTACAATTGCATTAGTTTTTAAAATCTGGAACAGCTTTCAAATATTATGCACAATATTTTTATATAATAAAATATTGTGTTAAATTTTATTAATGGTAAATATTTTTTGCTAAGAATGTGGAATACACACCTAGTATTTTCCTTTATAGCTAAATAAAGCTGGACAACCTCTGAAGATTCTTCCACATAAGTAAGTAAACATTTATTGTGGCTGTCTAACAAATTATTAAATGATCAATGATATGTTTAAGTCTTCCTCCTTTAGTAGTTCTAAGCTTTGAGTGCACATTATGATAGATTTATTGAATTTTTTTATAGCATATGATATTCTCACATGATTCTTCACTTATTTTTATTACACTATTCTTCATTTGTATAGCGTATTGCACTGCTTTGACATCTGTTTCAAAATTATTCAATGTTGAAAACTGGAAAGCAACTAGAGAAAAAAATTCTAAGAATTTTCACTACATTTTACTCCAACTAAGTATACTAAGTATATTTGCAGCTCATTTAGCAACTTCAACAAAAATTATATACACCTACATTTAAATCAATAATGCTCATCAGAAATATTGGAAATATATCACATCTAAGAATTTTTTTCTGTAGCCATTGCCTTGAATTCTAAGAAGAATTACAATTGCTTAAAATAAATTATATCAGAAGTCTTTTGGATATCAATAGGTTCACCCCTTTCTGAACTTTTTGCTGATCTTATGAGAGAGATTTGAAAAAAAAAAAATCTAGAAAAAAGATGGTAAAACTCTTAATATGATCATGACCTGTCTGTTTTGTAGTGCAGAATAAAATTCTAAAGTTCAGTTTTTTTTTTTGCTACAAAAAAAAATCGAAAGAATAACATCCCTCAAATGCATTCATTTTTAGAAATTTGCAAAAAGTGGGTAAAATGGGAAAACATTTGTGGCATTGAATCTGGAAACTAGAGTTGTGTAGGCTGGTAGTATACCTGTATCATAACCTTGGGTTCAAACTTTGGTGCTTCAAAAGGAATGATGTTATTTAACTTCTTAAATTTATTGCTTGTGTGTATATATGAAATTTAATGTTTTTAAAAGTTAAATTCAAAAATTTTCAAGAAGGATTTAACAAATTTTACTTTTCAGAGTTATTAATGATAAGAATGAAGAAGTGGAGCTCTGTTCATCTGTGGAATGTAAGGTGAGTAATTCAGATCTTGACTTTTTTAATATATTGTTCATACTAAGGTTCGTGTTATAAAACCAACACATATACTTTTGATTTGAGTTGGAACTAGTAGAGCATTATGAGTACAGAAAGAGTTTAGAAAGCACCTAAAAATGTTATGCAATAAATGGTAAAATTAAATAGGTAATATTTGTGCAAATTTTATATCATTTTATAGTATAATTGTAAAGGATTCCACTTTTATTAAATAAACTTTAAAATCAGAAGAAAGTATTGTCTGTAGTAACTGAGAAAATACCTTAATTTTAAGGAGTTATAATGAAAATATTCTTCTCTTGCTATTGCAAGTCATTAAAAAGTTACTGCATATGAAGAATGGATTTAAAGTAGTTAAAATAACAAGGGTAATTTAAAAAAAATTGGGCAAATTTAATTTTATTAAAATTATTTGGTAGCCAAAATCAGTTTAAATAATAGAAATAAAGTAAGGTTCAAATTAAGTGAGAAGAATATTACAAATTCTATATTTGTGATTTTTGTTGTAAGAAAGTTTTGCATTTTAGTAAGGTCAATCTGTCATAGTGTTCAATATGAAAACCTTCTGTGACAGAATTGAAGGGTATAAAGACTGATGTGATATGGATATGATTGCATTTAAAACTTATGGTTTCAACTGTTACATAAGATATTAAGATGATGGAGCTAATATTAAAATAAGGGGAGATATTATCAAATTTTTATGGAAGAGATATTTAGGAACACAATGAAATATCTAGTACATCTACACAAACTATGATATAAAGACCATCAAAATATTATTAAGAAAAAGTGGGAAACTTTGAAAAGTTCAATGCACAGCTTTGAACCATTATTTGTCTTTTTTGAAACATGCTAATGAACCTAATTGTCTTATCACAAAAATTGCTGAAAGGTAAACCATTGCAGTGTGATGGGAAATCCTGTTTTTGGATGTTTATATAAATGTATTCCTAATTTTAAATATTTCACTTGTGTGCATATGAATGCACATGCATGATTTAAACATTCAAGAAAATTTGCTTTATTAAAATAATTTTTATTTTAAGGGCATAATTGGAAATGATGGAAGACATTATATACTTGATTTGTTAAGAACATTTCCTCCTGATGCAAACTTTTTGATTCGTAAGTATATTAAATATTTTATGTAATAATATATATTATATAAAATTAAATATTCTTGATATTCCCGACTGCAGTCTGCGCCAACATTTGGCAAATATTTATCAAACTATAAAAAATATAATTTTAAAATTAAAATTCATAAATTTTTTTTAATTTTAACTATTTAATTTAGATTAGAAATATAATATCTATTGTCCATACAATCAAGCATGACATAATGTATTTATTTTTATGTCCCACTAAAACCAGCAGTTAATACAGTTTTATGGTTACATATGCATGTAATTTGCTGTGTTCATTAAATCTTGCTTGTCAGTCTTTTTTAGTATGGCGAAAGATACAAAATAATAATTGCTCTCTTTTTTATAGTATCTTTGCAATATCTTTGCTGCCTGCACTATTTCAGGTACAAACTTAAGTGGCCCGTGTTCCTATTTGAGTTTGCTGTAGACATTATATGCATTTTGGGTAAATGAGACCTGAGATAAAATAATAAATGACCACAAACAAATTTTTATTAGTGTGCTCTTGTTGTAAGGCTAACATTGAAATTTTATAATCATTGGAAAGCACTGGACTATGAATAGTCATAAAATATGTGAGAAGTAAAAGATACATTTTTTGTGTGTTCAATTTTAAACTCTAGAGTGTGACGACAACTATAACTTGTACTTAAAAGGATGAAACATTTTAGGTTTACTGCTTATTAAATGTCAAACTGGGTGTTGAAAAAATACTTCCACGCTTTTCTGCTTCTCATCTCTTACACTTGATTCTTTATCTTTAGAATTTGCAGGTGAGAAAACATTCTGATCACGATGTGTATTTTGGTGTTGTACACATGTTAAATTTTTCATTGTAAAAGTGCAATAATCCAACATCTGAGGATCTGAAAATTCAGCGGTCAGCCTGCTGCAAATTGGGCATTTCATTCCCCATTCAGAGGGGTAGAGGTGGCTCTGTCGGTAGCACGCCAGGCTCGTAATCTGTAGTTCCCAGGTTCGAGTCCCAGCTGGGTCAGCATTGAGATTTATCTCTGCAAAATTCCCTGCCCTGCCTATGGTCAGTAGGGGACACCGATGGGCTTGGAAAGGCTGCAGTCCATCAGATGGGATGTTAAAACATGGCCCCGTGTGCCGGAGAGCCATACCCTGTGTACGTTAAAGAACACACTGGATGACCTTGATGGGAGCTGTTCCAACAGCTGTTCCAGTGGGTCCCCTCCCCCAACCTTCTCTGAGCCTTAGGGGTCCTTGTGACCTGGCCATTTAGCCCATGGTGTGAAAAAAAGTGCCGTTCAGAGGTAAAACAACCCAACCCCATTCAGAAGCTCCCAATATTGTATCAATATACTAATGTTTAATATTTTTGTTTTTAAGCCATCCTACAATTATAAAAGCTTCTAAAGTTTTTCCAGTTTAACCTTTCATTTATAAGCCGATTGGTGTCCTGATTATTTTTCTTCTAGTTGAGGGAGAAGAATTGTCAAAAGAAGCCAAAGCTCTTGGATTTCCAAAAGAGCATAAACATAAGCTTTGCTGCCTGCGACAAGAACTGGTAGATGCTTTTGTTGAGTAAGTATTTTTATAATTTTTTCAGTAGCGTGTTGAAGAGAAAGACAATCAGAAATATTTGAATGCATACATTTTCGTACTTAGGAGCATTTCTTTAGTTCAAATAATACAGATTTATCCCATGTTTACTATAATGTAAATTTCATGTAATAATTTACCTTTGATTAATTTTGTGATATATTAATTCGCAGTTTAGTAAATTTTTTTTTTTTAAATAGGGCACGATATATGATGTTCATCAAGTTGGCTGCGTATCATCTGCAACAGATTGGCATGAAAACTTATATGAAAGACAAGGTTAGAAATAAGATATTGAAATAATGAAATAAGCATGGTGGTTTCTTTTTCTTTAAATACAGTAGGGTCTCACAGTACATCAACTGAGAATACATGACTATACTCATATACAACTGACTTTTGTTAATGTTGCTTGTCAAGTACCTGGCAAAGGATTCAATATGGTGGCAAGAATTCACATGGAGGATATAGAAAAGTTGATTGATCATCGGGACAAGCTAACCAATAAGACCTACAAGACCTTTGTGCAGAGGACAATTTGAAGAGGAAAAAGAGATTGAGCAGGCATCGTAAGATCTCCATAAGTTCAGCAAAGTCTTTCAACGCCTTAAAAAGCTAACTGATAAGGCACAAGAGTATTGTCCTTTGATGGGAAGAAGTTTAAGGATCACTTACAATATTCAGAGATGTTAACTGTAAAGAGCATACTTGTTCACTCCTTTTTTTTGTGATTTGCATGAAAAAGATCACATAATCACTGACCAAAACACATGTCAAAGCCAAAGTCAATCTTGATTACCCTCAGGGTCAGAGGTTGAAGGTTTTTTCACGATAGGGAAGTAGTAATTCTAAGTTTTTTTTGCTAAAAAGTTTATAAAATTTTTTACAACTAACATAAAAATAAATCATACATAAACAACATTAAATCAAACTCATCTTCACTGCTACTAATTTCATCATTTGGCTCCATTTTTATAACCACTAAAAGCAGACTAAGTTTAAAATAATTTTAATTAACACAATTCTGTACTATGACATGCACATAGATAATAGATTTAAACATCTAAAATGTAAAGATGAAAGATGTGTTTATAAAAGTTATTGTTGTCTCAGTCACCATTCAAGTTGCTTCATCAAACCAAGTGGCAACTGAAGGTCACCTCTTGAGTGCAAAGGGTTAATTTACACACACATAGCATATATACCCATGTACAAGGCTTATAGAAGCTTGCATAGTTTTTCTTTGTATATATACAATAGTTTTTCTATAGGGGAACATCAACTTTTTCAATTCAAACTTAAGCAGAGGTGCCAGGAACCTAACCTTCTTGTATTTTGAGACCTTACTGTACCTCCTTACTAACATTTACATTGTATATAGAATACCACCATCATGCTGTTAATTGATATAGTTAACATGTAAAAGGCTGAGAAAAGGTGCCAACATTATATTGAAAAGTTGATATAAAGTTCTCATTTTCGATTTTGCAGCAATAAAGCAGCAAAAGCATAGACTAAAGTGTGCGTAGTAGATAAATCTTCGTTTTAGTAGTTGCAAAGTTGAAATGATAACTATAGTTTTCTACTTTTTTATCATGGAAATCTAAACATGTACAGCTAAGAATACTAAAATTTTTATTAGTGGCTGTTTAAAAAAAAATGAAAAAACAAAGTTAATGACATATTATTTGGAGATTTTAAAAACATTGGTTTAATATTTTTTGTTATAGTTTCTTGGAAGCAGAAAAGAGCTTCAAAAGGAAAAGCTTAAAAATGCTTCAAAAGGATACAAATGTTTTTAAAAGCTAATTGTTCTCAGTTATTTAATTTGTGTGTCATTCATATAAAACACTTCTATGAACTTGCTGAAGACTATCTGTGTATCATTTCGTCAAATTTATATTACTCTTAATTTTTAAAGTTCAAGAAAAGTTTTATCTTCTTAATTTTAGTTCCATTGTCTTTGAGATACTATTGTTGAATGTTAAGTTATGCATGTATAGTCTCCCCAGAGTATATTTGGTGAAAACTAAATCTTGTTTTTATTAATATGCAATGCTATATTTTTATGATATTATGTTAATCAATGTCAACATTCATAGAGTTCTTAGTCTGAAAAATTTTACAAGCTTCATTGTAAATGACTGAAATTTGCTTCTCATATTTTGAATCTAGTAAATGGTATTATAATGCATTATGGTCAGATTTACAATTTATGTATTTTATATTAGCAATTAAATATAGATTAAAATTAAATTTATGTATCGTAATACATTAACATGTAAGTGGACCTTTTCTTAATACAGGCCACATCTATAAATTCCCTCATTTGCAGGCCATAATTCATTAGGGATGTTACATAAAAAAACCTGAAAGATACGAAACTAAAACTCTGGCATTTCAACAAAATAACAATAAATTTAATACTAGCATCATTATAAAAATGTTGCATTAGTAATTACAGGAATAAGCATTAACATTAAAAACAATATTCTGCAAGCCATTGTGGTTTGTACCAAGTGTCAAAAATCTGTATTAGTTTTTTTTCTGTGATATGCATATTTTATGTGAAAACAGTTAATCTGAATATTTTCAAAATCAATAATCCAACTGTAATATATATCTATTAGAATTCGGATTTTGCTGATATTTTGTATTGTTGTAAGTGAATTGTATACATGATGCATTAGACTTCACGAGTTGTTTTTTGGTACTCTAAGTACTTCCAGTAGAAATTTATTTTCATCTTATCTGAGAAAGCTGCTTATGCAGAGTACAATTCCTGCACAATGAGTTCTAGAAAAATATAAAGTAGGAAGCTAGTTAGTAATTATTGCATTTTTTTCGTGTTTAGCTGGATGCAGGTTTTTATATGGTATACTGTCACTCCTGTCAGACTTTCATAGGAAGTGGGATGCCTAATAAGTAATTACTGTTTTAAATAAATTGAGTTGGCACAAATTATTTTGTGATGCAGCATTTCTATATGAAAGTATTAGCAGTAATTCAACTTATGCATAGCAATGAAAGAAAACCAAGGATTTAAATTATTTCATCAATAGGTGTGAGATGCAAATCTTAGTAAATAATTCTTAAGTGTACTTTTTTTATTGATTTTTATGTAGTTTTTTAGCCAGTATTATTAAGTAAAGTGAATTAGAATACATATAATTGTTATGAGTTCCCAGTTGCATTTATGTGTCCGAAATGATAGGTAGAACAAGACGAAAAGGATAAATCTAAACCATGTTTTAAGTTGGAAGACAATTCTGATAAGGAAACAGGAGAAAAAGATCCAATACCTGAGGGATCATCCACGAAGCTAGCTTTACTTGATGAAAGCAAAGATGTTAATATGGAAACTGATGAATACAAGAAAATAGTGGAATCGATTACCAATAAGGATAGAGCAGATAGTAAGTTTTTCTCAAATATTAATATAGTCTGAAATTAGGATTTTGCTGGATAATAAAATCCTGGTAACTGTAGTTTTATGCCATTAATTTTTAGTTTCAATGATGCATATATTAGGGGAAGTGATATAGATATAATGGTATATATATATATGGCTATCATGAGATAAAAACTTCAAGCCATCAGATGTTCTTGCTTAGTACATGTCTTCTGACTGTGCCATAGCAGCTTGTAAGTGTTGGAAAGCTTCACTTTTGTTATCTACATTTTGTGATAGAAGTCACTTTAACATGTTGGACATTTTTATCTTTAGCTTTCTGTTGTTCCATGTTGTCTTCATTGGTAAGTTCTGAATGAAAGACCTGCTTCCACCTCCAAGTTGGAATCCTTGCTCATCGCAATTGCCATAGTTCAGTGATATCGTCAGCTGTCTCTGAATCTTTGGAAAGAGACACTTGACACAAAATTTATTTAAATATGATTTATAATCCTTGTTCTCATCTTCATTGTTTTGTACTAATGTGAGGTCCCAGAATTCTTCTGAAGTTGTGCTTGCTCAGTTTCTATTATAGTCTGGAGCAAAAAAACTTCAAGCCATCAGATGTTCTTGTTTACTGCATGTTCCTCTGACTGACTATTACAAACAAAAAAATACTTTTAATTTATTTTTCCCTTTTCCTTTTTTTTTTTATATAAAAGTATAAACAAATGCCCCCTTCAAGCAGCTGCTTGGCATGGATATCTGACAGGAGCCTGTCAGTTTATACACTATAGAAAGTCTGAGGACAGCAAGACCTCAGCAGAAAAAGACACAAACATCCATGGTTCAATAAAAACTGCAAAACAAAGTATCAACTGAATTTATCAATTCTAGTGCAATAAGGAGGCTATTTAAATTTGGAGTATTTAGGATGATTTAACTTGAAAATGAAATGTTAGTGTTATATAAAATTACGCTGAAACCCATAATATTTTGCAGAAAAATATAACATATACTGACCTGCAATCAGAAAAAGTTGCCATTAACTGGTTGCTTAATAGTGGCATTAGTATACTAAAGTTAACCTGTCATTAACTGCTTTGAGGGGGGAGGGGCTAAGGGACCATGCCCACTCTTCCCCTTCAATTTTTTTAGATCCAGGCCTGCATCCATATATTTAAATTGATGAAACATTTATGAATTTATTCTGCTGCATATTTATTAACATTAAAATTTTATTACTTGTCAAATATGGTTTTCAGTATGTACTATATAATGTAACAATTCATATTTTTGTTTTCCTAAATCAAATTGTAATTTTATTTTTAGTTGATAACACTAAAGAAGTGATCAGAAAAGCTGCCCAGGCTGTGGGTTCCCTTAAGGAAACAGGTAAAACCTTTTGTACAATATTTTGTAGTCTGTGATATAAATTATTGTTCTTTAATTTATTCAAATATTTTTGTTAGTAAATCTAGAAGCTTATAAATAAATTTACAGTGAGATTAATATTGTGCAAAATATTTTAGTAAACATGGAATTTAATTATGTTCACGTAATTCAGGGAAAATTTTTATTTTTGATTGTTTTAGCTAGTTTATATAATATTGGCCATTTAAGACATTAAGAATAATGTCAGTTTAATTTTAAGCACTTAGTATAGAAACTAGTGGTATATTAATGGTGTGTGCTATACTGGATTTTATATACTTCAGTAAGCATTCTTATTCTTTTGATATTTTTATTAACAAAATTTTTCTTTTACCATTTCAGAATTTGATATTCGCTTTAATCCTGATGTATTTTCACCTGGTGTAAATCATCCAGATTCTGAGGTATTTTTCATTCTATATCACTGAATATTATAAGAACCTTTCACCTTATGTTCATTAATGCTGTCTTTTAATAGTAGTCTTTCAAAAAAAAAAGGTTAAATAATTTTTATAAGATTTAGTAAAGAATAAAAATTTATAAAAGGAATAAAAATATCATGTTTAAAATAACATTTAAATGGCAAAGTGCAACAATTTTTTAAAATGGGGGAAGGTTTATTAAGTAAATAACTAGTTATTGATTCTTTCTCTGTAAAACTAAAAAGAATTCAAAAGTTAGCTTAAACTATTTTTATATATTTCCTTATTGCAAAATGTAGCTCTAACAAAATGCACAATGACTAAAATGCAGCTATTATTTTCTACCCAATAAAATGCACTTTTTCTTGAAAAATGTCTCTAGAAATAATCCTTTACCTTATATACTGGAGGTTAAGGGTTTTTTTGTGTTCCCCAGTACTGAAATTCTACTGATCCCAAGATGACCACAGAATGTAATGTTCCTGCAAACATGAAATTGATGAAAGTTTCGCTGAAAAACATTTTGCCTTGAGTGGTTCATATCCCACTCAAGGTGAAACTGAAATTTATTAGTTATATTTTATTAAAACATTTGAGTTAGAATGCTAATTTATTTAAAAAAAATTCTACTTTGAATTAATCCTTTGCACTTTAAGTTTTTTTTTTTGCTGTAGGGAAGTAGCAACTCGAAACTTTTTTGCTAAAAAGTAGATGAATTTTTTACAACTAACATAAAAATAAATCAAGCAAATTAATGGATAGAACTATTTCATTTTTACGTTTCATATATTTTTACATTGTACAAGACCTAATATTGAATATCAAGCTTCGTAATTTTGCCTCGTGTGATATTTTAGGAAGCATTTGCCAAGATGCATTCTTGGTTTGTCAGGACAAGTTTATATAAGATGTAGGAATTAAACATCTAAAATGTAAAGAGGAAAGATATCTGTTAACGAAACTATTTTTTTGTTGAGTTGTTGCCTCTGTTGCCATTTGAGTTGCTGCATCAAACGAAGTGGTGACTGAGGGTCGCCTCTCGAGTGCAAAGGGTTAATTGTTTATTAACTTCTAAGAAAAGTAAACCTGCTGCAAGCAGTTAAAAACAAACCTAAAGACAATAATATAGGCAGATACAATTGAATAAAGCCAAGCAAGCCTTCAGAAAATTTTAACATGGAATTTGAAGTTATACAGGGTGAATCTGAAAAAGTGGGCAAAACTTTACGGGGTGGTAGAATGCAGCTATACGAGCAATATTCGTCATAGAATGTATGGTCGGAATGCAAGCGGTGAGAAGTTAAAAGGTAGTTTTCCACTGTCACATTTAAAGAATGAACACAAGAAGGAGAGGAGATACTCTGTGCCTCACTTGCATTCCCATCCGCCGCACCGTACACAAAGTGCATATCCGCCATTTTGTGGTTAGTATAACCAGCATCCTCTCTGCAATCCATGGTAGAAATGCCGTTGGGTGCGAGGACCGACCCTTTTGTACCATTTCCAATGCCACCTAGGGTAGGCTTGCCGTTTGCGTTCCGCCCATACTTTCTATGACGAATTGCTCGTATAGCTGCGTTCTACCACCCCGTAAAGTTTTGCCCACTTTTTCAGATTCACCCTGTATGTACAATATGATTCAAGTGTGGACAAATTTACTAAAATGCATGAAAATTGAATTTCCACATTGATAGAGTAAAAATGTGTTTATGAACTGAAAGCATATAAAAAATGAAAATATGATTGCTTTTATTTTCTCTGATTATCCAGATATTCTGAATTATAATGTATTCGATAACAAAAATAAGAGTCTGAAACAAGAAGTCGTCACAAAGCTCACATTTTGTTGGCCCATATATAAGCATGAGTAGTCTACATCCTATTATGTCTGATTATGCAGAATTAATGTTTTTTCTTCATATTTGTTAAAGTTTTCACTTAAAATTGGTACTATATGGCAGGGATTTTTTTTCTGAGATTATACTAATTGTGCAGTTAGTAAAATAACCAATTCCATTAGTTACTTTTATTGGTGCCTTTTGTGTAGCATGCAAAAATACTGTTTATGTATTTAGCAGTAATATTATATGTGGATATTACATCCAAAGAGGAGTAAAAAAAAAAGTTTAGTATAATCTATTTGCCATTAAAAAAATGAGAGAAATGCAAGGATATGTAATAATGCACAAGAATGTAAAAAAAATATAAACTTGGAATTGCAACTACCTTTTTTATTCTAAACAATTAGAGAAATGCTGGATATGGGACTCATGGATATCTAGCTTCAGTGTGATTCATCCACAAGTCATGTGCAATATCTTGACTCCATATGGAAAGCATTACAAATACATTAACATAGTTTTGATGTTAGGAATCAGGGTGTCAACAACCAGTGATTTAATGATATCTCTAGAGATTAAAATCAAGAGGACTCAGATCTAGTGAATATGGTGCCCATTCCACTGAGCAACCTTGCCAATCCAGCTCTGTTATAAGCCACTTGTAGATATTTGTGTACAATATTGTCTTAATGGATGGGAGCTCTTTTATGCTGAAACTGCATGTCTGCCAATGTTCAAAATAATATTCTTGAGCAGTGATGACAGATTTGCAAAAGTTTTAGTTCAACATACCATTCAGTTGGAAGGGTAGGAAACTGGAACCAATAGTGCTATTCCCAATGACACTAGCTCAGATATTTGGCCTAACTTTCTTCTGGTAATGTGCAGTCTATGTCCTTTCAAAGCTTCGTTGACATGACACGTTCCCTTGGGAAGACAGCCTCACCATCCATAAGGTACAATGAAATATGGGGTTATGTCTATTCTGTTGCAGTAGCCATTTGCAGAATGTGTGGTTTGTAATTGCCAGGATTTATTCAGTGTACTGTTACCCCACAACATAGATGAAAGTTCTTTGCATATACACTACTTGGCACTGAAATTACTCCACCCAGAAGGAATAGACAGAATATTGCAAAACTAAGATGATCAGATAGGTGTAACATTTCATTTTCAACTCAATGCAATGGATTAAATGATAATTCACCATAAAACGACATACAGTGAAATGTATGTCGTTTTAGTGCATAGGAAAACCACCATGGTTTGCAATACATTCAGGAACATGTCATGGCAGAGATTTCTGATGGTGTCATAGAGATTCCCTGCCATGTGGTTCTATATAGTGTGACTACATTTTGGGTCTGTTGAGATGGGCTTGTGAGCAACATCTGGTCACATCCCAAAAACCTCAATGGGGAGATATGACTGGTTATGTAATAGTATGTGTGCTTTTTATGCATAACCTACAGATGACAGCAGTGAGTAAGTGTTGCTGAAAGATGTCATTAGGAATCCCCACCAGAAATGATAGTGTGACAGATCATAGGATGTCACCAATGTATCACTGAGTGTTCACATTACCAATCATCGTGCCAGAGGTGACTTGCTATCATAACTGATGGTTCCCCAAGCAATGGCATTTGTGAAAGATAGCTGGATCTGCCTTTTACCTGCATTGTCTCCAGACATGGATGTGATCATCAGCACATGGGACAGAATCAGGACTCATTTCTGAAGATGTGTTGTCATTCTTCATCTAGATAATTCTATCGATTACTAACTAGTTCAGTAAAACTCAACAAGGGTGAACATTGAAAAGCAGTATATACAATGGGTGCCAGTCCTGCATCTGGCAGTCTTCTGGTAATGGCTGTGGTAAGAATTTCCATAGCAACACTTACAGTTAATTGAATGGCAGCTGTGGTTGCTGCTAGGTCTCTGTTTGCTGATGAGTCCGGTGCTCTACCAATGCTGTTGTGCATCTGACTGTGACAATTCAGAATACTTTCCTGAGACCAGTGGTGCCAACATCCAACTCTCATTTATCATGGCCTAGATGTGTGGTGACATGGTAAGTAGACCTTCCAGCATCACACAGCCCTATGATCTGACGGTGCTGAAACATGTCCAGCTGCTGGTAGGGTTGGCAAAAGGTCATTGTAGCATTTTTCTGCTCGTTGTCCTCAAATATCTGCCTTTCAACACTTTTTCATAGCTTGTTGCAAACTCAGTGCTCATCCTACGATCTCCCATTGATACCACATGTTTGTCATGTCGGACAATCATTTGCATATATCACTGGCTTCACATGCATTCAGATTTGCATGCAAATCAGCTTCTGCTGGGTGGGACAATTTCGAGAGCAGTATAATATTTCGTTGGCCAACCACTTGAGGGCAATGTCAACTTGTGATTTTTTTTTTGTTCATGGAGGCAGAAACCAGACCAATGATGATAGAAGCAATGATATATTGCCCCCAATGTAAAATAGTTATGATTTGTAAAGATGCAATTGCTAATTTGTTACCATTAATTGAAAAGATGCAGATCATTTACTGAGCAAATAAGTGTAATGAAACTTAATAAAAGATTAATTCAAGAATTTCATAGTCAAATTAAGTATACAGTCATAAAAAGCAATAACACATTTTATAACTAAGTGTAATAAGTGCAACATGTCTAGTTTAGAATGGAACATTAGCGTGCAACTTTATCACTATTTTATGAATTATTAAAAAGACTTTTGCATCAAACATTTAAGTATTGCAGTTAAAAAGAAGCAGAAAAAGCAAAGTTTATGAGAAAAAGCACACCAGTCACAGTTGGAATCAAAATCAATTGCTGGAGTGGTCCCACTGGTAAATCATTCCCAACACCATCCTTCCTCAGTTTGGGCTGTGCTATAACATTAATCAAGGATAATTATGTATTAGCAAACTGCATTACTAAGTCTTGACCTAATTGACACCTGCTTGATTAACTATATCATATCTACCACCATCTGCCCTAGATATGAGCCTAGATATATATATATATGAGCCTGCCCTAGATATGGTAGATATGAGCCCTCATTCTCATATCTACCACCATCTGCTTTGCATAGGCATTTTATCTCATCAACAACAGTAGAAAAGTCTATACCGTTGCTGTTTTTCATATCTGAAGGCCTATCGTATGTGGACTACTGAATTCATTTTTGAACACAAGAGATTCATTCTGTACATTAAGTCATGCTACTATGACAGATAGTTTAACTATCTGTAAAATATTTTAAAGTAGTTTATAATTTTAATTTTAAGCTAATATGTAAAAGCCTTTGAAAATTTTTTTTATATCCAGGAAGAAAAATTCCTGAAAGAGAAACAACTTGTTAAAGATGGATCAGACTTCCTATTAACAGTTCAAATACCGGGCTTTGTAAGTATTTTAGTGCTCAACGATCAATTATTTGGGTAAATTACACCTAGATTATTGGTTGCATGGCATTATATCTAAGGATTGAAATTAAGAGTGTTTCTTGCAAGTTATTTGTCCATACATTCACAGGTATACAATTTAAAATTGAGTATTTCAATAGTTCATTAAATAGTATAAACACAGTACTTACAGTAAAATAATGGTGGTTAAACACCATTATCAATAAAAAATCAATAAAATTGATCAATAAAAAATTTTTTTAAAAATAAATAAATACCCCCTCAAGCAGCTGCTTGCCACAGAGGTCTGACAGGAGCCTGTCAGTTTATATGCCACAGTAGAAGGTCTGAGAGGATGGCAGGACCTCAGCAGAAAAACGATACAAACAGCCATGCCTTACCCGGGGCTCGAACCCAGGTCCCGTAGATCAGTAGCCAAGCATGCTAACCACTCGGCCACGGGACAGCTAAAAAAAAAACCTCCTAATTTTGACTTGTCAATGTATGATGAATATCAATATGAATAACATCATGATTATGTACACAGTGAAAATTTGAAAGCATGAGATTATTTAAAAACTTCAGTTTTCACATAAGTGAGTAAAATACTCAACCAACTAAGTATTTTATCACGAGGCTCATGTTTTTATTGTATTCTATAAATTTCTTTGTTTTTCCCTTTTAGCTTGAACCTGTAAAATTTCAGTCAGCTAATATTATTACGAGGTTATTTTATTTGGTAATAGTGAATCCTTTCTGTAAAGCATCAAAGTTATGAAGAAAGTAACAAATCCATTGCAAGATTTATTAATTTTATTGACTAGTTGGCTGAAGAGAGTAGAAACTTTCTTTTTACACATATATACACTCTATTATATAATTAATTAATCTTACTTGAATATTGGATTTCAACCAACATTACACTTGCTAGTATTCTACAATTTTTATCATGAAATTTAAAATATAAAATGTTTTTGTTCATGTTGATAAATTTCATAATTTTCATTTCTCTTTGCGTGTTTTTCGGGCATACAATAGGTTCGTGACTGCCTAGATCATTCAGCATCACCCATTGATGGAATTACCTTAACAGAAGCTCTCCATGGAAGGTATGAGGAAATAAGTGTTGTACTAATGTTAAATTTTACTTTTAAGTTTGGAGGCATGGACAAAAAGTCAGTCTCCTTTTTACTTTATCACAGTTTATATAAAAACAGCAAAATAAATTTGAATATTAAATCACTTTTCAAATGTACTTCAGGAGATTAATTATAAGTGATATGAATAAATTTTGCGCTATCTTAGAAATAAAGGATTTGTAAACAAGAATTTTTGAAATAAGCCTCATTGAAATTCAACAGGCCTAGCACTGATGACTCCCCCTTCAATGAAATTGAAAAAAAATAAAATTTTAAACTCAAAATTGGATTTTATGATGAGCAGAGACTTGGAATTTTTAATGGAATATATGGTAATATGAGGGAAACCAGTGCATGAAATTTTGGGTCTTGGTAAAATAGTTAAAAAAAAAACTTCAACAGTTACAAAAGCATGAATCTCTATTGGGCATCAACATGCACTATTTAAAAACCACTATCAATAAACCACCTGTTCTTAAGGAAATTATGGCTATATTTTATATTAAATGCTAGTATATTAAAGGTGTCATTTTTGTGAAAACCAAAGCATTTTTTCAAGTTTTTTGAGATTCTATGTCTTGCATAAATATTAATTACTAGTGATATTTCTTGATATTAACATTAACAAGATTAAGAATGAAAGTGAATTATTATGGATCAAATTATGCAATTTGTATTTAAATTAAACTACTGTTTTGCAAATGGTTAATAAATTTTATATAATTTCTGTTTTCAGAGGAATAAATATGCGTTACTTAGGAAAAATAGCAGATATGCTTTCTAAGGTTCCCCAATTAGAATATATATCTGTAAGTATTGAAGTAAATCCTTTTAGACAATTTTTGAGGTTTAAGGCATTGGGAGTATTAAAACTAGAATATATATATTGCCTCTGGCAACTATGAGAATCTTGCTGTCAGTGGAATAACTCTTGACACTCTATCACCAGATTTTTTTGTCAAAAAGATCACTTGCAATATTTGTGAAAAGATTTGCTTTTCCATATTTAGTGCCTCCAACATTGTAAAAGCTCAGGATTTGAGAAATGCTTATTGTTGTAGGGGCGGGGGTGGCTCAGTCGGTAGCGCGCCAGGCTCGTAATCTGTAGTTCCCAGGTTCGAGTCTCAGCTGGGTCAGCATTGAGATTTATCTCCACAAAATTTCCCCTCCCTGCCCACGGTCAGTAGGGGACACCAATGGGCTTGAAAAGGCCACCGTCCGTCAGATGGGACGTTAAGCCATGGCCCTGTGTGTGGGAGAGCCATACTCTGTGCATGTTAAAGAACACGCTGGATGGCCTTGACGGGAGGCTACCATCTGTCTCCCAACAGCTGTTCCAGTGGGTCCCCTCCCCCAACCTTCTCTGAGCCTTCGGGGTCCTTGTGGCCTGGCCATTTAGCCCATGGTGTGCGAAAAAGTGCCGCTCAGAGGTAAAACAACCCAACTCTTATTGTTGTAATTCATAATGAAAGCTCATTCTCATCACCTCATGGCCTGCACATTTCACCATCAAAATAGCTTGCAACATTCATTAAAAAGTGCAATTAAAATTTTTGGGAGATTGTAAATATATGAATCACATTGCATCAATACCTATCCAAGCTGGAAAAGAAATTTTAATTTTTCTCAAAGAAGAAAAAAACCCTTAAAACAAAGTTGCATTTTTCCACCCACCTGATGGTAAGAGGGGGCAACTAATTGTTTTGCCATTGTCAACTCTGACATTCACTGTCAACCACCAAAAATTAAAATTTGTAGCGTAAATACACAATTTGAAATAGTTGTTTAAAATCTAGTAATTTTCCACTGTTAAAGGGTGCAATTTAAACTTTTAGGAGATTAAAAAAGGCAAATCACATTTCATCAATGCCTATTCCAACCCCTTCCAAAAAAAAATTATCTCTAAAAACAAATAGTTGGATATCTATAGATGGAGAATGAAATAAAAACAGCTTTTTCCAAAAATGACATAGAAATTCAAAACTTTTTATTTCTCAGAATTAAGTGCTCTCTTTGCATATAGTTCTAAAGTTTCTTTTGTTTCTTAATGTGAAAAATTAAAAAAAAATACTGAAACTCTAGGTAGTTAAAATCTTTGAACCATAAGAGTTAATATAAAAGTAATTCTTTTCACTACATGCTTATATATATATTGCTGATATTTGTAATTTCTTTTCTTTTGTTTGTCAAGAGTATTACAATATCTGAATTGCTGACACGTGGAGCCAAACATCTCTTCATGTTGTATATTCAAGGAGTAGAAACAATGAGTCTTTCAAGTGCCATTAGTCATTTTCTTAACTGCTTTTTATCATCTTGTACTACATTACCAAGTCCAGTCACTACTGAAGAGGTATATATTAATTCCATAAATATACTTTAAAGTTGTTATTGGTTTTCTTCAAGCTTATTTTATGGAATATATAGAAATTTACTAAACAATATGTAAACATTGAATAAAACTTCTCACCTCTTGAAGTAAGTGACAGCAGTAATTTCTTTTTTATTACAAGAAAAACAAAAATAATTAACTGTTTTATTGTTGGAAACAGTACACTGGTATGCACATAGGCAACAATTAGTCACTAACTCAAATTCTAGCGTACTTCTGAAAACTGCAATGAAACGGAAGTCAATAAAAATTAAAATCTGTCTGTTTACCCATTAAAATTTAAATTTTCATTTCACACACACATATATTAAGGGTTGTTGAAATTAATAGTGGATAGGTCTGAAATGAAGCATAAACCATTTATTGGTCTGTTCAAATATGTCCCAGTCTGAAATTAGCAGCATGATCTTCTCTACCTTAGAGTGACTTTTGTTGCATGAGAAAGTGTGACAGGGTACTGCACCTTTATTCAACTTCCTTTTCATATTATGGGGCGGGGGTGGCTCAGTCGGTAGCGCGCCAGGCTCGTAATCTGTAGTTCCCAGGTTCGAGTCCCAGCTGGGTCAGCGTTGAGATTTATCTCCTCAAAATTCCCCGCCCTGCCCGCGGTCAGTAGGGGACACCTATGGGCTTGGAAAGGCCGCCGTCTGTCGGATGGGACGTTAAGTCGTGGCCCCGTGTACGGGAGAGCCATACCCCGTGCATGTTAAAGAACACGCTGGATGGCCTTGACGGGAGGCTACCATCTGTCTCCCAACAGCTGTTCCAGTGGGTCCCCTCTCCCAACCTTCTCAGAGCCTTCGGGGTCCATGTGACCTGGCCATTTAGCCCATGGTGTGCAAAAAAGTGCCGCTCAGAGGTAAAGCAACCCAACTCTTAAATGTTTATATGAAAATGATGTTCTTAACAACAACTGTGCTAATAGAGAAAAAAGTGTGTGTGTTTATTATCCATTATGTCTATGTTAAGTGGTGAGTTTAAGTTTAAGTGGTGAGCATTATAATATAATTAAAATAGTACTGTATCTTTGCAATCTTATTTTTGAATTATTAAAATATTTATAACATGAAACTAAACATAACTCTTACTATTCTTTAGCTTCAAGTACGTTCTTCTCGTAGGAAAGGAAAGAAAAAGGGGAAACAAAATCCTTTAAGTATCCAAGGTAGGACAATAATTATACAGTATGAAATGTTATGCTAATGTTGTTAAATGGTAACTAATAATATAATGTTTTGATCTATATTTAAGTTTAATATGAAATGGGGATTGACAGACAGGATGCCAAGCTTCTGATCTATTGTACCTTTATCAAGTTATACTCCAATAATCTTCTGTGCTTTAAGTGAGAAAGAGGACACTTGTGAGCTTGGAAAGGTAGCAGTTTGTCTCATGGGACAGCTTTGACCCCAAGTTCTGGAGAGTTGGTACCTTCTGTACATTAAAGGGCACACTAGGGAGCTTCCATTGGTCTTCTAACAGATTTTCTGTGCATCCTTTTCCCTACTTTGCTGAGCCCTTGAGGTGTTTGTAACATGGCCATTTAGCCCATTATATGCAAATAAAGGCAACTTGGATATAAAAGTTTTTTTTTTTTTGTAGTTATGGCTATGTCTTTGCCCAATATTTCTGGCAAGGAAATCTTGTTACTTTTTGCTCCTGAAAATTGAATTTCACTCATTTTAGATAAATGGACAATAGAAATTTCTTTTTCCTGATTAAGAAAAGTTTTATCTTTTGGGTGGAACCAAGTTTCAAAAACTTCCTTAGATAGAGAAAGGTTGAAGGGGGGGGGGGGCATGCTTTTACTATTTAAAGATATTAAAATATATATGGAATGGTTTTAACAAACTGTAGGAAAGACATTAAAACTAAAATTGAACCTTATATTTAACTTTTTATTCACAAATTAACACATAAGTATGCAAAGTTGGTGGAACTCGAAAAAAATTAGAGCACATTTCTGGTAATATTGGCACTCTTAAAAAAAAATTTATGGAAAATTCAAAAGGGTTTTGATGCCAAATTATTTATTTACAATGATATACAGTTTTAATATTTCTTTAGCTCCCAGGATTGTTGTACTGAATCAAAGAAAATGTTAAATACAAGAATTGTAAGCTCTTAACTAGACTGTATAAAACAAGAATTTCATGTGGCATTTTACTGTGTGTAATTTCAATTTATTTTTGCTTTGCATCTTTTAATAATGACTTTTTCCTCATTTTTTTTTAGACAATAATGAATGGGCAATATTAACTCCAAAAACCTTCTGGACCAATCTTAAAACTGAATTAAAGTCATATTATGACTGGGAACTGGAGCATGATTCAATTGATGCAGTTGTTGAGAACCTCTTTGTCCAAAAGATCTCCCTCTTGCGTTCTCTTTGTTTAAAAACTGGCATTCAGTGTTTTTTGAGGGAGTACAATTTTGACCACAAGTCGAGACCCACATTTACAGAGGATGATATATTGAATGTTTTTCCTGTTGTAAAACATATCAATCCAAGGGTAAGATTTTCATGTTTTTTAAATACCACTTTTTGTAATCTTTCTAAAGTCTTCAAAATTTAATTATTAGATGGTAGATGTGATTTTAACTTACAAATTGTGATTTTAATTTATTTTTCAAATGTTAGCTCAATTAAACTACATAATAGGTGATCATGGAAAGGTCAGTATACTGTTAATTTTGCATCTATTTGATTAATGTGTGTATCCCATTATAATTTTAAACTTAATTTTCACAATTTCGGTGTTCTCAGGTCTTAGGTACAAATCCTGATAATTGTCAAGTCTGAAACTGAGGTGTTTAACAAAATATAATATATCAAATTGCAATGAATTTCTATACAAATTCCATGACTAGCAGAAGCTAGGAAGACTAAATCTTTATGCAAAAAATAATGTGTAAAAATTTTCTAATCAGTTGCAGAATTTTCCCATCATATAGCATATTTAGCACTGTATTATAAATACTATCACCATTTAGTATTAGTATTTAAAATGAACTTTTAAATTTTCAAATGTTAAAATAATACAATTTAAGTTAAAGACATGCAGTTTAGCATGTACTTCACTTATTTTAGGTAAACATTATTTCATAATAGTGTTAAAATATATTCATTAGTAATAAATTTTCAGTTGTCTGGTCCCAGAGGAATTCTATTGTGTACTTAACGGCTAACTGCAAAGTTCAAGGGGTTGGAAGTTTTGGTGAAATTAGCCTCCAGTAAGGGGCTCCCTACACCAGAACCTAACAGCACAGTTTTATCTTCTTTCAAAGCAGACAGCATCAATGCATAAGGATTCAAATCCTCAAGGTGGACGAAATTCACCATTAGATTATATTAGGGGTTCTCAATGTGGGATATGCGATAAAAATTTTTTTGTGTACACCGTGAAAGCTCAAAAGTTGCTAGATCTAGTAACAAAGTAAAAATAACCATTGTTATACTATAACTATAGTTTTATCTATCTATACAAGGGGTACGCCAGTTACATACACATTTCCAGGGGGTACGTGAAGCATAAAAGGTTGAGAACCACTGATATATATGTTTTATTTTATTCCCATTGTTATACTATAACTATAGTTTTATCTATCTATACAAGGGGTACGCCAGTTGCATACACATTTCCAGGGGGTACGTGAAGCATAAAAGGTTGAGAACCACTGATATATATGTTTTATTTTATTCCCATTGTTATACTATAACTATAGTTTTGTCTATCTATACAAGGGGTAGGCCAGTTACATACACATTTCCAGGGGGTACGTGAAGCATAAAAGGTTGAGAACCACTGATATATATGTTTTATTTTATTCCCATTGTTATACTATAACTATAGTTTTGTCTATCTATACAAGGGGTACGCCAGTTACATACACATTTCCAGGGGGTACGTGAAGCATAAAAGGTTGAGAACCACTGATATATATGTTTTATTTTATTCCCATTGTTATACTATAACTATAGTTTTATCTATCTATACAAGGGGTAGGCCAGTTACATACACATTTCCAGGGGGTACGTGAAGCATAAAAGGTTGAGAACCACTGATATATATGTTTTATTTTATTCCCATTGTTATACTATAACTATAGTTTTATCTATCTATACAAGGGGTACGCCAGTTACATACACATTTCCAGGGGGTACGTGAAGCATAAAAGGTTGAGAACCACTGATATATATGTTTTATTTTATTCCCATTGTTATACTATAACTACAGTTTTATCTATCTATACAAGGGGTACGCCAGTTACATACACATTTCCAGGGGGTACGTGAAGCATAAAAGGTTGAGAACCACTGATATATATGTTTTATTTTATTCCCATTGTTATACTATAACTATAGTTTTATCTATCTATACAAGGGGTACGCCAGTTACATACACATTTCCAGGGGGTACGTGAAGCATAAAAGGTTGAGAACCACTGATATATATGTTTTATTTTATTCCCATTGTTATACTATAACTATAGTTTTATCTATCTATACAAGGGGTACGCCAGTTACATACACATTTCCAGGGGGTACGTGAAGCATAAAAGGTTGAGAACCACTGATATATATGTTTTATTTTATTCCCATTGTTATACTATAACTACAGTTTTATCTATCTATACAAGGGGTACGCCAGTTACATACACATTTCCAGGGGGTACGTGAAGCATAAAAGGTTGAGAACCACTGATATATATGTTTTATTTTATTCCCATTGTTATACTATAACTACAGTTTTATCTATCTATACAAGGGGTACGCCAGTTACATACACATTTCCAGGGGGTACGTGAAGCATAAAAGGTTGAGAACCACTGATATATATGTTTTATTTTATTCCCATTGTTATACTATAACTATAGTTTTATCTATCTATACAAGGGGTACGCCAGTTACATACACATTTCCAGGGGGTACGTGAAGCATAAAAGGTTGAGAACCACTGATATATATGTTTTATTTTATTCCCATTGTTATACTATAACTATAGTTTTATCTATCTATACAAGGGGTACGCCAGTTACATACACATTTCCAGGGAGTACATGAAGCATAAAAGGTTGAGAACCACTGGATTATATAGTAAAAATAAGCTTCAGTGATTAAATATTGTGTGTAATCAAACAAACCCATCCTTTAAAATATTTGGAGAATTGGATGGCTGACTCACACATTGCAAATAGTTTTTTCTAAAATGTGAAGGTTTAGTAGAATATTACACAGCAAATGTTTTACTGTTTGCTCCATCTAAATTGAAATATGACTAAATTCTGTTTAATTAGAAGCTAAATGTTCTTCCACTAGTTGCCATCAGTACAATAATAGATTTTGTTTGCTTGAAAAAGTAACATATGACTTATTATTTTTTGAGTAAGCCATTCAATTTTAGCATAAATAATATGTGTTAATCTTCTTTTTGACACCCATTTTCCTATGCTTCAGCTCTTTAGTGTAGGAGTATTAATTTTTTACATTCTTTTCGAAATTTTGTGAGAAAATTTTTATCCAGTTCTTTATCATTGTTTTAAAAAAAAATGCATTATCGAAACCTGTAAATTTATTTTCCCTGTAGATGAAAAAGAAATACTTGGAAGCTAAATAAAAATGTTAATGCATCAGCATTAAGATTCTTAAAAATGCCCAGCTTTGTTTATAAATTGTGATAAAATATTTCCCATACAAATTGCCTTTTATTTATTTGTTATGTTTTTATATATGCTAAGTGTTGTTTTAGATATTGTTTATTTGTTTCACTAATCTGTAATTGTCTGTTTTCCTTCACCTGCATAGGCAACAGATGCCTATAATTTCTATACAACAGGACAGACTAAAATACAGCAAGGATTTTTAAAGGAAGGCTATGAGCTTATTAGTGAAGCTTTGAACCTTCTAAATAATGTATATGGAGCTATGCATCCTGAAATTGCTCAGTGTCTAAGAATGTTAGCTCGATTAAACTACATAATGGGTGATCATGGAGAGGTCAGTATATTGTTAATTTTGCGTATATTTTTATTTTATTAATGTGTGTGTGTATCTCATTCAGTCTGACATGTACTTCCTAAGTGTATTGCTCATATCTATATAGCTGCAAAATTATTTTTAAAATTATTTTTTGCTGATCTGATTTCCTACTTTTGTTTTTCAGTTTGTAAGTTCTATTATCCAATTTAAACATAAATTTCATTTAGCATGATTATGTGTAATGTTCCTTTGATAAAAAAAAAAAGCAAAGAGAAAAAATGTTTTACAGTACTTATTTCATTAACATTGAAATGCTTGTTAAGTGTCAATTTTCACTTTTGAAAATGTTAAAATGTAATTGTAAATTACATCATAATTATTAATACATCACAATATATAAAAATGTATATTATCACATAGTTCAACTGTGTAATATACCAAATTATTAGTATATGTATTTTATTCTCATAGACATATGAGCAGCCTTTATTAATGTTCTTTTCAAATGTTCTGGACATTTTGTAGATAAAGTAGTAAGTTGAAATCTATGGAAAGAACTGAGGAAGTTACATTTGTGAACAAAGGAACTAAATGCAATAACTAATAAATGAATACAAGAAAAGCTATGAATTTATCTGTGGCAAAGTTTTGGAATATAATTGCACAAAACTCCTGAAGTTAAAAGCATGCTTGCTTAATTTAAAAATGAAGTGGGACAATTAAGAGCATGCAAAATCAAGTCATTTAATTCCATTTCCGTTTTAAGATAAAGAAACTTAGTAATCTGTTGATGTGGTAAAAGATAAACTCCGAAAACGAACTAAGGAAAGCAAACCTAAATAAAGGAACACTAATGAATTTATTAAGAGATCATGAAGCAGCTCTTTCATTTATTCCCTATAAACACATCATTGTGCTATGGATGCATGCTTTTTAGTCTGTGGCTCTTCCATAGCAATCTGCCTTTAATTTATGCTAAATAATGCACCAATGTCCATACAAATAGCAAATATGCCTTTAGTGCTGATATCTATTTTTTTCCACATCAGGTGTATCAGTTGATTGGGTGGGGGGATCTTGAAGAACTGATAATTAAAAATGGCAAAGCAGAAGCATAATAACCATTAAAAAAAAGCTGGTGATTTGGTTAGGATAATAATGGTTCCCTTGATTAATTTGGATATGAAAAATCCCTGATAGTGTTTCACATTTTAGTTAATGCCAACAGATAGTGCCATTAGCTCTAAATATTATAATTTAGGAGACAGTATTTAAGTCAATGTCCACAATAGTGCAAATAATCCATGTTATTGTCATGCAGCCAGTGGTTCTACAGTTCATTGCTTAACACCATTTTGGCTATTTCTCACAGGAATGTATTTTTTTTTTGGTGAACATATATTTTAGTTGTCATCTGACCCTTTTATATCAATAATTTTTATTTGTTATCATTGTTAATTACAATTTCTACATTTTTATGATGCAAGAAATTTGAGACATCTTCACACATATTAGACCTTTATAGATACCAGAGTCTTTTACTCTTAGATAATTTTATCTGTTGTGTTAACGGTTTCTTATGCATATCACTTGTCATGGAGTTCTGATGGGAGCTTGTCAACATTATGTGCCATCAAAAAGACTTATAAAAGAAGAGAAACCTTTGTTACATGGTTAAGCATGGAAACTAATTCCTACTAGGATGGTTCATTATTTTTTGTATGTATCATGTTAAATTTGTGCTTCTGTTTTGTGATCTATTTGGCCCCTCTATCCTTAGTTACTAGAGCACTACCGTATTTCCCCGAAAATAAGACCTAACCGGAAAATAAGCCCTAGCATGATTTTTCAGGATGCTCGTAATAAAACCCTGCCCCAGTTAAGATCTTCAGCCAGATGGACACATTTAATACGTCCATTGCAACACACGACGGACGTATTGAATTATAAAATAATATATAATTAAATATAAATAAATAATATTATTGACATTAATGCTTAATTATAATTTATATCATTTATTTTAAGTATTTGTAAGTACTTAATTGTAATCTATTGCTGGACATGAGAGATTGGGGCCAATGGTTCTACAGGACATGGAGCGCAAGAAATTCAGGCCAGAATTCGAGGTTTGGAGAGTTGTGATGTTGTTCCAGAAGAAATGATTGTATTTGAATAAATGTAGATTGTTGTACATGAAAAAATAAGACATCCTCTGAAAATAAGCCCTAATGTGTCTTTTGGAGCAAAAATTAATTTAAGACCCGTCTTATTTTTGGGGAAAGAAGGTATTTACTCCAAACAAATAACTAAATTTGTAATTTTTTAATTGATTTTTAAAAGACTTCTTTCAGGGAAAACATACTTTGTTATTCAAGTTTCAGCCTTTTTGCTAAATTTTTTCCCTTTTATTGTTTTAATAAAATCAAAGCACACAAAAAAAAATGATTTATTTTTAATTTCAGGCAATGGCTTTTCAGCAGAAAGCAGTGTTAATGAGTGAAAGAGTTAATGGCATTGACCATCCTTATACAATCACAGAATATGTAAGTATTTAAATGCATTTTTCATAAATTGATAAAATAATTTGAAATTGTAGTTTAACTTAGCCCAAAATGGCAAAACACATATAAATTAGAATAAAGATGCATAAATCTTAAAATATATTTTGCTCTTCATCTTCCTGTATTCTGAATTTTAAGTTATATGGAAACTTTCTGCACACCAATTTCCTAGATGTGATTCATAATTCTTCACAACAAATCACTTTTTTTTTGCATTATTTCATGTTAGTGTATATAAATTGATTGGTATAATAAGTAACTTTTATTTCTTTAGACACATCTAGCCCTTTATTGTTTTGCAAACTCCCAAGTGTCTACAGCTCTCAAGCTACTCTATAGGGCAAGGTATCTTGCTCTTTTGGTATGTGGAGAAAACCACCCAGAAATGGCAATACTAGATGTAAGTACAGTGTGTTGTATTTTTATTTTAGTTTTTATTGTACCTAAGTGGTAGAATGAAAACTAAAATACATATATATATATCTACAATTAGTTTGTACACTATAAATAATATATTGATAAGTATATAAAATTGTATTTATCGTTTACAGGCATAAAAATATGAGCCACTAGCACCTCTCTTTAAATTTTCATTATCACCTTTATTCTCTCATCTCTTCCCAATCTCTAATTGTTTTTTCTATACTACTTACGAACTGCTAACATTCCCACCATTGGTCGATTTTTCTTTTTCCCACTACATAAATGGATGTAATATCTCCTTTCCTTTCAGTTTTTGTTAGTGCTACTATACTGCGCCAGGCTCGTAATCTGTAGTTCCCAGGTTCGAGTCCCAGCTGGGTCAGCGTTGAGATTTATCTCCGCAAAATTCCCCGCCCTGCCCACGGTCAGTAGGGGACACCGATGGGCTTGGAAAGGCCACCGTCCGTCGGATGGGATGTTAAGTCACGGCCCGTGTGCGGGAGAGACATATCCTGTGCACGCTAAAGAACATGTGGATGGCCTTGACGGGAGGCTACCATCTGTCTCCCAACAGCTGTTCCAGTGGGTCCCCTCCCCCAACCTTCGGGGTCCATGTTACCTGGCCATTTAGCCCATGGTGTGCAAAAAAGTGCCGCTCAGAGGTAAAACAACCCAACCCAACCCTACTATACTGATACACTACTGTATATGGAATAATAGCTTGTGGTTTAAATATGTTACCACACTGCTTTTATAAGTGTCAGTATGTTATTTTATGCACAATGGAATGCATGAACTAATACATATTTAATATTTTGTGAAATTTGAATTACTTTTCTATTCAATTTCTTTTAGCTGTATTTCGAGTTCATAGTAATTTAATAAGGTTTTTTTTTTTTTCATAATGGTAGTGTAACTGAAAGAAATTTGGGTCTTACCTTTGTAAACAAGTCTACATGCTTTAAGTTTCATATATAAGTTATTTAAAAATAAACCTGCAAATAGTCACTTGCCATAGAGGTCTGACAGGAGCATCTCAGTATAATATGCCACAGGGTAAATCTGTAAGGAAGGTGAAACCTCAGAGTAAGCAGGAAGACAACAGAAGAGAAACATATCCAGGGCTTGAACCCAGATTTCTTTTAACAGTAGCCAATCAACATAACCTCCCTGCTACCAAATGGTCAGAAAAATTGATTGGACATGCTTAGTTGTCTCCAGTTCTTAACTCAAGAGACATCACTACAGAGTAGTTATTCAATTCTTTTTAAATTCAGATTTTTATATTTTGTAATTTGGAAGTAATATATTTTTTTTTCTAGTCTTGTGCATGTGATCCTAATTTTCTGATATGGCAAGCCCATTGCATATTGTATAATATCATGAGGATAAATTAAAGTGAATCGATAATTTGAAATAATTATTAGATATATGAAGCATAAAAAAATGCAGTACTACCGATAGATCGACAATACTCTTACTATACAAAAAATAATAGTACTTTTGTCATTAATGTTCAGAATTGCTTTCTTTTGATGTATGTTACTCATTTTTATGAATTAATTACAAGGAACTAGCATATTTTTAAGTTATGAAATAAATTAGCCAGTTTAACTATATTAGTATACCAAATTTTAAAATATACAGGAGTACAAAATGCTTTCATTTTCAGAGTAATGTTGGCCTGATTCTTCATGCTGTTGGAGAATATGATTTGTCACTCAGGTTTTTAGAGAATGCTCTAAAACTTAACATCAAGTACGTAAATATGGGACTATTGATTTACTTGATAAGTTTAATCAGATTTATTTTCTGAAAGAGGTTATTTTTAAAATATTGTTTTTAGTATATGTATGTAATTTTAGTCTCGCATATAACTATATTGCACATCATTGTAATGAGGGTAAGAGGGGTATTTTATATTTGAGCATTAGTATCAACTGTTGAGGATGCACTGTGATAGGTTTTATGAGTAACCTATTATGCACTTTAGCTTTGTCTCTAAAATATAATGTTTATCTTTAATGAAAGAAGTACAGAGCTCATTGAAATGCTGTGCAAGCAAAAGAAAACAAATAATTAAAAAAAAAACATTCAAAATTACAGTGGACCCCCGATATAACGTGCATGTCGGGCAGGAAACAACACCCGCGTTATAAGGTGAACCGCGTTATACCAAGCGGCGCGATGGCGACACAATAAATTTCACACTGTAAGCTTTTCTTTTACTCATCATGCATACAATAATTAAACACTATTCAAAATACATTCAGGAACTCAATACATACACAATTACTCAATACGCAGTAACAATAAAATTCGATACTCACTAACGCCGCACGGACTTGTATAAACATGTTTGAACTTATCGCGAACATCGCCCGCGCTATAACCGAGTGCGCGGTATAGCGAGCAGCGCTATAATGAAGGTCCACTGTATTTAACTTTTTCATGTGTATAAAACAAATTCAGATAGAAAGGATCTGGGTGAATGGAATTCTATACACTGGAAATCCTTTCACCTTCTTATAAGTACTCATCTATATATTGCTATGTGCCTTGCAGTATGCTAAAATTAGCTACATTTTAATTCTGAATATGAGTACTTGAGTCTGGATACTACAGTTAATGAAACAGTGTAGTAACCATGGTTAATAAAACTGCAGCTGGCAATTGTGTGTTGAGAAAGTGTATTACTAGTTTGAGCCTTATAAAATAGCATTAAGATAGTTTATTTGCCATTTAATGGGTGATCTCTAATTTTAGAGTTGCATAATTTTTATTTTTCATGCTACATACAATTATAGTGTGCACAAAGATTATTGTAATGTAACAGATGAGTTTTTTAATCTTATAATTGGACTAATATAACTTTTGTTTTAAAGTTGCAAAATTTTAGACACATTCTCAAAAAAAAAAAATTGGCTCAATAATCAGATTTCTAATAAAATAAAAACTCCATGAAGCAGCTGCTTGCCACAGAGATCTGATAGCAGCCTATAAGTTTATATGCCATAGTAGAAGGTCTGTGAGGATTACGGGACCTTAGCAGAAAAACACCAACAGCCTTATCCAGGGCTTAAACCCAGGTCCCTTAGATCAATAGACAACCAAGCATGCTAACCACTCGGCCATGGGTAATGAAAAATATTTGAGGAAATGGATAAAAATAATGAATATTATTTTGTTTTCTAATTCAGCTGTGGCTTACTATGTTCACATTTCAAACAATAACTCATTTTCTTGTGTGTAATCAATTAATGTTTGCTACTGAAATATTGTGAACCGCATGAAGCAAAAAAATTATTCTATTAATAAGGCCATTAATATGACAATTACATACCTATATTTGTAAGCATGCCTAAAGCTGGGACATTAAAGCTGCAACCAACTAAGCACTATTCTTTGGCCCACTGAGCGAATCCAGTTTAACATTAATATTTTTCTGTGGTTAAGAGCTGAGATTTAGTTTAAAGTGGTTTTTAAAGAAAAATTGCATGAAACTAGTGAATTCAATCAGCAGATTTGATCATGATAGTTCTTTTGAAAAAAAAAAAGTTGAGCTGTTATTACAAAATTTTCATACCATTTAACCAGTAAAATGCATTAATATTCTAGCCTGCCTATTACTTCCACTGTCTAGAGCTATAATTAAAATTTATAACTTCAGTTTGAAAAAGAATTATTTCTTGATTCATTTAACAATTTGGTATAAGCAGTATATATTTTGTTTTAAATGCAATATATGAATTGCTTGAAAATAATTAATATACTTTCAGATACTATGGCAGCAAGAGCCTTAAAGTTGCTGTAAGTTATCATCTTGTTGCAAGAACACAGTCGTGCATGGGAGAGTTTCGTGGAGCTCTTCAGAATGAAAAGGAAACTTACGGCATATACAAGCAACAGGTTGGTATAGATGAAACTGTCATTTCTTGATTGCATCAAATTTAATACGATTGTTAAATATATTAATTGCTCCTTTTTATTTTATAACTTTAAACATTTTCATTTATGTTTGCTATTTATTCTGGTTGAAAATCAGTTTTAAGTATTTAGAATCCCGTTTGCATTAAAATTTAAATTGAGACTGATGTGTACCTTCTGAATGATTCCCCGCCCTGCCCACGGTCAGTAGGGGACACTGATGGGCTTCGAAAGGCCGCCGTCCGTCGGATGTGACGTTAAGCCGTGGCCCCATGTGCGGGAGAGCCATACCCTGTGCACGTTAAAGAACACGCTGGATGGCCTTGACGGGAGGTTACCATCTGTCTCCCAAAAGCTGTTCCAGTGGGTCTCCTCCACCAACCTTCTCTGAGCCTGGGGGGTCCATGTGACCTGGCCATTTAACCCATGGTGTGCAAGAAAGTGCCGCTCAGAGGTAAAACAACCCAACCTTCTGAATAAAACCATGAATTAAATTTGGTCTTGCTTTTTATATATAAAATAAATCTAACTTGGCATTGTTACTTTTTCTCAGTGTCATTTTCAGAGCTAATGATTAAATGTAACACAATATCTCAAATTAGTTATTTTAATAAATGGAATTGGGGGTGTTATAATTAGAATTGTTGGAAACTCTGCAAAAATATGGGCAGGGGTAGCTCAGTCAGTAGCGCGCCAGGCTCTAATCTGTAGTTCCCAGGTTCGAGTCCCAGCTGAGTCAGCATTAAGATTTATCTCCGCAAAATTCCCTGCCCTGCCCACGGTCAGTAGGGGACACCGATGGGCTTGGAAAGGCCACCGTCCGTCGGATGGGACGTTAAGCCGTGGCCCCGTGTGCGGGTGAGCCATACCCTGTGCACGTTAAAGAACACACTGGATGGCCTTGACAGGAGGCTACCATCTGTCTCCTAACAGCTGTTCCAGTGGGTCCCCTCCCCCAACGTTCTCTGAGCCTTCGGGGTCCATGTGACCTGGCCATTTAGCCCATGGTGTGCAAAAAGTGCCGCTCAGAGGTAAAACAACCCAACCCTGCAAAAATATGTTAAAAATATTTAGTCATATGCAGCGTCCTCTAATAAATTGTTAACCACTTTTATGTAGTATCTGAAACTTCCCAGTCACTGGATGTGTGTTTGAAAAAAATTTTTTTTTCATTGTATAGTTTTTGAAGATGGGTGAAGCTAGATATAGCTTTACTCATCTTCATAAACAGGAAACCCTTGCTAATGACAGGTTTTATTATATGCACTTAATAAAGGTACTTATTTTCCTAATGTGGGAGAATTTTTATTTGTATCGCACCCCGGCAAGAAAAGTGACATAACTCAAAAATGCAGTATTTGAGAAATAACAAATTAAAGAAATCACGATGAATGTGAAGTAGCCTAAAAGTAAAACTGACACATCTGCTTCCTGCAGTTAATTTGCAAGTTAGAGATGTGACGTTTTTCGTTCACGTAGAGGAACACAATACCTATTTATCACTGACATAACCTCAAAATACGCATTTTTTGAGTTAGGTCACTTTTCTTGCCGGGGTGCGATATGTGGTCTTGAATTCAATATACAGTGCTATACTTTAGAGGTTGCTGAATGTGCATCTGGTGGTGGAAAACTAAAATCATGAGTTACTTTGACAGTCTTAAATGGTTGATGCATGCTGTTTTTTTATAACATCAAAATGAGCTATGAATTATCATGCACCTAATGTATTAAGAATGTAATGTTCTGAGTGAACATGAATTTCTTGCTTTAAGTGACTCTCATTTTTGTGAGCTCTCATTGTTAATGGGGAGGGTTGGTGCAGCACACTAGGCTCGTAATCAGTAATTCCCAAGTTTTGAGTCCCACGTGGGTCGGCATTGATATTTATCTCTCCTAAACCCTCTTCCTGCCAGCTATTCATCAGATCACACTGATGGACTTGGAAATGCTGCTTTCTGTTGGATGGGATTTAAAGAAAGGCCCTGTGTGCATGAAACATCATACTCTCTGCATGTTAAAGAACATGCTGGATGGCCTTGAAGAGAAGCTTGTCTCCCCAACAGTTGTTCATTGGATCCCCTTCCCCAAACTTCCTAGATATTGGTATCTTTGTAACCTGGCGGGGGCTAAATGGCCAGGCCACTAGGACCCTGAAGACTCAGAGAAAGTTGAGGGAGGGGACACATTGGAACAGCTGTTGGGAGACAGATGGTAGCCTCCCGTCAAGGCCATCCAGCGTGTTCTTTAACGTGCACAGGGTATGGCTCTCCCACACACGGTGCCACGGCTTAACGTCCCATCCGACGGACGGCAGTCTTTCCAAGCCCATCGGTGTCCCCTACTGACCATGGGCAGGGTGGGGAATTTTGTGGAGATAAATCTCAACACTGACCCAGCTGGGACTCGAACCTGGGAACTACAGATTACGAGCCTGGCACGCTACCGACTGAGCCACCCCCGCCCCGTCAAGTGAGTGACTATGCATAATATTTGTGTATGTGAAGACCAAATTCATGCTAACATACAGGCAGCTGTGCCTATTAGCACAAAAGGTATTAAGGTATCCAGTGGTGAGAAAAGTATATAATAAAAACAGGTATATTCTTATTTTTAATATTTTGCTACAAATTTTACAGTGCATGAATTTTATGTTCTTTTTTGTCTCCTGATGATATGGGGAGGGGGGGGGGACTCATAATCTACAGTTCTCAGGTTTGAGTCCCAGTTGGACCAGCATTCAGATTTATCTTTGCAATATTCCCCGACCTGCCTACAGTCAAGTAGGGGACACCACTGGGCTTGTAAAGGCTGCCCTCCATCTGATGGGACATTAAGCCATGGCCCTGTGTGGGATAGCCATACCCTGTCCACATTAAATAACACATGGATGGCCTTGCTTGATGGAAGGCTACCATCTATCTCCCAACAGCTGTCAAATGGATACCCTCCCCCAACCTTCTCTGAGCCCTTGGGGTCCTTATGAACTGGCTATTTAGCCCATTGTGTGCAAAAAAGTGCTGAGAGATAAAACAACCCAACCCATATTTATGTACAAGTTTGATGATTGATGAAAACTCTGCAATTTTCAGTTTTTTTACATTATTTGTAAAAAAAAAACCTTCCTAAAAATGTGATAAACTAGTACTCTTAATTTTTTTTTTTAGGAATACTAGTTTATCACATTAATTTGTTGTAAGAGGTAAAAATAAAATTTTTTGCATAATGTACATTTTTTTTCTCTCTTCAAAACCGTAACTTTTTTGTTACTTGTTTATTAAATTTTTAGCTTGGTGAAGATCATGAAAAAACAAAAGAAAGTTCAGAGTGTTTACGGCATCTTACTCAGCAGGCAGTAGTACTACAGAAAAAGATGAATGAAATATATAAAGGAAATCCCGGAGCTGTTCTTCCACCAATCCAGGTATGTAAAAGAAAATTCAATTAAATATAAAGCTTATTCAAATGAAATGTGGATGACCCCTATATTGGGGTACATAATAGCTGAGTAATCTTTGTGCCTCTGTATACAGGGAAACTGTTATACATAGGAGCTCAACTCTAGAATCAATGTCAAGTATTGGTCTGAATGTCCATACACTGGGTTCCAGACAAAATCCAGATGAAAGTAGTCAAAGTTGTTTAAGTATCTGAACTGTGGTGACATCATAAGCTCTCAACTTATGAGCATCCTCCTTATAGTCGTGGCATCTCTATTAGATTTTCACATTTCAGGACCTCTAACGAAAAGTAGGAAGTTTAATTTGATGTACAGTACTGTGCAAATTAGTTGGGACAATAGGAAAATGCAGTAACAAAGACACAGCTAAAATATTTATTTGTTTAATAGTGTAGTTAATAGTGAATGTGACCCCCCCCCCCCTTAGCTTTAATTACTTCCTTCACCCTCTCAACCATTGATGCCACTAGCTTTCCATACGTCTCCTTCACTTCAGGGTCGTGGTACCACACTTTCATGACACTTTCTATCATTTTGGTTTTCGTCGTGCAATCCATCTTAGATATGCGCGTTTTAATAATGGCCCACAAATTTTCAATGGGGTTTAGATCGGGTGAATTTCCTGGCCACTCCAATACCTTCAAATGTTGCTGGGTAAAGAAGCTCTTAGCAAGCTTAGAATTGTGGCATGGAGCCATATCCTGTTGAAATACCCCATCGCCGTTAGGAAACAGCTTCTGCAGTGTTGGGACCATTTTCGCCTCCAGAACGCCTATGTACTTTTTGCTGTCCATCATTACTTCAACGGGGTGAAGCGTCTGTTACCCGGAAGCTGTGAAACATCCCCAAAACATGACCTTGGGTGGGTGTTTGGGTGATTGCTGGATGTGGCCGGACTGAAGAGGTTCTCCAGGCTTCGCTTGTCCCAACTAATTCGCACAGTACTGTAGGGGTGCAGCGCATTGTGACTTCCTTTTGGCTGTTGCACAAATTCCTTGTGCAACAGCCAAAGTCACTCTAGGAACAAGGTTGCTAATATCATGATAGGACAATAGGTATAATAAATTTGAACAGATTAGTGATTTACACTTCCTTTCCATTCTATTTGTCATTTTAAATGACATTATAAATGCAATTAGAAAGAAATTACAAAAATGCTTGCAACTTCAAATATATAAAACTAGCTTATTTGTCACATCAAAGGAAAAACGCATGACATGACGATGAAGAGAATAAAGCATTTGTTTTCACTTTTGGCATAGTGTCCATATGAAGGACTGCTGTAGTAAAACCACAAATGGCAGATTACACAAGTGCAGAATAACAGTCCAAATACTTGTTGGAAGGTGAGTATATTGTAAGATTATAATTTAAAACAAGTAGGAAAAAATGCAATTTAGTGAGCATTTTCTAAATATTAGAATCATCATCATCTTCTTTCCCCCCCCCCCCCCCCCCCCCCCCCCCCGATGAACTTTTCTCCACATCTAACTTTAATACTACCTATGGTAACTAATAGTAATGTTCAAAGTACCTACGGAATATATTTTGTGTAGTACCTAAAAAATTACCTATTCCATAGGTATGATACATAAAATATATTTAAATATATTGTTGCGAATTACAAAATATGGATAGCACTGGGCGTGAGTTTTAATAACTATTTTAAAACCAATTATAATATAATGCAAATCGTTACAAAGAAAATATGGATGTAGTATCTCATAAACAAATTAACTACTAACATGCAAAAGTCATCAGCCTTCCTGCACAGAGTACACAACAACAGCTCTATTTATTCTACTAAATACTACCTTTTTAACCGTGTTTACCATATCACTTGAACATCTTGAGACGTAAACAAATTATCGTCCTCTGCTAGTTCAGTAAACTTCTCACACTAGCCAAAACAAGAGGACCGTCCGCGCGCACAACACATAAAAGATTCTTCTTGTCTTTTACTTATCGCGCACAGACTCAAACCATCTGAACAACCTTTCAGATCTCAGAACTTTAACACACTGCACTGCTATATTTTCTTTCTTCTTCTTCAGAACTGTTCTAAGTTCCAAATCGTTGGCTAATTGAATCTCACACAGAAGCACACACGAGGGCTTCAGTCACGTTAACTCGTGAAGTCACTGCAGCGCGTTCATCCGTCGCAACAATATATATATATATCTATTATAGACTCTAATCAATAGGGCTGAGATGGACCTTGAACTGAGCTTGCATAGCCCTCTCTCTCTCTAGGTTTGAGTCCAATAGGTCAATCATCACTGTTTGGTTAAGTAGTAATTGAACTAAATGTGCAAAGCTAGGACTTTATTATTGCCTTACTTTTATATGCTGTGGTTTTGTTAAATGTACATTTCAGTTTTAATGAGTTGGAAATCTGTAAATTATTTTAAAGTAGGTCTTATTGTAAAACACTGAATATAAAAACTATTTTATTTCTTTTCAGATCCAGCCACCTTCACTAAGCAGTGTGTTAGACATGCTAAATATCATTAATGGTATTTTGTTCGTACAAATTAGGTAAGCCACTTTTTATTACTATATTTTATGAATGAATGAATTTTTAGAAATCAGATATTGTGAAAAATTTATTTCTAATATAAGTGTCAGAGTTGTGATAGGAAACAACCCAAAGGTCATTTTAAAACTGAATTGCATTAGTTTTTAATTTCACATTGAATGAAAAATAAAATTCTTCATCCTCTATCATCTTATGTAGATTCCATTAAAGTTAAAAGCTCATCACAATTATGCAGTGAGCAGAATTTTCAATCAACATAGCAAGTTTAACCAATGAAAACTTTTTAGTATTCTTCAATAATGAGTAGTGTAACAAAAAAAAAATAGTATATCATTTAGTGCAGTGTAGTTCAATTCCTTTTTACCTCGTATGGGCTAAGAAGTTTTCAAGCTCAACATGAGGGCCAATAATCTCAGAACAATGCCTAACACTTTGTTAAGAAAAAATATCATGGAGACACGACCAAAAATAAGCAAATTTCTTAATTACATTGAAGGATATTTTTGCATTCTTTACAAATGAGAGGTGGCTCAGTCGGTAGCATGCCAAGCTCGTAATCTGTAGTTCCCAGGTTCGAGTCCCAGCTGGGTCAGCATTGAGATTTATCTCCGCAAAATTCCCCGCCCTGCCCACGGTCAATAGGGGACACCGATTGACTTGGAAAGGCTGCCGTCCATCGGATGGGACGTTAAGCTGTGGCCCCGTGTGTGGGAGAGCCATACCCTGTGCACATTAAAGAACACGCTGGATGGCCTTGACAGGAGACTACCATCTGTCTCCCAACAGCTGTTCCAGTGGGTCCCCTCCCCCAACCTTCTCTGAGCCTTCGGGGTCCATGTGACCTGGCCATTTAGCCCATGGTGTGCAAAAAAAGTGCTGCTCAGAGGTAAAATAACCCAACCCTTTACAAATGACTTCTCTTAGTATTTGCACAGCCATACCTCTATGTATGAGTAAAACAGCAAAGATTTTTGAAATGCTTTTATCTTTTATAATAGGATTTTAGATATTAAAGTTGTGCTTCTGTGGTACAATAATAAAATAAGTGCTGGATACAAGACACTAGTTGGACCACCACACCTGCCTTAGTTCAATAATTTCCGTGTTTAAGTACAAATTTTATGTGCCATTAGTAACTAAATGGTAGTCTTGCTGTTTTCATTAAGTTTTAAATTTTGTTCTTATAACTAAAAAGTATAACAGAGGATTAAAGTATTAAAATTTCACTTAGAATGCAGTGTACTTCTAATTATTAACTTGCTGGATGTGCTCCTTATTTTTGTATAGCCAACAAGACATCGAAAACTTTAAAGCTGAATTTGAACGTCGTCAACAGAAAGAATCCAGTGCTGCAGAAAAAAGTATCAAAGACAATGAAATTCCTTCCAGTGATGATAACACATCTTCAGAATCTAATGCCAAAGACGATACAAGCAGGTAACTGCTCTGAATCTTAGTTCACAGGAGCTTGCAAACTTGATGTATGTGTTCCTGTGGGATACCATCCCAGAACATTGCTGAACAAATTAGCTCTATTGTCATAAACACACGGAGAATGATCTGTAGTTAGAAGACGGATAAACAAGTTGAAGATAGAAAAAAAAATGCCTGCATTGCAACATGCAGTTGCTTTTTATATGCTCTTTTTGTGACATTTTAAGTGATAATGTGTTTCTAAAGTAATGAAATTAAGGATAAAAGTATGATACTTTCATAACATATGAAGTACTGTCATTTTCATGTATTGTGTAAAAATTATGGCTGTTCCAGGGAATATAGCACAAAACATAGTTTTCAGATCATTTATTTTTTTCTTCGATGTATTTCACTAATAAGTAAAAGGGGCTAGTCTAAAATGTTCAGTTGTTTTTAAGTATGTGCTAAAATTATGGCCACATTTTTATGCTGACTTTTGTACTGATGTAAATAAATGTTGTGGTAAAAAGTATCTAAAAACTATTAGTCTGCTACTGCAATATTATCATGTAGCACCAAATGTTGATTTTTTTAATTCAATGTGAGCTAACAAGTAAAAAACTACAGAGAACAGATGAAAGGAAAATTGAACAGAAGAATATTTTATTTGCCAGATATGCCTCAAGGAAAAGTTTCTTGAAATGTAAATATTTTGAAAATTTGAAAATAAAACCCAGTTAAAGGTTTTCAAATTTTAAATATGTTAAAATATATTTTACACTGTACAATTTAATACATAAGGAATAAAATTAATTTCCTTATTGAAAAGTTCAGGGAGTAAATAAAATACTTAAATACTATTAAATGTATGTTTATATTTCTTGCACTTAACATCCTGTATATTGCCTGGAATTAGCTGACATTACTTCAACTAAGCATAATGAAAATATAATTATATTTCGAATATAAACTATTTTTAAATTCTGACAAATTTGTGTAAAAGTGACAAAGCTGGCATATTTCTTTTAGATGAAATTTCATAAATTTTAATGTAACTGAAGTTTTAAGTATTCAATTTTGTGCACCAGTAATCTTAAAGCTTTCAATACATTAATTTTTAAAGTTTTTTTGTTGCATTAGTTTTATGCCCTTAGTAATAAATTAATTTAAGAAAAAGCAGCTTAAAAGCTTTGTGGAGAGAAGGGAGAATGACAATTTTGCTAAGTGCAAAGTCCCTTACATACGTAATTCACATTAAATGTTATAACCCACTGTTGACATGGAGATTATTTTTATTTCTGAAATGTGCATAAATTATCTAAATGTCAAGTGGATACCTATAGGAGGGACTAGGTGCTTGGTGAAGTTTTCACCTCCTCCCCATAAGTAGGAAAGATGCCAAGCCATTTTGGGAAAAGGACTAAAATTGCATATAAATTTAAGGTAGGCAAAGAGATACTGTAATTTCTGTTATAGGACTGGAGAAAAACACAAAGGGTAATACTCAAACTTTGCCTATGTCAAAGATAAAGGAGATATAGTATTTTTATATCTTTATTCAGTTGAGAAAATTGTAATGTTGAGTGTTATGTATTAAAGATACACAGTCTAATAGTGAATAATTTATTGTGTTTTAAAATGAAACTATAAAGATAACACTTTAAACTCTTGAAATTTAATAAGTAATAGTTAGAATAGCACCACATTATGACTCGTTTTAATTCAAGAGTAGGCACGCATGCTTACATTTTGCCAAGTTACTGGCTGCGACTGAAAACTTAATGTTTTACTCTAAAAAATCACTTTTGAACTTTTATTTTTAATTTTGGAAAGAATACATAAGTATAGTACATGCTTTATATTTCAACAAAAATGTGAAAAAAAAGCATTAAGAAATAAAGTATTTATTTCTATAATTTTATATATATAATTTAGAATACTTAAAATGACTTTCACACTCATATTTTACAAAAATGCACTTTGATGAATATTCATATCACAAAATATAAAGAAAATGGTGAAAAATGACTAACATCAGTAGGACAATGCTATAATTTAAAGGGAGCTGCCAATTTTTCCCACATCACAACAATGAATTATCCATAGGTTATTTATTTGTCTGTAATGAGAACATTGAAGATCAGAGATGTGCAGATATTATGAAGAATTAATTTTTAGTAATTGATATGAGCAGAAAAACCACTCCCAGGTTAAATTTTTCATCACAAATGAGATTATAGAACTGGAATTCAACTTATACCTTAGTCAGCAGTTATCAAATGCACTTCATGAATATTCTTTAATAAGCCAATGCCTTTAGAATTTGATGTGCAATATTTTTCTTCTGTTGATAAAGCTAGTTCTCAGAAACAATTTTTATGAATACTAGCAAATTCTAAATCTGCTAGCCTTTATTATTTGCATTTTATATATATATATTTTCATGAGTTTATAGTGTAAATTTCAGTTAATTTCATTCCAAACTACCATTACCTAATACCAAAGTGTTAAATGTTTTATTGTATCTGATAAATATTAGGCTTAAAAAAAAATAGTCATTATTTTCTAACATTTTAATAAACATTTAGCAAATGCAAAATTTAATTCTATCAGTGTAAAATGCAGTGATATATTAATATTTAATGTTAACATTACCCCCAGGTGCTGGAAAGTCTTGATTATAAGTAAAATTTATTAATAAAAACATGCATTTCTTTTAATAAAAGAAATAAGTTTACATTTTTAACACAATATGTTGTTGCACAAGTAGGATTTAGAAATTAATGTTTGTATTCTTCGACATAATGAATAAATTTAAAAAGAATGAGTCTGTAAAGTAAAATAATTTTAATAAGTCAACAATAAAGCAGCTATAACAAGCAATTTAGAAATAAATTGCTTTTAACAATAAATTTCTGCATACTTGTTTAACTGATCAAATACTGTTAGTGTATTTTTTATTCACAATTAAAAGGGCCTTCTTGCTCAGAAATTAATTAAAAATAACTTAAAATTCTGTCGTTGAGCAATAAAATTTTAAAGTTTATCCTATTTGCATGTTAAAAGTTTTTAGGAGAAAACTCTGAAGCTTTTCGGTGCAAGGACAGTGCTCTGTCTTCAGTGAAGTGTCACTATGTGGTGTCACTTCACTGTGCAGGTGGAGCGTTGTCCTTTCTCCTAAAAACTTTTTGGTCGGGGGGGGGCTCAGTCGGTAGCGCGCTAGGCTTGTAATCTGTATTCCCAGGTTCGAGTCCCAGCTGGGTTAGCGTTGAGATTTATCTCCGCAAAATTCCCTGCCCTGCCCACGGTCAGTACCGATGGACACTACATAGTGTGACACTATGTGGTCACACCGATGGGCTTGGAAAGGCCGCCGGCCGTCGGATGGGACGTTAAGCCGTGGCCCCGTGTGCGGGAGAGCCATACCCTGTGCACGTTAAAGAACACGCTGGATGGCCTTGACAGGAGGCTACCATCTGTCTCCCAACAGCTGTTTCAGTGGGTATCCTCCCCCAACCTTCTCTGATCCTTCGGGGTCCATGTGACCTGGCCATTTAGCCCATGGTGTGCAAAAAAGTGCCGCTCAGAGGTAAAACAACCCAACCCAACCCTAAAAACTTTTAACATGCAAATAGTCTGAACTTTAAAATTTTATTGCTCAATGACAGAAGATTTTAAGTTTTTTTTTTATTGTTAGGGTAAGTTGAGAACAATTTAACAGCTGCAGGAATGAGTTATGAATTTTCTATTTTGTGAATTATTTGGATGTTTCAGTTATGCATCGAAGTCCTGATGAATAAGTGTTGCTTGTGGGAAAACTTTTTTTTATTCTAAGAATAGATGAGTTGCAGCAAATGACGATAGACATAAAATATAATTGATTGTTTTTTTAGCTTGTTGCACGATCAGTGGAAAACAGATGAAATGATTAAGGCCATAGTTTGCTCATCTACGCATGAAGCAGCTAAAATTTGTGTAATCATATTTTGAATGATTTACGAAAAGAAATTCTGTAATAAAACCATGAATCATTATCTATCTGTATTAATTTGCATATGGAGAACTGGGTTTAAGAGTTTTCTTCATTATAGTTGTTAAATGTTTAACAAACAGAATGTAGTAATAGAATAAAAGATTAGTACATGTCTAGGCTTTTCAATTACATGCAGTGACACCAGTTGGTGTTACTGAAACCAAGATTAGTTAGTGCATGTTGCACAATATTTTAGAACTGTGTCTAATAGAGCACATTTTTATTAATCCTGAAGTCCCTTGTGGGAGATATTGTGTATTTTTAGCTTTCATAGTGGACCAAAATAGTTTGACTTAGTTGTTGTGGCGCAAGACTGCCTAGTTGTTGTTACTGTTCTAGTTTGAGAAAATATCTTTTAATTTTTTTTTTTCTTTTGGAGTGTGTAAGGATTTTTCTAGTATAAAATGCCATTAGAAATGTGTATTCTACTTGTCTTAAATTTCAAACTATGTAAATTGTAGTTATAGTGAACTTATGTAGCTCATCTGCACTTTAAAGATGGTATCAGATTAATTGTAGTAATAATTACTGTGGGAGTAGAGAGGCAAAGGATGCATTCACCAGCAACAACACAATCTAGTATACGATATGATACTGCCAAATATTAAAACTGTGTAGGGGTTGAGGTATGCTGGCTAACCACTGGCCAAAGAATTTGTATAAGAAATATGAGTCATCATAAATTTTTGTATTGGCATCCCTATTAATCCTTTTAAGATTTCAAAAATTGAATCGGACTAAAGTAACTTACTAGAGGACTCGTGGATGTACCAGGAAGGGCTGAGACCTTCATCTTCCCTCTGGGGGGAGGGGGGGGCCTCAGTCGGTAGCGCGCCAGGCTCGTAGTCTGTAGTTCCCAGGTTCGAGTCCCAGCTGGGTCAGCGTTGAGATTTATCTCCGCATTGGCAACCCTATTAATCCTTTTAAGATTTCAAAAATTGAATCAGACTAAAGTAACTTACTAGAGGACTCGTGGATGTACCAGGAAGGGCTGAGACCTTCATCCTCCCTGTGGGGGGGGGGGGGGGGGGGCTGGGCTCAGTCGGTAGCGCGCCAGGCTCATAGTCTGTAGTTCCCAGGTTCGAGTCCCAGCTGGGTCAGCGTTGAGATTTATCTCCGCAAAATTCCCCGCCCTGCCCACGGTCAGTAGGGGACATCGATGGGCTTGGAAAGGCCGCTGTCCGTCGGATCGGGCGTTAAGCCGTGGCCCCGTGTGCGGGAGAGCCATACCCTGTGCATGTTAAAGAAAAGGCTGGATGACCTTGACGGGAGGCTACCATCTGTCTCCCAACAGCTGTTCCAGTGGGTCCCCTCCCCCAACCTTCTCTGAGCCTTAGGGGTCCATGTGACCTGGCCATTTTAGCCCATGGTGTGCAAAAAAGTGCCGCTCAGAGGTAAAACAACCCAAATCCTCCCTCTGGTTATGAGTCTGCCCAAAGCGGTGTACAAAAGCATCAAGTTGTTCTGCTGACAGTTTTTGGATACTATCATAAAAGATTTCCTTTGGGATGACCAGATTCTACTTCCTCTGGTTGTAATTCAATAGACAAGTTCCATACTTAAGTATGATGTCAATCATTTCTATAGAGAATGTTTTCACATATTCTGGCACCTGCTACAGCTGGAGACAAACTATTTTCATAGTGATAACGTGTTTCAGTTGTAACATGACAAATGAAACCTTCAAGTTCATAAATTCTTTCATTGCTTGGTAAAATCAACTCTCTATGATGACTAATATGGCCTGTTTAATCTTTAAATGCTTTTTACACCGTTTTTTCAGATGATCAGACATTAACTTAATATCTATCGGCATTTTGTTTGGAAAGTTTCAGAGCAGCAATTCTTATTTAATAATTAAGCAGTGAGCAGTACACTGCCTTTGCGAATTCTCTGCACATGCTCACTGCATGTACACATACAAAACATAAGACACATTATTAAGAATGGGGGGCGGGGGTGGCTCAGTCGGTAGCGCGCCAGGCTCGTAATCTGTAGTTCCCAGGTTCGAGTCCCAGCTTGGTCAGCATTGAGATTTATCTCCGCAAAATTCCCCACCCTGCCCACGGTCAGTAGGGGACACCGAAAGGCTTGGAAAGGCCGCCGTCCGTCGGATGGGACGTTAAACCGTGGTCCCGTGTTCGGGAGAGCCATACCCTGTGCACGTTAAAGAACATGCTGGATGGCCTTGACGGGAGGCTACCATCTGTCTCCCAAAAGCTGTTCCAGTGGGTCCCCTCCCCCAACCTTCTCTGAGCCTTCGGGGTCCTTGTGACCTGGCCATTTAGCCCATGGTGTTCAAAAAAGTGCCGCTCAGAGGTAAAACAACCCGACCTTGTGCACGCTAAAGAGCACACTGGATGGCCTTGACAGGAGGCTTCCATCTGTCTCTTAATAGCTTTGCAGTGGATCCCCCCCCCCAATGTTCTCCAAGCCCTTAGGGTCCTTGTGACCTGGCCATTTAGCTTATTGTGTGCAAAAAAGTGCCACTCGGAAGTAAAATAATCCCCAACTTATTAAAATTTGAGAATTTTGTTAAATCTGATAATGACTATCTCCCTACATTCTGACCTGAAACTATTAAAACTCCTGCCATAAAAGCCTCTTTCACTACCATGACTTCTGTTTTAGTACATCTTGCCATTCCGCTTTAAGTGCACTAGGACAACTGTTTAATACAAGAAGTATTATTAATGTATACATGTAAAGAAATTTATTAGTCAACACATTTTTGTTACTGGGACTGTCCTTCTGATATTCAAAGCATAAATGCAATGATTTATATAGGCCATGTGTATGTCTTCTAGCAGTTGCTGTTGAATGTATCCTGGCTTCACTTTCTCTTGTACATAAAGCCCACTTTGTTTTTCATTGTGATTTAGATATATGAAAAATCATTTTGAGTGAGGTTGTAAGACATAATTATGTAATGAAGTTCATTGTACATTGAACATCTATTTTGTTTTTAACTGATTCATTGTTTTTAAAAGCAGTTTTTGTTCTAATGTTTTTGATGTAGTAGTTCTTTCAATTTTAGTTAAGCAGAATGATTGTGATTTTTGTGCATTTAATTGGACGCAGAAAGTTATTTTGCATTTCCTGTTCTGTAGCCAAAGTGAATGATTTGTAATCTATAAGCTAGATTGTTATCATAAAGAGCATATTGCTAATATGGGAAGTCAGTAACCAAATTGGCTCCAGATTGCAAATTCATTAAATTGCTTTGTGTGTAACCATAATAAGTAATTATAATCGAATATTCTCAGTGAAAAAAAAAATGTGGAACTGACTCTTAAAGTAACCATAGGTAAACATGCAAAAGTGGCACAATATAAAGTTCAAGGATACAAACTCAATAAATATTTGATGCTGTGGCTCTGTTGGGGTGGGGGGTGGCTCAGTCGGTAGCGTGCCAGGCTTGTAATCTGTAGTTCCCTGGTTCGAGTCCCAGCTGGGTCAGCATTGAGATTTATCTCCGCAAAATTCCCCACCCTGCCCGCGGTCAGTAGGGGACACCGATGGGCTTGGAAAGGCCGCTGTCCGTCGGATGGGACATTAAGCCGTGGCCCCATGTGCGGAAGAGCCATACCCTGTGCACATTAAAGAACACTCTGGATGGCCTTGACGGGAGGCTACCGTCTGTCTCCCAACAGCTGTTCCAGTGGGTCCCCCTCCCACAACCTTCTCTGAGCCTTCAGGGTCCATGTGACCTGGCCATTTAGCCCATGGTGTGCAAAAAAGTGTCGCTCAGAGGTAAAACAACCCAACCCGTGGCTCTGTGTGCAGGAGAGCCATATGGTGCACATTGAAGAACACGGATGGCGTTGAGAGACTGCCATGTGGGTCCTCTGACCTGAATCTTATCTGAGCCCTTAGGGTCCTTGTGACTTGGCCATTGGGTGCAAAAAAGTGCCTCTCAGAGGTAAAAACAACCCACCTACAGTCGAGAGGAATGGCACCACTTTTGATGTGCTATTAAGACTTGCTCTTAGAATCTTGGAAAATGGTGCATAAATACTGATATTCAAACTATCAAAGAACTGCAATTGACAGAATTTCTTAACTCTTGGATGATTCTAGTTCTGTGGTTTACAACTGATCAGGGTAAAATGATCTGCAATTAGTTTACTGATGACTTTATAGCCAAAGAAAAAAAATACATTTTGATTTGGATTGTTTTATATTTGAGTGGCACTTTTTTTTCAACTTATCTAAATGACAAGGTAATAAGGGGTGGAGAAAGTTGGGGAAGGGAGATTTACTACTACTACTATTCTCTTCTAAACCATCCAGCAAGTTTTTAATGTACACAGGGTAAGACTCCATGCACCACAGAAACTTATCCCGTTTGACAGACCTGCAATTTGGATTGCACTTTCATAACTAATTGTGTGAGGATATAATTTGAAACTTTCTACCCATTTTGAATGTTTACCAGTGGCTTGTTATATTGTGAATGTTTATTTTAAAACAAAAACTAAATACTCCAGTGATGGAAAATAGTTGGAAATTGTAAACTTATGTATTATGAATTTGATGAATACGTGTTTGTTTTCAGCAGTTCAGAAACTCATTTGTGTAATAGTGAAGTTTTTGACATGCCTTTCTGGTTTTCACTAAATTTGTACAAATTTTGCATTCAAATGAAATGCAGCAGTGGTCTGTATCAGATTAGTTTTTTTTTTCTACCAAGCCTTGTACAAATGTAAGGAAAGCAATTTAAAAGTTTATTTTGATTAAAAAGTTATTTCTGAATAAGAACTAAACGTTTATATACTGAAGTGCCATTGAATTAGGGATAGCAGCCTAGTAACGTGTTGGGCTGCCACATGATGAGGCAAGGACTCCACAAGCTTGCAAAAATGTTCCACAGGTATGGCAACCAATGCATCGTCCAGAGCTGTCCACAATTCTCTCAAGGTTGTCGCTGATGGGATTTAAATCTGGGCTTCTAGGTGGCCCATTCATTATTTCAAAGTTAGCAGAATGCTCCTGCAGCCATGCAGTAGTCAACCTGTGCTGTGAAATGAACTGTTGTCTTGCTGGTAAACACCATTTCCATTGTGATGCATGATGGCCATAAATGGTCAGCCATGAGTTCTACGTACCGGGATGCATTGAGAATCATCGGTACACGTACCAAAGGTCCCACAGACGTCCAACTGAAGATACCCCAGGCCATCACTGAGCCACTACCAGCTTGTATTTTTCCTGACATGCAGCTTGTATTTACACTTGACATGCAGGATCCATGGCGTTGGCACCATACCCTCAGTCTCCCATCGGCGTGATGAAGTTTAAATTGGGATTCACCACTCCAGGTTATCCGTTGCCAATTTTCGATGGTCCAATTTCAATGTTAGTCCAGGCAAGGCGTTGAACCTGGTGTCGTGCCATTAGAAGTGGGACTCTCATGGGTCGGTGGTTCCCAAAGCCGAGATGATGAAGTGAGCATTGCATGGTCGATGCACTGACTTCCCTGCTCGAACCCATGTTCAGATGGGAGGTGATTTCAGATAATGTCTGGGTCCTATCTGTCCATATGATGTTGGTCAGATGGCGAAGCCCATGATCATTTAAGGTTGGCTGTCCTTTGCAGCTTGTCCGAGTTGTATTTTTTGCGAGTGTCCTGTTTTTTTGCCAGAATTTTCATGTTCCTGGAACCCTTTTGAAACTGTTCTATGAGAAAATCCAAGTTCATTGACAATTCAGAGATAGTGTCCCATCCATTGGGCACCTACGATCTGCCCTCTGTCAAATGCATCTAAATCCCCATGCCTTTCCCATTACGCTTCTCATGACAAATGCTTGGGGAAAGCCAAAGCCGACACCAGAGTTTCAGCCACACATGCGTGCAAATGCAGGACTGAATTTGGATAATGTCCCATATCACTAGTTCAGTGGCACTTCAGTGTACATACTGCCCTATCAAAATACTATGGAATTTCCATGTTATAACAATAGCAATTGAACTTCAAAGATCTATAATTTATAAATGTGCGTTTAAATGTAAAAACATAACTGTAGAACATGATAAAAATCGTATTTCAAATCTCTATTTTCAATAATATTCATTCAGTATTTGAAAAGTTAGAATCTGGAATATTCAACAGTAAATTACCTTGTTTTATTGAAATAATTCATAATTGCCAAATAGTGAATTAATTTTTATGCAAACTTCTAAAATGCGTATTTTATTTAATGGTCGGAAACAATTAAGTTTAATGTCTGAGGTCATGTGACTCATTACTGTTGTCAATATTCTAGCTTCCTTAACTTTTTAAATTCTGAAAGAATACCGGAAAAATCAAGATTTAAATAGATTTGATTATGATCTTTCTCTTCTGTTACATTTTATCATTAAACGCATATTTAGAAGTTAAGAGATTCCCATTGACACAACATCTAAATTAGAATCCCATTGACACAACATCTAAATTAGAATCCCATTGACACAACATTGAAACTCTAATATTTTGGTAGTGTAGTGTGCAATGCTGAGGTCCCGCCATCCTCTCAGAACTTCTACTATGGCATATAAACAGACAGGCTCCTGTCAGACAGATAAAAAAAAAATACCTGACAGGAGCCTGTCAGCTATTTTTTTAAGAGTGTGCAATGAGCGTTTAATCCAAAAACACAGGTAGGTTGTTTTACCCCTATGCATTGTGAATATTAAAACAATTGATGAGCCAGTGTTGACTTGATTCATAGCAGAGCAGTGATTAAATTGGATAATTTTACATTGCCAGATTCATATAGTGCAGCGATTACTAAATTTTAGTCTCTTGCAATCCCTCATATTTAGTTATTTAACAAGTCTGACCTCCATATGGGGGCGGGAGTGGCTCAGTCGGTAGCGCGCCAGGCTCGTAATCTGTAGTTCCCAGGTTCGAGTCCCAGCTGGGTCAGCGTTGAGATTTATCTCCGCAAAATTCCCCGCCCTGCCCACGGTCAGTAGGGGATACCGATGGGCTTGGAAAGGCCGCCGGCCGTCGGATGGGACGTTAAGCCGTGGCTCCGTGTGCGGGAGAGCCATACCCTGTGCACGTTAAAGAACATGCTGGATGGCCTTGACGGGAGGCTACCATCTGTCTCCCAACAGCTGTTCCAGTGGGTCCCCTCCCCCAACCTTCTCTGAGCCTTCGGGGTCCATGTGACCTGGCCATTTAGCCCATGGTGTGCAAAAAAGTGCCGCTCAGGGGTAAAACAACCCAACGTTAAAGAACACGCTGGAGTGCCTTGACGGGAGGCTACCATCTGTCTCCCAACAGCTGTTCCAGTGGGTCCCCTCCCCCAACCTCTGAGCCTTCGGGGTCCATGTGACCTGGCCATTTAGCCCATGGTGTGCAAAAAAGTGCCGCTCAGAGGTAAAACAACCCAACGTTAAAGAACACGCTGGATGGCCTTGACGGGAGGCTACCATCTGTCTCCCAACAGCTGTTACAGTGAGTCCCCTCCCGCAATCTTCTCTGAGCCTTCGGAGTCCTTGTGACCTGGCCATTTTAGCCCATGGTGTGCAAAAAAGTGCCGCTCAGAGGTAAAACAACCCAACCCAATGACCTCCACATGTAATGATGCCGTATAGGTAGCTTAGTTTCAATACAGTTAAGGTACTGTTGGAATTGTCAGACCTTAGTTTGTAAACCTCTCATATAGTGTTTTTATTTAAATGCTGGTTAGGGCATTAAAAAGAATTGAATAATTTGTAATGTTCTTGTGAAAATGAGCAGTTTCATTTCTCAGGTGATTGTGTAACTGGTGGCATGTCATTAGTAATAATTATTGAGCTATGCTTGATTCTTACAGCAGGAATTTAAAGAAAACAAAAAATGCTTTGCAATTTGTGTGAAATATGAATGTTTGCGATGACAGTTTGTAATGGATTTAAACTAACTTGTAATTACTGAAATGCTATTGGTGCTAGTTTATGTGAAGTTATTGGTGAAACCAGTGTTTTAACTGATTTCACCAATAATAGTTTGCCAAGCATGATTTGAAATTCCAAAAAATTTTTTTTGTCATAGTTAAACATTAATGCACAGATTTTTGCACTGAAAAATTTAAGTTCAAGGATTTGAAAAATAAAGTTCAAGGATACAAACTCAATAAATATTTGATGCCGTGGCTCTGTGTGCAGGAGAGCCATATGGTGCATATTGAAGAACACAGAGGATGGCGTTGAGAGACTGCTGGCGTTGAGAGACATTACTCTTACCTCAATCTTATCTGAGCCCTTAGGGTAATGGGCTTGGAAAGGCCGCTGTCCGTCGGATGGGACGTTAAGCCGTGGCCCCGTGTACGGGAGAGCCATACCCTGTGCACGTTAAAGAACATGCTGGATGGCCTTGACGGGAGGCTACCATCTGTCTAACAACAGCTGTTGCAGTGGGCCCCTCCCCCAACCTTCTCTGAGCCTTCGGGGTCCATGTGACCTGGCCATTTAGCCCATGGTCGGCAAAAAAGTGCCGCTCAGAGGTAAAACAACCCAACCCAAAGCCCTTAGGGTCCTTGTGACTTTTATTGCTGCTAGTGTAATTATGATGGCCTTGCACTGTTTCTTCTTTGATTAATTTAATTTTTTTTTGCAGCTGATGAGAATTGTACCAAGTGTTGCATTCAGGGTATTGGAAATAGCATATCTTTTGGTGACATTAAGATCGAATGTACCCAGTCCAGTCACCTCTGCTGACTATGGAATGCTTGTTTTCAAAATGCAAAAAATTGAATATCCCCCCCCCCCTCCTTTATTTCTTAGGGGGAGAGCCATACCTTGCCAGTAAACTCTACTTAAAAAATGAATTGTCCCTAAATGTAAAACTTTTAGCATTTCTACGTTCTTTATTAAACTAATTCTTTTGGGCATGCAACCTCATCAGCATCCCCTTCTTTGATGATCTCTAGAAGATATAAAATTAATGTTCACACTTTTGACACACTATTCATTCCCTCCACCAAATTTGACACATGGGTTAGGGGTGGCTCAGTCAGTAGCCGCACCAGACTTGTAATCTCTAGTTTGCAGGTTTAAATTCCCCATGGGTCAGCGTTGAATTTCCTCTGCAAAACTCACAGGACCTGCTCTCTGTCAGTAGGGGGCACTGATGGGCTTGGAAAGACTGCCGTCCATCAGGTGGGACATTAATCCTTGGTACATGCATGGGAGAGCCATACCCTGTGCACGTTAAAGAACACGCTGGATGGTCTTGACGGGAGGCTACCATGTCTCCCAACAGCTGTTCCAGTGGGTCCCCTCTCCTAACCTCTGAGCCTTCGGGGTCCATGTGACCTGGCCATTTAGCCCATGGTGTGCAAAAAAGTGCCGCTCAGAGGTAAGAAAAAAAAATTCTGGGAAGTGATAGATTAATCGGAGATGCCAAAAAGGTGTTTCTGGAATGAAACTGTTCTTTGTGAATGCATCAGGAGCAGTGTGACAGGATATTGGGGCATAATCCCCCCCCCCCCCCCACACACACACATTCTTGACAATATTTACTTTCAATCTGATTATGTTCGCTGAATTTTAAAAGAATATTTTTTAATTTGGTTAAAGAAATAAATGCTTTTTTTTTTTAGTTTTCTACGATCATAATTTCAACTAATAGTTTTTTTCGATTTATTAGAAATATCTCGAGTATTTCCATTGAGAGTTTTAATCCGTTTATTGCTATTAATGTAATTATGATATTGCAATTCTTTTATTAAAAATGCCTTAACTTCTGAAGCCTAAGTAATTAATAAAGGAAATAAGTGTATCTTGTTAAAAAAAAATGAAATGCCTAAATTGTATTTTAAGTATGTGATTGTTAAACATTGTATTCATTGTTAACACTGCTGGGCTTTACAAATATGGTGATATATAAATAACAAACACCCGAGTTCTTTTTCTAAAGTTCATTATTTGACTGCGTGCTTGCTTAGTAATATTATATGTATGTGTGAGAGTGGATTTTTATCATAAATGAGTTGTGCATTGCTGTTGCCAAACAATGTAACCACAATTTATTTTTTTTCCCCCATAAAGAGGCCATAGTTGTGTGTGCACCACAGCGTATATTGCTCTGTATCAGGCAATTTGTTTTAAAATAGCTAGGTTAAAATTTATATATAAAAGATAAATTTAAAATGCTATTCAAATTATTTTCATGCTTTCCCAACTACATTACCCCCTCACTTTTTTTTGAGCAGCATCTCAAATTAGTTTTGTGTAACTAAAATTCTTTAAGCTTTATTTTCCATAGATACAGTAAAGAGGAATTAGTAGATTGACAACAGAACTTCGCTAGCAATCGCCATTTTGGTGGCAGGAAAAAAAAAATTGTCGCAAGTAATTCCAATTTACTAAAATAAAGTTTAGAACAAAAGTTTCATTTTTAAGGATTTCCTATTGCTTTTTAATTAGAATTTGCGAAAAAAAAAGATTAGCAATAATTCTTATTATATTAAAGAGAGATGGATTGATAAAATGCATCAGTGGTAGACAGTTCTATTGATGCGGAAGATTTTACCATCTTGTTAACGAAGCAACAGCTTTAGAAGGCATTTTATCCACAATACAAAACTAATTACTTGCAAAATCGAGAACGTGGTGGCAAAAGTCGATATGAACTAAAGAACTGCCATTTTAATGTGGAAATTTGTTCACGGTTATTTCAAATTTGGTGGTAAGTTGCCAGCAGGAATATGCTGGTGGTGCACTATTCACCTTTACTGCATCTGTGGGGTTTTCCCTGTAACTGATCTCGAATTGTATCCGGAGAAAATAATTCGGACAGTGTAGCAAAATAATTTTTTTTTATAATAAGTATGTCAAAGAGTATATAGTTTTTTATTGATCAGTCTATATAATCTTGTTTTCTTCTTAATTCCAGGGGTAGCAAATATCTCTTCCTGGATAAACATAGCCTTTCAAAAGGGGCAAATACATTATCGGCATTATTATAGAGATTTGTTGCCATATCTTTTATATTCTTTTAAGAGACAGAAATGACTGCGTGTTAAAAAGGTGTATGCTTTCCGTTTTTATGAAATGACTTTTTTTATATAATTTGCCTGACGTGCTACAGAGCCAAGTGCACACGTCTTCCCGCACATTGAGATTCCTAGTACTGGTCTAGAAGTTGGTAGACATTCCATAAAGTAGTGCGACTTAAAGCGACGTATTTGCTTGCCGTTCAGAGGAGGCGAGCTGACCTACCTGCCAGTTATGTGTACACCATTTTCCTCCCCTCCTCCCTGTGGGGGTGGTGGAAATGTTTGGTTTATCTGTGCAAATGAGCTCTTCAATAAATAATGTTTACTACAAAATTTGTCTGTCAGTTTTCTTACGTTATTGGAACGAAAACAAGAATGAGTAATCACACATTAAAGACTGCTATATGTATGCCCATTATACCACAAATTCGGTCTTAGAGGCCCAACCAAAATTGTTCGAAGTGTTTTTCTACCCTTAGAATTGCAATAATTCTCGACCTAATCCAAGATGCTTTGTGGATGAATATCTACGTTATTTTCAATTCATCAAGGACAATAGAGGGATAAGAAACCATACTGTATTTACTAAGGTACTTTAAACATTTAAAGTAAAATCTTAACTTTCATCCATTACTGGGTCCACTCTACAAAACTCGTTCCCTTGCGCACAATCAGCAGGGGACACAAATGGTCTTGGAGAGGTCGTCTGTTGGATGGGGCATTATGTCCACGTGTATGGCAGAGCCACACCCTATACACGCTAAAGAACACATTGGATGGCCTCCATAGGAGGCTACCATGTGTCTCCCAACAGCTGTTCCATGTGGGTCCCCAACCTCGCCATTTAGTCCATGGTGTGCAAAAAAATGTGCCGCTCACAGGTAAAACAGCCCAACCTTCTGGGTGGGTTAATTTTAATGTGCAGTGTATATATCTCAGCGTGATGCATCATTTTCGCCTCCGTTCTAGTGGCTAGAATTCCCGAAAGGAACATCCATCCCTGGCTGTAATATTGAAGCAAAACAGCACTTCACGATACTAAAATATACAAAATTTATTCTGAATACCTAATTAACTACACTCGCGGTTATTAAATTTAGTCCCAAATTGTCATCAAGAAAATATATTCCGCCCATATGCATCCTGAGGTGTTGAATCTAGTCATCAATAACTTTTTCTAACAAGGAAACTACTACTTTTACCTAACAAGGTCTTCCTTCACATTGTTCCATTTTTTTTTTGCACAGTCCGGAAAAAGATAATGGAACTCAACCGAGTGGGAAAAAAAAGAGTCTGGGGCAAGAGACTAGATTTACATTGCAGTATAACATTTTGCCATCCATTTTAGAGACATGATCAACTTTCCCTGATGGCTCAGAGAAAGTTGTGGGAGGGGACCCACTAGAACAGCTGTTGGGAGACAGATGGTATCCTCCCGCCAAGGCCATCCAGCATGTTCTTTAACGTTGGGTTGTTTTACCTCTGAGCGACACTTTTTTGCACACCATGGGCTAAATGGCCAGGTCGCAAGGACCCCGAAGGCTCAGAGAAGGTTGTGGGAGGGGAACAGCTGTTGGGAGACGAATGGTAGCCTTCCGTCACGGCCATCCAGCATGTTCTTTAACGTGCACAGGGTATAGCTCTCCCGCACATGGCTTAACATCCCATCCAACGGATGGCGGCCTTTCCAAGTCCATCAGTGTTCCCTACTGACCGTGGGCAGGGAGTTTTGCAGAGATAAGTCTCAATGCTGACCCAGCTGGGGCTCGAACCTGACATGCTACTAATTGGGCCGCCCATTGGATTATGGTATGATGCATTTGATCTCATTAATGAAGGTTCGACCAAAGCCGCCACCTTCTCCCCTCAGAAAAAATTTCTGCTATGCTGCTGTAGAGTTTAAATTCTTCAGTTTTTCTTTTGTAGGGGAGATCAAAACACACCACACACGATGAAGAAATGCAAACAGTGAGCCATATTTTAAAGTGACAAGAAATTTACTGAGTAGTTACACTATTGAATGAAGAGAAAGCCAGTAACAGAGCACAACTGCATTTGTGCTTTCACAAAGTCATTCACTCATTTGCCACTTGATGCGTTTGCAGCAGCCGATTTGAAGAAATGCTGAAGTTTTTTCATTCTTGGATCTGGCAGTAGTTATCACAATTTTGCTGCTGCATCCTGGAATGGTCCGAGATTCCACCTTCAGCGTGCCACACGAGGCACGTACACAAACAATATGCTATCTTGCAGTTTTAAGACTGTCTGCTTTCACTTACACAGTAATAAAATAAAACAACTGTGCACACTGAATATAAACGTACGAATAAATTTCGACGACTATGCATGGTAATGCATATATTAATTAGCTCTCTTAGCAACATTATTTAACACAGCAGAAATTCTCCATTTCCTTTTAATAACAATACATATCAGATATTTACAAAGGCTTTTTCATTCTTAAAACATGGCGGCGAACATGATCACATCGTTTATACAGAAAGTAATAATACAAGTTGTATACTTCTTTTTGCTGTAAACTTTTTATACACTGGTGTAGGAAAAAGCTATGAAGCGATTTTTACAAACATTACCTAAAAATTTAATGCAAAATATTCGCTATAAAATCGTTTAAACTATGGAAGGTAATGTTAAAAACCGCACTGTGCTTTACAGACAGGTATTTAAATTATTCGAAAACAAGTGTGATTTCCACTATGAATTTTAAACACATTTGCAAAGAACTTCTGTACGCCTTTTTCTAATGATGAACAATGCGGAGGAGACATTTTGAGTAGGTCAAGAATCTGTTTTATCAAATATATATAAAGCAGTGATAAAGAATGTGTGACGTTTTTCGAAAACTGAAAATGCAGTGTCGTGAAATTAAGCCCTAATTTTTTTTTTTAGTAAAGCAACTGCGTAGAGGGCGCTATCCGCGACATCACAACAAGGATAGCCGAACTAAAGGATTTACATAATCGTTCGTCTTTTGTTGTCTCTCTGTGAAGCCTGTTATGAACGTGATTTATATGAGAAATATTAGGAATCCCTATTAAACGTATACTTAAAGGATAATGCCATTCCAGGTAAAGTCCGGCTGCACGAAAACGACCGAAAACGACCGCTTCTACTCAAACCAAAAGTTTGTCTCTGGGGAAACCGCAAAAGAATGTTGGAAAAATAAATCGATGACCATGAAAATCCACGACAATGTGCCCCAACAAAAAAACATTATCGCAGACAAATAGATAATTTAAATACCTTGATCAAAAGAATAAAGGTTATTGTCAGTGCGTCAGAGTATACGACGACGCATTAAATAATTAGAGCAGCAGTGCAAACTGTTATTAAAAAACAAAGTCGCGGAGGGGGGGGGATATTTTAAAATCAAGATTAAGTTCGAAGCAAAAAATAGTGGAATTTATATATAGGAAATTTGATATAGCAGAATAACTTCGGAATTCAAAGGAAAATGATAAAAAAAAAAAGCCGTTTCGTTGGATAACACCTAAGAAAATTTTCTTAGTAAATTGAAAACTGTTTGGCCGAGTGGTTAGCACGCTTGGTTACTGATCTAAGGGACCTGGGTTCGAGCCCCGGATTAGGCATGGATGTTTGTGTCGTTTTTCTGCTGAGGCCCTGCCATCCTCTCAGATCTCCTACTGTGGCATATAAACTGAGAGACTCCTGTCAGACCTCTGTGGCAAGCAGCTGCTTGAGGGTTTTTTTTTTTGTTCCAGATCAGATTAAATGTCTTTTGGAAGGGAGAATTTTTAAAACTTCTTTCAGGCGGGAAAAATTTAATTTTTCTTGAGATTATCGTTATGATTATTAACATAGTTGTAATAAATCGAGATCCAGTGTTTCAATTCTATGGAATTTAATTTTACGAAAAAGATCAAAATAATCACTCGGAATCATCTAAATACAAATTCTATAGCAATTCCATATCAAGTAAATATATAATCCTGAAATCAATATACACTCAAAAGGCCATTTTGTTATGTAATTCCTGTTTGTCAATAGTAATTCATATAAAGAACCCAGTAATATTTTAAAGAATTTAAATTTATTTAAATCTCAGTATCCCACACTATTTTTTCCGTATTTAGAGTTATGGAAGCTGAAATATTTAGCAAATTAGGTTGGTTGTTTTACCTCTGAGTGGCACTTTTTTGCACACCATGGACTAAATGACCAGGTTACACGGGCCCCGAAGGCTCAGAGAAGGTTGGGGGAGGGGACCCACTGAAAATAACCGTTGGGAGACATGGTAGCTTCTCGTCAAGGCCATCCTGCATGTTCTTTAACGTGCACAGTGCATGGCTCTCCCGCACATGGGGCCACAGCTTAACGTCCCATCCGACTGACAGGGGTCTTTCCAAGTCCATCGGTGTCCCCTACTGACCGTGGACAGAACGGGAATTTTGCGGAGATAAATCTGAACGCTGACCCAGCTGGGACTTGAACCTGGGAACTACCGATTACGAGCCTGACGTACTACCAACTGAGCCACTGCCGCCCCAATAATAAAGTTTCTATTGATAAAAAAAAAAATAAATATCCCCTCAAGCAGCTGCTTGCCACAGAGGTCTGACAGGAGCCTGTCAGTTTATATGCCAGAGTAGAAGGTCTGAGAGGATGGCAGGACCTCAGTAGATGCTTTCCAACATTTGTGCTCTTTCATACATATTCTATGGGTATTTATCATCACAGTAATCTACAGGGTGATTTATAGTTCCTCTTAATTTTCCATATCAATGGGTATATTTTATGGTTCCATGTAATGGTTACCGAAAATTTGATTTCATCATTCATCTGTCTTGTGGTTAGATATCTGTGAAGAGGCATACATTATAGTTTGTTATAAGAGAAGATTCACAACTATAGAAAAAAAAATTATGATGAAAAGTCTGGATTGATTACCTCTGAAAAGGTGCCTTTATGCACATGTTGAAGTGCCCAGGTCACAAGGACTCAAGGGATGTTTGCACTCCAATATGAAGTCCCTTTTCGGTGCTTGAGCCGATCCTGGACTCAAGAGCTGGGTAGGGGAAAAGATTGAGAGTTGTTTTACCTCTGAGCATTTTTGTGCACACAATGGGCATAAATGACAGGTCACAAGATGTTGTGGATCCAATGGGCTAAATGACAGGTTACCAGATGTTGGGGATCCAATGGGCTAAATGAAGGTCACAAGATGTTGGGGATCCAATGGACATAAACGACAGGTCACAAGATGTTGGGGATCCAATGGACATAAATGGCAGGTCACAAGATGTTGGGGATCCAATGGACATAAATGGCAGGTCACAAGATGTTGGGGATCCAATGGGCATTTGTTAGGAGAGAGATGAAAGTCTTTCAAAGTGCACAAGGGTATGACTCATGCAATGGGGAAATTGCTTAGCATCCCATTCGAAGGTCAATGGCCTTTCCAAATTCATCAGTATCCCCTTCCTCAGTGAGAGCAGTGATTACCAGAGATAAATCTTATTGCTGGTACAGTTGGGACTTGAACCTGGGAACTGCAGAGTACAAGCTTGCTGCATTACTACCTGAGCTAGCCCCTACCCCAGTTAGAGTTCCATTGGCTAGATGCTAGGAAACAATCGTAAGAATTGCTATCAAGGCCACCCAATGTGTTTATTTATGTGCACAGGCATAACATTTCATCTGAGAAGACAGAGCAGGGGGGGGGGGTTTAGGGGAAAAACTCTCAATGCAGACAAGCAAAAGTGGTTCCCATTATTGCACATCATCACCACCTGATGTCAGTAGAGTCCTCATAAAATAAATTATGTTTTGTTAATTCTAACGATGCTAAGTAAGCTCAAGAATACAGACTAATTTCTTTTTACATGTACATTTCATACTTATGATGCTTAATTTACTAACAAATTACTGGTTGAAATCCAAGTTTTATTATTTGTCAGGATATTTGTTACCACCAATGCATCGAGTTTTTTTTTATGGATTGGTTGAATCCACCACTGATAAAATGTCAAATTAGAAATGTTTTATTTTTTCATCATTCTATAAATCAGCTTTGCCAGACATATTAGCAATACACAATTTATTACTAAAACTAAATTTTATCTCAGAAACTGATTTTAGGTTGGGTTGTTTTACCTCTGAGCGGCACTTTTTTGCACACCATGGGCTAAATGGCCAGGTCACATGGACCCCGAAGGCTCGGAGAAGGTTGGGGGAGGGGACCCACTGGAACAGCTGTTGGGAGACGGATGGTAGCTTCCCGTCAATGCCATCCAGCGTGTTCTTTAACGTGCACAGGGTATGGCTCTCCCACACACGGGGCCACGGCTTAACGTCCCATCCGACGGACAGTGGCCTTTCCAAGCCCATCGGTGTCCCCTACTGACCGTGGGCAGGGTGGGGAATTTTGCAGAGATAAATCTCAACACTGACCCAGCTGGGACTAGAACTTGGGAACTACAGATTACGAGCCTGGCATGCTACCGACTGAGCCACCCCCGCCCCACTGATTTTGGGAAAATGTATGAACCAAAGAGTTAAAAGATCAAGTTTCCAAGTCTTTGCATTTCATAGATGAAATTCACGTGGATTCTAAAATACACCAGGACAATATATTACACACACATATATATATACAATATATTTGGAATGCAACCAAAAATGCTTTGAATAAAACTTTAACTCAAATGCTGTGTTGTCTTGGGGAAGGAAGGCAATGTTTCTGGACCGGAATGAACCAGAATATCTTTGTAGACCATTTCGTAGACATTATTATAACAGGGATATAAGGGTTCAGTTCCACAAAGTGTTGCATAAAATGAATTTTACCTATGACAGATATTATCATAAAGGGAGATTACCCCTTCAAAAAGCTGCTTGCCACAGAGATATGATAAGAGCCTGTTACATTAATACATAATAAAGATCTGTGAGGTAGGCGAGACATCAGTTGAAAGACAACAAATATCTATGCCTTACCCAGGGCTCAACCCTGGGTTGTTTTACCTCTGAGCAGCACTTTTCTGCACACAACGGACTGAATGGCAAGGTCACAAAGACTCAGAGAAGGTTGGGGATAGGGGATCCATTGTACAGCTGTTAGCAGACAGATGGTAGCTTCCTGTTAAGGCCATCCAGCATGTTCTTTAATGTTAAAACATGTACAGGGTATGGCTCTCCCGCACATGGGTTGGGTTGTTGTTGTTGTTGTGTTACCTCTGAGCGACACTCTTTTGCACACCATGGGCTAAATGGCCAGGTCACATGGACCCCGAAGGCTCAGAGAAGGTTGGGGGAGGGGACCCACTGGAACAGCTGTTGGGAGACAGATGGTAGCCTCCATTCAAGGCCATCCAGCGTGTTCTTTAACGTGCACAGGGTATGGCTCTCCCGCACACGGGGCCACGGCTTACGTCCCATCCGACGGACGGCGGCCTTTCCAAGCCCATCGGTGTCCCCTACTGACCGTGGGCAGGGCGGGGAATTTTGCGGAGATAAATCTCAACGCTGACCCAGCTGGGACTCGAACCTGGGAACTACAGATTACGAGCCTGGCGCGCTACCGACTGAGCCACCCCCGCACATGGGACCATGACATTACATCCCATCCGATAGATGGCAGCCTTTCCAAACCAATCAGTGTCCCCTACTGACTGTGGGCAAGGCAGGGAGTTTTGTGGAGCTAAATCTCAATTCTGGTCCCACTAGGCCAAAAAACGAGGAAATGCAGATTATGAGCGTGGTGCACTGCAGACTGAGCCACCCCCACTCAAATCCAGGTCCCTCTGATCAGTAGGCAAGAGTGCCAACCCTTAGACTAAAGTTTACTTGATTACTTCCTTTGATGGCACTGCAAAAAAAAAAAACCCTCAAGCAGCTGCTTGCCACAGAGGTCTGACAGGAGCCTGTCAGTTTATAAGCCAAAGTAGATCTGAGAGGATGGCAGGACCTCAGCAGAAAAACGACACGAACATCCATGCCTCACCGGGGCTCGAACCCAGGTCCCTTAGATCAGTAGCCAAGTGTGCTAACCACTCAGCCATATAGAGGAAATAAAAATACCAAATTAAGCATTGAAATGCACTTAATTTTCTGTAACTAGTGGTAGATTGTTTAAAAATGATACGTGTAATAAATATTTTACTTAAAAATTATGGAATAGCTAAAAGTTGGGTTGGGTTGTTTTACCTCTGAGCGGCACTTTTTTGCACACCATGGGCTAAATGGCCAGGTCACATGGACCCCAAAGGCTCAGAGAAGGTTCTTTAACGTGCACAGAGTATGGCTCTCCTGCACACGGGGCCACGGCTTAACGTCCCATCCGACGGACGGCGGCCTTTCAAAGCCCATCGGTGTCCCCTACTGACCGTGGGCAGGGCGGGGAATTTTGTGGAGATAAATCTCAACGCTAACCCAGCAGGGACTCGAACCTGGGAACTACAGATTACGAGCCTGGCGCGCTACCGACTGAGCCACCCCTGTCCCTAATAGCTAAAAGTTGTGTGCTATTTAAATTCCTAGTGGTATCTTGCTTATGTAAAGGAGAGGTAGTGGTGGTGGTAGGATAATAGTTTAATTATTAGAAAATGATAAAGAGAGAATGGTACTGTGGGAGAAACTGCAAGCTCCTTATTGGAGGAACTGATGAAGCTGCAATGCCATTAAACTGTCATTTAAACTTGTCAATAATAATCAGGAGTCTGTCTAGAGATGTCCAAGTAAATAGTCTATTTACAATGAGATGCCAGTTTATTAGGTATACCTTCCTATTAGAGCATTGTACCTTTTTTTTAGAACAGCCTGAATTTGTTGGTGCATTGAACTTACAAGATTCTCGATGTGTTGTGCAGGAATGTTGTACTATGGGAAATGATTGTGTCATGCAGTTGTTGCAAATTTGACGGCAGCACAGTCTCCCTGCAAACAGCTTTCCGCCTCATCCCAAAGATGCTCGATAGGGTTTAGACCTGGAGACTAACAGCCAATGAAGCAACAGAAATTAATCAGCACGCTCCTGGAATCATTCGATGATGATACGTGTCTTATGAGCAGATGTTGAACATATCCATTTGAGTGTGGATAAACTATAGCCATGAAGGATGAACTTGGTCAGCAATGACATTCAAATATGCCATGACATTCAGATGCTCTTCAATGGGTATTAGGGGGCCTAATGCGTGTTAAGAAAACATTCCCTACACCATCACTACTGGCCTGTACTGTTGACATCATTCGTTCATCGATCACATCATGATTCCATGGCTTCGTGTTGCTTGCACCAAATTCTGATCCTTCTATCAGCATGATGCAAAAGTCTCCTTTGAACCCTCTAATCCAGAAGCTGATTTTGTCCACAGAGTCATTGATCACTGGTGGTTTTTTTGCTTTTCGCATCATTCTAGGTAAACTCTTGAACCGGTTGTATGTGAAAAGCCCAAGAGGATGGCTGTTTGGGAGATGCTAGAACCAGCATGCCTAGCACCATCATGCCATGTTCAAAGTCACTCATGTTGCTCGTTTTACTCATTCTGACACTCAGTCCAACTCTAACTGATGCTCAAAGAGCTGGTCTGCCTGACTGATACTGCACGTTGTGGTCAAGTAACGTATTATGCGTTGGAACAAACCATTTATATGACGAGGGGGTGGTGTGCCTAATAAACTGGCATCTCAGTTGTATACACAAACATTAATTTTCATTGCTTGGAAAATTACACAACTCACTATGTTCAAGGCTTGTATAACCCAAAGTTGGGCTGTTTTACCTCTGAGCGGCACTTTTTTGCACACCATGGGCTAAATGGCCAGGTCACATGGACCCCAAAGGCTCAGAGAAGGTTGGGGGAAGGGACCCACTGGAACAGCTGTTGGGAGACAGATGGTTGCTTCCCATCAAGTGTGTTCTTTAATGTCCACAGGGAATAGCTCTCCCACACATGGGGCCATGGGTTAAAGTCCCATCCGATGGACGGCAGTCTTTCCAAGCCCATCAGTGTCCCCTACTGACCGTGGGCAAGGCGGGGAATTTTGCAGAGATATATCTCAATGCTGACCCAGCTGGGGCTCGAACCTGAGAACTAGATGACCCTGGCGTGCTACTGACTGAGCGCCCCCCCCCCCCCCTCCAGTATAACTCGGAGAATGTCTATATATATATTATCTCACCGTTTTAGTATTTGTTTTGAAATTGGTAAAATTTTGTTTATTCTTTTTATCTTAATCCCAGTTATTAAAATTCTACAAGGGGTGTATCCCTCACCTATATTCACCCCTGACCTTCTACTGTGGCATATACACTGACAGGCTCCTGTCAGACCTCTGTGGCAAGCAGCTGCTTGAGGAGGTATTTATTTATTTTTTTAACACTATTCATAGTTCAATCGTATATAAATGTAGTAGCAGTTAAAAATTATCTAATGGTTATGATTCTTCTGACAAGTGAATACTTACATACTCCTATCAGTTGGTGCCTTAGACATCTCTTAATTTGTAGACTGTCACTCTGACATTTATTTGACCTTGAATGCAACACAGGATCTGAACATATCTCTTATTTCCGAGTTCTACTGCTTGAAATATCTTCCAATTTTTAGTTCTCCGACACAGGTATATCAAAATACCCCCAGGAACCAATTTTCGGCTCTCTAGCACCGGTAGATCTAAAATTGCTCTTTGCCTTTGGACCCTCAGGATCCAATATTCATAGTGTTTCCCAGATCTACAGCTTGAAACACCCCCAAACACGGGGCGGGGGGTGGCTCAGTCGGTAGCGCGCCAGGCTCGTAATCTGTAGTTCCCAGGTTCGAGTCCCAGCTGGGTCAGCGTCGAGATTTATCTCCGCAAAATTCCCCGCCCTGCCCACGGTCAATAGGGGACACCAATGGGCTTGGAAAGGCCGCCGTCCGTCGGATGGGACGTTAAGCAGTGGCCCCGTGTGTGGGAGAGCCATACCCTGTGCACGTTAAAGAACACACTGGATGGCCTAGATGGGAGGCTACCATCTGTCTCCCAACAGCTGTTGCAGTGGGTTCCCTCCCCCAACCTTCTCTGAGCCTTCGGGGTCCATCTGACCTGGCCATTTAGCCCATGGTGTGCAAAAAAAGTGCCGCTCAGAGGTAAAACAACCCAACCCACAACAACCCCCAAAGACAGATTTTCACATTTCTAGCACTCAGAGATCAAGGTTTTACCTCTATATGACTTCCTATTGACCTGGATGGACATGTTGGAAAAATTTGGGATTTTCCCCAGAGATCTATAACCCAATTATCCCTAGGTGCATATTTCCAGAACTATCATTTCTGCATCGTAGTTAAGATTAGCGTGATCACCTGTCACATAATCACAATTGTATATATATAAAAATTTCCTCCCCCAATTCCTTTTTCTTTAATCACCCATTGTTTCATGAGCCAGAAGATTCAAAGCGATTGTTTGGACATCACTGTATATCTAAAAATGCCATTAAAAAAACATATAAATACCCCTTCAAGCTGCTGCTTGCCACAGAGGTCTGACAGGAGCCAATCAGTTTATATGCCATAATAGAAGGACCTTAGCAGAAAAACGACACACACACACACATCCATGTCTTACCAGGGGCTCATCTAAGCCTGGATCTTGTCTTGGGTGTAAAAATATTTTAACTCTATGCTAATCCATAAAGCTTCTAATGTAAGTTTCAAAACACACATTTCACATAAAAGGTATTCAATATATAGCTGCCTTTTAAGCAGGTCAGTTACTGACACACTTTCCACCTACGATCAGGTCTGGTCTTAACTCTGGGAGAACTTATTAGTTATCCAAAAACACCAACGTCAATTGTATAGAATTCTAATAACACATGAGAAACACAATAATAGTGGGTTTTTACTACTTTAAAAATTTCACAGACAATTCAAATTTTAATTGGGTGCAATATTAAGGGTGGGTTGTTTTACCTCTGAGTGGCACTTTTTTGCACACCATGGGCTAAATGGACAGGTCACATGGACCCCGAAGGCTCAGATAAGGGGACCCACTGGAACAGCTGTTGGGAGACAGATGGTAGCCTCCTGTCAAGGCCATCCAGCGTGTTCTTTAACGTTGGGTTGTTTTACCTCTGAGCGGCACTTTTTTGCACACCGTGGGCTAAATGGACAGGTCACATGGACCCCGAAGGCTCAGAGAAGGTTGGGGGAGGGGACCCACTGGAACAGCTGTTGGGAGACAGACGGTAGCCTCCCGTCAAGGCCATCCAGCGTGTTCTTTAACGTTGGGTTGTTTAACCTCTGAGCGGCACTTTTTTGCACACCATGGGCTAAATGGCCAGGTCACATGGACCCCGAAGGCCCAGAGAAGGTTGGGGGAGGGGACCCACTGGAACAGCTGTTGGGAGACAGATGGTAGCCTCCCATCAAGGCCATCCAGCGTGTTCTTTAACGTTGGGTTGTTTTACCTCTGAGCGGCACTTTTTTGCACACCGTGGGCTAAATGGACAGGTCACATGGACCCCGAAGGCTCAGATAAGGTTGGGGGAGGGTACCCACTGGAACAGCTGTTGGGAGACAGATGGTAGCCTCCTGTCAAGGCCATCCAGCGTGTTCTTTAACGTTGGGTTGTTTTACCTCTGAGCGGCACTTTTTTGCACACCATGGACTAAATAGCCAGGTCACATAGACCCCGAAGGCTCAGAGATGGTTGGGGGAGGGGACCCATTGGAACAGGTGTTGGGAGACAGATGGTAGCCTCCTGTCAAGCCATCCAGCTTGTTCTTTAATGTGCACTCTCCCGCACATGGGCAACGACTTAATGTCCCATCCGATGGACAGCGGCCTTTCCAAGCCCATTGGTGTCCCCTACTGACCATGGGCATGGAATTTTGCGGAGATAAATCTCAATGCTGACCCCAGCTGGGACTCGAACCTGGCACGCTACTGACTGAGCCACCCCCGCCCCACAATATTAAGGTTGCACTAAAAGATTGCAAAAATAATCATGCATTTGTTTTGCCAAAGTGATAGATGAGGAATTAAACACAACAGCTGCGCAAAACCATACACTAAAAGAATAAGATTATCACCTCTGGCAAAAATGGAGTCTTGTTTTCAATGACAATGAAGTTTTTATGTTCTGCTTTTAATATCCATTAACAGTGGAAATTTGACCACCAATGCATCTATCATCATTGCAAACTATGGGAATAGAACTAACTACATTGTTTAGAATATCACTGAAATGCTCAGCCCATCTAGCCATGACAGAATCCTCACCTACTATAACCTTACCATGTTTATCCTTCAATCCCGGTATACCTGTCCGTTTTCTACCACACAAAACATTAACTATCTGGTACAGCTCTCTGCTGTTGTGCTGTCTAACTGCTTCCTCGGCTTTGTCAGCCAAACCATCAAGCCAAAGATTCTTATCAGCAGTTAACTGATCCTTTACACGTTTATTAAGTTCTTTGTAATGCTTTCTATTAGGACTAGTAGGTTATTGATTAAGGACATTCCTACAGTTCTTTCTTTCCGAAATAAGCTCAAGTGCCTTATCACTCAGATAATTCTGCCTTTTCTGCTCCTTTTTTCCTAAAAGAGTACTCCAAAAAAGCCTGTTTAAAATGATCCCATTCTTCCTCAACTTCAGTAGTAAGCATACCATGACTGTCATAATAACTAAGTAACCTATCATGGTAAGCTTTGGTTATAACTGGGTCTTTCAGAGCTTCAGTATTAAAGGTAAATTTTTTAACGCTAGCACAACACTTTTTAAGTTTAAGTTGCAAGACACTTTTAACAAGGTAATGGTCAGATCCGATTTCAGCTCCCCTATATGACCTGGTATTCCTAAACAGAACTACCCCATTTGCTGTTAATTAATATATAATCATATTCTTATGCAGCCCATCAGGTGAAACCCATGTGTACTTATGTATGTAGCGGTGTTGTAATATGTGTTAGTTATTCTGAATCCATTGAGTTTACTTACCTGTAGGAGACGTTGCCCATTGCCGCTACCAATACCAAAAGGGCCTATTACTCCTCTCCAAAGGTCAGAGTCAGTACGAACTTTGGCATTGAAGTTGACAGAATTTTTGACAGAATTCAAAATATCCTGCAGTTGTCCACAAAACCTATCCTTCTCATCCTCATCGGCATCCTCAGTGGGTGCATAATAGCAGACAACATTCAAGTCTTTAACGCTTGTCTGAAATTTTGCTGTAAGAAACCTTTCATTAATGCACTCATATCCTAGAAGATCATCACTAGCGTGTCTGCTGAGAAGCAGACCCACGCCTTGGTGATGTTTATTGTCATCCCTCTCTGAAAAGAGAAATTTAAGATTATTTTTAAGAATCTGACATTTATCTGTCCATCTGGTCTCTTGAAAGCCGAGAATATCTAAACTATAATGGTGGAATTCTTGTGTGAGGACATCAAGAGAAAAAGCTCTGTGCAGAGTCCTCACATTCCAACTACCTATGGAGAGAAAATGGTTAGTGGGATGTTTAAAGAAACTATGTTTATTGAGAGAGGGAATGCCGACAATATCAAACAGCCCCCTAATCGCAGACATGGGGCAAAGACCTGTTCCCCCACTACTAAAGGCTGAAGCCATCTACACTGGAAGACTTCCTCCAATGTAGAATTTGACGATGCCAATAGAAGCAAAGAGTTCAGGTGCCTGCGATGACCTCTGCTCAGGATTATCCACCAAGCTGATAAACATATCCTGTGAATCTATTCACTTGGGGCTGTCAACCCACAAACAAACAGAAAACACAGTGGAAGATTTTCCCTCCACAGAAGCCCACCAGTGCAGCAGAATCAGGATCCATAATCAAGCTCAGATCCATATATCTGTCCAGTCCAGTGGGTTTATATGGTCAGCACCAGGACCCTGTGTGGTTGACCACTCCTCAGCAAGGTAGAAAAAAAAAAGAAAAGTAGCCACAGTTGTGCAGATCAGTAGGCCACACTAATCTGGCAGCCCTCCCCTTCCGTTCACTTCCACAAGAGAGTATCTCTTTCGAAAGGTACTAACGGTCTGCACCACGAGAAGGCGGGGTCGGACATTTCTCAAATTACCTCTCCAAAAAATCACTTGCAAAAATCGAATATTAGGTTATGTCTATATTTATAATCTTCCTAATACAGTTCAGACTTACCACCCTTTGTGCTTTTAATGCATCTTAAGTTAAAAGTCATAATATCTAATTAATGCAGGCATAAACTACAAATATTTTTGACATGATTTTTTCTGGGAAATACAATGAAATTTTAACGATAAAACTGACAGACCAAACACTGGCAAGTTTTTCTATTCAGAAGATATGTCATGTACATCTCTGCAGACAAAATAATGATATGGCAGGTTAAATGTAAACCTAAAATACAAAATAGGAATTTGCAACAGAAGCTTTAGAAAAAATTTAAATATATTGATAAATTATGCAAGGCTCCATTAATACAATTACCAACATGGCCATGGCAGGGGAAAACAGCCTTAAGGAGGGAAATATAAAAAAAAATTGAGTTAGATTGTTTTACCTCTGAGCGGCACTTTTTTGCACACCATGGGCTAAATGGCCAGGTCACATGGCCCCCGAAGGCTCAGAAAAGATTGGGGGAGGGGACCCACTGGAACAGCTGTTGGGAGACAGATGGTAGCTTCCCATCAAGCGTGTTCTTTAATGTCCACAAGGTATAGCTCTCCCACACACAGGGCCACGGCTTAAAGTCCCATCTGATGGACAGCAGTCTTTCCAAGCCCATCGGTGTCCCCTACTGGCTGTGGGCAGGGCGCGAAATTTTGTGGAGATATATCTCAACGCTGACCCAGCTGGGACTCGAACCTGGGAAGTACAGATTATGAGCCTGGCGTGCTACCGACTGAGTGCCCCCCACACAAAAAAAAAATTGAGAAAGAAGCAGAGAGATGAATAACAAATTTGAAAGTAATGAAAGCTTTGATTCCCCCATGTATCTCTCTAAGATAACTATTATTATTATTGTCCTATTCATGCAGCCACAGATAAACTAGCTTCGAAACATTTGCAATTCCTTATAATTTACTTTTTTAATCATGTAAAAATATCGACTTTTTTGCGATTATTGAGTGAAATTGTAGATGTAATTTAGAAAAAAAAAATCGAGAATACATACTCAAATCTTTTTCTCCCTCTTCTAACAAAAAATTTAATCTTTTAACTTTTATTATTGTTGCAGGTATAACTGCTCATGCACAATATCTGTCCCTGTTGTTTGGGTTATTTTACCTCTGAGCGGCACTTTTTTGCACACCATGGGCTAAATGGCCAGGTCACAAAGACCCCGAAGGCTCAGAGAAGGTTGGGGGAGGGGACCCACTGGAACAGCTGTTGGGAGACAGATGGTAGCCTCCCGTCAAGGCCATCCAGCGTGTTCTTTAACGTGCACAGGGTATCGCTCTCCCGCACACGGGCCACAGCTTAACGCCCCATCCGACGGACGGCGGCATTTCCAAGCCCATCGGTGTCCCCTACTGACCGTGGGCAGGGCGGGGAATTTTGAGGAGATAAATCTCAACGCTGACCCAGCTGGGACTCGAACCTGGGAACTACAGATTACGAGCCTGGCGCGCTACCGACTGAGCCACCCCCGCCCCATCTGTCCCTGTCTATTAGATAACTTGGCACTGATTGAGGGTGAGTGATATGCTCATTTTTAGAGTTAGGATTTAGCTGGGGACCAAAACATTCTTAATCCAGCCTCTGAAGTTACGTTAATTTTCTTGTCTTGAATTCAACCTTTGAAATTAGCATGCACATTATATTCAGGACAAATCATCACAATGGTAGACAAAAGTGAAATTCTGATGAAAGCTATTTTTACAGACCAGAATAACACATCGGTTACTTCTTCTACCTTACTTTTTAGCTCTGATGCACTTATCAAATTAGCCTGCATTTTCAATAGCTCTGACTTTAATCAAGTTACTATAATTACAAGACATTATATTTTGTATCTGATGTTAACAGAATTGTTCGGTTGTAAAAAAGTTAAGACCTCCCAATTCCTCTATAATAATATTTACAGATCATCCATTGGCCACAGAAACAGAGTTCTTAGCACGAAGGAAAACTACTAAATACATCTAAAATATCTCCTAGAACTTACTACTGGAATTCTGAACAAGACAGTATGTACAATATTCAACTAAGAAAGCTACCCTTTTTTTTATAAGCAGTAAAAAATACGACTTCTTTGCTACACATACAAACATACACTATAGAAAGAGAATTACTTAACTGTTATAAAACACATTATATCTGAAATTGTGTGTATATGTGTTACAATCAAAATAACTGTAAAAAAAAATTCCTTCAAGTAGCCACTTGCCAAGAAAGTCGGACAGGAGTCGTCAATGTGTAGAGAAGATTCCAGCAGCATTTGAAATACAGTTCTTTTCATCTTCAACCAAATGGTCCTAAATATTCAGTTGCGTGGCAAATGCAAACAAAATATCACACAATAGTTTTTTTTTAAGATCGTAGTATATCGTTTTAAAAGACCACTGTAATCATAAGTGGACACAAATAGCAAACACTGAAACTGGATCTGAAGAACTTTGGACCGCAGATCCGAAGAGCAGAGGGGCATTCAAATAAAGTACATTTCTAACCTACCCCTTGTCACAAAAAATATATTTAATCAACACAAATGCTTCAGATTCTGTTTTTATCACCTTACTAATAAATAACCAATATTTTTATTTCTACTTATGAATTTTGTTCAGAAGACTACTTCATAAAGTGTGCTGCTGAGATGTGATCATATCAGATGTGACATTTCCTATAAGTCTATCCTTATCCACATCCTGTTCCTCATTTCTTCATCGTGTAACTCCCCCCCCCCCAAAAGAGATGGATTCATGCATAGGCTTGAATCCCTCCAAAGAGATGGATTCATGCATAGGCTATTGGGGATTTAGTCCAAGTTGCCCCCCCCCCCTTCACCACAAGTTTTATGGGTTGAGTTGTTTTACCTGTGAGCGGCACTTTTTTGCACACCATGGGCTAAATGGCCAGGTCACAAGGACTCCGAAGGCTCAGAGAAGGTTGGGGGAGGGGACCCACTGGAACAGCTGTTGGGAGACAGATGGTAGCCTCCCGTCAAGGCCATCCAGCGTGTTCTTTAACGTTGGATTGTTTTACCTCTGAGCAGCACTTTTTTTACACGCAATGGGCTAAATGGCCAGATCACAAGAACCCCGAAGGTTCAGAGAAGGTTGGAGGAGGGGACCCACTGGAACGGCTGTTGGGAGACAGATGGTAGCCTCCCGTCAAGGCCATCCAGCGTGTTCTTTAACGTGCACAGGGTATGGCTCTCCAGCACATGGGGGCCACGGCTTAATGTCCCATCCGACGGACGGCGGCCTTTCCAAGCCCATCGGTGTCCCCTACTGACCGTGGGCAGGGCGGGGAATTTTGCGGAGAGCAAGTTTTATGGGTTCCAGATCAGAAGCCCTAACAGCTGATACGTGAATCTGCCTCTGCTCCAGATGAAAAGGATGATTTAGCATGGAAACGTTGCAAATTAGACGAATTCTCTAATTTTTCAATAATTCCATGTCATGGCTTCCAAGACATCAATTTTGCGCATTTAGTATCTAACTGATTAAAAATAATAAGTTAACACATTAGAGTCAATACTTGTAAGAATATTATTTATGTTTACAATAAAGTAAACAAAAAAAAAATGCACAGAGGCATCACAAAAACATTAATCCAAGGACCAGAAACATTTACTATTATCCACTGCACCTCCCAATACCAAGAGAAAAATATTTAGCATGATGAAATGTGGAACAGAAATTGGATCATTACGTTATCTAATGAATTATTCTTTATCAAAAAAAAAAAGTCATATTTTCAACTAGTTTCTAGCTATTATTGAGTTTTAGAATTAACAAAATATGCCTTTCAAAATCTCAAATTACTAAACAGATATATATTTTAATAAAGCAAATGAATTTTGTGGAAACATTTACATTTAAAAGATTTAAGAGGCGTTTTTAATTATGCAGGAAAAAAGCATTTATGTCAAACATGAGTTAGATGGCACCATTAATATTACATTAAAAAGTTTTCAAGTTAGGCTTTAAAGCAATATATACATATGTACAAGTTATTTTTGCTGGTTACTGACTAGTCTTCCTGAATTTATGAACTGTGTCTCAATATTATTTGGAATCTAAATTTTATCATGTGTGGACATTAACTGCAAAACTGTGCTCTAATTCCATAAACATATTAATGCAGTTTGCGTACCAGAAAAAAATTATTACCAGGATTAATTTTTTATGAAAAAAATTTCCTTTTTGCAGAGGTACAAAGGGTAATAATAAGCTTTACGAGCTATTTTAACAGCAGTGATTAATATTTTTCCAAATGGTATTTTATAGGAAACCCCTTTTTTCTTCTATTGAAAATTTTCATTGGTGTTTCATCTTAAAAGGAAGAGTTGAAATCATAAAAGGTTGAGCTGAAATTATCAGCTAAACATTTATTTATATCAATACCAGCTCTAGAAATAAAGGGGAGGGGATTGAGTTGGAATGAACTGGAACTCTTTTCCCGGCATAAACGTTTTTGTTTCGTTTTAGTGGTCTTTAAACAAACATTTAAAATATTTTTTCCACCTCTGTTCTGATTACTGGCATTTTGAAGTGAGAGAGGCATGCATCCCCTCAAAAAATTGGTTCATTATATATGTTTGAAGCTAAAGGATATTAACTTGCCAGTTAATATCAATTGTAATAATTTTATTATAATTACCATACGTTCCTACCAATTTATTTCATACATTATCCATCTGAATTCATAATAGATATTTAATTAACAGAACTTTTATGGAAAATCTCTGCCTATTTTCTTTAGTTATAATAATGCACATAAATTAACAACCAAACAGTAATTCAAACACATCCAAATGATAATATAATAATGAGTTCCGGTGAGATTAATCTCTTTATGCAAATTTAAAGTTACAAAGAACTGATTACATCACAAAGAATCTTGTTAAAGTAATCAAGGTTTACAAACTTTTGTTCTTAGAGAGCCAAAATGAATAGAAAAACGCCTGCAGTATATTTCTCTTTTCATTTAAATTTAAACTAAAATTACAACAGTAACATAAATTTTGTTCCTAAATGGGAAATAATTTCTAAGTTGGAAGTAATAACAAAAGTAAACAATTTTGGCATTTTAAAACTGAAAATAAACTGTACTTTCATTACTACTCAACAACATTAGGCACAATCTTTGTAAAATATGCTCAAGTTAAAACTTCAAGTAAATTCATAATTGAAATTAGAACACAATTACAATTACTTTGTTATATCATTGAGGAATGTTTGGAAAAAAAAAACAAGCTGACCTGTCATTCCATTAAAACAATGATTACTACTAGGCCTCAAAAATGCAACATTAAAGATTATGACTTTAACTTAATTAACATTAAAGACTTAACATTAAACTTTTATTTAGCAAATCCTTTGCTAAATAAAAGTTTCTAAAAGATACAGTTGAAAACATTACTGCAAATGTTTCTGTTGTCACTTTATCTAGAGACATGCCAATATGATACGAATTTTGCTGAAACTGTCAAATCGGCAATGCCATTTTCTTCATTGCCTACGTTGAATTTATATATAATTTTTTTCTCCTAACATTTTTCAGTATCGGTACAAAATAATCACAGCAACATTAATACTTTGACTTTTATTACTCTTGAATCTGAGAAAAAAAAATTTACTTTTGTGTAAGGCTGGATGCATATAATGTTTGAGTATAGTAGTTATAAACCAAATGGCATCGCCACAGTGTAAAACAGTCAGAAGGTGATTTACTCCTTATAAGTAAATAACACACATAACCATCCCTTATATGAGATTCAAACCTGGGATATCTTAATTGTGATCAAATTATCTACAAATCACCGTACTACTGTAAAAATTAACCCTCACAAAAATATAATACAGCAACAAACATGAAATGCTGTTAATACTGTACATAACAATATGTATAAGCATTTTGCTTTCTCCTCAAATATTATACATTTATTGGAAATAAAGCTGAAGTAATATGTTGTAGAACAAATATCTTGTAATAACAGAAAACATTGTTACTTTTTGCTGAATATTTGTAATGGAATGGTGCAATTACTGAAACTCAACAGACAAATTTTAATATTGCAATTTCATTAATTTTTACTTTCTTTCATGTGCTTATGATCACTATTAAGGAAATTATGTTGTTATTGTACAGAAAAGTATCCTTAGTGGTACAGCTAAAGGAATTTGTACAGGAAAAGTATCTGTAGCAGTACTGCTAAGGGAATTTATTCCCATCACAATGTAATGGTTCAATCCTTTGCTAAATAAAAAAGCCTAACTTGTGATGCTTTGGACTTCAACAAATAGAGAACTGCAGTTTGTTATATACACTGCTCATCAAAATTAAAGCCTGCATCAGAAAATCTTAGTAAAATCCAAAGCTATATTAAATAATATAGGAAGGCACAGTTAAAACTTAAAATTACAAAATAGTTTCATGAAAAAATCGATTTTGCCGATGTGTGGGACTTAAACCAACATCTCTCCAGATTCAAGCCAGAGTGTTCTAGCCACTAAACTAGCTCCATGATTTATCCACTAACGTGACATAAATACTTACATAATGTATAATACTTATACATACTTAGGTTGGGTTGTTTTACCTCTGAGCGGCACTTTTTTGCACACCATGGGCTAAATGACCAGGTCACTTGGAGGCTCAGAGAAGGTTGGGGGAGGGGACCCACTGGAACAGCTGTTGAGAGACAGATGGTAGCCTCCCGTCAAGGCCATCCAGCATGTTCTTTAACGTTGGGTTGTTTTAGCTCTGAGTGGCATTTTTTTGCACACCATGGGCTAAATGGCCAGGTCACATGGACCCCGAAGACTCAGAGAAGGTTGGGGGAGGGGACCCACTGGAACAGCTGTTGGGAGACAGATGGTAGCCCCCCGTCAAGGCCATCCAACGTGTTCTTTAACGTGCACAGGGTATGGCTCTCCCGCACATGGGGCCACGGCTTAACGTCCCATCCGACGGACGGCGGCCTTTCCAAGCCCATCGGTGTCCCCTACTGACCCTGGGCAGGGCGGGGAATTTTGCGGAGATAAATCTCAACGCTGACCCAACTGGGACTCGAGCCTGGGAACTACAGAGATTACGAGCCTGGCACGCTACCGACTGAGCCACCCCCGCCCCATACATACTTAGACATACCTTCCTGATCATAGATCACACTATGACAAGTTGGGGGAAGATTTATAAGTCACATTAGTGGATAAATCATGGAGCTGGTGCTAGTTTAGTGGTTAGAATAATCTGGAACAGATCTAGAGAGACGTAGGTTAAAGTCCTGTGCATCAGCAAACCTTTTTTTCTTACAAACTGTTTATTGATGTCTGTGTTAACAGGTAACTATGTATTTACAATGGATTGATGAAAATTAAAAGTTTGAATTTAACAGTGACCACTGTGGAAAATCAAAAGTGTGAAGCACATAAAAGTGGTATAACAAGGATTTACTGCTATAAGTTATATGCAGTATTACAATATATACCAAAAGATGAAAGATATTTACATATTTAAGTTTACATCTTTGTTTGGAATTTGAGGAAATTATACTAAACCTATTAAGTACAAATTTAATACACATTGTGGCTATACTAAGATTTATACTATACCTAAAAAAATTCAAATCATACAACCTCTGATTGGAGGTATGCCATTTTATAAACCCATTTCATAGCTGTTTCCTGCTTTATGTACTTAATTCCTTCTTCAAATGGTCTGTTAATGCATTATTCATTGACTGTGTCTTCCAAACTGATGCAATTCCCTATTATTAAATACTGTTGCATTTTTTTTCTCCAAAAGAATTGGACAAAGTGGATTTTTATGATTAGAAATTGACTTTTCAAAAAGTACTTCATTTTAGCTTTACCTTTCACCATCTTTCTGGTTTAAAAAATTCTAAAAATAGCAAACCATTTCTCATACATATACATATACTGCAACTGAAGAGAATTTATATATTTAAAATGTCCTAATTGTATCTAAATCAAAATTATGACTATAAAAAATAGGATTTCTTGCTATTGGCTTGTTACTGTTGTTGTAGGTGGTGGTGGTGGTGGTGGTAAACTCTGAGTGAAATTTTTTGCCTAAATGGCTAAGTCACAAGGACTCCAAGGTCTCAGAGAAGTTTGGGGAAGGGGAACCACTAGACAGCTGTAAGCATCCATTATGGACATCCAGTGTGTTCTCTAATGTGACAGGGTTGAGTTGTGTGGCATGTGATCTCTTGCACATGGGACCACAGCTTTACATCTCATCTGAAGGACAGCAGCTTCTACAAGCCCTTTGGTATCCCCCTTTGTGAGTGAAGGCAAGGTGGGGTTTAGAGGAAATAAATCTCAATGCTGCCACAGGTGGGATTCGAAACTGGGAAATGCAGATTATGAGCAGGGTACACTACTGACTTAAAACTCTAGATGATACATTCAAGTTTTAAACTAATATAATGTGTTAAAATTGAATTTATGAATTATTACCACTAGACAGTTAGCAGAAGTAATTTGATTAGAGTTGAAAAGTTCAGTTAACAGGATCTACAACTTTGCCCAATGATCAGATTTTAGTGGTAAATATATTACTATAAACTTAATTCACTGTATTGGTTACACTAAACCAAGTTCTAGTTGTGTTAACTGTATGTTCATCTGACCAACACACAAAGGAAAAGATATTTTTGATGACTGGGCTCTCTAATTTTATTCAAATCTTGTTTGGTATCAATAGTTCAATGATAAGAGCATCTGACATGTTATCAGGAGGTTGTGGGTTCATAGGTCACACAACTCAACACAATTTTTCTTCCTAAATATTAAAAACATGGGCCTATAATAATAAATAAATAAATACCTAGTATTTTTTTTTTTCTTTTTGCAGAAAACTGTGAAATAAATTTAACCACCAGAGGAAGTTTAGTTTCAGAAACAATATTTTAAGGTTTAAGTGCATTCACCATTACAACTTTTGATAAAAATGTTTCTGTGGGATTTAACAAACTTTCAATTTTGTTAATCCACTATTATTCAAAATTTTACATCTATCTCTAATGGTTTAGGGGAAATTACAATTGTTGTGATTGGTGCTTTGATTCTGATGAGTAGTGTGTTTCACTTTGTACAGGTTATCATTGTGTGAATAATTAAGCACATTGGTTCTATTTATAAGGTACTTTAAGTACAGCTTTGATGTGTATGATTGTGCAGATGTTAGACTTGGCATTTAAATCAGTGTGCGATGGGTTAACACTTTTTTTTAATGAGAACATAATACGTATATTTAAAACTGTTAAAATGAAAAATTAGTGTACACAAAATTTAACATATTTATGCTCAAAAAGTTTTAAAAAAAAGTTTCTCTAATCAAGCCTTTCAAACTGTATTTCAAGTGTTCTGGCTTTCATAAATTTTTAAACATTCATTTAAAATATGACATAAAAATAAGATATAAATATAAGAGTTTGAAAAGTCATTTCTGTGTATTGTATCATACATTTATAAATTCTGATAGATGACCACTAGAAAAAAAAAAGTATAATCCTCTTAATAATAAAGACAAATATCTTCTTTTTATCAAATATTACTGAACAATGCAAAAAATTAAGCATGTGAATTTAAAATACATAATTGTTTTTCAGACAGTCCATCATTTTAGCTACTACTGAAAGAGAGCAGTTACTATTAAGTGCTCAATATCAATAAATTGCAAATGCTGCAATCAATTTTTGCTATGAAAAATGCTATTAACAGTCAAGCTGTACACAACATACTCTTTTTACTACAGAGCATGAGAGTTGTGCTCTTGAAGAACCTTATTATGGAAAAACCATTGATTCAGTGGGTAATAATAGGTTAGATGACAGATGGTTCAAAGTTACCACCATAATTTGAATGGAAAAGTTTTAATAACGGTGGTAACTTTGAACGATCTGTCATCTAACCCCTTTATTAATCAAATTCCTTTATCATTTTTATAAGTTCTTTTACAATAACATTCCTTAAGTAAATAATTAATGAAAAAAATGTTGAAAAAATTGGTCCAAAACATGGTATGGTATAGAAGAGGGAGAATCATAACCATTTTTTATTAAAGTAAGCTTATTTTTAAGCCATTTTAACAACTATATTCAAATTTTAGTTTAAGTGTAGTGGTTTACTGGTTTACCCTGAAAAATACAAAATTTTTTAACTATAATGGAAAAAAACAAACAAACACTACATGCAGAACAGAACTGTTTTTTCCTACAGTGAAGCTCTACTTCCAACAACTTGCCAATTGTATTTTGTGTAGAACAGATTTGTATAATGGGAAGAACATTTCCTAATACATCCATCCAGTTATATTCAAATTGTGTAATGAAAGCATGTGTTATAGCAGAAGTGATTGTACTTCTGAATATCAAACTTCAACTTTAGATTTAAAAACTAAAGTCACAGCTAAATCTAAATCCTAAGTTTCCTTCTCCAAAGTTGTTGATAATCAATCTGATGCCAGTGTTTTACTATTCGGTGATGAACTGATCAAATGGTTACCATTAATAAATTTGGTAAGGATATAAAGAGATTTCAAGAAAACTATCTCAACTCTAATTTTTAACTACATAAAGCTTCAGCAATACATAATTTTCACTGACAATAAATAGAAAAATCAAATTTGAAAAGTAATTTGTCTTTGAATATGTTAACTTCATCTAAGGCAATACATTCCGATGCACAAATAAATCATTAATAGAATCATGATATAAAACTGACTTTGGCTTAATTATTATATAAATAATTTTAAGATAGCTCAATAATTAAAATATTGTACAGTAGGTTTCGTATTAGAGAAATATACGAAATCATTGTTTACAACTGTCTTAGAAATGACATGCTCATTACATTTTATATAAACATGAAATATTATTAAGGTAAAATTTCATATACATGCGAAGCTGAACATGGAACTACAAAGAGATGAAGGCAACAAAAACCCAAAAGGAATATGAAATACTTCAAAAAGTTCAATGTGATTAAGATTATAATGTGAACCTTTTACTTATAACATTTTGGTCAATTTACGAGTACTATTAGGGTGTCACATAAAGAAGAAATTCTATCATATATATCTTTTTTTTATCTGTATATTTATGAGAGCAGTTTTAATTTATTATCTCACTTTTGGCTCACAATTTTTTATTGACATAAAATATTATTTATGCATTTGAAATAGTTAGGTGAAAAAATTGGCAGTCCTGCTTGGGATTTGAACCCACGTCTCCCAGATGCCCAAGCATGCTTCTGGAAGATGTGGGTTTGAATCCCACTCAAGACAATTAATTTCTTCAATTAATTATTTAAAGTGTATCTTTGCCTATAGGATGTTTTCCTGTGATACTTTATTACTGAACTATTTGTGTACCTTAAAAGTTTGAAAATGTGCACACAGACATGCAAAAAATCCTATCAGTAACAAAAGCATTTTCTGAAAGCATACAACCAAACTGTTGCCAATAATTTAACCTACCCTCATAAGAAATTCTACTAAACAATAATTTTAAGCACATTTTTTAAATTATGAACACTTTTAAAAAGTGCACCTGAAAGAAGTGTGGCACAATACAAAAGATTTCCTAAAGCTAAGCCATACTCTAATGGTGAAGCACTTAGCATCAATGGGAAAGCTCACACTTAAAAGCCCCAATCAAGCTGGCTTTTTAAGTTTTCTTAATACCTTTTGAAATTGCACAACCACTTTTTATATTTCACTACCATTACAATACGTTATTTTGAAGCACGAAAAAAGGAAATTTTGAAGGAGTTATTGGATAAAAAAACAGAACTTTGAAATTAATATCTAATCATCCTAGTTCAAAAAGATGAATATCTAATCTTCCTAGTTCAAAAAGATGATGAAAGATAAATATCTAGATTGGATTGGATTGTTTTACCTCTGAGCGGCACTTTTTTGCACACCATGGGCTAAATGGCCAGGCCACAAGGACCCCGAAGGCTCAGAGAAGGTTGGGGGAGGGGACCCACTGGAACAGCTATTGGGAGACAGATGGTAGCCTCCCGTCAAGGCCATCCAGCGTGTTCTTTAACGTGCACAGGGTATGGCTCTCCCGCACACGGGGCCATGGCTTAACGTCCCATCCGACGGACGGCGGCCTTTTCAAGCCCATCAGTGTCCCCTACTGACCATGGGCAGGGCGGGGAAATTTTGCGGAGATAAATCTCAACGCTGACCCAGCTGGGACTCGAACCTGGTAACTACAGATTACGAGCCTGGCGCGCTACCGACTGAGCCACCCCCGCCCCTTAAATATTTAGAAGAAACTTTTAAATGGACAAAGGATATATTTTAGATGGTGTTCCAAAATTGAATGCTAAAAAGCATCAGTAGGAAGATTGGATAAACATCAGATATAAAATGGATTATACACTACTGAACATTGAAGTTGCTCACCTACAAGGAGTGGGTGTATTCACTCAAAAACTTTTATCACTAAGCAAATGATCAACTGTCCAAATGATGCAGAAATATGTTTTCAGAACTAGATTCAAGGATCACATGATGTAGGTGTGTGATCATTATACAGTTTATAAAAGTCAAATGTCCAGAACCTATTCTAAAGGGTAATGTGCAATGGTCAGAACATGCTTTAGCAGATCTTTTATGCAATTCAGTGCTTTCAAATCAGGTGAGATAGTGGGCATCTGTGCAGTAGGAGGAGGATGCTGGCAATAAGATCATAGGTGTGAATCACTGTTTAGGATCTTGAGCAAATACAGACATCTGACAACTGGCTAAAAGGGCCCATTCTATTAATTGGTGTTTTAAAAGGGGTTAAGGTGCTAAGCTGGACTTTACAATCATCAATTTAGAATTCTTACCATATATCACAATTACTTGATGGATTAGAAACAACAATTTAACTTTTCAATTCTGTTACACATATAATTATCAAAAACAAAATCATTTGAAATACACCTGGAAATAATTTAAAGAGACCATTTGCCAATGATACTGGCAAATGATGGATGCACATATAGTAGAATAATATTGACATAAACTACAATGATAACAGATCTATACAATGAAGTGAAAAGCAGCCATGTGCAACATAAGAAATTAGCAAAACAAATCAAGTATCTGCTGCTTTTCTTATTTTGAAACAGGCTATTAACAACTTTTTTTTAAAAAGATCATATTTAAATATAATACTTTACTAACATCTGCTTTATTTGCTATAAATCAATAATGTGACATTGATATTTCTGTTTGATTCACTTTAAAATTTTTCATGCCAAGGAGAAGGTTTTCATAACAAATGCACATTGAACAGAAAAAAATTAATCAGTTTACTTCATTTAAGTAAAAATAACTTGGCTAAATTTCCACTTAGAATGGGCCATTTATAAAAGCACAACTTGAATACAATTATTTATATTCATTTCGAAATCAATATCTTATATTCAACTGACAGTCATCTGCAATGCACACCATTTCTTGCAAAATAAAGGTAATATGTTTCTCTTAAGAGATGCCAGTGATTGAATCCATAACAAAGGAAGTGAATAATGCTTTTGCATTTCAAGTGCTAAGTTACTGAAAGATTTGGGCATAAAGGTACCAATATGAAAGCAGAATTATAGCTCCATTCAACATTACAATAAAAACAATACATAATCAAAGTTACATACAGAACCATCAGTTTCATCAGCTTTTGTCTCTTTCAATTTTAGGTTGTTTTACCTCTGAGCGGCACTTTTTTGCACACCATGGGCTAAATGGCCAGGTCACATGGACCCCGAAGGCTCAGAGAAGGTTGGGGGAGGGGACCCACTGGAATAGCTGTTGGGAGACAGATGGTAGCCTCCCGTCAAGGCCATCCAGCGTGTTCTTTAACGTGCACAGGGTATGACTCTCCCGTACATGGGGCCATGGCTTAACGTCCCATCCGACGGGCGGCAGCATTTCCAAGCCCATCAGTGTCCCCTACTGACCGTGTGCAGGGCGGGGAATTTCACGGAGATAAATCTCAACGCTGACCCAGCTGGGACTCGAACCTGAGAACTACAGATTACAAGCCTGGCGCGCTACCGACTGAGCCACCCCCGCCTGTCTCTTTCAATGATAGTAAGAATTTTCTGAAGCAAAACTTATTGCACTGCAAAGCATTTAATATGAATCAATCAAGGCATCATTCTGTGATGCTGCTGTATGAATTTGCTTCCTATTATGTTGATCTGTTATCAAAAGATCATATATATATGAACATGCACAACCTACATGGAGATATGATGCTGGCATAGTATAAAATCTAAACAATACAAATAATATATCAGCTTTTTACACAGTGAATTCAAAATCAACTGTAAAATGCAAATTATTCAAACACCAGCTATCTAAAATTACTTTTTCACCATGAATAGGTTATGTTATTGAATGATAAGAGAATGGCTTTGCAAACAGATTAAAATATTAAAGTGCAGAGTTAATTTTAAAGTGTTTTCAACATGAAAACTAAAGGAACTGTAAAAGTTTATCTTGAAGTCAGTATCTAACAGAATAAAGTTACGTTATTATACAAAATGTAATTTATTTTCAAGTTTACTTTTAAAAATCTTTTTAAAAACTGATCTATTGGTAAATAAATATCTTCAGCAAAAATTCTTTGGGAAGTCTTCCAGTACTTTAAAGGTTAAGGAAAGTTTTAAAGCTTAATATTATGAAAAACATTATAAACAATGAAAGATGAGAAAATATTGTGTTTTCAAAAATTCATTTTATAACCAAACCTATACTTTCTTTAGGATTTGTTCTATTTTATTTAGTGCTTGCAAACTATATTTTCTTTGTCACCACAAACACAACAAGGGAAAAAAGGTGCATATGTTAGGATGTGTATGACAAATGCTTCCATTATATTTTTATAACTTATAGACTAGTATTGCAGAGAGAAAACTTAACATTTTTCTTTGGAGTGTATGTGGAATCAGTACCAAAATTGAAACTCAGTATTATATTACATTTAAACAACTAGTTAAAATGTTGATAATTATCAGAACAGACTTATTTATTTAGAAAATTTTACACTTCATCTAGCCATATCATGTTGGTACATAATCCACTGGTTTCAAGATTTGTCACTTTATTTTTACTATACAACCATTGGAAATAAAGCATTCTGAAGTAATAGATTACTTAAATGTTACATTAGGTTGAAGTTTGCAATGAATTAACAAATCATACCTTTGAATGCCCATACCCTTACAATTAACATTTTATTTGTTCGATATGCAACTACTCCTGTGGTATTCTTCATTGTATAGATAGAATATCTATATACTGGTCCTTCTGACAATATCAGAGCCTCCATACATAACAGAAAAACATAAAGTGGGTAGCAGAGGCTACTTTCTGTTAGCACCTAGATATCTTTCCCTCCAACTACAGAAAAATAACAAAATTTTATATCATAGTTTTTTCTACCTCAACAACACTCTAAAGTTGCTGCAATAAGATCGATCCAGTCCAATGTCAAATACATCGTTATATTGCATTTACGGTAACCATAAACTTTTTCATTCAAATAAATCTATGACACTTGAAGTCAGGTTGTTAGTTATATATTACTTTAATCCAGTTTTTATTTACCAAACGAAACTTCAATATATACACAACAGTAGTTTACAGCAAAATTCATTTCGTTTATTCCAAACGTTTTAAGTGTATAAAACAAAAGTGGAACGTGACTTGCAAAAAGTTAAAGATGTTGAGTTAATTGTAATTACTTATCTGGAAAAATGCAAATTTTTAAACAATAAGAAGACTTATTCTTTTAGCAGCATTTAAGAATAGATTAATAACATGAATTTAAAATTCAGCAACGGTGCAATTTATAATGTACACTTATTAAAAACTTGTCAGAAAATAGGAAAAGAAAACATCAATTTTTTCTATTACAAAAAATGCAATGATAATTACTTTTAGTGGTTTTTACTAAATGCATTTTTGGATTATCTGTTTACTATTTGTACAAAGGTGGTTTCAACTTTAATGATTTCATAACTATGCATGAAAAAACTTAATAAATTTTTCAATTTTAAAAATACATGAAAAAAAAACTCATTTTTTATAGAAATACTTAATACATTTAAACTCCACAGAATTTTCATTCAGCAGGGTTGTATACACACATTTTTAAATTTACAGCCAAATAGTCAACCTAACAATAAATAATTATTCCAGTAATTTTGTAAAAAAAAATGCATTTAGGTTAAAACTGCTAATTTCCTACTATTATTTGAAATGTCTGAACCAATAATGTAATTTTAAAAATAATGTTAGAGATCTCATTTCAAAGAATTAAAATCTTGATTGTTTTGTAGCACTACATTAAAACTTATATAATCAATAAAACACACAATCCCCTAATGAATACTACACTGCTCACAAAAATTAGGGGATATTTCATCGCTTCATATTCATTTTGAAATATCCCCTAATTTTTGTGAACAGTGTATAATCATTGTCATATTACATCTACCAACTTGCTTGAATTTCACAAATAAAAACTTTTAACAAATAAATATATTACACAATTTCAGGCAGTGGGGAAAAAAAAAGCTAAAATATATTATATTACTCTTGATAGTATTATTAATATATTCATTTGCACAATTTCATGGCTGATGTGAAAACATATCCAACAGCACCAAAAATATTCGACTAGCTTCATTTATAAATGTCCACTTCTTATAACCTTCCTTCCCTTAGTTCTTTGAACGTAACAATACACTATGAGAGCGCAACAATAACATACCATGTTATTAATAAATATTTATCCAATTGCATTTACATCCATTTTTAATATTATTTTAGGCCATGTTGAAGTGCAAAGTATTGCAGTCTTCAGGTAGCATAATTCACTTAAACTATGGCAAGATTTTCATTTCTAAACTGTTGCCTTACTATTAATGGAATGAATCAGGAGTCTGAATTTCTTCTTCAACAAAATTTTTGTATTTTGGTTCTGATCCATATAAAATAATGAGGTTATGTTTTTCTTTGTTAATAGTTTGAAGGGAAGTCTGGCTTGCATATGTTCTTATTCAAATGCTATAAAAATTCCACCTGAACCAAAAAAAGAAACTAGCAATCCTCATGATTAAATATAAATTCTTCTCTGCACAGATTTGGCTCCTCTACTCACAGAGCATAAAACTAAAACACAACCTGATGTGAAACAGATGCATAGCATCTGTAATGGTCTTAACTTACATTAGAATGAGTTCTGCACAATAACAGCCTACTTTTGTTCCCAAAACTTAAAAGTTTACTAGTCCTTAGCTTGGAGTCTGTGGAGGTTCACTGCTGAAATATGGAGCTGTTTGGTGGTCTAAAAGTGTATGGCACACATTGCAAACTTTAAACTGTCTCTTTTTAGGACCACTACATACAGTCTTAGATGAGCATTCGAAACAGAATATCTTCCCACAATGATTACAGTGAACCTAGAAATAAGTAAAAGAAGTTTAAATGTTATGATTAAAATTATTATTATCACAGCATTTTTGTCACACACATTTCTAACTATCATCATGTACCAAAATATGTCAAGAGTCTTAGACAGTAGTCTTATATTCATTTGTGGATAAATTAAAAAAAGGCATAAAAATAAAAGCTACACTCAAGAATATTTATGACTAACTTAAAACATTCATACACATATCATCATCATCATTCTCAAGCAGCCATGGGCTATGGAGGTCCAACCAGATTATGAAATTTAGTTCTCCAAACACATCTCTCCTGAGCTACATTTGCTGCATCTCACCACTGTAGACCAGTTCTAACAAGGTACTGTTTGACATTGTCTGTCCACCATATCCTAGGTCTTCTCCTCTTTCTAAGGCCTTTAGGCACATTGTTCATAACCCTATTCACTAATCTATAGTAATACATACGGGCAACAAGACCAAACCATTGGAGTCTCTCTCTGCACAATATGATACTCAAAGGAGGTTGCCGACTCCTTTGCCTAACCTCACCATTACTTACAAAGTTGAACTACCTAATGCCCATGATACTGTGCAAGCATCTAGAATCAAGAGTATCAAGTTTCCTGTTATCTTGTTTACAAAGAGTCCATGTTTCACTACCATAACTACCTCTAGAAAGAACCAAACTATTATAGTCTAATTTTAGTCTTCAGGTGTATACACCTATTTCTCCACACTCTCCATAGATTCTTAAAAGTCCCGGCAGCAATCCCCATTTGTCTGTTAATCTTATATGACAAATCACCAGTATCTGTTACATAGCTCCCAAGATAATTCAACTGAGAACTTACTCAAGAGTGCAACTATTCAGATTAACTGAGCCACAGCCAGCCTGACCAATTTTCATCATTTTAGTTTTCTCTCTGTTTATCACCAAACCTACTCTACTACCAGTCTCATCAACAGCTCTAATGAAAGAGTTCACTCATCAATATCATTTGCCAAAAGGGTTAAATCACCAGCATAATCTAAATCAGAAATTTTCAGATTTTTAGACCATTGAAAGGCCAAAATATTTCCCTTGCAAAGAATTTCACATAACATAATTAATAACCAAACTAAAGAGAAAAGGAGACAAAATGCACCCTCGTCGAACACCAGAAGCATTGCTAAACCAATTGTTACAAGACTTCCAACTCTCACACATGACTCAGTGTTATTGTAGAGAGCTTTCATTACGTTAACTAACTTGTTTGGTATGCCTTACGATCTCACAATCAACCACAAATTATGACGATCAACAGAGTCGAAAGCCTTTTTGAAATCAACAAAGCTAGCAACCAAAGGTTTCTGAAACTCTAAACATTTCTCAAGAATCTGCCTGAGTGAAAATATCTGATCCACACATCCCCTACCACTTCTGAATCCACATTGCTCATCACGCAATTGATTGTTAACCAGATTCTCAATTCTATTAAGCACAATCATGCAAAGAACTTTACCTGGAACAGAAAGTAGGCTGATACCCCTATAGTTATCAAAAGAAATGCAATCACCTTTTTTAAAAACAGGGATAATGATAAGCTTTGGTAAAATCCTCAGGAACTATGCCTTTATCATAAAAGACATTCAAAATTTCAATCAGCCATGTGGTAACAGAAACATTCCCAGCTCTAAACATTTCAGTAGTAATTTCATCTATCCCTGGAGATTTATGCTGTTTTAATTTAGAGATGGCCTAAGCGACTTCAGAATGTGATATAGGGCCAACATTAAAGCCAGTAATGCATCTATCATCATTACAATGGGAGTAGAACTAACCACATTGTTTTGAACATTACTGAAATGCTCAGCCCACCTAGCCATGACAGAATTCTCACCTCCAAGAACCTTATCTTGTTTATCCTTCAATCCCTTTATACCTGTCCGTTTTTTCCCACATAAAACATTAACTATCTGGTACAGCTCTCTACTATTACTCTGTCTAGCTGCTTCCTCGGCTTTGTCAGCCAAGCTATCTAGTCAGATTCTTATCACACATAAAAAATATTTAAAAAAAAATGAAATACCCCCTCAAGCAGCTGCTTGCCACAGAGGTCTGACAGGAGCCTGTCAGTTTATATGCCAAAGTAGAAGGTCTGAGAGGATGGCAGGACCTCAGCAGAAAAACGAAGCATACATCCATGCCTTACCCGGGGTTCGAACCCAGGTCCCTAAGATCAGCAGCCAAGCGTGTTAACAACTTGGTCACTACCAGTAGTATATCCTTCCTGCCATTCATAGGTAGATAAATTTTCCAATTAAGTGATATGTTTAACTATAAATAGTAAATCACCGAGTTATCTGTTGACCTTGAAGTCAATATATCAATAAAGAGTTTTGTGGGGAAAATGAGTTTTGCTGGCATGTGGAATTCAAATCCACATCTTTCCAGAATCGTGCCAGAGTATTCTGGCACAATTCTGGAGAGATGTAGATTGGAGAGATGTAGATGTGGAAACTAACACCAGCTTAGTCATTCATCCACTAATGTAACTTATCAATCTTCCATCTCTGTGGTGCCATCTATGATCAAGGAAGGCAACTTTACTTTTTTAATGTTGCACTGAGTAAGATGCAAATAAATGATTAAGTCACACTAAAGTATCATTAACGAATTAATCAATAAATAAATCAACAGTTATCTGTTGACTTTGTAGTCAATAAATCAATAAACAGTTTTGTGGAAAAAAATTTAGTAGTCTTAGAGCACTCTGGCATGAATCTGGAGATGTGGGTTTGAATCCAACATGCTAGCAAAACTCATTTTTTCTTCAAAACTGTTAATTATTTGCCATAATTACAGCAAATGATTTATTCAAAAAAGTAATTAACATTTATTTATCATTAAATATTTTGAAATTTAATGGATTCTTGAGTACAAAAATGAAAGTGGTTACAAACCTGAATTCTGGTTCTATCAGAGACAAAGAATTAATGCAACACAGGTGACAGAGAGGAAAACCTTCAATTTATATCTGAAAATCAGTGGTGAAGGGGGGGGGGGAGAGAGGAGTACTAATGTAATATTTCATACATAGATAGAAACCACACATAAAATATGTTTTTTAATGTGCACAGAAAATAGTTCTCCTGCACACCGGCCATGGCTTAAAGTTCAGTTCAATGGATGGGGGTCTTTCCAAGCCCATCAGTGTCCACTTCCTCAATAAGAACAGGAGTTAGATAAAAAAAAAACGTCCAATATTATCTGTTGACTAACTGTGAGAGTGAGTGACAAATATTTCTTCATACTAGACAGCTTGGTTGTCCGATTCCTGACATAGGTGTCAATAGGAGTGGGTTTAATTGTTTTACCTATGAGTGCACTTTTTTTGCACACCATGGCTAAATGGCCAGGTCACAAGGACCCAGAAGGCTCAGAGAAGGTTGGGGGAAGGGACCCACTGGAACAGCTGTTGGGAGACAGATGGTAACCTTCCGTCAAGGCCATCCAGTGTGTTCTTTAACGTGCAGAGGGTATGGCTCTCCCATACATGGATCCATGGCTTAATGCCACATCTGACACACAGGGGCTTTTCCAGGCCTATCGGTGTCCCCTACTGACCGTGAGCAGAGTGGGGAATTTTGTGGAGATAAATCTCAACACTGACCCAGCTGGGTCTCAAACCTGGGAACTGCAGATTAAGAGCCTGGTGTGCTACCGACTGAGCCACCCCCACCCCATCAGTAGGAGTGAATCACACATATGTAGGAATGTCTATATGTCACATTGACTGAAAAAAAAAAAAGGTTAGCCACTAATGGTCTACTGATTATGATGCCTGGAATTCTTCTGAGACATGTAGATTCAAATTGCACCCAGGGAAAAACCAAATTTTTTTCAGCTAATCATTTGAATCGTTATAAAATTACTTAATATATTTTATTAACTGGATAAATAAATGAACATGTAATTTTTTTATTCTACAAATTGATGTCACCTTTTAGAATCAATGAAATATATATATATAAAACAAGGAGATCAATGGAAATTTATTTTTAAATTTCTTTATTTTTACATATTAAAAACAGCAATTTTATTTGAACTTTACCTTTTCTTTACGATTTTGAAAGGATTTTTTACATGAATTACACTCAGGAACATCTTCATCATGCTGCCATCTGACTTCACTATCTGACTGTCGAATCTTTTCCAATTCCATCTGCATTAATTAAGGAAGTGCAATATAAACATTTAATGATAGTTACTAATATATATACTAAATATAAATTGTTCAATTTTTCTTCCATTTGCAGAACAATTTTAATAGATAGTGCAGAGGGTGTTTATTACATTTTAAATCATACTGTCAGATCATTATACTAATCAATTTTTAGGATGGGTTATACTTCTGAGTGGCACTTTTGTGCCCACAAAGCGCTAAATGGCCAGGATACAAGGCTCCAAAATGGAGTGGGGAAGAGGACCCACATGATAGCTGTTAAGAGACATATGGTAACCTCCTGTCTAGGCCATCTAGTTTTCTGATGTGTCCTTCAATATGCACAGGATATTTTTCTCCTGCATTTGACTGCAGGGAACCTTTCCAAGCCTACTGGTGTCTCCTTTCTCACCAAAGGCAGGGTAAAGTTAGTGGAGATAAATCATAATGCAGATACATTCAAAACTCAAACTGGGGACATCAGATTATGAGATGTCTCCAGTTTGAGTTTCGACTGTGCCTGCATTGTGATTCTTCATTTCTTCTTGCATTGAAATACAATTCATAATTTTATGCACAGTTTAACTATTTTCAAACTCATAATTACCTTTTCAAAACATCTGCCTAAAAAATCAAAAGTTTCTAATTCTATTTATTACTATTAATTATTTTCTTCCCACAGCTACCTAGAATGTGTAGACTATATAAAAATCACTATCCTGATGTCTTCACACTGGAATTTCAGCATTATAAAATGAACATTCTGGTCCCATAAAAGACCAGATATGGACAAGGCCAGATCCTAAAAAATAACCACAAAACTTCCTCTTGTCAGCGATGAAAGACCTCTTGTCTTTCTTGGATGAGAATACAGTAAACATCTCCAGGGCACAGGTTTGTATTGTAGCGATAAAGCCAGTGATGCTTTTCTAGCATGTGACTGATTTGATGCAAATGTTTTACAGCTAAATTTAAAACAGGGTTTAAAGATGTGAATATTATCTATTGCTATGCCCTCTGTAAGAACTCTGATGAGAATAAAGAAGACAAATTTTACACACAACTCCCAAGATATTTTGAATTTTGTCAAGGAGACACAACTACTGTGCTTTAATGCCAAAGTTTGTACTGACAGGATGGAGGTGGCTCAGTTGGTAACACACCAGACTCATAATCTGCAGTTCTGAAGTTCAAGTCCCATCTGGGCCACATTGAGATTTATCTCCGCAAAACTCCCTACCCTTGGTCAGTAGGAGACACCGATGGGCTTGGAAAGGCCACCATCTATTGGATGGGACGTATATATAAAATCATGGCTTAGTGTGCAGAAGAGCCATACCCTGTGCACATTAAGGAATACACTGGATGGCCTCGACAGGAGGCTACCGTCTGTCTCTTAACAGCTATCCAGTGGGTTCACTCCTCCAATCTTCTCTGAGCCTCTGGGTCCTTGTGGCCTGGCCATTTATGGCTTAGTCGATAGCACACCAGGCTAATAATCTGTAGTTCCCAGGTTTGAGTCCCAGCTGGGTCAGCGTTGAGATTTATCTCCACAAAACTCCCTGCCCACGGTCAGTAGGGGACACCATTGGGCTTGGAAAGGTCGCCGTCTGTCGGATGGGACGTTAAGCCATGGCCCTTTGTATGGAAGAGCCATACCCTCTACACATTAAAGAACACGCTGGATGGCCTTGACGGGAGGCTACCATCTGTCTCCCAACAGCTGTTCCAGTGGGTCCCCACCCCCAACCTTCTCTGAGCCTTTGGGGTCCATGTGACCTGGCCATTTAGCCCATGGTGTGCAAAAAAAGTGCCACTCAGAAGCAAAACAACCCAATTGTATAGATTCTAACCTCTAGGCAGGGGTAATAGGTATAATAATAATTACAACAGCAATGTAGATATCTTATAGGTATATAAACTTAATGGCTTGGAAATAACTAACACTTATTACAAACTTTGGAATATTTATAAAATGAAGGTTAAACATGGTTAAGATTCACACATAAGAATGGATGCTTTTTTGCTGGCTAGATTTATTTACACAAGTGTTGCATCAGCATAGTGTATTATTTTTGTAGCCTGTGAGTTGCCTCTATTACTAGAAAATGGCCTGCCTATTACTTCCACTAATGGAAAATGGCCTGCCAGTGAAAGAAGTTTAATACTTCTATCTTAGGAATACAAAACAAAAATAAACTATTGTACCTGAAGAGATTGTGAAAGTTTGACAAAATCCCTCTGAACAGCTTCACTATTGTCCAAATCAGATTGAAGACCTTGCACTTTTGACTTTAGTTCATGCACTTCTTCATCCAATTTTGTCTAAAAAATTCATTTAAAGAAATATTACTTATTTAGTTATATATTATTATGACAGATTAACATGCAACAATAAAACCAGAACTGATGTGTGTTTTGATGCTGGAGTTATGCTTCAGTGTGAGAATTAGGTCACTAGGTTATTGGAACAGACAGATTTGAAATAATAATGATGTTTAGAATTATAGGAAAGTTTTTGGAAGTAGCTCAAAGTGTACATTTCTTTTCCTTTTATGGAGTTAGCATTATGTTAATCTAAGTTGGGTTGTTTTACCTCTGAGTGGCACTTTTTTGCACACAATGGGTAAAGGGCCAAGTCACAAGGTCCCCTGAAGGCTCAGAGAAGGGGTATGGGATCCATTGGAACAGTTGTTGGGAAACAGATGATAGTCTCGTGTCAAGGCCATCCAGCGTATTCTTTAATGTGCACAGGGTATGGCTCTCCTGCTTATGGGGCCATGGCTTAACATCCCATCTGATGGATGGCAACCTTTCCAAACCCATTGGTGTCCTTTACTGACCATGAGCAAGGAAGTTTTGCAGAGATAAATCTCAATGCTGGTCCAGCTAGGACTCAAACCTAGGAACTGCAGGACTTTGGCATGCTACTGACTGAGCCACCCTTACCCATGTTAATCTAAGTGAAAGTTATTTAAAAAACATGGTGATCACACCAAAGAGGCAATATGCTAGTTGACCAAGGGGCTGGCTGGCTTTGGGTTGTGGGTTGTTTTACCTCTGAGTGGCACTTTTTAGCACACTATGGGCTAAATGGCCAGGTCACATGGACCCCGAAGGCTCAGAGAAGGTTGGTGGAGGGGACCCATTGGAATAGCTGTTGGAAGACAGATGGTAGCCTCCCGTCAAGGCCATCCAGTGTGTTCTTTAACGTGCACAGGGTATGACTCTCCCGCACACGGGGCCACGGCTTAACGTCCCATCCGACAGACGGCGGCCTTTCCAAGCCCATCGGTGTCCCCTACTGACCGTGGGCAGGGCGGGGAATTTTGCGGAGATAAATCTGAATGCTGACCCAGCTGGGACTCGAACCTGGGAACTACAGATTACGAGTCTGACGCGCTACCAACTGAGCCACCCCCGCTCCAGGCTGGCTGGCTTTAATTTGTTCATAGGAAGAGTTCATTATCTGATGTGTGGTGACCTTAATGTATAAGATGCAGCTTATTTCCATTGGTGAAAAGAAGCCAACAGGAAAAGCAAATAATTTAGTGACAACATAGTGTATATAAAGAATTGGTAAAGTGAACCTTTGTAACTTACAGGTATTTCGAAGAAGAAACTTTAGTTGCTTGTCAAATGTTTAATTAATATTCCATTTGTGCTTTGAGTAAACACTGAAATAATTTTAGCGCAAATATTTGAAGAATAATTAAGAGATGTAAAACACTCTTTTTATGGTTTAGCTTCATATTGATGAAGACAAGGATTTGTGTTAGTTGATTTGTTTTATATATGTGGTTTTATATCTTTGTAACAAATTAGTTCATTTATAATTTTTGTTGCTACACATTCTTTTGAACTCATGCTCAATTTTCTATTAAAAATTCATAACAATAGCAAACAAAATGATATAATACTTTAAACACAACCATTTAGTAGCATCCATGGCGAACAATAAATTAATTCACTACATAAAAACAAACAAAAATATTATTTGAAACAACTTATTATGATAAAAAGAATAAGTATCACAAATAATGTTTGTGATTACTGAAACCATTATATACTTTTGAAGTTAAATGTTTTGAATAAAATTAAAGTTTTAAACTATTTAGCTTGAAGGGGACCAATTGGGCAGCTGTTAGGGGACAGATGGTAGCCTCACATCAAGGCCATCCAGTATATTCTTTAACATGCAATGGGTATGGTTTTCCTACACATGGGGCAAAGCTTAATGTTCCATTCAAAGGACAGTAGCCTTTCCAAGCCTATCAGTTTCCCCTACTAATCAAGGGGAGCTTCTGACAGATCTAATTAGACAATAACAATAGGAAAATAAACAATAGTTACTTGATCTAACTATTAACTAATACAGGGTGACCAGGTATCCTAGAATTTTTAATATTCAGGTATCCCAAACGATAATTCCAAGATGTATATAGGTCTCAGACCTTACCTAAAGAGGAAAATTTTTATAACTAAAAAAAAATTTAAATTTCATCATTAAGAAAAACGTTTTTCCCCAAATGACTAGTGCACTTCTCTGAAATCTATTATAACTCATCAACTACAATCCTAAGAAGGCAGAAGAGTTCACAGAGCTGAAATGGTTTTCAAAGTTTGCAGCCAGATCTTACTTCTGTAGTAAGGCCTTCAGAATCATAATATTGTTTAACTGTCGTCTGACTTAGAATGATGACAATACAGACCAATTCAGCAATTTTTAATTATCACACCTGACAATTTAATGTTTTTACAATATACTACCTGTACAGCTAATAATAATAATTCAGGTCATCACAGCACCTTTTTTATTTGGCTTGTTTTCCAACACATTCACTAGGGGGTTGTGAATCAAAATATAATAAATCCTCTTTTTAAGGAAATAATATTTTACTCCATTTCCATTTTATTGGTTGCATTTCAACATAGAAATATATATGATTTATGGAAAAATCCCATCTGTCTCAGATTTCTCATTTGAGAAATCTGATTACTTTAAATGTTGACATGAAAAGTTAATAACAGAAATAATTTAAATGATAAGTTTCTTAAACAGTGATGATACAGTTGAAAAATGATAAATTATACGTATAATATTAACTGGAGCATTTCAACTACAGAAAACTAAAAATGGACATTTGCTGAAACATCTGCTTTCCAACAATGAAAATATGATCATCATAAACTAATAACTCATAATTTGATAAAAAAAAACTTCTATATTAAAAAAAATGCATTAATTAGTATAGCTCACTTTTGCTAGTGATAGCTCTTCAACTTGTTTTTGCAGTTCTAATACTTTTTGTTCTCTGTGGTTCACTTGTTCCTGCAGAGAAGCAGCTCGCTGATCAACATCTCCCCTCTGTTCTCGCTCTAATTCTAGTTCTTCTTTCACACTTTCAAGGATTCCTTAATTAAAAAATTGTAAAAGCTCATAAAAATGATTGAATAAAACTATTTTTCACTTATCAATACTGCATAAATTGCATTAAAAAAGTTCCACATCTAGTATATCCCAACCTTAAATGTTCCTTTGCAACTCTTAAACACTCCAGCAATATTAACAATAGAAAAAAGCCAAAAATGACAAGGTTTTCTACTTGCAGGGATTTTTAAATTAAGATACATAATGTTTAAGTCAGTGAAGTATACAACAAATAATTTTAATCCTTAATATACTATGCCATTAATGATAAACTAACTCTGCTTGATAACATATTTTCTCAACATTTTCACATTGAAGATTTAACTTTTTTTTTATCTTGTGAAAATGCTAATGAACACACTGAATAATGGCTGTTGCTCAGGATACTAATTTGAATATAGTCTTGCTTGATTGTATCCACATAATTTATTTTAGGCTTGCTCCTTTTCTCCAAACTTCCATTGTGGAATGCTGTAATTAATATATCACTACTTTTGGAGTTTAACTCTTAATGTTGGAAGCTGATTAATCAGTTTCCAAAAATCATTACAAATAAACTTGCAGCATGTTTTTTTAATACTTGTGTACCTGCAGCATGTGTTTTTAATACTTATGTATTGCAGAATTTCCTTTTAATATTTATATTTTTTGTCCACAATTAAAAGTTTTTTTTGGGGGGGGATATGTAAACTATTTAATTCATTAGTCACTATATAATAAGGCACAGAAGTTGAGTTGCCTCTATAAAGGGGAAAAAAACTTGACACAGTAAGGGACCTTGAATAATAATCTCTATAATTATATAAGGTAATCACAAAAGTTCTTGCCATTTATGTGTCACATTAAATAATCAGCATTTAGTTAAAGGAACAGTTGATAGATGATCTTAATGCCATGTCAGAACAACTACCCACATCTCAAAATTGTGTTGTATCTTATTTGCATAGTAATATCGTGCAATACCCAATAAATTATTGAAATGGAAGTGTCGTCGAAGCTCATCAGATGTTGTTTACTTTATGAGTTTAAACTCTGAAACACTGCTACAAAAGCCACTAGAAGAATATGTCTTGCATTTGGACAGGATGGTGTAAAGGAACACACAGCCAGAAATTGGTTCCAAAAATTTTGAACAGGGGATGAGCACTTGAAGATGTACTATGCTGCAGTGGTCTTGTGGCCATCAAAATGAAGCTTTGAAAGCAGCCATTGAAGAAGATAGTGGTCGAACATGCCAATAGCTTTCTTTGATGCTCAGTGTTAATGAGCATAATTTTAATCCTTAATTTCTTCCTTAATCCATTAGAACACATCTGCATGGAATTGATAAAACATACAAATTGAGAAAATGGGTACTACATGAATTGTCTGACACTAAGAAACAACGTGTCAGCCTGCCTCACTCTGCTCCCCTACCACAACAAAGAGCCATTTCATGATTATTGCTCACATGTGATGAAAAGTTGGGTTGGGTTGTTTTACCTCTGAGCGGCACTTTTTTGCACACCATGGGCTAAATGGCCAGGTCACAAGGACCCCGAAGGCTCAGAGAAGGTGGGGGGAGGGGACCCACTGGAACAGCTGTTGGGAGACAGATGGTAGCCTCCCGTCAAGGCCATCCAGCGTGTTCTTTAACGTGCACAGGGTATGGCTCTCCCGCACACGGGGCCACGGCTTAACGTCCCATCCGATGGACGGCGGCCTTTCCAAGCCCATCGGTGTCCCCTACTGACCGTGGGCAAGGCGGGGAATTTTTGCGGAGATAAATCTCAACGCTGACCCAGCTTGGACTCGAACCTGGGAACTACAGATTATGAGCCTGGCACGCTACCGACTGAGCCACCCCCGCCCCGTGTGATGAAAAGTATATCCAAATAAGAAACCTTCAAGGAAATGACATTGGGTGTCTACAAAAGATGGACCCCGCTCCACAAACTTCAAGGCTGCCACTGCATCAATATAAGGTGCTAATAACGGGGCCACGGCTTAACGTCCCATCCGATGGACGGCGGCCTTTCCAAGCCCATCGGTGTCCCCTACTGACCGTGGGCAAGGCGGGGAATTTTTGCGGAGATAAATCTCAACGCTGACCCAGCTTGGACTCGAACCTGGGAACTACAGATTACGAGCCTGGCACGCTACCGACTGAGCCACCCCCGCCCCGTGTGATGAAAAGTATATCCAAATAAGAAACCTTCAAGGAAATGACATTGGGTGTCTACAAAAGATGGACCCCGCTCCACAAACTTCAAGGCTGCCACTGCATCAATATAAGGTGCTCCTTTGTGTGTGGTGGATAGCTCATGGAATTGTCCACTTTGAGTTGCTGGCACCTAGCCAAACCATTACTGATGAGCTCTATTCAAAACAGCTTGAATGTGTTCACGAGGCATTGAAAGAGAAGGAAGCAGCACTTGTCAATCATAAAGGACTACTGTCCCTTCAGGATAATCTCCATCTACATACTGCCAAAGTGATTACAGAGACATTCCAGTGCCTTAAATGGGAGACTTTGTAGCATCCCCCTATTCACCAGATATCTCTCCTTCGGATTATCACTTGTTTCTGGCCCTTGACAATAATCTGCAAGGAAAAAGAGTTTAAGAATGACAGGAAGGTACAGGTTGCTATAGAAACTTTCTTCTGTTCCAAAAACAGGGACTTTCTACAGAAGGGGTTAGCTAGTTTCAAGATGGGGAAAAAGTGATTGAATCAAATGGAAACTACTTTGCTGAATAAAATTGTTTTTAATATGAATTGAGCTCTTCCATTTTGAGTACCAAAAAAGGCAAAAACTTTTATGGTTACCTGATAAAGATATACATTTTTAATATGACAGTCTTGAGATGTCTCTGAAAGATAAATATTACTAGGTCAGGAATTTTCTGAAGAATGTTCAAATTATCAGTAGTAACTTTGATACAAATGTGTATCATCTTAAGATCTGCAGGTTTTGTGTTGCCAATGAGCACATTACGTATGCTACAATGACATGTTAGTTACATGACAATTTGTTGTGTTTGGATGAGTTTTTTATTATTCTGTCTTAGAGAGATTCTGGAAATATTGATACTTTAGAAACAAATTCCTTCACACTAATTTTTATATGTGAATACTAAGTGTCAGTAATGATTAGGTCTTCAGCCAATAAGCAAATACTGCCTTGTTTATGTCAGGTATCTTTCTGGTCAGCGATGAGTAACTTTTTTAATTGAGAACCCTTTTGCAAAGCTCACACATTGTGTGGGTCACTAGGATATATTCAATCTGGAGGTTCAAGTATCATGTCACTAATAAGCCTGAATTGGCTTATTAGCCAATTCAGGAGAATCCAGAAGCTACTCCTAGCTTTTACAGGCCTTCTCATACAAGGACATGCCCTACTAAGACTGAAGTCACTATGACCACTGCCTGTTAAGAGCTAAAACAAAGTTTGCCTTGCTGGAACAGTTGCTAGCTCCCTAACCACTATACCAGTTAAGGCTATACAACTCCAATTAACCAACAAACTAATATAAATATAATTAACTAATATATATATAATAAAATTCTATTTAGTATTAAATAAGTATGAAAATCATTTACATACAAAGATGCAACTACTAACTACTTTGAGATTTATATTTAGCTGATTAAAAATTTTTTTTCTCTGTCTTGAGTTGTGCTGTTTTACCCCTATGGGGTCCTATTTTACACACAGTGGGCTAAATGGTTTAGTTAAAAGGGTACCAAGGCTCAGAAATAAGTGAGGGATCCAAATATTGGCTGTTGTAAGACAGATGCAAACCTCTTGTTAAGTTGATTTCTGAGTGGCACCTTTTTGCACAAAATGAACTAAATAGCCAGGTCATAAGGACCCCAAGAGTTACAGAGGATTGGGGGAAGGAGATCCACTAGACAGCTGTTTGGAGACAGATAACTTCCGGTTTGGTTATTGCTGTTATATTTTAGCATATTCATTTAAAAGAACACTTTTTGTTTGTTTCTACATACCTACTTGTTCCCTGAGACCATCAATTTCTTGAGTTAATGTATCTTCCAGACTTTCTTTGGCTGTTTGTTCAGAAGTGAGTTGGTTTTTGAGCATTTGAATCTCACTCTTCAGAGCTTCTTCCATGCTCTCTTTAGCTGCAACAGTTGTAATTAATTCTTCTTGCCTCTGTAGACAGTAGAACTGTAATGCCTAGTAATAAAAAACCCTAATCATTTTAATATCCTCAATTTATATTATAAAGTATTTTCAAGAAAATAATAATAATAAATAAATCCCCCCTCAAACAGCTGCTTGCCAGAGGCCTGACAGGAGCCTGTCAGTTTAATATGCCATAGGCAAGGTCTGTGAGGTAAGTTAGACCTCACAGACTGTGAGGTAAGTTAGACACAAATGTCCATGTCTTACCTGGGGCTTGAACCCAGGTCCCTTTGATCAGTAGCTTGTGCTAACCACTTGGCTGCCAGGACATAAAATATATGCAAAGAATTCAAAGTATTGAAAAATAGCGACAAATTATAGACTGCTGCATAAAATTCTTTGAAAAAAAAAATATTTTGAGAGATTAAACAAAATATAAAGGAATAACATGCAAAATAGATTGAATAGCTGACCAATGGAGTCAAACATTAATATAAATTACAAAAACAGTTATTGCAAAATATTTTAAGCAAAGCTTTCAGTTTCTTCTTTTTTAACAAACATATTTCCAACATCAGTACAATTCCTCAATCATGCAAATCAATGCACTTTATCACAAATTAACAATAATAATTTGCTCAATTAAACAAATTAATATTTAGGTACTTATCCGAGTTCCCATTTTCCTTTGCCAAAGAATACTGATATGTTCAAATAATTCTTTAAACATTGATGACAGTGAATGAAAATAAGGCTAAATAAATAAAATATGCTTTCAAATATTTACGAAAAGCAAAGGAATTGGGCACTTAACATACAAAATATCTAAAAGTATAAAAGGAGTATCCTGTTGGGTTTGTATTTGATGTGTGGCTGACACACTGAATATCAAGATAGCTAAAATTCCATAAAAGTCACAAAGATCAATTTGTCTGAAAGTTTATGATGGTGAGAGCTATTGGAAGGCTTGAATCTGTTGCCCATAGACCATAAGTTTCAAGCATGTTTTTTAATATCTCTGATGCTCATCAGGAAGTCAGAATTGACTTTTTGAGTTTCAATACTCTATCGAATTTTGAACTTCTGTTAAAATTATTAATATCATGGTCCATTATCCATGCTGGTTAACATCCCTGTATTCGACATAAACTAATCATAATAATAATAATATCTAAACTGAAAGTATATTTGATTGATACAAGTAGTATAATTCTTTAAAGTAGCTAATTCCTTTTTGATTTGCACTTTGTGACAAAGAATAAAAAAAAATTTTTTAAAGCAAATCTACACGTGGGTTGAAAAAAAAATGGCCTGGTGTGACTTATATTTGTAGATTAAACCATCTTATCCAAACTTGCAGCCTTATAACTAAATTTGGTAGCAATGATCAGAGCACCTGGTTACCTTCCCAGCTATCTTTCTCATATGCAACTTAATCTCCATAAAATCGTTCAACTTTTTTTGATAAAGGAAACTAAAATTAGGTAATATGGAAGATATTCAACAAATCTTTTTCACCTTATCTGATAGTTTGCAGGTTTAGCATCAGGATAGGGTCCTATGCTAATATGGATGAGGTGAATTTCAGTTGTAAATTACAATTTTTTTCTTTATTAAAAAGATAAAATACACTTTCATGAGATGTGCATACATTTTTGAGACCCTGTATGTACACCATTTTAACAAAATTAGTAACAAATTAAGACTTCTGCATTTGTTATAATTACTTATAGTTTTATATGAAATTCACAATATACCTCTATATTATTAGGTAAGTCAATGTCTTCATTTCTCATTTGCTGTGCTTTTGCTATATGCTTTCCAAGGAGAAGGTTATTTTCATTCAGCAGTCTTGTAAGCTAAGACATAAGAAAGAATAATTACTAACAGCCCACACTATGATATGATTATAATCTTATGATAATGATTAACGAAAAAATTTTGTAATAATAATCTTAATTACAGAAGAAGAAAATTTTCAGCTAGCTGCAAGTGGCCTCAGTTAATGAAAAAAAAATCGTCTTGTTGGTTGGTATAATTTAAAAGAAATACTTAACAAGCATTTTTTTTTAAAGAGAGAACAGGAAAGCTGTCTTTGGGTTGAATAGATACTAATATTACTATTCACACTTCCCAAATCATTAGTTTGAATCTCTACATCAGAGAGCCCTAAAATTGGGAAATGACAAACCCTCTTCTTTGTAAATGGGATTTCATATTGATGGGAGGTGATTTATCTTCCTAGTATTTAAAGTGATATTAGAAGCAACATAAAAGTTTGAAAAAGTTGAATGTGTTGTGGACATTTAATATGCCATGGGTCTCAATAAAGCAAACTTAAAGAAGAAGAAGAAGAAGAAGAAAAAGAAAATCCACCTGTGTGTATGGATCCAGCACCATGTACAGAAAAATCATGCTTCTATTTTTGGAATTCATATAGAATATTAAAGGCTTCTAGAAAAAAATAATAGAACTTTGTTTTATGTATGCTATACATTTAACAATAAAGTTTCCTAAAAATACTAAATTGTATGTGCAATTTTTTTCCCCTTCCCTTTTTTTGCTCCCATAAATATGCATCTTCCCTATTTAAAATTATTCCTTATGGGAAATATATTTTTAACATGGATTTCACTTAACATTGTACATTTTAGGATTGGCATGTATCATTTTATAAGAGGAATTATCATACTAGAAATTAAAACTGATGATAAACTTATTACAATCTTACCTCATTTTTAAACATATCTCGCTCCATGATAATTTGTTTCTGGAAAAAATATTTTCATTCAATGAACATATATTTATGCAAAGGTATTCATATTTAAAATCTAGTAATATTTTTATATTCAGCTTTTAATAACATTGTGATAAAAAGACTAACACAGTGCCTGAAAATATATCCTGTGTCATAATAAGAAACTATAGTTGAGTAAAACAAATGAAAATTGATGTTCTGCAAATTCCACATGAACACTATATGCTTTATAATTGTGAAATAACCAGTGCTTAAATTTGGGATTACCAATATGTGTTGACTGCTATAATATTAAGTAACATTCAAAACTTTCTCACAGAAACTGCTTTCTGTAAAAATGAAAGCAATCTTAGCAAAAAATAAAGTACTTAACAATAGAATTTTCATGGTCAGCAAACTGCAGCAAGGCTAAACCTGAAAGCTGTGTATTATTTCCTGAGATATATGTAACCAGCTAGGCTAGTTCCTAATATACTATGTTACCAAAAGTCGCCAGACATTCCCTTTCAGTAAGTCTGTGGCATTTGGTATTTGCCATTTCAGAATAAGTACAAATGTACAGTACATGTAGGTAAGCATATGTGATTAGTAGATGCATTAGCTGCCAGTATGAGTTGCTGTTGCAAACTTATACAATCTGAAATAGTTGGGTTGCTTTACCTCTGAGCAGTACTTTTTTGTACACAATGGTGCTAAATGCCCAGGTCACAAGGACCTTGTGGGCTCAGAGAAGGTTGGGAGGAAGGGACCCGCTAGACTGTCTCCAGTGGGTCCCCTCTCCCCAACCTTCTTGTCATATTAGGATGCATTATACATATTAGGAGACAGATGGAAGTCTCTCATCAAGCCATCCAATGTGTTCTTTAATGTGCAGAGAGTATGGCTCTTCCACACACAGGGCCATGACTCTATGTCCCATCTAATGGATGGCAGCCTTTACATGATCATCAGTGTTGCCTACTGATTGAGAGGAGGGCAAGGAATTTTGTGGAGATAAATCTTTTGAAATAGTTACAATAATCACATACTTTACTAGTGGCTTGACTATGGTCCAGAAGTGTTTGCTTAAATGTTCCAAAGTCAATTGTCAGTGCATAGTTAAATAATAGAAGATTGTACTTGATGAACTGTAGCTACATGTTCTGGAAGGCCATGAGTACTGTGAGAGAGATCATAGCTCACTGAGTCAAAGCAAGTTAATCATCTGCAAAACAACTGAAACTGAATGTGTAAAGTCTAAAGGTGAGGTGGTAAGTGCCCCAACTATTGTAGAGAACAGTATGGGCTTGGTGTTAATAGCTGAGCAACTGTACATAAGCCACACATCCCGCCATGAAATGGTAGCCATTGTTCAGAATAGTGCAAAACCCATCATTTTTGGGATCTGAAATAGTGGAAACAGGTTCTAAGAAGTTATAAATCATTCCATACATTTCACCATGTTTTAACTGACAACTGGCTATGAGTGTGGAGAATGCCAGAAGTCACTTGCTTTCTTGCATTATTTGAGTAATCTAGTTTGGAGGAGGCAATGCCATGGTGTGGGGTTTGCATTTGTGGTTGGGATGAGGTCCATTAATCATTGGGCATATAATTCTCATTGCTGCTACTGTTTCGATATTCTGGCATATTCCTCTAGACTTATGTACTGCCAGTGCTATGGCAATAGTGCAAGAATGGTGACTGTAGTTTCCAATGTGATAAAGCTTCATGTCACAAAGTATGTCATGTATCCATATGGTTTAGTAGATATAAAGTAGTTGATATAGACTGGCAAGATAGCTTATCATCTTTGGGGTGAAATGGAACATTGAAGCAAGGTAAAACCAGCTTGCCCCACTCTCACCATGCAGTTGGTGGCAGCTCTGCAGGAAGAGTGGCAAAATATCCCTGCTACCAAAGAACTTGTAGAAAACATGCCTAGAAGATTGAATAAAGGCCAAAAGTGGGTCCACACATTACTAAGACTGATAAACAATTTTCTAAAATATACTAGGTGTCTGGTGGCTTTTGACCATCCATCCAAGACCTTACACCATCTTCATGGATGCAGAACATTAGTACCTTATAATAAAAAGAGATATTACTTCTTTTGAAAGAGAGTGGAAGGGCTGATCTGGTTTTCTAGGGTAACTTTTCACATTTTTTATTATCCAGCTTGGAAGTGGTCAACTTTAAAGGGTCATGAAGTTAAGCACTCAGAAAAACTGAGTTTTTTTTTTCCTAATAGGTTTCTGGACATGTTGCATTAATAAGCCTCTATTGAGTGTGGCTTTTATTTTTAATTTTTTTGCAGGTTGCCAATGGACGCAGAAAATATGCAATATCAAAAAGGGACTGATCACATTCAGAGGTCATTGCAAGCATCCTGAACTCTACCGCTTTTGGCAGCATTGAGGATCCTAAATTGACATAAGTATACTGGTAAGGCCAGCTGAATTTTAAAAGGTTACATTTTTTAATATTGTATTTTTTTTTTATTAATGGTGTAGTCAGAAGGTAATATTAGGATGGTGACTTAGTAGTTGGGAAACAAGTTTCCTTTAACTCAGTAGTTGGGGAACAAGTTTCAGTTTCCTCAGTAGTTGGGGAACAAGTTTCCTTTAACTCATACCTGATATTGAAGAATTTGATATTATTTAGATTAATGGCTGCATGATTGAGTATGACATCTCTTTGAATGATGGTGGTTATGTTTCTCACCTCTCAAATGAAACAATGATATAACACTGTTGATTGGATCTCAAAATATTCTTAATGACCAAGTCAGCAAAATGCTGAATAGTAGTGGCTGATAGTTAAAAAAAAGCATCTAATATATTAATGAGCTATCTCAGCTGGCATAGAATCAATTTTTTTTCTCTGACAAAAGTTGCTATTACCTCTCATAATAAGAAAAATTATTATCAAGTCTAATAAATGATTGGTGAATGTTAGGATGTTAAATTGGAAGTATTTTGCTAATACTCTTGAACAAGATTTTCACTGGTATGCTATTATACCCTGTTCATAAAAAGATGTAAAAGTAGGGTAATATAAAGTTAACTAAACATCAACTTGTGTTTTTTTATCTTGTGATCAACTACATAGGCAAGGTATATGACTATTATACAGTAGTAATGTCTTTTTGGCTATAACATATTAAGATCTTTCAGCTAAATTTAATACAGCGATTAAGAACCTGCTATAGGATGTATAAAACACAATTATGGTTATCAAGTTTAAATACTAACAAATGTATATATATTTCGGGATTTTAAAATTTATGTAACTACACTTACTTGGTGATCATGAACTTGCTTACAGCATGTGTCATAATTTGACTTTAATTCAATAAAAGTTTTTTCTTCTTCTTCATGCTTTTTAAATAATTCACTAACCTGATTAAAAATAAAATGTATATGTAAAGGATGTGCACAGATTTTAAATAAATATTGCTAATGTTCTTCAACCTTATGAAATTTCAGTGATAATGTTAACAACCAGCTGCTCACAAAAAGCAGAATTAGCCAACTGGTTGTAGAATTAAAGATAACCATTGGAAATTTATAATTATAATGTAAAAAATATGTAATACTTTCATCTTTTAATCATTACTACAAAACACACACACACACACACATATATATATACATTAAATACTCATTTAACGAATGTAAAAAATTGTCTTTGGGAAACCATAGGTGGTTAGTTTTTAATTCCTATTAACTGATTAATAATATAAAACTTATGTATAATTTTGACAACAATATCTACACAAGAGTCTGCCATCAGCACAAAGATTTCACTGATATGGAAAATCTAAATCCTAAAGGAATGCATTAGTAATGAATTACTAAGCTATAAATCCATGCTTGTACAATATATAGCACATGGGCTGCATCTGGCTCATGAGAGAATTTTTGAGGCCTAACGAACATTTTTCTTATTTGGTGTAAGTGAAGACCTCATTGCTTTACATCAATCACAACAGTCTGAAATTTCGAGATTAACACACAGATCTGGCAAAGACACTAGTTAACAATAAACAAAACACATTTATGAAAGTAAATCCATGCCCTTGTACTTTGTCCCATGTTAACTTTGTATGAAAAAACACTTTGTTTATACGAAATGCAGCTTTTCATCTGCAATTATTGTTAGCATACTTGTGCTAATAATTTATCTTAAACAGGCAAATATGAAGGTACAGATGATTATAATAAAAAATTTGTAAGCATTTCCTACATATGGCTGTTTAGAATATTTTAGTTATGAAAGCCTTATTGTATGTTAAAGTTGTATCTATCATAAAAAATAATGCTCAATTTCTTAATGACAGCTCAAAACTGTAGATAAGCATATTTTGGGAACAACAACATTGGGAACAACAACATTGCTTACAATAAGCAGTGGTTATACTATGTTTCTTAATTATATTACAAACTACTTTAAACTAATATTAATCAACAGATTTAATTAAGAGTAATCTAAAATATAAAAAAGTGCTATAAGGCTTGGTCAAAACTGATGTAAAGAAAAATAATGCAGTTAATATTATAACAAAAAAAAAAAGCATAATACAGTTTGTGGTTATATTAACCACTAAAGTGTCTAAGCTATATGCAGTTTATGTGGAAGAGTAACAAAACTGTTGAAAAAGAAAGAAAAAAAAAATGGCAATTTTTTCCTACATTAAATCTAGATATATGGACAATATGCTACAAGCATTCATAAGCCAATATATGTTAATCAGAGTAATTTAAAATCTGTAGAATTTCATTACATTCTTACCTTTTTCTCACAGTCTTTAGAAATGGTATTAAATTTTTCTTCCATCTCTTGTCTGTATTCTTGCTCTCGCTTTAAATCTTTTTTGTAGTCCTCTAGTACCTGCTCAGCAGATGCTGCTTTCTGTCGTTGCTCTTGTTCTGTTCTCTGAACTTGCTGCAGCTGAACTTCATAATTACTACACATCTCACATGGTTGTCCCAACTTTTCCCTTGCTCTTCTCAACTGTTCAGTAAAAAGTTAACTCATAGTATTTCATAGCATATATTATGCAGAATATATCTTAACATCTGCTTTTGTCATTAACTTCAATAGCAGTTATCATATCATTGAGAAAATATAAAAATTAAGACTTACCTATGTCAATTGGATTAATATTAACATTGTAGTTTATATTAATAGCTCTGTAAGAAAAGTCCATAACCACGAGTGTATGTCTGACAGCTGCAGTATCATTATAAAAGAATACCCATATTTTAAAGAGCTACATTTTGTTAAATTATTAAATAAAAGTAATTGTATGCACAAAATGCAAAATGTCCAGAAACTCTCAAAGTTTCACTTTCTGTTTAGATGTCAATGTATGACACTAATTCATGTGATACTTAATTTTCATCCCAATACTCAACATATCTGGTGTAACACTTACAACAGTTGCAGTGATTCTTTCATATAAATGCTGTAAATTACAAAATGTTTTCAGAATAAAGAATGTTTTTAATGCATCCTCAAAAGAAGAAGTCCAATGGCATCATCAGATTTCTCAGGGGCCACAAGATAGGTCCACCTCTACCAATCTGGCTTGAGACAACATTACATTCATACTAGGGCTAGCATAACAAGGACAATTATTTTTGTTCCTTAATTATTTAACAAAATATAGCACTTTAGAATATAGGTGTTCTTCGTTTTTTCCCTGTACTTCAAAAGTTGTTATTCCTATTTTTAAAAGCTATGAGAAATAATCAAGTTAAAAAGCTGTAGAGCATCGGCAACAAAACTCACTAGCAATAAAACAGTAAGAATGCATCTTTAAAAAATGAAAATAAAATGCATATGACTACTGAAAAATGGCCTGCTATCAGATATGATGCAGGCTTGAACTTGCATGCACATCTAGGTTTCATTGCATAGTGGCATACCAGTGGTGCAACATGTTATAATTATTTATTGTTAGAAAACCTGCAGAGTTTATGAAGATATTCTATAACTATGAATTTCAAGCAGTTCCACAAGACAAAGTGTCCTTTTTTGGTTACATTTATGTTATTAATTGTACTATTTTGTTGCAAATTGCATTATTATCATGCCTAAATCAGGTGATCTAGATAGCCAAGACACGGGGGTCCTATACACTGGTATCTGAAAGCCATGGTCAACCAATGATGAGCTAATTGGCACCTGAGTGATGGAGTTATAATTGTGCTGATATATTTTCTGTAACTTTTACTGAGGCATTCTCCAACTAGGTGTTGACTTAGGTCCTCAATATTTCAAGAAACATACATATCCAATTTGAAGTTCCTGGTATGGGAATGGTCCTATAATCTGGTTTCTCCAAATGCTATATGGTTGACTAATGAAATTAATGATGGGGGGGCTATAATCTGTCTCCCAACAGCTATCCAGTGGGCCCCCTTCTTTGAGCACTTGTTACCTGTCATTTAGCCCATTGTGTGCAAAAAAGTGCTGCTCAGAGGTAAAACAACCCAATCTTCTAGATTAGGGGTTCTCAACATGGGGTAATCAGTAAAATTTTTTGGAGTAAGCTGTGAGAGCTCAAAAGTCGCTAGATCTGGTAAAAAAGTCAGTGTTTTATTTTATTCCCATTGTTATACTATAACTATAGTTTTATCTATCTATACAAGGGATACGCCAGTTACATACACATTTCCAGGGGGTATGTGAAGCATAAACGGTTGAGAACCACTGATATATATATATATGTTTTATTTTATTCCCATTGTTATACTATAACTATAGTTTTATCTATCTATACAAGGAGTACACCAGTTACATACACATTTCTAGGGGTACGTTAAGCATAAAAGGTTGAGAACCACTGATATATATGTTTTATTTTATTCCCATTGTTATACTATAACTATAGTTTTATCATCTATACAAGGGGTACGCCAATTACATACACATTTCCAGGGGGTACGTGAAGCATAAAAGGTTGAGAACCACTGATATATGTTTTATTTCATTCCCATTGTTATACTATAACTATCGTTTTATCTATCTATACAAGGGGTACGCCAGTTACATACACATTTCCAGGGGGTATGTGAAGCATAAAAGGTTGAGAACCACTGATATATATTATATGTTTTATTTCATTCCCATTGTTATACTATAACTATCGTTTTATCTATCTATACAAGGAGTACACCAGTTACATACACATTTCTAGGGGTACGTTAAGCATAAAAGGTTGAGAACCACTGATATATATGTTTTATTTTATTCCCATTGTTATACTATAACTATAGTTTTATCATCTATACAAGGGGTACGCCAATTACATAGACATTTCCAGGGGGTACGTGAAGCATAAAAGGTTGAGAACCACTGATATATGTTTTATTTCATTCCCATTGTTATACTATAACTATCGTTTTATCTATCTATACAAGGGGTACGCCAGTTACATACACATTTCCAGGGGGTATGTGAAGCATAAAAGGTTGAGAACCACTGATATATATTATATGTTTTATTTCATTCCCATTGTTATACTATAACTATCGTTTTATCTATCTATACAAGGGGTACGCCAGTTACATACACATTTCCAGGGGGTACGCGAAGCATAAAAGGTTGAGAACCACTGATATATATATATATATGTTATATTTTATTCCCATTGTTATACTATAACTATAGTTTTATCTATCTATACAAGGAGTACACCAGTTACATACACATTTCTAGGGGTACGTTAAGCATAAAAGGTTGAGAACCACTGATATATGTTTTATTTCATTCCCATTGTTATACTATAACTATAGTTTTATCTATCTATACAAGGGGTACGCCAGTTACATACACATTTCCAGGGGTACGTTAAGCATAAAAGGTTGAGAACCACTGCTCTAGATCACTATTACTTGATGATATTAAAATAGTATCTATATCAATTCACAAAGACAAATTATGTATATTAACTTGGGTTTACCTCTAAGTAGCAATTTTTTGCACACAATGGTCTGAATGGTTAGGTCAAAACTCAAAAGGGAGGGATCAGAGGAGGATGGGGAAGGGAATCCACTGACAGCTGTTGGAGACAAATGGAAAACTCACATCAAGGCCATTCAGTACATTCTGTAATGTGCACAGGGGATGGCTCTTTTGCATATGGGACCATGACTTAACATTCCATTAGAGGGATGGCAGCCTTTACAAGCCCAATGAAGTCTCCTTTCTCACTGATGGCAGAACAGGAGTTAGTGAGGGAAATTCTCAATGCACACATAGTTGGGACTTGAACCTGGAACTGTAGATTACAAGACTGGCATGCTACTAACTGAGACAACCCCACCCCTACTACTAACTGAGACAAACCCACCATATTAGACATTGTATCACTATTTTAATCATCTTCTTACCAGTGCCAATTATCAGTCACTTCAAAAAGTTTAATTTTATAAAAGATTGGCAATAGCTAAACAAATTTTGTATGATGATTACTACTACCACTGAAACAGAAAGGGACATTAGGAGCAAGCAGAATATAGCTAAAACACTAATAAGAGTGAAAAAATTTTAACTGAGCAGAAAACATTTGACTTTAATTTTTTAAATAAAAATGAAAAAAATATGGGAAAAAAAAACAAAAAAAAAAACAATAAAGCTATGGCCAAAAATATCTTTACCTCTTCTTCCAATAATTGCCATTCTGTTTCACTCACTAATCTTTTTCCAACAAGAGAAAAACTTTCTGTTTCTGCCCTAGCAACTTCTAAAAGTGACTTTCTAACCTCTAGTTCAGGAGTAAGATCTGAAAAATTATAAACAAATAATATATATTGTGCAATGTAAGAAAATAATAATATAATCATATTGATTAGATTATATAATTTACTATTCTATTGTCAAGTCTAAATTGTTCACACAGAAGGTTGATAACTGACCATATTGATTGAAGTCAAGAAATGGCAATTAACTCCACCATTGTTTCAAGTTCTACATAAACAGATGAACAACATGTATGCCTTGCCTAAGTACACAATATACCATTCATATAGTAAGCAAGCATATGCTTGTGTAGCTATGGGTTAAATTTGTCTTTGCCCCAAATAGTAGATATATGAAGTTGAAATATACTTCTATTTTATCAGTAGCCACAATACAGTTGATATTATTACTATAATAATAAATGTAAGCAAATAACTTGATGAGGTGAAGACACTGGGTTGGGTTGTTTTACCTCTGAGCGGCACTTTTTTGCACACCATGGGCTAAATGGCCAGGTCACATGGACTCCGAAAGCTCAGAGAAGGTTGGGGGAGGGGACCCATTGGAACAGCTGTTGGGAGACAGATGGTAGCCTCCCGTCAAGGCCATCCAGCGTGTTCTTTAACGTGCACAGGGGATGGCTCTCCCGCACACGGGGCCATGGCTTAACGTCCCATCCGACGGACGGCGGCCTTTCCAAGCCCACCGACCGGTGTCCCCTACTGACCGTGGGCAGGGCGGGGAATTTTGCGGAGATAAATCTCAACGCTGACCCAGCTGGGACTCGAACCTGGGAACTACAGATTACGAGCCTGGCACATTACCGACTGAGCCACCCCCGCCCCAGGTGAAGACACTGATTGCTTATTTACTGTGTGGTAAAATAAGCTGAGAAAGGAACAGTTTTTCAGAAAAATTTTGATCTGAAGATTTTGATTGAAATTTGAATATTTTTTATAGTCCTTATAGATGAATACAGGACATATTAATGGACATATTATTGGACATTTTGTAAACAAGATAACAGGAAACTAGATGCATTTGATTCCAGATGCTTACGCAGTATCTTGGGCATTAGGTGGTTCAACTTTGTAACTAATGATGAGGTTAGGCAAAGGAGTTTGCAATCTCCTTTAAGCAGCATATTGTGCAGAGAGAGACTCCGTTGGTTTGGCCATGTTGCCCGTATGAATAATTATAGATTGGCGAATAGGGTTATGAACAGTGTGCCTAAAGGCCTCAGAAAGAAGGGGAGACCTAGGATGCGGTGGGCTGACAATGTCAAACAGGACCTTGTTAGAATTGGTGTGCAGTGGCCAGATGCAGTAGATGTAGCTCAGGATAGACTTGCTTGGAGAACTAAATTGCACGGTCTGGTTGGACCTCCGTAGCCCATGGCTGCTTGAGGATGATGATGATGATGATAATTAACTGAAGTTATCAGTCAATATCAAACAGAGCCTTCGACAGAATTATGCAGCCTTCATTCTCAAGAAATCAAGGCTTAAATTTTTTTCAAAATTCACGTTTTTGAGAGTGTGTAGCAAAAACCTTTAACTGATTCTCCAAAAATTCCCATTCTGCACATTAAAAAAAATTAATTTGCTTATATGATGACAGTTTTAATACAGTTTAGTTCAGTTGCAAACAAATCCATTCAAAATTCTTTCAACTATTCAACTATTTAAATGACAATGCAAATTCAACTGTATACAAATAATCTTAATACAAAAAAAATTGCATCTACATGTTATCCCTATCTGACATATGGTTCTTAATGATCATCTTACTTCAACATCACATATCTATCAATTATGTCCATCAATATTAATAGTTCCTACTCCAGCATCAAGATAATGATTCAAAGACAGAATTGGGTTAAAGTTATACAATGGTACACATTTAAAATAATTTTCCTAATTATGTTATTTCATGTGCCATGCAAGTATGAGCTAGCTTTGGTAACATAACTGTAACTCAAACTTCAATGGGGAAATAAGTAGTCTTTCCCCCTTTCTTAAGGGGCATATCTATTAATAGATCACACCTATGTTTTCACAAGGACTGTTTTTCACATACAGGCATACCCGGGTCATACAACATGTTAGTTCCAGATCACCATCGTATAGCGAAACTTTTTTTTTTAACTTGTAGATGACATTTTTAAACAGTCATATATGTGCATAATTGATGTAAATAAAGCATTTGAAATTCAAATAAACACTGTACTTTACTTACCCTCAATATATTGTTCTTTTGCTTATAGGGACTGATAAATGTAAAGTTAAGAAATGAAAAATTATCGATGAAGGGGATAGCACAACTTGTGGATCATCTGGGTCTTCATCAAATGCTTTCTTGATGGAGGTTTCGAAGGATTTCTCGTAGTAGTTGATGATCGAGTAAGGCTTTGAGTGGATGTTGAAGGTTGAGATTTGAGAGGATGCTGGTCTTTCAAGGACTAGGTTTCTAACAAAGTTCGAATGATAGATTGCCTTTTCTTTTTTCTGTACATTTCTTTATAACAGTCATATTGGTCTAAAATGCCAGAATTTACTATGGAGCTTCTTTCAAAATTGGGATCCACCTTTTCAAAAATGGACATGTCAATTTCTAAATGACTGAAAGCTTCTGGAAGACACTCCTCTTCATCCTTTCTGTGTTCTTCAAGTTCAAAATCTTTGTTGGTTAGGGGCTGGGAATGAGATTCAAGTAAATCAGTAACATCTTCAGGCTCCATTTCTAGTTCTAACTGCCTTGCCATGTCTACAATATTTGCATTAACTTCCTCAACAGGATTTTCAAATCCTTCAAAATCATCAATAAATTGGGGATACAACTATTTCCACACAATTTTAAATGTAGACTCTTTTACTTCATTCATCTGTGATAGTCTTGATGCCACCCAAAATAATGAAGCCTTTCAAATAATTTTTAATTCCATTTGGCTCACTTCCAAAGCTTTGGCTGATTCATGGTAACATCATGTCATTAAAACCATCGTATGAGTGAATGTGGCATTGTATAAATGGACATTGGTCATAATTGGAAATAGTTGTAGGAGTGAATCATTGTAAAGCGGGGTATTACTGTATATCTGAGGTGGTGTTAGAAAATATTTAATTTCCTGGTTTGTGGTTTCATCTTCCATTATGTTTGCAGGCTTACTTTCGGTAAAATGAGAGTAGAAAAAGCAAGAATGCAAAGAAATTTTTAAGAAAAAGGAGAAAATGAGGAAAGAAGTTTATAAATGGAAAAAATATATATATATTATCCATAGTCTGCATAAAACATAAATCTTTATTTTAAGGCTTCCTCCTGTAAAATGCAGTTATAACAGACATGATATTTTTCAAGCCTTGCAAGAAATACTTGGAAAATTAATTTGCGCATCAGGATAAACTTCTGCTGTCTTTAGGATTTTGTTTAGAATTTATATAAGCTTCGACACATAAAATTTTTGAATATAACAATTTTACTGGTAGATACTCATTTTGATAGAAAGAGCCAGCATTAATAATGAAAATAATTTATTAGCATAATTACTAGTTTAGAAAAACTAAAAAATATAAATGTGCTGGAATTATTAATGAATATTTAAGATTTACAACAATAAGTTAATTCCCCATTACAAAACGGATTTGGTATTTGCATTGAAATATTTACCAGAGAGAGCTTTGAGTTGGTCTTGTGTAAGGCTAGGGAGTTTTTTTGGGGTGACACTCTTTAATTTATCATCTTTTGTTGTCGAAAGTGGACTAACTGGTTTCTGTTCTATGTTTGCCCCATTATTAGCTATTCCAATGATAGCTGAGCTGGATAGAGATCGCTTCTCTTGAAACTCATCAGTTCCAGCCAGGTCTAATTTTGCAGGTATACTTCTTGCTCTCTGAAATAGTAATTATCTACAATGAATGAAAAGTTGATTTTTATCTTGCTACATAAAAACGTTTATTTCTCAAATTTTAAATGCACATTAAACAAATTTCATTAAAGTAATTTCTACTATTATCATACTGGTCAAGTCCTAAAATTTTTTAAAAAAAATAACGAATTATATTCCAGATTTTAACAACATTCTGAAAAGTAAAAGTGGCAAAAATGCATCATCAGTTTGGTTGCTACCGTGCTAGTAAGATTATTCATGATAAATGAGAAATGTAACTGCTGTAATGGAATGAGATCAGAATGTAATTTGTCACTGTACCAGTTCAATATAAAAATCAATGTTTAGCAGCTTAACCCAGTGAATAGGCCCTATAGCAAAACAATTAATTAGCGAAAAGAATATAGAATCTTCACATGCAAAAATGAAAAAGGTTGTTAAAGAACAAGAAATTATTATTAAGAGAGAATAAACTGTGGTGCTAACATTTGCTATAAAAAAAAATAAATAATTAAAATAAAAATCTAAATAAAAAACGGAACCCAGAAAATACTACAAGAGGTAATAATGAATTACTTAGAACCAAAAAATATGTTTCACACAAGGCTTAGAGGAGCAATTCTTAAACGTGTCATTAGACTTTAAAAGGAAGATTTTCTAACAGTCTCATAACTGCAAGATGTTGAAAGTTTAACTGAAATGTAGCATGCAAAATACAATTTATCAAGAGAACAATAAGCAGATAAATTATCCATTTACATCATATATACTTTGAAACACTATGTTCTAGCTTCACAATCACAGAAGCATGTTTGTGCATGAAATGCATTTTATGTTTCCACCCTTTATAAAAATCATCTCATAAATTCTAGGGAAATCCAAACGCATTTATTATCTTTTACCACTATAACTTCTATTGATTGTGTTGATATTAAAAATCTATTAAAAGAACTTTATCCAATGAAGAGATGAATCATCAATTTTGTGTTAAATACTGAATTATTTTAATTCTGAGTGGTGATATTATTTCATTACATATTACTAGAGAGAGACTAAATATACAGCTTTTCTCACTGTCATTTAAACAAAAAAAAATATATAAATTAGTGCAACTTTATAAAAAGCATTTAGTGTAACTTTATTTTTTAAGACAATATTGAAACAACTAAAGAACAAAAAGTAGGGTTGAAATCAGTACAATTGAATTTTACAATATACAGGGTGTTTCAAAAAGGACGCAACCCTAAATATAAGAGAGCAGAACTTATGCACAACCATAATATTTTTTGCCATATTAGTCAGATGGCATTACTGCACTTAAGGTTAACAGCCTTTAGCAGTCGAAATGACCTTGTCACATGCTAGTCTCACTCAAGCATTCATTCCATTGTGTTGTCAGCTATGTCGTTTTCCAAAAACGAACGTGTATTTATTGTTGAGTAAATCTTACAAATCTTACAAATGTGTGAGAGGAGTTTGAATTGAAGTTTCCTCAGTCTGCAGTTCCCAACAAGTCAGCAATATCTCATTTGATTGATAAATTTCATGACACTGGGCCTGTACATGATCAAAAGAGCCCATGCTGACCATCCCTGTTAAATGCTGAAATTCTTGATGATGTGTCTCAGCATTTAACTCGCTCACCTAGAAAATCTCTTAGAAAGCTATCTTCACAGGTCACCAGCTACAGTTTTCAGGGCAATAAAGAAGTTATACACTAATTAATATTAATATTAATAATTATAAAGACGTCAAAATTTCATGCCTACCACATTGGTGTCATTCATGAACTGAAAGAACCAGACCATGAAAAATGTTTACAGTACTGTCATTGGTTTTGTTCTTTTGTTGATGAAAATGGAATTGAGGAATTTTCGGAATTTCAGTGACGAGGCTTGGTTTTACTTGGATGGGTATCTGAACAGTCAAAACAGTCGAATATGGAACAGTGAAAATCCTCACACTTTTCACGAATGACTATTACATGCACGGAAAATTGGTGTTCGGTCTGCAATTTCCTGTCATCGTGTGACAGGGCCTTTATTTTTTGACTCAACTGTAAGGTGAAGTTTATCGTGACTTCATCCAACAGTTTATTGCGCCATTGGATGTGAATGAACGAGAGTGTTGGTTTCAACAAGAGTCGCAACCGCCCATACTGCAAATGACACAATGGTCATGTTGCAGGAATTTTTTGGTGATCATTTGATTTTTAAAAAAAAATTGTGGCTCCCAAGATCCCCAGATTTTATTTCTCCAGATTTTTTCCTTTGGGGATATCTCAAATGTGTAGTGTTTCAAAACAATCCTCATGCACTTGAAGGCTAACATTGAAAGAGAGATTTTAAACATAAAAAAACAGACATTATGAAAGGTGGCTACAAATGTCATGAAATGGTTACGAACCTGCATCCAGGTTGCAGGAAATCACTTTCAACATCTGTTGCAAACTACACATATATATCTACCTTTACATCTTTTGAAATTTGTGTCTTTTGTCAAGTTTAAATAGAAAAATACAATAGAGGGTTGCATCCTTTTTGAAATATCCTTTACTTGATAAATATCACTTAAAAATTTAATAAAAACTTTTTATGATACATACTGCACACTTTACAAACCAATACCATATTCATCTGAATTACAAAGGATAAATAATTTAAAGCCAACAAACCACTGAATTAGGAATTAAAAGCTGTAATTCATCTACAGATCTGCTATCATTTGAATGTAACCTTCGATGTATTACAGGGGTGAGGTTCTTTCTACTAAGTTTGGCTGATGAGGGACGAGAGAAGGGTGATACCCGTCCTTTTTCTAAAAGGAAATTTAATACAATTGCATTTTAAAAATCACCTGTTCCATTTATGCTATTAAATATAAAACTTCATAAACTCATTTTTAGAAACACAAATTCAAGCCAGCACATTTAATTTTATTTGGCTTTCTTATAGAAATGGTGTATTATTTTAAATAAGCTAGCAAGACAATAATTTGATACACCACATTTTTATTAGTTTTGTGATAAATATAACTGAACAGAAGATACACAATGTTCTCTTTGGTTTGCAAATTTGTTAACTAGCTTAATACTAAACATTAAATATTTCAAAATGTGAGTTTATCACTCTAACACTCTAGATATAGATATTAACACTGCTTAGGCAGATGGTAAATATATCTAAACCACATTAGTGTAATAAACTTACATTTTGAGACTTGTTCACTGCATTGTACGCTTTAATTTTATTAAACATTTCATTATTATTTCTATAATTTATATATTTATTTTTTATTCTACATTTATTTAGATCTGTTCTACCCAGATATATTTATTTATAATTTTTTTAAATATTTTTTACCAGATATATTTTATTTTATAATTCTATACTTATTTAGATCTGTTCTACCATATATAGGGAAAGTTATTACAACAAACTTACTTTTCAGCTGATGTTACTTTTATGCCCTTTCATTTTAGCCCGATTGTAGATCTTTCAACCCAATGCATTGGTCATCCTTAGTGAGGCTACATTTATTAATCTTTTATTAGAGTAAGAGGTATTAGAGGCCAACCAAAAGTTGTTTAAACTTAATTCAATAATCAAGTAGGTTAAAAATTACTCTTTAAAAATAAATTTTAAAAGAAGTTTAGAAACAGTGCTTATAAAGATATTAAAAAGGTAAAATTCTAAAGAGTTGTACTGACTCAGACAACACCTCAGCTATTAATAGAAGGTGTTTCATGAGTCATACATATAGGTTGGGCATCATGGGATGTGTATTAATGAGTTGTGATTGAATTACTATTGTGGTGGTGATTTATTATTGACAAGTTAACTATTTAAGGTGGTATAATTAAATTGCAAAATTTAAAATATTTTTATATACATTAGGCCATTTAAAAAACTGGGATGGCTTTTGATTTGGAGCATTTTTAGAGGTTTTCAGTTATTGCATTAAGGAATTTACTAATTTCAAGGGTGCTGATGGTTCTTGAATTTTGCTCATTTTATCTCTGTATACATAAATTTCTAGTTGTCTAAATTTTAACTGGTTTAATGTGCAAAATATAGCAACTATTTTCATTTCAATAAATCTTGTTTACTTCTATTGTTTAATCCATATTTTGCACAATATTTGCACTTTAAATGTACCACCTCCAATTTCAACTGTCACTAAATAATCATCAGTTCAATAACCATTAACTATCCAATCACAGCTCACCCATTAACACACATTTTTTGATGACCCATCTACCTGATTCATGATCCACCCCATGGCCCATTTTTCAACAGTGTAAATGACAGGCAGGCAGGCCACATTTCTGTAATGGAAACAACTTGAAGGCTAGAACATTAATGCACTATATTGATTAAATGGTGGAAAAAATCTGAAATAACAGCACAACTTCATTTACCATTTGTATCTAGAGTATACTGCTTGAATTCAGAAGCTTTCCCACAATTTATCTCTGCGAATAAACTGCTTTAAATTGAAAGCTAGTTCTCCATCATGCTAAAATACCAATATATAGTTACATTCCTTTGGTGGGCTGAGCAAAATGGCTTTGTGGACAATAGTTGCATGTTTCTGCTTCAGACTTTTGCAATTTTATTAACTTCTCATGGCCGAGTGGTTAGCACGCTTAGCTACTGATCTAAAGGACCTGGGTTCAAGCCCTGGATAAGGCATGGACGTCTGTATTATTTTTCTGCCAAGGTCCTGCCATCCTCACAGACCTTCTACTATGGCATATAAATTGACAGGCTCCTGTCAGACCTCTGTGGCAAGCAGCTGCTTGAGGGGGAATTTATTTTTTTATTTTTATTTACAGTAAAAATATTTTAACTAACACTGGTGTTAGTTAGTGATCTTATAACACTCTGGCATGTATCTGGAAAGACATGGGTTTGAATCCTGCACATCAGCAAAACATTTTTCCACAAAACTATTTATTGATTTCAAAATCAACAGGTAACTGTGTGGATAATGTTTATTGAATAAATCATTAATATTGCTATTAGTGTGAGTAACTTATTTATTTATTTACATCTTACTCACTGCAATATTAAAAAGAAATAGTAGTTGCCATTCCCAATCATATGACTCCTAGTCCAGGTGCAACAATCACAGGTGATTGATAAGTCACATTTGCGGAAATTAGCTGACATTCTGGCATGTATTTGGAGAGATGTGGGTTCAAATTCTGCATCTTAGTAAAAAAAAAAATTTCGCAAAGCTATTTAATGATTTGGAAGATTAGTGATTTTGCTTTGCTTGCATTTGAGGTTTCATTCTAATGAAACATTGACTGTGACTGCCATGACCCACGGGGTAAAATAGCAAGATATAACTGATTCTGTCATTGTACTTAAGTTGCAAAATTGGGTTAGAATACAACAGAATTAATGCAATAATGAACAGTAAACAACAGTTTCATCTGATGCAATTATTAAGTAATTAAACTATTATGAACAAAAACGACCATGATAAAGAGTGCTCATACACCTTTGGCATACTATTATAAGAATATGATGTGCTAAGGTAGAGAAAGAAAAAAGAAAAAAAAAATTAAAATACAGAATAATTAAAAATTTAATGAGGCAAGCAAGGAAGTTTTACAGCACATGCAATGTATATAAGCTGTCTATTGTACCTTCATTAGTTTTATCACCCTCCTTTTCTGCATGTTCAACAAGCTGTACTTGCCGCTCTTGTTCCATTTTCTCTTCATCTTTCTTTTTCATTTCTGCAATTTGCCGTTGTTGTTCAGATGTAAGAACACTTTGCATGCGTCTCATATCTTTTATCTGTAGACGCTGGGCTTCTAAAAACTGGTCATTTGCCATTTGCCACGTACGTTTCAGAGAAGCGTGCTCTTTTTTCTCCTTTTCCAGTAAATGACACACTAATTCAAATAAGTCACGTATAAACAAAACTTTAAAAGCTAACTAATATTTAGCACATTAAAATATTTTCCAAAAGCACTAGTTTATATTTAAGATAATGAAATTAAAATATATATTAATATCTATTTTTTGTCTCACCTGTGTCAAGACTACAGTGGCCAAGAAAAGTTTCTGGTTCTAATAAATACAAACCACTATTGTCTGCCCATTTCTCTCTTTACACCCCAAACAATAATTTGATGAAGGGATCATGTAACCTATAACCAGCTGAAGGATTATACCCTCTTCAGTCTAAGTACAGCATATAAAATGATTCTTGGCATATATTGATATGAAGGAAGAGCCATATAACTACCTCTTTAACATCACAAAGAGATATAGCCATGGTTTTGGGTTGTTTTACCTCTGAGTGGCACTTTTTTGCACACCATGGGCTAAATGGCCTGGTCACATGGACCCCGAAGGCTCAGAGAAGGTTGGGGGAGGGGACCCACTGGAACAGCTGTTGGGAGACAGATGGTAGCCTCCCGTCAAGGCCATCCAGTGTGTTCTTTAACGTGCACAGAGTATGGCTCTCCTGCACACGGGGCCACGGCTTAACGTCCCATCCGACGGACGGCGGCCTTTCCAAGCCCATCGGTGTCCCCTACTGACCGTGGGAAGGGCGGGGAATTTTGCGGAGATAAATCTCAACGCTGACCCAGCTGGGACTCAAACCTGGGAACTACAGATTACGAGCTTGGCGCGCTACCGACTGAGCCACCCCCGCCCCAATAATTTGATGAAGGGATCACGTAACCTATAACCAGCTGAAGGATTATACCCTCTTTACAGATCAGTCTAAGTACAGCATACAAAATGATTCTTGGCATATATTGATATGAAGAAAGAGCCATATAACTACCTCTTTAACATCACAAAGAGATATAGCCATGGTAGTATTAATATCATGGTAAGTTGTAACCTTGATCTGAGCACTCTTATGCACATGGATTGGCTAGCACATTGTCCTGACTTGATTTCCATATAACATTTTAGTAGATTTTATAATGCACTTTTTGCATTAGTTTGCTACATTAAAATGCCAATCATATGATGTGACCAATGCCTTGAAAGGGGAAAAAGTTAATAGCCTAGTCATTAAACTAACAAACAAAATATGAAAAATATTACCCTTAAATGAAGGAATTTAAATCACTATTATCTATAACAGAAATAATTAAATTCTTACTAAAAAACTGGGAAGTTCAATATTTCGAAAATTTTAACAAAATAAAAAAAAGGGTATTAGAATAAATTGCAGGAAAAATTAGTATTATAACACATAACATCTAGTCTAGAATTTAGAAGTAAGCCTATTTTCAGTGGCTAAGGGTTTTAAAGAAGGATCATTCTCATCTGCACATATAGCACTGCAGGTATTCCCTGCATTTTTTTTTATCTTAGGTTTTCATGTTTCATTTCATCATTATTTTTACATTAATACACAAAATCCATTCTTCAATGTTAAATTTCCCTTATTGCTACATAGTGTGAACATTTAGATTCTTTGCTTCTTTGATCAACTGAACAGTTCTCATTTAGCTGAATATCCTTGTAGTGATCATATTACGTAGAAAACCTGAAATTTTGGCCTTAACTGGCTTAACGGTTATGGAGCTAGCTACTGTTCATGCAAGAATAATGCCTATGCATGAGACCTGTAAAAGCTAAGTGTAGCTTCTAACATTTTTGTTTTAAGTGTTGCAAATAAGAAAAAACTTCTGGAGTAATTTCTTGTGACTGGTATTGCTCTTCTTAAATATTCAAACCTTCATAACTCTTTAACACTCGATATTGCTGAAAATTGAAATTTTTATATAGATGTGATTGAGATCTTTATTTTCGTCACATTTTTCATGAAAAGCTTAATTAATAAATTAGAGTGATGAATTTAGCGTCCATTGATATAACATGGGATCATAACTTTTGGGCACCAGTTAATGTTTCTTATTTTTCACCTTCCATTTATCATTTTATATTCTTTTTCAAAACAACCAGCAGGAATAGTGTGAAGTTCTAACTGAAGCAATGGTCAGTTAATCTTATGTTTTTGTATGGCATGTCTTTATATGAGAAGGCCTGTAAAAGATATCAGTAGCTTCTAAGATTTTTCTCTACCCTTAGTATTATCAATAAGTATATATATATAAACTCCTGCTGCTAAATAAAAAATTAATCCACCTTCAATTAAAGAATTTTGGAAAAATTATATCATTACATTGTATTTTATTATTAACTTCATTTTATTGAGAAGATGAATAATGTACCTAAACAAAATGTGAAAGGATTATGGTAGAAATGTTCGACAAACTGTTCAAAATCTATTTGTGATGAAGATGTTATACCTGACATTATATATTACCAAAGATATTATTTTTTAACCAGTGATGCTATTCTTAATAAGAAAATGAGGCTGGAGTTAGTGAGGTTCTCAACTCACATACAAAGCATTCATACAAAGATTTGATTCCATTGAAATAGCAGTGTCTTGAAAAAAGAATAACACAGACTGGAATTTATACCATCTTCTTCAATTAACAACACTCTTTATCATGTTAACTAAAATACTAAATATCAAGGAAGACAATGTAGAATGAGAAAGAACTACATTTAGCTGCAGCCTACAATTGAAATGCTCTTCACTTAGCAATGAATCTTATTCTTTCTTCTCTCTTCATTTAATCATTCAAAATATAATAAAATGAAAAAAATCCTCTATCTCTTTTTATCCACTAACTTCTTTCAGACATTTTTAATACAATATATAATAACTGTTTATCCATATACTATTTTCTCTAAAGTTGAGATACATGTAGATGGAAAAATTACAAAATTTAATGCGACATGCATTATAAAATGCATTTTTGCAGGAGAGAGCCATCAGCATATTAAGTTTTTTTATTTGAAACATGATTCATATTATAAATGATAATTTATGGAATGTCATTTGTACTCAATTATTTTTCATTTGAATGCAAACCTCCATTTATAGTAAGTAGTCTATGAGACTGAAACACTATGCTCTTTGATGTTTGGCATTGGTGGGAATGCATCTGAATTAATAACATGAATTTCTAGGCAAAATAGACAACTGCTTTTTGACATTTCACTCATTAATGTGCTTTTTAGGAACACAACTCTGTCAAAGAACAAGGGATGCTTGTATATAAAAAAAAAAACAAGAAACAAAGTTGTTTCCCTAGAACGGGTGGCAGTCAAGAAAGCTTATCAACTTCTCTGATTATATGTAATGTTGCAGGGACATCATCCTGGCCAGATTAAGAATCAATTTTCTCTGTTAAAAATACTGTTCAACAGCCCAAGAGTCAAACTGAGGTCAAAGCTATAAAGGTTAGACTAAATATCTTATGAAATGAGAAATTAGCTTCTTTATCTAAATAGCATTAATGTGGATAGAAATAAGATTTTTGAGTAAGCGGTAATATAATACAGAATAAAAATATATAATACCATTTACTTTCCCTGAAGGAAATAAGAGACACTTAAATCCTGATTTAATGTTTTTCTAAGGAACAATAAAAATTTAGAGAACAAGTTTATGAAACATATTAAATAAAAAAATGTAATATGCAAAGATTTTTACCAGGATCCAATCAAATAAGTATTAAATGTAGAATAATCAAATGAAGATCCCCATTGAATTTTTACCCTTGGTTGGGTTGTTTTACCTCTAAGTGACACTTTTTTTTGCATACAATGGGCTACAACGACTCCAAGAACTCAGAGCTTGGTATGAAAAGCAGATCCATTGAACAGCTGTAAGAGACAGTGGAAGCATCTAATCAAAACTGCCTAGTGTGTTCTTTAACATGCACAGGGTTTAGCTCTCCTACACATAAGACCACAGTTTTGCATCTCATCTGATGGATGGTGGACTTTCCAGGTCCATTTTCTTTCTGACCAAGGGCAAAACTGAGGGAAAGAAAAGAAGGACATGAATGAAGGGTTATCAGAGAAGGTATCAATGTAGGCAAGTAGGGATTCAAATCTGTGAACATCAGGTTAGGAAAATTAAAAGGTTGTGCCTCTGAGCACCACTTTTTTTGCACACAATGGGTAAATGGCCAGGTCACAAAGAACCCAAAGGTTCAGAGAAAGTTGGGGGAGGGGACCCACTAGAATAGCTGTTGGGAGAGAGATGGTAACCTCCTGTCAAGGTCATCCAGCATGTTCTTTAATGTGCACAGGGTATGGCTTTCCCACACCCAGGGCCCCAGCTTAATGTCCCATTCGATGGAAGGGGGCTTTTCCAAGCCCATCTGCATCCCCTACTGACCGTAGGCAGGACGGAGAGATTTGTGGAGATAAATAATATTCACCCAGCTGGGTCTCAAACCTGGGAACCGCAGATTATGAGCCTGGCATGTTATCAACTGAGACACCCCACCCCTGGGAAATTAAAAGGTTCAATTACACAAATTAACCACATATTTTACTGCACTATTCTTCATGATACACACCTTCTTGTAACTCTTGTTTAATTCTATCCATATCTTCTTGCATTACAGCTTTCTGGGTATTAAGCACAGCAACATACATCTCCAAATCACTACGGGATGCTTTCTCCGCCTGGAGTCCCTGACTGAGACTTGTAAGCTAGAACAAAAATAGCATTCAGAAATAAACTCATCTGGAAAGTTGAATTATTTTTATATAAAAAAAGAGACTAAAGAATTCTGCATAAACACCAAAGCGTCAAAAAACTGTTGTGAGATAAAGAATCTTAACAATTATACATAACTTAATAAAATAGATGAATGATATCATTATCTTGTTAAAATTGCTAATACGTTTACTTAAATCTAAATATTTATTTCCGTATTTAGAAAACAGAGTTACCTGAATCCAAAGAATATAAAAGTGTTATTCTACAGGTCAATGTTTTTATAATAAATAGCCTGGAAGCATAGCAAATGTTTTTTAGATAATGTAATGTAAATACAAATATAGTTGTAGTAGGAATTTTTATTTTTTTATGTTCAATATGAAAATATTATTGTTGTATTTTAACATGTAGATAGATGCACTATTGAATATGTACAAAATGCAATGCTCACATATTAGTAGAGATCAACATTCAATCCTTCAAAATTCTGTATATATATTTAATACAGAAGAGTATTTAATCAAATATACATATTGAGATTAATAACTGCTATGGGAAGAAAATATCAGACTCTCAGACAGAAGACTTTGGGAAAAAAACAACGAAGTAGATGATCCTACAGAACCATACATGACCATAGACAAGAATGAAAGCAATAAAAATTTAGTTCTACAAATTCATCAAAAATGATGGAACAAAGAAATACACGCAAAAAAATTTGGAGGATTAGAAGATTGGGTTGTTTTACCTCTGAGCGGCACTTTTTTGCACACCATGGGCTAAATGGCCAGGCCACATGGACCCCGAAGACTCAGAGAAGGTTGGAGGAGGGGACCCACTGGAACAGCTGTTGGAAGACAGATGGTAGCCTCCAGTCAAGGCCATCCAGCGTGTTCTTTAACGTGCACAGGGTATGTCTCTCCCGCACACGGGGCCACGGCTTAACGTCCCATCCGACGGACGGCGGCCTTTCCAAGCCCATCGGTGTCCCCTACTGACCGTAGGCAGAGCGGGGAATTTTGCGGAGATAAATCTCAACGCTGACCCAGCTGGGACTCAAACCTGCGAACTACAGATTACGAGCCTGGCGCGCTACCGACTGAGCCACCCCCGCCCCAGGAGGATTAGAAGAATTAAGGGCTTTATTTAGATATTCAAGGAGAATACACATATTTTTCGGTGGTGCAAGAGGCATGCTGATAGACAGCAGAGACCTTTCGATAGTGTCAAATACAGAGATACTTTTTCAGAAAAGTAGGGAAAGAATGTAACCATTATTGCAGATGTGATAGACTGAGTGATGGGTTGGGTTGTTTTACCTCTGAGTGGCACTTTTTTGCACACCATGGGCTAAATGGCCAGGTCACATGGACCCTGAAGGCTCAGAGAAGGTTGGGGGAGGGGACCCACTGAAACAGCTGTTGGGAGACAGATGGTAGCCTCCCGTCAAGGCCATCCAGTGTGTTCTTTAACGTGCACAGGGTATGTCTCTCCCGCACACGGGGCCACGGCTTAACGTCCCATCCAACGGATGGCAGCCTTTCCAAGCCCATCGGTGTCCCCTACTGACCGTGGGCGGGGGGGGGGGGGGGGGGGGGATTTTGCGGAGATAAATCTCAACGCTGACCCAGCTGGGACTCAAACCTGGGAACTACAGATTACGAGCCTGGCGTGCTACCGACTGAGCCACCCCCACCCCCAATGAGTGATGCCTCCCACATGAGAGACTGAGTGATGCCTCCCACAATGAGAGACTAAGTGATGCCTCCCACAATAAGAGACTGGGTAATGCCTCCCATAATAAGAGACTACACCCAGTGACAGCTCAAATGAAGAAATTTGCAACCATCACAAGAGGAGAATATTTTGTCAATGACCCAGCTGAATTCGAGGATGTAGGCCTTGCCTGACAGCTGCAGCTTAAGAGTCAGCAGTCTTAGAAGACAGATTCTAATTATTTATGTGCTATAAATAAGTGGACTTTATACCTTAAAAATATCATAAATCACTTTTGCTCAACACTTGTTAGAAGCAAATTCAAACAATGAGGAAGATCACACATAATTCGCAAAAGATGCATGTATATACGATACATAGCCATTAGATTGAGGTCTTTTCATCAAGTGCTATGGAGCTTTGTCCGTGAACATGATACACTATCAACTGGGCTTTGGGTTGTTTTACCTCTGAGCGGCACTTTTTTGCACACCATGGGCTAAATGGCCAGGTCCATGGACCCCGAAGGCTCAGAGAAGGTTGGGGGAGGGGACCCACTGGAACAGCTGTTGGGAGACAGGTGGTAGCCTCCCGTCAAGGCCATCCAGCGTGTTCTTTAACGTCCACAGGGTATGACTCTCTCGCACACGAGGCCACGGCTTAATGTCCCATCTGAAGGAGGGCGGCCTTTCCAAGCCCATCGGTGTCCCCTACTGACCGTGGGCAGGGCGGGGAATTCTGCGGACTATCAACGGGGCAGTCGGTATCAGTAATGCTTTTGCTGCAAAAGTATCACAATACTAATGAATATTTTCTATTTACAATTGTGATTATATTAATAAGTATGCTAGCAATTATATTATTTATTCATAATCTATAATAATAAAAGATGGCTGTCTCTGTGTCGGCCATAACTTATTGGGAAATTGTGGTAGATGCTCCAAAATTTGACTGTTTTTGGTCATTAAAGTTCAAATGGTCAATTTCAAGTCAAAATTCCAAGGGAAGGGGGGGGGGGTTGCCAGAAGCAAAAATATTCACCATGCTATTCCTACAGGAAATAGTAACTGACAAATCCATTGTTGTTATTTTCTGAAGCTTAAGAGTGATTTCATCTTTGGAGGTGGCAATAATACATTTATCTTTTTGTTTATTACAAACATGTTGAATCTGTATTAAGGGGTTGGAGAGGCAGGGGCTGGTACTCACAAAACTAACCTTTAGTGCAGTTAAAAATCAGAACATATAGATTGCACCTTAAAAATGAGATCTGGGCAGTGCCCATACAGTTCAATTAGTATCCAATAAAACAACTGAAAAGTAAACCTTTTCATCAAGATGCTCTACAACTTCAGCTGGACTTTTTCCTTTGACCATTTCTGATAAAGAATCTGAACCTAGCCCTTTCACCAGACCAGAAAATGCAGTTTCATACATCCGCAACTGTTCATCTGTTGAACGCAGTTTATCTTTCAGAGCTTTGATTTCTTCTTCCAAAGGGACAACCAAGGACCGTAGCATCTCTGCATCTTCTTGAGCCTTTATAATACAAAAGAGTATTAAAATAAATTTCATAAAAATTATTAGTTGGTTACAACAAAAAATTACAATGGGAAAGTTTGTTTTATATATTACTTTATTCATTAGGCATTTAATAAATTTTCACTGTAAAACTTAAGAGTAAAATTCTGATAACTGGGACTGCCCAACAACAAATTCTGATAGCTGGGACTGCCTAACATTAGATATTCCAGACTATTGGATGCTGCTCCTAGAAATAGCCCAAGATTTATTTCACATTTTATACATGTCAGACAGTATTAAAATAACTGTAAGAATATAAGTATAATCTGTGGAACACTCCCTCTCTGAGAACAGTATTTTACTGCTACACAAACTGCTGAGTTTTATCTGTTTTAATAAATTTCAGATCTCTGTAATTCACAAACTTGACCAACAGGTCCCAACTTTCATACAGTGTTTCCCCTGTGATCTTCCCATCTTGTACTGGGTTAAAAAAATTCAAGTTCTTCCTGTCTATTATAAAATGTGGTTTAAAACCCCAAATGGCTTTATTAATGTAGTTGTTCTGGCATCAGTGGGGGATCTGGCAATGGCTAGCCACAGTGCTTCTGAGCTTTAAATATGATTTCATTTTTGTGATGAGTATTCAAGTTCTGTGAAGTTGTCAACTTAAAAAAGCAGTGAGGGTCAACTTAATTAACCATAAACCACACATATTTTTAGAGTGTGATAAAGAAAGTATGAAACATGGCATTCTAACAATGAACTCATTTGACATGCTCTCTGGCCTGGTGGATGCTGAATTATTTATTCGGAGTTCCAAACCATAAGATGCTAGACTATCAGAATTTTACTACACTTTAATCTAATATGAATTCTTCCCTAAATCATTTTACGTTATTCTTAAGTTCCTATATTACAGAATTTTTCACCAAAACATTTGAAATATGCATTTAACATTTTAGTTTAAAAAATTAGTAACAATTAAAATGAAATATGATGTTTTCTTTGTAATATAATAAAATTGATTAGTATGTTTTATTCATTAATAAACAGCACTTTTATTTTTATATGTAATATCATCATTAGACTGATAAAATGTAGATTAGATAAAAGTATGTATGTTATGTATGTTAGATGAAAGTATAGGTAGTGTAAAAAACACTTAATTACAATTTCATTAATAAATTTTATTGGAATTACAATAGAATTGTCTTCAAACATTCATTTTGTTTCAACAATTTAAAACTATCAATTCGGTGTAATCTGTCTAAAATTCCTATTTTGTTGTTACTTCAGCAAAATGCAGTAAACAACATATTTTAATATGTTTTTCAATTTCATTTTAAAATTAATATTAGACAAGTATGGAAAAACCTATCAGTCCACTTTCTGAAATCAAATATGGGATGGATCTCCTTGTTATATTCCAGTTGCTCTACTTGGTAGATTGCTTGATAGATAGGATTGTTTTACCTCTGAGTGGCACTTTTTTTGCACACAATGTGTTAAATGGCAAGGACCCCAATGGCTCGTTGGTGAAAGGGATGAAGTCTCCCATCAATGCCATCCACTGTGTTCCTTAACATGCCAAGGGTATGGCTCTCCTGCACATAGGGCCATGGCTTCACATCCCATCTGATGGATGGTAGCCTTTCCAAGCCCAATGGTGTCTTCCTTTCTCCCTGAGGGCAGAACTAAGGTTAGTGGAGAAAATTCTCAATGCAGGCCCAGTTGGAACTCAAACATGAGAACAATAGATTAAGAGCCTGGCATTTTTGCTTGGTAGGGAATTGGCAAACAGGAGAATCTGTGTTTAAATCTGAGAAGCAGATGGTGCTATTTTTTCACATTTGCCTCATATTGAACTGATTGTTTCTTATTACTTTCATGTTTCACTTTAAGATCTACTAGTTTTTCAGAATCCATTCATGGTGCAAATTTCCAGTTATCGCAAAAATGCTTCTGAACTCTCAAGACATGAATGCTACTCATGAATAACATGATCTAAAAAGTGTGTAGTTGGCAAACACGTAAGATAGTAGCTGAGTTGCATTTTGATTATAACTAATTTTATTTTGACAGTTCAGTTTCAATTTTCTAACTCTATGATCTGTGATACTTGGACTTTCAAAATGCAGTTTGCATTGACATCAAATTTTCAGAATGCAGCCAGCATTGTAAAAAGAATAACTACTCCTCTTGTAGTTGATCTAATGATACTTACAAGTGTGGAAAACTGACTAATGTGTTAACATAGAGTAAACTCTAAAAAATATGTTATATGTTTAGTTAGTAATGCTACCATTAATTTTAAAAAGAAGCAAAAAATACTTACTTTCCTCATACTTTCCTCTAAGTTTTCTACACTATCACCTGTCGAAGTACTGAATGGTAGGGGACTGCCAAGACCACCCACTCGTTTCAAAGACTTGGTTACTGCAGCTAAAACACCTTCCCTTGTAATATCAGTCCTGAAATACAAAATATTTAGAAATTTATATTAAAAACTTTACTTAATAAGTGAAATGTTAGCAGAAAAAAAATAAGTTTTGGTTAAATTGCTGCACTGACTGTTCCAGAATTTTCTGATTACATATGAAGTGCTAATGCCATTTGAAGATTGTATTCCATTCTGCCCCAAAAAATTATATTTTTTTTTTCTGTTAACTCTTTATTTGTTATATAACACATTTTCCTTGAGTTATATTCTAGTTCATTATATATTCTTATCAGTTGCATAATAATAACTAATTTGCTAACTACCTTAAGTCCATCCCAATTAGCAAAGGAAATTTACTAATTGGGATGGACCTATAAAAAAATACAGCTACAACGACTTGTTCAAGAAGTTAGAAAAGCTCATATAAAATCCAAAGAATATAAATACGTATGAAATCCTAATAAATACTACAGAAATATGTTTAAGAAGCTTGCAAATTAATATTACAAAAACTGATAACTATTGAACTGGTATTATCAATATACACCGAAGAGCCAAAACATTACGACCACCTTCCTAATATGAATGATGTTAGTCCTCCACATGTCACCAAGTTCTTACCCGACAAGGCATGGACACTACAAGATTTCTAAAGGTGTCTTGTGGTACCTAGTATCGATACATTAACAGCAGATCCTTTAACTCTTGTAAGTTATGTGGTTGAGCTGCTGCAGTTCATACTGTTCCAACACAAACCACAGATGCTCGATTGATGTCTGGGGAATTTGGAGGCCAGGGCATTACCTGGAAGTTTTCCTATGTTCTGTGAACCATTCTCGAATAATCTGGGCAGTGTAGCATGGTACATTATCCTGTTGAAAGAAGGCACTACTAGAGGGATATACCATTGCATGAAAGGATGTACCTGGTCTGCAATGATGTTTAGGCAGGTGGTAGACGTCATAGTTTCCGGCACATGAATGACTGGACCGAGGGTTTCCCAGCAGAACATTTCCCAAAGCATTGCACTTCCTCCACTGGCTTGTTTTCGTCCCACAGTGCATCCTGGTGTCAACACTTCCCCAGGTAAAACGTACACGTACCTGGCCGTCCACATGGTGCAACAGGAAATGAGATTCATCAGACCAGACGACCTTCTTCCAATCATTCAAGGTCCAGTTTGATAATGAACCGAGGTTAGCTTGGCCACTCGGTATTTTTTATTAAATTTTTTGGTTTCGCTAAAAAAAATTTTTTTTTAGCGAAACGAAAAACAATTTCATATAGCTTCCACACTACTTCTCTTCAGTATGTTCATGAGATTCTTTGCATTGTTTATCTCTTACACGATTTTTTGGTTAGATTAGTGGGGCTGAACATTTACCTGAAATTCACTACAATGACCAGGGTGAGCAACACAGACCATGATGTCAATTATGTTTCTTGCTTCTTATAGCTTCCACACTACTTCTGATCAGTATGTTTGTGAGATTCTTTGCATTGTTTATCTCTTACACAATTTTTTGGTTAGATTAGTGGAGCTGAAATTCTGTGCTTGTAAAAATTCTGGGCAGAAATCGTATAAAATCCAAAGAATAAAAATACGTATGAAATCCTAATAAATACTACAGAAAGTATAAAAAATCTGTAGTTTGATGGATTTTTCGTCCACAGTGCATCCTGGTGTCAACACTTCCCCAGGTAAAACGCACACGTACTGGCCGTCTACATGGTGCAACAGGAAATGAGATTCATCAAACCAGACGACCTTCTTCCAATCATTCAAGGTCCAGTTTTGATATTGAACCGAGGTTAGCTTGGCCACTCGGAGCAGCCTGCGACTATGCAGCCCCATTTTCAACAGGGTTCGATGTACTGTGTGTTGTGATACATTCTCCTGTCACCAGCATTCAAATTATGGGAGAGTTGCACCACAGCATCCCTTCTATTGACTCATACCACATTGGATAGCTTTTGCTCACCTCTAGCATCGACGAGCCATGATTGGCCCACACCTTGTCGGTGGTTCATCATTTTTCCCTCCTCGGACCACTTTTTGAAAGTACTAACCATGGCTGACTGCGAGCACCCCACAAGTCTTGCCATCTCAGAAATGCTCTGACCCAGTCATCTGGCCATTACAATTTGCCCTTTGTCAGACTCACTTATATCCGCTGCCTTTCCCATCTGAAGAACAAGATTAACACTGATTAACAAAGCTCGGTATCGTGTTATTTATACTGTTTCATGACCTTCACATACACTGTCGTTTACCTGCAGTTACTTCTATTTGCATAAAGATGCGCTGGTCATAATGTTTTTGGTTCTTCAGTGTAGCTGCAAAGATAATTCATTGCTTTAGCAGAATAAATAAAAAATCCAAAGGTATGATAATGACAGTTGCTTTGCAATTTTTTTTTTGATACACTGAATTCTGAATGTTTGAAACATTCTTTAAATATTGTAAATAGTGAAATTAAATGATTCAATTCCAGAATTGAAAAGAATATGCTACAGAACTTATGTTTTTTAGCGAGTATTATACAGACCATTGATGAATATTGTGAGAACCGACCAACTTAAGAATGCATGTGGTGAGATGCTACTGAAGCAGTAAAAGTACTGAAACAAACAAGATAGCCATTACTAAAATTAAGGTAATGGAGTGATTTCATAATGTGTGTGTGTGAGGAGTGGGAGGATTTTGTAAACAATTGTTGAGATATCAATGCTCTTTATTTCAGATCTCAGCTCCTAAAGGACTTATTAGTGCATCATTTTTGTTTTCATTTTATCTACACTATGATTTTTATACTGTTTGCTTATAAAATTCAACTTTAGTAATATGAGTAAGTTTTAAACATGTAACTACTATATATAGTGCTAACTAAATTAAGACCACCTTCCTTCATGCTACATCCATGGAAGTCTAACTTTGAAGCTATATAACTTGTAAAAAACAAGTTTTGTGACAGAATGGGACTGAAGATAAATTAAAAATATCAATTAAATTTATCTAAATCATGATTTTCAACAATATTTCCTCAGTATTTAAAGAGTTATGGAAGTTTGAATATTTAACAACAGCAATGCCTAACAATAATTAATAACCTTAGCATTACCTGTAGACGTTTAAATGTCTATAAATCAAGAAATGTTTTTGTGGAAAAAAATTTCACCAACATATGGGATTCGAACCCGCATCTCTCCAGAAACATGTTAGAACACTCTGGCATATTTCTGGAGATGTGGGTTCGAATCCCGTATGTCAGGAAAATTTTTTCCACAAAAACATTTATTGCAATGCTTAACGTTATTTAACTAAGAAGTTAATATAATTTGGATGAGGAGTTTATTTCACTTTAATAATTTTATATCACGATAATGCTGTGGTACAAAAGTTAAAAAACATTCTTCCAGGGAGAAGTTTCATTTGATTGAGATGTTTATTTTATCTTCCGTCACATTTTCTCATAAAACACTTAGTTTAGAAGTTATAGAGCTTCGAAGTTAGCTTCCAGTTATATAACATGGAGGGAGGTGATCATAATTTAGTGAATACTGAGTGTATTTACTTCATGAATATGAAATGCTCTCACAACTAAACCTAGAGAATTGGGGTATTTAACCTCTGAATGGAACATTTTTTGCATACAATGGATTAAATGATCAGGCCACAAGGACCCTAAGGACTCAGAGAAGGTTGGGGGAAGGGGACCCACTGTATAGCTGTTGGGAGACAAATGGTAGCCTTCCATCAAGGCCATCCAGAGTGTCCTTTAATGTACAGAGTATGATTCTCTCTCACATAGGGCCATGGCTTAAAGTCCCATCCGATGGATGGAAGACTTTCCAAGCCCAACTTGAAGAGTTGGAAATTAAGAAAGATTTAGTGGAGCTGAAATTTTGTGCTTGTAAGCAAGAAAGTTTAAATCTGTCCTTTGACACAAGAACTGAAATAAGAGTTGTTAACAACTTACAATGCAACAAGGATCTTAACATACTAAAAATGGATTAAACCAGCTTAACTGTCACTATGAACAATCAAAACTTCCCAGAGAAAATGATTCTCAGTATTTAAATTTGCAGAACACTGATGTGGAGTAAACCCATAGCAATGGTTCAGAGCCCAGCACATGTTGGAAAAGCTATTTGTATTAAGCTATTTCTCTGTCAAGGATTGTTGAGGGAGATGTCTTCAACCATTTACCTGAAATTCACTACAATGACCAAGGTGAGCAACACAGACCATGATGTCAATTATGTTTCTTGCTTCATATAGCTTCACCATTACTTCTGATCAGTATGTTTGTGAAATTCTTTGCATTGTTTATCTCTTACACGAACATGCCATATTTCAATCAAATTACATTTTTCCATTCTGTGAAAGGAAGGGGGAAAGGGGGGGGGGGATCAGCAATAGAAAAGATAGAGATAATCTAGAAATTTTAGGCTTACCTTATTTCTCATAAAACATATAACCTTGCATAATGATGAAATATTTTTGACTACATTAAACTAACATTTAAAAGTAAAGAGCAGGTTATCACATTAGACAATATTACCTATCACGCCCTTGTTGATTTTTTAGCTCTGATAATTCTGACTCAAGTTTTTCATTTGCTTTCTGAAACTGTACAATTTCTTTTTCAAAACGAATTGAAGTGTTTCGCACAGCCTCTGCAACAGCCTCTATTTGAGCAAAAACACACATAGTTAAAGTAAAGAATAATTATGGAAAGCACATTATATCAATGAGAGTATAAAAACAACACAAACAAAAAACTTCACCATATATTTATATTATGGCTGTAATTCTTTAAATTGCAACTTTCATTTGAGAATACTAATTTACTAGATTTTAAATTATGCCCCCCCCCTCAACCCTGCACACACACATAATCAGAATGCTTAAGAATGCTTATTTTCGACTGAGATATTGTTGCCCTCAAGGGTTAAAGTACACAAGAAAAATGTTCTGTCATGATTCTTACTAGCTTTAGTGTATGGAAGTTAAGACATGTTATACATGGGCAATGGTGGAAAAATTTCTGTAAATTATATGAACCAGCTGTAGAAATTGTTTAAAATATAATCATTTCCTAGTCACCAGCAAATATTTAATCACTGCAGACTGAACATCCAGGATTTTTCTACCTCTGCACCAGAGCTTCCCAAAGTGTGGGTCATGACTTCAATGAGTGTGTTGCCTAGGGCTAAAGGATGATAAACAGCTCTTTTCTAAGATGCAAAGTACAGTAAACTATTCAAAGTGTATATGTTTTTCCACACAAAGATGTTTGTTTAAATTCAGTTATTTTACCTCTGAGTGACACTTTTTTTTGCATACAATGGGGTAAATGGCTAAATCAATGAACTCCAAGGATTCAGAGAATGTTAAGGGGACAGCTGTTAGGAGATAGATGGTAGTCTCCCTGTCAAGGCCATCCAACACATTCTTAGGGTATTACATATTGTATAGGGTATGGTTCTCTTGTACACAGGGCTACAGCTTGATTAAAAAATAACTTAAAAATTATCTGTCATTGAGTACTAAAATTTTAAAGTTTCTAAATGGTTACTTCACAAGGACCCCAAGGGCTCAGAGAGGATTGGGGGAAGGAACCCAGTGGACAGCTGTTGGGAGACAGATGGTAATTCCCAGTCAGCATGTTCTTTAACATGCACAGGATGGCTCTCTCCCACATACAGGTCCCACACACTTCACTCGAACCTGGAAACTGCAGATTAGGAGTCTGGCATGCTATCAACTGAGTCCTCTGCCCCCTTTTTTTAATAAAATGTGAGGATTTACCATAAAGATGGTTGTTTGGGGTTTGAGGTGCAATAGTAACTATGTATGGCGTGTCATTATAACTATGATGCATACCCTACTGAAACAACTACACTACTCAGAAATAATGCCAGCAGTTGCATAAGCTTGATTGCATAGTTTGCAATTAATCTACTTATTGATTAACATCCATTTTTGGATCACTTAACATATTTCTATTTCAAAGTTCTGTAAAAGGACCATGTTACAAAAATGTTAAAAAAAAACTTGCATTAAAGTGTATGCTGTAACAATTGTGATGCATTACTTAAGACATAAATAAAAAATAAATAAATACCCCCTCAAGCAGCTGCTTGCCACAGAGGTCTGACAGGAGCCTGTCAGTTTATATGCCATAGTAGAAGATCTGAGAGGATGGCAGGACCTCAGCAGGAAAACGACACATACATCCATGCCTGATCCGGGGCTCGAACCCAGGTCCCTTAGATCTGTAGCCAAGTGTGCTAACCACTCGGCCATGGGACAGACAGATTTTTAATTCAGAGTAGTGACAAAAAAAATTCAGAATTATCAGTAATTACTAGATAATGGAGTAATTTCATTATCTGTGTGTGGGGGAGAGGGAAGAGTTTAACATGAAATCTATTACGTTACAAATTCTGAAGTCTTTCGAAGTACGGTGAAATATTTGTTTTTATTTTAATCTGATGAAACTTTTGGAAGTTTGAAATCACGATTATTGTGAAGAACTGAGCAGTGATACTTAGTTTGCAAAAACTGGGCCACATTAAAAACATCTGTTTATTATCATAGATAAAAAAATTACTTATTCTTCCTTTCATGGTTGAACTTTTCTCAAAGCAAGAAAATACGTTTTTTTATTGTTGTGGATGAACTTTTTTTGCAACCAATATTTCTTTCATTTATCAGTTTTTTTTAGAGTGAACTTTCATTTTGCATTTGATACAACAGGGTTTATGCAATTTCAGCAATTTTCACACTTAACGACAAATAAAAATTCCTTCACATATGATAACTGATTTCTTATAACAAGCATATAACTAAGATGAAGAACAAGTTCTCATTTTAGCAGTGGATTTTATTATTATTATGGAAATAAAATCTTTTCTGTGCTATTAAAATTACTGAAATTATACAAAGCATTTCACATTTAAAATTTTATCACAATTTTTGTATAACTTGTAAATAGTTTTTGAGCACATTATGTTTATTTAAATACAGATATATACTGTAATACAATTTTAGTGTACTATTGATGAGTTTGGGTCCAAATGGGCAAAGTAATAATATAAATTTCCAAGTTTCCCTATCGTTGTGAAAAAAATGAAACATATTAGGTAAAAAGGAAAATAATTACTTATGATTATGATTACTACCTTTTAATAAACATTTAGTAATAAAAATTAATACACACTATTCAACTTTCAATTATCTTTTTCTGGGATTCTATCTCATTAATGAATTGCCCTTAGTATTTAGACATAATTTGAGAATTTTCAATTTCTATTAATTCTTTCTAGTGTTTTCAGTTCTAGAAAACACAGTGAATTTAATGTTGTCATCAAATAATTAAAGTTTAAAATAACATATATGAGGAATAAAATACTCTGTTTGGTATGCATTTCGGTAGACATGTTTAATTATTGTGTTAGAAATATACTGCTCACAATAATTAGAGGATATTTTATCACTTCATATTAATTTTGAAATATCCCCTAATTTTTGTGAGCAGTGTATTTTTTCTTTTTCAAAAGGGGCTCAGTAATTATTTAAACAGTTCACAGGTGAGCTCAGGGTTAAAAATTTGAACTCAAACTCATCACTACAGTATACAAATAGCCAAAATTTTGGGGAGAGGAAGGGGGAGTTTAAAAATATTTCTAATTTACAATCAAAAAGACCTTCTTGTTCAGAAATTAATTACAACATAAATTCATGAACTAATGATTTCTTTAAAACACAATTTTGCCAAGAGATTAAAACCTCCTCCATTGGTCAAGTTACTTACTGCATGTAGTGATAACTGTCTAATATTTCCACAATTTACATTCCTTATCTTCTGAAATGTAAAAATTGCTAACACTAAGAGAAATTCTTCTAACCTTCCATTATACGTTGAAGAGAAGCCACTTCTTCCTGACATTTTCTCTGCTCTGTTTCTATAACATTTTCCTTTTCATATTCGGCTATAGTCACTAATGAACGACATTCATCTAACTCTGATTGAAGCTCTTTCAATTTTTGTTCTAGGCCTCCTTTTTCTACTTCAGATGATTCTACAGATTTATGTTCTTGTTGCAGCTCCTCTGTTTAAATTGCATGCACAAGAAAAGAGGGAGACATTTTAACATTTAAGGCAATAAAAATCTGTTAAATATTTCCAATAATAAAATATTTCCAATTACATAAACTTAATTAATAGTTCTTAATTTAGTACTGCTTAAAAGCTAAAAACTGAAAACATATAGATAGGTTAAATATCTGTTTCCATTTCTTTTTAACCATAGACAACAGATAAATCCAGACTACTCTTAACCTATTACAGGTTTTCTCACTTAAGCATCATTCCCACTGAGATAGATTCATCACTGCATTAGTTACAGCTAATGCTAAACACACTATGCCTGCTGGAACCACTATACCAATTAGGGCTTTCCTTGACAATTAGCAAATAATTTATAGTTTAGAAATACAATAAAATTTTATTGCCTTGAATCTGACAGCACGTGTTAAAAAAGTGCTAATTTCCTTTAGTTTTGTTCAGAAATGTTCAATATGCTTATTACCATTTTTTTAATGTCAGTTCTATGCACCCATTACTCTCATTGTGAGAGTTCAATAAGGCATAGAAAGTCTTGCAGATACCTAGTAGTCCAAAAGTAGAGGTCATAATCTTCTTAATTTGAATCAACTAGTTTTTACTATATTTCCATGGGAATATGTTTACATTATGGATGATTAATTGCACAGTCATTAATTTTGTTAAACAGAGCATAACATCAACCATATTCAGATTCTGAACTATCACACAAGCTTCCTGGATAGCAATACGGAAAACATTTTCTAAATCTCCAGATAAATTCTTTAGCAACATTTCTGATTGATTTTTGTGTTAAAATTAATTTCCATTCAACAAGTAATTTATATAATCATTTATGTATATATTCTTATTACATTTCTTTTTGAAACTTCTATAAAATGTGAGCTCATACTTCATTCTCACAACAGCAACAAAAAAAAAAGGGGGGGGGGCAGAAAAAAAATAGAGATTTATATAAAATTTAAAGTAAGTCCACTGAATGGGAATAGAATTTAATACTTTGCACATGATATTTTTATCAGAAAAAAAATACCCCCTCAAGCAGCTGCTTGCCATAGAGGTCTGACAGGAGCCTGTCAGTTTATATGCCATAGTTGAAGGTCTGAGAGGATGGCAGGACCTCAGCAGAAAAATGATACAAACATCCATGCCTTATCCGGGGCTCGAACCCAGGTCCCTAAGATCAGTAGCCAAGCGCGCTAACCACTTGGCCATGGGACGGACATAGTTGAAAATGATTTTTCTTTATTCAAATTATAGAAAAATTTCTTTTGCTATAATTTACTTCAGTTTTGTTTTGACACAAATACTTAGAAAGCATCAATGATAAGTTCAACTATAGTAACTTTCAGATAATGTTCTGTTGCTTTATGACAATTGAAGAATTGACTGAAAAGCAAGTGGGAGTTTATGTCCCTGTTAGTTTAAATGTAATTTTTTCCAGCAAATCTAATACAATGACTAGAATATAAATATGCAACCCTATGTATCACAGAAAAATGCAGTGGATATATCTGGAAATTGAAGACAAAGGTTATGAAATTTTCAAACATTATTTTTACTGTGCTAATAAAAAAGGCATTTCCTTTTTTCTTTCAAAATTTTTCATCAAACCTGGTTTTCTGACAACCCAAAATTTATGAATATTTTGAAATGGCAACAAAAATTTGTATTTGCAATCTAAAATAATAAAGTTCATTATTTGGTATTTGCAACACAATATTATGAATATTTTTTTCATTTCTATAACTTTTTTTATCTCTGCAATATTTATCACTTCAAATGTATTATTATATCATTATATTTATCCCTTCATTCAACATTTTTGGTCTGTCTCCAGGGCCTATTCCAGTATTATCTACAGCAACCTTCCCACATCCATGCATTTGACATGTTCATACTATTTCAGTCTCTTATCCTCAATCATTTCTATTATATATTTTTAACTTCCTTTAATATTCTGATTTTTTCATTTCCAACAAAGGAATATGTGCAGATTGCATCACTTGAGGCAAGGCTGGAATGAAAGGTTTTGGGGTTCAGTGATGAATAATTTTTTTGAGCTTTTATTGTTTTTCATTTCTTTAAAAATTATATGAATCATGATAAAATTTATGTGGTTTTCCAAATGTTGAAGCCCAGTGCAAGGGTACTATTTGTATACTTTAGTTCACCTAGTGTGTTAAGTGATGGCACAAGGACCTTATATTAATCTTTATATGAAACTGCATTGCAGATGGATATTACTCATCTCCGTCCCGTGGCCGAGTGGTTAGCACGCTTGGCTACTGATCGAAGGGACCTGGGTTCGAACCCCAGATTAGGCATGGATGTGTGTGTCGTTTTTCTGCTGAGGTCCTGCCATCCTCTCAGATCTCCTACTGTGGCATATAAACTGACAGGCTCCTGTCAGACCTCTGTGGCAAGCAGCTGCTTGAGGGGGTATTTATTCATTTATTTTTTTAAATATTGCCATCTTTTGATATGCCTACAAAAAGAAAAATATTTCAAAAGTTTCTTTTGAAATATGACAGAAGTTTCTGTTTAAAAATACAAAAACTGAATTGCATGAATTTCGATTGGAGAGGCATAAATTTTCTATAGCTGGGTTATCTCTAGAAGCACTTTCCTTTCACACAATGGGCTATTTAAAATTATAATATTAAAAAAAAACATTATAATGCTAAAAGCACAGTGACAAGCTATTACAATTAGATTTAACACATAATTAATGTATTGATATATGCCTTTTTGACATACTAGTAAACCATCTTTAAATCGATACCAACCTCTATCTTATTTACACAAGGCAGGTGATATTCAATCTGTTTTAGCTAGAGAGCACTTTAAATTACTCTTAATGTGATAAGAGAATAAAAGCATTTTTACAGCAATGTTCCCATATAGATGTAAGTCTGTAGCTTTTTGCTGGCTGATGCACTCAATTTTGAAACACACTGTTGTTGATATCTTCTCATGGTCTTTAATACGTTGAGATGCCAGTCCCTTACAACCACGATTCTTCTTAGTTGTTTAAGATCCACACTGTTGTTATGCATAAGGTTGACTATCTCATGGTCTTTGCTACTCTCTTTATATTCCACAACTACATGGCTCACCTTTATCACAATATGACATGCTAATGAATAGTGAATGGGCTAAATGACCAGGTCACAAAGATCCCAAGAGCTCAGAGAAGGTTGGGGAAGGTACTCCACTAGACAGCACTTAGGAGATAGATGGGAGCTTCCCATCAAAGCAATCCAATGTGTTCTTTAATGTTCCCGTGGTATGGCTCTCCTGCACATGTGGCCATGGCTTGACATCCCATTGAACAGTGATGGCTTCTCCAAGCTGATTAAAATTTCACAAGATTCAAATTAAAATGAACACGTTATCTTTTTTAAATCACATTTGTACACAAGCCACAAAAATAGTACAATTATTTGATTAACAAATATCAATGGCTTTTTTGGTCATAATGTGATGAGAGAGCATTCTAGAATTCAAGCACCTTTTTGCCTAGGTAAAACAAAAATACTGCAAAACACTTGAATAAGGGACTTCACACTGAATAAAGGGTACAGGCTAGTGATGGCCAAACTTTTCAGTTTAGAACTAATTTGTGGCTACTGTCAATATAATGTTTCCCATGTTTTGTCTTTGAAACATTTGTAAAACTCCTGTTGGACAACACAAACTATAATTTCACAGAAAATGAAGAAGCACAAATTATGTTTTTCCACTCAGTGCCCTGTATCGTTACAGGCAAATTAAACTGTATCATGACCAATTTCCTGTATACGTTTGGTATAAAATGTAAAAAACAATGTTTTACTGGCCGAATTATATGCCTACTGTGGTCATGTAATGAGCTATTAAATATGTGAAATGAAAAAATGACTGCAGTCTAGTTTAAAATAAACACCAATAAGACAATATAAATATATACTAAATAACTTAAAAGTCTCAAAAAGGGTGAATGCAACCTAATAAGACAATCTTGACACGTGCAGCAAATGTCTTCATAAGTGTCAGTTTACTCAAAACTCTTCACATTAGCATTGTCATGAAGAAAAATCAGCAAGCTACCTTTGAAAGTTTTCAAAATTTCAAAAATCTAAGTGATTGCAGTGTATTTTTATGGCATGTATAAAATCTAATTTAAACAAATATATACATTTTCACTTGAATGAAATGAATTCCGTTGCAATTCCAATTTAAATTCATGCAGTGCTTCTGAAAGTGAATTAGCAAAATTAAATTTTATTGAGAAACTATAAAATTAATTCACCTGCAGGATGCAAAATGTGACTAGAGCATCAAAACTTAAGTTCTTTTTGGGTAGATTAAAATACAAATTCTGTTCAGATTCTAAAACAGTCACTTGTAGGGTGCTAAGAAAGTAAAAGACCCTGGGACAAAAAAAAAGCATAATAGCTTCAAAAGGTATGGTTTGCACTGCTATACCCCTGAATGGTACTTTCTTTCATACAATGGGTTAAATGGCAGATCACAATGATCTATTATTATTCTGTTGTTTGGTGATAGATAAAAGCCTCCCACAAGCTCATTCAGCATTGTTCTTTAACTTGAAAGTATGATGCAGTGTAACATTCTGGAGGCGAAAATGGTCCCAACACTGCAGAAGCTGTTTCCTAATGGCGATGGGGTATTTCAACAGGTTCTGGCTCCATGCCACAATTCTAAGCTTGCTAAGAGCTCTTTACCCAGCAACATTTGAAGGTATTGGAGTGGCCAGGAAATTCACCTGATCTAAACCCCATTGAAAATTTGTGGGCTATTATTAAAGCGCGCATATCTAAGAAGGACTGCACGACGAAAACCAAAATGATAGAAAGTGTCATGAAAGTGTACCACGAGTCATTTTTTTTACAGATTCCATTAAAATCCGTAACTTATTTTCTCAGTGGCACTACTTTGCAAAATGTTCCTTTTTGTCATTACAAAACTCTGAATCTTGCTTCTTGCTAATATGGGACTTCTGGTATCAATGACAACTGAAAATTTAATAAGCTCCAACATACAGAATTCAAACCTGCATCTCTCCAGAAACATGCCAAAGTATTCTAACCTGTTGAACTAATGCCAGCTCAGTCTTTTTTCCACTAATAATGACTATCACTCTTCCCGTGTCTTTCTAATTAGCCAGGCTCAGATAGAGAAAAACGATAGAGGAATGGGATTGCTGTTACAGAGTAAAATGTTTCTCTCCATTTTAATGATCTTCAAAAAATTGATTGAAAAATGATGTAATATATATGTTCTTTTTTTATTTTTATTTTTTTTGTCCTCTTCTGGTTATTAGCATTCTCAAGATGGGGGCATGCCCCTTCCCTCTCTAGAATCAACTCTGGAATTAGCCATATAAAAAACTCAGTGACAATAGCTCACAAGTAATGTCCTATTGCCTTATAACAATAGGACAGTTAGCTGAAATAATTGAGTTTTGGTGGTGGGAATTGTGACAGTGGTAGTTGAAACAGCAATTGGGTATGCTTTCTACAGATAACAAACTTAATGAACAACAAACATTATGACATTGATAAATACACATGGGTTTCATCTGATGGATTATGCAAGAACATGACAGGTCAGGACTGCCCAACCTTTTGGGGAACATATGTTAATTATTGGCTGACTGAGAGTCATATATATAATATACTGTTATGTACTGTCAGTTTTTGGCAAGAGATGATATTGGATGGTTGTAAAGAAAAATATGCACCAACCAGGCTAGCAACATATGGCCTCTGGGCTGTATGTTAGGCAAGCCTGTGATAGATTATGTATTAATAACAAATAGACTAGTTCTGTTAGGAATGCCAATGTAGGGGATACATACATAGGGGAGATGAAATGTATCCAGCCATTACTTTAGTAAAACTGTCTTGCAACTGAAGCTAAAGAAAGGCAAATCTAAACTAAATAAAAAAAGTGCATTATTCAATGTTTATTATTTTTTTTTCATGACTTTTCTTTTTGTCAAATAAACAGATTCATGAAGCTGAAAAACTGAGATTACCATGAATTGAAAACATATTCCAGAAATATAGTTTATAGCAATTAAAATATAACCAAGCATTTTTATGAAAAAGAAAAAATTGAACTTCCTCCTATTCAAAAAAATTGTTTAAAAAAATATACGTTTTTTGTGATCTAATACATGAAAGGATAGTACAGGGATTTATCAAAATAATGGAAACATTGACCGGCGAGTGGAGTACACAAATACACAAAATGCGCTGTATGAATATCACAGGGATGACATCACCCGTGATGTGAGGTATATAAAGGGGCGAAGTATGATGTTGGCTATCGTGTAGCAATGCCACAGGGGCAGGTGAAACAGTTGTTGTGGTGTAATTGTTGACAATGTCAGATCTCAGTGACCTCCAAAAAGGCATGATCATTGGTGTGTGTCTTGTAGGCATTTCAGTAACCAGAATGGTAGAAACAGTAGGTGTAACAGGAAGAACTGTATCGAAGATTATGCCTACCTATCGAAAAGGACAGGCCACTGCCTCCAGATCTGCAAATTGTGGACACCATATGAAGTTGTCAGATAGGGATAGATGAACGTTGGCACAAATTATACAAAGGAAGTACAAAACCACGGCACTGGCAAATTGCAGCAGAGTTGAACACCAGTTGGAATGATCCCATTTCCATCATACAGTTCATCGAGAACTTCATCGTGGCAGTATTTATGGCCATGCCGCAATCCACAAACATCTGATTACCAACATCAATGCAACAAAACATGTAAGGTGGTGTAAAACACATAAAACTGGGATGCTAAAGACTGGCAACATATCATCTGGTCTGATGAATCGTGCTACACATTGTTTCCCACCACTGGTAGAGTGTATGTATAGTGAAAACCTGCAGAAGCATACCACCCCGACTGTGAAGCATGGAGGTGAATCCCTGATGCTGTGGTGTGCCATATCAATGACATCCTCTAGGGGCATGTCACATCCACAATGTATGAATCCATTCTCGGAGACCACCTGCATCCAATGTTGCAGGCATTGTTCCCTTATGACCATCCCTGGTTTCAAGGACAACTGATGATGATGAGGTACTGCAGCTCCCCTGGCAGATAATGCACTTGTGCATTGTGCAAAACATGTCAAGTTGTGGTTTTCAGAGCATGAGGATGAGGAAGCAGCTATCCTGGCCACCTCAATCTCCAGACCTTAATATTATTGAACATTTTTGGGGATATCTGGAGCACAAGGTCAGATCATGCTTTCCACCTCAAGTATCACTGGCACAGTTGGGCCATATTTTAGAGAAAGAATGGTCCCACATTCCATTAATGTATGTGCATGATATGTATAAATCTATTCCACATCAAACTGCAAATTACTTCTGTTCTGAACACCTGAGGTTGGCCTACAGCTTATTAATAAAATATTCTCCACAAACAGTAGTTTTGTTTCTATTATTTTGATAAACCCCTGTATCTTAACAAAGTGGGTATAGATAAAAAAAATTATAAAGAAAAGGTTATGAATGTTCAAACTGATCCTACCTATAAAGTGGAGATGAACAGTGGTTTCATTTGATTTTAAAAACCAAATAAAGTGATAAATTTCATCACTTTCATATTAAGGAAGTGTCTACTATTGGGAAAAATTTCATAAAGAAATGTTTAAATACAGAGATAATAAAGAAGCTAAATTTTAACCTATTTTATAGTATCTTATTTAATGATTACAAATTAAATACTGAACAAATTTTACAATTAAATTAACAAATTATTACTACTATCTAGCTATCCCATAGCCGAGTGGTTAGCACGCTTGGCTACTGATCTAAGGGACCTGGGTTCGAGTCCCGGGTAAGGCATGGATGTTTGTGTTGGTTTTCTGCTGAGGTCCTGCCATCCTCTCAGACATTCTAGTTTGGCATATAAACTGACAGGCTCCTGTCAGACCTCTGTGGGAAGCAGCTGCTTGAGGGTTTTTTTTTATTTTATTTTACTACTATCTTAATAAAACACCTTATTTGATTAGTTTTAAAAATAACAGTCCCTAATTCTGATTGAAAATTAACAATGTCAGGTTGTGGGTTGTTTTACCTCTGAGCACAACTTTTTTATACACACTGGTCTAATTGGCCTGGTCATAGAGACCTCATGTGCTAAGAGAAGTTTGGGGAAATGGGTCCACTGAACAGCTCCTAAGGAGCCAAATGGAAGCCTCTCATCAAGCATGCTAATGTGCACAGGGTATGGTTCTCCTGTACATAGCCAGGTTCGAGTCTCAGCTGTATCAGCATCGAGATTTATCACTGCAGAACTCCCCGCCTAGCTCGTGGTCAGTAAGGGACACTGATGGGCTTGGAAAGACCGCCATCCATCAGATGGGACGTTAAGCCGTTGCCCCATGTGCGGGAGAGTCATACCCTGTGCACATTAATGAGAATGCTGGATGGCCTTGACGGGAGTCTACCATCTGTCTCCCAAAAGCCGTTCCAGTGGGTCCCCTCCCCCAAACTTCTCTGAGCCTTCGGGGTCCTTGTGCCATCCATTTAGCTCATTGTGTGCAAAAAAGTGCCACTCAGAGGTAAAACAACCAACCAACATGTACATAGAGCCATGGCTTAACATCCGATCCAAAGGATGGTGACCTTTTCAAGCCCTATGGTGTCCCTCTTCTCCTCAAGGGCAGAATTGCATTAACAGAGATAAATCTCAATGCAGGCACTGTTGGAATTCGCACCTGGAAACATCATATTTAGAAGCCTGTTATGCTCCAACTGAGCCAACCCACACTCCATACAATGTCACTTCACCAAGACTCATCTTTGATTAATGTGTTATGTGTGGATTTGGGTTGGGTTGTTTTACCTCTGAGCGGCACTTTTTTGCACACCATGGGCTAAATGGCCAGGTCACAAGGACCCCAAAGGCTCAGAGAAGGTTGGGGGAGGGGACCCACTGGAACAGCTGTTGGGAGACAGATGGTAGCCTTCCGTCAAGGCCATCCAGCGTGTTCTTTAACGTGCACAGGGTATGGCTCTCCCGCACACAGAGCCACGGCTTAACGTCCCATCCGATGGACGGCGGCCTTTCCAAGCCCATCGGTGCCCCCTACTGACCGTGGGCTGGGCGGGGAATTTTGCGGAGATAAATCTCAATGCTGACCCAGCTGGGACTCAAACCTGGGAACTACAGATTACGAGCCTGGCGCGCTACTGACTGAGCCACCCCCACCCCATTATGTGTGGAGAAAAGGGAGTTGAGATTATAATTAATGTCATTTAGAAATGACAAAGACTGTATATATTAACCCTCACTTGAATACTATAACTAGCCTCTGTTATCAGTTCACATAACTACACTAAATGGTCTCAGCAGTCAAGCTACAACATTTATTTAGTGGCCTCAACTAGAAACATTTCCACATTATGTCACTGGAAAGTCAATTCCAAAGTTCTACAACTTCATATATAAGATTTTAATAAAAAAATGTGACTAAACATAAAGCTGTCAATGAAATCTATTAAATTTCAACTGCCCAGAACATTCACTTGGTATTTAGAGTTATGAAAGTTAAAATATGCAACAGCAGCAATTCCACTTAAAATAACTGATTTTGAACCTTATCTCAAACAGGCACTCATGATGATAACACAGTAAATAAAGACAGATAACAACAGAATAAATGAAATACTAACAATTATATTAAATCTTATTGAAGTGTATGTTTAGCAGTTCTACATTTTTTTTTATTTCTGCCAATTCTGAATAATTTTTTACACAACAAGCAGTTGTTAAACAATCCAGTTTTCATACTCTTCGAACCTGAATAAATATTGCAGAAAATCAAGATTTACATTGATTTGGTTCAGATATTTATCTTCTGTCACATTTTCCCATAAAAAGCTTATTTAAAATGCTCTGATAGAGATTTATAAAGAAAAGTGACTCTGGGAAAAACCTGGGTTTCAGATGATTACTTCTATTTAACACTATATATGAATCATTGAGAATTGCCCATAATCAGTCAGTCATTTGTAATAAGTGACAAAATGCAAGGCAAAAAGTCCCACGATAATCTTTTAAATTCAGTTAATCTTTAATTATACTTCCAACTTTAGAAAATTTGATGTTCAAAATTATTTATTCACATTTATTATTTCAATAATCTCTGTTTCTCTTCAGTTACTTTAACAGAAATCCATAAATATTTCGTGGAAAAAATTTTGTCGAAATAAGGGAATTGAACCTGCATATTATCATGTTTCTGGAGAGATGCAGGTTCAATTCCGGTATGTCAGTGAAATTTTTTCCACAAAATATTTATTGATTTATAGACGTTAAAAAGTCAACAGGTAATGCTGCGATTGTCATTTACATTTAAATAGCAATCCATAAACCTTATTATACTTAATAACAAGACCCACTGGTTCTGCCTGAAGCACTACCAGTATTCGGTTGGGTTGTTTTACCTCTGAGTGGCACTTTTTTTTCACCCCACGGCCTAAATGGCCAGGTCACAAGGACCCCAAAGGATGAGAGAAGGTTGGGGAGGGGACCCACTGGAACAGCTGTTGGGAGACTGATGGTAGTCTCCTCTCATGGCCATCCAGCTTGTTCTTTAACGTGCACAGTGTATGGCTCTCTTGCACACAGGGGCCATGACTTTATGTCCCATCCGATGGACAGTGGCCTTTCCAAGCCCATCGGTATCCCCTACTGACCATGGGCATGGCGGAGAGTTTCGGGGAGAAAAATCTCAATGCTAACTCAGCTGAGACTCGAACCTGGAAACTGCAGATTACGAGCCTGGTGCACTACTGACTGAGCCACCCCTCCTCAAGCAGCCATGGGCTACAGAGGTCCAACCAGACCGTAAAATTTTATTTTCCAAGTATTTATGTCCTGAGCTGCATCTGGCCACTGCACACCAATTCTAACAAGGTCCTGTACACAACTTAATTATTTTATTAAATATAACTTACTAATCCAATTATATATCGATTTTAAATGAAAAAAGTTTTTTTTTTACTTTTAGTCAAAAAGATATTTTTTTATTACATTTTGGTCTAATTACCATAATCTTGGCAAAAACCTAAATCCTGTGTACTGTGTTAAAATTTTCATATCAGGGAACACTATAAACCCTTTATCATATGGAAATATTTTACATTCATGATGATAAAGGAAAATTAAAATCTTGCTACACTAACTATCTGTTGTTGTATTTTTTCCTCAAATTTATGATCAAACCTGCAGAGCTATTAGTTTATTTGCAGGTATGACATAGCAAATAACCTTCAACCATGCCATCCAGGACCACATCATTTGTGAACCGTGATACCACTATGCCACAGAGGTTAAAGTTCAAAATAAGAAATAGGTTTGATTCTTTGACAGAGCAAAAAATTCTGTTGGTGCAAATATTGTAAAAATTTAAATTTTTGCTCTTAAACAGAATGTTTACAACTGATATATGGCTTACCAAAACAAAATTAATTTAAAATAAATCAATTTTAGTTGGAGATGTAATTCTTACTCTAGGCCGATTTGGAACAATGTAGCTTTTGTGACAACACACATGTTGTGTCTACTGAATTAAAAATCTTGACTGCATTTATTATTTATGGTTTAGCTTTCTGCTTTTCAAACAGGTGATCCAAAAGTTGTGCATGCAAGATGGTATGTGAAGCTTTTTTTTTTTGCCTAATGTAAAAATTGTCTATAACATTACCTTTTTTCCCATTTTTATTGTATGTTGAATAAGCGTCACATAATAAATATTTACAATAGCTATGATAATAAATGACACATCTAACTTGTAAAAAATATTATGCTTAGTACTAAATCTAATTTTACTTTAGTATTTATCTTTTTTCAGAACAGAAAATTTAAATATCACTATAAGAAATTGTCTCGGCAGTTTCTTAAAGTGATATTTAAATCAGTTACAAATAACTTGCATAATAAACAAGGAATGTTGCTGTAATTTTTAAATGTTTGACTACATAACTGATTGCAACATGGTGCATGTCAATCACATTCAAAGCATTTTAATCCAATAAACAATAATGTGCATACCTTTCTGCGCGAATTTAGTTTCTCCAAAATATGCAAGGGTATCAGACATTAACAGAGATTAGAATTTTAATTAAAGTGGTTTATGCGCTTCTTGCTTAAAGAAACACCTATTCTCGTTTGCGAATCTTTTCTAATGTCACTCTTTAACAAAAAATAAATATTGCAAAACCTCATGCATTTAACATATCCATGTCGTAATAAAAATATTGTAAATTGATTGCTACAAGAATTATGTACGCGTATTTCCAAGTGCATGAAGCGTAGCGATTGGAACACAAAAAAGCTATTTTAATCAACTCACCATTTTTGCTGTCAGAAGATACAGCTAAATCTTCGTTTTTTTCCATTTTAAATCACAATGTCGTTCGAGAATATGTAAACACACGCCCTCGCACAAATAATACTAATTTCAATACTATACACTCGGCACCGTTTCAGCCATATTCCTGTAGCTAGACACGTTGCCAGATCTCAGTCATCCATGTCTATTTAGAAAGATAACGATTTGAACTGTAACCGGCAGTTTCAAGAGGATTTGTGGGATTTGTCAAAACGAAACTATAGGCACCGATGACAAATATGTTTTCCTCCAAGACTTTATGGAGAGAATATACTTAAAAGAGCAACTAAACGATAAAGTTACGACACGGCTCGTGAATGTGAAACGTAAATTCACTCTTCTTCCTTCCTCCTACCTCATTGACGGCAAAACACTAGATTCTGTTTCGAATAGTTAAATACCGTGTGTAAGTAGGAGGATAAATTTTCATAATTAGAAACCGTGACACTTTAGTAATTGTCCCGATTTTAGCTTTCTCAATTAATTTAAATTGACTATATTTAACATTTCCTTCTGATATTTAGTGCGAGCTTCAAATCAGGCGAAAAGATGAAATAAAAACTTAATATCTTGAAGTCTTATTATTGGTTATCATTTCATTTCTCTATATAAAAGTAGAAGTAACCGTTTAACTATTATTATTATAAAAAATTATAAACGAGGAAGATGCTACTTCACTACACAAAGGAAGGAGAATAACATAAATGCTATATTAGGCTTGTCCTGATTTCTCATACAACCATGCATACAACATAAAAACACTTAAACAGGAACTTACCTGCTGGTCTTAGTAGTCAGGTACCCTAACCACTAGACTAGGTAGGGGCTAATGAACCGATTAATGGAGAACAATAAACCGATAGTTTTCAGTGTTATTTCATAAACAAATACTTGTTTATAACTAAACTGAACCTGATATTTATCGCGTGAAATGAATCAAGATTTAAATGAAAATTACATTTTATATTATTTTAAAAAATTTTCGAGCTCATCCTTTTCTGTGTTTTATACATACTAAAGATTGACACTACTGAAGCACATACATTTCTTTAGGTTACCTAACATGATATAAAGGTATAAGAAAGAATAAAGCTATTTTCGCCTGTTAGATTTATTAATACATGTATATAAATATATTTGTTAGACACTAAAATGAACCAGTTACATGATTTTAGAATCCGAGGGCGTTGGATGACTGTGCACAGCAGTCATCATTAGTGTGGTGCAAAGTTTCTTGGAAAAGCGGTTCGTTGGTGAAACTTTATATAGGCAAAAGTAATACCTTTTCCTTGAAGACATTTTTAGCTGTAAAAAAAGTCCCTCTCCGGTAAGCAAGGTAAACACTGCATCGGGGAATGTTTTCTGAAAAGGCGTCTTTGAAACAATGCTTTTAGAAAGTTTTAAAACCCACTTAACCATAATATGCAGAATATGTCTATAAGATATTACGTTAAATGGAAAATGGATATCCATTTCCCATACTGGATATCTTATGGATAATTTCCGGACATTGTGGAGACATGGGAAGGGGCGCCGAAATTGATTTCGCATCGGGGTGCAAGCACAGACCATTGCCTGCAGTGGAACTAAGTTTTAGCATTCGTGTACTACAGCAAACATCACTGAGTAATTGATATCTTCAATGCATTACCAGGAGCACTTGGATGCATTTTCGTGTCAGCAGCAAGAGGCGCAGAGCAGAAAGCCATTTTCACACGTGCCGCGCACTACGTCGAGTTCGGCTTGTGTAGCAGAGAGGAAAGGTGCAGCCGGTTGGCCGATGGTGGGAGATGGTGGCGATGGGAACTCAAGTAGCAAGATGCGCCAGTCAGCAGGAGGAAGGGTTGTGTTGAAGTTGCTATGTCTCTGGAGACGAAGATTTCGAGAGTTTCTTTTGAAAGAGAGATTTGGATTGGGGAGGGTGGAGAGGATACGATGCATGGGGAGTCCAATCATCTGGCCTTCAAGGATAAACTAAGCAAGGGCAGTTCGTGAAGTTTTGTGTTTAATACCCGTTTATGTTCGATAATCTCATTTGCTTCAGTGTATGTGTAAGCAGCCGATGTAGAAAAAGGGGTATGTGGAAAATGTAGGAGAAGTGGAGGTTAAGGGAATGAAGCAAGCCTTCGTCAGCATGATCAATGGAATCTCTGTCATGCTTAAGAATTTTGAATAGATTGGGTGGTGCTTTGAAAGGAACTTTTAGGTTAAAGGATTTTTAGGAGGTTGCTAAATAAGGGGTGGAATATTGGAGAAGTTAATGGAGGGAGTGAAGTCATGCTGGGATTGAAAGAGTGGTAGGAAATGCTGAACTTTAGGTTTGTGAAGAATTCGGTTGATAAAGGCATTTGTACATCCATCATTGCACCTGGAGACAAAGATAAAGTTAATTTCGTTTCGGAGATTACCTGGCGAGTCTCAGGAGGGCAAAGCATGATAAAATTCTGAGCAGAAAAAGGCACATTTAAACTCTGTGTGTGTGTGTGTGTGGAAGGGGAAGTCATTATAAAAAATAACAGTGGAGGAAAAAAACAGGTTTTTGAAACTTTGGGGGTTAGAGTGTCCTGTTTGGTTCACTGAATACTAAGGTCAGAAATGAGAGGGTTCCGTCTACCTCACTCTCTTGCGTGACCGAAATGGTAGAATAAAATAAATTGAGCTCGTCGAAGAAGTTAGCAACCTCCTCTCTGAATATTTTCAAATGAGGAAAACATTGTCAGCTAATCTGGCCCAAAAGCGGGGCTTGAATGCTCATTGTTAAATCACGTACTTCTCAAGATTACAAAGGACAACGTTGGGTAGCCGGCCTGCTAGTAGACCTGAAAGAGGGAATCGATTTGGACATGTAGTGAGCTGACATAGGGTTAAATTATGTTTAAAATAATTACTGTCAATGACAAAGTTGAGCAATTTGGAAAATTCGCTGTTCGGATTAGATTAAGCTATTTGGAGTCAATCAGTGCTTAGATCAAAATTGTTTTTGCCTCGTCAACAAAAGTGTTAGGATACAGGGACGCAACATCAATGGAAAGCAGTTTGGTGTAATCGGGGATGTCTTTTAAATTTCAAATCAGCAAGAGAAAGTTGTCAGTTGAGGAGGTGGTCCTGTGGTCTGGAAAGAGAAATAGCGGAAATAATTTTAATAACCCTTTTTCGAAGCTAAATGTAAACACGCAATATTTCAGTATAAAGAGTCAGGAAAGCTATGGAGGCTTGTGTTTTGATTTTAACAAAAATGGAGGGAGGCGGGGTATCCAAAAATGGATTAAGCTAAGGTTTGTTCCATTTTGTCTTAAAGAATGAGGTATCCAGGATAACAAGGTATGCCGATTTGTCAGAAAAATTATTTGTATGGAGAGATCTTTTTTAATATTATTAAGGTTGGGTTGGGCTGTTTTACCTCTGAGCGGCATTTTTTTTGCACACCATGGGCTAAATGGACAGGTCACATGGACCCCAAAGACTCAGAGAAGGTTGGGGGAGGGGACCCACTGGAACAGTTGTTGGGAGACAGATGGTAGCCTCCCATCAAGGCCATCCAGCGTGTTCTTTAACATGCACAGGGTATGGCTCTCCCCCATAAGGGCCACAGCTTAACGTCCCATCCACCGGATGGCGGCCTTTACAAGTCCATCGGTGTTCCCTACTGACCATGGGAAGGGCGGGGAGTTTTGTGGAGATAATCTCAATGCTGACCCAGCTGGGATTCGAACCTGGGAATACAGATTACAAGCCTGGTGCGCTACTGACTGAGCCAACCAGTCACATAACCATCATTTTGTTTGTTGGGGGGGGGGATTTAATTTTGTGGAGCCGAAAAACTTTGTTTCGTTCGAGAATTCAGTTTCGGGGAGTCTCCAAGAATCTAACTTCGGGGGTGGGATTTCTGAGAATAAGACTTGAGTAGGATTTCCCAATTACTAAATTATTCCACTGAACAGGAAAAGTTAAAAAGGCATTCTATATGGAATGAGACTTTATAATATTTTTTAATCTACTTCTAGTGTCGGACATGAAATATGAGGTTATATAAAATTATACAAAACAATGGTTTTGGATTTCAAAGCAGGTAGACAAGTCTGAGATTTAGTATAAGACGACGATTTTTATTGGCGGGGGAGGGGATGGACGGATCCATCCTCTGGGTACGTCCCTAGAGCCAACCGTTTAGTGTAGTAGTGAGCATTTTGTGCTGTGTAAACACACGGAATTTACGATCATTTTCATGGGTACTTCTCATTGTTATTTGGAGAATGAAAGAGAAATGTGTTGTACACTGATCCATAGTGATTCGACAGCTGGACCAATGCTCCAGAGAAACAATATAATTCATTAGCAGGCTCGCTTGATGCTGATAGAGATTACCCAGCAGAAGATTGGGTTGGGTTGTTTTACCTCTGAGCGCCATTTTTTTGCACACCATGGGCTAAATGGCCAGGTCACATGGACCCCGAAGGCTCAGAGAAGGTTGGGGGAGGGGACCCACTGGAACAGCTGTTGGGAGACAGATGGTAGCCTCCCGTTCAAATCATCCAGCGTGTTCTTTAACGTGCACAGGGTATGGCTCTCCCGCACACGGGGCCACGGCTTAACGTCCCATCCGACGGACGGCGGCCTTTCCAAGCCCATGGGCCCTACTGACCGTGGGCAGGGCGAGAAATTTTGCGGAGATAAATCTCAACGCTGACCAAGCTGGGACTCGAACCTGGGAACTACAGATTACGAGCCTGGCGAGCTACCGACTGAGCCATCCCCCCCCCCCCCCCCCCCAGCAGAAGATGAATGTCTCTTGTGCAGGAATCTGTATTTCAGATATGTGACAACGTTACGAGCAAACACACAGTCACAGCTACGAGCAAACACACATCAAGTTCAAAACAAGGCAGCTTTGGGAGTCTTATTACTATTCATTGGATTGTTCAAAAGGAAGGCTTACATTCTTTCCATTGAAGTTCAGGGACTGTTAGAAGGGGACTATCAACATCCACGTTATTCCTGTAGAGATCTCTAAAGATCTGGTATAAATAGAAAAGGTGTAGAAAACCCTGTATACATCCATATAGACCTGGTGAAACATAGACACATATGAAGGGCGTATAAATACTTATTTACTTGGCGAAACATGGATACTATAGTTGAGTTTTGACTCAATTTTTCGAGCTCGATTTGGTGATAAAATTTCTCTTACGCATCTCGATTTACACGGTAGATTGATTGCAGGAAATCACTGTGTAAATCGAAACATTGTAATTCGAAACCAACAACTTCTGGAAAAAAATCCTTGTTTTGAATAAAACGTACATCGGAAGTTTTATTTGTACATATTCAGCTCAAATTTTAGTTCAGCAGTAATTATAAGCATTGATGTAACATTATTTTGTACTTTATTTGAACTAATTAAGATAATCTTAGATTAATTTCTGAAACATTTCTTTTTGGTCACGAAAAATACTCATCGTTAATATACGTACGCTATCGAATTTGAAGACTAAATTTGACAGAAGGATATTTATGAACTGAATATAAATTTAGAAATTAAGCATTTGTACTGACACTTAGTGCTTTATTTTGTAAAATTGGTACTTTTTATCGTATTTTATGAAACAGTTTACTTACGAATCACTTGTTTCTAAAAATAAGAGAACGCGGTTTTTAGTTGTCTGAAAAATCCAGTCAGAAAAGTCGGATCTCATTGCGATTCAAAAATAGATTTCGATTTTTTAAGATGTCGCGAGACAGATTGCATTACAATGGCAAGAATATAACTTCAGCGAAAGAATATAAATATAATTTGATGTAGATGACGATTTCATTAATATAGGAATTTATTATTATCTAATTATTCTTCAAAATAAATTATACCAACTGGTAATCATTTCCTTGAATATTACTTTGAAACAACAGTTACGGTTACTTCATAATATGCATTTTATATATATATATACGTGCATAAAAAAAAATAAATCTTCACCGTGTAAAGCCGAGTCTATGATCGTGAAAATCGAAACTGGTGCATTTTTTTGACCGTGTAAATCGAGAGATAGGTGTATATGCAGAAATGCAATCGCTAATCGTTCATTTTATTCTTACATTATTAATTATAATTGCTTTATGACAAAATTAATAATGCTATTTGAAAGGAAAATATTTGAAATACTAGTAAAAACCGAAAGTTCGTGGATATTACAAACGCAGTCATTCATTTATTAGAAACACAAAATGTGTATAAAAAATAATCGAAAACTGCCTGGTGCTTAATTTTAGGGACTAAAGACTAAATAAATGGGTGAAATTATTAGGTTGTTGCAAATGAAATGGCCAGTCAATTAAGGTTGCTATACCTTTACGAGTTCAAATTGGGAAATTCTGCAGCGACTGCAGTTGGGTTGGGTTGTTTTACCTCTGAGCGGCACTTTTTTGCACACCATGAGCTAAATGGCCAGGTCACATGGACCCCGAAGACTCAGAGAAGGTTGTGGGAGGGGACCCACTGGAACAGCTGTTGGGAGACAGATGGTAGCCTCCCGTCAAGGTCATCCAGCGTGTTCTTTAACGTGCAAAGGGTATGGCTCTCCCGCACACGGGTCCACGGCTTAACGTCCCATCCGACGGACGGCGACCTTTCCAAGCCCATCGGTGTCCCCTACTGACCGTGGGCAGGGCGGGGAATTTTGAGCGGCTGCAGTAAAAAACATCAATAAAACATTCGGTGAAGGAACAACTAATGAGAGATCCACTCGCCGTTGGTTTGCAAAATTTCGCTCAGGAGATTTGAGGTTACAAAATGAACCCCATGGCCATGGTCCTTCCTCCATTGATTCGAATGAATTAAAGGATTTAATCGAATCAGATCCATGACAAACTGTACGAAAAATTGCCCAGACACAAAATGTACAATTTTCAACTGTTTCACGGCACTTGGCAATAATAGGAAAAGTAAGGAAGCTCGACAAGTGGGTGCCTCACAAACTCACTAATGAAAACAAAGCACGGCGCCCGACCACATACTCCCCGCCCTGCCCACGGTCAGTAGGGGACACCGATGGGCTTGGAAAGGCCGCCGTCCGTCGGATGGGACGTTAAGCCGTGGCTCCGTGTGCGGGAGAGCCATACCCTGTGCACGTTAAAGAACACGCTGGATGGCCTTAACGGGAGGCTACCATCTGTCTCCCAACAGCTGTTCCAGTGGGTCCCCTCCCCCAACCTTCTCTGATCCTTCGGGGTCCTTGTGACCTGGCCATTTAGCCCAGGGTGTGCAAAAAAGTGCCGCTCAGAGGTAAAACAATTCAACCTTCTCTGAGCCTTCGGGGTCCTTGTGACCTGGCCATTTAGCCCAGGGTGTGCAAAAAAGGGCCGCTCAGAGGTAAAACAACCCAACATTCTCTGAGCCTTCGGGGTCCTTGTGACTTGGCCATTTAGCCCAGGGTGTGCAAAAAAGTGCCGCTCAGAGGTAAAACAACCCAACCTTCTCTGATCCTTCGGGGTCCTTGTGACCTGGCCATTTAACCAGGGTGTGCAAAAAAGGGCCGCTCAGAGGTAAAACAACCCAAATTTCTCTGAGCCTTCAGGGTCCTTGTGACCTGGCCATTTAGCCTAGGGTGTGCAAAAAAGTGCCGCTCAGAGGTAAAACAACCCAATCTTCTCTGAGCCTTCGGGGTCCTTGTGACTTGGCCATTTAGCCCAGGGTGTGCAAAAAAGGGCTGCTCAGAGGTAAAACAACCCAACCTTCTCTGAGCCTTCCGGGTCCTTGTGACCTGGCCATTTAGCCCAGGGTGTGCAAAAAAGTGCCGCTCAGAGGTAAAACAACCCAACCTTCTCTGAGCCTTCGGGGTCCTTGTGACCTGGCCATTTAGCCCAGGGTGTGCAAAAAAGTGCCGCTCAGAGAGGTAAAACAACCCAACCTTCTCCGATCCTTCGGGGTCCTTGTGACCTGGCCATTTAGCCCAGGGTGTGCAAAAAAGTGCCGCTCAGAGGTAAAACAACCCAACCTTCTCTGATCCTTCGGGGTCCTTGTGACCCGGCCATTTAGCCCAGGGTGTGCAAAAAAGGGCCGCTCAGAGGTAAAACAACCCAACCTTCTCTGAGCCTTCGGAGTCCTTGTGACCTGGCCATTTAGCCCAGGGTGTGCAAAAAAGTGCCGCTCAGAGGTAAAACAACCCAACCCAACCCGACCACATACGGCAGTCTCAACCATACAGCAAATCAACAATTTGGGATACGAAATTGTGTTTCATCCTCCATACTCTCCTGAAATTTCCCCCAACAGATTACCATTTTTACCCGCACTTGAGCCATTTTTGTCCAAGAAATTCTTTACCAATGACGCATCAATTTATCAGGCAGTGGAGAACTTCATTACTTCCAAAGACACTGGTTTTTACAAACGTGGTATAAATGACCTTGCCACACGTTGCCAACAATGCATTGATGCTGCTGGGGATTACTTTGATTAAACAGGTATTCTTCTACTTTTTATTCTCTTCTTTTTCAATCGTCCTTAAAATCGGCCATTTCATTTGCAACAACCCGATATAATTAAAAAAAAATACGATTTATATTTTTTATTTATTATTTTTCTACAATTGCAAAGAATTTTGAAATTTAAATAATTTTGAGGAAGATTTAATCTTTTAATTTTACATGGAAAGAGTAAAAAAAAAATCCCTGTAGCTGGTTTTCAGACATTTAAGGAGAAACGAGTTGTTCGTTTCAAAGGAAACCGAGGTAAAGAGAGTTCCTGGAAGTAATTCATCCAAGAAGTTTCCCAGTGATGGAACCTATTAAACTAACGAGTTCCCATGAAGAAAAAGAACAACCGGTATTGTGGGGCCAAGATCACAGAAGCGTGATAACTGATAGAGATACATACACTATACGTATAACCTAAAATATCGGTATTACTATATGCCAGTGGTTCTCAACCTTTTATGCTTCACGTAGCCCCTGGAAATGTGTATGTAACTGGCGTACCCCTTGTATAGATAGATAAAACTATAGTTATAGTATAACAATGGGAATAAAATAAAACATATATCAGTGGTTCTCAACCTTTTATGCTTCGCGTACCCCCTGGAAATGTGTATGTAACTGGCGTACCCCTTGTATAGATAGATAAAACTATAGTTATAGTATAACAATGGGAATAAAATAAAACATATATCAGTGGTTCTCAACCTTTTATGCTTCGCGTACCCCCTGGAAATGTGTATGTAACTGGCATACCCCTTGTATAGATAGATAAAACGATAGTTATAGTATAACAATGGGAATAAAATAAAACATATATATCAGTGGTTCTCAACCTTTTATGCTTCACGTACCCCCTGGAAATGTGTATGTAACTGTTTTACCCCTTGTATAGATAGATAAAACGATAGTTATAGTATAACAATGGGAATAAAATAAAACATATATCAGTGGTTCTCAACCTTTTATGCTTCGCGTACCCCCTGGAAATGTGTATGTAACTGGCGTACCCCTTGTATAGATAGATAAAACTATAGTTATAGTATAACAATGGGGATAAAATAAAACATATATCAGTGGTTCTCAACCTTTTATGCTTCGCGTACCCCCTGGAAATGTGTATGTAACTGGCATACCCCTTGTATAGATAGATAAAACGATAGTTATAGTATAACAATGGGAATAACATAAAATATATATATCAGTGGTTCTCAACATTTTATGCTTCACGTACCCCCTGGAAATGTGTATGTAACTGTTTTACCCCTTGTATAGATAGATAAAACGATAGTTATAGTATAACAATGGGAATAAAATAAAACATATATCAGTGGTTCTCAACCTTTTATGCTTCGCCTACCCCCTGGAAATGTGTATGTAACTGGCATACCCCTTGTATAGATAGATAAAACGATAGTTATAGTATAACAATGGGAATAAAATAAAACATATATATCAGTGGTTCTCAACCTTTTATGCTTCATGTACCCCCTGGAAATGTGTATGTAACTGGCATACCCCTTGTATAGATAGATAAAACGATAGTTATAGTATAACAATGACAATAAAATAAAGCATATATATCAGTGGTTCTCAACTCTTATATGCTTCACGTACCCCCTGGAAATGTGTATGTAACTGGCATACAACTTGTATAGATAGATAAAACGATAGTTATAGTATAATAATGGGAATAAAATAAAACATATATATCAGTGGTTCTCAACATTTTATGCTTCACGTACCCCCTGGAAATGTGTATGTAACTGGTGTACCCTTTGAATAGTTAGATAAAACGATAGTTATAGTATAACAATGGAAATAAAATAAAACATATATATCAGTGGTTCTCAACCTTTTATGCTTCACGTACCCCCTGGAAATGTGAATGTAACTGGTGTACCCCTTGCATAGTTAGATAAAACGATAGTTATAGTATAACAATGGGAATAAAATAAAACATATATATCACTGGTTCTCAACCTTTTATGCTTCCCGTACCCCCCGGAAATGTGTATGTAACTGGTGTACCCCTTGTATAGTTAGATAAAACGATAGTTATAGTATAACAATGGGAATAAAATAAAACATATATATCAGTGGTTCTCAACATTTTATGCTTCACGTACCCCCTGGAAATGTGTATGTAACTGGCATACCCCTTGTATAGATAGATAAAACGATAGTTATAGTATAACAATGGGAATAAAATAAAACATATATATCAGTGGTTCTCAACATTTTATGCTTCACGTACCCCCTGGAAATGTGTATGTAACTGGCATACCCCTTGTATAGACAGATAAAGCGATAGTTATAGTATAACAATGGGAATAAAATAAAACATATATATCAGTGGTTCTCAACATTTTATGCTTCACGTACCCCCTGGAAATGTGTATGTAACTGGCATACCCCTTGTATAGATAGATAAAACGATAGTTATAGTATAACAATGGGAATAAAATAAAACATATATATCAGTGGTTCTCAACATTTTATGCTTCACGTACCCCCTGGAAATGTGTATGTAACTGGCATACCCCTTGTATAGATAGATAAAACGATAGTTATAGTATAACAATGAGAATAAAATAAAACATATATATCAGTGGTTCTCAACCTTTTATGCTTCACGTATCCCCTGGAAATGTGTATGTAACTGGCATACCCCTTGTATAGATAGATAAAACGATAGTTATAGTATAACAATGGGAATAAAATAAATCATATATATCAGTGGTTCTCAACCTTTTATGCTTCACGTACCCCCTGGAAATGTGTATGTAACTTGTGTACCCCTTGTATAGATAGATAAAACGATAGTTATAGTATAACAATGGGAATAAAATAAAACATATATCAGTGGTTCTCAACCTTTAATGCTTCACGTACCCCCTGGAAATGTGTATGTAACTGGTGTACCCCTTGTATAGTTAGATAAAACGATAGTTATAGTATAACAATGGGAATAAAATAAAACATATATATCAGTGGTTCTCAACCTTTTATGCTTCCCGTACCCCCCGGAAATGTGTATGTAACTGGTGTACCCCTTGTATAGTTAGATAAAACGATAGTTATAGTATAACAATGGGAATAAAATAAAACACATATATCAGTGGTTCTCAGCCTTTTATGCTTCACGTACCCCCTGGAAATGTGTATGTAACTGGCATACCCCTTGTATAGATAGATAAAACGATAGTTATAGTATAACAATGGGAATAAAATAAAACATATATCAGTGGTCCTCAACCTTTTATGCTTCGCGTACCCCCTGGAAATGTGTATGTAACTGGCATACCCCTTGTATAGATAGATAAAACGATAGTTATAGTATAACAATGGGAATAAAATAAAACATATATATCAGTGGTTCTCAACATTTTATGCTTCACGTACCCCCTGGAAATGTGTATGTAACTGGCATACCCCTTGTATAGATAGATAAAACGATAGTTATAGTATAAAAATGGGAATAAAATAAAACATATATATCGGTGGTTCTCAACATTTTATGCTTCACGTACCCCCTGGAAATGTGTATGTAACTGGCATACCCCTTGTATAGACAGATAAAACGATAGTTATAGTATAACAATGGGAATAAAATAAAACATATATATCAGTGGTTCTCAACATTTTATGCTTCACGTACCCCCTGGAAATGTGTATGTAACTGGCATACCCCTTGTATAGATAGATAAAACGATAGTTATAGTATAACAATGGGAATAAAATAAAACATATATATCAGTGGTTCTCAACCTTTTATGCTTCGCGTACCCCCTGGAAATGTGTATGTAACTGGCATACCCCTTGTATAGATAGATAAAACGATAGTTATAGTATAACAATGGGAATAAAATAAATCATATATATCAGTGGTTCTCAACCTTTTATGCTTCACGTACCCCCTGGAAATGTGTATGTAACTTGTGTACCCCTTGTATAGATAGATAAAACGATAGTTATAGTATAACAATGGGAATAAAATAAAACATATATATCAGTGGTTCTCAACCTTTTATGCTTCACGTACCCCCTGGAAATGTGTATGTAACTGGTGTACGCCTTGTATAAATAGATAAAACGATAGTTATAGTATAACAATGGGAATAAAATAAAACATATATATCAGTGGTTCTCAATCTTTTATGCTTCACGTACCCTCTGGAAATGTGTATGTAACTGGTATACGCCTTGTATAGATAGATAAAACGATAGTTATAGTATAACAATGGGAATAAAATAAAACATATATATCAGTGGTTCTCAACCTTTTATGCTTCACGTACCCCCTGGAAATGTGTATGTAACTGGCGTACCCCTTGTATAAATAGATAAAACGATAGTTATAGTATAACAATAGGAATAAAATAAAACATATATATCAATGGTTCTCAACCTTTTATGATTCACGTACCCCCTGGAAATGTGTATGTAACTGGCGTACCCCTTGTATAAATAGATAAAACGATAGTTATAGTATAACAATGGGAATAAAATAAAACATATATCAGTGGTTCTCAACCTTTAATGCTTCACGTACCCCCTGGAAATGTGTATGTAACTGGTGTACCCCTTGTATAGACAGATAAAGCGATAGTTATAGTATAACAATGGGAATAAAATAAAACATATATATCAGTGGTTCTCAACATTTTATGCTTCACGTACCCCCTGGAAATGTGTATGTAACTGGCATACCCCTTGTATAGATAGATAAAACGATAGTTATAGTATAACAATGGGAATAAAATAAAACATATATATCAGTGGTTCTCAACATTTTATGCTTCACGTACCCCCTGGAAATGTGTATGTAACTGGCATACCCCTTGTATAGATAGATAAAACGATAGTTATAGTATAACAATGAGAATAAAATAAAACATATATATCAGTGGTTCTCAACCTTTTATGCTTCACGTATCCCCTGGAAATGTGTATGTAACTGGCATACCCCTTGTATAGATAGATAAAACGATAGTTATAGTATAACAATGGGAATAAAATAAATCATATATATCAGTGGTTCTCAACCTTTTATGCTTCACGTACCCCCTGGAAATGTGTATGTAACTTGTGTACCCCTTGTATAGATAGATAAAACGATAGTTATAGTATAACAATGGGAATAAAATAAAACATATATCAGTGGTTCTCAACCTTTAATGCTTCACGTACCCCCTGGAAATGTGTATGTAACTGGTGTACCCCTTGTATAGTTAGATAAAACGATAGTTATAGTATAACAATGGGAATAAAATAAAACATATATATCAGTGGTTCTCAACCTTTTATGCTTCCCGTACCCCCCGGAAATGTGTATGTAACTGGTGTACCCCTTGTATAGTTAGATAAAACGATAGTTATAGTATAACAATGGGAATAAAATAAAACACATATATCAGTGGTTCTCAGCCTTTTATGCTTCACGTACCCCCTGGAAATGTGTATGTAACTGGCATACCCCTTGTATAGATAGATAAAACGATAGTTATAGTATAACAATGGGAATAAAATAAAACATATATCAGTGGTCCTCAACCTTTTATGCTTCGCGTACCCCCTGGAAATGTGTATGTAACTGGCATACCCCTTGTATAGATAGATAAAACGATAGTTATAGTATAACAATGGGAATAAAATAAAACATATATATCAGTGGTTCTCAACATTTTATGCTTCACGTACCCCCTGGAAATGTGTATGTAACTGGCATACCCCTTGTATAGATAGATAAAACGATAGTTATAGTATAAAAATGGGAATAAAATAAAACATATATATCGGTGGTTCTCAACATTTTATGCTTCACGTACCCCCTGGAAATGTGTATGTAACTGGCATACCCCTTGTATAGACAGATAAAACGATAGTTATAGTATAACAATGGGAATAAAATAAAACATATATATCAGTGGTTCTCAACATTTTATGCTTCACGTACCCCCTGGAAATGTGTATGTAACTGGCATACCCCTTGTATAGATAGATAAAACGATAGTTATAGTATAACAATGGGAATAAAATAAAACATATATATCAGTGGTTCTCAACCTTTTATGCTTCGCGTACCCCCTGGAAATGTGTATGTAACTGGCATACCCCTTGTATAGATAGATAAAACGATAGTTATAGTATAACAATGGGAATAAAATAAATCATATATATCAGTGGTTCTCAACCTTTTATGCTTCACGTACCCCCTGGAAATGTGTATGTAACTTGTGTACCCCTTGTATAGATAGATAAAACGATAGTTATAGTATAACAATGGGAATAAAATAAAACATATATATCAGTGGTTCTCAACCTTTTATGCTTCACGTACCCCCTGGAAATGTGTATGTAACTGGTGTACGCCTTGTATAAATAGATAAAACGATAGTTATAGTATAACAATGGGAATAAAATAAAACATATATATCAGTGGTTCTCAATCTTTTATGCTTCACGTACCCTCTGGAAATGTGTATGTAACTGGTATACGCCTTGTATAGATAGATAAAACGATAGTTATAGTATAACAATGGGAATAAAATAAAACATATATATCAGTGGTTCTCAACCTTTTATGCTTCACGTACCCCCTGGAAATGTGTATGTAACTGGCGTACCCCTTGTATAAATAGATAAAACGATAGTTATAGTATAACAATAGGAATAAAATAAAACATATATATCAATGGTTCTCAACCTTTTATGATTCACGTACCCCCTGGAAATGTGTATGTAACTGGCGTACCCCTTGTATAAATAGATAAAGCGATAGTTATAGTATAACAATGGGAATAAAATAAAACATATATATCAGTGGTTCTCAACCTTTTATGCTTCACGTACCCCCTGGAAATGTGTATGTAACTGGTGTACGCCTTGTATAGATAGATAAAACGATAGTTATAGTATAACAATGGGAATAAAATAAAATATATATCAGTGGTTCTCAACCTTTTATGCTTCACCAACCCCCTGGAAATGTGTATATAACTGGCGTACCCCTTGTATAAATAGATAAAACGATAGTTATAGTATAACAATGGGAATAAAATAAAACATATATATCAGTGGTTCTCAACCTTTTATGCTTCACGTACCCCCTGCAAATGTGTATGTAACTGGCGTACCCCTTGTATAGATAGATAAAACGATAGTTATAGTATAACAATGGGAATAAAATAAAACGTATATATCAGTGGTTCTCAACCTTTTATGCTTCACGTACCCCCTGGAAATGTGTATGTAACTGGCGTACCCCTTGTATAGATAGATAAAACTATAGTTATAGTATAACAATGGAAATAAAATAAAACATATATCAGTGGTACTCAACCTTTTATGTTTCACGTACCCCTGGAAATGTGTATGTAACTGACGTACCCTTTGTATAGATAGATAAAACTATAGTTATAATATAACAATGGGAATAAAATAAAACATATATATCAGTGGTTCTCAACCTTTTATGCTTCACGTACCCCCTGGAAATGTGTATGTAACTGGCATACCCCTTGTATAGATAGATAAAACTATAGTTATAGTATAACAATGGGAGTAAAATAAAACATATATATCAGTGGTTCTCAACCTTTTATGCTTCACGTACCCCCTGGAAATGTGTATGTAACTGTTTTACCCCTTGTATAGATAGATAAAACAATAGTTATAGTATAACAATGGGAATAAAATAAAACATATATATCAGTGGTTCTCAACCTTTTATGGTTCACGTACCCCCCTGGAAATGTGTATGTAACTGGCATACCCCTTGTATAGATAGATAAAACTATAGTTATAATATAACAATGGGAATAAAATAAACATATATATCAGTGGTTCTCAACCTTTTATGCTTCACGTACCCCCTGGAAATGTGTATGTAACTGGCATACCCCTTGTATAGATAGATAAAACTATAGTTATAATATAACAATGGGAATAAAATAAAACATATATATCAGTGGTTCTCAACCTTTTATGCTTCACGTACCCTCTGGAAATGTGTATGTAACTGGCATACCCCTTGTATAGATAGATAAAACTATAGTTATAATATAACAATGGGAATAAAATAAAGCATATATATCAGTGGTTCTCAACCTTTTATGCTTCACGTACCCCCTGGAAATGTGTATGTAACTGGCATACCCCTTGTATAGATAGATAAAACTATAGTTATAATATAACAATGGGAATAAAATAAAACATATATATCAGTGGTTCTCAACCTTTTATGGTTCACGTACCCCCTGGAAATGTGTATGTAACTGGCATACCCCTTGTATAGATAGATAAAACTATAGTTATAATATAACAATGGGAATAAAATAAAACATATATATCAGTGGTTCTCAACCTTTTATGCTTCACGTACCCCCTGCAAATGTGTATGTAACTGGCATACCCCTTGTATAGATAGATAAAACTATAGTTATAATATAACAATGGGAATAAAATAAAACATATATATCAGTGGTTCTCAACCTTTTATGGTTCACGTACCCCCTGGAAATGTGTATGTAACTGGCATACCCCTTGTATAGATAGATAAAACTATAGTTATAATATAACAATGGGAATAAAATAAAACATATATATCAGTGGTTCTCAACCTTTTATGCTTCACGTACCCCCTGGAAATGTGTATGTAACTGGCATACCCCTTGTATAGATAGATAAAACTATAGTTATAATATAACAATGGGAATAAAATAAAACATATATATCAGTGGTTCTCAACCTTTTATGCTTCACGTACCCCCTGGAAATGTGTATGTAACTGTTTTACCCCTTGTACAGATAGATAAAACGATAGTTATAGTATAACAATGGGAATAAAATACAACATATATCAGTGGTTCTCAACCTTTTATGCTTCACGTACCCCCTGGAAATGTGTATGTAACTGGCGTACCCCTTGTATAGATAGATAAAACTATAGTTATAGTATAACAATGAGAATAAAATAAAACATGTATATCAGTGGTTCTCAACCTTTTATGCTTCATGTACCCCCTGGAAATGTGTATGTAACTGGCGTACCCCTTGTATAGATAGATAAAACTATAGTTATAATATAACAATGGGAATAAAATAAAACATATATATCAGTGGTTCTCAACCTTTTATGCTTCACGTACCCCCTGCAAATGTGTATGTAACTGGCATACCCCTTGTATAGATAGATAAAACTATAGTTATAATATAACAATGGGAATAAAATAAAACATATATATCAGTGGTTCTCAACCTTTTATGGTTCACGTACCCCCTGGAAATGTGTATGTAACTGGCGTACCCCTTGTATAGATAGATAAAACTATAGTTATAGTATAACAATGAGAATAAAATAAAACATATATATCAGTGGTTCTCAACCTTTTATGCTTCACGTACCCCCTGGAAATGTGTATGTAACTGGCGTACCCCTTGTATAGATAGATAAAACTATAGTTATAGTATAACAATGGGAATAAAATAAAACATGTATATCAGTGGTTCTCAACCTTTTATGCTTCACGTACCCCCTGGAAATGTGTATGTAACTGGCGTACCCCTTGTATAGATAGATAAAACTATAGTTATAGTATAACAATGGGAATAAAATAAAACATGTATATCAGTGGTTCTCAACCTTTTATGTTTCACGTACCTCCTGGAAATGTGTATGTAACTGGCGTACCCCTTGTATAGATAGATAAAACTATAGTTATAGTATAACAATGGGAATAAAATAAAACATGTATATCAGTGGTTCTCAACCTTTTATGCTTCACGTACCCCCTGGAAATGTGTATGTAACTGGCGTACCCCTTGTATAGATAGATAAAACTATAGTTATAGTATAACAATGGGAATAAAATAAAACATGTATATCAGTGGTTCTCAACCTTTTATGTTTCACGTACCCCCTGGAAATGTGTATGTAACTGGCGTACCCCTTGTATAGATAGATAAAACTATAGTTATAGTATAACAATGAGAATAAAATAAAACATGTATATCAGTGGTTCTCAACCTTTTATGTTTCACGTACCCCCTGGAAATGTGTATGTAACTGGCGTACCCCTTGTATAGATAGATAAAACTATAGTTATAGTATAACAATGGGAATAAAATAAAACATGTATATCAGTGGTTCTCAACCTTTTATGTTTCACGTACCTCCTGGAAATGTGTATGTAACTGGCGTACCCCTTGTATAGATAGATAAAACTATAGTTATAGTATAACAATGGGAATAAAATAAAACATGTATATCAGTGGTTCTCAACCTTTTATGCTTCACGTACCCCCTGGAAATGTGTATGTAACTGGCGTACCCCTTGTATAGATAGATAAAACTATAGTTATAGTATAACAATAGGAATAAAATAAAACATGTATATCAGTGGTTCTCAACCTTTTATGTTTCACGTACCCCCTGGAAATGTGTATGTAACTGGCGTACCCCTTGTATAGATAGATAAAACTATAGTTATAGTATAACAATGAGAATAAAATAAAACATGTATATCAGTGGTTCTCAACCTTTTATGCTTCACGTACCCCCTGGAAATGTGTATGTAACTGGCGTACCCCTTGTATAGATAGATAAAACTATAGTTATAGTATAACAATGGGAATAAAATAAAACATGTATATCAGTGGTTCTCAACCTTTTATGTTTCACGTACCTCCTGGAAATGTGTATGTAACTGGCGTACCCCATGTATAGATAGATAAAACTATAGTTATAGTATAACAATGGGAATAAAATAAAACATATATATCAGTGGTTCTCAACCTTTTATGCTTCACGTACCCCCTGGAAATGTGTATGTAACTGGCGTACCCCTTGTATAGATAGATAAAACTATAGTTATAGTATAACAATGAGAATAAAATAAAACATGTATATCAGTGGTTCTCAACCTTTTATGTTTCATGTACCTCCTGGAAATGTGTATGTAACTGACGTACCCCTTGTATATATAGATAAAACTATAGTTATAGTATAACAATGGGAATAAAATAAAACATGTATATCAGTGGTTCTCAACCTTTTATGCTTCACGTACCCCCTGGAAATGTGTATGTAACTGGCGTACCCCTTGTATAGATAGATAAAACTATAGTTATAGTATAACAATGGGAATAAAATAAAACATGTATATCAGTGGTTCTCAACCTTTTATGCTTCACGTACCCCCTGGAAATGTATATGTAACTGGCGTACCCCTTGTATAGATAGATAAAACTATAGTTATAGTATAACAATGAGAATAAAATAAAACATGTATATCAGTGGTTCTCAACCTTTTATGCTTCACGTACCCCCTGGAAATGTGTATGTAACTGGCGTACCCCTTGTATAGATAGATAAAACTATAGTTATAGTATAACAATGGGAATAAAATTAAACATATAAATATATACATATTAAATTTTGTATTCATAAATTACATATATCGATAAACAGAAAAAAATAACATTTTTGCACAGCAGTGTTGCCAACTTAGCGACTTTGTTACTAGATCTAGCAACTTTTAAGCTCTCACAGCGTATCCCAAAAAATTTTACCGCGTACCGTCACTGAAAAAAATATCCGAACACTATGGTTGATTTCAGAATTCAGAAAACGTATCTGGTAACGATAGACAGACACAGAGAACAGATGAAAACAAAGATGGACAGATACACAAATGGACAGATGGACAGAAAGAGTGATGGATGAACAGACAGACGGATGAAAAAATGGACAAACAGACCACAAAATAAAACCATTATCTTGTTTTTTTTCAGAAACCAGAAGGCAGGGCTTTCAAATGTCTCCGACAAATATGGAATACTAGTTTTCAAACAGTAACTATTAACTAAAAGAATCGCCTCTGACAATTATGGAAAGCTCTTTCTCAAAGAGAAAAAAGTTCGTCATTTTTTCGACTTCTGCGCCCTCTAATGGAGGAAATTAGAACTAACCGATAATTCGGAACAGGACCGAATCTAGAAGGGGAAGGCAAGGTATCCACGCCCCCCCCCTCCCTTTTCAGAATGCTAGTATAAGATAAATGGAGGGCAAAAATTGTTCAACTTGTGCACATTTCACGCTTTTTTCATGGAATTTTTTAAAGACCACTAAAATGGGTTGGGTTGTTTTACCTCTGAGCGTCACTTTTTTGCACACAATGGGCTAAATGGCCAGGTCACATGGAGGCTCAGAGAAGGTTGGGGGAGGGGACCCAATGGAACAGCTGTTGGGAGACAGATGGTAGCCTCCCGTCAAGGCCATCAAGCGTGTTCTTTAACGTTGTGTTGTTTTACCTCTGAGCGGCACTTTTTTGCATTCAATGGGTTAAATGGCCATGTCACAAGGACCCCGAAGGCTCAGAGAAGGTTGGGGGAGGGGACACACTGGAACAGCTGTTGGGAGATAGATGGTAGCCTCCTGTCAAGGCCATCCAGGGTGTTCTTTAACGTGCAGAGGATATGGCTCTCCCGCACACGGGCCATGGCTTAACATCCCATACGACGGACGGCGGCCTTTCCTAACCCTTCGGTGTCCCCTACTGACCGTGGGCAGGGCGGGGAGTTTTGAGGAGGTAAATCTCAACGCTAACCCAATTGGGACTCGAACTTGGGAATTGCAGATTACGAGCCTGGTGCGCTACCGACTGAGCCATCCTCTACCCAGTTCTGACAAGAGCCTGTCAGTTTATTCGCTATATTAGGTCTGTGAGGATGTGTGCAAAAAATGTGTCACTCAGAAGTAAGAACACGTTGGATGGCCTTGACAGGAGGCTACCATCTGTCTCCCAATGGGTCCCCTGCTCCAATGGGTCCCCTCCCCTAACATTCTCTGAGCCTTCGGGGTTCTTGTGAACTGGCCATTTAGCCCATGGTGTGCGAAAAAGTGACGCTCAGAGGTAAAACAATCCAATGTTAAAGAATACACTGGATGGCCTTGACAGGAGGCTACCATCTGTCTCCCAATAGCTCTTCCAATGGGTCCCCTCCCCCAACATTCTCTGAGCCTTCGGGGTCCTTGTGACCTGGCCATTTAGCCCATGGTGTGCAAAAAAGTGCCGCTCAGAGGTAAAACAACCCAACGTTAAAGAACACTCTGGATGGCATTGCAGGGAGGCTATCATCTGTCTCCCGACAGCTGCTCCAGTGGGTCCCCTCCACCAACCTAGTTGAGACTTCGGGGTCCTTGTGACCTGACCATTTAGCCCTTGTTTTGAAAAAAAGTGTCACTCAGAGGTGATAACAACTCAACCCAACCTAAAGAAAAAAGTTTGTCCATCCTCTTAGTCAGTCGGTAGCGCGCCAGGCTCGTAATCTGTAGTTCCCAGGTTCGAGTCCCAGCTGGGTCAGCATTGAGATTTATCTCCGCAAAATTTCCCCGCCCTGCCCACGGTCAGTAGGGGACACCGATGGGCTTGGAAAGGACGCCGTCCGTCGGATGGGACGTTAAGCCGTGGCCCCGTGTGTGGGACAGCCATACCCTGTGCACGTTAAAGAACACGCTGGATGGCCTTGACGGGAGGCTACCATGTCTCCCAACAGCTGTTCCAGTGGGTCCCCTCCCCCAACCTTCTCTGAGCCCTTGGGGTCCATGTGACCTGGCCATTTAGCCCATGGTGTGCAAAAAAGTGCCGCTCAGAGGTAAAACAACACAACCCATCCTCTTGGACACTAATATACGTATTGGTAATATTGTACACTTAACACCTTACCTTGTTGAAGCAGTCATCCAGAAATTCAAACTATATTCCTGAAAAGGATCTACATATGTATCACATATCGACGGCAATTAAGTCTGCAAATTAATTTCCTATATCTGCAGAATAATCACAATAGGATTAGAAATTTATTCTCCCAAATATATCACCCATCTAGTTCACGGTTTCAAATGAGATGGCTCTATCGAGTGCGGAGCTGCTGGAAAAGCTCCACAGGAAATGACATCACAAGGGGATCAGACGTTGACCCAGGTATCACGTGATTATCCTGTCACGGCTGAGGGATTTTTGTAAGAGCAATCTGTGTGTCTGATGTATTCCATTTTCTTTTTTGGTTTTTGTGTCTTTTTTTTTGAAAATCTCATTCTTTTGTTTATTTTTTATGTTAGTTTTGTCAAATGCATGTTGACCTTGAATCGAGTTGAAAAAAAAACCTTTCAAACTTTTGAATATTTTTTTAAGCTGGGTTGTTTTACCTCTGAGCGGCACTTTTTTTGCACACCATGGGCTAAATGGCCAGGTCACAAGGACTCCGAAGGCTCAGAGAAGGTTGGGGGAGGGGACCCACTGGAACAGCTGTTGGGAGACAGATGGTAGCCTCCCGTCAAGGCCATCAAGCGTGTTCTTCAACGTTGGGTTGTTTTATCTCTGAGCGGCACTTTTTTGCACACCATGGGCTAAATGGCCAGGCCACAAGGGCCCCGAAGGCTCAGAGAAGGTTGGGGGAGGGGACCCACTGGAACAGCTGTTGGGAGACAGATGGTAGCCTCCCGTCAAGGCCATCAAGCGTGTTCTTCAACGTTGGGTTGTTTTATCTCTGAGCGGCACTTTTTTGCACACCATGGGCTAAATGGCCAGGCCACAAGGACCCCGAAGGCTCAGAGAAGGTTGGGGGAGGGGACCCACTGGAACAGCTGTTGGGAGACAGATGGTAGCCTCCCGTCAAGGCCATCAAGCGTGTTCTTCAACGTTGGGTTGTTTTATCTCTGAGCGGCACTTTTTTGCACACCATGGGCTAAATGGCCAGGCCACAAGGGCCCCGAAGGCTCAGAGAAGGTTGGGGGAGGGGACCCACTGGAACAGCTGTTGGGAGACAGATGGTAGCCTCCCGTCAAGGCCATCCAGCGTGTTCTTTAACGTTGAGTTGTTTTACCTCTGAGCGGCACTTTTTTGCACACCATGGGCTAAATGGCCAGGTCACAAGGACCCCGAAGGCTCAGAGAAGGTTGGGGGAGGGGACTCACTGGAACAGCTGTTGGGAGACAGATGGTAGCCTCCCGTCAAGGCCATCCAGCGTGTTCTTTAACGTTGGGTTGTTTTACCTCTGAGCGGCACTTTTTTGCATACCATGGGCTAAATGGCCAGGTCACAAGGACCCCGAAGGCTCTGAGAAGGTTGGGGGACCCACTGGAACAGCTGTTGGGAGACAGATGGTAGCCTCCCGTCAAGGCCATCAAGCGTGTTCTTTAACATTGGGTTATTTTACCTCTGAGCGGCACTTTTTTGCACACCATGGCCAGGTCATAAGGACCCCGAAGGCTCAGAGGTGGAGATCACTAGAACAGCTATTGGGAGATAGATGGTAGTCTCCCGTCAAGGCCATCCATCGTGTTCTTTAACGTTGGGTTGTTTTAGCTCTGAGCGGCACCTTTTTGCACAAAATGGGTTAAATGGCCAGGTCACAAGGACCCCGAGGGTTTAGACGAGATTGCGGTAGGGGACCCACTAGAACGCCAGTCAGTAGACAGATGGTAGCCTCCCGTCAAGGCCATCCAGTGTATTCTTTAATGTGTATTCTTTAATGTGCACAGGACTGACCATGGGCAGGGATAATATTATGGGCATAAAGCTCAACGCTCACCCAGCTGGGAATCGAACCTGGGAACTTCAGCATCACTTTATAAAGAAAGATAGCATGTTGGTATTTTATATAAATAGTTAAGGAATTGTTAAATGATTTATGCAATCTATATTGCCTTAGTTACTAAATCAGCTCATTTATAGTTTTATATATATTTTAATTCACGCTCGGTTAATCACTAAAAATTTGTAATAATAATAATAGATTCATAATTATTTTAGATCTTTTTTGTTGCTTATTTCTTAATTGTTATATTTTTTTTTAATTCTAAAAAATATATAACAAATATTATATTTTAACCTGGGTGAGCTTATGTCTAGCTCCCAGGCATGTTAAAGAATATGTTATTTTTTTTTCTTCGTGTGTGTATGTACAGTCGCTCAAAAAATATCCGAACACTATGGTTGATTGCAGAAAAATATCTGGCAACGATTTTTTTTAGAGAGGCACCCTTCGTGTCACGTGACACGAAGATTTTGTCTTTAAAAGAAATCGTTGCCAGATATTTTTTCTGAATTTCGTACACGAAGATTGCCAGATCACTAATCTCTAAAAAGGGGCGAGGGTGGATCAGTCGGTAGCGCGCCAGGCTCGTAATCTGTAGTTCCCAGGTTCGAGTCCCAGCTGGGTCAGCGTTGAGATTTATCTCCGCAAAATTCCCCGCCTTGCCCACGGTCAGTAGGGGACACCGATGGGTTTGGAAAGGCCGCCGTCCGTCGGAAGGGACGTTAAGCCGTGGCCCCGTGTGCGGGAGAGCCATACCCTGTGCACGTTAAAGAACACGCTGGATGGCCTTGACAGGAGACTACCATCTGTCTCCCAACAGCTGTTCCAGTGGGTCCCCTCCCCCAACCTTCTCTGAGCCTTCGGGGTCCATGTAACCTGGCCATTTAGCCCATGGTGTGAAAAAAAAGTGCCGCTCAGAAGTAAAACAACACAACCCAACCCAATCTCTAAAAAAAATCGTTGCCAGAAATTTTTTCTGAATTCTGTGATCAACCATAGTGTTCGGATATTTTTATTTGAGCGACTGTATATATATATCATGTGCTGTATTTTACATTGTCTATGCATTGCTATTTAAATATTATAATTTGTTATCCTTCATAAATATAATCACTCAAGATTTCATATCATTTATTGTCGATGTAAATGTTAAATAACAATAACAACAACAATAATAATAATATGTAAATGGCTAAATAAATAATTGAGATATTATTATTAAACCACTTATATTATTTTTATTAAACCACTTAATCAAGTAATTCAATAAATAAATATTTTTTACCTGATGCAAGCCTAGAAGGAGAATCAATGTAAAACGTGTCCTGACCCGTCTCTTCTTGCTCGAAAATCGATTGAATTTGTTCGTAGATCATGTGATTTGCACACCGCCTCCTTTCCGTCTCTTGGAACCTTCTGATCTCGAAGTATCTGTCCGCTGCGGGCCACGTGGAATCTCGCGTCGAGTTTCCCGCCATTTCATCCGTTTTCCGAGACGGATGCTCCGAATCTCCCGCCATTTTTTCGGTTGTCTTCTTCAGCGGTGAGGCGATAGGTATCGGTTTCGTTCTCACTGGTAAGAAAGATAATCTTTCGAGTTTGGTTCCTGTTTTTGGAGTCCCCACGAAGAGATATTCTTCCTCCTCCTTCTCATCATCATCCGAGCCGGAAGATGAAGATTCGACGACGAAGGATGAAGGAGGCAGACTGTAGAAGATTTTCTCGAAGGAATTTTCCTCTTCTTCCATATCGTCGTTCTCTGAAAAAGGAAAAAAAGAAAAAAAAAATGCTGTAAGTTGACGTCGTTATCGTTTCGACGGTTGGGTTGGGTTGTTTTACCTCTGAGCGGCACTTTTTTGCACACCATGGACTAAATGGCCAGGTCACATGGACCCCGAAGGCTCAGAGAAGGTTGGGGGAGGGGACCCACTGGAACAGCTGTTGGGAGACAGATGGTAGCCTCCCGTCAAGGCCATCCAGCGTGTTCTTTAACGTGCACAGGGTATGGCTCTCCCGCACACGGGGGTTCCACGGGTTAACGTCCCATCCGACGGACGGCGGCCTTTCCAAGCCCATCGGTGTCCCCTACTGACCGTGGGCAGGGCGGGGAATTTTGCGGAGATAAATCTCAACGCTGATCCAGCTGGGACTCGAACCTGGGAATTACAGATTACGAGCCTGGCGCGCTACCGACTGAGCCACCCCGCCCCATCGTTTCGACGGAGAAAAGATCCAACAAAGCCGACGGTGACGTAGGGCGGGTGGCAACTGGGGAGACTCGGAGACTGCGCACTAGATGCTTCAGAAGCACTCACTCATAGATCACTTGTCAACGTGTATTTTAATACCTGCCAATCAACCCAAAGTCAATTACACTGTTTACCAAACTTTCCTCATCGTTACTCAAAATTCAAATTCACATTCGCCACGTGACCCAAAAACTCAAATCCTGATCAATCTCGTGACCCAATACTCAAATTCTGATTAATCTCGTGACCGAAAAATTAAATCCTAATTTGTTCAGAAAAATCCCTGACTGGTCAAAGTTTATAAATTTTAACCGGGGCGGGGGTGGCTCAGTCGGTAGCACGCCAGACTCGTAATCTGTAGTTCCCAATTTCGAGTCCCAGCTGGATCAGCGTTGAGATTTATCTCCGCAAAATTCCACGCCCTGCCCACGGTCAGTAGGGGACACCGATGGGCTTGGAAAGGCCACCGTCCGTCGGATGGGATGTTAAGCCGTGGACCCATGTGCGGGAGAGCCATACCCTGTGCACGTTAAAGAACACGCTGGATGGCGTTGACGGGAGGCTACCATCTGTCTCCCAACAGCTGTTCCAGTGGGTCCTCTCCCCCAACCTTCTCTGAGCCTTCGGGGTCCATATGACCTTGGAAATTTAGCCCATGGTGTGCAAAAAAGTGCCGCTCAGAGGTAAAACAACACAACCCAACCCTAAATTTTAACCTTCAGAGTAGAAACTCTTGTAAAACGTCGAGTCTGCCTTTATCATTGGTTTCCGAAAAATTAGGGGGCGGGGTGGCTCAGTCGGTAGCGCGCCAGACTCGTAATCTGTAGTTCCCAGGTTCGAGTCCCAGCAGGGTCAGCGTTGAGATTTATCTCCGCAAAATTCCCCGCCCTGCCCACGGTCAGTAGGGGACACCGTGGCTTGGAAAGACCGCCGTCCGTCGGATGGGACCTTAAGCCGTGGATCCGTGTGCGGGAGAGCCATACCCTGTGCACGTTAAAGAACACACTGGATGGCCTTGACGGGAGGCTACCATCTGTCTCCCAACAGCTGTTCCAGTGGGTCCCATCCCCCAACCTTCTCTGAGACTTTGGGGTCCTTGTGACCTGGCCATTTAGCCCATGGTGTGCAAAAAAGTGCCGCTCAGAGGTAAAACAATCCAACGTTAAAGAACACACTGGATGGCCTTGACGGGAGGCTACCATCTGTCTCCCAACAGCTGTTCCAGTGAGTCCCCTCCCTCAACCTCCTCTGAGCCTTCGGGGTCCTTGTGACCTGGCCATTTAGCCCATGGTGTGCAAAAAAGTGCCGCTCAGAGGTAAAACAATCCAACGTTAAAGAACACGCTGGATGGCCTTGACGGGAGGCTACCATCTGTCTCCCAACAGCTGTTCCAGTGGGTCCCCTCCCCCAACCTTCTCTGAGCCTTCGGGGTCCTTGTGACCTGGACATTTAGCCCATGGTGTGCAAAAAAGTGCCGCTCAGAGGTAAAACAACCCAACCCGAAAAATTAGCCACGTTTGTGAAATGCACTTAAACAAATAAACAACACATAGAAAGAACTAAAGTATACAGGGGCATATTTAAATATCAAGTTTGGAGGAGTTAATCCCCAAATATGCGTTTCAATTTTAATGCTTTTTCAAACATTTCTAACATTGCTGCAAAATATACAACTGTTTTTTTTTTCATTTACTTCTTTTTTTGCGTTTTTTTTTTATATTTAGTTACTGATAACCTATATTTTATTTTCGAAAAAATATAAATTCCCCCTAAATGCATTTTCAAACTACGTCACAGAAAGTACACCCATAGTAAGAGATTGAAATTAAAAAAAAGTTGAATTTGAAAAATATATCATTCAGATTGTAAAATCCGAAATTTCAACTAACATTTTGTCTTAGACAAATTTTCGTATCCTACTAAAAAAAAAAACTTCATTATCTTCGAAGTCCGGAATTTTACGTCAGAAGTGACAAGGACGAACCCAGAGGGGGGAGGGAAGAGAGTCCTTGTGACCTGGCCATTTAGCCCATGGTGTGCAAAAAAGTGCCGCTCAGAGGTAAAACAATCTAACGTTAAAGAACACACTTGATGGCCTTGACGGGAGGCTACCATCTGTCTCCCAACAGCTGTTCCAGTGGGTCCCCTCCCCCAACCTTCTCTGAGCCTTCGGGGTCCTGGTGACCTGGCCATTTAGCCCATGGTGTGCAAAAAAGTGCCGCTCAGAGGTAAAACAATCCAACGTTAAAGAACACGCTGGATGGCCTTGACGGGAGGCTACCATCTGTCTCCCAACAGCTGTTCCAATGGGTCCCCTCCCCCAACCTTCTCTGAGCCTTCGGGGTCCTTGTGACCTGGCCATTTAGCCCATGGTGTGCAAAAAAGTGCCGCTCAGAGGTAAAACAATCCAACGTTAAAGAACACGCTGGATGGCCTTGACGGGAGGCTACCATCTGTCTCCCAACAGCTGTCCAGTGAAAGAACGGGGGGAATTTAAGACTCCCCTCCCCCCCCCCCTAAAAAAGAAAATCGTGTCGTCTTATACTAAAATCTCAAACCTGTCTACGTGCTTTGAAATCCTAAGCAGTTGTCCCTGAATAATTTTATTTTAGCACCAGATTTTAACTCCGACACGAAAAGTAGATTAAAAACAAAATAACTACAAAATTTCATTCCATATGGAATATGATTTTAATCTTTCCTGTTGGTGAAATATTTTAGGATTTGGGGAAAATTTACTCAAATCTTAATTTAGGATCCTCCTCCTCAAGCTAAAGTCCCCCAAAACTAAATCCTGAAATCCTGGATACTAGCTTAAGAAATGATACGCCATTTTTCCAACGAAAGTTTAAATTTTTGGCATTTTTTTAACTTTGAGCCATCGAGACAATCCACAACCACACTGAGACACTGAAATAATAGAGAATTTGCACTTTATGTCCATTGGAATCAAAAAATGTGGTCGACGATCGCCACTGATTTTTTTTAATGTTTAATACTAATAACATACAACAGATGGCAGCACTGTACAGATACATTTTTATTTTCAACAGATTGATATCGATTTAAACGTACTCAAATTTTCATTTGGCGAACTGGTAGGGGGCTCTGGCCTCTAGGTGGTGGCTCTGAGCGTTCTACCATCCCAAGTCCTTAGAGTTGGGGGCTCCTAGGACTTCAAGAGCAGGATTTTAAAATAATAAAATTGTTATTCTACAAAAATTCTACAGAATTGAAAAAAAACCTATTTCGAACTTCATGTACGAACTGTCAAAAGAATAAGTATTGAAATCTTAAAAAAGAAACCGTATTTTTTATTGCATCCCGGACCCCTTTGCTAGAGCTGCGTCCCTGAAAAAAAAGTGCCAGTCCACCCCTGTGTAAATGTATTTCGCTTTTTACTATTATTTTCTTATTTTGTATTTTTTTTTTGTAGGTCGATTTGTGTGGTATTAACACACAGGTTTTAGCTTGTTGGGGGGCGATTTTTTTTTAGAAATTAGTGATCTGGCAATCTTCGTGTCACGTGACACGAAGGCAAATTTGCTTCACTAGCATGTCTGACTGCAGAGTAAAGTGTTCGAAAGTCGAAAGCCAAAATGCGCGAAGGGCCAAAATTTTGGAAGTCGAATAAGTTTTGGAAACACTCTGTATATATTTTTTTCTGAATTCTGAAATCAACGATAGTGTTCGGATATTTTTTGTGAGCGACTGTACAGAATAACTTAATCCTCTCGCTCCTCGTGACCTGATCGTTTGACCCGTTACGTTTAAAAATCTGCGTTCGAAGCCGCAATTGAACAACCGAACTGAACAAACGAACAGTAGGTGCCAGGTAGGTGCGGTAGCGCGCCAGGCTCGTAATCTGTAGTTCCCAGGTTCGAGTCCCAGCTGGGTCAGCGTTGAGATTTATCTCCTTAAAATTCCCCGCCCTGCCCACGGTCAGTAGGGGACACCGATGGGTTTGGAAAGTCCGCCGTCCGTCCGATGGGACGTTAAGCCGTGGCCCCGTGTGCGGGAGAGACATACCCTGTGCACGTTAAAGAACACGCTGGATGGCCTTGACGGGAGGCTACCATCTCTCTCCCAACAGCTGTTCCAGTGGGTCCCATCCCCCAACCTTCTCTGAGCCTTCGGGGTCCATGTGACCTGGCCATTTAGCCCATGGTGTGCAAAAAAGTGCCGCTCAGAGGTAAAACAATCCAACGTTAAAGAACACACTTGATGGCCTTGACGGGAGGCTACCATCTGTCTCCCAACAGCTGTTCCAGAGGGTCCCCTCCCCCAACCTTCTCTTAGCCTTCGGGGTCCATGTGACCTGGCCATTTAGCCCATGGTGTGCAAAAAAGTGCCGCTCAGAGGTAAAACAACCCAACGTTAAAGAACACACTTGATGGCCTTGACGGGAGGCTACCATCTGTCTCCCAACAGCTGTTCCAGAGGGTCCCCTCCCCCAACCTTCTCTTAGCCTTCGGGGTCCATGTGACCTGGCCATTTAGCCCATGGTGTGCAAAAAAGTGCCGCTCAGAGGTAAAACAACCCAACGTTAAAGAACACACTTGATGGCCTTGACGGGAGGCTACCATCTGTCTCCCAACAGCTGTTCCAGAGGGTCCCCTCCTCCAACCTTCTCTTAGCCTTCGGGGTCCATGTGACCTGGCCATTTAGCCCATGGTGTGCAAAAAAGTGCCGCTCAGAGGTAAAACAATCCAACGTTAAAGACCACACTTGATGGCCTTGACGGGAGGCTACCATCTGTCTCCCAACAGCTGTTCCAGAGGGTCCCCTCCCCCAACCTTCTCTTAGCCTTCGGGGTCCATGTGACCTGGCCATTTAGCCCATGGTGTGCAAAAAAGTGCCGCTCAGAGGTAAAACAATCCAACGTTAAAGACCACACTTGATGGCCTTGACGGGAGGCTACCATCTGTCTCCCAACAGCTGTTCCAGAGGGTCCCCTCCCCCAACCTTCTCTTAGCCTTCGGGGTCCATGTGACCTGGCCATTTAGCCCATGGTGTGCAAAAAAGTGCCGCTCAGAGGTAAAACAATCCAACGTTAAAGACCACACTTGATGGCCTTGACGGGAGGCTACCATCTGTCTCCCAACAGCTGTTCCAGAGGGTCCCCTCCCCCAACCTTCTCTTAGCCTTCGGGGTCCATGTGACCTGGCCATTTAGCCCATGGTGTGCAAAAACGTGCCGCTCAGAGGTAAAACAATCCAACGTTAAAGACCACACTTGATGGCCTTGACGGGAGGCTACCATCTGTCTCCCAACAGCTGTTCCAGAGGGTCCCCTCCCCCAACCTTCTCTTAGCCTTCGGGGTCCATGTGACCTGGCCATTTAGCCCATGGTGTGCAAAAAAGTGCCGCTCAGAGGTAAAACAACCCAACCCAACGAACAGTAAAACGTTTTTCAATTAATTAAAGAAGAAATCGAAAAGTTAAATGAGAACAATATAATTTGGAAGACGTTTTTTCCCGCCAAAGTGACCGTTCTGGTTCTCACGCGTTGACGTCATCTCATTATTGAAAGTGATATGGCTGAGCGTGTGAGTCACGTGGATTCTACGTCATCTAGTCTCAAAGGCACGTTTCTCGCTCGCTCAAGTGGCCACTCAGAGCGGATGTTTGCTGATTGCTTCAGATGGTAATAGAGACAGCGAGAGCTCGATTCGCAAACGTGTACAAGACGTATAGATGATTCTTAGAGGCTGTTCAAACACTAATGCTTGATTTCGAGGAAGTGCACCAAGGATGTGCTATGTTGGCGAAGAAAAAGAGTCTGTGGGAGATTGTAAACAGCGATAGCTCTTGCTGGTATTATCTCTGAATTGGAATTTCTTCTTTGCACAGAGTGGGTTAATTAGCTAGGTAATAGTTGTTTTACCTCTGAGCGGCACTTTTTTGCACACCCTGGGCTAAATGGCCGGGTCACAAGGACCCCGAAGGCTCAGAGAAGGTTGGGTTGTTTTACCTCTGAGCGGGACTTTTTTGTACATCCTGGGCTAAATGGCCGGGTCACAAGGACCCCGAAGGCTCAGAGAAGGTTGGGTTGTTTTACCTCTGAGCGGCACTTTTTTGCACACCCTGGGCTAAATGGCCAGGTCACAAGGACCCCTAAGGCTCAGAGAAGGTTGGGTTGTTTTACCTCTGAGCGGCACTTTTTTGCACACCCTGGGCTAAATGGCCAGGTCACAAGGACCCCAAGGCTCAGAGAAGGTTGGGTTGTTTTACCTCTGAGCGGCACTTTTTTGCACACCCTGGGTTAAATGGCCAGGTCACAAGGACCCCTAAGGCTCAGAGAAGGTTGGGTTGTTTTACCTCTGAGCGGCACTTTTTTGCACACCCTGGGCTAAATGGCCAGGTCACAAGGACCCCTAAGGCTCAGAGAAGGTTGGGTTGTTTTACCTCTGAGCGGCACTTTTTTGCACACCCTGGGCTAAAGGCCAGGTCACATGGACCCCGAAGGCTCAGAGAAGGTTGGGTTGTTTTACCTCTGAGCGGCACTTTTTTGCACACCATGGACTAAATGGTCAGGTCACAAGGACCCCGAAGGCTCAGAGAAGGTTGGGGGAGGGGACCCACTGGAACAGCTGTTGGGAGACAGATGGTAGCCTCCCGTCAAGGCCATCCAGCGTGTTCTTTAACGTGCACAGGGTATGGCTCTCCCGCACACGGGGCCACGGCTTAACGTCCCATCCGACGGACGGAGGCCTTATTCAAGCCCATCGGTGTCCCCTACTGACCGTGGTAAGGGCGGGGAGTTTTGCGGAGATAGATCTCAACACTGACCCAGCTGGGACTCGAACCTGGGAACTACAGATTACGAGCCTTGCGCGCTACCGACTGAGCCACCCCCGCCCCTTATAAGTTAAAGAGCTTGACGTTAGCTTCCCCATTGACTTAAGTATTTTCTTTAATTTATGGAAACCAGTGTATATATGACATTCAACCATGGGCGTCCCCCCTCCTCATTCCTCTGGGGTCGAGTGAAAAATTCCACAAATTTTAATCGTAACAATTTAAACGTAATTAATTTATATACGTTATGTGTGTGTTTTTGTATTGATGCAATACTGTATTCTATAATCTACTTGTGAAAAAAAACCCTACAAATTAAATAAAAATTTATTGATGTAATTATTTGTCTCCAAGCTTTGCCACACCCCCTGGAAAATTTTCTGCGGACTCCCATGCATTCAACGAAGGGCATCACAGTTACATATAGAAAGTTAACAGTTTCTTTAATGATATTGTTTCAGATTTTTAGGGGGCGGGGGTGGCTCAGTCGGTAGCGAGCCAGGCTCGTGATCGGTAGTTCCCAGGTTCGAGTCCCAGCTGGTCAGCGTTGAGATTTATCTCCGCAAAATTCCCCGCCCTGCCGACGGTCAGTAGGGGACACTGATGGTCTTGGAAAGACCCCTGTCAGTCGGATGGGACTTTAAACTGTGGCCCCATGTGCAGGAGAGCCATATCCTGTGCACGTTAAAGAACACGCTGGATGGCCTTGATGGGAGGCTACCATCTGTCTCCCAACAGCTGTTCCAGTGGGTCCCCTCCCCCAGCCTTCTCTGAGCCTTCGGGGTCCTTGTGGCCTGGCCATTTAGCCCATGGTGTGCAAAAAAGTGCCGCTCAGAGGTAAAACAACCCAACGTTAAAGAACACGCTGGATGGCCTTGATGGGAGGCTACCATCTGTCTCCCAACAGCTGTTCCAGTGGGTCCCCTCCCCCAACCTTCTCTGAGCCTTTGGGGTCCATGTGACCTGGCCATTTAGCCCATGGTGTGCAAAAAAGTGCCGCTCAGAGGTAAAACAACCCAACGTTAAAGAACACGCTGGATGGCCTTGATGGGAGGCTACCATCTGTCTCCCAACAGCTGTTCCAGTGGGTCCCCTCCCCCAACCTTCTCTGAGCCTTTGGGGTTCATGTGACCTGGCCATTTAGCCCATGGTGTGCAAAAAAGTGCCACTCAGAGGTAAAACAACCCAACGTTAAAGAACACGCTGGATGGCCTTGATGGGAGGCTACCATCTGTCTCCCAACAGCTGTTCCAGTGGGTCCCCTCCCCCAACCTTCTCTGAGCCTTTGGGGTCCATGTGACCTGGCCATTTAGCCCATGGTGTGCAAAAAAGTGCCGCTCAGAGGTAAAACAACCCAACGTTAAAGAACACGCTGGATGGCCTTGATGGGAGGCTACCATCTGTCTCCCAACAGCTGTTCCAGTGGGTCCCCTCCCCCAACCTTCTCTGAGCCTTTGGGGTTCATGTGACCTGGCCATTTAGCCCATGGTGTGCAAAAAAGTGCCGCTCAGAGGTAAAACAACCCAACGTTAAAGAACACGCTGGATGGCTTTGACGGGAGGCTACCATCTGTCTCCCAACAGCTGTTCCAGTGGGTCCCCTTCCCCAACCTTCTCTAAGCCTTCGGGGTCCTTGTGGCCTGGCTATTTAGCCCATGGTGTGCAAAAAAGTGCCGCTCAGAGGTAAAACAATCCAATCCAATCTAGATATTTATCTTTCATCATCTTTTTGAACTAGGAAGATTAGATATTCATCTTTTTGAACTAGGAAGATTAGATATTCATCTTTTTGAACTAGGAAGATTAGATATTCATTTCAAAGTTCTATTTTCTTATCCAATAACTCCTTCAAAATTTTCTTTTTTCGTGCTTCAAAATAACGTATTGTAATGGTAGTGAAATATAAAAAGTGGTTGTGCAATTTCAAAAGGTATTAAGAAAACTTAAAAAGCCAGCTTGATTGGGGCTTTTAAGTGTGAGCTTTCCCATTGATGCTAAGTGCTTCACCATTAGAGTATGGCTTAGCTTTAGGAAATCTTTTGTATTGTGCCACACTTCTTTCAGGTGCACTTTTTAAAAGTGTTCATAATTTAAAAATGTGCTTAAAATTATTATTTAGTAGAATTTCTTATGAGGGTAGGTTAAATTATTGGCAACAGTTTGGTTGTATGCTTTCAGAAAATGCTTTTGTTACTGATAGGATTTTTTTTTATTGCTATGTCTGTGTGCACATTTTCAAACTTTTAAGGTACACAAATAGTTCAGTAATAAAGTATCATCCTATAGGAATCCAACAGGAAAACCTATAGGAAACTATTAAGGATTTATTTGTGTATCCTATCAGGAAAACATCCTATAGGCAAAGATACACTTTAAATAATTAATTGAAGAAATTAATTGTCTTGAGTGGGATTCAAACCCACATCTTCCAGAAGCATGCTTGGGCATCTGGGAGACGTGGGTTCAAATCCCAAGCAGGACTGCCAATTTTTTCACCTAACTATTTCAAATGCATAAATAATATTTTATGTCAATAAAAAAATGTGAGCCAAAAGTGAGATAATAAATTAAAACTGCTCTCATAAATATACAGATAAAAAAAAGATATATATGATAGAATTTCTTCTTTATGTGACACCCTAATAGTACTCGTAAATTGACCAAAATGTTATAAGTAAAAGGTTCACATTATAATCTTAATCACATTGAACTTTTTGAAGTATTTCATATTCCTTTTGGGTTTTTGTTGCCTTCATCTCTTTGTAGTTCCATGTTCAGCTTCGCATGTATATGAAAATTTACCTTAATAATATTTCATGTTTATATAAAATGTAATGAGCATGTCATTTCTAAGACAGTTGTAAACAATGATTTCGTATATTTCTCTAATACGAAACCTACTGTACAATATTTTAATTATTGAGCTATCTTAAAATTATTTATATAATAATTAAGCCAAAGTCAGTTTTATATCATGATTCTATTAATGATTTATTTGTGCATCAGAATGTATTGCCTTAGATGAAGTTAACATATTCAAAGACAAATTCGCCAGGCTCGTAATCTGCAGTTCCCAGGTTCGAGTCCCAGCTGGGTCAGCGTTGAGATTTATCTCCGCAAAATTCCCCGCCCTGCCCACGGTCAGTAGGGGACACCGATGGGCTTGGAAAGGCCGCCGTCCGTCGGATGGGACGTTAAGCCGTGGCCCCGTGTGCAGGAGAGCCATACCCTGTGCACGTTAAAGAACACGCTGGATGGCCTTGACGGGAGGCTACCATCTGTCTCCCAACAGCTGTTCCAGTGGGTCCCCTCCCCCAACCTTCTCTGAGCCTTCGGGGTCCTTGTGACCTGGCCATTTAGCCCATGGTGTGCAAAAAAGTGCCGCTCAGAGGTAAAACAACCCAACCCAAAGACAAATTACTTTTCAAATTTGATTTTTCTATTTATTGTCAGTGAAAATTGTGTATTGCTGAAGCTTTATGTAGTTAAAAATTAGAGTTGAGATAGTTTTCTTGAAATCTCTTTATATCCTTACCAAATTTATTAATGGTAACCATTTGATCAGTTCATCACCGAATAGTAAAACACTGGCATCAGATTGATTATAAACAACTTTGGAGAAGGAAACTTAGGATTTAGATTTAGCTGTGACTTTAGTTTTTAAATCTAAAGTTGAAGTTTGATATTCAGAAGTACAATCACTTCTGCTATAACACATGCTTTCATTACACAATTTGAATATAACTGGATGGATGTATTAGGAAATGTTCTTCCCATTATACAAATCTGTTCTACACAAAATACAATTGGCAAGTTGTTGGAAGTAGAGCTTCACTGTAGGAAAAAACAGTTCTGTTCTGCATGTAGTGTTTGTTTGTTTTTTTCCATTATAGTTAAAAAGTTTTTGTATTTTTCAGGGTAAAACAGTAAGGTAAACCACTACACTTAAACTAAAATTTGAATATAGTTGTTAAAAATGGCTTAAAAATAAGCTTACTTTAATAATAATAAAAAAATGGTTATGATTCTCCCTCTTCTATACCATACCATGTTTTGGACCAATTTTTTCAACATTTTTTTCATTAATTATTTACTTAAGGAATGTTATTGTAAAAGAACTTATAAAAATAATAAAGGAATTTGATTAATAAAGGGGTTAGATGACAGATCGTTCAAAGTTACCACTGTTATTAAAACTTTCCATTCAAATTATGGTGGTAACTTTGAACCATCTGTCATCTAACCTATTATTACCCACTGAATCAATGGTTTTTCCATAATAAGGTTCTTCAAGAGCACAACTCTCATGCTCTGTAGTAAAAAGAGTATGTTGTGTACAGCTTGACTGTTAATAGCATTTTTCATAGCAAAAATTAATTGCAGCATTTGCAATTTATTGATATTGAGCACTTAATAGTAACTGCTCTCTTTCAGTAGTAGCTAAAATGATGGACTGTCTGAAAAACAATTATGTATTTTAAATTCACATGCTTAATTTTTGCATTGTTCAGTAATATTTGATAAAAAGAAGATATTTGTCTTTATTATTAAGAGGATTATACTTTTTTTTTCTAGTGGTCATCTATCAGAATTTATAAATGTATGATACAATACACAGAAATGACTTTTCAAACTCTTATATTTATATCTTATTTTTATGTCATATTTTAAATGAATGTTTAAAAATTTATGAAAGCCAGAACACTTGAAATACAGTTTAAAAGGCTTGATTAGAGAAACTTTTTTTTTAATTTTTTCAGCATAAATATGTTAAATTTTGTGTACACTAATTTTTCATTTTAATAGTTTTAAATATACGTATTATGTTCTCATTAAAAAAAAGTGTTAACCCATCGCACACTGATTTAAATGCCAAGTCTAACATCTGCACAATCATACACATCAAAGCCGTACTTAAAGTACCTTATAAATAGAACCAATGTGCTTAATTATTCACACAATGATAACCTGTACAAAGTGAAATACACTACTCATCAGAATCAAAGCACCAATCACAACAATTGTAATTTCCCCTAAACCATTAGAGATAGATGTAAAATTTTGAATAATAGTGGATTAACAAAATTGAAAGTTTGTTAAATCCCACAGAAACATTTTTATCAAAAGTTGTAATGGTGAATGCACTTAAACCTTAAAATATTGTTTCTGAAACTAAACTTCCTCTGGTGGTTAAATTTATTTCACAGTTTTCTGCAAAAAGAAAAAAAAAATACTAGGTATTTATTTATTTATTATTATAGGCCCATGTTTTTAATATTTAGGAAGAAAAATTGTGTTGAGTTGTGTGACCTATGAACCCACAACCTCCTGATAACATGTCAGATGCTCTTATCATTGAACTATTGATACCAAACAAGATTTGAATAAAATTAGAGAGCCCAGTCATCAGAAATATCTTTTCCTTTGTGTGTTGGTCAGATGAACATACAGTTAACACAACTAGAAATTGGTTTAGTGTAACCAATACAGTGAATTAAGTTTATAGTAATATATTTACCACTAAAATCTGATCATTGGGCAAAGTTGTAGATCCTGTTAACTGAACTTTTCAACTCTAATCAAATTACTTCTGCTAACTGTCTAGTGGTAATAATTCATAAATTCAATTTTAACACATTATATTAGTTTAAAACTTGAATGTATCATCTAGAGTTTTAAGTCAGTAGTGTACCCTGCTCATAATCTGCATTTCCCAGTTTCGAATCCCACCTGTGGCAGCATTGAGATTTATTTCCTCTAAACCCCACCTTGCCTTCACTCACAAAGGGGGATACCAAAGGGCTTGTAGAAGCTGCTGTCCTTCAGATGAGATGTAAAGCTGTGGTCCCATGTGCAAGAGATCACATGCCACACAACTCAACCCGGTCACATTAGAGAACACACTGGATGTCCATAATGGATGCTTACAGCTGTCTAGTGGTTCCCCTTCCCCAAACTTCTCTGAGACCTTGGAGTCCTTGTGACTTAGCCATTTAGGCAAAAAATTTCACTCGGAGTTGCCCCCCCCCCCCCTACCACCACCACCATCTGGGGCAGGGGTGGCTCAGTCGGTAGCGCAACAGACTCGTAATCTGTAGTTCCCAGGTTCGAGTCCCAGCTGGGTCAGCATTGAGATTTATCTCCGCAAAAATTCCCCGCCCTGCTCACGGTCAGTAGGGGACACCGATGGGCTTGGAAAGACCGCCGTCCGTCGGATGGGACGTTAAGTCGTGGCCCCATGTGCGGGAGAGCCATACCCTGTGCACGTTAAAGAACACGCTGGATGGCCTTGAAGGGAGGCTACCACTGTCTCCCAACAGCTGTTCCAGTGGGTCCCCTCCCCCAACCTTCTCTGAGCCTTCAGGGTCCATGTGACCTGGCCATTTAGCCCATGGTGTGCAAAAAAGCGCTGCTCAGAGGTAAAACAACCCAACTCAAACCTTGGAGTCCTTGTGACTTAGCCATTTAGGCAGAAAATTTCACTCAGAGTTACCACCACCACCACCATCTACAACAACAGTAACAAGCCAATAGCAAGAAATCCTATCTTTTATAGTCATAATTTTGATTTAGATACAATTAGGACATTTTAAATATATAAATTCTCTTCAGTTGCAGTATATATATATAAGAGAAATGGTTTGCTATTTTTAGAATTATTTAAAAAGTTTTTAAACCAAAAAGATGGTGAATGGTAAAGCTAAAATGAAGTACTTTTTGAAAAGGCAATTTCTAATCATAAATATCCACTTTGTCCAATTCTTTTGGAGAAAAAAAATGCAACAGTATTTAATAATAGGGAATTGCAACAGTTTGGAAGACACAGTCAATGAATAATGCATTAACAGACCATTTGAAGAAGGAATTAAGTACATAAAGCAGGAAACAGCTATGAAATGGGTTTATAAAATGGCATACCTCCAATCAGAGGTTGTATGATTTGAATTTTTTTAGGTATAGTATAAATCTTAGTATAGCCACAATGTGTATTAAATTTGTACTTAATAGGTTTAGTATAATTTCCTCAAATTCCAAGCAAAGATGTAAACTTAAATATGTAAATATCTTTCATCTTTTGGTATTTATTGTAATACTGCATATAACTTATAGCAGTAATCCTTGTTATACCACTTTTATGTGCTTCACACTTTTGATTTTCCACAGTGGTCACTGATAAATTCAAACTTTTAATTTCATCAATCCATTGTAAATACATAGTTACCTGTTAACACAGACACCAATAAACAGTTTGTAAGAAAAAAAGGTTTGCTGATGCACAGGACTTTAACCTACGTCTCTCTAGATCTGTTCCAGATTATTCTAACCACTCAACTAGCACCAGCTCCATGATTTATCCACTAATGTGACTTATAAATCTTCCCCCAACTTGTCATAGTGTGATCTATGATCAGGAAGGTATGTCTAAGTATGTATGGGGCGGGGGTGGCTCAGTCGGTAGCGCGCCAGGCTCGTAATCTGTAGTTCCCAGGCTCGAGTCCCAGCTGGGTCAGCGTTGAGATTTATCTCCGCAAAATTCCCCACTCTGCCCACGGTCAGTAGGGGACACCGATGGGCTTGGAAAGGCCGCCGTCCGTCGGATGGGACGTTAAGCCGTGGCCCCGTGTGCGGGAGAGCCATACCCTGTGCACGTTAAAGAACACGCTGGATGGCCTTGACGGGGGGCTACCATCTGTCTCCCAACAGCTGTTCCAGTGGGTCCCCTCCCCCAACCTTCTCTGAGCCTTCGGGGTCCATGTGACCTGGCCATTTAGCCCATGGTGTGCAAAAAAGTGCCGCTCAGAGGTAAAACAACCCAACGTTAAAGAACACGCTGGATGGCCTTGACGGGAGGCTACCATCTGTCTCCCAACAGCTGTTTCAGTGGGTCCCCTCCCCCAACCTTCTCTGAGCCTTCGGGGTCCATGTGACCTGGCCATTTAGTCCATGGTGTGCAAAAAAGTGCCGCTCAGAGGTAAAACAACCCAACGTTAAAGAACACGCTGGATGGCATTGACGGGAGGCTACCATCTGTCTCCCAACAGCTGTTCCAGTGGGTCCCCTCCCCCAACCTTCTCTGAGCCTTCGGGGTCCATGTGACCTGGCCATTTAGCCCATGGTGTGCAAAAAAAGTGCCGCTCAGAGGTAAAACAACCCAACGTTAAAGAACACGCTGGATGGCCTTGACGGGAGGCTACCATCTGTCTCCCAACAGCTGTTTCAGTGGGTCCCCTCCCCCAACCTTCTCTGAGCCTTCGGGGTCCATGTGACCTGGCCATTTAGCCCATGGTGTGCAAAAAAGTGCCGCTCAGAGGTAAAACAACCCAACAACAACCCAACAGATTTTTAGTTGCATTTGAATATTTGGCAACGGAAGGCGAATTCGAAATGAGTAAACTATTAATGAAATGACTTAATAACTAAGGAAATGAAATTACACAAATCATAAAGAAATTTCTCCAGTATCCTCACTAAGCATCAATATGCTATCTATCAGTATTAAACGATCCTGATGATCTTAATTACTAGACTCGAAATCGCTATTGACATAATTCGAACTCCATGCTACAGTTGTTCAAAAAAAAATATCCGAACACTATGGTTGATTACAGAATTCAGAAAAAATATATCGCAAAGATTTTCTTTTTTTAGAAATTAGTGATCTGGCAATATTTGTGTCATTACGGAATTCAAGAAAAAATATCTGGCAACGATTTTATTTAAATAGAAATTAGTGATCTGACAATTTTCGTGTCACGTGACACGAAGGTTGCCAGATCACTAATTTCTAAAAAAAAAATCGTTGCCAGATATTTTTTCCTGAATACTATCAACCATTTGTGTTCGGATATTTTTTTGAGCGACTGTAGGTGGTCATATTATTTTGATGCTAGATCGTGTGGGCTCACTCACGGAAATATTGAGCGTGTGCAGTTACCATTCACAGCAAACTGGAGCGTGTGCAGTTACTGCACACGCTCCGGTTTGCTGTGAGCGGTAACTGGAGCGTGTACAGTTGCTGTACACGCTCTAGATGTTTTTTCTGAATTCTGTAATCAACCACAGTGTTCGGATACTTTTTCGACACGAAGGTTGCCAGATTACTAATTTCTAAACCTGGATCGTGTGGGCCCACTCACAGTAATATTGAGCGTGTGCAGTTACCATTCACAGCAAACTGGAGCGTGTGCAGTTACTGCACACGCTCCAGTTTGCTGTGAACGGTAACTGGAGCGTGTACAGTTGCTGTACACGCTCCAGATATTTTTTCTGAATTCTGTAATCACGTGACACGAAGGTTGCCAGATCACTAATTTCTAAAAAAAAAAATCGTTGCCAGATATTTTTTCTGAATTTTGATATCAACCATTTGTGTTCGGATATTTTTTTGAGCGACTTTACCTGAACCTTTTCTTCTATGGGTTCAGGCAGGTCCGGATGTAGGGAAAAAAAATCAATAGAAAATATAACTGAGCCGAAAAAAACGTAAAACGTGTGTGTGGGTTGTGGGGGTGAGGGGGGGGGGGAGGTGCAGGATTTTTACGGTTTTTCGTCATTTTTCTGGAAGAGAGGCTTGAAAATTCACAGGAGGGGGCTTAGATATTTGTATGGGGGGAGCTGAAGTGGCTACGGACATGGAGTGTACGAGTATTAACCCCTCCTCTGCGTGATTGTTGGTAAGGTATGAGATATGCGTGATTGTTGGTAAGGTAATTGCCCCCTATCGTAATATTTTAGTTTAAAAGAAACAGATAGTGTACATTATGTCCCCGAGATGGCGCTGCATGCCGTGTCGTCAGCAGGTAGTTGTTGCAAACAGCTGAATCGGAATGACCGGCGTGGCGCGCACGCACTCTGTGCAAAAGAGCGCGTTGTGCACCTGACGGCTGTCTGTCTCGCGTAAGCAACAATAATGTGAAAGCATGCTGGCATTGTGACGAAAGAGTTGACTTGGATTATTTCTTCTGATACATCTCAACGGCGCTGCCATGGTGCTTATCAGACAAACCGGAAAAGTAAGTGTTAGGGAAGTTTGAAATTATTTTTCTCTATATTATTGAAGTTGAAAATATTAAAACTGTTATGAGTAGAGCCTTTCTCTTACGCAGATGAACTTTTTTTTTTTGAAAAAACGATTTAAAAAAAAAAAGAATTAATTTGGTTTATTTTTAGATGTAAAATTTGTGAGTGACCAATTCCTTTTTGGGGTTGGAATTCTAATTTTCGGGGGAAAAAAAAACATTTCAGTTTATAGATATTTGAATCGCTATTACTATCGAATTACCTGAGCGGCAATTTTATTTTGCACACCATGGGCTAAATGGCCAGGTCACAAGGACCCCGATGGCTCAGAGAAAGTTGGGGGAGGGGACCCACTGAAACAGCTGTTGGGAGACAGATGGTAGACTCCTGTCAAGGTCATCCAGCGTGTTCTTTAACGTTGGGTTCTTTTACCTCTGAGCTACACTTTTTTGCACTCCATGGGCTAAATGGCCAGGTTACAAAGACCCCGATGGCTCAGAGAAGGTTGGGGGAGGAGACCAACTGGAACAGCTGTTGGGAGACAGATGGTAGTCTCCCGTCAAGGCCATCCGGCGTGTTCTTTAACGTTGGGTTCTTATACTTCTGAGCGACACTTTTTTGCACACCATGAGCTAAATGGCCAGGTCACAAGGACCCCGATGGCTCAGAGAAAGTTGGGGGAGGGGACCAACTGGAACAGCTGTTGGGAGACAGATGGTAGTCTCCCGTCAAGGCCATCCGGCGTGTACTTTACCGTTGGGTTCTTTTACGTCTCAACGGCAGTTTTTTGCACAGATGGGCTAAATGGCCAGGTCACAAGGACCCCGATGGCTCAGAGAAGGTTGGGGGAGGGGACCCACTGGAACAGCTGTTGGGAGACAGATGGTAGCCTCCCGTCAAGGCCATCCAGCGTGTTCTTTAACGTGCACAGGGTATGGTTCTCCCACACAAGGGGTCACCGCTTTAACGTCCCATCCGACGGACGACGTCCTTTCCAAACCCATCGGTGTCCCCTACTGATCGAGGCAGGGCGAAGAGTTTTGCGGAGATAAATCTCAACGCTGGCACCAGTAGGACTCGAACCTGGGAACTACTGATTCCGAGATTGACTGGCCTGGCGCGCTACCGACTGAGTTCAGGTATGAGTGGGACGGACCTTGAAAAAGAAGTTGCAGAAATGTGAATGGATAATAATGTTCACGACCTGTTTCAAAGTTTGCAAATTTTGTTTTCCGAAAAAAAAAATTTTTTTTAAATCGTGAAGATAGAATATTTGTCGGAGACTTTTTGGTTTGGTTTGTTTTACCTCTGAGCGGCACTTTTTTGCACACCATGGGCTAAATGGCCAGGTCACATGGACCCCGAAGGCTCAGAGAAGGTTGGGGGAGGGGACCCACTGGAACAGCTGTTGGAAGACAGATGGTAGCCTCCCGTCAAGGCCATCCAGCGTGTTCTTTAACGTGCACAGGGTATGTCTCTCCAGCACACGGGGCCACGGCTTAACGTCCCATCCGACGGACGGCGGCGTTTCCAAGCCCATCGGTGTCCCCTACTGACCGTGGGCAGGGCGGGGAATTTTGCGGAGATAAATCTCAACGCTGACCCAGCTGGGACTCGAACCTGGGAACTACAGATTACGAGCCTGGCGCGCTACCGACTGAGCCACCCCCACCCCCTTGTCGGAGACAAACCGGCAGAAAAATCGACTGAGAAATGACGAGTAGAAGGTATTGACACAGTTACACAGCGCACAGGATGGCATTCGGCAGTTCCAGAACCGCTACAATTACTAAGTGAACGATAAACAACTACAAAGGTTGCAGATCACTAATTTCTAAAAAAATCGTTGCCAGATATTTTTTTCTGAATTCTGTAATCGACCATAGTGTTCGGATATTTTTTTAAATATATATAATGCGTATGAATATATAATGCAATGAATATGGAGCGTGTGCAGTTACCGTTCACAGCAAACTGGAGCGGTTGCGGTTAATGTTCACAGCACATTGGATCGTGTGAGCTGACAAAGACCTGGATCGTGTGGGCTCACTCACGGAAATATTGAGCGTGTGTAACTACACACGCTCACGATACCGTTCACAGCAAACTGGAGCGTGTACAGTTGCTGTACACGCTCCAGATGTTTTTTCTGTATTCTCTAATCAACCATAGTGTTCAGATACTTTTTCGACACGAAGGTTGCCAGATTACTCATTTCTAAAAAAAATCGTTGCCAGATAATTTTTTCTGAATTCTGTAATCGACCATAGTGTTCGGATATTTTTTTAAATATATATAATGCGTATGAATATATAATGCAATGAATATGGAGCGTGTGCAGTTACCGTTCACAGCAAACTGGAGCGGTTGCGGTTAATGTTCACAGCACATTGGATCGTGTGAGCTCACAAAAACCTGGATCGTGTGGGCCCACTCATAGAAATATTGAGTGTGTGCAGTTACCGTTCACAGCAAGCTGGAGCGTGTGCAGTAACTGCACACGCTCCAGTTTGCTGTGAACGGTATCTGGAGCGTGTACAGTTGCTGTACACGCTCTAGATATTTTTTCTGAATTCATAACCAATCATAGTGTTTACACGAAGGTTGCCAGATCACTAATTTCTAAAAAAATGGTTGCCAGATATTTTTTTCTGAATTCTGTAATCAACCATAGTGTTCGGATATTTTTTTGAGTGTTCGGATATTTTTTGAGTGACCGTACAATTCCGTGTTATGTGAATCAATAATAACTAAGACACAGGATTCACTAATTTCTTAAGCATTTTTTTTTATGGAAAATTTTTATTGAAAAATGTGTTTTATTCTTTGTTGACCGTCGATCCATCATTCCTTGGTTATTGACTGTCATCCAACTCTTATCATTGTTGTCCATTGTCGGCCTTTCACTCTTAACATTTTTTCATTATTGACTAATGATAATATTTTCGTCATTGTTGACTATTGATAATTCCTAATTCATTGTTGAGTATTGATAATTCCTAACTCATTATTGACTATTGATAATTCCTAATTCATTGTTGACTATTAATAATTCCTAATTCATTGTTGACTATTGATAATTCCTAATTCTTTGTTGACTACTGATAATTCTTATTCATTATTGAATATTGATAATTCCTAATTCTTTGTTGACTACTGATAATTCTTATTCATTATTGACTATTGATAATTCTTAATTAATTGTTGACTCTTGATAAGGCATTCTTCATCGTTAACCTTGACCATTTATTCATTGTTGACTACTGATAATTCTTATTCATTATTGAATATTGATAATTCCTAATTCTTTGTTGACTACTGATAATTCTTATTCATTATTGACTATTGATAATTCTTAATTAATTGTTGACTCTTGATAAGGCATTCTTCATCGTTAACCTTGACCATTTATTCATTGTTGACTATCGATAATTCTTAATTCATTGTTGAGTATTAATAATTCTTAATTCCTTATTGTGTATTAATAATCCATAATTCATTGTTGAATATTGATAATTCCCAATTCTTTGTTGACTACTGATAATTCTTATTCATTGTCGACTATTCAAAATTCTTATTTCATTATTAAAAAATGAAAAATAAATACCCCCTCAAGCAGCTGCTCTGCCACAGAGGTCTGAGAGGATGGCAGGACTTCAGTAGAAAAACGACACATACATCCATGCCTTATCCGGGGCTCGAACCCAGGTCCCGTAGATCAGTAACCAAGAGTGCTAACCACTCGACCACATTCTTCATTGTTAACCTTGGACCATTTATTCATTGTTGACTATTGATAATTCTTAATTCATTGCTGACCTTGACGAACTTGTCGTGGTTGATTATTGACAGTTCTTACTTAATTGTTGAATATTGGCAAACTTTCCGCATTGTTAATACTTTCCTGCTTGTTGAATATCTAACTTCAGTGCTTCATTGTTGAGCTTTTGATTCCCCTTCCATTGTTGACTTTTAACAGACCTTTCTTCGTTATTGATTGTTGGAATGTCCTTATTGTTTGTTGGCGATCGACCATCATTACTTCATTGTTGAACATTGACCAATACACATTCATTGTTGACTTTTAACAAATCTTTCTTTATTGTTGATTATTGGTAGATCCATAATCATTGTTGACAATCGACATAATTGTTGAGCATTGACCAATTGTATTCATTGTTGACTATTTACAAATCCTTCTTCATCATTTCTTCATTGTTCACTGTTATACTTTCTTCGTTGTTAGTTGAGTAGCATTCATTCGTTGTTATTTTCTGACTATTTAATTCCTTATTGTTGTCAATTAGACTAACCCTTCTTCTTCGTTAACTCCTAACCTTATTCCTTTGTTGACTTCTAACCTAATCCCTTTCTTGACTATCAACGGAATTTGTATTCATTTTTGATGGATTGTTTTTCTAAATCGGGCCTCATTGTCATTCGTCTTACGTAACAATGCTCATTAACAACGATTCCGTTGCCGATAAGAAATGCGAACAATGCCACTTCGCCTTCCCTTTGTGACGAAGTCAGCAGTGTTATCTTAATTTCCGGTTATTTATTATTGGAAGTCGTCTGCTTAACTCTCGGCGGGAATCCTATTAACGAGATAATCAACAGAGATCGTGTTTTTTTTATAGATGACCTTTACGGCTGAAGGTTGAATATAATAATATCCAGTTGATCCCCCCCCCCCATCCCTTTTAAAGATGTCGCGGTTCTGGTCTTCACGCGCCAAGGATTATTCCCATGGAAGAAGAAGAAGCAGCGCGCGGATATGGCAACAGGCGATTTAGGCAGAAGACATGAATCATCGAGAATTACGCGCTCTTTCTGTTGTCATGGCTACGGCTTCATTAGAAGGTGAAAGTTTTTTGTTTGCTAGTTAAATTATTCTTCTTTCTTCTCGTATCGTTTGCGAGATGCTGGTTCGAATCCTGCAAATATTTCTAAATAGATTATGGACATGAGTGTAAAAATGTCTAGGTCTTCTCTGAAACGAAATTTTTGGGTCGATATGGGGAGGGTTTTTATTTTTCCCCACTAGATTTTTTTTTTTGCAAATTTACAAATTTTAACATTTAGACATTATATAATCCACGAGTAATTGGAAGGGGCAACATCAGATGCAAGATGAAAATTTTGGTTGGGAGGGGGGGAGATAGGCAGTGTGTCCCAATTCAAAATGTTTCGGATCCTGAAGTCCTTTGCAGCTGAAAATTTGCACCCTTTAGTTATTTGAAATTTTTGTGTGTCTGTGTTAGCTCAAAATTTGTGTTCTTGTGTCCTAGTGTTACTTTGAAATTTTGAGTTTTTTCGTCAGGTGAATATTTGACAGATGAAAATTTGCGTTCCTCTATCAGATGAAAATGTGTGGCAGTTGAAATTTTGTGTTCTTGGGGCAGTTTAAAAATATGTGTCCTTGGGACACCTGAACATTTGTGTCATTGTGTAACCTGAAAATTTGCGTTGGTCGGAATTTTGTGTTTTTGTGTCGTCTGAATATTTGTGCCCTTGTATCACCTGAACATTTGTGGTCCTGTGTCAGCTGAACATTTGTGGTCTTGTGTCAACTGAACATTTGTGGTCTCGTGTCAACTGAACATTTGTGGTCTTGTGTCAGCTGAACATTTGTGGTCTTGTATCACCTGAACATTTGTGTCGCTGTACCACCTGAACATTTGTGTCGCTGTACCACCTGAACATTTGTGGTCTTATATCACCTGAACATTTGTGTCGTTAAACCACCAGAACATTTGCGGCAGTTGAAATTTTGTGTTCTTGTGTCACCTGAAAATATGTGTCCTTGTGTCACCTGAACATTTGTGGCTTTATGTCACCTGAACATTTGTGGCCTTGTATCACCTGAACATTTGTGGCTTTATGTCACCTGAACATTTGCGTCCTTGTGTCACTTGAAAATTTGTGACTTTGTATCACCTGAACATTTGTGTCCTTATGTCACCTGAAAATGTGCCCTTGTGTCACCTGAACATTTGTGGCTTTATGTCACCTGAACATTTGTCTCCTTGTGTCACTTGAAAATTTGTGACTTTGTATCACCTGAACATTTGTGTCCTTATGTCACCTGAAAATGTGCCCTTGTGTCACCTGAACATTTGTGGCCTTGTATCACCTGAACATTTGTGGCTTTATGTCACCTGAACATTTGTGTCCTTGTGTCACTTGAAAATTTGTGACTTTGTATCACCTGAACATTTGTGTCCCTATGTCATCTGAAAATGTGCCCTTGTGTCACCCGAACATTTGTGCCCTTGTATCACCTGAACATTTGTGGCCTTGTATCACCTGAACATTTGTGGCTTTATGTCACCTTAACATTTGTGGCCTTGTGTCACTTGAAAATTTGTGACTTTGTATCACCTGAAAATTTGTGTTCTTATGTCACCTGAAAATGTGCTCTTGTGTCACCTGAACATTTGTGGCCTTGTATCACCTGAACATTTGTGTCACTTGAAAATTTGTGACTTTGTATCACCTGAACATTTGTGTCCTTATGTCACCTGAAAATGTGCCCTTGTGTCACCCGAACATTTGTGCCCTTGTATCACCTGAACATTTGTGGCCTTGTATCACCTGAACATTTGTAGCTTTATGTCACCTGAACATTTGTGGCCTTGTGTCACTTGAAAATTTGTGACTTTATATCACCTGAACATTTGTGTCCTTATGTCACCTGAAAATGTGCCCTTGTGTCACCTGAGCATTTGTGGCCTTGTATCACCTGAACATTTGTGGCTTTATGTCACCTGAACATTTGTGGCCTTGTGTCACTTGAAAATTTGTGACTTTGTATCACCTGAACATTTGTGTCCTTATGTCACCTGAAAATGTGCCCTTGTGTCACCTGAACATTTGTGCCCTTGTATCACCTGAACATTTGTGGCTTTATGTCACCTGAACATTTGTGTCCTTGTGTCACTTGAAAATTTGTGACTTTGTATCACCTGAACATTTGTGTCCTTATGTCACCTGAAAATGTGCCCTTGTGTCACCCGAACATTTGTGCCCTTGTGTCACCCGAACATTTGTGCCCTTGTATCACCTGAACATTTGTGCCCTTTTATCACCTGAACATTTGTGGCTTTATGTCACCTGAAAATTTGTGTCCTTGTGTCACTTGAAAATTTGTGACTTTGTATCACCTGAACATTTGTGTCCCTATGTCACCTGAAAATGTGCCCTTGTGTCACCCGAACATTTGTGCCCTTGTATCACCTGAATATTTGTGTCCTTGTGTCACTTGAAAATTTGTGACTTTGTATCACCTGAACATTTGTGTCCTTATGTCACCTGAAAATGTGCCCTTGTGTCACCCGAACATTTGTGCCCTTGTATCACCTGAATATTTGTGTCCTTGTGTCACTTGAAAATTTGTGACTTTGTATCACCTGAACATTTGTGTCCTTATGTCACCTGAAAATGTGCCCTTGTGTCACTCGAACATTTGTGCCCTTGTATCACCTGAACATTTGTGGCCTTGTATCACCTGAACATTTGTGGCTTTATGTCACCTGAACATTTGTGGCTTTATGTCACCTGATATTTGTGGCCTTGTGTCACTTGAAAATTTGTGACTTTGTATCACCTGAACATTTGTGTCCTTATGTACACCTGAAAATGTGCCCTTGTGTCACCTGAACATTTGTGGCCTTGTATCACCTGAACATTAGTGGCTTTATGTCACCTGAACATTTGTGTCCTTGTGTCACTTGAAAATTTGTGACTTTGTATCACCTGAACATTTGTGTCCCTATGTCACCTGAAAATGTGCCCTTGTGTCACCCGAACATTTGTGCCCTTGTATCACCTGAATATTTGTGTCCTTGTGTCACTTGAAAATTTGTGGCTCTATGTCACCTGAACATTTGTGGCTTTATGTCACCTGAACATTTGTGGCCTTGTGTCACTTGAAAATTTGTGACTTTGTATCACCTGAACATTTGTGTCCTTATGTCACCTGAAAATGTGCCCTTGTGTCACCTGAACATTTGTGCCCTTGTATCACCTGAACATTTGTGGCCTTGTATCACCTGAACATTTGTGGCTTTATGTCACCTGAACATTTGTGTCCTTGTGTCACTTGAAAATTTTTGACTTTGTATCACCTGAACATTTGTGTCCTTATGTCACCTGAAAATGTGCCCTTGTGTCACCCGAACATTTGTGCCCTTGTATCACCTGAACATTTGTGCCCTTGTATCACCTGAACATTTGTGGCTTTATGTCACCTGAACATTTGTGTCCTTGTGTCACTTGAAAATTTGTGACTTTGTATCACCTGACCATTTGTGTCCTTATGTCACCTGAAAATGTGCCCTTGTGTCACATGAACATTTGTGGCCTTGTATCACCTGAACATTTGTGGCTTTATGTCACCTGAACATTTGTGTCCTTGTGTCACTTGAAAATTTGTGACTTTGTATCACCTGAACATTTGTGTCCTTATGTCACCTGAAAATGTGCCCTTGTGTCACCCGAACATTTGTGCCCTTGTGTCACCCGAACATTTGTGCCCTTGTATCACCTGAACATTTGTGCCCTTGTATCACCTGAACATTTGTGGCTTTATGTCACCTGAACATTTGTGTCCTTGTGTCACTTGAAAATTTGTGACTTTGTATCACTTGAACATTTGTGTCCTTATGTCACCTGAAAATGTGCCCTTGTGTCACCTGAACATTTGTGGCCTTGTATCACCTGAACATTAGTGGCTTTATGTCACCTGAACATTTGTGTCCTTGTGTCACTTGAAAATTTGTGACTTTGTATCACCTGAACATTTGTGTCCCTATGTCACTGAAAATGTGCCCTTGTGTCACCCGAACATTTGTGCCCTTGTATCACCTGAATATTTGTGTCCTTGTGTCACTTGAAAATTTGTGACTTTGTATCACCTGAACATTTGTGTCCTTATGTCACCTGAAAATGTGCCCTTGTGTCACCCGAACATTTGTGCCCTTGTATCACCTGAACATTTGTGGCCTTGTATCACCTGAACATTTGTGGCTTTATGTCACCTGAACATTTGTGGCCTTGTGTCACTTGAAAATTTGTGACTTTGTATCACCTGAACATTTGTGTTCTTATGTCACCTGAAAATGTGCCCTTGTGTCACCTGAACATTTGTGGCCTTGTATCACCTGAACATTTGTGGCTTTATGTCACCTGAACATTTGTGTCACTTGAAAATTTGTGACTTTGTATCACCTGAACATTTGTGTCCTTATGTCACCTGAAAATGTGCCCTTGTGTCACCCGAACATTTGTGCCCTTGTATCACCTGAACATTTGTGCCCTTGTATCACCTGAACATTTGTGGCTTTATGTCACCTGAACATTTGTGTCCTTGTGTCACTTGAAAATTTGTGACTTTGTATCACCTGACCATTTGTGTCCTTATGTCACCTGAAAATGTGCCCTTGTGTCACATGAACATTTGTGGCCTTGTATCACCTGAACATTTGTGGCTTTATGTCACCTGAACATTTGTGTCCTTGTGTCACTTGAAAATTTGTGACTTTGTATCACCTGAACATTTGTGTCCTTATGTCACCTGAAAATGTGCCCTTGTGTCACCCAAACATTTGTGCCCTTGTATCACCTGAACATTTGTGCCCTTGTATCACCTGAACATTTGTGGCTTTATGTCACCTGAACATTTGTGTCCTTGTGTCACTTGAAAATTTGTGACTTTGTATCACCTGACCATTTGTGTCCTTATGTCACCTGAAAATGTGCCCTTGTGTCACATGAACATTTGTGGCCTTGTATCACCTGAACATTTGTGGCTTTATGTCACCTGAACATTTGTGTCCTTGTGTCACTTGAAAATTTGTGACTTTGTATCACCTGAAAATGTGCCCTTGTGTCACCCGAACATTTGTGCCCTTGTATCACCTGAATATTTGTGTCCTTGTGTCACTTGAAAATTTGTGACTTTGTATCACCTGAACATTTGTGTCCTTATGTCACCTGAAAATGTGCCCTTGTGTCACCCGAACATTTGTGCCCTTGTATCACCTGAACATTTGTGGCCTTGTATCACCTGAACATTTGTGGCTTTATGTCACCTGAACATTTGTGGCCTTGTGTCACTTGAAAATTTGTGACTTTGTATCACCTGAACATTTGTGTCCTTATGTCACCTGAAAATGTGCCCTTGTGTCACCTGAACATTTGTGGCCTTGTATCACCTGAACATTTGTGGCTCTATGTCACCTGAACATTTGTGGCTTTATGTCACCTGAACATTTGTGGCCTTGTGTCACTTGAAAATTTGTGACTTTGTATCACCTGAACATTTGTGTCCTTATGTCACCTGAAAATGTGCCCTTGTGTCACCCGAACATTTGTGCCCTTGTATCACCTGAACATTTGTGCCCTTGTATCACCTGAACATTTGTGGCTTTATGTCACCTGAACATTTGTGGCCTTGTGTCACTTGAAAATTTGTGACTTTGTATCACCTGAACATTTGTGTCCTTATGTCACCTGAAAATGTGCCCTTGTGTCACCTGAACATTTGTGGCCTTGTATCACCTGAACATTTGTGGCTCTATGTCACCTGAACATTTGTGGCTTTATGTCACCTGAACATTTGTGGCCTTGTGTCACTTGAAAATTTGTGACTTTGTATCACCTGAACATTTGTGTCCTTATGTCACCTGAAAATGTGCCCTTGTATCACCTGAACATTTGTGGCCTTGTATCACCTGAACATTTGTGGCTTTATGTCACCTGAACATTTGTGTCCTTGTGTCACTTGAAAATTTGTGACTTTGTATCACCTGAACATTTGTGTCCTTATGTCACCTGAAAATGTGCCCTTGTGTCACCCGAACATTTGTGCCCTTGTATCACCTGAACATTTGTGCCCTTGTATCACCTGAACATTTGTGGCTTTATGTCACCTGAACATTTGTGGCCTTGTGTCACTTGAAAATTTGTGACTTTGTATCACCTGAACATTTGTGTCCTTATGTCACCTGAAAATGTGCCCTTGTGTCACCTGAACATTTGTGCCCTTGTATCACCTGAACATTTGTAGCTTTATGTCACCTGAACATTTGTGGCCTTGTGTCACTTGAAAATTTGTGACTTTGTATCACCTGAACATTTGTGTCCTTATGTCACATGAAAATTTGTGGCAGTTGAAATTTTGTGTTCTTGTGTCAGTTGAAAATATGTGTCCTTGTGTCACTTGAACATTTGTGTCAGTTGAAATTTTGTGCTTTTGTGTCAGCTGAACATTTGTGTCACCTTAACTTGTGTCAGTTGAAAAATTGTGTTCTCGTGTCAACTGGAAATCTGTGTCCTAGTGTTAGTTAAAAATGTCCTAGTGCTAATTAGTAAGTAAGAGCATTTCATCGATATCTATCCAAACCCCAATTTTTTTTTTATTTATCTTCTGTAAAAGGAAACTGTTATCTCTTAAAATAAAATAGTTGTGCTTCCTCCCAAGCGGGGGGGGGGGGGGGGGGGGGGGGGGGTAAAGGATCAACTCTTTATTACCAACTGAAATTTCGTGACCTTCACAGTCCAGCGTAAAATATTATATTTTTGGTAAAATACATCGTTTGCAACGATTGGCTTAAAATTTTGCAATTTTCAACTTTTTGCACCGTTAGAGGTCGCAATCATAGCTTTGGTAGATTCGGAAAGTGCGAATCGTGTTATTTCATCAGTACCTAGTCAACGTAAAAAAAAAATTTAATTTATCTATAAAAACAAAAAAAATGTTCGATGTCTATAGACGTAAAGATACGGATAGATATACAAATAAGCGGACAAACGACAGACGGACAGACACACAAAAGGATAGACGAAGTGGCTGATAGACAGACAAAGGGATAGACGAAGTGGCTAATAGACAGACAAACAGTAGGACAGATGGATAGATAGACAAAAGGACAGATGAAGTAGTTAATAGACAGACAAATAGGACAAATGGATAGATAGACAAAAGGAAGACGAAATGACTGATAGACAGACAAAAGTATAAACGAAGTAGCTATCAGACAGACAAACGAAAGGACAGACCAAGTGACTGATAGACAGACAAAGGGACAGACGGATAGATAGACAAAAGGACAGAAGAAATGGCTGACAGACGGAGAGACAGACAAAAGGACAGACGAAGTGGCTGATAGACAGACAAATAAAAGGACAGACGGAGAGATAGACAAAAGGACAGACGAAGTGACTGATAGACAGACAAAAGGATAGACGAAGCGGCTGCAAGACAAACTAAAGGACAGGTAGACAAAAGGACAGACGAAGTGGCTGATAGACAGACAAACAAAAGGACAGACGGACAGACAGGTAAAAAGAAAAAAATGAGGGGCTGACAGACAAACAAGTCCTCTGTAACTGTGTGGGGTGGTCACGAAAGGCCCGACCCCTTGGGAAAAACTCGTGCTCCGCTTTTGCAACATTACACGAGAGACAAACAGACAAAAGGACTAAGGAACAGACAGACAGATGGGTGGGCGAAGAGACAGAGAGACAGATAGACGGTCAGACTAATATTCTGACAAACGGCCGATTATACAGGCAGGCGATCATACAAGCGAACGAACAGAGAAGAAAGTAAATACTTTATTTCGTTTTCCTTCCATTTTGAAAACGCCATAAAAAAAAGGAGCAAAAATTAAGTATCGCTTTCGAAACATCCTTTGTCTTTCCCCAACAGAGTTCACAAAATGACCATGCAGCTCAATTAGGCATGAAATTGAAGGTCTTTCTACAAATTTCAAACAGAAAATTCCTATTTCTTGATTGTAGTTTGTCAATTATTTCGAAAAGACTCCACATTGACTCTCAGAGTAGCAAAAAAAGATCTTGCAGACTGTCTCGGAAACTGTAATAAACAAACCCGGAAGTCCTGACAACAAGAACTTAACAACTAGCACCTAAATGGCCATCGCACAGCGAGGCCACGAGACTGCTGTCGCATGAGGCAATTTCATAAAGTTTATAACTGCATTGTTCAGAAAAGAATTTTTTGTTTGCGTGTTGTTGGGTTGGTTGGGCTGTTTTACCTCTGAGCAACACTTTTTTTTGCACACAATGGGCTAAATGGTACAAGTCACAAGGACCCCGAAGGCTCAGAGAAGGAGGGGACCCACTGAAACAGCTGTTGGGAGACAGAAGTTACCTCCCGTCAGGGCCATCCAGCGTGTTCTTTAAGGTTGGGTTGTTTTACCTCTGAGCGGCACTTTTTTGCACACCATGGGCTAAATGGCCAGGTCACAAGGACCCCGATGGCTCAGAGAAGGTTGGGGGAGGAGACCCACTGGAACAACTAATGGGAGACAGATGGTAGCCTCCCGTCAAGGCCATCCAGCGTGTTTTTTAAAGTTGGGTTGTTTTACCTCTGAGCGGCACTTTCTTTGCACACCATGGGCTAAATGGCCAGGTCACATGGACCCCAAAGGCTAAGAGAAGGTTGGGGGAGGGGATCCACTGGGAACAGCTGTTAGGAGACAGATGGTAGCCTTCCGTCAAGGCCATCTAGCGTTTTCTTTATCGTGCACAGGGTATGGCTCTCGCGTATACGGGGCCACGCCTTAATGTCCCATCCGACGGAGGGTGGCCTTTCCAAGCCCATCGGTGTCCTCTACTGACCGTGGGCAGGGCGGGGAGTTTTGCGGAGATAAATTTCAACTGACCCAGCTGGGACTCGAACATGGGAACTGCAGATTACGAACTTGGCGCGCTACCGACTGAGCCACTCCCGCCCCAAATGATCGCAGTGACTTCAACGTTCATAAAAGACAACAATGCACAGAGATGACAATGTCGATTCGTTGCCACTTAATAGGCATTATTACGGAATAAGGATAAACAATCGCTCGTCTCTTGCTGCTTGTTTACGCGGGAGAATCGAGTAAACACTTTTCGAATAAACACTTTTTAGATGCTGTTTCTCACAAGAAACGACGACTCATTTTGTTTGCGCTCGTGCCGTAAAAGAAAATAAGAAAGGCGCGTGAAAAATAAGATACCGTTTCCATTTATCGCTGTAGTTAATCGTAATAAAGAGTAGGAATGCAGATGCAGCCATAATTATGAAGTAACCACGCAATAAGAAAGTTCAACAGTCTATAATTTAGTTTTCCAAATGAATCAATTCTAACAAGGTTCTGTTCTGATATTGTCAAAACCGTGTTTCATTATATTTGGTTGTTGGTTTGTTTGTTTTACCTCTGAATGGCACTTTTTTTTGCACACAATGGGCTAAATGGCCAGGTTCACAAGGACCCCGAGGGCTCAGAGAAGGTTGGGGGAGGGGACCCACTGGAACAGCTGTTGGAAGACAGATGGTAGCCTCCTGTCAAGGCCATCCAGCCTGTTCTTTAACGTTGGGTTGTTTTACCTCTGAGTGGCACTTTTTTGCACACCATGGGCTAAATGACCAGGTTACAAGGACCCCGATGGCTCAGAGAAAGCTGGGGGAGGGGACCCACTGGAACAGCTGTTGGGAGACAGATGGTAGCCATCCAGCGAAGGCCATCCATCCAGTCAAGGCCATCCAGCGTGTTCTTTAACGTTGGGTTGTTTTACCTCTGAGTGGCACTTTTTTGCACACAATGGGCCAAATGGCCAGGTTCACAAGGACCCCGAGGGCTCAGAGAAGGTTGGGGGATGGGACCCACTAAAACAGCTATTGGGAGACAGATGGTAGCCTCCGTCAAGGCCATCCAGAGTATTCTTTAACGTGCACAGGGTTTACCTGTTTTTTGCACAGAATGGGCTGAATGTCCATGTCACAAGGACCCCGAGGGTTCAGAGAAGGTTGGGGGAAGGGATCCACTGGACAGATGGTAACCTCCCTTCAAGGCCATCCAACGTGTTCTTTAACGTGCACAAGGGATGGCTCACACGTACACGGAGCCACGGCTTAAGATCCCATCCAACGGACGGCGGCCTTTCCAAGTCCATCGGTGTCCTTTGTGGAGATAAATGTCAACGCTGAGCTAGCTGGAAACTCAGATTACGAGCGTAGCGCGCTACCGTCTGAGCCACCCCAGTCCCAAATATATTCGCCAAATTTGCGGGTTTTGAATATTGGGTAGGGGCTCCAGGCGGGGCAGCGCCACGGCCAATCCTAACAAAGAGATTGCTTGGCATTGGGACAACGATGTATAAAACGCAGGTAATTCGATAAATTTATGCTAATATTCTAATTTCAGATCTCGTGGTAGTTAGTGATGGTGGGTTTAATGGCATAACATTAGCAATGCAGTAAGAAAGGACGGGGGTGGCTCAGTCGGTAGCGCGCCAGTCTGGTAATCTGTAGTTCCCAGGTTCGAGTCCCAGCAGGGTCAGCGTTGAGATTTATCTCCGCAAAGTTCCCCGCCCTGCCCACGGTCAGTAGGGAATACCGTTGGGCTTGGAAAGGCCGCCGTCCGTCGGATGGGACGTTAAGCCGTGGCCCCGTGTGCGGGAAAGCCATACCCTGTGAACACATTGGATTCCCTTGACGGGAGGCTACCATCTGTCTCCTAACAGCTGTTCCAGTGGGTCCCCTCCCCCAACCTTCTTTGAGCCTTCGGGGTCCATGTGACCTGGCCATTTAGCCCATGGTGTGCAAAAAGTGCCGCTCAGAGGTAAAACAACCCAACGTTAAAGAACACACTGGATGGCCTTGACGGGAGGCTACCATCTGTCTCCCAACAGCTGTTCCAGTGGGTCCCCTCCCCCAATCTTCTCTGAGCCTTCGGGGTCCATGTGACCTGGCCATTTAGCCCATGGTGCGCAAAAAAGTGCCGCTCAGAGGTAAAACAACCCAACGTTAAAGAACACTCTGGATGGCCATGACGGGAGGCTACCATCTGTCTCCTAACAGCTGTTCCAGTGGGTCCCCTCCTCCAACCTTCTCTGAGCCTTCGGGGTCCATGTGACCTGGCCATTTAGCCCATGGTGTGCAAAAAAGTGCCGCTCAGAGGTAAAACAACCCAACGTTAAAGAACACACTGGATGGCCTTGACGGGAGACTACCATCTGTCTCCCAACAGCTGTTCCAGTGGGTCCCCTCCCCCAACATTCTCTTAGCCTTCGGGGTCCATGTGACCTGGCCATTTAGCCCATGGTGTGCAAAAAAGTGCCGCTCAGAGGTAAAACAACCCAACGTTAAAGAACACGCTGGATGGCCATGACGGGAGGCTACCATCTGTCTCCCAATAGCTGTTCCAGTGGGTCCCCTCCCCCAACCTTCTCTGAGTCTTCGGGGTCCATGTGACCTGGCCATTTAGCCCATGGTGTGCAAAAAAGGGCCGCTCAGAGGTAAAACAACCCAACGTTAAGGAACACGCTGGATGGCCATGACGGGAGGCTACCATCTGTCTCCCAATAGCTGTTCCAGTGGGTCCCCTCCCCCAACCTTCTCTGAGTCTTCGGGGTCCATGTGACCTGGCCATTTAGCCCATGGTGTGCAACAAAAAGTGCCGCTCAGAGATAAACCAAGCAATCTTGAACATAAGCCATCTCCTGCTCCATATCCCCAGCTGTTTTTCACACTTTTCAAACCTTAAACGATGTCAGCCTCTTTATGAATAGGGGTGTACATCTTAACAACCTCTCTTTGAAAATTCCCTTTAAAATTGGCGCTAAATAATCAATAACAGAATACCAATCAAACTCTGGAACACAAGCCACGGAATATAAATATATCCCTATATCAAAACCCTCCTTGAAACGAGCCGATCCGTAACCGTAATAGCCCCACCCTTCAAGTTCAATAGCACAGGTAGTCATTGATGCGATTCAGACAGGAAATGGAGAGCAATAATCCTCTGCCTTGCATCTTATCTTGCATCCCGAGGATGGCAGATGAGGAGTCATGGCAACAGCATTGCCCATCAGTCGACCGTATCTACCTCCTTTGTCACAACAACAGGAAACTGCTGAAAGAAACGGAGCAGACGCCATTCCAGATAGCACACGGCCACGGAGATTAAGTTGTTGTGGATTGCACGAGCAATAAGGGGTGCCTCCACGGATGAGGATGCGCATGAAAACGTCATCAGTGACGTCAGATGACATCGATCTGATAGAGGGTTGGGTTGTTTTACCTCTGAGCGGCACTTTTTTTTTTGCACACCATGGGCTAAATGGCCAGGTCACATGGACCCCGAAGGCTCAGAGAAGGTTGGGGGAGGGGACCCACTGGAACTGTTGTTGGGAGACAGATGGTAGTCTCCCGTCAAGGCCATCATGCGTGTTCTTTAACGTTGAGTAGTTTTACTTCTGAGCGACACTTTTTTGAACACCATGGGCTAAATGGCCAAGTCACATGGACCCTGAAGGCTCAGAGAAGGTTGGGGGATGGGACCCACTGGAACAGCTGTTGGGAGACAGATGGTAGCCTCCCGTCAAGGCCATCCAGCGTGTTCTTTAACGTGCACAGGGTATGGATCTCCCGCACACGGGGCCACGGCTTAACGTCCCATCCGACGGGCGGCGGCATTTCCAAGCCCATCGGTGTCCCCTACTGACCGTGGGCAGGGCGGGGAATTTTGCAGAGATAAATCTCAACGCTGACCCAGCTGGGATTCGAACCTGGGAACTACAGATTACGAGCCTGGCACGCTACCGACTGAGCCACCCCCGCCCCGATCTGATAGAGGGTTGACAAAATTTAATGGAAGTTGACTTCAATTGAAATAAGGGATGGCAGAATTTAAAAGGGCTGGCGCCACGGGGGCTGAAATTACAAAATTAGGGAGGTTCTTGTTTAAAGATATGTAAAATTAAAGGCGTTTTGGTGTAAAGAGACGCTCGAAATATTTATTGAGATTGTACAGTCACTCAAAAAAATATCCGAACAGTATGGTTGATTACAGAATTCAGGAAAAATATCTGGAAACGTTATTTTTAGAAATGAGTGATCTGGCAACCTTCGTGTCACGTGACACGAAGGTTGCCAGAGGACACGAAGGTTGCTTAGATGGAATTCCTCCATCTAAAAAGGAGCTCAAAAATTTTAAACGGCAGACTCTCACCAAAGGAGAGGATGAAAAATTAAACGGGGCGATTCCAATCCAAAAAGGGTTAACAAAATATGAAGAGGGGAAATAGGGGGGCTAAAGTGTTTAAAAGAAAGACTTTTATTTCGGGAGAGGTTGAAATATTTTAAAGAAAGAAACTTTCATCGAGGAGGGTCTGATAAATTTTAAAGGGGAGACTTGTATCCAGAGAAAGGTTAAAAAAATTTTTTAAGGTAGAAAGTTTCATGGAGGAGGGAGGGACTGATAAATTTTAAAGGGGAGACTTGTATCCAGAGAAAGGTTAAAAAATTTTTTTAAGGTAGAAAGTTTCATGGAGGAGGGAGGGACTGATAAATTTTAAAGGAGAGACTTGTATCCAGAGAAAGGTTAAAAAAATTTTTTAAGGTAGAAAGTTTCATGGAGGAGGGAGGGACTGATAAATTTTAAAGGGGAGGCTTGTATCCAGAGAAAGGTTAAAAAATTTTTTTAAGGTAGAAAGTTTCATGGAGGAGGGAGGGACTGATAAATTTTAAAGGGGAGACTTGTATCCAGAGAAAGGTTAAAAAATTTTTTTAAGGTAGAAAGTTTCATGGAGGAGGGAGGGACTGATAAATTTTAAAGGGGAGACTTGTATCCAGAGAAAGGTTAAAAAAATTTTTTAAGGTAGAAAGTTTCATGGAGGAGGGAGGGACTGATAAATTTTAAAGGGGAGACTTGTATCCAGAGAAAGGTTTTAAAAATTTTAAGGTAGAAAGTTTCATGGAGGAGAGAGGAACTGATAAATTTTAAAGGGGATACTTGTATCCAGAGAAAGGTTAAAAAAATTTTTTTAAGGTAGAAAGTTTCATGTTTCATGGAGGAGGGAGGGACTGATAAATTTTAAAGGGGAGACTTGTATCCAGAAAAATGTTAAAAAAATTTTTTAAGGTAGAAAGTTTCATGGAGGAGGGAGGGACTGATCAATTTTAAAGGGGAGACTTGTATCCAGGGAAAGGTTTTAAAAAAATTTAAGGTAGAAAGTTTCATGGAGGAGGGAAGGTCCGATAAATTTTAAAGGGGAGACTTGTATCCAGAGAAGATTTAAATTTTTTAAAGGTGGAAAGTTTTATCGAGGAGGGTCTGATAAATTTTAAAGAGGAGACTTGCACCCAGGGAAAAGTTCAAAAAATTTTAATGATGGAAAGTTTCATGGATGGCTGGTGCTGATAAATTTTAAAGGGGAGACTTGTATTCAGGGAAAGATTTAAAAAATTTTAAGATGGAAAGTTTCATGGAGGAGGGATTGCCTCATCAAAAGAGTGGAAAATCCCATTGAACCTGGCGTAGCCAAATCAAAGGAAAAAACACTTCCGTTAAAAAAGGAGCTGGCAAAATTGAAAGTGGGATAATTTGACAACAAGAAGTGGTAGGGATCATTAAAGGGGACTGAGAAAGTCTGAAGTTTGTGATTTATCTTCATTTCTCTTTCGCTTCATCTCGTGTTTGCACAAGAAGGTCGAAAGCTTACGCCAAAAGGTCTGATATGGAGATATCGCGTGGGAGTCAGATCTCGTCAGCTGACTGCCAAATGAAACTTGACCTTCGCTCTCCCACCGATGACCTTGGCGGGCCTGGCTGACTGCTGACCTCGTCCTTAATGGATGACGTCAGCGGTCAACGGGTAACAACTGCACGACGACGCAAATAACGATTGGCGAAAATGCGAATTCGTATTTTGATTAGATTGTTTTACCTCTGAGCGATGCTTTTTTGCACACAATGGGCTAAATGGCCAAGTCACAAGGAGCCTGAAGGCTCAGAGAAGGTTGGGGGAGGGGATCCACTAGAACAGCTGTTGGGAGACAGATGGTATCTTCCCGTCAAGGCCATCCAGCGTGTTCTTTAACGTTGGGTTGTTTTACCTCTGAGCGGCACTTTTTTGCACACCATGGACTAAATGGCCAGGTCACAAGACCCCGAAGGCTCAGAGAAGGTTAGGGGAGGGAGGGGATCCACTAGAACATCTGTTGGGAGACAGATGGTATCTTCCCGTCAAGGCCATTCAGCGTGTTCTTTAACGTTGGATTGTTTCACCTCTGAGTGGCACTTTTTTTCATACCATGGGCTAAATGGCCAAGTCACAAGAACCCCGAAGGTTCAGAGAAGGTTGGGGCAGGGGATCCACTGGAACAGCTGTTGGGAGACAGATGGTATCTTCCCGTCAATGCCATTCAGCGTGTTCTTTAACGTTGGATTGTTTTACCTCTGAGTGGCACTTTTTTGCATACCATGGGCTAAAGGCCAAGTCACAAGAACCCCGAAGGTTCAGAGAAGGTTGGGGCAGGGGATCCACTGGAACAGCTGTTGGGAGACAGATGGTATCTTCCCGTCAAGGCCATCCAGCGTGTTCTTTAACGTTGGGTTGTTTTACCTCTGAGCGGCACTTTTTTGCACACCATGGACTAAATGGCCAGGTCACAAGACCCCGAAGGCTCAGAGAAGGTTGGGGGAGGGAGGGGATCCACTAGAACATCTGTTGGGAGACAGATGGTATCTTCCCGTCAAGGCCATTCAGCGTGTTCTTTAACGTTGGATTGTTTCACCTCTGAGTGGCACCTTTTTTCATACCATGGGCTAAATGGCCAAGTCACAAGAACCCCGAAGGTTCAGAGAAGGTTGGGGCAGGGGATCCACTGGAACAGCTGTTGGGAGACAGATGGTATCTTCCCGTCAAGGCCATTCAGCGTGTTCTTCTGAGTGGCACTTTTTTGCATACCATGGGCTAAATGGCCAAGTCACAAGAACCCCGAAGGTTCAGAGAGGGTTGGGGCAGGGGATCCACTGGAACAGCTGTTGGGAGACAGATGGTATCTTCCCGTCAAGGCCATCCAGCGTGTTCTTTAAAGTTGGGTTGTTTTACCTCTGAGCGGCACTTTTTTGCACACCATGGACTAAATGGCCAGGTCACAAGACCCCGAAGGCTCAGAGAAGGTTGGGGGAGGGAGGGGATCCACTAGAACATCTGTTGGGAGACAGATGGTATCTTCCCGTCAAGGCCATTCAACGTGTTCTTTGACGTTGGATTGTTTCACCTCTGAGTGGCACTTTTTTGCATACCATGGGCTAAATGGCCAAGTCACAAGAACCCCGAAGGTTCAGAGAAGGTTGGGGCAGGGGATCCACTGGAACAGCTGTTGGGAGACAGATGGTATCTTCCCGTCAAGGCCATTCAACGTGTTCTTTGACGTTGGATTGTTTCACCTCTGAGTGGCACTTTTTTGCATACCATGGGCTAAATGGCCAAGTCACAAGAACCCCGAAGGTTCAGAGAAGGTTGGGGCAGGGGATCCACTGGAACAGCTGTTGGGAGACAGATGGTATCTTCCCGTCAAGGTCATTCAGCGTGTTCTTTAACGTTGGATTGTTTCACCTCTGAGTGGCACTTTTTTGCATACCATGGGCTAAATGGCCAAGTCACAAGAACTCCGAAGGTTCAGAGAAGGTTGGGGCAGGGGATCCACTGGAACAGCTGTTGGGAGACAGATGGTATCTTCCCGTCAAGGCCATTCAGCGTGTTCTTTGACGTTGGATTGTTTCACCTCTGAGTGGCACTTTTTTGCATACCATGGGCTAAATGGCCAAGTCACAAGAACCCCGAAGGTTCAGAGAAGGTTGGGGCAGGGGATCCACTGGAACAGCTGTTGGGGGACAGATGGTATCTTCCCGTCAAGGTCATTCAGCGTGTTCTTTAACGTTGGATTGTTTCACCTCTGAGTGGCACTTTTTTGCATACCATGGGCTAAATGGCCAAGTCACAAGAACTCCGAAGGTTCAGAGAAGGTTGGGGCAGGGGATCCACTGGAACAGCTGTTGGGAGACAGATGATAGCCTCCCGACAAGGCCATCCAGCGTGTTCTTTAACGTTGGATTGTTTTACCTCTGAGTGGCACTTTTTTGCATACCATGGGCTAAATGGCCAGGTCACAAGGATCCTGAAGTCTCAGAGAAGGTTGGGGGAGGGGACCCACTGGAACAACTGTTGGGAAACAGATGGTAGCCTACCGACAAGGTCATCCAGCGTGTTCTTTAACGTGCACAGGGTATGGCTCTCCCGTATACGGGGCCACGCCTTAATGTCCCATCCTACGGAGGGTTACCTTTCCAGGCCCATCGGTGTCCTCTACTGACCGTGTGCAGAGCGGGGAGTTTTACGGAGATAAATTTCGACGCTGACTCAGCTGGAACTCGAACCTGAGAACTACATATTGCGAGTCTGGCGCGCTACCGACTGAGCCACCCCAGCCTCTTAGAGAGATGACCGCTATTTCTACATTTTTTTTTTTGCATTGTGAAAAACCCCAAATTGCTTTGTGAAGACTTGGCGAATATATTCGCAAATTATCTCCAATTGTGCTAATAACAGGATAATTAGATTTTGGGGAGGGATGCCAAGGGGGACGTCGAGGTTGAGGAGGATTAGAAACTCGTGTCTCCATTTCTTCTTTGGATAAAAATAGCCCTGTGCAGAGATGAGACACGAAGTCGCACGAACTCACGTATTACCGACGTGACGTCTGACCGCGTCATAGGGTGGGGTTTATCCTTTCGAACAGGCATCGATGAGTGGCAAGGGATATTGATTCCCCCACCCCTCCCACCCCGTCTACTTCTTTCTGGGTCGTAGATGTGTCTGATAGAGCTCTTCGTCAATGTGATAAGATCGTTTTTTTTGGGGGATGGACATTTTTTTTTTGAATAATTGACAAATAGTTTTATAAAAATTGTTCTTTATTAAACTAGCTTCTGAAACAGGCGTCGGCAACCTTATGACCCGCGGGTCACCAAGTGACCCATTTAATAATTTCAAGTGACCCACTTGGGTTCCGCAAATAAAGCATAATATATAAAAAATAAATTATACTTTATTTGCAGAACTTAAGTGGGTCACTTGAAATTATTAAATGGGTCACTTGGTGACCCGCGGGTCATAGGTTGCCGACGCCTGTTCTAAAACGTACATTTAATTTATTAAATGTTTTGAAACAATGCTTATTATTTATGTATCCTTTTACGTTGTCACATTTTTCCATTAAATTCATATTTTAGAAGTTATAAAGCTTCGAAGTTAGATTCTCATTGGCAGAATATGGAAAATAATTTATTGTTAAATATTCCAGCTTCCATAACTCTTTAAATACTAAACGAATATTTTTCAAAATCGAGATTTAAATAGATTTCATTACGGTCTTTAATTTATCTTCAGTCACATTTTTTCATACAAGACTTTTTTAAGAAGTTATAAAGCTTCGAATATAGATTCACATTGGGAAAGGGGGGCGGGGGTGGCTCAGTCGGTAGCGCGCCAGGCTCGTAATCTGTAGTTCCCAGGTTCGAGTCCCAGCTGGGTCAGTGCTTAGATTTATCTCCGCAAAATTCCCAGCCCTGCCCACGGTCGGTAGGGGACACCGATAGGCTTGGAAAGGCCGCCGTCCGTCGGATGGGACGTTAAGCCGTGGCCCCGTGTGCGGGAGAGCCATACCCTGTGCACGTTAAAGAACACGCTGGATGGCCTTGACGGGAGGCTACCATCTGTCTCCCAACAGCTGTTCCAGTGGGTCCCCTCCCCCAACCTTCTCTTAGCCTTCGGGGTCCATGTGACCTGGCCATTTAGCAAATGGTGTGCAAAAAAGTGCCGCTCAGAGGTAAAACAACCCAACTCATTGGGAAAAGGTGGAAAATATTGTTAAATATTTCAACTTAAATAACTCTTTAAATACTGAACAAATATTGTTCAAAATAGAGATTTAAATAGATTTGATTACGATCTTTAATTTATCCTCAGTCACATTTTTCCATTAGATGCACATTTTAGAAGTTATAGAGCTTCGAAATTAGATTGTCATTCACAGCACGTGCAATTCTCGAAGAACAACGTATAATCAGGAGTTTTACTGACTCATTACAAATTAAGAGAAAAAGTAATTTTTTACCTTTTACACATGATAAGAGATTTGTCGACCTCGTTTCTATTTTTTTCATCGAAAACAATAATTATGACTCATCAGGTGACAGCGAATGTCATTGAATGAACTGGGAGAATTTTGAAGCTTCTACTGCGCATGTTCATAGTCTCTTGTGTTGTCATACACGCTACGAAAATGTTTTCACAAATACAAGGATTAGGGGTGGCTCAGTTGGTAGCGCACCAGGTTCATAATCTATAGTTCCCAGTTTCGAGTCCCAGCTGGGTCAGCGTTGAGATTTATCTCCGTAAAATTCCCCGCCCTGCCCACGGTCAGTAGGGGACACTGATGGGCTTGGATAGGTCGTCGTCCGTCGGATGGGACGATAAGCCGTGGCTCCGTGTGCGGGAGAGTCATACCCTGTGCACGTTGAAGAACACGCTGGATGGCCTTGACCAAAGGCTACCATCTGTCTCCCAACAGCTGTTCCAGTGGGTCCCCTCCCCCAACCTTCTCTGAGACTTCAGGGTCTTTCTTACCTGGCCATTTAGCCCATTGTGTGCAAAAAATGTGTCGCTTAGAGGTAAAACAACTCAATGTTAAAGAACACACCGGACGGCCTTGATGGGAAGCTACCATCTGTCTCCCAACAACTGTTCCAGTAGGACCCCTCCCCCAACCTTCTCTGAGTTTCGGGGTCCTTGTGACCTGGCTATTTAGCCCATTGTGTGCAAAAAAGGTGTCGCTTAGAGGTAAAACAACTCAATGTTAAAGAATACGCTGGACGGCCGCGACGGGAGGCTACCATCTGTCTCCCAACAGCTGTTCCAGTGGGTCCCCTCCCCCAACCTTCTCTGAGCCTTCGGGGTCCTTGTGACCTGACCACTTTCACATTGTGTGCAAAAAATGTGTCGCTTAGAGGTAAAACAACCCAACGTTAAAGAACACTCTGGATGGCCTTGACGGAAGGCTATCATCTGTCTCTCAACACCTGTTCCAGTGGGTCTCCTCCCCCAACCTTCTCTGAACATTTGAGGTCCTTGTGACTTGGCCATTTAGTTAATTTTGGGGAAAAAAAAATTTTAAATTCAGCACCATACGAAAAAGCACACATTTCTAATGTTCCATTCAAATCTAAAACAATCCCAGAAAAAAATAAAGCAAAGAAAAAAAAGTCAGTGAGCTTCTTCCAACAATGAAACGTGGCAACGCTTGGAGCGAAGATCACATGACTCTGACAGAGGAAAAATGCACGTGCAAATGTCATTGGGTGACCTTGTGTTGTGTACGATGGCAACAGGTGTCTTTGATTGACTGTTGCTCTGCAGTTGCCACTCAAATGGCGCTTGTTCTCTTCTCTTGTAGATGCATCCCAGCTGCATACGAACTCCCGCGGGATGGAGGTGGACTCCAAGGAGAAATTTTTATGATCCTTCTGTTGCTGAATATTCTTTCACAGACATTGAACTACAATGGATAGCGTCGTGGCGGGAATGGCTCAGTCAATAGCGCGCCAGGCTCATAATCTGCTAGTTCCCAGGTTCGAGTCCCAGCTGGATCAGCATGAAATTTATCTCCGCAAAACTCCTTGGTCAGTAGGAAACACCGATAGGCTTGAAAAGGCCGCCGTCCGTCAGATGGGACGTTAACCCGTGTGCGGGAGAGTCATACTCTGTGCTCGTTAAAGAACACATTGGATGGTCCTGACGGGAGGCTATCATCTGTCTCCCAACAGCTGTTCCAGTGGGTCCCCTCGCCCAGCTTTCTCTGAGCCATCGGGGTCTTTGTGACCTGGCCATTTAGCCCATGGTGTGCAAAAAAGTGCCGCTCAGAAGTAAAACAACCCAACGTTAAGGAACACACTGGATGGCTTTGACAGGAGGCTACCATCTGTCTCCCAACAGCTGTTCCAGTGTGTCCACTCCCTAAACCTTCTCTGAGCCATCGGGGTCCTTGTGACCTGGCCATTTAGCCCATGGTGTGCAAAAATGTGCCGCTCAGAGGTAAAACAACCCAACGTTAAAGAACACGCTGGATGGCCTTGACGGGAGGCTACCATCTGTCTCCCAACAGTTGTTCCAGTGTGTCACCTCCCTCAACCTTCTCTGAGCTTTCGGGGTCCTTGTGACCTGGCCATTTAGCCCATGGTGTGCAAAAAAGTGCCGCTCAGAAGTAAAACAACCCAACGTTAAGGAACACACTGGATGGCTTTGACAGGAGGCTACCATCTGTCTCCCAACAGCTGTTCCAGTGTGTCCCTTCCCTAAACCTTCTCTGAGCCTTCGGGGTCCTTGTGACCTGGCCATTTAGCCCATGGTGTGCAAAAAAGTGCCGCTCAGAGGTAAAACAACCCAAAGTTAAAGAACACACTGGATGGCCTTGACGGGAGGCTATCATCTGTCTCCCAACAGCTGTTTCAGTGGGTCCCCTCCCCCAACTTTCACTGAGCCATCGGGGTCCATGTGACCTGGCCATTTAGCCCATGGTGTGCAAAAAAGTGCCGCTCAGAAGTAAAACAACCCAACGTTAAGGAACACACTGGATGACTTTGACAGGAGGCTACCATCTGTTTCCCAACAGCTGTTCCAGTGGGTCCCCTCCCCAACTTTCTCTGAGCCATCGGGGTCCATGTGACCTGGCCATTTAGCCCATGGTGGGCAAAAAAGTGCCGCTCAGAAGTAAAACAACCCAACGTTAAGGAACACACTGGATGGCCTTGACAGGAAGCTACCATCTGTCTCCCAACAGCTGTTCCAGTTTGTCCCCTCCCCCAACCTTCTCTGAGCCATCGGGGTCCTTGTGACCTGTCCATTTAGCCCGTGGTGTGCAAAAAAGTGCCGCACAGAGGTAAAACAACCCAACATTAAAGAACACCCTGGATGGCCTTGACGGGAGGCTATCATCTGTCTCCCAACAGCTGTTCCCAGTGAGTCCCCAATCTTTTAGCTTTTGGGGTTCTAGTAACATGTCCATTTTGCCCATTTTGTGTAAAAAAATTACCGCTCGGATCAAGCACGTGCCCAGGATTTGCGAAGGTTCCGAAAATTTTGTTTTGTGGGGTCTGAAAATAAATGGTTTCGCAATTGCCAAAATATTCCACGGGACAGAAAAGATTAAAATTAAACTTGTTAAAAAAATAAAAAATAAAACCCCTCCATTTTAAGCTTCTGAGTACATCATTGACCTCCCCCCACACACACACTGTCGTTTTCGAAATCACTATTCGAAATTCTAAATACCCCTCAAGCAGCTGCTTGCCACAGAGGTCTGACAGGAGCCTGTCAGTTTATATGCCACAGTAGAAGATTTGAGAGGATGGCAGGACCTCAGCAGAAAAACGACACATACATCCATGCCTTACGCGGGCTCGAACCCAGGAGTCCCTTAGGTCAGTAGCCAAGCGCGCTAACCACTCGGCCATGGGACGGCAACTCGAAATTCTACTGATTAAAAAAAACCCAGAAGATTTTATCTCCTAAAAAACGCGCCAAATGACGCCAATAACGGTAGTGCCATCTATCGGGCGAAAGAAGCTTTTCTGTGCAACAACTTGACTTACTTCTTGACCAATGAGAGGTGGGCACCGAGCGCGAGTGTAGACGTAGTTCAAGACAAGCCACATGCTCCGTGCTGTCAACTTTTTGCTAACTGCCAAAGCAACCCGGAGATCGAGGGTTCGTTTACAGAAGTGTGGATCTTGAATTATGACGTGGTTGCCAACACATTTGTAGAAGTTCCTCGTGTGAAATACCTTTAATTGGTGTTTAGAAAGTGAAACGCGAATTCCGCTGAAGTGTGGTAGTGATCTGTGTGTTACGAAGTGTACACTATTAACCCAGCAATGAGGGTGTGGAAGCTGCAAGTACGATTGGTGTGGTTTTTACCGAAATCCAAAGGAATACTGAAATGCTGTCATTAGTGGATTTATTTGGATTCGAACAAAATAGATCTGGTATTAATTAGAGGTAAGTTTGTTTTCTCTTTAATGATTGTGTTTAGTGAGGTTTTGAAATGTTTTTATAGCGTGCTACAAAAACAAATCTAACATTCCATGTTGTGTGATTGAGAGATTGAAAGAGCCAGATTCAGAGTTCGAAAAAAAGTTCTTTTGCGAAAAAATGTCACTACACCAAAATTAAAGATTAAATTAATATCGTTCTGAAAGTCTATTTTAAAGAATGTTTGATTAATATTAAAGGTGTTATTAAAGATAGAATATTTAATAGCTAGTCGGTTTTATACTCTACTTGTACCTAAACATTTTTTCACTCGTAAATTAGTGTCCCAGTGGCCTAGTGGTTAATTGAGAGATTCAAAGAGCCAGATTCAAATTCGAAAAAAAAGTTCTTTTGCGAAAAAATGTCACTACACCAAAATTAAAGATCAGATTAATATCGTTCTGAAAGTCTATTTTAAAGAATGTTTCATTAATATTAAAGGTCTTATTAAAGATAGAATATTTAATATCTAGTCGGTTTTCACTCGTAAATTAGTGTTCCGGTGGCCTAGTGGTTGATTGACAGATTCAAAGAGCCAGATTCAAAGTTAAAAAAAGTTCTTTTACGAAAAATTGTCACTGAAATTAAAGATCAAATTAATATCGTTCTGAAAGCCGCTTTCAAAGAATGATTAATTTTGAGGTGTTATTAAAAATAGGATATTTGATAGCTAGTCTGTTTTATACTACACCTAAACATTTTTTCACTCTTAAATTAGTGTCTCGGTGGCCTAGTGGTTATTGCCCTTGGCTACACAGATCAGTTTGTGTTAGTCTTTCTCCTGAGGTCCCGCCATCCTCACAGATCTTGTGTATTAAACTGTTTTAATTAGTATAAAATGATAATTACAAAAACTTCAATTATTGCATTTATGTCAGAGGACGGTTTCCGCAAATAATTCAGTTTAAACTTTCATCTAAGTTTACTGGCAAAAGTTACAGTTAAATTTTCCAAATTCAACAATTCCTTAAATACTTAAACGAATATATCTGAGTAGGGTTCTTTTACTTCTGAGTGGCACAATTTTCCACACAATGGGAAAAATGGGAAAATTGTCAGGTCACAAGGACCCCGAGGCCTCAAAGAAGATTGGGGGAATGGAACCTACTAGATAGCTGTTGGGAGACAGATGGTAGCCTCCCGTGGGCGACTACTTAACGTCCCATCCGACGGACGACGGCGTTTCCAAACCCATCGGTGTCCCTTACTGACCATGGGTAGAGTGGGGAATTTTGCGGAGATAAATCTCAACGCTAGCCGAACTGGGACTCGAACTTGGGAACTGCAGATTACTAGCCTGACGCGCTACCGACTGAGCCATCGGCACCCCACCTACCTCATATTTGTTTTGAGCCCCCCCCCACCCCCCCCAAAAAAGAAAACCTCTCAGTTTGGAGTTCCCAGGCGAGCGCCTATGGGGTAATTCCTCACTGTCTATAGGTCTGGTTAATTTTTTTTGTTCCACAAACAAAAACGAAAGGAGGTTAATTTCGAAATCTAATTCTCACGTGGGTTCGGTTGTTTTACCTCTGAGCGGCACTTTTTTGCACACCATGGGCTAAATGGCCAGGTCACATGGACCCCGAAGGCTCAGAGAAGGTTTGGGGAGGGGACCCACTGTAACAGCTGTTGGGAGACAGATGGTAGCGTCCCGTCAAGGCCATCCAGCGTGTTCTTTAACGTGCACAGGGTATGGCTCTCCCGCACACGGGGCCACGGCTTAACGTCCCATCCGACGGACGGCGGCCTTTCCAAGCCCATCGGTGTCCCCTACTGACCGTGGGCAGGGCGGGGAATTTTGCGGAGATAAATCTCAACGCTGACCCAGCTGGGACGCGAACCTGGGAACTACAGGTTACGAGCCTGGCGCGCTACCGACTGAGCCACCCCCGCCCCCTAATTCTCACGTGAAAAGCAAAAAAAAGATCAAAATTTGCTTCGGAAGGAAAGAAAAAAATTGAAGAGTGAGAAAGAGACAAAAATGGGAGAGTGATAAATTAGTCAACCTGTCGATGATGTTTTAGGAACAATCCGTGACTTTATCGAAGAGATTAGCCTCGTTCCCACAGAGAGAGAACCTCTGACGTAATTAATGAGCCGTCGAGAGCGAGGTGCGAGCATCACGAGGATAAAATGACACAGATGGTACCTTGGATGGAGGTGGTGAGGGGGTTGAAAGAAAAACAAGGCAATTTAGAAAGAGAAAATGGGTCACTATCTGTACATGGGAAAAGTGTTATTTTTAGAGCAAATAAAAGTTTCGCCTTGATTGGTTCGCCCAGGTACGAATGTTTTTTCTTGGTTTTGGTGTTGGATGTTTGTATTGTTGAAGTGTTTATTACGTCATAAATTGGGGGCATTTTATATGTCATTATTTAGAGAAAGTTGTTAATAACAGGCTTTCTGGGTTGGGTTGTTTTGTCTGTGAGCGGCACTTTTTTGCACCATCACAAGGACTCCGAAGGCCTAGAGAAAGTTGGGGGAGGAGACCCACTGGAACAGCTGTTGGGAGACATATGGTAGCCTTCCATCAAGGCTATCCATCGTGTTCTTTAACGATGGATTGTTTTACCTCTGAGAGGGACATTTTTTCCACACAATGGGATAAATGGCCGGGTCACAAGGACTCCGAAGGCCCAGAGAAGGTTGGGGGAGATGACCCACTGGAACAGCTGTTAGGAGACAGATGGTAGCCTCCCGTCAAGGCCATCCAGCGTGTTCTTTAACGTTGAGTTGTTTTACATCTGAGAGGGACTTTTTTTGCACACAATGGGATAAATGACCAGGTCACATGAACCCCGAAGGCCCAGAGAAGGTTGGGGGAGGAGAACCACTGGAACAGCTGTTGGGAGACAGATGGTAGGTAGCTTCACGTCAAGGCCATTCAGCGTGTTCTTTAACGTTGGATTGTTTTACCTCTACGAGGGACTTTTTTTGCACACCATGGGATAAATGGCCACGTCACATGGACCCGAAGGCCCAGAGAAGGTTGGGGGAGGGGACCCACTAGAACAGCTGTTGGGAGACAGATGGTAGCTTCCCGTCAAGGCCATCCAGCGTGTTCTTTAATGTGCAAAGGGTATGGCTCTCCCACACACGGTGCCGAGGCTTAACCGATGGATGGCGACCTTTCTAAGCCCATTGGTGTTCCCTACTGACCGTGGGCAGGGCGGGGAATTTTGCGGAGATAAATCTCAACGCTGAAGCAGCTGGGACTCGAATCTGGGAGTTGCTTTTTTACCTGCCTGAAGCTGGAATGGTTCAATTGAGAGTCATATACAGTGTTGGATAACATTTGTTCTATATATTATGTGTATAGCACATTGCTTATAGTTAAGCTTCAAGGGGCGGGGTAGCTCAGTCGGTAGCGCGCCAGGCTCGTAATCTGTAGTTCCCAGGTTCGAGTCTCAGCTGGGTCAGCATTGAGATTTATCTCCGCAAAAATCCCCGCCCTGCCCACGGTCAGTAGGGGACACTGATAGGCTTGGAAAGGCCGCCGTCTGTTGCATGGGACGTTAATCCGTGGCGCCGTGTGCGGGAGAGCCGTACCCTGTGTACGTTAAAGAAAACGCTGGATGGCCTTGACAGGAGGCTACCATCTGTCTCCCAACAGCTGTTCTAGTGGATCCCCTCCCCTAACCTTCTCTGAGCCTTCGGGGTCCTTGTGACCTGGCCATTTAGTCCATGATGTGCAAAAAAGTGCCGCTCAGAAGTAAAAGAACCCAACGTTAAAGAACACGCTGGATGGCCTTGACGGGAGGCTACCATCTGTCTCCCAACCCTTCGTGAGCCCTCAGGGAGTCTCTATGATCCTTGATGAATTATGATGACCTTCTGCTAACCTCTATAACCCTTGAGGAAGTATTAACGCCTTATACGAGTGTCTATCACTCTTGATGAATTATGATGACCTTCTGCGAATCTCTATGATCATTTATGAATTATGATGACCTTCTGCGAATCTCTATGATCATTTATGAATTATGATGACCTTCTGCGAATCTCTATGATCATTTATTAATTATGATGACCTTCTGCGAATCTCTATGATCATTTATGAATTATGATGACCTTCTGCTAGTCTCTATGATCCTTGATGAATTATGATGACCTGTGAGTCTCTATGACCCTTGAGGAACTATGATCGCCTTATACGAGTGTCTATCACTCTTGATGAATTATGATGACCTTCTGCGAATCTCTATGATCATTTATGAATTATGATGACCTTCTGCGAATCTCTATGATCATTTATGAATTATGAAGGCCTTCTGAGAATCTCTATGATCATTTATGAATTATGATGACCTTCTGCGAATCTCTATGATCATTTATGAATTATGATGACCTTCTGCGAATCTCTATGATCATTTATGAATTATGATGACCTTCTGCTAGTCTCTATGATCCTTGATGAATTATGAGGACCTGTGAGTCTCTATGACCCTTGAGGAACTATGATCGCCTTATACGAGTCTCTATCACTCTTGATGAATTATGATGACCTTCTGCGAATCTCTATGATCATTTATGAATTATGATGACCTTCTGCGAATCTCTATGATCATTTATGAATTATGATGACCTTCTGAGAATCTCTATGATCATTTATGAATTATGAAGTCTTTCTGCGAATCTCTATGATCATAGGAACTATGAACGCCTTATACGAGTCTATCACTCGATGAATTATGATGGCCTTCTGCGATTCTATATCATCATTTATGAATTATGATGACCTTCTGCGAGTCTCTATGATCCTTGGTTAATTATGATCGCCTTCTGCGAGTCTCTATGACCCTTCTATGCCAGGAACTGTGATCGCCTTACACGAGCCTCTATGACCCTTGAGGAACTATGAACGCCTTATACGAGTCTCTATCACTCTTGATGAATTATGATGACCTTCTGCGAATCTCTATAATCATTTATGAATTATGATGACCTTCTGCGAATCTCTATGATCATTTATGAATTATGATGACCTTCTGCGAATCTCTATGATCATTTATGAATTATGATGACCTTCTGCGAATCTCTATGATCATTTATGAATTATGATGACCTTCTGCTAGTCTCTATGATCCTTGATGAATTATGATGACCTGTGAGTCTCTATGACCCTTGAGGAACTATGATCGCCTTATACGAGTCTCTATCACTCTTGATGAATTATGATGACCTTCTGCGAATCTCTATGATCATTTATGAATTATGATGACCTTCTGCGAATCTCTATGATCATTTATGAATTATGATGACCTTCTGCGAATCTCTATGATCATTTATGAATTATGATGACCTTCTGCGAATCTCTATGATCATTTATGAATTATGATGACCTTCTGCTAGTCTCTATGATCCTTGATGAATTATGATGACCTGTGAGTCTCTATGACCCTTGAGGAACTATGATCGCCTTATACGAGTCTCTATGACCCTTGAGGAACTATGAACGCCTTATACGAGTCTCTATCACTCTTGATGAATTATGATGACCTTCTGCGAATCTCTATAATCATTTATGAATTATGATGACCTTCTGCGAATCTCTATGATCATTTATGAATTATGATGACCTTCTGCGAATCTCTATGATCATTTATGAATTATGATGACCTTCTGCTAGTCTCTATGATCCTTGATGAATTATGATGACCTGTGAGTCTCTATGACCCTTGAGGAACTATGATCGCCTTATACGAGTCTCTATCACTCTTGATGAATTATGATGACCTTCTGCGAATCTCTATGATCATTTATGAATTATGATGACCTTCTGCGAATCTCTATGATCATTTATGAATTATGATGACCTGCGAATCTCTATGATCATTTATGAATTATGATGACCTTCTGCTAGTCTCTATGATCCTTGATGAATTATGATGAACTGTGAGTCTCTATGACCCTTGAGGAACTATGATCGCCTTATACGAGTCTCTATGACCCTTGAGGAACTATGAACGCCTTATACGAGTCTCTATCACTCTTGATGAATTATGATGACCTTCTGCGAATCTCTATAATCATTTATGAATTATGATGACCTTCTGCGAATCTCTATGATCATTTATGAATTATGATGACCTTCTGCGAATCTCTATGATCATTTATGAATTATGATGACCTTCTGCTAGTCTCTATGATCCTTGATGAATTATGATGACCTGTGAGTCTCTATGACCCTTGAGGAACTATGATCGCCTTATACGAGTCTCTATCACTCTTGATGAATTATGATGACCTTCTGCGAATCTCTATGATCATTTATGAATTATGATGACCTTCTGCGAATCTCTATGATCATTTATGAATTATGATGACCTTCTGCGAATCTCTATGATCATTTATGAATTATGATGACCTTCTGCTAGTCTCTATCACTCTTGATGAATTATGATGGCCTGCGAGTCTCTATGACCCTTGAGGAACTATGAACGCCTTATACGAGTCTCTATCACTCTTGATGAATTATGATGACTTTCTGCGAATCTCTATGATCATTTATGAATTATGAAGGCCTTCTGCGAATCTCTATGATCATTTATGAATTATGATGGCCTTCTGCGAGTCTCTATGACCCTTGAGGAACTATGAGCGCCTTATACGAGTCTCTATCACTCTTGATGAATTATGATGGCCTTCTGCGAATCTCTATGATCAATTATGATGACCTTCTGCTAGTCTCTGTGATCCTTGATGAATTATGATGGCGTTCTCTGAGTCTCTATGACACTTGAGGAATTATGATGGCCTTCTGCGAGTCTCTATGATAATTTATGAATTCTGATGACTTTCTGCGAATCTCTATGATCATTTATGAATTATGATGGCCTTCTGCGAGTCTCTATGACCCTTGAGGAACTATGAACGCCTTATACGAGTCTCTATCACTCTTGATGAATTATGATGGCCTTCTGCGAGTCTATATGATCATTTATGAATTATGATGACCTTCTGCGAGTCTCTATGATCCTTGATGAATTATGATGGCTTTCTGCGAGTCTCTATGACCCTTGAGGAACTATGATCGCCTTATACGAGTCTCTATGACACTTGAGGAATTATGAACGCCTTATACGAGTCTCTATCACTCTTGATGAATTATGATGGCCTTCTGCGAATCTCTATGATCAATTATGATGACTTTCTGCTAGTCTCTATGATCCTTGATGAATTATGATGACCTTCTGCGAGTCTCTATGACCCTTGAGGAACTATGAACGCCTTATACGAGTCTCTATCTTGATGAATTATGATGGCCTTCTGCGAGTCTCTATGATCAATTATGATGACCTTCTGCGAATCTCTATGATCAATTACGAATTATGATGACCTTCTGCGAATCTCTATGATCATTTATGAATTATGATGACCTTCTGCGAATCTCTATGATCATTTATGAATTATAATGACCTTCTGCTAGTCTCTATGATCCTTGATGAATTATGATGACCTGCGAGTCTCTATGACCCTTGAGGAACTATGAACGCCTTATACGAGTCTCTATCTTGATGAATTATGATGACCTTCTGCGAGTCTCTATGATCAATTATGATGACCTTCTGCGAGTCTCTATGATCAATTATGATGACCTTCTGCGAGTCCCTGTGATCAATTATGATGACCTTCTGCGAGTCTCTATGATCCTTGATGAATTATGATGGCCTGTGAGTCTCTATGATCCTTGATGAATTATGATGACCTTCTGCGAGTCTCTATCAGTATCGACGAATTACGAATGTTCCACGTGAATTTGGATCTCCCTCGGTGCCTCAAGATCTCCATTTTTCTGAAGAGATTAGAAAAGCCGATTTCTGTATTTCAATCATTTCAGATGATGACCCAAATCTCCATCAGACCGGCGAAACTGATGAGGAGAAGTCCGGAAACAAAAACCAAAATCGGAGGTCAAACTTGAAAAACAATGAGCGAAATAAATCCCACCTTTCAAAAATAAAAGAACCAGTTCACGTGCATTATTCTGGAGTTGCGCTCGTTCCCTCGTCGCTACTAGCAACCGGTTTCCTCGAGAGTACGGATCCCGCCCTTTGACTCACCCTGGAATGTCACCAACAATGCCACAGTGATTCACGTCTCGGTCATCATGTTATACGGGACTTTTTTCCTTTCATTGTTTAAATCATTTATTTACCGGAAATTTTCCTTTCATTGTAAATCGATTGTTTACTGGAATTTTTCGTTTCATTGTTTAAATCATTTTGTTTGTAGCTTTAGCCCCAAAAATGAGATTCGAACAATTAAACTAAGATTTCCGACTGCAGAATTTTTTCCGTGAGAGTATCCGCAAAATTCCCCGCCCTGCCCAGGGTCAGTAGGGGACACCGATGGGCTTGGAAAGGCCGTCGTCTGTAGGATGGGACGTTAAGCCGTGGCCCCGTGTGCGGGAGAGCCATACCCTGTGCACATTAAAGAACACGCTGGATGGCCTTGACGGGAGGCTACCAGAAGTCCGGAAATCTGTCCGGATCATCTGTCTCCCAACAGTTGTTCCAGTGGGTCCCCTCCCCCAACCTTCTCTGAGCCTTCGGGGTCCTTGTGACCTGGCCATTTAGCCCATGGTGTGCAAAAAAGTGCCGCTCAGAGGTAAAACAACCCAAAGTTAAAGAACACGTTGGATGGCCTTGTCGGGAGGCTACCATCTGTCTCCCAACAGCTGTTCCAGTGGGTCCCCTCCCCCAACCTTCTCTGAGCCTTCGGGGTCCATGTGACCTGGCCATTTAGCCCATGGTGTGCAAAAAAGTACCGCTCAGAGGTAAAACAACTCAACGTTAAAGAGCACGCTGGATGGCCTTGACGGGAGGCTACCATCTGTCTCCCAACAGCTGTTCCAGTGGGTTCCCTCCCCAACCTTCTCTGAGCCTTCGGGGTCCATGTGACCTGGCCATTTAGCCCATGGTGTGCAAAAAAGTGCCGCTCAGAGGTAAAACAACCCAACAACCCGTGAGAGTAATGCACATAAAAAAAAACAAATTCAGCGAAAGTTGAAAACTCTGTAAAACTCAATTTAAAAAAAAAATATCAGGATATTAAAGAGTTATTAAGGTTGGCAGATTTAACAGCAGATGGCGCTGTCTAGACTCCTAAAAAAATCCCCCTCCCCCAAATTGATAAACACTTTAAAAAAAATTACACAATCTTCGAATACTTCGTTTATGTTAGTGAAAGTTTTTTTAAGGTAAATTTGACGTGCAAGTGCCTGGTCTGTTTTCGTAAATAAAAAAAAATAAATACCCCCTCAAGCAGCTGCTTGCCACAGAGGTCTGACAGGAGCCTGTCAGTTTATATGCAACAGTAGGAGATCTGAGAGGATGGCAAGACCTCAGCAGAAAAACGACACACACATCCATGCCTAATTCCGGGGCTCGAACCCAGGTCCCTTAGATCAGTAGCCAAGCGTCTAACCACTCGGCCACGGGACGGCTTTTCGTAAATAGGGTGCATATATTATGCCACATTTAATGCATATATTTTTGTAGCATGCAGTCGAAGAATGGCGTCGTTGGGTTGGGTTGTTTTACCTCTGAGCGGCACTTTTTTGCACACCATAGGGTAAATGGCCAGGTCACATGGACCATGTGACCTGGCCATTTAGGGTTGGGGCAGGGGACCCACTGGAACAGCTGTTGGGAGACAGATGGTAGCCTCCCGTCAAGGCCATCCAGTGTGTTCTTTAACCTGCAAAGGGTATGGCTCTCCCACACACGGGGCTACGGCTTAACGTACCATCCGACGGACGGCGGCCTTTCCAAGCCCATCGGTGTCCCCTACTAACCGTGGGCAGGGCGGGGAATTTTTGCGGAGATAAATCTCAACGCTGACCCAGCTGGGACTCGAACCTGGGAACTACAGACTACGAGCCTGGCGCGCTACCGACTGAGCCACCCCCGCCCCAGAATGGCGTCGTGATGGGCTCAATTAGTATAGTGCGAAATTGTTAATGTAGTTTCTAGGTTCGGCTTTTGAGTCCAGCGTGGAGATTTATCTCCACAAAACACCATTCTCGGTCAGTAGGAGACGACGATGGGCTTGGAAAGGCCACAGTCCGTTAGATGTTTTTTAGGAATTAGTGATCTGGCAACCTTCGTGTCATGTGACACGAAGATTGCCAGATCACTAATTTCTAAAAAAAATCGCTGCCAGATATTTTTTCTGAATTCTGTAATCAACCATAGTGTTTGGATATTTTTTAATATATATAATGCGTATGAATATATAATGCAATGAATATGGAGCGTGTGCAGTTACCGTTCACAGCAAACTGGAGCGGTTGCGGTTAATGTTCACAGCACATTGCATCGTGTGAGCTCAGAAAGACCTGGATCGTGTGAGCCCACTCACAGTAATATGGAGCGTGTGCAGTTACCGTTCACAGCAAACTGGAACGGTTGCGGTTAATGTTCACAGCACATTGGATCGTGTGAGCTCAGAAAGACCTGGATCGTGTGGGCCCACTCACAGTAATATGGAGCGTGTGCAGTTACCGTTCACAGCAAACTGGAGCGGTTGCGGTTAATGTTCACAGCACATTGGATCGTGTGAGCTCACAAAGACCTGGATCGTGTGGGCTCACTCACGGAAATATTGAGCGTGCGCAGTTACCGTTCACAGCAAACTGGAGCGGTTGCGGTTAATGTTCACAGCACATTCCATCGTGTGAGCTCAGAAAGACCTGGATCGTGTGGGCTCACTCACGGAAATATTGAGCGTGTGCAGTTACCGTTCACAGCAAACTGGAGCGGTTGCGGTTAATGTTCACAGCACATTGCATCGTGTGAGCTCAGAAAGACCTGGATCGTGTGGGCTCACTCACGGAAATATTGAGCGTGTGCAGTTACCGTTCACAGCAAACTGTAGCGGTTGCGGTTAATGTTTAGAGCACATTGGATCGTGTGAGCTCACAAAAACATGCATCGTGTGGGCTCACTCACGGAAATATTGAGCGTATGCAGTTACCGTTCACAGCAAACTGGAGCGTGTGCAGTAACTGCACACGCTCCAGTTTGCTGTGAACGGTAACTGGATCGTGTACAGTTGCTGTACAGGCTCCAGATATTTTTCCTGAATTCTGTAATCACGTAACACGAAAGTTGCCAGATCACTAATTTCTAAAAAAAATTGTTGCCAGATATTTTCTCTGAATTCTGAAATCAACCATAGTGTTCGGATATTTTTTTGAGCGACTGTACTTTTCATACCGTAGTGGCGCATCAGTTTGCGTTTGTTATCTAAACAATGACGTCACGGCTCTCCATGTTGATTCAGACGCTCATTTTCATCATTTCCCGCCGTTTCCTTCCCAATTCAGTGGGACGAACCGTCGACCGAGTCCTCCTTAACAGAACACAAACAGCTGGACAGCATGAAAGCGATTTCTCCAACAGGCAGTCGTTTTGTTTCTGGACGCAACAAAGCGACTTTTTCCTTCTCTCTATCTGTTACGATCGTCTCGTGAAAGAATCACTATCGAGACGGTCGCGTGATGGTTTCGCACGCGTGAGGTGAGCGCCAGTGTTGCGTGAGTCTCTTCTATGACGCATCCTGTCATTGTTTGCGATTTTGCGGGACATTTTCTTGCGTTTTTCGATCTGAAGGTGAGGCGCAAGACACAAAGACCCAACCTTCTCTCAAATAGATAGAGAGAAATTAAAATGGCTAATCCCCCCCCCCCCCCGTTACGTTGACCTCACGACAGAAAAACTTCTTATATATTATATTAATTCATTCTTTCCACGGATTTCTATCATTTTAATAGCATATGTCATTTCTTTCTTTGAGCAGTTTTCTATATTTTTATTAGCCCACATATTAATTCTTTCTTTCCGCAGTTTTCTGTATTTTTATTAACCCACATATTAATTCTTTCTTTCTGCAGTTTTCTATATTTTTATTAACCCACATATTAATTCTTTCTTTCTGCAGTTTTCTATATTTTTATTAGCCCACATATTAATTCTTTCTTTCCGCAGTTTTCTATATTTTTATTAACCCACATATTAATTCTTTCTTTCCACAATTTTCTATATTTTTATTAACCTACATATTAATTCTTTCTTTCCGCAGTTTTCTATATTTTTATTAACCCACATATTAATTCTTTCTTTCCGCAGTTTTCTATATTTTTATTAACCCACATATTAATTCTTTCTTTCCGCAGTTTTCTATATTTTTATTAGCCCACATATTAATTCTTTCTTTCCGCAGTTTTCTATATTTTTATTAGCCCACATATTAATTCTTTCTTTCCGCAGTTTTCTATATTTTTATTAGCCCACATATTAATTCTTTCTTTCCGCAGTTTTCTATATTTTTATTAACCCACATATTAATTCTTTCTTTCCGCAGTTTTCTATATTTTTATTAACCCACATATTAATTCTTTCTTTCCGCAGTTTTCTATATTTTTATTAGCCCACATATTAATTCTTTCTTTCCGCAGTTTTCTATATTTTTATTAGCCCACATATTAATTCTTTCTTTCCGCAGTTTTCTATATTTTTATTAGCCAACATATTAATTCTTTCTTTCCGCAGTTTTCTATATTTTTATTAACCCACATATTAATTCTTTCTTTCCGCAGTTTTCTATATTTTTATTAGCCCACATATTAATTCTTTCTTTCCGCAGTTTTCTATATTTTTATTAACCCACATATTAATTCTTTCTTTCTGCAGTTTTCTATATTTTTATTAGCCCACATATTAATTCATTCTTTCCGCAGTTTTCTATATTTTTATTAACCCACATATTAATTCTTTCTTTCCGCAATTTTCTATATTTTTATTAACCTACATATTAATTCTTTCTTTCCGCAGTTTTCTATATTTTTATTAACCCACATATTAATTCTTTCTTTCCGCAGTTTTCTTTTTTTTTATTAACCCACATATTAATTCTTTCTTTCCGCAGTTTTCTATATTTTTATTAGCCCACATATTAATTCTTTCTTTCCGCAGTTTTCTATATTTTTATTAACCCACATATTAATTCTTTCTTTCCGCAGTTTTCTATATTTTTATTAGCCCACATATTAATTCTTTCTTTCCGCAGTTTTCTATATTTTTATTAGCCCACATATTAATTCTTTCTTTCCACAGTTCTCTGTATTTTTATTAACCCACATATTAATTCTTTCTTTCCGCAGTTTTCCTATATTTTTATTAACCCACATATTAATTCTTTCTTTCCGCAGTTTTCTACATTTTTATTAGCCCACATATTAATTCTTTCTTTCTGCAGTTTTTCTATATTTTTATTAGCCCACATATCAATTCTTTCTTTCCGCAGTTTTCTGTATTTTTATTAACCCACATATTAATTCTTTCTTTCCGCAGTTTTCTATATTTTTATTAACCCACATATTAATTCTTTCTTTCCGCAGTTTTCTATATTTTTATTAGCCCACATATTAATTCTTTCTTTCCGCAGTTTTCTATATTTTTATTAGCCCACATATTAATTCTTTCTTTCCGCAGTTTGCTGTATTTTTATTAACCCACATATTAATTCTTTCTTTCCGCAGTTTTCTTTTTTTTATTAACCCACATATTAATTCTTTCTTTCCGCAGTTTTCCATATTTTTATTAACCCACATATTAATTCTTTCTTTCCTCAGTTTTCTATATTTTTATTACCCCACATATTAATTCTTTCTTTCCGCAGTTTTCTGTATTTTTATTAACCCAAATATTAATTCTTTCTTTCCGCAGTTTTCTATATTTTTATTAACCCACATATTAATTGTTTCTTTCCGCAGTTTTCTACATTTTTATTAGCCCACATATTAATTCTTTCTTTCCGCAGTTTTCTATATTTTTATTAGGCGACATGTTAATTCTTTCTTTCCGCAGTTTTCTATATTTTTATTAGCCCACATATTAATTCTTTCTTTCCGCAGTTTTCTATATTTTTATTAGCCCACATATTAATTCTTTCTTTCCTCAGTTTTCTATATTTTTATTAGCGCACATATTAATTCTTTCTTTCCGCAGTTTTCTATATTTTTATTAACCCACATATGAATTCTTTCTTTCCGCAATTTTCTATATTTTTATTAACCCACATATTAATTCTTTCTTTCCGCAGTTTTCTATATTTTTATTAACCCACATATTAATTCTTTCTTTCCGCAATTTTCTATATTTTTTTAACCCACATGTTAATTCTTTCTTTCCGCAGTTTTCTATATTTTTATTAACCCACATATTAATTCTTTCTTTCCGCAGTTCTCTATATTTTTATTAGCCCACATATTAATTCTTTCTTTCCGCAGTTATCTATATTTTTATTAGCTCACATATTAATTCTTTCTTTCCGCAGTTTTCTGCATTTTTATTAACCCACATATTAATTCTTTCTTTCCGCAGTTTCTATATTTTTATTAGGCGACATATTAATTCTTTCCGCAGTTTTGTATATTTTTATTAGGCGACATATTATTCTTTCTTTCCGCAGTTTTCTCTATTTTTATTAGCCCACATATTAATTCTTTCTTTCCGCAGTTTTCTATATTTTTATTAGCCCACATATTAATTCTTTCTTTCCGCAGTTTTCTATATTTTTATTAGCCCACATATTAATTCTTTCTTTCCGCAGTTTTCTGTATTTTTATTAACCCACATATTAATTCTTTCTTTCCGCAGTTTTCTATATTTTTATTAACCCACATATTAATTCTTTCTTTCCGCAGTTTTCTATATTTTTATTAGCCCACATATTAATTCTTTCTTTCCTCAGTTTTCTATACTTTTCTTAGCCCACATATTAATTCTTCCTTTCCGCAGTTTTCTGTATTTTTATTAACCCACATATTAATTCTTTCTTTCCGCAGTTTTCTATATTTTTATTAACTCACATATTAATTCTTTCTTTCCGCAGTTTTCTATATTTTTATTAGCCCCATATTAATTCTTTCTTTCCGCAGTTTTCTATATTTTTATTAGCCCACATATTAATTCTTTCTTTCCGCAGTTTTTTATATTTTTATTAGGCGACATATTAATTCTTTCTTTCCGCAGTTTTCTATATTTTTATTAGCCCACATATTAATTCTTTCTTTCCGCAGTTTTCTATATTTTTATTAGCCCACATATTAATTCTTTCTTTCCGCAGTTTTCTATATTTTTATTAGCCGACATATTAATTCTTTCTTTCCGCAGTTTTCTGTATTTTCATTAACCCACATATTAATTCTTTCTTTCCGCAGTTTTTCTATATTTTTATTAGCCCACATATTAATTCTTTCTTTCCGCAGTTTTTCTATATTTTTATTAACCCACATATTAATTCTTTCTTTCCGCAGTTTTCTATATTTTTATTAGCCCACATATTAATTCTTTCTTTCCGCAGTTTTTCTATATTTTTATTAGCCCACATATTAATTCTTTCTTTCCGCAGTTTTCTATATTTTTATTAACCCACATATTAATTCTTTCTTTCCGCTGTTTTCTATATTTTTATTAACCCACATATTAATTGTTTCTTTCCGCAGTTTTCTATATTTTTATTAGCCCACATATTAATTCTTTCTTTCCGCAGTTTTCTATATTTTTATTAACCCACATATTAATTCTTTCTTTCCGCAGTTTTTCTATATTTTTATTAGCCCACATATTAATTCTTTCTTTCCGCAGTTTTCTATATTGTTTTTAGCCCACATATTAATTCTTTCTTTCCGCAGTTTTGTATATTTTTATTAGCCCACATATTAATTCTTTCTTTCCGCAGTTTTCTATATTTTTATTAGCCCCATATTAATTCTTTCTTTCCGCAGTTTTCTATATTTTTATTAGCCCACATATTAATTCTTTCTTTCCGCAATTTTTCTATATTTTTATTAGCCCCATATTAATTCTTTCTTTCCGCAGTTTTTCTATATTTTTATTATCCCCATATTAATATTTTCTTTCCGCAGTTTTCTATATTTTTATTAGCCCACATATTAATTCTTTCTCTCCGCAGTTTTCTATATTTTTATTAACCCACATATTAATTCTTTCTTTCCGCAGTTTTTCTATATTTTATTAGCCCCATATAATTTCTTTCTTTCCGCAGTTTTCTATATTTTTATTAGGCGACATATTAATTCTTTCTTTCCGCAGTTTTTCTATATTTTTATTAGCCCGATATTAATTCTTTCTTTCCGCAGTTTTCTATATTTTATTAGCCCCATATTAATTCTTTCTTTCCGCAGTTTCCTGTATTTTTATTAGGCGACATATTAATTCTCTCTTTCCGCAGTTTTCTATATTTTTATTAGCCCTATATTAATTCTTTCCGCAGTTTACTATATTTTTATTAGCCCACATATTAATTCTTTCTTTATGCAGTTTCTATATTTTTATTAACCCACATATTAATTCTTTCTTTCCGCAGTTTCCTATATTTTTTTTAGTCCCATATTAATTCTTTCTTTCCGCAGTTTTCTATATTTTTATTAGGCGACATATTAATTATTTCTTTCCGCAGTTTTCTATATTTTTATTAGCCCCATATTAATTCTTTCTTTCCGCAGTTTACTATATTTTTATTAGCCTACATATTAATTCTTTCTTTCCGCAGTTTTTCTATATTTTATTAGCCCCATATTAATTCTTTCTTTCCTCATTTTCCATATTTTTATTAACTCACATATTAATTCTTTCTTTCCGCAGTTTGCTATATTTTATTAACCCACATATTAATTCTTTCTTTCCGCAGTTTTCTATATTTTTATTAACCCACATATTAATTCTTTCTTTCTGCAGTTTTCTATATTTTTATTAGCCCACATATTAATTCTTTCTTTCCGCAGTTTTCTATATTTTTATTAACCCACATATTAATTCTTTCTTTCCGCAATTTTCTATATTTTTATTAACCTACATATTAATTCTTTCTTTCCGCAGTTTTCTATATTTTTATTAACCCACATATTAATTCTTTCTTTCCGCAGTTTTCTATATTTTTATTAACCCACATATTAATTCTTTCTTTCCGCAGTTTTCTATATTTTTATTAGCCCACATATTAATTCTTTCTTTCCGCAGTTTTCCATATTTTTATTAGCCCACATATTAATTCTTTCTTTCCGCAGTTTTCTATATTTTTATTAGCCCACATATTAATTCTTTCTTTCCGCAGTTTTCTATATTTTTATTAACCCACATATTAATTCTTTCTTTCCGCAGTTTTCTATATTTTTATTAACCCACATATTAATTCTTTCTTTCCGCAGTTTTCTATATTTTTATTAGCCCACATATTAATTCTTTCTTTCCGCAGTTTTCTATATTTTTATTAGCCCACATATTAATTCTTTCTTTCCGCAGTTTTCTATATTTTTATTAGCCAACATATTAATTCTTTCTTTCCGCAGTTTTCTATATTTTTATTAACCCACATATTAATTCTTTCTTTCCGCAGTTTTCTATATTTTTATTAGCCCACATATTAATTCTTTCTTTCCGCAGTTTTCTATATTTTTATTAACCCACATATTAATTCTTTCTTTCTGCAGTTTTCTATATTTTTATTAGCCAACATATTAATTCATTCTTTCCGCAGTTTTCTATATTTTTATTAACCCACATATTAATTCTTTCTTTCCGCAATTTTCTATATTTTTATTAACCTACATATTAATTCTTTCTTTCCGCAGTTTTCTATATTTTTATTAACCCACATATTAATTCTTTCTTTCCGCAGTTTTCTTTTTTTTTATTAACCCACATATTAATTCTTTCTTTCCGCAGTTTTCTATATTTTTATTAGCCCACATATTAATTCTTTCTTTCCGCAGTTTTCTATATTTTTATTAACCCACATATTAATTCTTTCTTTCCGCAGTTTTCTATATTTTTATTAGCCCACATATTAATTCTTTCTTTCCGCAGTTTTCTATATTTTTATTAGCCCACATATTAATTCTTTCTTTCCACAGTTCTCTGTATTTTTATTAACCCACATATTAATTCTTTCTTTCCGCAGTTTTTCTATATTTTTATTAACCCACATATTAATTCTTTCTTTCCGCAGTTTTCTACATTTTTATTAGCCCACATATTAATTCTTTCTTTCTGCAGTTTTTCTATATTTTTATTAGCCCACATATCAATTCTTTCTTTCCGCAGTTTTCTGTATTTTTATTAACCCACATATTAATTCTTTCTTTCCGCAGTTTTCTATATTTTTATTAACCCACATATTAATTCTTTCTTTCCGCAGTTTTCTATATTTTTATTAGCCCACATATTAATTCTTTCTTTCCGCAGTTTTCTATATTTTTATTAGCCCACATATTAATTCTTTCTTTCCGCAGTTTGCTGTATTTTTATTAACCCACATATTAATTCTTTCTTTCCGCAGTTTTCTTTTTTTTATTAACCCACATATTAATTCTTTCTTTCCTCAGTTTTCTATATATTTATTACCCCACATATTAATTCTTTCTTTCCGCAGTTTTCTGTATTTTTATTAACCCAAATATTAATTCTTTCTTTCCGCAGTTTTCTATATTTTTATTAACCCACATATTAATTCTTTCTTTCCGCAATTTTCTATATTTTTATTAACCCACATATTAATTGTTTCTTTCCGCAGTTTTCTACATTTTTATTAGCCCACATATTAATTCTTTCTTTCCGCAGTTTTCTATATTTTTATTAGGCGACATGTTAATTCTTTCTTTCCGCAGTTTTCTATATTTTTATTAGCCCACATATTAATTCTTTCTTTCCGCAGTTTTCTATATTTTTATTAGCCCACATATTAATTCTTTCTTTCCGCAGTTTTCTATATTTTTATTAGCCCACATATTAATTCTTTCTTTCCGCAGTTTGCTGTATTTTTATTAGCCCACATATTAATTCTTTCTTTCCGCAGTTTGCTGTATTTTTATTAACCCACATATTAATTCTTTCTTTCCGCAGTTTTCCATATTTTTATTAACCCACATATTAATTCTTTCTTTCCTCAGTTTTCTATATTTTTATTACCCCACATATTAATTCTTTCTTTCCGCAGATTTCTGTATTTTTATTAACCCAAATATTAATTCTTTCTTTCCGCAGTTTTCTATATTTTTATTAACCCACATATTAATTGTTTCTTTCCGCAGTTTTCTACATTTTTATTAGCCCACATATTAATTCTTTCTTTCCGCAGTTTTCTATATTTTTATTAGGCGACATGTTAATTCTTTCTTTCCGCAGTTTTCTATATTTTTATTAGCCCACATATTAATTCTTTCTTTCCGCAGTTTTCTGTATTTTCATTAACCCACATATTAATTCTTTCTTTCCGCAGTTTTTCTATATTTTTATTAGCCCACATATTAATTCTTTCTTTCCGCAGTTTTTCTATATTTTTATTAACCCACATATTAATTCTTTCTTTCCGCAGTTTTCTATATTTTTATTAGCCCACATATTAATTCTTTCTTTCCGCAGTTTTTCTATATTTTTATTAGCCCACATATTAATTCTTTCTTTCCGCAGTTTTCTATATTTTTATTAGCCCACATATTAATTCTTTCTTTCCACAGTTCTCTGTATTTTTATTAACCCACATATTAATTCTTTCTTTCCGCAGTTTTTCTATATTTTTATTAACCCACATATTAATTCTTTCTTTCCGCAGTTTTCTACATTTTTATTAGCCCACATATTAATTCTTTCTTTCTGCAGTTTTTCTATATTTTTATTAGCCCACATATCAATTCTTTCTTTCCGCAGTTTTCTGTATTTTTATTAACCCACATATTAATTCTTTCTTTCCGCAGTTTTCTATATTTTTATTAACCCACATATGAATTCTTTCTTTCCGCAATTTTCTATATTTTTATTAACCCACATATTAATTCTTTCTTTCCGCAGTTTTCTATATTTTTATTAACCCACATATTAATTCTTTCTTTCCGCAATTTTCTATATTTTTTTAACCCACATATTAATTCTTTCTTTCCGCAGTTTTCTATATTTTTATTAACCCACATATTAATTCTTTCTTTCCGCAGTTCTCTATATTTTTATTAGCCCACATATTAATTCTTTCTTTCCGCAGTTATCTATATTTTTATTAGCTCACATATTAATTCTTTCTTTCCGCAGTTTTCTGCATTTTTATTAACCCACATATTAATTCTTTCTTTCCGCAGTTTCTATATTTTTATTAGGCGACATATTAATTCTTTCCGCAGTTTTGTATATTTTTATTAGGCGACATATTATTCTTTCTTTCCGCAGTTTTCTCTATTTTTATTAGCCCACATATTAATTCTTTCTTTCCGCAGTTTTCTATATTTTTATTAGCCCACATATTAATTCTTTCTTTCCGCAGTTTTCTATATTTTTATTAGCCCACATATTAATTCTTTCTTTCCGCAGTTTTCTGTATTTTTATTAACCCACATATTAATTCTTTCTTTCCGCAGTTTTCTATATTTTTATTAACCCACATATTAATTCTTTCTTTCCGCAGTTTTCTATATTTTTATTAGCCCACATATTAATTCTTTCTTTCCTCAGTTTTCTATACTTTTCTTAGCCCACATATTAATTCTTCCTTTCCGCAGTTTTCTGTATTTTTATTAACCCACATATTAATTCTTTCTTTCCGCAGTTTTCTATATTTTTATTAACTCACATATTAATTCTTTCTTTCCGCAGTTTTCTATATTTTTATTAGCCCCATATTAATTCTTTCTTTCCGCAGTTTTCTATATTTTTATTAGGCGACATATTAATTCTTTCTTTCCGCAGTTTTTTATATTTTTATTAGGCGACATATTAATTCTTTCTTTCCGCAGTTTTCTATATTTTTATTAGCCCACATATTAATTCTTTCTTTCCGCAGTTTTCTATATTTTTATTAGCCCACATATTAATTCTTTCTTTCCGCAGTTTTCTATATTTTTATTAGCCGACATATTAATTCTTTCTTTCCGCAGTTTTCTGTATTTTCATTAACCCACATATTAATTCTTTCTTTCCGCAGTTTTTCTATATTTTTATTAGCCCACATATTAATTCTTTCTTTCCGCAGTTTTTCTATATTTTTATTAACCCACATATTAATTCTTTCTTTCCGCAGTTTTCTATATTTTTATTAGCCCACATATTAATTCTTTCTTTCCGCAGTTTTTCTATATTTTTATTAGCCCACATATTAATTCTTTCTTTCCGCAGTTTTCTATATTTTTATTAACCCACATATTAATTCTTTCTTTCCGCTGTTTTCTATATTTTTATTAACCCACATATTAATTGTTTCTTTCCGCAGTTTTCTATATTTTTATTAGCCCACATATTAATTCTTTCTTTCCGCAGTTTTCTATATTTTTATTAACCCACATATTAATTCTTTCTTTCCGCAGTTTTTCTATATTTTTATTAGCCCACATATTAATTCTTTCTTTCCGCAGTTTTCTATATTGTTTTTAGCCCACATATTAATTCTTTCTTTCCGCAGTTTTGTATATTTTTATTAGCCCACATATTAATTCTTTCTTTCCGCAGTTTTCTATATTTTTATTAGCCCCATATTAATTCTTTCTTTCCGCAGTTTTCTATATTTTTATTAGCCCACATATTAATTCTTTCTTTCCGCAATTTTTCTATATTTTTATTAGCCCCATATTAATTCTTTCTTTCCGCAGTTTTTCTATATTTTTATTATCCCCATATTAATATTTTCTTTCCGCAGTTTTCTATATTTTTATTAGCCCACATATTAATTCTTTCTCTCCGCAGTTTTCTATATTTTTATTAACCCACATATTAATTCTTTCTTTCCGCAGTTTTTCTATATTTTATTAGCCCCATATAATTTCTTTCTTTCCGCAGTTTTCTATATTTTTATTAGGCGACATATTAATTCTTTCTTTCCGCAGTTTTTCTATATTTTTATTAGCCCGATATTAATTCTTTCTTTCCGCAGTTTTCTATATTTTATTAGCCCCATATTAATTCTTTCTTTCCGCAGTTTCCTGTATTTTTATTAGGCGACATATTAATTCTCTCTTTCCGCAGTTTTCTATATTTTTATTAGCCCTATATTAATTCTTTCCGCAGTTTACTATATTTTTATTAGCCCACATATTAATTCTTTCTTTACGCAGTTTCTATATTTTTATTAACCCACATATTAATTCTTTCTTTCCGCAGTTTCCTATATTTTTTTTAGTCCCATATTAATTCTTTCTTTCCGCAGTTTTCTATATTTTTATTAGGCGACATATTAATTATTTCTTTCCGCAGTTTTCTATATTTTTATTAGCCCCATATTAATTCTTTCTTTCCGCAGTTTACTATATTTTTATTAGCCTACATATTAATTCTTTCTTTCCGCAGTTTTCCTATATTTTATTAGCCCCATATTAATTCTTTCTTTCCTCATTTTCCATATTTTTATTAACTCACATATTAATTCTTTCTTTCCGCAGTTTGCTATATTTTATTAGCCCCATATTAATTCTTTCTTTCCGCAGTTTTCTATATTTTTATTAGGCGACATATTAATTATTTCTTTCCGCAGTTTTCTATATTTTTATTAACTCACATATTAATTCTTTCTTTCCGCAGTTTACTATATTTTTATTAGCCGCATATTAATTCTTTCTTTCCGCAGTTTTCTATATTTTTATTAGCCCTCATATTAATTCTTTCTCTCCGCAGTTTTTCTATATTTTTATTAACTCACATATTAATTCTTTCTTTCCGCAGTTTGCTATATTTTATTAGCCCCATATTAATTCTTTCTTTCCGCAGTTTTCTATATTTTTACTAGCCCCATATTAATTCTTTCTTTCCGCAGTTTCTATATTTTTATTAGCCCACATATTAATTCTTTCTTTCCGCAGTTTTTTCTATATTTTTATTAGCCCACATATTAATTCTTTCTTTCCGCAGTTTCCTATATTTTTATTAACCCACATATTAATTCTTTCTTTCCGCAGTTTTCTATATTTTTATTAGCCCACATATTAATTCTTTCTTTCCGCAGTTTTCTATATTTCTATTAGCCTCATATTAATTCTTTTTTTTCTGCAGTTTTCTATATTTTTATTAACCCACATATTAATTCTTTCTTTCCGCAGTTTTTCAATATTTTTATTAGCCCACATATTAATTCTTTCTTTCCGCAGTTTTTCTATATTTTTATTAGCCCACATATTAATTCTTTCTTTCCACAGTTTTCTATATTTTTATTAGCCCCATATTAATTCTTTCTTTCCGCAGTTTGCTATATTTTTATTAGCCCACATATTAATTCTTTCTTTCCGCAGTTTTCTATATTTTTATTTGCCCCATATTAAATCTTTCTTTCCGGAATTTTCTATATTTTTATTAACCCACATATTAATTCTTTCTTTGCGCAGTTTCTATATTTTTATTAGCCCACATATTAATTCTTTCTTTCCGCAGTTTGCTATATTTTTATTAGCCCCATATTAATTCTTTCTTTCCGCAGTTTCTATATTTTTATTAGCCCACATATGAATTCTTTCTTTCCGCAATTTTCTATATTTTTATTAGCCCACATATTAATTCTTTCTTTCCGCAGTTTGCTATATTTTTATTAGCCCCATATTAATTCTTTCTTTCCGCAATTTTCTATATTTTTATTAGCCCCATATTAATTCTTTCTTTCCGCAATTTTCTATATTTTTATTAACCCACATATTAATTCTTTCTTTCCGCAGTTTTTCTATATTTTTATTAGCCCACATATTAATTCTTTCTTTCCGCAGTTTTCTATATTTTTATTAGCCCACATATTAATTCTTTCTTTCCGCAGTTTCTATATTTTTATTAGCCCACATATTAATTCTTTCTTTCCGCAGTTTTCTATATTTTTATTAGCCCCATATTAATTTTTTGTTTCCGCAGTTTTCTATATTTTTATTAACCCACATATTAATTCTTTCTTTCCGCAGTTTTCCTATATTTTTATTAGCCCACATATTAATTCTTTCCTTCCGCAGTTTTCTATATTTTTATTAGCCCACGTATTAATTCTTTCTTTCCACAGTTTTCTATATTTTTATTAGCCCCATATTATTCTTTCTTTCCGCAGTTTGCTATATTTTTATTAGCCCACATATTAATTCTTTCTTTCCGCAATTTTCTATATTTTTATTAACCCACATATTAATTCTTTCTTTCCGCAATTTTCTATATTTTTATTAACCCACATATTAATTCTTTCTTTGCGCAGTTTCTATATTTTTATTAGCCCACATATTAATTCTTTCCTTCCGCAGTTTACTATATTTTTATTAGCCCCATATTAATTCTTTGTTTCCGCAGTTTTCTATATTTTTATTAACCCACATATTAATTCTTTCTTTGCGCAGTTTCTATATTTTTATTAACCCACATATTAATTCTTTCTTTCCGCAGTTTTCTATATTTTTATTAGCCCACATATTAATTCTTTCCTTCCGCAGTTTACTATATTTTTATTAGCCCCATATTAATTTTTTGTTTCCGCAGTTTTCTATATTTTTATTAACCCACATATTAATTCTTTCTTTCCGCAGTTTGCTATATTTTTATTAGCCCACATATTAATTCTTTCTTTCCGCAGTTTTTCTATATTTTTATTAGCCCCATATTAATTTTTTCTTTCCGCAGTTTCTATATTTTTATTAACCTACATATTAATTCTTTCTTTGAGCAGTTTTTCTATATTTTTATTAACCCACATATTAATTCTTTCTTTCCTCAGTTTTCTATATTTTTATTAGTCCACATATTAATTCTTTCTTTCCGCAGTTTTTCTATATTTTTATTCGCCCACATATTAATTCTTTCTTTGAGCAGTTTTCTATATTTTTATTAACCCACATATTAATTCTTTCTTTCCGCAGTTTTCTATATTTTTATTAACCCACATATTAATTCTTTCTTTTCGCAGTTTTTCTATATTTTTATTAACCCACATATTAATTCTTTCTTTTCGCAGTTTTTCTATATTTTTATTAACCCACATATTAATTCTTTCTTTCCGCAGTTTTCTATATTGTTATTAACCCACATATTATTTCTTTCTTTCCGCAGTTTTCTATCATTTTAATAGCCCCTCCCCCATATTAATTCTTTTTTTCGGCGGTTTTCTATATTTTTAATAGGCCATATTATTTCTTTCTTTCCCCAGGTTTCTATCTTTTTAATAGCCCATTTTAATTCTTTCTTTTCACGGCTTTCTATCATTTTAATAGCCTATATTAGTTCTTTCTTTCCACTGTTTTCTACCTTTCTAATAAACTATTTTAGTTCTTTCATTCTACGATTTTCTGTCTCTTTTAATAGGCTCTATTATTCTCCATTCCCTTGGGTTTTCGATATTTTTAATTGGCTGTGTCACCGCAGTCACGTGTCTTAAGTCTGCAGGATCCCTTGCAGAGAGATAAATGAAGGACTCTGCAATGCAGAAATAAGACTCTTAAGTTATAAATGAAAAATAAAGAGTCAGTTTAGAAATTTACATAGCGATCCATTTCCCTGATGAACTTTCGAGGATCCTTAGAGTCGAATTCGCGTGAATTGCGATCCAATGATACAGTTGAATACCCTGTTGAACTCAAATTTGAATTCTCCGTAATGTTTGTTAACAGAACTGGCTCTTGAGCCGTTAATTAGTTGGCCTGTTTAAAAAAAAATATTACGACTGTCTGATCGGTGACTTTGAATGCAACGTCCAACTTTTAGACTGCAGACCTTTATTTCTTTCTAAAAAAAAAGTTCTAATGACTCTGAAACTACTGCTTTGCACACGTGTCACTATCCCAAGAGCTATTAACTCATCTTTAGCATTCAGTCAGCACATCGCCAGACAGACTGGGTTGGGAGGGGAGGGGGGGGGGGGGGCGAGAGGGGGGGGATAAAATGTAGAAGAAAGCTGTGGGCGCACCGGTGGCCTCACGAAGGGTCGATGGTTGGTCGGGTCCATCTGAAATGCGAACAACACGGCATTGACATCCGGGTCATTATCATGGCAACGGTGCCACGACCTGGTGACCCCATAACTGGTAGATCGGAGAAGGGAATTTTGGAGGGGGGGGAGGGGGTTAAGGGGGATTGGGGTTAAGAGGCAAAACTATTCGATTGGCATGGGTTAATTTTTTTTGTTTGTCTGGACACGTGAAGGATTCAGAAATATTTAAACACAATTTTTTAGTATGATTTCTGTCAGTAGGGATGGATCAAAAAAAATTTTTTTTTATTTTAATGCAAAATATGCAAGTACAGTCGCTCAAAAAAATATTCGAACACTATGGTTGATTACAGAATTCAGAAAAAATATCTGGCAACGATTTTTCTTAGAAATTAGTGATCTGGCAACCTTCGTGTCACGTGACATGAAGGTTGCCAGATCACTAATTTCTAAAAAAATCGTTGCCAGATATTTTTCCAAATTCTGTAATCACCATAGTGTTATATTTTTGTGCGACTGAACACGAAGGTTGCCAGATCACTAATTTCTAAGAAAAATAGTTGCCAGATAATTTTTTTTTTCTGAATTCTGTAATCAACCATAGTGTTCGGATGTTTTTTTGAGCGACTGTATGTTTAAAGCGTTGGATTGATGTTGCCAGATTCAATATCCAGCTGTCCACCATTTTCTTTGGAATCACATAGGTTGTAAATGCTGACCGTCAATGCATTGTTGATAACGATTTGCAAAAGACTGGTTTTGAGGGAGGTAGCTCAGTCGGTAGCGCGCTCCATGAATTTCTCCACATATACATATTCTGCTCCGGGTCAGAGAAATTTTTTATCCCTTAATTGGGTTTTGGGTCCAAAATCCGACACCTATGTCATCCGTAATCTAGATGGAAGACGTTTTCACCTTTTTATCTTACTCCTTTCTACCTATAGTTTTCAATCTTTTTATCGGCCTATGTCACCTTCGTTTACTGTAATATTCGATCTTTTTAATAACCCATGTCACTTCTCTCTTCCTACAGCTTTTCTTCTTTTAATAGCCTATATTACTCTCCACTTCGCACAATTCCCATATTTTAATAGCCTATGTTACTCCCAGCGTTCTACAATTTCCCACCTCTTTAGTGGCCTATGCTGCCGTCACATGGTACACCTTTCTACTTTTCAACAACTTATGTTACTCTCTCGGCAGAGTTTTTCATCTTTTTAATAGCCTATATTACTCCTCACTCTACACAGTGTTCCGTCTTTTAATAACCCAGGCCACACCCCTTTTCCAACGGCTTTTCGCTTTTTAATGGCCTATATTATTCTCCACCATTCACAGTTTACCCATATTTTAATAGCCTATGTCGCTCCTAACGTCCTACCGTTTCCCATCTTTTTAGTGGCCTATGCTAATCATCACTTTGTCCACTTTTCCATCTTTCAATAGACTATGTAACTCTCCACTATCTACAATTTTTCCATGTTTTTTTATTAGCCTATATTACCCTCTACTTCTTTCAGTTTTCCCATCTTCTTTAGTAGCCTAAGTTACACTTCACTACCTACAGTTTCCCCCCCCCCCTCATCTTTTTAACAGCCCATGTCACTCACCTCTTCTTGTCTTGGATCACTGAGATTTCAATAATTCCTGACAGAATTGATTTCGTCCTTTGAAGCAGCACTTAGTCATTGTTTGCCCTGTTTTTTTTATATGTCAGATTTACAAAAAGATACAACACACGTCACAATAGAAACAATGGTTCGATGTCTTGGGCGATCGGTTTACAATGTTGTTTTTCATCCCCCCTCCCCATCCATTGTTTCCTGCTAGAGGATGCTAAAATCGTCCTCCAAGTGCCACGAGGCAGGTGGTCTCGCTTCAGGTGATGCGGCATCTTATCAGTCACAGCATCTGTCCTCTGAGTGACTGGACTGCTTCCTCTGTCGGCCCATCTCCTACTTGAGAAGAGGAAACAGATATCCTCATCACCCACTAAGGGATAACTCTTTCGTCTGCAGCTCTGTATCCGTCTTCTTTTGGTTCTTTTTATAATTCTCCTTTTTTCCTTTTGTGCATTTCAAAATGGAGGATTAAATCTCTTTTTCGTTTCAGATGGTTGGGGGAAGTGCGGGGGGATTTAAAGGAGTCCCAAACAGTGGCACAAGATGACCTTGTCATCTAGGAACTTTTCAAAGGGACACGAAAATGGAAAAAGGCTGACTTCATTGGGATGTTTTAAATTTCGATCACAGCCAGTCCCATATTGAAACGACAGACGTCTGCTTCAAAACATTCGTGTAAGATGAAATCTTATTGGCACGAATTTCTCATCTGTAAAAATAAAAGTCTGTCTGCCTGTCTTTATGTCTATTTATGTGTCTGTCTCTGTGTCTCTCTGTCTGTCTGAATGTGTGTCTGTTTCAGTGTTTCTCAGTCTGTCTGTTTGTGTGTCTGTCTCAGTGTTTCTCTGTCTGTGTGCCTGCCTGCCTGCCTGTCTCTATTTCTACCTGTGTGTCTCTCTGCCTACGTGCCTGCCTGTCTCTATGCCTACCTGTGTGTCTCTCTGCCTATGTGCCTGCCTGTCTCTATGTCTACCTGTGTGTCTCTCTGCCTACATGCCTGCCTGTCTCTATGTCTACCTGTGTGTCTCTCTGCCTACGTGCCTGCCTGTCTCTATGTCTACCTGTGTGTCTCTCTGTCTACGTGCATGCCTGTCTCTATGTCTACCTGTGTGTCTCTCTGCCTGTGTGCCTGCCTGTCTCTATGTCTACCTGTGTGTCTCTCTGCCTATGTGCCTGCCTGTCTCTATGTCTACCTGTGTGTCTCTCTGCCTACGTGCCTGCCTGTCTCTATGTCTACCTGTGTGTCTCTCTGCCCACGTGCCTGCCTGTCTCTATGTCTATCTGTGTCTCTCTGCCCACGTGCCTGCCTGTCTCTATGTCTATCTGTGTCTCTCTGCCCACGTGCCTGCCTGTCTCTATGTCTACCTATGTCTCTACGTCTATCTGTGTGTCTCTGCCCACGTGCCTGCCTGTCTCTATGTCTACCTGTGTCTCTACGTCTATCTGTGTGTCTCTCTGCCTACGTGCCTGCCTGTCTCTATGTCTACCTGTGTGTCTCTCTGCCTACGTGCCTGCCTGTCTATATGTCTACCTGTGTCTCTACGTCTATCTGTGTGTCTCTGCCCACGTGCCTGCCTGTCTCTATGTCTACCTATATCTCTACGTCTATCTGTGTGTCTCTGCCCACGTGCCTGCCTGTCTCTATGTCTACCTGTGTCTCTACGTCTATCTGTGTGTCTCTCTGCCTACGTGCCTGCCTGTCTCTATGTCTACCTGTGTGTCTCTCTGCCTACGTGCCTGCCTGTCTATATGTCTACCTGTGTCTCTACGTCTATCTGTGTGTCTCTCTGCCTACGTGCCTGCCTGTCTATGTCTACCTGTGTGTCTCTCTGCCCACGTGCCTGCCTGTCTATATGTCTACCTGTGTGTCTTTCTGCCCACGTGCCTGCCTGTCTATATGTCTACCTGTGTGTCTCTCTGCCCACGTGCCTGCCTGTCTCTGTATACCTGTGTGTCTCAGTGCCATTGTGCCTGCCTGTCTCTATGTCTACCTGTGTGTCTCTCTGCCCACGTGCCTGCCTGTCTCTGTCTACCCGTGTGTCTCTCTGCCCACGTGCCTGTCTCTATGTCTACCTGTGTGTCTCTCTACCTACGTGCATGCCTGTCTCTATGGATACCTGTGTGTCTCACTGCCTATGTGCCTGCCTGTCTCTATGTCTACCTGTGTGTCTCTCTGCCATTGTGCCTGCCTGTCTCTATGTCTACCTGTGTGTCTCTCTGCCTACGTGCCTGCCTGTCTCTATGTCTACCTGTGTGTCTCTCTGCCCACGTGCCTGCCTGTCTCTATGTCTATCTGTGTCTCTCTGCCCACGTGCCTGCCTGTCTCTATGTCTATCTGTGTCTCTCTGCCCACGTGCCTGCCTGTCTCTATGTCTACCTATGTCTCTACGTCTATCTGTGTGTCTCTGCCCACGTGCCTGCCTGTCTCTATGTCTACCTGTGTCTCTACGTCTATCTGTGTGTCTCTCTGCCTACGTGCCTGCCTGTCTCTATGTCTATCTGTGTGTCTCTCTGCCTACGTGCCTGCCTGTCTATATGTCTAACTGTGTCTCTACGTCTATCTGTGTGTCTCTGCCCACTTGCCTGCCTGTCTCTATGTCTACCTGTGTCTCTACGTCTATATGTGTGTCTCTCTGCCTATGTGCCTGCCTGTCTATGTCTACCTGTGTGTCTCTCTGCCCACGTGCCTGCCTGTCTATATGTCTACCTGTGTGTCTCTCTGCCCACGTGCCTGCCTGTCTATATGTCTACCTGTGTGTCTCTCTGCTAACGTGCCTGCCTGTCTCTGTATACCTGTGTGTCTCAGTGCCATTGTGCCTGCCTGTCTCTATGTCTACCTGTGTGTCTCTCTGCCCACGTGCCTGCCTGTCTCTGTCTACCCGTGTGTCTCTCTGCCCACGTGCCTTTCTCTATGTCTACCTGTGTGTCTCTCTGCCCACGTGCCTGCCTGTCTCTATATCTACCTTTGTGTCTCTCTGCCTACGTGCATGCCTGTCTGTATGTATACCTGTGTGTCTCACTGCCTACGTGCCTGCCTGTCTCTATGTCTACCTGTGTGTCTCTCTGCCTACGTGCCTGCCTGTCTCTATGTCTACCTGTGTGTCTCTCTGCCTACGTGCCTGCCTGTCTCTATGTCTACCTGTGTGTCTCACTGCCTACGTGCCTGCCTGTCTCTATGTCTACCTGTGTGTCTCTCTGCCTATGTGCCTGCCTGTCTCTATGTCTACCTGTGTGTCTCTCTGCCCACGTGCCTGCCTGTCTCTATATCTACCTTTGTGTCTCTCTGCCTACGTGCATGCCTGTCTGTATGTATACCTGTGTGTCTCACTGCCTACGTGCCTGCCTGTCTCTATGTCTACCTGTGTGTCTCTCTGCCTACATGCCTGCCTGTCTCTATGTCTACCTGTGTGTCTCTCTGCCTACGTGCCTGCCTGTCTCTATGTCTACCTGTGTGTCTCTCTGTCTACGTGCATGCCTGTCTCTATGTCTACCTGTGTGTCTCTCTGCCTGTGTGCCTGCCTGTCTCTATGTCTACCTGTGTGTCTCTCTGCCTATGTGCCTGCCTGTCTCTATGTCTACCTGTGTGTCTCTCTGCCTACGTGCCTGCCTGTCTCTCTGCCTATGTGCCTGCCTGTCTCTATGTCTATCTGTGTGTCTCTCTGCCCACGTGCATGCCTGTCTCTATGTCTACCTGTGTGTCTCTTTGCCTACGTGCATGCCTGTCTCTATGTCTACCTGTGTGTCTCACTGCCTATGTGCCTGCCTGTCTCTATGTCTACCTGTGTGTCTCTCTGCCTATGTGCATGCCTGTCTCTATGTCTACCTGTGTGTCTCTCTGCCTATGTGCCTGCCTGCCTCTATGTCTACCTGTGTGTCTCTCTGCCTACGTGCCTGCCTGTCTCTATGTCTACCTGTGTGTCTCTCTGCCCACGTGCCTGCCTGTCTCTATGTCTATCTGTGTCTCTCTGCCCATGTGCCTGCCTGTCTCTATGTCTATCTGTGTCTCTCTGCCCACGTGCCTGCCTGTCTCTATGTCTATCTGTGTCTCTCTTCCCACGTGCCTGCCTGTCTCTATGTCTACCTATGTCTCTACGTCTATCTGTGTGTCTCTGCCCACGTGCCTGCCTGTCTCTATGTCTACCTGTGTCTCTACGTCTATCTGTGTGTCTCTCTGCCTACATGCCTGCCTGTCTCTATGTCTACCTGTGTGTCTCTCTGCCTACGTGCCTGCCTGTCTATATGTCTACCTGTGTCTCTACGTCTATCTGTGTGTCTCTGCCCACGTGCCTGCCTGTCTTTATGTCTACCTGTGTCTCTACGTCTATCTGTGTGTCTCTCTGCCTACGTGCCTGCCTGTCTATGTCTACCTGTGTGTCTCTCTGCCTACGTGCCTGCCTGTCTCTATGCCTACCTGTGTGTCTCTCTGCCTATGTGCCTGCCTGTCTCTATGTCTACCTGTGTGTCTCTCTGCCCACGTGCCTGCCTGTCTCTGTCTACCCGTGTGTCTCTCTGCCCACGTGCCTGTCTCTATGTCTACCTGTGTGTCTCTCTGCCTACGTGCATGCCTGTCTCTATGGATACCTGTGTGTCTCACTGCCTATGTGCCTGCCTGTCTCTATGTCTACCTGTGTGTCTCTCTGCCTCTGTGCCTGCCTGTCTCTATGTCTACCTGTGTGTCTCTCTGCCCACGTGCCTGCCTGTCTCTATGTCTATCTGTGTCTCTCTGCCCACGTGCCTGCCTGTCTCTATGTCTATCTGTGTCACTCTGCCCACGTGCCTGCCTGTCTCTATGTCTACCTGTGTGTCTCTCTGCCTACGTGCCTGCCTGTCTATATGTCTACCTGTGTCTCTACGTCTATCTGTGTGTCTCTCTGCCTACGTGCCTGCCTGTCTATGTCTACCTGTGTGTCTCTCTGCCTACGTGCCTGCCTGTCTCTATGCCTACCTGTGTGTCTCTCTGCCTATGTGCCTGCCTGTCTCTATGTCTACCTGTGTGTCTCTCTGCCCACGTGCCTGCCTGTCTCTGTCTACCCGTGTGTCTCTCTGCCCACGTGCCTGTCTCTATGTCTACCTGTGTGTCTCTCTGCCTACGTGCATGCCTGTCTCTATGGATACCTGTGTGTCTCACTGCCTATGTGCCTGCCTGTCTCTATGTCTACCTGTGTGTCTCTCTGCCTCTGTGCCTGCCTGTCTCTATGTCTACCTGTGTGTCTCTCTGCCCACGTGCCTGCCTGTCTCTACGTCTATCTGTGTGTCTCTGCCCACGTGCCTGCCTGTCTCTATGTCTACCTGTGTGTCTCTCTGCCTACGTGCCTGCCTGTCTATATGTCTACCTGTGTCTCTGCCCACGTGCCTGCCTGTCTCTATGTCTACCTATGTCTCTACGTCTATCTGTGTGTCTCTGCCCACGTGCCTGCCTGTCTCTATGTCTACCTGTGTCTCTACGTCTATCTGTGTGTCTCTCTGCCTACATGCCTGCCTGTCTCTATGTCTACCTGTGTGTCTCTCTGCCTACGTGCCTGCCTGTCTATATGTCTACCTGTGTCTCTACGTCTATCTGTGTGTCTCTGCCCACGTGCCTGCCTGTCTTTATGTCTACCTGTGTCTCTACGTCTATCTGTGTGTCTCTCTGCCTACGTGCCTGCCTGTCTATGTCTACCTGTGTGTCTCTCTGCCTACGTGCCTGCCTGTCTCTATGCCTACCTGTGTGTCTCTCTGCCTATGTGCCTGCCTGTCTCTATGTCTACCTGTGTGTCTCTCTGCCCACGTGCCTGCCTGTCTCTGTCTACCCGTGTGTCTCTCTGCCCACGTGCCTGTCTCTATGTCTACCTGTGTGTCTCTCTGCCTACGTGCATGCCTGTCTCTATGGATACCTGTGTGTCTCACTGCCTATGTGCCTGCCTGTCTCTATGTCTACCTGTGTGTCTCTCTGCCTCTGTGCCTGCCTGTCTCTATGTCTACCTGTGTGTCTCTCTGCCCACGTGCCTGCCTGTCTCTATGTCTATCTGTGTCTCTCTGCCCACGTGCCTGCCTGTCTCTATGTCTATCTGTGTCTCTCTGCCCACGTGCCTGCCTGTCTCTATGTCTACCTGTGTGTCTCTCTGCCTACGTGCCTGCCTGTCTATATGTCTACCTGTCTCTCTACGTCTATCTGTGTGTCTCTCTGCCTACGTGCCTGCCTGTCTATGTCTACCTGTGTGTCTCTCTGCCTACGTGCCTGCCTGTCTCTATGCCTACCTGTGTGTCTCTCTGCCTATGTGCCTGCCTGTCTCTATGTCAACCTGTGTGTCTCTCTGCCCACGTGCCTGCCTGTCTCTGTCTACCCGTGTGTCTCTCTGCCCACGTGCCTGTCTCTATGTCTACCTGTGTGTCTCTCTGCCTACGTGCATGCCTGTCTCTATGGATACCTGTGTGTCTCACTGCCTATGTGCCTGCCTGTCTCTATGTCTACCTGTGTGTCTCTCTGCCTCTGTGCCTGCCTGTCTCTATGTCTACCTGTGTGTCTCTCTGCCCACGTGCCTGCCTGTCTCTACGTCTATCTGTGTGTCTCTGCTCACGTGCCTGCCTGTCTCTATGTCTACCTGTGTCTCTACGTCTATCTGTGTGCCTCTCTGCCTACGTGCCTGCCTGTCTCTATTTCTACCTGTGTGTCTCTCTGCCTACGTGCCTGCCTGTCTATATGTCTACCTGTGTCTCTGCCCACGTGCCTGCCTGTCTCTATGTCTACCTGTGTCTCTACGTCTATCTGTGTGTCTCTCTGCCTACGTGCCTGCCTGTCTATGTCTACCTGTGTGTCTCTCTGCCCACCTGCCTGCCTGTCTATATGTCTACCTGTGTGTCTCTCTGCCCACGTGCCTGCCTGTCTATATGTCTACCTGTGTGTCTCTCTGCCCACGTGCCTGCCTGTCTCTGTATACCTGTGTGTCTCAGTGCCATTGTGCCTGCCTGTCTCTATGTCTACCTGTGTGTCTCTCTGCCCACGTGCCTGCCTGTCTGTCTACCCGTGTGTCTCTCTGCCCACGTGCCTTTCTCTATGTCTACCTGTGTGTCTCTCTGCCTAAGTGCATGCCTGTCTCTATGGATACCTGTGTGTCTCACTGCCTATGTGCCTGCCTGTCTCTATGTCTACCTGTGTGTCTCTCTGCCTATGTGCCTGCCTGTCTCTATGTTTACCTGTGTGTCTCTCTGCCTATGTGCCTGCCTGTCTCTATGTCTACCTGTGTGTCTCTCTGCCCACGTGCCTGCCTGTCTCTATGTCTACCTTTGTGTCTCTCTGCCTACGTGCATGCCTGTCTGTATGTATACCTGTGTGTCTCACTGCCTACGTGCCTGCCTGTCTCTATGTCTACCTGTGTGTCTCTCTGCCTACATGCCTGCCTGTCTCTATGTCTACCTGTGTGTCTCACTGCCTACGTGCCTGCCTGTCTCTATGTCTACCTGTGTGTCTCTCTGCCTATGTACCTGCCTGTCTCTATGTCTACCTGTGTGTCTCTCTGCTGACGTGCCTGCCTGTCTCTGCCTACATGCCTGCCTGTCTCTATGTCTACCTGTGTGTCTGTCTGCCTACGTGCCTGCCTGTCTCTATGTCTACCTGTGTATCTCGCTGCCTACGTGCCTGCCTGTCTCTATGTCTACCTATGTGTCTCTCTGCCTGTGTGCCTGCCTGTCTCTATGTCTACCTGTGTGTCTCTCTGCCTATGTGCCTGCCTGTCTCTATGTCTACCTGTGTGTCTCTCTGCCGACGTGCCTGCCTGTCTCTGTCTACCTGTGTGTCTCTCTGCCTACTTGCCTGCCTGTCTCTATGTCTACCTGTGTGTCTCTCTGCCCACGTGCCTGCCTGTCTCTATGTCTATCTGTGTCTCTCTGCCCACGTGCCTTCCTGTCTCTATGTCTACCTATGTCTCTACGTCTATCTGTGTGTCTCTGCCCACGTGCCTGCCTGTCTCTATGTCTACCTGTGTCTCTACGTCTATCTGTGTGTCTCTCTGCCTACGTGCCTGCCTGTCTCTATGTCTACCTGTGTATCTCGCTGCCTACGTGCCTGCCTGTCTCTATGTCTACCTGTGCGTCTGTCTCTGTGTCTCTCTGTATGTCTGTATGTGTGTCTGCCTGCCTATCTCTATGTCTATCTGTGTGTCTGTTTCTGTGTCTGTCTCTCTCTGTCTTTCTGTGTGCGTGTCTGCCTACATGCCTGCCTGTCTCTGTGTCTGTCTTCCTACGTGCCTGTCTGTGTGTCTGTCTTCCTACGTGCCTGCCTGTCTCTATGTCTATTTGTGTTTCTGTCTCTGTGTCCCTCTGTCTGTCTGTATGTGTGTATGCCTGCCTTCCTGTCTCTATGTCTATCTATGTGTCTGTCTCTGTGCCTGTCTCTCTGTCTCTGTTGCTCCTCCTTCGGAACGAAAGGCAGACCCGCCAACGACCCACAAAGCACTAATGAGACTTATTGTTCGAAATATTTCCTTGAAGTTATGAACGGATTGGAATCAGTCCATACTGTTACGTTTAAAAGCTTTTTACTCTATGTGTGACAAGTTATACTCTCTAAACTGTTGCGGCTCGTCATTAGGATCCTGAGTGGCCAGCCCATTAGGGTCCAGGGTGATCTTAACCAGCCCCCCCCCCCCTCCAAACATTTCTGTTATATACATGTGTACATTGGTTTCCATAAATTAAGGAAAATCCCTATATTAAGTCAATGGGAAGGTAACATCAAAGCTCTATCACTTCTGAAATAAGTTTTTTTTTTGTTTTGATAAATGTGATTGCAGATAAAGACCTCAATCAAATAAATCAATATCTCGATTTTCAACAATATTCGTTCAGTATTTAATAAGTTATGGAAGTTTGAATATTTAACAAGTCACAAAAATTGACTTCAGAAGTAAATTAAAACTTAGTAATAAGTATTGGATCAAAGTGTTTAATAAAATGAGTTTGTATTTTAGAACTTTGCGTAAAGAATTCTTTCACTATTCTTCAGTTTTGCATAAGTTTCTTAAGACTTGGCATTGCTGTTGCTAAATATTCAAATATTCCTCTCAGAGCTAAAACAACCCATCTCAAAGTGTCTAAACGGATCACAGTATTTTGTAATATAAAAAATAAAAAAATAAATACCCCCTCAAGCAGCTGCTTGTCACACAGGTCTGACAGGAGCCTTTCAGTTTATATGCCATAGTAGAAGGTCTGAGAGGATGGCAGGACCTCAACAGAAAAACGACACATACAACCATGCCTTACCTGGGGCTCGAACCCAGGTCCCTTAGATCAGCAGCCAAGCGCGCTAACCACTCGGCCATAGTTAGGTTTTTTTGCCCTGTTGTTTTTTACCCGTTTCTTTTCTACTCCAGCACTTATCTGGCTATCACAAATAAAAAAAAACTCTTTTACAAACGTCATTCAAAAAACATTTCGTTACGTCACAATGAACGTTTCCCAACACTGATCGAAACACTTTCAATTCATTTTACACTTCCAGAAAAAAAAAGGTTTTTAAACATAATCACGACTTCAGAGCCGTTTATTAACAATTTCAACCCACGCAATAAGAACGAAAGCTGCTTGAAACAATGCGAAGTGGCTTCTGCTTTGTTGTTGCGCCAACGAACGATCTCAATCTTCTGTTGATAATGATTGTTGACGTACTACGATACAATGGCCGCAAAACCGGACTGGCTCGTTAACGCTAAGCCTACTTTCCACGCTGAACTCAAGAGGGCGTTCCACAAATGACTTCGCTGTTTAAAAAACTTATATTCCGAAGATTAAAGAGTTAAAAAATAGAAATAACAGAACAAAACTTACCCTTTTTCTCGATTTTTCTGTCCTAGGAGGGTGTGTGGCGTCTGTAAGTCTGTAATAACACAAGAACACAAATCCAGATGCCGATTTTCTTTACTGCATACCTTGATTTTAAATCGTAAATCCTTTTTGGCTTCAAAAATGGTCAAATATTAGAATTTCAGTTCAGTATATTAAATACATTCAAAATATGCAAATTTTGGATTTATTTCTGGCAGGAAAAGTCGATTTTATTTCATGGACTGGACAGATATCCATGCGCTGTTTAAACCCAAACGATGAAATGACACAATTCTCGACGATGTAGGTGCAATGCAAGCGATTCTTTTCACGTCCCCCCCCCTCCCAAACGTGTACTAAGGTTGCGCAGATAAAGGGCAGTTTCTGCAACAGATATTAGTCCTATCTTTCAGTTATCGCGTCATCCTAGTTACCGAACTTTTTTTTCACAGTTGAGGAGATTTAATCTGCAGTTCGAGTTGTTTTACCTCTGAGCGGCACTTTTTTTTTGCACACAATGGGCTAAATGGCCAGGTCACATGGACCCTGAAGGATCAGGGATGGTTGAAATCCAATGGAACAGATGGTAGGAACAATGGAACAATGGAACAGAAGGCCATCCAGCATGTTCTTTAACGTTGGGTCGTTACCACAATGACCTCTGAGCGGCACTTTTTTTGCACACAATGGGCTAAATGGCCAGGTCACAAGGACCCTGAGGGATCAGGGATGGTTGAAATCCAATGGAACAGACGGTAGGAACAATGGAACAATGGAACAGAAGGCCATCCAGCATGTTCTTTAACGTTGGGTCGTTTTACCTCTGAGCGGCACTTTTTTTGCACACAATGGGCTAAATGGCCAGGTCACAAGGACCCTGAGGGATCAGGGATGGTTGGGTTGGGTTGGGTTGTTTTATCTGAGCGGCACTTTTTTGCACACCATGGGCTAAATGGCCAGGTCACAAGGACCCCGAAGGCTCAGAGAAGGTTGGGGGAGGGGACCCACTGGAACAGCTGTTGGGAGACAGATGGTAGCCTCCCGTCAAGGCCATCCAGCGTGTTCTTTAACGTGCACAGGGTATGGCTCTCCCGCACACGGGGCCACGGCTTAACGTCCCATCCGACGGACGGCGGCCTTTCCAAGCCCATCGGTGTCCCCTACTGACCGTGGGCAGGGCGGGGAATTTTGCGGAGATAAATCTCAACGCTGACCCAGTTGGGACTCGAACCTGGGAACTGCAGATTACGAGCCTGGCGCGCTACCGACTGAGCCACCCCCGCCCCAGGGATGGTTAAAATACAATGGAACAGATGGTAGGAACAATGGAACAGAAGGCCATCCAGCATGTTCTTTAACGTTGGGTCGTTTTACATCTGAGCGGCACTTTTTTTGCACACAATGGGCTAAATGGCCAGGTCACATGGACCCTGAGGGATCAGAGATGGTTGAGATCCAATGGAACAGATGGTAGGAACAATGGAACAGAAGGCCATCCAGCATGTTCTTTAACGTTGGATCGTTTTACCTCTGAGTGGCACTTTTTTTGCACACAATGGGCTAAATGGCCAGGTCACATGGACCCTGAGGGATCAGAGATGGTTGAGATCCAATGGAACAGATGGTAGGAACAATGGAACAGAAGGCCATCCAGCATGTTCTTTAACGTTGGGTCGTTTTACCTCTGAGCGGCACTTTTTTTGCACACAATGGGCTAAATGGCCAGGTCACAAGGACCCTGAGGGATCAGAGATGGTTGAAATACAATGGAACAGATGGTAGGAACAATGGAACAGAAGGCCATCCAGCATGTTCTTTAATGTTGGGTCGTTTTACCTCTGAGCGGCACTTTTTTGCACACAATGGGCTAAATGGCCAGGTCACAAGGACCCTGAGGGATCAGAGATGGTTGAGATCCAATGGAATAGATGGTAGGAACAATGGAACAGAAGGCCATCCAGCATGTTCTTTAACGTTGGATCGTTTTACCTCTGAGTGGCACTTTTTTTGCACACAATGGGCTAAATGGCCAGGTCACAAGGATCCCGAAGGTTCAGAGAAGGTTGGGGGAGGAGACACACTGGAACAGCTGTTAGGAGACAGATCGTAGCCTCCCGTCAAGGCCATCCAATATGTTCACAGCGTATGGCTCTCCCATACACGGTGCCACGGTTTAACGCCCCATCAGACGGACAGTGGCCTTTCCAAGCCCATCGGTGTCTCCTACTGACTGTGGGCAGGGCGGGAGTTTTGCGGAGATAAATCTCAACGCTGACCCAGCTGGGACTCGAACTTGGAAACTAACAGATTACGAACCTGGCGCGCTGCCGACTGAGCCCCCGTAAAGGATTGAGAGATGGGCCCACCCGTTTCATTGGAGGTCAATTGGAGCCTAAAATTAGCTACTGCAGTATATCTTGGTGTTGGCTTTGGGTTGTTTTACCTCTGAGCGGCACTTTTTTGCACACCATGGGCTAAATTGCCAGGTCACATGGACCCTGAAGGCTCAGAGAAGGTTGGGGGAGGGGACCCACTGGAACAGCTGTTGGGAGACAGATGGTAGCCTCCCGTCAAGGCCATCCAGCGTGTTCTTTAACGTGCACAGGGTATGGCTCTCCCGCACACGGGCCCACGCCTTAACGTCACATCCGACGGACGGTGACCTTTCCAAGCCCATCGGTGTTCCCTACTGACCGTGGGCAGGGCGGGGTATTTTGCGGAGATAAATCTCAACGCTGACTGAGCTGGGACTCGAACCTGGGAACTACAGATTACGAGCCTAGCGCGCTACCGACTGAGCCACCCCCGCCCCATTGTTGTTGGCAGATGTGTGTTTTTCTGTTAAATGTTATAAATCAATTCCAAGAATTTCCTCGGGAACTTCCTAATTTTGACACCAGCCGGAAGTGTCACGCACTTCCTGTCAGATGAGCGAAGTTGGTCATACCCATGATGACCACAGCATCGTCGCACGTGAATATTATCATACCTCGAATCGCGTCAGCGGGCGGCGCGATTTGTCGTCAAGGTGGAAGTTATATCTGTCCCCTGTAGACGTAACAGCGATACGTCACGCCGTTGCTTAGCAACAGCACGCGCTTTTATGACGTTCTCTTTTTTTCTCCTTCCTGACGATGTCCGGTATTTCTGCAGAAAAATACGTGCGCTCACTGAGAGCCATCTATCAGTTCGATTTTCAAACATTATTTTAGTTTTTTTATGTGTTCTCTCTCTCTCATCTCTGTATCTTTTTTTCCTTAAAAAACGAGCAAACAACTTGTCATTTTATTTATTTATTTATTTAATGCGCTGACAACAGATCAATGATCCAATAACAGTGGACACAAAATAAAAAAAAATACCCCCTCAAGCAGCTGCTTGCCACAGACGTCTGACAGGAGCCTGTCAGTTTATATGCCATAGTAGAAGGATCTGAGAGGATGGCAGGACCTCAGCAGAAAAACGACAGGAGCATCCATGCCTTACCCGGGGCTCGAACCCAGGTCCCTTAGATCATGTTTTTTCTGAATTCTGTAATCAACCGTAGTGTTCGGATATTTTTAATATATATAATGCGTATGAATATATAATGCAATGAATATGGAGCGTGTGCAGTTACCGTTCACAGCAAACTGGAGCGGTTGCGGTTAATGTTCACAGCACATTGGATCGTGTGAGCTCACAAAGACCTGGATCGTGTGGGTTCACTCACGGAAATATTGAGCGTGTGCAATTACCGTTCACAGCAAACTGGAGCGGTTGCGGTTAATTTTCACAGCACATTGGATCGTGTGAGCTCACAAAGACCTGGATCATGTGGGCTCACTCACGGAAATATTGAGCGTCTGCAGTTACCGTTCACAGCAAACTGGAGCGGTTGCGGTTAATGTTCACAGCACATTGCATCGTGTGAGCTCAGAAAGACCTGGATCGTGTGGGCTCACTCACGGAAATATTGAGCGTCTGCAGTTACCGTTCACAGCAAACTGGAGCGGTTGCGGTTAATGTTCACAGCACATTGGATCGTGTGAGCTCACAAAGACCTGGATCGTGTGGGCTCACTCACGGAAATATTGAGCGTCTGCAGTTACCGTTCACAGCAAACTGGAACGGTTGCGGTTAATGTTCACAGCACATTGGATCGTGTGAGCTCACAAAGACCTGGATCATGTGGGCTCACTCACGGAAATATTGAGCGTCTGCAGTTACCGTTCACAGCAAACTGGAGCGGTTGCGGTTAATGTTCACAGCACATTGGATCGTGTGAGCTCACAAAGACCTGGATCATGTGGGCTCACTCACGGAAATATTGAGCGTCTGCAGTTACCGTTCACAGCAAACTGGAGCGGTTGCGGTTAATGTTCACAGCACATTGGATCGTGTGAGCTCACAAAGACCTGGATCATGTGGGCTCACTCACGGAAATATTGAGCGTCTGCAGTTACCGTTCACAGCAAACTGGAGCGTGTGCAGTTACTGCACACGCTCCAGTTTGCTGTGAACGGTAACTGGAGCGTGTACAGTTGTTGTACACGCTCCAGATATTTTTCCTGAATTCTGTAATCACGTGACACGATGGTTGCCAGATCACTAATTTCTAAAAAAATCGTTGCCAAATATTTTTTCTTAATTTTGTAATCAATCACAATATAAAATACCCCCTCAAGCAGCTACTTGCCACAGAGGTCTGACAGGAGCCTGTCAGTTTATATGCCAGAGAGAAGATCTGAGAGGATGGCAGGACCTCAGCAGAAAAACGACACATACATCCATGCCTTAACCGGGGCTCGAACCCAGGTCCCTTAGATCAGTAGAGAGTTTAGATCAGTTTAGATCAGACCTACAAAGAGAATAAAAAATATAAACAAATCTGTAGAAAAAAGTGAAAGGGACATTTGCCGCATTTCGAAACAACATATAAAACACACTTACCTAAACACTGATAATTAGAGAAATAACAGCAAGAACGAAATAACATCGTATACAATGTGATTTGAAAATTTTTAAAGATATTGTACAGTCGCTCAAAAAAGTATCCGAACACTATGGTTGATCACAGAATTCAGAAAAAATATCTGGCAACGATTTTTTTAGGAATTAGTGATATGGCAACCTTCGTGTCACGTGACACGAAGGTTGCCAGATCACTAATTTCTAAATTTATTTATCCTAGTAATACAGTGGTCAGAAGATAAGATCATCTATTTTTTCCTTGGTATTGGCAAGAGGATTTAATCATCCATTTGATCCTGGTAATTTCAAGGTCAGAAGATGTGCTCATCATTTAATAGTCATCCATTTAATACCTAGTATTGCCAAGGCAAGAAGATGACCTCATTCGTTTAATATCAATAATAATATTAAGGCCAAAAGATGAGCTCAATCAATTCCTAGTCCAATCCTAGGTTAAAATACGATGATATCATCCATTTCATCTTAGTAATGACAATATCAGAAGATTTATAAGCTATTTAATCCCTGCCAAATTCAGAAGATTTGGTCATCCGTTTAATCCCTACTAAAATCAGAAGTTTCGATCATCCACTTATTCTTTACCAAAATCAGATGATTTGATCATCCATTTAATCCCTATCAAAATCAGGAGATTAGGTCTCCCATTTAACACCTAACGAAACCAAATTCGATCATCCATTTAATCTCTACCAAAATCAGAAGATTTGATCATCCGCTTATTCCCTAACAAAAATCAGATTTGATGATTTGATCATCCATTTCAACCTTACAATAATCAAAAGATTTAATCATCCATTTAATCCCTATCAAAATCAGGAGATTAGGTCTCCCATTTAACACCTAACGAAACCAAATTCGATCATCCATTTAATCTCTACCAAAATCAGAAGATTTGATCATCCGCTTATTCCCTAACAAAAATCAGATTTGATGATTTGATCATCCATTTCAACCTTACAATAATCAAAAGATTTAATCATCCATTTAATCCCTATCAAAATCAGGAGATTAGGTCTCCCATTTAACACCTAACGAAACCAAATTCGATCATCCATTTAATCTCTACCAAAATCAGAAGATTTGATCATCCGCTTATTCCCTAACAAAAATCAGATTTGATGATTTGATCATCCATTTCAACCTTACAATAATCAAAAGATTTAATCATCCATTTAATCCCTATCAAAATCAGGAGATTAGGTCTCCCATTTAACACCTAACGAAACCAAATTCGATCATCCATTTAATCTCTACCAAAATCAGAAGATTTGATCATCCGCTTATTCCCTAACAAAAATCAGATTTGATGATTTGATCATCCATTTCAACCTTACAATAATCAAAAGATTTAATCATCCATTTAATCCCTATCAAAATCAGGAGATTAGGTCTCCCATTTAACACCTAACGAAACCAAATTCGATCATCCATTTAATCTCTACCAAAATCAGAAGATTTGATCATCCGCTTATTCCCTAACAAAAATCAGATTTGATGATTTGATCATCCATTTCAACCTTACAATAATCAAAAGATTTAATCATCCATTTAATCCCTATCAAAATCAGGAGATTAGGTCTCCCATTTAACACCTAACGAAACCAAATTCGATCATCCATTTAATCTCTACCAAAATCAGAAGATTTGATCATCCGCTTATTCCCTAACAAAAATCAGATTTGATGATTTGATCATCCATTTCAACCTTACAATAATCAAAAGATTTAATCATCCATTTAATCCCTATCAAAATCAGGAGATTAGGTCTCCCATTTAACACCTAACGAAACCAAATTCGATCATCCATTTAATCTCTACCAAAATCAGAAGATTTGATCATCCGCTTATTCCCTAACAAAAATCAGATTTAATGATTTGATCATCCATTTCAACCTTACAATAATCAAAAGATTTAATCATCCATTTAATCCCTATCAAAATCAGGAGATTAGGTCTCCCATTTAACACCTAACGAAACCAAATTCGATCATCCATTTAATCTCTACCAAAATCAGAAGATTTGATCATCCGCTTATTCCCTAACAAAAATCAGATTTGATGATTTGATCATCCATTTCAACCTTACAATAATCAAAAGATTTAATCATCCATTTAATCCCTATCAAAATCAGGAGATTAGGTCTCCCATTTAACACCTAACAAAACCAAATTCGATCATCCATTTAATCTCTACCAAAATCAGAAGATTTGATCATCCGCTTATTCCCTAACAAAAATCAGATTTGATGATTTGATCATCCATTTCAACCTTACAATAATCAAAAGATTTAATCATCCATTTAATCCCTACCAAAATCGGAAAATTCGATTATCCATTTATCCTGACTGATATCGGAAGATTCGATAATTAAATTAATCCCTACCGAAGTCAGAAGATTCAGTCATCTATTTAATCCATCAAAATTGGAAGATTTAATCATCCATTTAATCCCTACCAAATTTAGCAGATTTGATCATTAGTTTAATCCGTACCAAAATCGTAAGGTTTGATCATCCATTTAATCGTTACCAAAATCGGATGATCCGATCATCCATTCAATCCCTACCAAATATCATAAAATTTGATCTACAATTTAATCCCTACCAAAATCGGAAGGTTCGATCATCCATTTAATCGTTACCAATATCGGATGATTCGATCATCCATTTAATCCCTACCAAAATCGGAAGGTTCGATCATCCATTTAATCGTTACCAATATCGGATGATTCGATCATCCATTTAATCCCTATCAAAATCGAAAGGTTCGACCATCCATTTAGTCGTTACCAAAATCGGATGATCCGATCATCCATTTAATCCCTACCAAAAATCATAATTATTGATCATCCATTTAATCCCTATCAAAGTCACAAGATTTGATCGCCCACACGAAATATCGCAAGATTGCTAAGGATTAAACGGATGATCAAATACCTAAGGTCGGATGATGAAATCATCTGTTTAAGCCTTTCCGTTGCATCATTGGAGCAGTAAACAAAATCTGCAAAGAATGCTCTCGTGACGTATAAAGAAAAAAAAAATCATCAAATTTACGAAGAAAGGAAAAAAAAAGTTTATAAACGGAAAAATAAACATCAATTTCTCAAATGACGACATAACTCAAAGCTGACCCCGTTGCCATGGCGATCCGAATATTTTCAGTGAATGAAGGGGGAGGGGATAAACCGTAACCGCCACGTGTCGCTGTTACGTCACGTGCCATGACACAAATGACGATTTGACCGTCAGGAACGCGAGCTTTTATAAACGCGCATGCGAACAACGGTTGCCATGGCGATCGGAGTGACCGACTGAAGACACATAAAGCCAAGTCAGTTGGGCGTGACCTCCTCCGATACAGGTGAGGATGTAGAAATCGCGCGCCATTCGCCGCCGTTTCATCTTCTTCTTTGTTGAAAGAGCGGGAGTAGTTGGCGGGAAATGATGTGCTGGCGGGAAACGCCCGAAACCTTTTCCAGGAAATGGGAGGCTTTTGGAATGTTGGGGGAAAGTTTTAACCCTTTGATTGCAAGGAGTTGATGTATGCGGGGGGGGGGGGGTGTTCGTCTCGTGCAGAAGATGTCTCCAAGATCTCGTTTATCTGGTTATTGTTTTTTTTTCAGTTGTTGGCTTCTCAGAAAAATGTCGGACGATTTTTGCCGGTTAATAATTATTGTCTTTTTCTTTCATTTAGTTCGTTTCTTTACGTTTTATTAGTGAATCATAGCCTTGCAATTTTTAATACTTGGGGGGGGGGAAATGGGTTTTTAGGTTGTTTTACCTCAGAGCGGCACTCTTTGGCACACCATGGGCTAAATGGCCAAGTTACAAGGACCCCAAGGGTACAGATAAGGTTAGGGGAAAGGAACTCACTGGAACGACTGTTGGGAGACAGAGGGTATCCTCCCGTCAAGTCCATCCAGTGTGTTCTTTAACGTTCTTAAGAACAAATCTGTGCACTGGATGGCGTTGATGGGAGGCTACCATCTGTCTCCCAACAGCTGTTCCAGTGGGTCCCTCCCCCAACCTTCTCTGAGCCTTTGGGGTCCATGTGACCTGGCCATTTAGCCCATTGTGTGCAAAAAAAAAGTGCCGCTCAGAGGTAAAACAACCCAACATTAAAGAATACACTGAATGGCCTTGACGGGAGGCTACCATCTGTCTCCCAACAGCTGTTCCAGTGGTCCCCTCCCCGAACCTTTTCTTAGCCTTTGGGGTTCCTGTGACCTGGCAATTTAGCCCATGGTGTGCAAAAAAAGTGACACTCGGAGGTAAAACAATCCAACCCTTACTAATAATAAATACCCCCTCAAGCAGCTGCTTGCCACAGAGGTCTGACAGGAGCCTGTCTACCGTTTTCGAAAAAACAAAAAAAAAAATAAGGGGTAAGGGGGATCATAGACACCTTCCCACCCTCCCTAGATCTGACGCTGTGCGCATCCATTTCTTTTTCTACAGTACATTTTTGCGCTTCTTTTCATACTAAGAATTATAGAAAGTTTGAAATCCCGCACCTTGCAATTAAACATCATTAAAATACGGAAAAAAAAAATATCTCAAGCAGCTGCTTGCCACAGCGGTCTGACAGAAGTTTTTACGTCATAGTAGAAGGTCTGTGAAGATGGCAGGACCTTCGTCTCTATTGTTGTTGCTGTTATTATTATTATTGTCGTCGTCGTCTCTACTGTTGTTGCTCTTATTATCGTTGTCATCGTTTCTATTGTTGTTGCTATTATTATCCTAGTTGTCTCTATTGTTGTTGCTATTATTATTGTTGTTGTCGTCGTCTCTATTGTTGCTGCTATTATTATCCTAGTTGTCGTCTCTATTGTTGCTGCTATTATTATCCTAGTTGTCGTCTCTATTGTTGCTGCTATTATTATCCTAGTTGGCTTGGTATTATTATCCTAGTTGGCTTGGTATTATTATCCTAGTTGTCGTCTTTATTGTTGCTGCTATTATTATTGTTGTCATTGTCTCTATTGTTGTTGGTATTATTATCCTAGTTGTCGTCTTTATTGTTGCTGCTATTATTATTGTTGTCATCGTCTCTATTGTTGTTGGTATTATTATCCTAGTTGTCGTCTCTATTGTTGCTGCTATTATTATCCTAGTTGTCGTCTCTATTGTTGCTGCTATTATTATCCTAGTTGTCGTCTTTATTGTTGTTGCTATTATTATTGTTGTCATCGTCTCTATTGTTGTTAGTATTATTATCCTAGTTGTCGTCTCTATTGTTGCTGCTATTATTATTGTTGTCATCGTCTCTATTGTTGTTGGTATTATTATCGTAGATGTCGTCTTTATTGTTGTTGCTATTATTATTGTTGTCATCGTCTCTATTGTTGTTAGTATTATTATCCTAGTTGTCTCTATTGTTGCTGCTATTATTATTGTTGTCATCGTCTCTATTGTTGTTGGTATTATTATCGTAGTTGTCGTCCCTATTGTTGCTATTATTAATTTTGTCATCGTTTCTATTGTTGTTCATATTATTATCCTAGTTGTCTTTATTGTTGTTGCTATTATTATTATTATTATTATTATTATTATTATTATTATTATTATTATTATTATTATTATTATTATTATTATTATTATTATTATTATTATCGTCGTCTCTATTGTTGCTGCTATTATTATCCTAGTTGTCGTCTCTATTGTTCTTGGTATTATTATCCCAGGTGTCGCCTCTGTTGCTGCTGCTATTATTATTGTTGTCATCGTCTCTATTGTTGTTGGTATTATTATCCTAGTTGTCGTCTCTATTGTTGCTGCTATTATTATTGTTGTCATCGTCTCTATTGTTGTTGGAATTATTATCCTAGTTGTCTCTATTGTTGCTGCTATTATTATTGTTGTCATCGTCTCTATTCTTGTAGGTATTATTATTCTAATTGTCGTCTCTATTGTTGTTGCTATTATTATTGTTGTCATCGTCTCTATTGTTGTTGGTATTATTATCCTAGTTGTCTTGGTATTATTATCCTAGTTGTCGTCTTTATTGTTTCTGCTATTATTATTGTTGTCATCGTCTCTATTGTTGTTGGTATTATTATCCTAGTTGTCGTCTCTATTGTTGCTGCTATTATTATTGTTGTCATCGTCTCTATTGTTGTTGGAATTATCCTAGTTGTTTCTATTGTTGCTGCTATTACTATTGTTGTCATCGTCTCTATTGTTGTAGGTATTATTATTCTAATTGTCGTCTCTATTGTTGTTGCTATTAGGGCCGAATCTAGCGGAGGAAAGGGGGGGGGGAAGGGGCCGTGACCCCGCTTCTCTCTCTTCCGTGGCTCGAACCCAGATCCCTTTGATCAACAGCGAAATACGCTAACCACTCGGTCACGTGATCGTTAGCATTGGAGTACTTAAAAATTCAGCAGGAATTTGATATAAAAGAGGCAATTGAGTTTTGTGCCATGCCAAGCGTTTAAGATACCTTCGCTGAACAAAGCCATCTCGAACGATCTTTGTGGTGAGGCATGTGGAGTTATCTTGTGACCATTGAATCGCATAAGCCGATTAGTTCCAGAGATGACGTCATCAAGATGGAATCAGAAATCCAAGGTCACTTTGAACGCTTTTTCCAAACATCGCATACTTCGGGAGGATTAAGATGGCATCACCATGGCGACGACTTTGAACTCCGCAGGAATGTTCCAAAAGAAAATTCGTCACGTCTGGTTTTTTTTGTAGTTAACAGAAGTTTATCATCATCATCATCGTTGTCGTCATCGTTGTCTGCATTGTTATTGATATCATTATTACTGTTATTGTTGTCGTTAGCGCGCTTTGCAACTTGATAAGAGGGACCTGGGTTCGAGCCCCGATGTTTCTGTTGTTTTTCTGCTGAGGTCTCGCGAACCTCACAGACCTTCTATTATGGCACGTCACAGTGAACTGCGTAACAAACAATTCGCCTGCTTTACATTTAATTCAGATTTTTAATTGTTTTTTACTAATTCTAAAAGTCGTATAAATTGAAAAAAGAAATAAATTCTGTTTAAAATGTTCCGTCGGTCAGACCTCTATGGCAAGCAGCTGCTTCAAGGATTATTATTGTTGTCGTCGTCGTCTCTGTCGTTGTTTCTATTTTTATTATTGTTATCGTTGTCGATATTATTGTTGCTATCATCGTCGTCGTCTCTATTGTTGCTATTTCTATTATTGTTATCGTCATCGTTTCTATTGTTGTTGCTGTTTTTATTGTTGTTATCGTTGTTGTTGCTTTTTATTATTGTTATCGTCGCCGATGTTGTTATTGTCATCGTCCCTATTGTTGTTGCTATTTTTTTTATTATTGTTACCATCGTCGTCGTCGTCGTCGTCGTCTCTGTTGCTGTTGCAGTTTTTTTTATTATTGTTGTTGTCGTCGTCGTCGTCGTCAGTTGCTGTCATTATTATTATTATTATTATTATTATTATTATTATTATTATTGTCGTCATTGTTATTTTCGTCGTCGTCATTATTATTATTGTTATCGTCGTCTCTATTGTTGGTGCTATTTTTATTGTTGTTATGGTAGTCGATATTATTGATGCTATTTGTATTGTTGTTATGGTCGTCGCTATTGTTGTTGCTATTAGGGAAGAATCTAGCGGAGGAAAGGAGGGGGAGGGTAAGGTGCACCCCCCTTCAGAATGCAAGTAACGGTAATAGAGATAAAAATTTAAATTATTAAAATTATTTATATTTCCTCCATTTTTTCAAGAATTGCTTTAACGACCTTTAAAACGCAAAAAAGGTCCAATCTCTTCCTCCCCCACTTCACGTTTCCCCCTCGATCGTGCGTTTCTGCCCCCCCCCTAGATTTTTTCTATATCCAGACCTCGTTGTTGTTATTATTATTGCGTTCTCAACTACTGAAAGCAAGAAGAATGCAGACAATATTTAGCGAAAGAGAAAAAAAGAGAACAACAACGACGAGGATAAATCAAGCCCACCCTTCGAAGCAGCAGTGGTCGTCATTGTTTCGTTTTTTTGCTCCATCCATTGTTGTTGTAGGGGTCAGTCATCCACTGCGTAATCGCGTCTGACAAATCCGACAGCCCGCCCCCAGATTTCGTTGCGCGTGTAGTACGTGCTCGAGGAACCCTGTTGCCGCCGCGAACCCAACAGCAAAAATGAAGGAAAATTAAGGGTTGGCAACGCCCACGTGATCATGTTGTGTCTGCCTTAACATCGATGATCATTTGTCGAGTGGGTGATAGGGGGGTTGGCATTAGGTGGGATTGTCGTTGTGGTGGTTTGAAGGGGGAGGGAAAGAATGTAGGGGGAAGTTTCGAATGACTGTTGTCTGTGACGTCACTGCGTGGAGGAGGCTGAATGAAGAATTCTTTCATGTAGGGACGTCGTGGGAAAGGTTTAAGCTTTGAAGATTCGTTATTTCGGTTGACACGCTTGTCTTGAGATGGTGGGCGTTGTAGGCTGCGAAATGTGGCGGTTACGGACTGTAGTGCCAAAGAGAACTTTCATTTCTGCATTATTTTTTCAATTCTCAAACCTCGTACAATCGCTCAAAAATGTACCTTCGTGTCACGTGACACGAAGGTCGTCAGATCACTAATTTCTAAAAAAAATCGTTGCCAGATATTTTTTCTGAATTCTGTAATCAACCGTAGTGTTCGGATATTTTTTTTTTGAGCGACTGTACACGAAGGTTGCGAGATCACTAATTTCTAAAAAAAAACTTTGCCAGATATTTTTTCCTGAATTCTGTAATCAACCGTAGCGTTCGATTATTTTTTTAAGCGACTGTACACGAAGGTTGCCAGATCACTAATTTCTAAAAAAAAACATCGTTGCCAGATATTTTTTCTGAATTCTGTAATCAACCGTAGTGTTCGATTATTTTTCTGAGCGACTGTACACGAAGGTTGCCAGATCACTAATTTCTAAAAAAAATCGTTGCCAGATATTTTTTTCTGAATTCTGTAATCAACCGTATTGTTCGGATACTTTTTTGAGCGACTGTACACAGCAGGAGCAGGAAAAAAGTTTGATTAGAAATTGCAATCTTAAACTTAATTATTATCATCGTCGTCTTCGTTATTGTTGTTGCTACTGCTGTTATTATCGCTGTCGTTGTCGTCATCATTATTGTCACTATCACGTTATTGCCGTCATCGTCGTTGCCGTTTTTTACTATTGTCATCATCGTTGTGGTAGTTATTTGTTGTTACTATTGTCGTCGTCATTATTGTCACTATTCTCATCATCGTCGTCGTTGTTGTTACTATTGTCGACATCATTGTTGTTTTTGTTGTTAGTATTGTCGTCATCGTTGTTGTTATAGTCAATGCTGTTGTTGTTGTTCTCCAGCAGATGTAACGTTAAGACATGACCCCCGTGTGTGGGAGAGCCATACTCTCTGCACGTTGAAGAACACGCTGGATTGCCTTGATGGAAGGCTACCATCTGTCTCCTAACAGCTATTCCAGTGGGTCCCCTCACCCAACCATCTCTGAGTCTTTGGGGTCCTTGTGACCTGGCCATTTAGCCCATAGTGTGCAAAAAAGTGTCGCTCAGAGGTGAAACAATTCAGTATTAAAGAACACGCTTGATGGCCTTGACGGGAGGCTACCATCTGTCTCCTAACAGCCGTTCCAGTGGGTACTCTCACTCAACCTTCGCTGAGCCTTCGGGGTCCTTGTGACCTGGCCATTTAGCCCATGATGTGCAAAAAAGTGTAGCTCAGAGGTGAAACAATTCAGTATTAAAGAACACGCTTGATGGCCTTAACGGGAGGCTACCATCTGTCTCCTAACAGCCGTTCCAGTGGGTCCTCTCACCCAACCTTCGCTGAGCCTTCGGGGTCCTTGTTATCTGGCCATTTAGCCCATTGTGTGCAAAAAAGTGTCTCTCAGAGGTAAAACAACTCAACGTTAAAGAACACGCTGGATGGCCTTGACGGGAGGCTACCATCTGTCTCCTAACAGCTGTTCCAGTGGGTCTACTCCCCCAACCTTCGATGAGACTTTGGGGTCCTTGTGACCTGGCCATTTAGCCCATGGTGTGCAAAAAAGTGTCGCTCAGAGGTGAAACCATTCAATATTAAAGAACACGCTTGATGGCCTTGACGGGAGGCTACCACCTGTCTCCTAACAGCCGTTCCAGTGAGTCCTCTCACCCAGCCTTCGCTGAGCCTTCGGGGTTCTTGTGACCTGGCCATTTAGCCCATTGTGTGCAAAAAAGTGTCTCTCAGAGGTAAAACAACTCAACGTTAAAGAACACGCTGGATGGCCTTGACGGGAGGCTACCATCAGTCTCCTAACAGCTGTTCCAGTGGGTCTACTCCCAAAACTTCGCTGAGCCTTCGGGGTCCTTGTAACCTGGCCATTTAGCCCATGATGTGCAAAAAAGTGCCGCTCAGAGGTGAAACAATTCAGTATTAAAGAACACGCTTGATGGCCTTGACGGGAGGCTACCATCTGTCTCCCAACAGCTGTTCCAGTGGGTCCCCTGCCCCAACCTTCTCTGAGCCTTCGGGGTCCTTGTGACCTGGCCATTTAGCCCATTGTGTGCAAAAAAAGTGCCGCTCAGAGGTAAAAACAACCCAACGTTAAAGAACATGCTGGATGGCCTTGACGGGAGGCTACTATCTGTCTCCCAACAGCTGTTCCAGTGGGTCCCCTCCCCCAACATTCTCTGAGCATTCGGGGTCCTTGTAACATGGCCATTGTGTTAAAAAAAAAGTGCTGCTCAGAGGTAAAACAAACCAACGTTAAAGAACACATTGGATGGCCTTGACGGGAAGCTACGATCTGTCTCCCAACAGCTGTTCCAGTGGGCCCCCTGCCCCAACCTTCTCCGAACCTTCGGGGCCCTTGTGACCTGGCCATTTAGCCCATTATATGTAAAAAAGTGCCGCTCAGAGGTAAAACAACCCAACGTTAAAGAACATGCTGGATGGCCTTGACGGGAGGTTACGATCTGTCTCCCAACAGCTGTTTCAGTGGGTCCCCTCCCCCAACCTTCTCTGAGCCTTCCGGGTCCTTGTGACCTGGCCATTTAGCCCATGGTGTGCAAAGAAAGTGACGCTCATAGGTAAAAGAACTGAACGTTAAAGAACACGCTGGATGGCCTTGACGGGAGGCTACCATCTGTCTCCGAACAGCTGTTTCAGTGGGTCCCCTCCCCCAACCTTCTCTGAGCCTTCGGGGTCCTTGTGACCTGGCCATTTAGCCCATCGTGTGCAAACCAACAGAACAACCAACCAACCAACCAGAAACGAGAACACACCAATTGGCGATGTTCTTTTCACGTAAGAGCTATCTTTCAGTTGGAAAGGTCAAAGGTCGGAGCACCCGATCTGTGCCGTGCTATGCGGCATCATCATCTCGTGCCGGGTAATGACCCTTTGCGCGAGACGGTAGATCAGCATGGCCAGGTACTCTCGCCGACAATCAGACCGTAACCGTGAGACCGGGTGTCACTATTCGTCGTCTGCTGTCGGGTATCTGTTGGCGAAACGACATGTCGGAATCGTTTGGGATCTTTTCAATAACTATCAAAGTCATGCGATGATGTTTGCGGATTGTTTTGGTTTACCAATGAGCAAGGCTTTCCTGCACACAATGGACTAAATGTCAAGGTCACAAGGACCCTAAGGGGTGAGAGAAGGTTGGGCGAAGGAGACCCATTGGACAGTTGTTGGGAGACAGATGGTAGCCTCCCGTCAAGGCTATCCAGTTTGTCCTTTAATGTGAGTTGTTTTACCTCTGAGCGGCACTTTTTTTGTACACCATGGGCTAAATGGCCAGGTGACAAGGACCCTGAAGGTTGGGGGAGGGGACCCACTGGAGCAGATATTGGGAGACAGATGGTAGCCTCCCGTCAAGGCCATCCAGTTTGTCCTTTAATGTTGGGTTGTTTTATCTCTGAGCGGCACTTTTTTGTACACCATTGGCTAAATGGCCAGGTGACAAGGACCCTGAAGGTTGGGAGAGGGGACCCACTGGAACAGCTGTTGGGAGACAGATGGTAGCCTCCCGTCAAGGCCATCCAGTTTGTCCTTTAATGTTGGGTTGTTTTATCTCTGAGCGGCACTTTTTTGTACACCATTGGCTAAATGGCCAGGTGACAAGGACCCTGAAGGTTGGGAGAGGGGACCCACTGGAACAGCTGTTGGGAGACAGATGGTAACCTCCCGTCAGGGCCATCCAGTTTGTCCTTTAATGTTGGGTTGTTTTATCTCTGAGCGGCACTTTTTTGTACACCATTGGCTAAATGGCCAGGTGACAAGGACCCTGAAGGTTGGGAGAGGGGACCCACTGGAACAGCTGTTGGGAGACAGATGGTAGCCTCCCGTCAAGGCCATCCAGTTTGTCCTTTAATGTTGGGTTGTTTTCCCTCTGAGTGGCACTCTTTTTGTACACCATGGGCTAAATGGCCAGGTGACAAGGACCCTGAAGGTTGGGGGAGGGGACCCACTGGAACAGCTGTTGGGAGACAGATGGTAGCCTCCCGTCAAGACCATTCAGTTTGTCCTTTAATGTTGGTTGTTTTACCTCTGAGTGGCACTGTTTTGCACACCATGGGTTAAATGGCCAGGTCACAAGGACCCTAAGGTCGCAGAGAAGTTTGGGGGTGACTCATTCGACAGCTGTTACGAGACAGGCGAGAGCCACGGAGCCACGGCTTAATGTTCTATCTGACGGATGGCGGGCGACCTTTCCAAGCCTATTGGCGTCCCCTGCTAACAGCTGACAGGGCGGGGAGCTTTGATGAGAAAGTCTCAACTCTAACCCATCTGGGAGTCGAACCTGGGAACTGCAGATTAGAGTTAACTTCCTGCCTCTTTTTAGATAGTTTAATTGAACCGAGAGCTCGAGAGTAGTCGCGCAAATCTCTTCAAATAACAAAATGAAAACAAAATCCTAAATAAAAAAAATCACCTAATTTGTTCTGTGATGTACAGTTGCTCAAAAAAGTATCCGAACACTACGGTTGATTACAGAATTCAGAAAAAAATATCTGGTAACGATTTTCTTTTAGAAATTAGTGATCTGGGGACCTCCGTGTCACATGACACGAAGTTTGCCAGATCACTAATTTTCATCAGAAATTAGTGATCAGAATTTTCATCAGAATTTGTCATCGATGCAATCAGAAATTTAATAGTATTGAATTTAAAAAAAATTAAAAAATTATATAATATCGAGAATTAAATAGATTTTATTACGATCTTTATTTTATCCTCAATCACAATTTCCCATTAAAAGCATATTTTAGAAGTTATAGAGCTTCGAACTTGGATCCCCATTAACACAGCATGAAAGATAAATTATTGTTAAATATTCCAACTTCCTTAACTCTTTAAATATGAACGAATATTGTTGAAAATCGAGATTTAAATAGATTGGATTATGATCTTGAATTTGTCTTCAGTCACATTTTTCCATTAAATGCATATTTTACAAGTTATACAGCTTCGAAGTTAGGTACTCATTCACATAGAAGGTAGTTATCATCAAATATTCCTGCTTCCATAACTCTTTAAATACTGAAAGAATATTGTTGAAAATCGAGATTTAAATAGATTTGATTACGATCTTTAATTTATCTTCGGTCATATTTTTCCATTAAATGCATATTTTAGAAGTTATGGAGCTCCGAAGTTAGATTCCCTGTAATATTTTGCTACGATACTGCCCCCCATTCCAAGAACCATTCTAATTGTTTCCCAGTGCGCATGCCTAAAACCGCCCTACTCAGAAAAGAAAAAAAGATCCTGTCACCATGTAAGAATGATGATTCTGTCACCAGATGCTGATAATAACAATCAGCACCTGGTGACAGGATCATCATTCTTACAGGAGGCGCTATCATCTCGAATGAAAACTTTGGCATTCATCTGCGATATGTGAGAAAAGCATTGAGAATATGAACAACTTTTCTTTATATATGAAATAATTTCAATCTCTTTTAAACCTGGCAATAAATAAAAATTATTTTTGGCTCCTTTTGAGATGAATGAGGGATGTTATTCGATGGATGAGGGATATTATTCGATGGATGGAAGATGTTATTTGACGGATGAGGGATATCCGTAGGTTATTCAATGGATGGAAGATATTCGATGGATGAGGGATGCTATTTGATGGATGAGGGATGCTATTCGACGGATGAGGAATGTTATTTGATGGGACGGATGAGGGATGTTATTCGATGGATGAGGGATATTATTCGATGGATGGAAGATGTTATTTGACGGACGAGGGATGTCCGTAAGTTATTCAATGGATGGAAGATATTCGACGGATGAGGGATGCTATTTGATGGATGAGGGATGTTATTCGACGGATGAGGAATGTTATTTGATGGATGGGGGATGTTATTCGATGGGACGGATAAAGGAAGTTATTCGACGGATGAGGAATGTAATTTGATAGATGGGGGATGTTATTCGACAGACGGGGATGGTTATTCGACGAATGAGGGAGGTTATCCGACGGATGAGGGAGGTTATTTGACAGATGATGGATATTATTTTCTGACTGTCAACAGTTCAAATTGGATAATATTATCTAACTGTGAAAACTTGATTTTTGGGGATATTATTTGACAGTCAAAACTTGGTAATTGAGAATATTATCTGACTGTCAAAACTTCGTATTATAAATTATTATCTTATTCTATTTCTACACTCAGGTAAAGATGATATTTGTTACTGTCAAATGCTAGTTAGAAGAGGTTGTTTTCTTCCTTACTTCCTGAACACCCCTACAAAGATTTCCGAGTCACAAAAAAAAATGTTTCTTGTTTAGCAATCGTCTGTTGCAATATCTTCGCAAGGCGTGAAACAGAAAATCTCTTCTCAATTCTCTCTCTGGACAAACGCAAACCGCCAACAGATATCTCTTGTTTAGTCTAGCCGCTTCTATGACAACGCACGGTTATTTCCTTAACCCTGTGTGGCAACAAAAGATAACCGCGCCATCACTAGCGCCACGTTGCGGTCGCGCCTCACTTTCACTCGGGGTGTCCTATTGTTCGACGGCGTCGCGCTCCACCGGTAATGGGGGTGGAACGTGCGAAAGGCTGACGGCGAACAGTCGACCTCTGAAATGACCATTCCATGCGAAACCGACATCCCCCCCCACCCCCTTTCTATATTTTACTTCCGTGTTGGTCACCTGTTTGCCGCGTGACCTCCACTACGAGAGGTGTGGCGGAATTTTTTACAATGAATAACGGGCTTTCCGGAGAAAGGCTAGCAGCTTGCTGTGGCGACAGTTACCAAAGCAAACGTTATTTGGAAGATGAGTTTGTTCACCTTTTATTGTTGACCTTTTAGATCTTTAACCATCATCAAAACAATTTAGGGTTTCCTGCATATATTATTACGTCATATTATAATAATGGGTTGGGTTGTTTTACCTCTGAGCGGCACTTTTTTCCACGCCATGGGCTAAATGGCCAGGTCACATGGACCCCGAAGGCTCAGAGAAGGTTGGGAGAGGGGACCCACTGGAACAGCTGTTGGGTGACAGATGGTAGCCTCCCGTCAAGGCCATCCAGCGTGTTCTTTAACTTGCACAGGGTATGGCTCTCCCGAACACGGCTTAACGTCCCATCCGACGGACAGTGGCCTTTCCAAGCCCATCGGTGTCCCCTACTGACCGTGGACAGGGCGGGGAATTTTGCGGAGATAAATCTCAACGCCGACCCAGCTGGGACTCGAACCTGGGAACTACAGATTACGAGCGTGGCGAGCTACCGACTGAGCCACCCCCGCCCCATATGTTATGATAATATTTGCTGATAATAAATACGTTTTTAAAACATCCAAATGAATTGGGGAGTCTGAGTGGGATTATCAGATCGTATTCTCTAATAGTGACTTTTGATGTTTAGGCCACGTGATATATTTTTAAAGTTTTGACAGTCAGAAAATATTCTCTAATATGAAGTTTTGAGAGAAAATATTTTGTAATATTAATTTTTTTGACAGACAAAAATCATTTTTCAAAGGTTTTAGCAATCGGAATGTATTCTTTAACAAGAAATTTTCACATTCAAAAAATATTTCTTAATACGAAGCTCTGGCAGACAAAAATATTCTCTAAGATGAAGTTTTGAGAGAGTCAGAAAAATTTCTCTGATCTGAAGTTTTGTTCAACATAGTAGCGCACCAATCACGTAATCTGCAGTTCCTAGGTTCGAGTCCCAGCAGGGCCAGCGATGAGATTTATCTCAAAACTCCCCGCACTTCACTCGTTCATTAAGGGTTGTCGATGTGCTCGGAACTGCTGCTGTTCGTCGGATGGGACGTTAAGCCGTGGCCCCGTGTGCGGGAGAACCATCTCCTGTGCACGTTAAAGAACACGCTGGATGGCTTTGATAGGAAGCTACCATCTGTCTCCTAACAGCTGTTCCAGTGGGTTCCCTTACCCAACCTTCTCTGAGCCTTTGGGGTCTTTGTGACCTGGCCATTTAGCCCATGGTGTGCAAAAAAGTGTTGCTCAGAGGTGAAACAATTCAGTATTAAAGAACACGCTGGATGGCCTTGACGGGAGGCTATCATCTGTCTCCTAACAGCTGTTCCAGTGGGTCCCCTCACCAAACCTTCTTTGAGCCTTTGGGGTCCTTGTGACCTGGTCATTTAGCCTATGGTGTGCAAAAAAGTGTCGCTCAGAGGTGAAACAATTCAGTATTAAAGAACACGCTGGATGGCCTTGACGGGAGGCTACCATCTGTCTCCTAACAGCTGTTCCAGTGGGTCCCCTCACCAAACCTTCTTTGAGCCTTTGGGGTCCTTGTGACCTGGTCATTTAGCCCATGGTGTGCAAAAAAGTGTCGCTCAGAGGTGAAACAATTCAGTATTAAAGAACACGCTGGATGGCCTTGACGGGAGGCTACCATCTGTCTCCTAACAGCTGTTCCAGTGGGTCCCCTCACCAAACTTTCTTTGAGCCTTTGGGGTCCTTGTGACCTGGTCATTTAGCCTATGGTGTGCAAAAAAGTGTCGCTCAGAGGTGAAACAATTCAGTATTAAAGAACACGCTGGATGGCCTTGACGAGAGGCTATCATCTGTCTCCTAACAGCTGTTCCAGTGGGTCCCCTCACCCAACCTTCTCTTAGCCTTTGGGGTCCTTGTGACCTGGCCATTTATCCCATGGTGTGCAAAAAAGTGTCGCTCAGAGGTGAAACAATTCAGTATTAAAGAACACGCTGGATGGCCTTGACGGGAGGCTACCATCTGTCTCCTAACAGCTGTTCCAGTGGGTCCCCTCACCCAACCTTCTCTTAGCCTTTGGGATCCTTGTGACCTGGCCATTTAGCCCATGGTGTGCAAAAAAGTGTCGCTCAGAGGCGAAACAATTCAGTATTTAAGAACACGCTGGATGGCCTTGACGGGAGGCTACCATCTGTCTCTTAATAGCTGTTCCAGTGGGTTCCCTCACCCAACGTTCTCTGAGCCTTTGGGGTCCAGCGTGTTCTTTAACGTTGGGTTGTTCTACCTCTGAGCGGCACTTTTTTTGCACATAATGGGCTAAATGGCCAGGTCACAAGGTCCCCGAAGGCTGGGGCAGGGGACCCATTGGAACAGCTGTTGTGAGACAGATGGTAGCCTCCCGTCTAGGCCATTCAACGTGTTTTTTAATATAGGAATGTTTACCTCTGAGCGACACTGTTTTTGCACACAATGGGCTAAATAGCCAGGTCACAAGAACCCCGAAGTCTCAGAGAAGGTTGGGGACCCAATGGAACAGCTGTTAGGAGACAGATTATAGCCTTCGTCAAGGCCATCGAATATGTTCTTTAACGTGCACAGGGTATGACTCTCTCCCGCACACGGGGCCACGGCTTAACGTCCCATCCGACGGACGGCGGCCTTTCCAAGCCCATCGGTGTCCCCTACTGACCGTGGGCAGGGCGGGGAATTTTGCGGAGATAAATCTCAACGCTGACCCAGCTGGGTGTCGAACCTGGGAACTACAGATTACGAGCCTGGCGCGCTACCGACTGAGCCACCCCAGTCCCAAATTTGCTAACAGAAAATCAGAATAATTCAAATTACCCTCTGCTTATACCTTATTTCTTATCTTCGCAAGTTTATTATCATTTTTTCAACATGATATCAACCAAGTCTCTCACTTGAATTTTTATCTGCTTACACCATTTGAATTTCTCTTTAAATATCGCTTGCTTAAACAAAAACTCCTTTAATTTTTTTCAGAATTCCAAAATGGAGGTGGAACTGGAAAGACCGAGACACCAGAGGGAGCTTCAGAGGTTAAGACGGACCAACGGAGAAGTATCGGCTGCACAGAACGAAAAGGTCAAGACGAAGGTCAGATCCACGTGGCAGAGAGAGAGGACGAAAGTGAGTGAAATATTCCACTCTGTGACGTCATCTGACGAAATGTTGCAAAAGATTTCAGTAATTCTTTTTGCACAGTCTGCTTTATAAATAAATACCCCTCAAGCAACTGCTTGCCACAAAGGTCTGACAGGAGCCTGTCAGTTTATATGCCATAGTAGAAGGTCTGAGAGGATGGCAGGACCTCAGCAGAAAAACAAACCCTTACTCCTTTAAGGCCTTCTATTCGCATGTTGCAATTAAGGGGAAAAAAAGCAATTAAGAATGACGTGTCGTTTTCTGTTTGGCATTCTCATATGCCAATTGCCGTAGGGATGGCTCAGTCGGCAGCGCGTCAAACTCGTAATCTACAGTTCCCGGATTCGAGTCCACCCTGCGTCAGCGTTGAAATTTATCTCTGCAAAACTCCCCGCCCTGCCAACCGTCAGTAGGCGACACTGATGAGCTTGGAGAGGACGCCGTCCGTCGGATGGGACGTTAAGCCGTGGCCCCGTGTGCGAGAGAGACATACCCTGTGCACGTTAAGGAACACGCTGGATGGCCTTGACGGGAGGCTACCATCTGTCTACTGACTGCCGTTCTAGTGGGTCCCCTACCGCAATCTTGTCTAAACCCTCGGGGTCCTTGTGACCTGGCCATTTAGCCCACTGTATGCAAAAAAGTGCCGATCAGAGGTAAAACACTCTAAACACCCCGTTGTGGTTTTCTAACTGAAACGATTTGATGACTAATCATTATTCGTGTTGCGATGACTGACGTAGGAGTGATCTGGCTCTGTCTGCAGAACAATGGAACGATGGGAAGACAGCTGACGAGCAAGTGCAGAGCGACGGGACGACGGAGTGAGGAATCAGAAACGACACTCGCGTCGGAAAACAGAAACACAATGGGAAACAGAAACTCAATGGGAAAGAGAAACTCAATGGGAAACAGAAACTCAATGGGAAAGAGAAACTCAATGGGAAACAGAAGCTCAATGGGAAAGAGGAACTCAATGGGAAAGAGGAACTCAATGGGACATGCGCAATTGAAATATTTATTTCTGCAAAGGCGAAAGGTTGAGGTCGTAAAAAAATTATTTAAACGGGGACAGAGTTCACATCGTGGTTTTTTTAGAAATCACGTGGGCATTGCAAAGTAATTATCATTGTTTAGAGTTATTATTAGAGTTCTTTGTAGAGTTTTTTTAGACTTATTGGCGTTGATTTATTAAATTGGTGATAAACAATTGTGTACGAGAGTAGGCGAAAATTCTGTCTTGGGATTGACGAACAGTCGCCAAAAAAAATATCTGAACACTATGGTTGATTACAGAATTTATAAGAAAAAATATCTGGCAAAGATTTTTTTTTTAGAAATTAGTGATCTGGCAACCTTAGTGTACAGTCGCTCAAAAAACTATCCGAACACTACGGTTGATTACAGAATTCATAAAAAAATATCAGGCAACGATTTTTTTTTTTAAATTAGTGATCTGGCAACCTTCTTGTACAGTCATTTAAAAAATATCCGAACACTATGGTTGATTATCATCATCATCATCATCATCCTCAAGCAGCCATGGGCTACGGAGGTCCAACCAGACCGCGCAGTTTAATTCTCCAAGCATATCTGTCCTGAGCTACATCTGCTGCATCCGGCCACTGTACACCAATTCTAACAAGGTCCTGTTTGACATTGTCTGCCCACCGCATCCTAGGTCTCCCCCTCCTTCTGAGGCCTCTAGGCACACTGTTCATAACCCTATTCGCCAATCTATAATTATCCATACGGGCAACATGGCCAAACCAGCGGAGTCTCTCTCTGCACAATATGCTGCTTAAAGGAGGTTGCAGACTCCTTTGCCTAACCTCATCATTAGTTACAAAGTTAAACCACCTAATACCCAAGATACTGCGTAAGCATCTAGAATCAAAAGCATCTAGTTTCCTGTTATCTTGCTTACACAGCGTCCAAGTTTCACTACCATAACTAACCCTAGAAAGAACCAAACTATTATACAGTCTAATTTTAGTCTTTAGGTGTATACGCCTATTTCTCCACAATCTCCATAGATTCTTAAAAGTCCCGGCAGCAATACCTATTCGTCTGTTAATCTCATGCCGCACATCACCATTATCTGTTACATAGCTCCCAAGATAATTAAACTGTGACACCTGCTCAAGACTGCAACCATTCAGATTAACTGAATCACAGCCTACCTGACCAATTTTCATCACTTTAGTTTTCTCTCTGTTTATAACCAAACCTACTCTACTACCAGTCTCATCAACAGCTCGAATGAAAGAGTTCATCTCATCAACATCATTTGCCAAAAGGGCTAAATCATCAGCATAATCTAAATAAGAAATTTTCGTATCTCCAGCCCATTTAAGGCCAAAATCTTTTCCTTGAAGTGAATTTCGCATAACATAATCAACAACCAAACTAAAGAGAAAAGGAGACAAAATGCACCCTTGTCGAACACCAGAAGTAATGCTAAACCAATTGCTACAAGACTTACCAACCCTCACACATGACTCAGTGTTATTATAGAGAGCTTTCATTATGTTAACTAACTTGTCTGGTATACCATATGATCTCACAATCAACCACAAATTATGACGATCAACAGAGTCGAAAGCCTTTTTGAAATCAACAAAGCTAGCAACCAAAGGTTTCTGAAACTCTAAACATTTCTCAAGAATCTGCCTAAGTGAAAATATCTGATCTACACATCCCCTACCACTTCTGAATCCACATTGCTCATCACGCAATTGACTGTCAACCAGATTCTTAATTCTATTAAGCACAATCATGGAAAGAACTTTACCTGGAACAGAGAGTAGGCTGATACCCCTATAGTTATCACAAGAACTGCGATCACCTTTTTTGAAAATAGGGATAATAATAGCTCTGGTAAAATCTTTAGGAACCATGCCTTTATCATAAAAGTTATTCAAAATTTCAGTCATCCAAATGGTAACTGAAACATTCCCAGCTCTAAGCATTTCCGTAGTAATTTCATCCACCCCTGGGGATTTATGAAGTTTAAGTTTAGAAATAGCCAATTGTGTTATAGGGCCAACATTAAAGCCACCAATGCATCTATCATCATTGCAAACAATGGGAGTAGAACTAACCACATTGTTTAGAACATCACTGAAATGCTCAGCTCACCTAGCCATGACAGAATCCTCACCTTCTATAACCTTGCCTTGTTTATCCTTCAATCTCTGTATACCTGTTCGTTTTCTACCACACAAAACGTTAACTATCTGGTACAGTTCTCTGGTGTTGTGCTGTCTAACTGCTTCCTCGGCTTTGTCAGCCAAACCATCAAGCCAAAGATTCTTATCTGTAGCTAACTGATCCTTTACACGTTTATTAAGCTCTCTGTAATCCTTTCTATTAGGACTAGTAGGGTACTGATCAAGGACATTCCTGCAGTTCCTTCTTTCTGAAATAAGCTCAAGTGCCTTATCACTTAAATAATTCTGCCTCCTCTGCTCCTTTTTCCCTAAAAGAGTACTGTTAGTTTCCAAAAAAGCCTGTTTAAAATGGCCCCATTCTTCCTCAACTTCAGTATTAAGGAAACCATGACTGTCATAATGACTAAGTAACCTATCATGGTAAGCTTTAGCTATAACTGGGTCTTTCAGAGCTTCAGTATTAAAAGCAAATTTTTTAACCTTAGCACAACACTTTTTAAGTTTAAGTTGCAAGACACTTTTAACAAGGTAATGGTCAGATCCAATTTCAGCTCCCCTATATGCCCTGGTATTTCTAACAGAACTAGCCCATTTGCTGTTAATTAATATATAATCAATCATATTCTTATGCAGCCCATCAGGTGAAACCCATGTGTATTTATGTATGTCGCGGTGTTTGTAATATGTGTTAGTTATTCTGAAACCATTGAGTTTACTTACCTGTAGGAGACGTTGCCCATTGCCATTGCAGCTACCAATACCAAAAGGGCCTATTACTCCTTCCCAAAGGTCAGAGTCGGTACCAACTTTGGCATTGAAGTCACCAAGAACAAGGGTAATATCTCCTTTCTTGACAGAATTCAAAATATCCTGAAGTTGTCTGTAAAACCTATCCTTCTCATCCTCATCAGAATCCTCAGTGGGGGCATAACAGCAGATAACATTCAAGTCTTTAATGCTTGTCTGAAATTTTGCTGTAAGAAACCTTTCATTAATGCACTCATATCCTAGAAGAGCATCACTAGCATGTCTGCTGAGCAGCAGACCCACGCCTTGGTGATGCTTTCCATCCTCCCTCCCTGTAAAGAGAAATTTAAAGTTATTTTTGAGTATCTCACCTTTACCTGTCCATCTGGTCTCTTGCAAGCCTAGAATATCTAGGTTATAGCGCTGGAATTCCTGCATGAGGACATCAAGAGAATAATCTCTATGTAACGTCCTCACATTCCACGTTCCTGCAGAGAGAAAATGATTAGTAGGATTTTTAAAGAAATTAGGTTTATTGAGATTGGTAGGGCCAACAATATCAAACAGCCCCCTGATCGCAGGCATGGGGCAAAGACCTGTTCCTCCTCCGCTAAAGGCTGAAGTCACCGATGCTGGTAGGAACTTCAGGAACCACCTTTTCAAGTGGACTTTTTCAAGAACCATATGGCCTGCCTGAGACACATTACTCCAGTTTAGGCTTGACGATGCCCAACTAGCTAAGTAAGGTTCAGGTACCTGCGATGGCCTCTGATTAGGATTATCCACCAGCTGATATAAGGTATCCCATGCCTCTGTTCACTTAGAGCTGGCAACCCAGAAGCAAACAGAAAACACAGCGGCAGACTCTCCCTCAACAGAGGCCCACCAGTGCAGCAAGTCCAGGATCCATAATCAAGCTCAAATCCATAAACAAGTCCAGTCTAGTAGGTATAAATGGTCAGCACCAGGACCCTGTGAAGTTGACCACTCCTCAGCAGGGTTAAAAAAAAAGAAAAAAGTGGCCATAGATGACCAGATCAGTAGGCCATACTGAACTGGCAGCCCTCCCCTTCCGTTCCCTTCCAAAAGAGAGTATCTCTTTTGAAAGGTACTAACGGCCTGCACCACGAGAAGGCGGGGTCGGACATTAGGTGCTAGACCTGGCCGGTTCTGTGCTGATTATAGAATTCAGAAAAAATATCTCACAACGATTTTTTTTTTTAGAAATTAGTGATCTGGCAACTTTTGTGTACAGTCGCTCAAAAAATACGCGAACACTATGGTTGATTACAGAATTCAGAAAAAAATATCTGACAACGATTTTATTTAGAAATTAGTGATCTGGCAACCTTCGTGTACAGTCGCTCAAAAAGATATCCCAACACTATTATTGATTACAGAATTCAGGAAAAATAATCTGGCGACGATTTTTTTTTAGAAATGAGTGATCTGGCAAACTTCGTGTATAGTCGCTCAAAAAATATCCGAACACTATGGTTGATTACAGAATTCCGAAAAAAAAATATCTGGCAACCATTTTTTTTTTTTAGAAATTAGTGATCTGGCAACCTTCATGTACAGTCGCTCAAAAAATATCCAAACAGTATGGTTGATTACAGAATTCAGAAAAAATATCTGGCAACGTTTTTTTTAGGAATTAATGATCTGGCAACCTTTGTGTACATTCGCACAAAATAATATCGGAACACTATGGTTGATTACAGAATTCAGGAAAAAATATCTGGCAACGATTTTTTTTTAGAAATTAGTGATCTGGCAATCTTCGTGTCACGTGACACGAAGGTTGCCAGATCACTAATTTCTAAAAAAAAAATCGCTGCCAGATATTTTTTCTGATTTCTGTAATCGACCACAGTGTTCGGTTATTTTTTTTTTGCGACTGTAAATAGCCACCAAGAGGTCTCAGCAGGTTGACCATGGTGTTTGTCTCAAAAGAATTGTTCTTGTGCAGGTTACAAGAGGAATGTTTTACTGATAATCCTTATTACAGCAATTATGACAAAGTTTCGATAGAACTAAAAATGTTCTCCATATGCAGTCTTTGGACAAAAGAAACGTTTTTCATTTGTCCTAGTGATGTGTCGTAATGTGCAGTTTTTCTGGATTGTTTAGACGGAAGGCTGTCGTCATTCCAGTGGGGGCCCTTTCCCGTAACCAAATATGGGCCCTTGGTAACCTGACCATTTGTCACATTGTCTGCAAAACTTCTTTCACAACTACTACCAGATATTAGGCCAGATATTAATTTTTTCATTTGTTTTTATATCAATTTTTGCACATTTATTTAGTTATTTAATTATTTGTTTACTTTGTTCTGTCTACCTTTTCATCTGTATGTCTCTCTCTACATGTCTGCATGTCTGTCCATCCATTCTTCTGTCTACATGTTTGCATGTCTGTCCATCCATTCTTCTGTCTACATGTCCCTCTGTCTGTCTGCATGTCTGTCCATCCATCTCTCTGTCTATAAGCCTGTATGCTTCTTTGTCTCTGTCTGCATGCCTATCTATCCATTTTTCAAAATACCTATCCATCTGTTTGCCTAACTGCAAGTCTGTCGATCCATCTCTGTCTATATTCCTGTCTGTTTCTTTGTCTCTCTTTCTATATTCCTGTCTGTTTCTTTGTCTCTCTTTCTATATTCCTGTCTGTTTCTTTGTCTCTCTGTCTATATTCTTGGCTGTTTCTTTGTCTCTCTGTCTATATTCCTGTCTGTTTCCTTGTCTCTCTCTATATTCCTGTCTGTTTCCTTGTCTCTCTCTATATTCCTGTCTGTTTCTTTGTCTCTCTGTCTATATTCCTTTCTGTTTCTTTGTCTCTCTGTCTATATTCCTGTCTGTTTCTTTGTCTCTCTGTCTACGTTCCTGTCTGTTTCTTTGTCTTTCTGTCTATATTCCTTTCTGTTTCTTTGTCTCTCTGTCTATATTCTTTTCTGTTTCTTTGTCTCTCTCTATGTTCCTGTCTGTTTCTTTGTCTCTCTGTCTATATTCCTGTCTGTTTCTTTGTCTCTCTGTCTATATTCCTTTCTGTTTCTTTGTCTCTCTGTCTATATTCCTGTCTGTTTCTTTGTCTCTCTCTCTATATTCCTGTCTGTTTCTTTGTCTCTCTGTCTACATTCCTGTCTGTTTCTTTGTCTCTCTGTCTACATTCCTGTCTGTTTCTTTGTCTCTCTCTGTCTATATTCCTTTCTGTTTCTTTGTCTCTCTGTCTATATTCCTGTCTGTTTCTTTGTCTCTCTCTCTATAATCCTGTCTGTTTCTTTGTCTCTCTGTCTATATTCCTGTCTGTTTCTTTGTCTCTATGTCTATATTTCTGTCTGTTTCCTTGTCTCTCTCTATATTCCTTTCTGTTTCTTTGTCTCTCTGTCTATATTCCTTTCTGTTTCTTTGCCTCTCTGTCTATATTCATGTCTGTTTCTTTGTCTCTCTGTCTATATTCCTGTCTGTTTCTTTGTCTCTCTGTCTATATTCCTGTCTGTTTCTTTGTCTCTCTGTCTATATTCCTGTCTGTTTCCTTGTCTCTCTCTATATTCCTTTCTGTTTCTTTGTCTCTCTGTCTATATTCCTGTCTGTTTCTTTGTCTCTCTGTCTATATTCCTGTCTGTTTCTTTGTCTCTCTCTATATTCCTGTCTGTTTCTTTGTCTCTCTGTCTACATTCCTGTCTGTTTCTTTGTCTCTCTGTCTATATTCCTTTCTGTTTCTTTGTCTCTCTGTCTATATTCCTGTCTGTTTCTTTGTCTCTCTCTATATTCCTATCTGTTTCTTTGTCTCTCTGTCTATATTCCTGTCTGTTTCTTTGTCTCTCTCTATATTCCTGTCTGTTTCTTTGTCTCTCTGTCTACATTCCTGTCTGTTTCTTTGTCTCTCTGTCTATATTCCTGTCTGTTTCTTTGTCTCTCTGTCTATATTCCTGTCTGTTTCTTTGTCTCTCTCTATATTCCTATCTGTTTCTTTGTCTCTCTGTCTATATTCCTGTCTGTTTCTTTGTCTCTCTGTCTACATTCCTGTCTGTTTCTTTGTCTCTCTGTCTATATTCCTTTCTGTTTCTTTGTCTCTCTGTCTATATTCCTTTCTGTTTCTTTGTCTCTCTGTCTATATTCCTTTCTGTTTCTTTGTCTCTCTCTATGTTCCTGTCTGTTTCTTTGTCTCTCTGTCTATATTCCTGTCTGTTTCTTTGTCTCTCTCTCTATATTCTTGTCTGTTTCTTTGTCTCTCTTTCTATATTCCTTTCTGTTTCTTTGTCTCTCTGTCTATATTCCTTTCTGTTTCTTTGTCTCTCTCTATGTTCCTTTCTGTTTCTTTGTCTCTCTGTCTATATTCCTGTCTGTTTCTTTGTCTCTCTCTCTAATATTCCTGTCTGTTTCTTTGTCTCTCTGTCTATATTCCTGTCTGTTTCTTTGTCTCTATGTCTATATTCCTGTCTGTTTCCTTGTCTCTCTCTATATTCCTTTCTGTTTCTTTGTCTCTCTGTCTATATTCCTGTCTGTTTCCTTGTCTCTCTCTATATTCCTTTCTGTTTCTTTGTCTCTCTGTCTATATTCCTTTCTGTTTCTTTGCCTCTCTGTCTATATTCATGTCTGTTTCTTTGTCTTTCTGTCTATATTCCTGTCTGTTTCTTTGTCTCTCTGTCTATATTCCTGTCTGTTTCTTTGTCTCTCTGTCTATATTCCTGTCTGTTTCCTTGTCTCTCTCTATATTCCTTTCTGTTTCTTTGTCTCTCTGTCTATATTCCTGTCTGTTTCTTTGTCTCTCTGTCTACATTCCTGTCTGTTTCTTTGTCTCTCTGTCTATATTCCTTTCTGTTTCTTTGTCTCTCTGTCTATATTCCTGTCTGTTTCTTTGTCTCTCTCTATATTCCTGTCTGTTTCTTTGTCTCTCTGTCTATATTCCTGTCTGTTTCTTTGTCTCTCTGTCTATATTCCTTTCTGTTTCTTTGTCTCTCTGTCTATATTCCTGTCTGTTTCTTTGTCTCTCTCTCTAATATTCCTGTCTGTTTCTTTGTCTCTCTGTCTATATTCCTGTCTGTTTCTTTGTCTCTATGTCTATATTCCTGTCTGTTTCCTTGTCTCTCTCTATATTCCTTTCTGTTTCTTTGTCTCTCTGTCTATATTCCTGTCTGTTTCTTTGTCTCTCTCTGTATATTCCTGTCTGTTTCTTTGTCTCTCTCTGTATATTCCTGTCTGTTTCTTTGTCTCTCTGTCTATATTCCTGTCTGTTTCTTTATCTCTATGTCTATATTCCTGTCTCTTTTGTCTCTCTGTCTGCTTGCCTGTCCATCCATTCGTCTGTTTACATGTCCATCTGTCTGTCTGTCTCACTGTCTGCATGTCTCTCCATCCATCTCTCTGTCTATATTCCTGTCTGTTTCTTTGTCTCCCTCTCCATCCATCTGTCTACGTGTCCATCTGTCTGTCTCTCCATCTGACCGTCCTGTTATTTATTTACTTGTACTCCAATCAATTTGACTTTTCTGTTTTCCGTTTTTCTCGTTTGCAGGCCTCTCGTGAGCTGTGTCTCGAGAAGATCCGCGAGCGATTCGCGTGCCAGCGAGTGAGAGAAAGGCATCAGCGATCCGTCGTTGCCATGGAAACCCGATGTCAGACGACGGAGAAGATGAGAATGATGAAAGAGAAGACATACATGGTGGGTTGGAGATGGAAAAATATTCTCTTTCCTTTAATACACCAAGAGTCGTTGTCGCCTGAATATTTAACCTAGAGTTAACAAGCCAATTGGAAATCATCACGCATCGCCTCTGGCGAATACGGGATGACCCCTCTAACGGTGGAATTTTAACCTTAGCACCCTCTAACGGTGGAATTTTAACTATGGACGATTGGGAATTTGCAAATAGGGCCGAAAGGGAATCACGGTCATTGTAACCGTGATGCTGAAATGATAGAGCTCCAAAAACTTGCACCTAGGGGTAATCCGGGTTATAAATCTCGAGAAAGATCCGAAATTTGACCTAAGGCGTGTCCTTCAAGGTCAAATGGAGGTCACTTAGAGGTCAAAATATGATCTACGATTGCTAGAAAGGTGAAAATTGGTGTCTGGGGATGTTTCGGGTTGTAGATGTCAGAAACGTTGCGAAATTTTGGATGTGGAGGGTCCATCGAGGTCAAAGGTCAAATTTAAAAATATTGGTGCTAGAGAGCTAAAAATTGTTCCTGGAAGAGGGGAGAGAATGTTTCACTTCGTAGATATCGAGAATGTTTTGAAAATTGGAATTCAACTGTTCCTTCGAGCTGAAAGGTCAAATTTCGATATACCGGCACTGGAGAGCTAAAATTGGCGAATGGGACCATTTCCGGGGATTTTGAAATTCGGTGTTGCGTTCAAGGTCAAATAGGTGTCACAGTAACAGGCTAGAATTCAAGAGGTGCTCGAGGCACTTTGTCATATCTAGTATTACGTAATAGCTGTTATTTCCGAACAGACAGGCGTGCTGACACGTGGCCACATGTGGCATCCATCTCTCTGTCTATAAGCCTGTCTGTTTGTTTGTCTCTGTCTGCATGCCTATCTATCCATTTGTCTGTCTGTCAATCCACCTCTCTCTAAGCCTGTTTGTTTGTCTCTGTCTCCATGTCTATCTATCCATTTGTCTGTCTGTCTGTCAATCCATCTCTCTATCTATAAGCTTGTTTGTTTGTCTGTCTCTATGTCTATCTATCCATTTGTCTGTCTGTCAATCCATCACTCTATCTATAAGCCTGTTTGTTTGTTTCTGTCTGCATGCCTATCTATCCATTTGTCTATCTGTCCATCTCTGTATCTATAAGCCTGTTTGTTAGTTTCTGTCTGCATGCTTATCTATCCATTTGTCTGTCTGTCCATCTCTGTATCTATAGGCTTGTTTGTTTGTCTCTGTCTGCATGCCTATCTATCCATTTGTCTATCTGTCCATCTCTTTATCTATAAACTTGTTTGTCTGTCTCCATGTCTATCTATCAATTTGTCTGTCTGTCTGTCAATCCATCTCTCTATCTATAAGCTTGTTTGTTTGTCTGTCTCTATGTCTATCTATCCATTTGTCTGTCTGTCAATCCATCACTCTATCTATTAAGCCTGTTTGTTTGTTTCTGTCTGCATGCCTATCTATCCATTTGTCTATCTGTCCATCTCTGTATCTATAAGCCTGTTTGTTAGTTTCTGTCTGCATGCCTATCTATCCATTTGTCTATCTGTCCATCTCTGTATCTATAAGCCTGTTTGTTAGTTTCTGTCTGCATGCTTATCTATCCATTTGTCTGTCTGTCCATCTCTGTATCTATAGGCTTGTTTGTTTGTCTCTGTCTGCATGCCTATCTATCCATTTGTCTATCTGTCCATCTCTTTATCTATAAGCTTGTTTGTCTGTCTCCATGTCTATCTATCAATTTGTCTGTCTGTCAATCCATCTATCTATAAGCTTGTTTGTTTGTCTCTGTCTCCATGTCTATCTATCCATTTGTCTATCTGTCCATCTCTCTATCTATAAGCTTGTTTGTTTGTCTCTGTCTCCATGTCTATCTATCGATTTGTCTGTCTGTCTGTCTGTCTGTCTGTCAATCCACCTCTCTATAAGCCTGTCTATCTGTCTCTCAATCCATCTCTCTCTCTCTCTATAAGCCTGTCTATCTGTCCGTCTGCCTGTCTGTCTCTCCATCTGACCGTCCTTTAATTTATTTACATTTTACTTCCTTTTATTTATCTACTAGCGATTTTCATTAGTGTTTAATTACTACCTGTACACAACCATAGGAATGTTTCCCTAAAGAGCTGCATCCCCCCCCCCAATATCGGAGTAAAGAATGGGTTGTTTTACCTCTGAGTGGCACATTTTTTGCACACAATGGGATAAATGAAGGCTCAGAGAAGGTTGGGGGAGGGGACCCACTGGAACAGCTGTTGGCAGACAGATGGTAACCTCCCGTCAAGGCCATCCAGTGTGTTCTTTAACGTTGGGTTGGTTTACCTCTGAGCAGCACTTTTTTTGCACACCATGGGCAAAATGGTCAGGTCACATGGACCCCGAAGGCTCAGAGAAGGTTGGGTGAGGGGACCCACTGGAACAGCTGTTGGGAGACAGATGGTAACCTCCCGTCAAGGCCATCCAGCGTGTTTTTTAACGTTGGGTTGTTCTACCTCTGAGTGGTACTTTTTTGCACATCATGGGCTAAATGGCCAGGCCACATGGATCCCGAAGGCTCAGAGAAGGTTGGGTGAGGGGACCCACTGGAACAGCTGTTGGGAGACAGATGGTAACCTCCCGTCAGGGCATCCAGCGTGTTCTTTAACGTTGGGTTGTTTTACCTCTGAGCGGCACTTTTTTGCACACCATGGGCTAAATGGCCAGGTCACAAGGATCCCGAAGGCTCAGAGAAGGTTGGGTGAGGGGACCCACTGAAACAGCTGTTGGGAGACAGATGGTAACCTCCCGTCAAGGCCATCCAGCGTGTTCTTTAACGTTGGGTTGTTTTACCTCTGAGCGGCACTTTTTTGCACACCATGGGCTAAATGGCCAGGTCACAAGGACCCCGAAGGCTCAGAGAAGGTTGGGGGAGGGTACCCACTGGAACAGCTGTTGGGAGACAGATGGTAACCTCCCGTCAAGCCATCCAGCGTGTTCTTTAACGTTGGGTTGTTTTACCTCTGAGCGGCACTTTTTTGCACACCATGGGCTAAATGGCCAGGTCACAAGGACCCCGAAGGCTCAGAGAAGGTTGGGGGAGGGTACCCACTGGAACAGCTGTTGGGAGACAGATGGTAACCTCCCGTCAAGCCATCCAGCGTGTTCTTTAACGTTGGGTTGTTTTACCTCTGAGCGGCACTTTTTTGCACATCATGGGCTAAATGGCCAGGCCACATGGACCCCGAAGGCTCAGAGAAGGTTGGGTGAGGGGACCCACTGGAACAGCTGTTGAGAGACAGATGGTAACCTCCTGTAAAGGCCATCCAGCGTGATCTTTAACGTTGTGTTGTTTTACCTCTGAGCAGCACTTTTTTGCACACCATGGGCTAAATGGCCAGGTCACAAGGACCCCGAAGGCTCAGAGAAGGTTGGGGGAGGGGACCCACTGGAACAGCTGTTGGGAGACAGAAGGTAACCTCCCGTCAAGGCCATCCAGCGTGTTCTTTAACGTTGGGTTGTTTTACCTTTGAGCGTCACTTTTTTGCACATCATGGGCTAAATGGCCAGGCCACATGGACCCCGAAGGCTCAGAGAAGGTTGGGTGAGGGTACCCACTGGAACAACTGTTGGGAGACAGATGGTAACCTCCCGTCAAGCCATCCAGCGTGTTCTTTAACGTTGGGTTGTTTTACCTCTGAGCGGCACTTTTTTGAACATCATGGGCTAAATGGGCAGGCCACATGGACCCCGAAGACTCAGAGAAGGTTGGGTGAGGGGACCTACTGGAACAGCTGTTGAGAGACAGATGGTAACCTCCTGTAAAGGCCATCCAGCGTGTTCTTTAACGTTGGGTTGTTTTACCTCTGAGCGGCACTTTTTTGCACACCATGGGCTAAATGGCCAGGTCACAAGGACCCCGAAGGCTCAGAGAAGGTTGGGGGAGGGGACCCACTGGAACAGCTGTTGGGAGACATGGTAACCTCCCGTCAAGCCATCCAGCGTGTTCTTTAACGTTGGGTTGTTATACCTCTGAGCGGCACTTTTTTGAACATCATGGGCTAAATGGGCAGGCCACATGGACCCCGAAGGCTCAGAGAAGGTTGGGTGAGGGGACCCACTGGAACAGCTGTTGAGAGACAGATGATAACCTCCGTCAAGGCCATCCAGCGTGTTCTTTAACGTTGGGTTGCTTTACCTCTGAGCGGCACTTTTTTGCACACCATGGGCTAAATGGCCAGGTCACAAAAACCCCGAAGGCTCAGAAAAGGTTGGGGGAGGGTACCCACTGGAACAGCTGTTGGGAGACAGATGGTAACCTCCCGTCAAGCCATCCAGCGTGTTCTTTAACGTTGGGTTGTTTTACCTCTGAGCGGCACTTTTTTGCACATCATGGGCTAAATGGCCAGGCCACATGGACCCTGAAGGCTCAGAGAAGGTTGGGTGAGGGGACCCACTGGAACAGCTGTTGAGAGACAGATGGTAACCTCCTGTAAAGGCCATCCAGCGTGTTCTTTAACGTTGGGTTGTTTTACCTCTGAGCAGCACTTTTTTGCACACCATGGGCTAAATGGCCAGGTCACAAGGACCCCGAAGGCTCAGAGAAGGTTGGGGGAGGGGACCCACTGGAACAGCTGTTGGGAGACAGATGATAACCTCCCATCAAGGCCATCCAGCGTGTTCTTTAACGTTGGGTTGTTTTCCCTCAGAGCGGCACTTTTTTGCACATCATGGGCTAAATGGCCAGGCCACATGGACCCCGAAGGCTCAGAGAAGGTTGGGTGAGGGGACCCACTGGAGCAGCTGTTGGCAGACAGATGGTAACCTCCCGTCAAGGCCATCCAGTGTGTTCTTTAACGTTGGGTTGTTTTACCTCTGAGCAGCACTTTTTTTGCACACCATGGGCAAAATGGTCAGGTCACATGGACCCCGAAGGCTCAGAGAAGGTTGGGTGAGGGGACCCACTGGAACAGCTGTTGGGAGACAGATGGTAACCTCCCGTCAAGGCCATCCAGCGTGTTTTTTAACGTTGGGTTGTTCTACCTCTGAGGGTACTTTTTTGCACATCATGGGCTAAATGGCCAGGCCACATGGATCCCGAAGGCTCAGAGAAGGTTGGGTGAGGGGACCCACTGGAACAGCTGTTGGGAGACAGATGGTAACCTCCCGTCAGGGCATCCAGCGTGTTCTTTAACGTTGGGTTGTTTTACCTCTGAGCGGCACTTTTTTGCACACCATGGGCTAAATGGCCAGGTCACAAGGATCCCGAAGGCTCAGAGAAGGTTGGGTGAGGGGACCCACTGAAACAGCTGTTGGGAGACAGATGGTAACCTCCCGTCAAGGCCATCCAGCGTGTTCTTTAACGTTGGGTTGTTTTACCTCTGAGCGGCACTTTTTTGCACACCATGGGCTAAATGGCCAGGTCACAAGGACCCCGAAGGCTCAGAGAAGGTTGGGGGAGGGTACCCACTGGAACAGCTGTTGGGAGACAGATGGTAACCTCCCGTCAAGCCATCCAGCGTGTTCTTTAACGTTGGGTTGTTTTACCTCTGAGCGGCACTTTTTTGCACACCATGGACTAAATGGCCAGGTCACAAGGACCCCGAAGGCTCAGAGAAGGTTGGGGGAGGGTACCCACTGGAAAAGCTGTTGGGAGACAGATGGTAACCTCCCGTCAAGCCATCCAGCGTGTTCTTTAACGTTGGGTTGTTTTACCTCTGAGCGGCACTTTTTTGCACATCATGGGCTAAATGGCCAGGCCACATGGACCCCGAAGGCTCAGAGAAGGTTGGGTGAGGGGACCCACTGGAACAGCTGTTGAGAGACAGATGGTAACCTCCTGTAAAGGCCATCCAGCGTGATCTTTAACGTTGTGTTGTTTTACCTCTGAGCAGCACTTTTTTGCACACCATGGGCTAAATGGCCAGGTCACAAGGACCCCGAAGGCTCAGAGAAGGTTGGGGGAGGGGACCCACTGGAACAGCTGTTGGGAGACAGAAGGTAACCTCCCGTCAAGGCCATCCAGCGTGTTCTTTAACGTTGGGTTGTTTTACCTTTGAGCGGCACTTTTTTGCACATCATGGGCTAAATGGCCAGGCCACATGGACCCCGAAGGCTCAGAGAAGGTTGGGTGAGGGTACCCACTGGAACAACTGTTGGGAGACAGATGGTAACCTCCCGTCAAGCCATCCAGCGTGTTCTTTAACGTTGGGTTGTTTTACCTCTGAGCGGCACTTTTTTGAACATCATGGGCTAAATGGGCAGGCCACATGGACCCCGAAGACTCAGAGAAGGTTGGGTGAGGGGACCTACTGGAACAGCTGTTGAGAGACAGATGGTAACCTCCTGTAAAGGCCATCCAGCGTGTTCTTTAACGTTGGGTTGTTTTACCTCTGAGCGGCACTTTTTTGCACACCATGGGCTAAATGGCCAGGTCACAAGGACCCCGAAGGCTCAGAGAGGGTTGGGGGAGGGGACCCACTGGAACAGCTGTTGGGAGACATGGTAACCTCCCGTCAAGCCATCCAGCGTGTTCTTTAACGTTGGGTTGTTATACCTCTGAGCGGCACTTTTTTGAACATCATGGGCTAAATGGGCAGGCCACATGGACCCCGAAGGCTCAGAGAAGGTTGGGTGAGGGGACCCACTGGAACAGCTGTTGAGAGACAGATGGTAACCTCCTGTAAAGGCCATCCAGCGTGTTCTTTAACGTTGGGTTGTTTTACCTCTGAGCGGCACTTTTTTGCACACCATGGGCTAAATGGCCAGGTCACAAGGACCCCGAAGGCTCAGAGAAGGTTGGGGGAGGGGACCCACTGGAACAGCTGTTGGGAGACAGATGATAACCTCCGTCAAGGCCATCCAGCGTGTTCTTTAACGTTGGGTTGCTTTACCTCTGAGCGGCACTTTTTTGCACACCATGGGCTAAATGGCCAGGTCACAAAAACCCCGAAGGCTCAGAAAAGGTTGGGGGAGGGTACCCACTGGAACAGCTGTTGGGAGACAGATGGTAACCTCCCGTCAAGCCATCCAGCGTGTTCTTTAACGTTGGGTTGTTTTACCTCTGAGCGGCACTTTTTTGCACATCATGGGCTAAATGGCCAGGCCACATGGACCCTGAAGGCTCAGAGAAGGTTGGGTGAGGGGACCCACTGGAACAGCTGTTGAGAGACAGATGGTAACCTCCTGTAAAGGCCATCCAGCGTGTTCTTTAACGTTGGGTTGTTTTACCTCTGAGCAGCACTTTTTTGCACACCATGGGCTAAATGGCCAGGTCACAAGGACCCCGAAGGCTCAGAGAAGGTTGGGGGAGGGGACCCACTGGAACAGCTGTTGGGAGACAGATGATAACCTCCCGTCAAGGCCATCCAGCGTGTTCTTTAACGTTGGGTTGTTTTCCCTCAGAGCGGCACTTTTTTGCACATCATGGGCTAAATGGCCAGGCCACATGGACCCCGAAGGCTCAGAGAAGGTTGGGTGAGGGGACCCACTGGAGCAGCTGTTGGGAGACAGATGGTAACCTCCCGTCAAGGCCATCCAGCGTGTTCTTTAACGTTGGGTTGTTTTACCTCTGAGCGGCACTTTTTTGCACACCATGGGCTAAATGGCCAGGTCACAAGGACCCCGAAGGCTCAGAGAAGGTTGGGGGAGGGTACCCACTGGAACAGCTGTTGGGAGACAGATGGTAACCTCCCGTCAAGCCATCCAGCGTGTTCTTTAACGTTGGGTTGTTTTACCTCTGAGCGGCACTTTTTTGCACATCATGGGCTAAATGGGCAGGCCACATGGACCCCGAAGACTCAGAGAAGGTTGGGTGAGGGGACCCACTGGAACAGCTGTTGAGAGACAGATGGTAACCTCCTGTAAAGGCCATCCAGCGTGTTCTTTAACGTTGGGTTGTTTTACCTCTGAGCGGCACTTTTTTGCACACCATGGGCTAAATGGCCAGGTCACAAGGACCCCGAAGGCTCAGAGAAGGTTGGGGGAGGGTACCCACTGGAACAGCTGTTGGGAGACAGATGGTAACCTCCCGTCAAGCCATCCAGCGTGTTCTTTAACGTTGGTTTGTTTTACCTCTGAGCGGCACTTTTTTGCACATCATGGGCTAAATGGGCAGGCCACATGGACCCCGAAGGCTCAGAGAAGGTTGGGTGAGGGGACCCACTGGAACAGCTGTTGAGAGACAGATGGTAACCTCCTGTAAAGGCCATCCAGCGTGTTCTTTAACGTTGGGTTGTTTTACCTCTGAGCGGCACTTTTTTGCACACCATGGGCTAAATGGCCAGGTCACAAGGACCCCGAAGGCTCAGAGAAGGTTGGGGGAGGGTACCCACTGGAACAGCTGTTGGGAGACAGATGGTAACCTCCCGTCAAGGCCATCCAGCGTGTTCTTTAACGTGCACAGGGTATGGCTCTCCAGCACAAGAAGCCACGGCTTAACGTCCCATCCGACGGACGGCGGCCTTTTCTAAGCCCATCGGTGTCCCCTACTAACCGTGGGCAGGGCGGGTCAAAATCTCAACGCTGACGCAGCTGGGACTCGAACCTGGGAACTGCAGATTACGAGCCTGGCGCGCTACCGACTGAGCCATCCCCGCCCTCCTTTTCCAAAGTGTTTCATCTTTATTGGCTGCTTCTGTAGTTTTTTATACTTATTTAAAAAACAGATTTCTGATAGCTAAAAGATTTTTTTTCGTCAAAAAATTCCCTCAAAAATAAATAAAAAAAAATTATATAAATTAATTTTATCTAAAGTATAATAACAATTTTTAAGACTTTAAACACATTTCTTTTGTGAGAACATACTAGAAAATAAATCATGATAAATGTTATTTTAAAATTCATATTTTAAAAATTATTAAAAAAATCGTTTAATTTTAATTTTTTGAATTAAATTCATTTTTTTTTTAAAATTTGTCCTCTAGAATGGCCAACTGTACCATGACGTAAACGAGCTGCAGAAAATCATAAGACAGTCCTCGAGGGAAAGACTGCATCTTGAGCGCCATCTAGCGAGGGCTACAGAAGTAAGTGACGTCTTTTTTTTTTACCTTCAGTTCGAAAAAGAATTGGGGGAAATTTCATTTTTTATGATCAGTGTCAATGTGGCGGAATATATCTGGTCACCAGATGGCGCCATTAGTTGTAAAACCTTGGCGTTGCCAAAATATTCAATCTAAAGTGTGTAATTAAAAATACTTCCAATGTGACGTACCTATTTTCATATTATTGCAATTAATAGAAATTCATTTTTCTTTTTTATTTAAAGTTATTTAGAAGTATAGTAAAGAACGAAAAACTTTTAATCGTTATTTAGAATTTACGAAGCGAATTTTATGAACAAATTCGAGATGTTCCAAATTCTTTCAGGAAGGAAGAAATTGTCTAATTTCTTTCACTCTAGTGCTATAGATTAAGGTTCCGTTGGTTTACCTCTGAGTTGCACTTTTTTGCACACCATGGGCTAAATGGCCAGGTCACAAGGACCCTGAAGGCTCAGAGAAGGTTGGGGGAGGGGACCCACTTGAACAGCTGTTGGGAGACAGATGGTAGCCTCCCGTTAAGGCCATCCAGAGTGTTCTTTAAAGTTGGGTTGTTTTACCTCTGAGCGGCACTTTTTTGCACACCATGGGCTAAATGGCCAGGTCACATGGACCCCGAAGGCTCAGAGAAGGTTGGGGGAGGGGACCAACTTGAACAGCTGTTGGGAGACAGATGGTAGCCTCCCGTCAAGGCCATCCAGCATGCTCTTTAACGTTAGGTTGTTTTACTTCTGAGTTGCACTTTTTTGCACACCATGGGCTAAATGGCCAGGTCACAAGGACCCTGAAGGCTCAGAGAAGGTTGGGGGAGGGGACCCACTTGAACAGCTGTTGGGAGACAGATGGTAGACTCCCGTGAAAGCCATCTAGTGTGTTCTTATAACATTCACTGGGTTACTGTTTAATGTCCCATCCAACGGATTGCAACCTTTTTAAATCCATAAGTATCTCCTACTGACCATGGGCAGGGTATGGAGTTTTGCGGAGATAAATCTCTTAATGCTAGCCCAGCTGGGACTCGAACCTGGGAACTGCAGATTATGAGCCTGGCGCGCTACCGACGGAGTACCCACGCCCCAAATGTACTAAGGCAAAGGGAATTACCTTTCACAATGAAGTTCTGAAAGGTTGTTTTACCTCTGAGCGACCCTCAGCGACTCAGAAATAGCTAAAGTTTAGCATGATAGAGCTTTCAATCAGCATTTTTCGCAGATGTTTAACCTCGTCCCCCAACTTTTAAATTTCTAAAACTTTTGAAAATTAATTTTTGTTTTCAGTTCTCTTTTTCTGCTGAGGTCCTGCCATCCTCTCAGATCTTCTACTTTGGCATATAAACTGACAGGCTCCTGTCAGACCTCTGTGGCAAGCAGCTGCTTGAGGGGGTATTTATTTATTTTTTATTTATTATGTAATAATATACTTTACCATCAGTTTATAAATGATGCTTCACCTACATCGTAATTTTTTGCCCCATCATGACCCCTTTAGTTTGCTTCCCCCACTAATTAAATCTTTCATCCTCCCCCCCCCCAGCACCGTACTCCACAAGAAAATATTTCTAGCCATGTGCCTACATCTCATATTGTTTAATAATTCTTATTTCAATTAAAAATAATTAAAAATAATTTTAATTTAAAATTCTTAATATAATTGTCATTACCAGTGTTTACTTATATATATATATATCGATATATGGAAATATATATCGATATATATACCGATATATATAGAATATATCGAAATATATATCGATATATGTATAATATCGAAATATGTATATCGATATATAATATATCGAAATACATATCGATATATATATATATTATCGATTTAACATCGATATTAAAATAAAAATCTATCTTGCAATTTCGCCATGTCATTATTACTAAGGGTAATTTACTTAACAAATCATAATGTTTCTGCACCACATAAACATTAATAACTTGTTACTTAATAATCTTTCCTTGTCCTTTCAAGTTCTTCGTTCAAGTCCACTTCCGTCCAGTTCGAGTCCCTAACACTGTATTTATACGTAGAAGCCAATAAAATAACGTTTGTTCTTCCTAAACTTTTCAGGCTTCATTTTGAAAGTGAGAAGTATTGTATTTTGTGCAGTTCTGCCATCTATTGGCCACATAATGTACTAAATTGATAAAATCTTTGCCAGTTATAAGGAAACAGCAATGAGAAGACTATATTTTTTATAGAGGTGATACCAAAAATAAAAAGTCAATGAAAATATAAATTTCCTTTTGTTTATGTTGCGGAGGAGGGGGGGGCAGTGAAATTGTCATGTTTAAGAATAAATTAGAGAAATGCTATAAACAATCTGTTCGTTATATTTCCTTTTATAGGTTTTGACACCAAATAATTTTTTTTATATTTAGAATTATTTTGAGCCATGGGGTAGAATGCGAATTTCATTGGTGGTGGGGGGTGCGGGGGAGTTTCCAGAAGTTGCCTTGATATTTATACCCTGGTCAGAGGGATATTTTTTGCATGGTGATTATAATCCAGCACCTGTGCCTGTATTACTATGTTTTTCATAAAGTCTCATTAATTTTGAGTAAAATTTTTCTATTCTGAACTTTCGAAAATTTTGTTGCAAACTTCTTAAAGCATTACATTAAAAGAAAAAAACAATCAAAAATGCTAAACGTCCCAATAATAGTTTTTGACAATTGTGTATCAAAAAATTTATTACAATTGGGTCTGCAAATTTTCTACAAAAATTTAAAAATATTTTAATTCATATTATTTTTTTTTGGGGGGGGGGGGGTGAAAGTTAGAAAGAGAAATAAAATTATTCTCCCTGAGGTCCCTCTCAGCTTAGGATGAGGGTGGCTCTGTTGGTAGTGGTTCAGAATCGTAATCTACAATTCCCAGGTTCGAGTCCCACTTTGGATTGGATTGGATTGTTTTACCTCTGAGCGGCACTTTTTTGCGCACCATGGGCTAAATGGCCAGGTCACAAGGACCCCGAAGGCTCAGAGAAGGTTGGGGGAGGGGACCCACTGGAACAGCTGTTGGGAGACAGATACTAGTCTCCCGTCAACGCCATTCAGCGTGTTCTTTAACGTTGAGTTGTTTTACCTCTGAGAGACACTTTTTTGCACACCAATGGCTAAATGGCCAGGTCACATGGACCCCGAAGGCTCAGAAAAGGTTGAGGGAGGGGACCCACTGGAACAGCTGTTGGGAGACAGATACTAGTCTCCCGTCAACGCCATCCAGCGTGTTCTTTAACTTTGGGTTGTTTTACCTCTGACTGGCACTTTTTTGCACACAATGGGCTAAATGGCCAGGTCACATGGACCCCGAAGGCTCAGAGAAGGTTGGGGAAGGGGACCCACTGGAACAGCTGTTGGGAGACAGATGGTAGCCTTCCGTCAAGGCCATCCAGCGTGTTCTTTAACGTGCACAGGGTGTGGCTCTCCCGCACACGGGGCCACGGATTAACATCCCATCCGACGGACGGCGGCCTTTCCAAGCCCAACGGTATCCCCTACTGACCGTGGGCAGGGCGGGGAGTTTTGTGGATATAAATCTCAACGCTGATCCAGCTGGGACACGAACCTGGGAACTGCAAATTACGAGTCTGGCGCGCTACTGGCTGAGCCCCTCCCCCCACTAGGCCAGTGTTAAGATTTATCTCCACAAAACTCCCTGCCCAAGGCCTACTCTCAGTCAGTAAGGGACACCGCTGAGCTTGAAAAGGCCGCTATCTGTCAGGTGGGACGTTAAGCCGTGGTCTTGTGGATGTTAAAGAACACTCTGGATGACCTTTTCGGGAGATGACCATCTATCTTCTAATAGCTATCCAAGGGCACCTTCCCCTAACCTTCTCTGAGCTTCGGGGTCCTTGTGACCTGGCCATTTAGCTTATTGTGTGTAAAAAAGTGCCACTCAGGGATAAGACATCCCAATGCTTCTCCTCTTCAGATTCAGAGAAGTCTGACAGCAGCCTGTCAGTTTAATACGTCACGAGAAGGCAACACACATACACACACACTAAAAGACTTCTTTGCCTTACCAGGGTTCCAACCACAGTCCCTTAATCAGTAGCCAAGCACGCTAACCAGTGGGTCGACTATCGGAGTGATAAGGAGATATATAGTGACATGTGCTGCCACATGGTGTTGATAATTCACATCACAAATTCGATTTAAGAATAGAATATACATCGAACCAATAAAATATTTCTTCTCTCGTTTGGTCATTATTATCTCTGTAATCTCTATTATCTCTGTAATCTCAGCGATTTTTTAATCCTATTGAGCTGAAATTTTGCTCAGTCTCTCTTTATGATACAGTCGCTGAAAAAAATATCCGAACACTATGGTTGATTACAGAATTCAGAAAAAAATATCTGGAGCGTGTACAGCAACTGTACACGCTCCAGTTACGTTCACAGCAAACTGGAGCGTGTGCAGTTACTGCACACGCTCCAGTTTGCTGTGAACGATAACTGCACACGCTCGATATTACTGTGAGTGGGCCCACACGATCCAGGTTTAGAAATTATTAATCTGGCAACCTTCGTGTCGAAAAAATATCCGAACACTATGGTTGATTACAGAATTCAGAAAAAATATCTGGCAACGTTTGTTTAGAGATTAGATTTTTTTTAGAGTTTTAAAGATCTGGCAACATTCGTGTCACGTGACACGAAGTCCCCCCCCCCACGTGGAATCGGAGTGGCTCAGTTGGTAGTGCTTCAGATTCGATCTGTAGTTTCCATGTTCGAGCCCCACCTGGGCCAGTATTAAGATTTATCTCCGTAGAACTCACTGCCCAACCTCAGTTAGTAGGGGACGCCGCTGAGCGTGGAGAGATCACCATCTGTCAGATGGGACGTTAAGACGTGGTCCTGTGCACGCTAATCAGTTTGAACCCACCCCGAAAATTTAGTTTAGGAGTGGGTCCAAGAATTTAGTTTTAGGAGGGGTGACTGCTGATTTAGTTTTGGAGGGGAGGGGTGTCTGAGAATAAGATTTATAGGGTTTCCTAATTACTTGAAGTTTTTTCCACTGGACCGAAAAAAAGAAAATTAAAATTAAATAATTTAAGAGTTCTTGTTGAAATGTAGAAAATGTATAAAAAAATATATGCAAAAAAAAAAATATATATATAGAAATAACGGTCATCTCTCTAAGGGGCTGGGGTGGCTCAGTCGGTAGTGCGCCAGGCTCGTAATCTGTAGTTCCCAAGTTTGAGTCCATCCTGAGTCTGCGTTCAGATTTATCACTGCAAAACTCCCCGCCCTGTCCACGGTCAGTAGGGGACACCGATGGGCTTGGAAAGTCTGTCGGATGGAGACGTTAAGCCGTGGCCCCGTGTCTAGGAGAGCATACCCTGTGCTCGTTCAAGAACACGCTGGATGGCCATGACGGGAGACTACCATCTGTCTCCCAACAGTCGTTCCAGTGGGTACCCTCCCCCAACCTTCTATGAGTCTTCGGGGTCCTTGTGACCTGGCCATTTAGCCCATTGTATGCAAAAAAGTGACGCTCAGAGGTAGAACAACCTAACGTTAAAGAACACGCTGGATGGCCTTGACGGGAGGATACCATCTGTCTCCCAACAGTTGTTCCAGTGGGTCCCCTCCCCCAACCTTCTATGAGTCTTCGGGGTCCTTGTGACCTGGCCATTTAGCCCATTGTATGCAAAAAAGTGCCGCTCAGAGGTAGAACAACCTAACATTAAAGAACACGCTGGATGGCCTTGACAGGAGGATACCATCTGTCTCCCAACAGTTGTTCCAGTGGGTCCCCTCCCCCAACCTTCTATGAGTCTTCGGGGTCCTTGTGACCTGGCCATTTAGCCCATTGTATGCAAAATAGTGCCGCTCAGAGGTAGAACAACCTAACGTTAAAGAACACGCTGGATGGCCTTGACGGGAGGATACCATCTGTCTCCCAACAGTTGTTCCAGTGGGTCCCCTCCCCCAACCTTCTATGAGTCTTCGTTGTCCTGGTGACCTGGCCATTTAGCCCATTGTATGCAAAAAAGTGCCGCTCAGAGGCAAAACAACCCAACCCCCAACCTTCTCTGAGCTTTCGGGGTCCATGTGACCTGGCCATTTAGCCCATGGTGTGCAAAAAATTGCCGCTCAGAGATAAAACAAACCAACCCACGAACAATTATCCCGACGTCAGCACGCGCTCTCATATCCCATTGCTTCATCGCAAACTACCGTTTTTTTTTTTTCGGGGCGGGGGTGGCTCAGTCGGTAGCGCGCCAGGCTCGTAATCTGTAGTTCCCAGGTTCGAGTCCCAGCTGGGTCAGCGTTGAGATTTATCTCCGCAAAATTTCCCCGCCCTGCCCACGGTCAGTAGGGGACACCGATGGGCTTGAAAAGGCCGCCATCCGTCGGATGGGACGTTAAGCTGTGGCCCCGTGTGTGGGAGAGCCATACCCTGTGCACGTTAAAGAACACGCTGGATGGCCTTGACGGGAGGCTACCATCTGTCTCCCAACAGCTATTCCAGTGGATCCCCTCCCCCAACCTTCTCTGAGCCTTCGGGATCCTTGTGGCCTGGCCATTTAGCCCATTGTATGCAAAAAAGTGCAGCTCAGAGGTAGAACAACCCAACTCAACCGATTTTTTTCATTTCGACAGAATTTTGTATTCTGTGATTCCCGATGTTCTTGAGAAACGATCCCAAATTACGCAGGCGGATTCCCCCTGCCTGACCTCCGCTGGGTTAAAAAATTCCGATCCCTAGCTGCAATGGAACGCCTTACATTGCAGCTAGGATCAGTTGGTTTGTTTACTCTAGCTTAACATAAAAAATAAAAATAAATAAATATCCCCTCAAGCAGCTGCTTGCCACAGAGGTCTGACATAAAGTGTCATAATTGTTATTAGTACATTTGTAAATAAAAATAAATACCTCCTCAAGCAGCTGCTTGCCACAGAGGTCTGACAGGAGCCTGTCAGTTTATATGCCATAGTAGAAGGTCTGAGAGGATGGCAGGACCTCAGCAGAAAAACAACACATACATCCATGCCTTACCCGGGACTCGAACCCAGGTCCCTTAGATCATGTTTTTTCTGAATTCTGTAATCAACCGTAGTGTCGGATATTTTTTAATATATATAATGCGTATGAATATATAATGCAATGAATATGGAGCGTGTGCAGTTACCGTTTACAGTAAACTGGAGCGGTTGCGGTTAATGTTCACAGCACATTGGATCGTGTGAGCTCACAAAGACCTGGATCGTGTGGGCTCACTCACGGAAATATTGAGCGTGTGCAGTTACCGTTCACAGCAAACTGGAGCGGTTGCGGTTAATGTTCACAGCACATTGGATCGTGTGGGCTCACTCACGGAAATATTGAGCGTGTGCAGTTACCGTTTACAGCAAACTGGAGCGTGTGCAGTAACTGCACAAGCTCCAGTTTGCTGTGAACGGTAACTGGAGCGTGTACAGTTGCTGTACACGCTCCAGATATTTTTCCTGAATTCTGTAATCACGTTACACGAAGGTTGCCAGATCACTAATTTCTAAAAAAAATCATTACCAAATATTTTTTTCTTAATTCTGTAATCAATCACAATATAAAATACCTCCTCAAGCAGCTGCTTGCCACAGAGGTCTGACAGGAGCCTGGCAGTTTATATGCCAAAGTAGAAGATCTGAGAGGATGGCAGGACCTCAGCAGAAAAACAACACAAACATCCATGCCTTACCCGCGGTTCGAACCCAGGTCTCTTAGATCAGTAGTATACATTATATAGTAACAGTACAGTGCATTATATAGTAACATGTTATTAGTACTGCGGTAATTTTTTTCCAGATGTTTGTAATAATTATTGAAGCCAATTTCTACAGGTAATTTGTGTATCTATTATGGATTGATTTTTAATAATAAACGCTTAAGCGTGATTGACCTCATCACTAATTATTAGCAACAATTGGAAAAGTTTCCTCTCTTGAAGTTATAGATGGCGACAGGGTACGTCACATCTCAGGGAAAGATTTTAACGTCTGCCTCGTGGTTTAACCGTAGAGTGCTCTGGCATGTATCTAAAGAGTTGCGGGTTCGATTCCCGCCGTGGCAGTGATAATTATTTTTCAGATGATTGTAATAATTATTTTATTCAACGTTGTTTGATATAAACTTTCATTGTTTTCATATAATTTTTTTAGGTATATTTCAATTTCCAAGAAACAGCAAAATTGCTTAGCTTTGCTTTGTGATACATGAACTTTGCTAAGTTTTTTTCTCATTGCAACATCTCCACGTGGTTATAGCGTCGTGTTTAATTGTAACATCCCCATCTCTTAGCAACACTGCCATCTCATTGAAAATCCGCATCTCTTTGCAGCATCCCTGTCTCATTCTATCATCACTTTCCTATAGAAATATCCTTATCTCATTGCAGCATTGTCTCATTTTATCATCACTGCCCATAGAAGTTTCTTCATCTCATTGCAGCATCCCAATCTCATTCTATCATCACTGTCCTATAGAATTATCCTTATCTCATTGCAGCATCCCTGTCTCGTTTTATCATCTCTACCCCATCGAAGTTTCTTCATCTCATTGCAGCATCCCTGTCCCATTTTATCATCACTTCCCCATAGAAGATTCCCCATCTCATTGCAGCATCAATGTCTTATTTTATGGTCACTTTCACATAGAAGTATTCTCATCTCATTTCAGCATCCATGTCTGATTTTATCATCAGTTTCCTATAGAAATGTCCTTATCTCACTGCAGCATCTCTGTCTCATTTTATCATCACTTTCTCATATAAATATCCTTATCTCACTGCATCTTTGTCTCATTTTACCATCACTGCTCCATAGAAGTATTCTCATCTCATTGCATCATCTCTGTCTCATTTTATCATCACTGCCCCATAGAAGTATTCTCATCTCATTGCATCATCTCTGTCTCATTTTATCATCACTGCCCCATAGAAGTATTCTCATCTCATTGCAGCATCACTGCCTCATTTTATCATCACATTCCCGTATAAATATCCTTATCTCACTGCATCTCTGTCTCATTTTATCATCACTGCCCCATAGAAGTTTCTTCATCTCATTTCGGCATCCCTGTCTCATTTTATCATCATTGTCCCATAGAAGTTTCTTCATCTCATTTCAGGATCTCTGTTTTATTTTATCATCCCCTTTCATTGTAGCATCCCGTTTCACCGTAGCATCTCAGTCTCATTGTTGCAACCCCATCTTCTTAAGGCATCCCTGTCTCATTGTAACATCCCGTTTCATTGTAGCTTCTCCGTCTCATTATATCAACTCGTTTCATTGTTTCATTCCCATCTCACCGAGGCATCCCCGTTTCATTGTTGTAGCGTTGTCATCTCATTAAGGCATTCTTGTCCCATTGCAGAATCGCATTTCAACCTAGAATGCTTTCTTCACAGCATACCATTTCATTGTAGCATCGTCGTTTCGTTGCACCATCCCATCTCATTGTTGCAACCCATTCTTATTTCAGCATCCCCAGAAATATTGGCGATTGTTGGCGTGAGTTGTATCCAAATAGTTTTCCAAATATGAGCTTAATTTCTAAATCAGTGTCTCGCAAACTTTTTTACTCTGCGGCACCCTGAATCTATTTTTTTTCCGCGGCACACTGAACCTAGTTTTTTTCCGCGGCACACCTAAAAAAGAATTTTCGATGGTTATGTAAAAAGAGGGAAATTGAAGTTTCGTTAAATGCATTTCATTAAAATAAATATAATAATAAATATAATTAATCATAACTCGGTGTTTGTTTTAAATATTTGTCCATTCTATGGCTTGAAATAATAAAAAATTAATACTAAAATTTGGAAAAAGCTTGATAAATACTTACAAGATCCCAGTTGATAAAATCTGAAAGATTTTTATTAAAGCACGTCGATAACACAAGTCAAGTCAAAATGAAATCTTTGGAATACCTAGTGTCAATTTGAAAATCTCTCGCGGCACACAGTTTGCGAGACACTGGTCTAAATAATTGACTTGTGTTAAATTGGGATGCTTGGATCACATTTTCCAAATTTGGCACCCTCTAACGATGGAAATATAAATTAATGGAAGTATGTGGGAATAATAATATTTAATCAGCAGATATCGAACACGAAAAATAAGGATTTTTTTTTCGTTTATCTCTGGAAAAAAGGGGGGAAATTTTAATTCTACAAAAGAAAAGTTTTGTCTTACCTACTGTGTGATAGTGAAAAACTTTCTTTTCTCTAAACGTTTAAAATACATCTGAGAAAAAGCACTTCGCTTCCACTAAACATCTCAAGATTTACTAACGATGTTGTTAATGTTATGCCTCCATTGTGTGGGGGCCGGGGTGGCTCAGTCGGTAGCGCGCCAGGCTCGTAATCTGTAGGTCCCAGGTTCGAGTCCCAGCTGGGTCAGCGTTGAGATTTATCTCCGCAAAATTTCCCCGCCTTGCCCTCGGTCAGTAGGGGGCACCGATGGGCTTGATAAAGGCCACCGTCCGTCGGATGGGACGTTAAGCCGTGGCCTCGTGTGAGGGAGAGCCATACCCTGTGTACGTTAAAGAACACGCTGGATGGCCTTGACGGGAGGCTACCATCTGTCTACCAACAGCTGTTCCAGTGGGTCCCCTCCCCCAACCTTCTCTGAGCCTTCGGGGTCCTTGTGACCTGGCCATTTAGCCCATGGTGTGCAAAAAAGTGCCGCTCAGAGGTAAAACAATCCAATCCAAAGCCTCCATTGTGCTGTTTTGAGCTACAGTCGCGCAAAAAATATCCGAACACCATGGTTGATTACAAAATTCAGAAAAAAATATCTGGCAACGATTTTTTTTTAAATTGGTGATCTGGCAACCTTTGTATCACATGACACGAAGGTTCACTAATTTCTAAAAAAATCGTTGCCAGATATATTTTCTGAATTCTGTAATCAACCATAGTGTTCGGATATTTTTTTTTTTGAGAGACTGTACACGAAGGTTGCCAGATCACTAATTTCTAAAAAAAAATCGTTGCCATAATTTTTTTTTTAATTCTGTAATCAGCCATAGTGTTCGGATATTTTTTTTTGAGCGACTGTACACGAAGATTGCCAGATCACTAATTTCCAAAAAAAAATGGTTGCCAGATATTTTTTCGGAATTCTGTAATCAACCATAGTGTTCGGATATTTTTTGAGCGACTGTACACGAAGGTTGCCAGATCACTAATTTCTAAACAAAATTCGTCGCGAGATATTTTTTTCTGAATTCTGCAATCAACCATATTGTTCGGATATTTTTTTGAGCGACTGTACACGAAGGTTGCCAGATCACTAATTTCTAAAAAAAATCGTCGCCAGATATTTTTTCTGAATTCTGTAATCAACCATAGTGTTCGGATATTTTTTTTTGAGCGACTGTACATTTTATTTTTACGCAATGGGTTAAATGCCCAGGTCACAAGGACCCTCGTAGACTCCATCCAGTGTGTTATTTAATATGCACGAGATATGGCTCTCCTGCACACTGCAAAACGGCTTAACGTCACCTTCAAGGGACAGTAGTAGTAGTAGTAGTCACTCTATTATAATTTATGGTGAATTATTTTTTCAAGGGATTTGACTGTATTAGTGTAAGAAATATCTTTCCAAAAAAAAATATAATTTTTAGGAATTTCATGAAGTTATTTATATGGTGGAAAGAACTACCAATTGCCTACAAAATTATAAATATGAAACACATTTATAATTTTGTAAGCCGTTGTTAGAATTGTATAATGGAGATCATATAAATGAGAAAAATATATATCATCGCGGTATCCTCACAATAAGGACAATTTTTCATTTTTTGTTGTAGTTGATTTTTTATGCAATATCAGGAAAAAAAATTATTGAAGAAATTTGGTCCAAAGATAGAATCTTGAAGAACTCCAGATTCTGATAGGTCTAGCAGAAAATAAAAATTATTCAAATATATTCTTTGAATGGGAAGGGGTTGGTTTAATGGCTAGCAAGCCAGGCTCGTAATCGCAGTTCCTAGGTTCGAATCCCATTTGAATCAGCTTTGAGACTTATCTCCGCAAAACTCAACTCCCTGCCATGCTACACCGATGGGCTTGGAAAGGCCGCCGTCCAATGGATTGTGTGCACATTAAAGAACATGCTGCATGGCTTTGACGGGAGGCTACCATCTGTCTCCCAACAGCTGTTCCTGTGGGTCCCCTCCCCCAACATTCTCTCAGCTTTCGGGGTCCATGTGACCTGGCCATTTAGCCCATGGTGTGCAAAAAAGTGCCACTCAGAGGTAAAACAATCCAACGTTAAAGAACACACTGGATGGCCTTGACGGGAGGCTACCATCTGTCTCCCAACAGCTGTTCCAGTGGGTCCCCTCCTCCAACCTTCTCTGAGCCTTCGGGGTCCTTGTGACCTGGCTATTTATCCCATTGTGTGCAAAAAAGTGCTGTTCAGAGGTAAAACAACCAACGTTAAAGAACACGCTGGATGGCCTTGACGGGAGGCTATCATCTGTCTCCCAACAGCTGTTCCAGTGGGTTCCCTCCCCCAACCTTCTCTGAGCCTTCGGGGTCCATGTGACCTGGCCATTTAGCCCATGGTGTGCAAAAAAGTGCCGCTCAGAGGTAAAACAACCCAAATATGAAGAACACGCTGGATGGCGTTGACGGGAGACTAGTATCTGTCTCCCAACAGCTGTTCCAGTGGGTCCCCTCCCCCAACCTTTTCTGAGACTTCGGGGTCCATGTGACCTGGCCATTTAGCCCATGGTGTGCAAAAAAGTGTCTCTCAGAGGTAAAACAATCCAATGTTAAAGAACACGCTGGATGGCCTTGACGGGAGGCTACCATCTGTCTCCCAACAGCTGTTCCTGTGGGTCCCCTCCCCCAACATTCTCTCAGCCTTCCGGGGTCCTTGTGACCTGGCCATTTAGCCCATTGTGTGCAAAAAAGTGCTTCTCAGAGGTAAAACAACCCAACGTTAAATAACACGCTGGATGGCCTTGACGGAAGGCTACCATCTGTCTCCCAACAGCTGTTCCAGTGGGTTTCCTCCTCCAACATTCTCTCAGCCTTCGGGGTCCTTGTGACCTGGCCATTTAGCCCATTGTGTGCAAAAAAGTGCTGCACAGAGGTAAAACAATTCAATGTTAAAGAACATGCTGGATGGCCTTGACGGGAGGCTACCATCTGTCCCCCAACAGCTGTTACAGTGGGTCCCCTCCCCCTACTTTCTCTGAGCCTTCGGGATTCTTGTGACCTGGCCATTTAGCCCATTGTGTGCAAAGAAAGTGCCGCACAGAGGTAAAACAACTCAACATTAAAGGCAGTCAACATAATGCCATTAAAGGCATTTATGGCCTTGACGGAAGGCTACCATCTGTCTCCCAACAGCTGTCCAGTGGATCCCCTCCACCAACATTATCTGAGCTTTCGGGGTGCTTGTGACCTGACCATTTAGTCCATTGTGTGCAAAAAGGTGCAGTTCAGAGGTAAAATAACCCTACACCCATACATGAAGTTCTATTTTTTCAGAACAATTCTTTACGCTGAAATTTGAATGAGAATTAGAGCAATCCCTTTAGAGAAATTTTATCATCATTTTGAAGAAGTATCTTTCGGCAAAAAAATGACTTTTTGCACAACAATTGAGGTGGAATGTAACCATCACCAACAATACTCGTCGTCAGTCATTCCATAATCATTTTTATGGGAAAAAAAACCCTAGATATTTATATCGCTCTTCCTCTACAGCGTTTAGAGGCATCGCATTTCAAAGCAATACCCATATGGGTTGCAACGTTAATCTAATCTCTCTGTAAATGCATTGCTCCTAACTTTAATGCTGACTTATGATACGAGGACGTTAAAGTGATTGAGATTTACGAGTGTGCTGTTTATACAAGTGGAATGAACTTAGACGATTGGGTTGGGTTGCTTTACGTGTGAACGACACTTTTTCTGCACACAATGGGTTAAATCACAAGGACCCCAAGAGCTCAGAGAATGTTGGGGAAGGGGACCCACTGGAACAGCTGGTAGGAGACAGATGGTAGTCTCCCATCAAGCTCATCCGGTGTACTTTTAACCTGAATTATTTTACGTCTCAACGGCACTTTTTATTGCACACAATGGGTTAAATGGCCAGGTCACAAGGACCCCAAGAGCTCAGAGAATGTTGGGGAAGGGGACCCACTGGAACAGCTGGTAGTAGACAGATGGTAGTCTCCCATCAAGCTCATCCGGTGCACTTTTAACCTGAATTATTTTACGTCTCAACGGCACTTTTTATTGCACACAATGGGTTAAATGGCCAGGTCACAAGGACCCCAAGAGCTCAGAGAATGTTGGGGAAGGGGACCCACTGGAACAGCTGATAGGAGACAGATGGTAGTCTCCCATCAAGCTCATCCAGTGCAATTTTAACCTGAATTATTTTACGTCTCAACGGCTCTTTTTATTGCACACAATGGGTTAAATGGCCAGGTCACAAGGACCCCAAGAGCTCAGAGAATGTTGGGGAAGGGGACCCACTGGAACAGCTGATAGGAGACAGATGGTAGTCTCCCATCAAGCTCATCCAGTGCAATTTTAACCTGAATTATTTTACGTCTCAACGGCTCTTTTTATTGCACACAATGGGTTAAATGGCCAGGTCACAAGGACCCCAAGAGCTCAGAGAATGTTGGGGAAGGGGACCCACTGGAACAGCTGGTAGGAGACAGATGGTAGTCTCCCATCAAGCTCATCCGGTGCACTTTTAACCTGAATTATTTTACGTCTCAACGGCACTTTTTATTGCACACAATGGGTTAAATTGCCAGGTCACAAGGACCCCAAGAGCTCAGAGAATATTGGGGAAGGGGATCCACTGGAACAGCTGGTAGGAGACAGATGGTAGTCTCCCATCAAGCTCATCCAGTTCACTTTTAACCTGAATTATTTTACGTCTCAAAGGCACTTTTTTTGCACACAATGGGTTAAATGGCCAGGTCACAAGGACCCCAAAGGCTCAGAGAATGTTGCAGAAAGGGCTCAACTGGAACAACTGGTAGGAGGCTGATGGGAGTCTCCCATGAAGCTCATCCGGTGTACTTTTAACTTGGATTGCTTTATGTCTCAACGGCACTTTTTTGTCCTACACAATGGGCTAAATGGCCAGGTCACAAGAACTACAAGGGCTCAGAGAAGGTTGGAGATTGGGACCCACTGGAACAGCTATTAGGAGACAGATGGCAGTCTCCCATCAAGCTCATCCGGTGTACTTTTAACCTGAATTGTTTTATGTCTCAATGGCACGTTTTTTGTATACAATGGGCTAAATGGCCGGGTCACAAGGAACCTGAAGACTCGGACGAGGTTGGGGGAGGGGACCCACTGGAACAACTGTTTGGAGACAGATGGTAGACTACCGTCAAGGCCATCCAGTGTGTTCCTTAACTTTGGGTTGTTTACCTCTGAGCAGCACTTTTTTTGCACACAATGGGCTAAATTGCCAGGTCACAAGGACTCCAAGGAGTCAGAGAAGGTTGGAGAAGGGGACCCACTGGAACAGCTGTTGGGATCATGTTTTTGGAATGGAAAACCGTGGGTTCCCCTCCTCCCAACATTTTCTGATCCCTCGGGGTCCTTGTGACCTGGACATTTACCCACTGTATGGAAAAAAGTGCCGCTAAGGGTAATACATCCCAACCCAACACTTCAACAAATGTTGCCGAATTTTCAAATCGAAAAAATCTCATTAGTAGATTTCTCTACTTAAAAACGAAAGCATACATTTCTAATGAACTGAATTAAAGCAAAAATTGTATTTTTAAGGCATCAAGAAAATATTTTAATTAAAAAACGAAATCTTTAAATGGTAACTAGGTAGTCACTGGAAGGAGAGCTATGCACCAATCCCCAGTGATGATGCATAGAACCGGCCAGGCCTAGCACCTAATGCCCGACCCCGCCTTCTCGTGGGTTGGGTTGTTGGGTTGTTTTACCTCTGAGCGGCACTTTTTTGCACACCATGGGCTAAATGGCCAGGTCACATGGACCCCGAAGGTTCAGAGAAGGTTGGGGGAGGGGATCCACTGGAACAGCTGTTGGGAGACAGATGGTAGCCTCCCGTCAATGCCATCCAGCGTGTTCTTTAACGTGCATAGGGTATGGCTCTCTCGCACACGGGGCCACGGCTTAACGTCCCATCCGACGGACGGTGGCCTTTACCAAGCCCATCGGTGTCCCCTACTGACCGTGGACAGGGCGGGGAATTTTGCGGAGATAAATCTCAACGCTGACCCAGCTGGGACTCGAACCTGGGAACTACAGATCACGAGCCTGGCGCGCTACCGACTGAGCCACCCCCGCCCCCACCTTCTCGAGGTGCAGACCGTTAGTACCTTTCAAAAGAGATACTCGTTTGTGGAAGTGAACGGAAGGGGAGGGCTGCCAGATTGTGGCCTACTGATCTGGATAACTATGGCTACTTTTCTTTTTTTTCTACCCTGCTGAGGAGTGGTCAACCACACAGGGTCCTGGTGCTGACCATATAAACCCACTGGACTGGACATATATGGCTCTGAGCTTGATTATGGATCCTGAATTTTTTGCACATGTGGGCTTCTGTGGAGGGAAAATCTTCCGCTGTGTTTTCTGTTTGTTTGTGAGTTGACAGCCCCAAGTGAATAGATTCACAGGATATGTTTATCAGCTGGTGGTTAATCCTGAGCAGAGGTCATCGCAGGCACCTGAACTCTTTGCTTCTATTGGCATCGTCAAATTCTACATTGAAGGAAGTCTTCCAGTGTAGATGGCTTTAGCCTTTAGTGGTGGGGGAACGGGTCTTGCCCCATGCCTGCAAAGAAAATCCCTATAAATATTCGGCTATCCCCTACTTCCGCTTTTTGATATGGTCGGCATTTCCTCTCTCAATAATTGCAATGACGGTACAGTCGCTCAAAAAAATATCCGAACACTATGGTTGATTACAGAATTCAGAAAAAATATCTGGCAACGATTTTTTTTAGAAATTAGTGATCTGGCAACCTCCGTGTCACGTGACACGAAGGTTGCCAGATGTTCAGAAAAAATATATGGGAAAAATATCTGGCAACTTTTTTAGAAATTAGTGATCTGGCAACCTTCGTGTCACGTGACACGAAGGTTGCCAGATATTCAGAAAAAAAATCTGGCAACTTTTTTTAGAAATTAGTGATCTAGCAACCTTCGTGTCACATGACACGAAGGTTGCCAGATCACTAATTTCTAAAAAAAAAATCGTTGCCAGATATTTTTTCTGAATTCTGTAATCAATCATAGTGTTCGGATATGTTTTTGAGCGACTGCAGCTGCTTTGGAATGTTGTGTGAGTGGTTGATTCGCTTGTGGTGGATTGGTCCATGTTTCCTTGGGGGTGTTGCAATTAGTAGAGATTGCCCCTATTATCTGTGTTGGATCGAATTTCGGTGCTATTTTTGGATTTCGCGCATATCTGGCTCGTGCTGTTTTTTCCCTTTTACACTTGATGTCTTGTTGATGATCTTTAAATTGAATTTTATGCGATCTTTTTTTTTTCACAGTAAGGTGTGTCGTTTTTATTTTGTTGTTTTATGACGGTTATTTTGTACATGAGAGAGACTCCGTTGGTTTGGGCATGTTGCCCGTATGGATAATTATAGATTGGCGAATAGGGCTATAAACAGTGTGCCTAAAGGCCTCAGAAAGAAGGGGAGACCTAGGATGCGGTGGGCAGACAATGTCAAACAGGACCTTGTTAGAATTGGTGTGAAGTGGCCAGATGCAGTAGATGTAGCTCAGGACAGATATGCTTGGAGAACTAAATTGCACGGTCTGCTTGGACCTCCGTAGCCCTTGGTTGCTTAAGGAGGAGGATGATGATGTGCAAAAAAGTACCGCTCAGAGGTAAACAACTCAACCTCCTCTGAGCCTTCGGGGTCCTTGTGACCTGGCCATTTAGCCTATTGTGGCAAAAAAGTGCCGCTCAGAGGTAAAACAACAACCTTCTCTGAGCCTTCGGGGTCCTTGTGACCTGGCCATTTAGCCTATTGTGTTGCCCGTATGAATAATTATAGATCGGCGAATAGTGTTATGAACAGTGTGCCTAAAGGCCTCAGAAAGAAGGGGAGACCTAGGATGCGGTGGGCAGACAATGTCAAACAGGACCTTGTTAGAATTGGTGTGCAGTGGCCAGATGCAGCAGATGTAGCTCAGGATAGACTTGCTTGGAGAACTAAATTGCACGGTCTGGTTGGATCTCCGTAGCCCATGGCTGCTTGAGGATGATGACGACGACGACGATGATGATGACGATGATGACGATGACGACGACGACGACGACGACGATGATGATGATGATGATGATGATGATGTGCAAAAAAGTGCCGCTCAAAGGTAAACAACTCAACCTCCTCTGAGCCTTCGGAGTCCTTGTGACCTGGCCATTTAGCCTATTGTGTGCAAAAAAAGTGTCGTTCAGAGGTAAAACAACTCAACCTCCGCTGAGCCTTCGGGGTCCTTGTGACCTGGCCATTTAGCCTATTGTGTTGCCCGTATGAATAATTATAGATTGGCGAATAGGGTTATGAATTATTATGTGCCTAAAGGCCTCAGAAAGAAGAGGAGACCTAGGATGCGTTGGGCAGACAATGTCAAACAGGACCTTGTTAGAATTGGTGTGCAGTGGCCAGATGCAGCAGATGTAGCTCAGGACAGATATGCTTGGAGAACTAAATTGCACGGTCTGGTTGGACCTCCGTAGCCCATGGCTGCTTGAGGATGATGACGATTTTATACATTCCAGCCGTTTTGTTATTTTCGTCCCCAGTTTCCGTTTTCTAACCAGTAAAGCTGGGTTAGGTTAGTACTGAGTAATATATGATTGAGTACATTGCTGCAAATGGTCACGATTGATTAGAATGAACTAAACAATTTAAGCCAATGGCAGTACAGTCGCTCAAAAAAAATATCCGAACACTATGGTTGATTACAGAATTCAGAAAAAATATCTGGCAACGATTTTTTTAGAAATTAGTGATCCGGCAACCTTCGTGTCACGTGACACGAAGGTTGCCCGATCACCGAAGTGAAGCAGCTTTGGGCGCGGTCAGTATGCTTTCCCCATGGGGAGTGGGTCCTTCGGGACCCACTCCCCACCCCGTATTAACCAGATCCTTCTACTATGGCGCATTAAACTGCCAGGCTGCTGTCAGACCTCTGTGGCAAGCAGCTGCTTGAGGGGGTATTTATTTATTATTTATTTATGTACAGTCGCTCAAAAAAATATCCGAACACTATGGTTGTTTACAGAATTCAGAAAAAATATCTGACAACGATTTTTTTTAGGAATTAGTGATCTGGCAACCTTCGTGTCACGTGATTACAGAATTCAGGAAAAATATCTGCATGAGCTGAATTCAGGAAAAATATCTGCATATATGCGTGTGCAGTTACTGCACACGCTCCAGTTTGCTGTGAACGGTAACTGCACACGCTCAATATTTCTGTGAGTGAGCCCACACGATCCAGGTCTTTGTTGAGCTCACACGATCCAATGTGCTGTGAACATTAACCACAACCGCTCCAGTTTGCTGTGAACGGTAACTGCACACGCTCCATATTCATTGCATTATATATTCATACGCATTATATATATTAAAAAATATCCGAACACTACGGTTGATTACAGAATTCAGAAAAAAACATGATGTAAGGGACCTGGGTTCGAGTCCCGGGTAAGGCATGGATGTATGTGTTGTTTTTCTGCTGAGGTCCTGCCATTCTCTCAGACCTTCTACTATGGCATATAAACTGCCAGGCTGCTGTCAGACCTCTGTGGGAAGCAGCTGTTTGAGGAGGTAAAATTTCGAGTCTGAAACTTTCTCAAATATATAATAGATGACAGTTTCCACTTCGTAAGCTTTCATTTCGGATACAATTTATTACGGACGTTCAGACCCACACACTACCCCACACCTCGGTAAAAAAATTTATACCTCTCTTTTGAGGAGGTGTGAAATTATCTGAAGTAAGTCGCTCAAAAAAGTATCCGAATACTATGGTTTCAGAAAAAATATCTGGCAACGATTTTTTTTTTAGAAATCAGTGATCAACCATAGTGTTCGGATACTTTTTTTTAAAGGCTGTATAGAGTAGACGGAACTCTCCATTTCATAAGCTTTAATTTTGTATAAAATTTATTATGATCGATTCGTCCCCTCCCCTCCGGAATAATTGTTCACCTCCTCTTTCGGGGAAGTCTAAAACTTCCAACTTGATAGTTGAATCTATAATTAATGCAGATTTTTACAAACAATAACATTTTTCGCTAAAAAGAACTAAAACTTGAATTTAAGAAAGATCCTGTTTTATGTCAAGATCAGAATGGGGGGGGGGATTGAATTTACGAAGCGAAATTTATTAACGTCATCATTTATCGCTGCAAAACATACTAGCGGCAAAAACCTCGCCCTACTTAACAACAACAAAAAAAAAACATGAAAAATATTCACACTAATATCATTTTCTACTTTAATGGAAACATAGTTCTTAAAAAAAAAAAAAAAAAAATTCTCCCTCACCAAATGTCAAAATTAATAACCGCTTAACTAGCAGCGATAATATTTAGTCCTAATTGCACTCGATTGTTGTCCCCCTCTCCTCCTCTTCCCTTATTTTCCTAATAGGCATCAGGCCATAACATTAATTGCAGAATCCTGAATAGTTCTCCTTACAAGAGAGCGCGCCAATCCATTTCACCAGTACCCCACCCACAACCAGTAGTAGAGCGCGTCACTGCCCCTCCCTCTGCTGGACTCCCCCTTCGCGTGCAGTGGCCTCGACCCGCCCGCCAGCGCAACATTGATCAGCTATGTGCTTCGGCCTTAGCTGGCCCACACAGGCCTAGGATACCACCAACGCTAACCTTCCTCAATGACGGAATAACTGCACTCTCAGGTAAGAAATTCCCTTATTTAACCTCCTCCTCACTTTAGCTGATGCGGCTCGAGCTTTAGGTCACCACCAGCCGATCGCCGATTGACAGCTACGGTTCGATTTCGCCGGGGTGGAGCGTTTCAACTCGGCTTCGCCGTTTGTCAACAAAACTAGGCCTAACTAGCGCCTGTACATGGCGCTTTCCTGCAGAGAGATGAGCCATGAGGGAAAACCCTTTACAAGGATATGACCACAGGGTGTTGAGGTGATAAATTACATTTGCTGTTGGACAGAGGAAAGTGTGTTTTGGGTTCAAGGGAGGAAATCTTTCCAAAAAGAAAGCGTAGAGTTTTTTTGAAGGGCATTTATTCGAAGTGGAGTCGGAAGTTTGTAAATCATCTAAATTTGAAGAGAGAAATGGATTGCTGTTAGGAATATTACCAGTTTTGTTGTGTAAATAAAGATTGGGACTAGTCTGACTTGACAGCAAAGTTAACACTAATTTGGATTTTAACCGAAAACGTTTCGAGTAGTCGATCAGTTGAATTTAAAATTTTCCACACACAGAAAAGCATAATTTTTATTAATCAAGTAATCAAAATTGAAAGAATCTCATTGAATAAAACTAACGTTTTTCAAAAAATATTAGTTTTGTGACGAAATTAAAATGGCTTGATCTTAAAGTTTATTCTAATTTCAGCAAAATGAATTGTCTTATGAGATTCTGATTAATTGTAATCGTTACGCGAAATATTGAACTATCTGTTGGCATTCTGAGAAGAAACGTTTGTTAGTTCTAGTAAAGTTATACACGTGCAAACCATTTGATGAATAATTTTTGATGAATATTTTAAAGTTTTGAATAAGAAATGATTAAAGTAATTAAGCAATGCATTCTTATTAAGTCTAAGCAGATCGTTGTATAATATTTTTTTAATAATTTTAATTTGGAAAAAAGGTAAGTCAGAATTTAAGAAATGAAGGTAATTTACAATTATCCAACTCAGTAATTATTTTATGTAGTCTATCTTTATTAAAACATAATATTTCATTATGATAGTGTTGTAAAGTAACTTTTTTTAACTGCTTGTGTTTAAAAAAGAGATATTGATGTACTAATTAATGGAGATAGTGTATCATTATAATTTATGTACTAATTAATGGCCTGATTCTCTTGAAAGAAAAAATTGACATACTAACAATTTTAATTGATTCTATTTGTAGATGAAATATAGTACTTAAAGAAATTAAGTTTAATATACCAACAAATTGTCCCACGATGCAAATCTAATTTCGAAGCTCTATAACTTCTAAAATATGCATTCAATGCAAAAATGCGACTGAAGATAACGATCATAATCAGTTCTATTTAAATCTCGATCTTCAAAGGTATTCGTTTAGTATTTAAATAGTTATGGAAGCTGGAATAGTGAGCATTAGCTTAATTCAGTAGAAAAAGATTCACAGGATCTCGTGGAATAAGAAACTGAAAGAAATTGGTTTTGTAGGAGTGGAATTCGAACCCATGTCTCCTGGAAACATGCCAGTTATGCTAATTACTGAATAACGTTTTTTCTTCAGCTGGTGTGGTAAATAAAAATTTAAAAATTAAATTTTCCTGGCAAGTTCTTGTCCTTTAGTCTTTTAAGCAAGAAAAGGAAAAAAATGTCAAATTTTTTTGTTTATAAAAAAACATCGTAAGTTTTAATTTAGTTATGCTGAAGAAAATACTACTTCAAATCCGCTTTTACTTTGAATTTTCTGTTTCTTCTTTGCATCCAATCCTTTTTCATATTCATCCTATTTCTGTAGCTCATCTAGGTTTATTCCCTTCCAAATATATTCTGTTATTGCACAATTTCAGGACTCGACTTAATTTGATGATTCTGGATTTTGCTGTTTGGGTTCATGAGAAGTAATCCCATTTCAAGCATATCCCATTTTCGTGAAAAAAACCCCAAAAAACATTTACTTTTATATAAGAGAACTCTGTATACCGAAGTTGAAAAATCCTACCGAACTATTAAATTGAGTTTACGAAATGGCCTTCTGAAATACTTTCACGTGACAAATTCCATATTGTTCTTCATTTAAAAGTGATTAATGATCATAATTTAATAATAAATATCAGTAAGTGTTAACACCATCATGGAATTAATATCACACCATCACCACCATCTTCATCATCTTCATCGCCATGATTATAATTATTTTTGTTATTCAATACACTAATTTTTTAAAAATATTAAAAACATTATTGCAAAAAAATTGTACATCTACTGATGGTTAGTTAACAGTGTTGCAAATTTATATCTTAAGTAAAAAAACTTAAGATAATTTTATAAATAGTTGCAGATACAAACTATTTCTCACAATGCAGTTTCACATATCTTTTGAAATAGCGCAAATAGGTGAATTTTTTTAAAGGATTTTAAGATATAGGCTTTCTCTAAAGAGTTGCAGATACAGCTATTTTTTCCAAATGTACACAAGTATATGTCTGTCAACAAAAGAATCATCACAGGAATGTAAACTATTTTAATGGTATATTTTTCGAAAGAGTCAAAGTGATAATAATTATTAAAAATAGATAAAGCTGTATTTTATTTTATACAGACAGTTGCAGATAGACAACATTTTCAAAATAATCACAATTTTAAATATTTTCTTAAATAGCCGCAGGAATAGAAATGATTTATAGTCTTAGAAAAGTTTCCTAAATAGTCGCTGTGGAAACCATTTTTTTTAAAGGTGGAATGTAGAAAACCTTTTCTAAATAGTCGCATTTCATTAGCCCTAATGTAATGACTCCTTTTCTAAATAGTCGCATTTCATTAGTCCTAATGTACTGACTCCTTTTCTAAATAGTCGCATTTCATTAGTCCTAATGTACTGACTCCTTTTCTAAATAGTCGCATTTCATTAGCCCTAATGTACTGACTCCTTTTCTAAATAGTCGCATTTCATTAGCCCTAATGTGATGACTACTTTTATGAATAGTCGCATTTCATTAGCCCTAATGTACTGACTCCTTTTCTAAATAGTCGCATTTCATTAGCCCTAATGTACTGACTCCTTTTCTAAATAGTCGCATTTCATTAGCCCTAATGTAATGACTACTTTTATGAATAGTCGCATTTCATTAGCCCTAATGTACTGACTCCTTTTCTAAATAGTCGCATTTCATTAGCCCTAATGTAATGACTACTTTTCTAAATAGTCGCATTTCATTAGCCCTAATGTACTGACTCCTTTTCTAAATAGTCGCATTTCATCAGCCCTAATGTAATGACTACTTTTCTAAATAGTCGTTTTTCTAATAGACCTCGTGTAGAGATTTTTTTTGTAAATAGTCGCATTCTAATAGACCTCATGTAGATACTCCTTTTCTAAATAGTCGCATTTTAATAGACCTCGCATAGAGACTCCTTTTCTAGATAGTCGCATTCTAATAGATACCATGAAGAGACACCTTTTATAAAGAATCGCATTCTAATAGGCATCATGTAGAGACTCCTTTCTAAATAATTGCATTATAATAGTCCTCATGTGCTGACTCCTTTTCTAAATAGTCGCATTCTAATAGATCTCATGTAAACTCCTTTTGTAAATACAGTAGTCGCATTATAATAGCCCTCATGTAGGTATCCTTTTTCAAATTATTCGCATTTTAATAGCCCTCATAACTGACTCATAATTATTCGCATTTTAATAGCCCTCGTGTACTGACTGACTCCTTTTCTAAATAGTCGCATTTCATTAGCCCTAATGTAACGACTACTTTTCTAAATAGTCGCTTTCTAATAGCCCTCATGAAGTGACTCTTTTTCTAAATAGTCGCATTCTAATATACCTCACGTAGAGACTCTTTTGTAAATAGTCGTATTTTAACAGACCTCATGTAGATACTCCTTTCCTAAATAGTCGCATTCTAATAGACCTCATGAAGTGACTCCTTTCCTAAATAGTCGCATTCTAATAGACCTCACGTAGAGATTCCTCTTGTAAATAGTCATATTTAACTGACCTCATGTAGAGACTCCTTTCCTAAATAGTCGCATTCTAATAGACCTCATGAAGTGACTACTTTCCTAAATAGTCGCATTCTAATAGACCTCATGTAGAGATTCTTTTTCTAAATAGTCGCATTCTAATAGACTTCATAAAGTAACTCGTTTTCTAAATAGTCGCATTCTAATAGACTTCATGAAGTGAATGCGAATAATTTTTCTAAATAGTCGCATTCTAATAGACCTCATGAAGAGACTCCATTTCTAAATAGTCGCATTCTAATAGACATGTAGCGATTCTTTTTGTAAATAGTCGGATTTCACTAGACCTCGTGAAGAGACTACTTTTCTAAATAGTCGCATTCTAATAGACCTCATGAAGTGACTCCTTTTCTGAATGAAGACTCCTTTTCTAAATAGTCGCATTCTAATATACCTCACATAGAGACTTTTTCTAAATAGTCGCATTCTAATAGACCTCAGGAAGTGACTCCTTTTCTGAATGAAGAGACTCCTTTGCTAAACAGTCGCATTCTAATATACCTCACATAGAGACTCCTTTTCTAAATAGTCGTATTTTAACAGACCTCATGCAGAGACTACTTTTCTAAATAGTCGCATTCTAATAGACTTCATGTAGAGATTCTTTTTCTAAACAGTCGCATTCTAATATACCTCAGGAAGTGACTCCTTTTCTGAATGAAGAGACTCCTTTGCTAAATAGTCGCATTCTAATATACCTCACATAGAGACTCCTTTTCTAAATAGTCTATTTTAACAGACCTCATGCAGAGACTCCTTTTCTAAATAGTCCCATTCTAATAGACCTCGTGTAGAGATTCCTTTTGTAAATAGTCGGATTTCAATAGACCTCATGAAGAGACTACTTTTCTAAATAGTCGCATTCTAATATACCTCAGGAAGTGACTCCTTTTCTGAATGAAGAGACTCCTTTGCTAAATAGTCGCATTTTATTATACCTCACATAGAGACTCCTTTTCTAAATAGTCTATTTTAACAGACCTCATGCAGAGACTCCTTTTCTAAATAGTCCCATTCTAATAGACCTCATGAAGAGACTACTTTTCTAAATAGTCGCATTCTAATAGACTTCATGTAGAGATTCTTTTTCTAAACAGTCGCATTCTAATAGACCTCATGAAGTGACTCCTTTTCTGAATGAAGAGACTCCTTTGCTAAATAGTCGCATTCTAATATACCTCACATAGAGACTCCTTTTTCTAAATAGTCGTATTTTAACAGACCTCATGCAGAGACTCCTTTTCTAAATAGTCCCATTCTAATAGACCTCGTGTAGAGATTACTTTTGTAAATAGTAATATTTTCAGTAAACTTCGTTTAGGTCTATTATCTACAGTAGGTAATTGTGGTTTTTAAACCCTTACAATTCTCTTTTATGTGTTTATAAGAATGCTAGAGGCATTGGTGGTTTTATAAAATCTACTCTAGACATTGGAGATATTAATTCCATTAAAGGCATCTGTGTAGATTTTTTAATCTCCCCGTTTACCTTCTTGTGTTGTAAAAAAAATTCGACCCCCTATTAAAGAGGGAATAAAATCAATTACTATTAAGTAATATATTTAAGACTGCAGTGTTGATACTCAGCCAATTGTTCTCGTCTTTCCGCCTGTGACGTAACAAGGTTATCAACTGTCAACACACATCAAAGATCAATTGTTGTTCATCTAAAGATATCGAATTGGGTTTAGGGAGGTCTAGAGAGAGTTCTTGTGAGGCAAACGCCAGACAATATCGACAAACCGGATCTTTATTTTTTGGGTCAAGGGGATGTCCAGGTACTGGCAAAGCAAAAGAGTCTCCTAACGTATTGCTGAAGACTTCACCACGGCTTGTAATCTGGTTAACTTCCCGGAATGTGTTCTTCTGTTGGCCAACATATACAATCTGACAGGTCGGCTGTAGAGGCTGGAGAGCCTTCGCTTCTCCGTTATGTCATCGGGTTTCTTCCTCTTCCTTTGGGAGGAAAGGAATTGGATCCTTTGGCTGTCGGTTGGTTGTTTCACCTCTGAGCGGTACTTTTTTTGCACACAATGTGCTAAATGGCCAGGTCACAAGGACCCCGAAGACTCAGAGATTGGTGGAGGGGACCCACTTTAACAGCTGTTGGGAGACAGATGGTAGCCTCCCGTCAAGGCCATCGAGTGTGTTCTTTAAAGTTGGGTTGTTTTACCTCTGAGCGGCACTTTTTTACGCACAACGGGCTAAATATGCCAGGTCACATGGACCCCGAAGGCTCAGAGAAGGTTGGGGGAGGGGACCCACTGGAACAGCTGTTGGGAGACAGATGGTAGTCTCCCGTCAAGACCATCCAGCGTGTTCTTTAACGTGCACAGGGTATGGTTCTCCCGCACACGGAGCCACGGCTTAACGTCCCATCCGACGGACGGAGGTCTTTCCAAGCCCATCGGTGTCCCCTACTGACCGTGGACAGGGCGGGGAGTTTTGCGGAGATAAATCTCAACGCTGACCCAGCTGGGATTCGAATCTGGGAACTGCAGATTACGAGCTTGGCGCGCTACCAACTGAGCCACCGCCGCTCCTGATCCTTTGGCCCACATCAGCTCATCCCCATGAAAACTCATTTGCCATGAAAAAAAAAGTTATACAGTAAAACATAATTAATTCGAAATTAAAGGGACGGAAAAATATTTTTTCGTTCGAATTATGAAAATCCTTGCTAGTTCAATTAAAAAAGAAACCCCAGGAACCGGGAAAAAAATCGACTTTTCCGTGCCTCGGATCAAAATTCAGGATAATTTGTACCGCCTATCTACCCACCGAAATCAATACACACATAATAATGCATCTGCCAAAAGGCTGCGATATAAAGTGCCTAGGGCCTACGAAATGGAAGTGCCGAAGGCCTATTGAAATAGAAGTGTCCAGGACCTACGAAAATGAAGTGCCGAGGGCCTATGAAACGGAAGTGGCTAGGATCTGCGAAACAGAAGTTCCTATGGCCTACGAAATAGAAATGCCTAGGACCTATGAAATAGAAGTTCCAGGACCTACAAAACAGAAGTACCGAAGACCTATGAAATAGTAGTGTCTGGGACCTACGAAGTGGAAGTACAAAGGTTTTCAGAAAGAGAAAAGCCTAGGGCCTACGAAACAGGAAAGCCTAGGACCTTCAAAATAGAAGTGCCTATAGCCTATGAAATAGCAGTGCCTAGGACTTAGGAAATGGAAGTGCTTGGGGCATACGAAAGAGCAGTGCCCAGGAAATAGCTTACAAAACAGAAGTGCCTAGGGCCTACGAAATGGAAGTGCGTAGGACCTAAAAAATAGAAGTGACTATGGCCTACAAAATTGAAGTGGTTACGAAACAGAAGTGCCTAGGGCCTAGAAAACAGAAGTTCTTATATAAAAGCGCCTGTTGACTGCGATATAGAAGTGCCTAGAACCTACGAAATACAAATGCCTATCGCCTACGAAATAGAAGTGCCTAAGGCATACAAAACAGAACTACATAGGGCCTATGAAAGAGAAGTGTATAGTACATATAAAACAAAAGTGCCTAGGGCCCATGAAGTAGAGTGCCTAGAGATTACAAAATAGAACTGTCTATGGCCTATGAAATGGAAGTGCCTAAAACCTATGGAATAGAAGTGCCTAGGGCTTATGAAATAGAAGTGCCTAGACCTACAAAAACAGAACTTCTTAGGGACCATGAAATATAATTGTCTATGATCTATGAAACAGATGGACCCAGGACCTACGAACATGAAGTGCCGAGGGCCTATGAAACGGAAGTGGCTAAGATCTGCGAAACAGAAGTTCCTATGGCCTACGAAATAGAAATGCCTAGGACCTAAGAAATAGAAGTTCCAGGACCTACAAAACAGAAGTACCGAAGTCCTATGAAATAGTAGTGTCTGGGACCTACGAAGTGGAAGTACAAAGGTTTTCAGAAAGAGAAAAGCCTAGGGCCTACGAAACAGGAAAGCCTAGGACCTTCAAAATAGAAGTGCCTAGCACCTACGAAATAGAAGTGCCTAGGTCTTAGGATATAGAAGTGCTTGAGGCAACATAAATAGCCTATGGAATAGAAGTGCCTAGGACTTAGGAAATAGAAGGGCTTGGGGCAACTAAGTAGCCTATGGAATAGAAGTGCCTAGGACTTAGGAAATAGAAGTGCTTGGGGCAACTAAGTAGCCTATGGAATAGAAGTGCCTAACACCTACGAAATAGAAGTGCCTAGGACTTAGGAAATAGAAGGGCTTGGGGCAACTAAGTAGCCTATGGAATAGAAGTGCCTAGCACCTACGAAATAGAAGTGCCTAGGACTTAGGAAATAGAAGTGCTTGGGGCAACATAAATAGCCTATGGAATAGAAGTGCCTAGCACCTACGAAATAGAAGTGCCTAGGACTTAGGAAATAGAAGTGCTTGGGGCAACTAAGTAGCCTATGGAATAGAAGTGCCTAACACCTACGAAATAGAAGTGCCTAGGACTTAGGAAATAGAAGTGCTTGGGGCAACATAAGTAGCCTATGGAATAGAAGTGCCTAACACCTACGAAATAGAAGTGCCTAGGACTTAGGAAATAGAAGTGCTTGGGCAACTAAGTAGCCTATGGAATAGAAGTGCCTAGCACATACGAAATAGAAGTGCCTAGGACTTAGGAAATAGAAGTGCTTGGGGCAACATAATTAGCCTATGGAATAGAAGTGCCTAGGACTTAGGAAATAGAAGTGCTTGGGGCAACATAAGTAGCCTATGGAATAGAAGTGCCTAACACCTACGAAATAGAAGTGCCTATGACTTAGGAAATAGAAGTGCTTGGGGCAACTAAGTAGCCTATGGAATAGAAGTGCCTAGCGCATACTAAATAGAAGTGCTTGGGGCAACATAAGTAGCCTATGAAATAGAAGTGCCTAGCACCTACGAAATAGAAGTGCCTAGGACTTAGGAAATAGAAGTGCTTGGGGCAACATAAGTAGCCTATGGAATAGAAGTGCCTAGGACTTAGGAAATAGAAGTGCTTGGGGCAACATAAGTAGCCTATGGAATAGAAGTGCCTAACACCTACGAAATAGAAGTGCTTGGGGCAACATAAGTAGCCTATGGAATAGAAGTGCCTAACACCTACGAAATAGAAGTGCCTAGGACTTAGGAAATAGAAGTGCTTGGGGCAACATAAGTAGCCTATGGAATAGAAGTGCCTAACACCTACGAAATAGAAGTGCTTGGGGCAACATAAGTAGCCTATGGAATAGAAGTGCCTAACACCTACGAAATAGAAGTGCCTAGGACTTAGGAAATAGAAGTGCTTGGGGCAACTAAGTAGCCTATGGAATAGAAGTGCCTAGCACATACGAAATAGAAGTGCTTGGGGCAACATAAGTAGCCTATGAAATAGAAGTGCCTAGCACCTACGAAATAGAAGTGCCTAGGACTTAGGAAATAGAAGTGCTTGGGGCAACATAAGTAGCCTATGGAATAGAAGTGCCTAGGACTTAGGAAATAGAAGTGCTTGGGGCAACATAAGTAGCCTATGGAATAGAAGTGCCTAACACCTACGAAATAGAAATGCTTGGGGCAACATAAGTAGCCTATGGAATAGAAGTGCCTAACACTACGAAATAGAAGTGCCTAGGACTTAGGAAATAGAAGTGCTTGGGGCAACTAAGTAGCCTATGGAATAGAAGTGCCTAACACATACGAAATAGAAGTACAGTCACTCAAAAAATTATCCGAACACTATGGTCGATTACAGAATTCAGAAAAGATATCTGGCAACGATTTTTTTAGAAATTAGTGATCTGGCAACCTTCGTGTCACGGAGCAACCTGTGAACGGTAACTGGAGCGTGTACAGTTGCTGTACACGCTCCAGATATTTTTCCTGAATTCTGTAATCACGTGACACGAAGGTTGCCAGATCACTAATTTCTAAAAAAAAATCGTTGCCAGATATTTTTTCTGAATTCTGTAATCGACCATAGTGTTGGATACTTTTTTGAGCGACTGTACCTAGAGCCTAGGAAGAACTTAATCAGGCTCTGGATTAACGGTACCATATATCTCCTAAAAGCTCTCGATCCCCTTATCTTTTCTGATCCATTGATATCATTTGATCTGGCCATACAGCCCATTTTTTGGCACAATGAGTACCAAAAAATACAACTTTTTGTATTATTTGTAGGGATCATAAATTATGTCGTTCAAACTATTTTGCATCGTAATGTTTAATTGCCTTAAAATGTACGTTTGAAGAGTGTTGCATTATGGGTACCTTCGACGTCACTTCCTGCTGCTCTTGCATCGGTTGACAGTGGACGAGACTTAATGGCACTGACCGTTGCCATAGCAACCTACCGCGTTACACGGTCTCCATTAATTAAGCCATAATTCGTTAATTAAAACCGTTCGACTGGCAACCGTGCCAGTCGCTCGCGCTGGGGGATATATTGAAAGCCACAATACCGCAGATAGGTGGCGCTTTGAAAACATCCGATTTTTGAAATGAAGGGTGAACGATGAAAAACATCGCTGGAAGGGGTTTGGGTTGTTTTACCTCTGAGCGGCACTTCTTTGCACACAGTAGGCTAAATGGTCAAGTCACAAGGACCCCGAAGGCTCAGAGAAGGTTGGGGGAGGGGACCCACTGGAACAGATGTTGGGAGACAGATGGTCCCTCCCCTCAAGGCCGTCCAGAGTGTTCTTTAACGTTGAGATGTTTTACCTCTGAGAGACACTTTTTTGCACACAATGGGCTAAATGGCCAGGTCACATGGACCCCGAAGTCTCAGAGAAGGTTGGGGGAGTGAACCCACTGGAACAGCTGTTGGGAGACAGATGATAGCCTCCCGTCAAGGTCATCCAGCGTGTTCTTTAACGTGCACAGAGTATGGTTCTCCCACACACGGGGCAACGGCTTAACGTCCCATCCGACAGACAGCGGTCTTTCCAAGCCCATCGGTGTCCCCTACTGACCGTGGGCAGGGCGGGAAATTTGCAGAGATAAATCTCAATGCTGACCGAGCTGGGACTCGAACCTGGGAACTACAGGTTACGAGCCTGGCGCGCTACCGACTGAGCCACCCCCACACCGATGATGTATTGAAGAAATGGTTAACTTCTGATGGTCTTGCGGTTAAGATTCCCGGCATGCTTCTAGAAGACATGCTTCCAAAGGTCCTAATGCCTGGAAGTTCCCGGCATGCTTCTAGAAGGTCCTAATGCCACTCAGAATGCTCCTAATGCTCCTAATGCCACTCTAGAAGGTCCTAATGCCAAAGAGGTTCCCGGCATGCTTCTAGAAGGTCCTAATGCCACTCAGAATGCTCCTAATGCTCCTAATGCGCATTCCTAATGTGCATTCCTTCTAGAAGCATGCCGGGAACCTCCATGGCATTAGGTCCTTCTAGAGTGCTAGAAGGTCCTAATGCCATGGAGGTTTCCGGCATGCTTCTAGAAGGTCCTAATGCCACTCAGAATGCTCCTAATACCACTCTAGAAGGTCCTAATGCCACTCAGAATGCTCCTAATGCCACTCTAGAAGGTCCTAATGCCATGGAGGTTCCCGGCATGCTTCTAGAAGGTCCTAATGCCACTCAGAATGCTCCTAATGCCATGGAGGTTCCCGGCATGCTTCTAGAAGGTCCTAATGCCAATCAGAATGCTCCTAATGCCACTCTAGAAGGTCCTAATGCCCGGAGGTTCTCGGCATGCTTCTAGAAGGTCCTAATGCCACTCAGAATGCTCCTAATGCCACTCTAGAAGGTCCTAATGCCACTCTAGAAGGTCCTAATGCCATGGAGGTTCCCGGAATGCTTCTAGAAGGTCCTAATGCCAATCAGAATGCTCCTAATGCCACTCTAGAAGGTCCTAATGCCCGGAGGTTCTCGGCATGCTTCTAGAAGGTCCTAATGCCACTCAGAATGCTCCTAATGCCACTCCAGAAGGTCCTAATGCCATGGAGGTTCCTGGCATGCTTCTAGAAGGTCCTAATGCCACTCAGAATGCTCCTAATGCCACTCTAGAAGGTCCTAATGCCATGGAGGTTCCCGGCATGCTTCTAGAAGATCCTAATGCCACTCAGAATGCTCCTAATACTCCTAATGCCACTCTAGAAGGTCCTAATGCCCGGAGGTTCCCGGCATGCTTCTAGAAGGTCCTAATGCCCGGAGGTTCCCGGCATGCTTCTAGAAGGTCCTAATGCCACTCAGAATGCTCCTAATGCCACTCTAGAAGGTCCTAATGCCATGGAGGTTCCCGGCATGCTTCTAGAAGGTCCTAATGCCACTCAGAATGCTCCTAATGCTCCAAATGCCACTCTAGAAGGTCGTAATGCCCGGAGGTTCCCGGCATGCTTCTAGAAGGTCCTAATGTCACTCAGAATGCTCCTAATGCTCCTAATGCCACTCTAGAAGGTCCTAATGCCCGGAGGTTCCCGGCATGCTTCTAGAAGGTCCTAATGCCACTCAGGGCAACCAATTGTTTTCAGCAAATTATTTCGTGTTTCAAGTCTACAGGACATTTTCCTGTGATACTTCATTACTGATGTTGGAGACCACGTGGGGGAGGCCAGGGAAGAAAATAATAGCTACATCTAACGATAGCTGAGAATGATAGAAAAGGGCAAATTTTTAGCAAATATTCCAAATGATCTAGTCATCTTGAAATTTTTAAGTTTTCGTGATGGATTGCGAGTGTCAATGGGATTACGTTGGCGGCAGTGAGCCACTCCTCACTCCCACGGTGGGTGGGAAAACGCAACATTTTTTTTTTCAAAAGGTATATTACAACCGTCCCATGGCCGAGTGGTTAGCGTGCTTGGCTACTGATCTAAGGGACCTGGGTTTGAGCCCCGGGTAAGGCATGGATGTATGTGTCGTTTTTCTGCTGAGGTCCTGTCATCCTCTCAGATCTTCTACTATGGCATATAAACTGACAGGTTATTTATATATATATTATATATATTACAAATTCTTTTTGAGTTTTATATGGGGTAAGAAAATGCTACTATTCGCATTTTCCAAGTAATGTATCAAACTCAATATATAGGTCGAAGTCGAATCTAGATGGGAAGTGAGGGGGAGTATTCGCTCGTGCTTCCCCCTTTCAGAATAATCCTAAAGGAAATAAATTCTTAAACTTTTATTTAGATTTAGTGTATCTTTCGATAAATTTTTTAAAGATCTGCGTTGGTGGAAATGTTACGTTGCATTGGAGACCCATTCTCTTAGACATTCTCCCCACCCCCTTTACATTTCCCTCCCCCTCGAATATGTCCCTCTCCTCCTTTCGATTGTTCTTCTAGATTCGCGCCTGAGTTGAACAACATGTGATACAGTCGCTGGAAAAAATATCCGAACACTATGGTTGATTGCAGAAGTCAGAAAAAAATACCTGGCAACAATTTGTTTTTCAGAAATTAGTGATCTGGCAACCTTTATGTACAGTCGCTGAAAAAAGTATCCAAACACTATGGTTGATTACAAAAGTCAGAAAAAAATACCTGGCAACAATTTGTTTTTTAGAAATTAGTGATCTGACAACCTTTATGTACAGTCGCTGAAAAAAGTATCCGAACACTATGGTTGATTACAGAAGTCAGAAAAAAATACCTGGCAACGACTTTTTTTTAGAAATTAGTGATCTGGCAACCTTCGTGTCACGTGACACGAAGGTTGCCAGATCGCTAATTTCTAAAAAAATCGTTGCCAGATATTTTTTTCTGACTTCTATAATCGACCATAGTGTTCGGATATTTTTTTGAGCGACTGTATGTATTTTTTTCAGCTTTAAATTAGGTCGACTTTTACAAGGCGATATACAAAAGTCCTAAATCCAAAAATTAATTTTTTTTAAAACTAACATCAGACTAAGGTTAACCTTGTTTTTTCACCTTCCACAATTCCACTTAAAATTGACATCCAGAAATTCAAAACAGTTCAGAATATTGTTTATCGTTTTAGTTTGGTTGGGGGAGAGCTCAGTCGGTAGCGCGTCAGACTCCTAACCTGCAGTTTCCAGGTTCGATTCACGATTGTGTCAGCATTGGGATTAAATTTAAAAAGAAATATTAAAACCGTTTGATACGACAATGTCATTTTTCAAATATTATTTTAGTGATGGTGTTATTGTTAATTCATTCACTTCTTATGTTATTCTAAAATGATGGAGGGCGGCGGTGGCTCAGTCGGTAGCGCGCCAGGCTCGTAATCTGTAGTTCCCAAGTTCGAGTCCCAGCTGAGTCAGCGTTGAGATTTATCTCCGCAAAACTCCCCGCCCTGTCCACGGTCAGTAGGGGACACCAATGGGATAGGAAAGGCCACCCTACGTCGGATGGGACGTTAAGCCGTGGCCCCGTGTATGGGAGAGCCATACCCTGTGCTCGTTAAAGAGCCGCTCAGAGGTAAAACAGCGTTAAAGAACACGTTGGATGGCCTTGACGGGAAGATACCATCTGTCTCCCAACAGCTGTTCTAGTGGATCCCCTCCCCCAACCTTCTCTGAGCCTTCGGGGTCCTTGTGACCTGGCCATTTAGTCCATGGTGTGCAAAAAAGTGTCGCTCAGAGGCAAAACAACCCAACGTTAAAGAACGCGCTGGATGGCCTTGACGGGAAGATACCATCTGTTTCCCAACAGCTGTTCTAGTGGATCCCCTCCCCCAACCTTCTCTCAGCCTTCGGGGTCCATGTGACCTGGCATATTTAGCCCGTTGTGCGTAAAAAAGTGCCGCTCAGAGGTAAAACAACCCAACTTTAAAGAACACACTCGATGGCCTTGACGGGAGGCTACCATCTGTCTCTAAACAGCTGTTCCAGTGGGTCCCCTCCCCCAACCTTCTCTGAGTCTTCGGGGTCCTTGTGACCTGGCCATTTAGCCCATGGTGTGCAAAACGTGTCGCTCAGAGGTAAAACAATCCAACCCTGAAATGATGCCATGTTTTCTTTTTTGAGGGTGTGGAGGATCGCTCTGTCGATAGGAGTTCTGTTCTCCTGGGGTCCTTGTGACCTGGCTATTTAGACCATTGTGGGCAACAAAAATGCTGTTCAGAGGTAAAAAACAACTCAACCTTTTTAGCTAAAAAAACAACTGACGAAATTGCCTCGTTGCATTCACTATGCGAAGTTATGTGTTTCGTCACTTCCTCTATGTAACAAGCGCAATCCTCTCGTGCGTCTCCTCCCCCGCGAAAGGCTTAACCCAAAATAACTCCCAAGTTCATCAATTGGAGCGGCGAAATACACGAGACGAACGTCACGTGCTCAGGGATGTAGTAGTAGTAGTAGTAACATCAGCATCCGTCTGAGAAATGCATGCAGCGTCTAAGAGTCCTTTTCCTCCTTCGCATCGGTACTCTCGTTCCCAAAAGAGAGTGACTGAGCAGCGAAAGAGCAGCCATGGCGTTATTGATTGGCCGACAGATGTCGATTGGCGCGCGCCTTCGCTGCTGCAATTCCTTTTTCCACCCCTCCCCATTTCTAGATCTCCCCCCCCTCCTCCCCGATGCTTGCAACTCATTCGTCGCCATTTACGAAGAGCTCGTGGAGCTCCTCGCACAGAGCGAGGCTTTTTCTGCTCGCTCGCTCTGTCCATCTTCTGCTCCTGTACACCAGTGCCCTACTCTTTCCCATGAGTGTGTTCTTACTGGTTCGTCCTTTTCCTTGCATCAATGTCTTTTTTACTCCTGCATATTAATGTTCTTCCGTCCCATACATTAGCGTTCTTCTGCTTAATCATATAGACGTCCTTCTGTTCAAATACAAAAGTATCTTTATCCACTACGTTGATTAGTGTATTTCTGCTCAAATACATACGTGGCCTTCTGCACTACGTTAGTGTCCTTCTGCTCAAATCTATGCGTGGCCATCTGCATTACGTTGATGTTCTTCTGCTCAATCATATACATATCCTTCTGCTCAATCATATAGATGTCCTTCTGTTCAAATACAAAAGTATCTTTATCCACTACGTTGATTAGTGTATTTCTGCTCAAATACATACGTGGCCTTCTGCACTACGTTAGTGTCCTTCTGCTCAAATCTATGCGTGGCCATCTGCATTATGTTGATGTTCTTCTGCTCAATCATATACATATCCTTCTGCTCAATCATATAGATGTCCTTCTGTTCAAATACAAAAGTATCTTTATCCACTACGTTGATTAGTGTATTTCTGTACAAATATATATGTGGCCTTTTCCACTACGTTAGTGTCCTTCTGCTCAAATCTATGTGTGGCCCTCTGCACTACGTTAATGTCCATCTGCTTAAATATACGTGTGGCCCTCTGCACTACGTTAGTCTCCCTCTGTTCAAATCTCTGCGTGGCCCTCTGCACACGTTAGTGTCCCTCTGCTCAAATCTATGTGTGGCCCCTCTGCACTACGTTGGTGTCCCTCTGCTCAAATCTATGCGTGGCCCTCTGCACTAAATTAGTGTCGCTCTGCTCAAATCTATGCATGGCCCTCTGCACTAAATTAGTGTCCCTCTGCTCAAATCTGTGTGGCCCTCTGCACTACGTTAATGTCCATCTGCTTAAATATACGCGTGGCCCTCTGCACTACGTTAGTCTCCCTCTGTTCAAATCTGTGCGTGGCCCTCTGCACTACGTTAGTGTCCCTCTGCTCAAATCTATGTGTGGCCCCTCTGCACTACGTTAGTGTCCCTCTGCTCAAATCTATGCGTGGCCCTCTGCACTACATTAGTGTCCCTCTGCTCAAATCTATATGTGGCCCCTCTGCACTACGTTAGTGTCCTGCTCAAATCTATGCGTGACCCTCTGTACTACGTTAGTGTCTTTCTGCTCAAATCTATGTGTAGCCACTCTGCACTACATTAGTGTACCTCTGCTCAAATCTATGTGTGGCCCCTCTGCACTACGTTAGTGTCCCTCTGCTCAAATCTATGTGTGGCCCCTCTGCACTACGTTAGTGTCCCTCTGCTCAAATCTATGCGTGGTCCTCTGCACTACGTTAGTGTCCCTCTGCTCAAATCTATGTGTGGCCCTCTGCACTATATTAGTGTCGCTCTACTCAAATCAATGCATGGCCCTCTGCACTACGTTAGTGTCCCTCTGCTCAAATCTATGCGTGGTCCTCTGCACTACGTTAGTGTCCCTCTGCTCAAATCTATGCGTGGTCCTCTGCACTACGTTAGTGTCCCTCTGCACTACGTTAGTGTCCCTCTGCTCAAATGTATGTGTGGCCCTTTGCACTACATTAGTGTCACTCTACTCAAATCAATGCATGGCCCTCTGCACTACGTTAGTGTCCCCCTGCTCAAATCTATGAGTGGCCCTTTGCACTCATTAGTGCTCTTCTCAAATATATGAGTGTCTTTTTGCTCAAACACGTGGGTGTCCTTCCCGTGTATATTGGTGTCCTGATCAAACATATAGGTGCCCTGTACTATATTGGTATGGTGTTCAAACATTGTGAGGTCGTTCTCTGGTATATTGGTGTCCTTCTGCTGAAGCATACAGGTGTCCTTCTCGTATATAGGTGTTCTTGTGCTCAAATATATAGGCGTCCTTTTGTTGAAACATATTGGTGTCCTACTCCAGTACACTATAGCTATCCTTCTGTTCAAACATTTAGATGTCCTACTATTCAAAAATATAAGTATCCTTATCCACTATATGGATATCCTCCCGCTCAAACATGTGGGTGTCCTTTCCCAGTACATAGGTGTCCTGCTGAAACATGCAAGAATCCAGCAACACATCGGTGTGACCTTTTATCTCCGTCGCTGGTCGTGTCTCTCTATACATCCGCAAGAGTTAAGTGTCCACTTTCTTCCTCCCATTTCTCTGTCTCCGCTCACATCAGCATCCTCCTACTCGCAGAATAGTCTTCCTTTGCCCCGTAGTTTTGTCTGTATTCTTTCACACATTAGTGTCCTTCTGCTCGCGCACAACGGTTTCTTTCTGGAGCGCATTGGATATTTCTCGCGCACGTTGCTCGCACTTTTTGGCGCCTTTCTTCAGAGACACATTGATTTCCTCGTCGGAAAAACTGGCAGATTTCTCCTGCACAACGGCATCTAACTCCTGCACGTCAGCGTTCGTCTGTTCACACGCATTGTTGTCCACATGGGCCCAACATCATTCCTTCACCCATTCAGTTGTAGAAGGAACGGCCAGAATCGATGGAATCATTTCATGCAATCCTTCCGGTCTCTATGCTATTTGCCATCGTTTCATCCGGCTAAAGAGATTATCGAAACGAACTTGGTATACCGTTAAAAAAGTAACACCAGAGTTCAGAATAAATCGAAATTTTTCATTGTACATAACATATCACTACTCTTTTTTCTTTCTTCAAACGTCATTAGGAATATCCCTGAGAAGAGAATAAAGTCTATTACTACTCTCTTTCCTTTCATCAAACATCATTACAAAATATCCATGAGAAGAGAATAGAGTCTATCACTACTCTCTTTTCTTTCTTCAAACATCATTAGGGTTGGGTTGTTTTACCTCTGAGCGGCACTTTTTTGCACACCATGGGCTAAATGGCCAGGTCACATGAACCCCGAAGGCTCAGAGAAGGTTGGGGGAGGGGACCCACTGGAACAGCTGTTGGGAGACAGATGGTAGCCTCCCGTCAAGGCCATCCAGCGTGTTCTTTAACGTGCACAGGGTATGGCTCTCCCGCACACGGGATCACGGCTCAACGTCCCATCCGACGGACGGCGGCCTTTCCAAGCCCATCGGTGTCCCCTACTGACCGTGGGCAGGGCGGGGAATTTTGCGGAGATAAATCTCAACGCTGACCCAGCTGGGACTCGAACCTGGGAACTACAGATTACGAGCCTGGCGCGCTACCGACTGAGCCACCCCCGCCCCACAAACATCATTAGGAATATCCATGAAAACAGAATAGAGTCTATCACTACTCTCTTTTCTTTCTTCAAACATCATTGGGAATATACATGAGAAGAGAATAAAGTCTATCACCACTCTTTTTTCTTTCTTCAAACATCATTAGGAATATCCCTGAAAAGAAAATAGAGTCTAACACTACTCTTTTTCCGTTCTTCAAACATCATTAGGAATATCCATGAAAAATAACTACTCTGTTTTCTTTCCTCAAACATCATTAGAAATATCCCTGAAAAGAGAATAGAGTCTATCACTACTCTCTTTTCTTTCATCAAACATCATTAGGAATATCCATGAAAAGAGAGTAGAGTCTATCACTACTCTCTTTTCTTTCTTCAAACATCATTACAAAATATCCATGAGAAGAGAATAGAGTCTATCACTACTCTCTTTTCTTTCATCAAACATCATTAGGAATATCCATGAAAAGAGAGTAGAGTCTATCACCACTCTTTTTTCTTTCTTCAAACATCATTAGGAATATCCATGAAAAGAGAATAGAGTCTATCACTACTCTCTTTTCTTTCATCAAACATCATTAGGAATATCCATGAAAAGAGAATAGAGTCTATCACTACTCTCTTTTCTTTCATCAAACATCATTAGGAATATCCATGAAAAGAGAATAGAGTCTATCACCACTCTTTTTTCTTTCTTCAAACATCATTAGGAATATCCCTGAAAAGAGAATAGAGTCTATCACTACTCTCTTCTCTTTCATCAAACATCATTAGGAATATCCATGAAAAGAGAGAAGAGTCTATCACCACTCTTTTTTCTTTCTTCAAACATCATTAGGAATATCCATGAGAAGAGAATAGAGTCTATCACTACTCTCTTTTCTTTCATCAAACATCATTAGGAATATCCATGAAAAGAGAATAGAGTCTATCACTACTCTCTTTTCTTTCTTCAAACATCATTAGGAATATCCATGAAAAGAGAATAGAGTCTATCACCACTCTTTTTTCTTTCTTCAAACATCATTAGGAATATCCCTGAAAAGAGAATAGAGTCTATCACTACTCTCTTCTCTTTCATCAAACATCATTAGGAATATCCATGAAAAGAGAGTAGAGTCTATCACTACTCTCTTTTCTTTCTTCAAACATCATTAGGAATATCCACTCTCTTCACTACTCTCTCTATCACTACTCTCTTCTCTTTCATCAAACATGATTAGGAATATCCATGAAAAGAGAGTAGAGTCTATCACTACTCTCTTTTCTTTCTTCAAACATCATTACAAAATATCCATGAGAAGAGAATAGAGTCTATCACTACTCTCTTTTCTTTCTTCAAACATCATTAGGAATATCCATGAAAAGAGAATAGAGTCTATCACCACTCTTTTTTCTTTCTTCAAACATCATTAGGAATATCCCTGAAAAGAGAATAGAGTCTAACACTACTCTTTTTCCTTTCTTCAAACATCATTACAAAATATCCATGAGAAGAGAATAGAGTCTATCACTAATCTCTTTTCTTTCTTCAAACATCATTAGGAATATCCATGAAACGAGAATAGAGTCTATCACTACTCTCTTTTCTTTCTTCAAACATCATTAGGAATATCCCTGTAAAGAAAATAGAAAAGAAAAGAGAGTAGTGATAGACTCTATTCTCTTCTCATGGATATTCCTAATCATGTTTGATGAAAGAAAAGAGAGTAGTGATAGACTCTCTTTTCTTTCATCAAACATGATTAGGAATATCCATGAGAAGAGAATAGAGTCTATCACTACTCTCTTTTCTTTCTTCAAACATCATTAGGAATATCCATGAAAAGAGAATAGAGTCTATCACCATTCTTTTTTCTTTCTTCAAACATCATTAGGAATATCCCTGAAAAGGGGAATAGAGTCTAACACTACTCTTTTTCCTTTCTTCAAACATCATTACAAAATATCCATGAGAAGAGAATAGAGTCTATCACTACTCTCTTTTCTTTCTTCAAACATCATTAGGAATATCCATGAAAAGAGAATAGAGTCTATCACCACTCTTTTTTCTTTCTTCAAACATCATTAGGAATATCCCTGAAAAGAAAATAGAGTCTAACACTACTCTTTTTCCGTTCTTCAAACATCATTAGGAATATCCATGAAAAATAACTACTCTGTTTCCTTTCCTCAAACATCATTAGGAATATCCCTGAAAACAGAATAGAGTCTATCACTACTCTCTTTTCTTTCATCAAACATGATTAGGAATATCCATGAGAAGAGAATAGAGTCTATCACTACTCTCTTTTATTCTTCAAACATCATTACAAAATATCCATGAAAAGAGAATAGAGTCTATCACTACTCTCTTTTCTTTCTTGAAACATCATTAGGAATAACCCTGAAAAGAAAATAGAGTCTATCACCACCCTTTTTTGTCTTTCTTCAAACATCATTAGGAATATCCTTGAAAAGGGGAATAGAGTCTAACACTACTCTTTTTCCTTTCTTCAAACATCATTACAAAATATCCATGAGAAGAGAATAGAGTCTATCACTACTCTCTTTTCTTTCTTCAAACATCATTACAAAATATCCATGAGAAGAGAATAGAGTCTATCACTACTCTCTTTTCTTTCTTCAAACATCATTAGGAATATCCATGAAAAGAGAATAGAGTATATCACCACTCTTTTTTCTTTCTTCAAACATCATTAGGAATATCCCTGAAAAGAGAATAAAGTCTAACACAACTCTTTTTCCGTTCTTCAAACATCGTTAGGAATATCCATGAAAAATAACTACTCTGTTTTCTTTCCTCAAACATCATTAGGAATATCCCTGAAAAGAGAATAGAGTCTATCACTACTCTCTTTTCTTTCATCAAACATGATTAGGAATATCCATGAAAAGAGAGTAGAGTCTATCACTACTCTCTTTTCTTTCTTCAAACATCATTACAAAATATCCATGAGAAGAGAATAGAGTCTATCACTACTCTCTTTTCTTTCTTCAAACATCATTAGGAATAATCCTCAAAAGAGAATAGAGTCTATCACTACTCTCTTTTCTTTCTTCAAACATCATTAGGAATAACCCTGAAAAGAAAATAGAGTCTATCACCACTCTTTTTTCTTTCTTCAAACATCATTAGGAATATCCCTGAAAAGAGAATAGAGTCTATCACTACTCTCTTCCCTTTCATCAAACATGATTAGGAATATCCATGAAAAGAGAGTAGAGTCTATCACTACTCTCTTTTCTTTCTTCAAACATCATTACAAAATATCCATGAGAAGAGAATAGAGTCTATCACTACTCTCTTTTCTTTCTTCAAACATCATTAGGAATAATCCTCAAAAGAGAATAGAGTCTATCACTACTCTCTTTTCTTTCTTCAAACATCATTAGGAATAACCCTGAAAAGAAAATAGAGTCTATCACCACTCTTTTTTCTTTCTTCAAACATCATTAGGAATATCCCTGAAAAGAGAATAGAGTCTATCACTACTCTCTTTTCTTTCATCAAACATGATTAGGAATATCCATGAAAAGAGAGTAGAGTCTATCACTACTCTCTTTTCTTTCTTCAAACATCATTACAAAATATCCATGAGAAGAGAATAGAGTCTATCACTACTCTCTTTTCTTTCTTCAAACATCATTAGGAATAACCCTGAAAAGAGAATAGAGTCTATTACTACTCTCTTTTCTTTCTTCAAACATCATTAAGAATATCCCTGAAAAGAAAATAGAGTCTAACACTACTCTTTTTCCGTTCTTCAAACATCATTAGGAATATCCATGAAAAATAACTACTCTGTTTTCTTTCCTCAAACATCATTAGGAATATCCCTGAAAACAGAATAGAGTCTATCACTACTCTCTTTTCTTTCATCAAAAATCATTAGGAATATCCATGAAAAGAGAGTAGAGTCTATCACTACTCTCTTTTCTTTCTTCAAACATCATTACAAAATATCCATGAGAAGAGAATAGAGTCTATCACTACTCTCTTTTCTTTCTTCAAACATCATTAGGAATAACCCTGAAAAGAGAATAGAGTCTATCACCACTCTTTTTTCTTTCTTCAAACATCATTAGGAATATCCCTGAAAAGAGAATAGAGTCTAACACTACTCTCTTTGCTTTCATCAAACATCATTAGGAATATCCATGAAAAGAGAGTAGAGTCTATCACTACTCTTTTTCCTTTCTTCAAACATCATTACAAAATATCCATGAGAAGAGAATAGAGTCTATCACTACTCTCTTTTCTTTCTTCAAACATCATTAGGAATAACCCTGAAAAGAGAATAGAGTCTATCACCACTCTTTTTTCTTTCTTCAAACATCATTAGGAATATCCCTGAAAAGAAAATAGAGTCTAACACTACTCTTTTTCCGTTCTTCAAACATCATTAGGAATATCCATGAAAAATAACTACTCTGTTTTCTTTCCTCAAACATCGTTAGGAATATCCCTGAAAACAGAATAGAGTCTATCACTACTCTCTTTTCTTTCATCAAACATCATTAGGAATATCCATGAGAAGAGAATAGAGTCTATCACTACTCTCTTTTCTTTCTTCAAACATCATTACAAAATATCCATGAAAAGAGAATAGAGTCTATCACTACTCTCTTTTCTTTCATCAAACATCATTAGGAATATCCATGAAAAGAGAGTAGAATCTATCACTACTCTCTTTTCTTTCTTCAAACATCATTACAAAATATCTATGAGAAGAGAATAGAGTCTATCACTACTCTCTTTTCTTTCTTCAAACATCATTAGGAATAACCCTGAAAAGAGAATAGAGTCTAACACTACTCTTTTTCCTTTCTTCAAACATCATTACAAAATATCTATGAGAAGAGAATAGAGTCTATCACTACTCTCTTTTCTTTCTTCAAACATCATTAGGAATAACCCTGAAAAGAGAATAGAGTCTATCACCACTCTTTTTTCTTTCTTCAAACATCATTAGGAATATCCCTGAAAAGAAAATAGAGTCTAACACTACTCTTTTTCCGTTCTTCAAACATCATTAGGAATATCCATGAAAAATAACTACTCTGTTTTCTTTCCTCAAACATCATTAGGAATATCCCTGAAAACAGAATAGAGTCTATCACTACTCTCTTTTCTTTCATCAAACATCATTAGGAAAATCCATGAAAAGAGAGTAGAGTCTATCACTACTCTCTTTTCTTTCTTCAAACATCATTACAAAATATCCATGAGAAGAGAATATAGTCTATCACTACTCTCTTTCCTTTCCTCAAACATAATTAGGAATATCCCTGAAAACAGAATAGAGTCTATCACTACTCTCTTTTCTTTCATCAAACGTCATTAGGAATATCCATGAAAAGAGAGTAGAGTCTATCACTACTCTCTTTTCTTTCTTCAAACATCATTACAAAATATCCATGAGAAGAGAATAGAGTCTATCACTACTCGCTTTTCTTTCTTCAAACATCATTAGGAATAACCCTGAAAAGAGAATAGAATCTATCACTACTCTCTTTTCTTTCTTCAAACATCATTAGGAATAACCCTGAAAAGAAAATAGAGTCTATCACCACACTTTTTTCTTTCTTCAAACGTCATTAGGAATATCCCTGAAAAGAGAATAGAGTCTAACACTACTCTTTTTCCTTTCTTCAAACATCATTACAAAATATCCATGAGAAGAGAATAGAGTCTATGACTACTCTCTTTTCTTTCTTCAAACATCATTAGGAATAACCCTGAAAAGAGAATAGAGTCTATCACCACTCTTTTTTCTTTCTTCAAACATCATTAGGAATATCCCTGAAAAGAGAATAGAGTCTATCACTACTCTCTTTTCTTCCTTCAAACATCATTAGGAATATCCATGAAAAGAGAATAGAGTCTATCACTACTCTCTTTTCTTTCTTCAAACATCATTAGGAATATCCCTGAAAAGAGAATAGAGTCTATGACTACTCTCTTTTCTTTCATGAAACATGATTAGGAATATCCATGAGAAGAGAATAGAGTCTATCACTACTCTCTTGTCTATCACTATCACTACTTTCTTCAAACATCATTACAAAATATCCATGAGAAGAGAATAGAGTCTATCACTACTCTCTTTTCTTTCTTCAAACATCATTAGGAATAACCCTGAAAAAAGAAAATAGAATCTATCACCACTCTTTTTTCTTTCTTCAAACATCATTAGGAATATCCCTGAAAAGAGAATAGAGTCTAACACTACTCTTTTTCCTTTCTTCAAACATCATTAGGAATATCCATGAAAAATAACTACTCTGTTTTCTTTCCTCAAACATCATTAGGAATATCCCTGAAAACAGAATAGAGTCTATCACTACTCTCTTTTCTTTCATCAAACATCATTAAGAATATCCATGAAAAGAGAGTAGAGTCTATCACTACTCTCTTTTCTTTCTTCAAACATCATTACAAAATATCCACGAGAAGAGAATATAGTCTATCACTACTCTCTTTCCTTTCCTCAAACATAATTAGGAATATCCCTGAAAACAGAATAGAGTCTATCACTACTCTCTTTTCTTTCATCAAACATCATTAGGAATATCCATGAAAAGAGAGTAGAGTCTATCACTACTCTCTTTTCTTTCTTCAAACATCATTACAAAATATCCATGAGAAGAGAATAGAGTCTATCACTACTCTCTTTTCTTTCTTCAAACATCATTAGGAATAACCCTGAAAAGAGAATAGAATCTATCACTACTCTCTTTTCTTTCTTCAAACATCATTGCAAAATATCCATGAGAAGAGAATAGAGTCTATCACTACTCTCTTTTCTTTCTTCAAACATCATTAGGAATAACCCTGAAAAGAGAATAGAATCTATCACTACTCTCTTTTCTTTCTTCAAACATCATTAGGAATAACCCTGAAAAGAAAATAGAGTCTATCACCACAGTTTTTTCTTTCTTCAAACGTCATTAGGAATATCCCTGAAAAGATAATAGAGTCTAACACTAGTCTTTTTCCTTTCTTCAAACATCATTACAAAATATCCATGAGAAGAGAATAGAGTCTATCACTACTCTCTTTTCTTTCTTCAAACATCATTAGGAATAACCCTGAAAAGAGAATAGAGTCTATCACCACTCTTTTTTCTTTCTTCAAACATCATTAGGAATATCCCTGAAAAGAAAATAGAGTCTAACACTACTCTTTTTCCGTTCTTCAAACATCATTAGGAATATCCATGAAAAATAACTACTCTGTTTTCTTTCCTCAAACATCATTAGGAATATCGCTGAAAAGAGAATAGAGTCTATCACTACTCTCTTTTCTTTCATCAAACATGATTAGGAATATCCATGAAAAGAGAGTAGAGTCTATCACTACTCTCTTTTCTTTCTTCAAACATCGTTACAAAATATCCATGAGAAGAGAATAGAGTCTATCACTACTCTCTTTTCTTCCTTCAAACATCATTAGGAATATCCATGAAAAGAGAATAGAGTCTATCACTACTCTCTTTTCTTTCTTCAAACATCATTAGGAATAACCCTGAAAAGAGAATAGAGTCTAACACTACTCTTTTTCCTTTCTTCAAACGTCATTAGGAATATCCATGAAAAATAACTACTCTGTTTTCTTTCCTCAAACATCATTAGGAATATCCCTGAAAAGAGAATAGAGTCTATCACTACTCTCTTTTCTTTCATCAAACATGATTAGGAATATCCATGAAAAGAGAGTAGAGTCTATCACTACTCTCTTTTCTTTCTTCAAACATCATTACAAAATATCCATGAGAAGAGAATATAGTCTATCACTACTCTCTTTACTTTCCTCAAACATAATTAGGAATATCCCTGAAAAGAGAATAGAGTCTATGACTACTCTCTTTTCTTTCATGAAACATGATTAGGAATATCCATGAGAAGAGAATAGAGTCTATCACTACTCTCTTGTCTATCACTATCACTACTTTCTTCAAACATCATTACAAAATATCCATGAGAAGAGAATAGAGTCTATCACTACTCTCTTTTCTTTCTTCAAACATCATTAGGAATAACCCTGAAAAGAGAATAGAGTCTATCACTACTCTTTTTTCTTTCATCAAACATCATTAGGAATATCCATGAAAAGAGAGTAGAGTCTATCACTACTCTCTTTTCTTTCTTCAAACATTATTACAAAATATCCATGAAAAGAGAATAGAGTCTATCACTACTCTCTTTTCTTTCTTCAAACATCATTAGGAATAACCCTGAAAAGAAAATAGAGTCTATCACCACTCTTTTTTCTTTCTTCAAACATCATTAGGAATATCCATGAAAAGAGAATAGAGTCTATCACCACTCTTTTTTCTTTCTTCAAACATCATTAGGAATATCCCTGAAAAGAAAATAGAGTCTAACACTACTCTTTTTCCTTTCTTCAAACATCATTAGGAATATCCATGAAAAATAACTACTCTGTTTTCTTTCCTCAAACATCATTAGGAATATCCCTGAAAAGAGAATAGAGTCTATCACTACTCTCTTTTCTTTCATCAAACATGATTAGGAATATCCATGAAAAGAAAGTAGAGTCTATCACTACTCTTTTTTCTTTCTTCAAACATCATTAAAAATATCCATGAGAAGAGAGTAGAGTCTATCACTACTCTCTGTTCTTTCTTCAAACATCGTTTGGAATATCCCTGAAAAGAGAATAGAGTCTATCACTACTCTCTTTGCTTTCTTCAAACATCATTAGAAATATCCATGAGAAAAGAATATAGTCTATCACTACTCTCTTTTCTTTCTTCAAACATCATGAGCAATATCCCTGAAAAAAGAATAGTGTCCAAGTGACCTTCACAGAATATCTGCGGCAAGATTTCCATCGGACTATTTAACGCAGTGTAAGCGGTTCGCCGTTGTTTCGCATCGTCAAACATAACTCACAGATGTTTAACAAGAAATATCTTTTTTTCTCTGTCACTCTCGCAATGTCGGGGGGGGGGGGGGGGGGGGTAGGAATGATCCGTTTTGGTAACAGTGATTGAGTTAAGAGAACCATGGATAAAATGGTCAAAGCAGAGATGGGGAACAGAGGGGAAGGTAGATTGAAAAAAAAAACATTTCTCCTTTAACTGAGCGCACGCAACTGCTCATTTGCATTTTCTCGCGTGCCACTGTACGCGCTTCTGTGATTGGTTGGAGAGTCTTTGGCTCTACGTCCGTAGATGTTGTAGTGAGCGCAACGCCCTGCGCGGTGTTTTTACTTCTGCCTCTCGCTGCGCCTGCCCTTTTCCTCTTTCACTGCACGAGACACGATGCAACGAGTGAAGAAATGTGATGTGTGTGTGTGTTGGGGGTGGGGACACACTATCGTGTTAGTTTTATTTTCGTCCTGTAATGTTGTGACGGAATTACTTCTAAGTAGTGATTGATAAAGAAGTTTTGTCTTGCTTATCCACTGAGTTGTAGTTTTCTTTGGACACAATGCGTTAAATGGCCACTGAACAAGGAGCGCAAGTTCTCATAGCTGGAGAGGGGATTGATGGGAGAACTCTTCAGAAAGAATTCTCTTGTCAAAGCCATCGAGTTTTTTTTATCGTCCATTGGTCACTTATCGAAAGGTTCACTTCTCTTATCAAGGGTGTCGGTTATTTTAATAATAGGAAAAAAAGTCTCTCTTCATCCATCTCTTCATTTATCTCATCTTCATTCCTCTGTTTCACTGTATCTCCTCACTCACATCCTCATCTCTCTACATACTGAACCTCGCACTCCATCTTCCAAGCACTGGACCTCTTCACATCGTCGTCACCCATCCAAGCACAGCACCTCCTCCTCCTCAACTTCATCCCTCTATATACTGAACTTATTCTCCCATTCTCATCAGTGGACCTCCTCACTTCCCATCCTCATCTCTCTATATCCTGGACTGTCTCTCCCAATCCTCATCACTGACACCCACCTCCCCAACTTCATCCCTCTATATACTGAACTTATTCTCCCAATTCTCATCACTGGACCTCCTCACTTCCCATCCTCATCCCTTTATATCCTGGACTGTCTCTCCCAATCCTCATCACTGACATCCTCCTCCCAAACCTCATCCCTCTACTGAAATTATTCTCCCAAGTCTCATCACTGGACCTCCTCACTTCCCATCCTCATCCCTCTATATCCTGGACTATCTCTCCCAATCCTCATCATTGACATACTCATCCTCCATCTCAAAGCTCTAGGCACTGGATTTTTTCCATCCTTTCTCATCCCTCCACGAACCGAACCACTTCAACCCATCCTCATCCCTCCACACATCGAACCACTTCATTCCCGTCTTCATCCATGCAGACATTCAACCCAGTCATCATCCCTCTATGCACTGCAATTACTTACTCCCCATCCTCCCCATCCCAGTGGCGGGAGAGAGTCATACCCTGTGCACGTTAAAGAACACGCTGGATGGCGTTAACGGAAGGCTTCCATCTGTCTCCTGATAGCTATCCATTTGGGTCCCCTCCCACCAACCTTCCCAGAACCTTCGGAGTCCTTGTGACCTGGACATTTTCCTTGATTGACCATTTATTTGACTTGATCATTTAGCCCATTGGTTTGCGCTCTCTCACCCGTCAACGAGACCATGGATTTACGGCCCATGCAAAAGAAGGGCTTCCTTTCAAAGCTCATTGACGTCCACTCAGCATCAAAATGGGGGTTATGGAAATAAATCTAAACACCGCTAGTCTTCTAAATAGTATTATGAATTGCACTTTTCTAGTAGTACTGGCCTGTACTCCCTTTAAATTTTTTTGGGACTGTACTCATTCTAGATAATATTTCAGACTGTACTACTTCTGAATAGTAATTGGGACGGTACTTTCTCTAAAGAGAATTGTATTGTATTTCATCTAAATAGTATTTCGGACTGTATTCCGTCTAAATAATATTCCTGAACAAAATGTAATCATTCTAAATAATGTTAGGGATCGTACTTTCTCCAAATAGTATTGGACTATATCCCCCTAAATATCTTTCCGACTGTATTCCTTCTTAATATTAATTGGAACTGCACTTCTTATAATAGTGTTAGTATGTAACCATTCTAAATAGTAAGTGGGACTGTACTTCTGCTGAAAACATTAGACTGTACTATTTCTAAGTTATAGGGACTGCATTTCTTCTAACAATATTGGACTATATTCCCTCTAAATAGTAACTGGCACTGTATTATCTTTAATAGAAATGGACTATAGACCCTCTAAATATTAATTGGGACTGTATTTCCTCTAATAGTATTGGACTGCACTCATTCTAAATAGTAAGTGGGACTGTACTTCCTCTGATAGTATTGGACTATATTCTCTCTAAATATTAATTGGGACTGTATTTACTCTAATACTATTGGAGTGTACTCATTGTAAATAGTAAGTGGGACTGTACTTCCTCTAATAACAATAGACTGTACTACTTCAAAGTAATTAGGACTGTATTTCCTCTAATAATATTGGACACTATTCCCTCTAAATATTAATTGTCACGTGACACAAAGGTTGCCAGATCACTAATTTCTAAAAAAATCGTTGCCAGATATTTTTTCTCAATTCTCTAATCAACCATAGTGTTCGGATATTTTTTGAGCGATTGTACACCCTGTTGCAAACTATCTCTAATGGGACGTAATTTCATCATCAATAAGACATGACGAAACGCCATTGCAATTATTGTCTCCCCCCCCACAACATTCCTAGCTTCATTGTCCATTCATAATCCTAGCTATCGCGTGATCATCAGTCTATTAGATCACAATGATATTATTTAATAATAAGAGTGCTAAATTCCCAATGGAGGGCGAATATGTTGTTGTGGTCGTCCGTCCGTATCCTCTTACGGGCGAACGACTCCCACGTGGCCTCCTCCTTCTTCCTCCTCCCCTGCTCCGCTCCCCTTCTGATGCACTGGATGCTCGTGCACGATCGATAGCTCCATTCCTTTTGGCGTTGCCCCCCCCCCCCCCCCCGGCATCGTGAAATGGAACACGTAACACAAAGTTGCCCATAACGAGGCATTAACCCTTAAAGTGACCTGCAGTTTTTTTATTTATTTATTTTTCATTTATTTTCTTGCGTTTTCTTTGCAATGGAAAAGTTAAAATCACACAGAAAAAACAGCAGAAAGCAGTTTTGCAGGCTTATTAGTGTTAACGTTCTCACTAAGACATAAAGGGCATTCTGTCTCAATTATTACTGTCTCAATAGCTTTCTGTCAAAATTCTTATTTCTCAACAATTTTCTGTCTCCTTTGTTATTGTCTCGATTCCTTTCTCTCTCATTTATGTTTGTCTCAATAACTTTGTCTCAATAATTTTCTGTCTCATTTATATTTGCCTTAATAACTTTGTCTCATTTATATTTGTCTCGATAACTTCCTGTCACAATAATTAATGTGTCAGTGCAATAATAATTTGCAACAATAATTATTACTTTCCTTTCTGTCTTAATTTCTATTGTTTCAGTTGTTTTACTTTGTGTCTTAATTTCTATTGTTTCAGTTGTTTTCCCCTCTGTCTCAATTTCTATTGTTTCAGTTGTTTTCCTTTCCGTCTTAATTTCTATTGTTTCAGTTGCTTTCCTCTCCGTCTTAATTTCTATTGTTTCAGTTGTTTTCCTTTCCGTCTTAATTTCTATTGTTTCAGTTGTTTTCCTTTGTGTCTTAATTTCTATTGTTTCAGTTGTTTTCCCCTCTGTCTTAATTTCTATTGTTTCAGTTGTTTCCCTTTCCGTCTTAATTTCTATTGTTTCAGTTGTTTTCCTTTGTGTCTTAATCTCTATTGTTTCAGTTGTTTTCCTTTGTGTCTTAATTTCTATTGTTTCAGTTGTTTTCCTTTCCGTCTTAATTTCTATTGTTTCAGCTGCTTTCCCCTCTGTCTTAATTTCTATTGTTTCAGTTGTTTTCCTTTCCGTCTTAATTTCTATTGTTTCAGTTGTTTTCCTTTCCGTCTTAATTTCTATTGTTTCAGTTGCTTTCCTTTCCGTCTTAATTTCTATTGTTTCAGTTGTTTTCCTCTCCGCCTTAATTTCTGTTGTTTCAGTTGCTTTCCTCTCTCCGTCTTAATTTCTATTGTTTCAGTTGCTTTCCTTTCCGTCTTAATTTCTATTGTTTCAGTTGTTTTCCTTTCCGTCTTAATTTCTATTGTTTCAGCTGTTTTCCTTTGTGTCTTAATTTCTATTGTTTCAGTTGTTTTCCCCTCTGTCTTAATTTCTATTGTTTCAGTTGTTTTCCTTTGTGTCTTAATTTCTATTGTTTCAGTTGTTTTCCTCTCCGTCGTAATTTCTATTGTTTCAGTTGTTTTCCTTTCCGTCTTAATTTCTATTGTTTCAGTTGTTTTCATTTGTGTCTTAATTTCTATTGTTTCAGTTGTTTTTCCCTCTGTCTTAATTTCTATTGTTTCAGTTGCTTTCCTTTCCGTCTTAATCTGTATTGTTTCAGTTGTTTTCCTTTCCGTATTAATTTCTATTGTTTCAGTTGCTTTCCTCTCCGTCTTAATTTCTATTGTTTCAGTTGTTTTCCCCTCTGTCTTAATTTCTATTGTTTCAGTTGCTTTCCTTTCCGTCTTAATTTCTATTGTTTCAGTTGCTTTCCTTTCCGTCTTAATTTCTATTGTTTCAGTTGTTTTCTTTTGTGTCTTAATTTCTATTGCTTCAGTTGTTTTCCTCTCCGTCTTAAATTCTATTGTTTCAGTTGTTTTCCTCTCCGTCTTAATTTCTATTGTTTCAGTTGCTTTCCTTTCCGTCTTAATTTCTATTGTTTCAGTTGCTTTCCTCTCCGTCTTAATTTCTATTGTTTCAGTTGCTTTCCTCTCCGTCTTAATTTCTATTCTTTCAGTTGTTTTCCCCTGTGTCTTAATTTCTATTGTTTCAGTTGTTTTCCTCTCCGTCTTAATTTCTATTGTTTCAGTTGCTTTCCATTCCATCTTAATTTGTATTGTTTCAGTTGTTTTCCTCTTCGTCTTAATTTCTATTGTTTCAGTTGCTTTCCTCTCTCCGTCTTAATCTCTATTGTTTCAGTTGTTTTCCTTTCCGTCTTACTTTCTATTGTTTCAGTTGCTTTCCTTTCCGTCTTAATTTCTATTGTTTCAGTTGTTTTCCTTTGTGTCTTAATTTCTGTTGTTTCAGTTGTTTTCCCCTCTGTCTTAATTTATATTGTTTCAGTTGTTTTCCTCTCCGTCTTAATTTCTATTGTTTCAGTTGCTTTCCTTTCCGTCTTAATTTCTATTGTTACAGTTGTTTTCCTCTCCGTCTTAATTTCTATTGTTTCAGTTGCTTTCCTCTATCCGTCTTAATTTCTATTGTTTCAGTTGCTTTCCTTTCCGTCTTAATTTCTATTGTTTCAGTAACTTTCCTCTCCGTCTTAATTTCTATTGTTTCAGTTGTTTTCCTTTCCGTCTTAATTTCTATTGTTTCAGTTGTTTTCCTCTCCGTCTTAATTTCTATTGTTTCAGTTGCTTTCCTCTCCGTCTTAATTTCTATTGTTTCAGTTGCTTTCCTCTCCGTCTTAATTTCTATTGTTTCAGTTGTTTTCCTGTCCGTCTTAATTTCTATTGTTTCAGTTGCTTTCCTCTCCGTCTTAATTTCTATTGTTTCAGTTGCTTTCCTTTCCGTCTTAATTTCTATTGTTTCAGTTGTTTTCCTTTGTGTCTTAATTTCTGTTGTTTCAGTTGTTTTCCTTTCCGTCTTAATTTCTATTGTTTCAGTTGTTTTCCCCTCTGTCTTAATTTCTATTGTTTCAGTTGTTTTCCTTTCCGTCTTAATTTCTATTGTTTCAGTTGCTTTCCTTTCCGTCTTAATTTCTATTGTTTCAGTTGCTTTCCTCTCCGTCTTAATTTCTATTGTTTCAGTTGTTTTCCTTTCCGTCTTAATTTCTGTTGTTTCAGTTGTTTTCCTCTCCGTCTTAATTTCTATTGTTTCAGTTGCTTGCCTCTATCCGTCTTAATTTCTATTGTTTCAGTTGCTTTCCTTTCCGTCTTAATTTCTATTGTTTCAGTTGTTTTCCTTTGTGTCTTAATTTCTGTTGTTTCAGTTGTTTTCCTTTCCGTCTTAATTTCTATTGTTTCAGTTGTTTTCCTCTCTGTCTTAATTTCTATTGTTTCAGTTGTTTTCCTCTCCGTCTTAATTTCTATTGTTTCAGTTGCTTTCCATTCCATCTTAATTTGTATTGTTTCAGTTGTTTTCCTCTTCGTCTTAATTTCTATTGTTTCAGTTGCTTTCCTCTCTCCGTCTTAATCTCTATTGTTTCAGTTGTTTTCCTTTTCGTCTTACTTTCTATTGTTTCAGTTGCTTTCCTTTCCGTCTTAATTTCTATTGTTTCAGTTGTTTTCCTTTGTGTCTTAATTTCTGTTGTTTCAGTTGTTTTCCCCTCTGTCTTAATTTATATTGTTTCAGTTGTTTTCCTCTCCGTCTTAATTTCTATTGTTTCAGTTGTTTTCCCCTCTGTCTTAATTTCTATTGTTTCAGTTGTTTTCCTTTGTGTCTTAATTTCTATTGTTTCAGTTGTTTTCCTCTCCGTCTTAATTTCTATTGTTTCAGTTGCTTTCCTTTCCGTCTTAATTTCTATTGTTTCAGTAACTTTCCTCTCCGTCTTAATTTCTATTGTTTCAGTTGTTTTCCTTTCCGTCTTAATTTCTATTGTTTCAGTTGTTTTCCTTTCCGTCTTAATTTCTATTGTTTCAGTTGCTTTCCTCTCCGTCTTAATTTCTATTGTTTCAGTTGCTTTCCTCTCCGTCTTAATTTCTATTGTTTCAGTTGTTTTCCTGTCCGTCTTAATTTCTATTGTTTCAGTTGCTTTCCTTTCCGTCTTAATTTCTTTTGCTTCAGTTGCTTTCCTTTCCGTCTTAATTTCTATTGTTTCAGTTGTTTTCCTTTGTGTCTTAATTTCTGTTGTTTCAGTTGTTTTCCTTTCCGTCTTAATTTCTATTGTTTCAGTTGTTTTCCCCTCTGTCTTAATTTCTATTGTTTCAGTTGTTTTCCTTTCCCTCTTAATTTCTATTGTTTCAGTTGCTTTCCTTTCCGTCTTAATTTCTATTGTTTCAGTTGCTTTCCTCTCCGTCTTAATTTCTATTGTTTCAGTTGTTTTCCTTTCCGTCTTAATTTCTGTTGTTTCAGTTGTTTTCCTCTCCGTCTTAATTTCTATTGTTTCAGTTGCTTGCCTCTATCCGTCTTAATTTCTATTGTTTCAGTTGCTTTCCTTTCCGTCTTAATTTCTATTGTTTCAGTTGTTTTCCTTTGTGTCTTAATTTCTGTTGTTTCAGTTGTTTTCCTTTCCGTCTTAATTTCTATTGTTTCAGTTGTTTTCCCCTCTGTCTTAATTACTATTGTTTCAGTTGTTTTCCTCTCCGTCTTAATTTCTATTGTTTCAGTTGTTTTCCTCTCCGTCTTAATTTCTATTGTTTCAGTTGCTTTCCTCTCCGTCTTAATTTCTATTGTTTCAGTTGTTTTCCTTTGTGTCTTAATTTTTATTGTCTCAATCGCTTCACTGCCTCTGTTGTTATTTTCTCAATTGTTATTGACTCAATTGCTTTCTGCCTCAATGAATTATTGTCTAAATTAGGTAATTTGTAGAGTGTGTCCCCCCCCCCCCAACGTTTTTTGTACTCTTAGGGTCCTTGTGACCTGGTCATTTTGCCACTGTGTGCAGAAAAGTTGGAGTTAAGAAGTGAAGCAACTCCCACCCCCTGGGTTAAGAAGCATCTATTAAATATCTCCTTGAACTGAATGCAAGAAAAGGACAATAATCTTTTCGTGACGTGAACGATTAAGAATCCACGCATTTGTTCAGTGTGTGTGTGAGGGGGGGGAACACAACAGTGAGCTACCTTCATAAAACAAAGGAACAGAATTATTCATGCGGGGACGACACAGAAGGGTGGAGAGAACGCGAAGAGGGGAAGAGAATTGAAGGGGGGCATAACAGATTCTTGCCAAGTCCATTCCTCAGCAGGTAAATACAACTTTGCTCAGTCAATACCGAAAGAAATTTCCAGTTGCCAAGGAGAGCGTCACGAAAGGCGAAAAGGTGCAACGCTGATCAATTGAGCTTCGACCTGTGACGTCAGTTGAGGGTGGGTGGGGGGGATTGGAGTGCTGAAAATAGAGGGAAGGGGGGGGGGGGGGTGTAAGCAGTTAATTGTCACCCGCGATCACGACAAGCACAAGAAGCAGGTGCACTGAGCACGGAAAGGTCACGTGATCGTACAACCCATTGCCTCTTTTTTACATATTATTTTAAGACGCGTTTATATTTCTTTTTCCTTTTTTTTGTTTAATTTCTTTTTCTGGAGTTTACTCTGTAGTCTTCGCACGCGTTTTCGTTCGTAGTCATTCATTTTATCGTTCTGTTCGTGTGCTGAACGAGATTTTCTGTAGCAACAGTTTCTCGTGTTGCTAATTAGTATATTTGTGGGTTGTTTTTTCTGCATGTTTACTTTGTTAGGGAGCGTCTGTGTGGGGGGTAGTGTATTTTGAAGTTTGGGTAAAAGACAGAAGATAGAGTTTTGTCCTCACGTTTGCTTTTTATCTTTTTATTTCCTTATACAGCGCACGAAAAATTATGTAATGTTACACCACAAAATGGTATAAGGTTAGGTTGGTTTTACTTCTGAGCGGCACTTTTTTTGCATATAATGGGCTAAATATCCAAGTCACAAGGACCTTAAAGGCTAGAAACCCACTGGACAGCTGTTGAAAGACAGAGAAGGTTGGGAACCCATTGGACAGCTGTTGAAAGACAGACGGTAGCCTCTCGTCAAGGCCATCCAGCAGGTTCTATTAACGTTGGGTTGTTTTACTCCTGAGCGTCACTTTCTTTGCACACAATGGGCTAAATGTCACAAGTCACAAGGACCCCAAGGGCTGAGAGAAGGTTGGGGGAGGGGACCCACTGGAACAGCTGTTGGGAGGCAAATGTTAGCCTTCCCGTCAAGGCTATCTAGTGTGTTCCTTAACGTCCACAGGGTACGACTCTTGTGCACACGGGGCAACGGCTTAACGTCCCATCCGACGGACGGTGGTCTTTCCTAGCCCGTTAGTGTCCCATAGTGACCGTGTGCAGGGCGGAAAGTTTTGCGGAAATAAGTCTTGATGCTCTCCCAGCTGGGACTCGAACCTTGGAACTACAGATTACGGGCCTGGCGCGCTTCCGACTGAGCCACCCCCGCCCCTGTAACTTTAAGACCTTACAACGTATTCATATTTTACACCATATATATAACATAATATAAACCTTTTACGTTGTAGATTGCATTGTGTAAATCTTTAAAGGAAAAGTTATATCTTATTTTTGAATTCGACATTTAATGATCTGGCAACCTTCGTGTCACGTGACACGAAGGTTGCCAGATCACTAATTTCTAAAAAATTCGTTGTCAGATATTTTTTTCTGAATTCTGTAATCAACCATAGTGTTCGGATATTTTTTGAGCGACTGTACTTCAGATCATTAGGATTATGTTTTGCATTTATTGATTCAATGCTAACTGAAAGTCTATTTCTCTGTAAGGTTAGTGCTATTGCTGAGAATGCCATATTACAGGGTTTCATGACGTATTAAGTATCCATTTTTGAAACCTTTTTGTCTTGCTGGATATCTTTCTGAAACGAACTTGCTGGATATCTCTCTGAAACGAACTTGCTGGATATCTCTCTGAAACGAACTTGCTGGATATCTTTCTGATTAATGAACGTTATTGATAATAAGCAGTTAAGTTGCACGTTGAACATTTTTTTGGATTAAAGAACATGCTGAATTTATTTTCGATCAATGAGCTTGATCAATATCAATTTGATTAAGGGACACGCTGGATATCGTTGAGATTAAAGATTTTACTAGATATCAGTTGTATTAAGAAACACTCCTGATATCATCAGGATTAAAGAACACTCTGGTTATCATGTGCGTGATAAAACCCGCTGGATACATCTAGGATAACAGTCATAATATATGTTAGAACACGCTGGATATAATTTGGTTTAAACCATTTCCTGGACATCACTTGGAGTAAAGAAAACACTTGATATCATTAGAGTTATAGAACTAAGCAAGGCTGAGGAACAGGCTGGATATCATCTGGATTTAAAGACAACTGGATATCACTTGAATTAAAACACACTGGATATCATAGATATTAAAGGACACAATGGATATCACTTGTATTATACACGCTGGTTATCATAGCTATTATACGACACACTGGATATCACTTGGATTAAAATACGCTGGTTATCATAGCTATTAAAGAACACACTGGATATCACTTGGACTTAAAACACACTGGATATCATATGTATTAAAGGACACACTGGATATCTTCTGCATTAAAAGACATGCTGGATATCATCTGAATTACAACATGTTGGATATCATCTGGATTAAAAAACACTGGATATCTTCTGGATTAAAAACACATTGGATGTCACCTGGGTTTAAAACACACTGGGTATAATCTGTAATAATGAACACACTGAATATCTCCTGAATATAAAGAAATTCAGGATATCATCTGGATTAAAACACACTGGATATCTATTAAATGACATGCTGGATATTGCTTGGATTAAAACACACTGGATATCATATGTATTAAAGGACAACCTGGATATCACATGAATTGAAAGATGTGCTGAATATCATCTGTAATAAAGGACACACTGAACATCTTGTAGATTAAAAGGCACACTGGATATCATCTGGATTAAAGGACAAACTGGATCACATGGATTAAAAGATATGCTGGATATCTTCTGGATTAAAAGAACATTGGATACCATCTGGATTAAAGGACACACTGGATATCATATGTATTAAAGGACAACCTGGATATCACATGAATTGAAAGATGTGTTGAATATCATCTGTAATAAAGGACACACTGAACGTTTTGTAGATTAAAAGGCACACTAGATATCATCTGTATTAAAGGACACACTGGATATCATCAGATCAAAGGACACACTTGATATCATTTGAATTAAAAGACACATGGATATCACATGGATGGAAAGATACGCTAGATATCATCTGTAATAAAGAACACACTGAATATCTTCTGGATTAAAGGACACACTGGATACCATCTGGATTAAAGGACACATTGAATATCATCTGGATTAAAGGACATACTGGATATCATTGGATTAAAGGACACACTGGATATCATCTGATCAAAGGACACACTCGATATCATTTAAATTAAAAGACACATTGGATATCACATGGATTGAAAGATACGCTAGATATCATCTGTAATAAAGGACACACTGAATATCTTCTGGATTAAAAGAACACTGGATATCTATTAAATGACATGCTGGATATTGCTTGGATTAAAACACACTGGATATCATATGTATTAAAGGACAACCTGGATATCACATGAATTGAAAGATGTGCTGAATATCATCTGGAATAAAGGACACACTGAACATCTTGTAGATTAAAAGGCACACTGGATATCATCTGGATTAAAGGACAAACTGGATCACATGGATTAAAAGATATGCTGGATATCTTCTGGATTAAAAGAACATTGGATACCATCTGGATTAAAGGACACACTGATATCATATGTATTAAAGGACAATCTGGATATCACATGAATTGAAAGATGTGTTGAATATCATCTGTAATAAAGGACACACTGAACGTTTTGTAGATTAAAAGGCACACTAGATATCATCAGTATTAAAGGACACACTGATATCATCAGATCAAAGGACACACTTGATATCATTTGAATTAAAAGACACATTGGATATCACACGGATGGAAAGATACGCTAGATATCTGTAATAAAGGACACACTGAATATCTTCTGGATTAAAGGACACACTGGATACCATCTGGATTAAAGGACACATTGAATATCATCTGGATTAAAGGACATACTGGATATCATTGGATTAAAGGACACACTGGATATCATCTGATCAAAGGACACACTCGATATCATTTGAATTAAAAGACACATTGGATATCACATGGATGGAAAGATACGCTAGATATCATCTGTAATAAAGGACACACTGAATATCTTCTGGATTAAAGGACACACTGGATACCATCTGGATTAAAGGACACATTGAATATCATCTGGATTAAAGGACATACTGGATATCATTGGATTAAAGGACACACTGGATATCATCTGATCAAAGGACACACTCGATATCATTTGAATTAAAAGACACATTGGATATCACATGGATTGAAAGATACGCTAGATATCATCTGTAATAAAGGACACACTGAATATCTTCTGGATTAAAAGAACACTGGATTAAAGGACACACTGGATATCATTGAATTAAAGGACACACTGGATATCATCTGGATTAAAGGACACACTGGATATCATCTGAATTAAAAATACTGGGTATCACCTGTATTACAGAACACACTGGATATTATCTGGATTAAAGGACACACTGAATTTAAAGACATTGGATATCCTCTGTGTTAAAGGATGCACTGGATATCTTTTGGATCAAAAACACACTGGATGTCTCCTGGATTTAAAGACACACTGGATATTATCTGGATTACAGAACATGCTGCTATCATATCGAGTAGAGGACATACTGGATATCATCTGTATTAAAACATGCTGGATATCCCATGGGTTAAAGTACACACTAGATATCTTTTGAATTAAAAGACATTCTGGATATCATCTGGATTACAGAACACATTGGATATAACTGCATTAAAAGATACACTGGATATCTTCTGAATTAAAAGACACACTGGATATCACCTGGATTAAAAGACATGCAAGATATCATCTGTATTAAATGACACACTGGATATCGCTTGGATTAAAAACACGCTGGATGCCATATGTATTAAAGGACACGGATATCACCTGATTTATATACATGCTGGATATCACCTGGATTAAAAGTTTTGCTGGATACCATCTGCAATGAAAGACATACTGGATATCATCTGCAATAAAAGACATACTGGATATCATATGGATTAAAAGGCCGACTAAACATTTACTGGATTACAGAACGCACTGGATTTCATCTGAATTCTAGGGCGCACTGGATATTTTCTGGATTAAAGGACACGCTAGTATCTTCTGGATTACAGAACGCACTAGATAGCTTAAGATATTTTATGCCAGTACATGCTGGATACAATTGAATTAAGAAACAAGCTGGATATCATTTGGAGTGAAGTACACGCTGGATATCGTTTGAATTTAAGAACTCGCTGAATACCATGTGAAGTAAAGAATGATAAAGATCATTTGGATTAACATACACTGGATTTAGACGTAGTAGAACACTCTGAATAGATTCTGGATGTAAGACATTGCACGTGACAGAACACACTGGACATCTTTGAAGGGAGTTTGCCATCAGCCAAAAGAGCAACTCAAGGTGATTCCATCTTTATCAGCCCATCAGCATCTTCTTCTTCGTCTTCACTTCCATCTTAAGCAGTGCTTTTATCCCAACTCCAGCTGTTCTTCCGTTTCCATCCCTCTTCACTTCTTGGCAACTCTCGTCCCCAGTTCGCCTCTCGTTTTCCCAACGATGTTTCACGTTTGCAGCGCGAGCGAACAATCGATTGTGGGACGAAGGACTCTTCTGCTCGAGATGGTGACATTGCCTCACTTTGTCTCGCGATGATAACAATGCCAACCGCGCTGTTTGGCAGCCACTTCGCTGACGAAAACAATCAGCACGCTCGCTCGAGTGGACGTTGTTGCGTTTGCCACTTCTGTCGACAGCGCGCCAACTTCGAATCTCCAACCTCTGCCAGTTTTACGATTTTCGCCGCTTGGTGAAAAAGAGGTCGCGACCGTGGGGAGGGGGAGGAAAAAGATAAGATTGATGAGAATAGAAACAAACAAAGAAGACACTGAAGGGCCTACAGGCAAATAAAGAAGACATTGGTTGCAGTAGAATTGGGTGAGAGAAATTTGATCAGAGAGGAAAAGACGAAAGTAGGAAAAGGCTGCTGAAAGTGGCAAAAACTAGGAGGACAATGATGGTTCTATAAAGAGCTAAAGAGCATATTTACGGGAGTAGAAAGAGCTAAAGAGGATATTGACAAGGTCACAAAGAGCTGAAGAGGATATTAATGGGATTGGAAAGAGCTAAAGAGGATATTGACGAAATTACAAAGAGCTGAAGAGGATATTAATGGGATTGGAAAAAGCTAAAGAGGATATTGGCGAAATTACAAAGAGCTGAAGAGGATATTAATGGGATTGGAAAGAGCTAAAGAGGATATTGACGAAATTACAAAGAGCTAAAGAGGATATTAATGGGATTGGAAAGAGCTAAAGAGGATATTGGCGAAATTACAAAGAGCTGAAGAGGATATTAATGGGATTGGAAAGAGCTAAAGAGGATATTGACGAGATTTTAACAAGCTGAAGGAAGTATTGGGGAGATTACAAATAGCTAACGAGGATACTGACGAGATTACAAAGAGCTAAAGAGCATGTTGGATAGTCTAGACAGAGCTGAAGAGTATATTGACGAGATTACAAAGAGCTAAAGAATATATCGATGGGACTAGAAAGAGCTAAAGATGATATTTACAAGATTAGAAATAAATGAAGAGGATATTAATGGAGCTAAAAAGAGCTACAGAGAATATTAACGTGATTACAAAGAGCTAAAAAGATATCGAGGGGATTCGGAACACTAAAGAGGATATTAACGAGATTACAAAGAGCTAAAAAGATATCGAGGAGATTAGGAAGAGCTTAAGATTTCGCTAGATTAGAACGAGCAAAAGAGGATATTGACGAGATTACAAAGAGCTAAAGAATATATTGATGCGACCACAAAGAGCTAAAGTGTATATTGATGGAACTAAAAAGAGCTAAAGATGATATTGACAAGATTAGAAATAGCTGAAGAGGATATTAATAGAGCTAAAGAGGATATTAACGAGATTACAAAAACTAAAAGAATATCGAGGAGGATATTGACGAGATTACAAAAAACTAAAGAGCATATTGATGAGACTAGAATGAACTAAAGAGGATATTGACGAGATTACAAAGAGCTAAAGAATATATTGATGAGACTACAAAGAGCTAAAGTGTATATTGATGAAACTAAAAAGATCTAAAGATGCTATTGACAAGATTAAAAAGTGCTAAAGAGTATTTTAATGCGACTACAAAGAGCTAAAGAGGATATAGGTGGGACCAGAAAGAGCTAAAGAGGATATTTACGAGTTAAGAAAGAGCCAAAGAAGATATTGGTGGGATTAGAAAGTATTATACTTATCGGACTGGATAGAAGTAAAGAGAACATTAAATGAAATGCAGAGGACTAAAAACGACAAAGAACTGACTGAAGAATACGAAAAGCATATTTGTATGCAGATGGGAGAGCACAATTGAAAGAGGACGATGATGTATCATCAATAGAAAGAACAAAATAAAATGTTAATAGGACTGGGAAGGAGAAAGAAGACGTAGCTTTGATTGGTAAGGACAAGTACAGCGTAGATGCGACTGCAAACAAGTAAAGAGGATATCGAGGTTAATCGGAATGAGGAAAAGAGGACGTTGCTATTTCTAGAAAAGATAAAGAGGAAGACATTCGTGGGAGAAAGAGAGGACATTCATGGGACGGCAAAAGAGAAAGGAGACATTTATGAGCCGTGTCCAATTCATCAGTAGAATTTGTAGAAAAGATCCCATCATCTGTAGAAAAGACAGAAATTATATTCGTTGAATTAGAAAAGACAAATAGAATCATGATGAAACTCAGATTCATGGAACTGGAACGGAAAAAGGTGATATTCATGGAACCAGCAGGAGAAAACCGTGATTCATGGCGTTAAATAGGACAAAAAGGTCGAGATTGGAGAGGATTCATGAAACTGGAATGAACTGAAAGGATGTTCATGAGGACAGTTATGGGAGAATAGAAAGATCTAGAAGGACAGTGATGCGAGAATAGAAAGATCTAGGAGGACAGTGATGCGAGAATAGGAAGATCTAGGAGGATAGTGATGCGAGAATAGGATGATCTAGGAGGATAGTGGTGCGAGAATAGAAAGAACTAGGAGGATAGTCATGCGAGAATAGAAAGATCTAGGAGTACAGTGATGCGAGAATAGGAAGATCTAGGAGTACAGTGATGCGAGAATAGGAAGATCTAGGAGGACAGTGATGCGAGAATAGAAAGATCTAGGAGGATAGTGATGCGAGAATAGAAAGATCTAGGAGGATAGTGGTGCGAGAATAGAAAGATCTAGGAGGATAGTGATGCGAGAATAGGAAGATCTAGGAGGATAGTGATGCGAGAATAGGAAGATCTAGGAGGATAGTGATGCGAGAATAGGATGATCTAGGAGGATAGTGATGCGAGAATAGAAAGATCTAGGAGGATAGTGATGCGAGAATAGGATGATCTAGGAGGATAGTGATGCGAGAATAGAAAGATCTAGGAGGACAGTAATGCGAGAATAGGATGATCTAGGAGGATAGTGATGCGAGAATAGAAAGATCTAGGAGGATAGTGATGCCAGAATAGAAAGATCTAGGAGGATAGTGATGCGGGAATAGAAAGATCTAGGAGGATAGTGATGCGGGAATAGAAATATCTAGGAGGATAGTGATGCGAGAATAGGAAGATCTAGGAGGACAGTGGTGCGAGAATAGGATGATCTAGGAGGATAGTGATGCGAGAATAGAAAGATCTAGGAGGATAGTGATGCGAGAATAGGATGATATAGGAGGACAGTGGTGCGAGAATAGGATGATCTAGGAGGATAGTGATACGAGAATAGAAAGATCTAGGAGGATAGTGATGCGAGAATAGAAAGATATAGGAGGATAGTGATGCGAGAATAGAAAAATCTAGGAGGACAGTGATGCGAGAATAGAAAGATCTAGGAGGATAGTGATGCGAGAATAGAAAGATCTCGGAGGATTGTGATGCGAGAATGGAAAAATCTAGGAGGATAGTGGTGCGAGAATAGAAAGATCTAGGAGGATAGTGATGCGAGAATAGAAAGATCTAAGAGGATAGTGATTTGAGACTACAATGAGAGAGATGATGAAAGACTGGATAGACAAAGAGAACAATTATGGGATACTGGAGAGGATAAAGAGGACATTGCTGAGAACGGAAAGTACAAAGAGGACATAAGACTGAAGAGGGAAAAATTGATACTAAGAGCACAGAGAGGAAAGTGATAAAACTAGGAAAGAAATTCAACAGTTATGTGAAACTAGAACGGGCATAGGGGAGAGTGATAAGACAAATTGGGCAGTTTTCGGAGTCGAAAGGACAAAGAGAATAGTGATGGGAGATTGGAGTGGACAGTGAGGACTAGGATGATAAACAGAATAGTGAGGAGACTAGAAATTTTAAATAGGACAGTGATGGGATTGGAAAAGGCAAAGAGAAAGTGATGGCACTGAAAAGGATGAATTTGATGGAAAATGATGACTGGAAGACGGAAAATAATAAAGAACCAACAAATTGTGGCCTTTGACCTTCTCCAAAATGAAGGTCACATACTTCACGAAGTGATGCTAGAGTCCCCCTCCTCCAGTCTGCAATACGTTCTCGAATGAGAAGGAACGAATGATTTCTCCCCCACGCCCGGTATCGTCCGTCCTAATGGACTCTTCATCAGCACGTGCGAACGGATCGAAGAGGCGACGTTGTAATTTCGGAATCGCCTCTTTATTGCGTCATAACTATGTCCATGGGACCAGAGCTCGTCTGCTTAATGTCGCCTCGCGCTTGCTGCGGATGCTGAGAAAATATCTGCCATCCGATCACAAACCGAGATCGTTTGATCTGCTGTTGTGTGCGTGGACGATTTGTCGATGCTTTGCTAATGGAGGGATGAAGAAGATGGAGATGATGCTAAAGTTGTCATAGTTACGGAGGAAACAATCCCCGTGTGTCATTTGCGTCAGGCCGTTGAACTGATAAAAGATAATTTCTTTTTCTGTTTTTATCAAGACACAGATGAGTGCAAATGCCTCCTGTCCCTAACAACAGTTGCTATAGCAATGTCGAGTCAGCAGATTAGGGATGCTCATATTGTTCATCAGATAAAAGTTTCAGACTCTTGTACAGAATCCTTTTTTTCGGGTTGCTTTTTTTTTGTGGGTGTATTTGGTCATGTAATAATGGATCTGTCGACGTATTAGTGTGTTTGTTTATTCGCTTGTTTGTTTGGTGTTCTGTTGATTTTTTTTGTTTGTTTGTTCGTGTGTTTTCTTGTTAATGTGTTTCTGTCTGGGTCTGTTGATGTGTTTGCCTCTTAATATGTTTCCTTTCTTATGGTGTATAGTGGGTTTGTTTGTGGGGTTGTTTTTGTGTTTGTGTATTCATAAGTTAATTTTTTGTCAGAGTCTTGGTACATTCGCTCAAAAAAATATCCAAACACTTGTGGTAGATTACAGAATTCAGAAAAAATATCTGGCAAAGATTTTTTAGAAATTAGTGATCTGGCAACCTTCTTGTCACGTGACACGAAGGTTGCCAGATATTCTTCTGAATTCTGAAATCAACCGTAGTGTTCGAATATTTTTTGAGCAACTGTACACACTTGCACACAAAAAAGTTAATTAGGAGACACATGATAGTCTACCCGTCAAAGCCATCCAGCGTGTTCTTTAACGTACACAGGATATGTTCCACGGTTTAACGTCCCATCCGACGAACGGATGAATTTCCAAGCCCATTTATCTGTGGTAGACACCCATCCTGTTTCTCACCAGAAACAGGATGGGTGTCTACCACAGATAAATCTCAATGCTGGCAGTGTTGGGAATCGAACCTCTGTCTCTAAAGAAGCCTACACCTTCACAAAAAAGGGCGGTGGGAGGCGGGGGTTGCTCAGTCGGTAGCGCGCCAGGCTCGTAACCTGCATTTCCTAGGTTCGTCCCAGCTGGGCCATCATTGAGGTTTATTTCTGCAAAGCTCCCCGCCCTGCCCATGTTCAGTAGGGGACACCGATGGGCTTGGAAAGGCCGCCGTCCGTCGGATGGGACGTTAAGCCGTGGCACCGCTTATATCCTGTTCACATTAAAGAACATGCTGGATGGCTACCACCTGTATCCTACCAGCTGTCCAGTGGGTTCACTCCCCCCGAACCTTCTCTGAGCCTTCGAGGTCCTTTTGACCTGGCCATTTAGCCCATTGTGTGCAAAAGAATGACGTTCAGAGGTAAAACAACCCAACGTTAAAGAACACACTGGATGGCCTTGAAGGGAGGCTACCATCTGTCTCCTAACAGCTGTCAAGTGAGTTCACTCGCCCCGAACCTTCTCTGAGCCTTCGGGGTCCCTGTGACCTGGCCATTTAGCCCATTGTGTGCAAAAGAATGACGTTCAGAGGTAAAACAACCCAACTCTAAAGAACACGCTGGATGGCCTTGAAGGGAGGCTACCATCTGTCTCCTAACAGCTGTCAAGTGGGTTCACTCCCCCCGAACCTTCTCTGAGACTTCGGGGTCCCTGTGACCTGGCCATTTAGCCCATTGTGTGCAAAAGAATGACGTTCAGAGGTAAAACAACCCAACGTTAAAGAACACACTGGATGGCCTTGAAGGGAGGCTACCATCTGTCTCCTAACAGCTGTCAAGTGAGTTCACTCGCCCCGAACCTTCTCTGAGCCTTCGGGGTCCCTGTGACCTGGCCATTTAGCCCATTGTGTGCAAAAGAATGACGTTCAGAGGTAAAACAACCCAACGTTAAAGAACACACTGGATGGCCTTGAAGGGAGGCTACCATCTGTCTCCTAACAGCTGTCAAGTGGGTTCACTCCCCCCGAACCTTCTCTGAGACTTCGGGGTCCCTGTGACCTGGCCATTTAGCTCATTGTGTGCAAAAGAATGACGTTCAGAGGTAAAACACCCCAACGTTGAAGAACATGCTGGATGGCTACCATCTGTTTCCCAACAGCTGTTCCAGCGGGCCCACTTCCCCCAACGTTCTCTGAGCCCTCAGGGTCCTTGTGACCTTGCCATTTAGCCCATCGTGTGCAAAAAGTGCCACTCAGAAGTAAAACACCGCAACGTTAAAGAACACGCTGGATAGCTACCATCTGTTTCCCAACAGCTGTTCCAGTAGGTCCCCTCCCCCAACCTTCCCTGAGCCTTCGGGGTCCTTCTGACCTGGTCGCGACATTGCCCATTGTGTGCAAAAAAAGTGCCTTTCAGAGGGGACCCAACCTCCAAAACCTCCAACTTCACAAAAAAAAAAACACCATGATAAAAAAAAAGAAAAATCCGTGCCTAATGCAGGACTCGAACCCGGGATCCTGTCATCAACAACCAAACATGTTAACCAACTCTCCCCACGAGAAAGATTTGTTAATTCAAAAAAAAAAAAGCGAACTGCAATAAATACAAATTCGCGTTCTTCATTTGAATAGCAGGCATTTCGTTAATAACTTTTCCTCCATGAAATAATTTGTCTTCGTTTCAGACCTCCCTCATTCGAGGTTCCCAGAGGACACAATCATTGTATACTAATTACGTAGCATCTAATGGATCTGGCGCGGGAGGATCGAGTCCCTTGGAAAAGCCCAATCCAATTAGGAGCGAGCGGGCGCATGGAGCACACACGCCTTTTCTTTCGCCACGCAGCGCACGGTGACGTCTCACACGCGGCCAGTGTCAACAGGAGGAAGCCATTTTGCTGCACAACATACTCTCGACAACCAGAGGAGGAGGGGAGAGGGACAGAAATAATGCTCGAGCACTCTCGACGAGCCTCGCTTTCCGTTTTTCTCTTCCACGCGGTGTTTTTGATGTTTCGAAAGCGTTCTTATCTCTGAGGAATGCGAACGACTGAAAGAGTAGTTTCTGTTTGAATTTCGAAGAGGAGATAGGGAGAAGAGGTTGGGCCAGGTCACAAGGACCCCAAGGGTTCAGAGAAGGTTGAGGAAGGGTACCAATGGACACTTCCCGTCAAAGCCATCCAGCGTGTTCTTTAACGTGCCCTGGGTTTTTTTCTTCTGAGTGGTAGCTGTTCATTTTTTTTCTTGCACACAATGGGCTAAATGGCCAAGTCACAAGGACCCCAAGGGTTCAGAGAAGGTTGAGGAAGGGTACCAATGGATACTTTTCGTCAAAGTGTTCTTCATGATTTATCAAATGCCGTGTTATCAAGTGATCCTGGGTTCGAATACCACCGTACTCAAGACCCTAACATAGGAGCGGGGGTGGTCCGTAATCTGCAGTTCCCGGGTTCGAGTCCCAGATAGGCCAGCAAAACTCACCGCCCTGCCGACAGTCAGTAGGGGACACCGATGGGTTTGGAAAGGCCGCCGTCCGTCGGATGGGACGTTAAGCTGTGGCCTCATGTGTGGGAGAGCCATACCCTGTGCACGTTAAACAACACTGGATGGCGTTGACAGGAGGTAACAATCTATCTCCCTACAGCTGTTCCCTCCTCCAAGTTTCTCTGACCCTTTGTGGTCCTTGTGACCTGGCCATTTAGCCCATGGTGTGCAAAAAAGTGCCGCTCAGAGGTAAACAAACCAATGTTAAAGAACACACTGGATGGCCTTGACGGGAGGCTACCATCTGTCTCCCAACAGCTGTTCCAGTGGATCCCTCCTCCAACCATCTCTGAGCCTTCTGGGTCCTTGTGACCTGGCCATTTAGCCCATGGTGTGCAAAATAGTGCCGCTCAGAGGTAAAACAATCCAAATCCAGAAATATAAAATTTTAAATCGTTGGTGGGAAGTGACCGAATTACACTGGCAACAAATTTTCATAAAAGTCATGCCTCTGAGATAAAAGTAGCCATTCCTTGAAGATTTCAAGGTGCTGAACACGAATATGACAATGAAAACGGAAAATTGGCTACGATTTCAGAGAAATCCGCAATAGTTTCTTATATAATAGTGTCATACGTGCATATGACATGTATCGGTAAAACTCCGCTTCTACTTCCGACGTAGCCTTGCCCGTCGCTTGTACAGCTGCTTAGGATCATCTCTGGCGAGCGTCCAACAGTAGTCAGCCAACATTGAAATGGACGAGTTTCCCTGGTATCGTTTATCCATCGTTGCAATGTCCTGGAGAAAACGTTCACCGTACTCATCACTAACCATGCCGCAGTTGTTGGGCAAGAAATCTAAGTGGGAATTGAGGATGTGGATCTTTAAGGACATATTGCAGCCAAGTTTCTGATACAGAGACAACATATCCTTAATCAGTTTCTTGTAGTTGTCTGCCCTGACATTCCCGAGGAATTTAGTTGACACCAGACGAAACGCATCCTAAGCCTTTTCCTCGTGACCCTGAAGCAGGTTGCCGAACATCTGGTCTCTGAACAGCTCACAGATCTGAGGACCCACAAAAATTCCCTCTTTAATTTTCGGGGCGGGGGTGGCTCAATCGGTAGCGCACCAGGCTCGCAATCTGTAGTTCACAGGTTCGAGTCCCAGCTGGGTCAGCGTTGAGATTTATCTCCGCAAAATTCCCCGCCCTGCCCACGGTCAGTAGGGGACACCGATGGGCTTGGAAAGGCCGCCGTCCGTCGGATGGGACGTTAAGCCGTGGCCCCGTGTGCGGGAGAGCCATACCCTGTGCACGTTAAAGAACACGCTGGATGGTCTTGACGGGAGGCTACTATCTGTTTCCCAACAGCTATTCCAGTGGGTCCCCTCCCCCAACCTTCTCTGAGCCTTTGGGGTCCTTGTGACCTGGCCATTTAACCCATTGTGTGCAAAAAAGTGCCGCTCAGAGGTAAAACAACCCAACAACCCTCTTTAATTTTCGCTTCGATGAGTCGAGGGAATTTTGTCAGCCAAGTACTTGAAAGCTGATGCAGTCGGGTCCGTGGCTTTTACGAAGTTTTTCATCACACCGAGTTTGATGTGTAGGGACGATAGCAGGATTTTGTGCGTTTCTGCCAGTGTGGGGTGTTCCACATTCTTCTCTCCGACGTTCAGAGATTTTCTCTGAGGCCAGTTTCTCTTCACTTAGTGTAAAGTCTTTGCTTGGCGGTCCCACTCACATAAGAAACAGCAGTACTTCGTATATCCCAGATGCAGACCCATCAACAGAGCCTCTACCTTCAAGTCACAACAGAGATGCCAGATATACTTGCTGTATTGAAGTCAGTTCAACAACTATTTTAGGTTGTTGTAGGTTTCTTTCATGTAGACAGAGTGTCGAACCTGAATGGATGGAAGTCGATTTCCATTATGCAGCAACACTGCCTTGAGATTCAATTTCGAGGAGTCTATGGGTTGGGTTGTTTTACCTCTGAGCGGCACTTTTTTGCACACCATGGGCTAAATGGCCAGGTCACATGGACCCCGAAGGCTCAGAGAAGGTTGGGGGAGGGGACCCACTGGAACAGCTGTTGGGAGACAGGTGGTAGCCTACCGTCAAGGCCATCATTCGTGTTCTTTAACGTTGGGTTGTTTTACCTCTGTGCGGCACTTTTTTGCACACCATGGGCTAAATGGCCAGGTCACAAGGACCCCGAAGGCTCAGAGAAGGTTGGGGGAGGGGACCCACTGGATCAACTGTTGGGAGACAGATGGTAGCCTCCCGTCAAGGCCATCCAGCGTGTTCTTTAACGTTGGGTTGTTTTACCTCTGAGCGGCACTTTTTTGCACACCATGGGCTAAATGGCCAGGTCACAAGGACCCCGAAGGCTCAGAGAAGGTTGGGGGAGGGGACCCACTGGATCAACTGTTGGGAGACAGATGGTAGCCTCCCGTCAAGGCCATCTAGCGTGTTCTTTAACGTGCACAGGGTATGGCTCTCCCACACACGCCGCCACGGCTTAACGTCCCATCCGACGGAAGGCGGCCTTTCCAAGCCCATCGGTGTCCCCTACTGACCATGGGCACGGTGTGGAATTTTGCGGAGATAAATCTCAACGCTCACCCAGCTGGGACTCGAACCTGGGAACTAGAGATTACGAGCCTGGCGCGCTACCGACTTAGCTACCCCCGCCCCCAATGGAGTCTATAAATAGTCGCCATTTTTAAAGGTCATGTTTGATTCCGAGGGCATTCATCAGTCCATCTACATCGGAACAGAATACAAGGCCGTCTTCCTTTCTGAAGTAAGGCGCAAACTGCTCATGACGAGTTCGAAACGAAGTCACTCGGACATTTTCCTTGAGAAGATTCCATTGTTTAAGTCTTGATCCAAGTGACTCTGCTTTGGCCTTGGACAGATCCAGATCGCGAACGAGATCGTTCATATCTTCTTCGGTGAGGATGTGTGGCGCAGATGACGCACCGTGGCAGACGTATAGATCGTCTTTAGACACAAGGCTGCAGAGAACCCGACGCCGGTTCGCCTCCTTCGTCATCGTCTGAATCGATGGAAAATTCTTTTGGAGGAACAGGAACAGGAAAGTCTTCACTGTGCGAAAGTGGTCGGAGAGCAGATTGTATATTTTGGTACAGTCGGTCAAACACGTATCCGAACACTATGGTTGATTACAGAATTCAGAAAAAGTATCTGGCAACGATTTTTTTAGAAATTAGTGATCTGGCAACCTTCGTCTCACGTGATTACAGAATTCAGGAAAAATATCTGGAGCGTGTACAACAACTGTACACGCTCTAGTTTGCTGTGAGCGATAACTGCACACGCTCAATATTTCCGTGAGTGAGCCCACACGATCCAGGTCTTTGTGAGCTCACACGATCCAATGTGCTGTGAACATTAACCGCAACCGCTCCAGTTTGCTGTGAACGGTAACTGCACACGCTCAATATTTCCGTGAGTGAGCCCACACGATCCAGGTCTTTGTGAGCTCACACGATCCAATGTGCTGTGAACATTAACCGCAACCGCTCCAGTTTGCTGTGAACGGTAACTGCACACGCTCAATATTTCCGTGAGTGAGCCCACACGATCCAGGTCTTTGTGAGCTCACACGATCCAATGTGCTGTGAACATTAACCGCAACCGCTCCAGTTTGCTGTGAACGGTAACTGCACACGCTCAATATTTCCGTGAGTGAGCCCACACGATCCAGGTCTTTGTGAGCTCACACGATCCAATGTGCTGTGAACATTAACCGCAACCGCTCCAGTTTGCTGTGAACGGTAACTGCACACGCTCAATATTTCCGTGAGTGAGCCCACACGATCCAGGTCTTTGTGAGCTCACACGATCCAATGTGCTGTGAACATTAACCGCAACCGCTCCAGTTTGTTGTGAACGGTAACTGCACACGCTCAATATTACTGTGAGTGGGCCCACACGATCCAGGTTTAGAAATTAGTAATCTGGCAACCTTCGTGTCGAAAAAATATCCGAACATTATGGTTGATTACAGAATTCAGAAAAAACATCTGGAGCGTGTACAGCAACTGTACACGCTCCAGTTACGGTTCACAGCAAACTGGAACATGTACAGTTACTGCACACGCTCCAGTTTGCTGTGAACGGTAATATTACATATATATATATATAATATACACGCTCCATATTCATTGCATTATATATTCATACGCATTATATATATTAAAAAAAATCCGAACACCATGGTTGATTACAGAATCCAGAAAAAGTATCTGGCAACGATTTTTTTAGAAATTAGTGATCTGGCAACCTTCGTGTCACGTGACACGAAAGTTGTCAAATAACAGAGATCTGAGAAAACTAAAATCTCCCAGTTATTTCCCAACTCTTGCCCCTCATTAATTTCACCCCATTGTTGCTGCCAAAGTTTCCTCAGTGCAACAGTTCACTGACCTCGTGCCTCGTCCATCCCAAAGAGCTCGAATCCTTCCTCGTGCTTTTTCCATCCATTTGCAGCAAGTGTTCAGTGCGAGGGAGAATGCGCCACCATTTGATGCTTTGCCAATGACTCCTTCGGCGAAGCTCGCAAACATCAAGTCCTGATGCTTTTATTGGTGTTTTATTTTTTAACTCTTTTGTTCATCCGATGGCACGAGAGTCTTGTTTGTCTCTTTCCCCCCCTCCCCCCTCTGCTGTATCCATCTCATCCTCCTGCATCATTTTAATCTCATGGAAAATATAGTCAGACATCTGCCGTTTGGTAATTTGTGATGGAAAATTACTCCCGAAGTTTTCATGTATTTTTCTTTTAAAAAGATTTTTAATCTGAGAAACGGAGACTCCCCCCAACTTCTTTGAGGGGTATTTTCATATCTATTGAGGTGGATTTGGGTTGTTTTACCTCTGAGCGGCACTGTTTTGCACACAATGGGCTAAATGGCCAGGTCACATGGACCCCGAAGGCTCAGAGAAGGTTGGGGGAGGCGACCCACTGGAATAGCTTTGGGAGACAGATGGTAGTCTCCCGTCAAGGCCATCTAGCGTGTTCTTTAACGTGCACAGGGTATGGCTCTCCCGCACACGGGGCCACGGCTTAACGTCCCATCCGATGGACATCGGCCTTTCCAAGCCCATCGGTGACCCCTACTGACCGTGGGCAGGGCGGGGAATTTTGCGGAGATAAATCTGAACGCTGAGCCAGCTGGGACTCGAACCTGGGCTATTGAGGTGGAAAAACCTATGAATATAAAAAACTCTCAATCTTTACATTGAAAATAACTGTCTACACGCAACAAAACATGTCTTTCATTATATTATTATCTGCATTATAATTCTGAGTAGTTAGCGCGCTTGGCTATTGATCGAAGGGACCTGGGTTCGAGCCCAGGTCCCTTCCAGCATGGACATGTGTGTGTCGTTTTTCTGCTGAGGTCCTGCCATCCTCACAGACATACTATGGCATATAAACTGACAGGTTCCTGTCAGACCTCTGTGGCAGGCAGCTGCTTGATTATTATATATTATATTATTTCATTCATTTTATTGTTTTCTGAGATTTCAGAATTTTGCAACTTTTGGAACTGTTTCTAACATTATAATATATGCCGACTTTCAGTGAAATTATGCCAATAAAATAAATACTACAGTCGGTCAAAAAAATATCTGAACAGTATGGTTGATTTCAGAATTCAGAAAGAATATCTGACAACGATTTTTTCAGAAATCAGTGATTTGCCAACCTTCGGGTACGTACACAATTCCAGTACACGATTCTCAGTACATTCCGTCACCTGACATAGTAGTCGACTCTAATAACATACATCCCAGGATAATGTTTGAAAAAAAAACTCTAACAGGAAAATGCTTCCTTCCAGTCAATGATGTGTATATTTTGAAAAACATTTTAAACATACTTTTCAATGGAAAATGCTTAAAAGATTATAACACAAAGATAATTTCTCTATGAGGTAGTTTGTGTATTTTTCTGATATTTATTAAATGCGAAATTCTCAAAAAGAATGTTTAATAACTGTAAAATCCAGAAATCAAAACGCGAATAATGTAATTCATGTTTGCGAAAAAACAGCCTTAATGATTACGGTTGTTGCCTTGAACATACTTTTCAAAATATTTGAGAATTTTTAATTATTACGTCTGTAAATGAAAAGCTCTATAACTTCTGAAATATGCATGTAATGGAAAAAATACGATTGAAGATAATTTAAAAAATCTAATCATTCGTTCTGTACTTAAAGAGTCGTGAAAACTGGAAAATGTAATAACCAATTATGCTGGTTTATAAAAATAATTCCTAGTTTTTTAATATTCAGATGATGTATTCAGTTATAAATTATGACAGGAAAAGTTCTGTACACAAGGGACACTTTAAAAAATAATTTGTTCTGACTGGAATTCAAACCCAGGTCTCCTAGTAGCTTGTCTGACGTCTTAACCGCTAGACTACATTTCCTAAATTCTTAAAGGTATATATATATATTCTGTGAAATGGTTTACAACTATAGTTTATTATTTCGGTTTTAGTTAATTTCGGAGCAAAAACTCAACGACTCATCCTTTTTGCGAAATAGTCTAGTTCCCATAACTCTTTAAATACTGATCGATTATTTTTGGAAAACGAGATTAAAATATATTTGATCAAGATCTATAATTCATATTGTCATCTTTTTCCACTAATGCATATTTTAAAAATTATAGAACTTCATAAATCAGAGAAATTCTGTAATGTTTTGGTTGGACACTGTATTGGGATATCAATGAAACTTTAACATCTCATACGATTTTTTACCTTTCTAGAAACATTGAAAAAAAATGCTACTCTACAGAAATGGTATAATATATTTTGCGTAATTTCGTAATGAAATCTTGACTGGTAAAATATATTTTGCGTATAATGGTCTCTGCTATCCATTCTTGCATTAACCTTTACACAATAAAAGCTAAAACTCATGTAGTAACCCAAAATCAGATTTCGAGGTCCATTGTGAATGAAATGTGCCATTTAGAGATCTTACTACGAGAGGAAATGCTATTGGAGAATGGCCTTTACGTTAGGGTGGCAGCCAAAGGTAGCACGCGCGTTTTCGGATGAATCTTTATGCGTGCCAGAGAGGGCTCACTAGGTTTCCAACTGGGTAGAGTTTTGACATACTTGAATCTCCGCATATGTGAGCAAAATTATGTTACTGAAACTTTCAAGTGGGAGCAATATCAGAAACTGCTCCTGCTCTACTCGTGTCCACTGGCCGAACTGGCCTAACCCTAAGTAAAGATATGGTTTCGATTAACCACAATCGGATCTTGAAAAAAAATGCGATGATGCATAGAGAACTAAGATTCTTGCAAGACTGATTCGTGGAGAATTACAGTAATGTGTTCTTTTGATAAAATACCCTCTTAACGGCATCCACTCTCTTATTAGGGTCAGATTAAATGTACACTACATGGAGAAAACAATTCTATTGCGGAAATCAAAACCAGCAACTGGAATTTTTCCTCTAGGCAAGTTTTCTCTCCATAAAAATTTCGCTAATTTTAGCTTCACTCGATGAATTATTCTAAGAATTTCACGCTCTCGAATTCTTTACGAAATGATATAAAATGTAATATTCCTGTTTATGTGGACTACCCTTTTATTTACAGTTTTAGAAAATGGTCCAATGTATTCTAAAATAAATAGTAGCCGTAATCACCAGTCCACAAAGCGAGTTGATCTGAGGAGGGTTCGTAATTTAGTACTTTATGCAATGTTTTTAATATGGCTAGTACAGTCGCCCAAAAAAGATTATCCGAACAGTATGGTTGATTTCAGAATTCAGAAAAAATATCTGGCTACGATTTTCTTAGAAATCAGTGATCTGGCAATCTTCGTGTCAAGTGTTCGGATACTTTTTTGAACGACTGTACATATAAATATAATAATAAATTAATACACATCAAAATTTTTAAGCAAAAATTCGGATCTAAAAGGGGCTAACCTGCAAAATAAGGAGCACGCGTCAGTTTTGGTGTATCATACTTTTATACGCACAATTACACGACAAAAAAAAATCTTCGCCTTGCCCATGGTCAGTGTGGGACACCGATGGCCTTGGAAAGACTGCCGTCCGTCGGATGGGACGTGGCTCAGTGTGTAGGAAAGCCATACTCTGTGCACGTTAAAGAACACGCTGGATGGCCTTGACAGGAGACTGCCATCAGTCTCCCAACAGCTGTTCCAATGGGTCCCTTCCCGCAACCTACTCTGAGCCTTCGGGGTCCTTGTGACTCGGCCATTTAGTCCATTGTGTGCAAAGAAAGTGACGCTCAGGGGTAAAACAACCAACGTTAAAGAACACGCTGGATGGCCTTGACGGGAGACTACCATCTCTCTCCCAACAGCTGTTCCAGTGGGTCCCCTCCCCCATCGTCCTCTAAGCCTTCGGGGTCCTTGTGACCTGGTCATTTAGTCCATGGTGTGCAAAAAAAGTGCAGCTCAGAGGTAAAACAATCCAACGTTAAAGAACACGCTGGATGGCCTTGACGGGAGGCTACCATCTGTCTCCCAACAGTTGTTCCAGTGGGTTCCCTCCCCCAACCTTCTCTGAACCTTCGGGGTCCTTGTGACCTGGTCATTTAGCCCATGGTGTGAAAAAGTGCCGCTCATAGGTAAAACAATCCAACGTTAAAGAACACGCTGGATGGCCTTGACGGAGGCTACCATCTGTCTCCCAACAGCTGTTCCAGTGGGTCCCCTCCCCCATCGTCCTCTAAGCCTTCGGGTCCTTGTGACCTGGTCATTTAGCCCATGGTGTACAAAAAGTGCTTCTCAGAGGTAAAACAACCAATCAACACGACAAAAAATTTCAGAGCTTTCATGTTACACCAATGGAAGTGCAAACTGGAAATTTGATATCTTGAAGAATAAATTTCTAGGGTGATAAGATTGTTGTAGGTAAAGACCTAGAAAATTTTTAATTTCAGCAATATTCTTTCAATATTTAAAGAGTTATAGATAGAAGTCTGCAAAGATGACAGAAGTGATATCTGCAACCGCAAAATCTTTATCAGCATCTACGTATATTGGCTACCTAATAGCCGTCGAGATTTCGCAAAAAAGTTGAGGTCTGATGCCAGGTGAATGGTTTATTAAGGACTAATAATTAGCTTAAAAATATGCTATAATAAAAAATAGCCCGGGTTAAAGATATAAATATGCATATGTGTCTTTTTAAACATTGGATAAAAATTTTAAATTAAAAAAAATATTCTCTCAACAGCTGCTTGCCACCAAGGTCTGATAGGAACCTGCCAGTCTTCACGTCACAGTTAATGATCTGTGAGAATGGCAGGACTTCAGCAAAGAAATAACTAACATCCATGACTTAATCTGTGGCTAGAATCCAGATCCCTTTGATCATTAGCCAATCACTCTAACCATTCTACCATGGGACGGCTATATTGCAATTTTGCTTATTAAATGCAGTGATCCACACATTTTTATAACCCAGTACTTCCCACTGTCACTAGCAAATCTGTAAACTTACTGGAAGTGTGCATTTCTTAACGACTTAAAATTTCACAGATTTAATTCCAGTTTTTTATACAGCACATAAGTGATTTTTTTTATATTCATGTACTATTTTGTCAGCAAAGAACTCTTCTTTCAAATAAAATAAGTTTTTTTCATTTGTAGCTTTTGTTTCCGTAGATATTCACAACCGCTTATAGTTCTAGTTACAGAAGCTGGAATATTTTACAGAAAAAGTTGCCAGTCCTAAAAATTTATTTCAAAAATTTATTAAAACACAAATGATAATTTTTGTATTAAACCAGTTACTAAAACAATAATTATTTTCTCTAAATTTTTATTACGTTTTTTTATCATCATTAACATAAACATTTGAATAAAGAATAAGCATTGCAGAAATTAATAATAAATTAGACGAAAACAAGCCCAGTCTTATTAAACCCATCCTTATTAGATTCGTATATATGTCAATCAAACATTAAAGTTTTACCCTAACACATATCAACTCAAACAACTGAAAATTAGATTAATTAGTAACAAGATTATTCTTCATAAAACAAACTAAGAAATTAAACTGTAATTATAACATCCCTGGACACATATACTACAACATAAAAGCAAATCTAATGATACAGCAAATGAGTCTGACGTAGCTTCAGTCTAAGCGAAGAATAACTGACCATTGCACACAAAAGATTTCTTCTTTTCGGGCCCATGTCGGTTCGGTTCTCCAGAACAAACGTTGGTAACATTTGACAGAGTATAGCTTCTGCGATCTGGCAGCGCGCCAGAGACCCACTTTACATGGCAGCGTCCCGTCTCGCGGCACGCGTCCTCTCCACAATGGCCGCCCTTCTGGGTTGGTCACTGATTGGCTGCCGCCTGTAGCGAGCCTCTGTGACGCGACAATGGGCACGAGCGTGGCTTTCTGCTGCTGCTTAGATGGCTGCGAATCTCAAGGAGAAGTTATGGAGTTATTTGCGTTGATTAAATGATTATTCAGGGCAGTAAAAGTCGTTGAAAAAGATATTTATTGAATCACGAGAGTCGAAGTGAGATATTTGATAGAACGAGGAACTTATTTTTCTTCCGATTTCATGACGTATAAAACGTTACAAACAAAACGATACTTAGTTGTGCTTTGTCTTGTTTTTTTTAAGGCGCTGAGGCCTTTTGTGAAAGTTCCAACATGGTGTGATTAATTTTAGAGTGAAACGCGTTGACCGAATGTTTGCAGCCATTAGAAACTTACTGGAGTGAAAGGTAAAGAATTTTTCTCCACGGTTAATGTAAAAAAAATTATGCAAATCTACTTTCAATGCTATAATGTAATTTTAAATGAATGAGTTACAACAATTTGCTTTCTTAAAAAACACACACAGTAATGCAAAGCAATAGTTGACTTTGGGCAATATCAATGTTGAATGAAATACAGATATTAAAAGATTAATTTTTTTACTGTTTGCTTCATTTTTTTTGGAAGGGTAAGTGCGATAAATTCGTTAATTTATCAAAGTGATTTTGGCATTTTACTTAAAACTCGTGTTAGCGAATTTTTTTCAAAATTTGCTTTATTATGCAGATATTAAATAATTCTCTGCAAACACATTAAAAGAAAAAGATTTTTTTTTTAGCAGGCTTTGTTTTTAATCGAGTAACTATTTTTACTTTATCGTCTGTGATTGACAGTGTGTCTGTGTTTTGACAGTGATGCAAAAGGTGTGGCTAGTGACAGTGGGCAGTAGGACTAGCTTGTAATGATGGGTCAATAGGAGTGGCTAGTGACAGTGGCACAGTAGGAGTTGCTAGTAACAGTGGGGTAGTAGGAATGGCTATTAATGGTGGGGCCGTAGGAATGGCTACGTAATGATGGGCCATTTGGAGTTGTTAGTGACATTGGGACAATAGGAGTGGCTAGTAACAGTGAAGCAGTAGGAGTGGCCAGTGCCAGTGAAGCAGTAGGAGTGGCCAGTGCCAGTGGGGCAATAGGAGTGGCTAGTGACAGTGGGGCAAAAGGAGTTGCTTGTGACATTGGAGCACTAGAAGTGGCTAATAACAATGGAGAGTAAGAGTGACCAGTGGGGCAATAGGAAAGGCTAGTGACAGTGGGGCTGAAGGAGTTGCTTGTGATATTGGGGTAGTAGGAGTGGCTAGTAACAATGGAGCAGTAGGAGTGGCTAGTGACATTTGAGCAAAAGGAGTTGCTTGTGACATTGGGGCACTAGAAGTGGCTAGTAACAATGGAGCAGTAGGAGTGGCCAGTGGGGCAATAGGAGTGGCTAATGACAGTGGGGCTGAAGGAGTTGCTTGTGATATTGGGGTAGTAGGAGTGTCTAGTAACAATGGAGCAGTAGGTGTGGCAAGTGACATTTGAGCAAAAGGAGTTGCTTGTGACATTGGGGCACTAGAAGTGGCTAATAACAATGGAGCAGTAGGAGTGGCCAGTGGGGCAATAGGAGTGGTTAGTGACAGTGGGGCCAAAGAAGTTGCTTGTCACATTGGAGTAGTAGGAGTGGCTAGTAACAATGGAGCAGTAGGAGTGGCTAGTGACATTTGAGCAAAAGGAGTTGCTTGTGACATTGGGGCACTAGAAGTGGCTAATAACAATGGAGCAATAGGAGTGGCCAGTGGGGCAATAGGAGTGGTTAGTGACAGTGGGGCCAAAGGAGTTGCTTGTGACATTGGAGTAGTAGGAGTGGCTAGTAACAATGGAGCAGTAGGAGTGGCTAGTGACAGTGGGCAAAAAAAGTTGCTTGTGACATTGGGGCAAAAGGAGTTGCTTGTGACATTGGGGCAAAAGGAGTTGCTTGTGACATTGGGGCACTAGAAGTGGCTAATAACAATGGAGCAGGTAGGAGTGGCCAGTGGGGCCAAAGAAGTTGCTTGTGACATTGGGGTAGTAGGAGTGCCTAGTAACAATGGAGCAGTAGGAGTGGCTAGTGACATTTGAGCAAAAGGAGTTGCTTGTGACATTAGGGCACTAGAAGTGGCTAATAACAATGGAGCAGTAGGAGTGGCCAGTGGGGCCAAAAGAGTTGCTTGTGACATTGGGGTAGTAGGAGTGCCTAGTAACAATGGAGCAGTAGGAGTGGCTAGTGACATTTGAGCAAAAGGAGTTGCTTGTGACATTGGGGCACTAGAAGTGGCTAATAACAATGGAGCAGTAGGAGTGGCCAGTGGGGCCAAAGGAGTTGCTTGTGACATTGGGGTAGTAGGAGTGCCTAGTAACAATGGAGCAGTAGGAGTGGCTAGTGACATTTGAGCAAAAGGAGTTGCTTGTGACATTGGGGCACTAGAAGTGGCTAATAACAATGGAGCAGTAGGAGTGGCCAGTGGGGCCAAAGGAGTTGCTTGTGACATTGGGGTAGTAGGAGTGGCTAGTAACAATGGAGCAGTAGGAGTGGCCAGTGGGACAATAGGAGTGGCTAGTGACAGTGGGGCAAAAAAAGTTGCTTCTGACATTGGGGCAAAAGGAGTTGCTTGTGACATTGGGGCACTAGAAGTGGCTAATAACAATGGAGCAGGTAGGAGTGGCCAGTGGGGCCAAAGAAGTTGCTTGTGACATTGGGGTAGTAGGAGTGCCTAGTAACAATGGAGCAGTAGGAGTGGCTAGTGACATTTGAGCAAAAGGAGTTGCTTGTGACATTAGGGCACTAGAAGTGGCTAATAACAATGGAGCAGTAGGAGTGGCCAGTGGGGCCAAAAGAGTTGCTTGTGACATTGGGGTAGTAGGAGTGCCTAGTAACAATGGAGCAGTAGGAGTGGCTAGTGACATTTGAGCAAAAGGAGTTGCTTGTGACATTGGGGCACTAGAAGTGGCTAATAACAATGGAGCAGTAGGAGTGGCCAGTGGGGCCAAAGGAGTTGCTTGTGACATTGGGGTAGTAGGAGTGCCTAGTAACAATGGAGCAGTAGGAGTGGCTAGTGACATTTGAGCAAAAGGAGTTGCTTGTGACATTGGGGCACTAGAAGTGGCTAATAACAATGGAGCAGTAGGAGTTACCAGTGGGGCCAAAGGAGTTGCTTGTGACATTGGGGTAGTAGGAGTGCCTAGTAACAATGGAGCAGTAGGAGTGGCTAGTGACATTTGAGCAAAAGGAGTTGCTTGTGACATTAGGGCACTAGAAGTGGCTAATAACAATGGAGCAGTAGGAGTGGCCAGTGGGGCCAAAAGAGTTGCTTGTGACATTGGGGTAGTAGGAGTGCCTAGTAACAATGGAGCAGTAGGAGTGGCTAGTGACATTTGAGCAAAAGGAGTTGCTTGTGACATTGGGGCACTAGAAGTGGCTAGTAACAATGGAGCAGTAGGAGTGGCCAGTGGGGCAATAGGAGTGGCTAATGACAGTGGGGCCAAAGGAGTTGCTTGTGACATTGGGGTAGTAGGAGTGTCTAGTAACAATGGAGCAGTAGGAGTCGCCAGTGCCAGTTGGGCAGTAGGAGTGGCTAGTGACAGGGGTGACTCTGCTTTTTTTTTTAGCACACCATGGCTAAATGGCAAGATCACATGGACCCTGAGTGCAAAGAGAAGGTTGAGGGAGGAGACTCACTGGAACAGCTGTTGCGAGACAGATGGTAGCTTCTCATCAAGGCCATCCAGCGTATTTGGTTGTTTTACCGCTGAGCGTCACTTTTTTGCACACAATGGGCTAAATGGCCAGTTCACAAGGACTCGGGAAACCCGCTGGTCCTTCCTTCAAGGCCATCCATTGCGTTCTTTATTGTGGATAAGCACATGAGCACATTTCCTGCACATGGAACTATGGCTTAACATGAGGCGCGGGTGGCTCAGTCAGTAGCGTGCCGGGCTTGTAATTTCCCCCCAGCTAGGTCAGCATTGAGATTTATCTCCGCAAAACTCCCCGCCCACGGTCAGTAGGTGATACCGATGGGCTTGGAAATGACGCCGTCCATTAAGCCATGACCCCATGTGCGGGGACGGGGGTTGGCTCAGTCGGTAGTGCGCCAGGCTCGCAATCTGCAGTTCCCAGGTTCGGGTGCCCCCAATGTCAATCAACTCCTTTTGCAACGTTGAGATTGTATTGCCCCAATGTCAACGTTGAGATTTATATCCGCAAAATTCCCCGCCCTGCCCACGGTCAGTAGGGGTCACTGATGGGCTTGAAAAGGCTGCTGTCTGTCGAATGGGACATTAAGCCGTGGCTCCATGTGCGGGAGAGCCATGCCCTGTGCACATTAAAGAACACGCTGGATGGCCTTGACGGGAGGCTACCATCCGTCTCCTAACAGCTGTTCTAGTGGGTCTCCTCCCCCAACCTTCTCTGAGCCTTCGGGTTTTTTGTGACCTGGCCATTTAGCCCATTGTGTGCAAAGAAAGTGACGCTCAGAGGTAAAACAACCCAACGGCTTTATGTCCCATCCGACGAACTGTGTGGTTCCGACATACATCAATTTCAAATCCGAACTTCTTCACTGAGAGCTGGATGGGTTTTATCGTAAAGAAATCCCGACACTGATGCAGTTGCGTCTCAAGCGTGGAAACAGCAGATTACGAGGTTGATGCGCAACTGACCACCATCCCTCCCTTAAAAGCATCGTCTATCACTCTGTAAGAACTATCGGACCGTTGACTGCGCATGCTCATTGTCTACCCATCTGCCACTGGCCAATCAGCCAATCTCCCGAAATCATCCACATCAGCGGATTAAAAAAGAACGATAACGACAAATAAGACTGAAACGGGATGATGGGAATGGAGCGAAAGATCATCCCGAGCTCCATCCCATCGTTAGTGGACAAGGTCTCTTTCTGCATCCCTTCCGCGGCTTCGGCACGCTCATCGCATAGCTGGTGGGCAACCGCGATCTGCATCCAGCCTGTGCTGGCGGAGTGATGCGTCTCCATGACGACCGTCCCGCCGTCTCCAAGGAGCTGATGGCTGACCTCGAGGCGGGATGTCTGTGGAAGGTTGCGCCAGCCACCACGGAGCCGGGAGACAATGATGGTTTCCTAGATGCTTCATCGAAGATGTTCCAACCCATTCATGAGAGCGAGAGAAATTCCATCTCTCTCCTCTGAGAATCATTTCCCTCTTCCTCATCCTCTAATGATCTCTCGACGCTCCGGCTCCCATCTTCCCAAATCTAATTTGTCCCATGTTCTCTTATTGCTATGCTAAGCAGTTGGCGAAAAGGGGGCGTTACTGGACAAAGGATATATACGGAGGATGTAAGAAAAAGGAATTTCGGCCTCCTTTTCATTCTTTCTGGAAAAACTATTTGAAATTTAGTTTTTCGCAGATATTATGGAGGGTGAGATAAAATAAGCAGTGAGACAGAGTGACTGGCAGACAGAGGAAGAATGGAACAGAAATATGGTAAGACAGACAGGAAAACACAGAGAGAGATTTCTTTTTTTTTTTATTAATATAATTTGAAATGAAAGTTGGCTTGCTTTACCTCTGAGCGGCATTTTTTTGTACACAATGGGCTAAATAGTCAGGTCACAAGGACCCAGAGAGTCCAGAGAAGGTTGGGGAAAGGGACCCACTGGAACAGCTGTTTGGAGACAGATGGTAGCCTCCCGTCAAGGCCATCCAACATGTTCTTTAACGTTGGGTTGTTTTACCTCTGAGCGGCATTTTTTGTACACAATGGGCTAAAGAGCCAGGTCACAAGGACCCCGAAGGTTCAGAGAAGGTTGGGGGAGAGGACCCACTGGAACAGCTGTTGGGAGACAGATGGTAGCCTCCCATCAAGGCCATCAAGCGTGTTCTTTAACGTTGGGTTGCTTTACCTCTGAGCGGCACTTTTTTGTACACAATGGGCTAAATGGGCAGGTCACAAGGACCCAGAGAATCCAGAGAAGGTTGGGGAAAGGGACCCACTGGAACAGCTGTTGAGAGACTGACGGTAGCCTCCCGTCAAGGCCATCCAGCATGTTCTTTAACATTGGGTTGTTTTACCTCTGAGCGGCACTTTTTTATATACAATGGGCTAAATAGTCAGGTCACAAGGACCCAGAGAGTCCAGAGAAGGTTGGGGAAAGGGACCCACTGGAACAGCTGTTTGGAGACAGATGGTAGCCTCCCGTCAAGGCCATCCAACATGTTCTTTAACGTTGGGTTGTTTTACCTCTGAGCGGCACTTTTTTGCACACCATGGGCTAAATGGCCAGGTCACATGGACCCCGAAGGCTCAGAGAAGGTTAGGGAAAGGGACCCACTGGAACAGCCGTTGGGAGACAGATGGTAGTCTCCCATCAAGGCCATCCAGCATGTTCTTTAACGTTGGGTTGTTTTACCTCTGAGCGGCACTTTTTTTGCACAGCATAGGTTAAATGGCCAGGTCACATGGACCCCGAAGGCTCAGAGAAGGTTGGGGAAAGGGACCCACTGGAACAGCCGTTGGGAGAAAGATGGTAGCCTCCCATCAAGGCCATCCAGTGTGTTCTTTAACGTTGGGTTGTTTTACCTCTGAGCGACACTTTTTTTGCACACCATGGGTTAAGTGCCCAGGTCACATGGCCCCCGAAGGCTCAGAGAAGGTTGGGGAAAGGGACCCACTGGAACAGCCGTTGGGAGACAGATGGTAGCCTCCCGTCATGGCCATCCAGCGTATTCTTTAACGTGCACAGGGTATGGCTCTCCCACACACGGCGCCACGGCTTAACGTCCCATCCGACGGACGGCGGCCTTTCCAAGCCCATCGGTGTCCCCTACTTCACATGGGCAGAGCGGAGAATTTTCCGGTGATAAATCTGAATGCTGACCCAGCTGGGACTCGAACCCTGGGAGCTATAGATTACGAACCTGGCACGCTACCAAATGATGATTTAGCAAATATTGAAAAAACGGATAATTTAATGAATTGAGTAAGTGTTTTTCGCCTATATGGGAGAAATGATGATTAAGCTGTAGTGAAGAAATGATGATTTAAGCTGTAGTGAAGAAATGATGATTTAAGCTGTAGTGAAGAAATGATGATTTAAGCTGTAGTGAAGAAATGATGATTTAAGCTGTAGTGAAGAAATGATGATTTAAGCTGTAGTGAAGAAATGATGATTTAAGCTGTAGTGAAGAAATGATGATTTAAGCTGTAGTGAAGAAATGATGATTTAAGCTGTAGTGAAGAAATGATGATTTAAGCTGTAGTGAAGAAATGATGATTTAAGCTGTAGTGAAGAAATGATGATTTAAGCTGTAGTGAAGAAATGATGATTTAAGCTGTAGTGAAGAAATGATGATTTAAGCTGTAGTGAAGAAATGATGATTTAAGCTGTAGTGAAGAAATGATGATTTAAGCTGTAGTGAAGAAATGATGATTTAAGCTGTAGTGAAGAAATGATGATTTAAGCTGTAGTGAAGAAATGATGATTTAAGCTGTAGTGAAGAAATGATGATTTAAGCTGTAGTGAAGAAATGATGATTTAAGCTGTAGTGAAGAAATGATGATTTAAGCTGTAGTGAAGAAATGATGATTTAAGCTGTAGTGAAGAAATGATGATTTAAGCTGTAGTGAAGAAATGATGATTTAAGCTGTAGTGAAGAAATGATGATTTAAGCTGTAGTGAAGAAATGATGATTTAAGCTATAGTGAAGAAATGATGATTTAAGCTATAGTGAAGAAATGATCATTTAAGCTATAGTGAAGAAATGATTACTAAACCTATTTTGAAGGAATGACGATGTAACCAATATTCAGAAAAAGACAATTTAATCTATATTGGTGAAATGATGATTTTGGTCCATGTTGAGAGAATGATGATTTAAGCTATAATCGAGAAATGATGAATAAACTAATGTTGAAGAAATTATGATTTAACAAATATTGAGGAAGAATCAGTTTAGCCTATATTGGAAAAATATTGATTTAAATCTATATTAAGGACATTAGGTTACATTGGAAAAAATTTCTATTCAATTTTTATTGACTAAATGATGATTTTTAGTCATATTGAAGAAATGATGATTTAATTTGTTGGTGGAATGGCGACTAAACCTGTATTGATTAAACGATGATTTTTCTACATTGTGGAAAAGATGATGTGACTTAGATTGAGTGAATGATGATTTGATCTATATTGAAGAAATGATGATTTGATCTATATCGATGAAATGATGATTTGACCTATATTGAGGAAATGATGATTTGATCTCTATAGATGAAATGGTGATTTGATCTATATTGATGAAATGATGATTTGATCTCTATAGATGAAATGGTGATTTGATCTATATCGATGAAATGATGATTTGATCTATATTGAGGAAATGATGATTTGACCTATATTGAGGAAATGATGATTTGATCTCTATAGATGAAATGATGATTTGATCTATATCGATGAAATGATGATTTGACCTATATTGATGAAATGACGATTTGACCTATATTGAGGAAATGATGATTTGATCTATATCTATGAAATGATGATTTGACCTATATTGAGGAAATGATGATTTGATCTCTATAGATGAAATGGTGATTTGATCTATATTGAGGAAATAATGATTTGACCTATATTGAGGAAATGATGATTTGATCTATATCTATGAAATGATGATTTGACCTATATTGAGGAAATGATGATTTGATCTATATCTATGAAATGATGATTTGACCTATATTGAGGAAATGATGATTTGATCTCTATAGATGAAATGGTGATTTGATCTATATTGAGGAAATAATGATTTGGCCTATATTGAGGAAATGGTGATTTAATCTATATTCAGGAAATGATGATTTGACCTATATTGAGGAAATGATGATTTGATCTATATCGATGAAATGATGATTTGACCTATATTGAGGAAATGATGATTTGATCTCTATAGATGAAATGGTGATTTGATCTATATTGAGGAAATAATGATTTGACCTATATTGAGGAAATGGTGATTTAATCTATATTCAGGAAATGATGATTTGACCTATATTGAGGAAATGATGATTTGATCTCTGTAGATGAAATGGTGATTTGATCTATATTGAGGAAATGATGATTTGACCTATATTGAGGAAATGATGATTTGATCTCTATAGATGAAATGGTGATTTGATCTATATCGATGAAATGATGATTTGACCTATATTGAGGAAATGATGATTTGATCTATATTGAGGAAATGATGATTTGACCTATATTGATGAAACGATGATTTGATCTATATCGATGAAATGATAATTTGATGTATATTGATGAAATGACGATTTGACCTATATTGAGGAAATGATGATTTGATCTATATCTATGAAATGATGATTTGACCTATATTGAGGAAATGATGATTTGATCTCTATAGATGAAATGGTGATTTGATCTATATTGAGGAAATAATGATTTGACCTATATTGAGGAAATGGTGATTTAATCTATATTCAGGAAATGATGATTTGACCTATATTGAGGAAATGATGATTTGATCTCTATAGATGAAATGGTGATTTGATCTATATTGAGGAAATAATGATTTGACCTATATTGAGGAAATGGTGATTTGATCTATATTGAGGAAATGGTGATTTGATCTATATTGAGGAAATGGTGATTTGACCTATATTGAGGAAACGATGATTTGATCTCTATAGATGATATGGTGATTTGATCTATATTGAGGAAATGATTATTTGATCTCTATAGATGAAATGGTGATTTGACCTATATTGATGAAATGATGATTTGACCTATATTGATGAAATGATGATTTGATCTCTATAGATAAAATGGTGATTTGATCTATATCGATGAAATGATTATTTGACCTATATTTAGGAAATGATGATTTGATCTATATTGAGGAAATGATGATTTGACCTATATTGATGAAATGATGATTTGATCTATATCGATGAAATGATGATTTGATCTCTATGGATGAAATGGTGATTTGATCTATATTGAGGAAATGATGATTTGACCTATATTGAGGAAATGGTGATTTCATCTATATTGAGGAAATGGTGATTTGATCTATATTGAGGAAATGGTGATTTGATCTATATTGAGGAAATGATGATTTGACCTATATTGAGGAAATGATTTGATCTCTATAGATGAAATGGTGATTTGATCTATATTGAGGAAATGATTTGATCTCTATAGATGAAATGGTGATTTGACCTATATTGATGAAATGATGATTTGACCTATATTGATTAAATGATGATTTGATCTCTATAGATGAAATGGCGATTTGATCTATATTGAGGAAATGATTATTTGATCTCTATAGATGAAATGGTGATTTGACCTATATTGAGGAAATGGTGATTTGATCTATATTGAGAAAATGATGATTTGACCTATATTGAGAAATGATGATTTGATCTCTATAGATGAAATGGTGATTTGATCTATATTGATGAAATGATGATTTGACCTATATTGATGAAATGATGATTTGATCTATATTGATGAAATGATGATTTGACCTATATTGAGGAAATGATGATTGGATCTATTTGATGAAATGGTGATTTGATCTATATCGATGAAATGATGATTTGACCTACATTGAGGAAATGATGATTTGATGTATATTGAGGAAATGATGATTTGATCTCTATAGATGAAATGGTGATTTGACCTATATTGATGAAATGATGATTTAATCTCTATAGATGAAATGGTGATTTGATCTATATCGATGAAATGATGATTTGATCTATATTGAGGAAATGATGATTTGACCTATATTGATGAAATGATGATTTGATCTATATCGATGAAATGATAATTTGACGTATATTGATGAAATGACGATTTGACCTATATTGAGGAAATGATGATTTGATCTATATCTATGAAATGATGATTTGACCTATATTGATGAAATGATGATTTGATCTATATTGATGAAATAGTGAATTGACCTATATTGATGAAATGATGATTTTATCTATATTGATGAAATAATCATTTAATCTACATTCGATAAATGAAGATTAAACCAATGTTGAAGAATTGTCGATTCAAGCTATGTTCGAGAAATGATGATTTAATCTATATTGAGGGAATTATGATTAAACTCATATTAAAGAAATGATGACTTCGACAAGAGAGTAAAAAATTATATTTTATTCCTTTTAGAAATTATAAATAAGCTTTAGTGTTAACTGTGTCTTTATGACCAAAAGAAAAACATTTAAAAATAAGGTCGTAAATGCGAAAGTTGCAATTAATAATGTGTGAAGGACGCAATGTGTTGCAACACGAATCCGTTGATAAATGAAAAAAAAAATTGATAAAAAAAACATCGGAAGCGACACCCTCAGCACTCAGAACTCATTTGTAGCCTTTGTGCCACGTGTTCGCACTGCCTCGTTCATGGGAGCGAGCAGATGTAAGTCACCTCGAGGCGGCAGGATATGGCCTCGAGAGACGGAAATGCGCTCACAGCGAGGCTTCTTGATTTCAGTTCTCCATCTTTGCACTTCCCGTTTCCTCATCCCTCTCCTCCCGCGGGTTTTCTTAACTCGCGTCTTCCTTGTTAATCATCAGCTAGTTCGCGACTCTCTTTGCCACGTGACAACCGACACTCCTTTTTTTTTGACGTCATGCAACTCTCTGGAGACTTCCGTTGTCTGGTTTAAGGAGAGGAAAGAAAAAGAGTTGCTGTGTCGAGGATGTCGGCTTCAGTCGAACTGCATGGCGGGAGAAATCCGATCATACGGATCTCAATTAGCCGACATTTTTGATTATCCGAAATGATATTTTGGTTTTTCGTCCTCTTCTTGCGCATATTTCAAACTTCTACATCAAATACATCGAACAGTGCGCATTAAAATAGCTATTAACCGGACCTCGATTATGCGGATCTCAATTAGCCGGCATTTTTGATAATCCGAAAAGCATTTTTTTTTTCATCCTCTTGCACATAATTTAAACTTTCAGATCAAATTAATTTATTTCCGTATTGTTCTCCATGATTCGAACAGTGCTCATTTGATTTAGCTATTAACCGGACCTCGATTATACATATCCCCAGGTTATGTTGATTTTTTTTTAATATCTTTGGGCATGTGATAATCTATCAGAATACCTGACTGTCTTTCATACTGTTTTATATATTTTAAACTTTGCAACCTCTATTAACTGAACCTCGATAATCCGAAATCTCAGATTATCGACTGCCAATTATGCCTTCCACCCTGATTTTACAAGTTTATAAAATCTCATCATAAACTTGTCTACTTGCTTTGAAATCCAATACAATGTGGGCAGCTGTGTGTGAGGGTCAGAAGCGATGTGGGCGGCTGCGTGTGAATGTCCGAAGCAATGTGGGTGGCTGCGTGTAAAGGTCAGAAGCAATGGTGCGGCTGCTTGTGAGGGTCAGAAGCGATATGGGTGGCTGCATGTGAGGGTCAGAAGCGATATGGGTGGCTGCATGTGAGGGTCAGAAGCGATATGGGTGGCTGCATGTGAGGGTCAGAAGCGATATGGGTGGCTGCATGTGAGGGTCAGAAGCGATATGGGTGGCTGCATGTGAGGGTCAGAAGCGATATGGGTGGCTGCATGTGAGGGTCTGAGACAATGTAGGCAGCTGCGTGTGAGAGTCAAGCAATGTGGGTTGCTGCGCGTGAAGGTGAGAAGCAATGTGGGTGGCTGCGTGTGAAGGTCAAGCAATGTGGGAGGATGCATATGAGGGTCCGACGCAATGTGGGAGACTGCGTGCGAAGGTTCGACACAATATGGGTAGCTGCTTGTGAGGGTCCGACACAATGTGGGTGGTTACATGTGAGGGTTCAACACAATGTGGGTGGCTGCGTGTGAAAGTCTGACAATGTGGGAGGCTGCTTGTGAGGGTCCGACACAATGCGGGAAGCTGCGTGTGAGGGTCCGACATAATGCGGGAAGCTGCGTGTGAGGGTCCGACACAATGCGGGAAGCTGCGTGTGAGGGTCCGACACAATGCGGGAAGCTGCGTGTGAGGGTCCAGCAGACTGTAAGACGCTGTGGTGTGAGTGTCTGATGAAATAAAAGTAATGCTAGTGACGTGAGTATTCAATGCAATATGCTATGCCTTAGGTGAGTGTCCGATGCCATATATTATGATCCTGACTCTGAGTAATCATACAGTGCGAGATGCTGTTGGTAAATGTCCGATACGAGATATATACACAGGAACACAGAGACAGCATCACGTGATATTTCAAATTCACTCAATTTTAGATTTCACACTCTCATTGAAATTCGCATTCTGATAGTGGGAATAGTGATTGAACGCGATAAACTCCCACGAACAGCCCATTTAAAGGAATCCCGTGTTATTCACAATCACACGATATTTACTCTTATCCTTTTATGGGTATAAAAATAAAAAAAAAAATAAATAAATACCCCCTCAAGCTTGGTTGTTTTGGGTTGTTTTACCTCTGAGCGGCACTTTTTTGCACACCATGGGCTAAATGGCCAGGTCACATGGACCCCGAAGGCTCAGAGAAGGTTGGGGGAGGGGACCCACTGGAACAGCAGTTTGGAGACAGATGGTAGCCTCTCGTCAAGGCCATCCAGCGTGTTCTTTAACGTGCACAGGGTATGATATGGTATGGTATCCCGCACATGGGGCCACGGCTTAACGTCCCATCCGACGGACGGCGGCCTTTCCAAGCCCATCGGTGTCCCCTACTGACCGTTGGCAGGGGGGGGGGAATTTTGCGGAGATAAATCTCAACGCTGACCCAGCTGGGACTCGATCCTGGGAAGTACAGATTACGAGCCTGGGGCGCTACCGACTGAGCCCCCCCCCCCCCCCCAAGCAGCTGCTTGTCACAGAGGTCTGACAGGAGCCTGTCAGTTTATATGCCATAGTAGAAGGTCTGTGAGGATGGCAGGACCTCAGCAGAAAAAAAGGGGTACCTTAGATCAGTAGCCACTAACCACTCGGAAAAAAGATAATTTCCTTTTATAAAGCGCTGGAATAACAAAATAAACATCAAACAAGTCATTTTTTTTCCCACGAATCTGTTTCGTAACGATGTTTCTGTGTTTCATCGGCATAGCCGCAGTCTCAGTCGCACGTGAGCGACTCTAAAGAGTTCACCTGTTACGTTTTCCGTTTCACTTGTGCATAAAAGCGAGATCTGCTTTCGAGAGCGTGTTCTCTTTGCGCGAGCGTGTCTCGTTCGTTCTCTTTCGTCTGCTCTCTCTCTCTCGTGCCGTTCCTTTTTTTTATCTCTCCTTCCGTTGCGTCATCTTTCGCTGTCCTTTTTTCGGCCGTGTCCTATCTTCTGCCTTTGTTTGCACTGTTCTTAATTCTCTTGTTTACCACAACGTAACTATGGCAACCGAAAGGAACTATGAATTTTTATTCGTTAGCGGGGAAGTTTGTAAAGAAAGCTGTAAACAGATGGCAATAGAGGGCTCTTTCGGGAAAAATTCCAAATGCTAAGCAATGAGTGAAAAATTATTTTTTTTACAAGTCATGAAATGAAGAAGGATGTGTTTTTTAACGAAATTTCTACACGACATGCAAAATATCATTAGTAATTCTTTTTTACTTTTCGATACACACCAACTGATTCAGAAAACTTTATGACTGCTGGAGGGTTGGGGGAGGTGGGTTGGGTTGTTTTACCTCTGAGCGGCACTTTTTTGCACACCATGGGCTAAATGGCCAGGTCACATGGACCCCGAAGGCTCAAAGAAGGTTGGGGGAGGGGACCCACTGGAACAGCTGTTGGGAGACAGATGGTAGCCTCCCGTCAAGGCCATCCAATGTGTTCTTTAACGTGCACAGGGTATGGCTCTCCCGCACACGGGGCCACGGCTTAACGTCCCATCCGACGGACGGCGGCCTTTTCAAGCCCATCGGTGTCCCCTACTGACCGTGGGCAGGGCGGGGGAATTTTGCGGAGATAAATCTCAACGCTGACCCAGCTGGGACTCGAACCTGGGAACTACAGATTACGAGCCTGGCGCGCTACCGACTGAGCCACCCCCTCTCCGTTTGGGGGAGGTGACTTAATAGTAATTGGATTTAACAGGAATTTTCCAGAATGCCGTTTCAGTATATTCATTTGAGAAATAATTAGGTTGGGTGGACTCAGTCGGTAGCGCGCCAGGCTCGTAATCTGTAGTTCCCAGGTTCGAGTCCCAGCTAGGTCAGCGTTGAGATTTATCTCCGCAAAATTCCCCGCCCTGCCCACGGTCAGTAGGGGACACCGATGGGCTTGGAAAAACCGCCGTCCGTCGGATGGGACGTTAAGCCGTGGCCCCGTGTGCGGGAGAGAGTCCTATCCTGTGCACGTTAAAGAACATGCTGGATGACCTTGACGGGAGGCTACCATCTGTCTCCCAACACTTGTTCCAGTGGAACCCCTTTCTACAGCGTTCTATCAGCCTTCGGGGTCCTTGTGATCTGGATATTTAATTCCATTTTGTGAAAAAAAAGTGCCTCTCATCCTGTGTGAGGACATCAAGAGAATAGTCTTTCTACAGAGTCCTCACATTCTAGATAGCTGCGGAAAGAAAATGATTAGTATGATTTTTAAAGAAACTAGGTTTATTGAGTGAGGTGGGGCAATAACTTGAAACAGCCCCCTGATCGCAGGCATAGAGCAAAGTCCTGTCCCTCCTCCGCTAAAGGCTGAAGTCACTAGTGCTGGTAGGAACTTCAGGCACCACCTTTTCAGAGTCATATGGCCTGCCTGAGACACATTACTCCAGTTTAGGATTGACGATGCCCAACTAGCTAATTGAGGTTCAGGTACCTGCGATGGCCTCTGATCAGGATTATCCACCAGCCGGTATAAGGTTCCAAAAGGGAATATCTCTTTTGAAAGGGTTTTTTTTTTTTTACCTCTGAGCGGCACTTTTTTGCACACAGTGAGCTAAATGGTCAGGTCATAAGGACCCCGAAGGCTCAGAGAAGGTTGGGGGAGGGGACCCACTGGAACAACTATTGGGAGACAGATGGTAACCTCCCGTCAAGGCCATCCAGCGTGTTCTTTAACATTGAATTGTTTCACCTCTGAGCAGAACTTTTTTGCACACCATGGACTAAATGGTCAGGTCACAAGGACCCCGAAGACTCAGAAAAGGTTGGGGGAGGAGACCCACTGCAACAGCTGTTGGGAGACAGATGGTAGCCTTCCGTCAAGGCCATCCAGCGTGTTCTTTAACGATGGGTTGTTTTTCCTCTGAGCGGCACCTTTTTGCACACCATGGGCTAAATGGTCAGGTCACAAGGACCCCGAAGGCTCAGAAAAGGCTGGGGGAGGAGACCCACTGGAACAGCTGTTGGGAGACAGATGGTAGCCTTCCCTCAAGGCCATCCAGCGTGTTCTTTAACGTTGGGTTGTTTTTCCTCTGACCGGCACTTTTTTTGCACACCATGGCCTAATGGCCAGGTCACAAGGGCCTCGATGGTTCAGAGAAGGTTGGGTTAAACGAGCTTGTTATATACGTAAATAATTTTTTTTTTAAAATATCGGCGTTTCAATATATTAATAAAACACTGAACGACAAGTAAAAAATAAACGTTCTAACCCTATTTTCTGCGAAATCTGGGGCGGGGGTGGCTCAGTTGGTAGCGCGCTAGGCTCGTAATCTGTAGTTCCCAGGTTCGAGTCCCAGCTGGGTCAGCGTTGAGATTTATCTCCGCAAAATTCCCCGCCCTGCCCACGGTCAGTAGGGGACACCGATGGGCTTGGAAAGGCCGCCGTCCGTCGGATGGGACGTTAAGCCGTGGCCCCGTGTGTGGGAGAGCCATACCCTGTGCACGTTAAAGAACACGCTGGATGGCCTTGACGGGGGGGGGGGGGGGCTCAGTCGGTAGTGCGCCAGGCTCGTAATCTGTAGTTCCCAGGTTCGAGTCCCAGCTGGGTCAGCGTTGAGATTTATCTCCGCAAAATTCCCCGCCCTGCCCACTGTCAGTAGGGGACACCGATGGGCTTGGAAAGGCCGCCGTCCGTCGGATGGGACGTTAAGCCGTGGCGCCGTGTGTGGGAGAGCCATACCCTGTGCACGTTAAAGAACACGCTGGATGGCCTTGACGGGAGGCTACCATCTGTCTCCCAACAGCCGTTCCAGTGGGTCCCCTGCCCCAACCTTCTCTGAGCCTTCGGGGTCCATGTGACCTGGCCATTTAGCCCATGGTGTGCGAAAAAGTGCCGCTCAGAGGTAAAGCAACCCAACGTTAAAGAACACGCTGGATGGCCTTGACGGGAGGCTACCATCTGTCTCCCAACAGCTGTTCCAGTGGGTCCCCTCCCCCAACCTTCTCTGAGCCTTCGGGGTCCATGTGACCTGGCCATTTAGCCCATGGTGTGCAAAAAATGCCGCTCAGAGGTAAAACAACCCAACTGCGAAATCCTTGCATCCTTTACCGAACATCCTTTATCAGTAAGTAGTCAAAGGAAAAGCTTTACTAATCCAATAATCAGAAGTCGTCAAGCAGCGAAATGACACGCGCTCGCCAATCAAGGAGCTTGCAATTGTTCGCACGCTCGAAAGAGCTCGCCCTGGGAACTGTGCGCGAGAGCTCCTTGGATGATCTCCGCAATCTTTCAACTCACCTGACTCCAGAGCATCTTTTGCGCTTCTGATCGCGACTCGGGACCGTTACCATGACGACGGTTCATTGTCGCGTGTTGTAGCAATCTTTAAGTAAAGTGTTTAGTAGCAACGAGTTTCCCGCGAGAATTGACGAATGGGAGAAGAGATCCCAAAAGGAGCGAACAGATGAAAAAAAAGTACACTTAACGAATCTGTTTGAGTTGCAATTTCCGTAAAGGAATCGCCATTTTTCTCAACCGTTAATGCAAATTACCCTCTCCAAATGCAAATAGGTTTGGGACGTGAACTTTTCGTTCTTCTGACTGAATTTCTAACTGAGATTTACATTTGTATATTTATTTTACAATACAACAGACACATACCCTGGATTTGGTCTCGCGCGTGTGTGTGTGTTTGGTGGTGGTGGTGGTGGTGGGGGAGGGGTATGTGTGTGGGAGACAGATGGTAACCTCTGGTCAAGGCCATCCAGCGTGTTCTTTAATGTTGGGTTGTTTTACCTGTGAGTCGGAGGTGGGGGTGGCTCAGTCGGTAGCGCGCCAGGCTCGTAACTGTAATTCCCAGGGTCGAGTCCCAGCTGGGTCAGCGTTGAGATTTATCTCAACGCTGACCCAGCTGGATTTATAATAAATATTTACCAGCTATTTATAATAAACCAGCTATTTATAATAAATTATATTACCCAGCTATTTATAATAAATATGTGTGGTGTGGTGGGGGAGGGGTCCCCCAGCACACCACACATATTTATTTATAAATAATCCATTTGATTCCATTCCTTGAGGCCATTGGGCACAGATGTTCCAATTGGAGATTTATTTCAATGCGCAAAATCCGTTTAAAAATTTACCTAATGGTTAGCGCGCTTGGCTACTGATCTAAGGGACCTGGATTCGAGCCACGGATTAGGCATGGATGTGTGTGTCTTGTTTTTCTGCTGAGGTCCTGCCATCCTTTCAGATCTTCTACTATGGCATATAAACTGACAGGCTCCTGTCAGACCTCTGTGGCAAGCAGCTGCTTGAGGGTTTTTTTATTATTATTTTATTAATTTATAACGCATCTAATCAATTTATGTACAGTCGTTCAAAAAAATATCCGAACACTATTGTTGATTACAGAATTCCGAAAAGATATCTGGCAAAGATTTTTTTTAGAAATTAGTGATCTGGCAACCTTCGTGTACAGTCGCTCAAAAAAGTATCCGAACACTATGGTTGATTACAGAATTGATAAAAAATATCTGGCAACGATTTTTTTAGAAATTAGTGATCTGGCAACCTTTGTGTCACGTACAAAACTAAAAAAAATAGTGTACGTTACAACTCCTGTCACTCATATCTCCGAAAAATTCCCCGCCTTGCCCACACTCAATAGGGGACACCGATGGGTTTGGAGAGTCTGCCGTCCGTCGGATGAGAGTTAAACCGTGGTCCCGTATGCGGGAGAGACATATCCTGTGCACGTTAAAGAACACCTGGACGGCCTTGACGGAAGGCTACCATCTGTCTCCCAACAGCTGTTCCAGTGGGTCCCCTCACCCAACCTTTTCCGAACCTTCGGGGTCCTTGTGACCTGGCCATTTAGCCCATGGTGTGCAAAAAAGTGCCACTCACAGGTTGGGTTGGGTTGTTTTACCTCTGAGCGGCACTTTTTTGCACACCATGGGCTAAATGGCCAGGTCACATGGCCCCCGAAGGCTCGGAGAATGTTGGGGAAGGGGACCCACTGGAACAGCTGTTGGGAGACAGATGGTAGCCTCCCGACAAGGCCATCCAGCGTGTTCTTTAACGTGCACAGAGTATGTCTCTCCCACACATGGGGCCACGACTTAACGTCCCATTCCGACGGAGGGCGGCCTTTCCAAGCCCATCGGTGTCCCTTACTGACCGTGGGCAGGGCGGGGAATTTTTCGGAGATAAATCTCAACGCTGACCCAGCTGGGACTCGAACCTGGGAATTACAGTTACGAGCCTGGCGCGCTACCGACTAAGCCACCCCCACCCCCACCCCCGACTCACAGGTAAAACAACCCAACATTAAAGAACACGCTGGATGGCCTTGACCAGAGGCTACCATCTGTCTCCCAACAGCTGTTCCTGTGGGTCCCCTCCCCCAACCTTCTCTGAACCATCGGTGTCGTTGTGACCTGGCCATTTAGCCCATGGTGTGCAAAAAAGTGTCGCTCAGAGGTAAAACAACCCAACCCAAAGCGACAGAAACGTCCCTGCAATACTCCAACGGCCAGTGGCTCACTGCAATGTGACGGCTCACCCAGCTCACCTCGGCAAAGCACGCGGCCTCAGAGAGCAGTGATGTAATTATCAGCCAATGGGGCGTGAAATGCGACCTGCCTGAGGCCAAGTGCGCACCTGATGGCCACAATAAATTACGGGGCGCAATGAGCCAGGACATCGATGCAATGGAGACAATAATAGCCACGACTGCAAATGAAACGGGGAACACGTGGTGTAGGGAAATTAAGGCGACCACCAAGCGATCAATTGTTTCCAGAGGGCCGTGACGTGTTTCCACGCATTGGTTCAGTTCCGATGGCTTTTCTGCTCAAGTCTCGTGTTTTCGTTTTCTGTTCGTGATATCAAGTTTTTTTTGTAGTTCCAGGAATTATTTTTTCGCCCCCACCCAACCTCTAAGTCAATTTCTTTTTAATCGCTTCGTCAGTTTATATTTTCTGCTGACTGCGGTAGTGGCTCAGTCAGTAGTGTACTAGGCTCGTAACCTACAGTACCCAGGTTCGAGTCCCAGCTGAGTCAGCGTTGAGATTTATCTCCAAAAAATTCCCCGCCCTGCCCACGGTCAGTAGGGGATACCGATGGGCTTGGAAAGGTCGCCATCCGTCGGATGGGTCGTTAAGCCATGGCACCGTGTGTGGGAGAGACATACCCTGTGCACTTTAAAAAACACTCTGGATGGCCTTGACGGAAGGTTACCATCTGTATCCCAACAGATGTTACAATGGGTCCCCTCTCCCAACCTTCTCTGAATATTCGGGGTCCTTGTGACCTGGACATTTAGCCCATGGTGTGCAAAAAAGTGCCGCTCAGAGGTAAAACAACCCAACGTTGAAGAACACACTGGATGGCCTTGACGGGAGGCTACCATCTGTCTCCCAACAGATGTTCCAATGCGTCCCTCTCCCAACCTTCTCTGAACATTCGGGTCCTTGTGACCTGGCCATTTAGCCCATGGTGTGCAAAAAAGTGCCGCTCAGAGGTAAAACAACCCAACGTTGAAGAACACACTGAATAGCCTTGACGGGAGGCTACCATCTGTATCCCAACAGATGTTCCAATGGATCCCCTCTCCCAACCTGGGGCGGGGGTGGCTCAGCGGTAGCGCGCCAGGCTCGTAATCTGTAGTTCCCAGGTTCGAGTCCCAACTGGGTCAGCGTTGAGATTTATCTCCGCAAAAATTCCCCGCCCTGCCCACGGTCAGTAGGGGACACCGATGGGCTTGAAAAGGCCGCCGTCCGTCGGATGGGACGTTAAGCCGTGGTCCCGTGTGCGGGAGAGCCATACCCTGTGCACGTTAAAGAACACGCTGGATGGCCTTGACGGGAGGCTACCATCTGTCTCCCAACAGCTGTTCCAGTGGGTCCCCTCCCCCAACCTTCTCTGAGCCTTCAGGGTCCATGTGACCTGGCCATTTAGCCCATCGTGTGCAAAAAAGTGCCGCTCAGAGGTAAAACAACCCAACCCAACCCAACCTCTCCCAACCTTCTCTGAACATTCGGGGTCCTTGTGACCTGTACATTTAGCCCATGGTGTGCAAAAAAGTGCCGCTCAGAGGTAAAACAACCCAACGTTGAAGAACACACTGGATGGCCTTGACGGGAGGCTACCATCTGTCTCCCAACAGATGTTCCAATGCGTCCCCTCTCCCAACTTTCTCTGAACATTCGGAGTCCTTGTGACCTGGCCATTTAGCCCATGGTGTGCAAAAAAGTGCCGCTCAGAGGTAAAACAACCCAACCCCTTTCCAGATCGTTCTTATTGGGCTGTAGCCAACACGAATGCACCGATGACCTTGAAACTTTTTCCCTAATTTTTTTTTAGTAGGTGGCTAAACGTGTCCCATACACGTCACGGACCTTACTCAATTCTACCTCGCTGTCCTGATTTTCGCGAATAGCAGAGCATATATCCTCATCAAAGTGTGAAAAAATCACCAATTCAACGTAAAAAATGCATCACTTCTATTAATGCCTTTATAAATTTCTCGTAGACATTGTTTTTTTCGTCCTTATCCCTCGAGTAATGAATCCGTGTAGTTCATCTGGTCGCTTGGCATCCTCATTTTTCAACCTGCCACGCGCATGCGCAGTTGCCTCTTTTGTTTCGCTCTTTCTCCCGCCTTATCTTCCAGGTAGAGGTGGCGCTCGAGTCGGCGATTGCACGAGACAATAGCCTCGCTCTGAATCCCAGCTTCCGTTTCCTTCTGCTGCCTCGTAATGAATAACACAATTAAGTCGTATCTGAATTCAAGACAAGTGGAGTCGTCTTTTATTTTGATTCCAAACGAAACCCGTTTCTTCTTTCTATCCCCCCCTTCTTTACCTACACCCCCCTCCTCCCTTTCTATTAATCACTGATAAACTTGACGGCAACGAATTTGGGATCCCTTTCAGATCAGTTTTGCATTGTCACCGATATCAGTGGAGTTTTCGGGTATTTACGAAGAAGGGAAAATAATCCGTAACTGGGAGGCTTGTTGGGGGGGGGGGGGGGGGTTGGAATTCGTATTTCATGAATCTGTAATTACAAAAGGTATTATTTACTCGTATGCCTACGTCACAACTTCGTTATCTGATTTCCACGCGCCGACGAATGTTTTAATCAAGTTTTGAGATCCAAAAATAAATCGTTGCATTGTTATCGTAAAAAAGAATTTATAATTTTTATCTTTCAATTTTATTTCGTCATTTGTTGTTGGTTTACCTCTTAGCGGCACTTTTTTGCACACCATGGGCTAAATGGCCAGGTTACAAGGACCCCGAAGGCTCAGAGAAGGTTGGGGAAAGGGACCCACTGGAACAGCTGTTGAGAGACAGATGGTAGCCTCCCGTCAAGGCCATCCAGTGTGTTTTTTAACGTTGGGTTGTTTTACCTCTTAGCGGCACTTTTTTGCACACCATGGGCTAAATGGCCAGGTTACAAGGACCCCGAAGGCTCAGAGAAGGTTGGGGAAAGGGACCCACTGGAACAGCTGTTGAGAGACAGATGGTAGCCTCCCGTCAAGGCCATCCAGTGTGTTCTTTAACGTTGGGTTGTTTTACCTCTGAGAGGCACCTTTTTTGCACACCATGGGTTAAATGGCCAGGTCAAATGGACCCCCAAAGCTCAGAGAAGGTTGGGGGAGGGGACCCACTGGAACAGCTGTTGGGAGACAGATGGTAGCCTCTCGTCAAGGCCATCCAGCATGTTCTTTAACGTTGGGTTGTTTTACCTCTGAGCGGCACTTTTTTTGCACACAATGGGCTAAATGGCCAGGTCATATGGACCCGAAGGCTCAGAGAAGATTGGGGGAGGGGACCCACTGGAACAGCTGTTGGGAGACAGATGGTAGCCTCCCGTCAAGGCCATTCAGCGTGTTATTTAACGTTGGGTTGTTTTACCTCTGAGCGGCACTTTTTTTGCACACAATGGGCTAAATGACCAGGTCACAAGGACCCTGAAGGCTCAGAGAAGGTTGGGGAAAGGGACCCACTGGAACAGCTGTTGGGAGACAGATGGTAGCCTCCCGTCAAGGCCACCCAGCATGTTCTTTAACGTTGGGTTGTTTTACCTCTGGGCGGCACTTTTTTTGCACACAATGGGTTAAGTGGCCAGGTCACATGGACCCCGAAGGCTCAGAGAAGGTTGGGGAAAGGGACCCACTGGAACAGCTGTTGGGAGACAGATGGTAGCCTCCCGTCAAGGCCATCCAGTGTGTTTTTTAACGTTGGGTTGTTTTACCTCTTAGCGGCACTTTTTTGCACACCATGGGCTAAATGGCCAGGTTACAAGGACCCCGAAGGCTCAGAGAAGGTTGGGGAAAGGGACCCACTGGAACAGCTGTTGAGAGACAGATGGTAGCCTCCCGTCAAGGCCATCCAGTGTGTTCTTTAACGTTGGGTTGTTTTACCTCTGAGAGGCACCTTTTTTGCACACCATGGGTTAAATGGCCAGGTCAAATGGACCCCCAAAGCTCAGAGAAGGTTGGGGGAGGGGACCCACTGGAACAGCTGTTGGGAGACAGATGGTAGCCTCTCGTCAAGGCCATCCAGCATGTTCTTTAACGTTGGGTTGTTTTACCTCTGAGCGGCACTTTTTTTGCACACAATGGGCTAAATGGCCAGGTCATATGGACCCCGAAGGCTCAGAGAAGATTGGGGGAGGGGACCCACTGGAACAGCTGTTGGGAGACAGATGGTAGCCTCCCGTCAAGGCCATTCAGCGTGTTATTTAACGTTGGGTTGTTTTACCTCTGAGCGGCACTTTTTTTGCACACAATGGGCTAAATGACCAGGTCACAAGGACCCTGAAGGCTCAGAGAAGGTTGGGGAAAGGGACCCACTGGAACAGCTGTTGGGAGACAGATGGTAGCCTCCCGTCAAGGCCACCCAGCATGTTCTTTAACGTTGGGTTGTTTTACCTCTGGGCGGCACTTTTTTTGCACACAATGGGTTAAGTGGCCAGGTCACATGGACCCCGAAGGCTCAGAGAAGGTTGGGGAAAGGGACCCACTGGAACAGCTGTTGGGAGACAGATGGTAGCCTCCCGTCAAGGCCACCCAGCATGTTCTTTAACGTTGGGTTGTTTTACCTCTGGGCGGCACTTTTTTTGCACACAATGGGTTAAGTGGCCAGGTCACATGGACCCCGAAGGCTCAGAGAAGGTTGGGGAAAGGGACCCACTGGAACAGCCGTTGGGAGACAGATGGTAGCCTCCCGTCAAGGCCATCCAGCATGTTCTTTAACGTTGGGTTGTTTTACCTCTGAGCGGCACTTTTTTTGCACAGCATGGGTTAAATGGCCAGGTCACATGGACCCCGAAGGCTCAGAGAAGGTTGGGGAAAGGGACCCACTGGAACAGCCGTTGGGAGACAGATGATAGCCTCCCGTCATGGCGATCCAGCGTATTCTTTAACGTGCACAGGGTATGACTCTCCCACACACGGCGCCGCGGCTCAACTTCCCATCCGACGGACGGCGACCTTTCCAAGCCCATCGGTGTCCCCTACTGAACATGGGCAGGGCGGGGAGTTTTGCGGAGATGAATCTCAAAGCTGACTCAACTGGGACTCGAACCTGGGAACTGCAGTTTACGAGCCTGGCGCGCTACCAACTGAGCCACCACCACCCCAAGAGACTAGAAAAGTGACTGTAAATTTGCATGTCCTACGTTAAGTGATAAAGATGCCATTCTAGCAAATGCTTGTAAGCACGTTCTGCACTTCATAACATCATGAAGTTTTGTGTTAAACGACATCGTGTCTGCTACAGTCGCTGAAAAAAATATCCGAACACTATGGTTGATTTCAGAATTCAGAAAAAATGTCTGGCAACGATTTTTTTAGAAATTAGTCATTTGGCAACCTTCGTGTATATTCGAACACTATGGTTGATTTCAGAATTCAGAAAAAATATCTGGCAACGTTTTTTTTATAAATTAGTGGTCTGGCAACCTTCGTATATATCCGAACACTATGGTTGATTTCAGAAAAAATATCTGGCAACGTTTTTTTTAGAAATTAGTGGTCTGGCAACCTTCGTGTATATCCGAACACTATGGTTGATTTCAGAATTCAGAAAAAATATCTGGCAACGTTTTTTTTAGAAATTAGTGGTCTGGCAACCTTCATGTGTATCCAAACACTATGGTTGATTTCAGAATTCAGAAAAAATATCTGGCCACGGTATTTTTAGAAATTAGTCATCTGGCAACCTTCGTGTATATCCGAACACTATGGTTGATTTCAGAATTCAGAAAAAATATCTGGCAACGATTTTTTTAGAAATTAGTGATCTGGCAACCGTGTTGGTTGATTACAGAATTCAGAAAAAATATCTGGCAACGATTTTTTTAGAAATTAGTGATCTGGCAACCTTCGTGTTACGTGATTACAGAATTCCGAAAAATTATCTGGCAACAATTTTTTTCAGAAATTAGTGATCTGGCAACCTTCGTGTATATCCGAACACTATGGTTGGTTACAGAATTCAGAAACTTCAGAATTCTGGCAACCTTCGTGTCATGTGACACGAAGGTTGCCATATCACTAATTTCTAAAAAAAATCGTTGTCAGATATTTTTTCTGAATTCTGTAATCAACCAACACGGTTGCCAGAGCACTAATTTCTTAAAAAATCGTTCCCAGATATTTTTTTCTGAATTCTGTAATCAACCAACGCGAAGTTTGCCAGATCACTAATTTCTAAAAATTGTTGCCAGATATTTCTTCTGAATTTTGTAATCAACGAAACGAAGGTTGCCAGATCACTAATTTCTAAAAAAATCGTTGCCAGATATTTTTTCTGAATTCTGTAATCAATCATAGCTTTCGGATATTTTTTGAGCGACTGTTCTATTAGAAAATAATAAATGGAACTGCATTGTGTAAGAGAACTAAAATCTAAATGTACTGACGCTTATTATAGATGAAAGTGGTATTGAAGAATATTAATGACTCTAATGATAATTATATTAATTAATTTTGTCATGGACATATTCTTGCACACTTCTTGTTAATAATAACTTTATTTAGCCTTAGTATGGTTATATACATAGATTTCCCCGCTAAGCCTTATGGCTTGTCAGCAGATTCCTTTCAGTCACATGACAGGTTGGGTTGGGTTGTTTTACCTCTGAGCGGCACTTTTTTGCACACAGTGGGCTAAATGGTCAGGTCACAAGGACCCCGAAGGCTCAGAGAACGTTGGGGGAGGGGACATACTGGAATAGCTGTTAGAAGACAGATGGTAGCCTCCCGTCAAGGCCATCCAGCGTGTTCTTTAACGTGCACAGGGTATGGCTCTCCCGTACACGGGGCCACGGCTTAAGGTCCCATCCGACGGACGGCGGTCTTTCCAAACCAATCGGTGTCCCCTACTGACCGTGGGCAGGGCGGGGAATTTTGCGGACATATAACAGGTTAATTAAAGAATAAGACATGTATAATGGAAAATAAACACACAATTAAAAACAGAAAATAAAACAACAACAACAACAACAACAACAACAAAAAACACGTATAAAAACAGAGACATGAAAAATTAAGCACCTTTATAAAATAAACCTGTAAAATTATGCCGTCCCATGGCCGAGTGGTTAGCGCGCTTGGCTAGTGATCTAAGGGTCCTGGGTTCGAGCCCCAGAGTAAGGCATGAATGTCGTTTTTCTGCTGAGGTCCTGGTATCCTCGCAGACCTTCCACTCTGGCATATAAACTGAAATGCTCCTGTCACACCTCTGTGGCAAGCAGCTGCTTGAGGGGGTATTTATTTATTTATTAAAATTATGGATTACAGCACATATTGCACAAAAATATAACGTATTGTACAAGTCATCATTTCACACTAAAATTGCACTTGCGTAAAACGATACCAGATACAGGATATGACATTTTAGACATTACTTTTCAAATATTTAAATCTAATAACCATTTCGAAACTTTAGTTTAATTTCTTCTGAAACGGAAAATATATTATTTGTTTTACTGTATTCCGGTTAAATAAAGATTTATTGATTAAAATAATATTTGTGTTGTTTGTGAAACCGTGACCGTTCCATTTTATGACGTTGTCTTGTTGTGTTGCAGGCTGCCCAGCGAACCGCGCAGATTGATGTCAACGAATATCTGACGCTTCAGAAGAGTAACGAGACTTTGAGACAGAAACTAGAAGAACTCCATAAAACCGCAACCGTATTGCAAGATGCTGTAAGCACCTATTTAATTCTTTCAAATGCCATTTTTGTTAGGCCTAATTATACTTAGTAGATAGCATGATGTGTATTTAGCTATATAACAAAGCAAAATGCTGAACTCAAAAATATTCTTTTAGTTAGAGTAATTTTAGTTACGCCTAATTTGGCTTTGTAACATATATACAGAGTGTTTCCAAAACTTATTCGACTTCCAAAATTTTGGCACTTCGCGCATTTTGGTTTCGACTTTCGAACATCTGCTCTGCAGTCAGACATGCAAATGCAGCAAATTTGCCTAGCATCGTACAGTCGCTCAAAAAAATATATATACTTGATTACAGAATTCAGAAAAATATCTGGCAACGTACACGAAGGTTGCCAGATCACTAATTTCTAAAAAAATCGTTGCCAGATTTTTTTCCTGAATTCTGTAATCAACCATAGGTTCGGATATTTTTTTGAGCGACTGTACAAAGTTTGACTTGAACATCCAGCTTCAATTGTAAATCAGTGATTTTAGATTCACACAATGGTTTGTATAGAGTAGGGGTTCTCAACATGAGGTACGCGCTTAAATTTTTTGGGGTACGCCGTGAGAGCTCAAAAGTCGCTAAATCTAGTAATAAAGTAAAAATAACCATTGTTATATTATAACTATAGTTTTATCTATCTGTACAAGGGGTACGCTAGTTACATACACATTTCCAGGGGGTACGTGAATAAAAGGTTGAGAATCACTGGTATAGACAATTATTTTAATGCCTATTATGTAGTGGATGTTTTGGAATAATCAAATGTCTTTCCCCCTTGAGGGAAGTCAGTAGTGCGCCAGGCTCGTAATCTGTAGTTCCCAGGTTCGAGTCCCAGCTGGGTCAGCGTTGAGATTTATATCTGCAAAATTCCCCGCCCTGCCCACTGTCAGTAGAGGTCACTGATGGGCTTGAAAAGGCTGCCGTCTGTCGGATGGGACGTTAAGCCGTGGCCCCGTGTGCGGGAGAGCCATACCCTGTGCACGTTAAAGAACACGCTGGATGGCCTTGACGGGAGGCTACCATCTGTCTCCCAACAGCTGTTCCAGTGGGTCCCCTCCCCCAACCTTCTCTGGGCCTTCGGAGTTCATGTGACCTGGCCATTTAGCCCATGGTGTGCAAAAAGTGCCGCTCAGAGGTAAAACAACCCAACCCAACCCTTTTCCCCTTGACCGAAACTTGGAAATTGCGCATTTTGTCATTTATGTGTATTTGTAACTTACTTACTCACCATTGTATGCTATATATTCAGGGGGAAGGTTGGTTCAATTGATAGCACAGCAGGCTCGTAATCTGCAGTTGCCAGGTTCGAATCCCATCTGTTCCAGAGTTGAGATTTATCTTCGCTAACCCCCACCTTGCCCTAGACCAGAAAGGGGAAACCAATGGACTTGGAAAGGTTGTCTGTGACGTTAAGCTATGGCCCAGGGTGCGAGAGGAGGAGTCGCATCGGCAGAAGAGTCGCATCCTGCACACATTAACGAACATGCTGAATGGCCTTGACGGGAGGCTACCATCTGTTTACCTAACAGCTGACCAGTGGGGTCCCTTCCTCCAAACTTCTCTGATCCCTCGGGACCCCAATGACCTGGCTGTTTAGCCATTGTGTGAAAAGAAGTGCTGTTCGGAGGCAAGACAATCTAATGTGTGATATTTTGCTAAAAGCTCCAGTCAAACCTCGTGATTGGACTCGGGGACGTATCCAGGATTTAATTTCGGGAGGGGTGGAGGGGGGAGTACGTGAATTATTTTTCTCTCACCCTTAAATCTTTTCCTCATTATTCATTGATCTAAAACACCAGTTATAAAAATTATCTTTTCTTTTTTTTGAAGAATTTAAGCTGATAACTTATCCTTACCATATGGGTTCCATTTCATTTTGTATTATAATCTTCTTACTAATTTTTTTTTAAGAAATTCAGTAGGACTCTTTGCTTTTATTTTTTAGTTTCAGAGTGTCGGGTGAGGGGGGGGGGGTCTGTGATATCAGTATCGAAGAGGGTTCGAGAATAAGACTTCAGTAAGTTTTTTAACTTAAATATTCCAGTTACTTAAATTATTCCACTGAACAGGAAAGGCCCCTTTTTTGGCTGTCTGATACAAAAAGTTGTTTCACTACGATCAAAATGATATCAATTTTTTTTTCAGTCTCACTTCCACAATCATCAAAACTGCCACCAGCCGATTTACGTATTCTTCGAATTTTTTAATTTAATTTCAGCTTTGCATAAAATATTCAACTTAAGAACCAGAAAGGCATCAAAACACACAAATAAGGTTCAACAAATGTCTTAAATAATAAAACGCAGGGAAAAAAAGAAAACTAGTTCATTTATATGCATTTAAACTCAACTTATATTTGCCTTCTTTTTCATTAAATTCATCATCGTACACGCGAGAGTAGTGCAACAACTTCAAAACATTATCTCTTCACTTTACAACTAAATGCTCTTTTGTTTTTCTGTCGAAATACTCTTATTTAAGTGATCTTCGTGTTAGGAACAAAGGCGAATCCTTCCGTTCTCTTCATTCTAATTGCTTTAGTAAAAACCAGCAGAATGAAACTTCTTTCTACCCATTTCTTTCTGTGGATAGAGTGGCGGAATGTTAGGCCACACTTTGTACGAAGAAAAGAGCATTACCGTTATGACTCTGGCAGTAAAGCTCGTTACCCTAACGGTATTATATATAATGCGTGCCCTTCAGAGTATTCTCCGAAGCAACTTCAATCTCTGCAGAGAGTATAAGAAGAAATGGAGAGGGGAAATTCAGTTGCTCTACTTAAATGAGGGCGGCTAAGTGATTTCTGCCGGAAGTAGAGGCCACGAATTTGACTTGATGAAGTTAACCATAAAATCGTTACGTCGTTAAAGACGGTTGCCAGGTTCTGAAGAGTTTCTTTTTCTTCTGTTGTGTTTAAAATTCTTTACGATAAGTTTATGCACGAGCACATTCGAATAAGCTTATGAATGATTTCGCTAGAAAAAAGTTTGAGATACGAAAAAAAATGTTTTTTTGATTTATATTAAACAAATAATATTGTTTTTCTTTTTAAACGATAGAGGTGTGAGTTGGTATTCATAAGTGGCAGGTCAATAAGCTTCGCTAAGTTTCCTATTAAGATACTAGTGAAGGCAAAAAATTAGTGAACTTGTGCATAGACTTGTGCAGCACATTATATTTTTTTAAAGGCGAACATTTATTGATTATTCAGTCACAAAGGATATTATATTTAGTCATCAAAGCAACAAAAACTTAAGTCTTTTAATTAACAACTAAACTTTAAAAATGCAAATTTAAAAAATAAGACAAAAAACACCAAATTTTTGATGTGATGGAAATCACGATCTTTGGCAAGGTAATGAGCAAGCCCAAATTGACCAAAAACAGATTTAGCTCTCTTCATCTTCCTGGAGAATGATGTCGCTTTTAAAGACCTGTAAAACGTAGTGGAAAATATTATACTATAATTGCCATGGAAATCCAGTCTTTTGCCACCTTTCTTCTACTTTATTCCGGCTTCATAGAGTTACTTTATTTTTTTAATCCTTTATTTTTTATAGATCCGGGTCTCGTAAAGTAGCTTAATCCCCCCCCCCCCAAAAAAAAAAATTGCCATTTAAGTGAATTTCCTATTTTTTTCAGTTGTAACTGATTTTATTTTTCGCTCGCTTCAAGCGATAGAATCACTTTTGTCATCTCAAACGATCTTACCATTTTTGGAGTTATTTTTCTAGCTATTTTACTGCTTCCACATCTGTATAATAAAAGATTTTGTGTGTCAGTGGCAGCCATAACTCATTAATAAATCAATGTACACGCTCTAAATTTTCAGAGAATGTTTCTGGTTGTGGTCCGGATTGCAGTGCCAAATTTCAGGTCGAAAGTCCAAACGGGGGGCTTGCTAGAAGCAAAAATATTTACCATGCCATTCCTTTGGGAAACGAGAATCGCTGTCAAATTTATTGTTGCCATTTACTGCTCCCTAATTGTGAAAGTAAAGAGTTAAAATAGCATTTAAATCTGCTGCTGTTGCCAGATTGCCCACAATACCAAAGGCATTATTAAAGCGTTCCATTGCAGCTAAGGACCTGATTTTTAACCAAACATGGGGTCGGGCAGGGGGAATCCGCCTACGAAATTTGGGACCTTTCGGTAAAGTACGTCGGGAATAACAGAATGCCTAAATATCTCGATCGTTTGCCACGGGCTCTGAGAGCGCGCGCCGTGTCATCAATGACCTTTTGCAACACCGGAAAATTCTTCGTGTTCAAACTGTGATAAAATGTCGTGGGGGATACTCACAAAACTAACCTTTAGTGCAGGAAACAACAGAATATGCAGATTCAAAGTGAGACACCAGCTGTCACAATTTGTGTAGAAACGAAGCCACGGGCCAAATGAAAACCTGATTTTTAAACCAATCACCGGGCCACACGGGGGACGTTAAAAGGAAATTTAGACCGTGCGAACGAATATCACGGGAGCTTTAGGGCGGCAAAATCTGTGGCAACAGAAATACAAATCTCGATAGCTTACGCAGAAACTAAACCACTGGGCTATGAGAAATCTCGCTGACCTCAACAACGATCCAAGTCAACACCGGGCAAATTTCTCCCTGTTGGAAAACTGTGCTGAAGTTTCGGAGGAGGAGGAGGAGGGGGGGGGGGGGGGGGGCACTTACGAAATTTACCTTTAGCGCAGTGAAAAATAAGAATATATATATTAAAAGTTATACCCGGGTAGCGTCGGGTACGTTCAGCTAGTTTCAAAAAAAAAATGACAGTTAAATCATTAATAACAGAGGTTTATAATTACTATGTTCTTAAATTTATGTAAAGGCCTGAAGTTGTTGTTGTACTTCTCAGCGGCACATTTTTTTCTCACAATGTGCTAAATGGCCAGGTCACAAGGGTTGGGTTGGGTTGTTTTACCTCTGAGCGGCACTTTTTTGCACACCATGGGCTAAATGGCCAGGTCACATGGACCCCGAAGGCTCAGAGAAGGTTGGGGGAGGGGACCCACTGGAACAGCTGTTAGGAGACAGATGGTAGCCTCCCGTCAAGGCCATCCAGCGTGTTCTTTAACGTGCACAGGGTATGGCTCTCCCGCACACGGGGCCACGGCTTAACGTCCCATCCGATGGACGGCGGCCTTTCCAAGCCCATCGGTGTCCCCTACTGACCGTGGGCAGGGCGGGGAATCTTTGCGGAGATAAATCTCAACGCTGACTCAGCTGGGACTCACCCCAGTCACAAGGACCCAGAGAAAGTTGGGATAAGAGAACCCACTTGACTGCTGTTAGAAAACAGATGGATGCCTCCCATCAAGACCATGCAATGTATTCTTAAACGTGCACAGGGTATGGCTCTCTCTCCTAGACACGTGGCCACGGCTTAACATCCCATTCGACGGACGGCGTCCTTTCCAAGCCCAACGATGTCCCCTTTCTCATCGACGCCAAGTTGGATGCTAGCGCACATATATTTCAAAGCTGACCCAAGATGGACTGGGAACTGCAGATTACGAGCTTGGTGCGCTACCAATTGAGCCACCTCCTCCACGAAGACCTTAGCACTCTACATTCAAGGCATTTTTTAACTGAAATTAGAATTAACCCATTCACTTTTACTAGCACAGTTTCAGCTTTGATATTTATCTCCGCAAAACTCCCCGCCCTGCCCACGTTCAGTAGAGGACACCGATGGGGGTTGGAAAGGCCGCCGTCCATCGGATGGAACGTTAGGCCGTGGCCCTGTGCGCGGGAGAGTGCACGTTAAAACCCTGTGCACGTTAAAGAACACACTGGATGACCTTGACGGGAGGCTATCCAGTGTTCTATCACAACAACTGTTTCAGTGGGTCCCCTCCCCCAACCTTCTCTGAGCCTTCGGGGTCCTTGTAACCTGGCCATTTAGCCCATGGTGTGCAAAAAAGTGCCGCTCAGAGGTAAAACAACTCAACGTTAAAGAACAGCCTGGATGGTCTTGACGGAAGGCTACCATCTGTCTCTCAACAGCTGTTCCAGTGCGTCCCCTCCCCCAACCTTCTCTGAGCCTTCGGGGTCCTTGTAACATGGCCACTGTGTGCAAAAAAAGTGCCGCTCAGAGGTAAAACAACCTAACGTTAAAGAACATGCTGGATGGCCTTGACGGGAGGCTACCATCTGTCTCCCAACAGCTGTTCCAGTGGGTCCCCTCCTCCAACCTTCTCTGAGCCTTCGGAGTCCTTGTGACCTGCCCATTTAGCCCATTGTGTGCAAAAAAAGTGCCACTCAGAGGTAAAACAACCCAACGTTAAAGAACACGCTGGATGGCCTTGACGGGAGGCTACCATCTGTCTCCCAACAGCTGTTCCAGTGGGTCCCCTCCCCCAACCTTCTCTGAGCCTTCGGGATCCTTGTGACCTGGTCATTTAGCCCATGGTGTGCAAAAAAAAGTGCCGCTCAGAGGTAAAACAACCCAACGTTAAAGAACATGCTGGATGGCCTTGACAGGAGGCTACCATCTGTCTCCCAACAGCTGTTCCAGTGGGTCCCCTCCCCCAACCTTCTCTGAACCTTCGGGGTCCTTCTGACCTGCCCATTTAGCCCATGGTGTGCAAAAAAGTGCCGCACAGAGGTAAAACAACCCAACTAGCTTGGTTGCAAGCGATCGCTTGTAATCCTCTTACGTTTGGCTCGCCCTTCACAAACCTATGTATTGACTCAATGCACAGTCAGCTTACACTGTAAGCTTGAAAGGAAATTTCTTATCGGCGTGTAGCATTGGGACTGAGTGAGTAATGCTGAATGCGTCTTTTGCTCTTTCCCATAGGAGGTTCGTCTGGGAGAGAGGGAATTGGAACTGCAAGAGCTGAGAGGGGAACTCACCCTCCGACGACAGTTGTGCGCTGACTTGGTGAGTAGAGCTTTCCTTATTCTATACACTTAGATATAAAAAGGGAGCAGGATTCGATATTCAGCTAGTTTACTGAGGAAGAAGTTGCTTCAGGAGGGATTTTTTTTTTTGGAAAAAAAGAAAAGATAAGAATAGATTAAATAATGAACTAAAAATCTGTGAAAAAAGTGCTAAAAATCGTTTAAAGATTTGTTTTGCAAAAAAAAGGGCTAAAATATGCTTAAGAATTGGTATAGAAAATAAAAAATTAAGATTTTTTTATTTGAAAAATGAGCTAAAATGAGTTTTTTTTTTATTTTCGGCAGAACTTTGTGGCAAGCGGCTTTTCGAGTGGGGATTTAATTCAATTAATAATTAATTTTTAAAAAAATGAGCCAAAGTTGTTTAAATAATCGTTTCGGGAAAAAATTAGCTGAATATCGTTAAAAAGCATTTTTTTTCAAAGAAATGATAAACTAAAAATCGTTTTCGAAAAAAAACCCCTTAAAATCCGTTAAAAGGAAGGCTAAAAATCATTTTTAAAAAACCGTTAAAAAATGCTAAAAAATATTAATATTTGTTTTTGAAGAAAAAATGAGCTAAAAAAACATTTAAAATTTGTTTTAAAAAAACCCCTAAAAATCCGTTAAAAAAGGCTAAAAATCATTTAAACTGGTTTTTGAAAAGAAAATGAGCTAAAAATCGTTTTTGAAAATGGGGTAAAAAACATTTAAAAAAACATTTAAAAAATAGAAAAAAAAACAGCTAAAAAGTTCTATTTTTTTAACGATCTTAAAACATCTTAAAACCTGAGATAAAAACTTTAAAAAAAAAAGAGCTAAAGATAAGTATTCTGCTGCTATTTGTTCTGTCCCAACGTCTTCCCATTCTCTCTCCATCTTTTCGTAGCTTTCGTATTGATTGATCTTCAGCCTCTCTCTGGACTTCATTGCTACTCTCGATCCGCTGAGTTTCATCGCCACGCACAAATCGCAGAAAAACTCGTTGACGCTTAAAAAGAAATCGGATTTTCTGATGTGAATGAATTATAAAGAATGTTTTTTTTTTTCACTCTTTTTACAAGTGATATTTACGTCTTATATTTTCGTCACTTTTGACACTGATCCAGAATTCATATGATCGAGTGTTTTTTTATTGCGTTTTTTTTTTTGAAAAGAGCTAATGTTTTCATATTGTCGTTTGTCTGTCAAAAATCGACATTCAACGTTTTTGGTTTGAGAGAGAAATTTTAAATTTTTGTTGGGTTAGATAGATATTGACGAGATTATTAAGATTCGAACTCTCCGAATCTGAAAATAATTTTAATAGTGCCCTCTCATGGTGGAAAAAGGAGAATATGCGAAAAATTTTAACCGAATATTGTAACGATTTATTTATGCTAGAAATCTGAAATTTCGATATTGGAATATCATGGTGAAAATGGGAGCACTGGAGCCAAGTTTCCGATGCTTTGGGTTGTTTTACCTCTGAGCGGCCCTTTTTTGCACACAATGTGCTAAATAAATGGCCAGGTCACAAGGACCCAGAGAAAGTTGGGATAAGGGAACCCACTTACAAAGAAATGCTAAATGGCCAGGCTACAAGGAACCCGAAGGCTCAGAGAAGGTTGGGGGAGGAGAACCACTGGAACGACTGTTGGGAAACAGATGGTAGCCTCCCGTCAAGGCCATCCAGTGTGTTCTTTACAGTGCACAGGGTATGGCTCTCACGGAGCCACGGCTTAATGTCCCATCAGACGGATGGCAGCTTTTCCAAGCCCATCGGTGTTTCCTACTGATCGCGGGCAGGGAGTTTTGCGGAGATAAGTCTCAACACTGACCCAGCTGGGACTCGAACCTGGGAACTGCAGATTACAAGCCTGGCGCGCTGCTGACTGAGCCACCCCCGCCCCTTTTGATGCTTCTCGATGGCCAAGTTCTAAATGGGAGCCCTAGGGGACAAGTTTTAAATGGGAGCTTCAGGATCAAGTTCTAAACGGAATCGCCAGCAGCAAATTTAAATTTAGAGCTCCTGGACCAAGTTCTAAATGGAATCTCCAGGGACAAGTTTTAAATGAAGATTGGTTGCGTTAGGTTGTTTTCACCTCTGAGCAGCACTTTTTTGCCCACAATGGGCTAAATGGCCAAGTCACAAGGACCCAGAACGGCTCTGGATCTAAAATTCCAAATGGGAGCCCCAGGATCAAGTTCTAAATATAGAAAACCCCCAGAGCTAAGTGTTAAATGTCCCAGGGTCAAGTTTTAAATGGGTAAAAGAAAGCTAAAGTTCTAAATAGAAGGCCTTAGAGCCAAGTTCAAAATGTCTCCAGAGGTAAGTTCTAAATGGGATCTCCAGGACCAAGTTTTAAATGGGAACCCCAAGGCCAAGTTTTAAATGGGTATCTTAGGTCCAAATTTTAAATGGAAGCTCCCCCACAGCCAAGTTTTAAATGGAAACTCGCCCACATCCAAGTTCTAAATGGGAACTCCATGGCCAAGTTTTAAATGGAAGCTCCCCCACAGCCAAGTTCTAAATGGGAACTCCAGGGCCAAATTTTAAATGGAAGCTCCCCCACAACCTAGTTCTAAATGGGAACTCCAGGGCCAAATTTTAAATGGAAAACCTGAGACATAAACTTTAAAAAAATAAAAAAAAAAATGGAAGCTCCCCCACAGCCAAGTTCTGAATGGGAACTCCAGGGCCAAATTTTAAATGGAAGCTCCCCCACAGCCAAGTTCTAAATGGGAACTCCATGGCCAAGTTTTAAATGGAAGCTCCCACACAGCCAAGTTCTAAATGGGAACTCCAGGGCCAAGTTTTAAATGGAAGCTCCTCCACAGCCAAGTTCTAAATGGGAACTCCAGGTCCAAGTTTTAAATGGAAGCTCCCCCACAGCCAAGTTCTAAATGGGAACTCCAGGTCCAAGTTTTAAATGGAAGCTCCCCCACAGTCAAGTTCTAAATGGGAACTCCAGGTCCAAGTTTTAAATGGAAGCTCCCCCACAGTCAAGTTCTAAATGGGAACTCCAGGTCCAAGTTTTAAATGGAAGCTCCCCCACAGCCAAGTTCTAAATGGGAACTCCAGGGCCAAATTTTAAATGGAAGCTCCCCCACAGCCAAGTTTTAAATGGGAACTCCAGGGCCAAGTTTTAAATGGAAGCTCCCCCACAGCCAAGTTCTAAATGGGAACTCCATGGCCAAGTTTTAAATGGAAGCTCCTCCACAGCCAAGTTCTAAATGGGAACTCCAGGGCCAAGTTTTAAATGGAAGCTCCTCCACAGCCAAGTTCTAAATGGGAACTCCAGGTCCAAGTTTTAAATGGAAGCTACCCCACAGCCAAGTTCTAAATGGGAGCTCCAGGTCCAAGTTTTAAATGGAAGCTCCCCCACAGCCAAGTTCTAAATGGGAACTCCAGGGCCAAGTTTTAAATGGAAGCTCCCCCACAGTCAAGTTCTAAATGGGAACTCCAGGGCCAAATTTTAAATGGAAGCTCCCCCACAGCCAAGTTCTAAATGGGAACTCCATGGCCAAGTTTTAAATGGAAGCTCCCCCACAGCAAAGTTCTAAATGGGAACTCCAGGGCCAAGTTTTAAATGGAAGCTCCCCCACAGCCAAGTTCTAAATGGGAACTCCAGGTCCAAGTTTTAAATGGAAGCTCCCCCACAGTCAAGTTCTAAATGGGAACTCCAGGTCCAAGTTTTAAATGGAAGCTCCCCCACAGTCAAGTTCTAAATGGGAACTCCAGGGCCAAATTTTAAATGGAAGCTCCCCCACAGCCAAGTTCTAAATGGGAACTCCATGGCCAAGTTTTAAATGGAAGCTCCCCCACAGCCAAGTTCTGAATGGGAACTCCAGGGCCAAATTTTAAACGGAAGCTCCCCCACAGCCAAGTTCTAAATGGGAACTCCAGGGCCAAGTTTTAAATGGAAGCTCCCCCACAGCCAATTTCTAAATGGGAACTCCAGGGCCAAGTTTTAAATGGAAGCTCCCCCACAGCCAAGTTCTAAATGGGAACTCCAGGGCCAAGTTTTAAATGGAAGCTCCCCCACAGCCAAGTTCTAAATGGGAACTCCAGGTCCAAGTTTTAAATGGAAGCTCCCCCACAGTCAAGTTCTAAATGGGAACTCCAGGTCCAAGTTTTAAATGGAAGCTCCCCCACAGCCAAGTTCTAAATGGGAACTCCAGGGCCAAGTTTTAAATGGAAGCTCCCCCACAGCCAAGTTCTAAATGGGAACTCCAGGTCCAAGTTTTAAATGGAAGCTCCCCCACAGTCAAGTTCTAAATGGGAACTCCAGGTCCAAGTTTTAAATGGAAGCTCCCCCACAGTCGAGTTCTAAATGGGAACTCCAGGGCCAAATTTTAAATGGAAGCTCCCCCACAGCCAAGTTCTAAATGGGAACTCCATGGCCAAGTTTTAAATGGAAGCTCCCCCACAGCCAAGTTCTGAATGGGAACTCCAGGGCCAAATTTTAAATGGAAGCTCCCCCACAGCCAAGTTCTAAATGGGAACTCCATGGCCAAGTTTTAAATGGAAGCTCCCCCATAGCCAAGTTCTAAATGGGAACTCCAGGGCCAAGTTTTAAATGGAAGCTCCCCCACAGCCAAGTTCTAAATGGGAACTCCAGGGCCAAGTTTTAAATGGAAGCTCCCCCACAGCCAAGTTCTAAATGGGAACTCCAGGTCCAAGTTTTAAATGGAAGCTCCCCCACAGTCAAGTTCTAAATGGGAACTCCAGGTCCAAGTTTTAAATGGAAGCTCCCCCACAGTCAAGTTCTAAATGGGAACTCCATGGCCAAGTTTTAAATGGAAGCTCCCCCACAGCCAAGTTCTAAATGGGAACTCCAGGGCCAAGTTTTAAATGAAAGCTCCCCCACAACCTAGTTCTAAACGGGAAATCCAGGCCGAAGTTCTAAATGGGGCCCCCAGAGCTAATGTTCTAAATGGGTGCCCTTAGGTCTATTTCTAATTATACATTAACAGCTATAATTTGTCCCCTTGCATCCCCAAGGGGATGGATAAAGGAAACTTTTATATTTTAAGAGATTAATAATAAAATTATTTTTCTGTTTTTATAGTTGTTAATAAAATATTCCTCTTCGCATTTTTTCAATCATCCATTAGTTTGAATTTCCAATGTTAGAGGGCGCTAAAGAGAGTGAGTGTTACACAATAGTTAGTAATTGCAAGTGACAATATAATAAACGGTTGTAAAGAATCACAGGAAAAGTCCTGTAGACATGGAACTCATGAAATAATGAGCTGAAAAAAATGGTTGTGGCAAAACCAATTTTTTCAGCTCATTATTTCATAATAAACGATTATTTTGCATTTGGGTTATTTTGGAAACTATAGGTTCCAAGTTCTGTAGGTTCTAAGTTTAGGTTCCGAATTTAGGCTACGTCCTTTCCCAGTTAACGGGCTTTGGACGGATTCAGATTTCCGAGTAAATCGCCTGCCACATTATAATAGATAAATAACAATAAATACCCCCTCAAGCAACTACTTGCCACAGAAGTCTGACAGGAGCCTGTCAGTTTATATGCCATAGTAGAAAGTCTGAGAGGATGGCAGGACCTCAGCAGGAAAACGTCACTTACATCCATGCCTTACTCTGGGGCTCGAACCCAGGTCCCTTAGATCATGTTTTTTCTGAATTCTGTAATCAACCGTAGTGTTTGGATATTTTTTAATATATATAATATATAATGAGTATGAATATGAAATATAATATATAATGCGTATGAATATATAATGCAATGAATATGGAGCGTGTGCAGTTACCGTTCACAGCAAACTGGAGCGGTTGCGGTTAATGTTCACAGCACATTGGATCGTGTGGGCTCACTCACGGAAATATTGAGCGTGTGCAGTTACCGTTCACAGCAAACTGGAGCGTGTGCAGTAACTGCACATGCTCCAGTTTGCTGTGAACGGTAACTGGAGCGTATACAGTTGCTATACACGCTCCAGATATTTTTCCTGAATTCTGTAATCACGTGACACGAAGGTTGCCAGATCACTAATTTCTAAGAAAAATCATTGCCAAATATTTTTTCTTAATTCTGTAATCAATCACAATATAAAATACCCCCTCAAGCAGCTGCTTGCCATAGAGGTCTGACAGGAGCCTGTCAGTTTATATGCCATAGTAGAAGGTCTGAGAGGATGGTAGGACCTCGGCAGAAAAAACGACACATACATCCATGCCTTACTCTGGGGCTCGAACCCAGGTCCCTTAGATCAGTAGCCAAGCGCGCTAACCACTCGGCCACGGGACGGCAGACCACATTATAAGGAAAAAAACTCAAAAACAAATTATTTATTTTATTCTAGGATTTATTTTTTATTATTGAAATCAATGAGGGCCTTGAAAAAGTTATAAATTGACAGTCACAAAAAAAAATGTAAAATGGCCGTCATCAGCAGGTAGCATCTGAAGCATTTTTTTAAATATTCCTACCGATTTTTGAATTTCTAAGATATAGCCCACGGCATTATATAAAAAAATCCCAGAATTATATACTTTATTTCTTTATGATGTTCTTTATAATACGGACGGCGAATCGGCTGCAAAGGAGTACTGCAGCGAAGCCAATTAACTGGGAAAGGACGTAGCCTAAACTGGAGCATATCATCATCATCATCATCCTCAAGCAGCCATGGGCTACGGAGGTCCAACCACACCGTGCAACTTAGTTCTCCAAGCAAGTCTATCCTGAGCTACATCTACTGCATCTGGCCACTGCACACCAATTCTAACAAGGTCATGTTTGACATTGTCTGCCCACCGCATCCTAGGTCTCCCCTTCTTTCTGAGGCCTTTAGGCACACTGTTCATAACCCTATTCGCCAATCTATAATTATCCATACGGGCAACATGGCCAAACCAGCGGAGTCTCTCTCTGCACAATATGCTGCTTAAAGGAGGTTGCAGACTCCTTTGCCTAACCTCATCATTAGTTACAAAGTTGAACCACCTAATGCCCAAGATACTGCGTAAGCATCTGGAATCAAAAGCATCTAGTTTCCTGTTATCTTGTTTACAAAGTGTCCAAGTTTCACTACTATAACTAACCCTAGAAAGAACCAAACTATTATACAGTCTAAGTTTAGTCTTTAGGTGTATACGCCTATTTCTCCACACTCTCCATAGGTTCTTAAAAGTCCCGGCAGCAATCCCTATTCGTCTGTTAATCTCATGCCGCACATCACCATTATCTGTTACATAGCTCCCAAGATAATTAAACTGTGACACCTGCTCAAGACTGCAACCATTCAGATTAACTGAATCACAGTCTGCCTGACCAATTTTCATCACTTTAGTTTTCTCTCTGTTTATAACCAAACCTACTCTACTACCAGTCTCGTCAACAGCTCGAATGAAAGAGTTCATCTCATCAACATCATTTGCCAAAAGGGCTAAATCATCAGCATAATCTAAATCAGAAATTTTTGTATCTCCAGCCCATTTAAGGCCAAAATCTTTCCCTTGAAGTGAATTTCGCATAACATAATCAATAACCAAGCTAAAGAGAAAAGGAGACAAAATGCAACCTTGTCGAACACCAGAAGTAATGCTAAACCAATTGCTACAAGCCTTACCAACTCTCACACACGACTTAGTGTTATTATAGAGAGCTTTCATAATGTTAACTAACTTGTCTGGTATACCATATGATCTCACAATCAACCACAAATTATGACGATCAACAGAGTCGAAAGCCTTTTTGAAATCAACAAAGCTAGCAACCAAAGGTTTCTGAAACTTCAAACATTTCTCAAGAATCTGCCTAAGTGAAAATATCTGATCCACACATCCCCTACCACTTCTGAATCCACATTGCTCATCACGCAATTGACTGTCAACCAGATTCTTAATTCTATTAAGCACAATTGTGCAAAGAACTTTACCTGGAACAGAGAGTAGGCTGATACCCCTATAGTTATCACAAGAACTGCGATCACCTTTTTTGAAAATAGGGATAACAATAGCTCTGGTAAAATCCTTAGGAACCATGCCTTTATCATAAAAGATATTCAGAATTTCAGTCATCCAAGTGGTAACCGAAACATTCCCAGCTCTAAGCATTTCCGTAGTAATTTCATCTACCCCTGGGGATTTATGAAGTTTAAGTTTAGAAACAGCCAAAATAACTTCAGATTGTGTTATAGGTCCAACATTAAAGCCACCAATGCATCTATCATCATTGCAAACAATGGGAGTAGAACTAACTACATTGTTTAGAACATCACTGAAATGCTCAGCCCACCTAGCCATGACAGAATCCTCCCCTTCTATAACCTTACCTTGTTTATCCTTCAATCCTTGTATGCCTGTCCGTTTTCTACCATACAAAACATTAACTATCTGGTACAGCTCTCTGCTGTTGTGCTGTCTAACTACTTCCTCGGCTTTGTCAGCCAAACCATCAAGCCAAAGATTCTTATCAGCAGCTAACTGATCCTTTGCAAGTTTATTAAGGTCTCTGTAATGCTTTCTATTAGGACTAGTAGGGTATTGATTAAGGGCATTCCTGCAGTTCTTTCTTTCCGAAATAAGCTCAAGTGCCTTATCACTCAGATAATTCTGCCTCTTCTGCTCCTTTTTTCCTAAAAGAGTACTGTTAGTTTCCAAAAAAGCCTGCTTAAAATGATCCCATTCTTCCTCAACTTCAGTAGTAAGCAAACCATGACTGTCATAATGACTAAGTGACCTATCATGGTAAGCTTTGGCTATAACTGGATCTTTCAGAGCTTCAGTATTAAAAGTAAATTTTTTAACCCTAGCACAACACTTTTTAAGTTTAAGTTGCAACACACCTTTAACAAGGTAATGGTCAGACCCAATTTCAGCTCCCCTATATGCCCTGGTATTCCTAACAGAACTAGCCCATTTGCTGTTAATTAATATGTAATCAATCATATTCTTATGCAGCCCATCAGGTGAAACCCATGTGTACTTATGTATGTCGCGGTGTTTGTAATAAGTGTTAGTTATTCTGAATCCATCGAGTTTACTTACCTGTAGGAGACGTTGCCCATTGCCATTGCAGCTACCAATACCAAAAGGGCCTATTACTCCTCCCCAAAGGGCAGAGTCAGTACCAACTTTGGCATTGAAGTCACCAAGAACAAGGGTAATATCTCCTTTCTTGACAGAATTCAAAATATCCTGCAGTTGTCCACAAAACCTATCCTTCTGATCCTCATCGGCATCCTCAGTGGGGGCATAACAGCAGATAACATTCAAGTCTTTAACGCTTGTCTGAAATTTTGCTGTAAGAAACCTTTCATTAATGCACTCATATCCTAGAAGAGCATCGCTAGCGTGTCTGCTGAGAAGCAGACCCACGCCTTGGTGATGCTTATTATCGTCCCTCCCTGAAAAGAGAAATTTAAGATTATTTTTAAGAATCTGACCTTTCTATAGCATATAGTTTCCAAAATAACCCAAATGCAAAATACTCATTTTTCGAATGTTGCACCTTCTTTCTAACAGCGGAAATTTAAAATAATGGAAGATTGGTTGCGTTCGGTTGTTTTCACATCTGAGCAGCACTTTTTTTGCACACAATGGGCTAAATGGCCAAGTCACAAGGACCCAGCGAGGATTCGGGCAGGGAACCCATTTGGCAGCTGTTAGGAGACAGATGGTAGCCTCCCGTCAAGGCCATCCAGCGTGTTCTTTAACATTGAATTGTTTTACCACTGAGCAGTACTTTTTTGCACACCATGGGCTAAATGGCCAGGTCACATGGACCCCGAAGGCTCAGAGAAGGTTGGGGGAGGGGACCCACTGGAACAGCTGTTGGGAGACAGATGGTAGCCATCCAGCTTTACGTGCACAGGGTATGGCTCTCCCGCACACGGAGCCACGGCTTAACGTCCCATCCGACGGACGGCGGCCTTTCCAAGCCCATCGGTGTCCCCTACTGACCGTGGGTAGGGCGGGGAATTTTGCGGAGATAAATCTCAACGCTGACCTAGCTGGGACTCGAACCTGGGAACTACAGATTACGAGCCTGGCGTGCTACGGACTGAGCCACCCCCGCCCGAAATCAAATCCTGGGTACACGCCTGCTGCGAAGCACTACAACTTACATCCATTTGTTAGTAGAAGATTGGTTAAATGTCAATAGTAATATTTTATTAGCGCCAATGAAACACAAAAATAATGAAATAATTAGCTGTAAAAAATTTAGTTTTTGTCGTATGTGGGATCCGAACACACGTCACATACCCGGCATATTTCTGGGAGACGTGCGTTCGAACACGTGCGTTCTGGGAGACGTGCGTTCAGGACAAAACTATTTTTTTTACAGTAGTTTTCCTAAAATAATTTTTTTTAATCATCAGAAATACAGAAAAAAATAACATTGAAGAAATAAACATAGCCTTCTAGTTTTAGGTAACGCTATCTCCAAACCCTCTCCCGCAACGCAATCTCCGATTACTCCCACGTAAGGTAACGTAACACTATCTCCGGTTGCCGCCATGTAGTGTAACGTAATCACCATCCCCCCCCCCCCACACACACACACACGCATCCGCAAAATTCCCCACCCTGCTCACTGCCAGTAGGGGACACCGATGGGCTTGGAAAGGCCGCCGTCTCTCGGATGGGACGTTAAACCGTGATCCCGTGTGCGGGAGAGCAATACCCTGTGCATGTTACAGAACACACTGGATGGCCTTGATGGGAGGCTACAATCTGTCTCCCAACAGCTGTTCCAGTGGGTCCCATTCCTCCAACCTTCTCTGAGCCCTCGGGGTCCTTGTGACCTGGTCATTTAACCCATGGTGTGCAAAAAAGTACTTCTCAGAGGTAAAACAACCCAACATTAAAGAACACGCTGGATGGTCTTGACGGGAGACTACCATCTGTCTCCAAACAGCCGTTCCAGTGGGTCTCCTCCCCCAACCTTCTCTGAGCCTTCGGGGTCCTTGTTACCTGGCCATTTAGCTCGTGGTGGGCAAAAAAGTGCCCGCTCAAAGGTAAAACAATCCAACGTTAAAGAACACGCTGGATGACCTTGACGGGAGGCTACCATCTGTCTCCCAACAGCCGTTCCAGTGGGTCCCCTCCCCAACGTTCTCTGAGCCTTCGGGGTCCTTGTAACCTGGCCATTTAGCCCATTGTGTGCAAAAAAAGTGCCGCTCAGAGGTAAAACTACTCAACCTAACCACCCCACTCAACGTAACGCTATCTCTGATTGCTGCCACGTAATGTAACATAATAACAAGTTACCCCCAACGTAACATAACGCTATCTCTGTTTACCCCACGTAACGTAATGCCACAATCAACAAACCAATGCGATGCTGCCGGAAGACATTTAGAAATTCGTGCGCATCGACAACAGCATTAAGTATCGCCAATTTGTTTCATTCGCTGACTGCCTCTTTTTTTATTCCTCCTTCCGGAGTTTATTACTGTACGTAAAGAAGCCAAAATGTATTCTCTTATGAACGCACAGGTGTTACGCAACGCAGCGCGCCATACAAGGAGCCAGGAGTAAGGCCAGAGTAAATTCAAAGACCAAAGGCTTTCCTTCTAGTGAGTTTCAGCGTTAATTCATGGATTGAATGACGCGAACTGCCGATGGCTTTCTCGTCTGCTTTTACAGAAATTGGTTCTCGTGTTCGAATGCAGACGCCGTCTTGTGAACTTGGTGTATTAAAGAAGAATAGAGAACTTAAGAGATTTCTTCGTGTTTTTAATTCGCAAAAAGCAACATCAGTGATTTCTTTTTCTGATCTTTTTTTTTTCATTCCAACATAGATACGATAAGTAGGAAATCTAGTTTAGTTCTCTAGTCAGGTTCTCCTAATGTTAACAACTATGAGATATGCTATTTTGCTAATATTCCTGCCACTTCAAACCACTTGCACGAAAACCACTTGCACGAAAGGCTCAGTCGGCAGCGCGCCAAGCTCGTAATCTGAGTTCCCAGGTTCGAGGCTTGGATAGGCCGTCCGTCCTTCGAATGGGACGTCAAGCCGTGGTCCCGTGTGCGGAAGGCCGCCATCCGTCGGATGGAATGTCAAGCCGTGGTTCCGTGTGTGTGAGAGCCATGCACTGTGCACGTTAAAGAACATGCTGGATGGCCTTGACAGGAGGATACCATGTTTCCCAACAGTTGTTCCAGTGAGTCCCCTCCCCCAACCTTCTCTGAGCTTCGGGGTCCATGTGACCTGGCCATTTAGCTCATGGTGTGCAAAAAAGTGCCGCTCAGAGGTAAAACAACCCAACCCAACCCCTCCCCCAACCTTTTCTGAACAATTGGGGTCCATTCTAGTCGGAAAGGGACAGAAATACACCTTGAAGTTTATTTACCTAAGATTCCATCTAGATGTGTATATTTGTCACGGTTTTCCACCTTGGGCGATCATGTGGTTGGTTTAGTCCATATCTAGATTAGTGGCCATTTTGTTAGGTACAGTTTCATTTTATGTCAATAATAACTCAGATACAGAACTCAGTGACTTTTTAAATAAGATTTTCGATGAAAAAAAATATGACCGAAGATAACTTAAAGATCTCAATCAAATCTATTTAAAACTCGATTTTCAACAAGATGCCTTCAGTATTTAAGAAATTAAGGAAATTGGAATATTCAATAGCGAGATTGTTAGTTTAAATAATCGCTCTTTTGGTTAGTAATTATTAACTTAATTAATAAGAAATAATTAAGTAATAACCAGTAATTAGAAGATAAGGATTGATTATGTAATAAGAAGTTAAGAAGTAATTAAGTTAGAATGGAACTTCCTTTAGTTTAACCAAGCAAGTTATACTAAACAAGTTCTACAAGTTATACTAAACTTTATTTTTAGCTTTATTTTAGCAATTTAGCAAGTCGCGTAATAATTGTGTTAATTATCGCCAATTTTGAATTTTTTTGCAAAAGAACTAGCTTGCTAAATATTTCATCTTACGTTAACTTTTTAAATGCTGAACGCATATTGCTGGAAATCGATATCTAAAATAAATTTGCTTGATATCTTTAGGCTAAGTTTAATCATTTTTTTTTCATAAAAAGTTTTTATATATTTTATATATAGCACTTACAGTATACTTAAAAAGGTGGCTGCGGAGTTTGTCTCTTAGCACTGAGAAAAATATTGTAAAAAGAATTATTCTTATAAATCTTTTTTAAGCTAAATTCATCTCGCTTGCATCAATATATAAAATTATTATTATTAAATGATTTATTTAATTAAAAATTATTAAATAATTTATTTAATGAAATTTAATTATTAATAATTATAATAAAATAGCTGATGAAAGTATATTTCTTTGCACTGAGGCAAAATATTATTTAAAAAAGAATTATTCTCATAAACCATTTTTAAATTAAATTCATCTCTCTTGTATGAATCTATTCAAGATATTGCTTCCACATTCCTTTCTAACATACTGTATAATTCATGCATAAACTTATGCGGCATAAATATTTATCAATAACAGCAGCGTTCTTAATAGGACCAATACTATATCCTCAGTTGTTTTAATTGCTAAACAATTCTGGTCACCACGATCCGCTGGTGGCGCTGATATCGTATTAATCAACTTTTCTCTCTTATTTTATGTATGTATGTACTCTTGTCTGCCTCGCGAGCAAGAGTTATATTTTTGGAAAGAAAGAAGAGGCATTAAGGAAAAGGATAATATTGCACTGTATTATGAAAAGAAAAACGGCAACAGTTAGTAATTTGTTTTGTCGTAACACTTTGCTTGGTAATTAGCTAGTTATGCTAAGCAGAACAAATAAGTACGATTTAAATATTTAACAGTAGTTAATAAAATATTCTTTCTGCTTTATTTAACAGAATGCGCTATGTAAAGATTGATAATGTTTCGTAAGAGGAGTACTATACGTTTTACCAGAAATAGTAATTTTAGTGAAGTTTACTTGGAATTAAAATACTAAGAGAAAGATATACTTAACCAACCTAATGTCTTTAGTTCAGGAACAAGTTATATTATAAGAGTTATTTAATAACCAGGTTTTTTAACTACACAGGTCTTTAATTTTGTATTGTAGAAGTTGACCTTAACCTGTGAATTGCCGATTTGAATCCACGGGATTTCTTTTTATGGGGACACATCAAGGCTGATGTTTATGCTACTCCAGTTCCTAATACACAAGCTCTCCACAAACGTATCGTGTGTTAGTTGTTAAAGAATTTAGAAGACGCCTAGACTTTTCGAACGTGTTGGACAGTCGATGAGAAGACGCCTTGAGACGTGTATTGCTGCTCAGGGAGGCCATTTCGAACGCTTGCTCCGATGTAGACTTACGTAATTGTTCTCATCGATCACTTACACGTGCTGTAATAATTGGAATAAAAATTAACTCCACAGGTTTCCTTACTTAAATCCTCAAAATGTGCTATAACTTGAAAGTGAAGCGCTTTTGGACCACTGTTCATAAGAACATGTTTTCATCACTGTGCGAGGTAGAACACGTTCCCAAAGTTTGACTAGACCTTTTGGATGCGCCCTCTATATGGATACAATTTAATAGAGGGAGTTGTAATTAATAGGGGGAGTTTAAACTTTGACTAGACCTTTTGGAAGCGCCCTCTATATGGATACAATTTAATAGAGGGAGTTGTAATTAATAGGGGGAGTTCAAACTTTGACTAGACCTTTTGGAAGCGCCCTCTATATGGATACAATTTAATAGAGAGAGTTGTAATTAATAGGGGGGGGGGGGTTTAAACATTGACTAGACCTTTTGGAAGCGCCCTCTATATGGATACAATTTAATAGAGGGAGTTGTAATTAATAGGGGGAGTTTAAACTTTGACTAGACCTTTTGGAAGTGCCCTCTATATGGATACAATTTAATAGAGGGTGTTGTAATTAATAGGGAGAGTTTAAACTTTGACTAGACCTTTTGGAAGCGCCCTCTATATGAACACAATTTATGAAGGGAATATATTTTTTCACTGCTTGTAATTAATAGGGGGAGTTTAAATTTTGACTAGACCTTTTGAAAGCGCCCTCTACATGGATACAATTTAATAGGGGAGTTTAAAATAGTTAAAAATGTTGCTGTAGGAAAAGAAAATTTCGCCAAGTTAAAAAAAAATTACCTTTACAAGGCACCAAAGTTTATTTTTCCTTCCCCCGCCATTCGAAATTAAAACAGCTAGTAATTACACGAGATTCCGTATGCAATTAATGATTTGGTTGTTGGGAGCTTGCGCGATTCTGGTTTAACGTCCCAACCGACGGACGGCGGCCTTTCCAAGCCCATCGCGCGTCACCTTTCACACTGACGACAGACGAGGATTAACAGATAAAATCTCGCCATATCCAAAGTGGAACCGTAGAAGAACTGAAACCGACATAAACGCGAAAGTTTCCATTTCCATTTGCCTTCAACGTCCAGTTTTTTAAACTTTTCAGTACTGAGCGGGAGTACTAAGTCGGTAGCGCATCAGTGTCGTAATCTGCACTTCCCACGTTCGAGTCCTACCAGGGCCAAATTATCTCCACAAAACTACCCATCCTGGCTTCGGTCAGTAGGGAACACCGATAGACTATGAGAGTCTGCCGTCCATCTTATGGAGCGTTAAGCCGTGGCTTCGTGTGCGGGTGAGCCATGCCTATGCACGTTAAAGAACACGTTGTGTGGCCTTGACGGCATCTCTGTCTCCTAACAGCTGTTCCAGTGGGTCCCCTTCCCCCAACCTTCTCTGAGTCCTCGGGGTCCTTGTGACATGGTCATTTAGCCGATTGTATGCCAAAAAGGGCCACGCAGAGGTAAAACAACCCAACGTTAAAGAACACACTGGATAGCCTTGATGGAAGGCTACTCTCTGTGTCCTAACAGCACTCCAGTGGGTCCCATTCCCCCAAACTTCTCTGAATCCTCTGGGTCATTGTGACCTGGCCATTTAGCTCATTGTATGAAAAAAAATTGCTCGGAGTCATTGTGACCTGGCCATTTAGCCCATTGTATGAAAAAAAAAATGCTCGGAGTCATTGTGACCTGGCCATTTAGCCCATTGTATGAAAAAAAGTGCCGTTAAGAGGTAAAACAACCCTACTCTAATCTCACAATATTGCATTTTGGAACCGTCTCTTCTTTCATTATAGCATCATTTCCCCTAACGAAAGATTGGGCTGAGTTGTTTTACCTCTAAGCGGCATTTTTTTTTTGCACACAATGGGCTAAATGGCCAGGTCACAAGGATTTTGGAACCGTTTGTTCCTTTATTGTAACATCATTTCCCCTAATAATGGGTTGGGCTGGATTGTTTTACCTATGAGCAGTTTTTTACATACAATGGACTAAATGGCCAAGTCACAAGGACCCCAAGGGTTCAGAGAAAGTTGGGGGAGGGAACCCACTGTAACAGCTGTTGGGAGACAGGTGGTAGCCTCCCGTCAAAGTCATCCAGCGTGTTCTTTAACGTTGAATTGTTTTACCTCTGAGCACCACTTTTTTTGCACACAATTGGCTAAATGGCCAGGTCACAAGGACCCCGAAGGCTCAGAGAAGGTTGGGGGAAGAGGACCCACTGGAACAGCTGTAGGGAGAGAGATGGTAACCTCCCGTCAAAGCCATTCAGCGTGTTCTTTAACGTACACAGGGTGCGCCAACTCCTGCACGCGGTTTAAGTCCCATCCGACGAAGGGCGGCCTTTCCAAGCCCATCGGTGTCCCCTGTTGACCTAGAACAAGGTGGGGAGTTTTGCGGAGATAAATATCAATGCTCACCCAGCTGGGACTCGAACTTGGAAACTGAAGATTACGAGTACTGACTGAGCCACCCCCGCCGCTGCCTAGTAAAGGAATTGCCCATCATCAGAAGACACGACAGACCATTTCGATACAAGATTGTTCAGCCCGATTTTCCAGAATGGGATCACCCCAGAGGTCGGCAGTTCTTCTACCAGCACAAGTGCTCCCATTTTTCACTGCGAAACAGCGGCGACGTGCGCAGAAACTCCATTTTCAGGCTCGATTGACGAACGCATCTGTTATCGCACTTATCAGTTGTAGGTGGCGAGATCCCTGGGGAGCAACGTAGGTTTCATCACCGATGGAAGTGGCATTATCCGACAGTGAACTGGGTATCAACGGAAGTGAGGGAAAGATGTGGGAAGAAGGGAGATAGGTTGGGGTGAGGAGATGGAGGGTTAGATGGAAGAACCGAAGCGCTAATGAGTGAAAGACAGTGAGAGAGTCGGTCGGCCTCGAGAGCATGAATAATGCATGGCAAATGCGACAGTCCTGGCAGCCAGCCAGTGATGTAAGACAGGCACGAGGATGCTGCATTGGGAGGGATTTCAGAAGAGGAGAAGGAGGAAGTGGGATGCAGGGAGAAGATGGAGAACTTGTAGAGTCTGTATTCATGTCCGCCCCTTTTAAAGAAAGGGCCAGACGAAAACCAGTTTCAGTGGTTTAGCATTATAAGCGTTTTCACATTTTCTGGCGTGTGAAATCAAACTGGAGCGTGTGCAGTTGCTTCACACTTGAAATCAAACTGGAGCGTCTGCAGTTGCTTCACACTTGAAATCAAACGAGCGTGTGCAGTTGCTTCACACTTGAAATCAAAATGGAGCATGCGCAGTTGTTTCACACTTGAAATCAAAATGGAGGATGTGCAGTTGTTTCACACCTGAAATCAAATTGGAGCGTGTGCAGTTGCTTCACACTTGAAATCCAAATGGAGCATGCGCAGTTGTTTCACACTTGAAATCAAATTGGAGCGTGTGCAGTTGCTTCACACTTGCAATCAAATTGGAGCGTGTGCAGTTGCTTCACACTTGAAATCAAAATGGATGATGCGCAGTTGTTTCACACCTGAAATCAAATTGGAGTGTGTGCAGTTGCTTCACACTTGAAATCAAAATGGAGTATGCGCAGTTGGTTCACACTTGAAATCAAACTGGAGCATGCGCAGTTGCTTCCCACTTGAAATCAAACTGGAGCGTCTGCAGTTGCTTCCCACTTGTAATCAAATTGGAGCGTGTGCATTTGCTTCACCTTGCAATCAAATTGGAGCGTGTGCAGTTGCTTCCCACTTGTAATCAAATTGGAGCGTGTGCAGTTGCTTCACACTTGAAATCAAAATGGAGCATGCGCAGTTGTTTCACACTTGAAATCAAACTGGAGCATGCGCAGTTGCGTCCCACTTGAAATCAAACTGGAGCGTGAGCAGTTGCTGCACACGCTCCAGTTTGCTTTGAAGTGCCAGTTTTATTTTAAAATCTGCAGAATATAAGAAAACGTTTCTAACGCCAAACTGCTTCCTGTGTGGCTACATCCTTATATATTCTCCGTCTAGTGCAGATGGTGCCTTGCGAAGGTTCCAAGAGTTGAAAAAGAAATGACAGGAAAAGGATTCTAAGATAGAAAAACAGGACACGAGCTTGCGGAGTTGCAAATGGAATTTTTTTTTGTCTTCTGTCTAGAACATATTCAGTTTTTTAGGAGACAAGCAGAACGCTTAACGGAAAAGTTGTTAGAAGAAAAGATTCCAACGCTTGGCTAGGTCACAGGGACCCCGAAGGCTCAGAGAAGATTGGGCACAGGAGACCCATTGGGAAGCCCTTAGGAATCGAAGGGTAACTTCCCGTTAAGTCCATTCAATGTGTTCTTTAACGTGCAGAAGGTAGCACACGGTAGCGCGCCAGGCTCGTAATCTGAAGTTCCCAGATTCGAGTCCCAGCTGGGTCAGCGTTGAGATTTATCTCCGCAATAATTCCCCCGCCCTGCCCACGATCAGTAGGGGACACCGATTGGCTTGGAAATGTAGCCGTCCGTCGGATGGAACGTTAAGCCATGGTCCCGTGCTTATGGATCCGTACACTACGTGACATGGGACCATGGGTGGTCCATTCGATGGAAATTTTCGCCATGATCAGGGGAAAGGACAGCCATAATATGTGCACGTTAAAGAACATGCTGGATGGCCTTGACAGGAGGCTACCATCTCTCTCCTAACAGTTGTTTCACTGGGTCCCCTCCCCCAACCTTTTCTGACCCCTTGGGGTCTTTATGACCTGGCCATTTAGCCCATTGTGTGCAGAAAAGTGCCACTCACAGGTAAAATAACCCAATGTTGAAGAACACACTGGATGGCCTTGACAGGAGGCTACCATCTGTCTCCTAACAGCTGTTCCACTGGGTCCTCTCCCCCAACTTTCTCAGACCCCTTGGGGTCTTTATGACCTGGCCATTTAGCCCATTGTGTGCAGAAAAGTGCCACTCACAGGTAAAATAACCCAATGTTGAAGAACACACTGGATGGCCTTGACAGGAGGCTACCATCTGTCTCCTAACGTCTGTTCCACTGGGTCCCCTCCCCCAACCCTCTCTGACCCCTTGGGGTCTTTATGACCTGGCCATTTAGCTCATTGTGTACAGAAAAGTGCCACTCACAGGTAAAATAACCCAATGTTGAAGAACAAACTGGATGGCCTTGACAGGAGGCTACCATCTGTCTCCTAACGTCTGTTCCACTGGGTCCCCTCCCCCAACCTTTTCTCACTCCTTGGGGTCTTTATGACCTGGCCATTTAGCCCATTGTGTGCAGAAAAGTGCCACTCACAGGTAAAATAACCCAATGTTGAAGAACACACTGGATGGCCTTGACGGGAGGCTACCATCTGCCTCCTAACGTCTGTTCCACTGGGTCCCCTCCCCCAACACTCTCTGACCCCTTGGTTTCTTTATGACCTGGCCATTTAGCTCATTGTGTGCAGAAAAGTGCCACTCACAGGTAAAATAACCCAATGTTGAAGAACACACTGGATGGCCTTGACAGGAGGCTACCATCTGTCTCCTAACAGCTGTTCTACTGGGTCCCCTCCCCCAACCTTTTCTGAACCCTTGGGGTCTTTATGACCTGGCCATTTAGCCCATTGCGTGCAGAAAAGTGCCACTCACAGGTAAAATAACCCAATGTTGAAGAACACACTGGATGGCCTTGACAGGAGGCTACCATCTGTCTCCTAACGTCTGTTCCACTGGGTCCCCTCCCCCAACCTTTTCTGACCCTTTGGGTTCTTTATGACCTGGCCATTTAGCCCATTGTGTGCAAAAAAGTGCCACTCACAGGTAAAATAACCCAATGTTGAAGAACACACTGGATGGCCTTGACAGGAGGCTACCATCTGCCACCTAACGTCTGTTCCACTGGGTCCCCTCCCCCAATCTTTTCTGACCTCTTGGGGTCTTTATGACCTGGCCATTTAGCTCATTGTGTGCAGAAAAGTGCCACTCACAGGTAAAATAACCCAATGTTGAAGAACACACTGGATGGCCTTGACAAGAGGCTACCATCTGTCTCCTAACAGCTTTTCTACTGGGTCCCCTCCCCCAACCTTTTCTGAACCCTTGGGGTCTTTATGACCTGGCCATTTAGCCCATTGCGTGCAGAAAAGTGCCACTCACAGGTAAAATAACCCAATGTTGAAGAACACACTGGATGGCCTTGACAGGAGGCTACCATCTGTCTCCTAACGTCTGTTCCACTGGGTCCCCTCCCCCAACCTTTTCTGACCCTTTGGGTTCTTTATGACCTGGCCATTTAGCCCATTGTGTGCAAAAAAGTGCCACTCACAGGTAAAATAACCCAATGTTGAAGAACACACTGGATGGCCTTGACAGGAGGCTACCATCTGCCACCTAACGTCTGTTCCACTGGGTCCCCTCCCCCAATCTTTTCTGACCTCTTGGGGTCTTTATGACCTGGCCATTAAGCCCATTGTGTGCAGAAAAGTGCCACTCACAGGTAAAATAACCCAATGTTGAAGAACACACTGGATGGCCTTGACAAGAGGCTACCATCTGTCTCCTAACAGCTTTTCTACTGGGTCCCCTCCCCCAACCTTTTCTGACCCCTTGGGGTCTTTATGACCTGGCCATTTAGCCCATTGTGTGCAGAAAAGTGCCACTCACAGGTAAAATAACCCAATGTTGAAGAACACACTGGATGGCCTTGACAGGAGGCTACCATCTGTCTCCTAACGTCTGTTCCACTGGGTCCCCTCCCCCAACCCTCTCTGACCACTTGGGGTCTTTATGACCTGGCCATTTAGCTCATTGTGTGCAGAAAAGTGCCACTCACAGGTAAAATAACCCAATGTTGAAGAACACACTGGATGGCCTTGACAGGAGGCTACCATCTGCCTCCTAACGTCTGTTCCACTGGGTCCCCTCCCCCAACCTTTTCTGACCCCTTGGGGTCTTTATGACCTGGCCATTAAGCCCATTGTGTGCAAAAAAGTGCCACTCACAGGTAAAATAACCCAATGTTGAAGAACACACTGGATGGCCTTGACAGGAGGCTACCATCTGCCTCCTAACGTCTGTTCCACTGGGTCCCCTCCCCCAACCTTTTCTGACCCCTTGGGTTCTTTATGACATGGCCATTTAGCCCATTGTGTGCAGAAAAGTGCCACTCACAGGTAAAATAACCCAATGTTGAAGAACACACTGGATGGCCTTGACAGGAGGCTACCATCTGTCTCCTAACGTCTGTTCCACTGGATCCCCTCCCCCAACTCTCTCTGACCCCTTGGGGTCTTTATGACCTGGCCATTTTGCTCATTGTGTGCAGAAAAGTGCCACTCACAGGTAAAATAACCCAATGTTGAAGAACACACTGGATGGCCTTGACAGGAGGCTACCATTTGTCTCCTAACGTCTGTTCCACTGGGTCCCCTCCCCCAACCTTTTCTGACCCCTTGGGGTCTTTATGACCTGGCCATTTAGCCCATTGTGTGCAGAAAAGTGCCACTCACAGGTAAAATAACCCAATGTTGAAGAACACACTGGATGGCCTTGACAGGAGGCTACCATCTGCCTCCTAACGTCTGTTCCACTGGGTCCCCTCCCCCAACCTTTTCTGACCCCTTGGGGTCTTTATGACCTGGCCATTAAGCCCATTGTGTGCAGAAAAGTGCCACTCACAGGTAAAATAACCCAATGTTGAAGAACACACTGGATGGCCTTGACAAGAGGCTACCATCTGTCTCCTAACAGCTGTTCTACTGGGTCCCCTCCCCCAACCTTTTCTGACCCCTTGGGTTCTTTATGACCTGGCCATTTAGCCCATTGTGTGCAGAAAAGTGCCACTCACAGGTAAAATAACCCAATGTTGAAGAACACACTGGATGGCCTTGACAGGAGGCTACCATCTGCCACCTAACGTCTGTTCCACTGGGTCCCCTCCCCCAACCTTTTCTGACCTCTTGGGGTCTTTATGACCTGGCCATTTAGCTCATTGTGTGCAGAAAAGTGCCACTCACAGGTAAAATAACCCAATGTTGAAGAACACACTGGATGGCCTTGACAGGAGGCTACCATCTGCCTCCTAACGTCTGTTCCACTGGGTCCCCTCCCCCAACCTTTTCTGACCCCTTGGGGTCTTTATGACCTGGCCATTAAGCCCATTGTGTGCAGAAAAGTGCCACTCACAGGTAAAATAACCCAATGTTGAAGAACACACTGGATGGCCTTGACAGGAGGCTACCATCTGTCTACTAACAGCTGTTCTACTGGGTCCCCTCCCCCAACCTTTTCTGACCCCTTGGGTTCTTTATGACCTGGCCATTTAGCCCATTGTGTGCAGAATAGTGCCACTCACAGGTAAAATAACCCAATGTTGAAGAACACACTGGATGGCCTTGACAGGAGGCTACCATCTGTCTCCTAACGTCTGTTCCACTGGGTCCCCTCCCCCAACCTTTTCTGACCCCTTGGGGTCTTTATGACCTGGCCATTTAGCTCATTGTGTGCAGAAAAGTGCCACTCACAGGTAAAATAACCCAATGTTGAAGAACACACTGGATGGCCTTGACAGGAGGCTACCATCTGTCTCCTAACGTCTGTTCCACTGGGTCCCCTCCCCCAACCTTTTCTGACCCCTTGGGGTCTTTATGACCTGGCCATTTAGCCCATTGTGTGCAGAAAAGTGCCACTCACAGGTAAAATAACCCAATGTTGAAGAACACACTGGGTAGCCTTGACAGGAGGCTACCATTTGTCTCCTAACAGCTGTTCTACTGGGTCCTCTCCCCCAACCTTCTCTGTCCCCTTGGTATCTTTGTGACCTGGCCATTTATCCCGTTGTGTACAAAAAAAAATGGTCACTTAAAGGTAATGCAACCGAAACCATCTCAGATAATGAAGTAAGAAGAAACGTTAGATGAAGATGAACAAGTTTTCATACTAAATTGACCAATCAGTATCAAATATAAACATTCCCGACAAGTACCTCACTCTCTTTATTTCCCTCTCCATAAGAAAAATCTAATCAATAGCCACCTCTCCTTTTTTTTTTTAAGAAAGATGTAATAAAAAGAAGTCAAAGAGCAGTTAGGAATTTTCTTATTTCTCCATCTCGTTGTTCCATCTCAGCTATTCTTTTAAGCCTCTCGCATCCTCCGCAAACAACTGCTCTCTTCCTTCCCAGTTAACCTCCCCCAATCCTTTGGCTGGCCCGAGGCATGTGCAAGACTCCCACTGAACCGCCGACGTTTCTACGGTTACGATCTCCTCTGTGGAATGCGCGCCAGATCGAATCAGCGACATCCGCCGCTCGCAGCTCGTGCCGGGCATGCCAGATGGCTGGCGGTTTTCTGCGAGTGCGCGCGCATCTTTCTTGGCTTGCTGAGGTCCACATTTGGCCATCGGCGAGGTGGTTGGGGAAGTGGGTGGCTGGAGGAAAGTTAGGATGTAGTGAAAAGCATCTCTCACCGCAAATAGTTCATCTCCATCCCTCCTTTTTGTCGTTTTACTTTTGCACACGTGCTTTTAATTTATTTACTCTTTCGTTTCATCTTTTGTGTTGTGTTCTTGAGATCCTTTTGAAGCTTTTTTTTAAATTAAGTTTCTTTTTTTATTTGTTCGTTCATTTCTGTTTTCCTCTGTTTCATTTTGTTTCCTTTTCTCTTTTTTTATTCAATCTGCATTTCTGTTCTTAAACTTTTATTATTTTTTTTATTTCATTTTTAAATTAATTAGTTTCTAATCACCTAGCAATAGGTTAAATAGGATTTATTACAATTCCAATTCTATAAATATAGTTATCGATGTCCATGAATAGATATATATGTTTTATGCACATTTTCTCTTTTTTTTTTCCCACACTTTTTCTTTCCTACTTTACGCTTGAAATGTTCATTATTTCTTAAATTGCCTTTACATAATAAGTCCCCGCCCTGCCCACAGTCAGTAGGGGACACCGATGGGCTTCGAAATGCCGCCGTCCGTCGGATGGGACGTAAATCCGTGACCCCGTGTGCGGGAGAGCCATACCCTGTGCACGTTAAAGAACACGCTCGATGGCCTTGACGGGAGGCTACCATCTGTCTCCCAACAGCTGTTCCAGTGGGTCCCCTCCCCCAACCTTCTCTGAGCCTTCTGGGTCCATGTGGCCTGGCCATTTAGCCCATGGTGTGCAAAAAAGTGCCGCTCAGAGGTAAAACAACCAACAACCCTCTGAGCGGCACTTTTTTTGCACACAATGGGCTAAATGGCCAGGTCACACGGATCCCGAAGGCTCAGAGAAAGTTGAGGGAGCAGACTCACTGGAACAGCTGTTACAGATGGTAGCCTCCCGTCAAGGCCATCCAGAGTGTTCTTTAATGTGCACAGGGTATGGCTCTCCCGCACGGGGCCACAGCTTAATGTCCCATACAACTAACGGCTTTCGAAGCCCATCGGTGTCCCCTATTGATCGGGGCCAAGGCGGGGAGTTTTGCGGATAGCAAATGAGCGCATATGCTGACAGACAAACAGATAAACAAACGCACAAACACTTCTTCCTACATATTAGATTTTCGAATCTCTGTGAAGGAAACAGCAATTATTCACTAACGAATTGGGCAATCGGAAAATGTCGATTTTTAGATGACCACCTATTCACACACATAACAGAAGTGCACGCCACAGGTTGAAACCGAGTAATCAGCTGAACTCGTATGCCATTTCTCAATCACGAGACTTCATTAGATACCGGAAAGCCAGTTAGTGCTGTTATGATTGTGTCGGCGAATCAGAATCGTGTTTTGAATGACATTCAATCTGTTCTCATTTCCTGTAGGAGCATCAGTTGCACGTGACCCTTGACAAGAGAGAAGAGGTTGAGAAGCACAGCTTAGACCTCCAGCGGAAACTTCAGGAACTACAACCGGTAAGAGAATTTCTTCACGTTATGGCTGTACAGTCGCTCAAAAAAATATCTGAACACTAGAGTTGATTACAGAATTCAGAAAAAATATAGCAACGATTTTTTTAGGAATTAGTGATCTGGCAACCGTGTATATCCGAACACTATGGTTGATTACAGAATTCAGAAAAAATATCTGGCAACGATTTTTTTTTTAGAAATTAATGATTTGGCAACCGTGTATCATGCCGTGTATGTAAAAATATCTGGCAACGATTTTTTTAGTAATCTAACAACTTTCGTGACACGAAGATTGCCAGATCACTAAAAAAAATCGTTGCCAGATATTTTTTCTGAATTCTGTAATCAACCATAGTGTTCGGTTATTTTTTTGAGCGATTGTACATTTTGTAGTTTTTTTTTTTTCTAACTGTAGGGTGCAAATTGGTCATAGAGAGAGGAGAATTCCTGCATGATGTTTAATATATTTTCCCTTGGTGGTAATTAACTGTCTTCAATATTCTTTGGATTTGCAGTTAAACATCCAACCTACCCAGCAGGATGGAAAATATATATTATATATTTATTTATTTTTTTTTTTTTTTGGGGGGGGGGGGGGGGTGCGCAATGATTCTTTCTGGCTCCTTTTTTTATCAATAGGGCATCACTAACCCTACCCTCAGTCAGGAAGAGGACACCAATGACCTTGGGAAGGCCGCCGTCCATTGGATGTAAATTTTAGCCATGGTCAGGAGGAAGGTGAGCCATAATATATGCACCTTAAAGAACACGCTGGATGGCTTTCACCACAGGATACCATCTGTCTCCCCAATAGTTGTTCCTGTGGGTCCCTTCCCACAACCTTCTCTGAGCTTTCTGGGTCCTTGTAACTCGGCTCTTTAGCCCATTATGTGCAAAGAAAGTGACGCTTAGAGGTAAAACAACCCAACGTTAGAAAACACGCTGGATTGTCTTGACGGGAGGCTACCATCTGTCTGACATCTGTTCCAGTGGGTCCCCTTCCCCCAACCTTCTCTGAACCCTTGGGGTCCTTGTGACCTGGCCATTTAGCCCATGGTGTGCAAAGAAAGTGATGCTTAGAGGTAAAACAACCCAACGTTAAAGAACACACTGGATGGCCTTGACGGGAGGGTACCATCTGTCTCCCAACAGCTGTTCCAGTGGGTCCCCTCCCCCAACCTTCTCTGAGACTTTGGGGTCCTTGTGATCTGGCCATTTAGCCCATGGTGTGCAAAAAATTGCTGCTCAGAGGTAAAACAACCCAAGTTAAAGAACACAATGGATGGCCTTGACGGGAGGCTACCATCTGTCTCCCAACAGCTGTTCCAGGGGGTCCCCTCCCCCAACCTTCTCTGAACCTTCCGGGTCCTTGTGACCTGGCCATTTAGCCCATGGTGTGCAAAAAAGTGTCGCTCAGATGTAAAGCAACCTAACTAGTGAATAGAACTCGATTTTGAAATTACTTGAAGTAATCGTACCAAATTTCATTCTTTTTTATCTTCAAATCGATTCCCAAGCATGATTCAATTTGCCTGACAAATATGACCGATGTTCAGCAGTACAGTGGTTGTTTTACGTCTGTAAACAACTTTTCATTTCTTGCAAAAAAAAACATTCGACATCGTTATTTATAGAGACGCGTTTGTCATTATTATTGAAAGTGTATTAACAAAATAAATGAAATCCAACATCAATAAGCCAGGTCTAAGCAAAAGATTCTGAAGAATTTGATTCTGCATTGTTCTGTAATTTAATTTAAAATGCATTACTTTGAACTAGCAGTAATGTCTAAAATGTAAAGAATATAAATAATTTTTTAAGACAACGCTAAAAATCCATTCTGTTTATATAATTAAAAGTTTCTGAATGCCAAAATAGACTTAAAATAATTTATTGTATTTTGTAAATGTAAAAAAAAAAATTGTTTTTGCGATTTTCTTGAAATATTTATTATTCTATGAAGCCCAGATAAACTAACGAATTTCACAAGCCTAGTGTAGGTAATTTATTCAGATTCTATTCCTATTCCAGTCTTAACACTTTTCGTATCAGACGAATATGCAATGCTGATTTTGAAAGAGAATCAAGATTTTCATTTTTCGACTTTAGTGCCCTCTAACGGCGGCAATTATAACTAATGAATAATGCTCAAAATAACAACATTTTCAATCTACCATGTAGGAGAGTATCTCGTTTTCCAGAAACCTCTCGCATATTAAATTCGCGCAAACTGAGCTTGAGAAACAATAAGAAATATGAGGTTGGTTCTGAAATCGTTTGCAATTGCATCTATATACTTTTAAAGTAAACTAATTATTTATGTAAATTATGTAAAGTAATGCAAATAAAAAGGGATAAAAAGCAAATGTTTGCAAGAAATGAGTTTACTACATTTTTGTAAAAGGTACATACAATAGAAATTGTAAAATTTTAAAGAATTTTACAAAACAATCGGAGAGATTAAATCATAATCTGAGCCAGGTTGGATGCGTGCCCTGCCTGAAGTTACTGGCTGAGAAACAAGAAACATTGCTAGAGCGACTGAAGAATAAAACAAAGAATTAAAATGAAAGAGAAACATTAGCAGAAGAGTTAAAATGATCTTGGATATCGAGCATTTTAACTCAACTCACCCAACATAAGGTTATATGGGGCTACTGTATCATTGACATTTCTTCTCATCAGTAATTCACGTTCATAGTTAGCATCGATTTTCTGCAGAACCTTGATGCTATCGTCAAACGTTTTTAATGCCTTTTGTGGGTTAGGATTTGTTAAGCAAATTAACAGGTGCAAGCTCATTCTCCTTCATTAGAGTGTTTTGGCCCCTGTTCTACCAGGTGTTTCACCGTATTTCTTCTTTTTTCCGTTTAATAATAACAACAATAAATAGCAAATAAATATCCCCTCAAGCAGGGAGTTGGCTCAGTCGGTAGCATGCCAGGCTCGTAATCTACAGTTCAGAGTTCGAGTCCCAGCTGGGTCAGCATGGAGATTTATCTCCACAAAACTCCCTGCCCACAGTCAGTAGGGGACACCGATGGGCTTGGAAAGGCCGCTGTCTGTCATATTGGATGTTAAGCCGTGGCCCCGTGTGCTGGAGAGCCATATGTGCACGTTAAAGAACACACTGGATGGCCTTGACGGGAGGCTATCATCTGTCTCCTAACAGTTGTTCCAGTGGGTCCCCTCCCCAACCTTCTCTGAGCCTTCAGAGTCCTTGTGACCTGGCCATTTAGCCCATTGTGTGCAAAAAAATGCCACTCAGAGGTAAAACAACCCATTCGTTAAAGAACACGCTGGATAACCTTGATGAGAGGCTACAATCTCCCTCAACAGTTGTTCCAGTGGGTCCCCTCCCCCAACCTTCTCTGAGACTTTGGGGTCCTTGTGATCTGGCCATTTAGCCCATGGTGTGCAAAAAATTGCTGCTCAGAGGTAAAACAACCCAAGTTAAAGAACACAATGGATGGCCTTGACGGGAGGCTACCATCTGTGTCCCAACAGCTGTTCCAATGGGTCCCCTCCCCCAACCTTCTCTGAGCCTTTGAGGTCCTTGTGACCTGGCCATTTAGCCCAGTGTGTGCAAAAAAGTGCCACTCAGAGGTAAAACAACCCAACGTTAAAGAACATGCTGGATAGCCTTGGCGGGAGGTTACCATCTGTCTCCCAACAGCTGTTCCGGTGGGTCCCTCCCCAACCTTCTTTGAGCCTTCAGAGTCCTTGTGGTGTAGATGAAAAAGCCACTGTTATGTTGGAACTCGCAGAGCCAGACAATTTTGTATCTTGAATCTTTTCTAAATTATGCTAACTAGAGACCCATTCATTCTCAATACCTTTCAGCTCACTCCTTTACTATATAACAGGACATAATAGTAATGAATGGGTCTCACAGACCCAGAGTAACCCTCCGTGTAACTATTTGGGGTTATCAGATATATATCAAATATCTCCATTATTTGCTTGCATCACAAAAATAACTGAATTTTTGGAAGTGAAAACGATGAAAAATATTCAGATCTGATGGATTAAATGCAATAATAGACATATAAGAACCTCATTTATCTGAAACTCGGTTAACCAACACCTATTGTCCTTTTTTTTTGTTGTTGTTGTTTTTAGAGATAAAAGCTGTTTAGTGGATTGGATGGTATTGATGTAATGTTACCTTTTGTATTTTTCAAATCTCTCAATAGTTTAATAGCGTCCTCTAGTGGTGGAAAATGGCAAAACTTTAAATATTACAAATTATTCATTTTTTGCCTGAAATTTTGGTGGATGATCAAGAGGTTACGTTGGCTGCAATAATTTGCCCCTTCCTCCTAGAGGGGCGATAAATGTATGCGGTAAAATTTTTTGGGGTATGCATGAGAGCTCAAAAGTCACTAGATATATGTTATATATATATATGTTTTATTTTATTCCCATTGTTATACTATAACTATAGTTTTATCTATTTATACAAGGGGTACACCAGTTACATATACATTTCCAAAGGGTACATGAAGCATAAAAGGTTGAGAACCACTGATTTAGAGGAATCTGTATTCTTAATTTGGCAGCTCTATTTCTTACCATTTAAAAGCAGTTCCTACCACATTTTCAAGTAAAAAATAATACAAAAATAATACCCCCTCAAGCAGTGGGAGTAATTTTTAGGGGGAAAGAAACATTTTGATGGTCTTAACTCCTCCATTAATCAAAATTACAATTAAGGGATGCAGCATACTGAGTTTGGTAGTATTAGCTCTTACCATTTATAAGCAGTTCCTACCAGTTTTTATGGATGGGAGAAAAATTTTTGAATGTTGAAACCTTACATTGGTATAAGCCAGGATTAGAAGAAGCAGTATACTGAGCTTGGCATTTCTAGCTTTTACCATTTAAAAGCAGTTCCTGCCATGTTTTAAAGGGGGAGGGAGGTAAATGTTTTAGGGAGAGGGAAAGTTTTGGGGTCCGAATCCTTACATTTTGCATTGGCCTAAGTTACGATAAGAGGAAACATTACACTGAGTTTGGTGGTCTAGCGCTTACTAATTAGAAGCAATTCCTATCTATTTTTAAAGGGAGGGGGGGCATTTTTGGGGGAACAACAGACCCTCTCAGATGTTTAACAGATTCTTTTCTTGTCTCATATTTAGAAATACTTTGATGTCCTTCACAAGGATAAAGTTGTGAAATATTGGTTAGAGAATGAAAAATAGGACTATTATTTATGGCCTAAGATTAATATGTACATCAATGATAAGATAAGAATATGCTTCAAATTGGTAAAAAAATTAATAAGAAAAAGACATACTGGAGTTTAATGTTAAGAAACATATCATGGATCTGTCAGACCCAGGGTGACCTTCCAGGTTACAAAACAGAGCACGACCGACGAAAAGTTAAAAATCAAATTATTAATATTTAGACATTTCCCTCCTTATTTTTTTTGCTCTGGGAATGAACAAATTACACAAAAATAGGATTGGGACATTTCCATCTTATGTGAATGAAAAGCTTATATTGAAAGTTCCCTAACCATGAAATAAAGTCATTTTTAGCAAAATGTTGCAGAAAATTGAAATTATTCACCAAATCACGATTTTGAACAATATTTAATATTCAAAGGGTTCTGTCAGCTGAAACATTTAACAACAATGTTGCTACTCATAAGCATTTACCTTAAAAATTATAACAAATCGTTTGCTGAAATATATGTAATTTTAAAAGTTTATCTGAATTGATTTTTTTTTGTTTCCATCAATTTTTTCCACCAATTGTTCTTTAATTTCCATCAATGGTTTTGTAGTTTCCATCAATTCAGAAAACGTTTAGTTAGGTAGCCACTGCTGTCAAATAATTTTGTTTCAATAGCTATTAAAGAAATGTTTAAAATTTAGATTTGGATAAATTTGATAAATGACATAGATGGCTTGGGTGCCTCCTGTGCTATGGTGCCCCAGGTGATAGCCCACCCCACCTGCTTCTTGAACCAGCCCTTCACAGTTATGTTTGAGAGTAGGTTTACTGATGTAGATTATCTGTTAAATGTACAGTTTGTATTTTTTTAACTGATGTAGAACAAGTTTAGCTTTACTGATGTAGATTATCTGTTAAATGTACAGTTTGTATTTTTTTAACTGATGTAGAACAAGTAACTGGGTCTAACTGTTTAGGTGAATGAAGAATGCAAAGGACTCCGGGAAACGTTGGTGGTTGTTGAAAACAGATACAAGTTGGCAAAGTCAGAGGTAGACAGTCTGCAGAGCAAAGTGAACAACCTGGAGACGCTTGTGAAAGTAAATTGTTTAATATTCAATCATCAAAACATTTTTTTCTTAAAAAATTAAATAAAATTTTTGTAGTTATTTCATGTGTAAAGTATGATTGATTAATAATTATGGATTATATGTGTTAGTGTCATATGTTTTTTATAGCCAACCTTTGATTGCATATATTATTTATTTTTCCCTTTTATATTTATGTTTTTGTGTATGATATCTGTATATACTCAGTGACCACTTTATTAGATACAGTTCCATGTTATGTCAACATTAACTCAGAAACAGAACTGAGTAACTTCTAAATTAAGTTTATATGAAAAAATGTGACTGAAGATAATTTAAAGATCCCAATCAAAACTATTTCCATCTCAATTTTCAACAATATTCATTATTTAGAGAGTTACAGAAATTGGAATATTTAGTGGCAACAGTGCCAGTTTAAATAATTGCTCTGGAAAGAATAAAAGAAAGTTAAAAAAAAAAGCAATAACCATTATACTAAATTTTACTAATGTGCAATAGTGTTTTAGTAGTTCACATATTATTATGTTAATTTTCATCAATTTTGAATAATTTTTTGTAGAATGAACTAATTTGCTAAATGCTTCAACTTCCATAACTTTTTAAATATTGAATGCAGGAAGATTGTTGAAAACTGCAATTTAAATAGATTTTATTGAGATCTTTAAATTTTCTTCAGTTGCATTTTTTTTTTCGTAAAAGCTTACTCAAGGAGTTACTGAGTTCTGTATTTGAATTACTATTGACATAATAGAACTGTATCTAATAAAGTGGCCACTGATTATAGATATATAAATCTCAATAAAGCCATTCATTTATAAATTTTGAAACCATATAAAATGAAAAATCACCAGCAAAAATGTATTGGAAAAATCCTGTGCCCATTTTAATCCACAGCATTTTTCAGTTACAAGGTATTTAGCCACTATTACACTATTGAAGTATGATGATGTCAATTGGATGCAGAGGAAAAATTGGCTCGAGTCAAGTAGGATCTGACCCTATGACAACCATGTAATAGTGGCTAAATACCTTGCAAGGTATCTATAATAATCTAATAATTCATACCAACAGTGCATGTAGGGCTGTAAATGATATTTGCTCAAAATATAATGCTGACCAAAGTCGCAGTGGTGGCATGACTGGTCTTATGCACCTGCATGGGAGTGCTCTGCGAAAGGAGTCTTCAACAGCAGTTAACACAGCTATGGGCAACTGATCTATGGCATCAGCTTAACATCTACAACAGAGGAGCCCTGTGATTTCTTTTTATGGGGATACCTCAAGGCAGAGGTTTTTAAACATCGCCCCACAAAATCTGCTTCAGCTGAAGAATGTTATTTGGCAGGAAATAGCCCGAATTCCGCTGGACATGTTGGAACGTGTAGAGGGAAACATCAGAAATCATTTGCATCAGTGCATAGAGAACGGTGACCACCACCTTCAAGATATTTTGTTTAAAACAGCATGATTTGAAATTTTAAATATTTTCTTTCATTATCAAAAAATAAATTTTGTTTATCAGCAACAATTTTTCTTTCATTCGCCTTCAAAAAATTATAGCTATTATATAGTACAGGGGGGTTTTGCTCCCACCCTGTATTATATAATAGCTATAATTCTGAACTATTGGGTGGATGAACAAAAAAACAGGTGGGCGGATGTGTGATATCATCGGTGGCAGAAATGGGCAGTTTCCCTGTGGTTCTGCATCTGCTTGAGCTATCGATACCAAATGCTTTGGAATGGTCCCAAGTTCTAGCCCTGCTTGGGTTTCTAGCTGCCATGGGTCAGGAGTGATCCCTTGAAAAGCATCTAAAATTTCTGGGAGTACTGCCGTCACCTACTTTGTGAATGGAGTAGTAAGGTGGAAAGCTGTGAATGAACTTATCAATGGGAAGAGTTATCAACAGATATATGCTTCACACCAAACTTTTGGCATGGGTTTAACTAGTATATTTTACATATTTGATTTGAAATTCACTCTGACACATAAAAGGTAAATTTCCTCATCTTCATTCCTGTGATAATTGAAAGATTCCAGATGGGAAAATTTTTTGATTGTAGATGGGCAACAAGCAATTGAAAAACATACAGTTGTATAAGAAAAATTCACCATTTTTGTCAGTTTAAGGCATATCAAAATAATGGGGTTTATAAGTGCAACTTTTAAAAAGAGGTACATTTTTTTTTCAAAATCAGAATGATGTGCTTACATTTTTATCAGAATGGCATTTTAGTCATTTCCATTCTATATGTTGTGCCTCCTCACCATATGTGAGATGTAATTCATAATATTCTAACCAAAAGAGCTAGTTCTTTAGTGCAGGCATTTGCAAGCTATTTCTCATGCACATGTCAAAATTATTTGCTGATGTATTCTTTAGTGCTCATGAACAAAATCATAATGCAAAATTTCCTTTCCTATTACCAAAGGCCCTATATTTAATGCTAAAAACACTAAAGTAACACTAGTAGAAAAAAATATATGTAATTTATTAGAATGATAGTTTTTATTTTACATTTCTCTAATGATATTCAAAAATACTTAAATTATATTTTTATTAAAATATTGTAGTATCCCAGTTAGTAATAGTAGAACAAACAAACATCATTGCAAACATTTTAATTGTTATTATGCAACTTTTATTTGGATGAAGAGAATGTTTAAAATATTTGTAACCACGAAGTCTGCCCTTAGACATCTTGGCACTTGCCAGTTTTGCCCTTGGATGCTTTGTTCTTGTCAAATCCATCTTTGTCCCCCTTGATGTTCTCCTTTGAAAAGAGTTGTGGACCTCTGGTTCAATGGATAGGATGTTGGGTTTTCTAAGACAGATGATTCTGGGTTCAGTCCCACAATTATTAAGCATTGTGCCTTTGTTTTTTCAGCATGAAAATGATACAAGTTGTATAAAACCCCACAAGACATCTAAGATAAGCAAATGATTAAAAACTGAGAATAACTTAAAATAAGGATGTTGTAGTTGTATGGTTTTACCTACATGACAGCACTATTCATTGCTTTTAGATCCCAAAATAGTGCATGGTAGTAGATAGTGATATAGAACTTTGGATGTGAGATGAGGAATCTGAGCATAATTGGATAGACCAGATCAAGCTGAAAAACACAGTATCCAAAATATCAATTCCAATCATACCTTGTGGCAGTGTCTCGCAACCTTTTTTACTCTGCGGCACACTGAATCTAATTTTTTTTCCGCGGCACACCTGAAAAAGAATAAAAGCAAACTCTATATAATCGTCATTATATTTGCGCATTGTTGAAGTCATCAGCCTGGTTTTACTTGAAGATTTGCTCTCGTTCTTTAATTCATAACTCGGTGTTTGTTTTAAATATTTGTCCATTCTATGGCTTGAAATAATCAAAAATTAATACCAAAATTGGAAAAAGCTTGATAAATACTTACAAGATCCCAGTTGATAAAATCTGAAAGATTTTTATTAAAGCACGTAGATAACACAAGTCAAGTCAAAATGAAATCTTTGGAATATCTAGTGTCAATTTGAAAATTTCTCGCGGCACACTTGGAATCTCTTGCGGCACACTAGTGTGCCGCGGCACACAGTTTGCGAGACACTGCCTTATGGTGAGGTCATTCCTCAAATGGTTAACCAGATATTCAAGTGTAGGAGCCTTATTCTGTCCTCTGGGCTGGCATTCTCTCTTATATTCTAAATCTGAAAGCCTACCTATGTAGTTATTTTGCTTGTTCGACAGTCCTGATTTGTAGTTTTATACATTCCATTTATTTTTTAGGAGATTCTCTAGTTTTACTGAATACATTGCTACTTCCTCTATTTTTTTTTATCGAGGATATTCCCTTGACTTAATCATATCTGTTTATGTATCTGTTATTAAATTTAATATCAGACATCTGTTAAAGTATGTACTTTTAATAGCATATGCGAGAAGCCGCTGATAAGCGGAAGGAGTTAGAAAAGCAGCATGCAGAGGCTGTGGCAGAGCTACAAAAAAAGCAGGAAGAAGTTCGCCACCTTCACCACACAAATAAATCAGAGAAGCAGCACGCTGTGGAAACCATTCAAAATTTGGAGGTAAAATTTTTGCTTTAATCTTTAACTGATATATGTGATTATTGAAGATGTTTACTATTTGAAAGGGCAACTATTTATATATATATATTTGGTGTTCCCTATTTTGGGGTTCTCTGTATTATCCTGTATCAGAATGCTTAACAGTGAATGGATTATCGTGAACTAAAATGTTTTAATTTAGCTTTTCACATGGAGTATAACTACAAGTTGGAATAAAAAAAATTACTCCTTTATCAATCACATAACTATTTAAACTAGAAGAAGGCATATCATCTCTGGTGAATATATCATATTCAATGAGAATGAAGTTTTTCATTTACCTACTTTTTTACTCCTTAAAAGTTGTAATTTGAAGTAACAGATGATTCCTTAAAATTAAAAAGTTGCTTTTTCACATTCCTCTGTCAAAAGGCAATGTTGTGAATGGAATATCTATATACTCTACCACTGAAATTTCTATCATAAGCAATTTCTATCATTTGTCATAGTCATTAAAAGTTTTGCTTTTCATATTTAGTTACCTTTAACGGAGTAAATTAAAACTACTTAAGGATTTGAAAAATGCAAATTATATTTCATTAGTACACTTGAAAGTAAAAAAGAATTTTTGAATTCTATGTAAAAACCGAAAAGTTGCATATTACCACCTACTCTGGGGGTAGAGGCCCAACTCATTATTCCCAATGTAAACCTCATGACCTTCTCATTCCGCTACCAAAATTCGATTTTCTGGTATAAATACGTCATTTGCAGTATTCATTTAAATTTTGCAATTTTCAAATTTTTCCACCATTACAGAGCACAACTTAAGCTTTTCAGAAATTGGATGATTAATGAGTTAATCAATCAGTAGTAATGCACATGCTAACTTTAAAGTCAAGAAATCTATAAATTTTTTATTTTTATTTATTTTGAAGTGAGTTACTTTCTTATTATATTATTGTTATATAATTAGCTATATTATTTACATATTACTCAGTGCAACATTAAAAAGTAAAATTGCCTTCCCCCAATAAGATGGGTAACAAAGAAAGTAAGTTGATATTAGTGGATGAATGAATGACAGATCTGGCATTTGTTTAGTGATCTTAGAATACTCTGGCATGAATATGGAGAGATGTTTGAATCTATATAATGAATATGGTTAGAGGTTTTAATCCTACATGCTGACAAAACTAATTTTTTTCACAAAAACCATTTATTGATTTATTGACTTTAAAATAAACAGATAACTCTGTAGATTTCTAATAACTGAGTAGCAAAAACAATTTCAGACAAAATTTAAGAAAATGAATTAGAATGTCAAGGTAGCATTGTAATGATTAAAATTATTGAATAAATATTAAAAATGCTTTTAAATGTGGATAATAATATTAAAAATACAATATTTATGATTACTGCACGAGTTTTTAAAATGTTTTCTCCAATTTGTTTATTTTGTATTTTGTTTTATATAGTCCAAAGTGAGAGAGTTGCAGAAAAAATGTGAGCTTCAGAATGTCCTCCATGAGGAATTGGTTCTTGAGATGGCCACATTAAGGCGCTCACAAGTGAAACAAGCTTGGAGATCACAACGTTCACATTCAGCAGATGTATGTAGCATGTGAATTAGCATTTATGTTTTAATTATAGTTTAGGCTATATTTGTTAATTTAGTTTCAAATTTTTTAAATATTCGGTACAATGTTCTTATTTTGTATTTCATAGAATTCTGGTGTTTTACCTCATGAACCAATACAGGGCTATGGGAAATTATATAACAATCCTTACACCAGGCTTGAAGTTTAGAACAGCCATGTTTATCACTATTTGCTCAAAACTAGAAGCAAAGGAAAAGTTAGATATTGTATGATTCATTTTGCATAAAGGAGCTGTACCATTCTTGAAAATGCTCTATATGTGGGAATAAAATATGTTTATAAAAATGCTGCCAGTCAATGATGAAAATTCAAAACATTTGCAACTGTTTGAATTTTCAGGTTTTGGGGTTGAGAATCCCTCCTTATGTGACATAAAAAGTGGGTGGTGTCTCTATTAATGGATATACAGGCCTGTATGTCCATTGATAGAGACACCACCCCATACCATGATTCCTCTTCATCCATATGCAGACTTTTCATCAATGCAATAGTTCAAAACCTTTCTCCTAGAGTTGTCCAGACCCTTACTCATTGGAAATCTATCTTCAAACTAAACAGATTGAAGAACTTGACTCATTGTAAAACTTTCTCCTAGAGTTGTCCAGACCCTTACTCATTTGAAATCTATCTTCAAAGTAAACAGATTGAAGAACTTGACTCATTGTAAAACTTTCTCCTAGAGTTGTCCAGACCCTTACTCATTCGAAATCTATCTTCAAACTAAACAGATTGAAGAACTTGACTCATTGTAAAACTTTCTCCTAGAGTTGTCCAGACCCTTACTCATTCGAAATCTATCTTCAAACTAAACAGATTGAAGAACTTGACTCATTGTAAAACTTTCTCCTAGAGTTGTCCAGACCCTTACTCATTCGAAATCTATCTTCAAACTAAACAGATTGAAGAACTTGACTCATTGTAAAACTTTCTCCTAGAGTTGTCCAAACCCTTACTCATTGGAAATCTATCTTCAAACTAAACAGATTGAAGAACTTGACTCATTGTAAAACTTCCTCCTAGAGTTGTCCAGACCCTTACTCATTCGAAATCTATCTTCAAACTAAACAGATTGAAGAACTTGACTCATTGTAAAACTTTCTCCTAGAGTTGTCCAGACCCTTACTCATTCGAAATCTATCTTCAAACTAAACAGATTGAAGAACTTGACTCATTGTAAAACTTTCTCCTAGAGTTGTCCAGACCCTTACTCATTCGAAATCTATCTTCAAACTAAACAGATTGAAGAACTTGACTCATTGTAAAACTTTCTCCTAGAGTTGTCCAGACCCTTACTCATTCGAAATCTATCTTCAAACTAAACAGATTGAAGAACTTGACTCATTGTAAAACTTTCTCCTAGAGTTGTCCAGACCCTTACTCATTCGAAATCTATCTTCAAACTAAACAGATTGAAGAACTTGACTCATTGTAAAACTTTCTCCTAGAGTTGTCCAGACCCTTACTCATTCGAAATCTATCTTCAAACTAAACAGATTGAAGAACTTGACTCATTGTAAAACTTTCTCCTAGAGTTGTCCAGACCCTTACTCATTCGAAATCTATCTTCAAACTAAACAGATTGAAGAACTTGACTCATTGTAAAACTTTCTCCTAGAGTTGTCCAGACCCTTACTCATTCGAAATCTATCTTCAAACTAAACAGATTGAAGAACTTGACTCATTGTAAAACTTTCTCCTAGAGTTGTCCAGATACTTACTCATTGGAAATCACACTTTTTAAAGTTTACTTAAAAACTTTTTAAAGTAAACTTTAAAAAGTACTTTCATCATACACATAATGAAAATTGGAATCTTCAAACTAAACAGATTGAAGAGCTTGACTCATTGTGAAAGAGTACATTGTAGCATTGAGTAGGGCTTCAAATTAAGTGTTTTTGGTTCCATATTTTCCTTGCAATTTGATGCAAACAAATCAATGGAATACACCATATTTGTCTCAAGCATAAAAGCCAACCTTGTGTGGTTGATTTTTGGCCATTTGAAAGGAGATCTGAACACTAGAGCAGGGTTGCCCAACCTTTTCCATATTGTGGGCTTCTTTCAACAGTAACTGTCTTGCAGTCTACTTATTTTTTCATTTATTTTCCTAATATATAATGCCATATACAATATTAGCATGGGTGACACAGGGTACACATACGTGGATGACACAGACCATCCTAAAGGGTCTGATCAGCCATGTGTGACATAATGGGCACCCGTTGTCTAGAGAATTGTCTGGCTGTCAGTCTTCTGTCCCCATATGTTCTTATATCTCCTTCTGTGGCAATTAATGGTCAGCATATTTGAGGTCTTGCATTAGCATCTTTTACTTGCAGCCTACTCTAGAGTTGAAATATACTTGAAGAGACATTGAGCTGTGATGCTACTTGTGATGGAATAAGATATTTGATTCCAGCAATTGTTCTCTACATTAGCAGTTCCCCCCCCCCCCCAAATTTTTTTTGTACCAGTAAATAAAACATGAACTTAAAAAACACCATTTTGCTAAAAAAAAGTTAACAAGTATATGATTAAAATATGTAGTACTGTAAAATAATTTATTTCCTTGTATTTTTCATGTTACAGTATTGTGCACATCCATGTGTGAATGAATGCTGGCTCTAAACTCCCCTACCACTAATGGTACATATGCCACAATTTGAGAATCGCTATTTTACATGATGTTATAGTCTAAATATGTTCTTGTATTCATTTTTTTTTTATCAGACATCATAGGTTAGTATATATCATATATATATCATACAATATATCATAGGAAAAAATGAGATTACAGCAAACATCAGCTGGTAGCAAAAGGTTACTTTTAAAATAATTTTGAGCAATAACGATTTTTGCATATTTATTTAAAACTTTTAGATTTGTTTTATATGTAAATTGATATAAGGATTAGCTATATTATAAAAAATTTTGACTCTTATGTTTATTATATATGTAGAATGCATGTACAAACCTTTTATTGTGCAAGTCCAGAAATGTTTTTTTTATCTAGAAATTCAAACCTGTAACCATGCACTTTTTCCAGGCCACACCTTTGACAATGCATGTAGATTTAGTGCTTGACAGATTTTCAGCAATAAACACTGCTTCCTTAATTGTTGAAAGGTTGCTATCTTTTTCTAACATATTGAAAAGTTGCTCTTGACCAGATTGGATTCTCCTTAATACTTCCAGGGCCCATTCTGAAAAACTGGCTTACATCCAGGGGCCGGGCTATTTTTCATAAGCTCAGCATAAAATAAAATACTTTAGAGCTTTTTACCAAATTAGTATAATTAACTATTTTACTAATTTGGATTTTTTTTTTAAAAAGAAATATTTAACAAAATGAACAACTAATTTCATTGTAATAGGACTTTTTAAAAGTCATGTAGAAAAAAAAATGCTTCCTGCAATGCAAATAAAAATTTATTTAAAAAAATAATAGAAATAATTATAATGTATAAGAATAGATAGGCTATTTATTTCTGAATAACAAAAAAAAATTACTTGTAAAAAGGCCATGGGTCAAACATTTGACTGACTGGTTCCAAATTTCTCACATGGATCTTCCCCTTGCCACCCCATGTTGCATTCAAAGTCAAGAAATAGTAGAGATCTCTAATATAATATAAGTTTGAGTTTAAAACTACTTTGATTTTTCAACCCAAATTTTAATCCTGAACCATTTCCTCCCTCATTCATTTTTGGTTCCTGTTTCAGTTTTCAGTTAAATTCAGTGGGCTATATACTAGTATTTGTTGAGAATAAATTTTATTTAATCTTAGTTATTTACAAAACATTGGGTACTCCCTACTTTTTTATTATAGGTATAGTTGGTTTTAAGAAGATCTCTAGTACAGCTTTCGTAACTTTAATCACTTCACTGTATACTTTTCCCAGCTATGATTGATTCATTAAACTTAGCTGAAGAGTAGAGCAGCATCATTGCTCTGGGTAGGGGAATATATGTCACTCTCTCACTTATCCATTGGGTTCTCTCTGCTATAAGCTTTGGGATCCTTGTGCAATGGATTTCCCATTGAAAGAATGAAAAAGCATCATATGAAAATAAAATTACTCAAACCAAACTTGATTTTTTTTTGTAATAAACTAACTGTCTAAACATAAATTAAAAAGTGAACAACTTTTAAGTATTTAGTTCATTTTTGTCGAGATACAAATTAAGGTTCATTCATTTAAACTATAATTTGATATTTGTTTTCTCTATATCAGATGCCGGAGCCATCCAGATTAGACCAAGAAATGGATATGTATCTAGTAGGAAGTGATACTTTATTTAGCTCTAGCAGAGGACGTGCTCTTTCTTCTTCCCTTCCTGCTTTAGACTTTGGAACTTCACGCAGTTTAATGGGATCTTTAGAACCTTTCTCTTCAGCTCCAATAGCTAGCTCAGGTTAGTTGGTAAACCAAAAACTCTACTATAAATTGTATTCTTTTGTGTAATTGTATAATCATGATTTTTAAAATACATATATAGTTTGAATTAGACCTAAATGATTCTACTCTATACATTATGTTAGATATTTAAATGAAAAGAATTTTGTGTTTGCCTGAATTAAGTAAAGGTAATTTTCAGAAAGTTACTGAATTCATAAATTTGAGTAAAATAGAAAATTATTTGGCATATGATACCTTGTTGAAAATAATATAATGAGGTAATTCAGAAAAAAAAGAAAAAACTTCTATACGATTATATCATTTCAAATCTTGATTGTTTTGAATTTTTGTTAAGAAGGTTTTTCATCTTGCATATAATTTTAAAACAATAGATTTATGGATCACTGTTTCAATTATTTTTTCCCTATACATGCCTTTGGGAAATTTATCACATACTGTTTTGAACCTTCGCTGACTCCTTTGTCAGCTAATATGGTTTCCACTTTGCCATTCAGAAGAAAATCAGCAAAAATTCAAAAATAACTTTGCAAACTTTGCAAATGTATGTTTGAAAAGGTTTCTTGTTCTTAATGTAACATTCAAAACAATATAATACAAAAGTTAATTTTCTAATTATTACATAATTACCTATATGTTTGTAATTTACACTCAGGGCATAAAAAAAAAAGTGCCAAGGCACTATTAATAAAAATATTAATATTTTGTCATAAAATTGTCCTAGTGTTCTATTAGCTTTCTGGGGAGGATTGAGGTATATTCCATTTATACTCCTCAATAAGAAAGGTATAAAAATGTAAAATTGTTAATATATTTTTACATTTTAGTCAAGAAATAAGCAAACAAAGAAATAAGACAGATTATACACTGCCATTATTGAGCACATTTTCAGGATAATGTACTTAATAGTGAGTATATAAAGTCACATGAATAATGCAGTGATTTGTATGTGAGTGTGCATGTAGAGACATGCACACTCACATACAACAATGTACAGAAAGAACTATTAAAGATATAGTTTTCAGCTCAGGTTTATCATTTGCCTAAGACCTGTTGTAGTTTTGTAGACCTGTTGTAGTTTTTATGACATAGGGATAAATATATATAAGTGGATTTCATTTTATCTTAAACATGAAATTGATTGTAACAATCATTATTTCTAAAATTAAATTAAATTTTCAGAAATTGTTAAATATTTTTCATTCTGCCCAAGCTCATCCGAAGGCAAATAATGGATATACATCTCTTTTATAATTGTTAATGACATTGCCATGTTAATAATCAAGAACTACATATCTGCCGTATTAGAAAAAAAATAAATGTATTAAAATTTTATGATTTAATTTTTAACATGTAACATTTTAAATAATTTTTAAGAGCATTACAAAATGACAAATGGGAGATGATGACTCTATTTCATCCTTGTAATTGCAAATATTTTCAGTTCTGCATTGAAACTTTTTTAAATGAACTGCAATAGTTGTTTCAGACAATAGAGAAAGGAAAATTTATTAAGAATGCTTTGGGATTTATCATACTTTATTATTAAGAACATTAAATTCAGTAATTACTTTTTAAAAGGACTTTTTATTTTGCCTTAGAGTAGAAAAGTTACTGAATTAACTATTACATTTAGTAAGTTATATATTAAAAGGATATACTTATTTTCATATTTGTGTTTGGCAAAACAGCTTAATTTCATAAATTATCAGGAACATTGAAATATTTTAATTCTGAACTCTTTACAATGTGTCATACATGGTGCAAGCAAATTATCTCATAGAATAAACTATTAATGTTGTGTGCTGGATTATATTTGCATATTCTAATGAGGAAAATAATATTCTTATCCTTTGAAGAAATGTACTAATATTGGATTGTATTGGTTTTGATATTTCAGCTTTATATCTGGCATGTAGATTTTCAGAAAAGTAAATATCTCAGTTCTCAGGATATATGTTCAAAGTTAAGCTGAATGCTATCACTAACTCTTAATTTCTGTGATTGAAAAATAGCTGTGGCACTATGCAGAATAGTTTACAGTTACTATTCCATCTGGTACTACTGTTGGTTATTGATTTCGTTGCTTTCACAGTATTCACATAATTCTTTTTATGCTAAATATGTATGCATAACTATTATCAAATAATTTCTGTAAGTTTACTGATTTTTTGCGACATAAACCTGGTAATCTAGTTTAAAAAGGTGAATCAACTGTAGTTTTCTTTTTTAGTTCATTGATCAGTGGAGAAAAGCTTTATGACTCTCACTGGCAATTTATGTTGCAAATCAGACTAAAAGAATCTGGCCTATTTGTCTTGAAATAGCACTCTGATTTTCAAGTTTGTACACAAATTTTTTGCCTTGATTTCTAGTATACTAAGCAAATCATTGAAGGTAGCAGTCATTAAACCTCAGTATTAAAACTAATATCTTAAACATTAACCCTAGTACAGATGAAGACTGAAAATGTTCTTATAGTCAGAGAATGTTGATACTGTCGGTCTACTGTTGCTAAGAACATATCAGAACTTGTAGTCCTAAATGCAAGACATAACAAACGTGGGTAATCAATCCCATGTACAAAGTTAGATATGTGAAAACAGAGCAGGAAGCAAAATATTCTAACTCTCAGTAGTCTGTAAGAAGTTTAGATTTTTATCTTCAATGAGCAATTAAGTATTTTGTAGCATGGATAATATTGCACCTGGTGGTGTATTACTTTGTCATACTGCAATTCCATATTTTGCCAAACCAAAACTGACACAAAAAACTAAAATTATTTATTTTATTTTTCATTTTTGATAATATTTTCTAATAAAAAGTGTTATGGTAAATTAAGCAACATGTGCTAACACAATGGCAAACTAATATGTGACATGGGCTACACAAATGAGTTAAACATACATCTAATGATTCTTTACTTCAGTGTGATGCTGAAAGCATTATTAACTATGTAACAAGAAGGAATATTTTGTCCTTCAAAATTTTAAAGTATCTGTCAAATTAATCGTATTTCGATATTATAAGTGATCTGAAATACATTTATAATTCAGATTTGGTGTTTGGTCTGGGTCATTTAGTACTTAAAAATAGGTTTCCATACAACTTTTTAGGCAATTGAAATATGTTTCCCCAAACACAACAATCTGTTCCAATACTATTACTAATGTGAAAGTCGTACCAAACAATGTGCTTGACTTTTTGATTAAAAGACAGAGAGTAGGATAGCAGTATAATATTAGAGCATTAAGTAAACAGTATTTCGTTTTTGAAAGCTGCCTGAAAATGTAAACATGCTTAATTTTGCCTATACAGCTACAGGCTATCATGCATTTGAATTCTGAGTTATAAACTATAAGATATTGTATTTTTATATTCCCATGGAAAAGATTTTCCAAGAATTAAAGGGTAATTATCTAGAATTTAATCTAGAATTTCCAAGAATCAGCTGTAAATAATAAAACTTTTTTAAATTATTTTGCCGTATGTCTTTAAAATGCCCTATTTTTGAGGCATTTGTTAATACCTAATAATGCATCTTATCAAAACTATTCAAATTTTGTTTCATATTTGTAATAAAAACATACTTATTGAAACAGTTTTTGAATAAAAACTACAAAATCATATATATATATATGGTATCAAAAGCAAATAATCCTTTATTTTGATATTACTTAACACAAATTAAATGTTTTGTATGTTTATTGTGCCCAGAAAATTATATGTGTTCAAGAATCAAACTGTTCACCATAAGTTATGTAAAATGACAAATCTATTCACATGCCAAAAAAGGGGGCAAAATCACAAATAATCAGTATGAATAACCATAAATAATACATACAAAGGTGACCACTGTTTAGCAGGAGGTCAGCACAAATATTCACATATTATTCAAAATATGAATCTCTTGGACTGCAATCTAACACAAAATCTACTTCTAGGAAGGATTCTCAAGAGCATATTGTAGCATGTATAGTAACCATAAGCTTGCTTATGTTTTTTTAAACAATTATGTTGTTTCGTGATAGACTTTGAATTAGTGATGCATTGTAAACCTTGCATATGTTTTAATCACATCCAATAGTTCACATTGTAAGTAGATTATTTAGTTCCTTATTTTGTATAGCAAATGGTAGTAGTTCTGTGGAACATTGCAATTCAGTTATTATAACTATTTGGGCATTTTTCCTATTAAAGCTTTTTTTTTGTATTTCGTGGAACTGGTGTTAGTGATTGGCAAAAATGATTTTACTTTACATAATGCTGTGGAACAGTTTCTTCGAACATCAACAGACCAGTCGCACCTGAACTACCACAACAGAATATTGAAAATCATCGTGATGAAATAACTGCTGGCATATTAGAACATATCAGGTTACAATGGAAGAAAGATTTATGTCACTATGTAGCAGTAGAATGTCATAATCTTGAGTATCTCATATCAAGACCTTTTTCAGGTAATTCTGGTTTGTACATATATCTTTTTTCTTTGAGTTCTGAATCAGACTGGATGCACCATCTAAAACATTCATGATTGGAACATTTTAAAGACATAAAAGAATGTTGAAAGTATTATTGCTAGGAAGTAATACAACTATAAAACCTAAAGTCTGTTCCAAATTCATTATCCTTTGTTCTTCAGCACTGTCCATTATGCTGAATACCTTTTAGCTTCTTACATTTTTGCTATCAGCTTCTTTATTGGTATTTTTAAAATATTTGTACATTATTGACGTGCTGAATTTCTTTCTTTTGATCATTTCTTGAACCATCTTCTTGTACTGCCATGTGCTTTTATTGAAAATATATCTCTAAAGGTTTGTTAAAAAAATTCCAACCTAATACTAATCTATATAAAACTATGCTAACTTTATAATGAGACACATTAAAAAATATCAGATTGCTCTCATTTTTTTATAAAACTTTAGTATTTGTTAGTTAAACAAGCAAGTGACAAAATCTTTACCTTTACTAGGTGTTGAATCACTGCCTACCTCATGTATCTGTACCAGAATTTACCAAATTTCAGATAGGATTCTATGTTGTATAGAAAAAATAGTATGCAGTGTAAGGTAATGGGATTTGTGTGTGAAAAAAATCAAGACCCTCCTCCCCCCCCAAAAAAAAACACATTTGGTGAAATCTTTCTTGGATGGGAAATATGGAAAATTGGAGAAAATATGGCCATATAAATTTCACTGCTAAGCTGTAGTATTTAAGGTAGCTTATTTTACAAAGTGTCTCACACATAAAAAGAAGAATGTTCTTGCTCATATTTCCTTTTATATGAGGGGTGAGAGTTGGCTCATTCAATAGCACATTTGGCTCACAATCTAATGAATCTCTCAGATTCATGTCCTCACTGTACCCTACATTGAGATATTCTATACTAAGTATAGAATATACTAAGTTAGAATACTATACTAAGCCCTGCTGGCTCTGGAAGATCACCAACTGTCAGATGGGACATTAATCTGGAGTCCTGTGTACAGGAGAATCATATCCTGTGCATATTAAAGAATGCATAGGATGGCTTTGATGGGAGGTCTGTCACTTAACAGCTGTGTAGTGGATCCCCTTTGCTTACCCAGCTAAGAGCTTTAGAGCACTGATTTCCTAGCCATGTAGCCCAGTGTGTGCAAAAAAAGGTATTTGTTTTCAAGATAGAATTTTCAAAGACAAATCTTCCTTTTGCATCAAGCAGTGGATACATCCATAGCTAAGTAAAATACCTTTAAATAATAGTGGATATTTGCAATTATCAAAAAGTTGCATGTTTGTATGGCCTGACTGAAAAGCAGGACTCTTGAATATTCTGTTATTTACTTAAGTAGGTAAAGTCAATTTCTAAACAGGTTAATTTTGCTTAATGCAGGACACCTGTTCATATTCTATGTAACTTTTTTATTATCTGTTAAATATTAGTGTATGCAATGAGGCATTCTCATTATTAAGCTTTCTGTTAATGATCATGACTTTTAAATATTTAGAGCCAAGCAACTTTAATAATTAATTTATATTTTAATTAATCTTTTCTTTTCTAACCATTTTTAATGATTATAAGCAGGTACTCTAAAGCATTTTAATTTCTTCATGTTCATTAACAGAATTTGTCATATGTTTACTTATAAGAAATAAAATGACAAATACACATCTTGAGCTTGAACATCTTACATGTTAGCTGCTCTAATTGTTAAGTTGCCACTCAGCCACATTAGATTCTTTTTAAAGAGTTGTATGGAAAAAATATACAATCTGATCAATTCAGGTAGATGGCAGTACATTTCAACATTTATACTGCATTGTGGACATGTTTTTACTAGTCCATCTTTTGTTCGTATATTTTAAAAATTTATTTTATAATCTTATTATTATTTACTTTGTAAAACTGGCATATCCACTAAGATAAGATGCAAATCTGTTATGCTACTAAATCAAATTTTTCTGCAACATTTCATTACTGAAGCTCAAACTTTTGGACAGGAGAATCCCCTCTTTAGATAATGTAATAAAATAATTCTTAAAAATTTAATAAAGGCTGAAGTAATTAAAAAAAAAGTAAAGGTAAATAATTTCTAAAAATGCAATAAAGGCTGAAGCAATCAGGAATTGAATACATCTCTTCCAAGTATGTATAGGATTGTTTTCTCAGTAAACCAGCAGCTGATTATATCCATATCCTGTACAAAGTATCTCAGCTCCTCTAGTGATTTTCATCAGCAAAGTTTACAACTGACTGACTATCAGCTAGAGGGCACCAAATTTATTAAACGACTAAGTAACAAATGATGCCATTATTAACCCATAGCAGATTAACATAAAGCAACAAATTTATACTTGATAACTTCAAACTTTTCGAAACAAAATTTTATCATAGTTTTGGGAAGTAGCTAATGAACAGAATATACAAAAGAAAGAGCATTTTATTCTGAACAGTAATAAAATGAAAGTTATGAACTAGGTAAACAAAATATTTGCATTTTCTGCTTTTAGCACAATAAACAATTTTTTATTAAATTTTTAATTTTTTCATTACATTTCTATCATAATGAATGATTTAAATATTAAGATAGTATTTTAAATAATTATTTATTTTTGTATGCATTACAGCTAAATGGGTTGGGCTGGGTTGTTTTACCTCTGAGCTGCACTTTTTTTTGCACACAATGGGTTAAATGGCAGGTCACAAGGACCCTGAGTGCTTAAAGGGTTGGGAGGAGGGGACCCACTGGACAGTTGTTAGGAGACAGATGGTAACCTCCCATCAAGGCCATCCAGCATGTTCTTCAATGTGCATAGGGTATGGCTCTCCCACACACAGGGCTGCAGCTTAATGTTCCATCCAATGGAAGGTGGCCTTTGCAAGACTCATTGGTGTTTCCTACTGATCAAGGGCAGAGAGGGGAGATTTGCAGAGATAAATCTCAACATTTGCCCAGCTGGGAGTTGAACCTGGGAACTACAGATTACAGGCCTGGTGCACTACCGACTGACCCTCCCCCTCCCCATCCTGACAAAGTTAGACTTAGTTATGTCTTGCCTACTCAGAATTATTTTGCTTTTGAAATCACAATATATTTATCACCTAATAAATATAAAACTAAATAGAGTTAAAGAATTTCCCATCCTTTTATGTTAAAATAATGCTATATATATATATATAAATGGTCCTAAAATAGCTAATTAATTTAAAATATAGTGATATATCACAGTATGCTAATCACTGTGAGAAACTATAGTAGTGGACAAAAAACCTAGCTGCACCCTAGTAAATGTAACATATTTGCAAAACCATCAAAATTGTGTACAGAATTTGCATGATTGACTGTAATAAGTCACTAAAAGTTGCTGATAGCATAATATGAAAATTCTATAACCAATCAACTACATAAACTATTTATTTTCATAATAATATAGGGTGAAGTGGATTGTGCACTAGGCTTGTAATCTAATGTTTTCAGGTTTGAATCTCAACTGTACCTGTGTTGAGATTTTTTTCACTAACCTCCTATTCTGTCCTTGTGAGAAAGGAGACACCAGTGGGCTTGCAAAGGCTGTTGCCCATTGGATATGACATAATTCCAAAATGACATGATAATGATGGAGTAACTGATGTTGTGAATTATCAGTATAAACATCTGCATTCATTGCTTCCTTTAAAAAGTAATAACATCATAGTACCTTGGTGGAAATATAGCGTTACACCATGTGGTAGGATGGGAATTTTGCTGTTATTTTTAAACACTGGTTACAAATACTTCACCAGGTTAATATCATATATATTACACACAATCTCAGCTGCATTAGTTAAACTTTGATCCATCTGAGAATATTATTACTTTGTACCATTGATGTTGGGGTCACTTTATATATTCCTTTCTCATTTTAATCAAGCAATAAAATTTATTCATCAGCACAGGCTTCTTTTATGATGATAAGCCTTCAGTCCAGAGGTGTACTAATAGGCCCCACAACCCCAATGATGCAGGGGGGAGCACTTTTAGGAAGGCCTCTGCAAACTCATCTTTGCAAAATTTATGGGGAAACTTGATACACACTATTTCAAGGAACAGCCCAGAATTTTTTTCTATAGCTTTGAACAAATAATAACACACTATAAACAATCTGCTTCATTTTCCCTACTAGCAATTTCTCTCTTGCTTCTTGTGGGCCAGAACTCATTGTCTCAAAGCCCGAGTTTGGCTATGAACTTCATTAATGTAAGCTATGGAAGTCGTGGGTGGCATCATTATTTCCATCCAACTTGAAGTTGCTGTTGATAAGCCTAAAACTTCTTTTTTTTTTTAAATTTACCCTTTAATTATTTCAATTAATTCATCTTCATCCCCGACTCTGGACGAAACCACAGATCTGGGTTTTTTTACACCTGTGCTTAGATGTACATCAGAGTTGATGTCTGCCAGATGTGATGTTGGCTTGATGAAAAAAGTAAAATCTGCAGATGCAACACATCATTTATTCAGACTATATACATTTATACACACACACACACATATATATATGTACCCTGTGGGAATGTGCTAGATTCTGTTGGCCTTAGCTGTACTCAGCACTTTGTTGAATGAAATAGTTTAAAATGATATTCTCAGAAGACTTTCTTCAATCAGCTTATCATAGCTTTAATGATGCTTTGCTGTTGCAAGCATTCACTTATTGCGGTGGAAATATGTACTTTCCATATAGAAATCACTTTACAAACTTCAAAACATGGTGAGAGTATATCCTAATCCCTGCCTACATAACCTGGTCCACACAGAACCAAACCCTGCTTTTTTAGGGTTTTCTAGAAAGAGCTGTGTCACTTTGACGCACTAAATGAACATAACTTCTCTGTTTCTCAGAAACTCTCCTTCTCCTCTGCTTATTTCTGCATCTCACCATTGTTCCTCTTGGCAACTCATATTCTAACCCTTTTGGATACAAGTTGGGGCAGTGTGACTGAGGTGCAATAAAACCATTTGCTAATGCTTTCTTCCTGAGCTTATGAAAAACTGCACAGCTTGGCCATTAATGATGACTAATTAGCAACATTCCCATCTAAGATACTTCTGAGAATACACTTATAGATATATACAAGAATAGAATAAATTAAAGGGGCATGACAAAGCCCAACCTGTTTAATTCTTAAAACTAGAAATGTTTCCAATATTATCACTAATTTTTAAAAAATTTCCCTATTTCTTTGTAGCTCTTATATCTTTTTTTGCGATAGAGAAGAAAATGAATTATATATAAAAATAATTTATTTGAAACTGTGTAAACTTTTTAATACAAATTTGTTTATGCCCATCATCAAACAACTGAAGCAATATTTTATGAAGAAAGTTGTAAAAATAATTTATTCCGAAATGTCAGATTACATACACTGAAGTGCCATTGAATTAAGGATAGGAGATGTTTTCCAAATTCAGTACTGTAAGTCCCGCATTTGTGCTCATGCACAGCTGAAACTCTGGTCATATATAGCTGTCAGCTTTAACTTCCCCAGGCATTCATCGTGAGGAGCGTAATGGGTAAGGTGTGGAATTTAGATGCATTTGACAGAGGGCAGATAGTAGGTGCATGATGACTGGAACACCCAATATCCGAAATTGTCAACAAACTCGGATTTTCTCGTATGACAGTTTCAAGAGTGTCCTGGGAATATGAAAATTCCGGCAAAAAAAACAAGCACCTGGACAAACTGCAAAGGAAAACCAGTCTTGAATGATCGTGGGCTTTGCCTTCTGACCTGCATTGTATGTACCGATAGGGGCCAGACATTATCTGAAATCCTCCCATCTGAATGCAGGTGGGAGCCATCTGAATGCTGGGAAGTCAGTACACAGACCATGCAATGTTCACTACACTGTCTCAGCTTTGGGAGCCACCAACCTATGAGAGTCCCACTTCTAATGGCACGACACTGGACTCAACACCTTGCCTGGGCTAAAGAACATCGAAAATTGGCAACAGATAGCCTGGAATGATGAATCCCGATTTAAACCTCATCACGCCAATGGGAGACTGAGGGTATGGCACCAACACCATGAAGCCATGGATCCTGCATGTTAGGTTGGAACAGTACAAGCTGGTGTACTGTTGACTCTCAATGCATCCTTGTACGTAGAACTTGTGGCTGACTATTTACACCCATTTACAGCCATCATACATCCCAATGGAGATGGCATCAACCAGCAAGACAACTGTTCATCTCACAGGTCCAGGTTGGCTACTGCATGGTTGCAGGAGCATTCCGCTGACTTTGAAATAATGAATTGGCCACCTAGAAGCCCAGATTTGAATCCCATCGAAAATCTTTGGGATACCATCAAGCAGAGTGTTTGGGCCCGTGTCCCATCAGCAACGACCTTGAGAGAATTGTGGACAGCTCTGGAGGATGCATGGGTCGGAAAACCTGTGGAACACTTGCGCAAGCTTGTGGAGTCCTTGCCTCATCGTGTGGTGGCCGTTATCAGGGCCAGAGGTGGTCCAACATGTTACTAGTTTGCTATCCCTAATTCAATGGCACTTCAGTGTATTTCAAGCCGAAATATATGTCAGATACTTATTATGTACATTTTCACAAAGTTAAAATTCAAATGATGGTGCACATTAAATGAAACAAAAGGACCACCAACACATTTCTTGTGGGGAGACCTCAAGATTTTCTAGTATGCCACTGCTTCAGTCCCATATTGTACAGCATTCTGTGGGGTAGAGGTGGATCAGTTGCTAGTGTACCAGGCTTGTAATATGCAGTTCTGAGGTTTGAGTCCCATCTGGGATAGTGTTGAGATTTATCTATGCAAAACTCCCTGCCCTGCCCTCAGTCACTAGGGGACACCATTGGGCTTGGAAAGAATGCCTCCATCAGATGGGACATAAAACCACGGCCCTGTGTGGGAAAGCCATACCCTGTGCTTGTTAAAGAACATGCTGGATGGCCTTGACAGGAGGCTACTATCTAACTCCTAAGAGCTGTCCAGTGGGTCCCCTCCTCCAACCTTCTCTGAGTTCTCAGAGTCCTTGTGACCTGACCATTTAGCCTGTTGTGTGCAAAAAAAAAGTGCCACTTAGAGTTAAAACAACACAATAGCATTCTATGAATGGTTTCAGAACTAGAAGATGGACCTCCACTCCCTACTCACATTATACCCAGTCTCTTTTAAATTGAATAGATGTTGATTTTTCTGTTTCTTTTAGGAAGTCTTATTAAAACGTGAACCTACTTGTATGCAGAAAGACATTTACAGACCACTATTTGCACCCTTCCCAAAATTTTCAGTTTCTTAAAATTTCTATAGTAAGCAAGAGATTGTTATATAATGACAGTCTGTGATGCTCCAAAGATTATTAACTTTTAAAGTTGGACCTTTCGTCTGATCCAAATTTATTCAATTCCAGATAGCTGTATCGGGTGCCACCTAATAATAACTTGCCAAATAAAGTTGAAATAGGGTTTGTTATCTATATAGCGTTACTTATCAAGTAAGAATTCAAAAAGGATTGCCAAGTTTAATTAAAGTTTAAATCTAATCTAATCAAAAAATCAATTTACATTGCTCAAGAGAAAAATAGCAAAAATTCTAAAGTTTCTAAAACAAACAAAGTTTATTTCCAAAAAATTCAAAAATTCACCAAACTCAATGGTAGAATACAAAAGTTGGAGTACTAACAACTCACATCTATCTAAATCTCCTACTTCTCACAATACTTCTGACTCCTACATCTCTGCTACTCACTACACAAAATCTGCCTCGCCACTACAATACTGCATCTCCACTCTGTGACCCAACATCACCACTCTACTAACTCTGTGACATAACATCACTTAGTTATAACATGCGTACAAATCTGACATGTCTATTGCATGCTGGGAAAGACATTGCATAATCTGGGGGCGGGGGTGGCTGTCGGTAGCATGCCAGGCTAGTAATTTGTAGTTCCCAGGTTTGAGTCCCAGCTGGGTCAGTGTTGAGATTTATCTCCACAAAATTCCCCGCTCTGCCCACAGTCAGTAGGGGACATCAATGGACTTGGAAAGGCCGCCATCCGTCGGATGGGATGTTAAGCCGTGGTCCCATGTGTGGGAGAGCATATCCTGTGCATGTTAAAGAACACGCTGGATGGCCTTGATGGGAGGCTACCATCTGTCTCCCAACAGCTGTTACAGTGGGTCCCCTCCCCCAACCTTCTCTGAGTCTTTGAGGTCCATGTGACTTGGCCATTTAACCCATGGAGTGAAAAAAAGTACTGCTCAGAGGTAAAACAACCCAACCCAAATTTGCATAATCTGACGATCACACTAGCTATGATGCAAGAGGGGTCGTGTCCTACACACGCGCTTTAGCGGTTGACAATCAAAACGTCGGAGTTGTGCATGCGCAACTCCTACAGCTTGGAAACAAGAATTGCGATCAATTAAGAAATGAAATAATCCCCAAAATTATAAATATATCATAAATAGAACAAAACTGGTTAAGGAAAAGTAAAAGTGAATGGGTGGATCATCACAAGTCCCACTTTAGAACTAATTTGCTTTGTAGAATAACTTTCCTTGTGAAGAGCAATCACAGTACTTTTTCCCAACATTAACGGATCTGTACTGTTTTCAAATATACCAATGAGCAAGAATATTTCCATGAATATCTTGTGCGGCAATGCAATTCTGGCTTTACAGAAAGGCTATACAGATGATGCAAGAATGTCAATATGTTATATAGGAATCCCACTTTATTCTGCAGATTAGATTTGTGTTATTGTATACATTTTTGTATTTGCTTGAGTGTTCTTTTTCCCACTACTGTAAAGTATACCTAGCTTGACCAGTACAATGAAATCAAATCTACTTGAATTCGATTACATTAGGGTTAAATAAACCCTTCATTTTGCAATCACAATATATCTAATCTGTAAATATAACTTTGAAAATCGCTTGAGTTTATTAAAATAACTTATTGTTCATTACAAACCTTATGAAATATTTATAGCTTAGTATAGATTGAAACCTGGGCTGTGGTTGACTTGGCAATACCTTCAGCAGTAGACTGTATCTAAAGAGATGGGTTGTACTGCTTGGAAACCACAGATCTAAACAGATGAAAGTGGATTGATGAAACATTTGATGTTTATTATATTTAATTACCAAGTAAGAATGGTGCCATCTGATAGTCAGACAGTTATGATCAGCATTGGCAAAAATTGCTAATGGAAAAGCCAGATATAGAAGATTTGGAACTGCAGCTATAATAGTTGGTAAGGCAAACCAATGTATTGTTTGAGAATCTGGATTAGATTCATGATCACTTTAACCATTTTTCATTGTCCAATAATAATTGGTATAGCAGTTAATTAACACTCAAAGTATTTCATTTTTGTTCAGTGAAATTGGCTTATTCATTCTTGATAGATGGCATGTATTTTTACTAGGTTTTATTCTCTCAGATTACCATTGTGAATTAAAATCAGGAACAGTATTCTCTTGATTAAAAGCATTGTTTCTGCTACTATGCTTATTATTTTACTAGCAGCTCTCACTACAATCAAGATTCAATGCTTAACATCCTTACAATCTTCGACCTGAAAGACTACTTTTTTGGTATAATGGATACCTGCCAATTTCTACAATTATTCCACTTATTTGTATTGTTTGAAAACTTTTCAGAGATTCGTTTTCAAATGTAGTTCAAAAAGTCCACATTCATAGTTTTGCTAACTTAATCTGTTCCAAAAGCTTTGCAAATTATATTTTCTAAAGGCCTTGCAAATTATATTTTCTAAAGGCCTTGCAAATTATTTTTTTCTAAGGGCTTTGCAAATTATCCTTTCTAAAGGCTTTGCAAATTATCTTTTCTAAAGGCTTTGCAAATGAAATCATTGAATTCACTGAGCTTTACATATGAGTGCTGACAGATTCTACTGCTAGTCTATTATTTGCAGAATTAACATGTTTTGAGTGACTTGCCAGCTTCCATAGAACTTTTAAGAGTTCACTGTAGGATCACTTCACATCTATGCCAAATATTTTGGAAATGCTGGAATTCGGCATTCATTTCAGTATATCTCAACAAATCTTTTAAATTGAGAAAGCAAAGTATTGGGAGAAATTTTTAAATGAAACATTACACAACAAACAATTTATTAATGTTAGCTAATATAAACTTCAGAAGAATACATTGAAGCATGCCTCTGATTGCATGATATGTGATATGCTTTGCATGCATTTCATTTCTCTTAGCATTAAGTTTATCATTTTATGTTATAGTATTGCATTTAAAATTTATTTTTGCAGTTGAGAAGTGACTTAAAATGAATTTCTCTAACTTGCTATGTATTACTAATGCAATTATTGTAAGCTGTTTTTTCTGTATAATTATGACAACATTGCTAACAGAAGTCTACTGTTTTGCAAAAGTGAAACTCATTACATATTAAAGTGTCAAATCAAGGATAAAACTGCTCTAATAATGTAATTTTATATTTTTTTCATGCAGTTTTATTTTAGCATAAAAACATTGTTTGTTAATTATTGTGCAAATGAAAGCTATATATATATAATTTCATTGTCTAATGCATCATTAATCTATCTTATAAAAAAATATGCTTTTAAAGTTTTTATCTCTTTTGCATGTCATGTATTTTTAAGATTGTAATATTAGATAAGCAAAAAAATTTATATCTTCTCTTTTATAATGCTTGTTTGAAAAGTTTTTAAAGTGAAAAGTAATAAAGATGGAATGGCTTGACATCATCAATTTGCACTGAAAGCAATAAATCAGCTTGAGATATTGATTACAAAGACAATTAAAATAAATTGCCTCAGTTTATTTCATTTTTTAAACAAAAAATTTCTTCTATTCGATTTTTGGAATGTGCTTTCTTTAAAAATGCTTTTGTAGGACATAAAAAAACAACTAAATGTTGCCGATGTTATACATTTTATAAATATTGCTTCTGATAGAGGTACTTATGTACTTTTTCCTTTTCCCCTAAATAGACTCTGAATTGAACTGACCTGCTTAAAGACCTACTCACAGTTATCCCACATCTGAAATCATGTTTTAAAACCCCCTTTTAAAAGCAAAATAAAATTTCTCTCTGTTAACTCACCATTTGGTTAATTTCTCAGAGACTTCAACCCTCACCTCCAACCCAAACATGTTGAGACCACAGTGATTGATGTAACCATGATATTGCTATTAGAAGGGCAATACACCTCTCTACAATGTAATTAAAGCGAAATTCATATAGTAATATTTTTAAGGGTTAACAATTTTCAAGATAAATTAATATCACGATATTGATGTGAATATAAATTATTGAGAGAGTTTTAATAAATATTTTGAACATGCTGAACTAAATTAGTATCCAAATACCACTAAAACTTTTCCTAACTAAATTGCTACACTCCTTTATTATATCCTAAGTAGATGGAATGATGCAATTTTTATATTACTTCTATGTATCCACTGCTTTCTCAGATTGCAAAGATATCTAATCATACTCTTGAAACTTCTTTTACAGTTTGTGAAATAGAAGTATAATTTTGGTGTCCTCATAAAACTATGTAATGATACCCAAAAATATACATTTTTTATGGCTCATTGCCGTAAATTGTGCAGCATGTGGATTTCCTATGGGATATATGTCACTTCTAGTTTTTAATGAAATTAATAAACTTTCCAAGTTAATTTCCAATTAAATTGCTTTCATCTATATTTGCCAGAATGTAATAAAATTTATAGTTCTCAGCATAATGCTAAATAATATAATTAAACTCTTAAGTTCTAATAAGATGAAAATTTTCATAATCTCTGTTCATTGGAGGGTGTCATTGAAAACATGTTTCAATATTCATATATTTTAACTGATTCTGAGAGCTTGCTACAGGTTTACTGAGAATTTGTCCAACTGAAGAATCCATTTTTGTTACTGATTGTGGTTTCCAAAGTCCACATGTTTGCTTTCAAGGGACTTGTTAGCATTTTATATATATAGTTTAAAAGGTACAGTTGTACACTATCTATAAATCCCTTTTGGGCAGGCAATATACAGATTTTGAAAATTGCATTTGTAGTGAAAAACCTTATTCTTCAACTTCCCTCATCATAGAATGTTTGAAATATTATATGATATTATATCAATATTAAAATATAGATCAAGAATTTTATATTAATAACCCATAAGTAGCATGCTTGGCTGTGGAAACAGAAGGATCTGGGTTTGCTGGGTTTGATCATTGGATAAGGCATTTTTTTTCTTGTGTTGTCTTTCTAGTTAGGTCTTGCCTTGCTCACATCTTCTCAATGGCTATTATAGTGACAGGCTCCTGTTAGATATCAATTGCAAGCAGCTACTTTAGAGATCATTCATTTTATTTACTTTGTCCTCAAAGGAGCAATAGTATGCATAAAAAAACTCTATGCTTAACCTTTCCAATTCTTTTTTAAAAAATGTAAATTTCTGGTTTAAAATGTATATATATATTGGAAATCAGTCAGTGCCTTTGTCACCTTGTGATTTCCTGCCCATCACTCTGACCCCTATTTGATTTTGAATGTGACACGAATCTAAAAATTCCTCTTATTTCTGAGTTCTGCCTGAAATAGCCTTATTCACCAGTTTTTAGCCCTCCTGCACTGGTGTATTGAAATTAACCCTTTGACCTTGAAAGACCCATTGCATTCGAAATTTGACATATTTTCTGAGCTCTATGACTCAAAACATCCCCTGGCACCAATTTTTAGCCCTCTAGTACTGGTATATTATATCTGACCTTTTATCTTAAAGGACCCACCACATCTAAAATTTCATGACATTTATGAGATCTAGGACCCAAAATCCCCCAGCCACTAATTTTTAGTTCTCTAGCACTGAAAGATCTAAATTTGACCTTTGACCTCAAGGACACTCTAGATCTGAAATTTCATAATGTTTTTGACAGCTATACCAAGACACCAATTTTCACATTTGTAGCACTCAGATCAAGGTTTTACCTTGAAGGACACATCGGGTATGACCTCTGATCTGAAGGAAAACATCAGAGATCAAATTTAGGATTTTTTCCCCAGATCTACAACCTGGATTACTCCTAGGTGCAAAATTTCAGAGCTAAACCATTTCTCCATCGTAGTTAGAATGCACGATCCCTTGTCAATCAGTCAGTTTGCCATCAATCACTCACAATCATCTACATATATATGCACACTAGTGGTTCTCAAAGGGTGTGCTGTGGCACATTAGCATATCACAAGATTCGCCAGGTATGCTATGAAAGTTTGGATGGTATTGCAGATAAAAGGAAATTTAGAGACAGTTTTGTTGCTACTTTCTGCCACTGATTCTTCATTTAACTTTTCCATTTAATCAAAAACTTATCTATAAAACCAAAATTAACACAAAACATGCTCATAACATGTATGCACTAACCTCAATACATGTCAGAACTTGAGCAGATGAACTCTGCATTTCCAAACCACTCCACAGAAATGGCTATTATTGAACGCAAAATGCACGTGCTCAAGTCTCCCATAGTATTGCCAACTTAAATTTTGTAGTGTGCTGTGAATATTCATGGTAAAAAAAATAGTGTGCCATGAGAAAAAATAAGTTTTAGAATCACTGTGATACATGCTCAGAAATAATATGTTTTAATGTTAGTAAATAATTACCTTTTAATTAATTACAAAATATGATCAATAGTGGCCTTCTGTATTTATTGAGTAAGTATTGGGGTGTCTGGAAAAAAATTGCATTTCTGATACAGAAATATACTTGCTCAACCTTGTGACAATCAATGCTTATATTTCAAGTATGCACCATTGTGTTCAAGAGTTTGTGCCCATCTTTCTGCAATGTGTTCAATCCTGGCACTGCACCATGCCTTTTGCTTAGAGGCAAAGAATTCTTGACACCAGCATTCGACCTCATCTGAATCAGCAAAGTTCCTACCATGGAGAAAATGTGCCATTGCCCAAAACAGATGAGAATCAGGTCTGTATGCTGGTTGTGGCAGGAGCTCGATTCTATTAAGTTCATGAAGCTTTATCTGGTTCTGAATGACAGTATGTGACTTGGCATTGTCCTTTTGAAGAAGCCCCTGCTTTTAGTTGACTAAAGCTTTTACTTGACTTTGGAAACCATTGCTTCAGTTTGTCATACATCCAATCCAGCTGTTCAGAATACAGTTTGGTGTTGATAACCCAGTCATCCAAAATGTGCTCAAAGTAAATGATACCCTTGAAATTCCACCAGACACACAGCATAACCTATTTCTAGAAACAGCTGTGTTTGGGACAGGTAAAGCTGGTTCACCTGAGTCCAATCGCTGTTGGGGGTTATCCGGAGTCCAATCGCGGTTGGGGGTGTCTGGATTATACAGGTAGATCGAATTCTCATCCCTGGTAACTATCCATTTGATGAACTGAGTGCCACACAGATTCTTGAGCAGTTCCTTGAAGATCTCGATGAATCATTGAGCATGAGCTGGGGTCAGTTTATACAGCACTTCATGCCATTTTCTGTAGACCTTTCTGAGTATGTACATATGGTCAGCAGTGGGGGATTCATAAACTCTCAGTTCGGTCACCAATTTGTGGACACTGGTTGTTGGATTTGCTTCAACAGCCATGAGCTTTCTTCTTCTCCAAACTCATGTCACCAGCTGCAAACTTCTTGAACCAGATTTTCGCTAAGTGGCCACAACACCTTTGCCTTTGACTTCATTTATTTTTCAGACTGCTTAAGCCGCTTTAAACCCTTGCTTCCAGTAATGGCGCAAGAGAACCAAGATTTCAAACTTTATGGACATTCTATACAATGTAATATATGTTTAATGCACATTTCGAAACATGTGTACTATACATGAACAGGTTCCCCATGCAAAGAGCTTTTATACAATCTACAACATCGGCAACCTATCCCACTGAAACTACACAAAAGAATGCAATGCAAAGATACAATTTTTTGTCAACACCCCAATATAAAAATAGTTAGGCAGTGCCAGATTTCTCAATAGACAAGTGCCTATGGGCCCCAATGTTAAGGAGCCCTCTGCCTCCCTAGGTTGACTATTATATGCAAAGTATTATTTGAATCAAAAACAATAAGTAAATTGAAAAATTAGTCTTTCAGGCTGGACACTGGAAGGATAAAAAATATATTTCTTTTATAGGACAAACTGCCTATGACTTAACCTGAAAGGATGCATTGGCCATTTTGCCACAATGTGCATTGCATTATTGGATGGCCATAAATGAATTCTCTGACATCTACACTTGCCTGATGTTTAACTGACCTGAATGTTCCTCTTTCGCAGACAAAAAGTTTTTGCCATTTGGGCAATCCATATCACTGTGACAGTGTGAAAAAAATCATGCTCATTGTTTTGACAATGTTGGGCACATTGGTTTTTAGTTGTTTTATAGCATATTTTGACTAACTTTTTTCAATTTATTTCTGTATATATTTTGTGGATAGACATTTCAAGTATGTTATAATAAATTTCGAATGCAGAACAGATGTGGAATCCATATTAATATCATATTAGGTATTCAAAATGAATATTAGATTATGTTTTACCCTATTATTTTTTCTTTCTATACTTTGGGATTACTGTGCCGATTTCTTAGCTATTTTTTTATGCTTTCATTGAAATATAAAGCATATAATAGTTGCACATTCTTTCAAAAAAATAGGTATAGAATTATGAAAAATGAAAAGGAAACAAAAAATAAACCCATAATTATTTGCTTAAAGCAAAATTTTGTAAAGTGTATTAATGTTTAGTTAGAAGTGGCTAATAAACCCAATGCATACAGACACTGATGGGATAAAATAAAAGTCATGACTACTCCCAGATTAATATAGACTTTCTCACTCATAATACTGAAATTGTATGACTGACAGTAGTTAACATATTGCAAAATGACACATACCATCTCCTACCATAGTTGTTGACTTATTGTTGGGCATAGCATACATTAGGGAATCTTCTTTAGTTTAAAGTTAATGCAATACCAAGTAACTCAAATGGAAAGAGTGGCTAATATGTAACAAGCAGGATCTGGGTTTGGCCCCATCCAGGTAAAATTTAACTTTTTATGTGCTTACAAATATTACTGCTCTTCTACAAAACAAATTTCTGAGAGAATAATATGCTATTTTTTAATGCACTGTTTTATAAAAAGAACTTACATGTTACTATTTTTATAAGAAAAAAAGTAGTGCATTTCATAGTATGGCAGGGTTATAGCTTGATTTTTTCCAGTTACCAACACTCTGCACTAAATAAGAAAGATAACATCATTGATGTCAAGGACTATTCCTGTTTATTAATTTTAGGGGGTGGGGTTCTTAGAATAAGACTTCAGTAATATTTCCCAGTTACTAAAATGTTCCATTGAACAAGAAAGGTTAAAATAATATTCTATATGAAATAGGATTTTATAGTTTGTTTTTTAATCTATTTTTAGTGTCTGAATTAAATATGGGACAAAATAAAATTATACAAAGTTCATGGCATCAATTAGAGGAGATCTTGCTCAGTGGTCCAGAGCACCTGGCATCAATTAGAGGAGATCTTGCTCAGTGGTCCAGAGCACCTGGCATCAATTAGAGGAGATCTTGCTCAGTGGTCCAGAGCACCTGGCATCAATTAGAGGAGATCTTGCTCAGTGGGCCAGAGCACCTGGCATCAATTAGAGGAGATCTTGCTCAGTGGTCCAGAGCACCTGGCATCAATTAGAGGAGATCTTGCTCAGTGGGCCAGAGCACCTGGCATCAATTAGAGGAGATCTTGCTCAGTGGGCCAGAGCACCTGGCATCAATTAGAGGAGATCTTGCTCAGTGGTCCAGAGCACCTGGCATCAATTAGAGGAGATCTTGCTCAGTGGGCCAGAGCACCTGGCATCAATTAGAGGAGATCTTGCTCAGTGGGCCAGAGCACCTGGCATCAATTAGAGGAGATCTTGCTCAGTGGTCCAGAGCACCTGGCATCAATTAGAGGAGATCTTGCTCAGTGGTCCAGAGCACCTGGCATCAATTAGAGGAGATCTTGCTCAGTGGGCCAGAGCACCTGGCATCAATTAGAGGAGATCTTGCTCAGTGGTCCAGAGCACCTGGCATCAATTAGAGGAGATCTTGCTCAGTGGTCCAGAGCACCTGGCATCAATTAGAGGAGATCTTGCTCAGTGGGCCAGAGCACCTGGCATCAATTAGAGGAGATCTTGCTCAGTGGTCCAGAGCACCTGGCATCAATTAGAGGAGATCTTGCTCAGTGGGCCAGAGCACCTGGCATCAATTAGAGGAGATCTTGCTCAGTGGGCCAGAGCACCTGGCATCAATTAGAGGAGATCTTGCTCAGTGGTCCAGAGCACCTGGCATCAATTAGAGGAGATCTTGCTCAGTGGTCCAGAGCACCTGGCATCAATTAGAGGAGATCTTGCTCAGTGGGCCAGAGCACCTGGCATCAATTAGAGGAGATCTTGCTCAGTGGTCCAGAGCACCTGGCATCAATTAGAGGAGATCTTGCTCAGTGGTCCAGAGCACCTGGCATCAATTAGAGGAGATCTTGCTCAGTGGGCCAGAGCACCTGGCATCAATTAGAGGAGATCTTGCTCAGTGGTCCAGAGCACCTGGCATCAATTAGAGGAGATCTTGCTCAGTGGGCCAGAGCACCTGGCATCAATTAGAGGAGATCTTGCTCAGTGGGCCAGAGCACCTGGCATCAATTAGAGGAGATCTTGCTCAGTGGGCCAGAGCACCTGGCATCAATTAGAGGAGATCTTGCTCAGTGGGCCAGAGCACCTGGCATCAATTAGAGGAGATCTTGCTCAGTGGTCCAGAGCACCTGGCATCAATTAGAGGAGATCTTGCTCAGTGGGCCAGAGCACCTGGCATCAATTAGAGGAGATCTTGCTCAGTGGGCCAGAGCACCTGGCATCAATTAGAGGAGATCTTGCTCAGTGGTCCAGAGCACCTGGCATCAATTAGAGGAGATCTTGCTCAGTGGGCCAGAGCACCTGGCATCAATTAGAGGAGATCTTGCTCAGTGGGCCAGAGCACCTGGCATCAATTAGAGGAGATCTTGCTCAGTGGGCCAGAGCACCTGGCATGTTATCAGGAGGTCATGGGTTCGTACCCTACCCGGCTCAAGACAATTTTTCCTCTAAAATTAATCTTCAGAGTGATTTGGATTTCAAGGCAGGTAGACAAATTGGAGATTTTGTGTAAGACAACAGGGTTTTCAGTGGGGGTTCAACCCCCTCCCTGGGTATGTACCTGGTGTGTTAAAGTGCCTTGTGCAGGAGAATCGTGTACAAAAAAAAAATTTGTGGATGGCTGAGTAGGAGAGACTGCTCTAAAACTGTTTATGAATTTCTTTTTTTGGTCCTGTTCAGAGCTGTGGGATCCTTGCAATATGATCATTTAGTGCTTGGGCAGAAAAATAGTGTCACTCGAGGATAAAATAACCCAGCTGATTTTTATGAAATGTCTTCTGTTTCAAACTGCCTATTTAGATAGTTCCTTTTATTAACTTTTTTGTGCACATAATTTAAAAAGGTAATGTTGTAATCTTTTGGCTTTTTGACTCTTTTTCTCTATCTACTTGTATCAATTTGTGATATTCTGAGTTGATATGATAGTGTTGTTAGAACATCCAAAAGGATGTTCTACTTCAGAAAAAATATTGTTGTTTTTCAATAAATTAGTTTGTTTACTTGGACTGATTGGTTACTTAGCCTGCAAATCAATTCTCAACTGCTCTCAGTCATCTTGTAATTGTGCAACAAAATTTTAATTATTCTCATTGTTCCACTGACATTGTTTTACCCAAATTGAATTTTGCCCTACCATTCTGAATCATATCTTGGAGGTTCTTTCCATTAATGACAATCATGTCTGCTACATACAAGATATGTTTTGACTGTGATTTTAGTTTATGTTTAGGCCCACAAAGTATGGCCATATTTGCTGTAGTGTAGCTGATGACTTTTGATGGCATTCCTTATGATAAATTAAGTTTGTTGTCAATGTTAGTGAAATGGAAGAGAATTGAGATGAGTTATGAAACAGATAATTCCTGTGATTAAGAGCACTCATTTTAAAGTGGCACTGCTCAATTTGAGGGTAACATTGTAAAGGTAGTTGTGTGAGAAATTAACACAGACTGAAAGCTTACAGGTTATCACCATCAATTATATTAAAATATAAATATACTAATCAATTTACCTGATACTGATCAGGTCTGAAACCTCTCTAAGGATGTAGTAGAGGCATTCCCCACATTACAGGCTTTCATTTTACATAAAACTCAATATGATTGATTCCCCATTGTGAAAGTTTCCTTCCCCTCTTTTAGGGAAGAAGAAGAGTGAACATAATTTGAGACAGTGCATGATAGTCCTCATGTCAGAAGTTTTTAAACCAGAAAACAATATTGCTTCACTTAGAAAATCAAACTTTTCAAATAATTTCATACTCAGTAGAGAGTTGCTCGGATAAAATTTGCCAGGAATAGGTAACTGTATAAAAAAGAAAATTATTTGGGCAGATTGTATATTGAGGGTTTAAGTTGTACAAAAAATGCATACTACTAATAATGTAATCAGTATCCATGAAAAAGCTTGTGCTATTAACCCATTTCTGAAACAATGACTTTATCATGTGAAAGTAGAAAGAAATAAAGAATTCTTTCTTTTAAATTTATTAGTGGCAAAAATCATTTTCAATAACCACTAATATTAAAATTTTATAGGACACACCAGTTTTGTTTGATCCTATTCGGGGTGCACATAACCTATAATCTTCCCCTGTGAAAGTTTGTACAAAGTTTGGAGCTCTTTAGGGGTCTGAGTGCATAAGCAAACAGACAGACACACAAACAAATGCTATATAGATATATTAGATTTATTAGTAAAAACCTTTATTTTATTAATTTAAAAAATGGTTCAGGATTATAGCATATACATTACACAATATTTTTGTAAAATTTGAGATGAGTTATTTTCCTTATTCTTTGCAAGTCTGCCATGGGCAATAAAGAAATCGAATCTTTGTTCTGTTTTATTAAAAACATTTTTGCATATTTAACTTAAAATTTTCAGTTTCCTCACTAGGGTTTTAATAAGACCTTGATCATTTGTCTTATTAATATCTGATGTAATGAAACTTTATCAGATTGCCACACATTTCACTATTTTACATTCATTGAATATCATTACATTTACATTTCAGATCATAATGTCATTTCTTTTGCGCTCCCTTCTTGCCTGTCTTTATCAATTTATATGCATAACAGCATTTCAATACATTAATGTTTCCACAAGATTGCCACCCATATATAATCTCATGTATAATCATAATTCATCAGCACAGCTGATTGCTCTGATATTTCTCTTGGCACAGTAGACATGATAGTTTGCAAAATCATTTTTTTATGGTTCTAACAGTAACACCTTTTAAACCCAAAGATTAATGATATGCTTTAAGTGATAAACACAAGAAAATCTAATGTATTAATATTTATACTCCCTTCAATTCAGGTATGGCAAGCTTGTCATTTCAAGCTCAAAACACTTAAGTATGCATTCGTGCATGGTAAAGTGCTTGGGTCTCCAGTCCTCAGACTTTCCTTCTTCATATTGCACAGATTTCCACAGATTGATTTAGGTTAAGTTGTTTAACCTGTGAATGGAACTTTTGTGTACACAATGGGCTAAATGGTGAGATCATATATCGCAAGGGCTGAGAGGAAAAGAAGGGAATCCACTATATATACTATAGCTTTCAGGAAATAGAGGCTGTCTAACGTATTTTTAATGAGCACAAGATATGACTCTCTTTTACTCTTGGTCATAACTTAATCTCCAATCCAGTGAACAGTGGTCATTCTGTGCCTATCAGTGTCCTGTTTTTTAACAAGGGCAGGTTGTGAGTTAGTGGCGAAAAATCTCTGCAGGTACAATAGGAATGTGAGCCTGGGAACATCAAGTTACAAGCTTGGCATGCTACTAACTGGGCCAAACCCCCCACTTCTCTCTAGATAGATAGTATCATGCAGTGGCAGTCATAAGGAGGGGGCCATGGCCCCCTACAATGACTGCTACTGCATGAGCAGAGAGTCACTGCCACTGCATGAGCACAAGAGCCCTGAGAATTTTTTTTTTCAACCACTTTTCATTCTGATTGGAATTAGGGGTACAAAGATTTGTTGCCATTTTCTTTTTTAGGAAGGAAAATCCATTACACCTCTTCACTATCCTAGAGGCCAAACGACAAGATATTAAGAAGGATATCAGTTTCTAAATAATCCATTAGTAAAGTTAAGTGTCATATCAGGACTACAAAACCTCCCATATGTCTGTAAATGACCCCCTCCAGGTTTGAGATATGACCACCACTGGTGTCATGAATAATAGACTGCTAAGTCCCGCATTTGGGCTCATGCGTGGCTGAAACTCTGGTCATATGTAGCTGTCAGCTTTGGCTTTCCCAAGCATTCGTTGTGAGAAGTATAATAGGAAAGGTACAGGATTTAGATGCAGTTAACAGAGGGCAGATCGTAGGTGCCTGATAGATGGGATACACAATCTTTGAAATTGTCAATGAACTTGGATTTTCTCATTCGACAGTTTCAAAAGTGTTCCAGGAATACGAAAATTCTGGAAAAAAAAACAAGCACCTGGACAAACTGCAAAGGACAACTAGCCTTGAATGATCGTAGGCTTCGCTGTCTGACTCACATCGTACAGACTGATAGGGGCCAGACATTATTTGAAATCACCTCCCATCTGAATGTGGGTTCCAGCCAGGAAGTCAGTACATGGACCATGCAACACTCACTTCGTTGTCTCTCCTTTGGGAGCTGCCGACCTATGAGAGTCCCACTTCTAATGGCATGACACTGGGCTAAAGAACATCGAAAATTAGCAACACATAGCCTGGAGTGATGAATCCCGATTTAAACTACATCACGCCGATGGGAGACTGAGGGTATGGCACCAACCCCATGAAGCCATGGATCCTGCATGTCAGGTTGGAACAGTAATAGCTGGTGGTGGCTCAGTGATGGCCTGGGGTGTTTTCAGTTGGACGTCTGTGGACCCTTGGTACGTGTACTGACGACTCTAAATGCGTTTTAGTATGTAGAACTCATGACTGATCATTTACACCCATTTATGGCCATCATGCATCTCAATGGAGATAGCATCTACCAGCAAGACAACTGTTCATCTCACAGGTCCAGGTTGGCTACTGCATGGCTGCAGGAGCATTCTGCTAACTTCGAAATAATAAATTGGCCACCTAGAAGCCCAAATTTGAATCCCATTGAAAATCTTTTGGGTACCGTCAAGCAGAGTGTTCGGGCCGGTGTTCCATCAGCAATGACCTTGAGAGAGTTGTGGACAGTTCTGGAGAATGCATGGGTCACCTACCTGTGGAACATTTACACAAGCTTATGGAGTCCTTGCCTTGTCATGTAGTGGCTGTTATCAGGGCCAGAGAGTGTCCATCACGTTACTAGTTTGCTATCCCTAATTCAATGGTACTTCAGTGTACTCTGCATCTTAATATGAGGCAGAAAAGCCTAGTCTTGACTGAGAATAAAATTGCTACAAATATTAATAATACAAATATTTTTTCTAGTAAATAAACAAGTTGAGGGAAACTTTCCAGAATTTTAAAATTAAAATAGAAAATTCTTCATGAAAGTAAGTATAAAGGAAAACATGTTGAGAACTACAACAAAAAATAAAGATAATAAACATTGAGTAATAACAACTCAATAAAGAAAATTGCTTTAGGTTTCAGCACCAAGTGAAAGTAGGATGCATGTTAAAACATGAAAATATGAAACCACTGCATGATTTGTCATGAATATCATCAGCTGATATTTTTTTATTGTAAAGCTCTTGCAAATCGTCTTACCTTATTAGAAATCTCCTATACCTTTTTTTTTTTTCGAATATATAAAAATTAAAAACTACTATACCGAAAAAGATAATTTCAGTTGACAGTTTTAAGCCAATCTTAAACAATAGAGGTGAGTAAGAATATAATTATATGGCTCATTCACCCTCGATATTTTGAAAAGTTGCCTCTAAAAAATTCATGGACAAAATTAATATGATTTAAAATGAAAGTTATAAACGTGTTTATAGTTTTACAAAAATCACAAGGAAAAACAAATTCATTGTGACATAAAATTTTTTCTTTGTTAAAAAAATGCTAAATTAAAAATGCAATCTGCTGGGAAGTTTGTCAGAGCACCAGGATTTATCACTGTTTACAAATAAAAACAGTAACCTTAAATAACACTTTCACATAACTGTACCAGAATTATCAACTATTTGCACTGTTCATCCTTTTGTGAAAATGAATTAAATCACAAATTTATAATTTAATTTTAATCTGAAATGTCAGCCATTTCTCCTTTATTATTACAAAAGATGTAAATAACACTTATGCAAGAATAGGCATTATTTTTCATGTGAAAGTGACAGATTTTCTCGTATAGATATTGAAATCTTAGCATTTTATCTAAGCACCGTTTTTGGTATCTGTTTGTAAAATAAGGAACCAACTTGGCATTTACTCCAGGATCCACAATTTCTCCATCTCCTGTAACATCATCTTTGCTAAATTCAACATCATATGAAATTGATCGGATATTGGCCCGTATTGAGCAAGACAACCGTATTCTCGCAGAGCTGGAAAAATCGCGAGCAACTGTAGGTTAGTATAATACAAGTTTGAATGTTTTGAAGCAGTAGTGATATTTCTAGACACATTTTTTATTACACATTATACTTTGTTGAAACAGGATAATGAGAAATAGTTTATTAAATTGTAAACTTCAAAAATAATTATTTTATTTGCTGTCAGAAAAAATCTTGATTAATTTTTAAAAAATTTGATATTTTTTTGACAGTGAAATAAATATTTTGCCACTTTTTCAACAATAAATATCTGATGATATTAAAATTATTAATATCATCAAATAGGTTAAAAATATTCAATAGTATATTGCATAATTCTTACATAAATAATTGCATTAAAATATTCAAAATTATCGTTACTAATATGATATTGCAGTCAGTCAAATAAAGCAAAGTACATAGAAAAAATTATTACTATTAGCACTATACACTTCCTCCTTTTTGCAGAACCTCAATATGCAAGTCTTAATAGAAGTCAGATATTGCTTCAAAGAAATAAAAATTCACTGATGAGACCAAGGGGGTGATGAGACCAGTGGCTTGTGGCTTCAGCAACTCTTTTTTAAACATTTTATGACTTTTGAAAGTTTTATTGTTTCACAACAGTATCTGACTACTACTAGGACTTGCACACCAAGGCTGATTGGCTACTCATGATATACATTGTGTTACAAAAGGTCCATATTATGTGAATAGAGAGCCACATTCAAAGCTCCCTAACTTTGAAAATAACTTTTTAGGAAAAAATGCCACTATAGATAAATTGGAGATCTTACTTAAATCTCTCTAAATGTCAGTTTTCAACAATGTTTGCTTAATATTTGAAGAGTTAGTGAAGCTTAAACATTTAACAGCAAGTGCTATCACACTATTACACTATTCCTAAACATTTCCCCCCCAAATTGTTGAAACTGAAAAAATTGTTACACAAACTTCAAATATTATTTTTATGTTAGGAAAACGATTTTTTTTAAAATAAAAGTTGTATTTTATCCTTTGAAGTAAATTTTCATGATTATCAAAAGTTGCAGTTAAATATTTCAGCTTCAATAATTATTTAAATATTAAACAAATATTTCAGAAAATTGATATTTAGAGAGATTTGAGTGAGATCTTCAATTGTGGCTGAGTGGTTAGCACACTTGGCTACTTATCAAAGGGACCTGGGTTTGAGCCCTGGGTAAGGCATGAATGTTTGTGTTGTCTTTCTGCTAAGGTCTCGCCTTCTTCACAGATCTCTTTTGCTTATTAAACTGACAGGCTCCTATCTGACCTCTTGAGGGGATATTTATTTATTTTTATTTTAAAAGAGATTTTCATTCATGGAGAATGATATGGAAGTGGACATGAGCAGGTGTAGCTTAAGGAGAACATTGCCTGCAACTATTAATCTAGAAGAGTAAAATCTTCTATTATATATACTGTGCATCTACTGACTGAGCTTGCCCCCCCCCCCCACCCAATGAAAAAAAAAAAATAACTTTAAGATATACCTGTCTGCCAGGTATTCATTCATCAGACAAAACACTTTGCAATTGCAGTGGATATGCAAGAAAAATCAATAGTATATGGAGGTTTTCTTTAAAAAAATAAGTGGGTATGCAGAAATTTTCTAAAAAAAAAAGAAGAAAAGTAAGAACATATGGCAGAGACTCTGTTTTTGCATAAACCCTTCTCTATAGTCCAAGGCTTTTAATGCTTTTTAATATTGATATATAATAATAATTAGTTTCTTACTGTGAAGCACTGCAAACTATTTCATGCTATGTATAAAAATCAGCAGTGGGCTTATATGGAAAAAGTGTTAATATGTAAAAGAATGTGAAGGTAAGCATTCTTACCTTTTTCGTGATAAACGATCTTTCATTGCTTTATCAGCCTAAGAAGGATGCTGTAGATAGAAGCTCCATATACAATTATTAGTGGAGCATTACCATTCCTGTGATAAATGCAAGTGACTTTCTGCATTAGTATACAAAAACAGTTGATCCAACTAATAATCATTACCTATTTTCATCTTTCTAAGATAATTGTATACCTGTATGAACTATTGCAAACAATTTGTAAACATCATACATATAAGAAAATTTTTCTTCCTCCTTAGTATTCTTGCTATAATATTAGGTTTTTTTAATAATGGTGAAAACTTTTAGCTCTGCTTAGTACAGTATCCAGTAACTTAGTAATCAAGTATTGTATAATGCCCACTGTCCTAGTTGTCAGGTTAACAAATCTGACTACTAAGCTATTGATCATGTCCTTGTGTATATGTTATATGAGAAACCAGAAAGTATCATCAACGGGAACCAGTTAATATTATCACGATTAAATTAGCCTCCAATATGAGGCTCCCTACACCAGTCAGGACAGTTGGTTAGTTGGTTGGTTTGTTGTTTGGGGTTTTATGGCGCATGAGCTACTGAGGCTATAGGACAGAAGGTGGAGATAGGAGAGACAATAGGAGTTGTTTGCTGCTATTCCACCAGGGCCTATAAAAAATGTAAATTAATCCTGGAAAAAGGAAAAAAAGCATTAGATTTTGCAAAAGACTCTAATGTTTTCAAAGAACTCAATAAGTAGATGCATGCATGTGCTCTGCAAATTCTTGTTCTGTGAGTATGTAAGAGGGAAATGATGGATTAATCAGAGATTCTGATGGCATTAGACTTCTGAAAGAAAATCTCTTGGTCTGCAATGTATGGGAACAGTTTAACAGGATATGGGCAACAGTCTCAGGAATCATGCAGGGCTGTTGACTCTACCAAGGTGTGAAGAGTGGAATTGCTGTATCCTGGTTCCAACTCAGAGATGATGAAGAAGGATCTCCTCAGCTCATGTGAGGTTTCCAAAGTTTGCAGGAGTGAGATAAGGGTCAACAAGAAATCTAAATGTGGAAAAACCGGAGTTCTGACACTGTGATAGATGGTCTAAAGGTTATAATTAACAGTGTAAATAGATTAGTTCTACCTATAAAATGAGAAAATGAATATCTTTAATGGTAAATATTTTTGGTATATAATGATAATTGATATATTCTCATCAACTAATCGATGGTTCTATGCCTATATTACCTAAATTCTGTCTTTTTGGTAATTCCATCTGTGAACACCCCAGTAACTTCTTTATCATATAAATCATATAATATCACCAGGGCTTGTAAAGAAAAATGTAAATTAATCCTGAAAAAAGGAAAGGAAACATTAGATTTTGCAGAAGACTCAATGTTTTCAAAGAACTCAATAAGTAGATGCATTGCATGCACTCTGCAGCTTTGTGTTCTGTGAATATGTAAGAGGGAAGTGGTGTATTAATCAGACATTATTATAATACAAAATATTTAATTATATTGTGATATTAATTTATTATAATACATAATAATTTATATAATATACATTATTGATATATTCAATATCCATATATGTAATCAAAATGGCATCCTATGCATATGATTATTTAATTAAAAATAACGTAAAATTCTCTATCATTGAGTAATAAAATTTTAAAGCTTATCCTTCAAACTATTTGCATGTTAAAAGTTTTTAGGAGAAAACTCAGAAGCTTTTCGGAGCAATGACAGCGCTCCGTCTTCAGTGAAGTGAAGACGGAGCGCTGTGAAATTGAATTGAAAAGCTTCTGAGTTTTCTCCTAAAAACTTTTAACATGCAAATAGTTTGAAGGATAAACTTTAAAATTTTATTACTCAATGAAAGTGAATTTTAAGTTATTTTTAATTAATTTCTGAGCAAAAAGGACCTTTTAATTGTGATTATTTAGTTCTTGTTTACATTACATTCACAGAATTAGATAACTAAATATATCGTTACCATATATGCCATTTCAAAAAAGTAAAAAATCTTCGTATTCATTTGACAATATCTACATGCTAATTAATTTTAGATTTAAAAAGAAAAAAAAAAGCTGATATCTTTGATTCTGTGGACTGTTTGAGCAAGAAAGTGTATAATAATCTTTAAAATAAGAATAGTGAACCTCATTGCAGTGGTGTCAATTGAACTATGAGTGAATGCTGCTAAAATGCATACATTTACTTAGAGTAAAAGTTCTGTTAAAAACAAACAGAAAATTGTATCTCATTAAAAATGCAAGTAGTGAACAAAGTTTTGATATTTTTCACAGAATGAAGCATTGTAAACTAACATTGAACAACAATAGGGAAAACATTTTTTAAGAACTTGATCATGATTATGCAATCAATGCATGTGTTTGAATATATAAGACAAGTATTTCTGCAAAAAAAAATATTATTCATGACGAGTTTCCAATGCTTCTCTCTATAAAAATTATATATACTCATTCTTTACTATATGCATAAAATTTTGAATCACCCAAAATTTTTTTTAGTTCTATGGACTAAGATTGCAGTACTTGAAAGCTCTGTACTACAGGAATGTACCCATGATTATTTAGTGGGGGAGGGGGGGGGGCTGCACATTACAGACAAGATAGGCTCAAATGATATTCTATATGGAATCAAATACCTCCAACTAGAAGCTCACAGGCAAAACCAACCTAAAGGTCCAGATCCCTCTATGTTCCCACTGGGTACATCCTTGCTGTACTACACATATTTTATCACCATTCATTTGCAATACTAATAGCTTGTTTTTGTGTATACAAATAATTATTATCTGTATTAGTTGCTCAATGGCTTGATGGTTTGGAAAAAAATTACCCAGATAATACTCTTATATAACAGCATCAACATTTTTTGTCCGTAAATCAAATTTCATTCTTATGAATATTTATGGTTCTCTGTGCACTCTTTATTTTATTGTATGACTAATGAAATGCATTTCAGGTTCACCTGTATCAACAGCTAATATTGAAAGGTTAAAAGCACAGTTTGAAGAAGATCAAAGGCAATTAGAGGAAATGACTCTTCTCAGATCCAGCATGAGTATGTTATTAATTTTTTTATTTAAAATAATAAGTAATTTGCAAATTTTATTGTAGATGTAATATTTTCAACAAAAAATTCTTAACATATGTATATAAATAAAATTGCAGCCAAATATTTTTAGATATTAGGTCATGTTTGTTTTAATACACTGCTGGCCATTAAAAGTGCAACACCAGGAAAGACAAGAGATATCAAAGCCATATTTAGTGAATACATAGCTTATGTTACAAGGATCAAATGATTAAAAATACAACTCGGTTAAACTTGTGGAATGCAAAGAAATCAGTATCTTGTGTAACCACATAATTCCCCGCCCTGCCCATGGTCAGTAGGGGACACCGATGGCTTGGAAAGGCTGCCGTCCGTCGGATGGGACGTTAAGCCGTGGCCCCGTATGTGGGAGAGCCATACCCTGTGCACGTTAAAGAACACGCTGGATGGCCTTGACGGGAGGCTACCATCTGTCTCCCAACAGCTGTTCCAGTGGGTCCCCTACCCCAACCTTCTCTGAGCCTTCCGGGTCCATGTGACCTGGCCATTTAGCCCATGGTGTGCAAAAAAGTGCCGCTCAGAGGTAAAACAACCCAACCTTGTGTAACCACCATGAGCGGCAATAACTGCTGCTACATGGTCCGGCATTGAGAGGATGAGATGTTGGATGTGTGTTAGGGGAATGTTAGTCCATGCAGTTTCGATATGTAGCCAAAGTTCATCTGTTGTAGCAGCTGCTGGTGTCTGGTGTGCTAGTCGTTGTGAGGTCATGGACCAGACATGTTCAATTGGGGATAGATCCAGTGAATGTGCAGCCAAGGCAGAAGTGTCACATAGTGGCTATCCGGGAATTGTTTGACGATGCATGTCACATGTGGTTGGGCATTGTCCTGTTGGTAAATGGCACCAGAGAGCCCCTGAAGATAAGGCATGACCACAGGCTCCAACACCTCAGTGATGTAACGCCTTCTGTTCAAAGTACTGGTAATGCATATGAGGCACGTGCATGAGTGGAGTCCAATGGCACCCCATACCATAACACCTGTATGGCACTATATCATGCATGTCTCACTGAGCCTGTTACCACAGTACCACCAGATATGGATTCATCCATCATGGTGCTGCATACTGAAGCAGGATTCATCTGAAAAGATGATGTGATGCCATTCGCACATCCATATGCGACGTTCTTGGCACCATTGCAGTTGCATATGCCTGTGTTGTAGAGTCAATGGTAGCCGAAGTAATGACCACCTAGCAAAGATGCCCGATGCTGCAGATGACATCGAACTGTACATGCGGACACTGTACATGCCTTCCCGTAATCCAACAATTTGGAAACCTGGTTGTATGGATGCCGTGTTCTTCGAGGGGGCATACTTGATCCTTTAGTGCACAAGAACTGCGAGCAAACACAATTCCAATGCTTTACACCAGCTCTTTGTAATCTCCTTTTATACCATTTCCAGGGGGTATTACTGTCACACATGATGTGCATATGTGCTGCACTTTGAATCATTTATATGTTCTCCCATGGGCTACCCATCTTGCATTTTTAGAACAATCTGCCCAAAATGAGTTCTGCCTGGTATTGCACTTTTAATGGCCAGCAGTGTATAATCTTTGCACCAAGTATATAGAATTTAATTTTTATATGTGTATATCACATTTGCCTTTCCTTCATCTTACAATAACATATTATACTATCAGCTTTTTTTTATGTGTGTATGTAATTACATTAGTTTTCAAAAGTTAAGATGGAATCTATGTTATGTAAATGAAATATCAGGTATGAAAATAACTTCTAAAACTATCCTGGTGGTCAGCATAATTAGCTATGGTGCAAAGGAATCTGGGTTCAAGCCCCAGATGAGGCATGGATGTTTCTTGTGTTGTCTTTCTGTGGAGGTCGTGCCTTCCTCACATATCTTTTCTATGGTGTATAAACTAACAATACCCTGTTGGACCCCTATGGCAAGCTACTCTTTGAAGGTATTTTTTTATGTGGCCAAGTGGTTAGTGTTTTTGGCTACTGATCCAAGGGATCTAGGTTTAAACTCCAATATGGTATGGATATTTTCTTTTCTGTATAGTTTTTTGCTGAGAGTCTCTCTTTCTTCACAAATCTTCGGTATGATGTATTATTTATACTGATTGGCTCCTGTCAGATCTCTGTAGCAAGTTGGTTGGTTGGTATCATCTATGGCCACTTTTTTCTTTTTTTTCAACCCTGCTGAGGAGTGGTCAACTTCACAGGGTCATAGTGGTGACCATTTATACCTACTGGACTGGTTTATGGATTTGAGCTTGATTATGGATCCTGGATTTGCTGCACTGCTGGACCTCTGTTGAGGGAGAATCTGCCACTGTGTTTTTTGTTTGCTTCTGGGTTGCCAGCCCTAAGTGAACATAGGCATGGGATACCGAAGTCTCATTCCGAAGTCGCATTGGCTATCTCTATATTAAAACTGCATAAATCCCCAGGGGTGGACGAAATCACCACTGAAATGCTTAGAGCTGAAAACATTTGTATTGTCACATGGCTGATTGAAATTTTGAATATTTTTTATGATAAAGGTGTTGTTCCTAAGGATTTTACTAGAGCTATCATTGTTTCAATTTTTAAAAAAGGTGATCGCAGTTCTTGTGATAATCATAGGGAAATTAGTTTACTTTTTATTCCAAGTAAAGTTCTTTACATGATTATACTTAATAGAATTAAGAATTTGGTTGATGGGTTGGGTTGGGTTACCTCTGAGTGGCACTTTTTTGCACACCATGGGCTAAATGGCCAGGTCACATGGACCCCAAAGGCTCAGAGAAGGTGAGGGAGGGGACCCACTGGAACAGCTGTTGGGAGACAGATGGTAGCCTCCCATCAAGGCCATCCAGCGTGTTCTTTAACATGCACAGGGTATGGCTCTCCCGCACACGGGGCCACGGATTAACATCCCATCCGACGGACGGCGGCCTTTCCAAGCCCATCGGTGTACCCTACTGACCATGGGCAGGGCGGGGAATTTTTACGGATTTTGTTGATGGACAACTGCATGATGAACAGTGTGAATGTGGATTCAGAAGTGGTAGGGGATGTATTGATCAAATATTTTCACATAGGCAGATTCTTGAGAAATGTTTAGAGTTTCAGAAACCTGTGGTTGCTAGCTTTATAGATTTCAAAAAGACTTTTGACTCTGTTGATTGACATAATTTGTGGTTGATTGTTAGATCATATGGAATATCTGATAAGTTAGTTAGTGTAATGAAAGTTCTCTATAATAACACTGAGTTGTGTGTGAGAGTTGGTATGTCTTGCAGCGATTGGTTTAACATTGATAGTGGAGTTAGACAAGGGTACATTTTGTCTCCTTTTCTCTTTAGTTTGGTTATTGATTATTATATGCGAAATTCTTTGCAAGGGAAAGATTTTGGCCTTAAATGGTCTAGAGATTTCAAAATTTTTGATTTAGATTATGCAGATGAATTGGCCTTGTTAGCTAATGATGTTGATGAGATGAATTCTTTCATTAGGGCTGTTGATGAGACTGGTAATAGAGTAGGTTTGGTGATAAACAGAGAAAAAGCTAAAGTGATGAAAATTGGTCAAGCAGATAGTGCTTCAGTTGCTTTGAATGGCTGCACCCTTGATCAAGTGTCTCAGTTTAATTATCTTGGGAGCTATGTAACAGATACTGGTGATGTGCAGCATGAGATAAATAGAAGAATAGGGATTTCTGCTGGGACTTTTAAGAATCTATGGAAAATATGGAAAAATAGGCATATACACCTAAAGACTAAAATTAGGCTGTGTAATAGTTTGGTTATTTCTAAGCTTAGTTATGGTAACGAAACATGGTAAGCAGGATAACAAGAAACTTGATGCCTTTGATTCTAGATGCTTACGCAGTTTCTTGGGCATTAGGTGGTTCGACTTTGTAAGTAATGATGAGGTTGGAAGAAGGAGTCATTGACCTCTTTTGAGCAGCATATTGTGCAGAGAGAGACTGTGATGGTTTGGACATGTTGCCATATGCATAGCTGCAGATTGGCAAAGAGGATTATGAAAAGTGTGCCTAAGGGTATCAGTAAAAGGGGAAGACCTAGGATGCAATGGGCAGACAATGTCAAACAGGACCTTGCTAGAATTGGCTTAGAGTGGCCAAATGCAGCAGCTGTAGCTCAGAAGAGACACATCTGGAGAGAAAAATTATGCAGTCTGGTTGAACCTCTGTAGCCCATGACTGCATGAGGATTTTGTATGTATGTATGTACTTTTGCTAAAACAGTAAAATATATTTTTAAGTTCATATCAATTATTTATACATATTACTTTTAAAATACAAACTATTTGTCAAAACCTTTTTCATCTGTGTTTTTCAGCTTGACAAGTTAAAATTTTTTATTCTGTTGTTTACACTAATGCATTATCTTTGCAATAATTACTCAATTCTATGTGTTTTTTTGGGATCATTTTATGGTATTTCTATTTTTAGTAACAACATAAATTACTCTGTGGGATATTTTATATATTTGAATAAAAGTTCTAAAGGGTTTCTTTAAGTAATGATCAACCATTTCACACCCTATCTGTGAAATTGGGATTATTATTTCTACAGTGTTCAAAATTATCTGAACTGGTTTTTTTTTGTTGTTGTTGTGTTTCTTCTCTGTGCAACTGGTTAACTCAATAAGGACTGTTCTTGTTTTAAAAACTTCTAAAGTATACTCTTACTTTACTTCTTTGCACTGACAATTTTTAATAAGATAAACTTCAATGTTTTATACTTAAAATATGGATTTCGTATCTCTTTAGTATTGTTTGACAAAAATATCTAATTAAAACCACATGCTACTAACACAAACTTTCATGTAATTATGATCATTGCATTAAGTATTTAAAAGAAAAAATATTTGAAGCCTTTTTTTAATATGAAAAAAATAAAGAAACCACAAATTTATATTTAACCTGGGTGTAGTATATTATCTTTTAGCTATCCATGAGCATTTTTTAATTGCCACAAATGAATTATCCATCATCTGCACTATCAGCTCATCTAGCTTACATGAAATGTTCTCACTAACTATACAAAGACATTTTCCATTCGACCAATGTATTTCATTGTAGCAGTGTAGGAAAATCATGGGTAGTATTTTGGACTCTAGTGTGACTACTACTTTTTGATGAATTACAGATGCAAATCCATATTAAGCATTGCAAAGGCATATAAATTAAAAAATATATATAAGAAATAAAAATGTCAATTTTTATTTCTTATAAACTTTTTTTAACTTAATTCTCTTAAACTTTTTTTAACTTCTTTATATTTTTGCCAAAATAGAAAGCATATAATATCAGTGTATCCTATCAATAAGTAAATTATAGAATTATAAAAAATAAAAAGAAGTTCGAAAATAATTTAGAGGCAAACCTCTTGAAGAGGGTCTAGTATTCAGTTGGCATTGGCTAGATGACCAATACTCTTATCTATGGGTAAGTACATTTAAATATTTTAATTTATATGTAAGTAAACTTAAATGTTATAATTTTTAGGGTACTATTTCTTCCCCTCCCATAAAAAATTTAGTTAGTCGAATTTTTACAATATAGACAAACTATCAAATGCAATAATCTGCATTCATGAACTAGCTATCAGGAAAGCTGAAATTAGTGCTTACATAGTTCATTTACTTAAATATAATAAGTCATTCTTACTTAATTACATTGGAAACTGTGCATTTTTTGTTTAAATAAGTAAAGTTAGTTATCAGTGTATGTTGACACATCTGCTCTCCTCCTCACTGCCAACTTTGTGGACAGAGTCCTCCTTTTCTTCTCCTGCAATTGACCAATTATTAGTAGAACCACAGCGGACTAAACAAATGTACTGGCAGCTGTCGAGGTACAGGTCACCTATGCGTAAGTACAGTCACCACCATAGTAGACAGCCTTCTACACTTTATTTTTCTTCAGAATCAAAGCGCGTATTATGTTGGTCTTGATTCATTTCTTATATTGTTCTTTATAATTTTTCAATTTTCTTGCTGCTCCTAGTTGCTAGAGAAATGCCGTAGAAATTACTACCCTTAATTGTTAGGCATGATTTTAAATATTTTTTGCTGTAGAAGAGATTAGAGAAATATTTTACCTTCTTTTAATTTGGAACCATAGTTATCTGCAACTTAAGTACAAATATATAACTGTTATTAAAATACATTGTAATATTAGTATATACACTGCCTAGATAAAAATTAGAAAATTTCCTATATGGTAAAATATTACAGAAGATTTATAACAAGTTTACCTAAATCCTGAATTTTAAAAACATTCAATAAGTATATAAATAATTATAAAAAAACTGAATTTTTGAGGTAAATTCTTATAATTCCTCTGTTGTCATTAAATATTTAAGCATCCATAAGTCTTTTAAGTACTAAATGAATATTTTAAAAATCGAGATTTAGATAGATTTTGATCAAATCTTTATCTTTAGTTTCATTTTGCCTCAAAAGCTTATTTCAGATATTACAGAGCATCGAATTTGGTTCCTATAACTCCAAATATTAAATGAATATTATTAAAAATCGAGATTTAGATGGATTTGATTGACATTTTCAGTCTACCTTCAGCAATATTTGCTGTCAAAGCTTATTTTAGAAGTTATATATAACCAAATTTGGTTTTCTAAAGGGTTAACATAGAAATTCTTTCATTTTTTTCTCTAAGCAGTGTAACTTTAGTCTGGTTTCCTCATTATTTTGACTGTTATCCTTTAATGTAGTATAAATATGTTATACATTTCTACATGATATCATATACAGTGCAGAAGTTCAATCACTCATCTATACATAATTTTATTATTAAACAGCATGTAATCATAATCAATCTTAGTTAAGTAGAAGAGCGTGGTATGCATGTAAAATGAACAAATAGTAATTTCAATAGTTGAAGGTTACATGAACATACAAAGTATGTATTTATGGGTGAGTATATCAGAGGTGAGTTCGGGCACTAATTTTCAAGCCCAGACCTGAATCATTTTGATAATTATTCAGCATGAGACAGTTAAGGGTGAGAATTTTCACACATCATAAAACATATATACAGAAATGCTTATGTTTTATGATGTGAATATAAATATGATATGAATATGATGTGTTCATAATTATAAATTCTTTGTATTGTAGTGTAATACAAACTTCAACATAATTAAAATCTTAATTTTATTTGGAATGAAAAATGCAAGATATAATTTGTAGAAGCTGAAAATTCCCAAGAAACATCATTACAAATGCTAAGGACAATTTATTAGTGAGATAAAATGCTTAAAAATATAATCAAAGGCTGAATGGTGGCTCATATTTAATTACTGAAGACTTATTAAAAAGTTTGAAATTGTAATCAAAAGAAACGTATTTTCTTTTACTTATTTTTTTTACAATTGCAAGAAAGTTTAAAAACTTAAATTATGACTGAGCCCAAAGTTATCTGTGCTATTCTGAGCCTGAGCCCAGGTGGTCTCGAGCGAGCTTGAACTCAGCTGACAAAGTTTGGGCCCAAACTCATCTCTAATGTATATTCATTTTTGGTATACCCACTTTAAATAACATGTCAATGAATTGGTCACATGTTAATTAACAATAAGGTTTGAGCTCATATGTGTATACTATGTTATATATCTTTCAGTAATACTGTTGTATGAAAGAAAAATCCAATATTCCACAAGTATATCATATATATACATGATCAAGTATATCATATATAAACTAACAATATGCAATGAGTAGACAGAATAATGGAAGTTTCCATTGTCAAGTCAGTAAAAACCAAATAAGAAACTTCTAAAATGAGTTTTTAATAGGAATAAAGATCTAATTATATCTCCCTGATGTTAATAATTATTTTTTTAAACATCATTTGTTCAGTATTTAAGAGTTTCCCCTAACAAAATTTCTCCAAAACTATTAAAAATTGAAAGAATCAATATGTAAACATTTCAAAACCTGCTTAGCTTGAGCTGCAAGAAATCTGAAAGAAGACATACATGAGTCTGATTCTTACTGCAATGTAAAATGCTTGTTTATGATTTGTTTCACAGAATATTGAGCATTATGATGGGGTAAAAAGAAATTAGTGACTCTCCTTACCTGATTTTTGCCATCAGTGATTTTATTACTGTGGATTCCTGTATGAGAAGGAATTTATGGCAAATCCATCAGTTTTATGGATAGTTTAATGGAAGCAACTTCGGTGATATTATATACAAAAAAAAAGTTGAGTATGAAACTTTCAAGATACCAATAGATGTAAACATGGGAGCAGATTTTTTCTACGTTTATTAATAGACATTTGATATCTTTAGCGTTGGCTGATTTTCATAGACCTTCATGTCATTTTTTTTTAATTCTTACGCTGTGGCGCCATCTGTTTTACCAGGTGTGATAGTTTTGCCATATACAAGTTAATTGTTGCACATAACAACACACTGGAGAAAAATTACACTTGACTGGAGTTTTCATTAGAATTTAGGATTTTATTGAAAAAGCTTGGATGCCTTTCATATATCATATCCAAAGGTCACAAATCCAAGTGTTTGCCTCCACATTAAGATGATCCCAGTGGGCAACTGAAATATAAAGACTATTTTATCACAAGTAAGTTCCAAATATACACTGAGTACTCATTAAATTATGACCATCTCTCCATGTTATATCAGTGTAAGCTAACTTTGAAGCTCTATAACTTCTATACTAAGCATTTTATGACAAAATATAACAGAAGATAATTTAAAGATCTCAATGAAAGCTATCAAAATCTCGATTTTTTCAATAATGTTTGCTTTGTACTTAAAGAGTTATGGATTTTGAATATTTAACAATGCAAGTCTGCAAAAATTGAAAAATACTGAAAAATTATTTACATTATTTTTTCAAATATACATCTGTTGTATTAAATGGTGTGAAATAATACTTCTTATTCAAATTATAATTAACTTCTGAGTTAAATTCTAACTTTAGACATTGTTGTTGATAAATTTTGAAACTTCCATAACTCTTTAAATACTAATGGAATATTATTGAAAATCGAGATTTAGATAGGTTTGATTCAGATCTTTAATTTCCTTTCAGTTCCATTCTATCACAAAACTCTTTTTTTAGAAGTTATAGAACTTCAAAGTTAGTTTACATTGAAATAACATGGAGAGAGGTGGTCATAATTTAATGAGCACTCAGTGTATATACATATGAAAATATACCCACACTAGCAGTTCAAGTGAAACTGTTTCTAGTAGCAATTGAAAAATACTTGCTGCATTTGGATGCAGTAGGAAGGTGGAACTAAGAAATTAGTAAGCTTAACATCTAAAACTTAAGACAAGAAATTATTGTGAATTGTTTGGCAAGAAAGGATAAAGAGGAATTCTTGTTATTGAGGTTTCATATTGTGGTATATATTTTAATATTCTGTAAGAGAATGCTCAATGATAAAAGCATTAGGAAAATGAACATTTGTGAATGAATTTCATAACTAATTTGACTTGATTGCTTTTTTTGATGTATAACTCAAATAGAAAGTTGGAGAAGTGTAGTAAAATGGTATATGTGTGGCATATTTTACACGTTTATTAATAATTAATTAACCTTTTTAAAATACATTTTCCTCTTATTTTCTTTAATATTAATGTGGTATATATATAAAGTCATTAATAAATGTTTTTCTTTTTAACTTAGAACCATCAGTAACAATGAGAGAGCTGGATATTTTAATGGCCAAATTAGAACAAGACAACAGGATATTAGCAGAGTTAGACCGAAAAAGGGCTACTATTGGTAAAGAATTATATATGTCATATATTTATACAGGGTGTCCATGAATTCATGGCCCAAACATGAGGGGATGGTAGTACACACCGAACCTACCAATATTCGTCATAGAATATGCGGCCACAAATGCAGCCTGGTGCTGGTAGGGGACGCAGACAAGGTGGCACGGCTTAAAAGTGCTGGATCAGCCAAACCCCAGCATTCTCAGCCGCCGATGTGTGGACAAGCCCAGTGTTTACGAGAAGGTACGCTGATCACTACTCTGCCATTGTGCTGCCCATATCAACGTGGGCGGACTTTTGAGCATTTGTTGTAATGATCTCCAATAAATGTCACTCTGGAAACCTCTGTGTCTGTCCTTCATTTCCAACTCCTCACTGCATTTGCAGCCGCATATTCTATGACGAATATTGGTGGGTTTGGTGTGTACTACCATCCCCTCACGTTTGGGCCATGAATTCAGGGACACCCTGTATAAGAATATATTATATCATATATTTTTGTTAAAATTATGTAAATTTAAAGATTGGAAATTTCATATTTGGTTAAAGAGTATTAGGATAAAGTTTATAACAACTGCTTTATTATATATAGATGTAATTAAAAAGATAATTTCAAAAGGTTAAGTCACATGCAAGTTTTCATACCCTCCTTGTAGGTAACTACAGCCAACAAGTCACAGCAGTGCTGTCTTTGTTTTTGTCTCTTGACTACTAGTACCTGAACAATGCTTGTACAGAAGCATTGTGTTCATAGCTGTCCATTTTCTAATAACACTCTAAAACTGAAAATAACTTAATACACTTAAAAATCTTTATTGGTATAAAAGTTTTTTGAACCAATAAGAATTCTTAAGGTCATATTTTTTGATAGGAATCATTTAGTTTCAATAATTGGGTGAATATTGGCTTGAGCTTTTAACAATAGTTACCATAGTTGTATAAAAATACAAGATATTTATGTATGTGTCAAAGTGAAGCGAGAGTTAGAACTAAATATGTTAAATTCACTGTTGGACATTATGAGATCTTCGACATTTACAAGTAACACTGTATAATGGTATTGATAGACAAAAAAGGATATTACTTGTTATGTCCACAACACAGCCATTGCAGTAGTGTGCTTTCCAATAGGTCAGCTATCAGATTTGGGCCACTTCTCTGCCACAATTGCAGCAGACACATCTTTTCTAAGCGTGCAGCTCAGTGTCACCATTATCCGTTGTGTAAGATTTTGGCTGGTGGATGATAGCACAGATTACTATCAGTACTTTGTCCATAGTCTTTTATTAGTTATATTTAGTTTTTTATTCAACTATTATGTACTTTTGGTTTCCCTTAAATGATATAAGCAGCCTTATATCCAAGGAGGTGGTTTCATTTTTACATCCCTTTCCAACTGTAGTCATAAAAAAGAGTGTAAAAATAGATGCTTCATTTAGTACTTTGAACGTTTCCCTTCACCAATTAGTGTGTATGCCACTGATAGGAGTTTTTACTGCTTGCTATTCAAAATAAGAACTTTAATCTGATTTAGGTATTTTTCTGTATCCAAATGCTAATTTGTGTTATACTCTTTGTTGTCTTAAATTAGTAAGTTTTCAGATTCTATTTCAAAAACATAAGACACTAAGTCACAAATAAGTGAATTTTGTCTTAAGTTTCTGAAGTAGAATTTGAAAAACAGCTTGTTATTTTTCTGCTGATATTATTCTTCTCTCACTAGTCTTTTCATCCACTTAGATTTTAAAGTTCTTTCCAAATCTCCATAACAAATGGCTTCATAGATGAAATTTTTTTGTGTTGTAATATCAAAACTTCTGTTATAAACAACCACTTTTTAAAGACTGGAAATTGGTCTTATATTTATTGTATTATAATATAATTCCATGATTTATGTATTGTAATTTAAAAATACTACAAATAGAATTAAGATAGTTGTAGTCATGATAGAATTTCTCTTTTCAGGAATGTCTTCCATTTATAGTTCAACTACGCAACAATTATACCCAGGGAGAAGGCCATTCTCAGCCACACCTCCAGGAAGTAGAAGCAGTACTCCTTTAACTGCAACATCATCTATGTCCTCCACATTACCTAGCATTCCTACAGTTGCAGGAAGTGGCACATATGGCTCAACATTGCCCTCTTTACCTGCTGGTGCCCCTTATAGTTCTACAGGTTCGATGGCTCAAAGACGAGATGAAGATATGTATGATGATGTCATTGACTTTATTGATTTACCTCATAGAGGACGATGCAAAGTATTTATTTCACGCTACAGCTATGATCCACTTAAGCAGTCCCCAAATGAAAATCCAGAAGCAGAACTGTGCTTAAATGCTGGTGACTATGTTTTAATTTTTGGTGACATGGATGAGGTTAGTTGAGGTTTCATTTCAATTTTTTGTTTTGTATTTATCCTTTATAATATTATAAATGTTATTGTAATGTATATTTTTATGTATAGCCATATTATTAAGGTGAGAGTTTTCCAGTGTTTACTCACTATAGTTATATTAAATGTAAATAGGCTTGTTTTATTTTCATATGTTGTTAATTTGATTTCATTGTAATGCGACTTTAATTTTCAAGCCTACTTTTGGGAGTTTTTTATCACTTGAAATGTAAAGAACTTCTGCAGAATATTGATATTTTGAATCATATTATTGAGAATGTATTTTTTTTACTTAATTATGATATTGATTTAAGAAGCTCAATATGGCTGTTATTCTTGTTCAAGCAAAGAATTTTGGTCTGGCTAGTGAGATTTTACTGAAAGTGGTTATATGTTTCAGTGCAGTTTCTTAAAGCATGTTAATGCAAATTAATGAGGAAGCGACTGATAACCATTTCCATTTAATTACAATTTTTTGGGTATGTTTGCTTCCAGAAGAAGTCATAGTACTCTAGTCTCAGTTTGACACAATGATTGCAAATCATTATGCTTCTTGAAATTAGATTTGGACACAATAATTATTATGCTTAATTTTTTTATCTTTTGCTTACCATTATACTTAAGTATTGACTCCAGAATTTGTATATTAACAAGCTAACCTTTGGGAAGTTAATGTTAATTATGTACATCTGTAGTTTTGTAGAGCATTTATAGCATTGCAGTGTTCCAAACATCACCTGATAGATGAAGTGGTCAAATTATTCAGCACATCATTTAAAGCAGCAGTCGCAATGTAATAATCATATATTCATTTTTGCTTGCAAGAAATTATTTTTAATGCTCTTAATATTTAGTGGTTTTGCACTATCCTTTTGTATTCTTTGATAGAGTAAAATGTGATTCTACTATCAGGGTGAAAGGTAGTTTTGCATAAAAAAAGATAATACCCATAAAAAGTTTACAAACTATGCTTAAACTGACTACAAAATTCATATATTAATAAACTGCCTACTGTGAAGTCAACATTTATTACACATATATGTATTTTTGTGGAATGAAATTAATCCCTCCTCAAGTAGTCACTTGTCATAGAGGTTGGACAGGAGCCTGTCAGTTTAATATGCTATATAGACGATCTGTGAGGAAAACAACAGATGAAAAATAACATCCATACCTTATCTAGGGCTAGAACGTAGATTCCTTATATCAGTAGCCAAGCATGCTAATTATTTGGCCACACTGTAATTGATTTCTACCATCAAAATAAAGAGTGGATTTTTCATAATTACATAATATATTCTAACATGCACATACATAATCCTCAAACAATATGCAGATCCAAACAAATTTTATAAGCTAGTTCTCCAAATATGTCTATTTAGAGCAATATTGTGTAGTGCAGGTCTAATATGATCCTGTTTGATATTGTCCACACACTTCATTCTAAGTCTGCCTCTTTAGGGCACAATGCAAAATTCCCCGCCCTGCCCACGGTCAGTAGGGGACACCGATGGGCTTGGAAAGGCCACCGTCCGTCAGATGGGACGTTAAGCCGTGGCCCTGTGTGCGGGAGAGCCATACCCTGTGCACGTTAAAGAACACGCAGGATGGCCTTGACGGGAGGTTACCATCTGTCTCCCAACAGCTGTTCCAGTGGGTCCCCTCCCCTAACTTTCCCTGAGCCTTCGGGGTCCTTGTGACCTAGCCATTTAGCCCATGGTGTTCAAAAAAGTGCCGCTCAGAGGTAAAACAACCCAACATTAAAGAACACGCTGGATGGCCTTGACGGGATGGGAGGCTACCATCTGTCTCCCAACAGCTGTTCCAGTGGGTCCCCTCCCCCAACCTTCTCTGAGCCTTCGGGGTCCATGTGACCTGGCCATTTAGCCCATGGTCTGCAAAAAAGTGCCGCTCAGAGGTAAAACAACCCAACGTTAAAGAACACACTGGATGGCCTTGATGGGAGGCTACCATCTGTCTCCCAACAGCTGTTCCAGTGGGTCCCCTCCCCCAACCTTCTCTGAGCCTTCGGGGTCCATGTGACCTGGCCATTTAGCCCATGGTGTGCAAAAAAGTGCCGCTCAGAGGTAAAACAACCCAACAACTCTTTAGGGCACAGAGGTTGTTTCAGTTTTTAGTGCACCTGACTCATAATCTGATGTTCTCTGGTTCTTGTCCAAACTGTGCCAGTGTTGAGATTATCTCCACTAAGTTCCATCCTTCCCTTGGTTAGAAAGAGGACACCACTGGGCTTGGCAAGGCCATCATCTGTTAGATGGTACATTAAGCCATGGTCCCATGTAAGGAAAGCTATACTCTGTGTATGTTGAAGGATACACTGAATAGCTATGACATGAGGCTTCCATCTGTCTCCTCCAGCTGTCCAATGGATTCCCTTCCTCTACCCAACTCTCTGCCCTTGGGATCTTTTCACCTGGCCATTTAGACCAGTTGTGGGGAAACTTCTATTTTATAACACTTGGAGTAAACTCTGAAACTCAGCATGTCAGCAGTCAGTGCTGCTATCTGTTGATTGTTGCAAGAAATGCCAATAAAATAATATCAGATTTGAACTTGCAGCAGTCAGCAACTCACAATCAATGACAATCACATTCTGCAAAGTCTTCATTTTCTATTTTGCCACACATTTCGAAAATCTTCAGAATTAAAGTATATCTTTAGTTGAGAAGCTATTCATATGATAATCTTAGTGGGTGGATAAAATGTATCTGTGGACTCCATCTGGTCCACAGGCCATAGTTTCCCTATCACTGATTTCGTCGATTGTATACACAAATAAGCCATCCTGGTGGCCAAGTAGATAGTGTGCTTGGCTACTTATCAAAGGGACCTGGGTTTTGACCCCTGGGTAAGGATGGATGTTTCTGTTATTTTTCTTCTGAGGTCTTGCCTTCCTCACAGATCTTCTACTGTAACATATAAATTGACAGGCTCCTGTCAGACCTCTGTGATAAGCAGCTGCTTGATGAGATATTTTTTATACACAAATATACTGCTCAGAGATTAAAAAAAACACTCACTGACCCATTTTCATCATTTTATATGTTTTTTTTTGTCATCAAAATATATTGATTTTACCATTAAAAATGTCCATCTCATTGGCTAAGAGTGTCAAATTGTGTATAATCAATGTCAGATATTTTCACATCTCTGGAGCATCTAAATATTCAGTCTCTCCCTTGCAGGCTTTCATTGTAACATTTTGCATAAAGAAAAATAACACCAACAATTAAAATTTTAACTTATTCGACATATATGATTCAGGGCTTTGTATAAAAGGCATCTTGGATTTTTCTAGTAAAATGTTTTTCTTGAAAATAATGAAAATTTAGCAGATATTTAACATTTGATTGGTATGTGTCTGAAATGAAATGCAATAGCGTATCTTGGATGCAAAATTGTATGAAAAAACATTTCTAAAGTTTCATATATGCATTTTGAGAAATTGGATTGTCCATTTTATTAAGTAGGAGTGTTTTTTCATTTACATGTTATGTAGAATTTTATCTATTAAATATCAAAGATAAGTTTTTGAAAATTCTCATTTTTTATGAAAATGACTTTAACAGTTAAAATAGCAAATTCTAAAGTTATTTTGTAAAGACCTATTCAAATTCTATGATTTTAAGTTAGATTTTGCTAAAAAAAAATCAAAAAGTATGCAATTATTTTCATTATTTTGATTATTATAAATGTGTCTGTAATTGTCTCATGAATTTTTTTAGGGGCTCTTGAAGTTTATATTCTCATAATAAATATCTATTCATACATATATAGTATATTATATGCTTTATAATGTTTTGCAGGATATTTAATCCTTTTAGTCCTTGATTTCTTTAGGTAAATTATTTTTTAAAGTGCTTATGTTTGTGCAAGCTAATTTTGTCACATATACATTTTCCGTTTTGCATCTTCAAGGATGGGTTTTTTACTGGAGAGCTTCTTGATGGAAGGAAAGGATTAGTTCCTTCAAATTTTGTGGAGAAACTAACTGGTAAGTTGGTATCTATAAAAATGTTATTGCATTTTTTCAATTAGATGTTTTAAATTCACGTGTTTTTTATATTTTTTGTTCATTCAAAAGCTATAAGTAATAAGAATAATTTTTATCCCATTGGACTCTAACAGCTGATGTGATTGTGATGTTGTGTGAATCAAAATTAATTTTTTTTGCATGAAAATTATTGTACTTTACATGCTATATTATATTAATTTAATGATTTAAATGTTTATATTTTGCAACATTGTGTTTTACTGAGATTGATTAACAGCAGCATTGTAATTCTACACGAGTTTCAATACTTTCTATAACAAGTATTTTTATAAAATTTGGGCAGAATTGTAACAAAAACACTAATAATGTGTACACAAAAAAGAGTAATCATTTACATTCAATATAACCAAACTTTTACAAAAAATTCTCTCGATACATAAAAGAAACTTTTTAAAAGAGAGAAGATTGTTGCTTCAAAATATATTTTTGTTATAGTGTAACTAAGATGTTTATTTCACTATTAAACTGTAGTTAGTATAAAAGTATGCAACTGCATTAGTTAAATACATCACTATAAATGCCTTTATCATATTTAATCAATATTGTTCCATAATCCAGATCTTCAGAGCAGTATTTATCCATATATGAGTGGAATTTCCTTCTAGTTGTTACATTTTTCCACATCACAAAACAGTTTACAGTTAAAACAAAAAAAAAAATTGTCTTTTCATTTGAAAAATTAATATCACAGTCCACTGTTGTTCTTCGTATCCAGATCTAATTGGAAAATATCAGTGAGCTGATGTATTTGCACCTTTAAATTAACTGAAGCTTAATAATAAAATAACATAGTGTAAATATTACAAAGAAAGCTGTGATTTTTTTATCAATTAATATTTTTGCTGTCTTAACACACATTAAATAAATTTCATGACTACAAAGAAAAATTTTAAAAATTCCAAAATTTGCAGAATAAGGCACTTAATTGTGAACTATGAACATTATTTCTTAGGAATTTTGAAGAATAGTCAACATCTATGTCACTTGTTTACGTTACTGAAGTGAATAATGAGCTCCTAATTGAAAAAAAAAAAAAATCAGCTATAGTTCTTTATTTTTGAGTATTTTGTGTTTCTTTTCAGTGTTTTGTCAAAGATATTAATCCTTATAAAATGACAGGAAAACTGATCTTTAATATCACTACACAAAGAACATAACACAAGGAAAATATCTAGGAATCCAAGAAAAAATACATTATATATATTGTACTGTTTTCTCAGTTAAAAAGTCAATAAATGGTATAAGTTCTAATGAATATATTATTAAGATTATACACTGGATTCTAAATATGTATATCATCTGAGTATTCAAACATGCTCAATGAACTTATGAACAAAGCAACCACCAACGCTACATATTCCACGAACAAACTTGTGTATATAAGCATTCATAGTAATTCAAACATTCTTAGTAATTCCCACAAACAAGCAAACCACCAACACCACATATGAATGTCAGCAAGTCCAAGGATAGTCTTGTGTAATAAGAGATATGCTTTGTGGCCACAGTAATGGGAACTTTTCCATGTTGTGTCAATAGATAGTCAGATTCAGAGCTTATTAAGATTTTTATGGGGAAATCTGGCTCATAATAAATTAAAGATCTCAATTTAAAATCTCTGTTAATATAATATGCAACTGTTTTCATTATAGTGGCCACCAAGTATATTTGAATAATTACTCTTGTACCTTATATATGGTCAAGGGGAGTAATTTAAGTATTTCCTTAGTTATATTGGGAAATGAATAAAATGTTCATATGAACATTTTAACAGAATCATAAAAAAAAATTCCAAAGAAGAACCAAAAGCTCCATTTTTTGAGTAATTTTAGTTTTGTATTTTTTTTAATATATGTAGCATATCTTTTGCAGGTGAAGAACTGTTTGATTTTCAAGCACAAGTACTTTATGGCAATAGAGATTCAGATGATAGTAGTGCAAGCTTTACTTACCCAGACTTGGATTTTTATGGTGAAGATATGCATTTGATGGCTCCTGGATCAAAAGTTTCAATAGGTGAGTTTTATTTTGCATGAAATTTAATGTCTGTTATCGTGCATAATTCTTTTTATTCAATAGTAATTCATCCTTAGTTTAAGCTACTGATATTAGACAGGTAGTGAAATGGTTTTGCATTCCAGATACTGCAAATTGCTTTGGTTTTGAAAGAAATGGTCTAATTGGGTATCATAATATTAAATAATGTACTAATTTTTAAAAAGAATAGAATTTATAGCAGGGAGAAATTAGCAAACAGATTTCAAGATTAAAAAGAATAACATTTAATATCTGAAATGAATAATTCTGGACAACATGGGAAAAGTACACCCAAAAAAAGTAAGAAATTAAATGGTTTTCTCCTGTTATAAACAAAAAAGTCACCAAGAATTCTAGTGAATGAGTTAAATAGCAAAAGAATTTGTAAGCCATTTCAAGAGATATTAATGTTTAATAACCTTTTTGATTAATAAAAAATAAATTATCCACTGTAATTTAATTGTGCTGCTTTTCTCTAAGAAAATGTTATTACACCTCTGTTGCATGGCAATAGTTGGCTCTGCCAATTGCTTGCCATACTCATAATCTGTAGTTCCCAGATTTGAGTTTCACCTGTGCCTACATTAAGAATTTTCTCCGCTAACTCTTGTTCTGCCCTCATATTGAGAAAGGGGACACCATTGGCTGGGATGTTAAACCATGGTCGTGTGCAAGAGAGACCCATAACTGGGCCATTAAAGGACACATTAGATGGCTTTGACAGCAGGCTTCTATCTATTTCCTAATGGCTGTCCAGTGGATCACCTTCCCCGATGTTCTCTGAACCCTTGTGACCTGGCCATTTGACCCATTATGTGCAACAAAAAAAAATGCTTCACATGTAAAACAATCACCCAACACTTCTCTGTTGCTCCTGCAGTTTTATACCTAAACATTTTATAGTTTTTTTTCCTTCAGAGAATCATATTAACAATAGACATTTTTTATTCCTTCCTCCTGATATAGCTATTTTAGAATGTTTTGCAATCAAGAGTGGTCAAACATTTAGACCTTCATTCCTTCCCCTCCCCCTAATATTTCCTAGTCACCACCACTAATGTACTTCCTAAAGGTATTCTGTTATGAAAACAAGCTAACAGGGCAATAAAAAACGCAATGAATCATTGTACAGTTGCTGAATAACTGCTTAACATACTGTGGGTGATTCTTGAATAAAGGGACATAAAATCTGTCCTTTAAATAATAATAGCATAAGAATAATAAATACTGAATAGCATCTGAATGAAGAAATACTGAATGAAATGAAAAAAATATTATTTCCACTACCGATTCTCAGTTTTTAACTATCATATAGCGGGGAAAAAAAATAATCATCCACATCAGTTAACATTTATGCTGTAGCAAAGAACAACCATCTATACTTCCTGCTTGGAAATTATTATTAGAGGAATTTTAAAGGGCATATATTTATCAATAATATTAGAAAATACCACCAATAATTATGTGTCATGCTACAGCAATTAACACATGATGGATGATGCAACTTCAACCACATGAGCATTATACTACATCTCTACATGCATATCATGCATTCTCTTTCAAATATAAAATTTGTTTGAAATTTAACTTTAACAGAAGTTTAAATTTTAAACAAACTTTATTCAATATAGTGCCATCTTAGCTGGTGAAGGACTTGTTTATAAGTCTAAAATCTATATTCTAACTGATTTGTGCATGTTTATTAACGTTAAAAATTTGTGAATTGTGCACTTTCTTGAAGTTATCAAGTATTTTTTTATTTTTATTTTTTTTCAGCTAAATGTACTGTAAGTGATTTTCCACCATCATGAAATTCATTTAGAATCACTCATGTTTTTGTGACTTGCTGCATATTTCAACACATTTGTTTACATTTTTTTTATTGCTCTGTGACTTGCCACAACATCTCAAATCTTTATTTTGTATAATGCTTGCATCTACCAGTGTTTTCAACTGAACCCTACTTTCTTCTGACCAAGTAAAACTGTATTAGATTAATCCTCCTTTTAACAAATATTTTTATTATTATTGTGTTCAGTGGCAAGAATCATTCCAAAGAATTGAAGGTAATTTTCCAGTTAATAACAAATGTGTTTTTATAACCTCATAGTGATATTTAAATTAGCCAGACTAAAAAATTAATGTTTTCACTTTTATTTGCAGTAAAAATTCTTATTCAGTTGTAAAATAACCTAACCCACTTTCATCTTCATCACTCTGTATGTTGAATAATGTAATTTAACTAACAGTTTAAATCTTTTTCTAACAAGATATATGTGATATCTTACTAACAGAGGACTATCACAGAATGAATGACTATATTGATCTAGAAGATATTGAAGAATTAGATGAAGATGATTTGTCTGATCTAGAACGAGAAGAAGGGCCAGGTAAGTAAAAAACGATATTGTAAATATGAAATGCAATAAAAGGTGAATAAGTTTCACCTTTTATTGCATTTCACATTTATAATATTCTTTATACAAAATTATTAAAATATAATATATTTATTAATTATACAACACAAAATTATTAAAAGAGTAATTATATAATAGTCAATTTGAAGTTGATTACATAAATCAGAGTTCTTCAACTTTTAACCACTGGAGGATTTCATTGCACTAAGTACCTGTGTTGAACCAATAAAACCAGAGATGAATAGAACTTGTTAATATTCTGTATAGGGGTAAAAGCATAATCTTATCTACTACATTTATTATTTGCATAAAGGCATGTCTGAGTTTAAATGCATCATAATTAAAAGGTCCAAATAATTAAAAAAGATACTTTTGTATCTTGGGATGTTCACTACAAGTGTAGTGTAGTACTAATTTTGTGTTTAATTACCTGACCAACCTATAACAGAACTTGGTTGCCCAGATCTAGGGTTGCTTTCCATGGAATTGTGCCCATCTGTGAAGGATTTGTGCCACTTGAAAAAAATCACATTGTTTCAAGCACTGTCTCCAAACACTTGAGTCATTTCTGCAGCTTCTATGCACCAGTAAGTCTCACTGAAACAGTAATATATCACCATAGCACTACTTAGTTTCCATATCCCATAGCCTGCAGAAAATTACACACAAAGACAAATTCTGGTATTGCAACTGTATTGCAATATTGTTTCAACTTTCAAACACTGTTCTATGCTCTTGAAGATTCATTCTGTTGCCACACATCATGCATTAACTCGTATGAAAAGCTGCTAATTGTTTGTAATGAGAATCCACAAATTAAATAATCTCCCTATGTACAAGATACAAATATGGGATATATTTTAAAGATAATATTTTGAAGTAATGGAATTAAAACTAATAAATCATAAAAAAATTCTCAGTATTAGAACAATAAAAGTGTCAAAGAATAAATTAATCAAAATTAAAAAGAGAAAAGAAATAAAAGATTAGCACATAAAGTATATTTTTTAACATTCTCTAACTCAATATGTTGAGAATGCAATAAAAATGCTCAGACTGTGATGACTCTAAAAATAAAAAGCTCATTTTTTAAAAGATTTTGCAAAATGCCTATAGAATAGCTTTAAAACTTGTATTTTTTTTTATTTCACCTGTAAACACAAACCAAATTTTAGCTGTGCAATATTTAATAGATTTAGAACTTCTCTTTGCAAAAGTACTATTGTACTAAAGGTGATAAACTAACACTGCTACACATTGCATACCACACAATGTACGTTAGAATATGCTAAAGAGCACCAAAGGCATTTTAAAAGCCATTTTAATAGTGTAGTTTGTGATTAAATATTTTTAATTAATAGATATCTTTTAGTGAACAAAGGAAATAAGAGTACATGGAGACTTTTTGTACAGTTTAGGCTTTTATGGTGCATCAGCAACTCAGGCTATGATGTGCCCTTTTTGCATGGTGAATGTCATAATTGTGAACAATAGAGAAACAGCAAAAGTAAACTTTGAATTGATCAAACCCATAATATGGAATAACAAATTCTGTGAATATTAATTTATAAATGTTCTCAACTTGTATTATGGATGGAAATATGGTGTAATAGCATTTGCTAATATCCTATTTTCTTCTTGTAGTTCCACCTCCTCAACGATTGATATTGGAAAGGCAGCTCAATAAAAGCATCTTGATAGGTTGGCTACATCCAGATGCACCTCGTGGATCTGTTGAAGCATACCATGTATATGTTGATGGGGTACCAAAAGCTACCATCAGAGCATCTGAAAAAACTAGAGCATTAGTTGAAGGTGTTGATTGCAATCAGGTAATGAAATTTAGTAATTAAATGTTGATAATGTATTTTTTTCCTAATTCTGGTTTAAGGTAATGAATATTTTCGTAATTAAATTTGAAACAAATATTTTTATTTTTGCAGCCTCATAGAATAAGTGTGCGATCTGTAAATCCTTCTGGTCGTCATTCCCGGGATGCTGCTTGCACCATTGTAATAGGAAAAGGTAAGTTTTAAATGAAAACTGTATTTGTTTTTTATATCCAATGTAATTGAATAGTAATATTAAAAGTGCTTATGTAAGTGCTTAAAAATGCCATTAAGATTCACTTTCAAAAGAAAAAGTTATTTGTCTCTCTGACTAGTCCAATTATATGCATATAAATAAAAGATCGTCTCCATATGTCATTCCTAATTTTTCTTCTACCTTGGATGAATGTTGCCTTTGTAAATTAAACAATATTTGAATTTATTTAGCTTTACAATATTTTGCATCTCTTTTTTACTTGTTGGGACTTTTTTAAGGAATTTTGTAACAGTTTTCTACATTTCTAATTGGAATTTTTACTTCTATAAGGAGAATACTTTACAGTTTATTTTCTTTCTTTTTTAATAACCTATGTCTATGTAGTTTTAAAGAGAATTTTTTGTTTCTACAATAAAAAATTACTACTGATAAAAAATTATACTGAATAATAACAGATATACTATGTTGTGTTTTAGCTAACACTTTTTTTAATGGGTATGGCATGATTATTTTATTTATATAATAAAATAAACATTTTTTAATGGTCAGTACACAGTTATAAAGTGAACATTTTTATTTTTTAATATGATATATTCTTAATATCATTGAATATTTACAACTTTCATTAGCATCAAATATAATCATTTACTCAAAAATTGTTATTGCCATAATAATTTAAAAAGGTGTTTTCATGAACATATTTTCTAGATGTTTTATTTTTTAATTATAGAAATTTTTACTTTCTGAGTTATGTAGCAATTTTAGTTTAAAATGACTACTAACAGTGATTAGCATACTTGGCTCTGGACCTTAAGTACCTGGTTTTAAATATCAATTAAGCATGAATATTCCTGTTTTGCTCCTTTTTATTAGAATGGGTATTCTGACCTCTCAGGTATTTTCTGTGGTAATTAATATTAACAGATCATTTTAAGACGATGAGAATTGGTACTGGAGAATGTTTTGTTTTACTTTTAGACTATTGAAAAATATTTTAAAATCTGAAAATAACTTTTCCTTTTAGATATACCACTTGCTCCAAGTTGTGTGAAGGCTTCCAATATCACCTCTACCTCAGCAGTGATCAGCTGGCTACCTAGCAACAGTAACTTCCAACATGTAGTAGCTATAAACAGCGTAGAAGTCAAAGCACTGAAACCTGGCACCTTTCGTCATACTATCTCAGGTAAAATTCGTTAATCTTTCCTATGCTTCAAGCTGAAAAACTAAAACATAGAGGCTAAAATGTTTTTCTCCCTGCTCAGTGGAACAAAAATAATATTAGAACTTTATTGTCAAATAACTATTGAGCAAATATAGGTCATGTTATATAATCAAATTAAATAATATTTAATTCTGAATTTTTTTAAAATAAAATTTGTCACCAAAACTGAAAATATATTTATTTAAACAAGGCTTTTTAAGGGTGGTATAGTGAAAAAAAAAAGGATCTGTCAAGCAACTAAGGCTTAATTTTGCAAAGCCTAGCTATATTGAATGTAAATAACAGAAAACCCTGAAGTATAAATGTCATTGTTTTTCATAATTTTTCTCTATGTGGTGCAGTTTAATAAGGTGACTTTGTATTGTTCACACCCACATGATCTTTCTATCATGTTTTCAGCAAGAGGGCAATACTTTCTTTTTGTTTGATGTTTTTCTGCAATGTGCATCACATGCTTTATATTGCAGAGTGGCTGTTACACTTTGGGGATCTTCTTGCAAAGTGCTTACAAGTTGGTGCAAAAAGGCGAATGAACTTTTAACATCCTCAGAGTTGTGTAGTCAAGTCTTTTTTAAGGGGAGATTAAAAACTAACCCCCTTAATGAAATTGCATTATGATCCCTCTCTCCTGTCATTAAGAGGGACTGATTGCCAAACCAAAAAAAAAAAAATATTTCCATATCTGAGACTTCATTTGCAGGATATGATAAAAGACCAAATATTTTTGACTAGAAAAGCAGAAAATAATAAAATTTAAAAACTCCTAAATTGAGTTAAAAAATATTTGCAGTAACCAGTTATAAGGCTTCTTTATCAGAAAAAAAAAACCCAACAAAGATGCAACCATAACTCTAAACAACAATAACCTTATATATAAAGAAGATAGTTTGTTTGTTTGTTTGTCCACTTATGCACTCAGTCATCACCATCATCTAATGAAGAGGCACCAAACTTTGCATAAACTTTACCTTCACCCAGGAAAAGATCATAGGCTGTATGCAAACCCACTGGGATAAACCAAAACTGGTGTGGAATGGGGTGAATTCTTCAAAGTTCCTGTAGATTTAATATTAACTGTTAAGAAACCAGTGCCTTAACATTAAGGGTTATTAAAAAAAAAAAATTGCCACCAATAAATTTAAAAGAAGGAGTGCTTCAAGTAATTTCTTTCTGCTTTCACATGGCACAACAATTGTTTCAGAAATTGGTAAATAGCACAAATGGGACACAAGTTCATTTTTTGAATTGAAGACATTCAAAAACTAAAAAGAATTCCTATCAGATGTTAAAATAATTAATGTAATTTGAAAAAAAAATGTGTATTTATTATGTTTATTTATTAAATTGTTTTTTAAATTAATAAATATATCATAAAAACTATGTTAATAAATGTATTAAATAATTTGTTAAATAAATAATGTTTTTCTTTTTCCTTGTATATGTACATTTTTTGTACAACTTAGACCAAGCATGGCCAACTGTTTTTGCCCCCGGGCCGGATTGGAAAAAAAAATATTTTCACGGGCCGGACGAAATATTAAAATTGAAAAATGTTAAGCAAAACACTTATTTCTTTAAGTAAACAAAATTTTATTATGAAATTTGTTTATGAATAATTGTAAGTAAATCAATACAACAAATTAACATAATAACTAATGCGACGTGTTGAGGTGGTTTGCATCGCTTATTATTTTTTTAATATCTGGTTCTATACTTGTAGTAGCTATTCTTACACAGCCTCCAAATGTAAATCATTCAATCATCAAACAGATCATATCGAGTACAGATGAGTATAAAAGTTTTAATCCTTTATAACGGAATCTTTTTAAAAAAATATAGAAGTATCGAGAATTCATTCGATTAATTACTAGAAGTTAAATGTTAATATTGAAAAATTGTTCGCGGGCCACATAAATTCATTACGCGGCCGGATCCAGCCCGCGGGCCGTATGTTGGCCATGCCTGACTTAGACCATATTAATTTTGTTATAAAGTTGTCTACATCTCAGAAATTGCATCTGAGCAATTCTTCTGAGTATGAAATTATTTGGAAAGTTCGATTTTCAATGCAAGGCAATACTCTTTTTTCAGTTTATAAACTTCGGCATGGGGACTATCATATGTTACCTAAGATTATGTCCACTCCTTTCCTCCCCTAAAAGAGAGGGAAAGAAAAATTTAATCGGGGCTGGAAAGATCTTTTGTAATGAGCTTTATGCCAAATGAAAGCTTGCAATGTGAAGGTGCCATCTATTATACACTTAAGAAGATTTTAGACCTAAGTAATTTATTTTATATATTATTTTTTTTATAATACTGGGTAAATTTGTAATGATAAATAAAAAATAAAAACAAAGGTTTAATAAAAATAAAAAGTTGTAGATATGAACTCCAACACTGCTTATCACAGGCAGGCCAGTGCTGAAAGGTACTCTCGTCTACATGTGTGCCCAATCAATCCACAGCTGTATCCTCTTTTTTGTTCCATTGAACAGAGTACATTCTCAGATTCATTGAACTCTTGGTTTTTGTTTTTTGTTTTTTTTAGGTTAATTTTGGGAAATTATGCAGTGAACAATAAAAATAATTCTAGGAATACTAAACTAGGTTTAAATCAGAAATAAGAGAGTAAAACAAATAATAGAAGTATTTGGCAATTGCTTCCAAAATCCTCCAATTTATGAAAATAGGGTTTTGGTTAATTTTCAGGAGCATTTCAAAATTTTATGGGTAAATGCATTAGCAAGACTTCCAGTCAAATTTATGAGCTAAAATTAGAGTACTGTTTGAATGTTTTACAATATAAACAAAATTTATGGTGATGCCAAATATATCTACCAAAAAGTAGTAATTTGAATGTTGGCAGCGATTGGTAAAATTTGTCCCAAAATGAAAAGGTAAACCATATTTAATTAGATACCCTGTGCCAAGATCTAGGGGAGTGGGGGAGGGGGGGGGGTCAAGGGAGCAAATATTGTTGAAAATTGACATTCAGACAGATTTGATTAAGACCTTTAGTTTATCTTAAGTGACATTTTAAATTAATAACTATAGTTTAGAAGTAACATAGCATTGAATTTGCTTTCCACTGACATAACTTGGGAATTTTTCTTCTTTTTTTTTTGTCTAGTTAGAAGTTAAAATTTTTGGCTGTGATAAAATTTTAAAATGTATCAATTATTTAGTAACAGTTAATGTTCAAGCTACCTCTTTGACACATATTTCAGTGCATTTAAGTTAATTTTAAATTACAAAAACTAGGTATTCAGCAGTTTTGAATGAAACATATTGCAGATTTAAATAAATGTATTAAAGAAACCAACTGAAATATTAATACTAGTTGTGATTAATCACACATATAAAATGGTAACTTGTTTAATAATCTTAGTGTTCAGCCTGGTTTGTATATTTTAACCTTGCTTCATATTACATTTTCCAATATATAATAATTATATATTATCACATTATAATATAATAACATTGTTATAACCATTGAGAAAACATGATATGCAATAAAATTAATAAACGTGACATAGGATTTTTGAAATGAGAATTTTTTTATTACGAAAATATACTAAAATGCAAAAAGTGATTCTATGTATATACAGTAATTCAATGCATTTTTATTTATCAGGTCTTGCCCCTAACACAACGTACAGAGTTTCTGTCAGAGCTAGGCCTGCACGCCTTTTTTTCAACAATGAAAATCCGAAGAAACTTGGAATGTTAACTGCCACTGTCGAATTCCGAACACTTCCTAAAGGTTGTGTGCTTAGTTGATTATCTCCTGTTGATGTGATACTTAAACATTTTGCTTACATATATATAGGTTTATGCTGGTGTGCAGCTATAGAAACTTTTCTTATAACGTTTATTTTTAGGGGGTTTTTAGTGGTTGTTGAAGTTTAAAAATATAAGTGTATGAACAGAATGTTGTTAAAGCTAAATAGTTGATTAGTGTTTTCAAATGTTTAAGGATATGTGAAGTTAGTTGAAATTAATTATTTTGCATTTGTTCTGCACGTATAATTGGTATATAAATATATATACATGTGATGCTTTGATGCCTTCTTACTGAAACAACGAATATTTGGCTTTATTCCTAACATCTTTAAGCATTATTGTAATTGTTATTGCTTAAAAGCTACTTGAAGAAAAAGCATGTCCAAAAATGTGTGCTGCATATGAAATCTTGTGCTATTAATATTCAAGTGACATCCTAGTTGTTATGTAAAGTAGTTTAAAACATTATTTTTAACAGCATTGCAAGACTATATAAAATACCATTTGGTTTGTTTAGTAATCTTTATACGGATATGGTTTGTAGAACAACATGTATCCTGATACATTCTGTAAAGCATTCTCTAACTTTATAATCCTTATTTAACTAGTAAAATGTTTAAAAAAATTAATATTTATTAATTTTTTATAAATGGTATCAGTATTATGCAAAATGCACATTGTGCTTTAGTTTTTAGATTCATAGAAGTTCAATTCTTCCACTGAATATAAGAGTATACTTCAAAGAAAAAGTGAAGTTCCATGCCTTTAGTCATGGGAAGATAGTGACCTTCACACAACTCAATGTCTATGCATTTTACTTCATATTCATAATGGACAATTAAATTTTGGTACATGCAGCAAAAAGATTAGGTATAATATAAAAGCAGTAAAAATATATTGAAAAGGCTGTTGCACTGCATTGCAACTGCCATAGTTTTGCATAACAAAATGAATGAAAAACTTCTTATAATTCTTTGTTGAAATGTAATTTAAATATTAATAATATAACATCTGATAAAAACATTAAGAACTCATATAAGAATTTTGCTTTACCATCAAAATCCTGATAGTAAATATATTATTTAAAATAACCATATTTTTCATGGGATTAATTTTTTTTCTGTTTTTGAATTTTGAAATTGAACAATTAGTACATCTGAATGACGGCAGAAATTTAGTTTGATTTTCTATTGTCTATATATATATATGTGTACTGTTAAATTCTTTGCATTTTATGATCTGCAGAGTAATTTGGCTGTACTTTATGGTGCACATTTCCTTATAAATGCTTGCAACTTTCACCTTTTTAAATTTCATCTTTATGAAAAGTGGCACATCATTACAATAATATATTATGCAATTCTACTGAAAAATTATTTCGTTTTTTCAGCTAAGACTTTAACAGTTTTCCAGTTTTCTTGAAATTTAGCTAGTTTACTCAATCATTCTGCCATCTAATAGGCCAAAGTGAAATTCAATAGATCACTATTTTTTGTTTTCAGTAGATGAGGAAAATGTGGTATAAAATTTGACATATCTCTTGCATTAACTTTTTAGTAGACCTAAAACACTACATCTAATGGAAGATGATAAAATATTTTTGCTGAACATTGAAATCTTCTAAAAATTTATTTCCTTTAAATGTAGATGATAATCACAGCGTTACCTGCTGCTCTTTTGGTGTTGATAAATCAATAACTATTTTGCGGAAAAAATTTTGCCGACATATGGGATTTCAACCCGCATCTCTCCAGAAATATGCCAGAGTATTCTTCCAGTTGAACTAATGCCAGCTTTGTTTTTTTCCACTAATTTTAAGACTAAACTCTATCACCAAGATTTTCGGGCCAACCAATGCACATTCAAATCCTGTGTGTCGGCAAAAAAAATTTTCCACAAAATATTTACTGATTTATTTATTTCCTTGCTAATATGTTCCGGGGAAATGAATTACTGTAGGTACCCCCATTAAGTACTATGTTTATATTGTTGGGTGCTCAGGAAAAGGTGGTTAGGTTGAAAACTGTAGAAATGGAGTATAAGTCATGATTCATGTTCCTTTTAAGCAATATCTTGTTACAAAAATGGTTAACTCGTTCTCAGAATGATAAAGCAGATGTGGATTTTCAAAAGAAGTACAAATAGCTGATTTATGTCAGTAGCATAAACTTTACATGTTGTCTCCTGAAAAGTTTTTTTGACTTAACCTTTGTTTTCCAAGCACTAAATATTTGATGAGAGTAGTGTAGAATTCATCTGAATTGGATCAAATATAGATAATGAAGAAAAGTTATTTGGTCCCACAGAGAATAAAACCACCGATCAATCAAGTATCAGTTTGTTCTACATTGAGCTGTGAAGCTTTCAATATCTCACTTGCCTAGCTGGTGTATAAGGTAAATTCAGTAGAAGCCTACATAGTAGCTACAATGTGTAATATGTTTTCTGTTAGACATGAATATTAATAGCTCTTTGGAATACTACAGAAACAGCTGTTGTTCTAGACATTTTTTTAAGATATAAATTTTATAGGGTTTGCAATTACATGAATTGGCTATAAGTTTCCTGATTTTCTAAAAAATCTACAGCATATTAGCCAGTTAATTTTTACAACTAAACTGTGTATTTTGTTATAATTCTAGCAACTCAGAATTCATTAAAAATGATTTTAATCAGTTATATGGCTTAGTGAAACAGCAAACTAAATCTCAGTAAGTCAGTGGTTCAATTTTCTGTGGGACTTGTTTTTCTTCACTTGCTACATTTGATTATGTTTTAGAGCATTTTTGGTAAATTCCAAATAGCAAAAATTCCCTGAAATTCCATTTGAAACAAAAGATACAATACATTCTTTATTCTATATAAAATTAGCTGTTGTTACATCATATTAACAATAGGTATCAGTGGCAGTTCATAAAAAGTCATATTTTGGTTGCCACTAAGACAGAAATGTTAAAAATCACAAATTATCAACTGTCACAACCTGAGCACAAAACAAAAGTAGATGCAAGAAACTTTTTTTAAAAAATGTTCGGTTTTGGTAATATTTATATCTTAGTGCTATATAGACAGGTGGCATAGTGGAAAATTTCTACACATATAACAGTGATATAGATGTATGTGTATAATAGTGGGAAAATGTCTCTCTACATTTGGAAAAGTGGTTAGCATTTGTGAGTGTTATTCTACACTATTATATGTTGAATTTCATTCATGGAGTTATGAATGATATTTAGGAATATGCATTTAACAGTGCTTGGGAATCAATTGTAGAGCATAATATAATGGCCTGCCACCTTTAAAGGTGGTACAGCCAGTCACTAAATTTTAAGATGAGAACAGCTCACTTTCATTCTTAACAAGTACAGGACATTATTTCAGCGGAGTTTTATTTTTCCATTTGCAAGCTTCTACTGGCCACATTTCGATTTGTTATTGGCAGTGTGGCATATTATTTATATAATTTGCAGAGTCTAGATTTTGCCACACTATATGCAAGTCTTTCAGCAACTTGTTCATATGTATAACCTCTTCCTGCAAACAAAGTTTTTTTAATCTTTTCTTGTGTGCTGCTTTTTTGAACATTTTCTTGTGCTCTAAAGCAGTTATTTTAGGAATACCATAATAATTTTATACCACTCTGTACAAATAAATGTTATTCTTAAAATTTCTCAACATTACTGGAGCTGCTCAATAATACATTAGGAAATGACCTAATACCAGACTAATATTGTACACCAAATATGTTAGGTTCAGCTATCTGTGTAGCAATAGGATTTATCTTTTGGTTAGGTTTAAAAAAAACCTGCCAGTAATATCTTTTGTATATCCTAAATCTTAGGCAATATTTGGAATGAAGCTGTTTTTGTATGTAATCTCACTTACTTTTATAAGCTTTTAATTTTCTAATGGATTGGGAGACTTTTTCCCTTCATTAATTGAACTTTCTTCATTGACTTTTCCTTCATTCTCTGTAAGTTGGTCAGTAATTTTATGTGTGATATGTAGGGCATTAGACTCAGAACTGCAACCAAACAAAAGAAAGCCTCTTTCAAAATGTCCAAATTTTTGGATACTACTGTGCATAAAGTATAATGTATAAATAATTGGTCAATGCAAAATTAGCACTGCAAACAAAAGTTTAACAAATGTAGAAAACAAAAAATGGCATTCCAAACATTTATTAGAAGATCAGATTATCTTTATAAAGCTATTATATTGATTAACAATGGAGAACTAGAAAAAATTACATTTAATTCATCTATTTTTTTTATATTAAAAGTCAATACTGAGCTGTTTTGGAGAGAGAAAGTAAAAAAAGTGCTAAGTTATTGACACAATTCATTTTAATTCAGATATACTAGAACTATGAATATTTATATGAAAGAGTAATCAATTCTAAGAGTTCTGAAAAAATATGTTTAAATTCTGACAATTCCTTTGTAATCAAATCGAGTCCAGAAAGCAGTTGACATAAAAAATAATAATAGTTAAATGGTATTGTCCACTAGAAACAATTTCTTGCAAAGCTGCTTAAGAGGGGGCAGGGGTGGTTTAATCGGTAGTGTGCCAGGCTCATAATCTGCAGTTCACAGGTTTGAGTCCCAGCTGGGCCAGCATTGAAATTTATTTCTGCAAAACTCCCTGCCCTGCCCACGGTCAGTAAGGGACACCGATGGGCTTGGAAAGGCTGCCTTTCATCAGATGAGATATTAAACCATGGCCCGTGTGCAGGAGAGCCATACCTTGTGCATGTTAAAGAACACATTGGATGAACTTGACAGGAGGTTAGCATCTGTCTCCTAACAGCTGTTCCAGTGGGTTCCCTCCCCCAACCTTCTCTGAGCCTTCGGGGTCCTTGTGACCTGGCCATTTAGCCCATTGTGTGAACAAAAATGCCACTCAGAGGTAAAACAACCCAACCCTGCTTAAGAATAGATAATCTGCATATTGAAACATTGATTTCATAATTAATGATATGCTGCTTAATAAGTGTAAATAATATTGTTAATTGTGAAACTTTTTTCCTTAATATACCATTTTTTTTCCTTTTGTTAAAACTTTTTGTTTTCTGATCAACTTTTATGTCCAAAATTATATATTTAACTTCATGGAGTAAAAATTTTAAAATCGTGAAAGTTTTAGAGAAAGAAAAATAGTAATTCTAGCAAAAAAAAACTGTTATTGAATTCCAGAGGCTAGTTATATAAGTAACTTCTGTTTTTGTGAAGCATTCTGTGTACACATCCTCTTTATATAAAAATGGGAATTTGGAGTGTTGCATAAAAGAATGGAGATCATATTATTTTTATAATGGTGCAGTTTATATATTACACTGCTCACAAAAATTAGGGGATATTTCATCGTTTCATGTTCATTTTGAAAATATCCCCTAATTTTTGTGAGCAGTATATTTATGGTATGTTTTAATATGTCACTTCAAATTGCAATAAGTGATTATTCCTTGCCTACTTTGTTCTGCAAGGCTTTAATGCAGACCTTGTCAGCATTTACAGATTCCAATAAAGAAAATTGATACCATTGTTTTCTGAGGGCCTTCTGAAAGGGCATACTACATTAGTTTTTAGATGTAAAATGTTAATTTTTTTTAAATATTATTTTTATTATGGTTAGGGTTGGGTTGTTTTACCTCTGAGCGGCACTTTTTTGCACACCATGGGCTAAATGGCCAGGTTACATGAACCCCGAAGGCTCAGAGAAGGTTGGGGGAGGGGGCCCACTGGAACAGCTATTGGGAGACAGATGGTAGCCTCCCGTCAAGGCCATCCAGCGTGTTCTTTAACGTTGGGTTGTTTTACCTCTGAGCGGCACTTTTTGCACACCATGGGCTAAATGGCCAAGTCACATGAACCCCGAAGGCTCAGAGAAGGTTGGGGGAGGGGACCCACTGGAACAAGCTGTTGGGAGACAGATGATAGCCTCCCTTCAAGGCCATCCAGTGTGTTCTTTAACGTGCACAGGGTATGGCTCTCCCGCACACGGGGCAACGGCTTAACGTCCCATCCAACGGACGGCGGCCTTTCCAAGCCCATCAGTGTCCCCTACTGACCGTGGGCAGGGCGTGGAATTTTGCGGAGATAAATCTCAATGCTGACCCAGCTGGGACTCGAACCTGGGAACTACAGATTACGAGCCTGACGCGACCGACTGAGCCACCCCCGCCCCTATTATGGTTAGCATATGCTATCTTAAATCTATATATCTTTTATTATCACTATCAATTTTTAAAGCTATTTTTGTTTGTCTAGATGCAACATACTAAAAACTCAAATTTTTGTTCTTTTAGTCAATGGAAATATTTTTTTTTTCTTTGAAGTAGCGCAGTATTTCACAGTTTATTTAGAAGCAAAGCACATTGTCTGTAAATAGGTAACAATTTTGAAATTAACAGTATTAACAGTTCCAAAGAACACAGAGGAAATGAAGAAAAATTATGAAATTAATTAGCTTTTTGATGCTTTGGTAGTATCACTTTGGCTTATGCTGGTAATGGTGCTAGGCTCAAATTCAGATTTTGTGTGTGAAATTTGTGTGAGAAATCTCTTTTTATAACTTCAGGGTTTCTCCATTCTTTGAGACAGAAAAACGCCATTAGTGGCATTTTCTCCATTCCAGTTTTATATATTTTCCAATCCAATTATAAATGTTTTAATACTTTTATTTCTAGAATAAATATTTTAAATATTTATATAACTATACCCTGAAGTTAATCTCAAATCTGATGTAAATTAATTATCTTTTTTAATGTCACCAATGTTTTACAAAGGTTTACAGTAAATCTTTGATTTTTATCTCACTTCTTTTGGGTAGCAAATGGAGACTAATTGACTAATCGATGCTTTTTATTTTCAGATTATATTAATAGCATTATAATATATAGTAATACTTATACTAAGCTACATGGTAGGTTGAATCATGTATCTTATGCTCATCTGAAGTATTGGAAATGTACTGTGCCAAATAAAGAACAAAACAAAATAAGTTGTTGCACTTTTGTTCATGAATTTCTTTCTGGTAATATAGTGATATCTAAGATTATCAGTGATATAAGTTCATTCAGAATTAATATCTTCAAAGTGGTTATAATGCTTTGTTCATATTGTACTGTGCTGAGTAAATATTTCATTTTGATAATTCTTATTTGAAAGCAAAAAAATAACAATTACTCACAAAGTTTTATATAAAAGTTTTGGTGCACAAATGTGATAGTCATTTAATATACAACCCAGAGTCTAGATTTAGCATGTGAACTATTTTAATTTAATATCAGTAAATAGTTTTATTAGAGTTCATGTTTTGACAAGATGCCAACAAACTGAAAGATTTGTGATGATGCCATAAATTTTTTCCAAAGTACTATAACTGTATTGAAACCAAACTTTTATTATATTATTATATTTTGTATAGTATGAAGCCATAAAAATAAATCAAAAATAAGTTATTTTATTATATCCTATTTTATTGTTTCATGTTTTCATCATTCAAGAATAGACACATTTCTGTAATAAAATATCAGATATCAAGGGGCATTTCCTTCTATATTCTTTCCCAGTTAATATTTCTTTAGGTATATATATTCAAGCCAAAGAACTGAAGTGAATTATTTGAAATGTTAATAAATCAACAATGCATATTTCAGAGAAATTCTATAATCATTTATTTATTTATCTGATATTTGTAGTTTAAAAAAGTAATTATTGTGTCTGAAAATGATAAATCTCTGAATATGCAATATTATAACTACTCAGAGAAATTTTGTAATTAGAAATTGATGATGTTAGCACTTTCACATTAGTCATCTTGAACAAAAGCGTGTTTAGAAATGAATTAAATATTTTAGTAATATACACTATAAGTTCTGTCATTTGAAATATATATTTTTTTTCATATATGTTGGCAGTAATTTTCTGATATTTGAATTAGTAATAGCAACACAGTAATGTCAATGATGTATGTATTAGCTGATGTTGTAGTTCTACATCTTGTCAATTTCTTCCCTATTCTACATTATAACAATTTTTTCACTTTCTGTACTTACTGAAAATACTGTAATAAACAAGATGTTAGTCCTTTGGTAAGTTTATGTAATGATGATGTTTCTTCAATATTGTTGCATATGTAAGCCTAAGAATCTGCTATATGTCACTGTTGTTCTATCAATATCGTTGTTATTTTTTTTTAATCATAACACAATTTTCTCCAACCTTTGAGAGTAAATTTTGTAAAGATTGTAAATCATGTTGTCCTCTAAGCTAAACCACTGTATCTCACCTTTGCTAATAAAGTTGTGCTTCGAAAGACAGTCTCTTTCACTCTCTTTCCTACTTCACACTGTCACCTATTGATTTCTTTTACTTTATATTCTCTCAATTTTATCTTTTTTTTCTTTTCATTTTTATTCTTCTCTTTCAAAAATTAACTGTGTAGAATTTTATCTGTGCATATTGCTCTATGTTTGACATAAAAGAGCTGGATAATCATCCTGCAGGTCTTCCTGATCCTCCTGTGGATATTCAGGTTGAACCAGGTCCCCAAGATGGTACGTTATTGGTTACCTGGCTTCCTGTAACCATTAACACTAAAGGGACATCGAACGGAGCACCTGTTACTGGCTATGCTGTCTATGCAGGAGACAAAAAGATCAGTGAAATTGACAGTCCAACAGGTAAGTTTTGAATTCACTGCAAGAAAAGAAATACTTTAAGTTTAATATAATATATTAATTATATATATATAAAAATGTAAAGATTCATATATATAAAGTTTAACTCTTTCTAAATTTCCATTTCCATTTTTTTTTTCATCTATACAGTCTGGTCCAACTAAATTTTTTGAATAGTGTATTGTAGATAATTTTCATTGATGAATGTAAGTTCCTCATAAAACTAACTTTAAAAAGTTTGTATTGATGCCAATAGATGACAGTAATCTTCACTTTGGAAGAGTAATATAGCATAAAATACATAAATTTCTACCCCTTGTATCTGTATATACAGAGAGTGATCATAAATATTGTTCTAAAAAAAATAAATTACTACTTGCCAAAGAGATCTTTATATATTATGGTACAGTATACTATCAGTAGCCTGTAAATATACTGTACCATAATATATAAAGAAGCTCTCTCAGGAAGATTAGACCTCAGTAGAAAGACAACACCAGAAAATAAAAATTAATTCCCTATTCAGGATACAAAACTAAATTCTTTATTTCAAAGCCAAGCATGTTAACCCCTCTGCCACTGTGGCATTATCAGAACTTAGTTCACTTTCCATATCTTTTGAAATGCATGAGCCATCTGCTCAATACAATGCTTGCCATGCAACTCATTCTTCCTGCAGTACTGTTATCATGGTTGCCTTGAGATGAATTTGTCTAGGTATTGGCACATATGGTGATCAGTGTTAGTCCACACAACTGCAGTTTAGTTTGTCTTTTTCAACTGTCAGACAGTTGCCCTAGCAATGAGAGACAAGTGCTGCCCTTACTGTCCTTCCATCTCTGTTTTACTGGTAGTGCATTCTGAGGCACCATTTTCCAGAAACACAGAGTGGACACAATTGGTAGCATGCAGGCTCATAACTTTATGTTCCTGAGTTTGAGTCCCCATTTTGCTTGCATTGAAAATTTCTCCATTAATTTGTCTACCTTTCTTCTTATTTTGGTTATTGATTGTGTTATGCGAAATTCACTGCAAGGGAAAGATTTTAACCTTAAATGGTCTAAAGATATGAAAATTTCTGATTTAGATTATGTTAATGATTTAACCCTTTTGGCAAATGATGTTGATGAGATGAACTCTTTCATTAGAGCTGTTGATGAGACTGTTAGTAGAGTAAATTTGGTTATAAAACAGAGAGAAAACTAAAGAGATGAAAATTGTTCAGGCAGGTTGTGGTTCAGTTAATTTTAATGGTTACACCGTTGAGCAATTGTCTCAGTTTAATTATCTTGAGAGCTATGTAACAGATACTGGTGATGTGCGGCATGAGATTAACAGACGAATAGAGATTGCTGCTGGGATTTTTAATAATCTATGGAGAGTGTGGAGAAATGGATGCATAGACCTAAAGACTAAAATTAGGCTGTATAATAGTTTGGTTCTTTCTAGGGTTAGTTATGGGAATGAAACTTGGACCCTTTGTAAACAAGATAGCTGGAAACTTGATGCCTTTGATTCTAGATGCTTATGCAGTATCTTGGGCATTAGGTTGTTCAACTTTGTAAGCAATGATGAGATTAGGCAAAGGAATCAGCAACCTCCTTTGAGCAGCATATTTTTCAGAGAGAAACTCTATTGGTTTGGCCATGTTGCCTGTATGCATAACTATAGATTAGCGAATGGGGTTATAAACAGTGTGCCTAAAGGCCTCAGAAAGAGAGGGAGACCTAAGATGCAGTGGGCAGGCAATGTCAAACAGAACCTTGTTAGAATTGATGCATAGTGGCTAGATGCAGCAGATGTAGCTCAGGACAGGTGTGTTTGGAAAACTAAATTGCACAATCTGGTTAGACCTCCATAGCTCATGGTTGTGTGAAGATGATGATGATGATGAACCCCTACTCTGCCCTCAGTGAAAAAGACACTGATAAGTTGAAAAAGTGCTAACCATCATTTGTGACATTAAGCCGAGCCCCAGAATTGCTGGAGGGATTTTTTTAGGAGAGCCATTCCCTGTGCATGTTAACATTCTGGAAGGCTCTGATATGAGGCTTCCATCTCTCTTCTAACAGCTGTTCAGTGGATCCCTTTGCTTCATCTGGTTCTGACCCTTGAGATCCTTTGTGACTTAGCCATTTTGCCTACTATATGCACAAAGGTGCCATAAAATGATAAAATACTCAACTAACCATTAATGTAACTATTCTGTAGACAACACCCTCTTGTAACAAGTTAAGCTGAATTTATATTCTAAATCTGCAATTCTGACTGTCTAGTCACACAAACAGCTTGTAGAACACTGGCAGAAATTCTACCATGTTTCACTATAGCTTACTACTATACCAGGGAAAACTGAATGTCTTGATACACACAGATCTAAACTATCAAAGAATTGAACAAATTGACACTCATTAGTAAAGATGACTCTTCGAAAGAGCTGGTGTTTGTTAATATCTCTCATGCCCACTGCATCTGTCAGATCGCTTGCCATAGTGGCTCATATGTGAAGACATTACTTATTTGTTTTCACAATTACTTTAGCTTCTTTTTCAAGTTGTACAGCTCTTTAATGAAATATGTTCAGCATACTCGCTTTGATTGCATTCAGTGCCCATTCTGTGCCTATGGACAAATATCACATACTGCAACAGTTATATTTAGGCTCTCGTGAATTAAATCACCACTCTGTTCATTTTGATGGAGAAATGGCAAACTCAGTAGAGGTCACTTGCTGATGCCATTCTGCCTCCCACTGTCCAATGATTTGCCTTCATTAAAACATTGTGACATTTTTCTGGAACTCTTGTGATATGACATGATTGCAGTCACATAATATTACTCTTTCCTGGTCGTGGTTTTATAGTCTGCTGCTATACATATTAGTGCTGCTCGTTTTCTGTCACTGTATTGGAAAGTGTCTACTTGTGATTAACCTCTGTATGTACACAATCAGCAAAAAAAAAAAAAAAAAAAATCAAGGAACAAACCTTTTTCTTTAAAAAAAATTATAATTTTATTTAACAGAAAGCTGTATTTGGCTTCAAACATAATGCAAAAATATTGAAGCTTGAGAAATTTATGTATCATGTGAGGTTGCATGAAAAATATTATTGCATAAAATTGCTGTTCATACAAATCCAGGTTTATTTTCTCTGCTTAGAAAACATCTGAGATATAAAACTTTATGCTGCTATTTAGACATCATTTAGATCAGTGGTTTTGAACATAGCTCATGGCCCAGCAAGTTATGTGAATATGTTCTCACAGCTCAGTCATAGCTCAAGAGTAGTACTCTTTGAAACTCACCACCTCGACATTTTCTGTAAATCAGTGCATTATTTTACTAAGCATTAAAAACTAAAATAATATATGATGTATACTTTTTCAATCAAATGATATTATTAATAATGATATCTTAAGACATTAATATCCTGGAAATATCCTCAAGTGGCTATATTTTTCAAAATAAAATTGCACTTGTCATCAGACCTACCAAGCAGTTTAAACATGCAGAATTAGATGATGAAATGATATGCAAAGATGGAAATATCATTTAATTATGAGATACTTAAATGTATACAAAGATGCTTCATGCTCTGGAGACAATTCCAAAAGGAAAAAATGCCTTAAGACCAGTCTTACAGCTGCAAACAATCCACATCTCAAGATGACCAGTATTTAACTATCAGGTAGCATACAGATATGGAGGGCATTCAAAAAGTTCTTCACACATGTTTGAAGATTTGCACTCATTCCTCTGAAGTTAATGACCTATGATTTGTTTGAAAGCTTGTCTAAACTTGTTATTAAATGTAAAAGCAAAGATTGTATCGTCATTTCTCTCTTCACTGCTAGCTCATAAAGTTTGGTTAGCAAAATCTGTGCATTGTTGCTAAGAAGCATACTAAAGACAGGAAAGATTTTACATTTTCACAAGGATACAGCATGGGGATGACGCAAAAAAAATTCATGCCATTTTATTATAAGTATATGTGGGATCATGCCTGCTCTTGTGGCACTATTATGGGATGTATGTACAAGTTTAGAGGACAGCAGAGCTTTGAAGACCTCCCTTGTGTAGGAAGACCGAAGGAAACCACGAACAAGAGAACCATCACTGCTGTCTGTGAACTCATTAAGGAAAATCTATTCATCACCATTCAGGTTGGGTTGTTTTACCTCTGAGCGGCACTTTTTTTGCACACCATGGGCTAAATGGCCAGGTCACATGGACCCCGAAGGCTCGGAGAAGGTTGGGAGAGGGGACCCACTGGAACAGCTGTTGGGAGACAGATGGTAGCCTCCCGTCAAGGCCATCCAGCGTGTTCTTTAACGTGCACAGGGTATGGCTCTCCCGCACACGGGGCCACGGCTTAACGTCCCATCCAACGGACGGCAGCCTTTCCAAGCCCATCAGTGTCCCCTACTGACCGTAGGCAGGGCAGGGAATTTTGCGGAGATAAATCTCAACGCTGACCCAGCTGGGACTCGAACCTGGGAACTACAGATTACGAGCCTGGCACGCTACCGACTGAGCCACCCCTGCCCCCACAGGTGATGAGATGTAGTTTTATTACTATACAACTCCTAGAAATATCGAAAGCTATGTTTGGGTTGTAGAAGATAAAAATTGGCCCTAAATCCTCTGACAAGACTTTTGCTCAAGGAAGAGAATGTTCACAATTTATTTTCAATTCTCAAGGAGTGGTAGCCATGGGCACCTTACCTGAAAAAATTACTATAAATGGTCAATATTACATCAACATTGTTTTGCCCAAAATGGTTAAGGAGATGAAGGAGCAGCATCCAACAACAGGTATGTCAAGGGTTCAAGGGTTCTTCTTCTTGACAATGCCAGTGTTGACAAAACCCATCAAGTTACAGCCTATCTGGAACAGGAAAAAATAAACAGCTACCCCATCCTGCATATTCACCCAATCTTGCACCATACAATTTTTGGTTGTTCCCAAAAATTAAAAAAGAATTTTCTGGGAAGCCTTTTTTAGGGGTGCAAGACCTTGCAAAATGTGTTCAGAGTTGCGGAGTATTCCCCAACAGGAATACCACCAAGCATTCCAAAAATGGCATAGACATCTGCAAATTTGCCTAGATGCTGTAGGGGAGTACTTTGAAGGAACAGTAAAAGTTTTGTTGATGTAAGTGCAATTGTTTTTGTTCCGTAGATTCATGTCAAGAACTTTTCAAACACCCCTTGTATTAGAGCCAACCATTTCTTTTGAGCTTTCTGCATCATATGAAGGGCTATGTTTATGAACTACAGCAAGAAGGCTTCATGAGAGAGATCTAATTCTCAGTAAGATTATTGCCAATGAATATATCTATAGAAGAAATCATCCCTATTGCATCTGGGGAACAGTTTTGGAAATAGTTTCTATGGCAATCTTAGATTTGTAATTGATAGCTACATGGAAAAGGAGAGTATGTAACTACCTAGAGCAGGACCATTTCAACCCAAACTATATTCTTAAAGAGCCACAGGGAAAATTCTGTATTTAAAAAGGAAAACATACATTTTTACTGAGCAAAAAAAACTTTATTTTTGAGGAATCAAAAAAGTATCTTAATTAAAAAACAAACAAAAAAAATGTGCATTTTTAAGGAGTACTATGAATTGGCAGAATCGTTTTGTTGTGCACCTAAAACAGTTTGGCCAATGAGAAGAAATGAGGCAGATTCAGTATAGTATTTGTTTTATGAGGCACAAGTTCTTATGCAATAAACCATAGGTTGGATGGGACTTACCAAGAATAAGGTAATAAGCTCCTTATATTAAATGCTGGCTCTTTTTCAGGTGCAGCTCATCCCGAATTTACCTAACTGTAGTTTTTGTGAATAATTTTCAGTTTGTGATTTGTCAGAACAGTTGTTCCACCATGTCTTTGCACCCCAGAGGCCAATCATAATGAGTTTGTAATCTTATGATGTGGAGAGTGATATAGGCTTAAAAATTTTTCCTTTCCCTTCTTCTGCTCTAAGAAAGAAGTAGTTTGTGAATGGTTGTTCCACTATATCATCCCACCAGGGGTCAACTGTTACATGTCAAATGAAAGGTATAATGGACAGGGATGATTTAGATATTTTCAGGCCCTAGACACAAAGGCATATCCCCCCCCCCCTTTGCACACTATGCTGAGGAGCAATGGTCGAAAACATGTGCCTAGTTTGTCTTTGCCAAGATGCAGCCCTGTATATGGACTGTGAAATAATTTCTGTCTTCCACCCTCAGAGAGGTACAATTTGTTGATGTGGTTGTTCCACTAAATATCCCCATCCCAAGGATTTATCATAATCATTTATACATCAAGTGAAAGCATATGACAGGTAATATGATGATACATAAAACAGTTCTCTCTTAAAAGAGGAAAAATGAGATTTTTTATTGATAAATTGTCATTAAAAAAGCAGTATATGGAAATTAAGAAAAGTATTTTCCTATATGTATTCTGAAAGGTAAGAAATAATAATGTAAAATAATTCCCAATAATTAAATCACACAAATTAATTTTAAAGAAGTTAGTGTGCCTAAACATATTTCTTCACTCATCCAAAAAAATTCTAATAATTTATCTTCCATTTAAATTACTATAATCTGAGTATGCGATATAGCCATTGGCAAGTTTGTTTTATTTTAAGCATATAAGAGAGAATATGCTCTGGAAATATACTTAGTTCCTAGCCTGCTATTCTTAGGTTCAAGTCACACTGCACCGACATTGATATTTTTTAATAAATAAAAATAAGTCTGTGGTGACAAAGAGGATGCTAACTAGGCTGGAAAGATCATTTTTTGTTGGATGAGAAATTAAGCCATTGCTCCCATGTGCAGAAAAGTATATTAAGAAGAGGCATACAGTAGGACATCCTATACACATTAATAAAGTATGCTGAATGGCTTTTATGGGAGGCTTCTATCTGCCTCCTAACAGATACTCAGTGGTTCCCTTCCCTTGCTCAACCCTGACCACTTGAGGTCCTTGTGACATGATCATTTAGTCTATTTCATTCAGAAAAATAATTCAATAATAACTTAGCACCATTAAAGGCTGATTCTGGCAAGCACCTACAGTGGTATCCAAAAGTTAAGCATGATATATAAATTCTGGAAAAAATCACAAAAATGCGACAATGAAATGCTATGAGATTTGAAGTAATGATGAAATGTTATTTGAAGCAATAAACAGTGAGGCATAGGGCAAATTAATTGCATGATTTTCAATTTCCATCGGTTATGCAAATGGATGCAGGAGTGTCAACTAAGGGGCCTGTTTCAGCAGGCCCCTTAGCTACATAAGCAATTTCCCTCAAAATTGTCTTCCCAATGGCTGAGAGAGTCACCTGGCTGACATTGGCTTATGACATTGGGCTGTTAGGGCAAAATAGTAGTGATCATGTACTGTTGTCAATTTTGGGTGACCTTGCACTTGTCTATGGCTAGCATCTCCTGTCTGTTGGAACCATTTCCAAAGTCTTGAAAGCACTTATTTGGAGGGGGGGGGGGGGGGGGGGGCATTTACAATCCTAGTCTCATCAGTATGGGATCAGTCAGACTCTAACATCCAGTTGTTCTACCAGGTGTAAAAGCATCCATATGAAGTCTCTGTGCCATACTATTGTTATGAAATGCTGTACTAATAATGAACCCAACACTTCTCAAGTCACAAGTGCAATTTTGTCTGGTCAGATGATTTTTGGGAGGCATACAACCATGTTTATTCTATTTCATTGACACACAAAATTCAGTGTTCCTATATTTAAGTCAGTTGTATGATATTTAACAGTTTGTGAATTATGCTTAACTTTAAGATACCAGTGTATATTTCAATAGCACATCCTCTGCCCTAAGAGACAGCTTGCCTTAAATCCCTCATAAATTGTCCTTAAAAGAATGTTAATGTAAATTATATTTTGAGTTTGCACTATATTTCTCCTACAGGTGTTTGAACATTACTTACGTATGAGGTATGTGGTTTTATCATTGGTTAAAGATTTTTTTTATTATTAATTTGATAAAGGAAGCTAATAGATAAAACAGTTTTTTATTTAATAATTTTTGCTTCATTCATCGGTAATTTTGATATTCTAATACAAGAACTTTTACTCTTTGTTATTTTTTCTACATTATTGTCTTGTAAGTTACTCTGTTTAACTGGCATTTTATTATCACTTTAGGAGACCATGCTCTGCTTGATATGGCTCATTTAGCTCCACTCAAAAAAAGGAGTGTTACTGTAAGGACAAAATCTGGAGATAGTTTATCTGCAGATTCCATGCCCTGTGTGATACCAGTGGAATTGCTCAAAGGTGTTGCTGCCACAATAGTAAGTTTGTAATTGTTTTAGAAATAAAATGAAATAAGTTTTTAATTTATTATTAATAGGATGAGTGTTCTTAAGTTTAAACATGATACTTATCAACATACAGATGCATTGGATTGGATTGGATTGTTTTACCTCTGAGCGGCACTTTTTTGCACACCATGGGCTAAATGGCCAGGTCACAAGGACCCCGAAGGCTCAGAGAAGGTTGGGGGAGGGGACCCACTGGAACAGCTGTTGGGTGACAGATGGTAGCCTCCCATCAAGGCCATCCAGCGTGTTCTTTAACGTGCACAGGGTATGGCTCTCCCGCACACGGGGCCACGGCTTAATGTCTCATCTGACGGACGGCGGCCTTTTCAAGCCCATCGGCTTCCCCTACTGACCGTGGGCAGGGCGGGGAAATTTTGCGGAGATAAATCTCAACGCTGACCCAGCTGGGACTCAAACCTGGGAACTACAGATTACAAGCCTGGCACGCTACCTACTGAGCCACCCCCGCCCCACATACAGATGCAACTGCTATGATCTTATTGTAGGTTACATATTTTTTATAATTAACTAGACCTATTTTTTTAGTAATACTAGAGAAATGTTAATTAAAACATTCTCTGTCTATAAACAATAAAATTTAAAGCTTAACTTTATAAATATTTTTAATGTTTAAAAATTATTATTTGGCAAAACTTGAGCACAGGGACAATGCTCCAACATCATTGAAGTACACCTAATTAGAAAGATTTAAAACTTCTTTATACTCTTCAAAGAAACTGATTATTACTTCCCAGATGCAGGTGGTGAAAGGCAATGTAAATATTTTATGAATGATTGATCTGTATGAATGATTGATCTATAAGTAGAGCTTCTAGATACTAAATTAGGGCACTTTTCTACTAATGGTTGCTCTGCTTCTATGATGTGTGTGTGTGTGTTTTTAAGGCATTTAATTTCTCATTGTTCCTAGATGGAGAACTTTAATATTAAGCCTTGCTAGTGGTTCACTTTCAGATAGAACAGACAAAATCCTCAAGGAGCCATGGGCTACAGAGGTCGAACCACACTGTGTAAGTTAGTCCTCCAAACATATCTGTCTTGAGCTACAGTTGCTGAACTTGATCAATATGGTCCAATTCTGAACACTCTTGTTTAACATTATCTGTCCAGTGCATCCTAGGTCTCCTCCCCCCCCCCCTGCTTTTTTATCTGAGACCTTTAGGCACACACTGTTCACAACCTTATTTGCTAATTTATAGTTATGCATATGGGCAACATGGCTGAACCAACATAGTCGCTCTCTGTGCAATATGCTGCCCAAAGATGATTGCTGACATCTTTGATTAACTTCATCATTACTTGCAAAGCCAAACCACCTAATTGCATGATATTGCATAAGCATCTAATCAAAGGCATCAAGTTTCCTATTTTCTTTTTTACAAAGGGTCCAAGTTTCACTAAGTCATAACTACCTTTAAAAAGGACAAAGTATTGTATAGTCTATTTTATTCTTTAGTCACCTATTTTTCCACATTCTCTCTAATGTAAAAAAAAATTCCCTCAAGCAGCTGCTTGCCATTAGAGGTCTGACAGGAGTCTGCCAGTTTAATATGCCACAGTAGAAGAATCTGTGAGGATGGTGGGTTCTCAGCAGAAAAACAACACAGACATCCATGCCTTAACCAGGGCTCGAACCCAGGTCCCTTTGATCAGTAGCCAAGCATGCTAACCACTCAGCTACAGGACAGCTTCTGTAATGTACCCAAGTTAAATATAATGGAAGTTGCAGAAAAGCAAAACAACAACAATGACAACGACAACAACAAAAACAACAACTAAGATTTCAAAATATATCACTTAATGTGAGCATGCTAACCAAGGCCTGTGGCTGAATAAGTCATAAACAAGTCATCAGCAGGTCATGGGTTCAGATCCCATCCACCTAATGACAATTTTTTCTCTATACTCATTTAACAAACAAGTAAGTTTGTTAGTTATCTCCCAACTTTAGTAGTAAGCAAGCCAAGGTTGTCATAATGGCTAAGTAGCCTATCATGGTCAGCTTTGGCTATTCTTGGTCCTTCAGAGCTTCAGTGTTAAAAATAATTCTTTTAACCTTAGCACAAAATTTCTCAAGCATCAGTTGCAAGACACTTTTAGCAAAGTAATGATCAGATCCAATTTCAGCTTTCCTATATGACCTGGTATTCCTAACAGAACTAGCCGATTTGCTATTAATTAATATATAAGCAATCATATTCCTATGCAACCAATCTACCTTTTTCATTCTCATCCAAGTCTTCAATGGGAGATTAGCAACAGATAACAGTCAAATGTTTAATCTTAGTTTTAAAATTTAGTTGTAAGAAATCTTTTATTAATGCAGAAATATTTTAGAAGAGCATCACTAGTGTGCAGAGGTGTAGGCAGGTATGGGCCCAATGGGCTATATGCACCCTGCCCACAAGAATCTGTCAATGCAAATATTACAGAATAACAGGACTATGTTAATAAAATGTTGCAGATTAAGAGTTTTAGATATAAAACAGTGTATTGTTTTTTGTCCCAGGGGGAATCTAAAAACATTTTATTTATGGAGTGTTTTGTGCAGTTCTTGAAGTAAAGTAAGTCTAATTGTGGGAAACAACTGGACTCCATCTTCCAACCTCATCATTACTTACAAGTCAAACCACCTAATGCCCAAGATATTGCACAAGCATCTAGAAGCAAAGGCATCTAGTTTCTTGTTATCCTGCCTACAAAGGGTCCATGTTTCAATACTATAACTAACCTTAGAAAGAACCAAACTATTATACAGTCTAATTTTAGTTTTTAGGTGTATATACCTATTTTTCTGCACTCTTCATAAATTCTTAAAGTCTCAGAAGCAATCCCTATTTTTTCTGTTTATCTCATGCTGCATATCACCAGTATATGCTACATAACTTCCAAGATAATTAAACTGAGTCACTTGCTCAAAGGTGCAATCATTCAAAGCAACTGAAGCACCATCTGCCTGACCAATTCTCATCACTAATTTTTTTCTCTGTTTATCACCAAATTTACTCTATAACCAATCTCATCAACATGATTAGCCAACAGGGGCAAATCATCTGCATAAACTAAATCAGAAATTTTGAAAAATCTAGACAATTTAAGGCCAAATTCTTTCCCGTGCAAAGAATTCCGCATAAGATAATCAAAACGAAACTAAAGAGAAAATGAGACAAAATCCACCCTTGTCTAACTCCACTAGCAATGCTAAACCAATTGCTCCAAGCCTTACCAATTCTCACACATGACAAAATGTTGTTATAGACAGTTTTCATTATGCTAATTAACTTGTCAGGTATTCCATATGATCTACAATGAACCACAAATTATGTTGATCAACAGTCAAAAGCCTTTTTGAAATCTTTAAAGTTAGTAATCACAGGTTTCTGAAACTGAATATTTCTCAAGAATCTGTCTAAATGAAAATATTTGATCTATACATCCCATGTCATTACTGAATCTGCACTATTCGTCATGCAGTTGTCCATCAACCAAATTCTTAATTCTATTAAGTATAATCATGCAAAAAACTTTACCTGGAACAGAAAGTAAACTAATTCCCCTATAATTATCACAAGAACTTCGATTACCTTTTTTAAAACTAGGGATAATAATAGGTCTAGTACATGGCCGACTGGTTAGCATGCTTGGCTACTAATCTAAGGGACCTGGGTTCGAGCCCCGGGTTAAGGCATGGATGTATGTGTCATTTTTCCTGCTGAGGTCCTGCCATCCTCACAGACCTTCTACTATGGCATATAAACTGACAGGCTCCTGTCAGACCTCTGTGGCAAACAGCTGCTTGAGCGGGAATTTATTTATTTTTTTATTTAAAATCCTTAGCAACAACATCTTTATCATAAAAAGTATTCAAAATTTCAGTTAGCCATGTGACAACACAAATCAAATGTTCCCAGCTCAGCATTTCAGTGGTAATTTCATCCACCTCTGGGGATTTATGCAGTTTTAATTTAGAGATAGCCTTAGCAACTTCAGAATGTGATATAGGGCCAACACTAAAGCTCGTAATACATCTATCCTCTTACAAACAATGGGAGTAGAAATAATCACATTGTTTAGAACATCTCTGAAATGTAGGTTTATACCTATAGGTATAAAAGATCAGCACAAAAACCCAGTGAAGTTAACCACTCCTTGGCAGGATAGGAAATAAAATAAAAAGTGGCAGATCAGAATTCCAGATCAGTAGTCTACACTGATCTAGCAGCCCTCCCTTTCCATTCCCTACCAGAAGAGAATTTTTCTTTTGAAAGGTATTAACAGGTTCTACCAAGAGAAGGCAGGATCAGAGTTTAGTTTCTAGGCCTGGTCAGTTCTGTGCATAATCAAAAGGTTTGGTACTCTTGGAATATTTTTGAAAATTTACTGTAATATTTATCCTTCCAATATATACTTAGCTACCATTCACAGACCAAATGGAAAGAGCTAGAAATGTGCAAACTCTTTCCACTAATGCATTCCAAGAATATTTCCTTTATTAACACATATTGTGGACATATCTTGAAACTTTAAATTTTGTTTTAAATATAATATTAAATTAATGCTGATAAATTAAATCATTATGCTCTGAAAATCACCAAGTGTGAAAAAAGCATCTAATGATTTCTTCAAATCCGTACTCTGTCTTGTATTAACATACTAGTTGCTCAATGCTACAAACTCAATGCTACAAAGGACAATGCTTTGCTATTTGAGCTAAATTACTGATGTTTTACTTAGGTTTAGGTACGGATATATACTGTAGGTATGATCCTTGTTTCATGAATTTTTATATTCGTTAGAGAGGAAATGCTTTTTAATTTTTATAGTTCTCTGTGTTCCTCGTGAAACGTTTAAAACACATACTGAATTTATTCAGGACATGTTTGAAAGGTTTTGTGAAATATCAAAGGACTATTAATGTACTAAAAATGATTTCCTTTCACAATTAAATTTGCATAGTTATAAAAAGTTGCTTGAAGGTCTTTTCAAAAGTTCATTTGTAGCAATATATCAATATCATGCCACTTTGTAGTTTTTAAGACAATTTGATGAATTTTGGAAGACATGGTAACAATTAAAATATGCATGTATTCATTCTTCATTATAATCCATTTACACTGTTCTACCAAAATATTAAGAGAATTTCCATATTATGTCAATGGGGATCTAACTTCGAAGCTTTATAACACCAAAAAAGTAGGTATTTAATTGGAAAAATGTGACTGAAGAAAAATTAAAAATCATAATCAAATTCATTTAATTCTTGAATTTTAACAATATTTGTTAAATATTTGAAGAATCATAGAACTGGAGTATTTAACAAAAAAATTATATTGTTTAAAAGAACCATTCATAATTGTTTAATATTGAAATACTCTTTACACAAATTTCTATAATGTATATTTATTTTATTAAAGGGTTTGAAAGAATACTTATTATTTAAGTTTTAATCAAATTTAAGGTAAATTCTTGTGATGCATTACTGTTTTGAAATATTCTACATTCCATAGCTAAATACTGAACGAATATTGTTGAAAATGAAGATTTAATGGCAATAACAATCTTTGTTAATTACTCTAATAGGTTGTTTGGGTTGGGTTGTTTTAGCTCTGAGCGGCACTTTTTTGCACACCATGGGCTAAATGGCCAGATCACATGGACCCCGAAGGCTCAGAGAAGGTTGGGGGAGGGGACTCACTGGAACAACTGTTAGGAGACAGATGGTAGCCTCCCGTCAAGGCCATCCAGCGTGTTCTTTAACGTGCACAGGGTATGGCTCTCCCGCACACGGGGCCACGGCTTAACGTCCCATCCGAAGGACGGTGGCCTTTCCAAGCCCATCAGTGTCTCCTACTGACCGTTGGCAGGGCGGCGAATTTTTGCGGAGATAAATCTCAACGCTGACCCAGCTGGGACTCAAACCTGGGAACTACAGATTGTGAGCCTGGCGACTCTAATAGGTACAGCTTAAATTTTGGTCACAGGAATAATAAATCTGTGAAGCTAACAGTAGCTTCTCTGCAGAGAGTATAATTATAAAATGTAACAGATGCTGCATATTAAAGATGAAACTCAGTTCCAATCAGAGTACAGTCAAGACATATGACTATGATCTTTAACCCTTTCAGGATGAGTGCCTTATACACATATTTCAGGGAGCTACTGTTGCAGGCCTGGTGCCATACTGGTACATTTTTAGTATGGTCGTACTTTTTGGTGGGCATATTGCTGTATGAATTTTAATGAATATAATGTTTCTTACAGGCCAGCTGTCATGCATGTACAATTCCCAACTCATTTTCTGGTCACTTGTCATACACTTATGTCTAGTGTTTGCCTGTCAGAAACTGAGTGCAATACATTTTGAGTAATCATACCTTTGAATGAAATCAGCCATTTTTCAACAAATATATTATTATTGGAACAAATTACATTTATTGTCAGAGAAAGAATAGTCACTAAACAGAAAATAATGTCTTAATGTATGATCCACTATCCTCCCATTATATAGAATAATGTCTTAATGTATGATCCACCATCCTCCCATTATATAGAATAATGTCTTAATGTATGATCCACTATCCTCCCATTATATAGAATAATGTCTTAATGTATGATCCACTATCCTCCCATTATATAGAATAATGTATGATCCACTATCCTCCCATTATATAGAATAATGTCTTAATGTATGATCCACTATCCTCCCATTATATAGAATAATGTCTTAATGTATGATCCACTATCCTCCCATTGTATAGAAACCTGCTTGATACACTCTTACTGATGTCTTTGCTGCCATGGTTACGGGTCTTCTTCTTAGTTGTCATAATTCATTTGCTCTTTTATAAACATTTAGTATTTCTTTTTAGCATGAAAATTCTGAAAGCATAGATAAATACATAATGCATATGTTCTGTAAATAATCATGTGATGCAGAGCAATGCATAAGCATTTTCTTGAGTTCGGCCAGCCAACAATAAATTAATCATGAAAGGGTTGATTTATCTTCAGTCACATTTTTCTATTAAATGCATATTTTTAAAAATTTATAGCTTTGAAGTTATATTCCCATTGACGTAACATAGAAATTCTCTAATATTTCAGTAGGGCATCATATATACACAGTCATATCAGAATAATATGACCACCTACCATACATATATTATGGTAGGTGGTCATATTATTCTGATACAATTGTGTATATATAAATTTCAAAAGATATTTTTTGCAATGAAAAATATATTAATTCTCAAGTATTTATGTTTTATTGTTGATATTTAAGATAATTTATTTCTGAATCCTTCACTGGAACATTCACTAGTTGAAATATATTTTATGCCTGTGTTTTAATTTTGCTCTTTCTATGTATATTATGCTTTTCATACGAAAGGCTTTGTTTAATTTGGATTTACTTTATTTTTTTATAAGCTTCAGTTCTGTTTCAAGAGTTGAGCCAAGTCAGTACCCTAAAATGCTGATAAACAGTAAAAATGTTAATGCTGTTAGATGAGCGTACAGCTATGCCCAATACTTTCAGCTTGGTAACAAATTGATACTATTTGACCAACTTTGTTTTTCAAATATTTTTTTAGAAAATGAAAATTTTTTTAGAAGAAGAGAATTTGTTTTTAGTCTATATTATAAATTATACTTTTTCGTGGCAAAAGTTTAATTTATAATGTAGAAAATTACACTCAAAATAATATTTATGATGGTACTTGACTTCTTGGATGAAAGACTACAGCTGTCAATTGGAGATTTTCTGTTGGCAGGAGTTTTCTCGTAGAAACAGTCTTCCCAGTGGAAGGAACTCCAATACCTCAAATATTTTAAAGCTTTTCATTGATTCAAATGCAATTTCCTACATTTTAAATAGACTTGTTACCAAGACAAATTTATTAGACCAAAACTCTATGTGCATCTAATAGCATTAAAGTTTTTATTGTTTACTAGCATTTCAAATAGTATCAATCAGACTTGACATCATTTCCATGATCATAAATTACAACTAAATTTATGCTCCCAATATAATTTAAAATGAGTTAAGTATTTAATGTACATTTTCTCGTGTTTTTAAGCAGAGAATTGTATGCCTTGCATAAAGTTTGTGAAATAAAAACTTCTAAATTATTTCATTTTGCAATTTTTCCCATTTTAAGAGTGCTGCAAAAAATGTCAATATTTATCTTTTAATTTTTAGGTATTTTAGTCAATTTATTTGACAGAAAATGATGCATTGCAGATAGAAGAATTGTAATGATTTAAATAAAGTTGAGTGATAAAATTGTTAATCAGCAACATATTACATAGTAAAAAATCACCAAAATTATCTTTTCCATTGGCACTGTTTTTTTTAATTGCAAGAATATAAAAAAAAATTAAAAAGTACATTAGAATTTTTGTTATTATTTTATCAGTGCCAAGTTTTGGAAACCAAGTTGAATCTTATTTTATTATTTTTGTAGTTTCCTTGTGAAATTTTATAATTTTTTTTATTCAATAACTTTAATTATGGCATTACATATCATTTTTGGCATGTTAAGTAATTTTACTTTTGCATGTTTTGTTTTTTAGTTTGCATCTTTTTTTTTTCCTCGAAATGATTGAGTTTGATTTTGTTGACATTTAAAGATGCAGTCGGAGGCAGACTCGGTGAATCTCGCAAATGAAGAAAAAGAAGGGGAAAGGGAAAAAGACAAAGAAAGACCACAAAGGGAGCGGAAGAGATCGACAGGTAGCTCAGATTCAGAATCTGACACAGAGCTTGCTGAACTCCTGAAGCATGTGACCCTCAGGTCCGAGGCATTTGATCCATCTGAAAGCACTACGTATGGTCAACAGGTAGAGAGAAGCGTCTTCCCGAGAGTCTTGGTGGTTGTGGGCTGCTCAAAGTAATGCTGCTGCGATTTCTCTTGTGTCCAATTTGTGCATGAAAATGTCAATTTTAAACATGCAGTTGGAACTTAATTTTTTCACTTTTCACTGAAATTATTTCAAAAAATACAATTTGAATAAACAGATTGTTTCTTTAATACTTTTAAGCATTCAAAATCTTTCTACGTAAAATAGAAGAAAAATATTTAGCGGTATATTTTTACATAACATTTACAAGAATTAAACTGTTGTATCCAGATTTATATTAAACAGATATTTTGCAGTTGGACACAAGATTCCTTGCTAAAATCCCTATGCTCCTTGGAATGGCTTCCCTTGTTTGTTTGACTCTCCTTTCAGTCCTTGCTTAATCAAATTCTTTTTACTCTTTATTAAAAAAAAGTGGGTTTTAAACAGTGTTAATTATACAAATGTAAAATGACTCAAAATAAAAAAAATGTAAAATAAAATTAAGACAAAAGTCAATTATCATGCTATTATATTGATCAGGCTTTTTTTTAACCCTTACTAAACTCCCATTCTAGGCTGGTTCTCACCCCCAGTTGGAAAGTGAGTGCAAAATGAGTTTTTAGCATGGTGTTTTATCAAAAGATATGGGGGATTTCTGTTTTGAGTTAGCAAATTAGTATATTTTTAAGATCACTCTCCACACCAGCATTCTTTATGCATCATATTAATAAGTGTAAATATAACTTCATATATTAGAAATAAGCCAAACAGTGGTTTGTGCCATAACTGATTTTTTCTTTTAATTTTTAAATTTCATGGCTAAATAATAAATATTTTTGGTATCAGACTGGGTTTTATAAAAAAAATTTATTGATTTCAATATTTGAAGAAAGGAAAAATTTCAAACTATTGTGAATCATCACACAAGTAAATCCAAAAAAAAGTGCTTCCAAAATTGTTCAATTATTAATAAAAAACAAAAGTTGTTAGGAAAATTTTTATACTTTCACAGACTAGATTGAAAAGAGTAAAGTATTACATTGATTCCCAGAAAGACAAAGAGAGCAACTAGCAATTCTACTCTTTATTGCATTCAACTCTTATTTCAATTTCTAGCTTTGAAAGAGATAGGGTTGGATTGTTTTACCTCTGAATGGCACTTTTTTTTTCACACCATGGGCTAAATGGCCAGGTCACAAGGACCCTGATGGCTCAGAGAAGGTTGTGGGAGGGGACCTACTGGAACAGCTGTTGGGAGACAGATGGTAGCCTCCCGTCAAGGCCATCCAGTGTGTTCTTTAACATGCACAGGGTATGACTCTCCCACACACAGGGCCATGGCTTAACGTCCCATCCAACGAACAGTGGCTTGAAAGAGATAATTCTTCTGGTTTTGCAAATTTTCTATATTCATTCACCAGAAAATGAAGGTAAAAAATATTACACTTTAGTGATAAATATAAGTATATTCGATTTTTATTTACTCCTGTTTTTTCATTAGAGTTACCATTTAAAATACATTATTCTTTCAGAGTTTGTATTTTATTTAATACAAATCAAAGTCTAACTTCACAATGGTATTAACTTGAGCTCTGTGCTTAAGCATTGAAAGCATGCCTGCATTTTAAATGATTTTTTTAGCCCCAAACAATTACAAAACTAACATTTATAGTGATGCATAATCATCATCATCTTTAAGCAGCCATGGGATATAAATAATATGATGCACCAGATTGTGCAATTTAGTTCTCCAAACCAAACACATCTGTTCTGAGCTATATCTGCTGCATCTGGCAACTGTAGACCAATCCTAACCAATTCCTGTTTGACATTGTCTGACCACTACATCAGGTCTCCCCCTCTTTCTGAGGGCTTTAGGCGCATTGTCTATAACCCTATTTTTACCTTATTTAATCTATAGTGATGCATATGGGTAACATGACCAAACCAACAGGAAATTGCCAACTCCTTTGCCAAACCTCATCATTACTGATATAATTTAATAGCTGAAATTAAATTTAGCAGTATCTGTTTGATATTGCAAAGTTATAAGACGTTTACAGTTTCCAAGTTTGCTTTCACATACTGAATGTTTTAAGAATGCCATAAAAATTCTTATTATTGCCATTATTTCAAGTAGTGAACTAAGTTCAGCTAGTGCCAAAATTCAATAAACTCTAAATATCTTGACAAAAAGTAAAGGGTTGGTGATTATTAATAAAATTTCAGAACTGATATCAGTTTCCTAATATATTGTTTAAAACCCATGTTTTGCATACTTCAGTATAAGACAATCATTTTCCGGATGCAAGAAACTCAGGTAATAAGAAAATACCAACTGTATGTGACACTGTGTTTCCTTTGTTTCCCCCTAAGACATTGTGACTGAAACAAAAAACCTTTTTAATTTTGTTTGTCTGTGCTGAAACACATAGCCTGGCATCTGTGACACTGCTTGGTGTTGGGTGTTGTACCTTTGTTGTTTCGGCTTGTGTGGCAGCAAATTGCTGATACTGTGTTCCCATTTATAGGGTGCTAGAGTTGAAGATTTGCTGGAAGAAGGTATACGTTCTGAGTTGTCTGATATTGCAGAAGAACCAGAAGATGATTTAGGACATAATATTGAGGTAAAATATAAAAGTTAATTTTTTCACTCTCTTTGCATTTTATTTCTTTTCCTTCATTTGAAAGTTTTTATATAAACAATAATTTAAAAAGTACAGTAAATATTAGCTTGCTTGTCTTACTGATCAAATGGACCTGGGTTCGAGTCCCAGGTAAGACATGGTTGTACTCGAAAATAATTATTGCACCATCAAAGTTTTGATTAAAACTATTTGAAGAAATGTCTCAAATATAGGTGTCATTCAAACAAAAAGTGGACAACCCTGTATCTGGATAATAGACTGGGTGATTATTGCACCCTCATACATGGATGTGTTGGAGAGGATGCACATGAGCCCCTTGTTAAAAAAATAATAGTTTGATAAAATTTAACAGATTATATTAACTGTGGATGACTTTTATCTGAAATTCATCTCAGAATTTGCAATCATGGCCCTCCTTCTGCACACTTGCATAGTGAGCCTCCTGCTGTGATGGTAGCTCTACCTACTCATCCTGATTTGTTTTCAGAAATTTTGCAAGCAAACCCCTTGTTAACAAATTGGCAGCTGACCCCTCCCTCATGCAAAGGAATTAATGCATATAGGAGGAACTCATCAACACTAGAATCAGTTGCAAGAATTGGCTTGAACATAATAGATATGTGGATTCCAGACAAACACTTCATGGAAACATTCAAAGTTGAACAATGTACACTATGCTGTTTTTTTTTCGACTCTCAGGGTCAGCTGATGATTTTTCTGGGCTGTGGTGATACCATCAACTTGCAATGATATTGCAAAACTGTGGGCTGTTTAAGGCAGGGAATAAAATCAAAGTGCCAAGGACTTTTGAGCACGAAGGATTTTTTGCATGATAACAGAAGACCTTATACTGCCCATTTAAAAGTAACAATGTTGAACAGGTATTGTTGGAACACCTTCCCTACAGCTCTGACTTCAGCACATGATTTTCGTATTTTTGATCTTCTAAAAAAAGGGCCATGAAAAGTAGGAAAATTGAGTCAACGAAGAAGTGCAGTTCATGTCACAGAATTTCTTAACAGCTAAATTACATACAAAATCCTCATGCAGTCATGGGCTACAGAGGTTCAAACAGACTGCATAATTTTTCTCTCCAGATGTGTCTCTTCTGAGCTACAGCTGCTGCATTTGGCCACTCTAGGCCAATTCTAGCAAGGTCCTGTTTGACATTGTCTGTCCATTGCATCCTAAGTCTTCCCCTTTTACTGATACCCTTAGACACACTGTTCATAATCCTCTTTGCCAATCTGCAGCTATGCATACGGCAACATGTCCAAACCATCGCAGTCTCTCTCTGCACAATATGCTGCTCAAAAGAGGTCAATGACTCCTTCTTCCAACCTCATCATTACTTACAAAGTCGAACCACCTAATGCCCAAGATACTGCGTAAGCATCTAGAATCAAAGGCATCAAGTTTCTTGTTATCCTGCTTACCATGTTTCGTTACCATAACTAAGCTTAGAAATAACCAAACTATTACACAGCCTAATTTTAGTCTTTAGGTGTATATGCATATTTTTCCACACTCTCCATAGGTTCTTCAAAGTCCCAGTGGCAATCCCTATTCTTCTATTTATCTCATGCTGCACATCACCAGGATCTGTTGCATAGCTCCCAAGATAATTAAACTGAGACACTTGATCAAGAATGCAGCCATTCAAAGCAACTGAAGCACTATCTGCCTGACCAATTTTCATCACTTTAGCTTTTTTTCTGTTTATCACCAAACCTACTCTATTACCAGTCTCATCAACAGCCCTAATGAAAGAATTCATCTCATCAACATCATTAGCTAACAAGGCCAATTCATCTGCATAATCTAAATCAGAAATTTTGAAATCTCTAGACCATTTAAGGCCAAAATCTTTCCCTTGCAAAGAATTTCGCATAGCATAATCAATAACCAAACTAAAGAAAAAAGGAGATAAAATGCACCTTTGTCGAACACCAGAAGTAATGCTAAACCAATTGCTGCAAGATGTACCAACTCTTACACATGACTCAGTGTTATTATAGAGAGCTTTCATTACACTAACTAACTTATCAGATATTCCATATGATCTAACAGTCAACCACAAATTATGTCGATCAACAGAGTCAAAAGCCTTTTGGAAATTTATAAAGCTAGCAACCACAGTTTCTGAAACTCTAAACATTTCTCAAAAATCTGCCTAAGTAAAAATATTTGATCAATACATCCCCTACCACTTCTGAATTCACACTGTTCATTATGCAGTTGTTCATCAACCAAATTCTTAATTTTATTAAGTATAATCATGTAAAGAACTTTACCTGAAACAGAGAGTAAACTAATTCCCCTATAATTATCACAAGAACTGCGATCACCTTTTTTAAAAATTGGAACAATGATAGCTCTAGTAAAATCCTTAGGAACAATACCTTTATCATAAAAAATATTCAAAATTTCAATCAGCCATGTGCCAACACAAATGTTCCCACCTCTAAACATTTCAGTGGGGATTTGTGCAGTTTTAATTTAGAGATAGCCAAAGTGACTTCGAAATGTGATATAGGGCCATCATTAAAGTCAGTAATGCATCTATCCTCATTATTAACAATGGGAGTAGAAATAATCACATTATTTAGAACATCTCTGAAATGCTCAGCCCACCCAGTCATCACAGAATCCTCACCTTCAACCACCTTGCCATGTTTATCCCTCAATCCCTGTGTACCTGTCTGTTTCTTCCCACATAAAACATTAACAATCTGGTACAATTTTCTTCAGTTTGTTGCTGTAATCCATCAGTTTGATTTTCTACAAACTGCTATAATAAATTGTTATGAATAATTTCTCAAAGCAACATGGCATTCATGTGAGAAAACTACAAATCCCAAAATCCAGTGGACCAAGCATGAATAGCATCCCCACTTACTGACTTACCTGTACATGTATAAAAAATTTCAGGATATAATAGAATCATTCATACCAGATTTTCATTTTGAACAGGCCGAAAAACCTTAATTGTTCCAGTCACATGCATTGTTTTTCCTGCATTGAGACTTTTTTTGATACTCTCCACTCTGCTCCAGATGAGAAAAAAAGATAGAAATCAGCTTTCAAAGGCAGTGGCTGTTACTTTGTAAAGTTTATGAAGATCTGTCAAAGCAAAACCAATTACTAAATGCTGTAAAGTTTGTTACTTTCTTCATTTAAACTTCAGCTCATCTGCAGAATAAAATGATGTGACACTTCTCATTAACATTATTAGATAAACTGAATATTAAGCAGTGGATATTATTGTGTTTTTTGCAGCTGGAAATTTGCAGCTGGTTTTTGATATGAGTAGTTAGTTTTGCAGTCACATAGTTCATGACCAGTTCTTGGTGATATTGGGAGTTACAAGTACAATGCATTCATCACCTACTGCCATTCATCAAAATAATTATATCCAGTATTTATTATTGCTATATTAAATAAAATTTAAAATGAAACTTGCCAAATATTTTAGACTTGAAGGAAGTGTAATAGCTTCTCCAATCAATAAAAAAGAAGTGTGATGGCATCCTGCCCCCACTTGAATCCTTGGGTATAACACTGGGCAACACACAAAAAGGCTTTGAAATGAAAATAGCCAATCTTTACAAATTTTGAGGTGCTGAACACAAAAATGACAATGAAATTTGTCGATTGGCTCATGTTTAGGAGAGACAGAGATAGTCATGTATAAACGACTCAGTCCACATTGAGTACATAAGTACACATATGCTACAGTACGTGCAAGAAATCTTCCGAAGTGGCTTAAAAGATGAAAAAGTAGTGATGACGTTTGCTGTTCCTATGGTTTGGAGAGAGCCAAACAATCATGCAAATGACTTCTACTTCTGCATGGTTCCATCTGTTTCTGGAGGCATCACAAGGAAAACGAAGTGGACAATAGCGTATCCAAATATACAATCTGCTCTCTGACCAATTCCGCATAGTGAAGGCCTTCCTGTTCCCGATCCTCCGAAAGAATTTTCCATCGATTCAGACAATGAGGAGGGAGGCAAATTGACATCGAGTTCTCTGCAGCCTTCAGTGTCTAATGATGATCCATACATCTGCCACGGTGTGTAATCTGTGCCACACATTCTCAACGAAGAAGAAATGAACGATATTTTTCATGAACTGGAGCTGTCCAAGGCCAAAGCAGAGTTACCTGGATCAAGACTTAAACAATGGAATCTGTTCAAGGAAAATGTCCGAATGACTTTGTTTTCGAATTTGTCATGAGCAGTTTGCACCTTACTTTAGAAAGGAAGATGACCTTGTGTTCTGCTCCGATGTAGATGGTCTGATGAATGCCCTTGGAATCAAACATGACCTTCAAGAATGGCGACTATTCATAGACTCCATCGAATTAAATTGAGTTTCAAGGTGATGTTACTGCATAATGGAAATCGACTTCCATCCATTCTGGTTAGACACGCTGTCTGCATGAAAGAATACCTAAAACAGCTAAAAAATGACAACCTAAAACAGCTGTTGAACTGTCTTCAATACAGCAAGTATGGCTGGCATCTCTGTTGTGACTTGAAAGTAGTGGCTCTGTTGATGGGTCTGCAGCTGGGATATACGAAGTACTGCAGTTTCTTATGTAAATGGGACAGCTGAGCAAAGACTTTGCATTATGTGAAGAGAAAGTGGCCTCAGAGGAAATCTCTCTAGGTTGGAGAGAAGAATGTGGAATACCCAGCACTGGCAGAAATGCACAAAATCCTGCTACCATCCCTACACATCAAACTCTGTGTGATGAAAAACTTCGTAAAACCATGGACCAGACTGCATCAGCTTTCAAGTACTTGGCTGACAAATTCCCTGAACTCAGCAAAGTTAAAATTAAAGAGGGAATTTTTGTGGGTCCTCAGATCTGTGAGCTGTTCAGAGACCAGATGTTTTGACGACTTCAAGGTGATGAGAAAAAGGCTTGGGACACATTTTATCCGGTGTCAACTAAATTCCTTGGGAATGTCAGGGCAGACAACTACAAGAAACTGGTTAAGGACATGTTGTCTCTGTATCAGAAATTTGATTGAAATATGTATTTAAAGATCCACTTTCTCCATTCCCACTTAGATTTCTTCCCCGAGACCTGTAGCATGGTTAGTGAAACGTTTGATTATTAGTGAACGTTTTCACCAGGACATTGCATGATGGAGAAACGATACCAGGGAAACTGGTCCACTTTAATGTTGGCTGACTACTGTTGGACACTAGCCAGAGATGATCCTGAGCAACTGTACAAGTGATGGGCAAAGCGACTTCAGAAGTAGAAGCAGAGTTTTACCGATATATTCATATGTTTGTATTACTCTATTATATAAGAAACTATTGCGGATTTCTCAGAAATTGTAGCCAATTTTGCATTTTCATTGTCATATTTGTGTTTAGCACCTTGAAATCTTTAATAAATGGCTATTTTTTTTTATCTCAGAGGCATGATTTTTATGAAAATTTGTTGCCCAGTGTAATTAGTTATTTCAAAAAGAGTTACTTTGGTTGTGTCCTCTTCATTCTAATTAATGAATGGGAAAGGGTAGTTCAGAGAGCTGTATCTAGTCTATGGCTAATATGGACCCAGCACCAGGCATGTTACTAGGAGACATGGGTTCGAATCCCACTCACAGCAAAACCAATTTTTTTCAGCTTATTATTTCATGAGACCAAATTACATTTTCACATAAATAAATATAAATAAATACCCCCTCAAGCAGCTGCTTGCCACAGAGGTCTGACAGGAGCCTGTCAGTTTATATGCCATAGTAGAAGGTCTGAGAGGATGGCAGGACCTCAGCAGAAAAACGACACATACATCCATGCCTTACCCGGGACTCGAACCCAGGTCCCTTAGATCAGTAGCCAAAGTATAAAATTTTCACATATCGCCATCATTATAGTCGTTTTTATAAACATATCTCTATAAAAAAGGGAAAAAATACTTTGTCGTTAACGATTTAGTCAGCATAAAGGGAAGAAAAATTTACTTGAAAAATATATATACATATCCCCTTTTAATGCAATGTTTTTGTTTTACAGATGTGAGAAGAATCATAAATCTATATGTAACTGTTTTGTTGTTGTTGTTGCTGCTGCTGTCATATCATACCATTATTTTTAAGTTTTTCTTTTAAAAAATGAATTTTTAATTTTAAAAGTTGCTATTTTAACTATAAAAGGGTGTATTTCTGATTTTTTGCCATAAACACCAAGAACTCTAAATCTGTCCATTCTTGCATTTTCATTGCTACATTTGATAGTACATATGCTTCCTGCATTTGGAATTTATCATAGCTACCATTAAGTCATAGAATTCATTGGTTCATTAGTTCAGATTGATAAGAGTACCAAAGTTTGAACCACTCAGGGATATAAATTTTCCTGGCTTACTAAATATTTTTCTAGTACAGATGTTTCCTCTCTGTATTTTAGATATAAGTATTCTATAATGAAAAATAATAACCTTTAATATATATATATAGTAAATGTTTAAATGCTAAAAATTCCACAGTGACTCTTCTAGAACACAACTTCTGATGTCTATAAGGAGAGTTCTTGAACTGGAAGAGGGGGCGGGGGTGGCTCAGTCGGTAGCGCGCCAGGCTCGTAATCTGTAGTTCCCAGGTTCGAGTCCCAGCTGGGTCAGCATCGAGATTTATCTCCGCAAAATTCCCCGCCCTTCCCACGGTCAGTAGGGGACACCGATGGGCTTGGAAAGGCCGCCGTCCGTCGGATGGGACGTTAAGCCGTGGCCCCGTGTGTGGGAGAGCCATACCCTGTGCACATTAAGAACACGCTGGGTGGCCTTGACGGGAGGCTACCATCTGTCTCCCAACAGCTGTTCCAGTGGGTCCCCTCCCCCAACCTTCTCTGAGCCTTCGGGGTCCATGTGACCTGGCTATTTAGCACATGGTGTGCAAAAAAGTGCCGCTCAGAGGTAAAACAACCCAACGTTAAAGAACACGCTGGATGGCCTTGACGGGAGGCTACCATCTGTCTCCCAACAGCTGTTCCAGTGGGTCCTCTCCCCCAACCTTCTCTGGGCCTTTGGGGTCTATGTGACCTGGCCATTTAGCCCATGGTGTGCAAAAAAGTGCCGCTCAGAGGTAAAACAACCCAACCCAACCCTTGAACTGGAAGAATGCATCTCGCCTCTGGTGCATAGGAGAATCTCATTTTCAAATAGAATGAAGTTTTTCCTTTACTGCTTAACAGAGAATAAAGTACTTCCTTCCTTCACTCCTTAAAAGTTTTATTTTGAACCACTGGATGATGAGAAAAATGTAAATGGTATATTATTAGTAATTATTCAACATAAAGGTATTTGTCTTTTAATTCTTAAATTTAAAAAGTTGCATTTTCCACACCTCTCTCAAAAAAATGAGCAGATTATTGCTATCAGTGATTTCTTGAAAAGCTACCACTAAAATTTCAAATTTCTATTATATACATATTATTTGAAAAACTTGATAACAGCTATGCCATTTCCATATTGAGGTATCTGTAAATAATATATATAAACAACCTAAGTACTTGAAAAATGCAAATTATAATATTTCATTAATACCATGCCAACTAAAATAGAGTTTTCTATTTGTCATTTTCATTGTTTCCAATGGAAACTTCATGATGTTCACATTCCACCACCAAAATTTCAAACTTTTATCATTAATACATCGTTGCAGTATTCTTTTGAAATTTTCAACTTTTTTCACCATTATAAATAAATAAATAAATAATAACCCCCTCAAGCAGCTGCTTGCCACAGAGGTCTGACAGGAGCCTATCAGTTTATATGCCATAGTAGAAGATCTGAGAGGATGGCAGGACCTCAGCAGAAAACAACACGAACATCCGTGCATTACCCGGGGCTCGAACCCAGGTCCCGTAGATCAGTAGCCAAGCGTGCTAACCACTCGGCCACAGGATGGCTTTTTCACCATTAGAGATCACAATTATAATTTTCGAAAGATTCCAAAAGTCCAAATCATAATATTTTATCAGTTCCTATCTAACCCAAAAGGAATTTTCCATATATCTCTAAATAAAAACAATTACCTTCTAAAAACAAATAAATTGTGTTTTCCCACTCTCCTACCTCCCTAGGTCTAAGGCACCAACTCATTGTGTTGGAGCCTTGAAGCATCAGTGGAATGCTGATTACTCCATATTTTTATATGATATTTTACACTAATTTTTTAATTATATGTCAGGAGTAGATCTAGGGGTGTGCCAAGGGGGCTATGAGCCCCTCTTTGAGAATGCTAATCTCAGATGGAGTACAAAAAATATACTTATATTTTTCAAAAAAATTTTCAAAGACCATTAGAATGAAAAGAAACTTATACCTGAATACCAGAATGTGTTCTGGCTCAATCTTGTCCCCCCCCCCCCAATTGTTTTTTTCCAGATCCATAAGGCAATGCATGTATATATATACTTTCATTCATAGCCAGGTGATTAAAAATATTACTGAAACTTATATTGATTCTTTTTTTATTATTAGAGAGGACGAGATAGAAGGAGTCAGCATCAACCAAGAGACACCAGGTCTGTACAAAGAGAGCAAGAGCGAAGGGATGATAGAAGGATAGATAGAAGAGAAGATAGAAGAGAAGATAGACGAGATGATAGGAGAGATGACAGAAGGGAAGAAAGAAGAGACGAAAGGCGAGATGACAGAAGGGAAGAAAGAAGAGACGAAAGGAGAGATGACAGAAGAGACCAGTATTCTCATGACAGACGAGAACAGGATACTACACGCACAACGAAACATTTTCCACGACCTCTTCCTGATCCACGTTCTCATGAAAGGCAGCATGGCAGGATATCACCTCCTGGTGTTCATAGGGACCATAGTGGCAGAGAGCGTTCATATGTAAACCGACCACTTACTGATGGCCCTGTGATTTCTCAGAGAAGGCTGAATAGTCTTGGTGTTGAGAGACGAAATTCAGCTGGGCAAGTCATCATAGAACCAGAAGAAAATCTCAGTGACAAAGAAATTTATCCACAATCTCACCACGTAATTCCAGCCATTGGTAAACAATGTCACTTTAGTATTTTTACATACCTTTTTGTTATGTTTATTATTATTTGATTTGTTGAGCAAACAAATAAATAACATAATTACATTTTAGAGCAGTATTGTTGCCCTTTCAGTGAAATTCAACTGCAATAAATTGTTATGAAAGCCAAAAATAGAATCAATTTTATTTCTACTACACAGTAATTCTTGTTCTCACTGATAAACATCAAGTTCCGACTACTTGAAATGGCTCCATATCATTCATTCTTGATCATCAAATTTGAAATCTTTTGAAGCTTCTGTTTGAGATCAATGAAAAAATGTTTTTAATGTATCTTGCACATTTATCCATTTAGGGAAGACAACCCACACAGTAACCAAAAGCAGTGGTGTAACCAAGTTATTTGCCACCATGGGCGAGTTACTGTTTCTGTTATCCCCATAGTTCAGTGCACTGCAGTACATCAGTTTTGCTACTCACTGAATTGGGGCAGCAAACAGGAAAAAAATCATAAAATCCCCAAAACAGGCAAAATGAAAAAAAGGGAAAAAAAATCTGAAATTTTTCTTCTTAAAGGCGATTTTGCTACCCTTGCATAATGTAAGCATTTTCGTACAGTTTGGTTTTTTATAATATTTTAGCTGTTAAAGCCTGGCTAAGCCCTATGTAAACAATATCCATGTGCTATTGTTAATCATCATCATCATCATCATCCTCAAGCAGTCATGGGCTACGGAGGTCCAACCAGACTGTGCAATTTAGTTCTCCAAGCATATCTATCCTGAGCTACATCTGCTGCATCTGGCCACTGTACACCAATTCTAACAAGGTCCTGTTTGACATTGTCTGCCCATTGTATTCTAGGTCTCCCCCTCTTTCTGAGACCTTTAGGCACACTGTTCATAACCCTATTCGGTAATTTATAGTTATGCATATGGGCAACATGACCAAACCAACGGAGTCTCTCTCTGCACAATATGCTGCTTAAAGGAGGTTGTTGAGTCCTTTGCCTAACCTCATCATTAGTTACAAAGTTGAACCACCTAAGGCCCAAGATACTGTGTAAGCATCCAGAATCAAGAGCATCAAGTTCCCTGTTATCACCTGGGCCAAATTTACTCTTTGAATAAAAAAGTAGGGCCCATTTAGAATAAAGGTAATTATGGTCCACATCTATGTTTCAGTTTTGCACCTCTGCTCTAGACAATGGTATTTGCATCTAGAAAGGGCAACACCATTTTATGTACTTCTGTTGGGAAGGCACGCATCTAGTGGAGGGTACAAATAATAGACATAATAGATTCAGTAGTATTTTGAGTTTACAGAGTTAGACATTTGAAAGCAGTTGTATAACCAAGGAGCATTTCATGGTTTAAATCCCCTTTATGTTAACTCTGCTTAAGAAAAAAAATGAATTACATCATCTAGGACTTGCCCCCACCCTCCACCCCCACTCTTCTTCCCTTTTGCAACTTTCTGTGTATGCCATTATTTGGGGGGAAGATATTCCAAGGTGAAAAGCATGAAAATTTTTCATACAGTGCCTGTCTTGGTGGAACATTAAAACTAACATCACCTACTAAAAAAATCATAAGCTAAGCAATTATTAAATAGATGTAGATTCCACAACTATAGGTAAAGAGAGGAATATTTTCTCTATGGCCATAGCTGTTGTATATTATGAATATGTTTAGTTGAGTTCTATTTACTGTTGGGGTTGGCATGTGTTTAATTTCCTAAATTAGATATTAAACAAAGGATGGCAATAACCTAGAAGCTTTATGTAGATTATCCTAGTTTCTCTTGCAATATACAAACACATGCACAAGGACACACCTGGTGACTTAATAGTCAGGTACACTAACAACTATAGCAGGTAGGGTTTATATTTATATCAGTCCTTTTTGTTAGGGCTAACATTTTTTTAATAGACTATAAGGCTGTTGCTACTGCTGTTTTCTGTTATGCAATAATAAATAATGGCATTATTATTCCATGAATTTGGCATGCAGTTCAGAATAATTCACTCTTGGATTATGGAATGTATTTTCATCTCATGAAGTAACATTATGTTATTGCTGCAAAAAGCTTTGTATGTTTGATTTTTTTTTTTTTTAACTGCAGATGTTTTGGTATTTATTTATTTATTTACTTATTTATTTATTTGTTTAATTTTTCTCTTATACAGTATATTCTCTCATTTTATCTTAAATAATTACCAACATATTTCTGCAGGAATCCAATGTCTGTATGCTTGTCAGATTTGTATTTTTAATGGTATGTAGAATGCAACTCTTTTGAAAGCACACCATGTTGATATTATAAAAATATTAAATATTTTGCAAACATTTTATGTATATATATATGTGTGTGTGTAACATCTTTAAGTGATTGAATCTTAACTTTGTTTCTACAATGATTTATATTTACTCAGCACATTTTTTTCTGAAAGAAAAGTAAGAAATGCACTGTAGTATGTAAAGCACTGTCTCCTTAATTTATTATTTAAGTATTAGCAAGCAAATTTTCTTTACTCAAAAATGCCTCATACATCTGAATACTATACTGAATATAATCTTTTGAAGATTCTTTTAATGTATGCTTTAATATTGTTCGTTTTTATAATTAAGTAGACATGCAAGTTATTGAATATGATAGCTTTTTAAATTTGAATAATGTGAAACAAACAACCATGGTCCAAATTTTAGCTTTAGATAATGTTATCATCATGAATGGTGTTACTAGTGTCTTATCATTTAGAAAAAAAAAGTGTAATCTGGGAAAACATTTCATGAAATGGTACCAGTGTTAAGCATATGTTGATCAAAGTAATTTTTTTCTGTATTATATGTAACAATTTCTGAATGAATTCAAAAACACTATTACTCAATAGTCATTTAATAATTATTCTAATCCTAACAAATTTTAGCTATTTAGCTTATATGTGTAAATTAAGAGATGTGAAAATTACCTTATCTTGATACATAATTGCTTAGTTATTCTATGAACATATGAAACACATTTAATTATTGCATAATTAACCTTTATGTACATATTGTTTTCAGAAATAACTCGAGACAGTGAAGCAATCACAGACGAAGATTATTTAAGAAGTAATCGTAGGGGCGTTTATATAGATCCTCATAAACCTCGAACTACCCCTCATTACTACAGAGGTGAAAGAGATGGACCACGGCCAGTATCTCCAACCTCTCTAGGAAGGTCTCGTAGAGATCAAGAAAACAGCTATTATGGACATAGAGGACATTCAAGGCCAGCAAGAGATGATTATCACGGTAATGGATACAGAGAAAGGAGCAGCCACAGGAGCCGAGCATTAGATTCAGATAACAGACCAAGGTTGTTTATGGCACTGTATGATTATGACCCACGGACAATGTCTCCAAATCCTGATGCTGCTGATGATGAACTTCCTTTTCAGGAAGGCCAAATAATAAAGGTTTGTTTTTACTTAATACTTGCATTGGCATATGCAATACCCTCCAACATATTTTGGAACACATCCTTATTATATGAATGGAAAGCCACATTCAAAGCTCCATAACTTTCAGGGTGGGAGGTTGGCTTAGTAGCATGCCAGGCTCATATTCTGATGTGCCCAAGTTTGAATCTCACCATTGAGATTTATCTCTGCTAACCCCCATTCTACCCTCTGTGAAAAAGGGAACACTGTTGTCTGTCAGATGGGATGTTAAGCCATGGCCCTTTTTGTGGAGAGCCATACTCTGTGCATGTTAGAGAGCCAAGGGGGAGGGCCCCCCCCCCCCTTGAAAATGATAGTAAACGTAATAGGGGCAAAAAAAGTATTAAAATTGTGCATATTTGATGCATTTTTTAAGAATTGTTTTAAAGGCCTCTAAAATCGAGGGCAAAATGGTATACTGTAATAAACTTTTGGCCAACCTTTTTACTTTTTTCCCAGCTTGATTGTGTCACTTGCCCCCCCCCCCTTTTTTTTCTAGATCTGGGCCTGTTAGAGAACATACTAAATAGCCTTGTCAGGAGGCTACCATCTGTCTCCTAACAGCTGTCTAGTGCAGGCATGGCCAACTGTTTTTGCCCCCGGGCCGGATTGGAAAAAAAATATATTTTCACGGGCTGGATTGGAAAAAAAAATATTTTCACGGGCCGGACGAAATATTAAAATTGAAAAATGTTAAGCAAAACACTTATTTCTTTAAGTAAACAAAATTTTATTATGAAATTTGTTTATGAATAATTGTAAGTAAATCAATACAACAAATTAACATAATAACTAATGCGACGTGTTGAGGCGGTTTGCATCGCTTATTATTTTTTTAATATCTGGTTCTATACTTGTAGTAGCTATTCTTAACACAGCCTCCAAATGTAAATCATTCAATCTTGATCTTGTTGTACTTTTATTTAGATTCATTAAAGAAAACGTTTGTTCACAAATATAAGTTGAGCTAAAGATTACTAAATACGTCTTGGCAAGTTTTTTTAAATTTCCATATTTTTCATTATTCAATTGGTTATAAAAATTACACAAATTTTCTTGCTCTTCTCGATATTTCTCATGTAATAATTCATCACATTGTAAATTACTTATTTCTAATTGTATATCAACAGGAACGTCATCAACTTGTACAGAAAATGGATTTCGGATAATAGATAAAATTTTATCAATTTTTTTGAAGCAATCGAATCTCTGCTCGAAATCTGTCATTAGTGCAAGGATGTTTTTATTAAATGTTTTAACCTTTTCTTTTAAAATATTTAAAGATATAGTCTGTAACGTTGGAAAATGATCAAATTTACATTCAGCCAGAATTGTAGAAAAAAGGCTAAGCTTCATTTTAAAAGCTCTTAATTTCTGTATTAAATCATGAGCAAATAAATTTTTTCCTTGTATACATGTGTTAAATTCGTTCAAATGTGTGAGAATATCCAAAGAAAATGCTAAATCACAAATCCAATTTGGATCTAATAATTCAGGAAAATCCTCATTTTCTTTAAGCATTAAAAATATTTTTATTTCCTCTTGAAGGTCCCACACACGTCTTAAAACTTTTCCCAAACTTAACCAACGGATTTTATTGTGATATAGTACATCTAAATGACTGGTATTTAGTTCTTCAAGGAGATCAATAAATTGCCTGTGATTTAATCCTTTTGATCGTAGGAAATTCACTAATTTCACAACTACATTTGTAACATGATCGATTTTTAAAATATTTTTGCACTATGCAAAAATATTTTACTCGCCTGCTGGCAACGTCACTTGAACATCGAGTGCAGATGAGTATAAAAGTTTTAATTCTTTATAACGGAATCTTTTTTAAAAAATATAGAAGTATCGAGAATTCATTCGATTAATTACTAGAAGTAAATGTTAATATTGAAAAATTGTTTGTGGGCCACATAAATTCATTACGCGGGCCGTATGTTGGCCATGCCTGGTCTAGTGGGTTCCCTTCCCTGAGCCTTGAGATCCTTCTGACCTGACCATTTAGCCAATTGTGTACAAAAAAAAATGCTGCGTTGGGTTGTTTTACCTCTGAGTGGCACTTTTTTTGCACACCTTGGGCTAAATGGCCAGGTCACATGGACCCCGAAGGCTCAGAGAAGGTTGGGGGAGGGGACCCACTGGAACAGCTGTTGGGAGACAGATGGTAGCCTCCCGTCAAGGCCACCCAGCGTGTTCTTTAACGTGCACAGGGTATGGCTCTCCCGCACACGGGGCCACGGCTTAACGTCCCATCCGACAGACGGCGGCCTTTCCAAGTCCATCGGTGTCCCCTACTGACCATGGGCAGGGCGGGGAATTTTTGCGGAGATAAATCTCAACGCTGACCCAGCTGGGACTCGAACCTGGGAACTACAGATTACGAGCCTGGCGCGCTACCGACTGAGCCCCCCCCCCCCCAAAAAAAATGCTGCTGAGAGGTTAAAACAACAACACAAAACTCATAAATCTGAAAATAATTTTTTTATCGAAAAAAATGTGACTAGAGATAAATTGATGCTCACACTCAAATCTCTCTAAAAAAGATTTAATAGAACATTAAACAGAAGATGCTGTTCTTATGCTTGTCCAAAACACTTTTTTTTTTTAATTAATGAAAACTGAAAGAACCATTTCACAAACCTTCAAGAAAAATTTTTTAGTGAACAGTTTGCTATAATCGCTATTATTTGTATTTTAATTAACTTTTGAGGTAAACTCTTATGCCTACCAATATTGTTTTTAAATGTTTTGGCTTCCATTACCTTTTAAATATTGAATGAATATTGTTGAAAGTTGAGATTTCAGGAGCATCTCCAATTTATCTTGAGTAACATTTCCCCATAAAAAGGTTTATTGCAAAGTTATGGAACTTTGAATATAGCTTTCCATTTACTTAACATGGTAATATTCTTAGCATGTTGGAGGAAATGTATGCACATTGCCTAATCAAATTATTATGAATACCCTACTTAATGCTTCATCATATGTATCATGGTACAGTTGGTCATATGTATCATGGTACATGGCATCATTGTTTTACCTCTGAGCAGCACTTTTATGCACACACTGAGCTAAATGGCTAGGTCACAAGGACCCCAAGGGCTCAGAAAAGGTTGGGGAGAGAGGACACACTGAACAGCTGTTGGGAGACATGGTAGCCTCCCATCAAGGCCATCCAGCATATTCTTTAATGTACAAAGTTTATGGCTCTGCCACACATGGGGCCATGGCTTAACATTGGGTCCCATACTTGGTCCCATACCAAGCCCATTGGGTCCCATACTGACTGAGGGTAGGGCAGGGAGTTTTGCGAAGATAAATCTCAATACTGACCCAGGCAGGACTCAAACCTGGGAACTGCAGATTATGATATTTATACTGGTGCACTACCAACTGTACCATCCCCACCCCTTTGTGAAGTCCAGAGAAGAAAGGAAGTAGTATAATAATATATTTTTAATTTTGATAAATATTAAATGATTAAAGAAAGGAAGTAATATAATAATATATTTTTAATTTTGATAAATATTAAATTTTGATAAATATTAAATATTAAATGATTTGATAAATATTAAATGTTTGCACATATAAAGCAGCTTTATATGTGCTTTATATGTGCAAACATTCTAGTTTCTTTAGCTTTATATGTGCTGCTTATATGTGCAAACATTCTAGTTTCTTTAGCTTCTGGAAATAATAAAGTATTTCTTTTGAAAGCAGGTATATGGAGATAAGGATCCAGATGGTTTCTTCAGAGGTGAAGTAAATGGAAGAGTTGGATATGTTCCTTACAATATGGTATCTGAGATTCAAGTAGATGATGAAGAAGCAGGGAGACAGTTAATGAATGAAAATGTATCTTCACGCCACCATCATTCAGGTATTTTGTTAAGGAATTTTTCTTTGAATAAAATCTTATTGCTAAAAAATTGCAAAATATTGCAGTTGCTTAGAGCATTTGCAATTTTTGACATTCATTTCCCTTTCTGGGGCAGATATAACTGGCTCATTTTGTAGGAAAAGCTGAAGTGTACTGAAGGAATGAAGGTGTTTGTGATCACAGAAGTTATTCTAGGTGCATTACAAAATCTGGACAGTTTTTAAGACTTAACATCACACTCGGACTTTTGGTTGAATTCATCTCAAAATGTGGTGATATAAAGTTAAACGATTATTAATTCAAAAACAAGCAGAGGTTAAGGACTTCCTTCATCAAAATGCCAATAATTAAAGGGCACAAAATGTTTAGGGCAATTTTCCAATCATCAGTTTGTATCAATATGTTATCAGAAATTGTATCTATATAATCGATATATCACTGGAAATTGTATCTATATAAACATGAAGAAAGAAAAAAAAAGGAACAAAATTTTATTTTTAGATTTTTTTTGTAGGTTAGGGAAAAGTAGCAGCATTAAAAATAAGAATACATTTTTTTGTGGCAGTGTTCTTGTATGGGAAAAGATGTATAGTTGTAAAGTTTTTGCATGAATGCAATATTAAACATTATTGATAATATTGGAGATTAGAAGTTCCCAACTAGTTTGACTCATGGGTTGCATATGAAAAATAATAATGTCAATGGGCTGCATGTTATTGAAATTATAAACTATCATTCAAGAGTTATGTCATGGTATGTTGTATATAACGTTTATTTGATTGATTAATTAAGATGTTTAGAATTACAGTTTTTGTTCAATCACAAATTAGCTTAATGGGGGGAAAAGGTGTGAAAAAAGTTGACTTTTCAAGAGATAAAAGCAGCCATCCAACCATTCAATCCACAATTTAATTATTTGATTATTAATATTTTAGTTAATCTTAAATTTATAAAATAAATTTGATAATAAAAAATCAGAAAAACCATGAGACCAATTATTTTTAATTTGAAAGCGTTTTTATTAAAAACACATATCTTTTCAATGAAAATTTGTTATTTTGTAATGTCATATTTGATTATAATTAACATTTCATTCCATCATCAATATGAAAAATGTTTTAATTTGATATGTTACAACCTTTTTTTTTTTAATTTCTATTCTCTTTTGAAGAAGTGGTCAGTATTGTTGGTAACATCAGAGCTCAGCTCTTTAGCATGTTTGAGATGGCCATCATCAGTATTCCTAATCTATATTACAATACAAAAAAAATAAACATTTGCACATTCTGCCTGGGGTGGGAGTTGGCTCAGTCAGTAGTGGGTCAGGCTCATAATCTGCAGTTCCCAGGTTTGAGTCCCACGTGTACCAGCCTTGTGATTTACATCTTTTAACCTCCCACTCTGCCCTTGGTCAGTAGGGGCTTGGATTGACCACTGGCTGTCTAAAGTGATGTTAAGCTATGGTCCCATGTGCAGGGGGGCGGGGGTGGCTCAGTCGGTAGTGCGCCAGGCTCGTAATCTGTACTTCCCAGGTTCGAGTCCCAGCTGGGTCAGCATTGAGATTTATCTCCGCAAAATTCCCCGCCCTGCCCATGGTCAGTAGGGGACACCGATGGGCTTGGAAAGGCCGCCGTCCGTCGGATGGGACGTTAAGCCGTGGCCCCGTGTGCGGGAGAACCATACCCTGTGCACGTTAAAGAACACGCTGGGTGGCCTTGACGGGAGGCTACCATCTGTCTCCCAACAGCTGTTCCAGTGGGTCCCCTCCCCCAACCTTCTCTGAGCCTTCGGGGTCCATGTGACCTGGCCATTTAGCCCATGGTGTGCAAAAAAGTGCCGCTCAGAGGTAAAACAACCCAACCCAACCCAGTGCAGGAGAGCCATATCCTGTGCATGTTAAAGAACCTGCTGGATGGCCATGATACAAGGCTTTCCTCTGTCTCCTAACAGCTGTCCAGTGGATCTCCTTCGATTCTCCGAAACTCTTGTAGTCCAAGGGCTTAGTGATAGTTGGAGAAGTCTTTGCCCTTGTAGCCTGGCCATTTAACCCATTGTGTGAAAAAGTGCCTCTCATAGGTAAAACAACCTAACCCTTTCCAGTCTTTAGTTCTGCATTGGATGACATTACAGAACTAAAGCAGTCTCCCCAAAATAAAATTCTGATTAAAGGTAGTTGATGATTACTTTAACCTAATCATTATTTATGTAGTCAAACCACCTAAAACCCAAGGTGCTGCCTAAGCATCTGGTTAGATCTTCGTAGCTGCTTGAGGATTATGCATGTTTATGGATGTGTAGTATTAAACAATCTCACATAATTCTATACTGAATTTTTATCGTTTACTCTTTTGCTTTGTTAACTGTCAATCTTTCTATATATAAAAAAGTTGAAAATGTATTTATATTTTGCTTCCTGTGAAGCTGCTTTAGTTTCAAATATCAAATATATCTATGTAATTAAAAACATTTGGTGATTGCTTTTCAAGCTCACGTGAATAGTGTGTGCTTATTTTAATTATTAATGCTTGTTCACAAAATTTACACAAGGAGCTGAACTGTAGTATTTGAGAGCAATAAAATGAAATCTTAAGATGTTAGCCTAAGTGATTATCTACATGTTTCTACATAATATCAAGTGTCTATACTAGAAGTATACAAATTCTGTTTATCAGAGCACATGGAAATGTATATATTTGTTGACTAAAATATTTTTTCACTTTATTAATATTATGCAAAGAGATAGTCTATTTGGAGAATCATTGTAGGGCTCATGAGGCCACAGCTAATGTACAAAATGATGATGATATCTCTAAGCCAGTGTTTCTCAACCTCTAACAGACTATATAACACCTAAAGGTGTTAATTTTTTCATGTAGAACATTATAAGGCACCAGTTACTTTATCGAGAACATCTAAAAGCATTAGTTGCTTTACACAGAACACCTGTTGAGGTGTTTTGGTAAATAGTTAGTGGTGAGTGAGGAAATTTTTTGGGAAAAGATTGGTATATACTGGCTGTAATATTTATAATATATGCATATTATGCAGGCATGTATTCAGAATATATATATACAGGGTGAATCTGAAAAAGTGGGCAAAACTTTACGGGGTGGTAGAACGCAGCTATACGAGCAATATTCGTCATAGAAAGTATGGGCAGAACGCAAACGGCGAGCCGCTAGGTGGCGTTGGAAATGGTATAAAAGGGTCGGTCCTCGCACCCAACGGCATTTCTACCGTGGATTGCCGAGAGGATGGCTGGTTATACTAATCACGAAATATAATAATATGCGGATATGCACATAATGCGGATATGCACTTTGTGTACGGTGCGGCGGACGGGAATGCAAGTGAGGCACAGAGACGTTACCGCGACCGGTTTCCGATGAGATGCACTCCAGATCGGAAAACCTTCGAGCGTTTGCATCGGCGGCTGTGTGAAACCTGGCGGCTGTGTGATTTGAGCAATTTCTTTGAGCATGTACCTCAATTACATTCCTGTTAATAAAATGTTTTCTGAAGTATCTCCTCTCCTTCTTGTGTTCATTCTTTAAATGTGACAGTGGAAAACTACCTTTTAACTTCTCACCGCTTGCGTTCCGACCATACATTCTATGACGAATATTGCTCGTATAGCTGCGTTCTACCACCCCGTAAAGTTTTGCCCACTTTTTCAGATTCACCCTGTATATATAGATATTGGAGAAGAGAGGTGTTGAGCCTATATTTTTTTCAATAGCCTTGAAAATAATCTTGGGTTGTTTTACATTTGAGTGGCACTTTTTTGTACATAATGGGCTAAATGGTTGGGTCACAAGGATTCCAAGGGCTTAGAGAAGGTTGCGGGAAGGGGACCCACTGGACAGTTGTTAGGAGACAGATGGTAGCCTCCCATCAAGGCCATGTAGCATGTTCTTTAACATGTACATAGTATGGCTCTCCCACACATAAGGCCACTGCTTAGCATCCCATCTGATGGAAGGTGACCTTTCAAAGCCCATCGGTGTCCCCTGCTGAATGAGGGCAGGGCAAGAAGTTTTGTGGAGATAAATATCAATACTGGCCTGGGTGGGACTTGAACCTAGTATGCTGATTACAAGTAATCAGTACTAGGTGGGACTTGAACCTAGATAAAACTAACCTAACTGCAGATTACAAGCTTGGTGTGCTATTGACTGAGCCACTCCCACCTCAAAAATAATTGACCTGCCATGTACCGTACCTTTATCAGGAGAGCTGTGTTGGTGGTGGGGGGGGGGGGTGGAGTTAGGCATGCCTCTATTTTTCATATGTGTGCATTTGAAGCAGTTTATATAAAAGAAACTTGTATTCTTTTTTAACCATAAAAAGGTGGTTTACCTTGTTGAAAACAACATTTATCAACACAATGTAAAAATTAAAGTGATATTCCCATGGCCGAGTGGTTAGCGCGCTTGGCTACTGATCTACGGGACCTGGGTTCGAGCCCCGGATAAGGCATGGACGTTTGTGTGTTTTTCTGCTGAGGTCCTGCCATCCTCTCAGACCTTCTACTATGGCATATAAACTGACAGGCTCCTGTCAGACCTCTGTGGCAAGCAGCTGCTTGAGGGGGTATTTTTTTTTTTTATTTACTCAAGTATAATGGGAGTTGTGGGGTTTTTTGTTCCAACAGAGTTCATCCATTCTAGGAATAGGTTTCATCCAAGGAAGTTTGCCACAGGTGTTGCCAAATAGTCCATTTCTTTTTATTACTAAGATTACCAATGATTATATTTTTCTGTTATTTTTTCAAAAGTTTGCAGAACATCTGTTATTATTCTCAAGGAATACCAGTTGAGAGACACTGCTCTAGACAACTAGAGACCTAGATAGAACACTGTAACCTATATTTTGGGAAATAATAATTTTTGTGACAGAAACTATTTATTACATTATTTAATCATTTCAAATGGTGAAAATGTTTCAATTTCAACAAAAAAAATTACTTTACCATTTATATGCATACACTTCCATTATTAATAAACCTGTAGTAAAATTTGCTGATTTTTATTGTGTATATAAACTGACAGGCTCCTGTCAGACCTCTGTGGCAAGCAGCTGCTTGAGGGGGTATATTTTGTGAAATTGATAATTGTCCAAAAATTACAGGGGATCCAAGTGATCCATGGTCTACTCTTCCAGTAAAGAGAATGATTGCTCTTTATGATTATGATCCTCAGGAATTATCACCTAATGTAGATGCTGAGGTAAGAAAAACATTAAAATAAATTTCCAACTTAAAAAAAGATGCTTGACTATTTACTTGAAGCTTTTATTGGAAAGTAAAATAAAATCGTATTTATGATAAATATATTAGTATCAGGATCATCTGAGTTTATAGTTTAAAGGTTTGATCAATTTAAGTTTCAGAAGCTTCTCTATCAAAATTTCTATTTTAAGAAATAAAATAGCTTTATATGTCTTTATATGTCTTTATATGTATATCTAATATATAAAGAAGAAGTTTGTTTGTCTGTCTGCTTATGCACTTGACCCCAGAAGAGCTAGGGGCACCAAACTTTGCATGAACTTTCCCTTCCCCAGGGAAAGGGCTAAGCACGAATCCTGTGGGGGTGGGCAGTTTTGAATTTCCGAAAATCCCCATAAAATTAACATTAACAGCTAAAAACCAATATCTCTCATAGACTTAGCATTGACACTTATTCAAAATTACATGGGAAGTGTCAGCTACTACAACTTTAGAGAATTTCAGACGTTTCCTAAAGAGGAGGAGAAAACTTTTATGGGGGGGGGGGGGATAAATGAATTTTGTGCCAAATGAAAACTTCTGCCATGGGGACTGCAATCTACTATACACCTTAAAGAATTATTAAATTTTTCCTATAACACTGTAATTGTTGGAAAAGCTGAGACAATTAGATAGAATTAAACCTAAGTAAATTCCTATATAATAATCCTTTTTTTTTTTGCAAGATATCAAATGGGTAGATGAGTCTATTGTCTTATGGTGTATAGTTCATTCGAGATATGAGTTTACATATGTTCTTTTTTTTTTGTTGTTGTTATTTCTTGCGAGGAATGCTGTGCTAGGTTGACATCAATTTGGTGCACAGATAACTAATGTATTTTTAGATTTCCAGCTTATGCCCCAACTTTTCTGGCAGTGCGAATACTATATTTTAATACATAATTGCTATGCATTTCGCATTGTTGCTCCAATGCATCGTCAGGTGAAAAAGTTGTTTTGTGGCAGTCACAGATGCGGCAGGTCTCAGCTTTTCCAACAGTTACAGTGATATAGAGAAAATTTAATTATTTTAAATCAGCACTGTGACTTAAACCACTATATTTTATCTTAAAGAGTTTCAGACCTCCCCTGAAAGAGAATGATGAAATTTTTATTACAGGAGGGGGGGGGGGAGGTGGAGGGAGAGGCTGAATGACCTTAGTGAGTTTTATGACACATGAAAACCTCAAAGGGGGGAGTGTCATCTACTCTAGAGTTTCAGACCCCTGTGAAAGTGGAGGATAAATTTTTATTGAGGGGAGGAGGAATGATCGAAATAAGTTCTATGCCAAATGGAAACTTTCAACATGGGAGTACCTTCTACTATATACTTAAGAGAGTAAGGAAGTTTTCTATACTTTAGATAGTTTCAGACCCAAGCAATGCCAAATAATTCTGCTAGTATATATTTAAAATCTAGGGCTCCTCTATGTCACATTCCAATAGTTTTTTGATCCTGTCACCAGATGGCAAAAATTGTTTGAATGCCTAGCACTAACAAGGTACTATCATTTTTATACTAAGCACTAAGCTCAACACAAAACATGTCAATAATTATCCATTTGGCTTCCCAACAACAGTCATTTAAATTGGCCATTGTTTTGTTACATAAGCAAGTTTTATGTATGTGTAATTATATGTTGTATTGTCTAATGTAAAAGTTTTCAAATCGTCTGAATCCAAAGAACCCACAGTTCAAACAGAATTTAACTTTTTAACCCTTACATTTAATCCCCCCCCCCAAGAACCTTTATTTTTTTTCCTGGAACCATAAGAGGTTGCAAGTCAAACAGTAGGAAAACAAAATTTACACTCATTATATAATTAATAATTTTCTCAGTGCTTTTGAAAAAAATTTCAAATAGTTTCTCCTTTTCTTTAATGGTAATTGAGATACATTACCATACTTAAGAAAACGATTGTGGCCAATCTAATATTTCTATTAAAGATGTAAAACATTTCCTGACTCATATTCCCAAATCAGATAAGTGCTGAATCATCAAGTTCTATCTCTCAACCTAGGGGCGGGGGTGGCTCAGTCGGTAGCGCGCCAGGCTCGTAATCTGTAGTTCCCAGGTTCGAGTCCCAGCTGGGTCAGCGTTGAGATTTATCTCCGCAAAATTCCCTGCCCTACCCACGGTCAGTAGGGGACACCGATGGGCTTGGAAAGGCCGCCGTCCGTCGGATGGGACGTTAAGCCGTGTGCGGGAGAGCCATACCCTGTGCACGTTAAAGAACACGCTGGATGGCCTTGACGGGAGGCTACCATCTGTCTCCCAACAGCTGTTCCAGTGGGTCCCCTCCCCCAACCTTCTCTGAGCCTTCGGGGTCCATGTGACCTGGCCATTTAGCCCATGGTGTGCAAAAAAGTGCCGCTCAGAGATAAAACAACCCAACCCAATCTATCTCTCAACCCCATCAAGCTGCTGCAGAACCCAAGGATTCTGCAGAATAGTTTGAAAGCTTCTTGTCTAGAATACCAGTTTTCAACAGCATTTAAAGTAGCAGTAATAAACATCGTTTATAAAAAAAAATTAAATGAAAGAGTAACTTGAATCATTAGCTTCTATTACTATTACTTCCATTGCTAGCATTTTTTTGATTTTGTTTTAGTACTTTAATTTGCATTTGACAAATTTAATTATAGCTCAGAGCACATAATGTAGCATGATAATAATTGTCTGGACACATATACAAGTGTTCAATGTTTTAAATGTGGATTATATACCTATATATCAGTTTAAATAATTAAATCTGGTTTGGTTTAACACTCAAGTATATTTTTATATAAATAAACAATTTATTTTTAATGGTGAAGAAATTTATACTGTAGTTGCTAAATTATTTTAAGAATTTTTGTGATTTTTTTTTAGCATTTTATTTATCAAATTCTCTCTACTTATGTTTCTTCAAATCATACAAATTTACTAGTTAAAGTGAGGCTACAGCAGTCAAAACAGATATTAAATCAGTTGGTGTAAATTTGCTACAACTTATTTTTATTAGTTAATATGTTGCATATTTTATTATTTACACTTCACATATCAGTTTACCTTATGTAGTTTATTTTTATGATATTTGCAGTCAAAAGTTCTGTTTCTATTTTCTAGTTTATTACATAGTACTGATTTAATTATTCTCTTTTGTATGTATTTTGCTACAAATTTAATGGAGATTATTCTTTTAATATCCATAGCAGGTGAGTAATATATTACAATTGCCTATGTTTTTTTAAATCTATGATGTGCTGTACTGTATTAATAATTTGAGATAATGTGTAAGGACATCAATGAAAAATCCGGTCTTGACATATACTGCTCAGAAATGAATTTATTTGTGTCAGAGATTGGTTTTGCAAGTTGTGATAGTCCTTTAAAAACGAAAAATCTCTTAATGTTAAAATACTTCTCATTATTGCAAGCAGGCTATCAAAAACTTAAATTGAAAAAAAAAAGTAAAGAAAAAAGTGATTTTATATCAAAAATAGTCTCAGATAGAAGTATGACATTAAGTATTCAAAATTCTTTTTCTAAATAGCTGAATAAATATGGATGAAAGATAGTCAGACCTTGTAATAAAGCCAGATATCTTTTGACACAATTGAGATATCATATGGCAGCATTAATCTAGTCCAAGTTTAAGTGGAAATCTAAGAACATCACTCTAAGCTTAGTCCTTGTTCTCATCTTCATGAAGATGAGTCATTGGTCATCCCAGGAAATACCTGTGCACATTTAAAGAACACACTGGATAGCCTTGACAGGCTGCTACCATTTATTCCTAACAGTTGCCCAGTGAGTCTCCTGCCTCCAACCTTCTCCGAGCTCTCGGTGACCTTCCTTGTGACCTGGCCATTTAGCCCATTGTGTGCAAAAAAGTGGGGTTCAGAGGTAAAACAACCAAATCCCATGAAATATGTAAATGAAAACAGCATCCAGGGCAGATGCAGCCATATATTGGTGATCACAGCTAGCTAAGCCTTCTTCCATTATCAATAGAAAATGCACAATTTCTTTCAGTTCTAGACTGGAAGTAAAGTCAACAGTGTATATATTCATAATAGAAGACACAGCATAAGTGAAAGATAGAACTCAGTAAAAGTGCATGCATTGGATAAGAACAGAACTCAGAAGAAATCCAATATTGTAAATGGTGGGGCAGCATGAAACTGGTCTATAACATCTCACTATTGGTAAGGGCAAGTTTCTTGTATGTTCTGTTTATCAGACCCCATTGTACATGCTTTTATTAAGCATTGGGAATTGTATATATAGGTTAGATGTTAGAAGAAGGGTTGGGTTGTTTTACCTCTGAGTGGCACTTTTTTTGCACACAATTGGCTAAACACCAGGTCACAAACACTCCGAGGGCTCAGAGAAGGTTGGGGATAAGGGACCCACTGGACAGCTGTTGGGAGACAGATGTTAGCATTCCATCAAGGCCATCCAGCATGTTCTTTAATGAGCACACAGTATGGCTCTCCTGCACACAGGGTCATGGTTTAATGTCCCGTGTGATGGATAGCAGCATTTCCAAGCCCATCTGCATCCTCTACTGACCAAGGGCATGGCAGAAGGTTAGAAGAAGGGTTAAAATGTTATTCATATACAATATTATATGAGGGCAAGTCAAATGAAACCTTAAAAGTGGAGGAAATATCGAAACCTTCAGTGTGCAGCTGTGGGCACTATAAGTCATCAGCAAAGGTTGGAGGCACATAATGTGTGCAGTAGATAAGGAGGAAAGCATTCTGTCATCTGATAGATAGCATGTGAAAAACATTGAAACCCATCACCACGTGAAGTTGCAGTAAAATAAAACATGTTTATTGCTGCAGCAGGTATATGAATGGAGTAGGAAATTGAAGAATAGCACTGTTGGCCTGCTCTGGTCAAGGAGCATCTGCCACACTAGACACACCATTCTTAAACTTCTTACTGCATTTGTACACCTACTGCAGTGATAAACATGCATTACTATATTGCAACTTCATGTGGTAATGGATTTTGATGGGTTTCATAGCCTTGCTAACCAAAAACGAAATAGATGACATATCACTTGTTCCTTCTTCGTGCATACTTCCAAGGGAGCAGCCATCTTGCATTGCTCTGCTGATGTCATGCAAGTACATATTGCTACATCTACCATACACATCACAATACACGCCTTTAGCCCTTGCTGATGACTTACTGTGCCTACAGCTCTATCACACCATAAGTTCTTACTATTTTTTTCTACTTTTAAGGTTTTTATTTGACCTTTCCTTGTACTTAATTACTCTTGCTTATCTAAGATGACCATAGATGTTCCCTTATTATTGAATACTTTGACATTCTAGTTTTTAACATTGAATACTTTTGACATCGAGTTTATTTGTTAATGTCTTTAATTAAATATACAGCTGCTTGTCACAAATGTTTAATCATTAGATATATCTGCTAGTTAGTAGAGTGTGGATTGTTGTGTTAATTTTGAGATTTTGCTGTGGTTCATGCTTTTTTTTAATATATGAAACTGTGTATGAATTCTATTTCAAATTCATACACTGTGTTTTGTATTAGATGGAGTTAGCATTCAGAACAGGTGATGTCATCTATGTGTATGGTAGTATGGATGAAGATGGTTTTTTCATGGGAGAATCTAATAGTGTAAGAGGTCTTGTTCCTTCCAACTTCTTGACAGAAGCTCCGCCAGATTATAGAGACACAAGGTCAGATAGGCTGGTGCCTCCACCCAGAGGAAGTAGTAGTAGCTACTCGAAAGGTTAGGATTTATTTTTAGAATTTCTATAACATTAATATTTTGTAGAAAGAAACTATTTTTACCTTTGTTGATTCTTTTATTATATACAGTAGATAGATTAGCATTCAAAATCTATTTTTTAAACTACTGACTTTTAATTTTAGAACTTCAGCTCTATCCACTTGACCAGTTAATTATCTGTGTAATGTATATATTAATAATAGATTTTATCAAGAATATTAGTTACTATGCTTTCTTTGACGTATTAGTAGAGTTATTATCACCCAGTTAATGCTATATCACCTAAGAAAGAAAAGGCAAGACACTAAGATTATTAGTAATTTTTTTAATAGCAAGCTCTTTCTAAAAAAACAACCTAATTTGCAGAAATTAAAAAAATATGTTATAGGCATACATTTGAAAATCATTCTGAACACTTTTTTTAAACTTCTATTGTTTTTTCGTGTGCTTGTCTCAACCCTTCCCAAAACTTATTTCAAGGATCATACTTTGACTTATTAACTGTCATTATGCTCAAACCTATCTTATTGTGTTCAACTAAACTGACATTCCTACCCTGTGTTGAAAATTTATCATAAAGTGAAACTAAAAGAAATGCTTAAATGTTGACTACTATATTTATTGTCCCTTATTAATTATACAGTGAGATGTTGGTGCAACAAATTTTAGTATAATGGAATTTTTTTTCATCCCTGCTGATATTCTATGCACATATAAAATATTTAATCCAATATAATAAAATCAAAGGCAGTATAATCAAACATTAATGGTAAGAATGGCATATAAGACATATTTGTCTATATTTCAAATACAGAGATATTTCACATAGAATGCACATTTCTATATCTCTAAAAAAAAAATACCCCCTCAAGCAGCTGCTTGCCACAGAGGTCTGACAGGAGCCTGTCAGTTTATATGCCATAGTAGAAGATCTGAGAGGATGGCAGGACCTCAGCAGATAAACGACACATACATTCATGCCTTACCTGGGGCTCGAACCCAGGTCCCTTAGATCAGTAGCCAAGTGTGCTAACCACTCGGCCATGGGACGGCTCTATATCTCTATAGAATGAAATTCTCAATGATAGATGATAACAATATATGAGGTTTGTAGGTAAAGATAATCGCCATGCAAGGCGAATTGTTAGGCATTTGATATTTTTCACAGTTCAATGGATATTTTAAGTGCACAGATATCACTAACCAAAAAGGCCAATAACTCTGATATTATAGAGTCTGAGTGCACAAAACTGTTCTACATTAATCGTCTACTTTACCTGACCAAATTACTTTACCCATTTCCTGACTACTACCAATTTCGACAAGATTAGATTAGTGGCTAGTTATTGGAGCTTATGCAGACATCAGATAATATATTAGAATATACCTAATATTTTCGTTTTGACTGAAATTAATTCTTATTGTAATATTTTAAGGTATTTAGATAAAGTAAATTTTATGCATTACCATTTTGTTGCTGGATATATCTGCTCTCTGTTATGGTGCCAGATGCATTTCATGATCACTGAGAACCCCTTTAATCTGAGAACTGAGAATCTTTTTAATCTGCCACTGGTGCCCAGTTGTATAATGTTGCTCTACTTTTTTTCTTTTTTTTTTCAACCCTGCTGAGGAGTGGCCAACTTCACAGGGCCCTGGTGCTGACCATTTATACCTACTAGACTGGACTTGTTTATGGATTTGAGCTTGATTGTGGATCCTGGACTTGCTACACTGGTGGGCCTCTGTTGAGGGAGAATCTGCCGCTGTGTTTTCTGCTTGCTTCTGGGTTGCTAACCCTAAGTGAACAGAGGCATGGGATACCTTATATCAGCTGGTGAATAATCCTAATCAGAGGCCATCGCAGGTACCTGAACCTTACTTAGCTAGTTGGGCATCGTCAAGCCTAAACTGGAGTAATGTGTCTCAGGCAGGCCGTATGGCTCTTGAAAAAGTCCACTTGAAAAGGTGGTGCCTGAAGTTCCTACCAGCATCGGTGACTTCAGCCTTTAGCGGAGGAGGAACGGGTCTTTGCCCCATGCCTGCGATCAGGGGGCTGTTTGATATTGTTGGCCCTACCAATCTCAATAAACCTAATTTCTTTAAAAATCCTACTAATCATTTTCTCTCTGCAGGAACGTGGAACGTGAGCACATTATATAGAGATTATTCTCTTGATGTCCTCATGCAAGAATTCCGTCGCTATAACCTAGATATTCTAGGCTTACAAGAGACCAGATGGACAGGTAAAGGTGAGATACTTAAAAATAACTTTAAATTTCTCTTTACAGAGAGGGAGGATGGAAAGCATCACCAAGGCGTGGGTCTGCTGCTCAGCAGACATGCTAGTGATGCTCTTCTAGGATATGAGTGCATTAATGAAAGGTTTCTTACAGCAAAATTTCAGACAAACATTAAAGACTTGAATGTTATCTGCTGTTATGTGCCCACTGAGGATGCCGATGAGGATGAGAAGGATAGGTTTTACAGACAACTTCAGGATATTTTGAATTCTGTCAAGAAAGGAGATATTACCCTTATTCTAGGTGACTTCAATGCCAAAGTTGGTACTGACTCTGACCTTTGGGGAGGAGTAATAGGCCCTTTTGGTATTGGTAGCTGCAATGGCAATGGGCAACTTCTCCTACAGGTAAGTAAACTCAGTGGTTTCAGAATAATAACAGTTATTACAAACACCGCGACATACATAAGTACACATGGGTTTCACCCGATGGGCTGCATAAGAATATGATTGATTACATATTAATTAACAGCAAATGGGCTAGTTCTGTTAGGAATACCAGGTTATATAGGGGAGCTGAAATTGGATCTGACCATTAACTTGTTAAAAGTGTCTTGCGAATTAAACTTAAAAGGTGTTGTGCTAAAGTTAAAAAATTTACCTTTAATACTGAAGCTCTGAAATACCTAGTTATAGCTAAAGCTTACCATGATAGGTTACTTAGTCATTATGACAGTCATGGTATGCTTACTACTGAAGTTGAGGAAGAATGGGATCATTTTAAACAGGCTTTTCTGGACACTAACAGTACTCTTTTAGGAAAAAAGGAGCAGAAGAGACAGAATTATCTGAGTGATAAGGCACTTGAGCTTATTTCAGAAAGAAAGAACTACAGGAATGTCCTTAATCAATACCCTACTAGTCCTAATAGAAAGCATTGCAGTGTTAATAAACGTGTAAAAGATCAGTTAGCTGATCTTAAGAATCTTTGGCTTGATGGTTTGGCTGACAAAGCTGAGGAAGCAGTTAGGCAGCACAACAGCAGAGAGCTGTACCAGATAGTTAATGTTTTATGTGGTAGAAAACGGACAGGTATACAGGGATTGAAGGATAAACAAGGTAAGGTTATAGAAGGTGAGGATTCTGTCATGGCTAGGTGGGCTGAGCATTTCAGTGATGTTCTAAACAATATGGTTATTTCTACTCTCATTGTTTGTAATGATGATAGATGCATTGGTGGCTTTAATGTTGGCCCTATAACACAATCTGAAGTTATTTTGGCTGTTTCTAAACTTAAACTTCATAAATCCCCAGGAGTAGATGAAATTACTACAGAAATGCTTAGAGCTGGGAATATTTCGGTTACCACTTGGATGACTGAAATTTTGAATATCTTTTATGATAAAGGCATGGTTCCTAAAGATTTTACCAGAGCTATTATTATCCCTATTTTCAAAAAAGGTGATCGCAGTTCTTGTGATAACTATAGGGGTATCAGCCTACTCTCTGTTCCAGGTAAAGTTCTTTCCATGATTGTGCTTAATAGAATTAAGAATCTGGTTGACAGTCAATTGCGTGATGAGCAATGTGGATTCAGAAGTGGTAGGGGATGTGTAGATCAGATATTTTCACTTAGGCAGATTCTTGAGAAATGTTTAGAGTTTCAGAAACATTTGGTTGCTAGCTTTGTTGATTTCAAAAAGGCTTTCGATTCTGTTATCGTCATAATTTGTGGTTGATTGTGAGATTATATGGTATACCAGACAAGTTGGTTAACATAATGAAAGCTCTCTATAATAACACTGAGTCATGTGTGAGAGTTGGTAAGTCTTGTAGCAATTGGTTTAGCATTACGTCTGGTGTTCGACAAGGGTGCATTTTGTCTCCTTTTCTCTTTAGTTTGGTTATTGATTATGTTATGCAAAATTCACTTCAAGGGAAAGATTTTGGCCTTAAATGGGATGGAGATACGAAAATTTCTGATTTAGATTATGCTGATGATTTAGCCCTTTTGGCAAATGATGTTGATGAGATGAACTCTTTCATTCGAGCTGTTGATGAGACTGGTAGTAGAGTAGGTTTGGTTATAAACAGAGAGAAAACTAAAGTGATAAAAATTGGTCAGGCAGGTTATGATTCAGTTCATCTGAATGGTTGCAGTCTTGAGCAGGTGTCACAGTTTAATTATCTTGGGAGCTATGTAACAGATACTGGTGATGTGTGGCATGAGATTAACAGATGAATAGGGATTGCTGCCGGGACTTTTAAGAATCTATGGAGATTGTGGAGAAATAGGCATATACACCTAAAGACTAAAATTAGACTGTATAATAGTTTGGTTCTTTCTAGGGTTAGTTATGGTAGTGAAACTTGGACGCTGTGTAAACATGATAACAGGAAACTAGATGCTTTTGATTCCAGATGCTTACGCAGTATCTTGGGCATTAGGTGGTTTAACTTTGTAACTAATGATGAGGTTAGGCAAAGGAGTTTGCAACCTCCTTTAAGCAGCATATTGTGCAGAGAGAGACTCCGCTGGGTGGCCATGTTGCCCGTATGGATAATTATAGATTGGCGAGTAGGGTTATGAACAGTGTGCCTAGAGGTTTCAGAAGGAGGGGGAGACCTAGGATGTGGTGGGCAGACAATGTCAAACAGGACCTTGTTAGAATTGGTGTGCAGTATAGCTCAGGACAGGCAGCAGATGTAGCTCAGGACAGATATGTTTGGAGAATTAAACTGCATGGTCTGGTTGGACCTCCGTAGCCCATGGCTGCTTGAGGATGATGATGATGATGAAAGTATGGCCAATAACAATATGATTTTGAAAAAAAAATTGTATTTCGGTTTATTGAAATTTCATTAAAATGAAATAATACAGTCTATAAAATTTTATTCTGCCAACTTTTTACTATACAAAAAAAGTTAAAGGAAAAGAATTCTTTACAACTAGTAATTTTTGAGGATCCAAAATATCACAATATTTCAAAAATTTATTAACCTATTTACTTTCCAATTTATTATTGCACAGAACTAGCAAATAAACTGAACACCACCAAATGTGCCTTCAGCAGTGAATGTGTTAATCAATAAAAAACTTAAACTGTGAACTTCAAAGCCCTGAATGTATGTATTGCATTTTAAATATGTTAAATAAGGAAAAAATATATTTAAAACATTTATGATTATATGTTTATTATTACTATTATTTAACCACCAGTAGCCAAAATTGTATGTTGCAAATCTGATTCTAAAACAGTGGTCTTAAACATAGAGTATGCCATTTCCTTTTTTTTTTCAGCCCACAGCAAGATAGTTGTTGTCATAACAAATACAAAACAGTTCGTAACCTATCATTAATTATGTCATATTTTATAACGTAATTTTGTGCAGTGCAATATACTTCACTTTTTTAAAGTTCTAAATTAGTTGTATATTGATTTTAAAAATTTAATATCCTTCTGGCCTTTAGTAAATTTTTATATTGCATACACATAATACAAATTTCAGCAAGATTTAGTTAATAAATGGAAATATGCTGTGAAAATGAAAAGGATTATTCACCCCAACACAACTAATTAATTAAATTAATTAAGAATTAAATTAAATTAAGGATTAAATTAAGAATTGTGTTTTTCTCTTTCCATCTCCAGATATCCTATGCATTAGTAACTACCATTGCAGAATCTGCCAAGAGCAAAGATGGTTTAAAAAAAGGGAAATTATTCTGGGTCTGTTAAAGTAATAATGGATTAGGAATTGATAATTACACAATTAAAAAAGATCTTCTTACTCTTACAATAATTAAAATAAAGTTCTCTGTTATTGAGTAATAAAATTTTAAAAGTTTATCCTTCAAACTACTTGCATATTAAAAAGTTTTTAGAAGAAAACTCGGAAGCTTTTTGGGGAAAGGACAGTGCTCTGACTTCGTTGAAGATGAGCACTGTTCTTGCTTCGAAAAGCTTCGGAGTTGGCTTCTTAAGAGTTTGAAGGATAAACTTAAAAATTTTATTGCTCAATGATAGAAACCTTAAGTGATTTATTTAGGAATATGTATTTGCCATATCTTTATTTTCTGTGAAGTGCTTCATTATAGGTATTTATTTTGCTGTTTGTTATATTTTTGAAACATTACCCATGCAAATGCAGCACTACTGTAAAAAAAACTCTAAAAACTAGGTTTTTCTTCATCCCAACCATGCAAAAACAAGGATGAGTGTAAATTAAAACTTTAAATTTCTCTCTGGAACATATATTGGTATTAGCATTTCCTTCATTCCATAGCCCTTGATCATTTTATAATCAATATTAATGCTCTGGAATAAAAACTTATAGACAGATCATGATGGTTGCATTACAGCTAACATGAAATTTCTTTTTCGATTTCTATATTGTGCTTTTTGCATGTTTTAACAGCTTTGCAAGTTTTTTCAAATTAATCTTGGTGCAAAACTAATTTTGTCTAAATATTTTTTAACTTTAATATTACTTATTATTGCTACTTCTTAGATTGCATGTTGATCTGCTTTTATTTAATATACACTCAGCAGTCACTTTATTAGGTACAGTTCCATGTTATGTCAATAGTAACTTCGATACAGAACTCAGTAACTTCTTAAAAAGCTTTTTATGAAAAATGTGACTGATGATAAAGATTTCTGTGAAATCTGTTTAAATCTCAATTTCCAATATACATTCAGTATTCAAAAAGTTATGGAAGCTGAAACATTAGCAAGAGCTCATTCAGCAAAATATCATTTGAAATTGGTGAAAATTAACATAATTATTATGCAATAAATGTTTTCCATGAAACATTTATTGATATAGTGACTTTAAAATGTCGCCCAGGTAATGCTGCGATTGTCACCTTTGTTTAAATCATTAATAACACAAATAGCGTGAAGAGACTTTATTATTTCCATCTTACTCAGTGCAACATAAAAAGAAATAGTTGCTCCCATTGATCATAGATGGCGCCAAAAATCATCAGTGAAAAGTTTAGTGTCTTAAATTAGTGGGAAAAAGATGAGCTGGAGAGATGTGGGTTCAAGTCCTGTATGTTGGCGAATTTTTTTCCACAAAACATTTATTGATATGTTGACGTTAAAATGTCACCCAGATAACGCTGTGATTGTCACCTATGTTTAATTATTATGCAAATTGCTAAGATTACTCTTACATTATGTTAGTATAATGGTTATTACATTCATTTTAACTGATTTTTATTAACTCTTCAGAGCAATTATTTAAACTAGCGTTGTTGCTATTAAATATTCCAATTTCTGTAATTCACTAAATACTAGAATGGATATTGTTGAAAGTCAAGATTGAAATAGATTTGATTAAGATCTTTTTATTATCTTCAGTAACGTTTTTTTTTCATTGAACAATTATTTAAGAAGTTACTGAGTTCTGTGTCTCAGTTACTACTACATAGATGGAACTGTTCCTAATGAAGTGGCTACTGAGTGTATATATAACCTTTTTAGATCTTTAGCTGTAGAAAGCATTAAGTAGTTGCAATTGTTTTTTACTAGTTTCATTTCACTGTTTATCACGAAAATTGGTGCATGGCTTATCTGTTTTAAATGCAATTTTATTAGTTGCTATATTTTTAATTTTCTGCTCAGCTAATATTTTATCAGTGCCTGACACTATGCAAATGAATGTAAAGATGTCACCTCTTACAACCATTACTGAATACCAGGAGGATAACTCTGCTTGTTCTGACCCAATAACTATGGTAACTTTTCTTATTCACTAACTTTGTTTGTGCTTGTTTTAACTGGGTTCCTTTTATGGATTATTCTTAGCAATATGCATTTAGTGTTACCTGTTTCATATTTGGAAAGAGTACTAATATAAAAATATGTTACTTAAAAATTTCTTTCGTTATATATTATTTCTTGAATTAACAGAGAGACCAGTTGAGAAGCAATAAGCGAGAAGTCACTTTATGTATATGATTAAAAAAATTATTTAGAGCTGCTATTTTTAATACATGTTCACTTATATTTAAATCACTAATTAAACATTGTTACTATGCCACTTTATAGCTTAAATATAAAGCATACACAATTTTTTAACGTGTACTGAAGCACTGCCTTTTTTATATGAATGGAAAGACTCATTCAAAATTCTCTGAATTTGAAAATCACTAGAATTTGGTTGGATTGTTTTACCTCTGAGTGGCACTTATTTTAGACATGATTCTTTACTTCTGAGCGATACTCTTTTGCACACAATGGACTAAACTGCCTGTTCACAAGGATCTTGAGAGCTCAGAGAAGGTTGGGGGAAGGGGACCCACTGGATAGATGTTAGGAGATAGATGGTAGCCTCCTGTCAAGACCTCCCCGCCCTGCCCACGGTCAGTAGGGGACACCGATGGGCTTGGAAAGGCCGCCGTCCATAGGATGGGACGTTAAGCCATGGCCCCGTGTGCGGGAGAGCCATACCCTGTGCACGTTAAAGAACACGCTGGATGGCCTTGACGGGAGGCTACCATCTGTCTCCCAACAGCTGTTCCAGTGGGTCCCCTCCCCCAACCTTCTCTGAGCCTTTGGGGTCCATGTGACCTGGCAATTTAGCCCATAGTGTGCAAAAAAAGTGCCGCTCAGAGGTAAAACAACCCAACTTGTCAAGACCATCCAGTGTATTCTTTAATGTGCACAGGGTATTGCTCTTGCACATACAGGTCCACAGTTTAACGTCCCATCAATGTTTCCAAGCCCATCAGTGTCCCCTGCTGACTGAGGACAGGGTCGGGAAGTTTTGCAGAGATAAATCTCAATGCTGGCCCAGGTGGGATTCAAATCTGGAAGCTATAGATTACAAGCCTGGTGTAGTACCAACTGAGCCACCTCCACTCCTGTACACAATGGACTTAATGGCTAGTTCACAAGAACTTCAAAGTTTCAGTGAAGGTAGGGTAGGTGGTCCATTAGATAGATGGAAGCCTCACTTCAAGGACATCCAGCATGTCCTTTAATGTATGCAGAATATGTCTCTCTTACACATATGGCCATGGTTTAAGATCTTATCTGACAGAGTGGCCTTTCCAAGCCCATTAGCATACCCTTTCTTACCAAGTGAAAAAAATGGATTTATGGAGAAAATTCTCAATATATCTTGACACATTTGGGACCTTCACCTTGACACAGAAGACAGTTTAGACTTCTACCTTCCCCTTCACCTTGACAGGGAAGACAGTTGGGACTTCTATCTTTCCCTTCATCTTAACAGGGAAGACACAGATGGGACTTCTACCTTCCCCAAATGTTTATATTCAAAGTTAGATGAAATAGTGACTGCATACATATTGAAGGATAGTGTACTTCCCCCTCCAACTTTGACACAGTTTGACACAGGGAAGACAGTTGGGACTTCTATCTTTCCCTTCATCTTAACAGGGAAGACACAGATGGGACTTCTACCTTCCCAAAATGTTTATATTCAAAGTTAGATGAAATAGTGACTGCATACATAGTGAAGGATAGTGTACTTCCCCCTCCAACTTTGACACGTTGGGACTTCTATCTTTCCATTCATCTTAACAGGGAAGACAGATGGGACTTCTATCTTTCCCTTCATCTTAACAGGGAAGACACAGATGGGACTTCTACCTTACCCCTCCAACTTTGACACAGTTGGGACTTCTATCTTCACTCTTCATCTTGACATATTTGGGACTTCTACCTCCATCTTGACATAGAAGACATAGTTGAGACTTCAAACTCTAAACATAAGATTATGAGCTTGATACACTAATGACTGCCCCCTCCCCCCCCCCCCAGGGTCACTGGCAATAAACTGAAGGTCTCAGTCAAGTTTATCCAAAGTTTTTTCCAGCCATATTCATTTAATATAATGTGTAAAAAATGTCACTGAAATAAATTGTACATTCGATCAAATTTATCCAAATCTCGATTTTTATTTCAGCATATATTTAATAACACTTGTGAAAGCTGAAACATTTAACAGCAACATTGCTAGCCATGAGGGTTTACCTCAAAAGTAAAAAAATAATAATAATTAATATAACAACTAATTTACTACACTAAATGTAATTTGTATAATTATTCAGTTTCATTGATTTTGAAGTAAAGAGTTAGGACAAGTAAAATGTTACGACAAATATCAGTGTCATTAATTGTTCCAACTTAGTAACTCTTTAAATATTAAGTGAATACTGTTGCAAATAGAGATTTAGAGATATTTCAGTGAGATTTTCAATTTATCTCTAGTGACATTTTTCTGCAAAATGTTTATATTCAAAGTTAGAGAACTTTGAATGGGCTTCCATTGGCATGAAATAGTGACTGCATACATATTGAAGGATAGTGTACTTTTGTTTGGTAATATGTATTTCATGGATTCCATGCTCACTTTTCATAGTAACCATGAAATACATGGGCAAACAAAAGTATATTTTATTTAAAGTTACCTACTTAATTTTGTTATATTTTTCCTTAAAATGAGCTAGTAATAACTTTTGAATAGTGACTTATATATGCATGAATATATGTTAAAAACAGGTAATTATAGCTTCATTTTTAGTAATAAACTTATATGTATATTTTTTATAAGTGTTTGACACTTTAACCCTCTATCACATAATGTGTATTGAAATATAGATTTCAAAAAATCATTTCATAATTAAGCCAACATTATAATAGTTTCACCTACATATTGTGTTATAATCAGGACTGCAAAGTGTATATATGACAGTATATACCTTATATTCTCTCTTTGAAAACTTACAAATACCAATTGGTTATTTGCATATATCTTCTGCGACTCTGAATTTTTTTCTGTCAGATGAATGAATGCATGGTGGCTAGTTCTTATTTCAAATTTTCTTAGCTCTGTGTCTCAGAATAAATAAAGAATGCAACAGTGTATGTAGATTTTAAGTAATCACTTAGATCGGTAGTTGTAGGAACAAGACCCTGCAGCTTCCCATGTTCCACTCTTCGAGGTTTTCAATTCTCTGCCTGGAAAAGGATGATGAAATGATAATGCTCAGAAGAGAGTAAGTCATAGCTGAGGCAAGGGAATTTTCCCCCCCATATTTCTTATTTACCAATAATGTTATTGTGCCTAAGCCTAAAATCCATGGTTGGGGGCAAATACCTGGCTTGACACCCCCCCCCCCTCCTACTGCTACATTGAAAGTTTTATTACTTTTAAAATAGTGTTTTTATGGAGATATGCCCTTGGAGGTGAATTAAAAGTTTCCATAAAATATCTCTATACCTGTATATTTAACAATGGGCATTAAATATAACTGAAACATTAAGTAATGGCATCAGTCATAGAATATATCCTCAGACCAGGGCTTAACAATATATTAAATTGTAGTGTATCAATGATGGGCAGCAAAAAATATTAAATGTGCAGTGGGAATTAAGATTTCATGCAACTGAGTGTATGTGGTTTAACAATAAATATATATGCCAGGAATGTAAAGATATGATTATAATTGCTAATATTAAACACCAAATCACAAGTGGCCTAAACATTTTGCTTACAGAATTCAATCTATCAAATCTATTTTGTTCCTTTTAATACAGTCTTGTTCCTATAAATGCCATTATTAAAACTAAAATAAAATCCAGTAGTCTCATTAGTAAGAACATCCAAGCAACAAACAGTTCTGTTTGTATTAACAGAAGTTCATACTAAAAGATGAGGTTTTCCTCAAGAGATAATATAAAAATAGTATTTCTATATTGCAATAAGTACTACTCTGAACAGTACTATAATTTAAACTATAAATTTGAGGCAAAACATTTAATTAAGCAAATTAAACACCACATAATTTTTTACAAGAAGGCAAGCGAGATTTGATAGACAGAGCCAATGACTGGGTTAAAAGAATGGTTGTGCATTGGTCTTTTAGCATACCATTGCATTTTTGGATTGTCACAAATTAATTTTCTAAATCTGTAAACTACCATTTATCTAGCTGATCATTAACATTCCCACTCTATAGGCATAAAGAGATTTTGACATTTGGGTAACATATTTCATTTGTTGGCAGTGTAGGAAAAGCATGGCTAGTCCTATGGAGGATAGTGGATCAGTGATTTATGCTCTATTGAATGATCTGTAAAATTATGCATGGTAATGAAAACTATAGCTGGTAAATGCTGCTAAGCAGGAGAGAAAATAATTTTTCCAAAAGTGTCCAAACTTTTACCACCTATCATAATATTCCGTGAGAGTAATAACAAGTCATATCTTGTAGGATGATAAAATAAATAATGTTTGAAAAGAAATTTTATAGGAATTTTCAACTGAAACCTGTTTTGCATCACATGATTAGTTTGAAAAAACACAAAACTGAATGTAAAAATATATCAAAAACAATCAATGTTAAAAAATTAAAATGCACAGCCACATTTTCAACACTATATATAATTTAAGATTTGTTCATTACAGTGGGAATCATGTGTTTCCAGATTTTTGCAAGTAGTTATGGTATACAGATATATTGGACATACACACAATATACACTGAGATGCCAGTTTATTAAGTACACCACCCCACATTACATAAATGGTTCATTCCAACATGTAATAAGTCACATGACCACAGTGTGCTGTATAAATCAGGCAGGTTCAGCTCTTTGAGCATGTTAGAGTTGGTTTGTCAGAATGTGCAAAACGAGCAACCTGAGCAACTTTTAATGTGGCATGATAGTACTGGTGTAGGAAGCCCCTCTTTGGAGGCTAATTTCACCATGAACTTACAACACCTTGAACCTTGCCATGATAGTTGGTGCTAAGCATGCCAGTTCTAGCATCTCCCAAACAGCCATCCTCCTGGGCTTTTCATGCACAACTGTTTCAAGTGTTTACTGAGAATGGTGTGAAAAGCAAAAAACTACCAATGATCAGCGATCCTGTGGACAAAAACAGCTAGTGGAACAGAGGGGTCAAAGGAGACTGGCAAGAATCGTGTAAGCAAACAGATGGGCCACAAACAGGCAAATCACAGCAGAATTAAACACTGGTATACAGAAGATTATCTCCAAATGCACTACAATCAGACCTTGTTGCAAATGGGCTACAACAGCCACCTACCATGTCTAGTGCCGATGTTGTCATCAAAGAACATGAAAGCTCATCTCCATTGAGCACAGGAGCATCGACACTGGACCATTAAAGCATCGAAAAAGGTAACCTGGCAGATGAATCAAAGTTCCATTTGCATCATGCTGATGAAAATCTCAAAATTTGTGAGGCCATGGAGCCATCTTGTCTAGTGTGAACAGTAGAAGCAAGTGGTTGCTGTGTGGTGGTATGGGAATGTTCTGGCACACATTAAGCAACCTGACACCCATTGAAGGACATCTGAATGCCACAGTGTATTTGAACATCATTGCTGACCAAATTCATCCCTTCATAGCTACAGTTTATATTCACTTGGTTAGACATGTTCAGCATGATAATGCACCTGCTGACAATGATTCCAGAAACATGCTGACGAGTTTTCCTTGCTTCATTGGCCTAACCCTTCTTCTAAACCCTATTGAGCATCTGTGGAATCAGGTGGTAAGGACTGTTCACAACGAGACTGTGCCACCGTCCAATTTGCAGCAACTGCATTACACAATCATTTCTATATGGTATAGCATTCCTGCACAACACATACATCATCTTGTAAGTTCCATACCCCATCGAATTTGGGCTGTTTCGAAGGCCAAAGGAGGTGCAACATGCTACTAGGTAGGTGTACCTAATAAACTGGCATCTCACTGTATGCTGTTTCTTTGCAACTACAGAACTGTTTATAATATACAAGTACTGGTGCATTTCAAACTAAAAGTTGGGAAAAAGTGGTACAATATGCAAAATAGTATTATGAAAGCAAATATTTATGAACAAATGCTTCAAAAAGCATACCATATGTTTTTGTTTTTTCTCACAATATACCAAAGTTGCAATTTGTGGCTTTAAGGTTAAATGTAAAATGTTGCATTTTTGACATAACATCATTAGTCCTTAATGCATCGAAGCAGATTTCAGAAATTTTCCTGTGGTCAGTAGACAATTAATGTCTTTAGTATGAGTTTGTTATTTTTTTTTTCAAATTAGATCTGAATGAAGGCTTACACATCAAAATTAAAAATAAATAACTGTTTGTTTATGCATGAAAACATGAAAAACATCTAGATTTTAGTACTTTCATATTTTTTTCTTGGGCCACTATGTATACTCATTTAGCAACAATACACAATTTCATTGTTTTCTTTCTAATTCAAATTCTTCTCAATTAAATTATCAGCTGAAGTCATTTTCTTGAAATTTATCATTTCTTTATTTCTAGTACTTTCGTAGTACCATACCAAAGTATATATCATTTCTACAAATTTAACTGGAGAAATTATTTTATAATATATATTTATAAGCCATAAATTTATAATTTTAAAGTGCTAAAGCAAAACGTTATGTTCATTATTTGTAAAGACTTTTAGTTATCTTAGTTTTACAAATCATTATATTTCTTGATATTTTTAAAGTGTTTTGAGATTAATATTTTTCTGTCCATCCATGTGTGTAATGTTTTGATAAAGAATCTTTTTCTTTTAATCTGAATAAAAAAATTTTCATTGGTATTATACAAGGACACCAGAATTAGTTATGATTGCAATTTTAGTTAAGCTTTATGTTGCGATATGTATATATATATATAGTTTTTTTTTTTTTCATCTTTTTAAGACAAAATTATTTTTCAGTAGAATTATATAGCAAAAGTCTAATTTGATGGTATGACTAAGCATGCCTGGATCTAGGGGGAAATTTTAGGGGTTTGGGAGGGTCACCAAGTGCTGGATCAAATAGTAATGAACTGGAACCCTGTTTCATTACATAATTTTTCATGTCATTTCAGTGGTCTTTAAAAATTTCCTTGCAAAATATTTGTAAATATATATATTTATGTTCCATATTTTTTGTCTCCATTTGGTTGACATTCAGGGAGGAGGGCAAATCTAATGCATTCCATATGTATAAACCAAAGTCACATATAAAGCTAAATATTTTTTTCAAAAATGAAATGAAGATTTTTCACATGTATAATATAGAAATATTCTGAAATGTTTATATTGGAATATAAAATAATTAAAAGGTCAATAAAATTTTAAAAAGTGTAAATTTAAGAAAATACTTTAAAAAATTCTTTGAATTGTTGATATTTTATTTTTTGGAATTTTATGATAAATAAGCCTGACTTATTTCTCTTGGTTTCTCCAGGATAATAAAGTTCAAACTTTTTTTTATTTGATGTTGTTTTGATTGAAAACGTTTTTTTTTTTAAATAAATTGATACCAGGTAGAGTTCATTATTTGTTCATCTAATAAAGTTATTAAATTTTAGGTAATTAATAATTCAACAATTAATCCCTTTTTTTCTATTTAACTGACTGTAACAGTTTGCAATGCAAAATCTGAAAAATAAGCAATAGTTGTTATAATAATGAATTTTCACAGTTTAAAATAGGAAAATAAAATTTATACCTTTCCCTGAAAAAATTTCTTCATGAGGGTGGGCTTACAAAAAACATTATTTCAGATAATGCATGAAACTTTAAATACTCTATAGTAGTTTCTATTAGCATTAAAAAAATATAGTTTTTTTTTTCTGTTTTTATGCTAATTTATACTACTCTTTTTTGTGTGTATTAGATATGGACATTTGTTTTTGTATATAACATTTATAGATTCTGAAAAAAATTCATCACCACCAATTTTTTTCAGAATCTATTAATTAATGTTTGATGTCTATCTTAACAGGGAATACTGTGCATTCACTTTGGATTGATTTTTAACATTTATATTTTGTGTTCTTCTAAAACTACTAGCAGTTTAACTATTCAAATTCATGAATAATTAATTCTCCATCTGTAGTTACAATATTAAAAAAAAACATTTTGTATCATACATTTATTTCTCTGAGTATTGTTATAGATGTTACAAGCTTTCATTTTTTTCATTTGTTTTCCAGAGCCTCGAGAAAGCTCCCAGTATTCTCGAGGCAGCAGTGCCGTCTACAGTTCCTCTGGCGCTCCAAAAGATCACCTTCCAGGGGATAAAGGAAGATACACAGAGAGGCAAAGTTATGAAAGATCAGGCTATGAAAGAGGAAGCAGCCATCCTTCTGAAAGGGACAGAGGTCAATACAGCAGCTCAGGTCGCTCAGGCCAGCCCTGGTAGTACCGTAGCTTCTACTCAAAACCCATCAATATCAAAGCTACTCCCAAAAGCCAGGGAAATAAATAATGCTATCAAGGATGATCTTCCAGCTACAAGTAAAGGTGCTGTATTATCTCGCAAATGCAGGAAAAGCATTCTTTCACCATTTAAGACTATAATAAAATCTTTAAGAAAGGCAAAATAGGAGTTGTAGAACTATGTTATAGCTGAAGATGTGATATTTCCATTCCCTGTGGAATTGTTGAAGGCTGATCATATCGTAGCATTGTTGATGTACAGTAAGTTATTTCTCATGCCTGATTGTTAGAGTTGTTGAGAAAGGAGAACTTCGTTTGACACTGCCATTAGTTTCGATCTTTTATGGAAAAGTTGCCTAGACTTAAGAGTTAATGAGTCAGTATTTGTTTTTCACCTGTCAAAGATGTGCCTGCATCTAGTCAGTCACCAGTAAGGCTGTAGTTGGTGTCCCCAGTCATAGCAGTGCTTGAGTAAGAAGGTTCTCCCATTGTTTGTTCTCTCCAAGATTTTAGTTGCAGCATAGTACTTAGTAAACCAACAAATTAGGACTTATGCCTGCATACTTTGTGGTATTCCACAGCCAACTGCAGGAAATTGTACCTGGATAATGTGTATGTGGAGTCTGGGAGACAATGGTCTCCTAGTTTAACCACTGGAACATTGTGCCTTCTGGATAGATCTCTAGAAACATAGTCCTGCATCAGCTGCAGTGCTCACTGAATGTAAGAAAAGTAGTTAAAAGTGGCATTTCATACGTTTTCAGGTTTTACTAGCAGTGCTGTTTTCTAAGTAATTGTTGATATTTTAATATTGAGTACAGATATTGTGTTATTATTTATCCTGTCTTTACATGTTAAGATTATTCTTTTTGTTCTCATTATCATCTGTTAATGTTTTACGTCTGCCACTGTTAAAATGAAAAACAAAACTTCTAATTGAATATTTCCTCTTTGGGAACTACACAGTGTCTGGCACGTTTCAGGCGGTTCGTGTCCTAGTTCATGTGGTGAGTGATCATTGTTCACTTTCGAATTAAAATGTAAAGTCTTGTGCATCAAAAAACAGTGAAAGGAGGTTGTTTAGATATTCCAAAAATGGTTGGAATTTATTGTTGCAGGTTGTTTTTGGATAAAATGTAAAATCATATTGTTACAGCAATAACTATTAATGTATTCAGCAAATTCTGCTTGGTGAGTGTTTTACCATATCATAAACTGAGCTTCAAGGTATAGTAGGATTATATGTTAATAGCATTTGATCCAGTAAAGTGAACTGAAATTCGATGCTTCAATTCAAACTTGTAATATTTTAAACAATAAATGGATTTTTCAGTTAAAACTCATCCATCAGCTTAAACTGATGCATCTGTTATTATTACTTAGAAAATTTATTCTTTGTCATTGAGAATTTGGAAATTTATATAAAGTTGAAATATTTTGATTGTGAAGAACATAAAAATTGTTTAAAACGAATTTTAAGCATGCTGTGATTTAGTAATTTGGTTGGATATGAAGATTTTCAGTATAATGTTTTTATTTAAATGTCCATTTAAAAAAAATAGCTAACTTTTCATAGTTACTGCAATAATCATATTGCTTGGAACATAATTAAATTACATATATTTAATTTACATAAATTACATTATAATTCTTAAATATACTTAATTTAAAGTACTTACCAGCCTAATGTAATTGCACATTTCATTAATAGATGTGAAAGTATTAATTTTCATGCACATATAAAACTAGCCTTGCTCTACAAGAAAGACAATTGTTTCTTTGCATAGCCGTAATCACAATAAATTGTATTTAAAAGGAGCTATAACTCCCACAACAAATTTGCATGAAGTGAATTACAATGGAACCCCATTCCAATGGACTAATTTGTTCGAATCCATCCATAATTTACTACTTTTCATTATTTATAGCCATATAGTACGTATTATTATTTATAGCCATAACATACTTGTTTCGCTGTATATACGCAAACAAACGTTTTCAAATATTAATTAGTAAAATATGAAAGTTACTGTAGGAAATTCTATCACAGTTGTATAGTTAAAGTAAGATCTAGTGACCAGTTTTGGTAACATACATGAACCAAAAAGTAACATATGGTTGCTAAGCTCCTGTATGCTCTGAAGCATTCTGTGCAGTGCTTAGAGGTGTAATAATTCATTTACCCTGTGGCTTGAGATCAGAATGTTTAAAATTATATGTTTGGTTACAGGAAAATATTTGTGCTGTGATTTTAGTTCAAAGAAAAAACAAATAGATTCAGTCACTCTGGTCAGGTTTTAATTATTTTTTATATTATGTTATTCACTCTTTAGAAGCATTTAGAGAAATAATCTAATAAAAAATTTTAATTTGTATTATCATACATGCGAAATCATATGTTATAGAAATGAAATTGGATAATAATAAGTAAATGAAGATTGGTATAAATCAGAGCAACTCTGTAATCCTTTTTTTCACCTCTGGAATATGTTAATACAGCATTTCTAATTCGTATTTTGACAAGTTCAAGCCAGTGAATATTTACTGTGGTCAACCAGAAATAGTCCATTCCAACCAATCTTATTATAATAATTAAACCTTCTCCATCCAGAATTCCGCTCCATTGGGTTCCATTAGGTGAGGATTCTACTCCATTTTCTTTTCATCTCTATAACCATTCAGTGAGTCAAACCTCTGATCTTATAAATAAAATATGAACTTTGTCTTATGGCTATAGCAGTTTTTAATAACAGCTTTCTACAAATATACTACTATAAATATAATATATTTTTTATTGGAAAAAGATATAATTTTTTTTTCTCTATCAATAAAATTGTTTTGTAAGATGCAAAGCATTTACACTTTGAATTATTTATAATCAAATATATTTAGTTAAAACATTTTATTTATACATCTTACCTAATCAAAATCTCTTACATTTCTGGCTGTAGGTATAAAATAAAATTATAACTTTATGCCTTTCAATGCATAATTGTGTCCAACAAACTAATTAATATTAATTGTTAGATAGAGAAAAAGCAAACCTAATATTTATAAATATTTCAATTTTAAAAAAAATTACTGAATTTCTTTTGTCTATAGTGTGTTTTCGAGTGCCTGTGATAATGTACATTAGATTTACAGAAATTTTATATATATATTTTTTTCCCTTGTCACAGCTTTCAGCTTCTTGACTCTATGGTAGAAAATATCCTGCAACGTTTTTAACATCCACCAAAACAGTTCACCATATTTAAATTATGACTGGAAAATGTCACTCTGTTTAAATAAATTTTCTTTATTGGAGTAAGTGAAACCATCAGAAGTACAATATAACTCAAAATTCAGGACCATTAAAATGCATACCTATATTCATATGTAGAATGAAAATTGTTTGATTATGTTTATGAGCTGAAATCGTTTCAAATATGGAATGAAAGAAAAAAACTGACTCTAGTGTTTTACCAGTTGCCCTGAATTTTTAATCATACTATAGTGACACCGCAACTAATCATTATGCTGGGGGGGAAAAAGTTGAAATAAAGTTTAAAAAGAGTAAGCAAAGAATATTTTTCTTCAAACAACTGAACTGGATTATCACTGCTTTGAAGCATATTAATTCGAATATTCTTCATTATGTGGGGCAGGGATAGCTAAGTCGGTAGCACGCCAGGCTCCTAATCTGCAGTTCCCAGGTTCGAGTCCCAACTGGGTCAGCGTTGAGATTTATCTCCAGAAAATTCCCCACCCTGCCCATGGTCAATACGGGACACCGATGGGCTTGAAAAGACTGCCGTCTGTTGGATGGAATGTTAAGCTGTGGACCCGTGTGTGGGAGAGCCATACCCTGTGCACGTTAAAGAACATGCTGGATGGCCTTGAATGGAGGCTATTATCTGTCTCCCAACAGCTGTTCTAGTGGGTCCCCTCCCCCAACCTTCTCTGAGCCTTCAGGGGCCTTGCGACCTGGCTATTTAGCCCATGGTGTGCAAAAAAGTGCCGCTCAGAGGTAAAACAACCCAACCTTCATTATGCCTTTTCTTTCACAAGTAATTGACTGAGTCTTGAACTAAAAGGATTTGTCATGATATAATTACTGGCACCATTTAAACTTTGGCATTTGCAGCCCACTACTCTTCAAAACTAATAATTTCTTCCTATCACCTGTCCTTTAAATTAAATGGCACCACCTTCTTTGAAGTCTGATACAGCATACCATCAGTGGGGAACTCCATTTAGTGTTTTTATCCTAAGATCTTACAGTCACTGAAAGTAATAACACAATATTCTATCTAAACTTTAACGAATATATTGTGACTGCTAGTATTCTTTAGCACTTTTGAAGCACTAGTTTAATAACAGCAAAGGCTTTTCACAGATGTGAGTTGATTCAATCGATAGTGAACGTCTCTGCATTTCCCAGGTTCGAGTCCCACCTGTGACAGCATTGAGATTTATTTCCTCTAAACCCCACCCTGCCTGCCTTCAGCCACAAAGGAGTATACCAAAGGGCTTGTAGAAGGTGCTGTCCTTCAGATGGGATGTAAAGCTGTGGTCCCATGTGCAGGAGAGCCATATCCTATGCACATTAAAGAGTATACTGGATGGTCTTGAGAAGCGGCTTCCATGTCTCCTAATAATAGCCATTCAGTGAACCTTCCCAAACCTTCTCTGAGATCTTGGGGTTCTTGTGATCTGGCCATTTAGCCCATTGTGTGCACAAAGGCACCGCTCAGAGGTAAAATAATTCATCTCAATAAAAATGTTCAGAAATTGCAGTATGGAATGTAAATTCACTTAAAGGAAGCCAAGGCATTAATAAAAATACATCAATTTTTTTATCGAGTCTCATAAACTGCTTTATATGATAGTTACCACTTTATGATTCATTTATATGGGTACAGTATTCAAACTTTCTTACATTTCATGTGTTCCAACAACTTTTGTGACTCATTTCTTGTTATTTGTAGAATCATCCTGCAAATCTTTTTACACGTTTTTTTTTTAATTAACATTTGTTAGTAATTTAAACTTTACACAAAACTAGATCCATTAAATATTTGAATTTGCTATATAATGAAGGTACACTGTATCAGTAAAATAAACGAAATCTTAGTATATATATATATTCAGATACCTATAATGGATTTAATAAATGGTGCTAATAAATGTTCCTATATTTTATTTTCAACAATGGCATTTAAAATAGCATTTCTCCCTGGTGATTTGTGCCAAATCATCCAACTTATCATTTAGACAGAATCAATGCAAACCACATGTATTCAACATTAGTCAGGATGTTCACATTTCTATCATGTAGTTTTTATCAGTAGAATTTTAACATACTACACTGACAATTTTTTTTCATTGGTTTTAATGCATGTACAATTTATTATATACAAACCATTAAGTGATTGGAAATGCTAGGGACTCACGGTGAACTTTTTCTTTATTAAAAGAAGAGACTCAAGTGGTACTGTAGTTAAGGAATTAATGTAATTCTATTTATTTCTCCCATTCTAATCATAAAAGTATTGCTATTGCACTTATTTGAAAGGTTTAATAAAGAAATAAAGCTGGTAAGCAAACAAATTTTTAGCGCACAATCCTACACAGGACTTAACACCACAACTACCTAAGACATCAATGAGCCAAACTGTTTTCATCTCCAAATCCATTACAATATAAAGTTGTCCAAAATCAGGTTTAATAGATTAAAATTAGCCATGTAGCCAATTATATATATATATTATACTGCTGTATTTATATAAAAAAAAGCACAATGAATGCTATTATGGATAAATTACATAATTTAAAACATGCACATTGGCAAAAATAATTCAAATCAAAGGAGAATTAAGAATTTGTGTGCTTCAAATAGCAGTGTATTAGAAGCTGTTGTCCTATACACATTATATAAACCCATTTTAAGTTTCTAATATCTAGAAATATATTGACGTTAAAATGTCAGCCAGGTAATGCTGTGATTGTTACCTATGTTTAGAACATTGATGTTTTTAGGAAATAATTTTCCTGGTTGAATATTGAAATTTTATGTTCCACTATTTTTAATGGGATTAACTAAAAACTTTCTTAGTAGAAAAAGTTTTACAAACATTTTATAGCAGAGAAAAAATTATCACCCACACATATAAAAAAAATATTTCCACACTTGAGAATGGTATAATTAAAGTTTGGTTTGTTTGAGGTTTTATGGTACAAGAGAGGCTAAATTGTGCCAAACATGTCTGGTTAAAAAAATTTAATATCCTGAAATGTAAAATAGTGATTTAAGTGTAATTGCCCTTTTTTCCTTTGAGAATTTGGTGCTTCAAAAAAAATATATGTGTGTGTGTGTGTGTTCATGAAAGTACACAGTTTGAGGCTGTAATCCAGTGTTTTAACCCCAAAAGTGGCCATTTTTGCAATTACACAGTCTGTACTTTCATATAATCAGATGAAGATGTGGCTACAATTATTTTACCTGCAAGTGAAAAATTACCAAAATGTTACAATTTGTTTTTTCAGTGTTTTTACTGCAATATTATCATTTTATGTGCCATTTCTATTTCAGATAGTAGGCATATATTCCTATTAAACATCCAATTCTAAATAAATTGCTTTATAAACATGACTCCATATTTAGGTATATATTTTTGAAACAGACGTTAACAAAATTAGAAACTGACACATACTAATCATAATAATTTTTAGATTTGATTAAACCTCCCTCCCTGCTCCCATGCCCACAATGTAAAGCAATTTTTACATTTAACTGTTTGCAATGAAAGGTTATTATTTTAATCTCCAATTTTGCTTCAGCATTCTTTCAATTTCGGTTCCCTTTACACTTGGAAATACTGTTACATTCTGATGCCCCAATATGTGCACATTTAAATATTAAAAATTCATTTTACCAGAGATGTCATAAACATTTTTTATTATTGATCATGAAATGTAATGCCATTGTCATAGTGTGTAAATTGTGGGGATGCTAGGGTTCTAAGGTGAAGAAACTTCTTTATTTAAAAAAGTCTCTGCAAATGGTAAGTAGGTGCAACTGGTAAGTTTCTGCACTACTGTGTTATTCCTGAATACTGAAACTGAATATTCTGATAACTGAACAATTATGTTGTACAACCCTTTGAAGATTTCTCAGTATGATGGCTTGTTAGTTTAATTATTCAAAAATGGTTACCAACTAACAGGCCATGGGGAAAAAATGACATATTTTACAGGATGTATTCACAATTCAATAAGAATGTTGATGTGTGTAATAGGCTAACGATTTAAATAGGGAATAAAAAAACGAAATTATGTTCTTCTCTAGGAAACTTTGACACTGATTTTACAAGTTTCTAAAGGTTGGGGAACAACAATTATATAAATGCATTTCCCAGACCCTTGAAGAGTTGCAGAGTTTTGCTTGCCCCACTGAGATTTCTATAAATTTCACATCGCCCAAAACAAGATCATTTTTATTAACAATATATATATTTATGCTTGTGGAGTGAACATAAAACTTTTATTTTTCATTTCAAATGATGGAAATCAATTGAATTGTTGTTGAGATGTGTTCGAATATTGAACAAAACATGTCTGTTTCGATTTTTTTCACCTGAGATCTTGCCTCTCACAAATTTTTTCTATTGAAAAATATACTCCTAAGTTCCTGTCAGACTAATGTAGAAAGTGGTTGTCTTAGGACTGACTTCCTTTATCAGAGGGGTGGCGGTTATATTAGTCAGTGTGCAACATGCCTCAGAAATCCGATGTTCAAGTCGTTGCTGTGCTTGTTCAGATTTTAGCTGTTAATTCCAGCTCTACTATAGTGAGAAAGTGGACATCAGTAGACTTAAATTGGGTTTTATGTCTGAGTGGCATTTTTGTGTACACAATGGGCTAAATGTTCAGGTGATTAAAGGGTTGGGGGTGGCTCAGTAGGTAGGATGCCAGACTCGTAATCTGTAGTTCCCAGTTTCGAGTCCCAGCTGGGTCAGCATTGAAATTTATCTTTGCAAATTCCTCCCCCCCCCCCTGCCACGGTCAGTAGGGGACACCGGTGGACTTGGAAAGGCCACCGTCTGTTGGATGGGACGTTAAGCTGTGGCCCGATTTGTGGGAGAGCCATACCCTGTGCACGTTAAAGAACACACTGGATGGTCTTGATGGGAGACTACCTCTGTTTCCCAACAGTTGTCCAGTGGGTACCCTCCCCCAACCTTCTCTGAGCCTTTGGGGTCCATGTGATCTGGCCATTTAACCCGTGGTGTGCAAAAAAAAGTGCCACTTAGAAGTAAAACAACCAACCAGGTGATAACGACCTTGGAGTTTGATAGTTTAAGACAACTCATTGGACGGTTGTTATGAGACAGACAGAAGCCTCCACTCAAGACCATCCAACTTGTTTCTTTATGTGCACAGGGTATGGCTCTCCAACATGTGAGGCAATGGGTTAATGTCCCATCCAATGGATGGCAACCTTTTCAAATCCTTCAATGTCTTCTTTCTGAGGACAGGGTAGGAAATTGTTCAGATTTAGCTCCACGAAACTTCCTGCCCTGCCCTTAGTAGGCAGGAAGTAAAAGACACCAATGGGCTTGGTAAGGCCTCTGTCCATCAAATGAGATACTAAACCATGGCTCCTTATGTGGGAGAGCCATACCATTTGCACGTTACAGAACACACTGGATGGCTTTAATGGGAGGCAACCATCTATCTTCTAATGGATGTCCAGTTGGTCCCCTCCAACCTTCTCTGAGCCTTCAGATCCTTATGACTTGGCCATTTAGCCCATTGTTGTGTGCAGAAAAGTGCCTCTTAGAGGCAAATCAACCCAACAAACAACATCCTCAGTGGGCTTGAAAAGGCAATCGTTTCATCAGATGGGACATTGTCTTGTGTGTGGGAAAGCCCTAGCTTGCACATGTTAAAAAACTCACTGAATGGCCTTGACAGGAGACCCCGTTGTCTTACTCAGCTCTAAGTCATTAAGCCCACTTTGTACACAAAAGTGCCATTCAGATGTAAAACAAACCTGCTCTTTCGACACTTTCATCTTTCTCAATAAGTCACAGTGAGGTCTGACAGGAAAGATTTACCAGAGCAAAATTCCCACACTGAATATATATTGTGAATCCAAAAGGTTTGAATCTGAAATAACACTTGAATATTTGTTATCTCATTCTCTGAGGTCTTCCCTCATTCAAAAGTCCTTATGTCAAGTTATACAAACATACTCTTATCATATCTTCCTGGCAAGTTGGCTGCCTCATGAAAGATTTGCCTTTTTTTTTTTATTTACTTAAGTTCTATTGCCCTGGTTATTTCTAACTTGCACATTTTAAGCATTTTTCATCTATTCTTTAAAAACTCACTAAAATCCTTCAACAACCACTGGGACACTCAAATTTAGGAAATGCTGTTATAGAATACACAACACCACAGTTTTAGAAGTCTTGGATGCTCCATCAAAGCTCAGTGAAGTAGATTAGGATTTTCGCCACAATTTACTGCATGCTGAAATATATTTCAGAAGAGTCGAATATACGTGGTAAAGTTATTTTTTTCACTAATTATATATTCTATTTATTTTTTTCTTAAGCTGTTGAACTGTTTATAAAATTAAAAAGTTATTTGATTAACACTGATTGATGAGAAGAGTGACTTTCCAAGGTTCATCGACACTATGTTCCTGCTGTTTTTGAAAATCTACATGTAGACAGAACTTGCATTTACATGTGATATGCCATAATGTTCTTCAGGGTATAATGTTAGATGGTGACTAGGCACATCTCAACTATGCAGTAACATCTGTATTGTGTAATCAACTGATTGTGTTGGCTTACTTTGAGTGGAAGATCTATTGCAAATGAATACAGTGAAACACTGATAAGTAGGAGTCATGTGTAATTCTCAGACAAACACATTTTATAATTTTTGTATTCTGTGTTGACAATTCCTCTTACCAATTCTGCCTTGAATTTAAATTCCCTCTCCACCCAAGATTTTTCAATGCTGTTCGTAAAAGTATTCAGTCTCGCTCAAGTTATTAATATCAAGGCTTTAATCAGGGAATTCGTAAAAAAAAAAAAAAAGGGGCGGGGGGGGGGGGGGTGACTCAGTCGATAGCGCGCCAGGCTCGTAATCTGTAGTTCCCAGTTTCGAGAACCCAGCTGGGTCAGCGTTGAGATTTATCTCCGCAAATTTTCCCGCCCTGTCCATGGTCAGTAGGGAATACCAATGGGCTTGGAAAGGCCGCGTTTTTGGATGGGGCGTTAAGCCGTGGCCCCGTGTGCAGGAGAGCCATACCTTGTGCACGTTAAAGAATATGCTGGATGGCCTTGACGGGAGACTGTCTCCCAACAGCTGTTCCAGTGGGTCCCCTCCCACAACCTTCTCTGAGGCTTCCGGTCTGTGTGACCTGGCCATTTAGCCCTTGGTGTGCAAAAAAGTGCCGCTTAGAGGTAAACAAGCCAAACCAACCTTTACAATTAAGGTGAGAAAAAAAAATCTAAGCTTTTTTCGTTTATCAGAGTTTATTTTAAAATTGGTCTAGAAAAGATTCACTTATTAAAAGAAGTGAGAGTTAATGTACTTTTATGTTTTTAACAAGGCCCCTTGGCACAAGAAGTGGTGTGCGCCCTTATGATTGCTGTTTTTTTTATTTATGCAACCAAGATCAAACGAAGATAATGTAATCGAAACGAGCGTAGCAATTATAATAATAATTACCGTAATACGGTTTTGTTATCAAATGGTGTAAAAATCAATGTAGAATTAATATTATACATATCGTATTTAATTTATAAAGGAAGCCGTCCAGTGGCTCAGTGTTTAGCATGCTTGGCTACTGATCTAAGGGACCTGGGTTCAAGCCCCGGGTAAGGCATGGATGTATGTGTCGTTTTTCTGCTGAGGCCCTGCCTTCCTCATAGACCTTCTACTATGGCATATAAACTGACAGGCTCCTGTCCGACCTCTGTGGCAAGTAGCTGCTTGAGGGGGTATTTATTTTTTTATAATTTATAATACTCAATTTGCAATAACATTTAAAAAAACAGATTATTTTCATACTTAAGGATTTTTTTTGCTCCAAGAAAGTACCATAATTTATCAAAAATATTGGGACATTTCTGTTGTGCAAATGGAAAACTATATTCGCAATTTCCTAACTTTTAAATAATTTTTTTTTCTGGCTAGCCACTTGGTCAAGGATATTTATAACTGGTTTTTACTCCTCCTAAGAATTGAAAAAGACATAATTTTGCTGTTACTTAAACAAATTGCCACTCTTAAACGCTCTCACCGTTAGGCAAGGGCCTAAAGTGCAATGTGAGAAATTCCACCCTAGGTTTTAACAGAATTTTAATTAAATCTCTTTAAATGCTGACTTCATTCCAATTAACTCATCAGTGTTTCACTGTATAGCTAATTTTTGTTTTAAGTTCAAATGATATCAAATGTGTTGCATCATTTTTATTTCTTTATTTGTAGCCAACTCCATTGTACTATGAATTTTGCTCCAAGTTTAGTATGTTTCTGCGAGTCGTACTAATGAAGTCGGTTTTGTCTTCGTTTTCAAATGTTTCAGTTAACGTTTTCTGTGATTGCACATATTGTAATTAATTAGTGATTTGAAAAGTGAGATAAATCAACTGCCTTATTACTTTCCCTTTAGATGATGTAAAACCTAAATTTGGCATTGAATAATTTGTATAAAATGTCAGCCACCACTCTCCTGTTGTGAAAGCATCAAAACAACTGAGATCATTCCGAGTTTTGTGCTGTTGATGTTGGAAATTGCAGTAATTAGGTTCTATAAAAATTTCGAATTTCCGATAACCATCAACAGGCATAATCAGCCTTTGCTTCAGTGCGTACTGCTTGCGAATCTTCCCATCCCCATATCTAGAAGTTGCTTTATAAACCGAGTGTTGTGTGTGGTCAAGCCTGTTGTGTCTAAAACATGGAATGCAACGTTTCTGGAGTACTCATTCTTTGGTACTTTTGACAATACATCCTTGTATATATATATAATGTCTCAAGGTAACGGCTCCATAATGGAGACCTCATTGTACAGTTTCTTTACAGTTATTAACGGTTCCTACCTTGTATATACATCTTCTAAAACCTGCATGCAGCCATTTGCTGTTACGTATGCAGTGGACATTCTTCAAATGCATGTCTGAGTGGCCATAAATGTTGAAATTCTAAATGAGTATCATTGTGTTGCTCCTTATTTATTACTCAATGACATTTCATATCTGACAGTAGTAGGGCCGTGCAAAGGTATCTGGGAGGGGGGTACGGGGGGAGGCAAAGTTCCATTTGGGACCCACATCCGATTTTTACTCTTTTTTTTCTTTGTTTAACGCCTTACGAAATTAAAATTATTTGTACTTCTAAATTCTTATTTAGATTTATTTCAAGGAAACACAAATTCAGTAAATAATCTTCCTCAATTTCTTTAAATTCCTACCCTGTAATTCAGATACTGTAGGAAGAGTTCAAAGGGACCCATTTACTTGTGAGGCCCAGTGACAACGCCCCCAATGCACCTCATTTTTGCACGGCCCTGCACATTAGTATACAATGCAACACTGAAAGACTTAACGCACCTGGCTTAAACAAAGCCTACAAGAATACCAGTATCTGATCCAAATCTGCTATAAGAATAATCATACTCGACCCAAACCCATTACAGGAATACCAGGGCAGCCAGGGGCAAACTGGTACTCTTTTTCAGGGGCGAAGCTATAAAGGGGGTAGCTAGCTTCGATAAAAATTTCTTTGTAAGATTGCAGTACTTTTTCTGGTGATAGTTTGTACTTACACTTAGAAATGTTTTCTCCCTAATTCCCTGGAGTTTCTGCTAAACTTGTCGATAATTTCCTTCACGGAAGGATTATTACGGGCTGGCAGGGCCGGCTCAAGTAAGGTATGTTTGCACTTGCATCCCTGAGGGTGGGTGTGACTAAGTTAGTAGTGCCAGGCTTATTTATAATCAGCAGTTCCCAGGTTCGAGTCCCACCTGGGCCAGCGTTTAGATTTATCTCTACAAAACTTTTCACCCTACCCTCGGTCAGTAAAGGGGACCGATGGGCTTGGAAAGTTGATCGTCCGTCGGATGGGATGTTAAACTGCAGCTTCGTGTCAGGACCGGACTTTGAGCTTCTGAAGCCTAAAATATTCTAACGTCGAAATCGAGGCCGGTTCTAGGAGGGGAGCATCTCCCCCAACACTACCGCTTTGAGAATGCTAGTAAAATTCACATGAATGGGCCAATAACTCCATAGGCCCACTCACAGGAGATTCCATTGGATTGTGTGATTAGAATCCTGCCGTCAATTACAAAACATTTTTAAACTTGTGCACTTTTCAACAAATCTTTTAAAACTAAGGGAGAAATGTCATGGTAGAAAGGAAATTTAGTCTCGGTCTTTTTTGCCCCGCTCAATTCGGTCACGGCCAGAATAGGATCTAGAAAAAAGGAAGGGGGGGGCACCCCCCATCCTGGTCTGGCCGAAATATAGGTTTGTTATCATGACTGAAGAGAAGATCAGAAAATAAACACGTAATAAACAGATGGGGTGAAAGCACTATAGCAGTATTGGCATATAATCTTAATAATGAGAGTGCACAGCTGAGAATTAATATTATACATAGCACATAACTTGCAATATTCAATTCACAAAAAATCGAATGAAGCATTTGAAATTTAAACATTTTTCTTTCCAGTTCCTTATGCTCTAGAAATGAAAAAAATATACTTAATTATCAAAAATTTTCATGTTATGCGAATATAAAACTATTCAAAGCTTCCTAACTTTGAATTAAATGTTCTGTAGCAAAATGTCACAAGAAATGGAAAATCTGAAACACTCCCGAAATCTTCAAATTAATCATTCAAATAAAAATAAACTAAATTTGAGAAATATTTGCTTACTATTTAAAGAGATCTGGAAACTGAAATATTTAACATCAGTCTGTTGTTCATATTATCTAAAACAAAAATTTGGATATATTTCAGAGCTACAATTAAGTTTTCTTTAAAAAAAGCTTATTTTTCAAAGTTAAGATGTGTTGAAGATGATTTTTTCCATTCACGTGACGTGTTAAATGTCCCAATGTTTCGTAATACGGTGCATAATCTCAGAATCCATACACTTTTAAGATTTGATTTTCGATTTTTTCAGGAGAGAGTAATCGTTCTCCATTAATGTTTGCAAGTAGTTAAAAGAAGATAATTTTATTGTTACGCAAACAGAATGTACCGTTTAAATGGCGCCCTTAGGCTAGTGCTTAATGGGAAGTCCATATCCATAACATGCTCATGATCCATAACATGAAGACAGTTCAACTGCCTAATAACATATTAAGCCACCTTTCACTGTGATTACCGCTTGCACCTGCATGGGTTGGGTTGTTTTACCTCTGAGCGGCACTTTTTTTGCACATCATGGGCTAAATGGCCAGGTCACATGGACCCCGTAGGCTCAGAGAAGGTTGGGGGAGGGGACCAACTGGAACAGCTGTTGGGAGACAGATGGTAGCCTCCCGTCAAGGCCATCCAGCGTGTTCTTTAACGTGCACAGGGTATGGCTCTCCCGTACACGGAGCCACGGCTTAACGTCCCATCCAACGGATGGCGGCCTTTCCAAGCCCATCGGTGTCCCCTACTGACCGTGGGCAGGGAATTTTGCGGAGATAAATCTCAATGCTGACCCAGCTGGGACTCGAACCTGGGAAGTACAGATTACGAGTCTGGCGCACTACCGACTGAGCCACCCCCGCCCCTCACCTGCATGGCATCGACTCCCTAGATCATATAAGGTGCCTTCAGGTCACAGTCATCTGTGCTTCAGGTATTCTGTACTAGCTGGGCAGAATGACATCCCACAGTTCAGCGGGGCACTGGCGAATACTGTGTTCCACTGTATCCCACAAATGTTTGATGGATTCATATTGGGGAATTTGGTAGCCAGAGCAGCCAACAAGTGATGGTCTCTCCTTTCTGGCACGTTGGGTGTGTGTGTCCGTCTTTGGAACATTCCCACCACAACCAGCAATACTTGTGGTTGCTGCAATGCTGTCCCCCAACTTTCTTACGCCAATGGGGAGGGGCGACTCGTTAGCATGTCAGACTCGTAATCTGCAGTTCCTAGGTTCGAAACACAGTTGAGCCACATTGAGATTTATCTGCGCAAATCTCACCACCTTGCCCTCAGTCCATAGGGGACACCAATGGGCTTGGAAAGGTCGCTGTCCGTCAGATGGGACATTAAGCAGTGGCATCATATGCAAGAGTCTGAGGCAGTGGTATCATGGTATGGGGATTGTTCTCAGGGACATCACTGGATCCTCTCAACCCCATTGAACACACTCTCACCACTTGATCCTACCTAGGCTTTGTGCACTTAAAGAACACGCTTGACAAGAGACTACCATCTGTCTCTTTAACAGCTGTCCAGTGGGTCCCCTCCCCCCCCCCCCAACCTTCTCTGAGCCTTCGGTATCCTTGTAACCTGGCCATTTAGCTCAAGTTCCATTCAGAGGTAAAACAATCCAACAACAACTCTAAATTTATTGTACCTTGTTATGGAACACGATATCTAACAGGTTGAATGATTTTCCCCTCAGGGATGTACGATGCTTGTGGTACCAACATGATGGCGCACTATTGCACAAACCCACCAAACGTACATTTTTTCCTGTCCGACATGTTCGAACAGATATTCTAGCATGATGATCCTGCAAAGTGGCCTCCACAGTCACCATACTTGACTGCTATGGGTTTACCTGAAAGAACAAGTGTATACCACAAAATCTGTAAGATCTAGGATGTCAAACTGTTGAGAAACTGTGATAGAGTGAGACCTGGAATGATGGTTCCTGTACAAGCTACTCTTTCTCACATTCAGATGTGCATTAGGCCGATGGCGGGCACATCAAATGGGCTCTACATTAAACCTGCGAGTTTTGTTTATACTAGGGGTTCTTACCACTGAAACAAATTTTCGTAACCACCCCTTACCGTTGACAGAAACTTTCAAGATCCCTTATCATTGATGGAAATTGTAGTGGCAATGATAAGGCCATCCATCATACCACTGTTCAATGGTAGGGTACCCCCCCCCCCCCTACCACTGAAAGTATTTCTCCCATTCGTACCTTTTATGATACTCGAAAGTAACCTGAATTGATATAAAGAATATTCTCACAACAGAATTCTCTAGACAACAGTATAGATAAATAAATATCCCCTCAAGCAGCTGTTTGCCACAGAGGTCTGACAGCAGTCTGTCAGTTTCATATGCCATAGTAGAAAGTCTAGTGGGATCTCAGCAGTAAACAACAGACATCCATGCTTTACCCAGAGCTCGAACCCAGGTCTTTAGATCACTAGCCAAGCACGCTAAACACTCAACCACGAGACAGCCCACAATATACAGGGTGATTCAAGACTTATCGTTCAAATTTCGTGGGGAGGTAGGGAATACGTCAGGAAACCGATTTCACATAGGAAAGTATGTCCGCAAACGTCATCTACATGAACAAAATGGACAAGTGAACACAAGGAAACAGTACAGTTAAGTGGTAACGAATGTGACTTTTATTCCAACAAGGTAAAGTACAGGTTCACAGTAGGTGCTCAAAATTGCGACCATTTACACGGACACAGGATTCACAGCGCCGTTGCACACGTGCAAACATTTGATGCTGCAGTATTCTTCTGTTGGGGTATCGGTCTTCGTAAACTTGCCTAGCTCGGCGACAGCTTTCGCCAGCTGCCCCATATGCGAGATGCATATCTGCTAGCTCTTGACGTGTAAAATGATTCATTTTATCACTAGTAAGTCAGCTTGTACACTGATGACAGCGGGAGTGGTCGGATGAGCTGTACACTGGTTGGGTACACACAGCGCCCTCTACATACGCATGCGTACATACTTTCCTATGTGAAATCGGTTTCCTGACGTATTCCCTACCTCCCCACGAAATTTGAACGATAAGTTTTGAATCACCCTGTATATACCAGAAAGATCTGAAATACTAAGGTGCCTGGAGTGGTTGAATGAAGTACGGAAGGAGAGAGGTGTAAGTGGACTAGAGTTAGCTGGGAACACTGCAAGCGGAGGGCTTGAGACTAGCATTTTCGTGTCACATAATCTAGGAAGAGTTACCGTCTCCATCTCTCTCACTGGAGAACCATAACAGCGGGAAAAGATACGTCTGGTGCTATAGTTACGAAATGCGAGTGTTTATAACATAATGATCACTAACCCCCATTTTTACAATAAAATTATCCCCCCATGCATTACATATTGAACCATATCCAGCTGCGACGCCTCTCTTAATCGTGACCTCTGTAGGGTTACGACTCCCAGTTTCACAAACGCTGGCTGATATCATTGGAGAATTGGAATCCAAGCATCCTTTAATCATTAATCCGAGTAGTAAATGGTTCCGTCACTTTTCTATGTGCGCGAGATTTTCCACGGTCTGCGAATTGTCAACATTTTGCGTTCGCTAAGCATCGAGCGTCCGATCTCGAATGATCAACGTTAATGGCCTTCCATTCATTTCATGCATACCATGTCTTTTCTAAGGGGCAGGGACGCCTCAATCGGTAGCGTGCCAGGTTTGCAATATGCAGTTCCCATGTTTGAGTCCCACCTGGGTCAGCGTTGGGATTTATTTCCGCAAAACTCTCTGCCCTGCCCATGGTCAGCAATGGACACCAACGGCCTAAGAAAGACCCCCCATCCATCAAATGGGACTTTAAACCATGGCCTCATGTCACTCTTCCGCACACAGCTTATTGTTCCACCCGACGGCAGCAGTCTTTCTAAGCCCCTAGCTATTCCCTAGTGATTGAGGCAGGGTAGGGGTCTGCGGAGATAAATCTCAATGCTGGCCCAGACAGGACTCGAATTCAGGAACTGCAGATACCAAGCCTGGCTCGCTACCGAACAACCTCTACACCCGCGTTTCCCAACGTGGGGCAATTTGATAATCAAGGGGGGCAATTCGAAATTGGACTCGTTCAGAGTTTAACCGTATGGCGGTTAAATTTTAAATAGGGGGGGGGGGACATAAGAATTTTAGAAAGGCTTAAGTGGGGCATGGCACAAATAAGGTTGGGAAACACTGCTCTACACCTTGAATTGGTACTGTGAAATATTATGTTCGTTTTCAAACCCTAGTCTTAAATTATATCGTTAGATAGCACTAAATATGAAACCAGGGAAGCTTTTAACGAATGTTGCAGGTATCTGTTTGAGGTAGAAAGTTCAGTGGTAGTGTCAAGAAATATTTCACTAAGAGCATCAATCTGTCCTCTTTTCTGAAAATGCTGTGAGACAAGAAATTTTTTCATTTCAAGGAACGAAAGGGAAATACTTTTTATGTTGTATAAGTACTAATTATTGCTTTTTGCATCTTGCCAATCATCCATTAGTTCAAATTAAAACTTCGGTATATGAAAAACTTTTTCTTCATACTTTAACACGTTTTATTTGATTAATTATCAAATATGCTTAGATTGCACAGGTTGAGAGTACAAAGTTCCAAAAAACATTAGATGTCGTAAAAGATTGACAGGCTTCAGGAGTGTGCATCCCCTGCAACGTTAGCATCTGGAGCGGTCAGGCTCTCTCATCGTCCCTCATACTGGCTTCCTTTGGTAGCCCTCAACTGCTTCGTTGGTAGTGGGGGGAGGAGATCTGCAGCCACTCACATTTCACTACTCAAGTCCTTTACACTTTAAAAGTACTGAAGATCACGCATATTTTTCTGAGGTAGTACTAAGGGACCTGGGTTCGAGCCCTGGGTGAGGCATGGATGTTCGTGCTGTTTTTCTACCGTGGTCCCGCCTTCCTCATAAACCTACTTTGGCATAGAAATTGACAGGCTCCTGTCAGACCTCTGTGGCAAGCAGCTGCTTGAGGGGTATTTATTTTTTATTACTGTTCCCTAACTGCCTTCGATGAACTTTTGTCATCAACAGGATGTTCCTCGATTCGTTAGGAGTTAACGACAATAGCTGGTTCAGAATGTAACGGGTGTTTGCTGTACCCAAGTAACATTTCAAAGCAGCTACCGACATTAATTTCTACTAACGAATCCAGGTGCATCCTCTTGAAGTGATGAAAAAGTGTCATCGAAAATGGTTAGTGAACAGGGCTACCTCCGAATAACATGCGTGATCTTCAACGTTTTTAGGATGTAAAGGATTAAGCTAGTGAACTGCAGAGTGAAATGTGAGTGGCTGCGGAACTCTCCTCCCTCCCTACAATCTAAACAGTGGAAACAGCCAGTGGGAGGGACATCGACGGAGTTTGACCTGCCAACGGTGGGAGGGATGTACACTCCTGAAGTCGGAAATCTTTTACATCTAACGTTTTTAGAACTTTATATTGTACAAGTTGAGTTGAAGCATATTGTATAACTTCTCTTTCAAAATGAGATTCTCATATATGCCAGAGGCGATATGTGATCTTGTTAAGATATAGGTCCGTTTTAAAATGGAATTCTTCCTCTCAAGGAATGTTCGTGTGTAAAACACATGACAAATGTGGCTAATTTTTTTTCGTTTTCTATACATTATAAAGGCCTGGCTAGAAATAATAGAAAATGAAATGTAAATTTGGTATTACTAGGGCGGTTCATAAGTATGCATTTTTTTGCCATGCAAAATACATACGGAGAGACATCACGGTGTTGCATCTATATTCCTCTGAACGTAGTACTAGGGGAAAGTATAAAGTTGACAACTACTGGTCTCCGTTTCCATCGTTAGAAATGCTGCACTATGAGTTAAGAACTGAAATGACCTAAGATATGCAAAGTGAAGGATGAGGTGGCAGTTTCCATTCGCGCTGCTCAAACTTGAAGTTCAAAGCCTCCATCAAGCGAATTATTACAAGAAATGAAAAATGGATCTTTTTCAACAACCCGAACACCCAAAAGCAATGGCTTGACCCAGGCCAGTCCACACTTCCTGTAAACGGGGCTATTCGAAAGGCAATGTGTTTGGTGGATTTTTGAGGGTGTAAAAATAATATATAATCTAATTATACAGGGTGAATCTGAAAAAGTGGGCAAAACTTTACGGGGTGGTAGAACGCAGCTATATTCGTCATAGAATGAGCAATATTCGTCATAGAATGTATGGTCGGAACGCAAGCGGTGAGAAGCTAAAAGGTAGTTTTCCACTGTCACATTTAAAGAATGAACACAAGAAGGAGAGGAGATACTCTGTGCCTCACTTGCATTCCCGTCCGCCGCACCGTACACAAATCGCATATCCGCCATTTTGTGGTTAGTATAACCAGCCATCCTCTCGGCAATCCACGGTAGAAATGCTGTTGGATGCGAGGACCGACCCTTTTGTACCATTTCCAACGACACCTAGTGGCTAGCCGTTTGCGTTCCGCCCATACTTTCTATGACGAATATTGCTCGTATAGCTGCGTTCTACCACCCCGTAAAGTTTTGCCCACTTTTTCAGATTCACCCTGTGTATATAAACATAATGTAATAAGTTTATACTTCGACCTGGTTCCCGATAGATTTACCATCAATGCATACCTCTACTCAGCACAACTAGAGCATCTACACTCTCCAGATCTAACTCATCTCGGCTTTTGCACCACGGCTCATTTTCTTCAAGATAGGCAGTTTCAAAAATTTCAGGAAGTCGAAAACAGATGCTGGGAGGTTTTCATCTCACTGTGCTCATTACTAACCATGCGGCAGTTGTTGGGAAAGAAATCTAAGTGGGAATGGAGAAAGTGGATCTTTAAGGACATATTACAGCCAAGTTTGTGATAGAGAGACATGTCCTTAATCAGTTTCTTGTAGTTGTCTGCACTGGCATTCCCAAGGAATTTAGTTGACACCAGACGAAGCACATCCCAAGCCTTTTCCTCGTGACCCTGAAGCAGGTTGTCGAACATCTGGTCTCTGAACAGCTTGCAGATCTGAGGACCCACAAAAATTTCCTCTTTAATTTTAGCTTCACCGAGTTGAGGGAATTTGTCAGCCAAGTACTTGAAAGCTGATGCAGTCGGGTTCATGGCTTTTACGAAGTTTTTCATCACACCGAATTTGATGTGTAGGGATGTTTGACGTTTAGGGACGGTAGCAGGATTTTGTGTTTTTGCCAATGCTGGGTGTTCCACATTCTTCTCTCCGACATTCAGAGATTTTCTCTGAGGCCAGTTTCTCTTCACACAGTGCAAAGTCTTTGCTAGGATCTCCCATTCACATAAGAAACAGCAATACTTCATATATCTCAGCTGCAGACCCATCAACAAAGCCACTACCTTCAACTTACAACAGAGATGCCAGCCATACTTGCTGTATTGAAGACAGTTCAACAGCTGTTTTAGGTTGTCATCAGTTTCTTTCATGTAGACAGCATATCCGATCGGAATGGAAGTCAATTTCCATTATGCAGCAACACTGCCTAGAGACACAATTTCGAGCAGTCTATGAATAGTCACTATTCTTGAGGGTCATGTTTTATTCCGAGGGCATTCATCAGGCCATCTACATTGAAGCAGAACATAAGGACATCTTCCTTTCTGAAGTGCAAACTGCTTATGACGAGTTCGAAACTAAGTCACTTGGTCATTTTCCTTGAGAAGATTCCCTTAAGGCTTGATCCAAGTAACTGCTTCGGCCTTGGACAGCTCCAGAACGCGAACAAGATCATTCATTTCTTCTTCAATGAGAATGTGTGGTGCAGATGACGCACTGTGGCAGATGTATGGATCATCATTAGACACCAAAGGCTTTGGAGAACTCGATGTCGTTTTGCCTCCCTCTTCATAGTCTGAATCAATGGAAAATTCTTTTGGATGTGTTGTGTTGTTTTACCTCTGAGTGGCACTTTTTTGCACACCATGGGCTAAATGGCCAGGTCACATGGACCCCGAAGGCTCAGAGAAGGTTGGGGGAGGGACCCACTGGAACAGCTGTTGGGAGACAGATGGTAGCCTCCCGTCAAGGCCATCCAGCGTGTTCTTTAACGTGCACAGGGTATGGCTCTCCCGCACACGGGGCCACGGCTTAACGTCCCATCCGACGGACGGCGGCCTTTCCAAGCCCATCGGTGTCCCCTACTGACCGTGGGCAGGGGGGGGAATTTTGCGGAGATAAATCTCAACGCTGACCCAGCTGGAACTCGAACCTGGGAACTGCAGATTACGAGCCTGGCGCGCTACCGACTGAGCCACCCCCGCCCCATTCTTTTGGAGGTTTGGGAAGGTCTCCACCTTGCAGAACTGGTCTGAGAGCAGATTGTATATTCAGGTACGCTACTGTCCACTTCTTTTCCCTTGTGATGCCTCCGGAAACAGGTGGAACCATGCAGAAGTAGCAGTCATTTGCGTGATTACTTGGCTCTCTCGAAACCACAGGAACAGCTAACATCGCCACTTTTTCGCCTTTAAGCCACTTCAGAAGATTTCTTGCACACATACTGCAGCATATGTGTGAGGCCAGGCCTTGTCCTGGTCCCTAATCTTGCATCCAAAATAAAACTCATACGCTGCTTTCACTATAGGAGTGATGGCCCCTTTCTGGCTTGCAAACGTCACTTCCCCGCAAATATAACAAAATATATCTGTACTATTAACACAGTTACGAGGCATCACTACCGCTGGATTAAAACTGCAACGACTACTATTTGTGTTGTACTTGACTCAGGGGTAACTTTCTCACTCTACGAGATGTCGCTTACAACTAACAATTGCATCATCATCTTTCCACGATCGTAAAGCCGCAATGTCATGACTCAACTATATTGCAGCAGACAATGATGCAATACCTCTGGGGGTTGTTTGGTATGGCGAGCTGATGCAATACAACGCAATATGTTGAAATCTGGAGTTTAAAATACAGCGTTGCAAAACGGTTACCTATGTACTCAATGCAGACAGAGTCGTTTATACATGACCATCTGTCTCTCCTAAACAAGAGCCAATCGGCAGATTTTATTGTCATTTTCGTGTTCAGCACCTACCTCGAAATTAGTAAAGATTGGCTATTTTTATTTCAAAGCCTTTTTGTGGGTTGCCTAGTGTAACAAAAAGAAATCGAACAACTTGCCAAAAGATGGTTACAAACTATCGAAGATGGGGATTTATATTTTGCTGAGTAAGGTTCGTTATTTATATTGCAATAATCATTTTTGAAGATTTGCACAGTTCCAGGTAAGGCTTTTCTCTACGAAACTTTAAACTGACAGGCTCCTGTCAGACCTTGGTAGCAAGCAGCTGCTCGACAGTTATTTTATAAAAATACACGACAAAAAATGAGGTAACAGGCGAAATATTCTTTATATTTAATGCACAAGCCAAGTCAAAAAATATTTCCAGTTGGTTGACTGTGGCACTCATGATTTTATCATTTATTGATATTTACATCACCAAAACAATGTATATACACAACACAGATGACAAACTAAATGTACTTAATTTGTCCTTATACGTTCATAAGTTATAGACAGGATTTCAAATCCATGTAAATACAATAAATTAAAATTTTGATATGATCTGTTGTCTTGCTTACTAATCAGTATTTCTGCCTTATACTGCAATTCTTTTAAATTCCACCTTTTGTGCTAATGCAATACAGATAAACGCAGTTGGGAATTAAAAACTATAAGCTAAGCTCTACATAATCACCATAACTAAGTTTTAATGTTCTCTTCAGTTATAGCTTAACATTTTTTTTACTACCCCACAGAAATAAGTCAACTTGAAGCAATGGTTCTCAAATTAAGAGTTCCGATTGGTTTGGGGTGAAAGCCATTAAAAGCAATAGTTTGCAGTCTTTCCTCTATACTAGCTCTTGATGTTTATTATAGATCATCAATCACTTGTAAAATAGGCATCATTTTTTTTTTTAAATTATAATAGGTATTTATTTGGGTCAATATTACAGACCAAATTATATATACAGCCAACTATGAGTATTTTTTAAATTACCGTATCCTTTTGCATACCATTAATGAGTTTAACAAGTCAAGCTTATGGTGCACTTACAAGTATTAAACAACTAGTTGAGAAATGAAGTTTGTTGCATAATCACGTTCATTATTTATTACTACTATCACTTGTTACTATGCAAAAGCAATCATCAAACACAGCGATGGAGTATCGCTGTCTACTTGCGAGGTGCTTTCTTAAATTAAATCAGAAACCAGAGAAATAGTAGGACAATAAAAAGCATCACCATCAAAAGTTGGCACTTATTGTTTACAAAAAACAAACTTAAAATACATATTTAGAGATAATCCACAGTTGCCTTAAACACAGAAATAGGTTGAATAAATTTCATTTGATGAAAGCTGATCTTTATTTGGCTTAAGAGATTTTGTTCATTCTAGGAGCAAATAAGATACTGAAACCAATTTCTCTTTTTTCAACAGAAGAGACAATAAGTTTCACAAACCTTATTTCTCGTACATTGGGTTGGGTTGTTTCACCTCTGAGCAGCACTTTTTTGCACACCATGGGATAAATGGCCAGGACACAAGGACCCCGAAGGCTCAGAGAAGGTTGGGGGAGGGGACCCACTCGAGCAGCTGTTGGGAGACAGATGGTAGCTTCCCGTCAAGGTCATCCAGTGTGTTTTTTAATGTGCACAGTGTATGGCTCTACCGCACACGGAGCCACAGCTTAACGTCCCATCCGACGGACAGTTGCATTTCCAAGCCCGTCGGTGTCCCCTACTGACCATGGGCAGGGCGGGGAATTTTGCAGAGATAAATCTTAACGCTGACTCAGCTGGGACTCGAACCTGGAAACTGCAGATTATGAGCCTGGTGTGCTACAGACTGAGCCACCACTGACTGCATATGACTGTGCTTGTGTTTGGTCTAAAAATATTCTTACACTATGTACAGAATTTTTAAAATATAATTAAACTTCCTGCTTGAAAGTTGCTCATTTCAGATGGTTCTGTCAGGGCCAGAACAATATAATTAAATTGGTAGGAAGAAACAAAATAGTTTTGAGCGATGGATTCAGCCTGTGCCCCAGTTAATAGTCCATATCAAACACAGTGGCTAATTTGTGAGGTTTTGATGCATGATTCTGCAGATAAAATTTCAACATTACAATTTAAATGAACATACAACTGTCTACTATATCAACACATTAAATTTGCATTTCAGAATGTAAAATTTTCCAACATGCACTGCTGCTACAAAAATTACATTTTTGATTGGCCAACTATGTTGTTTATCTTACACAGGTAGTTTACAAAATTATTTGTTCAAAGATGGTAATTAATAATGAAATCGTTTATAGCTATCTTTGAGATGATACCATCCAACCAACTCTAATAAAAATCATACACCTATTCTGTGGAAAAAAACACAGAAATTTTAAAGTGCACCAATACTCTTATTCCTTTTGTTCCATTCCAACTTTATTATATATTAGAAATTTATTATATATATATGAATCATATTCATCAAAATTTTAAAATCACCATCCCATTTACACATCATATTCTTAAGTACATAACACAATGCATGACAACTAGACTTTCGAAGACTGACTGTTGCATATTGTATCGCATTTATGTCCTGTGCCCTTCTTGTACAGAATAACACCAAATTAAAATATAATTAACTGATTAATATACTGATGAATAATTAACTGAATTTATTATGATTACATGGGAATCCAAGGATTCCCGTGTAATCATAATAAATTTCAGATTATGCATGAAAACATTCAATTTTCAAGAACTGAGAAATCATGTTTTGAGGAACCACTGCCTCGTTAATAAGAGACATTTAAATTTGGGAAATTTTATTTTTAAAGCATTATAGTGTTTTCTTGAACTGAGAACTCTTTCCCATTGCTTGTTTATATACAGCTTAATACCTACATGAATATTCACTTCCAGACACCTACGTTTTTATCAAGAACGAAAAAATTAAAATATGTTTAGCATCTAATAACTCTAATACATAATTTCCAAACTGCCTACATGCCACTTTCCATATTTTAGATGCTGTTTTCACTGGATTACACTTATCAGGTAAATAAAAATTATACTTAGGCTTAATCACTTTGCTGAAAAAATCCAATCCTACTAATACTTGCATAAACTGGACTTACATAATTACTTAAATAATTAATTAATTAATACTTACATAAACTGGAGCAATGATAGCAAGTAGTTTGAAAAACAGAATAAAATTTATAGTCTTCACTTGTGACAAAGTAAATGTGGACTACTGCTCATCATTCAACTGAGACTATGGTTGACTCACACAGAATACAACATGGCCTAAATTATCTATAAATTTCTTCACAATTCTCCACAAGTTTCCCAGTATCTTGGATAATGGGAAAATGAACTTTTTCCATTCCTAATTTTCCAATATTATAGCTCTGCTAAATATACAAATAATGATCACAATCAACAGGAAAATTGGCAATGCATTTCTTTTAACTCCAAGTCATAAGCATAGGGAGTCTTTTTTGTGTAAGAGTTGACTGCACTTTCCAGAGAAATGCCCTGATGCAAAAATAATACTTTTTATAAGTTTATTTACCCACATTATATCTTGAACCTTCTTAATTAAATATTACTTAGAAAAACAAAGGACACATGTATATAAGTTATCCCATGCTACCCATTCTTTATTGATATTGATGGCAAAAAGGCTGACCAATGTAAGGACATCGTCAATGACCAGTTCATTCAGGCTTGTTTATAGTATGTACTTGAGCAAGTTTAATATTCACAATAGCGCATTTACCTGTATTGCACCAATGCAGAACCACAAGAAATAAAAGTGACTAGATTACAATAGCTGTGGAAGAGTCAGAACTGGAAGCAGAGGATCAACACAGTTCACCCATAGATTGGCACATGTACTGTGATACTGACGGCCTCCGTAAGTTAGCTTGTGGGCATCATGACTTTTATTAAAGGCCTTGCTTCGTGCATCCACACTCAAGAGACATACTCCACAGGCTTTTAAATTATTCTCTGGATCTGGACGTAGTAGACCAGGTGAGAAATCTAATGATGTTTCTTCAGGCTGGAAAACAAATATTAACTAGCATCTTAAAACCTATACATACTGCAATACCAAAGGAGCACTAAATAATAAAATAAAATATATTTTTCAACCTGCTGAACAAGCCAGATATACATCACACACCACCAGCAAAGCTCATAAACAAATTAAATAAATTAAATGCAAACAACCCCCCCCCCCCCCAAAAAAAAAAAAAACACCAACAAATAAAGAAATGCAAAAATACACAACAGTCCTACCACACATCAATAATAATTTCACATACTCTGTTAAAAATATCCTGAAACGTTTCCATTGTAAAGTCCCCATTAAAATGTCACACACAATATCTCAACTTATTTGAAATAATTGCGACCATATACCTAGCTCTGGAGGAGTATACTATATCCATCTCAAAGACCCCATAGAAAAAAATCTTCACTGAAGAGAAATACATAGGAAAAACCTCACACCCATTTAATGCCCAACTTAAAGGACATAAATGCATCTTAAATAAACTAAAAAAAGTGCTATCTCAAATAAGCACTAAAAACAATCTATCTACCAATTTTCACTCAGCAAAAATCATAATATACCTGACTGCCAAATTCCAACTCACTGTCACAGAAAATATCCTTATTAATGCAAAATTAACTGAAATCTGCAACAGCATTGTCCCACTTCTCCCAGCTTAGCATTTGATCCTCAGGGGATATCAGCTACCCAATGGAAATACAATGCTCCACTAAACACGCCCTCTCCATACTCACCTCTGATCACCATTTTTGCCTCCAATCACGTATGTATCCCCAGACCCCCTTAAAAACCTTAAACCATCACAAAATCTGATAGGAATCAGTCATCACGGGATAATAACCCCCCCCCCCCCCCACACACACACACACTTCCTAATACATCACCCTACTCCTGCCGATACAATAACCAATATTAATGTCCTCATTACACGTTTATCATAAATCCCATGCAAAAATTCACAAGGGTTATAAAGTTTATAAAATTATCCCACTCATTATAAACCCAACGTAGAACAGAATTCCACCATCCTTCACAGGCAGATCACATTAAAGCCACTAGCACATGTGCCAGCCACTCCAAAACTCGGAGCTGAGCCCCGGACACTGTAAATTATTACACCCTAACCTGCACTCAACAAACAACTGCTCCATGCAATGTCTTAAGCTGCTCACTTGCCACAAAACAGTGCACCCACAGTAAGGACTCGAAACACACATCATGGATTTTAACATTTAAAAGCACTCTATGCTACTATAAATGTCATTAGTTATTATTGACATTATTGCAGTTACAAAACTTCAGACGAAAATTTCACTGCAAGCAACCAACTAATCAGCATACCACATCACCTTCTCCACTTCGAATCTACTGTGACTCATTTCTTGCTGGCAAGGACTCTATAAAATGAACTTATCACTCGCTATCAGCTTTCATTTGTGAAGTTCCTCTCATTTCTCACTTCTACAGTACCTAAAATCTCATTCATTACTTTTGATACTAAGTAACATAAAATTTTGGTTGAAGTGTTTTAAAACATCTAACAGTGTCATAGAATATTAAATATATTAATTTAATTTTCAAAGCTTGTATACACTAAAGAACCAAAACATTATGACCACCTGCCTAATATGATGTTGGTCCTCCACATGCTGCCAAAACAGCTGTTATCCAGTGAGGCATGGACACTACAAGATTTCTAAAGGTGTCTTGTGGTATCTGGTACCAACATGTTCAGCAGATCCTTTAACTCTTGTAAGTTACATGGTTGAGCCACTGCAGATCGGATATGCTGTTCCAACACAAACTCCAGATCGACTGGATTGACGTCTGGGAAATTTAGAGGCCAGGGCAATACCTAAAAGTCTTCCTCGTGTTCTGCAAACCATTCTCGAACATTCCAGGCAGTGTGGCATGGCACATTATCCTGCTGAAAGAAGGCACTACTAGAGGGATATACTGTTGGCATGAAAAGATGTACCTGGTCTGCAATGTTGTTTAGGTAGGCGATAGATGTCATAGTTACCTGCACATGAATGACTGGACCCTGGGTTTCCCAGCAGAACATTGCCTAAAGCATTACACTTCCTCCACTGGCTGGTTTTTGTCCTATGGTGCATCCTAGTGCCAACACTTCCCCAGGTAAATGACGCAGACATATCCAGGCATCCACATGGTGCAACAGGAAATGAGATCCATCGGACCAACCGATCTTCTTCCAATCATTCAAGGTCAAGTTTTGATACTCGTGTGCCCAAAGTAGGTGCTTTTGATGGTGAATCGAGGTTAGCATGAACACTCAGAATGGCCTGTGGCTACGCAGCCCCATTTTCAGCAGGGTTCGATGTACTGTGTGTTGTGACACATTAATCTGGTCACCAGCATTCAAATTATGGGCGTTGCACCACAGTATCCCTTCTGTTGGCTTGTACCATACGGAATAGCCTTCGCTCACCTCTAGCATCGATGAGCTGTGGTCGGCCCATACCTTGCCAGTGATTCGTGGTTTTTCCCTCCATGAACCACTTTTTGAAGGTACTAACCACGGCTGACTGTGAACACCCACAAGCCTTACCGTCTCAAAAATGCTCCGACCCAGTTGTCTGCCATTACAATTTAGCCTTTATCAAACTAACTTAAGTTTGCTGCCTTTCCCATCTGAAGAACAAGAATAACACTGATTAACAGAGCTCAGTATCAGGTATTATTTATACCATTTCATGACCTTCACATGCACAGTCATTTACCTGCAGTTGTTTCGATTTGCATAAACATGCACTGGTCATAATATTTTGGCTCTTCGGTGTACATGTACTCATGCAAATTTTCATTTATAGAATAATTAAGGTTTTTTTTTATTGTACTACTATATTTTTAACATGCTGATAAGGGATCTTTTGTGGGAACTAGAATTACTATAATGATAGTACTACTCTGCAGAATTTCTTCTATCATAAAAATGTTTTTCTGAATGAAATAATCTTTCTGAGATTTATTTTCAATGAACTTGAAAACTAACAAATTTAATTAAAAAAAAAACGTCAATTTATTTATGAAGTATATAGAATAATCTGACAATGAAGTTGCTGCAACAAAATCTGCAAGCTGAGAATACTGTGCAAAATCTATGATTGACAATAATTTCATAACAAAAATAATCAGTTAGAAATATTAATTTAAGTACACAGCAATTTGTTTAAAAAGGATGCTTAATTCACGATTACGCTGTACTACTAAAAACTTTTGAACAACAGCTACATTAAGCTTAATATTATTTTCACATACTCATATATATTTTACATAGTAGAAAATTTAACCTATAAGGCCATAGCAGCACCTCCAAACAAATATCAATTGCAATACACCAAATACATTATGATTAATTTACATGAAGATCACTTGTATAATACTGAAATCCCACCCCTTCCAGTGGTGTGGAACCTTCTGTTGCTCGAGCAGCATGATTTAAAACCTAAACTCACCGATAGAGGGAGATTCCTACTTAAAGCTGTAACACTGAGTGGTGCAGTGCCAGAGGAAGTCCTGCTGCTGTAGGACAAAATATGTCACCGTAGCAGTATGGAGAGGGAGATCCCTGGTGGATTTTAATGTTAATGTCTGTAATTTTAATGCTTCGTGAGTTGAAAGTAAAGTTCGTTGAGTTTTTTTAGATGTTTAAATGTAAAAAGGGGATCTTTTTGAGCAACTCATGCTCTACAGTGCGAGTTTTAAAGAATGTGCAACACAAATCCATGAGTTGGAGATGAATCACATTCAGAATAGTGTCTACAATGCAAAAAACTTGGACTGGTATCCAGAACTTGAGTAATAAACATCTGTGCTATACATCAACAACAACTGCCAGTGGGAAGTCACTGGCAATCAAGTTGAAATCCTGGAAGCAGGGCCCTGCAAGAACAACGCAAGGATAATAGCATGACTGGCTGAGCCAGCTAGATGGATGGAAGACACCTAAAAAATGGTAACAATTTACACCTCTTTACTTGGGAACTTTATATAAAAGTGTCCTTAAATGATAGTTTACTAGGATGAATAATACTCATGGCTCGACTACGTGAAAATAATATTAAGCTTAATGTAGACTAGTGTTGCTCAAAAGCTTTTAGCAGTACAGCATAATCATGAATTAAACATCCTCAGTTAGAAATGCATTTTAAATTCCTAATTTTCCAAAAAAAAAAGCGTAATTTGTTCATTAATCAACCAGAAAAAAATATTATGCCTCAAGAAAATGTACATCATCCAACAAATAAGTAGTTTGATTTTTCCTTTCCAATTTTATTTTTTGGCTTTAAACTTTTTTTTTATTCTACAATTATTTAATACTTAAATATTGCTGGTTCATCAAACAGTATTCTTTTTTATCATAACTGGTGCAAAACAAACTAATTCTGTAAATGCCACCATTCATCCTCATACATTGCCTGTGGGAGGAATGAAGGTACAGCTAATGGTGGCTACCCATGATAAGAAATTGCAACATTGTAACCAAGTGCTTCCCTTTTAGTGGATATGTGTTTGCTTTCATATTACTTTATGTTTATTAAGCTTGTGTATCTTTTCCATTAATAATTTTTGTTTTTTAAGCAGTGGCTTACTTTAACAAAATATTTCTGATGAAGAAATCTCACACCTTGCCACTGCAGAATATTTTTTAACTTGATGTGGGTTAGTTTTTCAATTTCTTGATTTTAATGTTATTCTTTGCCTTTTCCCAATCAAATCATGTAGATCATTCATCCCCTCTTGAGATTGAGGGGAATCTTGAAAATGAAACTGAGGAGGGGGAAAAGGAGAAAGGGAACACAGATGGGCTTGGAAAGGTTGGCATCCATCAGATGAGACATTAAGCTGTGACCCAATGTGCAAGATAGTCATACCCTGTGCACATAAACAAGCATGCTGGATGGCCTTGACAAGTCCTCTCTGAGCCTTTGGGATCCTTGTGATCTGGCCATTTAGCCCACTGTGTGTAACACAATGCTGCTCAGAAATAAAACAATCCAACCCATATCTTCTTTTTATTAGCAATGAAATGCAATGCTAAACTCAAATCATAGTAATATAAAGTGAGCCTGAAATGAATAAGATTTTTAGCTATATGTAAGTTATGTGAAATTTTGGACCTGAGTCTAAAAAATGTTTTGATTTATATTTAATATTCAAAATAACTAATTTATATTTAATATTCAAAATAATTGCTTTTACTATTGATTTATGAGGCGTGATAATTTCTTATTAATGAATCATAATTATACTAATGCAAAAAAAAATTATTTCCAAAGTAAATGTCTGTCTAAATATTTAAGGGGTACTTTCTGAATAAAAATTACTACAAATGTGAAAAAAAAAATGACCATATATCACCTTTGGAATCAAAATAGAGACATTGCAAATAACTCACATAATAAATCTTATAATTAAAATTCTTACCATGAGAGATGACCCAGTAAGGAAGACTGACAAAGTATTCCATGCTTGATCTACACCTTTCAAAAGTTCTAATAACTTGTCTGTTTGCTTTCCTGCTGATTTCGAAGAGACAGATATTCGACACACAACTCTGTATACTTCAATCACATCTGAGGAAATAAAGGAAATTTAATGAATTAGAAATTAGCTAATGTTTTGAGTTAAAAATTTTGTAAGCACATGTGCATCAATAATAAATACCTAAAGGCAATAAACCACAAAAATTTTATACTAAATTGCAAACTCTGAATATAGTTAAGATTTTATTAAATATTTAACTTTCATTTGCTACTTTTATGTATCTCACTCTCACTTCGAACATACAGCTGACTTTCAAGTATTCATGGGCAGTTTAAAAGTGCCAAAATCCTATTATCCACCCACTATTTACTGTTAATCACAGCTTTGTGTAATTCTTTTTCTAATTTCACTTTTATTGTAAAACATGGCTTTTAAGCCACTGTAAGGGTAGCGTATTAGTCACTGCAACTGCCAAGGTTTAGTTAGAATCCCAGGTTGTTGACATAGTCATTTGTATTTGACCTGCTAGTTTTGACTAATATTAATTAGTCAAAACTAGCAATTAGTCAAAATGATAAGTTACCTCTATCATTTTTCAACATAGCTATTTGAAATTACTGCTGTATTTTATCAAAATAAAGGAAATAAAGGAAAAATTAGATAAAGTCATTAACTTACTCTTAACATAATTTGCCCCCTCTTCAGAATTCAATACTTCATTACACACAGAACTGCAACTCATTTGGTTGAATATTTTAGTTGCATTTTGAAGAATTTCATGACAACTCTGAATGCAACGCATCCAGTCACCGACATGACGATCTTCATCCTGTATCTGGAATTCAAAGGAAAAATTTTCAACATAAATCTGTGAGGAAACTCTAACTTTAATAAATTACAATGTGCAACTACAGTGGAATTGCACAGATTTTTTGAGGAACTGCAGTAAAAAAATGTATAATGGAAACCTCAACAGGTATGCTCCTAATTTTCTTGAAAAGTAAGTACTGTACATAACTGTTTCGGAATTTTTCAAGCGCATTCTACACTGGCATTTATGGATTTAATATATGCAATTCCAGCAAAAGATAAACTGTTGTCTGTCAGATGGGACATTGATCCATGGCTCCATGTAAACAGTAAATAACATGCTGGGTGGCCTTGACAGGAGGTTTCTATCTGCCTTCTAACAGCTGTTCAGTGAATCCCCTTCCCCAACGTTCTATGAGTCTTTGCAGTCCTTGTGACCCCCCATTTAGCCCACTGTATAAAAAAAAAAACAAAAAAAAACATAAATCCAGGAAAAGAAATAATAACCAGCAATATTAGCAGAGTTAACAGTGATAAAATTCATTTAATAAGAGATTCGTAAAAATATTGTGAATTATAGACAATAAGTTTAAATTTACACTTATAAGAATTTGAAACACTGATTACATTTTGTCCATTATTTTTGTTACATTTTGCTCTTTGAAAAAAAATTTCTTTTGTAAGACCAATACAACAAAAATGCTCTTTATCAGATAATACAAATGATACGCAGCCAATTAGGAAAGTACATATTTTGTTTCGTGAGAATCAAATCCCCTTCCTTAATGCTTCTCGAAAGATCACTGCTCAAGTACTCTTTGGAAATGACTGTCTCAATATTCATGGAAACCAGCTTAGCATCTGTGCTGGTCAATGCTTTCTTCAAGGTGTACCGAGTTCCATTTGGTCAGAGAGAATCTCATTAGAATAGTTACATTTTAGCTCTCATATGAGATGTCAGTCCCAGGAGTGGGTTTTTTTAGTCTCAACTGTATCAAGAGAGCTATAAAAATTTATAAAAGCAGAAAGGTATTTCTCTCATGAATTCAGATGCCTCTGATACACAAAATAAACAGTAAGCCACCTCATTGGCCACCTCATTGGCACATGGTTTTGTGTTGGTTTGCAGCCGCACTGCAACTGCTGGAGTCCAGGTTTGAATCCTGGGATGGCATGGTTGTTTATTCAATCATAACATTCTGATTTATATGCTTTGTAGGTCTAGTATAGAAAACTACGAAACGTTTTTGAGGCTGATGTAAATTTACATGTAGATGAAAAAAACAACAGTATAACTGAGAAATATATATATAAATGATGTTCCACTGCATTAAAACATAAACTATTATTAATTCTTAACAACAATTTGAAGTACTCTTTGTCAAGCTGATGACATCACATTCAGAATTATATTGGCAAACATTTAAGGAATATACCAATATTTTCAAAACTTTTGAGTTCATCGTTTGGCTAGGTATTGCTTATGAGTGGTGATTTAACTGCCAATGTTTGTAACCATATAGAATATGAATATATAAGAAAAATAAAATGCATTAAAAATAACATGTGAATATAAATATTCTTAACTGAACAGGAAAAATATTAAAATTAATATCAATAAAGATATGAATTAGAATGTTATAGTAAAAGCTTATTATAAAGAATACTGATACTATGAGAAATGTCTTTATAAAACATGATTTTTTAAAGTTTCCACCAATTATATATGCTTACATGTGTTATTCCTATATGAGATATCCATTAGAGTGAGCTTTTTTCACAGTCACTTCAATCTTGCTCTATTTAGAAATAAAAGTTATGAAATAAAAAAAACTAATTCAGTATCCTTGAAAATTCTTTAGGACGCTTTTTCCAAAAGAGGATGCTAACAACTCTACTAATATGGAGCAAATATTTCTTTAAATATGATGTTTGTATAGAAAAATAAAGCTGTTTTGGAATCTGAAGCTTTTCTGTATCATTTAATGTAATTCTTTTTCAAACACAATGCTTTTAATAGTAAGATAAAAAGTTGTAAGAATAATGGTTGATGGCCAAACTGCAACTCCAAGTATAACAACAAAACAGGAAATGATTAATTTATACATTATTAACTATACTATAATAACCACATAATATCAGCTTACTTGTTCTTCTGCACGGATAACACTGTATTTGTCAGCTATGGGCAAAGATGAAGACTGAAATTGTAATACTGGTACAGTTGAAATAGGAGATGTTTCTAAAGAGAAGCATTCACTAAGGTTAATATTTGAAAAGGCATTTTAAAAAATGCATATGATCAGAAAACATAATAAACAGTAACAAAAACTTTTGTTTATATAGTAAACTAACAAATACATTTTAATCAACAAATAGTACAATTACAAAGTTAGAAATAATACTCAATATTTTAACATTTCCTGGTGAATAAAAGTGTGGAAAATTTAGGGTGAAGAAAAGTTTTATTCATCAAGATAGGGTTGGGTTGTTTTACCTCTGAACGGCACTTTTTTGCACACCATGGGCTAAATGGCCAGGTCACATGGACCCTGAAGGCTCAGAGAAGGTTGGGGGAGGGGACCCACTGGAACAGCTGTTGGGAGACAGATGGTAGCCTCCCATCAAGGCCATCCAGCGTGTTCTTTAACGTGCACAGGGATGGCTCTCCCACACATGGGGCCACGGCTTAACGTCCCATCCGACGGACACGGCCTTTCCAAGCCCATCGGTGTCCCCTACTGACCGTGGGCAGGGCAGGGAGTTTTGAGGAGATAAATCTCAATGCTGATCCAGCTGGGACTCGAACCTGGGAACTACAGATTACGAGCCTGGTGCACTACTGACCGAGTCACCCCTGCCCCACTATATTCATCAAGAAATGTTATAATAATGAGTACTATAAAATTTCTAATATATAAATGAATAATGAGGAGAAGTGATGGATAACCAATTTAGTATGCAGGAAGATGAAATTGGTACTACTGTACTCTGCCAGTTATTCAAAATTTTTCCTCTAAGAAAAAATCGATGCTAAAAGTGCTGATTTGCTATTTTATTCAAAACCACAGATAATCTCAAAACCTTAACATTAGACTAGAGACTAGAAGCCCCACTCCCCCACCTTTAACAGAGGTTTATGCATAATCCTCAAGCAGCCATGGGCTACATAGGACCAACCAGACTCACAATTTAATTCTCCAAACATGTTGGTCCTGAGCTACACAGCTGCTGCATTTGACCACTTTAAGTCAATTTTAACAGGGAAGGTACAATTATAGTAACATAAAAGTTTGGCTTTCTTAAACAGTTTTAATTGATGTTAATCACACGAATTATTATCAAATGTATGTATATTATATTTTTACATATTGCACACATCACATTCTGCACTAATTCTAAACCTAAAGTTATTTTCATCATTAAACCGAAACTTATGCATGACTCTTCATAATGAAAGGTTCATATCAAGGAAATACAAAATGCCTAGAATAAGTAGAAATCAAGAAACCAGTCTACAATTTTTGATGATCCAGTCACTTTTAACCTTTTCCACTTCATAAGTTTTACAGAGATAGTAATCTATTGTATTTGAGACAGTTTGCATGTTTGATATAGAATTTTACAGAGGTAGTAATCTATTGTATTTAACAGAATTTGTTTGATCAAGAACTTCCTAAACAGTAAGAGTTAGAGTCACCAAATTCTGTGACTTCTTCTCATCATTACTTAGAGCAAAGAGTTTAAACCCCAAAATGACCCCTTAATAAAAACAAGTTAGAAAAGTTTTTAAACAGTACAACTTGTATAATTTCCTCTCACTATAACTTGGTGCAATGTTCATTATAACTCAGTGCAACATAGGGGTTGGCCCCCCCTTAAAGTTCAGATCTTCCCCAAAAGAGGTAAAGGGATATGAAAAAATGATAACTAGGACCAACAAATTTTGTATCCAGCTTCCTCTCATCATAACCTTAACTATTTATTTTAACCATTAACTATTTACCTTAACTATATAAAAAAATAAAAAAAAATAAATACCCCCTCAAGCAGCTGCTTGCCACAGAGGTCTGACAGTAGCCTGTCAGTTTATATGCCATAGTATAAGGTCTGTGAGGATGGCAGGCCCTCAGCAGAAAAACGACACAAACAGCCATGCCTTACCCGGGGCTCGAACCCAGGTCCCTTCGATCAGTAGCCAAGCGCGCTAACCACTCGGCCATGGGACGGCTAACTATATAACAATTGGTTAATATAGTTAAGGTAAGAATTTGACACCAAACCTCTTTTTCCCCCATAAAACTGGGAAGGAGGGGGGATTTAAATACAAACTTCCTCTTATCATAACTTAAAGCAGTATATGTGTTTGCTTGAACCAGAAAAAATAAAAGGGGATATAGTGAGAGTTAGAAGTACTAAAATACATCATTTTCCATCCACATTTAACAGTCTCTTGAGTCATGTACAATATGATGTTCTCTGATTGTCTTCTAACTATAGCTAATGCAGACATGTGCATCGTTGATAAAAATAGCAAATGTATTCACTAATGCTCAAAAGAAATAAATAGCAGCAAGTATACTTTTTCTTTAACGTATAATATTTTTTCATGATGCTGAAAAAGATCTTAATTTTTACAAATAAAATCAGTTAAAGCATCTAAATTTGCACTTTATTTTTCAAAACAAAAAAAAATTAATATATTTAATAACACAAGCAATGCCAGGTAAATTGCCTAGTATTCTACATATAGAAAAATAATTGAAACCAAAAACAGCTTATTTGGGAATCAACTAAAGGTATGATAGTCAAATTTTCATTAACAAGTCAATGGGTAAACAAAACTCCCTTTAACAACAATTTACAAAGAGGAATCTTACTTTCATCGGAAGCCTTGGATTCAAATGATGGTGAAGGTGAATGAGAACTTCTGATTACTGGCACAGCACCTTGCATCTCTCCAAATCCATCTTCATTATCTGTACCTTCTAACCCTACCCCTTTCAAGTCCAAACTTGGAACAGAGCCTTGCCGACTAAGAGAAGATTTTGATTCTCCACTATGACCACCTCCATCAAATGTGCCCAACTCCAGACTTGAAACGGATTGACTTTCTGCCAGAGATATGTTATCCTTCACATGGTGAAAAATAAATTCTTGTCCACCTTCAAGCTTGAAATTTACAGCTGGACTGCTGGCAAATTCCCCAAATTCACTATCTTCAGGACTGACTTTTATTGTAGTGTCATTCCCTGCTTTAGAACTAGCAGCAGGTGCTGACTGGAACCCATTAAAGTCGTCAAAATTTTCAGCATTATTCTCTAATTTACTAAAATCTGCAAAACCTGTATTAAGATCCCCTTCATAAATATTAGTTTCCAATGATATTTTTGGAATTCCAGAGCTACAAGTAGTATTGGCTTGCAGAAACTCGCCAAATTCATCATCATCATTTTTACTTCCTGCATTTGCCAAACTCCTGTTTGTATTTTCTATTTCAGCAAAAAAAGAATTGTCTGTTACATCATCAGCTATTGAGATACTAGTGCTATGATTAGTAACTAATGCCTGAGCTACCCTATCAATACTGTTATCATTCAGTTGGTTTACATCATCTTTCTTATCTTCTGTCCTGCCAGGGGCAATTACATCCCATTCAGATTTTCCATTCTGCTGCAGAATTCGGAACACACTATATTTGTCTTCTTCTGGAGACATTAAATCTTGATCTACTATTACTTTATCTTCTTCAGTGTTCACAGCTGATAACAAAGAAAATGGTATGGCACTTGGTAAAATATTTGGAAATGTCTGAGGTGTAACAATTGATGGAGCTTGCTTGAAGTCATCAAACTCATCATCTTCTTCAGCAGCAATAATGCTGAAAGACCCTGAGGATGACAAAGAAGCAATTGAAGGTGCACCAACTGCAGTAGGTGTAGCTGACTTAAATTCATCAAAATCATCATCAGTACTTGAAGTGCCAGCATCTGCAAAATGAAAAGAGGGAGAATCATAATTAGTTACTATATATTATATAGATATATACTATATTAGATAGTATATTAGTATCATATGTTTAAATATAAACTTCAAAAACACTGTAGAATGTTAACCTTGTAGATCAGGGGTTCTTAACCTTTTTCAGGTCCTGCACTCCTTGCAGTGATGTATGGAAGCCACTCCCCTCCATTTACAAATCTCCTTGCTGTTTAGCTTTGAAAAATTCGATTTCCAAATGTTCCTCACATACCCACTAAAGGAACAGACATCCCAGGTTAAGAACCCCTGCTGTACACGATAACTTTATATTTTTGTTACACTAATGATGACTTGGGGTCATGTTTGACCTTTTATAATTTTAATAGTGTTTAAGTGATTCATTCAAAGAACTTAAATTATGGTAATTCAGGATAATTAAAGAATGCCTACTTAAATGTAGGCTTTCACTAAATGGGGGTTACATAAAATTATAGAAAGGAACTGTTCATGTTTTGAAATTATTATGACAAAATAATTTCTTTACATTAAAGAAACTTTCTACACGCATACTCAGTTTCTTCCTTTTTGTACTCATAACAAACAAGGATAAAAATATATAGTAATAAAGAAATAATAATAGACATAATAAAGAAAACACTAATAATAGAAATTTACTACCAAGCATAAAGCATAACACCTCAGCTGAAACTCAGAGTGACTATGATGCCCTACAAGCAGTATGGCTCCAGTGAGTGTTCAATGTGGCCATGATGTTCAATATGAGGTGTCATTCACCAAAGACTGTGGTTGTGCAATAACAATTTCTTTTACAGAAGAAAAATTTATGATGCAGTATTTTGTAACATTGGTCAAGTATATGGTTTTCAGAAAGTTTGAATAATATGATCCAACTTTTTTTTTATCCTACTTATAATTCCATTAATGGAATAATAAATTATACATTAGGTAAAGGCAAATCCCAGTTGTACCGCAACATATGGCTGCACACCAACTATGGGGAGAATGCCATTAATCTCCACTAACTACGTTGGGGTAAGACAGTGCCACAAGGACACAGCTCATCCACGACTACCTATGGCGAACAATCCTATAGAAGGAAGGTTCATCCATTGGTCAAAACCTAAATTTAATCTGTTCTCCGGTTAGCCACAAAAATGGATATGTAGATCCAAGTTGACTCGGTTCCCGGGGTGGAGACTCTTAGTTTGGCTTTTCCATCGATGAGCCTATCAACCAGCTTAATGCCCCCAGTCGCAAGCCCTAAACTTTGTCCTCTCCATAATGCCACACACCAGCTGCCCCCCAGAAGCAGTCTGTACCCCAACTTCACTGAGGCTGCACTGATGAGCCCACTGAACCGGTGCCTCCCCCCCCCCCAACACCAGTCCACAGAACTCTCAGACACAACTCCTCCATCGGGGCTGTAACCTAAAGCTTCCTTGAGCAAGCGAATAAGCCCACTAGACAGGCCTCTCCCAAACCAGTCTGTGGACCCTCACAAGCCCTGCCACCAAAGGCCACATCCCATCGTGCAAATGAGGAAACAACAGGCTGTGACCCTACTTCACAGAGGCACCATTAATATGACCAATGCAATGATCTTGGTGATGTTTATCAACATCCAGTATACCTACATCACAATGACCAAATCATCACTACAGGATCAAGATACTGGTAACTTGGAAAAGATGAATAGAGTGATTATTTAGGTCTCCAGTGTGTTTTGGCTGCTTTTATAACAATCTGTTCATATATAAAGAATAAAAAGTATTAATACTTTTCTAGAGGAAAGGCCATAATAAAGTGCTTTGGCCATTACTGTTACTCTTATGGAGAAATATTTATATTTTGACAGTAATTAATATGACTGTAAAAATATAAATACTTTTCTATAAGAGTAGCAGTAATGGCCAAAGTACTTTATTATGGCCTTTCCTCTAGAAAAGTATTAATACTTTTTATTCTTTATATGTGAACAGATTGTTATAAAAGCAGCCAAAACACACTGGAGACCTAAATAATCACTCTATTCACCTTTTCCAAGTTACCAGTATCTTGATCCTGCAGTGATGATTTGGTCATTGTGATGTAGATATATACTGGGTGTTGATAAACATCACCAAGATCATTGCATTGGTTTTTGGTTTGTTTTCACATATGTTCCTTACAGCTAACTTCAATTATGCTGATTTATTGCTTTAGTTCAACCAGAAAGAATAGTTATTATTTCTATCAATGGTGTCATTTAAAGTGGTACATAGGAAAGGAAATCTCACTGCATGGTTACTATGCTAATCATTTTGTTTCCAATTGTACTTCATTATAGAACATTCCATAATAAGATATCAATTTTAGTTTTCCCTTCCTGCAATTCAAAGATAGACTAATGGAGGAGAAGGAGATCTTCAGCTGAAAGCCAACATATATACCAGAAAAACTACACATTCTTGTGAAGAAATGAAACCAAATTTTAAGCCATGCTTCTGGATTAGTGTAGTCCAAATAAGCAAAAAACTAAGCAATGCAATTCCTAGTTCTTTTGGTGTTCTGGGTGAGAAAATTATTTGGCACCCCATGCATCTTCAAATTTAATGAATGGAAACAAATTGCACATACCAAAGTTTAAATTTAGTTAATTTTAACAGTCATAGTCATTGTTGAGGAAATAAATGTTACAGTAATAATATGTTGTTAATAAACAATTTAGTCATAAATAATTTGAAGAGAATATATAATCATTTGCCATCTTGTGGACAAGTGGTTAGTGCACTTGGCACTGATCTAAGAGACCTGGGTTCGAGCCCTGGATAAGGCATGGATGTTTGTGTTGTTTTTCTGCTGAAGTGCCACCATCCTCACAGACCCTATGGCATATAAACTGACCGGCTCCTGTCAGACCTCTTTTGCAAGCAGCTGCTTGAGGTGGCATTTTTTTTTATATATATAATCATTTAAACTGAACATTATGGCAGTTACTGACATAATAATCAAGAGAAATATGATTTTATATTTTAAAATGTTTAGAAGTATCAAGTATGAGTACTATAGAACTTGAATTATTATGGTAAAGTCTAGTAAATGAAAAAAGAATTAGTTTCTATTATTTGGTTAACCTATGGTGGTGCTCTTTTACCATTGGCATCCTGAGCAACTATCTGTGCCTTGGCACAGACCTATTCTTAAGATAATATCAGCATAAAGAAATATGTGCTGAGTGGTGAACTTTTTCTAAAATTTTTATTGATTTTATATGGAATGATCCAAAAGCCTTAAAGAAATGGTGGAAAACAAAATGCAACACAGGTAAAAAGGCTGATCAAAATGACTTCCAATGAGGGCTCATCATTGGAGTGTGATGGGCAACAGCATCCGTAATAGAGCTGATGGAACTCAGTGGAAAAATCATGAAGCACAATATCCCAAGTATTTGGCAACAGTCTCAAAAAACATCTACCAATCATGAAAAAAATGCAAGAGGAAAAAGGCTCTGACTGATAGGACATTTTTAGCAGAAACTGTATAGCAAGACAGAGCTGCTACAGTTCATCAGGTGAGAGAGAGAACCACTAGCAGTACTTCAAAATACATTTTAATGAGAAGATATATGTGCAGAGAATTGAAAACTTTGAAATTTGAGAACTGTAGCATGATACATAAAATGAAGTATTAGGTAGGGGTTCATAAAAATTTGGCCAGAAACATATATATATGTGACTGGCAAAGTGTTAAATTAGGCATTGTATAGAATGCCGAAAGTGGGACGTCAAAGTATGAAACACTTAGATTTTCACACATTTCCTAGGTTTTCTATAGAATGCCAAAAGGCAAATCGGCAAAATATAAAATACTCCCGGCAGTGACGTTTAAAGTTGCTGGTATTTTTCTTTCTGTAGAAAAATCCCATATCTTACATTTTGTACTTACATTTTCACATGCATCTTTTCAATAAAAGACTTTTTCACACTTTGCCGAAATAGTATTTAACATTCTACATAATGCCTAGGTATTTTATACAATGCCTAGGGAAAGTATGTAACATATTAAAATAAAACAGACATTTCATACTTTGCCTAAAAATGTCACGCATTCTATAAAACGCCTGCTTTCCACACTTTGCCGGTAACATATATATATATACCAATAAACAGTATATTATCCAAAGTCAGTTGTGTAAGGAAAAATTTTTTTAGATTTTATATGCTGACAGAAAATAATAAAGATTGTACTTTGGTCACATGAAATGTCTTTGTCAGTGATTTGCTGGAATTCTTGTCTATAATAGAGGCTTTTGCATTCAAATCGTTTTTTAATGTTTGTTCAAATTAATTATATTTGTTTTAAGGTTCTATTGAGAATTTAGTGAATCAATGATGCTTTGAAAGGGCCATGATTACTTTAACATATGTACTTTTAACATTCTCTATCAGCTTGTAATGATGAGCAAAAATTTGAATACGCTATCCTACTTACAAATTTAAAATTAGCATTTCTAAATTGCGAATAATTTTTGTGGCTTTTTCTTCTTTACACTGATTCCTTTAGTTAATTTTATTCCAAGGCTTAATTTTAAGTGCTTAAACAGAATTGTTTAAAATATCATTTATGACAACATTTTAAGCTATATAAATTTAAAATTTACTGTTTTGTAACTCCATTTGCAACATGGACAGAGAAGAATCCTAAAAGCTACTCTCAACTTTTACAGGCCTTCTCATACAAAGACATACCCTATTAAGATCAAAGCCGCTGGTGACCACTGCATTACAGCTAACACAACACATAAAGTTTGCCCTCTGGAAATAATAGCTATAACTGCTACAATTCAAAAGGAAATTTAATTTGAATTACTAAATTACCTGAAGACTTAAATGGAGCCCAAGATGATACATTACTCTGAAGATCATTTACAATTTCGTTAGGACACAGTCCTATAATAGGTTTTACAGGATCAATAACAAAAATACCAGATGGCCTGCTAGGTAGAGTTACAGAGGTATCAGATGGTGTCATCAGTGTACCAGGTGAAGGCAAAGTTGCAGAACTGGTCTCGCCTGCAGTGGTAATATTACTTGGTAGCTTAGAAGAATCTACAGTTGCATTTTCAGGTGCAGCATTTGGAGATGACTGAGGTTGATTGAAACATTGCAAAAATGGAGTAGGACATTTGGGCAACTGATGAAGAACATCCAGATTCGTAATTTGATGACCAGCCTACAAAAGTTAAAATAAAAAATATTAAAAGCAAAAGAAAATGTGTCCATCTTCTAAAACAGAATTGGCTCCTAAATATTTTAATGTATGCTAACAATTTTACAAATCAATAAACAAAACATTTCCACTCATTCTAATATTCTGAAATATTAGTAATAACTTTTTTTTCCCGTATATGTTAAGCATATTGAAGAAAAATAAGAATTTATTTACAGAACTTATTTTAAAGAAACAGAAAACATGATTGTAATGTTTCAACCTTGAACAGTACTTTTTAAACTATAAAGCAAACTAAAATGCTGATCATAACTAATCCTCCTACCCCCCCCCCAAAAAAAAAAAAATAAATAAATAAATAAATAAACAAGGCTATACAACCAAATAACTTGCACTATTAAGGGAAGAAAATGGGGTATACAATACTATCTAGTCTGCTCTCAGCAAATTTTTGGAAATCAAGCTATTGTTTTCCCTTAGTTGGTCTAGACATAAAACTTTTCATTTTAGAAGTTAAATGAAAAATTCTTGTTTAGTTTGGATACAGATTATTAAAATATTACTATTTGCATTTTCCAAACTTCCCATTAATTTGAATTTGCATCATTAGAGGATGATAAAGTTATGAAATTTTAATTTAATATTTTGAACAATCTACTTATGATAGAAATTTTATATTTAGGTGATATAGTGTTGTGGTCAAAGGGTTTATATTGACAGTCACAACCTGCCCCATTCCCTTGCAGTGGAAAAATTCGATCTTTTAGAGTGCACTTAAACTGGAAAATAACAAAATATTAAACTAATAAAGTCTACTTGTACTAAAAATCTGATATTTAAGGTCACAGAGTGTGTGTGTGGTGGTGGTGGTGGTTCACAGATTTATATTAATAGCTCTTGACTTGCCCTCTTCACCCCAGGGTGGGAGCAGAATATTAGCAATGGAAAATAACACTTCATTCTCTTAGCAAAAAGGAACTGAATTTTCAAATTTAAGGTGTCCAAATATTAGCTCTCGTGAACATGAAAGTTTGGTTTAATGTTTCATCAACAAGCGAATTTTCATTCTCTCAAATGTTATAGGAAGTTAACAAAAATCTTAATTTTCTTTTTTCTTAATGAAAGCAAAGCATTGACAAGTACAGGAAATCTAAATTTAGTACATTTGAGGGCTGAACCTGAAAATTTCGGAGTCCAGATAACAGCACATTTAAACAATACTGATTTATAATTTGCATAAAGATGTTAATTTTTTACAAACCTGAGCAACAGCAACAAGAGCTAAAGCAGCATACATTTCTTCTTGTGTTAGATGTCCTGGTGATGTTTGATTGACTAGTTCCCATATATGACCTAGCACTTCACGCTGAAGACCTGAAGATATGAGAATGGGATATAGCAGATTTGTGTCTGGAGGATGACTGCCGTCACCTGTGACAAGCGTCTCTATTTGATGATACAATGGAGGGCTATGTTCTTTTTTGCACCATGCAGGGAATTCTAAAGTGGAGAAATACTAATTATAAATGTGCCTAAAGTAATTTAAAATCACAGTAACAATTTAATCACAGTGAGTAGAAAGCAAGTCATACTGAATAAAATATAGCTTTCATTAAAGTACACAAATTTTAAACTTTAATATTAATAAATAACAAAGAATACCAGATGCCTGAATAATATATCACAAAAGGAGTGGGCAGCCACATACAACAGCAGCAATTAACGGTGAGACTTTGCTAAAATAAGATCGATTAGCATCAGAAACACTAAAAAGTAAATACTTGGTACATTTACCTAGTGTAAAAATGTCAAACCAAAGTATCTCGTGAAAATTAAATTTATTTGTAAGTACCATATCATCAATGTACCTCAAATATAACCTTGGTTTATACTCCATACAAGGCTTCATTTTCAACATGTCAGGGAATGACATCAGACATGAGGCCAGACAAAGGCAATCCCATTGGGGCACCCTCTGTCTGGACCATGTCGTGCCATTAACTGAAAAACAATTGCAGGAGGTAGCCAGGTCCAGGGCATCATGTACACTGAAATATTCAGGCTCCATGTGCCTGGCTTCCTCCAGTCATTTAAAACCTTCATGAGTATCACTGCATCCAACACTGGGTGTGTTAGGATACAGTAATAACATTGAAGGAGTGTAGTTTAGTATTTATAGTGATCAGAGATTTTTTAAGTATTTCTGAAATCTCACGACATGATGTGGTGGTATACTTTGTTGGTGGAAAGTATGGGTTGTAAAAGTCAAATAATACCCTTTCTAAAAAAAATATATGGGGGATTTTCTTTTTAAAACTAGGGATCTAAATGGATAATCTGTTTTATTCAATTTAATCTTGACAAACAGTTGAGGCACTGCAGGATACAATGGAGGATTACAATATTTTTATATGGTCTCTGGCAAGAAAGGGTCATTCTTCAGCCTTTCCAACTTATTTACTATGGTAAGTATAGGGTCCTGTGTTATTACATTTAAGGTCTTCTATAGTTCTTTTTATCTTTTAATCAGTCTTCTTTAGTTAAAATCACTACCTGATCTGTCTTATCAGCTAATATTATCTTAAAAATTAAGATTTTTTCTTTAATTTTCTTAATTTATTTACTTCTTTTTGTATATTATATTGAATTAATTTTTGGTTATTAAATTTTAAATACAATTGAATTACAGTAAAACATAATAATACAATGAAACCACAACAATTTATGTAACACCAACATTAAGCCAATACCATCAGCAATGGAAATTAATTTTACATCATGTGACCTATAAGTTGCTGAATACACACTAGAGAAACAATCTTATAAAGACTTGTATTAATACACATCTAGTACACTGCTTGAAGATATCAGAGTTATGAAACACACATAGCAATAAGTTCGTCCTGACTGTAAATGTTTATTTTTTTAAAAAGATTTTAGTATTTTATTAATTGGATGTGTAGATAACAAATGATGGGTTTGGTGAGCAATCTGCACATTAACAACAGCTAATATTTCATGAGAAGAGAGGTTAGATGGAATTATCATCTGATAACCAGTTTGTAACATGTCCAACAACGTGTGAAACAACATCAACAGACTGGCATCTCATCATAATTGCAAAGAGTATCTTCAATACATCCCAACAATGCCAAATGGTGGAAACTTCGAGTGCTGGTAACATCAAAAGCAAGTCAAGACATCCAGATATCACTAAAGAATTTAGATGGCACACATTGGAAAATGTTTACACTGAGTACATCAGCAACTTGTTAATCTTTTGTAAAGAATGGACTTACACTGGAAAAAACCTTCTCTCATAACTTTACTAGTTAAAGTTGTACTGGCTAAGTTTAACTATAATTTGTCATCTTCCTTATAAGGTTATAGATAGATAAAAGGTTTGGCTCACTAAACTAAGATTTTCATTCTGTGAATTACAGTGATTATGTGTTTAATGAATTTATCAATTTTTCACTATGTATGTAATTTAATTAATATATTATAATCATTTAATAGAGTGCTAGACTCTGAGTCCAAATTCTAGGTGGGGTGTTGGGTTGTTTTATCTCTGAGTGGCACTTTTTTGCACACCATGAGCTAAATGACCAGATCACAAGGACCTCAAGGGCTCAGAGAAGGTTGGGAGCAGGGGATCCACTGGATAGCTGTTAGGAGATAGATAGTAGCCTCTCATCAAGGCCATCCAGTGTGTTCTTTAACATGCACAGAGAATGGCTCTCCTGCATGCATCCTATCTGATAGATGGCAGCAGGAGAGGAGGGACTGAGGGCAGGAGGTTTTGTGGAGATAAATCTCAATGCTGGCCCAAGTAGAACTCAAATCTGGGAACTGCATATCATGAGCCTGGTGGCAACCAACTGAGCCACCCCTGCACCCTAGGAATTTGTAGATTTTGATATAGTTAGCCTCATGACTCAGCACCAGATTTTTGTTGATATCTCTGGCCCTAATACTGATCCTATGAGAGTTGCTGATGAATCTCTCTCTCTGGCTAAGATCAAACAACAAATTAGATGACTTAAACTTGTTTATATTAATATTAATCATAGTCCTTTAATTTAGAATGAATGAGGTTTCCTAGTACATAACAAATTGTGGATAAATATAAAAATAAGGCAACACAAAAGGAAAGGTACAACATACTTGGTTTTGGCAAAACAAATACTCTGTCAAGTCCCTGGACATTGCTCCAATCTCTAGCCTTTTCACTTGGTGCGAAGGTCTTGCCTAGATGAGTAGCTGGCCGAAGTTCTTTCACAGAAGGCTTCTGAAATGTTTTAGCTTTCTGTGGCCCAGATAAGTTGGAACATTCAAGCATCATACTATCTAATACTGAAAGTATAAATAATAAAAAAACTGTAATTTTAAAATTTACACTAAATGATGAAATAAAAAATTATCACTTCTAATAACATAAACTTGGTATTATTTATCTCATCTCTGAAAAAAAAAGAAATGAAGTTTCAGGCCACTTTGCAATGGAAAACATCTACGAATTAAGGAATATTCACAGATCAACAGTAAGATTTTCTAACCATTATATCAGTTAGGGCTTTGATTTGCATTTTAGAAAATAATAATTACACTAAGTTATTTTTAACATCATTCAAAGCGATCCTTTTTCCCCCTTTACTATTTGAAATTTCACAATTCATAAAATGAGCAAAATATTCAATCTTATTAGGTAAAATGCAGCTTATCACACAAACTTTATCATCTGCATAGAATGGTAATCAACACAAAATGCAATTTCATAGTTCAATTTTACACTGAGGGGTCTATTTCTAGCACAGGTGAATATAAGTTGCCAACTTAAGGTGCAGATATACTGCGATGTTAACTTTTAATATTTTTTTGATAATACGATGTTAGTAGCAGGCCCAACACTAGGAAAAAATGGGGGGGGGGGAAGGTAATGATCCAATTTTATTTGGATTGTTAAACTTCTTCCAAAAGATTGTTAAACTTCTCTTTGGACCTTTTGACTGATCCAAATTAAATTAAAGCTCCGAATAACATACTGGGCACCAGGTAATATTAATTTGCCAAATAAAATTAAATGAGGGTTCATTAGGTATATGGGAGTTACTTATTGAGTAAGAAACAAAGACTCTACTATCATCACTACCTTCCTACTGACATCTACTATCATCTCTCTTCCTATTAATTCTTTCATCACTCTGACTCTGTCAAAAGAAAATGGCAAGTGTATTGCATGCTGGGAAAACCATTTGCATAATCTGACGATTGCACGCTCGCACTATTACACAAGGGGGCATGTCCTTAATACATGCATTAGCGCGTGTTAAGAACATGCCCCCTGTTGTGTAATAGCTAAAAATGATAGCCAGGTGGCTGAACTCTCGAAAATTTGACGAAAATCCCTAAAACCATTCATGCCAAAATCACCATTTTGTAGAATCACTTTAATGAAGGCACCACTACTCTATCACAAGGTCTGTATTTACAGTGACAGTAGACCAGATAAAAGAATGTTTAAATATAAAATTTCAGCTCAGTAACTTGAATCATTCAGACACTAAAGACCTGCAAAGTCAGGCATGTTGGCAAGCAGGCAGCATTGCAAAACCCACATTTTGGAGTTCAGGAATACCTGAAATTTTTTCCTTACAAAATAATTTAAGATTAATTTTTTTTCCATGAAAGAGATTTTTGAAAGTTTTTTTTTCTTTCCTACCAATTATATGTGCTAACATATGTTATTCCTATGTAACAAGGTATACGTTTACACTAAACTTTTCTTTCATGGTCCCTTCAATCACTTCATAATGAACATTTACTATACTTTCTTCATATTTAATGTACAAAGGTTAAAATATATTACAATTTTTGTAGCTATACACCAGTGTATTACATTTTACAAACAATTTGAATAGTGGAAATTATACTTCAGACTTGATACACTGTAAAAGTTTGCCAGAGCAGAAAACTGCAGAAGTGTGACTTCAACCTTCTGATTTGTCAAACAACTCTATATTGTTGAACTGTGTAGCAGTTCCATTATATTTTCAAAATATATGCTTAATATTACTAACCTTTTTGATCTTTCTGGGATTTGTTCAAAGAACTAATGTCTTCTCCAATATTAGTACTATGCTTCTGGTGCAACTGTTGTTTTGTATATACAGACGAAGAAGCAGCAACAGTTATTTTAGAAGGTTGAGAAACACAAGGAATTGAATTATTTCTTACTTCTTGATTAAGACCTGTAAAGTATTTTAAAATAAGAACTATAATTTCCGTTTTAACTTTGAGAACAAAGATTTCTTAGTTACGTTTTATAACAAAGTTTATAATAATGTTGAGATAAGAATTTTACATTTATTTTATTATGAAAATTACATAATTGGACAAGCATGAAAAATATAGCTTTCATAACTCAAACTGAACTACAATCATGGTGCAGGAGTTAAATTTTTAAACTATTTGCAAGATATTAAGCTATTCACATCCATTTGGAAAATCCAATAGAGTCCTGCATAAACAGATAGAAGTTACAGAAATAGTTACACTCGTGATTTTTTCCTTTATTGTGGTGATCAGATCATAAACTTCAACTGGCAAACATCAACATCTGCATCAAAATAACACAATAAGCTAGCATTAGCCAGGATTAAAAATTGCAGGAGCCTGACCTCAATCTTATCAGTTTCATTGGACTACAGAATCAATACAAAAAATATTTAGTGATGAGTTAGAAAATAATGTCTTTCAATAAATCTCTCTTCAAACTATGATGTTACTATCAGACATTATGCTAGTTTAATTGGAGCTTAAATTAGGGAAATGCCCACCATATTTTATGTGCTCCTTTGTATAACACAACAAAACAGTACTTGCTACGTGATGGTAGTGATCGTCAGACCCAGATTGATGCTTCATCCATTCAACGGTACATTAAAAATATACTTAGGAAGTGGAATAGTTCTTTCTTTAATCCTTCAGTTTCATATCATTTTCTTTAAAAAATTCTGGTAGAGAACAATATTTGTTTGATGCATCCATAAAGAACTATTCTGTAGTAGGAAGCAAAAAAACTTCCTTGTACACAAATAAATATTTAACTTCTAATGATTTTTGCTATTGTGCTACATTTCAAAAGAGTTTTAACTTTCAAATTCCTTTCTTCAATGTTTGGTTTATGTGATTAAATTCTCATTAACATGCAACTCCTCAACTTACTGTTTAGTTTCATAAGGTATGCTGGCTAGCTAGCAATATTACCACAAGTTAGAGACAACAGAATTTTAAGTTACATTAAAAATAGCTTTAGTATGAAAATTTCATTTTTCTTTGACAATATTGCACTATCTAGAATAAAACTGGAATTTGGCCATATATAGTTATTTTTTGTTGTTGCTGCTTTAGCATACAATACAACATGTAATACATATTGTACAACCATTTACCTGCAGAACATTAAGTTCTGAAATTTAAAACCTTTTTCTAAAGTAACAGAAATAGATCACCCTATATATCAAGCAAAAAAAAATTTAAATGTGAGCAATAAAAGAAATTTGAAGAGAAGGCACTATGTCTTATTTCTAAAACATTGCCTTCCAGTAACTTTAAGTGCTATTTGAAAATTGATATTTGTACAGTGAAGCCTACACACACTATTTCCAAACACAATATTTGAACAATGATTTTCAAATTTCATTTACCTTTATATATGCTGCATTTCCTGTTCTTCATGTTACATGTTTTTGGTTCAAATATAAATAATAAATTGTAATTTAACTACTTTTACACATACTTCAAATATCACATTTTATACAATTGAATTCTTGACGCATCAATTACTATTATTATACAGTTTTAGTATAATAAGTTTAATAAGTTAGTATAAATTTATACATATTATTATACAGTTTTAGAAAAAAAATATAAATGACCTCAACTCACAATCAGGTTTTGAGATTCTGGAAATATCCTTTTTTGCTTGAGATTTTCCAAAAATGCTATCAATAAGTATATCTGTGTTTAGACTACCTTTCTTGCCAGCAACAGTGAACTGTTTAAGCCTCTGTTGTTGTAACTGAAAATTTCTTTCTTTCTCTAGTTTTCTATGTTCCTCTAATAATTTAGATGGATCTATAGCAGAGGTTCTAAAAGAAAGAAATCATTTTTAGAAAACAAACTGAGAAAAAAAGTCAAATAACATTTAGGTATAAAAAAATATTTAAAAAAGGCTATTATGCAAAAAAAGAACTATGTCACAGTAAGTAAAGAAATTCAAAAAATACATAGGAAGGTCAAACACTAAGTACAATTCCCTATGCTGTTTAGTGTACTTGGATATAAGAGATATGGCTTGAACTGGTAAATACTTTTCCTGCTAAATTTTGTTCAAGAGTCATATGGACCCTGCTGTCATGTGGATGTGCTAAAAGTTCTAGGTAGCAATGAGACATATGTGCATCATGGTAAACTGAGCAGTTTTGCCTGATTAAACTGGTTGGCACTGAAAGTTGCATTTATTCTCACTACAGTGACAGTTAGATTGAGTTCAATTATTTATACCTGAATGGGTTTTTACCTAAGTTCTTTTATAAGTCTGGAAATCAGGGATACCTGTTTCAAACTCTACTTGATCAGATGGATCTCCCATTATGAAAATATTTTTTTTTTACTGATATTAAAATTTGATACATTATGCAAACTCATAAGATATACTTCAGCTCCCGAGGTCAGTCAGGAGCATAATTAAGACAGCCATATCTCCTGTCAGACCTCTGTGGCAAGCAGCTGCTTGAGGGGGTATTTATTATTTTTTTATTATTTATAAACATATTAAAGTAATTCTATAATACACTGTAAAATATTTCTCTACTATTTAAGTCAGAGATAACAGCTTCAGGGATTTACTGACTTTAATAAGAATTAATGTTTTCTATTTCAGTTCAAAAACTTTAGATACAGCTGCAAAAAAAACGGGGTATATTGATAATTAAACCCTCATTCCATGAATCACAGCTTGGCATAATATATACAAATTACTTTCTCAAGTAATACAGGTACCTCCTGTTTTATCAACACCATAAGACATTTTTATCTGTCTTATATTTTGTACTCCATTTTATTTTTATATATTCATTCCAATGTTGAAAGGTTCATTCATGGATACTGCTGGCTTTTAAATTAAGTCTGACTGTGATATTTTTAGACTTAGATTTAAATGTAAGTCTGCCATACAGTTGACAATAATAGAAGTGTAGCAGAATTGTGTGAAATATAAATGCGCTGATGTAACAATTTGCACATAAATAGAAAGTTATGTGCACCTTAATTCGTTCATATAAGTGAAGTATTTCTAACTGATTTAGATGCAATACTTACTAGACAGTTCTGGAACCATCTACTTGGATTCCTTTTTTATTTCTGAGACCATTTGAAAAGACAAGTGCGCATGAATGATCTTCAAATGATCAACAAAGTTTGTAATCGAGGAAAGTATTGATTCCATCACACAGGAACAACAAGTGCCTGTTAGCATTGTATGCCACATACAAAAATGTTTGATGTAAAAAGACAATATTTTCAATGTATAATCTTAATTCATTAGTTTTTTTGAAAAAATTAATATCATTAATACTTGCATTGTAAAATAATCATTTAATGAATAATAAATACCTGATAAGTCAATGATTCATACTTCACAGAAACTTTTTAAACATACTTATATTATGCAGTTAACAGAGTAATCTTTGCAAAAAGTTTTCCCTTCCATGTGGAGACTCAACCCACCATGACAGAACTACATAATAATAATTATATAGTTAATAATGAAGTTGCCATCACTATGGTCCTTCTTAAGATGAAAAAACAACTTGTTCATCATTATCAAGTGGGAGTTAGCAATATCTGTTGACAACCTGTGATGTCTTCATCAACAGGCCACATGGAGCTGCATTCTGTACAGTGGGTTAGCAGAGCAGATATTAGCTAAACAACCCTTCTGCACTTAATTTGCCCCATTCAAGTGACCATCTGACAAAGTGGCAATGGTTTTAAAATGACTATATATTCCTCTCTGTGTATGGATTCTGTGAGCAATTGATTGACCTGCAGTTCAGGCATCCATTGAGTCCTTATCTTAACTTTCTATGTCTGTAATAGTAGCACATAGAAATCCAGTAAATGTGGCCTGGCAATCTGTATGTTACAAGAGGTAATAAGGTTTGCATTTTAGTGTTTAGATCCTGTATGGTCTGGTAACTCACAAGTACAGAAGCAGCATGGCTAGTTGTTCAGTTCAATCCCTGTGTGGTCAGGTTTGTTATTACGCTATATAATTTCCCTGTATTTGAGAAAAGTGATTAAAGATGTGATTAAAAGAAATCAACATGATGGCATAATTTATTATCAACATTTCTGATATTGCAAAAACAGGTACACAGGTGCCATTGATGTTCCTACCCTAAGTTCCAACAAGCATGACAAGGAAAAAAACTTTTTACACTGTCTTCTCTAAAGCACAATACTATCAATATTGTCAATCACCTTACACAGATTCCATTAGGAACAGCAACATACTGAATGAATGTCTTTGAGAGGCCAGAAATAAAGTATGTTATCATCTCTTCTGCAATTTCTTTTCGAAACTTGTAACATCATTCTACTAAGATTCTATTATAATACCCATTGTACTGAAGCTAATATGCTATATATTTGAAAATTAGTTTGTTAAATTAAATATTTTAAAAAATTTCTTTTTTTTTTTTTGCAAATATAGGAATTCTGCATAGGATTTATGGAAAGTCTATTAAGCTAAAGTTTGCTAAAAATGGAGTTTTATTGCACACATATATTCTGCTAATAATAATGACAATGACAAATGCTTAATCACACACCTTGGGGCAGCAGGTTGTCTTGGAAAAGAATGGTTCATCATTCCATGTCTCATTTGTTCTGATGTCAGTGGTGAATATGAGCCTTGAAAACCAGAAGGAACAGAAACAACTGGAACTCCAGTTTGTGTGCTCTGAAAATAAAATTCCCCACATAAAAAACAATCTGCTAAAAGAGTCAACATTGATTCCCCTTACACTGTATACTTCACATATAAATTTTAATAATGCTTAATTTTCTATTAGTAGTGTTATGGATAATTGTGACTTACTGAGGGCTGGAGAGATATTTTGTAAGGCAAACAAGGATCAGAGCCATATATAATCATGAAAAAACACTTAATTCATACATACTAGTATAGCATTTCTTGTGGCATATGACACACAATCAAACATATATATAGCTGAATAAGTATTTTAACATACATATTTATAATAATATTTTAATATTGAATATTTAATATAAATTAAATAAAAACATTACTGCTTTCAAAACATATACAGACTAACCAATACTTTGTTTACTGGTACATATATAATATAAAATAACAAGTTAACTGAACAATAGATAATGAAGTTTTAACTTAATGTGAAACTTATAAATGGTGAAACATTCTTCGCAAGGATGTTAAAAATTGGAAGGAATGCTGACTATAGCTATATCTCATTGTATTTGGAAGGTGGAAATCTGTTACTCTTGATACAGTTTTTGACTTGCTGAATTTCACTTTGGAAAACAGCTGTTCACATTTATTGATAATGCCAAATAAGGATCTCCTATCTGCAATATGTCTTGATATCTCTGATAGCATTTTTGTAACTTTTCTGCAAAATATGATTGCAAGCTATGTGTTACCCATATTTGAGGTAGTTGTAACATGAATAGGTATACTGTTATGTTTAAAATGAGCTAATAAAAGATTTGATTGTGTAATTAAAAGGTTCCTGATTTTTTGTTATTAGCTAGCCACAAATGACCAGCTTACCTTATTAAACACATTGGTCACTTTAAGTTCCCTTCTGAAATTTGAACCATAAATTACTGGATTCATAGCAATCTTTGAGTCATTGCATGAGACAGGAAGGAGCAAGAGCTAAATGATACATCCTAACTAAGCAATCTGGGCTAAGCACATAGGTAACATTGAATGCTATCTCTTAGATTATTAGAAACACATATTTAAATAATTCCTGAGCAGGTGGGAAGCAGCCATGTGTGACATCAATGGTGGCAAAAATTGTCAGTTCCTGTGGTTCTGCAGCTATTTGAGCAATCAGTTCCAAATTTGGTGTAATGGCTCACTTAGTTCTAACACTGTTGTATTAATAGATTGGGTTCCTAGCTGCCATCGGTTAAGAGTGATTCCTCGAAAAGCGTCTTGAAATTTCTGGGAGTGCTCCTGTCACCTACCTTATGAATGGAGTCGTATGTTGTGAGTAGTATGTTAACAGTAGAAAGCTGTGACTGAAGTTATCAGTGGGAATTTTTATCAATAGACATACTTTTTGCACAAATTTTTGGCATTGGTTTAACTAGTATGTTAAAAATGAACATTTGAGAGAGTAAAAGTTCTCTTGAGAACTTAAAGTTTTATACAACCAACCTTGAAAATAAGTTAAAAAATCTATACCACATTGAAATTTTTTACTATTCATTGTGATTTTCTTCGAAAAAAAACGTATTTCTACACAATATGAGCAATAAATAAATAAAATCTAATATTCTCAACTATTCAGTAAAAATCATTATGCAAAATGCACTCTATTAGCAAACCTCTTTTAAATATTATATATTTAATAAGCAGAAAAGAATCACATCTGATTTTTTTTTATATAGTATATAACTTTAAGACTAGTTTACTATCTTATGTTTACTAGTTTATTGATTTACTATCAAAATCTTCATGTAGTAAACAGGAAAACTTACTGGCAATTGTGCGGGATACACCACTGATGCAGGAACAAAGCTTGGTTGTGGTGACATAGAATATCCATAGGCAGGCTGTGATGATGGTACAGTAAACATAATAGGTGGTCTTGATGAACCAAGTGTTATCATATTTGCAGGCATAGCTGGTGCTGCACCTGACTGTCTGCAAATAACAAAGAATAATAATAACTGTCCAGTACTTCAATATAAAAAAAACTTACAGGTTTATCATAAACTACTTTTTGTTCATAGTTAATTTATTAAAATGATAGCAAAACACAACTGTCAATGATGACCGTTTTAACAAGCACATCAACAATTACTATCTAGAAATCTGATTATGGTTAAATTTTTATCATCAGTGGTATCAGTTGTTACAACTAAAACTTGATATAATGCAGGTTTTGGTTCCATAAATAATATGTTATGGCTCACCTAATGTACACCGAAAAATTCCCAGTACAAAGCACATATTTCTACAATGATGTTTACTTACATTCAGAGTTTAGAGAAAGAGAAGAGATCTACACTCCTCTGGAATGCTTTTGCCACACCACCTTTCCTGAACATACACAGTCGTATCAGAATAATATGAGAGTTCAGGGACCCATCCAGTGGTACCAGCAGTCCCAGATCATACCAGGAAAACATCCTCCAGACATGCACACTGCCACCGCTGGCCTGTACTTGACCAACAAGCGTGTCCGGGTGTTGGTTCTTGTGTGGCTGATGCTGTATCTGCCACCGCCCATCACTTCTGTGGAGTAGAAACCTCAATTTGTCAGAGAAGGCAACCTTTTTCCACTCCACCAATGACGGTAGTCCTGTGCAAACTGCAGGCATCGTTGCCGATGGACCTTGGTTAACGTGGGTGCCTTTATGCAGCATCGACTCTGGAGACCCATGCGTAACAGGGTTTGCTCTACTGTTATCAGAGACATATACCTGGGTGCCCCAGTGTTCATTTCATTTGAGTGCTCAATTGCTGCGGGAGGCTCAGTTGGTAGCGTGCCAGGCTCATAACCTGCAATTATCAGGTTCAGGTTCCAGCTGGACAAGTGTAGAGATTTTTCTCTGCCACACTCCCCGCCCTGCCTACAGTGAATAGGGGTCACTGTTGGGCTTCAAAAGGCCACCGTCTGTCGGATGGGACATTAAGCCATGATCCCATGTGTGGGAGAGAGACACCCACGCACGTTAAAGAACATGCTGGATGGCCCTGACGGGAGGGTGACACCCTTTTCCCAACAGCTGTCCAGTGGGTCCCCTCACCCAACCATCCACGACACCACAAGAGCTTAAACTTGGACATCTGTTCCAAATAACTGATATTTAAGTAGCAAATATCAAGTTTTAAAATTAAAAGAGCTCTAATTTACCCTTAAATAATGGTAGACTTTTGGCACAATTAGACCATAATGCTACCTATCCTTATTGGCAATAAATCATCGGCATGGTTCAAAATTCGGAAGTTCCATAAATTAGAGATATGAATGAACTGACTGATTTGATAATATTAAACTAATTTAGATGAAAAGTACTCTCCCAGCTGCTCCGCAGCCTTAACGTCAGAGTTCTGATAGGAATCAACCAGCACACAGGGCACAAAATTCAAAAGTTCAAAATTATAGAATGCAACGAATCAAAGATTTTGATAATACTAAAGTAATGTAAACAACAGGTGCTCATTCCACTGCTTCGCAGCCTCAATGTCAGTGTTTCGATAGGCTCAACCAACATGCGAAGGTGGCTTTTGTTTCCATCCATAAGATGTACTACTGTCCTGTATAGTGGAACGTCGGATGGCATCATTCAATCATATTCAAGCTCAATTGCTGCACTGTTGTGCATCAATTGCCCTTTACCAGTTGATGGAGATGACATTCTCTTCTGAGGTTGATGGCCTTTGGGAATCTACAGTTATGACATCTGAAGGTACTCAGTGTGCCAGCAGTCCATTCTTGGTACACCCTTACTACAACACCTTACAAACTGCCCATGAAGTCTGCTGTTTCTGAGATGCTTCCACCCTGGGTGCAGTAGCCGATGATCATTCCTTTTTGAACATCCATCAAATCAATACCTTTGCCCATTGTGCTTATGTTATGCACTATGGCTCATCTGTCCTTGCCGGCCACTTATATCTCCGTGTGATCGTCATCACATGGGACTCATGACGGCGAATGCACTCTGTGATTTGCACTATGTGACGGTGACACTCACACGGTGACATGCACTCTGTGATGCGCCTGGGTGGGTACACTGATTTCATATGGGTGGTCATATTATTCTGATTCGACTGTGTATATAGACTTTGCAATAAATGTAAAGGTTAAGTGGCTAAGTTGCACCTTTCCTGGGTTAGGTTGTTTTACCACTGAGCAGCACTTTTTTTTTGCACACAATGGGCTAAATGGTCATTACATTACCTGCCGAAGGCAGGTTACAAGGATCCAAAGGCTCAGAGGAAGTTGGAGGAAGAAAACCCACTGAATAGCTATTAGGACACAGAAGTCTCCTGTCAAGCCATCCAGCGAGTTCTTCAATATGCACAGGGTATGGCTCTCCCACTCATGGGGCCAGAGCTTAATGTCTGGTAGTTTTTTGCTTTTCACACAATTCTCGACAAACCCTTGAAACAATTGTACATGAAAAGGCCAGGTGGGCAGCCATTTGGGGGAGGCTAGAACCAGTACGCCTAACACCAACTATCATGCCACGTTCAAAGTCATTCAACATCACGTTCAAAGTCACTCGTTTTGCTAATTATGATGTTCAAAGAGCTGGTTTCCCTGATTACACAGCATATTGCAGTCATGTGATGCATTACTTGTTGGAATGAACCACTTATGTAACAAGGGTGGTGTACCTAATAAACTGGCATCTCAGTGTATATCTGTATGGAAGAAAATATTTGACATAGGTGGAAAATTCTTTATTTGCTGTATGTACAGTTTATAATTTATAGTTACATATTAAAGGATCAAGTTAAAAAGAGGTTTTATGCACATAGATAATTGTTTTATAAATCTTAATCTTCTGACTGTTTTACCATCTTATAACTTTGGTAGAGAAGAGGACTGGGTCACCATACTGATTATGTACCTAGAATATACATTTGATGGATTCCAGGATTTGACATTGCATACATGTCTTCTGGCATGTTGAGGTAAATGTGCTTGCATAGAAGGTAATATGACTTTAAGAGGAATATGACTATTATTACTGTTCAGTGCACTGGTTACTTTAATCTTCCAATTGCTGTTAATAAGATTATTAAAATTACATTTAAAACTGTTCAAGTAATATTCTCCATGGTGAATGAGATGAAAGCTATCAGGTATTACAACACTGAGCATGATTTAAATAATAAAAATCAAAATGAATTCAATATATGATAATTATCAGTTTCAGAGATTCAAAGATTTAAAGATGGAAGTTGAGCAAAAATTTGGATTTTTATCACTCACTATTAGAGCAGCAGGAAATGGATGCTTCAACTTAAGGATAAAGGAATGCTTCTGAATTTTTTCAATTAAGTTACTGTTCATCCAACCTATTTTAATGTATTATTATTCCTATACAGAGTGTCTCAAAAATATAAGTACAAACTTTTAGGGGAGGTAGATAACATCTAAAGGAATGAGAATTGCATAGGAACCCATAACCGGAAACGTCATGGGAAAGTGGTAGCAGAGGTAAGATCTGAAAGGACACAAGACAGTGATTAATGGGAAAACATTTATTGGACATAATTATCACAAATGGCATACTAGATGATACATTTCATAATGTTACAGAAGATGCTCGAAGTTTCCACCATGAGACGCGATGCATGCATGACACCGATGGAGCATTGATTGCCAACACAGTCGAACACACCTGGAGTTTCTCTGATAGCAGCAGCAGCGCAGACAAGCCTTGCACGACATCCATGTCAGACTCCACAGGCAATTCATACACGGTAGCTTTGAGGGCCCCCACAGAAAGAAATCAACGCTCGTTAAATCAGGTGAGCATGGGGGCCAGGCAACTGGTCCAGCACACCCAATCCATCGTTGCCCAAATGACATGTTCAAATGCGCACAAACACACCTTCCATAATGGGGAGGTGCCCCATCATGTTGAAACCACATGTTGCATCTTACATTTGCTGGAACATGGGCAAGTAAGCCTGGTAGAATTTGTTCCCGAAAGATCAGATACTTTGCAGAGGTCATGCGAGATAGTAAAAAGCATGGCCCAACTAAGCAGTTGCCGATCAAACCTGCCCACACATTTACTGCGAAACGATGTTGTGCCGCATGGGTGCACACACCGTGGGGGTTCTCATGAGCCCACAAATGCACATTGTGCTGATTGAATATGCCATCCTGAGTGAAACTGGCCTGATCAGTAAACAATTTGGGCTGTTGGGTTGTTTTATCTCTGAGTGGCACTTTTTTGCACACCATGGGCTAAATGGCCGGGTCACATGGACCCCACAAGGCTCAGAGAAGGTTGGGGGAGGGAACCCACTGGAACAGCTGTTGGGAGACAGATGGTAGCCTCCCATCAAGGCCATCCAGCGTGTTCTTTAACGTGCACAGGGTATGGCTCTCCCGCACACGGGGCCACGGCTTAACATCCCATCTGACGGACGGCGGTCTTTCCAAGCCCATCGGTGTCCCCTACTGACCATGGGCGGGGAATTTTGTGGAGAAAACATCAGTAAACAAAACAGAGCTGGGAAATTCACATCATGGGCACTTTTTTGGAGATACCACTGTGCAACACGCACATGTGTACCTTAATGATCTGCGGGAGAAGTAACTGAACCCTTTGGAGATGAAAGGAGTGTAAGGACTTGCCGTGCAAAACACGCTGTACACTGCAACGAGACACTCCTAAGGCAGAGGCAACAGCATGTGTGCTGGTACTAGGATTAGTCTCCACGTCATCCAACGCACTTTCTTCCATGGAGGGAGTATAGGTTATGGGTTCCTATGCAATTCTCATTCCTTCAGACGTTATCTACCTCCCCTAAAAGTTTGTACCTATATTTTTGAGACACCCTGCATAAAGAGAATGTTTAGGAAAATTATTAGTTGGTGGATGCTATGGTGGAATTTAGGATAGGTGACAAAAAAAGACCCAAAAGAGTTTTCAATGGAATGAGGTCCTGATAACATTCAGGTGCTTTAAATATCTGAATATTCTACTAATTAATCACCTTTTAGTAACTTAGAATAAGAAGAAATGCCCTAACCAGTGTAGCAGTTAGCAAACTGGCTGAAGCTAATAGGTATGATGCTCTTGCGCATTTGTATGCTATTTAAGAAATTATACAAGCTAAACATTCCTAGATTATCTCACCATTTATGCTGAGGAGATCCCTCTTTATTTGTAAACAATTTCCCATCCTTCGTAATCCATTATATTGGAAGTAGGTTCATCCAGTGTTTATAGCTTATCAAGCAAATTCAGTATTATCCATAAGAAATTCAACTATGGTAACTCACAAACATCCTATGAATTTCAAACAAGTGAAGACTTTGCAAAACTCTAAGTTTTGAAGGACTGGACAGTGGTTTCAAATTCTTTCAAGTTCCAATGCCTGTTGTTGAGACTCTCTAGTTCTCATTATCTGCTTCTGGGACCTTACAACACAATTTTCAAATCAAGATCACCTCTATTGATGGCTTTGTCTTGAAGCTTTTCTTAACAGATGATGTTGCAATATTGAAGAAAGAATAAGTAGGCAAATTTCAAGACACTGTCATCGTTATTAACACTCAAGATAATAATTCCTTTCAGCTTCATAGTGAAATGTATAATTAGAAATAATTAAGTTGATATGATTATAAAGATATTAATATTAGTCTTTACAGGTACAACATAATATTTCACTATATCACATTAGTAGAACATTGCTTAACAAAACCATTAACCAGTTGAGATTTGAATTTCATATGCATAATTAGAAACTAAGTTTTTTTCAGCACAAATTTTTGAGTTATTTGAATATTTTTATCTAATTCATGAATGAAATATGTGCACTTTAAAAATTATAACAGAATCAATCACCCAGACATTTGTTTATCAACAATACCATAACTTCACAGGACATAAACAGATCAACTTGCATATGATAATTTACACACACTTAATACTATACTATCAGCATAACAGTAGTTGTATTATTATCTGCAATATACAATTCTAAATTTAAATAGCAATAATCACTGCATTTGTTGCATTAAGGTTTTTAAAAGTGACATTGATATTTGATAAAAAAATTTTGGAAGCTTTGAATGGGATTTTTCATTCATATAACATGGAAGGGTCCCAATAGATTTGATAATATAATACATTATACAGAGACAGGAATCCCACTTAGTTTGTTTCATGATCAGCTTCAGCTTGTGACAAGTTCGAGTTGTGCAGTCTTACATCTGAGCTAAAATAAACTCAATCAGAATATCTTAAATTTAATCATTTATTGATTCACACTAACGCAGTAACTTTTTAGGCACAATATTTCTCTGCTTTAAATAACACTCTACATAATATAATGAAATGCTAGGAATCGAAAATGAGAGGCAACTGGGGTGATGAAACTATTTGAGTGCAAGTAGCAAAGTTAATATTACACAGTTATCATAGTCAGCAATCACCAGCACCATTCCATATCAATTCACCCAGGCCAGTTCACCACCACCCATCACAGATTTCAATGATATTTGGAATAAATGTTAGTACATATAAGATTTTTACTAATGAATTTTTTATGGGAGTATAGTTGTTTAACTTAAAGGGAAAATATACAAATTATTATTTTTGACCTAAAGTTGTTTGTGTTTTTTTTTTCGTTTCTATGGTAGACGAGAACACCAAACTTGGTGTTCTGATGCAAATTTTGATTATGAATTTAATAAAAAAAAATCAAATTTAGAAAATGATTTTTTTTTTATTTAAAAACTGAAAAATTTTTAATTGTGAAAAAAGTGATTTGTTAAAACTAGATATGTTGTACACTACGCTCTATATAACCATTATACCAAATCTGCAGTATGGTCATTGTTTTGATAATGAGAAAAAAAGGAATTGAAGTTGAACCTATATTATCGCTGATGATGCAGTTCAGGGGACCACAAGCTGCATACACTGACACTCTTGCACCTTCACACTAGGCAAAGACTATTGACTTCTTTGCTGCTTGCACTCAAATGCAATTTCATAACTACCATCCATTTGCTACTCATACCTTTGATGCTGCTATCAACAATATAACAGTTAATGGAAATTCGCATACTTTAGTGTATCTTTTCTGTCTTTGAATTGCAGATTAATACCTTCCTATTATACAAAATTTCCTGAAGAAGTAAAATGGGAAACAAAATGATTACTGTAGCAACCAGTGCAGTGAGATTTCCCATCTTCTCCATCTCCTAAATGATATCACTGAAGGAAATAATATCTAATCTTTCTTGTTAAACTAAGGCAATAAATCAAATTGAAGTCAAAAGCATGTAACACAAGAGAAAGCAATAACATGCACAAAATGATCTCACCAACAATTTTATTACAAAAAAAAAAAACTTACATGGGGAAGCAAGCAGTTTTTATCTAACAAACATCAAATGTTTTCTTGGTGAACTTGAAGTTTTCTTTTTTACAGAAAAATACCTAAATGAATCTTTGAAAACACACTTAGGGTGAGAAAATCATTGCTTCTTCCATCTATTGTGAATTGTCCCTCATGCCTATAGCACCATTGTACGACTGCCTTAAATTTTCTGTCAGTGTGCACTTTTGAGAAGAAATAACCCAGTTTCAGTAAACTAAAAGTGGAACATTCATTAAATTATCTGTTTTTTGCCAATCAAAATCTGCTCACCCTAGGTATCACTCAATATTTGTATTGCTAAATTTGTTCTCACAAAAACTGGCCATTTTCTTTTGCTGTGTGTACTAAAGAATATAAACTTTCATTAGCTATTATATCATTGACACTAGCATTAAAGGTGTGAGTAGCATCTGAATGATAGTCATGAAGTCACATTTGAGTGCAAGCAGCAAAGATATCAGTAACTTCTACCTAGTGTACAGATGCAACAGCATCAGTGTATGCAGAGTGCATCCTCTGAAATGCATTATTTAGTGATAACATAGGTGCAACTTCAATATTTTTTCCTTCCTATCAAAACAATGACCATGTTCCAGATATGATTTAGTTATATGATTAAAAATATTATGTATATGTTATAGGGAGCATAATGCACAACATATGGTGTGCATTATCCCAAACTTTGTATAATTCTTTTATAGAGAGCATAATGCAAAACATATGTTGTTCAAATAACACATGCTCCTTATAATGCTCAGCTCACTAGATGACACTACTAGTGGTAACTGAACATTTGTAAGGTGTGTAAATGTAAGTGAATAACATACAGTATGGTAACTTTTCATTGTATCGAATGATTTATTGGATTGTCTGCTGATATGTTTTTTAAGGCTTCTTCTGGTTCTATATATATATTTATTTTTTTCAGGTCTAACCATCTAAGGTGAATAAATGTTACAAGTTCATTTTCAGGGAATGGACAGGCTATTCATATAATTGTATTTTTTTAATGCAATTTGGATTTAATTCCCATATACATATATCATAAAGGTATAAATTTTGGCTCAGGTACGTATTGAAAGATGCAGATGATTTATATTTATTTAATGCATTCTCTACTATTGTGTTAATCAGAAAATGTGACAATTTCTTCTTTAGTGATATGATATTACTCAGATGAGATTATCTTATGTTTTTCTTTATAAATAATGTGGATGCAATGTATTGTTTAGGATAATTTGTGTTGTTTAGACCTGTTATCTCTTAACAGAATTATTTAGTTTCAGAGGATCTTTTATACTGTGGCTCAGCAGTGAATTGTTCACAGTAATTAGTTTTTTTTAGGCTTGTTGTCTATGATGGCATTATTTAGTTCTGGAGGCTTTCTTATACTGTGGATTGGTGGTAAATTGTTTATGATAATTTGTGTTTCTAAAGTTTATTTTCTCTGATGGGATTATTTAGTTCCATAGGTTTTTACCTTGCAGATTGGCAGTGAATTGTTTATGATAATTCATGTTTTTTAGGCTAGTCATCTCTGATGGGATTTATTAGTTCTGGGGGCTTTTTACACTGAGGATCGGTCCAGAGTTGTTTATGATAATTTACATGTTTCAAGCTTGTTGTCACTGATGGGATTATTTTGTATTTAGTTTTAGAGATGTTTTTATACTGCAGATCACCAATGAATTGTTTACAATTTTGTTATCTAGGTTTGTTCTGGGGGGGGGGGGGGGTCGATGAGTGGAATGCAGTTGGTTGTTTAGCAATATGTTCAAGTTAAAATTGCTGTCTACAATAATTTTGTTCTGGGAGTTTCTTAAATTGCAGAATGGCAATATGATGTTTAGCAGTATGTGCTTGTCAAAATAGCCATCTTTGATGAGATTATTGCAAGGTTTTTTTTTTTATTCTGAAAGGAGTTCATTTGTTAGTGATAATAGCTTGTTGAAACAAGTATCTTCGGATGGTACTGACTGACAACAGTCATTTAATGATATGTGCAGTTAGGAAAATATAATTTAGATACTATTATTTCTAGTGGTTTTCTTTTATTTGCAGTAACAAAATTTTATGTTTAGGAATACGTGTTGTTTATTACATTCTTTACTATAGCGTATTCTCATTGTATAGCCTCTTCTCTGCTAGTAATACATCTGTTTAGATTATTTGTTGAAGTTTCCAAGAGGTTGAATATTCTTTCTAATGTGGTATTGAAACAGTTTTTCATAGTTTAAATCACACATTTAATGTGATTCTTTTACAGAGGTAATTTTAAAAAACTTGGCATAATTCGGGAAAAATTAAATTTTTTCATAATCATCAGTAACTACTAGGAGTCTGGAAGTCGAGCATTCTGTCAAGATGCAACGCATTATTGGGTTGCATTAAAAAAATATTATGCCCGAGTGCAATAAACTGTAGTTCTGCCTTTAGCTGAAATCAAGACAGATGTGAAGGATGATGAAGATACATTGGCATGGTGGTTGAAGTCTAGTTTTTGATGTCTTAAAACCAATAATGTTTCTTTGGCATTGATAATGTAAAGATAAAATTTTATTCTTTTCACAAGTGTAATGTCGATTTAATATTTTCATACTGTGTTACTGACTGGTAAAAAAAAGAGGGCAAATTAGATGGTGATATCAAATCATCACATGTCTTCACTTCCAACATAATAAGGGTATTAATATGTTGAATGGGCCATAAACCTAGTTCTGTTTCCTCTATTTATTTTTTTTTTACATTTGTGCCGCTTTTACAGAAAATCATATGCTAAGCTTATATCACACAGATTCAATGAAAAATAACTTAAAAAAATTTTTTTTTATTCATATAACCCTTATACTAAAATACAAAAACTTTTTAAAAATCATGAGTAACTATCTTACCTGAAGGGTTGCGCCATGAGTATTAGTTATAATGCTGGTACCCAAATATCATTTTAATTAATTCATAAATCGGAACAAAATTTTTAATTTTTTAGCCAACTGGATGTACCTACTTCACTTTAGGCAACAACAATATTGTTCAAAACTATGTAGTAGTACAATAAAATAGTTTTTCTAACTATAATAAAATACGATCTGAATTAAGCAATAAAAGACTCGGAATACTAACGTGAAAACTTATAAATATTGCAGATATCACTCAGTGACAGAAACATCTTAAATATCCGACATTAAAGCAGACTCAGTTGCCAGATTCATGCGATAAAACATGTAGAAAATGTACAGCTACGTTGATACATGGTGGAAGTATGTTGCTCTCAAAGCGAAGCCAAACCAATGAGACTTTACCTCGTTGAACCAAACTACGAAATGCATGATATGATACTAAAAAAAAATACCCCCTCAAGCAGCTGCTTGCCATAGTGGTCTGACAGCAGCCTGTCAGTTCATATGCCATTGTAGAAGGTCTGGCTACCCAGAAACTGTCGGTCGATATCGACTGGTAGCGTAAAGTGGGTCGTTAAAAAAAAGTCTCCATTGTTTATCGGTGTATTATATTAGATGTAGGGGGGATTAACAATAAAAATATGTAATGTTGGGCTATTTAAATAGTTGTATCTAGAATTTTATTTTAGTTTTAAAACAAATCATACGTTTTTTGGAAGCTATTTATCATGATAATATAGTTAGAAATTCGTGTTAGTTTTCAATGTTGATATTTCTTCGTGTGAAATTTATTTGCATCCCTTTCATATAACTAGAAACGGATTCACGGTCTTTTTTCAGGGATACAGCTGTAACAGAAAGTCCTGGGCTGTGATAAAAACAAAGAAAAAAAAAACGATTTCGTTTGACATAATGAGTTGAAAAAAATTGGTTGTCCTCACTGGGTTTCGAATCCAGGTTAAGATGCTCAGCATGCTTCTAGAAGAGCTGGGTTCGAAACCCAGTCAGGACAAACAATTTTTTTCAACTCATTATTTCAAGTGTTCCTTGTCTACAGGACTTCTGGGATAATTTTTACTGAACGATTTCGTTTGTTTGTTTGTTTTGTTTTTTTTTTCAAGATTTTAACACTTATTCTGTTGATAGTTCGCAGTTACCACTTAAAACAGTTTTTCTTAAATTCCGTGGAATTTGTAAGAAATAAGAAATATTATTATAAACAAAAATGCGAGACGCTTCAACGCTCCTTGCCAATTTCCGCCTGCATGCATCCTACAAAAATATAACAAATATATGCAATTGAAAATGAACTTTTTTTTTCGTGTTTTAGTTAGTATGTACATGTCACATTAAAGAACGAAATGTTATTTCGCATTCTATGAACGACGTAATGTGATTTATATCTAAATGCGGAACAGTTCTAGCAAACGAAATGCCTCTATTATAAAATCATTGTTGACTACCGAAAAGGTCATGGTACCTTTACAGGCGGCTTCAGCGTCTAGTGAGGTAAACCGCTCAGATGCTCCCTTCTGTTCCTCATACCTTCATGCTTTGATAGCAATGCCATGGTATTAGCATGGGGCTGATTTCATCTTCTCTAAGTGCCATCTCCGATTGGGAGATGGAGGCCAACAAATACCATAATTCTCTGTTTGTTGCATCATGGATATGTCTTCTGTGTCTAAGCCCGTTCACTCGTGAAGGTCATCTATCCAACCCTTTCTTCTTCCTTCTGTCCGTTTGCCTTCCACTTTGTCCTCTAGGACGAGTTGTGGAATATCATACTTTCCCCTCTCAGTACATGCCCGCAACATGCCAATTTCCTTCTCTTTAAAATCTTTAATAGTTATCTAGTAGACTTCGCCATATCCAGTACCTTAATGTTTGTCGTCCTGCTAGTCCACTTTATTTTCAATATCCTCCTAAGGCACCACATGTCAAATGGCTCCAATTTGGCTTTTGATTTCTTCTTTAGAGTCTCATACCCATACAGTAGGATAGGCCAGATATAACATTTCACGATTCTAAACCTGTACAAACTTAAATCCTAATTCTCAATCGGAGATTTAACTTTTCTTCGCACAGTATTTCTCTCATCTGGTTGATTTGGTTTCTAGCTTGTCCAGTTCTGCGGTTTATTTCTTTAATTTGGTCATTAGCAGTGTAAATATATCTTCTCAAATAGCAGAATTCGTCGCCTTAATCTAGTTTTTTGTTCTTGCATGTGATATTTACTTTTAATTTCTTTCTTTGATGTTTATTTTTTTTATTGTTTTATTTTCTTTGATTGCACTTTTATTTTCTTTGATTGTTTTTGTTTTCTTGTGTTTATATTCAGTCACATTTTCTGTTTTTCTGTATCAAGTATTATATAAATTTGATTATATTTAGATTTTGAAGTTCTGTCTGAGTTTGGACTATTAAAATTGTGTCGTCTGCATATATCAAGTTGTTTATTACTCTTCCATTTATCTTTATTCCTTCTTTTCTATCTTCATCATCATCATCATCATCATCCTCAAGCAGCCATGGGCTACGGAGGTCCAACCAGACCGTGCAATTTAGTTCTCCAAGCAAGTCTATCCTGAGCTACATCTACTGCATCTACACACCAATTCTAACAAGGTCCTGTTTGACATTGTCTGCCCACCGCATCCTAGGTCTCCCCTTCTTTCTGAGGCCTTTAGGCACAATGTTCATAACCCTATTCGCCAATCTATAATTATTCATACGGGCAACATGGCCAAACCAACGGAGTCTCTCTCTGCACAATATGCTGCTTAAAGGAGGTTGCAGACTCCTTTGCCTAACCTCATCATTAGTTACAAAGTTAAACCACCTAATACCCAAGATACTGCGTAAGCATCTAGAATCAAAAGCATCTAGTTTCCTGTTATCTTGTTTACACAGCGTCCAAGTTTCACTACCATAACTAACCCTAGAAAGAACCAAACTATTATACAGTCTAATTTTAGTCTTTAGGTGTATACGCCTATTTCTTCACAATCTCCATAGATTCTTAAAAGTCCCGGCAGCAATACCTATTCGTCTGTTAATCTCATGCCGCACATCACCAGTATCAGTTACATAGCTCCCAAGGTAATTAAACTGTGACACCTGCTCAAGACTGCAACCATTCAGATGAACTGAATCACCTGACCAATTTTCATCACTTTAGTTTTCTCTGTTTATAACCAAACCTACTCTACTACCAGTCTCATCAACAGCTCGAATGAAAGAGTTCATCTCATCAACATCATTTGCCAAAAGGGCTAAATCGTCAGCATAATCTAAATCAGAAATTTTCGTATCTCCAGTCCATTTAAGGCCAAAATCTTTCCCTTGAAGTGAATTTCGCATAACATAATCAACAACCAAACTAAAGAGAAAAGGAGACAAAATGCACCCTTGTCGAACACCAGACGTAATGCTAAACCAATTGCTACAAGCCTTACCAACTCTCACACACGACTCAGTGTTATTATAGAGAGCTTTCAATATGTTTTTCTATCTTGCAGTGCTGTTTTTATTATTTTTTCTGCATACAGATTGTAGAGTATTGGTGACAAGACAGAGCCCTGTCTGACACCTCTTTTAATTTTGATCCATTCTGTATCTTCTTGTCCAACCTAATTTTGATTTCCAACCCAGGAGATATCCTTGATAAGTTTTATGTCTCTAAGATCTAAACCAATTTCATGTAGGATTTCCATCATTCGATCATGTTTTAATCTGTCAAACTATCATCTGGGAAGATTATAAGAAATATTATTATAAACAAAAATGCGACACGCTACAACGCTTCTTGCCAATTTCCGCCTGCATGCATCCTACAACGTGTAATCACTACAAGTAGTTATGTCAACTATTATCTGGGAAGCAAAAGTATAGGAAGATGTTCAGTTCAATTGCTTTTACTGATATCTGGGTAAGTGGAAAAATTCCTTCTCTTGTGTGCCCAGGCCAGTTCTGATTCCGAATTCTGTTGAGCTTATTTGGTCTTCTGCATTTTTGTATATTAGTCTGTGATTCTTTCTGTGTACAATGTTTCTCAAAAAATACCTTTTTTCCCTTATGGTCCCCTTCTGAGCTTCTTCAATTACCTCTGTCCCTCCCCCCGCCACATAGCCACTGTTAGTTTGAAAGAATGTTCCATGTGTCATCCTGGAAGTGGGGTGGGGAAGTATGGCTGAAGTTGAGAATCATAGCTATAATGTATATATAGCTTATAGTCTTACTTTATTATTTTCATTTGATAAAAATCTCCATTCAAAAGAACCAAAAAATTGTGTTACACACATTGTTTAAACATAACAAAATTCAAAATAGTTTAATGTGGAATAGTAATTTAATTTGTATTTATATCTCCGTCTAATTTTTCGATTATTAGCATTTCCTTTATTTTTTTAATTTCACTTATATTAATTTTCAGTTGCCTTATTTTTCAAAGTGCAGTACTTTTGCTCCGTATTGTTATCTGTCGTGGAAAGTTTAGTTACGATAAGTTTTTTGTAGCAGCTTCGTTCGACTGCAGTTAGGATACATCATAAATATACAATAGATGTAGAATTAATTGAATAGATGTGCATGGCACATTTTGCGAAGCTCACATGCTAACAATTCAGTTATAAATTATCACATGAAAACGTCCCGTAGACAAGAAACACTTAAAATAATGGTTTGAAAAAAAATAGCTGTCCTGACTGGAATTCGAATCCAGGTCTCCCAGAACTCCTGATAATAGATGGCGCCACTGGTGAACAAACAGGATGTTCATATGTCACATTGCTGAAGAGCTAGTTAGTTTGGTGGTCTAGCTGTTATGACTCACAGAAATGTCCCCTCTTCCGGATGTGTTCAACTTTACATAATCGCGATATTTATTCGTTTAGATCATTGTTCTTAATTAGATTACGAAGTTATAATTGTGCATTAAGATGAATTTCTATTAAATTGAAACTCCAGGAGCAAATGCTAGATTTTGTCACCACCTTGCCATCCTGGATCGCCAGGGACGAACCCAAAATCTGTTTCTGAGTTCCTAATTAAAAAAAAATTAGTTTATTGGCGATCATTTTAGTTCACTCAGTAACATATTTTGAATCAAATTTTAAACAAATGATCATACAACATCTCGTTATTTCTGTTTATTATTCGACAGTAAATGACAAATTTCATGTCATCGTGATTTTAGTTCCAGATACGCAACCAGAAAATATTTTCTTGGGAGAGGTCTGAAGATTTTTTTTATCAGCTAGAGAAGAGGTGAATTTTGGAAAATTATGATGGATTGGATAATGTTGTATGAGTTCTGATTTTTTATTTAATAAATAAATAATAAATAACTACTTGTAAAATATGAAATTACCTATAATAATAATTGGGTATTATGCCTGTAGCAACCAGCTAATAGTGTAACATTTATAATAATAAGTAAATAAATATTCCCTCAAACTGCTGCCTGACCTCAACAGAAAGATAACATAATATCCATGTCTTACCTGGGACTTGAACCCAGGTCCCTTTGATTAATAGCTGTGTGCACTGATCACTCGGCCACTGTGATGGTTCACCCATTCACTTTTACTTTTCCTTAACCAGTTTTATTTTATTTATGTTATATTTATTATTTTGGGGCTTTAATTTTCAGTTCGCATCATCATTTCCTTCACCCCAGACCACTAAAGGAGTTGCGCACGCTCAACTCCGACTTTTGATTCACAGCTACTAATGGACGCAAGGATACACCACATCTTGTGTCATAGCTAGCGTGATCGTAAGTTTATGCAAATGTTTTTCCCAGCGTGCAACACACACATGTCAGTTGCACCCACCTACAATGTAAATGACGCATGTAATGTAATGACGTTAGGTCGCAGAGTTAATAGTTTTTTAAATTGAATAGAGTGAAGTTAGTTGAGATGCTAGGTATCAGTTTTGAAGTTGTAATTTGAGAATGAAGGTAGTTGAGAAGTTTGCCATTTTTGGAGATGTTGTTTGGAGTGAGCTTCAGTTGCTCAGACTATTTTGTTCAGAAGTTTATTTGGCGAGTCTTTATTTTTTTTGGAAATAAACATTGTTTCATGAACTATTTTGACGTTTCTAATTTTTTTTTCTTGAGCAGGATAATTGATTTCGATTAGATTTCAACTTCAATAATTGACACTCTTTTTGAATTCTTTTTATATTAACTGAGTAACGCATAATATACTTAGAGAACCCTTATTTTAACTTTATTGGGCAAAATTATTTGCCTAGCACCTTAGGCTATCCGGTCACGGAGGTATGAATGAGAGGAGACGCCCTAACGCGCTTTCCCTGTCCAAGGAAAATGATACTGACGCAGCAGGTTGGTAGCCATGTTGTTGCATTCAAAACAAACCGTCTGCCGCTGCAATCAAGCCTACTTTTCACGTGCTATACTCAGTTTTACTGTGCGTTATATACGGGAAGATTATTTTTTACGACTAAGAGAAAGTCCATTTAAGCTATTTGTAATTTATATTGCTTTTTTAATGCAATGAATATTTCCATACACAAATACTGTATAGCAGAACTATTTATGTATTTCGTTGAATACGACAATAACAAACAATTACCAGATTTTGAAAGTTTCTTTATTGATAATAGCAGAAAGTTTATTTATTGCTAATAGCAGAAAACATTTTATGGATAAAACACTAAACATTATATGCAATAGCAGCATTTAAACTGCAAAAAAATCACATTTGTAAGATTCAGAAAATAGCTGTTTTACGTTAAAAAAATTCTCATTCCACAAAAATAGAAAAAAATTTGCTTAACAAAACTAAATAAAGCCAATAGTATAAGAAGTAAAAAAAGAACTAAAAAAATATATATATTTATACAAAAAAAACAAACAAAAAAAAAAACGCCCCAGATGGTGGCTCGAACCCACCAGTTCTATGTTTGTACCCTCAGCTTCACTTCTCTCCCCCAGCTCATGCTCATTCTCCTCCCTCAACCAGAGTTAACAATCAATGCACAATTATTAATGGACCTGATGATAAGAGGGCCGAGGTCCACTTTACAAAGAGGTCCAGGGAAAGATGAGTTTTGTTTGAAGAAGAAGAAAGCACAATTATTACAATCTCTCAAAAAAAAAAATCTCATAAGGATTGAAATACATCCTTCCTCAGCCACAAAGGAAAATTTCAAAATAATATCTGAAAAAACTATACGAAAAAAAAAAAGCAACTAAAAATTATCATAAGCAAAAATAATAAAAAATTTAAAAAATATAAAAAAAATATCCACAGGGTGAAGGGAATATAATATCCATTAAAAAAAAAAAAGGCAACGTACCAGACAGTGGCTTGAACCCGACATCTCAGTGCCGAACTCCTCAGTCTCTCATATCTCCCTTTATGTACGCCTAACCTTCCCCTCAACCAAAGTAAAAATAAAATAACTACAAGCAATAAACTCGCTCTATTTGAAATCCATACAGAATTAAATAAATTCAGTATTCACCTTAAAAGGGACAATTAGAATCCTATCAGAAGAATTAACGAAAAGGAGAAAAGCATTACACTCTCCTCTCCTCTTTTAACTAAAATTATTTAAACAATTTGAAAAATTTTCACCCTAACTAATGATCGCTGTCACTCACCTATGACAATTTACACCAGATACATTAAATTAATCTAAAAAGACCATGAACAAAAGAAATTCTGTAATTCATCGACTACTTTACCCTAGATATCTGCTGCGCATGAGCAGTGCTATAAAAGGGGCAACTACTCAGTCTATACGTTTGTCGAACTATTGAACATAAAGAAGTAAACAACTTTTTTCGGACATTCGAAATCCTTGACCCCAAGAATTTGGTTGTGGCGTTTAACATTGATCGAGCAGAACGTAAGTTTAAAAATAAAGTATTTTCACTCTTATTTAATTTCAAAGATTAGTGTATAATATAGTTAGGTAGTGACAATGAATACCGTATAAATTGTTCTGTAAAGTTGTTGAAACCAGTAGGAACATGTTCGCCCTATTACTAAGCCTAACATTAGGAGACCTTCAATATATTGACATAATTTGTTACTTGTTGGTAAAATGTATCACGAAGTGAAAATTACTGGTTCCCGTCTTTCTTTTTTCGTTACCTAAGGAAAGCTTTGTTTCAATTATATTGCTTTGCTATGGTTTATTGAGTTTCTGAACATTTATCCAATTTTTTTGGTAAAATCCTTATATTTTCAAATAATTGTTTCTATGACAGCCGAGAATTCAGTACTTGACATGTTTTGCCATAATTTATTTTTGTTATGCATAATTAGCCAAGTAAGACATTTTTTCACTGCACTATTCTCATTATAACGATATACTGTGTTTTGGGGGAACTTTGCAGTGGCTGCAAATGGGGCACATGCAGAATATTTTTTATTATTGTGCACAGTTTACTAACTTGTAAACCAGTGATTGTGAACTATCTTTAAGACTTAATATTTATCTCTAACATTTACCAAATGATTTAATGCAGCAATTGAAGATGGCAAGTTGTTACGATGTAGGAAATGGAACTATTTTCATACAAGAAAATTGGGAGCAGGAGCATGCAATTCTGAATAATTGCCACTGATCACATCAGTAATTATCTTGCATTTTGTTTTTTATTAGGATGAAGACACAAAAATTAAACAGTTCATCTGTTGACGATATGGATATTGATGAAAAACCAAGTGAGGTTTTGAAACTAAGAGGAGAGAATATCCTTTTTCTTTTTATAATACTTTGTTAATGTTTTAAACAGTTTAAGATATACAGTCGAACCTAGACTTTCATGGATTCTATCTATTTTGTTAAAATAGTGACTGAATTTCAAACAAATGGCTCAATGACTTGAATACATATGTATTTCCATACAAAATGTAAATATTATTACAAATCAAAATAAAAAACACTGCAATAATCTTTGATCAGTAGTTTCCACTTGCACTCGATCAATATCTCTGCAAATCTGAAATCAGTTTGCTGCATTGCAGAACGCATTTTAGGGTTTATTTGTGAATGACCTGCCTAAATGTGATCTCGTATATCCTGAAATTTTCTGCGATAAACCTCCTGATTTAATGAAATCCCAAGAAAAGGAATCCAATGGGGTTAAATTCGGAGATCACAGTGCCGAAGGTCTGTTTCCTCCATGTCCAATCCAACAATTTAGAAAATGCTTGTTGAAGTATGTCTGAATGATTCTGGCATAATGACATGGTGCTCCATCCTGCTGAAAGACTACAGTGTCAAGAATATCATATGCAAAAAGTTGGGGTTCTAGAAACTGTCGAAGCATGTCGAGGTAAGCAGGTCCTGTCCTGTAGCTTCTGCAAAGGGACTGAATAATTGAGCTGTTTGTTTAAAATCCAGTCTATTTTGACAAACTGGATAGGGACTTTTTGCATACCCTGTATAACGCTGTGAATGGGAGTGGCAAATATTACTACCATCTTATGTGGCAGTTTGTCTACCCAATTCCCAACATAATGGTACAAGTGGTGAATCGACAAAATATGCAGGAATGCTTATATGTCACATTGTTGAAGAAAACGGTTAGTTTCTGTTGGTCTAATGGTTATGAAGCCTGGCATGCTTCTGGAGGATGCATGTGTCTCCCATTCAGGACAACTATTATTTCAGGTGTTTTCTATCTACAGGACATTTTCCTGTAATACTTTATTACTGAGCCAACTTATATTGCCACTATTTTGTTACCAGTATTGATACTTATTAAATTTGAATAAATATGCCATATTATGAATACAGATCAATTAGATAACATCCTCTTAGTAATACAGGGTGATTCAAAACTTATCGTTCAAATTTCGTGGGGAGGTAGGGAATACGTCAGGAAACCGATTTCACATAGGAAAGTATGTCCGCAAACGTCATCTACATGAACAAAATGGACAAGTAAAGTGAACACAAGGAAACAGTACAGTTAAGTGGTAACGAATGTGACTTTTATTCCAACAAGGTAAAGTACAGGTTCACAGTAGGTGCTCAAAATTGCGACCATTTACACGGACACAGGATTCACAGCGCCGTTGCATTGACTGCCAAACATTTTCAAAAACGCCTGGCATATCACGGACAATGCCTGCGGCGGCCACTATTCGTGCAACGAGGTCCATTTCACTGTCGACGGGGGTCTCATACACATGGTCTTTCATGGCCCCCCACAAAAAGAAATCCATGGGCGATAAATCAGGTGACCTGGGTGGCCAAGCGATCAGTCCACCTCTACTGATCCATCGAGCTCCGAATGTTCGGTTCAGGTAATCACACGCAACAATTGTGCTATGGGCTGGAGCCCCGTCATGTTGATACCACATATCTCGGCGGATATGCGCAGGAACAGCGCCCAGAAAAGTCGGTAACACTGTCTCGAGAAATATTAGGTATTTCCGGCCGTCCAATCGGGGCGGTAGCAAGTAAGGTCCCAACAAACAGTCACCAGTGATTCCAGCCCACACATTTACGGCAAAACGATGTTGCGCAGCATGACTTCTCGTACCATGCGGGTTGTCGTAAGCCCACACATGTGAATTGTGTGTATTGAACACACCTTCACGAGTGAATGAAGCTTCATCTGTAAAAAGGACAGAAGCTGGAAAACTGGGGTCCACGGCACCTTTCTGCATGAACCATTGTGCAAATTCCACACGCTTCGGATAATCGTCAGGATGCAGTAACTGCACCCTTTGCAGATGGTAAGGATGCACACATTCCTCATGCAGTATCCGCCACACTGCTGACTGAGAGATCCCAAGCTGCTGAGCAATAGCTTGCGTGTTGGTATTCGGATTATCTTCAATGGACTGTAGGACTTATTCTGCGACGTTGACAGTCCGCGTCAGTCGTCTTCTCCCCGTATCCTGCATGTTGCTGCACAGTGAACCACGTTCGCGCAGATTGCGATGCACACGTGCAAACATTTGATGCTGCGGTATTCTTCTGTTGGGGTATCGGTCTTCGTAAACTTGCCTAGCTCGGCGGCCGCTTTCGCCAGCTGCCCCATATGCGAGATGCATATCCGCTAGCTCTTGATGCCTAAAACGATTCATCATATCACTAGTAAGTCAGCTCATACACTGATGACAGCGGGAAAGGTCGGGCGAGCTGTACACTGGTTGGGTACACACAGCGCCCTCTACATATGCATGCGTACATTTGCGGACATTCTTTCCTATGTGAAATCGGTTTCCTGACGTATTCCCTACCTCCCCACAAAATTTGAACGATAAGTTTTGAATCACGCTGTATATTCCACATAATCTTCGTGTCTAAAAGATATTTTCCAAATAATGTAATAAATATGAGTATTTTATTTTTAAATTTTTTTTTTTTGGGGGGGGGGGATAAGGAAATGCAGCTTTTTTTTATTGATGACCGAAGAGTAAAGCTATTATATAAAAGCTGGATTTTATGGCATCCCTGTCTGTGTTCCTGGTCATTTACATATATAGTCATTGAACTTTTATTGTTAAACACCATGCAGTTTCTGGTACAGTGGTTATTACATTGCACAATTAATTGTAAAATGCATGTTATTATAAAAGTGAAATTGTAAATAAGCAAATTCATGTAAGAAGATGTAAGTCAGAGTATTCTAAAAATTCTTTAGGGTTGAGCAGCGTGAAACTATAAACCCTGAACAATGAGAATCCTGAATTACTGAATTTTGAATAAGTTTTTCTTTTCTGGCTAGTGTGCATTTTTTTCTTAATCAATGATTCTTTATATAAAAATTTTAATCTGGATTAAAACTTTTCATTTCATTGCCCATTACTTTTTCCTTAACTATTGTATACTTGAAAGACTGAAATATGAACTTGCAAGATTAGAAGGTGAAAAAGAAAAATCATTAAATGGTCCTGTGGTAGAGGTAACGTTTAGGAATAAGGATTTAGCACAGTGAGTATAGCTATTTAAAAAATGCTTGTAATTTTAATTCATATGTTTTTAAGAAATTTGTATGTTTGATTTTAAAAAAGATTACATTTTATTACTATTTTTTGAAATTTATATAATTGTTTTTAAAAATTTTATATGTAACTGCGTGTTTTATAATGTAGAAACTTACAAAAATTCACATGTGGAAGCAAAAGTAAATGTGCATTAATTATAGTATCACATTATATGAAACTTGCACACAAAAGAATCATAATAATAATGAACAATAGTAATGCTCACAAGAAATAGAGTAAAAGTGCACTACTCTCTAACATCTGTGGGGTACTTCCATATCATGTGAATAGAGATTAACATTCAACCCTCCTTAACTTTGCAAATAAGTATATGGAAAAATGCTCTCTTAAAATCTTAGTTTTCAACAATATTGGTTTAATGTTAAAGAGTTGCAGAAGCTATAATGTTAGTAGTGTTGTAGTGTATAAGAGTAGTTTTGCTAGTGTGATTAAACTACATTTGTGTTATATAATGTTATACAGGTGGTACATAAAGTCCTTCAGAGCAATAACTCAGGACCAAGCAATCACATATATATATAGAAAAGATGGATATATATAGGAAAGTGTGAGTGCTGTTCCTGATGAGCATGGTTACAGTGCCCCTGGTGGTGGTGAATCATGGAACTTAGAAATGTTAACTTTTTAAATTTGTAGACAGCTCTAGAATTCTAGTGGCAAAGTTCTAGAGTAACACCAATTATGAAAATACATTATTGCCACCAGTGAAATTGAATTAATGATGACAGAATTGCAATGAAAGGCCATTTAGAACTAACCATTGTTGATGCTTTGACATCCTGGTGTGTAGCAAACAGAATCATATGTACATCAAGTAAAGTTATTTTGTGCTTGAATGGTATTGTACATATTCCTTGGAGTGCACCCAATGATGGGGTACTGCTTATGTTGTATGTAACAATATGCAAATGGTCATGCTGGTTACAAATGAACAGATCGTACAATCTCATGTGTGGAATTAACTATAAAACATATTGCTATCATTCCATTTAAGCCATTAATCAAATGAGAGTGAGCATTATTCCTGTGTACTCATGGTGATTTCACATGGGGAGTATCATGAAACACTTGTGTTGCTGCATGACTATTTGCCACAGGATATTCACAGGTTCATCATCTCACACATCCAGGTGCGGACTGGTAACAGGTGCTGAGTACTGTAGCATCCCAGGCCCTTAGTGTCACCAGCCCCTGGTACTTCATAGGAATAGTATTTTTTTTAAATAATAATAATTGTTATTTTACAAAAAGTCCACAAAATTGGAGAAACCTCTTTTAAACTTCATATACAAACTCTGAAAAGAATAAGTATTGAAATCTTGAAAAAGGGACAGAATTTTTTATTGCAGCTCAGGCCCCCCTGTAACAGCTGCAGTCCCTGTATGCATTCCTGGAAAAAAAAAAAGCGTCAGTCTGCTCTTGCACACATCAGGATTCTTTTTTATGTGCATATACTCAGAATGTGGATATTCAGGAATGATGCTCACTTCTAATGCTTCAGTTAGAACAGTGGTGAGGGGTTTTATAGTAAACACAATGTGTGCAGCTGCACATTCTGTGTATTTCCATCATCCAAATGACAGGTGTGGCCATTTGTATATTGCTGCATACAGTGTGAGCAGCACCCTGTTAGGCACATTTCAAAGAACATGTATGATAACATTCAGACACAAATTGACCTTTACTGGTGCACATATGGCACCACTTGCCACACACCAGGTTTTTGAAGCATCAGCAACAGCTAGTTTCAGATGATCTTCCATTGCAGTTGTCAGCTGTCATTAATCTGATTTCACTGGTGATAATGATGTATTTGTAAATAATTGGTACTTCTCTAAAACTTCAAGCAACTTGAATTTTGGCCTTTATCTGTAATATTTCCAAAGTTAACATTGCTACAGTAATAAAGTATCGTAGGAAATGTCCTGTTGACAAGAAACACTTGAAATAATTTACTGAAACAAATTTCCCCACTCGGGACAAAACCAAATTTTTTTCAACAAATTATTTCAAATGTTAACTTTGCTAAGTTGTGCACTTCAACACCAGGGGTGTTGCAACCGAGCTCATTGGTAAGAACAGCATTATGGTTCATTGGTAAGAACAGCATTATGGTTCATTGGTAAGAACAGCATTATGACATTATTTATGGTTCTGCAAAATAGGCACACATGCTCCAAAGCACTTTTTATATTATCTAACTCTTCTTCTAAGTACCATATGACATTTATTTGTGAGTTACTCATAGTCCATGCTAATAGCTCTAAATATATATGTTTCACTCTAAGAATAACATCTTGCTGCCTGCACTCAATAAGTCCCTTCATTATTGATCAGTATCTCAGTTGAATGAAATGAATTCTAATCAATTAAATTCAGCTGACCCCTATTATGGCCGTGGAGAAATTATTTTACTCAAATTAATATATCTAGAGGAATAACATGGGATGCTCAGTTTCAAAGAGGATGAATTTTTTTTATTCTCTGCCTTTTTCAGCCTCTAACAGTGGAAATTTGAAGTAATTGATGGTTAGCAAAATGCAGCTAGTAATATTTGATTAGTACCTATACAACATGAAAGAATTTCTCATTTATCCTTTGAAAAGAAAAAGTTGCATTTTACCACTTACCCTAGGAGAAGGGGGTCAAATCACTGTTGCCAATATAAACCTTTTGACCATCACATCCTACTACCAAAGTTTCAGATTTCTAGCATCAGTGATCATTTGCAATATTTGTTTAAAGTTTTGGAATTTTATACCATTAGAGGGTACTATTAAGCTATTTGGAGATTTGGAAAATATGAATTGTAATATTTCATCAATATCTGTTTAACCCAAAAAAAGAATTTTTAGTTTTTTTTTATCTAAAAACAGGAAAAGTTGAATGTCTACAGACATGACAAAGTGAAAACATTTTTTTTAAAATGAAACAAAAATTAATTGATATTTTTAAATGAATAGGGAACGCGTGTTAAGTGTTTTACAAGGTTGTAAGCAAACATTTTAATGAAATTATTCAGCTATTTTGACCCCACCCCCAACATGAGTTATTGGAAATCTAGAAACATTATATGCTCTTTGTCTATCATAATGTCATGATGTCAACTACAGGTTAGCTTTGTCATATACTACACAATTCTGCTTATGTATGTTTTTGTCTTATTTTAGTTGAAGTATGGAAAACAGCTTTCTGAAAACTGATAAGGAAATCACACTTTTGGTGATCAGAATTAAAAACAAAAAGCTCTTAATTTTTTATTGTTGATAGTATCTTTTTTTTTCATCTATTTTGTGTAATTTTTTATTACTTTCTCATATTGTTGCCAATTTCCTGTAATTTCTTGATAACATGAGAAGCAGGAGTTGGCTTAGTCAGTAGTATGCCAGACTCATAATTTTATGTCCCCAGGTTCAAATCTTCATTATACCTGCATTTAGTGAGATTTTCTCCATTAATCCCCATTTTGCCCTTAGAAAGAGGGTGATATTGGACATGGAAAGACTGCTGTCTGTTAGACGGGACATTAAGCCATGGCATGCATCTTAAGACATTGGATGGCCTTAATGGGAGGCTTCCATCTGTTACTCGACAGCCCAATGAGTTCCCCTTCCCCTACTTACCTGTCTTTGGAGTCTTTGTGACCTGGTCATTTAATAGCAGGGGTTGGCTCAGCTGGCAGTGTACCAGGCTTGTAATCTGCACTTCCCAGTTTGAGTTCCATTTGTGCCAGTGTTGAAATTTTTCTCTGCTAAGCCTCCATCTTGCCCTCAGTGAGAAAGGGGACACTTGTGGACTTTGAATGGCCTTCCAATGGGACATAAATCTGTCCTTGTGTGCAGGAGAGCCATACCCTGTGCATGTTAAAGAACACACTGAATGGTTTTGACTGGAAGCTACCATCTCTCCTAACAGCTGTCTAGTGCAGGCATGGCCAACCTGCGGCCCACAAAATCGTAAAGTTTACTTGTTTATGACATAAACTTTCAACATGATTATGTGATTTTCAGTGAGTTTTTGATATTCCACTAGTTTTATGTTGCTTTTTTTAATTTTATAATAAAAAACATAAGAAAATAAATTAAGTTTCATTATTTATATACATTAACTATATTATATATTTTATGTGTGGCCCAAAACAATTCATCTTCACTCAATGTGGCCCAGGGAAGTCAAAAGGTTGGACACACCTGGTCTAGTGGGTCCCCTTCTCTCAACATTCTCTGAGCCCTTAAGGTCCTTGTGAACCTAGTCATTTCACCCATTGTGTGCAAAAAAAGTGATGCTCAGACATAAAACAACCTAGCCTTGTTAACTTGATTACTCTGGTAAATAATTAATTTTCTGGTAGATATTGTAAAATAATGAAACATTGATCAAGAATGATTTTATTTCATTTTAAAGCTTAAAAGATTTAACAGTACATGGTTCTGATTTACCATGTTTTTATTTTTTCTGTAGGAAATACAAGACATCTGTAGACAAGTTTTTGCATGAATTATTGTCAAAGGAAGAAAATTTTACTCTGAATTCCAGAGTTTTGAAAGATAATGGAGAAGTACTGACATTTTATTTTGCTTTTTATATCTTATTAATATATGTAATTTATGTTGATATAATATTGCTGGCCAGGTAGAAATATCAACCTGGTTTTTAAAAACAAAGCCATCAGTATTTTCAGTGATGTTATGTATTATTTAAAAAAGTTGAAAGTAGGTGTATAGAAAGAGCATTATTTCTTGACAGGGACACAAGGTAATGCATTCGATAGTAAACAGACATCAACCACCATGGGTTTTAATCCACCTTTAACACTTTTTTTTTTCTTATATGGTGTTTTGGTTAAATTCCAAGCAAGTATAAAATGCAAACAGAAATTTAGATGGAAAAGCACCTTATGAATTCAAATACCAGAAAGATAAATGATGTTAAAGGTAAGAAAAGTTCACCATCAGATTTTTTCCCAGGAGAATTAAGATTTTACTCCATTTGTATGACATATATTGCTAATTCATTTAATAGTTTTCAACCAAAGCATATAAAATGCATTAACAATATTCATTGTAAAATGATTTTTGTTAACAAATAATGTGTATGTTATTTACAAAATGCCTTTTTTTTTTTTGTTGTTTCTTCCTCAACACCTCTCCCCCAGTGATCCATTGTAAAATGGTACTTTTTTTTGTGATTTGTAACTTATATAATTCATAGTGCAGTATGAAGCCTATACAAATATGTCTAACGAAAAATTCTAGTATTTTTTTTTATGAAGGATTTTGAAAATTTATTGCAGGTGCAGAGTGTGCAGAATCTTCAAGTGTTCCAGAATTTTTGCATTGACAGTATTAATCAAAATGGAAGTTCTGCTTGGAATACACCTTTGTATCCTTTAGTTTTACATGTCTATTAAAAAGAAAAAAAAATAGTTGAGGCACTTTATTGTTTTAATGAAAGTAAATATCAGAGCTGCCAACTACTCTGATTTTAGCAGATTTTCTCCAATTTTTGACTTAAAATCTAATTTTGTTTTTGAAAATCCGAATATAGGATATTTTTTTTTCATTTTTACACTAACAAAAATTGTACAGTAATTTTTCCCTTTTCTTAAAAGGAGAATGTTAATGAAAGAGAAGAATTGTTTCTGATTTAGCTCTTTTACTGTACTAAAGGTACAGCTGTGTAACCACTCCCTAATCTGTGCTTGCTTGTGGGCTCACCTGTGCTCCAATCGGAGGAAATCTATGACTCCAGCTGACTATTTCTGGACAGAACACATGGCAAAGTCCACATCTAAATTTTTTTACAGAGTTGAAGGTCAGAGATTGTTTCTAAATGGGTATTTATTGAACCTATCCCACCTCTCCTGGCTCTGGCCAACTAAACGCTAACTAGATTCCTTAGAATCAGAAATTTCAGAGTGAAAGAAATGATACAGATTAGAGAACTTCCCTGATCTGTGGGCCATGATTGACATTGCAACTTGAATGGATCTCACCTGTCTAGTTTTATCTTGGTTAGGCTTTTCAGTTGATAAGGGATTAAAACTTTTCTTTCACTAGAGTTGAGGTACTTTTAATTTTAATAAATTTTGCACTTTATGTTCCCTACTGTTATGCTACTTACCTTACTATTGCATTTCGCTTGTCATTTGTTGGCTGATGTCAGTTTTGTTTCACTATAACTTCGTAACTCAGCAGCTAATCACGAGAGGCATATATGATTATTTTATGTCTGAGCTACATAAAAATATCTCTGAGTCTATTAGTTGACTATTAATCAGTTAATCTGATTACAATAATATTTGTGCATTGATTGTTAATTATTGATAATTAGCCACTAGGTTTAACTTTCATTAATATCAAAAATATACAGATGCAGTGGCTTGGCTACAGTAAACCAATGCTTCCCATGCTGCATGACAAACTGCCAATGCCAGCAATCCAAGCACTTTAGATAAAAAGTTGCAATAACATTTGTTATTCCCAATGTATTGTAATGCTAACTTTTGAAATATATTGATCTATTTTTGATCAGGATTGATGCCTATTTATTGAATATTAATTATTAGTGATTAAGCTAACTTTAATATCAAAAACGTACAGATTTCTCATGCTGCATAGGAAGCTTGCTACTGCTGATGATCCAAGCACTGTGCAAAAAAAAATTGGACAAAGTGGCACAATAATTGTTGCTATTCTCTCTATTGTAAATGTTACCTTTTAATAAATAAATAATTCTAACACAGCTAATTGAATAATAGTATATTAAATATAAATATATATATAATAATAACTATTATGTTACCTTTTGTTGATTATTAGTGATTAAGTCAAATTTGTTTAATATGAAGGAGCTTGCATTCCAAAAATGTAACTAAACTAATTTAATTTTTTTGTCGTATATCATATCTACTTACGAGATAGAATATTTAATTCATAATCAGTTAGTGGGTACAATAAAATGATCATTGCTAAACTTAGATTGCTTGACTGGGAAGGCTAATTTGTTTTCTCCCATAACTGATCAGGGCTTACAAGAAGCTGAGATTTCTATGTTATGATTTTATACTGCAGGATCAGCAGTGAATTGTTTACAATTTTTGTTTTTCAGGCTTGTTCTGGGGGCTGGATAAAAAGGGTGGAAAGGCAGTTCGTTGCTCAGCAGTATATTCAGGTTAAAATGGTTGTCTTCGATAATTTTGTTCCAGGGTTTTCTTAATTGCAGAACAGCAATTTGTTGTTTAGTGGTATGCACTTGCTAGAATAGCTGTCTCCAATGAGACTATTGTTTTTTTGTTTTGTTTTTTTAGGAGTTTTTTTAATTACAGAATGAATGTTGGTTTGTTAGTGATAATAGGAATAGGCTTTGAAACAAGTAGCCCCAGATGGTACTGACTGGCATTCATTGTATAATGATATGCACAATTAGAAAAATATGTCTGATACTGTTACTTCTGTTGGTTTTATTTGTGCAAACAAAATTTTAAGTTTAGGAATAAGTGTTTATCATTATATTCTTTACTCAGCATATCCACATTTTATGGCCTCTTTACTACTAGTAATATGATTGTTTAGGTTATTATTTGTTGAACTTTTGAAGTTTTCAAGAATATTCTTTCTAATGGGATATTGAAATGCATTTTTCATTAGTTTAAATTGCATCTTTTAATGTTTTTTTTACAGAAGTAATTTTAAGAAACTTGGTAACTTGTAACTTATAAACTACAGAACTGCTGTGTTCCAATTTCCTCCGATTTTTCATTCTTTCAGATTGTAATTTTCATCATGCATGGTTGGCAGTTCTGTAATATTCTTTGTAGGTTAAAGACAATTACTGCTTTTATGATATCTTCAACCAACAATAGATGTCTTTATAGGAAGCATGATGAATGATAGAAGATTCCATACAGCATCTTTAGTTACTGGAACATAAATTGACAAGTCTGGTTATTGTTATTTTCATTTAAGAGAAGGGAAAAGGTTTGGGATGCCAAAACACTTACTTTAGTTAAGCTGAATGCTGAATTTCATGCCCCTGTAAAATTTTAATGAAAACTTTGTTAACTTTAAAAACTAAAAGCTCAGTTGTATTTTACTTTTTATTCAATATAACTCCACATAAAGCATTTCAAGATAATATGTTATTTTGTATTCTTGACAATGAAGTTGTGAAGTCTAGATTTGCAGCTTTGCAAGATAAAAGTGGTGTTGATTAACAATTCATTGACTGCAACATCACTGTGAAATTGTTTTTGCAGTAGAGATGTGATTCCATACTTTTGATCTATTTTTACTTTCATTGAATGCTGTTATCACTATCTGAGAAGTTATTCATTATTAAGGTACCAATTTGTGTGCAGCGCAATTGTTAGTCGTATGCAGGTTTTGTGGATTCAGTATAGCTTATTACTGTTGCAATATGGCACTTTATTAGAAGATTCCATACAGCATCTTTAGTAGCATAAATATTGCAGCATATGAAAGCAAATGATAGTTGAAAATGAAAGAACTGCTAAAACCATTCTTTGGATTTAAAATAGTAATAAAACTTCATGCACACATAATCACATACCAGGATTAATTTTACTTTACTATTTTATTTGTCGGGATACTTATTAAAGTTAATTATTCTCACAATCTAGTTTTCACATTTTGGTATATAATTTGTTTTTATTTTGGGGACTATTTTCCTTAACTATTTAGTTATTGCTCAACATATGATGAAGCCCTGCATGATAATAAGAATGATAAAGCAAATGAAAAGTTAGAACACGAGGAAAAGTAAGTTTTTGTTAATAAATAATATGTGTTGTTAATATATAAAGGAAGATTTAAGCTTACCATCTCATTAAAATTTAAACCAAATGTAGGTTTCTACTTCAATCATTGACTGACTGTTTCTTTCTGTAGTCAAATAGTACAACAAATATTGCAAGACTTGTCATTATGCAGGAAAATTTAAATAGCTAAACCCAAAGTAAAGTCCAGAATTTATTTCAAAATTCAGTAAAATCATAACTATTGTATTAGATAAATAATGAAATAAGCTTGACGTATTCAATCAAGTAACAAATTAGCACTTTAGCGTTGATTTAAATCTTAGAGGAAAAATTGTCTTGAGCCGGGTGGGATACGAAGAGAATTAGAAGAATATTAGACTTCTAATAAGTTTATCCTAAAAAAATTTTGTATGCTCTTGTAGGAAATATAATAATATATAATATATATTGATTAAACAAAGTCTGTGAAACAAAATATTTTTATGAAATTAAATTGTTTTTCTGTCAGTTTGAAGGTACATTTGTGAAGAAAAAAAAATATAATCATGAAATAATCACTGATTTTTAAAAAAATATGCTTGAGAATTGTAAATTATATACAACAGGTATCTTTCTGTATAAATATCTTATTTTTTCCACAATGCTCCTTTTCACAGAGCATTGCTGGAAACTGAAATTACTTTGTTTTGAAATTGCATATCAAAGAATTTTTACAATAAGGCTAGAAAAGAATAATGATAGTGTAAAGATCTATTAATATTTATTTAAAACACTAATTTCTTCCTATAGAACCTATTGAGTTAATATTTTTCCACTGCCCAACCTCATGCAATTCTCAATAGTCTGTCAAAATTCTAAGTTCCTAGTCCTATTATGTGAAGAGTTGTGGTAACCAGACAGATTGATGCATGTACATCTCCTTTATTATTTTAGATACCAAGCAATAAAGGTAAATCTATTAACGCTTTCACTGCTGCTTATCAATATACCTTGTTAAATGTTGCAAATAATGAAGGTATAAAATATAGATAAATTACTCCTTAAGCAGCTGCTTGCCACAGAAATCTCATAGGAGCCTGTCAGTGTAGTAGGCCATAGAGAAAGTCTCTGAGGAAAGTGAGACCTCTGCAGAAAGACAGCACAAATAAATATCCATGTCTTACCTTGGTTTGAACCTAGATACCAGAAACTGTAAAATGTCCGATAAACACCTGATATAAACATAAAATATATAGTATTGGTGTTAGATGTACACTTTCAGTTAAGTACAACTAGCAGCCATAAGAGCTTCAAAAAGCATGACAAATTAACTGTCAAGCTATAAGTAAAAAATTTAAAAATGATGTTTTAACCTTTTAAAGACTGCTGGTACAGCAGTTGTATCATTACGAAAACATCAAAAAGATAGCAGTTGTACTTGCTTACTTATTGCAAATGCAAGGTTGCAAAACAGCTAATCTGCTAATAATGCAAGGAAATGGGGTTTTTGCCATAGGCATTGCCAAAAGTGTGGTCATAGTTGGGGCTTTGTCTAGGGGTAGAAGAAAGGTTTGTCTTAATTGTTTCTGGGTAGGAGTACATTTCTTAATGGCAGTTTAAGCATGCAGAATGGAAGAGGCTGTAAACAAGACAAAAGTAGCTAGTGGAAGTGGAATTCAAGTGGACTTTGCCATCCTTTTGATGTAGAAATTTCACAGAAGGATTTGACAGAAATATCTCCAAAAGGTTAAAGTAATTTATATTTTTGTACATAAATGTTCATTAGAATTTTAAATTTCATCTTTTAAATTATATATTTGTAGTTCAATTTTGGAACCATTGCTTTATGTAATTTTTGACTCTCAGTTTTCCAGGTTATGCTTTCTTAGAACTTTTTCATAAAAGTTTAATGAAATGACTGAGTTTTGCCTTGAGTGGGTTAAGAATCCACTGTATGAAAACATACCAGATGCTCTGAGCAATGAGTTTTCCTAGAAAACGTTATTATAAATGTTTCTAATTAAAGTAATTTTCATTTAATACATAATATGCTTGTTTTGCAGAATTCAGACGGTAACTTGTTTTAACTGCCTTGGAAATCATCATTTGAAAGACTGCCCAGAAAAACATGATAGAATGAGGATAACAAGAAACAGGAAAGAATATCAGCAGGCATTGCAAAATACAAGGTTGGTTTTCCATTCTTTGCAATTAATTCGATAATAGTCTGTAAGTATCCTATATTAGAATATTGTAGCAAATGCATTAAGGAATATTTTTTTTAAATAAAGTAATATTGTTTATACTAAATATCTTTGTTATAATTTCTACTCTGGGATTTGTAAACAAACATGAATTCTTATTTTTACTTTAGTGACAGCTTTAACCATATGATTATCATTAGTCTTTATATAACATACTCTCAGAAGGAGGGGGAGACCTAGGATGCGGTGGTTAGACAATGTCAAACAGGACCTTGTTAGAATTGGTGTGCAGCAGCCGGATGCAGCAGATGTAGCTCAGGACAGATATGCTTGGAGAATTAAACTGCACGGTCTGGTTGGACCTCCATAGCCCATGGCTGCTTGAGGATGATGATGATGATGAAAAATAAAAAATATTGAAATCATTAGCTGTTTAGAGTTGTGAAGAAAATATGTAATAGCTTATAATGAGGTGACTTAAATGATATCTGAACAATAGAGAGTTTTGCAATATCATTTTGCACTTATAATGCTTATTATAACAGTTTAGGAATTTTTATTGTGTATATTACTCAAGCAGCCTTTTAGAAACTATAAAACTTTGAATTGAATATCTTTTATAAATATTGTAATTCTAAAAATTGCATATCTTTTAGAAATAGTATAAAAATCCTGAATTAGTGGAGACTTCTACTTGCTTTACATTAACACTTTGGAGTTGGTATTGAAATGTGACTCAAGTGCAGCAATTTCAACCAAATGCCAACATTCAAGTTGAGTTTTAGCATAGCTTTTAACATCAATCTAAAAATTATTATAAATATAATTTGAACATAATTTTTCCTGGCTTATTCTGGGAATACTGTCATAGAAGTAAAAATATAGATGGTACTGCAGTAGAAAAAATAAATGGGTGAAAGATTGTGGAAAGAACTTTTAGACATACAATAAGCAATGTGATGTATTATGTGCAAACAAGTTTTTTAAACTGTACCATGTAAAAGCCAATTTCATAAATTAAAATTGCATAAGATAATAACATAAATATATATATACAACACCTACACAACTAATAATTAATACCCCCTCAAGCAGCTGCTTGCCACAGAGGTCTGACAGGAGCCTGCCAGTTTATATGCCATAGTAGAAGGTCTGAGAGGATGGCAGACCTCAGCAGAAAAATGAAGCATGCTATAAATATATAAGTACGCTGGACAAAAAAAATTAAGTCGCCCCCCCCCCCCCACCATAGATGGTAGCCTTGACTTGATACACTGGTAGATATTGCTCCTATAGTAATGCAGCACTATATAGAAGCATGTGACCTATATGTGCTGCAGTGTCATCTGTCCCAGTAGAGTGCCAATTACATGTTTTTCCTGCTATGAATCATGGATCAGAAGAAAGATGTGACTGAGTAGCAAAAGGGTATTATTACATTTGGTAGGGCTAAAGCACATCTTGTTAAGGAAGTAATGAATATGCTGGTGTTTTGAAATGAATGGTCCAATGAGTGTATAAACAGTGGTGTACATCTAATCATAGATGTTACTGTGGCTGCATATCAGTGCTCACAGACAGGGATTACCCACGACTAGTGACTGCAAACTCATTTCAAACCAGATAGAAATCATTACAGATAGTCAATGAAGCTTATTTCAGAATTCCAAAGGGAACTACATTCCATGAGTATTTGGAAAAGAATGTCTTTTCAAGAGACCCATGCTAACAGCTGTGTGTAAAGCAGCAGCCCTGTTGCAATGGGCTAGGTGCTGTAGACATTGAACTGCAGATAACTGAAAAACTGTTATCTGGTCAGAGGAATTGCTTTTCTGTCTGTATTTCAATAATGCAGGGTGGATAGACCATCACAGGAGTAATGAAGCATTCTATCTGGACTGTATTCAAAGTGTTATTCAACCTGGAGGTGTTCTGTGATGATCTGGGTATGCTTTACCTACCACGAGGGAAGCCCATTAGTTAAGGTATCAGACTGTTTAAATCAGGAAGGCTACATACAGATTCTCTTTAAAACACCCCACCCTGTCCTTGGTCAGTAGGGGACACTAATGGTCATGGAAAGGCTGCTGTCCATTGGATGGGATGTAAAGCCATGGCCCTGTGTGTGGAAGAGAGCCATACTCTGTGCACATTAAAGAACACACTGGATAGCATTGACAGGAGTCTGCCATCTGTCTTTTAACAGCTGTCCAGTGATCCCCTTCTCCTGACCTCTGAGCCTTCGAGTTTTTGTGACCTGGCCATTTAGCCCATTGTGTGCAAAAAAGTGCCACTCAGAGGTAAAACAACCCAATAGATTCTGGATGACTAAATGTTGCCTTTTGTGCCTCAAATTAAGGGCAAATACATATAGACTCGGTGTTCCAGGATGACAACTGTAGGTGCACAGGACCAAAACTGTGCGCGACTGGCACGAGAAGCATGAGGTAATGTTGGAATACCTCGATTGGTCTGCAAAGTCACCCGAAAACCTTTAAAAACCTTTGGGACTACCTATAACAGAAGGTGAAACACCAAAATGAGCATCCATGTAATATAACTGAACTACAAGTGCTGTTGTTGGGGGAGTGGACTAGAATTGATGAAACTATATCTGGCGTTTTGATGGAGTCCATACCTAATAGGATTGCTGCTGCGATTTTTGCCCGTCATGTATCAAGACATGTTATCAGGAGGTTATAGGTTCAGATCCCACCTGTCTAATGAGAATTTTTTCTCTATATTTATTCATTGTATATCCCAACAGCTATGCAGCTGTTGGGATATACAATGAACAGCAACCTGTGATTGCTTATTATTTCAACATGAATCATTACTTTTGATTAAAGGCATTTGGCTAAAACAAAAATACCATGCCTCTTGGCATATGATGCTGGCCAGCCGTGTGCACTAATCTAGAAAGTGCTTTCTAGATCAGAGTCTTCAGTTACAGTCAGATACATTTCCAATGATTAACTCCATGGTATAATGCTTAAAAGCCACCAATAGAGGAAGACTGTTTGGCAGCCAGTACCTCAGTGGGCAGAGTACTTGATGGCATGTTATCAGGAGGTTGTAAGTTCAGATCTCAACTGACTAATGACAATTTTTCCCCTCTATTTATTCAATGTAGATCACAGATTGCCTTTATGTGAAGGGAAGTGTTACACAGTGTTAGGTGAGAAATTAAACGTGACTAATTTTTTGTCAGGTGAACTAATTAAAAACTATTGCACATATGCAAAAAAAAACTAATACAGGCTAAGATTTTCACTTCATTTGAACTACAAGTTTTTCTCTTTTGTAAAAAAAATTGTAGTTTATAATTATGTTTTTTTTTTCTTTAATTGTAAAAATCATGAAAATTGGCCATCCATATTGGACAAAAGGGTCTCTTAATCCTCTGACTACAAAGTATTATTAACCAAAAAAGGACATCTCTAAATTGGAAATTAATAATTTTCTCATTGTTCAAGAAATTCCTGCTTATTGCCATTATTTTAGCATTTTTTTATTATCTTTTAATATTCATAACCAATTAGTTACATTCAGAAATTAGCAATAATCTTTTTCTATTTTTTTCCTAGTCGATACCATGAAGATGAAGAACAGAAAAGCAAAAGGATACCAGGCACCATTAGGTAAGTTGCTAAATATCATTTGCACTGAAATTTAGAATTTTCAAGTTAGTAGCTGCAAACAGTCCAGTCAACAGTATGCCAGAATCTGAAACTAATATTGATTACTAATTTTACCTGCCATGAGATCTTTTTCTTACTTAACAACTGAAGACTTGTAAAAGGTATCATGTCAGGTAGCACATTGGACTATGATCCGATGTGCAGGAATTATGTTATTTGTACATTAACCTTCAAACCAGTACACATTTCATCAAAATCTTATGTCTGTTTCTGACTATCCTATATTAGGCATGTATGCTCTACTAACTCTTTTTTAAGGCTGGGACATGAATGAAGGTACTTCATCTTTGTCATACTGATTTGAAGGGGTAAGACCACATTGTATGACCATTACATAAAACTCTTAGCCATCCATTGATTCTCCTTAATTCAGTCTACCTTGGGATCCATTTGATCATAACTTTTCATTTGGTCCCTTATTTTAGCAAATATATATATATTAATTTAATTTAGTAACAGAAAAAAGTAGTTTATTTTTATTATTATTTTATTTTCAGTAATGAGCTTTATGAAGCTTTAAATCTGAGACCAGACCAATTACCCCTATACATTTATAAAATGAGAATTTTGGGGTATCCTCCAGGATGGTTAAAAGAAGCTGAAATCGAGACTTCAGGACTCACTCTGTATGATTCTGAAGGAAATGGTATGTCTCTTTTTTTACTTATTGTATGTTAAAACTAGGATAGTTATTCTGCTGAAGTTTTACACTTGCACGATCTGAAATATCTTAATGACTCATTTTTATTCCTCCCTCCCTTACCCTGCCTTTTTCAAAAGAAATTCAGGAAAAGCAATTCCCCACATATCTCTCCTGTTTTTGCAAGATATGATGGGATTTTGCAAGATATGAGGGATGTTCATTTTGATTCAAAGGTCTGAACAACTCTGCCAAAATTCTTGAAAATTGGAATGTATACAAATATTGACATGTAGAATTGACTTGTAGTCCTTAGCAATGATTGCATTTCTGTTTTTTACATCATTTCACATAAGTCAATCAATGTATGTATTTTACCAGTTGTCTAGACTTATGAAATATGCTGTATACTTCACATAGCAAATGTGGCTGATAAGATAAAATATCTTGTAGTGCTGACCATTTAGATAGATTTAGATTTTTAAAGAAGGAACTTAACAGTTTTTACTATTAAGTTCCTTCTTTAATAGCAGAATTAGTAGACACCATACTGGGTCTAATGCTACATGTTCTACTTATATTCTACTTATGACTGATGAAAATGAAATGAAGCAAACACTGTTAATTTGATGCTTGATGTGAATGAAAAATTGCAGTTGGAACCAGCAGAATTCACAATTTTATCTTATCTGGCAGCAACGATGACATAACATGTATAAAATCATGACATGACCCATGTCAGTCTTGAGTGAAATCCAAGTGTTGCAACTCACATTATGTTAAACTTAGCATTTCTTAAAAATTAATGGTACAGTAAGTGAAGTTTTTAAATGGCTTATATTTATGTGAAATGACAAAATGTAATGGTCATTCAAATGAAAAGTAGACTAGTCAAAAGTGAAGTGTAAATAATTATGTTACAAAAGTGAAGTGTAAATAATTATTAAATGATCTGTTCAGATTTGCCATGCCTGTTGAGACTTGTCCCAACATGAAAATAACAACACAATACTCTCTTTCCTAGAGCAACTTTGGTTGGTGCATGAGATGGTCTGTAACAATGCACTGCACATCTTTGGCCAACTCAACTTCCTTTACATAACATTTTCTAAAGGTCCAGAAATGCAAAAATCTAATAGGGAAGATGCCAGGACTATAAAGAATATGTTCCAGGCATTCCCAATCATACTTATTCAATATTCTTATTGCTACTTAGGTCATAAGGGAGTGAACATTGCAATGCAACAAAATAACTGTTTTAGTCAAAAATCCTGGGTGCTTTTATTGCTTACCTTCAAATGCCTATAGTTTCATGATGATGGTGTCACCACTGTCTAGAAACTCAGTCAACAGCTGACTCTGCAGTGATATTAAAATATCAACATACATAACATTGTCCAACTTTGGATGCTTCCAAATGTGGTTTATCTGGAATCCACACAAGTCTGTCACCTTCAAACTGATACTTGCCACTGACTCGTGTTGGTGAGTTCCTTCTCTTTGTGTCCATTTCCCTGATAATCGAAAGATCAATCAGTCCATTACCCAGATATAGGGGTTGTCCACTTTTCATTTGAATGGTTTTTAAAGTTTTCAAGCAACTTCACTTTCAAATTTAAGAATAAAATTTGCATGCAAAAGAGGCAAAATTGTTATTAACTGGTAACAAAATATTACAGACTATTAAGTTTTGCATTTATCCTGAGTATATCTAAAAAAAAAATGACATTTACTTAAACATTGGCACATTGTAGCCTTCGTTGCTCTTGCACCAAAAAACCCCAAACAACCAACCAAAACTTAAACTTCAAATGCAACATAGTCTATGTATAGCACTGGTTACTAAAACAAAAATTACTCTAACAGTAATGGAGGGTGAATAACTGCTGGTAGGATTCAATTCAGATTGTTAAAACATCGTGGAGTAGACTATTTTTGAAGAAAAATTATGCTAATAGTCTTATGATCCAAGATATATGAGTGATGATAATGAATTGCACTGACCACAGTAAAGAGAACTTTGGTTTTAATGCTCTGTAGTAGTGGTTATATATGTGTATATGCTGTGGTAAATTCTAGCTGCACAAAGTTAACTATTATATACCTGATGACTTATCCTAAAGAAGCACAATGATATGGCCTAAGATAATCACAATAAATCGATTTCCTCCAGTGTTATGTTGAACGTTAACCACAGCCATTGGGCCTTTAGTATTTAAGGCCCAATGGCTGTGGTTAACGTTCAACATAACACTGGAGGAAATCGATTTATTGTGATTATTGGCCATTTAGTGATTACTACTCCATGATGCTTTAACAATCTGAATTGAATCATACCAGTAGTTATTCACCCTCCATTACTGTTGGGGTAATTTTTGTCTTAGTAATCAGTGCTATACATAGACTATGTTGCATTTGATGTTTAAGTAAATGTCATTTGCTTAAACTACTCCACTACCCTATACCAATTCTTGGGCCTGAAATAAAATATATACTGCATTTTTAAATGTTAAAATCTTGGTAAAATATGCATTTTGCACCATTATGTAGTAGGTTCTTCCTCAGATGACAGAATACAGTAGCATCCGTTTTTTTTATCTTAAAGATAAGTGAACAAGCTAAATTAGCAATTTTATCTGTAATATTTAACTGTGAGTCTGCATGGGACTGAGTTCTAGTGTCTTCTTGATGTGGTAGAGAACCTCTGGATTACGTAAATATGTAATAAATTGTAATAATATTAATTCTATCATGCTGTAAAGAAGTAAATATGAGGATGTGTTTTGAAAACTTATCAAGTTCAGCAACTAATAGTTATGTTTTAAAATTAAAATGAAACTGATTGAAAATTATGTGCAGTACACATATGCACTAGTTCTGAAAATATGTTATTAATTCTATTTTTTATTCAGCTGTTTTAGATGGAAATAAAGCACCACATGCAGAAAATGAAAGTAAGTAAATTTTATATAGTTATTAAAATGATATAAATGGCAATGACCAGTAGCTTAATTATTGTATTTCTTCGATTCTAAGATGCACTTTTTCCCCCATATGAACATCTCTAAAAACGGGGTGCATCTTAGAATCACATTTTTTTTTTCAAATTTTCCTGCGCTTTGCACACAGCACCACACGTTTTGTTTTTACGCGGAAACCCCGCCTCCACTTTGACTTATCGCATTCTCCAAATATGGTTATTTTCCTGCATTTTCCAAATGTGAAGCCACTGTTATTTCATTATAGTGGCACTCACTCAGCAACAACTAGGAAGTTGAAACCTGGCTGTTGACTGACTACCTTCCGGAAAAATTAAGAAAGTGCTGGCATCAGAATTGGCGGAATGGGTATCAACAGCTTGGAAGCTAATCCCAGAAAGAATAGTGCAGCACTCGTTTAAAAAATTTTGCCTCACCAACGCTCTCGATGGCTCAGAAGATGATATATTATGGAATAATAGAGATAAAGATGGCTCAGAAGAATCAGACTCCGAATGTGAAGTAGACTCTGATATTGATTCAGAAGGAAGTGATGAATAACATACCTATTGATAAATAGGTAATATTGTTGTTAGTAAATTGAATTATATTTGTTCGATATATTTTAGCATTTTATTTTTTTTTCTTAGAATTAAAGCTTTTTCTCTGTTGGTGGCACTGAAATTAAGGTGCGTCTTACAATCGATGGCGTCTTAGAATCAAAGAAATACGGTATACAAGCATTAATCAGTTCTCATAGTCTTCTCTCCTTTGTAATGCCTAATTTTATCCCCTTAAATAGAGACCTTGAGTCAATCCATTATGAAAACACATTTTCTGAACTCATTTATATATGTCGTGCTGTTTTAATTTTTCACCTAAGTTATTATGCCTATGTAAATTAACAATAAAATTTATAAATTTTTTGTTTACAAGTGAAAATGTATTGAATATCCTGACAGTTTCATATTTTAGTACAGTTTCATTTTCGGTGCCTATTATGTATTTTTGATACTCCAAAGTGTGTTTATCCAATGTTAGTTTAGTACAATTTTTTTTTTATTATTATTTACATCTATTTTAGTTTTATTATTTTGTGAGGATTTACCAAATAAGACTTTAACCATTGGTGCACATTTGGTACTTTACTGAAGTCACTGCCATTTTGCTCAATATATGGGATCCAAACCAGATAAATACAGTATATGTATTTGGTTTATGTGTTATTTAAAAACATATCTAGTACAGGTAATTCTTGATTTGTGCAGTTATTGTGTTCCTGAAAACTACTGTGTAAATCAAATTCAATGAAGTGATAAACAGGTTTCCCATATAAAATAATTGAAATGTCTAAGTTAGGGGGAGTATGTTCCTGTATACAGGACCAAAATTGTCCTACCCAACAACCCAAGGACAAAATTGTCCTGTATACAGGACCAAATATGTTCCTACCCAACAGGACCAAAATTTTTAATTATAATATTGAATACAATACAATAATTTAAAGTAGAAAATAAACTTAAAACTGAAATAATAAGTTGTAAGAAAGACATATTAACTGTTGTGCCAGACAAGCTTACTGGAACAAGTGGAGATAGTGAGGTAGAGTTACTGGGGAAGGGGGCTATCTGAGTTGGATTATATTGAAGGTGACAGTGGGGATGTTTAAATGCTTCTTGGTCCTTGGTCTGTGAGTTTTTTAGTCATCAATGCTGGACTCTCACACAAATCGAGACATCTGTCAACCTTAGGCTGATCTCAGTAGGAACTGACTCATTAAACAAGATGCCTGCACTTGTACACAGCTGGCTGGTTGTGAGCCTCTGCTACTCTTTGTACAAAGTGGATGTTTTTTTACAAAGTTGCCAGGATTTTTCGCATCATGCTTTTTGAAGGCATCAGGCACATAAATGTAAATTTTTGAACACTACAAATCAAGAATATGCCTAAATTAATAAACCACACAAATCAAGAACTACCTGTAATAGGATTATCTTATCAAAAAAGTGAAGGGGAGTAATAGAGCTGTTGAACTATCATCAAGCGATATTCAAACGTTTTCTGAGCTGTAATATTAATAAATTTTGATTCCCATCCCCAGCAGTTTTTCAATACCCTCTGAAATTGCAACTTGCACTTTGAGAGCCTTAACTGTAGCAGATAATACAAGTATTGAAATATTTCTATCAATTCTTGCATAAACTTTTCTTAACTTATGATAATGACTGATGCACAAACTCTTAAAATTTTTTCCAGAATATAAGTGTTCGAAAACATTTCACAAATCATCGTTGTATATTAGTATCATTTAAAGTATAGTGCTGCAGATTTAGTGCACATATGAGGCTTATGACATATGAGCTTTATCACATATATTGGTATTAATATTAAAGGGGAGAAAAGTAAAAATAAAATTATGTTATATCCCACCAAGGTAAAAAAAAATTAAAGGAAACAGGTTGAATGTAATGGTTATATAAATTTATGACATTTGGTGCTTTGTCATCAGAGTATGAAAAAAAAACATGTATTCTCATATAAAGTGGTTTTTCAAGTAATGTTTATATATTTATCACCCAAATCTATGAAGCTTAATTTTTTGTATTATTAATAGGGCAATATGATTCACAAAAGTTAATTAAATTTCCGGGATTCAACAATCCTGTTCCTGATGGAGTTAAAGATGTAAGTTTTTTTTATATATTTATTGATCATAAATATTGTTAGTATCTAGTAACATTTATTGAATTGTGGCCAAGTGAAGTAGGGTATCATTCTAGCTCAATTCATTACTTATGATGGTCACAATATCTTGATGACATGAAACATCTAATGTATTTCTGTTGTGAATACCAGAGATTTCTATATAAAGTATGGGCAAAACTACTGTTATTTATTTTTCATTTAAAATAATGTTAATATATTTTACTGTAATAAAAATATTTTATGATATATTAAAAATTTAGATAAGATTTTTTTGTATGAATCTTGCAAATAATTCTTTTGGTTGTTGCAACTGAAATACTTTAAACATAAACAAATGAAAAACTTTAAAAAATTAAACATTGCATTGTTTAATTTTAAAATATTTGGATCACAATTATATGTGAAGTGAAATAATGTCTTCTTTAAATAAAAACGAAATTTTAATTTAAAGTAATTAAAATATGTGATATGGCATAGATGCAAAAAATTATTTACTTTTTTCCCACTTGGGAAGAGTTAATTTTGCAAATAAAATCTTGATAAATGTTTAATCTTTTAAATTTATTCCTAGGAATGGCAAGCTCTGCGAATGCCTTCTTTACAAGCACATCAACAACTTAGTTTGTGTCTAAAGAATTCTAATGTTCATGTAAGTAATTCAGTAAATATTTTTCCATGTATTGAAAATATTTGAATTTGTTGTATTAAAGCTATGTTATAGAATTAAAATGAGCATTTTTTTTGTATAAAATTAGCATATCTCAAGGTTGTTCTGGATTAATAAAAAAAAGAGATTAATTCACTATTAGCTGCTGATAAGTCATTAAAGGGAAGAAAAAAATTCTCTGGCACAGGTAGCACATCTACAAAAATGCATCTGTGAATCCTTCTCTTTTATGAGAGCATGTTGGGATTGTGGGTAGGAGCATTTACCTGCTACTCTATGCTTGCAGGTGAAGTTCTTGGTGGTCAGAAATTACTACAATACAAAGGTTACTATGTACATCACTTTTATTTCCTAACAAATATGTGCACATTTTATATATACAACAGCCTATTCTAGACCACACTTTGGTCGTGAATAATTATTTGTGCTGTGAGCCAGCCAACAAATATGGGGCTCCTGGACCTCGAGTTCAAGGAATGAAAAAGCAACAGTCGCTGCTGACTGTCCTCACCGAGTTGCAGCAATTAGTCTGAACTTTTCACTTTCCCTAACTCACATGCTGCCAGGTGAGTTCACATGACCTGGTGGGGAAAGGTTGAGGGAGAGTAACATCATTGCAAATGCTAAGAGTGATTCATTATTGAAAGAGAGAATACCTAAAACTAATTGAAGATTGAAATGTTCTTATTTTTAATTACTAAAGACTAAAATATTAAAAATATAAAAGGGGATTTTTTTTCACAATTGCAAGAAAAGTTAGAAATTTATAGAATGACTGAGCCCAAAGTTGTCATTTTATTTGATCTCAAGCCCAAACTCGTCTAATTAGCTAAACTTTTCTACGCGATTAAATAATTTCCCTTGATGCAAAAAAATTATATGTGGAAATAAAAAAAGAATTAAAATTTAGAATTATATTATCAAGCAAACTTTACCTGAACTTCCATTCTTGAGCAATTAGTAAGTTTATTTTAGTTTTTGAATACTGATAATTCATCATGACTATGACTTTATTTTTAGCTTTCCAGGCAAAAACTGAAAGATCTATAAAACATTTTCTATAATTTTGCTTTGTAACTGTTTTTTTTTTCAGGATCATTGCCCATACAAAAAAAGGAGAATGAAAGGATTTTCAGATAACAATAAAAAATTGAAAGGAATCCAAGAAGATGTACCTTTAGAGAGCTCTTCAGGTTAAATTTTCATGTTTTGTTTTACTTAAGACAACCTTATGCTGATTATCATGTTTACTCTTTATGAAACAAATTGAGTTCCTTTAACATTAAACTCAACTTGATTACATTTATCAATAATAAGTTATCTTTTAAGCTGGGAAAAGAAATGACTAATCTCTTCAGCCTTAAGGAAGGTGTTCTTTTTTTTTTCGATAAAAATATCTTTTACAGTCCTCAGAATATTTTTTATCACTGTTAAGTCAACTTTGTGAGTAAGCTTGATCTTTTAATATAATGAGAAGTTTGAAATGATACTTTTGAGAATCTTAGATACGATGAAAAACTTCCAGATTGTTGTGAATTAGTGTGGTTTTAATTTAAAAAAACTGTTTCAGATGATAAAATACAATTATTTTAAAGGAGACAGTCAGTGGGGCATGGAAAAATAGCCATCTGCCAAAGTTTAATGTTAAAATTATATAAATAAATGTTATGTTGTAAAACATTGCAGTCATGTTCTAAGTATGGTTTGAAACCTTTATTAGGTCAAGAGCTGTAACAACAACAACAACAAAAAAAAATCTTATTGCCTCAGATTAACCTTGATTAAGTCCAAGAGTGATAATGGAGAAGAAAAGCTGTAAATTATTTTATTTAAAACAAAATACTGTAAGGTATAAATTTTAAAATAGATGGCTTTAACTTCAATTCAGGTAGCACTGGGGTGAGGGAGAACACAACTAATGCTGACTAGTTCAGATAGGAGGGACTGACGTGTATGTCAATTGGCAGTGAACATTTTAGCTAGTTATAGGCTTTTAATTAACCAATTCAAATACATGTCTAAATGTGCAGGAAATGTATGCTATTATTTTGCAAAATCCATTCTGATTCATGCTTATCCATGATTATGTTCTAGACCTTTCAACCACTATATAGATATATCATTGACTTGGATGTATACAACTGTTTGTGATGTCAGATGCATATGGGAGAGCAAAATTACACTTGTGAAATCATATCATGACTCTCTAGACTAGGTGAAATTAATATTGCTTTAGTAATGTTTTACCAGTATAATTTTTTTCATTCTTATTTTAAATTCTTTTAATTCTTGCTTCCCGTACACTAAATTTTTTCACTGCATGAAAATGTGGATAGTGATTTTTTTTTTTTTACAGAGGAACATGACTGATTGGTTAGTGGGGTCAGTAATTTAAAAAAAAATCCTCATATAGTACAAGAAATATCTGCAAAAAAAAAAGATAAAATGACCCAGTACCATTATTAATCATAGTTTTATTAAAAAAAAATGTAGTCAGTATTCTACAATTTTATTTTATAGAGGTCCTTGATGAATTAAAAGTATAAGCAATACTTGTTGACTACATGTATTTCTCCCTATTAATATATTAAATGTCCTATGGTATATATATAATGGTAATACACTATTGTATAGTTATATATAGCTACATTATAAACTAGAACTTGATTATACTTTTTAAAACTAATATATCCTTATTCACTAGTTTACAGATTCTTTTTTTGTACAGATTTTATAAAATTTGCGAAAGTATTATCAAAATTTTACTTGTCAGTGGCTGTAAAGTATTTTAATCATATTTCAGTAATATATGCCAAATCATTTTATGAGCAAATATATTTATATATTTTGAGCATGTGAAATTAATGTTAAATTGGTTTACTTTATATTTATAAATGTAATTTGGTTTTTAGCTTTATGAAAATGTAGCTAATTATTTTGTTTCATTAGGTGAAGGTACGATGTTTCATAAGGAGGACAAATGGAATTCTTCATTTTCAAATCTAGCATCTCCCAAACTTAAGATTAATGAATCAAACAGTGAGATCAACTCTAAAATATCACCTGCTGGGAAACAAGCAAAACAAACTCCACAATCCAATTTCAGTGATTCATGTAATTCAACAGTAAAATTGACAAGTAGTGCTTCTCTTTCAGTTTCACTGGGTACAGCAATTTTGGATAGGGGAAATCCCTTTAAAAAACTACCAGATTCAGATAAATTTGCTGATGGCATCACAGAACATCTGCCATTTGAAAATCTCCCAAATTCTGTTGGTACATTTGAAAAGATGAGAACAGTTTTGGATGGAGTGCGACAAAAGTTGAATTATCAAGATGGAAATTATTAGTACAATAACATTTTTTATATTTATACACTACATTTCTGATTAGTTAATGTATTGTATTCGAACTGTGAAGTTTTTAAATTGTCAAGTCATGTACAGTAATGTTTTAACAAAACTCATTAGTTCTTACCCACATCTGGTATGTTTACCATTTTGTTTTCCATTCCATTTGTAAATTATAGTGTTTTATAGGTTAAATATTTTATTAGTGCAATATTCCATTGCAAAAAAGTACAATATAATACTTGGTCTGCTTACATGCACACCAAAATACTCATAATTTACAGCTTAGAAAATTCATTTATGAAATAGTTCATTAAAAAATACTTTAAACACAGTATTCAATCATTAAATATTTATATTCACTATTTTACTGTTAAAATTAGTGAATGCTTCATTAGTGCAATTCACAGCTCAATTAAGTTAAATACTTTTAAGGTTCTAATATATTAACACTGCTTTTTTGCTAAATGGACATAACATTACATTTTCATCTAGTAAAAATTAAAATAGTCCTAAATTGTTACATAGCACAAGGAGTTCTGATTATATTCCACTTTTTGATGTTGATCTCATCTCATGTAGATGTTACAAGACTTGCCTGGCCAGAAGAGACAGTTTGTGTACACTGCTGTTGTTAACACAAGACACTTATCTTCAAGGCTGTGATGTCAGATATGCTTTCTTTACATTATTATGCTGGTGCACTCATTATTGTTGGTATAAATGGACTAACAGTCCCTTTTACTTCAATGCAGGTCCTGCCATCCTCTCAGATCTACTTTGGCATATAAACTGACAGGCTCCTGTCAGACCTCTGTGGCAAGCAGCTGCTTGAGGGAGTATTTATTTATTTTTTTATTTGCTGGGTAACAGATTATACTGGCATAGTTAATATTTAGGCAAGTTTTGCAATAATGCACTATTAAAGCTGTAGGACAGTTTAAAGGTATACACCTGCATTGGTTAGCTACAAGTTTATAAATACCTTTAGACACTATTTTGGAATATTGCGAAAATCCAGTTCTTCAGAGTGGAGTTGGTCCCAGATGTGGAGTTTTGTTTCCTTTCTTTCAGTTTCTTTTTCCAGGTTTATCACACACTTTTTAGTTCTTTTATTCACATGTATTATAAGTTCACTGTTTCACAAATAGTCCAGTTGCATGAATGGTGCTTCCATTCTGATCAGCACACTTAGGAATATTGTAAATAAAAAAAAGTTGAGAAGAGCTACTGCAAACTCCAACAGTAAATGTTAATCTAAAACTTATATTAATAATAAATGTAAAAAAAATTGCGTTTTTAAAAAACAAAACTGCACACTGCATAACAAAACATCATAGTCCTCAGACATTTAATAACGAATAATAAAAACTGAAGCACCAGACTATCTGTGAAACAGTAAATTAAAGAACTAAAAAGTGATGTGATAAACATGGAAAAAGAAACTGAAAGCAAGGAAACTCCACATCTGGGAACAACTTTGCTCTGAAGAACTGGTTTTTGGCAATATTCTAAAACAGTGTCTAAAGGTATTTATAACCTTGTATCTGACCAATGCAGGTGTATCCTTTAAACTGCCCACAGCTTTAATATTGCATTATTGCAAAACTTGTCTAAATATTAAGTAAAAAGCTGTGAAATTATTTTGCTTAAACAACTATTACTGATATGGTTAACTATCTTCTTTTCTAGCACTGCAACTTTTATTTCTTCAGATATAGGGTAATTCTTAAGATTATTCTCAAACTACTGAAGCACTCAACCAAATACATGGTTAGTATGTGATGAGTTAAAAATCATTAAAATGATAGTAACGTGTTTCACCCCTTACATGAGAGGCTTCAACTGGCAGTAGACTGATTGCTGCAGCCAGCTTAAACAGCAGTGTTATGAGGTGTTAATGGTAAACAGCTATTAACATCAAGATGGCTAACATATGCACCAGATGAGATCAACATCAAAAAGGTTAATCTGAACTCTTTTGTTCTGTGTAGCAACAATTTAGAACTGCAGTAGTTTAGTTTTAGATAAAAATGTGATATGTCCAGCAAAAAAGCAGTTTTGTATATTAAAACCTTAGAGGTATCAATGTATTTACCTTAATTGAATTGTGAATTACACTAATGAAGTATTTAATATTTTTAACAGTAAAATCATGTATATAAATATTTAAGAAATAGTTCATATTGCTGGTACTCAAATCTCTAATCCTAGGGAATGAAATATTAAAATTGCTGCATTATATAATTTGCATGAAATTTCAAAACATTGGTTGCACATAAAAGTTCAGTTTATTTCACCCTAAAGAAGTATGTATTTTTGTTTTAGTAAATTATTTTAATCAATGAAATTATTTATTTATATAAATATATCATAAGTGGTAAAAGAGAAGTTTTTCCCATTTTGGAACCATTTCACCATCTTTGTTGGTTATTCATAACTGCTTATTAATCACATTTATTGTAACATATACATCTGTGGATTATGCACAAATATCTAAATTTTGTGGTATCAGAAAGCTAAAGCAATTACAAATTAAATTATGTACATCCCCCTCTCTCTAAGGTAATGATTATCTTGATATGTTTTTAAAATTCGAAAAGGAATTTTTGTAAAATTTTACTCAAATATTAAAATTTGAATCTCCTAGGATTTTGGGGTTAAAAAAAAAGCTATACCAATAGGTGAAAGTTGTAAGAGTATCTTAAAGAGATAAAAAAAAAACTTCAATTATGAATCAGGCTGATCACTAACATAAAGCAGCTGTCCATGCACTTCTGATATCATTGTAGTCATTTATATTAGGAAATATACAGCACAACTCTAGGTCTTTTAAAGAGGTAGTTCTTCATATTATTATCACAAATTTGTTATTTTGATTTGCGACATATAGGACAGAGAAGAATCCTAGAAGCTACTCCTAGCTTAATACAGGCCTTCTCATACAAGGACATGCCCTACTAAGACCGAAGTCACTGCTGACCACTGCCTTAGTTAGAGCTAACACAACACACAAAGTTTGCCTTGCTGGAACAGTCGCTAGCTGCCTAACCACTATGCCAGTTAAGGCTAATGACAGGACAGGTTGTGCAAAAGTTTACTAAACTGTGACAGTTATAAACTGCACATAAGTAGAAAACTTGCACCTTATTTTTTTGGCTGAAAATGTTTTTCAAAATTTAATGTGTTTACTGTAGAAAGGAATTTACAACACACAAAAAATTGTAATAAAATGCAACTGGCTTTTTATGATTACATTAACATTAAAAAGTCAGTCATTGTATCAATTCAGTTTTTTTACTATCAATAAAATATATCGTGATCTTTAAACCTAAATTTGATTCCCTATCTTTATTTACTTACGTTCTATCAAAAAATTTATATTTCACTTGCACATGTGTAAGTAGTTTAGGATACTGGATATCGTGAAGGTTTCAAAACCTTAAATTATTATTCACTTCAGGCAAATTATACTTCTGAATTTTTTTGTAGTGTACATTTCAAAGGTGTATTTTAGTGTTAAGGTGTAATGAATGACAGTTTGACACCTTTGTTTCTATTTAACAACAATTTGTTTTTAGTTCCACATTTTAGTGACTAATCTGTACACTTCAGATAAAAATGAAACATCCATAGAAATCAAAATTGAGATGTAACTGAACTATATATATGCTTACTAGAGTGTGGTTTAATGCTTAGTTTTATATTTTATCTGAGTGCAAGGGAAATCATTAGTTTACACACATCTACAGCTTCCAGTTGCAATCATCAATTTAATTCTGGTAGCCAAAAGAATTACATTATTGTAACAACTTTGTTTTGACAAAGTTCTGAATCTGGGATTAAGCTTCACTAGAATTGTTTCCTACTAAGCCAGATGCCATTTTAGACCTCTGATCAGGACTGAAACAAATCGAAGTTCATATACTCTATGTATTTGAATACCACATCACCCTGAATAGGATGTGCACAGTTTGGGGTGGGGGGGGGGGCTTGGTAGTGTGACAGGGCTTGTAGCTTTATGCCCACAGGTTTGTCTCCACAATGCTTGCATTGAAAGTGTTTCTACTAACTCCTCTGTCATCAGTAAGAAAGAAATCAGTGGACTTGAAAAAACTACTGTTCTTTAAATGGAACTTTAAGCTGTGGCCTTAAGTGTATAGGGGATAGTAATTGGCTCAGAAAGTAATGCACCAGGCTCATAATCTATAGTTTCCATGTTAGAGTCCAACCTGGGCCAGTATTAGGGTTTATCTCTGCTAAACTCCCACTTTGCCCTTGGTCGAAAGGGGACACTGATGGGCTTTGAAAGTCTGCCATATGTCAGATGGGTTGTAAAGCTGTGGCCCTGTGTGTAGGACAGCCATATGTGCATGTTAAAGAACACACTGGATGGCTTCAATGGGAGACTACCATTTGTCTCTTAACAACAGTCCAGTGGGTCCCCTTCCACTAACCTTCTTTGAGTCCTTGGGGTCCTTGTGACCTGGGCATTTAGCTCATTATGTGCAAAACACTGGTCAGAAGTAAAACAACCCATTATATGCAGGAGAGCCATTTCCTGTACACATTAAAGAACTTGTTGGATACCATGATGGTATACTTCACCTTTTTCCTAACAGCTGTAGAGTGAATCTCCTGCCTTTATCCAGCTCTGAGCCTTTGAGGTCCTTGTGACTTGGCCATATACCCCCATTGTTTGCATTAAAAAAATGCCACACAGAGGTAAAACAACCCAATTATGTTTAAGAAGTTGTATGGGGGAAAAAATTCACACTGAAAATTAATAACTTGAATACCTATAAAATGCTATATATATATATGCCTTGATCAATATATGTAATTTAGCTGTAGCAATATTTTTCATCCTTTACATAACATCAATTTAGTTTATCTTTTGTGAGATGACAGAAGGTAAAATAAGCATTATTAGACTTCCACACACTGATGGATTTAAAATTATATGAAAAAGCAGATTGTTTTTGATATATGGTTGTTTTTATTTTCTGATAAATACGAAATTAATAACTAACCATGTTCATACCAACTATATACATAATCTAGCTTTATTCATGAGGAGGTGCAATATGGTCTTAGTTGCCATTGTTTCATTAAACCCCAACCAACCAACTATTCATGAGGATACAGTAATATACAAAATTGTTAAAGGACTTTAATATTTATGCTTAAATAAATGTAATAAAGCCTTTGGGTAAATTTTAAAACTGTTACATCTTTTAAAATGTGTTTTTAAAACATTTGCATAAATATCTATTTTTCGTGTTGTAGAATTAAAAATACCCTAAATTTTATTTCTTCTATCTAACCTTTAAATTATGCGGTGCACTGCCATAAGTGTGTAAAAAACCTTTTTAGACTCATAAATTATCCAAAACATAAGCATGAAACAAGTGTTTAAAAAAACAGAACTTTGAAAACAGCCACATGACTACTCTGAGACAATCTTGCATTGAAGCATACTGGCAACAACAATGATAGCTAAGTCAGTAATTCCTGTTCAAAATAGCCCTTATTCAGCTCAAAAAACATACAAAAGTGGAAGCAAACTTGGATCTAAACAAATGAGGAACCATTAAAATGGGTATTACAAAGTTAGTAAAAGATAATGAAGTAATATAGTAAGTTAATATTGCAAAAACCCAAAAAGCAAATAAAGAAAGCTAACATAACTGCCAATTAGAATGTTAAATCCATCAGAGAAAAAAAAATGTTTTATTCAAAGTCAGTTTAAAGTGCATCAATGGAAAAAACTAGGAATGTGCTACATGGGTTTATTTGAGCCCACTATTAAAATTTTGCTGGACCATTAAGCTTATTATTAAAATCAAAAGTAATTTCATATAATTAAAAGTTGTTTAATTTTAATGTTTAAATGTGTTAATACAATTTAATAAGAATTAAAGTAAGAAATGTATAATGAACCCACATTCAACCCAGTAAAACATGTACAACCAGTAACATGCGAGTTAATAATTTTCGCCCATTGTTAAAACAGTTTGCAAGTCCATTCTTAAATGATAGGCAATCTGCTCCTTGGAATAATGGATTCCTTTTGTTTGGGGAGGGGGCTGGCTCAGTTAATAATTTGCCAGTATTGTGCCCAGATTCTCTGAGGTTTGAGTTCTCACTTTGCCTCTATTGAGGGCTCAGAGAAAAAATAACCAGTATTGCGATTTTCCTTTGCTCTAACCCCTGCTCTTCCTTGGTGAGAAAGGGAGTGCCACTGGGCTTAGAAAGACCATTAGATGGGACATTAAACCCATTTCAGGAGAACATACCCTATGCACATTTGCTTTGTGTTCATTAAAGAATATGTTAGATGACTTTGATAGGATGTATCCATTTTCTCCTAACAGATGTTCACTGGATACCCATTTTCTACCCAACTCTGGCCCTTTGGGTCTTTGGCTATGCAATCCATTTTATGTATTAAAAAATGCCACTCAGAGGTAAAACAACCCAGCTGGTCTGTCAGGTCATTTACATGTAGAACTCAAGCATATAGGATCACATTTGGGTGTAAAGTACTGGTGAAATGCTTTCCTGTCAAATACAGTAGAGGCCATTTGACTGGATCACATAAACAGAAATGTGTTTTTGTAAATTTTCACAAATCAAACTGTGCCATTTAAAAATTTCCATATTATAAGAAGATTATCATCTTTTTGCCTTAAATACAGTACAAAGCACAAAATCACCCTTTACATTTTTCATTTTATACTTTCATATAAGTATCAAGTACAGTTATTTCTTCTTTTAATGTAAAGGCTTATTTCAGAGTAGATGAACTAGAGTAGACTAGTAGATGAACTAGTAGTAGACTTTCAAGGCAATGAAAGTAAAAACAGATTAAATCAAAAACTAAATATTTTTGGCCCAAATGAAATTTTTAGTGTCCAAAAATTGGGAAGTTTTGTATTTGAAATTTTATGTTTGAAGAAATCAGTATTAAAATAATTATTGATAAGCTGAATGCTGAAGATTTAAAGCACTTTGCTTTTAAAATCATTGTAAATAATCATACCTTATTGTAATCTGAAGTGCTTTAATTTTCAAGAAGTAACGTTTCTTGTTATTTTAATATCTAATGTTGTAGGCCAAGAAATAGGTATAAAACTTCTATATGCTTGAAAGTGAAAATTCTGTGCGATGAAGAAAAAATAAAAACTTCTTTCAGATGTTTTCCAAATTAAAAAATTAAATTTCATATTTTTTGTTATGTTTATATTGGCAGATTTCATGTTGCAATTTTATTCTCATAATTGTGGTCGAACTTAATAACTGCTCAGAATTTTTATAAAACATTTTAGATAGCCATGGCATATTAAAAATCTTATTGCATGGCTTCTAATATTTTAATAAAGATCATTCATTGTTCAAAGTCAGAAAATTCAAAATTGCCATTGACCTTAAAAATGTTGCATACTTTCTAAACATATTGTTTTTCAAGAATTGCTTTCAAATTATATTTACTTATCAGGTGGTATCAATGTTGCATTTATAAACTCTGGAAGATTTGTTAATAGAATGCTGCTCTCAAATCATTGATGTTTGAATGTTGAAAGGCGGCATGCTAAGTATAAATACAGGTTGTTGATAAAGTCCTTGGTCTGTTCTACTTTACTACAATATTGCCTTAGTTATAGTGCACCTTAAAATTCCAAAATACCCAACTTGTGCAGTTTTGAACTTTAATAACTGTGGATGTACACATGATAAAAGACAACTATAAATAGTAATGGACTGAGGTGATTTGGCCCCTTGGGCAGTAATACAAAGCAGTGCCTCCTTTTCATTCAGAAAAATTGTATTTAACCTTTTCATGTAAAGATATTTGCAAATGCACTATTAAGATTGATGTATAGGCTATCTCCAACTGTAACTTGCATTTTAATACTAGATTCTTAGCGTATATGACAATGTGTATTTTTTCTACCACATACAAATATTTAAGTATTAAAATAACTTTACCAGAACTTCCTAAGGGTGGGTGACTCAGTTGGTAGTGCACCAGGATCATAATCTGCATTACCAGGTTCAAGTCCCTGCTGGGCCAGTGTTGAGATTTATCTCCGCAAAACTCCACACCTGCCCACAGTCAGTAGGGGACACCAGTGGGCTTGGAAAGGCCACCACCCGTTGGATGGGACGTTACGCCGTGGTCCTGGTGCAAGAGAGCCATACCCTGTTCGTGTTAAAGAACACAGTGGATGGCCTTGACAGGAGGTTACCATCTGTCTCCCAACAGCTGTCTATTCCCCCCCCCTCCCCCAACTTTCTCTGAGCCCTTGGGTCCTTGTGACCTGGCCATTTAGCCCATCATATGCAAAAAAGTGCCACTCAGAGGTAAAACAACCCAGAACTTCCTATAGTAAGCACTTTGTCTTTAAAAATAGGTGGGTACCTTTGGAAGTGAATGCCATTATTTCATGTAAAATAAATACATTTTATTTAATTCTTCATTAAATACTTCGATTATAAGTAGTATATTCCCTGCTTCCATTCCCCCCCCCCCCCAAAAAAAAAAGAAAAATTTGCATCAGAATTGTTTTCTTAAGGTGTTAGCATTCTTATCTCTAAGAATAGGAGTGTCAAATCTCCACAAGTATATGAGCTTAAATTATTGAGATCACAAGACCTTAAGGATTACTTAAACCAATATAAGAGTCTAATTTCTGGCTGTTTTCATGAAATAAAAAAAGATTTCAACATAAAAATTTCATCCAATAAAAATATGAAATTGTTTCATATCCTTATTGAAGAAAGTTAAAAAAAAAACAGTGCATGAAAAACTTTTGCTGAGGAAATATGTATATTGTTTTTAAAAAAAAAACTTATGAATCAAAATATTTTCACATATATGAGTGAATCTTTTTTTTTTTAATTTCATGCTTCAGTCAGTTTTGAGAAATAAAAATTGTAATTCTAAATTTTATGCACAGTTCATTTTAAAAAAATGCATAATGTTATTGATCAGGTAGTGACTACCTGTATTATACATCTACAGTTTTGAAATAGTGACCATTACTAAGGCATCCCAAAATTAATTTTCCATTTTTTTTACAAATTATTAGTAAACAAACCTTAGGCTGTATACTACAGTAAAATGTCAGTGTAACAAATGCTGGAGTAATGAAATATTCAGTAAAAATTATTTTCCATCCCCTGCCAATATATTATATATCTTAATGTTAAAATTATAATGAAATTTGGAAGAAAGAAAATCCTTAAACATACGCTTTTGATCTTTATTGGGTTTGGTTTTTAGCATCTGAACATTAATTGATAGCAAGTTTCTTTTGTTATACAGATACAGTAATTATTTTGTATATGTAACTTGTTTGGGCATTTTTTATTATGTCTACTGTAATGTAATTTCATTGTGACAAATATATTTTGGTTTCCCACATACCTTTGTCATACTGACATTTCACTGTATTATAAAAAAAAATATTGCAGGCTGGATAAAATGGTCTTGTGGCCATATATTTAAATATATATAAAATGGCCTTGTGGCCATATATTTGACACTTCTGTCTTTGGTTGGTTTGACACTGGTTGTCTGTCTTTTGTTGTGTTTCACTGCCTGCAATGAGATTTTCTCTGCTAATACTCAGTCTGTCATTAGGGAGAAAAGGGATCCGTTTTGGTAAAATTAAATGGTTTTGGGGCCATGTGTTTGACATCCTTATATTCAAGGTTAGTGTGAGTCCTCTGTGCTTGCATGAATATTTTCTCTGCTGACTTCTCTCTTCCCAGGCATTTTCACATTCAGGAGATCCCTTCATGTAAAAATGCAATTCCATACCCTGTGAATGTTAAAAAATTGCTGGATTGCTTTGATCAGAAGCTTCCATCTCTGAATAGCTGTCCAGTTTACCCCCTTCCCTAACCTCTGAACCTTTGGGGTCCTTGTGACTTTCCCGTTTAACATTTTTGTGCACAAAGCTGCCACCCACAGGTAAAAGTGGGTAAACTGTGGACAAAAAAAGAAAAACACAATCTTTTAAAAAGGGTTGGTGTGTAAGTTACTGTTCTATTATATATAGATGCCAGTCATGACAAGTTGCATGTAAAATTAGAGCTATATTAAATAACAAGCAGAGTAAGGTAGGGAATATAACAATATCTCCTCCAAAGTGTAAGAAGATAAGTAGTTTTAGTGACAGCCTCCAGTGCAGTTGTCACTAGAAAGCAAAAAGTAAAATATGTAAATGAAAAAGTTTGAAACTATTTTAGAGACGTGCTCTAAAATGTAAAAGTAAAACATTGCCAACGATGAAATCATTTCCTCAAATCATATGTTTCAAAAGAAGGTGAGTCATGAAAACAGATTTTTACCATCGAAAAAATTGCTGTCACCCTGTTGTCTTTTGAAATTAATATGAATTAAATGTACAGTTTCATCACTGGCAATATGATTTGCTATTTTACCATTTAGGGCACATATTAGAAGATAGTTAAATTTATATTTTATCCTTTGAGCAGAAAAAATTAATTTGTCTGACAAATGTAAATTCATTTGTCTGGAAAGAATTTTTTGGGTGCGTTATTTTAGCATCGTGCAACATTCAATGATATTTGCTTCAATTTTCATGACTTGAATGAATGCTGATTTTACATTCTAATAGCAGAGGGTACTGATGTTTTATAACTGGAAAAGCCTATTTGGCACCTGGAAAGTATTAGGATCGATGGATCAGAATGAGAAGTGATATGAATATCTGAATCATTAATAATAATAATTAACAAGGCATTATTTTTTATTTTACTTTTGGAAAATAATTACAGTTCTACTTTCTTTCAAGTGGAGAAATTGTACATTTTTCTCGGTTACATGTTGCGTAATTGCAATGCGAAACCTTTTAGCTCTGCCAACTGAATTACACCGGTGTATAAAACTTAAGGTACAACCCTATGCTATGTTAATAGGAAGTTTAATTCAAAACTTTGTATTTCTAAAATAACCTATATATAAATAATGTAATAAATCTGAAGGTCAGATGAAAGGTAAATTAAAAAACTTGCTGAAATGATTTTCACTATAAATTTGATTTTCAAGAATATTTTTATTGACATGGCATAGGTAGTACCTTAAAATTTGAACAGCGGTATATGAGGTAACCTAGATAAATTTGATTCTACTGATTGTTCAGCAATATTTTGCATAATATATGTATATACACAACTAGAATATACAAGACTTAATGAATTATTTTGTACATAAATTAGTACTTGTTTAGATAATCTTTTTAAAATATTTGTTTACAATTTGTAGAGATAGCTTTCTTAATAGTGTCACTAAGAAATTAAATATTATGAAAGAGTTGGAATGATGCATTTGTAAACATATCCAATCACAAAATATTGGTATATGTTTTCAAACAATGTGCATGTTACCTCAACTATTGGCTAAAAGAATGAATGTGTATTGAAAACTGTACAAATGGGTAAGGACATATAAAGCTTGTATTGCTATTGAATTTGGATGGAGGTGAAACCTATATATAATTATTCAGATAAGAAAGTATATGTTATATATCAGCAGTAGGCTGATCTGTATATTGTACTGTTATTGTAAAGGGAACAGAATTTAACATTGCTAAAAGTGTAGTTATGACCTATGGTAGTGTTATTGCCACAATTAGTATTTGGTTGTCGGTATGTATAAAACCTTTGGATTGACCATTTCTGATATATGTAGAACATTTCATCCTTTTCTAAAAGTCATTGTAAAATCCATTTGTATTGTTAATTTTCATACTTTAATAAATGCTCAATACACTACCAGTAGCTGATAATATTTATAGTGTAATACTCACATATATGTCATTTACTTTTCATTTTTGGAATGTATAGTTTGAGTCATTAAAATAGAACATTAAACTTTTTTTGGCGTCAGTGTAATTAAACTTTAAATTTGTTTATAGACCCTTATTTTAACATTTCAGAGGGAATAGTTTTCATCTTCTCTTTTGTTGTCATATATTTAAAAAGAAATTTTCATTTAAGCTGCATTTCAGTGTAACTTTAGAAAGTGATATCTCTCTGGATGGTTTACTTATCTATATTTGGAAGGTGGGATTTGGCTCAGTCAGTTGTGTACCAGGTTTGTAACCTACATTCCTAGGTTTCAATCCCCACTTTGTCTGCATTGAGATTTTCTTACCTATCCTCTACTCTGCCCTTTCTGAGAAAAAAAGGGACAACAATGGGTTTGGAAAGGCTATCTTTGTCAAGTGGAATATTAAGCCATAGCTCTGTAGGCAAGAGGTCCATATTCTATTCATATTAGAGAACCTGTTGGATATTTTGTCATTGGGGAGAAACATCCATACTTTAAACCCCGGAATGGAATAGTGAGCATAATAGTGAAAAAATGCATGACCTCAGTGGAACAATGTGAATTGAAGTGAGATATCCAGGAGTTGAACCCAGGTACCTTTACTCCACAGTCAAGCTTACTAACCAATAGGCATATATCTAGGTTTCCCAGCTGAGATAAATGAAGAAACGGGCTTAAATGACGTGGGCTGGGAGTTTTTTCACCCCCAGAAATGCCTTAATCCTGAAATTTAAATTTTTAGAAAAATTTAACAGATTTCAAAAATATTTTAATACAATATAATTACATTTAAAATGTAATTTAGGATTTGAATCATCTGTTTTTATATTTTAGAAATTGAAAGCATTTAAATATGCATGAAAAAGAGAATACAGTTAATGGCATTCTCTGTTAATATAAAACAATAAAGGGCTACCATATGTTTTATTTCACCCACATATATCCTCAGATTTCTGAATAAAGTAAACTCCTGGCTATTCAATACGCAAGCATCTGAATTCTCGTGCAACTAGTAGTTTTCCCAGATGGCCTAAGACCTAATTTTATATCTTCTCAACCCTCATCATTAGCTGATACTCAAAAATCAAATGCTAATTCAGTGGATATCCCTGATGAAATGCCATCTGGGTTTCTAAAACCTAGCCAGTAAACTAAACATACATATGCATAGGCAGTTTTTTTTCTGAAATTAAAGTTTAGTGTAATTTTGCTATTCTTGTGTCTCAGAGAGTATGTTTTTGTCTTGTGCTGGCTTTTCCACCAACTCTAGCTTTCAAAAATTCTCATTCACATTTTGTTATTAGTAACATATGGTACTACTAGTAGTCAGTGCCATCTGATAGCCAAAATTACAACTCTTGTTAACTTTCAGGAAAACAGTTCCTAAAGTTTTTGTTAAGTCCACATATTTAGAAATTTATTAAAATTCATATGAAAAAATAATTGTATTTTAGCTTTTTACATTTGTATTGAGGATATTATACTTCATTTTTATTATCATTGTTTTAACTGCATTTTTATTTCAACTAAGGCTTGTATACAAGATTATAGCTACTGTATTTGGTTCCTATAATATAAAAATATTTCTCATGCAACTGGCAGATTCATATAACCAGCAACCTCCATTCAAATTTAATAACACGATAAAGCTGTTTACATTTAGCTAGCACAGTGTATTATAATTCTTAACCAGAGAAATGCCAAGTGTATAATACTCGCGTTGGACATTGTAATACACTGTGCTATCTAAATGTAAACAGCTTTATCATGTTATTAAATTTGATCATAGTTAGCTGTGTTTAATTTATAACCTCCATTCCCCATAAATACTGGATAATCAGGAGTTTACTGTATATGAAAATGTCCATAATTCCGAGTTTGTAAATTTCAAATGCCAAAACCATGTAGGTTTTTAATGATAGTATTGTGGCTAAGACTTTTATTGTATTATTATTTTATAATGATTATTATTTAGTACCTTTTTGGTTCCAGTCCATGCCTGAATGATTAGCACACTTGGCTACTGATCAAAGGGATTTGGGTTCGAGCCCCAGGTAAGGCACAGATGTTTGTTGCACTGAGGTCCACCATCCTCACAGACCTTCTATCGAGTTGTTGCAAATGAAATGGCCGATTTTAAGTGCGACTGAAAAAGAAGAGAATAAAAAGAAGAAGAATACCTGTTTAATCAAAGTAATCTCTAGCAGCATCAATGCATTGTTGCCAACATGCGGCAAGGTCATTTATACCACATTTGTAAAAATCTGTGTCTCTGGAAGTGATGAAGTCCTCCACTGCCTGATAAATTGATGCATCGTTGGCAAAGCATTTGAACAAAAAACGGCTCAAGTGCCGGAAAGAATGGTAATCTGTTGGGGAAATGTCAGGAGAGTATTGAGGATGAGGCACAATTTCGTATCCCAAATTGTTGATTTGCTGTAAGGTTGACACTGCCATATGTGGTCGGGCCCCGTGCTTTGTTTTCATCAGTGAGTTTGTGAGGCACCCACTTGTCGAGCTTCCTTACTTTTCCTATTATTGCCAAGTGCCGTGAAACAGTTGAAAAGTGTACATTTAGTGCCTGGGCTATTTTTCGTACAGTTTGTCATGGATCTGATTCGATTAAATCCTTTAATTCATTTGAATCAATGGAGGAAGGACGATGGCCATGGGGTTCATTTTGTAGCCTCAAATCTCCTGAGCGAAATTTTGCAAACCAATGGCGAGTGGATCTCTCATTAGTTGTTCCTCCACCGAATGCTTTATTGATGTTTTTTACTGCAGCCACTGCAGAATTTCCCAATTTGAAATCGTAAAGGTATAGCAACCTTAATTGACTGGGTTCCATGATTGACTTGATGTCAGTAGTATTCAATGTTTAATGCTCGTTTTTTTAATGCAATTTTTTTATTAAAAATTAGCTCATATTTCAATTAAATTACTCCTCGAAATAGATAACAAATACTACAATTGCATCACCCACGTGTAATGCTGCCACGACATAAAAAAGTTGCATAAACCTCAGCGCTTGCTTTCTTTCCACAATCACTAGAAACCTGACATCATTCAATAGCCATTTCATTTGCAACAACCTAATACTATTATGTAGTAAACTAACAGGCTCCTGTCTGACCTCTGTGATGAGCAGTTGCTTGAGGGGGTATTTTTTTTATAATATAATTTAATATTTTAAAATTAAAAAAAAACTATACATATTCAATCAATTTTAATATGCCTTTTTTTGTAAAAGATGTATTTTTAAATATTTAAAAATTTACTTCTCAGTAGTTTATATTTTGTGAAATATTTTTTCATTGTTTGTAGAAATTAATAAAATTATTAATAACACCTTTAGAAATAGTTTAATTTTTTTTAACTATTAAATCAATGAATTTTTTTATTAAAAATTAGCTCATATTTTAATTAAATTACTCCTCAAGGCAGCTGTTTATTACAGAGGTTTGACAGGAAATCTGAGGAAAGCAAGAGACCTCAGCAGAAAGACAACACAAGAAATAAAAGTGATCTCTTCGTATAAGAACTATTCCTATAATTTTGTGGCTGATTAAGGAAGATCCTAAGAACTAAACTAAGAACTTTTTATTTCATGAAATAAAGTGCGGAAAACCATGTGAACCAACCAAAAAGAAACAGATGCCAAAGGAGGTGACAGCAGCGTGACTGCTGACTCAACGACAACAAGCTGCAATATATGGCCACAAGGTGGACACCCAGATCTCCAACCCATACACTCAGCAGTCCAAGGTGAAATTAAATATCTGGACAATATTGAAAGAAACTCCATTTGTTATGCATATTGAAAAAGCTTTAAGATCCAGACTCAAAATAGTTACATATGTGTGCTATGATGTGTAATAATAGATCCCAAATTTATTTTTGTTAGTATAGAACCACCAAAAAATTAGCTAACGTGTTTAATAGCCTAAGATATGTCTCTGAAGATATGTAGCTGCATTAGTGCCACATGAAAGCACTCAGACCATATGGCATAAATTGCCTAAATAAACATCGTCATTTAAAACAGAGTTTTAGTTTCAACTTTAAACAGAGTTTTAGTTCAAATTATATATATCAGTGATGAGCAAAACAAAATAGACATTTTTAAAGAAATTAAACATTCATGCCTTAGCAAGGGCTCAAACCCAGGTCACTTGATCAGTATTGCAACATGCTAACCACTTGACTGTGTCAAATTTAATAAATAACTATCCAGTTAAATGGATTATAAATATGGCTAATTGTATATAGTAATAGGACTAATTTAACTCTAAGTACTCTCAAATTTAAAGCAATTTTTTTTTTTATTTTGGGCACATATTGGGAATTTTGCTGTCTTCTGTAACTTCCTACTGAACATCCATTTATTTTAAGTTGAAATATAAAAGTGATTTAAGTTGAGAATTTGGTAGCCCTATACATGAAGATCAAGAACTAATGTGTGTGCAGTGTTTGAACTGGACAGTTAACTATATATTTATATAACAACCACATTACATTGTACTTTAGAGTAGAATGAGCTAACTATAGGCAACACCAGTGCTGTGTACTGTGATTCCCACTACATTGCGTAGCAGCAGAGCTAAAAATGGAAGTATTTTAATTGCATTTATGGCTACATAACTTTTATCAATGATCAGTGAATTCAAAATCATGAAAAGCAGCTTTTCATTAAAAAATTGTCACCTGAACTTAATTTTTGTAACAAAAAAAAAAAAACCTGGTCTTGGAGGCACTAGGACAATTTAACCCAGGAGGAAGTAGCATTTGCCTTTTAGTGCCCCCAAGTGTATTTCTGATAGCCACTAATTAATTATCCAGCATCTGCATATACTTTTGTTGCTGACCTTGAATATTACTGCTACATAGGCATAAAAGGATTTTGCCATTTGGACAACACATTTCATCATGACAGTGTAAAAAAACTGAACAATCCAAAGAACCACAGGGGTATGTACTGAAATTAGTTGTTTTTCACCATTTTTGGGGGTTTTCCATTGCTTCCTGAATATATTTTTAAAAATGAATATTCAGAGTAGTTTTTGGTAAATTATGTATGCAAAAGAAAGTGTGAATCAATTGCTGTTATAAAAATGGCTTCCAAAGTACAAAGTTGACAATGCTGATTTAACTGTTACTGCATATTTTTGGGCTAGAACGTAACGTATTAGGTGCAAACATTCAGTAGCAGTGGAAAGTGATGTCATCATCATTCTCTCACAATCTTCAGTTCCCAGGTATGAGTCCCAGCTGGGCCAGTGTTGAGATTTATCTCTGCAAAACTCCCTGCACACTGGGGGACATCGAGGGATTGGATAAGACCACTGTCCATTGGGTAGGATATTAAGCCATGGTCCTATGTGCAGGAGAGCCACATGCTGTGCTTGTTAAAGAACATGCTGGATCGCCTTGACGGGAGGTTACCGTCTGTCTCCCAACAGCTGTTCCAGTGGATCCTCTCCCCCAACCTTCTCTGAGCCATTGGGGTCCTTGTGACGTGGCCATTTAGCCCATTTTGTGCAAAAAAAGTGACACTCAAAGGTAAAACAACCCATTCTCTCTCTTTATAGTTGCCAAAAAGTATGGGGGGAGAGGTCATCAGGGCAGATCCCTAGGTTACTATTATTCTATTTTTAGTGTAGTGTTTTTTTGTTTATCCAAATTTTTAAAAATCAATTCAGGAGATAAAAATTAGGTAAAACCCAAAAAACTATACCAGTGTTTCCCAAATTTTTTTACCCTTTCGAATGCTCCTTTACTTTTATTTACTACATGGAATTCAAAACATCTTTCCGGTATAAAACTAGTTAAAATATTAACCATTATAGAAACTTACAAGTATTTTGATACTGTATTCGCGAATTTTTTTTTTTGTCAAAACAAAATATGCATAACTATATTTCTACTGAAAATTCAATAATGTATATAATAAGTTGAGGGAAGAAGTTTGTAATGGGAGAAAACCCCCATTATGAACCACTGCCCTCTTCTTATAACAAAGTTTGCTTGTTCAAGTTCAGCTGTGCCATTGCTGAGACTTTCTCAACTCCTTCATGTCTACCTTTGGTCAGAAAGGAAAATGAAATTTGCTTGAAAAGACTACCAGCTTTCTGTTGCCTGGTGCTTTTTCTCATTGCTAGTTAGCTGTGAACCTTACAGTAAAGCTGTGTTCCATGCATGTTACAGAACGTGTTTGATAATCTTAGGAGGCTCCAGTTTTCTTTTTAACAACTATTAAGTGAATCATTGCCTTCAACTCTATCCTAAGTCTTGAGATCTAATCATTCTTCATGTATGGGGGGGGGGGGAAACAGGTGAAGCAAATCTATTTATCATACAGAGCGTAAAATTGACAGTCGTGTCAATTTTTTTTATTCAGTTTTAAGTGAAGCTTAAACATGCAAAATTAACATAAATTGGTGAAATATCTTTGTCCAATTTTCTTTAATGTGAAGATAAAATAAATAAATACCCCCTCAAGCAGCTGCTTGCCACAGAGGTCTGACAGTTAGCCAGAGAAAAAGATTTAAAGTAGGGAGGTAAAAATCAGGTGGAAAAAACTTAATATAATTGTAACCTAAGTTTGTATGTTCAAGTTCAACTATGCCATCAATGAGACTTCACTCATTTACTGTAGCGTTTGAAAAAGGTAGTGATAAGCAAAGCTTTTATTCACGGTAATTTGAAATTTTGCATTGTAAAATATATAACATTAGCATGATTAAGATTCACTTATTGATTGAATAAATCTTACCCAGTCTAGTGGTTAGTGTACCTGACAAATAAACTAACAGGCATTTCCTTGTGTATGAGTTTTTATGTTGTATGAGGAATCAGGCAAACTAGATAAAGCTTCTAGGTATCTCTGCTCTTCATATAGGGAAGTACCTTTTTCCTTTTAAAAATATAGGAAGTACCTTTTCCCTTTAAAAAAAAAACGTGGGACTCTGTATACATAATATAATAAATATTTACAATGTGAAAAAGATTCATTTAAGAAATTTTTTTTATCTGTACTTGATTATATTAAAATCTCGTTACTTGTAAGAATGCACAATTAAGGGATATATCACTTGAGAAGTTTTCACATATACATATTAACATTAAAATAATAGTAAATTGGTGATTTTTTTTCCAACTATAGTGGGCCAAATAGAATGGCTACAATGAGAATTAAAATACAAAACCTTACAGTGAATGTAGAAAGCTCCAAACAGGTCTGTAATGAACAGACTAGTTTGAAGCAACTGAGGTATTGGAGAATAAAAAGGATGTTTTTATTAGCAACAAAAGAGAATGCAAGAAAATGTTGCACATAGTTGAGCAGATAATGATGCAAAGTCTTGAAGAATATATAAGATGTCTTTGCATACAACTGATTACTTTTATATTTACTATTAGGAGAATAGTCAACATATGAGAAGATGTGGAATTGTTTCTGTACGAAATTCAAATGCAGCAATCCTTTTATGATAAGGAGTGTTTACTTTTTAGTGTTTTTAGAAGAAAACTTGCAGGGCAGTCCCAGATCTAGGGGAAAGGGGGGGGGGCAAGTGGAAATGTGTTTTTTTTTGTGGGGGGGGGGGGTAAAGATTTGAGTCGGAATGAACTGTGATACCATTCCAGTATAAACTTTTCTCTCCAATTTTGTGATCTTTAGCAAAGTTGAAAATACTGGTAATATATAGGTTTAATTTTTTTCACCTCTGTTCCAGTTACTAGCATTCTTAAGGAGAGGGGGGACATGACCCCCTCCCCCTAGATCCAGTCCTGCTACAGGGCATATGGTTTGCTGAAGAGGCCCTATTCCATCTGAATAGCTATTCTAATAAGCAGTGTATATAGACCATGTGAAATAAAAAAGACAATATGATAGGAGGACTAATTTTTCTCAAAATCTGCTTATGCTGACCATTTCTCCATGCCCTTGAAGAACATTTATTCTGTTTCTGAGAGTTGCAAGTATCATTTTGAGGAAACTTTTGCAACAGAACAAGCTCAACCACATACAGCAAATGCAGTGCTTATGTTCCTAATGTCATTTTCATGACTGAACTGTTTGATCAGTTCAATGTACTTTCAAGAATAAATTGCTGCTACTACTGCGATCATTGCTTCACAACTGTGAGTTTTCATGTTTTCTGTACATTTGCTGCTAAATATTATTTTAATTATGTGAAAATAGCATGATTTTAAGGCCTCTCTGATTACTATAACTTTCAATTTTTATGCAGCTTGTTTTTTTTTTATCCTTAGATTTTATTGCTCTTTGTTATATCAACTTTATTTATTACTAAAAGTTTGATTATACTAATTTTCAAAGGAGGGCAAAGTTTTATGGCCTTTAATTTTAATGAAAAAATATATCATGATTGTTTTTGAACACATGGTCTCTTGGTACTTGTTGAAAGTTTTTAGGATAAGTGCGCACTTAGTATCTCCAGTTACCTTATGAGCAGGCTAATTTTTCTTTCATTCCCTATCAAGATTTAACTGTATTAGCTCTTGCATTCTAATTCCAGCTCTTTCCCATGACACCCTTGTTTGTGTATGTAAAAATACTTGAAATGAAGAACAAAATATTTGATGTCTTACAGAGAAATAAGAGCATTATAAACAACTTAAAAATTTACATGTTTTTAATAAAATAATAAATACCCCCTCAAGCAGCTGCTTGCCACAGAGGTCTGACAGGAGCCTGTCAGTTTATATGCCATAGTAGAAGGTCTGAGAGGATGGCAGGACCTCAGCAGAAAAATGACATGTACATCCATGCCTTACCCGGGGCTCGAACCCAGGTCCCTTAGATCAGTAGCCAAGCGCACTAACCACTCGGCCACGGGATGGCTACATGTTTTTAAGGAATGGAAATTTTTTGGACTCATTTGGGACTTAACCACATAACCACTGGTTGTATATCGATTGTTTGAATCTGTATTGAATCAACAACTTTTTCATGGAAACAGGTTTTTGAGATGTGTAATAATTCTCTTTAATATTTATGTTAGGATAAAATTATTAAAGAAAGAAATTAAAAAAAAAGGGGGGGGGGTTGTCTCAATCTGTAGAATTTAGAAAAGTATATGGGTAAATTTTTTTATTCACATAAATTTGAAGCATTTTTGCTATTATACATGGCTAATCATAATTGAAAACAAACATAGTTTAAGATTTGTTGACATAGTTTGACAATATAATGTATTAAACTATAGCTTTCAGTGCATTTTTTGTGTAAATGTCAAATATTAGTGTTCTATCTTTATTTTCAGCAATTTTAAATTGCCAGTTTCCTCACTGCTAAATTTTTTGTGATGTCAATAGAAATTTAAAGAAGCAGTAAATTGCTCGATATACTGATGAACCCCATGTAAAAAGCTAAATTGCCAAATCGAAACCTTTAATAAGATGACTATAAACAAGTGTGCTAAAACCTGAATAAGTGGTAAGAACTTTAACAAGTCTTTTAAGGTTTCCTGATAAATGGTTATATATTTCATAGTCATAGCTATTCTTTCATTTGCAATGGAGTTTATTCCACTATATAAAGCCTTTGAAAAGTTACTTTGCACTAATGTTGATAAGTAATCAAGAAAAATGTGTCAGAGAAGAGCAATAACTGATTGGTGAAGCGCAATTTTTGCAAAGTACATACAAGAAATTATTATTAACCAAAAAGGTACAGCGCACTTTAAATTCTTGCAAGTATTGGTGAGGAAATTAATTGACAGGTAATTTTTTTCAGTTCACCAAATTGTAATAAATGTTCATTTTGAATATAAGAGAAACATTTTTTTTAAACAGCAAAAAGAAACATTAAGTGTGCATTGGTGAAATTTAGATATTTTAAGACAGCTTTATTAACATTGCAAACACTAATTGGATAAATTTCCATATTATTTATTGCTGCAAATTGAATGTGTTGACTGATGTAATGAAGATCATATACCATTGCAATAAAAAACATCCAAATTATGATACATAATTTCAAGTTATTGCTTGTTTTTGTTGCTGAATAGTAAATATCAATATAAAACTGATAATTATTCATTTGCATATTTTAGTTTATTGTCCTTATTAAATATATTTTAAAATTTCAGAGTTCAACCAGCAGAACATTATTTGGACATTATAGTAAGTTAAAATTTTGATGATATTGAGGTATGTGTTCTTTTGATATTTGATTGAAATTGGTTTCTAAATGTTATAAGTTCGACAATATAAAAAATTTATGGAAATGGACATTTATTTTTCCAATGATGCAACATTGATTTTCAAAACTGAACAAAAATTCATAAAGATACTTATATATTCCAAATGCAAAAACCGTACACACCATATTTGATCTAATATCTACTTCATATCACAGGGAAAAAAATTCATATATATAATATATAGGTTGTTAGTTGATTGTTTTACCTCTGATCAGCACTTTTTTTGCACACCATGGGCTAAATGGCCAGGTCACAGGACCCCGAACGCTAGGTTGGGGGAGGGGACCCACTGGAACAGCTGTTGGGAGACAGATGGTAGCCTCCTGTCAAGGCCATCCAGCGTGTTCTTTAACGTGCGCAGGGTATGGCTCTCCCACACATGGGGCCACGGCTTAATGTCCCATCCGACAGACACCCCCCTTTCCAAGCCCATTGTTCTCCCTTACTGACTGTGGGCAGGGTGAGGAGTTTTGTGGAGATGAATCTCAATGCTGACCCAGCTGGGACTTGGACCTGGAAACTGCAGATTACAAGCCTGGCATATATAAAGGCAATTGGGAATTGGAAAGTTGACTTAAAATGGGTGATCTCAAGAGTGTAAACTGAAATACTTTAGATTATAATAGGGATAAGTAATTAATTACCTCTAGTAGTCAACCAGATTCTTAATTCTATTGTATCCACTCAATAAGGAATAAAAATTGGAAGAAATTGTCTTGAAACATTAATTGTATTCTAATGGAAATAATTAAAGGCAATTTTCAACTGCAATGGTCAACTCAAGTATTAAAGGCATGAAAAAACAGATCTTTATTCAGTTATTATAGCCTAATAATAACAAGGGTAAGAAAGGAAAATAGGAATAGAAAATAGAAAATAGGAAACATTCCAGTGGTACATCCTAAGGCTTCCACCCAAAAACAATAGAAAGCTAATCGATGGGTATAGAAATGACAACAGAACAAATTCTGCTCTCTTCCCAATCACCAACTCTGAGTGGGAAACCTTTGCCAGATACACTTCTTACATTCCTTCCTGTGCAAATCAGTCTGCAAATTATTCTGATTTAAAAAAATTATTATTTTCAGTCCAGCTTCAAATCTGAAGAAAATTATAAAAATGGGATAGAGAAATTTTAACCTTCTAAAATCAGGCATATATGGATTTCCCCTATATTTGCCAGATAATTCCATTCATTGGGAAAAACCACGTTCCCTACCAAAACTAATGACTGCCACTGTCAAACTGGCAGTAAAGCACGCAGCTACCATAGACTGGGAGAGCACCACACTGCTAGCACATGCATCCACTTACTACAGAACAGGGGCAGGGGTGGCTCAGTCGGTAGCGCGCCAGGCTCGTAATCTGTAGTTCCCTGGTTAGAGTCCCAGCTGGGTCAGCGTTGAGATTTATCTCCGCAAAATTCCCCGCCCTGCCCACGGTCAGTAGGGGACACCGATGGGCTTGGAAAGGCCGCCGTCCGTCGGATGGGACGTTAAGCCGTGGCCCCGTGTGTGGGAGAGCCATACCCTGTGCACATTAAAGAACACGCTGGATGGCCTTGACGGGAGGCTACCATCTGTCTCCCAACAGCTGTTCCAGTGGGTCCCCTCCCCCAACCTTCTCTGAGCCTTCGGGGTCCATGTGACCTGGCCATTTAGCCCATGGTGTGCAAAAAAGTGCCGCTCAGAGGTAAAACAACCCAACCCAATACTACAGAACATTGTCCACAAGGCTATTTGAGACACTGGAATCACCCTTCATATGTGGAAAGAAGTTCTTAACAGCACTAACTTCACCAAGTAGTGTCACTCATTGAAGACTGAGCACTGTCTTGCTCTGAAAAAGCTGAGTTACTTTTTTTAATATGCAGATAGTTTGAAGGATAAAACTTTTAAATTTTATTGATCAAATATAGAGAACTTTGTTATTTTAAATTTATTTTTCCAATTTATTCCAACTCTAAAATTCATCTAAAAATCATCTTGTTTATGCTCATTTCAAAATGTATGAGTTGTTATTTTCAATGCAGATGACACATGACTGATGAGTTACTGTTGGCATGATTTTAATTGCAATGTTTGAGGATCAGAAGTTTGTAAAGAAAAAAAAATACCCCCTCAAGCAGCTGCTTGCCACAAAGGTCTGACAGGAGCCTGTCAGTTTATATGCCAGAGTAGAAGGTCTGAGAGGATGGCAGGACCTCAGCAGAAAAATGACACATACATCCATGCCTTACCCGGGACTCGAACCCAGGTCCCGAACCTAGTTGTTTTTACTTGAATTGAAATATGATGGAAATGCATTCTCCCCTTACTAATGAAAATAGATTCTGGGTGATGCAAAGTTTGCACATTTAATTACCTAAAATCTGCATACAGCAATAGTTGTGGATGAGTTTATTTTTACATTGCACATTTTACCTGTAATTTCATTTTCATCCAAGCAATGGTAATGTCATGTATGAAAATTACGATTCACAAGCATTTAATTTTAAGAGCTTTACTGTGACACTAATATAATGATGTGCAATATTTGAAATGGGATTATAACAGAGACTGTTATGAACCACTGTGTAGACACTTATTGGATGAACTTGCACATTAGTATAAATAACCATATTATTCTCTCAGTAGCTGTTTATTTGCTCAATTTTTTTTTAGTTTAAATTTAAACATCAGGTTTATACTAATTTTTAGTTGTGGAAAAAATTCAGTATATTAAACTTAAGATTGCAAAGAACGTGATACAGAAGATGAGCTCTAGAAAAGGCTTTGCATAAAGATTAGTTCATCCATTATATTTTAGTTCAAAAGCAACCTAATTTTATTATCACAGTTGTTTATTTTTTTTTTATAGATGGTGTTACTGTTCCCTCTATTTGTTGGCACTTTCTGAAGCCACTTTTTCAATGTCATTTTACTTAAGAACAAATTATTTTTGCAATGCAGCACCCTTAGAAAATTATAAGCAAATGCCATCTTGGATTTTGTTTTTTGGCATCCTTTACTGTTTCATAATTTACAAAATCATCTGCAGTTCTCTGAAAGTGGTTGATGTGCATATATAATAGTTTTGGTTGAAGTAAAAAAATTGCGAAGCTACTGCCTCTTCCTGCTCTGTCTAAATGCTATCACACATCAGTAACTTCAATGGTATACAAGATTGCACTTATAACAGTTATAATTTATTGTTTATTACAAGGATATGGTAAATCAGTTTAAAATATATTTTTTTATTTAGTTTAATATATGCAGTTTTATTTTTGTTATTAGATGAAACGTGGAATGCAGTGATGAGCAAAACTCAGAAAAATTAGTATGGTAGCTTGCCATATTAATATAAACAATTTAGGTTGTCCAGTATGATTACCAGCCCACATGCCTGTAACACATTCTGCCAACATTGTGGATCCTACGTCATTAGCCTAGTCAGCTGTGAGAAAATCAGATGGAGGTAAACATTCAGGAGAAGTGCAATAAGAAAAAAAAGTTTGGGAAGAGTTATAGAAAAATTAAGTTTTGGTCAAAGTGGGACTTAAATCTGTTTCTTTGTGTGTGTGTTATTTAGAATTCTTATTCAACTTTCTGTAGAACATTTACTTATGAGTTCCTATAAAAGAAAAGGTTTAAGATCTGTTGCTTTAAAGCAGGGCTACTCAAAAACAGCTTTCAAGTTACATCCAGCCTGCGGAAAAAAAATGTGTGAAAAATACAAAAAAAAAATTTAAAAAAAAGTGTATTTGTTTTTGCACAACAAGAAACAAGGACTAAGTGTTTTTTTTAGTTTTTCACCTCTTGCCTGTAAAAAGGCCCGTAATTCAAAAATTGAAATATAAATGGCTGCACTAGAAAATGTAATTGAGTAGCCCTGCCTTAAAGTACTAGCTGTTAAATCTCAATTGTACAACAAAGTTATAACTTGATTAGAATTTTTCTTTTTTATATATTGCATATTTTTGATGTTTTAATTCAGTATTTATTAAATGTTACTTCAGTATGAGAACCATTTTAGGTTATATTTGCTTGTTATTATTTTATTTTATAACAGACATTCATAGACAACTTACTGCATTTCCAGTGTCCAACCACAATTAGCATTTACTGAATGCTTCTTTCAGAGAAATCATGTGAGGAGAAATCTGGATTGTACAGAGCATACCTAACACCTCCCGGGGGCTCATTTGGTAGTGTGCCAGGCTCGTATTCTGTAGTTCCCAGGTTCGAGTCCCAGCTGGGTTAGCATTGAGATTTATCTCTGCAAAATTCCCCACCCTTCCCACAGTCAGTAGGGGGATACCGATGGGCTTGGAAGGGACATTAAGCCGTGTCCCCGTGTGCGGGAGAGCCATACTGTGTGCATGTTAAAGAACACACTGGATGGCCTTGACAGGAGGCTATCATCTTTCTCCCAACAGCTATTCCAGTGGGTCCCCTCCTCCAACCTTCTGTGAGCCCTTGTGGTCCATGTGACCTGGCCATTTAGCCCATGGTGTGCAAAAAAGTGCTGCTCAGAGGTAATGACTATGCCAGCTGTAAGTGGGTATAGAATGCTATTTTGATTTTGAAACAAATTAATTTTTTTTGCTATTAATGTTGCTCATCAGAAATCACTTTGATTACAATGTTATACAGAGGGCATTCAAATTGTTCTTGACGTGCCTGTCAATTTGCATTTGTTCCTCTGAAGTTAATGAGCTACGAACGAGAGAACCATCTCTGTTGTTCATGAACTCGTTAAGGAAAACCAACACATTACTGCTCAGGTAATAAGTTTAGATATCATTTTATTGATTGGCAGTGTCTAACAATTATTCATCATCATTTAAAGTTCCGAAAGTTCTGTGTCAAATGAGTACCCCACAAGCTGATAGAACAGCAAAAAAGGGCTAGAATCAACTCTTGCAAGGAGATGCTGGCAATGTTCAAACCTAGTGGTCCCAAAGTGTTAACAGACATTGTCACAGGTGGTGGGTTGTTTTATCTCTTAAGTGACACTGTTTTGCACACAATGGGCTAAATGGCCAGATCACAAGGACCCCAAAGGCTCTGAGAGCTTTTGGGGTCCTTGTGATCCCAAAACAAGGACAGCTGTTGGGAGGCAGAGTAGCCTCTCATTAAGCCATCCAGCATGTTCTTTAACGTGTACATGATATGGCTCTCCGGCACACAGGGCCATGGCTTAACTTCTCATCTGATGAATGGCAGCCTTTGTCAAGCCCATCATTGTCCCCTACTGACCATGGGCAGGGCCGGGAGTTTTGCAGAGATAAATGTCAACACTGACCCAGCTAGGACTCGAACCTGGGAACTACAGATTATGAGCCTGGCGCACTACCGACTAAGCCATCCCCGCCCCTCACAAGTGATGAGACGGATTTTATCACTACAACTCCCAGAAAGATGGATAGCCATGTTTGGGCTGAGGAAGATTGACAGCATCCCCAAATCCTCTCACAAGACTTTCACTCAAGGAAGAGGATGTTCATAATTTTTTTCAATTCCCTAGGAGTGGTAGTTGTGGACACTTTGCCTGAAAAAAATGACTATGAATGGTCAGTATTACTAATGACTATGAATACTCAGTAGTTTCATATACTGCAAAATATTAGTGCATTCGGAATTTTTCAACCGACAGACTATCAATTTTACTTTCACTAAAGGAGATTCAGGTCAAATATAGTGATACACAGTAAAATGCCCTAATCCTGAATTGCAAAATACCTTCATTAAAATTGGTTGGAAATGAATGCTTTCTGCCTTCACATGGTAACTTATGTAATGTATGAGATGCATGGTAATCATATTTATTAATTTTTAAGTTAATTTTTAAAGTGTTAAATAATTTTAGAACTATATAATTAATGTAAATTATTTCTAATAGCTTAATTAAGTTTTCTTAACTAATTTCTTTGTGCTGTTATACATACTAAGCTACATTTTGTAATAGAAGGTATAGATAGAGAGTTAAAATTTTGAGCATAGTGGATATACCAGTACCAGCTGTTTCATTTTGCTAAGATGCTAAGATAAAGATTAAAAGTTAAAATTTTATACAAGTACTGTCTCAACTCTCCAAAATCATCTTAAAATCTAATTGTGTTTTCTACTATTAGCCCTTTGAAAGCAGGCGATATTTCAATGCCCTGTTAACATGTGCCAGAGATTTAACCTGAATGGTTTTAGGCACTTATCCCTCTCTCTTTCATAGATACCACAATAAGGCAGAATCAACGGTTGTGTTGTGCTGCTGCCACATTAATATAGTTATAGGACCAATGACTGTGGTTTGTTGAAAAGATGGCTATGAGTTAACTGAACTTAATTATATTTATCAGAGTGTCATCATTATGTTGAAGCTGGTTTAGTCTATTTTTATAAAGTATTAAATTATGTATTAACTCATTTGCAACTTTTCTCAGTTTATAATGCTGAATTTGTTTTAGCTATGTTTTATGAAGAAGTATATTTTAATGTAGCTCGTTGCATTCTGCTCCTAGACACATTTTACTAATGTCTAGACAGTTTGCCCTATTTTAAAATTTTTGCAATTACAGTGTGGGCTTCAGTTATCTTAGTTATAAATTCCTGTTGAAACTCATCTGGATCTGGGTCATTTCTTCAAGAGTTTTCACCTTGTTTATTACCTTTGATGTCAACTAGACTGTAAGATATCTGGCAGTTGGTTATTTTCAAACGTACTATATTGCCATTATTCTTAAAATCATCTTTTCATTATTTTTTTTTTTGCAGCCACCACTTTTTGGTGATTTTTAAAAGATTTCTTAATTTTAAAATGGGTGAATACTGAAAGCTGTTGACTACTGAATATAATAAGTTGTTTATTTAAGTTATTTTCAGTTTGCTGATGATCATCTATAGATAAATGTAAATTCAGGAGTGACTGGCTACTAAAGGAGACTGGAAAAGGCTACAAGGTAAGTGAGTGGACAGAAAAACAATGATAGTTAAATTTTCTAGACAGTACATGTCAATGAAATAAGCATGGAAAGCAAAGGATTCCAGACTTTCAGCATGCTGGCTTTAAAAAACATTAGGAACTATGTCAGACAGCTAGCACCTCTGTCTCCTGCACTAAGTTGTGTTGCCTCTAATTCAGATGCTGCGTCTGCAGTTTTCATGAGGGTCAGAGTTGACTCAATCAGTAGGGCACCAGACTCATAATCTAGTGTTCCTAGATTCAAGTTCTGACCGTACTTGCATTGATTTTCTCTCCTTCAATAAGAAAGAGGATACAGATGGGCTTGGAAAGGCTGCTCCCTATAGGATGGAACATTAATCTCTGGTCTCATGTGAAGGAGGTAATATATGTCCTATGCTTGTTAACAGTTTTGGTGCTTTCGGCATTCTACATTATCAAATTATAATTTTCAAAGATAGTGCAACAGCCATAACTGTTATCGGCACTGAAAATTGTTGCAACTATTCAACATTATTGTGTACAGATATATGTGATTTATTTTTAAACTTATGTTTCCACAAGCTGTACCTCAGGGTTTTTTATTATGTTTAAACTTCAATTATATTGTGACAAATGCAATATGGCCTTATTTTAAGGAACCATAGTTTCATGATATGAAAGGTGTATTTCATACATTCATTGATGAAACAGCTAATTCAAGTGGTGAGAATGATTTTCCCAGATTATCTCCACTGCATCTATGCTGAGATTTTTTCCCACCAACCCTCGGTGTGAAAGATTGAAAAATGGGCTTGGAGAGGTTCCACCATTGAATGGGACGGTAAGACCTGGCACCTTCTTAAGGAGAGTCATACCTTGTGCATATTAATGCATAGTCTTGATGGGAGACTGCCATTGATCTCTTAATAGTTGTTGGGTGGTTCCCCTTCCCTGCCATCTGAGTTATTTTGCCCATTAGCCCATTGTGTGCACAAAAGCACTGCTTATAGATAAAACAAACCAATCAGTTGGTCAAAATAAAACAGTGAGTTATTACCTAGAAATCTTATTGCGATATGAAATGCAAAAAAAAAAACACTCTTAATCAGTAATTTATTCTTATCCATGGAGCATAGTGTGTTTGACTTGCTTGGCCTGTAATATGATATTCCCAGATTCAAGTCCCAACTGCACAACCATTGAGAATTTTCTCTGCTAATCCCCACCACCAATCACCACCGTCATGCCCTCAGCCCAGAAATGGACAATGATTATCTTGGAAAGACCTCCATCTGTTGTGTGAGATATTAAACCATTGCTCTGTGGGCAGGAGAGCCATACTCTGAGCATGTTAAAGAACACACTGGATAGTTTTGACAGGAGGCTTCCATCTGTCTCCTAATAGCTGTTCAGTGAAATCTCTTCCCCCACCTTCTCTGAGCTCTTGTGACCAGGCCATTTGGCTCATTGTGTGAAAAGAAGTGCTGCTCAGTGGTAAAACAACCCAACTTTTCCATCATAAAAAAAACTTTAAAATTGGTTTTCATTACTCTACTTTTTTACTAGAACTTTTTCACTACCTCTCATCTAATTACTGTGTAGTTTTTTTATGATTGGCCTTCGAGATGAGGAAACTACTGATATTTGAAATAGGTTGGAGCCAATTAATCTACATTTTATTCAGCATTGTGCATCAGTTTGGTTGACCGTGGAAAAAAGCACTCCCATACTTTCCCACAGTTGGAAGTGCTAATAATTATTTTTAAAGCACATACACATAAAACATAAAATCTCACCTTCCAGTAGATGGAAAAGGATTGTCAGCCTCTTGAAAATCCATACCATGAAAATATCTTTGTCTGTTCAAGATCACAAATTTGCACATTTCTTTACTGGAATTTTTTGAAAAAGCAATTTTCTCATAAACCTCATCCATGAAGAAGTAAAAGTTCTTATTCCGACAGTATTAGTCTGTGTGTACAAATGACCTATAATTAAATCTGTGCTGCGTTTTAAGGGCAGGGCCGCTTTATCCATTAGGCCGACTAGGCACAGTGCCTAGGGCCTATGAACCTTTTAAGGCCTACAATATTTCACTTGAAAAAAATACATAAAAAAATCCCAAAATAAGAAAAAAACATCAAATTTTAATTTAAATTATTTATTTAGGTATTTGAATGACAAAAACAATAAGTCGTCGCGTTTCTCAACAGCCTCACTGATACAATCACAAACCCAGTAGTATAGGTCTAGTAGATACTTTTAGTTTAATGTTTAAATCTTCACTTTGTGACATTTTGTGGGGCGGGGGTGGCTCAGTCGGTAGCGCGCCAGGTTCGTAAACTGTAGTTCCCAGGTTCGAGTCCCAGCTGGGTCAGCGTTGACATTTATCTCCGCAAAATTCCCCGCCCTGCCCACGGTCAGTAGGGGACACAGATGGGCTTGGAAAGGCCGCCGTCTGTCGGATGGGATGTTAAGCCGTGGCCCCGTGTGCGGGAGAGCCATACCCTGTGCACGTTAAAGAACACGCTGGATGGCCTTGATGGGAGGCTACCATCTGTCTCCCAACAGCTGTTCCAGTGGGTCCCCTCCCCCAACCTTCTCTGAGCCTTCGGGGTCCATGTGACCTGGCCATTTAGCCCATGGTGTGCAAAAAAGTGCCGCTCAGAGGTAAAACAACCCAACACTTTGCACATTTTGTTGTGCAAATTCAGAAATTATCTCGTCGAATGTCATTTGTCGCATAACATTTTCAATTGAAAGTAGTGAAAGTGACGACAATCGTTGCCGCCCCCATTGTTGATCGGAGATAATTTTTTATCAATTTCATCTTTGAGAAGCTTCCTTCTCCTTCCGCACTTGTTCCGAAAATGGATAGGTGTAGTTGCATTGCGAACCAGTGGTAACTTCCCAAGATTTTGTGTCAGCAGAAGTTCAGAGGCGTTCACGGTGCATTAAAATTTGCGAGTATTTTCAAAATTCATAAATTGTTTTTTGAACAACCGACACACAGGCCTCCAGAAATAAAAGTGCCTAGGGCCTACGAAGGTCTTAAAACGGCCCTGTTTAAGGGCATTTTGAATTGGTACAATCTCTTCTCTCAATGATGTTTTTGTGAAATGGATGCTCGAGTTTTTCTAAGGCAAAGCAGTTGAAAAACTCAGCTTGTATTCCTAAAACAAGTTCAAAATAATTATATTAAGGTTATTTCCCATGGTCAAGTGGTTAGTGTGCTTGGCAATTGATCAAAAGGAACTGGGTTCGCCCTGGATAAGGCATGGATGTTTGTGTTGTTTTTCTGCTGAGGTCTTCCTCACAAATCTGCTCTATGGCGTATAAATTGGCAGGTTCCTGTCAGACCTCTGTGACAAGCAGATGCTTGAGGGAGTATCTTTTTATTATGTATATTGTTCTCAAGAATATCTTTCAGAAAGCACTACTCACCGAACATCAGCTTCAATTTTTCCATTATGTTTGGTTGGTTTGTGGTTTTAGGCTCTAGGGTTTCCATTATGTTCAGACCAGTGCAATACATCTATGTGAAGCATTAAGTATATTTTGTCAGTTGCCAGAGATATGAAGTAGATGATCAGATAAATCAAAATTTCTGCAGCTTAATAAAGATCTTCCTCAATAGAAAACATTGTATTAGTACAGTCCATGGATAGATGATTTGAAATAGTGTTTTTTTTTTACTTTTGAGGTGAATTCTTATGATTGACATCACTATTATTCAATATTCGAACTTCTATAACCCTTGAAGCACTGAACGACAATTGTTTAAAAACGAAAATTACACAGCTTAATTGACATATTTATCTTCAGTCGTACTTTTCCATAAAAATTTAACCAGTTTATGCAGCCTGAATTTGAATCTCCATTGGCATAAGAAGTTAATGTTTCCATTTTCCTGTCCAGTGCCCGTAATAATAATCAAATAAATACGCCCTCCAACTGCTTGCCATAGTAGAAGGTCTGTGAGGTTGGCAGGACCTCGGCAGAAAAACAACACATATATCCATGCCTTACCTAGGCTCAAACCCAGGCCCCTTACATCAGTAGCCAAGCGTGCTAACGTACACTTTTTCAGTTGTCATTCAGACCCTGAGTTCAAGTCTCGTTCTCGGAATGGGATTGTATTTTTTTGCACCATCTTGTGTGGAACCAGAACAGTTGTGAAACGATAGCCTAAAAATGGAGATAACTCTAGCGAGAAACACAGTCCTCAAAATATAAGAAATCGAAGCAATAAGTGAAATAAAATTAATTCTCGAGAATAACGCAACTCTAAAACTCGGTCCTTAGTGTTAACTAATATATAATGTAGTAATAAGGTAATTTTAATATAACTGATTTTATATGCATATATGGATCTGTTAATCACGTAGTGAGAATTTTGTGTAAAATTTGTTTGGAATTTTATTTAGATATAGTTATGTACCTAGTTATTCTAGCAGTTATAATAGTGGTTTAGAAATATCGGGAAAACATTTCATAATGATGAAATATCTGACAAACTAATGAAACTACTTTCCAATTAATTTTTTTACGCAATTCCATATAAGAGGCTATCTCTGTCAGTATGTAATGGAATCCGGTTGCCAGAGGTGAAACGAGATACATTAGCGTACGTAATGCCTATGTGATGCTCAGTCTGGCTTTCCTGCTTATGAACCTTTAAAACTATAAGTTGAGTAATAAAAGTTTTAAACGGTAGTTATTGTGTAGTCTATCGTCAAAGGAAATTATTAACTGGCTAATATATAAGGCATTATATATTATAGATTATCAGAAGATTAGTTTTCATTCAATGGCAACATAACGAATAGTCAGAGTAAACAGTGTTTCTTACGTTCTAATCTAGTGAAGTATTTTAAATGTTTATTCCCCAGAATGACTTGATATTTAAGAACTATAGTTTTCCCAACGTATTTATGATTATTTTGCTAACATACAGCAATGGTGTTTGCAATTTTTATAGGTTTGTGAGCCATTGCATGTATCCTTTTGGCTGGCATTAAAAGCAGGTTGGCCCTTTGTTTCATCTTCTATAAATTCAAATTTTGATATGACTGATGAGTCACTTCTCTGGTAGGAGTCCCGCGGGGGGGGGGGGGGCGCTAGGTTGCAGGGGCACAGATCCTAGTAACTACATACGCAGGAATAAGAAATGAAGGAACGCATATTGTTGTATAGAAGTCTACGAATATAGAGGTTGCGTCTTACTCAGGCCTGTGGAGTGAAAATTTGTTTTATTAAAAATAGCCTTGTAATAAAGTAGAGCAGGTTCGTTATAGTATTTGCTTTTTTAATTTTCAGGGGTTTTTTTACACAAGAAATACATTTCCTCTGTGAATGTAGTTTTATTACTTTTGATCTGTGCATGATCAGTCACCCTGTGTGCTGACAGCATGTCATACAGTCTCCCGACGAACACGTAATCACACGGACGGGGGTGACTCAGTCGGTAGCGAACCAGGCTCGTAATATGAAATTCCCAGGTTCAAGTCCCGTTTGGGTCAGCGTTGAGATTTATCTCCGCAAAACTTCCCTTGGTCAGTAAGTGATACCATTGGACTTGGAAAGGCCGCCAGACGGCAGACTTTCCAAGCCCACCAGTGCACTCGCATATTAATGCAATACAGTGTTTCCATTCTGACCTCGAGAAAGGTTTGGTGCCGTCAGATGGAGTATTCCATGTGGGAACATGCTGGGATGGCCTTGAGATTTTACAAACAGTTGACCATTTTTGAAGATCATTGTGTGCAAAAAAAGTGCTCGGAGTTAAAAGAACCCAAGGCATATTTCACAGAACTGTTGCTGTATCGGGAATATATTTTTTGAATAAGAGAGCTGCAGTAATATTTGTCTTTTTAAATTCATGTTTCCTAATAATGCTATTTTAAATGTTACCGAATAATTTATATAGCAGAAGGAAGTACTAACAGTATTGAGGTGCAGCCATATATGTGCTTGCGGTTGTCTTGGTGACGGATCAGAGAAGGAAGTGATGGCATGATTAGTCAGGAGTTGTCTACAGTGCAAACCGTTTTTCCTCTGTATTTTGAAATATGTGTTTTAAAGGAGCAATGTATGTGCATCCAGCTCTGCTGAAAATTTGGTAAAACTGCCACAGACACCAAATGTTAGACATTCAGAAAAAAAATTGCCCAATGTATTTGAGTGTAGTTTCTTTTTTAAGAATGGCTGCCCTTCCGTCAACAGCGATCACACATAGGCCAGCAATCGACAGCACAAACCAACCTGACTGTTGACCATGAATTATTCTGCATTGCAGTTCAGAAATGGCGATTCAGCATCTGGCTTCTCCACCAAACTACATGGTTCTCCAAGTACTGGGAGTTTTTGGCTACGTATAGCGTCTCCACCTGTCTTACTAATTTTTCTTGCCTGAAATTTCCCCCTGCTGAAGAGCACTATAAGAAGAAATGTGTTCAAGACATTGGAGAGTGAATGCTTGCACACTGTTGACTACCAAACTGTTGGGTTTTACTTCTGAGGGGCATTCTTTTACGTACAAATAGATGGTCAGGTCAAAAGGGCTTAAAGAAAGTTGGGCGAAGGGGACTTGCTGGACAACTGATAGAAAACATGGTATTTTCCCAAGTCCATCCAGCGTATTGAACGTGTGCAGCATGACTCCTGCACACAGCACAACACTTTTTGAAGCCCATTGGTACTCCCAATGGAAATTTCAACGCTGGAACAAGTGGAACTGAAACCTGGGAACTACAGATCATGAGCCTGGTGGGCAATCAACTGTTCTTTTTTCATCTCTAATCTGCAAAATTGCTTCAAATTAGAAAAAAAAAAAACCCGTAAAACTTGGACCACTTAAACATGTAATTCAATACCTCAGTATTAGGAAATGCAAGCGAACAGTGATAATTTTAATGCGAAGTTTTTAGACAATTGGGACGAAAGTGGTGTTTATATCGATAATTTTATGCTGCATCTATAAAAGTATGCAAAACAACGAATACCAATAGGCTTTACAAAAAAAGTGCCACGAGATGTTACTCTAGCTTCACGAGTAGGAAAGCTATTAACTGTATATGTTAAAAAAAACACAAAATTGCCTTGATGAGAAGCAGCTTTTAAGAGTCCAAATGTGGAAAAATTCTGATGGACAAAAAAAAAATCCTTTTTCTCACATTCCATTTACGAGATCAGGGGTTGGGGTGGCTCAATCGGTAGTGCACCAGGCTCGTAGCAATCTGCAGTTCCCAGGTTCGAGTTCCTGCTGTGTCAGTGTTGAGACATCACAAAACCTCACCTTGCCCACAGTCAGTAAGGGACAGCAATGGACTTGGAAAGGCCATTGGATGAGACGTTAAGCCGTGTGTGGGAGAGCCATACCCTGAGCACGTTAACACACTGATCTGTCTTCCAACAGCTGTTACAGTGGGTCCCAACCTCAGCCTTCAGGGTCCTTGTGACCTGCCCTTTTAGCCCATGGTGTGCAAAAAAAAAGTGCTGCTCAGAGATAAAAACCAACAAAGTGATCATGTAGTTTCCACAAAATAGGCATATGCATGTGAAGCACAAAAGGATGCAGATCAAATCCAGAGCACTGTGTCGTGCCGACTATCTGCTGTTACCGTTCGAACATGTCTTGTTTCTTATGCAAGATATCCTTGTAAATTTCAAAGACATGGCTTTTCAATCTGATTTTTTTTTTTGCTTAATTTCTTCAAAAGTGTTCAAAAAATTTGTCCTTTTGGTGTAAATAGGTGCCGTGATTGCAGGATCGCTATTTTCCATGTCATTTTTTTTTTCTTCTGCTTTCATATATTTATTGGCACTCTTTTAAATTTTTTGTGGATCGTATCTTGTCTAAGTTTCTCTCATTCTTCCTCGTATTTTTCTATTTGTAATTCATTCGAAACTTGGCCCAGTTCAGTTTCGATTTCTGTAGAGCTCTATTGATATTTTTTTTTTTCGTTTTGTTGTTTTAGCTTTAGAGTAGCTTTTTTCTTTTGGAAATTTTCAATCCATGTTTCTACTGTTGTGAGAACGTCTCTCCCAATAAGTTCCTTTGAGGGTATTCTAAATTTGTGTTCTTTTCTGTCTTTTTTCGTATTCCTTTTTCTTGGTCAATTCATTGTCTTTTTCGTTTATTTCCTGGTTTGGTTTTTCTTTCTGCAATTCTGAGTTAATTATATCTTGCATTCTTGTTTTTGATTTCTGGGACAATTTACAATATCTCCAGGATTGCATATTCTTGTAGAATATAATAGCGTTATAAGTGCCGATCCATATAAAATTTGGTATATCCCCACACAATCACCATATAATATCCGTGATGACCAGTGGATATCCACTAACTATACTAGATACAGATATTGTGTGGGTCGTTTCATTCGTGTGATATACAGAGTTGTATCAGAATAATATGACCACCCGTCGAATTGCAGTGTATCCATCCAGGTGCGTCACAGAGTGCACATGGAAATATAAGTGGCCAGCCAGGAGAGAGGAGCCATAGTGTGTAACGTGAGCACAATGGGCAGAGGTATTGATTTGACGAACATTCAAAAAAGAATGATCATCGGCTACTGCACAAAGGGTGGAAGCATCTCAGAAACGAGCCTACTTGGGCTGTTCACGAGGTGCTGTAGTTAGGGTGTACCAAGAATGTACCACTGGCACACTGAGTACCTCCAGACGTCATAACTGTGGAGCTCCAAAGGCCATCGACCCCGGAGGAGAACGTCGCCTCTGCCAACTGTAAAAGGCAATCGATGCGCAACAGTGCAGTAGTTGGACACTTGAACGCTGGGGCACCCAGGTACGTATCCCTAATAACAGAGTGAACCCTGTTATCCATGGGTTGACCCTGTGTAAAGGTGCCCATGTTAACCATCAGCAACGATGCCTGCAGTTCACATGGGACTACCGTCATTGAATAGTTGATACAGTGTGCTTGTCTGGGGGGATGTTTTCCTGGTACCACTGGATGGGTCCCTGAATACCTGTCCATCCTCACTGAATATATGCATCCCTTCGTGTTGGATATTTACACCGGTGGTGATATCTATCAACAGGACAATGCACCCTGCCATGTCACTAAGGTAGTGTGTGACTGGTTCCAGGAACACGATAGCGATGTCTGTTTTTCCTTGGCTGGCGTAATCGCCCGACCTCAATCCCATAGAGCATTTGTGAGACAATTTGGATCATCAGATTCAGCGTGCAGACCTACAACCATGTCATCTCCGGAACCTCTGTGCTCTCCTGGAGTCCGAATGGGCACGTGTGCCTCTGGCAACATTCCAGGGCCTCATTGCATCCATGCCATGCTGTCTTGCCACTGTCATCCAGGTCAAGGGTGGTTATTCCCATTATTAGGTAGGTTATATTTTGATACGGCTGTGTATATGCCAGTTTGTTGGGTTACATCTGAGCAGCACTTTTTTGCACACCATGGGCTAAATGGCCAGGTCACATGGACCCCGAAGGTTGGGGGAGGGGACCCACTGGAACAGCTGTTGGGAGACAGATGGTAGCCTCCCGTCAAGGCCATCCAGCGTGTTCTTTAACATGCACAGGGTATGGCTCTCCTGCACACGGGGCCACGGCTTAACGTCCCATCCAACGGACGGCAGCCTTTCCAAGCCCATCGGTGTCCCCTACTGACCGTGGGCAGGGTGGGGAATTTTGCGGAGATAAATCTCAACGCTGACCCAGCTAGGACTGCCGGTTTGTATATGGTTGATTTCGGTTTCTTGAAAATCTATGGATTTCACTTCGTACTTATTTACTTCATTTGTGATTTTCATTTTCTGTAGTCATAAGGTAAAATGTTTAGTCTTTTTTTCAAGATTTCTAAAATAAATTCTCCGACCCTCAAAGTTTAGGTTAAATTATTCTCAACCTATGCTAAGCGTGAAATACCACTACTTTACTCTTCTCAATCCTTACTTCCTTGTGCCCAAATCCCGAGTAGTTTTTGGCGGTCATTTTTTTTTCTACGTGAAAAAAATGTCTGGTGTTATACAAGGATAAAACGAAATCAGATCCCCCCACGACTTGAATAACAGCAGTATGCATGAAAAAATAAATCTTGTAGGAGAATAAAATCCAAATTCACCCTCCATGACTTGATCCATTGGAATTCTCTGGGTGTCACTGGCAGAATAACTTAATACTATATATCGGTGTGCGATGGAAAGAACTCAGCAGAATGACTGCCGTATCCGAGGCTTGAACCCAGGCCCCTTTGTACATCATTTTCACTGGTGATATCCGACTTTATTTCACCCTGGATCAAATTTAATATCGATATAATAAAATGGAAATACTTCCCTCGAGAAGTTCAAGATAACACACTGGCGACGACGTGATAACTCTTGTAGCTGTTTCATTGGAAGTGGGTTGATCATTCTTTATAGAGCCTGGAACTTAGAGAAACGCTTTAGAAAAATACATTTCTGGAAAAGTGTACGTGGTTCACATTGAGCCCCGATTTGCTTAGTAAAGGAAGCGCTGGCAATATTTTAATCCGTGATTGAATTCAAAGCTCAAGAGTGGCATATTGTTCTTAATGAGCTATTCGTACTAACAAGCAGCATTTTTGTCCCTTCGCAATTTTTAATAGTTCTTTGACAGGTACTGATGAAATGTTACCTTGCATATTTATAATCGTCCATAAGTTCAAATTTCCACCGTTAGAGAATGAAGTTATTTCTTGACTTTTTGCATTCTCTTTGGAAACAAGCAAGCTGTATTCGCCAGAGGTCACCTTAATTGCCAGCGTGACTTGTGAAAACTAATGGCCAATGAGGCCAACTAACTTTCATTGCCATTAGCAACACTTGGCTAAACCAGGTGGTTCAAGGCTATGGGATTGCCAGAATGAGTGGAATCCCAACAGGTATACCACTCTGGTAAATTTGTTAGACAATTAAAAGGGTTTAAGGATGCGTGTGAGGTACTTATGATGCAGGAGGAAAAAAGCTGGCTGGCTTTAATGCACAGTAAACAGCGTCACTTCAACGTAAGAAATATCAAGCATGTAAAAACATTTTCCATAAATCCCCCCCCCCCCCAAAAAAAAAAAAACATTCGCCAGCTGCTTGAGAACAAAATTTTATTTCAATCTCTTAATTTCGTTACTATTCAAGTTAAATGTATCACTTTCAATACTCCAGACCACTTGGTAAAGGTGTTCACGTTTCCCCCCCCCCCCCCCTACAGGCTGTAGCATAAATAAGAATGTGTCAGGCCAATTGGCCTGACACACATTATACATCGATGGAAAGCAGAAAACATTTACCGGTTTTTAAAATCCTTTATTATATACATGCTGAATGTCTACAAGTGCAGCAGGGTACGTTATTGCATTAACTAAATGGGAATTTTTAAGAAAAAAATTAGCAACTTGAAATTAGAGCCACATCTTACTTGTGCTATAAACCAGCTAAGCACAGAAAATACAGCTTGACGATATAAAAAATTTGTTCCTTCACTAATACTGGAAAAAGTAGCATTTTAAGAGATGTTTTCAAGACAGCTGAAATTTCATAATCCCATTTGAAAAATTGGGCACAGACTGATCCTAACTATATATTTTGCAGTGTGTTAAAACATATTTCTAGCATGGCTTATTACTTTCAAAGGAAAATATAAGGGCAACATTTTCAGTGAAAAGAACAACTTATACCAGTGAATGCTATATTTTAACCCACATAAATGTAGGAACGTTTTGACCTTTTCATGTTGGTATATAGTAAAAAAAATTAGCTGGCTGTCAGTAAGCCAAAATTGCCAAAAATAGCATTTTTGTTTCTGACACCTAATATTTATTTCTGTAAAGTAATAATCATTCAATGTGAACTGAAATTTTGAATTCAACTTATGATTTTATTGCTAGGTTTGCTAAATATTTTTTTTTCAGGTTTTGTGGGAGAAGTTGGCTAGCATGCAGCTTCCTTATTATTATAATTTATATTCCTATTTTATAAAAGGCGTTTTAAATATGTTTAATCCTGAAAACATCTAGTTCATTTATATTGACATTAATTACAGCAACAATTGCACTTTTAACATTTAAGATCCCCTTAAAATAAAGTTGAAACAATATTCGGATTCGGAGCTTTATGCTCATTATTACTGACCCTTATAAAACTTAAAAGTTTTGTCAAAACTATAATACATGGCTATCACCTAGATATCTATGGTGAGATATAAATATTTACTATGCTCATAGCTAACGATAACATTAAGCCATATAATTACAAAACACCAGTGAAAATATGCTTATATAAAGTTGCTAATTTTTTACAGAAATATAAAGAACATCTTACAACGCAATAAAACACATCAGCTAGCTGTACAAGGTGGTTAGTGTATTTTGCAACATCGATGTTTATATACAGTAGCTTTATATGTAATGCAGTTTTGTGTCGTATGTCTAGTATATTTCTCTTCCATACAATTCTGCACTTTTGACAGCATAGTAAAGAAACTTTTTTTTAAAAGTGCAGCAATCTGTCAAAACCTTTGACAATCTCCAAATCGAACAGATTATCTTGGGCGTAACTAATTCATTTCACTTTGGGATGTAGTTGCAGAAAGATTTATCAGTAACGGATTTTTTTTTATAATTTGTTTAATTTCAACTGGTGAGTCATTATTCTTTAAAAAAAAATGTGTTTACTTCTATTGTGTTATATCTAGTTAGTTTTACAGATAATACATGCAAATACAAAATTAAAATTTTCTGTACTTTTAGTTTTATGTATTCAGTGGGCTAAACGGCTAAGTCGGATGAACACTTAGAAGTGTTGGTTTTTTGAGCAGCACTTTTTTCCTGCACACAATGAGCTAACTGGCCATGTCACAAGGCCTCAGAGAAGGGGATTCACTGGACAGCTGTTTTGTCTCCTATCAAGGCTATCCAGTGTGTTCTTTTAACGGCAGATGGTACGGCTTATCTGATGAACGGCAGCTTTTCCAATTTCATCAGTATCCCCTTTCTCAGAGGTAAAGGGACTCACTGGGCAACTATTATGACAGATGGAAGCTTCACATCAAGGCCATCCAATGTGCTTTGGGTACGATTCTCCTGCACATGAGGAAACATCAGTGGCCTTCTGAAGCCATTAGTCTTTTTTTAATCATGTGGTACAATGGAAACTCAGGTACCAGCCTGTTGTGCTGCCAACCCTAGCCTCATTATTTCAAGCAATTTCATATGCATACAGATTTCACATTCTAAGCTTAGACAAAATAAGCACATCTTAAGGATCAATTCTTTAGAAATCTTACGAATTTTCACATGATTATGGGAAAAATCAATTTAGATATTGAGTGTACTAAATGTAATTCAAAGGTTTCAGACTTGTTGCTGTACTTTCCACATAAATACATATCAGAAATCAAAAAATAAGGAACAACATAAAAAGAAACGCAAATGGACAGATTAGCAAAAGTAATTGCTGCTCAAGGTCTCCTTGTCCACACTTAAGAAATGATAGCTACTGTCACATTAACACCAAAGGAATACAATATGTATACCTTTGAATGACCAGTGTACACAGAACAGTGAGATCTAATCAGAAGGTTACAAAGTAACTGGTCACACTTTTAGGAAGAGTACACAATCAACTAGTTTATGCTTAATTACATTTGTAAATATTAAGATAAAAATTAAAATGATTAAAAATTCAGTTGTTTTGAGAAGAGTCAAATGTAATAGCACTTGCTGTTTTCACTAGTATGATTGATCAGATCTTGCTGTTGTGACAGCAGTAAAATAGAATCCAACACATGGCAGCAGCAGCACTTGATATAGTTTTATTGCAATTGACACAAGGCATGTTTCTCATATCTTCAACAAATTGCTCATTCTCTGATACCATATAGGCCAGCTCCAAAATAAACATAAATGAATTATATAAACTGAAATACACTCATCAGAATATTCTGAAAAAGTTTATATTTTATTGCTAAAGGACGTTTCTAAATAATTATTTTACTGTTAAACTTTTATTGACTTTGTATTACAATTTTTTTTAATGTACTGAATACTTTTTATGAAAAACATTTCTTTTCAAACGATCTCAACTCAAATGCATGCTTTGATAAGTGATCTGCAATTGACCCATAACAAATCCATGTTTGAGCTAGACTATGTAAAAAAAAAGTGAATTAGATAGGAAGTTTTTTAAATTGCGATTTTAAATTATGAGTTGCCAAACATTTCAAATTGACCTGTGATCTTGCAGCTGAAAAATTACCGAATTTGGATGATAACTTGCTGTTCTTTATTATATCTTTCATTATATTTTAAATTTTTTAAAAATGTCAAATATTATTCCACACATAATCTAGTAATCTGAAGAATAATTATAATTCAACATCATTAGATTTAGAAGGTGAGATAAGACATTAAGCCAATACATTTCTGTTAATCCAGTAGATTGAGTGCATTGTTATACGTATTAAGTCATTTTGCATACTGATAAAATACAATAAGAGAAAACAAAGCAATAATGCCAAATATGGTTTAAACAGCTACTTATAATTGTCAAAATATATTTCAATAAACTATACATTTGAAAGACTAGAGAAAGAATTCACTGTTACATATTGCACTCAGCCATGCTAATGCTCTTGACAGCTGAATTCTTGGTCAGATAGCATTTGAATCAGTTCATCTTTATCAACAGCCAAAGAATAATTCATGTAACTTTAAAGTTCATAAAATCCCATTTGTGAATTGAAATATTTTAATGCCTTCTTTTTAAATACGAAAAAACACATTCATAGTATTAACTATATTAATCAGAATTATTGACAGCTTTTAAGTTAGAAAAGCAATAATAAAGTCTTATTTTTATTTCACCCCTGAGAATCATCATCTGCCATACAATGTAAGACTCCTGTACTGTCCTCCAAGGGTGCATTTTAACGTAACTCATTGTTTTCATGAATACCAGGTTACAACTAACATTCGATCTTATGGATGGCAATTTTGTCCCTTGTTTCCTCTCTGTGGATAAACAGAAAATCTCAATGATGGTACACAGTTGGGACTCCAATCTATGAATCTCAGATTACAAACTTGTCACACTACCAATTGAGCTGTTCTTACTCTTCTATTAGACCAAACAACAAAGAATATATTTCAGAAAACAATCCTTTCATTGTATGAAATACATTCTTGTAAATATTCTTATTAAAAATCAAATTTTAGATTCATTTGAAAGCTATTTATATAGATACAGTAGGTAAAGGCTAAATGGCCAGGTCACAAGGACTTGAAGAATGCTGGAGGGAGGGGAACCCCTAGAACAGCTGTTAGGAGACAGGTGGTAGCCTCCCATCATGGTTATCCAGAGTGTTCTTAAAAGTACACAGGGGCTCTCCTGCACACAGCCATGGCTTAACAGCTCAGCCGACAGATAGCAGCCCTTCCAAGCCCATCAGTGTCCATTACTGACCAAGGGTAGGGTGGAGAATTTTTGCAGAGTAAATCTCAATGCTGACCCAGCTGGAACTGGAACCTGTGAACTACAGATTACGAGCCTGGCACACTACCAACTGAACCACCCCTGCCTCTCATTTGCAAAGAAAACTCTTATAATATGAACATAGTGATTAGACAAAGCAATCTAATAAGTTTATAAATTGCATAAAAAATGCCAAAAACTTAACTACAAAAAGTTTTTAAAATATGTCATTAATAGATTCTGAAAAAAATTCATCGCCGCCACGGCGGGAATCGAACCCGCATCTCTCCAGATTCATGCCAGAGCGCGCTACCATTGCACCACGCGTCGGACAACGAATATTTTCAGAATATGACCTTTTTAAGTTTTTCTTCTTGAGTATAGATGGCGCTGTCTCAGTCACGTCTCAAGAAGAAAAACTTAAAAAGAACATATTCTGAAAATATTCGTTGTCCGACGCGTGGTGCAATGGTAGCGCGCTCTGGCATGAATCTGGAGAGATGCGGGTTCGATTCCCGCCGTGGCGGCGATGAATTTTTTTCAGAATCTATTAATTATTGTTTCTTAACAGGGAATACTGTGCATTCACTTTGGATTTCAATTTTTGTAGTTCTTTACCCGTATGATAATTTAGATAATAGTCATAAATATATATATATAACAGAGGTGTTGCATAATAATGGAAAGTCAAATTCTAAAATAGTCTTAACAGAAAAAATGACAGTTTAAAGCAGGGATGTGCAACTGTGGCCAACCAAGTGACTGCAGATAAGTTAATATTTTCACATCAATCTGTTTATTCTTTACGTTGAAAAGCTGAATTAGATTAGCACAGGATAGATAAAAGCAGCTTTGCTTGTGGTTTTCAATAACTGTATCTTAAGAAGTTTCATTTTAAATTATTTAATATATTGGACTAAGTCCTTAAACAATTATTTTTAATTAATTTGATCTAATGTTCCTTCCATTGCTGAAAAATTATCCATCAGTGATTTGATTCAATCTAAACCTTATTTAGATTGATTCAAATCTTGAATGTTGACATTTACCATAGCAGAAATTTAAGAGCAGCACTACTTTTCCAGAAAATTTCTTAAAAGTTGATTGGTACAGCAGTCATGCTACAAGCTGTTTATATTAAGTGAATTTTTTAAAATGTTTTGGTTGCTTACTTTCCATTACTCTCTAAATATCGAAGTTAAACTTTTGATTGATGCAATAATGGAAGTACATGTTATTTTATTAACCTTCCTTTTTTTCTTCAATAAAACAAGACTTAAACACAAAGGATAGAAATCCATAAGCTTTCCTAACTTGTCCTGTTTTCTCATAACATAAAGACATGTTCATTAACTACAAGTTAAGTTCACTATTACTACTGCAATGTCTACACATAACTTTTACAACTGCAAAAGTTAATATACAGGGTGATTCAAAACTTATCGTTCAAATTTTGTGGGGAGGTAGGGAATACGTCAGGAAACCGATTTCACATAGGAAAGTATGTCCGCAAATGTACGCATGCGTATGTAGAGGGCGCTGTGTGTACCCAACCAGTGTACAGCTTGCCCGACCACTCCCGCTGTCATCAGTGTACGAGCTGACTTACTAGTGATAAGATGAATCGTTTTACGCATCAAGAGTTAGCGGATATGCATCTTGCATATGGGGATACACTGATGACAGCAGGAGAGGCTGTACACTGGTTGGGTACACACAGCGCCCTCTACATACGCATGCGTACATACTTTCCTATGTGAAATCGGTTTCCTGACGTATTCCCTACCTCCCCACGAAATTTGAACGATAAGTTTTGAATCACCCTGTATACATGCATAATAAGGGTGAAGCTTTCAATGACAATATCACAAATCTGGTTTACAATTTAGACTTTTTTTTATGAAAGGAAAAAAAAAGAATTTTTAAAGTATTTAGGCCAAAGTTACAGTTATAGATTACATTCCAGATACAGTACATTTTCATTAATTTTGACTCCACTTATTCACATACAATCAGCCAACAATATCAACTGCTCCTCGCAGAGTCCCAAGGATCCTTTAATGTGCCTTCAATTTCTAACGTTAGACTTTTTATCTTTATGACACACTATCTAATGGCCTGTTGAATCGCAAATTTTTTCATTAATACCTATTTACACTTGAAAATACATTTATAATGCTTGAAAATAAAATTAAAATACTTTAAAAGAGGTTGTTTATTTCAGACTTTTACCAATTCAGAAAAGACTTCTGAATTAGTGAGATTTTTATGTCTAATTATGAACTTACATTGACTTTTACTTCCATTAATTATTAATCTTGCTTTTGGCAAATGAAAACAAAATTATAAGCACAAAATCAGTCAATTCTTTCATTAACTTTTTAATTTGCCTCATTGACCCTTATTCCAAATCAATGTATAATCTTATAGAATTCTTTGTAAATGGTATAAATGCCCACATAAAAATTTAACAAGTCCTTTTTTACATTCATAGCTATTACACTACTGTGATTTTAATGATATAAATTATCAGGGTTCTCTACAATTTATTTGCAGTGCATTTATAAACTATGTCAGCATATGCTTGGCCAAAACACTTATAATAAAATTTAAAGAAATTTTGTCTAAATGGAAATCCCAGGTTTTGTAAATTTAAAAAAAATCCATTCCAACAGCATGAAAAGCAATTTTAACTGTAAAATTTCTTCAGATGTTAATTATAAACAAGTTAATATGTTAGTCATCTTAGGTAAATTATTGTGAATAAATATCAACAGTTTCCTTTAATTTACACCACTTTGATAGCTATAATAATTTAAGAAAATCCCGATCTATTAATCATAATGATGAATCCCCATTATTAATGTATTATTTTATAATCCATAAAAACAAAACGTTTTTACAAATTAAAAAGTTTTTGAACTATTGCAATACATTGTGGAGACTAATTTGTATAATTTCTTAACAAGCTATATGTCCAAATTTACTTGATATTTACACTTTTTACAAGCGTTGTTTCAATAAAACTGTCGACGTTAACAATTTTGTTGATTATAAAAACCGTGTTTTTTCTTCTGTGCAGATTAAATTTTAATTGCAAATACAAAATTTCATTTTCAGTAAATATAACAATTTCACCTTGAATAACAGTACAAGAGTGCAAGTTTTGTTTTCAAATTGCTTTCATTTACTGCCAAAGCTATAATTTCAGAAAAGTTTGATTTTAGCATTAAAATAATTTCATCAAGCTATAAGGAAAAGTGCATATTCAGATAATTAAATTTTTTTCACATTGAAATTATGTGATCAAAATTTTGGGAAAATAAAAGTATACGTTAACTGTTTACTGTGTATTTGTTTGTTACAAAAAAATAGTACATGAACAAGATTGTTTTAATAGTGCTGAAAAATCAAATTTCTTGAGCCAGAAATAAAGTGCTTATTCATAACTTTTTTACATTCTAAAACAAAAATGCTACCGAAAAATATGTGCCACAAATTAAATGCATATTATACTCATACATTTGTGTATAATATCAAACAAAGTGCTAATTATATATGCTAATGTGTTTTAGAAGACTTTTCAAAAGACATGAGTTTTGAAACACATAATTTGGACTTTTATTTTCTTAAATGCTTAAAACATCATTTCTTGCTGGTCAATTTAATTTTTCGAGAAAAACAAAGTCAAATTCCATGAAACATCTAATGGATTGAATTATCTGGGGGTGGTGGGTTGTTGGGTCCCTTAAAAAAGAAAGAAATTATAAATGAGAATTAAAATAAATTTATATTAATATGCATTTACACTTTTTCTCTTACTAATACAATTCATAACAACCACCTTTCAAATAGATGTAGAAATTTTATTGAAGAAAGCTGTAGGCAAGCTAATTAAAGTCTTATGCGATGCATGAATTAACAAAGGAATAGGGAGAAATCAACCTTCGAAAATGGCTCAAGTATTCTGAGAAATCCCTTAGTATTCATTACATCATATGGAAAATAAGTTCACTTAATACAATAGATTCAATCACATTTAGAAGACTTTTCAAAATATAATACCACTTAAGGTAACAGACAGCATGATGATAGGACAGGATTGTGCAGACTTTTACCTAACACAGCTGTAATTTACAATGTAACCTTACCCAACCACCATATAAAATCCTCATGCAGCCATGCACTATAGAGATCATAACAGAGTTGTGTAATTTTGTTCTCTAGACATGTCTATCCTGAGCTACTGCTGCTGCATTTGACCACTGTAGACCAATTCTAGCAAGACCCTGTTTGACATTGTCTGCCCACCGCATTCTAGGTCTCCTTTTCCTGGGGCCTTTAGGCACACTGTTCGTAATCTATTCAGCAATCTGCAGCTATGCATATGGGCAACATGGCCAAATCAATGCAATCTCTCTTTGCAAAATATGCTGCTCAAAGGTGGGTGCTGACTCCTTTGCCTAACCTCATCATTACTTACAGAGTCAAACCACCTAATGCCAAAGATACTAAAATCAAAATCAAGTTTTCTGTTTGTTTACAAAGTATCCAAGTTTCATCACCATAACTAACCCTAGAAAGAACCAAACTATTATACAACCTAATTTTAAACTTTAGGTGTATATTTATCTCATGCCAAACCCCAGTATCTGTTACTTAGCACAAGATAATTAAACTGAGACAATTGTTCAAAGTGGCAACCATTCACAGCAACTGAAGCACCATCTGCCTGACCAATTATCACTTTAGTTTTCTCTCTGTTTATCACCAAATCTATTCTATTACCAATCTCATTAAGAGCCCTATGGAAAAAATTTCATCTCAACATCATTAGCTAAACAAGACAAAATCATCCACATAGTCCAAATCACAAATTTTGAAATCTCTACACCATTTGAGGCCAAAATCTTCCCCTTGCAAAGAATTCCACATAACAAATTCTTTGCAGGTAAAAAGGGGAAGACTCGAAAAAAATGAACCAAAGAGAAAAGGAGACAAAATGCACCCTTATCTAACTCCACAAGTAAAATTAAACCAATCACTACAAGCCTTACTGATCAGTGTTACTGTACTATGCTAATCAACTTGTCAGGTATTCCATACGATCTAACAATCAACCATAAATTATGACGATCAACAGAGTCGAAAGCCTTTTTGAAATCAATGAAGCTAGTAACCAATGGTTTCTGGAACTCAACATTTCTCAAGAATCTGCCTAAGCAAAAATATCTGATCTACATATCTCCTACCACTTCTGAATCCACATTCCTCATCACACAATTGTCTGCCAACCAGATTCTTAGTTCTATTAGAATCATGCAAAGAACTTTATCTGGAACAGAAAGTAGGCTGATACCCCTATAGTTATCACAAAAACTGATTATCATTTTTAAAAATAGGGATAATAATAGCCCTGATAAAATCTTTAGAAACAATGCCTTTATCATAAAAGATATTAAAAATTTCAATCATCCATGTGATAACAGAAACATTCCAAGCTCTAGCATTTCATCTACCCTTGGGCATTTATGTAGTTCAAGTTTAGAAATAGACAAAATAACTTGAGACTGAGTTATAGGGCCAACATTAAACCCAGTAATGCATCTATCATCATTACAAACAATGGGAGTAGAACTAACCACATTGTTTAGAACATCACTGAAATGCTCAGCCCACCTAGCCATCACAGAATCCTCACCTTCAATAACCTTATGTTTATCTTTCAATCCCTGTATACCTATCCATTTCTTCCCATACAACAGATTAACTATCTGGTAAACTCTATGCTGTTGTGTTGTCTAAGTGTTTCCTCGCTTTGTCAGCCAAACTACCAAAGATTCTTAACAGCTGTTAACTGATTCTTTACATGTTTATTATCTCTCCTGATGTTACGTTTTTATCTGAGACAATGATGTCATTGTTCCTCTGCAAAATTGGACTGATAATCAAACAAAAACTTTATTTGAAACTGGAATTAAATAGCTTCCAGAATATTGGAACAAGTGTACTGCAGTTAAAGGGACTATGCTGAAAAGTAGTATATATGACTTTTCTATTTTGTTGCAAATAAACTTTTCAGAATCAAATTCTCATTTATATTTGAACAACCCTCATATAATCGATCATATTCCTATACAATCCATTTGCTCAAACCCATGTGTATTTATAATTGTCTTGGTGTTTGTATATGTGTTATTCTCAAACCTTTTAGTTTACTTACCTGTAGCAGACATTCCCCATTGCCATTGGAACTACCAATGCCAAAGGAACTTAAACACCCCTGCCAAAGTTCTGAGTCAATACCAGTTTTAGCATTGAAGTCAGCTAGCACAAGAGAAATATCTTCTTTCTTGACAAAATTCAAAACATCCTGTAGTTGTCTGTAAAAGCTATTTTCTTATTCTCATAAGAGTCCTTTGTGGGGGCATAAGAGGTGAATTCAAGTCTTTAATCTTTTTAAATTTAGCTGTACAAAATATTTCATTAATGCAGTCATATCCTAGAAGAGCATCACTGGCATGTCTGCTGAGAAGCAAACATACACCTTGGAGAAGCTTTAAATCCTCCCTCATTAAAAAGAGAATTTTAAAATCATTTTTAAGTATCTGACCTTTAGCTGTCCATCTGGTATCTTGCAGGCCTAGAATATCTAGGTTATAATACTGGAATTCCTGCGTGAGGATGTCAAGAGCATAATCTCTATGCAAAGTCCTCACATTCCACATACCTGCAGAGAGAAAATGATTAGTAGAATTTTTAAAGAAACTAGGTATAGAGAGAGTGAGATAGGGCCAACAATATCAAACAGCCACTAATCACAAGTATGGGGCAAAGACCCATTTTCCCACCACTACTGCTGATAGGAACTTCAGGCACCACCTTTCCTTTTCAAGAACCAGAACCTAGATAGAAACTGACCTGTCTGAGACACATTAATCCATTGTGGGATTGAAGATGCCAAACTAGCTAAAATAAGGGTTCAGGTATCTGCGATTGCCTCTGATCAGGAGTATCCACTAGCTGATATAAGGAATCCTGTGCCTCTGTTCACTTAGAGCTCACAACCCATTGGCAAACAGAAAGCACAGTGGTAGATTTTCCTTCAAAGAGGCCCACCAGTGCAACAAGTCTAAGATCAGTAATCAAGTCAAAAGCCATAAACCAGTCCAATGGGCATAAATGGTAGTACTAGACCCTATGAAGCTGACCACTCCTCAGCAGGGCAGAAAAAAAAAGAAAATTGCCACAGATGACCAGATCAGTAGGCCACACTGATCTGGTAGCTCTTCCAAAAGAGATTTTTGATGCCTACACCTTTGTACTAAGTGAACACCACAAGAAGGTGGGGTTGGATATTAGATCATTAGTCCTGGCTGGTTCTGTGCATCATCACCAGGAATTGGTAGACAGATCTCCTTCTAGTGGTGCCTAGCTATCGTCTACAGATCCTGCTTTACACAGCTGTGATTTTTGTGTAAAGCAGTCCAGCCTAGTAACAACACACATTGGCACCAACTAATGCAACAGGATTGTTATTTACAAAACCTTTAGGGATTATTTAGAAAGCGTCCACATGTGTACAACTAAGGAAGCCTATTTAGAGAAGAAAACTGTAAATAAAATAATTATCTTCTGTTTGCCAGGTGAGTATTTCCCTAATGCTAATCTGGAGTGAATGGTGTGTATTTGTTAGATATATAAAAATGTTATCCCAAGCATCGGTCAAGAGTAATGCAGTGGCTCTTAATGACTAATAGAATTTTTTTTTTATGAGAAAGTTCCAGAAATGTATTGCCAGGTAATGTGATTTACATGAAAAAATTAGGCATCTGGGCACCCTAATACACATACATGTAAAGGTATTAAAAAAAATGTTCCAGTTTAAAATACACATTTCACTGAAATATATAACATACAGAATTCATTTTGGTGCTACCAACACAACAGATGGATATGTGAACCATGGCCATCAGCTATAACCATCCAAATACCCAAAGGATATCAAGTAAGAATCATAAAAATTCTCACTGAGAATTCCCAAAATTGTATTTGTTAAATATGATAAAGACAACATAATTCTTCAAGTCTATTCAGTTCTGTGATTGCAAAATCACTTATGTCGCCGACATATTTCATGAAATATGTACACAATTCAAGTTTGAGCATCATTTGGGGAGCACCCTTTATATAAAACTGAAGTTTTGCATACGGGTTGCATTAGCATAGGTTAACAAATACAGTAAGTCCTTTTACCACATGGCTGTGTTTAGGGAGTTGTTTGATATTAGAGAATTTCAATGTAAGATAATTTTGAATCTCTATAACTTTTAAAATAAACTTTTTTTATGGGAAAATGTGACTAAATTGAAAATCCCAATCTTTTAATAATACCTGTGCAGTATTTAAAGAATTGTGGAAATTTGAACAGTTAACAACAATGCTGCCAGTGAAAATTCAGAATTAAAAATTATATTCAAACTAATTAATAAGAAAGTATGTTAAAGTGTTATGTAAATAAATAATTCTTTAAATATTGTCACTTTTGAGTAGGTTTCTTAAAAGTGACAATGCTACTGCTAAATACTCTGGTTTCCATAATTTTAAATACCAAAATAATATTACTGACATTTGGAGATTTAGATTTGAATGAGGATTTATATTTAGCCACATTTTTCCATAAAATCCATTGGCATAATATGGAAATTCTCCAATATTTTAGCAGAACTCTGTAAAGAATGGTAAAATTCAATCACAGGTTTGCTACTCATGGATTGGACAAGAAATTACTATAATAAATAGTCCTTGAATATATTTTCTTTAGTATTACTTTAAAATTATCATTGCTTTTTTTAAAATCAAATTTGACAATGAGTTAAATGATTTAACATTCTGAATTATTCCATCTTTTAAATTTTTAAAAGTGGGTGTTAATTTTTTTTTTAAAGAGGGTGGTAATTTAGTTGAGAAGCATAATAATTACAATAGAAAATGTGTTGTACCATACTGTTATGTCATTATCTATGTTTCTTACAATATATTTCTCAAACGTTCATTCATTACAGTAAGTACCAATTCATGTCAAGCTATTTGAAATAACTAGATTCATATCTAAATGGAAAAGAAACAATCCATGGTGATCCAACTCGAATTCAAGTTGAAATACTTTGTCATAAATACGATGCAAAATTGAAAAGTACAATATTTACTTGTTACTCTATATTACCACTAGTTACATAGAGCCAACGAGAGATCCCGACTTTACTATGGCTCAACCCTTTCAGTCCAAGTTTGCTAGCATCATGAGTCCTTAAGTAATACCGTTCAGATTCCCAGCAGTCTTTGTTGCCCCTTGATGACATTGAACAGACTTTTGACCTAGAACTCTCCTCCAGGATAATATCAAGTATTATTTAATTTTTAACATTACTATATTATTTAAAACAAATTTAAGCTTCTTCTAGTGCAGAATGTTGTACACTCTCATATGCCAGTGTCGAGAGTTTGAATGTTATTGATCTCCATAATTACGTGAATTTGTTGTTTACAAAAGTAATCAGGAATTAAACTACAATTGACAAGGGTCTACTGCTTTACATAGAAACTGCTGAAATATCACTGTTCTTAGAGCCTAACGCTGCCTTCTTTCTAAAACAGGTCTGTTAATTTGAAAAACAAAATTTCAGATGCCAATTTTCTTACCTGATTATTAGATGGTTTGGAATCTCCTCTGTGCCTCACAGAAGTAGGTCTCAGAAAATAGAGCACCACAGCCAAAATCATCCAGCCAATTAGGAACAAAAAGAAAGTACTATCACCACCTGTTGGAGGTGTGCCTTGAGGACCAGGAGCTAGAGGTAAAAGTAAACAAGTATTAAAAAAGTCAATATACAGAACCCTACAAATTATGGCAAGTAAATGGTATACACTGGGAGAAGAGCTGTGTGGCCATTCAAGAGAAGCCTTTCAGAGAAATATTCTCTTGTGGAAGAGAACAGAAAGTGAGGGCTGCCAGATCAATGAGTTTTATTCATCTGATCATCTATGGTAAATCTTTTCCTCTGTTTTTTGGGTTGGGTTGTTTTACCTCTGAATGGCACTTTTTGTATACAATGGGCTAAATGGCCAGGTCAAAAGGATCCTGAATGTTCAGAGAAAGTTTGAGGGAAAGGGACACACTGGAGAGCTGTTGGGAGACAGATGGTAGCCTGCCATCAAGGCCTTCCAGCTTCTTCTTTAATGTGCACAAGGTAAGGATCTCCCACACATGAGGCCATGACTTAACATCCCATCTGACAGACAGCAGCTCTTCCAAACCTATCAGTGTCCCCTATTTACTGAGGGCAGTGAGTTTTGTGGAGATAAATCTCAATGCTGACCTTAATTGGCCCAGTCTTTTTTCCCTGCTCTGTAGAGGAGTGGTCAAATTCACAGGACTTTGGCGTTGAGCTTTTAAACCCACCAAACTATCCAATGGCTTTGGGAATTATTATGGATCCTGAACTTGATGCTGGTAATCCTGAACCAGCTTGAAAACTGGTGATCTTCGGTTGGTAATATCTATCACTGTTCCCCGTGTGTGAGTTGCCAGCCGTGAATGAACAAATACACAGGGTAGCTTATATCAGCTGGTGGATAATCCTAGTCGGAGGCCTTGCAGGTACCTAAAACCATTGTTTTTAGGGGCATCACCAACTCTACATTGGAGCAATGTATCTCAGGCAAACCAGCTTATCTTTCGAAAAGGTCACCAGGTCAAACAAGATGCAGATGACTGACACATGCTACCTCCATTCCGTGTGCTAAAAGCCTGGAATTTTCTCAAAGTATTTTCTCAACAAAAAAAAAAATATTTATTAAAACAAAAAAGTAATTTTTTTTTGTTATTCAGAAATATATAGTCATTCTATTCATGTGCATTATAATCATTTCTGTCTATTAGTTTTTTTTTATAAATTTTTATTTGTGTTGCCAGATGCATTTTTTTTACTGCATGACTCTAAAAAAGTCTTATTAAAATAAGTCTTTTTTGTTAAATACCTGATTTTCAGAAAATCCAGAATTAAATGCTGATTAATTTGGTATACAACATACCATAATTCCTTTCATTAGTTATTTGGGAAAAAAGTTCTAAAGTTAGTTTTTTTTTTGGCTGAGCATAGTGAGAAAATAGCTTGGTCCCTGGATGGAAACCTGTTTTTCAGCCCGGACACTGGAAGGGTTAATATACGACATGCAAACCAGTGTGAGCTGCACATCTCCAGATGAGTGAGTTTGACAAAGGGTGTATGTTGGCATGAGAGAAGACAATCTTTCACATCTTATCGAGAAATTGTGGCTAATGTGAGACATAGTGTATCAAATATACAGGGAATGGTTTGAAGATGGGGAAACAAACACATCCAGCAAGTTCTGAACCTCATCCACAGACAACCCCGCAGGAAGTGGGCCATCTTTTTAGCCATCTCTTTGTCCCACGAGGCTGGATCTAACACATCGTTCTGTCCCATCAATGGCTTTGGTCCAACTGTGGAGGTCAGTAATATATTTTCTAATGTCAACAATAACAGTTTGATGCTGTTTATTGCAATTTGGAATGCAGGCCTACCAGCCTAGCTAAGACTGCCTCTGATACCCCAACACAAAGTAGCCAGACTAGTGATGAAAACAGAAAAAAATCTGATGGCAGAATTCTCATCTGCTGACGGGTTGATGAGAGAAATCAAGAGCAGTGTATTCAGACATGCCATACAGAACCAACACATGGGAGTATGACAGTGTGATTAGTTATGAAGCCAAATCCACCCTCGTATGTATTCACAGCACCATTACCAGCGTTTATTACATCCAGGGCATTTTACAACCAATTGCTCTTCTGTACATACATACTGTCCCATAAGTCATATTTCAGAAGAATAATGCAAGACCCCATGCAGCAGCTGTCACTGTTGAATACCTGAGGCAAAACAATATATCCTTCCTTGGACTGTTAGATCCCCCGATTTGTCATCATCAGAAATGTATGGGATATGGTCAAATGGAGATTGCAGCAATACCAGCACATCCTGGCAAATGTAGATGAACCATGGCACGGATACATAGTGCTTGGACAGCTATTCCTCAATCCAGCATCAAACATTTGTTTTCTTGCCAGCATTTGTTTCTGCTGTGTACAGCAGATCATATAAGCAAGGGGTGAACACAGTCATTTTTAAACAACTTGTTGTGTAACTCTCTAGTTGCCTGCATATTGTAATCATTAATTACTACAATAAAATTGAACCCCAATATGAACATGTTCTGATTAGTCCTTCTTGGTGTTCTGATTTTTGTGAACACCAGTGTATTCAATAAAACAATGTTTTTGAGCTGTCCACCAGGTTTACAATATCTGGGTAAAAAAGGAATTTGTCTCATAATTTTAACATTACTGTCAGTAAAAAAAAATTATGAACCATGCAAGGGTAGATTATTTCAGTCCAAGAGCATATCTAAATGACAGTCACATGGATCCAAATAAAATATGCTAAATAAGAAGACCCACTGAGCAACTCTTAGGGACAGACAGAAGCCCCTTGTCATGACCAATTCCTTCTTTACAGGCATGACAACACTACTGCTGCACATAACATCTTCGTTTAATTCCAACAGACAGAAACCAAAGTCCATCACTATATTCCTTTTTAATATAGGGAAGATTACAAATATTGGCAAACTGTGTTATACACCTGTAAACCTTATATCACGAGCATTACCAAGTATTAACTGGTCAAGAGAATACTAAATGTATAACAATAAAAATATGTCTACTAAAAGAGGCTTCTTGGTTCAGAAGAAGGTATTATTATACAATGCTATCGGCATAAAGAGCCAATGTGACTGAAGATGAATGTGTGGAGTAATCTGTAGCTAATGGAACAAACTACCACCAAACAATTATTGGGTGAAGTTGTCCAATTATAAAATGGAATAAATTCTTGTTATTAAGCAGGGTTCTTAATAATTGATTATTGAATATATAAATACAATACTATTCATATCATGCTTGGTATCTTAATATGTGTTTTTCTCATACATTGGCAACCAAACAATGATGTAAAAATATTCAAAAATATCAAGTATTGCCTTTTTTTCTGCCATCACTATAAAATATTGTCAAATGTGAAAAAAAAAAATGCATACCATCTTGGAAGCATTCATCTGATGTGCAATATCCTTGAGAACTTCGTAGCTGTAATAAAAATACTATATGAATGAAAAATTGATTAATAGTTGCAAAAAATTTTACTTCTATTAATTTTGTAATATTTTATCAAAAAAAAATACAATAATGATAAATTACTGCTTTACTGATTTTTTTTTTATATTTAATGCAGTTGTAAATAATAATTACTGCTGAATAAACTGTTTTCACAAGAGTAGGGCATGAGCTCACAACATTCTCTAAAACATGTCAGGTTTTTAGCCTACTAAATTGCACTTATAATTAGAATTCAATAATATTTTTTATATTGAGTATATACATATTTATTGATGATAATTAAATGTTTATTAAATTGTTTGCTTGTCTTAAATACAAAGACTTATTAAAACTTTGCTGGATTACATATTGCAAACCTGCTCAAATTTTATTAATAATTATTAGATTTTAGCACTCTTATTTTTTATTTTGTCATTTTAAAAATGTAATAAACAAGATGTATAATTTATTCTAATAAATTATTTTATTATTCATACTGTGTTAAACTATAATCTGCTTTCATTATATGACACTCCACAGCATTAGCACAGAAAAAAATCTGGTAATAGGCATTTGAAATGCAAAATATTTAGCTATCTACATAAAGTATTGTGTTGATAAAAACTAAATTTGTAACAAAAATTCCAAAAGTTGTTTACCAGTGAAATTAGTCTTCTCATAGCCTGTTCATGTGACCATATACATTCACATGGGTCAAACCCTCCTTCAGCCATTATTAGTATTTTCTGCAGAAAGAAAAAAAAAATTCAAACTCACCAGTGTGCAGTTTAATAAACATCAATGAATCAGTTCATTATTACATAAATATCAATAAATTTAAAAGTAGGTGGGGATAATGGAAGAAGTTGAAATTGATATACAGTAATCCTTGTCAACAACAATTTTGCGAGTCCATAGTTAACAAATGTACACTGTTTCACCAACCATGGTATCAAGTCTCAAATGTGGTTCTGCATAAAACTGTGGCTACTTTTAAGCACATTACAAAGTAGTGTAAGTGATTACTTATATTATTGTAAGATCAATAAGTTTCTATTACAGTAAAACCCTGTTCTTCTGGATCCCTTTAATCTCAATTTCCACTTTATGCAGACCTAAAACTGAATTGACTATTGATATTAAAAGGTTATAAATTGTTTTTGCACAGAATTTCAATAAACTCTATAAACCTTTGGTTACATATAATAAACTTAGGTAAATTTTCGAGGAATAACCCAGGAGGTGGGTAATCTAAAAGCCCATAAAATCTACTGATAGGCATATCCAAAATTTGGCAACTAGTATTTCAATGCAAAATATCTCACTCAATATCCCTATATCAAATTTGCTAAAAAATTATTTTGTATTTAGTGTACAATTTAAAAAAAAATCTAAGAATATTTTGATGAAAAAATATTGTAATTTTTTAGTAAAGCATATAAAACTGCAATAATTTTAAAATGGAGTGATTATTACAACTTTAAAAGCATGACTCAAGGCTTGCTTCCCCTAACCACAAAATTTTGCAGACTCTTGACACTCACCAACTCTTGGTTAGATCAAAAAGGTAACCCCTGCAATGGCGAAGGATTATTGCACTGTTAGATAACTAAAATTTCTGAGAAAATGTATGATCAACATTAAAATTCAGGAATATTATTATGTAAAAATTTAGAAATTATAAAAATTCCCAAAATCAATAAATGTTTTTGTGTATAGACATTTAAACGTCAACAGGTAATGCTGAGATTATTAATTATTGTTTAATCATTAATAGCACTAAATAGTGTGATGCGACTTCATTATTTCCATCCTAACTCAGAGCACTAAAAAGATATAGTTGCTACCCAAGATCATAGATGGTGCCTAAAGGAGGTGCCCAGCTCAGTGCTGGCCCAGCTGGGACTTGGATCTGGAACTGCAAATTACAACGAGGAACTACAGATTATGAACAGCCCCATGGGGTGCACGAGTCTGAATATGATGGTACAAAGGAGGGTACATAGATAGGCTTTCAGTGTACTGCTGTCATCAAGGCTCCTGTGCCATCTTTTTTGGATATAATCATCAAATAGGAGATGGCATTGTTATTTTCCTCCTTTGTGAAATGTAGGATAGATACTCTTGGCTTTATTAATGAGACAGTTTGCCATTCTGAATTAAAAATATGTCATCAACATAGTGATACCAGACAATGGCAGACCAGAAGACTGGTAAAATTGCTGCCAAATTGAATAATTTTATTTTGAGGTGTTGAAGGACGGTCTCAGACAGGATGCCAGAATGAGGCAAGCCCATGGGGGCAGAGTACCTGTAGATTTCATTGCTGAATGGGAAATTATTTTCAGCAATTACTTTTAGTGCTTCATAAATGCAGTTGATTTCAGTAAAAGAAAGGTTTTGCACTTTAATGATTTTTCTCCGAAATAAGAGCATTAAAAACTGGAGTGGATGGGAACTAAGAGACATCAAGTGTGATTAATTTGCTGTTGGGAAGAATGCACGGATCCTTGAGTCTGCTAACCTTTGCCAGATCCATATCTTACATTCCTCTCCTGTGCAAATCAGTCTGCAAATTACTCAGAACATCCCCCCCCCCCCAAAAAAAATATTTTTTCAGCCTAGTTCCAAATCTGAAGAAAATTACAAAAAGAGGGAGGCAAATCTAGCCTCCTTCAAAAATCGGGTGTATACAGATTTCTCCAATATTTGCTGGATAATTCCATTGTTTATTATATTGGAAAAACCATATGTTCTCTACAGGAGAGGTTCGCAGAGCATCAGACAAATATCATCCAAAACAAACAACTGCTGAGCTGGCAATGCAACACGCAGCTACCAGACTGGAAGCATGCCACACAGTTAGCATATACATCCACTTACTATGGAAACATTGTCTATGAGGCTATTGAAATAATGACCTTGCCCGTTCCCACCTGAAACTGAGACACTAGAATCAATTCTTAACAGTAACATCACCATATGTCACTTCACTGAAAATGGAGTGCTGTCCTTGTTCCAAAAAGCTTCCGAGTTAGCTCCTAAAAACTTTTCAATGTGCAAATAGTTTGAAGGATAAACTTAAAAATGTTATTGCTCAACAACAGAGAACTTTTAAGCTATTTTAATTATTTTCTGAGCAATGTTTTTCTAATTGTACTTGTATTATTTACTTTAATGTTTATATTACATAGTTTTTAGTATAAATTTCAATGCACTCCATGTAATAGTTGCATTCAAAGTGTCTTTTGCCACCTGCAGAATGTTAAAATTCACATGCAATACTCAGCAGCTATGTAAATTAAGTTGCCTAAGTCATCAAGGGTATATGAAACTATTTCTGAAATGTAGAGAGCATGGAATGTTTCTCTTGTCACATGACTGACTGAAGTTTGAGTATTTTCATGAGAAAGGTCTGTTCTTAAAGATTTTACTACAGAAATGATTATTTCTAATTCAAAAAGATTATTACAATTTTTGTGATAAATTCAGAGAAAGCTTTATTTGTTCTTTGCATAATTGCATTAAAGAGAACTGTGCATTTGGTTATTGGGTCTGATTGTTTTAACTTCTGAGTAACACATTTTGTATGCAATGGGTAAGACAGGTCACAAGGGCTCAGAGCTGGGTCAAGGGTTTGGGTTTTTTTTTTATCTCTGAGCAGCACTTTTTTGCACACAATGGCTACATGGCCAGGTCACAAAGACCCTGAGGGCTCAGAGAAGGAAGGGGATCCACTAGACTGCTGTTACGAGGCATGATATCCTCCCATCAAAGCCATCCAGAATGTTCTTTAAAGTGCACACCACTCTTGCCACAGGGCCATGGTTTAATGTCCCATCTGATAGACAATGTCCTTTCTATGCCATCAGTGTCCTACTGACTGAGGGTAGAAAGTTTTACAGAGATAAATCTCCACACTGGCCCAGGCAGGACTTGAACCAAGGGATTCAATGGACAGCTGTTTGGTTGGTTGTTTTGCATCTGAGTGGCACTTTTTTGCACACAATGGGCTAAATGACCATGTCACAAGGACCCCAAAGTCTCAGAGAAGGTTGGGGGAGGGGACCCACTAGAACAGCTGTTGGGAGACATATGGTAGCCTCCTGTCAAGGCCATCCAGCATGTTCTTTAACATGCACAGGGTATGGCTCTCTTGTACATGGGCCATGGCTTAACATCCCATCCAATGGACAGTGGCCTTTCCAAGCCCATCGGTGTCCCCTACTGACCGTGGGTAGAGTGGGGTTTTGCAAAGATAAATCTCAATGCTGACCCAGCTGGGACTCAAATCTGGGAACTGCAGATTACATGTCTGGTGTGCTATCAACTGAGCCACCCCCACCTCACAGCTGTTAGGAGAGGGTGGATGTCCCCTATCAAAGTCATCCATCTTCTTTAATGTGCAGGATACAGTCTGGTGGATGGAATACTTATAAATGAACAATGTGATTTCAGAATTGTTCATTTATAAGTATTCCATCCACCAGACTGCAGGAGCTGAGCGACTAAGTTTTTTCATTGAGTTTTTGAAAAATGCTTTGTTTTAAAACCTGTGGTTACTAGATTTGTTGACTTCAAAAATGTTTTTTTTACTCTATTGACATAATTTACGATTGATTGTAAGGATTTGTGAAGTTTGTGAAATACACGAATAGTTAACATGATAGCTCTCAAAGTAAATGTTATGTGAGAGCTAGTTTAGCATTACTTGGAAAGATAAGACTGCATTTGTCACTCCATTTATTCTGGATAACAATTATATCATGTGGAAAGCTATGAATTCTGTTGTTGGGTTGCTTTACCTCTGAGCAGCACTCTTTCATACAGGTTGTATATGATGAATAGTAGAAAAGCTTTGAAAGAGGCTTACAACTAGTCATTCAATGGTATGCGAAAATCAGTCATTTATTACTGTTGATACTATGTAACATAGATATTTTGAGGAAGTGCTTTTAAAAGTGTCACAGTGAATTAAACAAAATAATTTAATTTTAGAGACTCGCATTTTATTGCTGTTGAAGTAATTTACACCTAGAGAATAGAGATCAGTTACGATTAACCTACCATGTTGTTGGGTTGTTTTATCTCTGAGTGGCACTTTTTTGCACACCATGGGCTAAATGGCCAGGACACATGGACCCTGAAGGCTCAGAGAAGGTTGGGGGAGGGGACCCACTGGAACAGCTGTTGGGAGATAGATGGTAGCCTCCCATCAAGGCCATCCAGCATGTTCTTTAACGTGCACAGAGTATGGCTCTCTCGCACATGGGTTCACGTCTTAATATCCCATCCGACGAACAGCAGCCTTTCCAAGCCCATTGGTGCTGACCCTGGGCAGGGAGTTTTGTAGAGATAAATCTCAATGCTGAACCAGCTGGAACTCGAACCTGAGAACTACAGATTACGAGCCTGGCGCACTACCGACTTAGCCACCCTCACCCCAACCTATCATGTATGATAGTTATAATGGAATATTTAATTTTACTAATTCATTACCAGGAAGTTGTTTTTCCCTGTTGGGTTGGATTGTTTTACCTCTGAGCGGCACTTTTTTGCACACCATGGGGTAAATGGCCAGGTCACATGGACCCCGAAGGCTCAGACAAGGTTGGGGGAGGGGACCCACGGGAACAGCTGTTGGGAAACAGATGGTAGCCTCCCATCAAGGCCATCCAGTGTGTTCTTTAACGTGCACAGGGTATGGCTCTCCGACACAAGGGGCCACAGCTCAACGTCCCATCCGATGGACGGCAGCCTTTCCAAGTCCATCTGTGTCTCCTACTGACTGTGGACAGGGTGGAGAATTTTGTGGAGATAAATCTCAATGTTGAACCAGCTGGGACTTGAACCTGGGAACTACAGATTACGAGCCTGGAGCGCTACTGACTGAACCTCCCCCGCTCCTGTTTTTCCCTGTAATGCAGATGGTAGTTTTGTGGTATAATTGTATTTGTAGGAGAATATGGGGAAAAAAGTGTCATTTTGTTTGCACAGTACTTTAAATAATAAACCACAAAAAAAATTGTGCTTATCATGGATTCCAAAGAATTACTGGCACTCTGTTTCTGTAAAATAGGATTTATCTGCATACATGGTATGGGACTTAAAAAAAAATATGACAAATAAGTCTGGGGCATATGAATATTAACATGTTCTTTTTCATCTGCAAAGTCATACATCTAGGAATTTGGGGAACTAAAAACTTCCTGCTACATATTTGTGTGGGAAGATCGGGTATGTTACGCAAAATCGGAAAAAGAATAACTAAATTTTGTCTCATGGTGTAGGTGAGAAAAAATAACACTCAGCTGTGCTACTCGCTAACAGATGTATATTGTCTCATGCTGTAGATTATGATTTATGTTTTCTGCTGAAATTATTTTGAAAAGCAATACACATCCTTTGCAAATGATTATAAACATGGCGACTCGATATGCGCCATTTAACATTTTGGGTAGAATAGTTTTTCTGAAAAAAGGTCATTCTTAGCAAGCTTTTCCATAGAAGATGCAAATAATATTTTAGATTTAGTACACAACATTATTTAGAAGGCAAAAAATAAATAAAAAATTCTCTCTGGAGGTAACCATAAACAGCAGAAAATAAATCAATAACACAAATATTTAACAAATAATCTACCTCGGGAATATAATTCCAATAGAGCTTCTTCAAATGGAAAAAGTTGCTAGAAGCTACAGAACTATTTACAAATTATTATAATTCCGTTATCACAGACAATATTAAGCACCAAAACGATAGCACTCTCTCCTTTGACACGTAACGCCCTGAAAATAATCTACCAACTAAATCTAAGAACGAATCAAAACAAACTACATGTAACGTTGCCAGAGTTTCTGTTTGTAGTACACGTCAGGCTTACCATAACGAACCAGATTCATTAATCAACTATATTTATTATAACTAGCCTTCACATTGGTCTAACAGTTTTTTAATAAATCTTAGTTCAATATTCGTGGATATCTGAGCAGATAAGTGTTTTGAACCAGAAACGTCTGAACTTTAGTACTATTGCTTTGTGATCTTAAAACAGATTTTCTTCAGTTCTTCAAAATAATAGTAATAAAAATTGTACAAATAATTAGCCACATTTCGGGCCATTCTGGAACCTATTTATGTATGGAGAGTAAATCCCAACTACTAATGAACTTTCAGATCAGTTTAACATTATCGAGACCTTTCAATTAAAAAAAAATGTGTTTCGAACCCTCCAGAGTAATAATGACTAAAAAAAACTCCAAATTAAGATTATGAAACCTCTAAAATTTGAAATCGCTGTAGAAGTCTATAACACCTAAAACATGCATATGCTTGTTGTCACGGAGGAAAAATGTATTTGTAACATAATTGGGCAATCCTTTACTGCTTAAGGCGACATTGCAGAATTTTGAACGCGAACCCCTTGGACCATTGTCGCGAACCACCAAATGAGAACCACTGCTCTATGCAGTCGTTCTGTCCGATTGATTTCATCAGATATATTCATGTGGTTTTTGCAAACATATGGAAGGAACATGATAAAGTAAGTATGGTGTGGTATCTGACAATATTAATTTGCTGTATACACTAGAATTCAACCCAGTGAATTATTTGCAAAGAACATTTGGAAAGTGCATTTTAATGAATTCAGAATGGAGGTTGATAAAGTGTATTTAAGGCATGCTATATCCCATGAATTCTAAAAACGGTAAAAGTTTATCATTTGCAGATATCAACATTTGTAAAGTCTTTGGTGTTGATGCAGTAAAAACGAACGTATATGTCGCCATTTGTTTGTAAAAAATTCCGTTCTCGTAAACTTCAAATTGAAAGAAGTACTTACAAGACTGAGTTCGAGTACCAAAGTAAACAGTAAATGTATGTCAATGACTACAGGGTTGCCAACGTTAGAATGGGTAATTAATTCCTTTCAGTTGGCGGAAATAATAGGCATTTACATTTCAGGTTGCACAAAATTTGAATCACTCTGTATAAATCTTACCAAGTTCATCAGTGTTTTCTCTCTTACCAAGCAATCAAAGACTCTGCTGACTGGTATGGGCCCCGGATGGACAGAGCCAAGACCAACCGAGGTCGAAGGCATTGTTGACCAGTTTAATGGCCCGGTTGGACAGTGCCAAGACCTCAAAATCAGGTGCTCAGCGGAGCAGTTCAAGGGCCTGCAGAACGGATTTGGTCCCCTAGTAGGCAAGGGCCCTTTTCAAAGTCTGGATCCCACTAAGAGTCTCCACCCCGGGTGCCCATCTAGCTTCGATATATATATATCCTTGTTCATGGCTAACCTGGGAACAGAGTAAATTCCAGGTTTTGAGCGATGGATGAGTTTTTTTTCTATAGGACTGCTCGCCATAGGATGTTGGGGATGAGATGCATCTATATGGTGTAGCCTTGCCCCCGACGTAGATAGTCGCAGCTTTCCATAACTTGGTAGTGTCGAAAGACGGAACCGGGGATTGCTGTGTTGTGCAGCAACAGAGTATTCTTACCAAGATCAGAGTGGGAAAGTGTTGGCACCAGGATGCACCGTAGGATGAAAACAAGTTAGTGGAGGAAGTGTAATGCTTTGGGCAATGTTCTGCTGGGAAATCCTGGGTCAAGTCATTCACATGAGGAAACTATGACAACTGCCACCTACCTAAACATCATTTCAAACCAGATACATCCTTTCATGGCAACGTTATATATATTCTGTGTAACGTTAGAATTTCTCCATTCTGACCTTGGTAAGACCAAGGTCAGAATGGAGAAAATCTCAGTATAGGGAGAAATGGGATCAAATCAGATTATCAGTGGTGAAACTAGATAATTTGGTACCAGAGTGAGAAGCTGTTGCTCGCATTGTCCAGTGAACTTCATTGCGTCGGTTTTGCCACCCTCTGAACCGAGGACAAGAAATGGGAAAAAAATCGCAATCTCTCCAAAATAGGCAAAATATAATTTCCGAAAATTTGTTTCTTAAAGGATGCTTCTCTCTGGATTGTGCTGCACAGGTCGAATGGCCGACTCCCCCTAGTTATGCCACTGCAGATTATGAATGTGTCTGAGGCACTATCCACAACCATACACCAAAGAACGAAAACATTATGACCACCAGCCTAATGTGATATTTGTCCTCCACGTGCCGCCAAAACAGTTCTTACCCGGCGAGGCATGGATGCTACAAGATTTCTAAAGGTGCCTTGTGGTATCTGGTACCAACACATTACCAGCAGATCCTTTAACTCTTGTAAGTTACATGATACAGCCGCCGCAGATCGGATGTGCTGTTCCAACACAAATCACAGGTGCTCGATTGATGTCTGGGGAATTTGGAGACCAGGGCCATACCTGGAAGTCTTTCTCATGTTCCACAAACCACTCGAACAATCGAGCAGTGTGGCATGTCATATTATCCTGCTGAAAGAAGGCACTACTAGAGGGATATAACGTTGCCATGAAAGGATGTACCTGGTTTGAAATGATGTTTAGGTAGGTGACAGATGTCATAGTTTCCTGCACATGAATGACTGGAACAAGGATTTCCCAGCAGAACATTGCCCAAAGCATTACACCTCTTCCACTAGCTTGTTTTCATCCTACAGTGCATCCTGGTGCCAACACTTCCCCAGGAAAATGACGCACACGTATCCGGCCATCCACATGGTACAACAGGAAATAAGATTCATCGAAGCAGAGGGCCTTCTTCTAATCTTTCAAGGTCCAGTTTTTATGCTCACATACACTTGTAGGAACTTTCAACGGTGAACCTAAATTAGCATGGGCACTTGGAGCGGCCTGTGATTATGCAGCCCCATTTTCAGCAGGGTTCAATGTACTGTGTGTTGCGACATTATGCTCGTCACCAGCATTCAAATTACAGGTGTTGCCATTACAGCCAACACTGCCGACATCTAAACTTATTGCCTGAATGGTAAATGTGTGGATTTTCCTTAACGAGTTCATGAACAGCAGCTCATTCACAGCCACCTTCGGTCTTCCTGCACGAGGGAGGTCTTCAAAGCTCTACCATAATTCTTTGAATTTGCGCATCCATCCCATAATAGTGCCATATAAACAGGCATAATCCCATATACTTGTGATAATTTGGCATGAATTTTTTTCGCATTGTCCGCAAGCTGCATCCCTGTGAAAATGTAAAATCTTTCCCCATCTTTAGTATCCACCATAGCAACAACACATATTACGTAGACCGAATTTTACGTGCTGCCAGCGAAGAGAGAAATGATAAGGCCTGTTTTTAACACATAACGAAAAGTTTAGACAAGCTATCAAACAAGTTGCAAGTTGTTAAATTTGGAGAAGCGAATGTAAATCTGCATACACATATCGAGAACTTTTTGAAAGATTTCTGTGAAATTTTTGAAGATAAATTAATGATCTGAAACTGTCCCAATCTCAAATTTCAGCAATATTCGTTAGGCATATAGAATTATGGAAGTTATGATCTTAACAATAGCATCACAAGATTTAACCTAAAAAATAAATGAAAACTTATTAAGTATTGTTTCTGGAAGTGGCACTTTTTTGCACACACTCTGAGACTCACTGGGCAACTGTTAGGAGACAGATGATAGTCTCTTGTTAGGGCCATCCAGCATGTTTCATAATGTGCACAAGATATGGCTCTCCTGCACACAGCTGAACAGCCTATCCAACAAACGATGGCATTTCCAAACTCATTGGTGTCCTCTACTGACTGACAAGGCGGGAGTTCGCAGAGATAAATCCCAATGCTGGTCCAGGTGATTTTGAGCCTGGGAACTGCAGATTATGAGCCTGGCGCACACCTCGAATATTGTACACAGTTCACAGTAATGCTTTACTGCTAAATATCCCAGCTTCAATACTCTTTATATTTCAGCTGCTAATGCCGAAAAATCGATATTTTTATCGATTTTACCGAGATCTTTAGTCACATTATTACCAAAAAAACTTAAGAAGTTAGAGAATTTCAAAATTAGCTTTCTATTAAATTAAAATGGGATTGACTCCACTTTTGTGCACCACTGTAAAATGGTTTTTAGGGAAATTTCTTTAGACCAATAGAAAACACCACAGAGAGCTTAACTACTCAGTTTAACAGTTTAAATTTCTGGAAAATAGTGACAAATCGTATTTTTGCAACACACTCAAACTTCCTTTCGCTAATTAGTCTTCTTCGAATTAACTATTTTACTTGACGATTTCATCCAAATGTGTCATTCGAACATTCTAAATTTTTTTTCGACAGGCAACTCGTTTCTGTAATGGGTACGCATGCGGCCGAAATTATATATTTACCTTTACAAATAATGGGCAACCACTTACTAAATGATATACAGGGTTTTAGAGCAGGATCTAGGAATAAAGAGCACTGCTTTGGAAATTTTAAAATTATCCTTGCTGAATAATGAGATATTCTTTCATCTCCTTAAAATTCTCTAATCGTAATTCAAAGTAACTTGAGAAATATACAGAAGTCCCAATACAAGGTCGCTCGTACTGCAAACATGCACAGATTTCGATTCGAAATTCTTAAATAAATGTTAATTTTCATCACACTACGGATCAATTGCGTTATATCAAGTTCCACATTCGAAAAATTGCAAAAAAGGGTAATGGAACTAAAAAAGGAATAAACTATTTCCTAGTACGTGAAAGGTTTACTGGTTTTGTCCGTGGAAAATTTCCATTTACTACTTAACTCCTTATTAGAGTCGCCAACTTTTTATTTTGAAAGTGCATCAAGTAAACCTCGCTTTTACCCACAAAGCTTAAATACATGTAAATATTGGGTGTTTTTTACGACTTTCCATTTTTTAAAATTCATTGTAATATAAAAATTTACACGCTAATGCTACGTTTTAAGTTAACCGCAAGATGCAATTATTGGTCCCCACCAATGGGTGGCTCTTGGAAGATTCTTGGAACTGAAAGCGGCGCTACGATCATTTCTATGGGAGTTATCTATCTGTACTGCTCTTGATAATTTTTGATGTTACCAACTCTTTTTTCCCAAAATCTGTGTTTCCACACATGAAACAGTTGCACCAAATCAAGAAGCTGAGAGCTATATCTGAATCCAGTATGCATACATACATACATACATACATACAACACAATTTCATGTGGGAACCAGACCTTAGAACTTGCAAAATTTTCTGATTTTTCATTGGTATTTTAACCCAAAGGAAGAATGACATTATTTCAGGACTCTCCTCTGAAGTACAGATGCAACCCTACTTTTTTAACACGTTATAAACCAGTGAAAATATTTTTTTTTTATACCGATAGTACTTCCTTTATGGCTATCGTAATATTCAATACATTTGAAATTAATATTATTAAAACGTAATTTCTTATTATTAAACGTATATTCAAAGGTTAATAAAAAATTTAGGCATCTCTGCATTAGGGAAAGCAATTTTTGTTTCTTCTGAGACAGAAGGTAGCCTCTCATCAAGGTCATCCAGCATGTTCTTTAACGTGCACAGGGTATGGCTCTCTTGCATACAGGATCAAAGTCTAAAGTACTATCCAACAATGGCAGCCTTTCCAAGCCAATCGATGTTCAAAGGAGGACCTTGTTCCTCCCCTTAACGTATTTTCGAAAGTAGACCCGAAAATTAGTGACTTGATGTAAAAGAAAATCTATTATAACCTTCTGGGTACCCCGTAACTCATTGTTAAATTTAGTGGCTTAACGGGGGTTATAACCACTTTCCGTTTTACGAATTTTCTAAAGCAGATCTAGAAAATAAGACAATATATTAACCTCCAATGGAAATATTTGTGTATGCAACTGTAGCAATTTTTTTTTTTGCAAAACGAGTTATTGCGTTTACTGTGTCATCTGTAGAGATTCAACATTTTTAAAGCGATAATAAAAAATTATTTTTCAATTGGATTGCTACTAACGAAATACGCTGCTCAAAAAAATTAGGGGATATTTCAAAATGAATATGAAGCGATAAAAAAAAAAGCATTTGAATTTTTTTATTAAACAAGAACATCAGAAAAGCAAACACTAAGTCAAAGAAAGTTGTTCGATTATGCAAATGAGATGCAAACTCAATTGTCGTGATTGAGTAGCAAGTGACATATTGGTGGGGGTGAACAGAAGCATATCAAACTGGACGAGAGTGCCACACATTGATTGTTCAGTAGACTGTATGGTCACCCAACAGTGCCAAAACACACTGACAGCGATGGGGCATGGACAGGATCAGAATGTCCAGCAGCTCTTGTGGGATCTTCTGCCACTCTTGCTCCAGGGCAACTTCCAGGTCAAGAAGTGTTGTGGGAGGCATTGCACGGTTAGCCAGACGTCTTCCCAGTGCATCCCAAGTATGTTCAATGGGATTTAGGTCTGGAGAACGTGGTCAGTCATGCGTTCGATTCCTGCCTCCTGAAGCATGTTGCTGACGAGATGCGCACGGTGGGGCCTTGCATTATCGTCCATAAAAAGAAAGTTGTTTCCAACTGTTCCAGCATAGGGTACCACTATAGGGTGCAGGACCTCATCTCGATACCTGACAGCAGTCAGCGATCCGTTTCTGATGACGTGGAGTTCGGTACGACCACCAATGCTGATGCCAGCCCACACCATGATTCCACCACCACCACCGAAGGGAGTCCCTTTCTCGCATGAAACGTGAACGCCAGATCACACGATGATCACGACCTCGTTCACGCCAGATCACGACACGATGATCGTCAGGCTGCAGACTGAACCGTGACTCATCAGAGAAGAGGACAGTAGACCACTCATCACGGGTCCAATGACGATGCTCATCAGCCCACCTTCTACGGTGTTCAGCAGATAACGGAATGCATACCATTGTCGTTATATTTTTATTAGTATTTTTGAAAACGAGCATCCCATATTTCCCAAGGGGATTATCTTTCTATTTCGCATTACTTAAATATACATGAGCACGCTTCTTCTTTACAATTGTAGTTCTTTTCATACTAGTTATTGGATTTAGATTTTTTTTTTTGGCCAATAATCAAATATGTTTTTTATAACTTGTGAATGGGTGTTCTCTAAAAACCATGTGTAAGGTTTATCTACTGTTCATAAACGAACATACTTCATCCAGTGGCAGACGTTTAAGAAAAAACAATTCCTTACGAGATTTAAAGGAGTCGTAAGTCTTTTTCGGGAGGAGAGCATGAAGGTGACCAGAGGCCGACTTGGCGAACACCAAGGCATCCATGTACAGCCTTGGCTAGCACGAAACATTTACGATCTGTGGTGAAGAAACTCTCGGAAAAAAAGGGCCATCATTTGTTTACCACAAGCATGAACAAATGCATATACAAACATGGGAGGGAGGTGAAAAACATTTTTCTTGCTTTAATGTATATTAAACAAGAACATCCAAAGGTGAGAGTTGACGTTCTTTTCCCTGGAAATATTTTACTATTGAAGTTTTCCTACAACGGAAAATAATAAGCCATGTCAAAAAAATTAATTCGCAAATGGCGAGTGGATTCCCCTCAGCTCTTTTTATGAACTGTTCATCCAAATAAATATGACAATTAACATTTTTGTAGCTTAGTTACCAACTGGAACCTCAATATATCAATCAAAATTATTTTAAATATTCTTAAGAATAGTTAGCCGTCCCATGACCGAGTGGTTAGTGCGCTTGGTTACTGATCTAAGGGACCTGGGTTCGAGCCCCGGGTTAAGGCATAGCAGTGTGTTGTTTTCCTGCTCAGGTCCTGCCATCCTCTCAGAACTTCTACTATGGCATAAAATATATTCATCTGTGGCAAGCAGCTGCTTGAGGGGGTACTTATTTTTTTTTATAAGAATAGTTATCGAAATGTGTACTTTAAACGTTAATATTCTATATTGTCGCAATTTTTTAGCACCAAATAAAGCACTGCCGTGAAAAAAGATGAGTGGAGCCCAGTGCGGATAGCAAAAGTCCTATCTGCATCCGCAAAATTTCATTAAAAATCGCGTACATTAACTACTTAATTACCGACGAGATTTTGCGAATGATTGAAGTCCGAAGTGTGTTTGTGAGTAAAAGAAATCAGTTTAATTGTTTATTAATGACTAATTATTCTAAAAAATATATGAAAAATAAAAAAAAAACTTGTTCGTAAAAATATGCTTTACTAAATTTAAACAAAAATTACTTATTTCCAATTTTTAAAATTCTTTGAATTAATTCTACTCTTTCAAATGCAGTTATCGGCGATTATGGGAAGACACCGATTATGAAATATTAAAATCCCCTCTAAAATCTCGTGATCTCCGAACGGAAAATTTTATTGGACTGATATTTTTTAATTCCCATTTTCTACGTAACACTCCAATACTTTTTTGAATTTATATTCTCCTTTGCCAACAATAAGATTGCTTCTTTCACAGAAGTTCTTTTTAACTTGTCTTTATCACAATGGACTTTTTTTCCTTTTTAAAGCGAACAGGTTTAAAATCTAAAGTAGCTTTTTTCACTCATGTGGGCCATCAATAATGCAGTAATGTTTACTCGTGTTTCTCATACCTTATCAAATATGAAACTTTATCCGCCATCCGTGTTGTCATCAATTTTCATTATCCGTGGTTTTATCCGTATCGCGCAGGGCTCTACTTATGAGATTTAATGACATATCACGAGAGACAGGTTGCGCATGCTTGATTCAAAGGAATTTACTGAAATCACTGCCAATGGTCACCAATACTTCAAATTATAAGGTGGCCTTGTTGCTGCACATAAACTCCGTGGTTTGGAAAAAGTTGAGCCATTGAATCTAACTTACAACTTGAGAAATTATTTAACAAATACTAACATTAAATTCAAAATATATTCTTTGATAAAATCAATGCATTGAACTGATTTTAGTAACGATTGTGTTAGTCGTTATGGGTACTCCATTGCTCATTGTTAAACTAATTTAATCTGTATTTTTTTGAACATGCATAACCTATTGCAAAAATAAGCACGAATTCCAATATATTAAAAAAGTTGTTTGACAGACAAAGGCAAACAATTGGGAATCATTTATATATATATGTTTTAATAATAACAGTAATAATAATGATTTGTAGTAAACTTAGGCTAATAATTTTGTTATCATAATATGAAGAAAACTTGAACTGAAAACTGAATTTCGAAAGTTTTTTTTTTGTTTTGGAAAAAACATTTCGTGTTTTATGTTGGCAAAGCTTTCTTGTGTAGTGAACGATTATCCTCACAGTTTTGAAGCATCTTAATTTTTTTATCACAAACTGTACCAATGACTGTGTTAGAGTATTTTGCGGTGCCTACGTAATCTTATGACGTAGGAACTGTATTTGTCTGAACAGTAGGAGTTCGAGTCCTAGATAAGGAATGAAATTCTTTTCCCCCGATATCTTTCTGCTGAGGTCTCACCTTTTTCTATGAGATATTACGGCAACAGCTTCTTGTCAGACCTCTACTGCCAGGACCAGCATGAAACGAGGGGGGGGGGGGGGTAGAAGGTTACACTGATCATGGATTTGTTTTTTTTTTTCCAGCAAACATCACAGTGCTATAATTATAAAAATATTTCTTATAACTTATTATTGATTCCATATACAGTTAGCTACTATAATTTTATTCCTAATTTTTATTTAAACGTTTAGGAATATAGGGCTGGCTAATCTCGTCTCCTATATGTGATAAGCTGCTGCTGCTTGAAGAGTAATTTATACATATAAGAATATATTGCACTGAATATTTTATAGTTCAGCTTTAGGTAAAGTTGTTTTTGAGTTACAGTGCACATTGAGATGTTTAATTTTTAAAGTTATGTCTATTACGTTATTTTTCATGCCTCTTCAAAGGATATATTTAATATTCACGATCATGCTGTTGTAACGTTAAATGCTTTTGATACATGTATTATACATGTATTAATGGGATACATGGAATATGTACATATTTGCAGTTTTATTTGGAATACATATATAATGGAATGTTACATATATTACCATATATTAATACATGGATAACAAGACCCGTTGAGTCGGTCTAAGAAATTTAAGAAGACACTAATTATGGTAATATTTTCCATCTATTACTTTGAAACTTTTGAAGGATTAAAAGTATTCTTAAGTAAAATAACACTATGGTGAAAAAACTCATGGCTTAACTATGAAGACAGATGTAAGCTAGATGTAGAATAGTATTGCTCAAGAACATTAAAAGTTACAACGGCAAAATCGTGAATATTAAATATTTTAAAACTTTTTGTTGTGTATCTCAAGTTAATGAATACTCTTCAAAGGACATATAGCACGAACTTACAAAAGCGATACCGTCTCTAATTAGAGAGAACACTTAAGGAATCACACCTACTGTATGCGAAGTAGTTACAATTGCCTCTAGAGTAGTAACTACTCTTTGCACATTGCATCAAAAAAGCTTAAAAAGGAATTAAAACATTTTAAAATAGAAAAAGAAACCGACAATATGAATCCCAATCTGTGAAACCCTTTATAGAAAACTAGAGATGCCATTTCCTTAATGAGGTTAAAGATAATCAGCATAAACAAATTGCAAAATAGATTTATAACAGTTATAACTAAAAGTTAAAACAATATTTCTATAAAAATATAAGAAATTAACAATGATTCATAATTTTAAATTTCTGCAAAATTATGACTGCACATTTTCTCTTTGTGACATTAATATACATTACTGTTGGGTGTTTTTTTTATGGTAGAGCATTTTCATATAAATAGCAAAGAAAGAAACTGACATACTGCTAGAATGATGACACCAATGCCATTTTATTTCAGACACAAATCTGTCACAAAATTTGACCTGCAGTGCATAAGTGTATTATACAGTTCCAATAAATTGGACACAAATTATACAAGCTTTGACTACAAGAAATTATGGATGGGGTGAACGACGTGATGTTGGAAGGACAACAGTCAGCACACAACATATATGTATATATACTATATATAACGAGTTACCTCGAAGGAAGACAGCACTGGGTCCCATCTTCCATTGGCAAGCGCACAACTTTTTATAGAAACCTGACAACAGGAGATAATTTTTCTTCACATGCAAATAATAACAATTATTTACTTACGATTATTTATGGTGAACAACAGTAAAAATCCAATTCCAGATTTTTCAAGCAAGGAATCAAAAATAAAGTGTAGATTCTTAAAGTGTAATGATGGAACAAACTGTATTTATCAGAGCATGTTTCCCAATTAGTGCGTTTAAAAATCTGTAGAAAATGGATACCTGAAAACTAGTTTTGGTGATCAACACTAATCTTTTTACACTTCGACAATGCAAAAAAAACTATTCATTATAATAGTTACATCAGAAAGTGCTTAATAATTGTTAACAAGCATACACACTTAGGACGATTAAAGCAGATGAAAAATGTATGATCCTTCATGATGAATTTCGAATTTCTTTAGAATATAAACAAAAGCATTCTTATATGTAATGAATTTGCCAATTTGTCACAAAACTAAATGAACTGGAGCAAAAAAGTATTAAATCACTCATCAGGAACAGCTACAATTGGGTCTATGAATAATCTAATAAAAGTTTTTTGCTCTTATGTTGAACAACTGCTTTTAAAAACGTTTTACTGCAATAAGTGTAAACTGTGTTATATATAACATATATAAACAATTTTTTTATGTTGTTTGCAACTGGTTAAGTTTTTGGGACATAAATTTCAATGATGATATGGCTGCCTTCATGATCAGCTTGGGAAATGAAGACAAAAAAATTAGGAATGTGATTTAATATAACTTTCTGTTACACAACATATATTTAATTTCAGCAAAGTAAAAACTACTATTGATTTGACACTGAAAATTCCCATGCATTTATCTCTAATAAGTACCTAACATTTCAATATACCTTGAAGAACTAGCTGGTAAAAAGTAAATTTGTGCGATAACAATGCAATTTTTACTATATTAAAAAAAAACTGCATGTTAATTCTTCTCTGTTAAAGACACCATTTAACCACCACTACATCCATTAGATAAGCCTACTGACAAGTTTTGCAGATATGTAAACTGAAAATACTTAGTGCAGCAGGAAGTAGAAAAACGAGGATAAAAATGGTGTGAAAAAAGGTGTATACAGTAACAAATAGGGAAAAGTGCTATCAAAGGGAACTAGGTTATCTTAGCAAGTAAAAACCCATTTGCACTAAGATAAATAGTAACCTTGTTCGACATATTGTATCCAGCTTCTATCTAGTTTTCTTCAAAGAGCAGAAACACATGTGGAAATATTGCACTAATTCACATTCATGGCCTTCCGTGGTCATCTTATTTTCATTGCAACTTGTTAATGGGAATCTAGAGTATGGATGTCATCCAAAGCATTTACTTTCAGACATAATATAATCTTAATTACCTGGTAATTATTACCACATACTTACATTTACAACCAATCTTTATGAAATGTTGTCCACCGCTTTTCTTAATATGCTTTCTCAACTTACTTTCAAACTTACTAGCACTTATGAATTGCAGAAATTGTATAGAATATTGTTTGCTAGTTGTTTTATGACTCCATTTATAGTAAAAAAAATGAAAGTAACTTCTGAAGATTTTTCTATTTTTAAATACTATGATTTAACACTTTAAGCAAAAGGACCCTGATAATCTTTGCTACTTCATAGAATTGCTAAACAACACACAAAAATGGACAGACTGGTCAATGTTTTGCAGATTAAAACATTGATTGTATAGATAATACTTTTGGAAAAAAAATATTTAATTTCGATTCTGTGTTCAGTTTAGGAGAGCCAATGGCTACTGGAACCATGGACCTGTGCCCCAGTATATAGAGTGCAGTCATTTTTATTAAAAGATATCACACCTTTGAGCACACTAATAAATAAGGTATAGTACACCAGACATTTTATTCTGGTTCAGGTCATGAACGAACCTATGCAATCTCTCATTAGATGTTAGTGTAAAAAATGCAATTTCGTTTCTGGTAGTTTTGGTTAATCAGCAAGTGTTAAAAGAAGTATGCTTTAATCAAAAACACATTAGTGTTTAATTTATTAAATTAAATTAATTTTATTTTATTAAACACACTTAGTGTTAAATGCCAGTGCACTGCTCATATCTCTTTTCTAGTGCAGTAGTCCATTAAAACTTGACATTCACGAATGGAAATGCCCGATGAGATTTTTTTTAAACCAAAGTGTTTAATAATAATATTTTTCACTAAGGTTAAACTATTAGCTTTAAAACACAGTTTGCAAGAAGAACAGACAATACTAAACTCACAGGCCCTGGCAATACAGGAGCCTTTAAACGTAGATGATAATCACAGCGTTACCTGTTGCTCATTTGGCATTGATAACTCAATAAATATTCAGCGGAAAAAATTTTCACCAACATACGGGATTTGAACCTGCATCTTTCCCACTGACCACCCAAGTAGAATTTCATGATATTCAAGAGTAAGAGGGGCCCCAATTATTATTCAGAGTTCCACTGCTCCTTAAACCAGTGCTGTGCTTAGGTATGGAATTAGTGGTTGAAATATTAGAAACAGTTCAAATTTTCAACTGCATGAAGTTTGAAATATCAGAATTGCACTCACAGTAAATTCTCACTAGTACAGCATTACCTAGGACGAACAAATTATCATGGCAGAAAATTTTGTTTACCCTGGTTATAGCTTATAATCATTTAGCATGGAATTCTTTAATATGGATCATCAGCTATTAGGGACAAAATTTTCATGTCCACTGAAATATAAATTCATATTAATGAAGTCTTAAGATAAAATTCTAAGAAACTGAAAAGAATATAAAACCAAAACCTTTTTCCACCTAGCATATTTGCCAAATGGTTGCTATTATCTTTATAGCTATTATTTACCACCATTAACGAAGTTCTAAGATTCCAGCTGGCACTAGATGGTTCTAGACCAGTGTTTCCCAACCTATGTTCCGTGACTGCGGTGCCGAAAAATTTTCATCTTTAATTCTCAACCACCACTGCCGACTACTGAGAATAGAGAAGATCAAGTTGGGACCAAAACCGAAAGGCAAACTGCTGCATGTGTGAGAGTGGGGAGACCAATTGCAACACAACACATCTATCACGTGATAATGTTTGTTGACATCTAATCTGTCTTGCAAATGAGTAGACTTTAATTATTGTGGATGGTTTTAGTAGGGACTCTTTTTTACATGTTATTTTTCTATCCCTTCCATTGAAAATGAGTAAGCAAATTAAACTGTTGGATATTTTAAAGGAAAACATGTGGATGACAATGAAAGATGTGAAACAGGGCCGAGTGGTGTGTCCATAACTCAAATGTGATTTGGGAATGTGGTCCTCTGGTGTAAAAAGGTTGGGAACCACTGTTCTAGACGACAGGTAAAAACAGGCAAAAATTGCATTTTTTGTCCAGCTGGACTAGGCTTACAAAATCTTGCTTTTCTTACAAAGATTATGTAAAATGTCTGCTTATATTTTCTCAATTAAGTGTTTTGCCCTAAATTTAGTGTTCACATTATAGATACATTGTGATTTCACATTATAAATATTACTTACTTGATTTTTTTTCTAGAGAGAAAAACTTGTGTCCTTTAGTGTAGGCTACTCTTAGCAGACAAAGTTTTTTTATCTTGTTGGCTGCTTATACTAATAGGAACTAGGGTATCTAATATTTACATAATCAAAACAATGTTTATATTTCTCCCGTTCATTTTCTAACTAATTTGGAAGTAACTCCAGCAAATGAAGTTGATATAGCATTGTTATTTATTCTAGCTTATGGAGCAAGCAGAGATTAGTATGTTTTGCTGTAAGAAGTAATGTTGAAGTATAAATTTTAGAAATGTTCATTTTAAAGCATCAAAAATGCATAATTCGTTTTTATATGCAACAGTAATTATATATTGAGGAATGTCTACTGGAACCATTAATTAATTAATTAAAAAAAATAATTATATATATATAAAAATCACATACAAATTTTAGGTAATGATGATATTATAGTGGATTAGCAAAATTAGTCAAAATAGCCATTTGACAAATAATGGCTAAAATTAGATGTCATTTCGATTGATCTCTCTTTTGTTCTAATATCACAGAACAAAAATATATCACTAACATTGAATAAGTCTGTTAACAGGAAGCTCCCTCATTCAAAAGAATTTCTAAAGTATAATTACATCAATCAAGTATTCTCTTGACTCAACTGGATAGTTTGCAATTTAGAGAATGCTGATGGGTTTGAAAATGTCATAATTTTTTCTGTGAGTCACTGACACTAAGATCCTCTCTAATAACTTATCAGTAGAGTCTGAATGGTTGATCTATTTGTTGTCTAGCTATTATTGGTGAGGAGTAAAAGAAAGACAATTCTTACAGTGAATGCTTACAGTTATATTCCACATTCTTGCAAACATTATATTCTTTAACATTACAAAAATGAGCATGTTTATTATATACAAAATAATTACTATGATGTTAAAAATAAGGAATAAATCTATAATGCAACTTTTTATTGTTTATTATCACGATTTACATAAAAATGCAAACTCAACATGCCTAGCTATGTGGAATTTTCAGATGCACCTGGTTAGGGGTTAAGATTAAACTGCATCATTTCAAACTGATACATAGGTTAACTGCTCACTTAAACTGCACATGCATTTATTCACACTTATCCATTCTATATATATATACTTTACTCAAATCCTTTACTTTAAACATATATTTCCTATACTAAGTTTGAAAATTTGTTAGAAGTTATTGTTCATATCAAATTTCCTAACAAACCCTCAAGTCCTAATTTTTTTTATGAGAATAATTAACTGCCTCCAAAAATTTATCATTTTGATATAATAAAAACTTAATAGTGAAGAATGTTTAGCTAGCAAAATGGTGAGAGTGGTTTGGTTAATGGATAGCTTGAATTAATTTGAGTGTCTATGCTTTGTTAGCACAGCATTAGAGCGAATCAAAACATGCTTTAATAGAATACATCTCACTCATCCACAGCCACTAACCATGGAGATCTGACAGGGTCCTATCAATATAAATTGCAATAAAGAAAAAATAGAAGACCTTAGTAGAAATATAACCCACTTAACCATCCATCATTTAAATAGGACTGAATCTCCTGTTTCCTTACATTGTAAACTACATAATCACCCTCCCTAGGATGGCAAAAAAAAAAATGCATTCTGTAATTCCAAAACAGAGTTAACATAAAACAAATATAATAAATTTTGAAAACCCATTATCTGTTAAAGAAACTTCTTCTAGAAGTGACTGAGTACAATACCATTTGAAAACAGCCTAGTTCTGCTGATAATTTTACTTTCTGCCAAAAATGTTAAGTCTGGTTGTGCATCAGAGAAGGTAAAAAATCATTCTTCTTTTTGAGATCTACATTAATAAAGATCACAAAGGGAAAAAAAAACTTTACAAGAAACATTACATTTTGCAAATGGCATAATGTATATTAACTCCAGAATTCAACAACAGTATGTGATTGTTAACAAAAGGTTAATGGATTTTTATAATTAATACCTCATATTAAAAGGAAAAATTTTTATATTTTAGTAGAAATGAGAAACCTAATTTTCTTCTAAATGGAAGAAATATTCAGTGAATATACAAGCCTTGCAAAAAAAATAACTCAACAGTTACTATGGTAAAAAAATTTTTTTGTATTATACAAATTTCTGCAATGTTATTGGCAGCATCAATCCAGAGATCTTTAATTCATTTTCATCAAATTCATGAAGATAAAAATGACAGCAGATGAAAGTTTAAAATATGAATTGCTAATGTGAATGATAGAAAAAAATTATATATTAATATTTAATCTGTTTTTCCCCCACAGTTATAATTTTAAAATTTCCATTCATATCTGTACCTGAAAATATATTTAAATTAAAGGGAATATTAGTACAAACAATGCTACAGTTTAAAGAGCATTAAACAGAAAAAAATTATATGCCTAGATATTATTGTATTTCCTAAAAATCCAATTAACAATATTATTTCTAGCCAACAATAAACTAAATGTGAATAAAGATATTTATCACACATTATTTTCTGGCTATGTAGGAGAAATATTTATGGCTAAAATGGTAAAATATCACTATTCTACTAATCTAAAAAAAGGATAGTTTTTCAATTTCAAAGTCTGTCAGAAGCTGAAAATATATTTTAAGCTTATATCGCTAATATTAATATAAAACTAACCGAAAGTTGAAGTATAATTTGCTAAAATTATGCTACTCACAGTCAATGCAAAATTTGTTTAAATTTTTTTCCCTGTGTCATCCTCTGAATAACAAAACATTCTACAGTTTCACAATGTTCTAAATGGTCCAGTTACAAAGAACTCTAAGAGCTCAAAGTTTTTTTTTTTTTGTAGACAATGCATTTTAAATGATAAGTTTAATAGACATGTATCTTGGATGGTTATATTTGAAAACTACCCTTTAAAGAACAAGATCACATACTTGTATACAATTTCACTTCTTGCGAAAGTCTAGGTTTTGACCTCTTCTGCTAATGTAGCAAACACTTTATTGCAATTCTCCTTATGCAACTAAATATTTGGTAAACAATACCATGTACTATTAATTTCTTAAATGAAAAGACAAAGCTGCTACTAAATAATAAAGAATTAATGAATTGTTTCATTACGTATATTAATTTTGTGTAACCTTTAGAAACAAGCTTAAGGGGGGGGGGGGTAAAAAAATTACTGAAAAGTATTAAAAGATATTAAATAATATTATTCAGAAGCCCGGTTGTTACATTTAGTCAATTTTTTATATTTAAACCATCACTTTTACCTTTTTTTCCCGTTAAGATTAATCTGAAGGAATAATGACAGTGAAATGATATGTTGTAACTGCTAGATCATAAAACTTTAAAATCCCTAAGATAAAGTATTGCTACACCTTAATAAAAATAATGATTAAATTTATAGAAGTAAAGGTAAGCACACATTGTCGTCCATCAGTTTAGGCTTTCGTATCGATGTTTTACGTTATTAAAGTCATTTTTATAGGATTTTAAAGTTTGATAAATTTAGAAACAAATTGTGATAACATTCTATATTCTCTTTAAAATCTATTCTGTGAGATTGCAATAATGTAAATATGAAAATAAACTGGATCAATGTTTGCATGAAGATATTTATATCTAAAGAAATCATTTCAATATAAATAGTGCTTCTTGTTTTCTAGTTTAGCACAGAGCAATGACATTCACTGATATGCATTCTTATTCGAATGTACAAAAAAAAAAAATTCAGATTTCTTCAAGTTCTTACAATAAAAAATTGACATACTGACTCATTTTACTACAACTACATTTATAGTTTTACCATTACATATAAAATTAACAAACATTAGTTTAATATGTACTAAATATGTTGAGGCAGGACTACTCTTTTTTTAACTCTGAAAATTTTTTATATAACTAGCCTATTCACACATACTTTCAAACAAAATAAATTAGAAACACATTCAACATAACTTGTTTTACTGAGATTACCTAGTGTAAATCTCAAAATCATTAAAATAGTAAAATAGAAATAGGTTAGTTGCTCCTATTTATAGCAGTTTTTGATCTTCTAATCTCAAAACAAGGCTCAGTTTGTATCTTGAATTTTAAACCTTTTTTATTATGTGAATAATGGAAAATAATACCGATTTAAAGCAACAATGCAATTAAAATTTCCCACAATATGACAAATATTTAGGGACATACATACAAAAAAATTTTTAAAAACTTTATTAACAATTATATTTTATTACATATATATAAATAAATTCTGCAGCAAAAAATTGCTGCAATACTACGATATATATAGTATGCACTTTATTGATATAGGGAAAATAAGTGGATTGTGTAGTCATATATTTGACAAAAAACAAAGTGCAAATACTATTAAAAATGGAAAAAAAAAAAACTAAAATGGTCCTCCAAAATTAGACTCAACGAAAGATGGCAAAATAACGAAATTGTGTGTTTGATAGCAGAAACAATTTTCAGTATTTACAATATATCAGAATCTTCAACTAAAATAAACACACAAAGAAATATGCAGTTAAGAGAATTCTGCTTGACAGAATGCATATGCCTTTCCCCTCTTATCAGACTTGTAACTAACATTGTGGAAATTTTATTTTTGTATATAACTTCTGATCAAATAAATGATTTTTTTTCCTACAAATGTAAATCTATGTTTTCAAAATGCAGTTGAGCTTCTCAAATCTACATTTTGCTTAACAGCAATATTTTATGTTCCCCAAGTTACAGAATCATTATTCCCATGACTTTGAAGTTATCCCCATTACGGATATGTCATAAATCAAATGGGAGGGAAAAAAAAACTTTGAAGTCCATTCATAATGTATCTCTATAAAAGAAATTATTCAGCGTGTAATGAATTGTTTAGAAACAGTGTAGTGTATTTTCGAAGATTAAGGAAACTGAATATTAATTTGGTTGTTTAAAATTTTGCTCAGATCAAAAAATAATTGCACTTGCATTTTTTAGCCCATGCTATTAAAGCTGCAGAAAAGCATCAGTTTTCAAGATCACAACCCGTCTCGGAATTAAAATTTGCATTTCAGTAATTTTCGGTCTATTCAACTGGTGATAAAATTTTCTGGTTTATATTTTTAAATTTAAACTTTATTATTATAGAAATTTCAGTAGACAACTCAATATATTTTATTACCTATAATTTACTTCATATGAAAGCAAACTATGTAGCTTTTGCTAATGCTAGTTAGAGAACTGAGCGATGATGAATTAACATTTATGGATTTTATATTACCTAAAAGATAATGATAGAAGAAATTACAGCTACTTATCACAAACACACTCACAAAACTCTTACATCCAATGACATACATACACAAAGCAGTTATGATGCCAAATTTAGGTTACAAAACTTCACATATTTTGATTCGGCACTTTATCTTACCTGATGCATGTGGCATTTACATAGCTGCACAAAAAATATATATTCAACATAATATTAAAATTTAATTTAATTAGTGTGTGAAATATGAACATTATAATATTTGTTTTAATGATATTTAAATTTTTATTAGGTTTAAATTAACATTTGGTGCATTTACTCACAGCCAATATATATTAATGAAACAAACATAACTGCAATGACTAGCAGCAATGTTCCTAATGAACAAACGAACTATGCAATGCAATACTACATCCATTTCTTATCTATCAACTGGAAAATTCCTTTTAAAATATCTAACACTAGATGCAAATTTACTACTTCTCATGGGAACATCAAAATTCGATGCAAATGTAGGAAATATTTATTTAGCTAGCCCATTTCAAGTACCATTCCTAGATTATGTATCTGAATGGAAAGGTGATATTTTGTTTCCAAATTTAAATTATGTATGATCTGCAATGTGATATTAGAAAAACTTTCAATGGGCAACTGAAATTTTTCTTGTTCTAAATAGAATTCTAAATATTTTCCTAGTCCTCAGCAGATCTGAATGCATTTTTAAAGGATATGCAAAAATTCCATATCTAGACAATACTAACAGAGTTAATGCTTTTTTTCCCCTATATAATATCTCAAACAGTTCTACAACAAATAGATTTGCAAGCTTTCACGAAAGAGACAATTTATGATGAAATTTTAATATCTGAATCAAACATAATGCTGTACATAAACATTTTCTGACTGCCATGTTGATATATTCTAATGTTTTACAGTACTCTGAATCAAACAAGTGGCAGCAGATGTCAAGGTTAGGTTAATTTCACCACAAGCGTTTCCAGAAACACTACTTACAGAACATGTGGTCAAAGAAATACAATAATTAATAATTTAGCTACTAGTGGCTCAATTTTCACTGTCAAACAGCAACAGCTGTTAAAGGGATGACTTGTTTGGCTGTCGAAAAAAGATCAACTGGTATCGTGCTTAAGCTTAGCGACATTCCCATACCTTTACGGTCTGATCTACACTACCTGTAACTACAAATGGTGACCCTCTATGGAAATCTGAAACAAAAAAAATATTCTGTTAGTAGAGATTACACTGTAATTTTAGTAAACATAAAAAAGTTGAGGATTATTATTGTACATAATGTTATTTGATATTTACAAAAAATAAAGAATATATTACTTGTCTATTTTTGACCAAAACTTTAGGGAATATACGACACAAAATTGTTTCCCTGCTATAAAGAACAGCATATGCAAAGAGTAGAATGATCTAAGAGAGCAGTAGAGAAATAATACTCCCAAGCAAACATATAAATCAGAATACAACCTACATGGCACTTGATTAAGAAATTTGGTGAGTTAATATAAGAATAAAAATACTGTTGCAAAATTTACACCGTGGAATGTATAGGAGGCACTCCTTATTCATAGGTGAATTTTTGAAGCATATATTTATTATTTGTGGCTCTAGCCTTAAGTATTTGTGGTCTGCAGAGGTTAACTTACTCTTTTCAATCATATGGTGTATTGTGAAACATATCTTTGATCATTACTAACTGCAGCCAGATGCTTAGTAACCCTGTAACATAATGTTAACTTCAAAAACCTTGCTACTTTGTCTTCTGTTCTACTTTTTATACATCTGCACTGCAGTTGAATGTTGCCACTGTTTAGGACTAGAGCACCATGCAGAGAGTGGGACATCTACCCCGGGTGTGAATCAAACCTAGGGTGCAATTTCAAATAATATGATAAATTTTTATTACTATTGCTAAATTACTCTTGTCCTAGATGTGACCATCTTCCCTTGCTTGCCCAGTTGCAAGACTGGCTAAAAGCTGTTTTGGTTTTATGAAACATTACTCTTTGTAAGCCTCTAATGCAGGATTGTCAGTTGTTTGGTTCTTCATAGACCCACTGATGTGATTGTAAGGGGGGAAAAAACTAATCAAGAAAATGTGAGTTACACAATAGTCTTAGGTTCTTATTTAGGATATAAAGCACCTCTTTATACTTTGTTATTCATTGTTTTTGCAAGTGCTCTCCTTCACCAGACAAAACAACAAACAAATACAATAATATAAATCAATATAATAAAAAAAAAATAAGAATTAAGTATGAAACATAAACTACGACTCATTAATTCTCACCTTCCTTATGTTTTTATTCTGTCACCTGCCCATCTTTAGACATTCAACTTTTTAAAGAGATAAATGAAAAAATAACTTTAAGTTGGATGGGTAATAGTATTATTATTAACATTTTTCAAACAATTCCAATAGATTGGATTTTTGTTATTAAGATCTAAAGTTGGAAAATTGACAAAACTTTAAATAAATGATTACTGTAAACAGTCTATTCTTGCTAGAAACTGATATTTAGGTGGTGAGCATGATAGCCAAAGTGTTGACACAGAGCAGCAGTTTAGTCTTCCTCCACCTCAGCCCTGAGTTTGGGACAGAGGAGCAAACTACAATAACAAAAAAAAAAAAAACTTATTTAGAAAAGAAACTCACCAACTGAAGTGCAAAAATGGCCATGTGCCTCAATGGTCTTGCTACAACGTTTGTTCTTTATGTCCCACACACGAAGAGTTTTATCATCAGAGGCACTCACTATATATTTGCCTCCTGGATGGAACTTCACACCTCTTACCCAATTATCATGGCCAATCTATAGAAAAAGGTTTATTTATATATTTAATTGATTTATAGACATATGTACCCTGAGAGTTTATGTAAATGTTTCAGTAACAATACCAATACCAGATAATTCAAACTCATCTTGCTCCAATTAGTTTAAATTATCAAGGTTCTATAAGATTGTGACAGCAATTAAAGAAAATGTATTATAATTTATTAAAACAAAACAGATAACTTACCAATGTGAAGAGGCATAATCCTGTACTAATGTCCCAAAGCTTAATAGTCTTGTCACGAGATCCTGAGATCAAAAATGGTCCTGTTCTTGCACCTCGTTTATTCTGAAAAATAATTAGTATGATACTTGAACTTAAACAATAAGTCAATAACAGAGTTTTAATGTAAAATATATTTATTTTGAAACTAAGCCTAAAGAATGAATGCAGCAGTAATATAGAATACATATAACTACTTTCTGAACACATTATAACTAGTGATTAATAGTACATTTAATATATTATATTAGACATTATGCCTAGTTTATATCCTTGTTGAGAAAAAAAAATATGGGAGATTCTTTTTTAATATTGGAATCAGAAATAGGACATGTAACTGCAGAGCAATGCAATCTGATATAACTAATCATTGTACTGTACTGCTTTCATAAGAATAATTCTAAGGTAAATCAACAAAAACGGAGAAAAGAGAAATTATACGTAGCAAGAAAAGTGAAATTTTTAGAAATAATGAATAAATATTTTAGAAAGTTATTTTAGAAGTCTTTTTGCAGGGGAATTTCAGAAAGTAATGATCAGATATACAAGTTATGTTTCATTATTTTATATAAACTACATAGATTTAACTACCAATGTAAGTGGAACTTATGCATTAAGATCCAGCAACATAAATTTCACTTCTGGATAGTTACAAAGGATCAATCAGGCATTAACTTTTTGTGTTTTGAGGGTTATAATTCTAAAACTACGAATAGAGTTGGTAAAAGAGATCTTCCCTTTAATATTATGCAGACTATATGTGCTGTTGCCAAGTGGTTAGCATGCTTAGCTATTGATGAAAGGGGCTTGGGATTGAGCCCCAGATAAGGCATGAATGTTTATGCTATTTTTCTGCTGAGGTCCTGTCATCCTAATAGACCTACTATAGGGTATAAATGGGCAGGCTCATGTCAGACCTATGTGGCAAGCAGCTGCTTGAGGGGATATTTATTTATTTATTTTTTAAACTTTATATTGAACCATATCAAGTTGTTGCTTCAGTTCCATTTTATACAAAAAAAAAAAAAACTTTCAGCAGCTACTTGTCACAAAGATTCAATTCTATGAATATCCTCTAAATGAAATGGAAATATTAGATCTAATGATTAAAAATACATTCAATGTTCAGGTTACATATTACACCCAACAAAAATAGATATAGGAGGTTCAGTACTAAAATTATAATATGTGACAGTATAATTCTGTAGATTGGCATGAGTAATCTGTATCCTGTGCTGGTTTACATGAGAGCTTGAAGGAAAAAAAAACAAGAATGCAAAGATGAGGGAAGAAAGCCATAAATAAATTATGGACAATAAGGAATAGGATTTCGAAATTTGAAAACCACACATTACATATATATCAAAAAGATAATTATCCGTGGAGAATTTCTAGAAATAATTACAGGATATGCAAATTGTGTCTGAAAAATTATGTAAATTTCACATTTAATTGGAAATTTAGATGAAATTTTTACTCTACCAGAGAACTGGAAACACAAGTTTGATATCTTGGTTTTTACAGGAACAGGTTTATCAAGGTTGAGTGCTTTACCTCTGGAGTGGCACTTTTAGGTACACAATGGGCTAAATGGCCAGGACCTCAAGGACTCAGAACTGGATAGAGAAGGAGATCCACTAGCCAGCTGTTAACAAGCAGATGGAAGTCCCTTATCAAGGACATGACATCCAGGTGTTCTTTAATGTGCATAGGGTTTGGCTCTCCTGCATGTGGACTAATTTCTAATGGTTTAACATTCCACTAGAAGTTATCAGGCAATGATTGCACACTGAAAGCTATAAATTTGTGACATATTTACAATGGGAAGAACTGGTAAAAGAGATGGTAGTGTGGAACCTTTTCTATTAGAGGAAATTAACCTCGAAATCTGTGACTTTATGATGATGCCTTATGAAATCAATGAAATGACTGGTATATGGATTTAGAAAAAAAAACAGTAACGAGTTAAAAACAGCAGAGAGTTATATAGAGACCACCTGATGGTATTTTTGGCTAATTCCCAACATCATGGATATCATAAGGGTTGGGTTGTTTAACCTCTGAGTGGCACTTTTATGCATACAATGGGCTAAATGGCTAGGTCACAAGTACCCCAAGGGCTTAGAGAAGGTACAGGGGAGGGGACCCACTAGATAGCTGTTATGGTAGCCTCCCAGCATGTTAATGTACACAGGATATGGCTCTCCTGCACACATGGCCACAGCCTAATGTCTCATCTGGCAGACAATGGCCTTCCCAAGCCCATCAGTGTCCCCTACTGACAGAAGGGGCAGGGAGTGTTTTGCAGATATATCATGAGCAATAATAATCTCTTAATACTGGGAAACTAATCTGAGCATACTAAATTTTGTTAAGAGAAATGAATTGAATTTCAAAGATCACTTACATCTGCTCCAGCAGCTTCGTTAATGGCTGGTGTGGCATTTTCTGGGGCCCAAGCTACACATTCGACTACATGATCATGCTCTCGTAGTTCCAGTTTACATTCCTTTGTACTTATCACCCACACACGTACAGTCTGAAATGGAAAATCATATTTAAGACATCCCGTGCTTAACACACACACAAAAAAAGGCATGTTATAATGTGATAATGTAAATATTTCTAGCAACACATAGTATAATTCAAGAAAAAAAAATATGTCAAGAAATACTGCAACACTTAAAGCAGATTTTTATAGCCATTAACAAAAGAATCAGTGAAGATAACAAAAGAACACAGATCTACAATCTGGATTGCTCTATGAATGTGCAGGGTGTATCTAAGCTCAACAGAATTTTTACTTAAGTTTAGAAATGATTTGATGTAGAAAATAATGATGATTTAATGAATAAAATTAAAATTCTCACCTGATCATTAGAGCAACTTGCCAAGAGAGATCCATCTTGATTGACTCTAACCATTCTCACCCACTCTCTGTGGCCAGTAAATGTCTTGACACAGTAGCTGTAAATAAAAAATTAATGCCAATTTTGATATGATTAATGCTACCATCATTGCAAAATAGTTTTTTCATTAATCCTTCTAGGGTCCCACTTGAAAAACTGGTTTACATCCAGAGGCCAAGCTATTTTTTCATCTGATTAGTCAAAAAAAACAACTTTAGAACTTTTTTGCCAAACAGTTAATGAAAGGAATTATGGTAATGTCACATGCCAAATAATCAGCATTTAATTTTGGATTTTCTGAAAATAAAATATTTAACAAAAAAGATGACTAGTTTTATTTTAATAGGGCAATGTAGTAAAAAAATGCATCTGGCAAAGTATATAAAAATTTATTAAAAAAATAATAGACAGAAATAATTATAATGCACATGAATAGAAAAGCTTTTTATTTCTGAATACCAAAAAAAAATAGCTACATGAAGCAAGAAAAATACTCCCTTTGTGTAATTTTTTTCTCGATATCATACTTTGAGAAAAGTCTAGGATTTTTGCCAACTGTGCTGAGTCATATAAACAAGTCAGTTGTAGAATTTTTTTTAAATTATCAACTGAAATAGGTCACATTATATGCCAAACAGAATTTAAGTTCAAATTTCATGAAAATAAAAAATTTAAACAAATTTATAAACATACTGATTTTAATAAGATTTTTTTTAAAAGTGATATAGCAAAAGATAGTTCAAACTATGCAATTAAGGCTTAATTTTGTAAAACCTGACAAAGAAAAACAGTTAAATAATATATTAATCAAAAGGAAATTTCTTCCCAAATACTATAATATTTACCTGAAACAGGATTTATATCTCTTTTAACAATTCTTTTCAATGTCATGTATTTTAAAACATGGGTCAACATTATGCAATGTAACTTGGATTTTTCCCACATTAATGGGATTTTCTATGCTCTTTATGAAACAGAGGAACACTTGTTTGCTATTTTTTTTTCTTTGGGTGTTGAATTTTAGGGATTTTGGCAGTGCACCAAAGAAAACAACAACAACATTATATCATCAGAGTGGCACAGCCTAGATACTGAGAAGGGGAGGGAGATGCTTTTAAACTAATACAATATAAACATAAAATTTGTAATTTTTTTTATAATTAAAGTTCGCCAGGGGGTGACCTACCCAAAATTGTTGTCCCACATGAGGACTTATTTCTGTGCCAAGGAAGTCCTTTTTGCTTTTGTATCCAAGACCTCATTCATTTTCAGAAAATGATACAAGATCAAAGTTTTCTTACTGGAAAATGAAGAAATATTAAAAGAAAAAGTAACATATAACCTATTGCAATGTGAAATAAAATATCCACAGCAACATGTTGTAAGCTGGCCATCCAATGTAGCATAACTCTGAAAAATCGATAATCATCAATTGACCGAAAGATCGATAATTTACGGAAGTAAAAACTAAGGTTTAATTTTAAAATGAAACATTAACTTTATGAAGGGAGTGTATATCCTGCTTGACTTAAATCATTCATGTAAACAACTTTTTGCAGCTACTTAGCAGACAGCTCTCCCTCTATTGCACATATATGTGTGAGCAGGCAATTAGAACACCTGCAACAATGATGCTGTGTCAGTCTTCAAGAAACTTGATATGAAAACTTTTTTTTAGTTATAATTTCGATCTAGAGAGTGAAAAAAATGCAAAGAATGCTGGGATATACGATATAAATGAGAAAAATAATTTTAGGAATACTGAAATAGGTTTAAGGCAGAAAAGAGTGTAAAGGGGGGGGGGGGGAGAACAGATGTACATACTTCGCAATTACTTCCAAAATCTCCAGTATATACAATAGCAGTTTTTTGTTAGTTTACAGATTTTCAAAACTTTAAGGAAAAATTTGTTGATAATAGTTGAAATCAAACTTGTGAGCTTAAATCAGGAGGTTTGTTTCAGCAGAGTAACGTTAACAAATTGGCAATACCGTATAGTGCTTCAAGAAATAGCAATCAGATGGCTTTAACAAATTATTATATTGTACTTTAATAAAAATATGCATCAAATAAAAAAAAATATTATTTTTTAAACTTCAATTGTGTATTTTTAAAAGATGTGTAAAATATTTTTAAACACCAATACCAATTTTTATTTTTTTTAAATCAAATTTTTTTAGTTGTACAAAGGACATCTATGTTTGTCTGGGACCTTGGAAGGGTTAAAATGTTTTATTTATCAAATGAGCAACAAAAAAGGTGTCATTTGAATTAGTTATTAAACAATTTGCCAACTACAAATATAAATTAGAAGTTTATGTGATGTTTTGAATGCTAACAGTTTCCAGATTTCAATGATAAACCTATTTACTGTAGTTAATTATAACATGACTAAGCTGGTTAAAACAATTTAAGCTAGTCAACATTGACTTTAGAATTGTCATAATATATATGAATATATAAAATGATTTAACTATCCTTGTTATCCAGTTAACATATTACATTAATTGAACATAATGTCAGGTCAAAACTGCATTTCTAAAGATATTTTTATGCATACTGTTTCATTTCAAGTATTTATGAACGTAACATACAAATGATTCAAAACCTGGAATAAATTTTTTTTTTTTTACTTTTCCATTATTTTTAAAGCAATAGAGCAAAATAAAATTGCTTACCCTGTTGCTACTTCCCACATTTTTATGGTCTTATCCCTAGAAGATGACACTATATGATCCCCACTGGGAACAAATGTCACTGATGACACATTGTGGTCATGCCCTGAAACAAAAACAAAAAGTTAATAAAAAATGAATCATTCTGTTTTAGACATAATGTTAGCAAACACTAGATATTTTATTTAAAAAACAATAGAATTAGAGGATCAAAATATATGGGCTTCCAGAAGCCATACTAGTCACCTCCAAATTTTGCATATTTTAGTTCTTACTGTCATGTCAGATAGTCTCAGAACCTATATATTTTAGAATTTAAGCTTCCATTTATTTGAAAGATTGAACTAGATTGATAATTTAAAACTATTTTGGATGTGATGTTTATTCTGAAGTTGTTTACAAATATGAATTTAAAAATTTTTGCATGGAATTAAGCACTTTAGCTTTTGACAATCCCAATATCTTTTGCATGATTTAATTTTTTGTACTATGCTTCATAACTTAAATATTCACACCTACTTTAATGTTTATATATAAATATATTAATAGATGGTGATTGTAAAAATACAGTGAAACTGTGTAGTCAGCCATTTATGATTCTGAAAAATGTGATCAAACTACAGATCTGACCAAGATGCATAACAAGGATTTTTTTTAGGGGGTGGGGGAATCTAAACTGAAGATTTTTCTTTCAACAGCCTTGAAGAAAAATCTTCTCGTTCTTTGTCATTCTTGTATATATACATTCAAAACAGTGAATACAGAAGACACTTGTCCTCTTTTAACCACAAAAGGTGGTTTACCTTGTTGAAAACAACTCTACCTGTATGTGGCAAGACATTTGTCCTCTTTTAACCACAAAAGGTGGTTTGCCTTGTTGAAAACAACTCTACCTGTATGTGGCATGTCAGATTTTTTATGAAGTAATTAACAAAAAGATTGCAAGTTCAGCACCTCTCTAAAAAAAATCCTGAATTATAATGTATTTGCCAATCTTAGCATCAGTATATATACCATTTAATAGCGTAGATAGGAATCATTTGTAATCTTCAGTTGGAGTTAAAATAGTGGCTGAGAAACCAAAAATTAACTTATAATTTCATTTCTTGCTGATTATTATCTTATTGTGTGTTTATTCTTTCAAGTTTTCAATTAAAAATAAAAGGTATGCCATGTCCCATTTTCTATACCTGGTAGTATGCAACTGTTTTACACAATTTCAGTTAACACAGTTTTCCGCAAACTCTTGAACCACGCCTGTGAATAGTTTTACCATTTTGTACATAATTTTGAGCTTTCAAAGGTTTAAGGGGCTGTTGTAGCACCATAAGCATTCTTCCTGAATACACACCTGCTTCACAGTAGTCAATACTATGCTTAATTACTTTTTATTTGTAGATCATTTGATAAAGCATAAAACTGTCAAATGATCTAAGAATTATGCATATTAATGAATTCTATTAACTTACAAATGAAATAAACAAATTATTCAAAAGTGTTCACACCTACAATAAAGTTGTGAGAGCTATTCAAATAAAATAATACTTTTTAGGATTATAAAAATTAATTGAAATAATGTCCACAGAAATTTTCTCTGGGGGGAGGGGGATGGTAAGAATCTTTCAGAGTGCAATTGCTACATTTTTTATAGGGTATGGTTTCTTAGAATATGTTTAATCACAACTAGTGTTTTAATTAACTATTCAAAAAGAAATTTCAACTTAAAAAACTTTAAAAATTGCATTTCCATGGGGGGGGGGGGATTGATTATAAATATCATGATTAGTTCAGAAGGCAAAAAAGTGAATGCCAAAATAAGTTCAAAACAACTTCAATTTAAAAAGTAAAAGATAAAACCAAAATTACAGGTGATTCAATATTGTTCAAGATAGCTCTAATGTAAAAAGGTTAAAATAATAAATTCCCTCAAGCAGCGGCTTGTCACAAAAAGCTGGAAAGAGCCAGTCAATTTAATACTCCACAGAGAAGATCTGTGAGGAAGGCAAGACCTCAGTAGAAACATAACACAGACATCCATGCCTTATAGCTGGGATTCGAATGCAGATTCCTTTGATCAGTAGCCAAGTGCACTAACCACTTGGACACCAGGATGGTAAAAAAAATATCCTTTCAAACAGCTGCTTGCCAAAGAAGTCTGACAGGAGCCTGTCAGTTTAATATGCCAGAGATCTGCGAGGAAGGCAAGACCTCAGCTTAAAGACAACACAGACATCCATACCTTATCTGGGGATCAAACCCAGGTCTCTTTGATCAATAGCCAAGCACATTAACCACTCAGCCATAGGAAATTCAGCAGTAAATATTCATATGGATGTATTTACATGGTGTTGTGTACAGTGTCATATGAAAGGGGTGGGCGACTGTCTATTCTGAAAATTTGGAGAGTGGGAAGAAGTTATTGAGCCCAAGTCCACCCAATTTATTTCAACAATTGTTGAGTCTGAGCCCAATTTTGGGAAAAAAATTATCTGATGCATCATAAGATATATATATAAATGTATGCTGCTAATCATTTATTTTATTCTTATTAATTATAATCATTTTACGACAAAATGAAAATAAAAATTATTAGAAACAATAATATAATAGATAATATGCAACAAATAATCAAACACATCATGATGCTTACAATTATTTAATTGCTCAAGACTGATAAAAAGGTTGAATCTCAAAAGAATAAGTAACTTGTTGGCTAAGAGTTTTTAAAATAGTACAGGACATTACTTAAAGAAGTTAATAAGCAATAATTTATAAGCTCAAAATTATCTCTTCTGCTCTATATAAAACTTAGGTTTATGCATATTGACAAATTTCAGTTAACATTGAAATTGTAAAGAGAGACTAGAAAATGTCATCAGCATTAACATCTGATTGTTTATACTTATTAATTACTGCAACAAGATATAATTTAGTCTCACCTCTCATAGTTTTTACACATTCATATCCTTGAAAATCCCACAGTTTGATAGTCATATCAGCTGAACAGGACACTAGAAATATAAAATAGGTTTAATTTTCATAACTATTAGTTTCATTCCTAAAGTTGATATAAATTAACATTGATTATTATACAATGTGGCATTACAATTAATTTAAACAGGTTTGATATCTTGTGCCACCAAGAGGCCAAAATGGAAAGAAAAAAAAAATAATGTGAAGATAAAATTTGATATCTTTCCTCTAGGAGATATGATTATTAGCATAGGCAAGGCATTTAATTATTATTTAATGAACAGTGATATTCTGGAAATATGATTTAGTAACGATTTCTAACATCTGAGTTGTAAATAGAGATGAAATAGTTGAATGTTATCTGTAGCATCACCTCCACTGAGAACGAGAGACAGATTTATAGCAACTTCAGAACGTTTTGAATTTTCTAGGATTTATTACTCTTGTGATGGGTGACTTTAATGCCAAAGTTAGTAGTAACACTGACTTTTGGGCTGATGTAATAGGCCCTTTTGACAATGGAGGTTGAAATGGTAAAATTTCCCATAGTTAAGTAAATTCAATGGTTTCAAAACTAAAAATATTTATAAATGTATTCATGGTACATTTGCATTTCTTCAGAGGGATTATTTAGGAATAGGAGTCATTATGTATTGCTTCATAATGAGTTAATTTTGTTATAAAGACCTTAAAAATTGAATTAGCAAAGTGAAATTTCGATTTAAATAAATTTCAACTGAAAAAAAAAACTGTATTAAAATACAGTTATAATGCTATCATATATTGCTAATCTTGTTGGGTTTTACTGTACTTGTCTAGTTTCAAATTTTGTCACTGGCATGAATGCATCATGCAATAATCTAAGGAGTACATACAAAGCTAAAAATATAAATTAATAAACTTTAAAAATACTCATCTTCCTATATGGGTCCTATAATGTAGAAAATAAATCTAAAGCATATCGATGGTGCAATCAGTCGCCGAGTTTGTATTCACTTCAAAGGAAGATAGGGTGATGGAAATCTTGTTGTGTAGGCAAATTGTATTCACTTCAGAAGAAGATAGGGCACCAAACTCAGTGACTGCTGCACCATCAATATGCATTAACCCTTAACAGCCAGGAAAATGCAGAAAGGGGTAGAGGATATTGAAGATATAGGAATAACACTATTTGGGAGAGTCTATTTCAAAATTTCAGTCATTATGGGTGTTAAAGAGTTAAGTGTTTATTTTCTACTTTTTAGAGCCCATATAGGAAGATAGGTATTTTTTTTAATTTTAATTTAAAACACTACTTTCAGAACTTTCATTTAATATATGACTCTTCATCCACTATAATTTATCTCCCTTTTGGAGTCATGTTTGAGGTAGCCCATGACAATGGAAATGTCAGAAGCTTTAACTTAGATATAACTCATTAAGGCTGAAAAAGAAGTTAAAATAAGCAATAATTTATAAGCTAAAAATCATTTCTTCTACTCTACATAAAATTAAGGTTTATGTATAGTCTAATTTCAATTAATATTGAAATTAACGAAGACTGGAAAATGTCATCAGCATTCACATCTGATTATTCATACTTATTAATTATTGCAACAAGATATCTTATTTTGACCCCCCTCCATAAGAAGGGGGTGAATTCAAAATAGTATAGTCATTATGTGAGCTTTTATTTTTCATGTACCTCATAGACCCTTGCATAAGATATAGTAGACTTTTAGATTTTTCATTTTTTAGGGGGGGAAGAAGAATGGGAGTGTAAATTTTTAATAGCCTATGACACTCCCTGTGTCACAAGCTTTCATTTGTTGTATAGTTGGTTAATTTCTGCACTCATATTCAACATATATAGGGGAACAATTGTTTCATGTTTCTCCCCTTTTTTAGGGAGAAGAGAGCATGGGAGGTCAATTTTTTTAATAGCCTACAACATTGACCATGTCAGAATTTTTCTTTTGACATATAGCTTGTTACTTTTGGAACTTGCATTCTGGAGATATAGTGGAACAATAGTTTTCACATTTCCCCTTTATTAGGGGAGAAGAATGCATGGAGGGTCAATTTTTCATACCCTATGACACTGCCCGCATCACAAACTTTCATCTGACACAAAAATCATCAAGTTTCTACATCGCGTTTGAAAGATATGGCGGGACAACTATTTTGATAAACAGATAAATGCCAAAGCAATGGGAAGATAGGTAAAAATAGTTACTAATTGTTAGTTATTTTGTTAGTGGCAAAATTTGAAACCAGACAAGTAACAGTGGGTTGGGTTGTTTTACCTCTGAGCGGCACTTTTTTGCACACCATGGGCTAAATGGCCAGGTCACATGGACCCCGAAGGCTCAGAGAAGGTTGGGGGAGGAGACCCACTGGAATAATTAATGGGAGACAGATGGTAGCCTCCCGTCAAGACCATCCAGCGTGTTATTTAACGTGCACAGGGTATGGCTCTCCCGCACACGGGGCCACGGTTTAACGTCCCATCTGACGGACGGCAGCCTTTCCAAGCCCATCGGTGTCCCCTACTGACCGTGGGCAGGGCGGGGAATTTTGCGGAGATAAATCTCAACGCTGACCCAGCTGGGACTCGAACCTGGGAACTATAGATTACGAGCCTGGCGCGCTACCAACTGAGCCACCCCCGCCCCTCAAGTAACAGTGGTGTAAAACCCAATATGATTAGTGGCATAGGATAGAGTTATAACTTTATTTTAATATAAAGACTTTTGTGTCAATTAAAATTCATTTAAACACAAGACCTTATAGAGTGAACTGAAAGACACAAATTGGCAGTCCCTAAACTACACTAAAATGGGCTAGTTCAGTTAGTGATACCAGATCATAGAGGGGAGCAAAAATTGGGTCTGACCATTGCCTGGTCAAGTGTTTTGCAGCTAAAACTTAACAAATGTTGTGCTAAGGTTAAAAAAATTAGCTATAACGCTGAATGCCTGAAAGATCCATCATCATCATCCTCAAGCAGCCATGGACTACAGAGGTCCAACCAGACCGTGCAATTTAGTTCTTCAAGCATGTCTGTCCTGAGCTACATCTGCTGCATCCGGCCACTGCACACCAATTCTAACAAGGTCCTGTTTGACATTGTCTGCCCACTGCATCCTAGGTCTCCCCCCTCTTTTTGAGGCCTTTAGGCACACTGTTCATAACCCTATTCACCAATCTATAATTATCCTTACGGGCAACATGGCCAAACCAATGGAGTCTCTCTCTGCACAATATGCTGCTTAAAGGAGGTTGCTGACTCCTTTGCCTAACCTCATCATTAGTTAAAAAGTTGAACCATCTAATGCCCAAGATACTGTGTAAGCATCTAGAATCAAAAGCATCGTTTCCTGTTATGTTTACAAAGTGTCCAAATTTCACTACGATCCAGATTTAATCAAAACATACCATGATAGGTTACTTAGTCATTATGACAATCGTGGTTTGGTTACTGCTGAAGTTGACAATGAATGGGATCAGTTTAAACAGGCTTTTCTTGAAACCAACAGTACTCTTTTGGGTAAAAGGGAACAGAGGAAACAAAATTATTTGAGTGATAAGGCTATGGAACTTATTTCTGAACGAAGGAAGTGCAGTATTAATATGAATCAACACCTTACTAGTCCTAACAGAAGGCATTACAAAGAGCTTAATAAACGTGTAAAGGATCAGTTAACAGCTGATAAATATCTTTGGCTTGATAGCTTGGCTGACAAAGCTGAGGGAGCAGTTAGACAGCACAACAGCAGGGGGTTATACCAGATTATTAACATTTTATGTGGGAAGAAACAGACAGGTACATAGGAATTAAGGGATAAATATGGCAAGGTAGTTGAAGGTGAGGATTCTGTGATGGCTAGGTGAGCTGAGCATTTCAGAGAAGTTCTAAATAATGTGATTATTTCTACTCCCATTGTTTGTAATAAGGATATATGCATTACTAGCTTTAATGATGGCCCTATATCACATTCCGAAATCACTATCTCTAAATTAAAACTGCATAAATCCCCAGGGTGGATGAAATCACCTCCTGAAATGCTTAGAACTGGAACTGAGAACATTTGTGTTGTCACGTGGCTGACTGAAATTTTGAATATTTTTTATGATAAAGGTGTTGTTCCTAAGGATTTTACTAGAGCTATTATTGTCCAAATTTTTAAAAAAGGTGATTGCAGTTCTTATAATAATTATAGGGGAATTAGTTTACTTTCTCTTCCAGGTAAAGTTCTTTGCATGATTATACTTTACAGAATTAAGAATTTGGTTGATGAACAACTTCATGATGAACAGTGTGGATTCAGAAGTGGTAGGGGATGTATTGATCAAATATTTTCACAGGCAGATTCTTGAGAAATGTTTAGAGTTTCAGAAACTGTGGTTGCTAGCTTTATAGATTTCAAAAAGACTTTCGAGTCTGTTGATTGATATAACTTGTGGTTGATTGTTAGATCATATGAAATACATGAAAAGTTAGTTAGTGTAATGAAAGCTCTCTATAATAACAGAGTCGTGTGTGAGAGTTGGTTTGTCTTTCAGCGATTGATTTAGCATTACTAGTGGAGTTAGACAAGAGTGCATTTTGTCTCTCTTTCTGTTTGGTTATTGATTATGTTATGCGAAATTCTTTGCAAGGGAAAGTTTTTGGCTTTAAATGGTCTAGAGAATTCAAAATTTGTGATTCAGATTATGCAGATGATTTGGCCCTGTTGGATAATGATGGTGATGAAATTAATTATTCCATTAGGGCTGTTCATGGGAATGGTAATAGAGTAGGTTTGGTGATAAACAAAGGAAAAACTAAAATGATGAAAATTGGTCAGGCAGATAGTGCTTCAGTTGCTTTGAATGGCTGCACCCTTGAGCAAGTGTTAGTTTATCTTGGGAGCTATGTAACAGATACTGGTGATGTGTGGCCTGAGATAAATAGAAGAATAGGGATTGCCACTGGACTTTTAAGAATCTATGGAGTGTGTGAAAAAATAGGTGTGTACAACTAAAGACTAAAATTAGGCTATATAATAGTGTGGTTCTTTCTAAGGTAATTTAATGGTAGTGAAACATTCCTTTGAAAGCAGGATAACAAGAAACTTGATGCCTTTGATTCTAGATGCTTATGCAGTATCTTGGGCATTAGGTGGTTTGACTTTGTAAGTAATGATGAGGTCAGAAGGAGTCAACCTCTTTTGAGCAGCATATTGTGCAGAGAAAGACTGCATAGGTTTGGCCATGTTGTCCATATGCATAGCTGCTGTTTAGCAAACAGGATTATTAACAGTGTGCCTAAGGGTTTCAGAAAAAGGGGGAAACCTAGGAAGCGATGGGCAGATGTCAAACAGGACCTTACTAGAATTGGCCTAGAATGGCCAAATGCAACAGCAGTAGCTCAAAACAGACATGTCTGGAGAGGGAAATTACACAGTCTGGTTGGACCTCTGTAGACCATGGCTGCATGAGGATTTTGTATGTATGTAAACTACGCCATGATTATTCACCTTTGAGTATAAATCTTCTCCCTGTCAGTACTGATTAGAAGAGCCACTAACACTTAAATCTAGCAATCCACCAGGAAAAGTCCAGTGGCTTACCTGGTCCTGGGAGTTGAGACTGATTTGGTTTTTTACCTTACTAAATTGTTTTACAGATAAAGCTTAAAAAGTGATAATAAATTTATATTTAATCTGAGGATTTGAATACTTAATAAATTTCTTGATATTTCTTCAGTTGAAAGCTATGGAATCACTCAACATCAGTATCAAATTTAGAGGAAAAATTCTCTTGAGCTGGATGGGATACGAACTCACAGCCTACAGAAAACATCAATTGCGGATATACAGGATATACAAAAGTCACTTCACTGTAAATAATTATGGGTCATTAGTCTTGGTGAAGCAAATTTATATACCCTAAAATTTCTGTATTTCTTTTCTAAATCTCTCTCACTTTACCACATTTTGAAATTGAGAATCAGTAAATTCATTACAGCTAAAATCATAAAAATTATTGCATTCACTAAAATATTGAATAAAGTCACTTGCTTACAAGCATCTCATTTATTATGTCATCTTTAACAATCATGTAACACAATTGTGCTATTTGAACACACAGCTACAATTAATACTATATGACACTTACCTAACCACTTGCCAGTGTGATCAAAAGCCATATCTTGAACAGAGTCTGTGTGGCCTTTCAAAGTTTTCTCATATTCTCCTGTTTCATAATCCCATACCTAAATCAATAAAAATATTTTTAAGATTCAAATAGAAGATTTATGTAAGGAGACATCCATAAGTTTTGTGATACTTTGGGGGATACTGATTGTTTCACACTTCATGACATGGAGTGGGGGGTCAGAGGTGGTGTTTTACAACATACTACTAAAATGATGTACTTATATTTCTGCAATTAGTTTCCTGTTTTTAATTGTAAAAATCAGCTAAATTATATTACTACTTCTAATTAACAATTATTATGTTAACATTAACTTGCTAAGCAAATTACTATTACCTAAACCATTGCAAAAAGGAATGTTATACATGATCTAGAGGAGGAGGAGAGGTGTCTGGCAATCTATTATGTTACACGGGAAGAAGTGTAGTAAAAATTTGCATGAAACAGTACTACATAGTTTATGGATGACCCTTAAACATCACTAAAAATCCAATGGATTTACCAAAAAAAAAAACTTTTCCATTTTCTAACATGGTCATGTTTATTCTAATGATAGCTTAAATATACTAACAGTATATGAAAATAAAATGCAACACGTTACTTAATTATTAGTATTACCTTTATGGTAGCATCTTCACTAGAAGAAACAATGACACTGTAAACAGGGTGAAAGATGACCCTTGTGACAGGAGCACGATGGCCAGATAGACTGTAGCGTTCAGGCGGTCGTGGGATCCACTCAGCTGGAGATCTTTTGTCTCTAGTTGGTGCACCTGCAATATATTCTTTCTCTGCTTCTGCTAACTTTGCTTCAAGATCCATTACCTAGAAAAAATAGATTGTTTATTGATAATTTCTATAAATCACAAAAAAAAATACACCAGTTTCCACAAATTAAAGAAAAAATAGAAAAATCACAATAATTCGCCAAAAAAATTGTGCGATCCTCACTAAACTTGTTAATGTAACCAGTAAAGTAATGCTGAGTGAGCACATTGCATGCAAATTAGTCTAGGTTGGGTCAAAATCAGATAGCAGCATAAAAATGGGTGTTTTGGAGTGGATCGTTATTTTGTGTTGTAAATGTGAGTAAAGAAATTTGAAATAGCCATTTTGTAGGAATGACCTCAAGACACCATTTGCCAAATGAACTGTGGTGGAGAGCTATTGGTCAGCTCAAAGCAGGCCAAAGTCAGTCAGACGTGGCATGATGGCTGAATGCGAGTCCTTCTGTGGTCCATAGACTGTGGAATCAATTTCTTAGCATGAATTCTGCATCTCGGAGGTTTAGCCGATGAAAGGCTAGAGTTATGACTGCTGTACAAGACTAATATCTACAATTAACAGCACGAAGGAGCAGAACGTCTATTCCCTCTCAGCTAAGATCCTCTCTTGCAGCAGCTACTGGGAGGGTTGTATCAGCTTCTACTGTGTGTAGAAGGCTTCATGAGGGAGGTCTGTATGCTAGAAGGCCAGTAATTTGTATACCCCTCACATCACGCCACAGGAGAGAGCGGTTGAATTGGGTATGCATGCATGTTAACTGGACAGAAGAGCAATGGAAGTCTGTACTTTTCACAGATGATTCCAGATATTGCTTGCAGAGTGATTCTGGACATTGTTTGATATGGAGAGAACAAGATACCTGCTATCATCCAGTAACATCTGTTAAAAAGACAGTTATGGTGGAGGTAGTGTGTGTGCGTGTGTTTGAGGTGGCATTTCCTTAGGTGGATGCACAGACCTCTATGTGTTGAAGAGTGGGAACTTTAATGCTCAAAGGTATAGAGATGACATTCTGGACCCTTATGTACTTCCTTACACTGTTGCAATAGGTAAAATATTAATCTTACAAGATGATAATGCTTGTCCACACAGTTTAACTAGTGGAACAATATCTCCAAGAGGAGACCATTATACACATGGAGTGGCCAGTTCGATCTACCAGCCTAAATCCGATTGAGCATATGTGGGATGCTCTAGGGAGATGTGTTGCTGCCCTCAACCTGTCACCTGAAACAAAGGGGGAGCTTATTACTGCCTTAAAGGAACAATGAACATTACTCCCTACTGAGCTGATTCACAACATCATATACAGCATGGAACATTGCTGTAAGGGGTTACCACACTCCTTATTAAAGAACTTTGCCCATTGCATTCAAGTGTGAACGTCTCATTTTTGGACAAGTTCCTATGTTATTTTTTGATGAAAAATGTTTCTAGTGTAAAATATATTATGCCATTCTGAAACTAACATTGTAATTCATGTGTTCATCAAATTTCATTAAAATCATTCATATAGTTTTTTGTTTATCCTAATTTTTCTGAGTTTTCCTTAATTTATGGAAACCAGTGTATAATAAAAATATAAAGCAAGCATCCAGGAAAGCATTAAATATTAATTTGTTATTTGAAGGAAAAAAACTTCCAAAAAAAGTTTGAGGGGAAAGAAATCAACTTTGTAATGGACCAGTTTAATCTTTAACAGACTTATCTGATTGTCCACTTGGGGCTGGCAACCCACAAGGTGAACACAGCAAGCAGATCACCATCAGCAATGCAGAAAGTCTGTCTAAATTTACAATCATGATCAGACACAGCAGGCTGGGTGGTTTAATGATAAGAAAATGAGACCTTGTAAAGCTGACCACTCCTCAGTAGGGTGATAATGAAAATATTACCAAAAAAGACCAGATCACTATGCCAAACTGGTCTAAGAAGTATGCTAAATCAGTTTGGGCCATTAGAGAATATCTCTTTTGAAAAGTATTAATGACCTGCACCACAAGAAGACACAGTTTTGTTATTATTGCTGATGGTCAAGCAAATTTTTCAACTTTTTTTTAGTATTAATTCCTAGTTTTAACCTATATTTAAGAAATTATAAGGAACTCAAAATTAGCATGCTAATGGAAATGAATAGTAAAATGAATAATTCAGACAAATAATATTTATTTCAAAGAAAAATTTAAAAAAGCCGACATTTGTAACATATTAAAATGTCATCAGTAGGAGTGCTACAAAAGCTCCTACTATACATAACACAAACAGGCTTTTACTAAAATAATTTTAAACCATCATTTAAATTTTAAATTTTTTTTGTGTGAATTTCTTGGAAAGAGGCATGGTTAATCCATAAAAATTAAAATGTAGTTTTTTTACAAGTGTTTGTTGAAATTAATTCATAGACACAACTGGCTATTACTGAATATGCAATCAACAATGCTCTTAGTGCAGAGTAATTCACTATGACATGGTCAGACAAACAAAACTCAATAAGACATACCTTGTTTAAGTTGCCCCATACAGTGCCGAACCTCAGAAATATTTTTATATTTAAAATTATATATAAATCCATTACAATATCAAGAAGTACAGTTAATATATTTACCAGCCAGTACAGTAGAGTGAACATTATCTATCATAAGATCTCAGCCAATGAGAGCTAGTGCACACTGTACATACTGGGAAATGTATAGTCAAACTTGATTGTAACAAGCATGGAAATAATGAGATCATGGCTGTAACGAGCAAAAAGCCATAACAATTTTAATTTACGTGTATTCCCAATCAACTGATTGTTTTTATAATGAGCATACTACATGGATATACTGTATAAATTTTGGTAACTGTGGAAATATGCAAACATTCTAAAATGCTTGGGTAGTCGGAAATAGTGTCCAATTCTTGAAATAGACAAAAATGAAATGGGCGACTTAGCTTTTTTGACCACCCGCATTGGATTACAGGCCAGTTTATGACCTTACCTTATCCTTGGAACTGCCCACACTCTACCTACCTTTCCAGTGTCTAGCCTCTGGCTCTGCTCTTTCACTTTACCCAAATACTGCCATGACTGTAAAATCAGTTAAAAACGAACCCTTCCCTCAGAAACATGTCTACTAAAAAAAGAAAGTGTCTCTTGATTTGAAAAAAAAGTCATAATTAGAAGAAAAATGAGAATTAAAAAAAATTGGAGATAGATTTAACTTATCACTGATATAGTGAGTAATGGTTTTAATGAGGAAATTTTGTTGGTCTCCTAGTGCTCATTTATAACCAAGTTTGACTGTACGTATATATATATATAGAGGGTGGCGTCAAAAGGCTCTGTTTTACCAAGTCATTCTAGTGTTGCTTAGAAGACACACTCCATGATGTCACAATGGGGATAGCTTTCATGTCTTGGATTAGTGGATATTTCCATCTGTAAAGCCTTTCAGGTAATTTTTGTTTTTTGATCACACCCAGCTATGCAGTACAAAGTCCATAAATTATAGTTTGAAGAATAAGAAAAGCAATGTTTCATATCCATTCTCATCAGAAGAAAAACTAATAAGAATTGAGTAATACAGTGTTGGCATCAATACAAATTCTCTCAATATGTCTCTTAGTCAACATTCAATGCAATTCTAAGATATGTAGTAAGCATTTTTGAAACACCCATTACCATCATGACTTATGAAGTTAATTCTTAGGATTCCATGTTAAACATAAACTTAAAGGATAAACCTATTCCTGATAAAAACCTGCTGCATGAAGAGTCAGTCAGTCTTGGTTATGGTGACTGATTCTACTTGGACCAAACAATTGTTGTTGAGGAAAAATGCAAAAGAGAGCCGGAAAAATAAATTGATGACTATGAAAACTACGATAATGTGCCCACTAAAGAGTAGCATTATCACAGGCAATTGATAAATTAAATACCTCAGCTTCTAATGACCCGATCAAGATAATAAAAGCTTAATGTCAGTGTGTCAACAACAGAGCATACGATGCATTAAACAATTAAGGTTTCAGCAGTTTCAAACTGTATTTAAAAAATGAGGTAACAGCAGTTTCAAACTGTTATTAAAAAAGTAAGACATGGATAAATCTCTGGTTTGCAAGCAAAATTAAGATTGAAGCAATAAATAAATTAAAAAACACCTATCTTCCTATAGGGCCCTTAAAAGTAGAAAATAAACCTAAAGCATGTCAATGGTCATTGGAGCATTTTCAGCAACAATTTTTTATACAAATCTTTAGGAGTTATGTCAAGCCATTTTTAAAATTTTTGGAATAACATTTGGAATGTGTTATAATATACTATGGAAAGATCTTCAATGTCAAATAACAAAAAGGGTATTAAAATTAATGACCAGTTGAAAAGTGGAAAATCTGCAGTATTATATAATTACACTTCACTCTTGAAACAGGAGAAATATTAATTCATATAATTAAGATTAGCAAATTCAAGAATGGGATATTATGAACATAAATAAAAGGCATACAATAGTAGCATCATATCTAAAATTAATTTCCACAAAATAAGCTAAGGTTTAATATAGTCAAAATATTAGCACACAAGACATTATTGAATACAACTATATTAGCACACAAGACATTATTGAATACAACTATCTGATAACTGCCTGCTAAACAAAAAAACCCAACACAAACCTTCTTTTGAAGCCTGATCACAGAAGTCCATTTCTTCTCAAGTAACCCAGAGTACTTTTTATCTGCTTCCCCATGCTAAATAAAAATGGGAATTCGTTAAAATATTTTAAGAAATAAAAATTATATTTTCTTGTGATCTAGTATTATTCTTTAATGATACTAGATCACAAGAATGTTAAAAGATTATGCTTAAAAATATTTAAGAATCACCAAAGATAACAATCCCATTAAATGTGCAATGAGAATTTGAGCATGGAATTCAAATAAAACTAAACAGAAGTAAATATTTCTTTTTGTTAGAATCTATAGTGAAAAATAAGCTCATGGAAGGTTATTAAAAGAAAAAACAAAACAAACAGTATCAAAATGGGGTACAATCCAGGAATCTTCTCATTATGTCAGGAGCTATTATCACATGATAATCAAATCTATCAGTTTGTTTTCTGCTACTATGAAATAAATTTCAGGTGCAAATATTGTCTGTCACATGCACAAGTGTCTATGGAGAAAGGACAATCAAAGTGTCAACCTTAAAAATTTTTAAAATCAAGCATACAAATGCATAATTAGAGCAAAATATTACTATTACTCAAATTCTCCACAACCACATAACAGATATGAGGATGCCTAATATTTATATACCTATTAGTAGAAACTAAACCCATAACAACTAAAAAATATTTAGATTCAACCAGACCATAATTATCTTAACCACACAAAATCTTTTCTAATAGTAGCTATCTCATCAGAACAAAACTTTGTTACATCCAAATGTAACAAGATTTTGTTTCACATTCTCAGCCAACCTCATTTATCCTACCTATCTCATATAAACCTTCAGTATACCTTGAACAGCATTTGGGCTGCTTTACCTCTGAGTGGTACATCTTTGCATAAAATGGGTAAATAGGCCAAGTCATAAGGACCCCCACTGTTACAAAGCCAAATTTAGCTTTCATACAGAGTTCCACCTTATACATTCACTAGATAATAGAATCAGCTGCATACAGGAATCACTAACGTAAAGCTAAAATTATTTGTATATTATTTATTATAAAAAAAATTGCCCGATAAGAATCATATTTTTTGATATTTGGTACATTTCAGATAATTAATAGTTATTTCAGTTTCATTCTTCACCAATGCAAAAAGACAGCTATGGTGCAATAATTGTACCATCTATTCTGCTGAGGTCCTGCCATCCTCACAGACCTTCTACTATGGCATATAAACTGACAGGCTCCTGTCAGACCTCTGTGGCAAGCAGCTGCTTGAGGGGGTATTTTTTTTTTTATTCCCCATTGCAATGAATGTACATTAGGGTTAAATTTATTATACTAATTAATTATTATATCATATTTGGGTTAAATTATTCAACTAATTAATTATTTCATTAATGCAACTAAGCTAATTAAATGAGTCATTATGGTATGTTGCTTAGGATGCTATAATCAATGAATGGTTCAATTAATAGGAATGCCACAGAAGCATCTATTCCCTACCTGGCACTTACAAAATAGATTTGATTGAATCTAAACTAGTCAAAGGAGTTTTATTTTTTGGGGTGGGTGGGTGGGGCAGGGTAATGGAATTTAACAGGAATTGAAGCCTAAAATCTTGTTTACAACCATTGAGCTTTGACTAATATATTCAAAGCTGTCAGACAAAACAAGGATTAATCTCTCCTTTGTATTAATGATTGTATTTTTCTTTGTTTTCATTAATCTTGTGCAAATTTTGACTATGTATGCACATTTTTATATTTTCTTATCAAATTGTAAATTTATATCTGAAGTAGTTATTTTCTTGTTTACATCACATTTTACATTTCTTGCATCTGTCATACAATTCTCAAGGCAAAACTGACTTACCCAAGGTGCAACCAATTCAAAAGAACTGAAGCATCACCTATCTAACTACCTTCATCATTTTAGTTTTGTCTATGTTGACCACCAAGCATATTCCATTAGAAGCCTCATTAACCATACTATTGAGCCAAATTATAAGCATAATCTAAGTTGGATAATTTCAGACCTCTAGACTAGTGGTCCCCAGCCTTTATTAATCTGATGATAACTTAGAAAAAATGTGAATAAACTTACTTATTTAAAAAAAATAGCAAAATTATCATTATATGTAAGAATCTAAATCAGTACATCTCTTCTAGAAATCACTGAAAATTTACCAACACTCATGAAGTCTAATACTTTGAAAACTAATAATATGAAGCATGATATTTGGGTTAAATTTATTTTTACAATATATAATATCTAAGGTTAACTGCTTTGTATTTTTTTTATTTTAAAAATTCACATTTATGTTTTATTATTCTTTCACCATTCTGCATTAAAAGCAAAATTATACATGTATAAATATATGTAATTATTTAAGTTTTATGAAAACATTTTTTTAGCATTTATAAATAAATATGCAAATCATTTCTGAATTATTGATTCCATTACTGATTGAAAACAGAACTGTATAATTTTAAGCAAAGTTCAAGTTATGCTCTTCAAAAATTCATCATGGTATTACATACACTACAGCATTGCATTAGTGCTTTTTATTTGGGTCCATATTGATTTAAAGGAAAGCTTTTTTGAAATCAACAAAGCTAGCAACCAAAGGTTTCTGAAACTCTAAACATTTCTCAAGAATCTGCCTAAGTGAAAATATCTGATCCACACATCCCCTACCACTTCTGAATCCACATTGCTCATCATGCAAATTCACTGTCAACCAGATTCTTAATTCTATTAAGCACAATCATGGTAATAACTTTACCTGGAACAGAGAGTAGACTGATACCTCCATAGTTATCACAATAACTGAGATCACCTGTTTTTGAAAATAGGGATGATAATAATAGCTCTGGTAAAATCTTTAGGAACCATGCCTTTATCATAAAAGATATTCAAAATTTCAGTCATCCAAGTTCCGAACATTCCCAGCTCTAAGCATTTCTGCAGTAATTTCTTATACCCCTGGGATTTATGAAGTTTAAGTTTAGAAATAGTCAAAATAACTTCAGATTGTGTTATAGGGCCAACATTAAAGCCACCAATGCATCTATCATCATTACAAACAATGGGAGTAGAACTAACCACATTGTTTAGGACATCACTGAATGCTCAGCCCACCTAGCCATGACAGAATCCTCACCTTCTATATAACCTTACCTTTTTTATTCTTCAATCCCTGTATACCTGTCCGTTTTCTATCACATAAAACATTAACTATCTAGTACAGCTCTCTGCTGTTGTGCTGCCTAACTGCTTCCTCAGCTTTTTCAGTCAAGCCATCAAGCCAAAGATTCTTATCAGTAGCTAACTGATCCTTTACACATTTATTAAGTTCTCTATAATCCTTTCTATTAGGACTAGTAGGGTACTGATTAAGGACATTCCTGCAGTTCCTTCTTTCTGAAATAAGCTTCAAGTGCCTTATCACTTAAATAATTCTGCCTCCTCTGCTCCTTTTTTCCTAAAAGAGTACTGTTAGTTTCCAAAAAAGCCTGTTTAAAACGGCCCCATTCTTCCTCAACTTCAGTAGTAAGCAAACCATGACTATCATAATGACTAAGTAACCTATCATGGTAAGCTTTGGCTATAACTGGGTCTTTCAGAGCTTCAGTATTAAAGGTAAATTTTTTAACTTTAGCACAACACTTTTTAAGTTTAAGTTGAAAGACACTTTTAACAAGGTAATGGTCAGATCCAATTTCAGCTCCCCTATATGCCCTGGTATTTCTAACAGAACTAGCCCATTTGCTGTTAATTAATATATAATCAATCATATTCTTATGCAGCCCATCAGGTGAAACCCATGTGTATTTATGTATGTCGCGGTGTTTGTAATATGTGTTAGTTATTCTGAAACCATTTAGTTTACTTACCTGTAGGAGACGTTGCCCATTGCCATTGCAGCTACCAATACCAAAAGGGCCTATTACTCCTCCCCAAAGGTCAGAGTCGGTACCAACTTTGGCATTGAAGTCACCAAGAACAAGGGTAATATCTCCTTTCTTGAAAGAATTCAAAATATCCTGAAGTTGTCTGTAAAACCTATCCTTCTCATCCTCATTGGCATCCTCAGTGGGGGCATAGCAGCAGATAACATTCAAGTCTTTAATGCTTGTCTGAAATTTTGCTGTAAGAAACCTTTCATTAATGCACTCATATCCTAGAAGAGCATCACTAGCGTGTCTGCTGAGAAGTAGACCCACGCCTTGCTGATGCTTATTGTCGTCCCTCCCTGAAAAGAGAAATTTAAGATTATTTTTAAGAATCTGACCTTTATCTGTCCATCTGGTCTCTTGAAAGCCGAGAATATCTAAATTATAATGGTGGAATTCTTGTGTGAGGACATCAAGAGAAGAAGCTCTGTGCAGAGTCCTCACATTCCAACTACCTATGGAGAGAAAATGGTTAGTGGGATGTTTAAAGAACTATGTTTATTGAGAGAGGGAATGCCGACAATATCAAACAGCCCCCTAATCGCAGACATGGGGCAAAGACCCATTCCCCCACCACTAAAGGCTGAAGCCACTACACTGGAAGTTTTCCTCCAATGTAGAATTTGACGATGCCAATAGAAGCAAAGAGTTCAAGTGCCTGCAATGACCTCTGCTCAGGATTATCCACCAGCTGATAAACATATCCTGTGAATCTATTCACTTGGGGCTGTCAACCCACAAACAAACAGAAAACAGCAGAAGATTTTCCCTCCACAGAAGCCCACCAGTGCAGCAAATTCAGGATCCATAATCAAGCTCAGAGCCATAATTCAGTTCAGTCCAGTGGTTTATATAAAACAAAAAAAATTCATGGAGCATTCATTGAAAAATGCCAAAATTGGTGCATCATTTAGGTTCACAAATCATAAAAATTTCATGTCAATGGTCTGCATACGAACAAGATAATGATAGCTGGGTACATAAAACTGCTTAAAAAGAATGGAAAATAAATATTAAATCATTTGCTTTATTTATGTTCAACTTGCACACTGCATCATCAGAGATGAATTCTAATAAAGTATATTGCCAGATAAATTGTCCTCTTTTACAAGCAGGTGACCATATTGCACAATGCCTCTGTATTTAGAAAGAGATCTCTTTCAATTAACACTATTCATTAGTGACTGATAAATATCAGAGAGAATGGGAAATAATTCTTTTTGAAACAACCATAAAAGAATTAAATTGTCAGTGTCCAATTCTTCAGTTTTTTTTCATAGCATAACTATGTAGTTTTTAAGCTGTCGTCACCTTCCAGCATGGATATACCTTTCAAAGTTACATTATCAACATAATTCTCATAAATATTTAAGCATTTTAGTTAATTGGTTTGAAAATTCTACATGCTTTAAAACAAATCTGTCACAGGCTGATGAAATCTGCAGTGTTCTACTTCCCTGAAATATTGCTCAATTTTTTCTGAACATGAACAGAGTGTTTTTTGCAGGTGTTAGATCACACTCTTGGCTTCTTCTGAGTAATTTCACTGCCAAATCATTCAAATGATTAAACTTTATTGCTTAGAGGACTTCAAACAACGTATGTGGATTGGAAATAGTTGACGCATATCTTTTTGATTTCATTCAAATCACTGCTAAGGAATCATTTGTATGCACATTTCAAATATATCTTTTAATGTACTGTTGCAGCTCTTTCCCATTTCCTGCCAAAAAATTCCTTTAATCACACTGAAAAACAATTTCAACAAATGTTCCATCTTGCTTGAAAGAAAACTGATGCTTTGTTAGGTTTGTCTCTTTTTTTTTCTTGATGAAACATCTTCAAATGAGATTTATGTGCAGGACAAATGGTGAATCTGCATTAAACTGCTGTAACCAAAGCATTAATTAATTTAATTATTGCTGTCATATCTCACCAACAAGATTCAGAAGAGAGTACTGCATGTGACATGAACTGCATTAAAATACAAAAACTTTAAGACTTTTATTCCCAAATTTTGAACATGTATGAAGCATTATAGTTAACAGAAGCTGTGAAAACAGAATGCAATAATTTAAATTTGTTTATATATCGAATAATTGCCACAGTGAACAGCAGTACTTTGGAGAAATTTTGAGTTTCAATACTGAATTCCACATTTCCCCAATTTCTCCATTAATGAAAGTAAAATCATGTGGCGTGGATTTGAAGGGGATTCACCCACTCAAGGAGTGAATGTGGGGAGAAGTTTTCAGTTTAGTCACATAGAAAGTAGTTACTGAGGAAAAGTAAAGGTTATTAGAGTAAAAATCATACCTCCATGTCAGATTTCAAAACATGTTTTCATGCATTTCAGAAAAAACAGCCTAACATGTGAGAAATAAGAAATCTCCACAAAAACAGTATCCCTTTTGAAAGGTACTAATGGTCCACACCACAAGAGGTGGGGTCGGATAGGTGTTAGGCCTGCCTGATTCTGTGCATCATCTCAGAGGATTGGTGCATAGTTCTCCTTCCAGTGCTACCTAGCTACCATTTACAAAGAAATAATTATAAGGCACATGAATAGAAAGGCTATTTATTCCTGAATAATAGAAATATTAAAGCTTTACTTGAAAACTTATTCTCTCTTCATTACTTTTTTTCTTGATACCATACTTTGACAAAAGTCCAGGCTTGTTGCCGAATCCAATAAACAAGTCAACTTTGGAATATTTTTAACAAATATCTAATCAACAGAAATAGGTTGTGTTATATATCAAAATAAACAGAATTCTGAATTTTATTAAAGTAAAATTTTTGAACAAATGTAGAAACATATTAATTTTAATAAGACTTTTTACAGTGATATAATGAAAAAATAGGTATACTTTATAATTTTTTCCTCAAATTTCCATCTTCAAAAACAGCAGTTTTTTTTTTTGTTAATTTTTCAGGAAATTTTCATAACTTTAAGGAAAAATTTGCTGATAATAGTTCAAATCAAACTTGCAAGCTTAAATCAGGGGATTGCTTCAGCATAGAGAAATGTTAACAAACAAATTGGCAATACCTTATATCATTTCTAAGAAATGCCAATCAGATGGCTTTAACACATTATTTATATCACAGTTCAATAAAATTTGTATCAAATGGAAAAAAGAAAATATTATTTTTCAAGCATTAATAATGCATTTTTATAAAATATATGTAAGAAAATTTTCAAATAGATTTAAAAATACAACTGAAGTTTCATGTGTTGTACAAAAAATTGATATAGGTGTCCTTTGTTTCTCATTTTCGATTCTGTCAGCTTGTATACAAGATGTGGCCCTGAAAGGGTTAATGAATGCAAATGAAGTGAATATATGAAAAAAACGCAAGAAAAAAACCCCTCTAAAATAGTTCTAGAATAATTAGTTCTTTAACTGATGTCATTTGCTTCTTGGAAAAGTGACACTTGCAGTAATAAAAAACCTCTGAACCTCCTTTTCTACCTGTAATTTTGATTATGGGTTGGTAACAATACAATTACAAAAAGTATGTAAAATTGCTACATTTAAATAATTTACCATATCTGCCTCTTTTTTAAATGACTCCAGAGCTTCCATATATCCACTTGAAGCTAGATAATCAGCAATAGCTTTATTCCTGGAAAGAAAAGGAAAATTAAGTAAAAATTCACTGTTGTAAAATAATTCTGAAATCTTTGGAAAATATAAATTTTTTAATATCACTAAAGTAAGTTTAATAACTCAAAACAGTGCACTGCAGAATAATTTTATATGTTACATAAAGTTATAAAAAGCAATAAAATTTTTTTGATAAGGCATGAGATTTAATTAATACATCATCATCATCATCCACAAGCAGCCATGGGCTACGGAGGTCCAACCAGACCGTGCAATTTAGTTCTCCAAGCAAGTCTGTCCTGAGCTACATCTACTGCATCTGGCCATTGCACACCATTCTAACAAGGTCCTGTTTGGCATTTGTCTGCCCACCGCATCCTAGGTCTCCCCCTCCTTCTGAGGCCTTTAGGCACACTGTTCATAACCCTATTCGCCAATCTATAATTATTCATATGGGCAACATGGCCAAACCAAGGAGTCTCTCTCTGCGCAATAAGCTGCTTAAAGGAGGTTGCTGACTCCTTTGCCTAACCTCATCATTAGTTACAAAGTTGAACCACCTAATGCCCAAGATACTGTATAATCATCTGGAATCAAAAGCATCTAGTTTCCTGTTATCTTGTTTACAAAGTGTCCAAGTTTCACTACCATAACTAACCCTAGAAAAAACCAAACTATTATACAGTCTAATTTTAGTCTTTAGGTGTATACGCCTATTTCTCCACAATCTCCATAGATTCTTAAAAGTCCCCCCAGCAGCAATACCTATTCGTCTGTTAATCTCATGCCGCACATCACCAGTATCTGTTACGTAGCTCTCAAGGTAATTAAACTGTGACACCTGCTCAAGACTGCAACCATTCAGATTAACTGAATCACAACCTGCCTGACCAATTTTCATCACTTTAGTTTTCTCTCTGTTTATAACCAAACCTACTCTACTACCAGTTTCATCAACAGCTCGAATGAAAGAGTTCACCTCATCAACATCATTTGCCAAAAGGGCTAAATCATCAGCAAAATCTAAATCAGAAATTTTAGTATCTCCAGTCCATTTAAGGCCAAAATCTTTCCCTTGAAATGAATTTCGCATAACATAATCAATAACCAAGCTAAAGAGAAATGGAGACAAAATGCACCCTTGTCGAACACCAGAAGTAATGCTAAACCAATTGCTACAAGCCTTACCAACTCTCACACACGACTCAGTGTTATTAAAGAGAGCTTTCATTATGTTAACTAACTATGGTCTCTTGAAAGCCGAGAATATCTAAATTATAATGGTGGAATTCTTGTGTGAGGACATCAAGAGAAAAAGCTCTGTGCAGAGTCCTCACATTCCAACTACCTATGGAGAGAAAATGGTTAATGAGATGTTTAAAGAAACTATGTTTATTGAGAGAGGGAATGCCGACAATATCAAACAGCCACCTAATCACAGACATGGGGCAAAGACCTGTTCCCCCACCACTAAAGGCCGAAGCCATCTACACTGGGAGACTTCCTCCAATGTAGAATTTGACGATGCCAATAGAATCAAAGAGTTCAGGTGCCTGCGATGACCTCTGCTCAGAATTATCACCAGCTGATAAACATATCCTGTGAATCTATTCACTTGGGGCTGTCAACCCACAAACAAACAGAAAACACAGCGGAAGATTTTCCCTCCACAGAAGCCCACCAGTGCAGCAAAATCAGGATCCATAATCAAGCTCAGAGCCATATATCTGTCCAGTCCAATGGGTTTATATGGTCAGCACCAGGACCCTGTGTGGTTGACTACTCCTCAGCAGGGTAGAAAAAAAAAAGTAGCCATAGTTGTCCAGATTAGTAGGCCACACTAATCTGGCAGCCCTCCCCTTCTGTTCACTTCCACAAGAGAGTATCTCTTTTGACAAGAGAGTATCTCTTTCGAAAGGTACTAAAGGTCTGCACCACAAGAAGGCAGGGTCAGACAGTAGGTGCTAGGCCTGACCGGTTCTATGCATCATCACAGGGGATTGGTGCATAGTTCTCCTTCCAGTGACTACCTAGCTACCATTTACAGACCTAATTAATACAACTACTGATTAAAACGCTGCTCCAGCTATTGAACCCAAATAAACTAACATGAGAAATTAGTCAACTTGGTGTCTCAAAGCAAATTGATTTGTAACATGTGGTTTAAGTTTCTTTTACATCATAAAATTTTCATTGCTTTTAAAAACTAATGAGAAAAGTCTATATAAATCTAAATGTCCTGTGAAAAATATTACATTATCATTAAATACCAGGAGCTTTTTTGTGAGGAAAAGCATGCATGTATAAGCTTCCAACAGAATAATGTGAAATATGGAATTGGGGATGTGAATTTAAATGCCAACAAAATTAACTTGTTCTATCCCCCCCCCCCAAAAAAAAAAAAAAAAATGGGGTGGTAGGAATTGCATCTACTGGTAAGATCCAGAACCATCAAACTCGTATACAGCTTAAAGGTAAGGGTTATGATCACTGAATTCAGTAAGCAATTTCCTCTCATAAGTATATTAAAGAAACATATGAATTTGACCCCCCCAATATTTCTTCCCCCATGCATAACACCACAAAAGAATTTCTCCTAAACGATGAAATCTAGGATCACAAAATTTTATATGCAGCTTGCTCTCATCATGGGCGATTTAAACAATATGAGGAGTCTCACCCCCCCCCCCCCCCCCCAACACACACACAAAAAAAAAGCTCTCTGTATAAAACCAGTGGAAAGATTCTTTTTAAAGGTAAGAGCTATGATCACCAAATTGATATACTTCTTCTCATCATGGATTTAAGAAATGTGGTAAGAGCTGTGGTCACCAAATTTGACAGCTTCCTCTCATCATGGCATTAAGTAAGGTAAGAGCTCCCCCCAAAAAAAGGGGATTACTATTACTGAGAGGCAAATGAACACAAAAATAATCTTTCATAAATCTCTTAAAACAACAAAGTTTAATTTCACTCAATCATCCCGGTGATAAGGATGTAAATAATTGCTACTGATACAAATCTCTTGATCACATTTTACCACCGAAATTTCTGATTTCTAGTGTAAATACATTGTCTGCAATATTCGTTTAAAGTTTCGGTATTTTTCAACTTTCCCCCATTAGATGGCACTACTGAGGTTTTTTTACATTCGACCTTTGGCATTTTCTATCCTGAAAATTCGAGTTAATGTATGGGTGGAGAAATGTAATTGTAATATTGTACTAGTATATAGCATAAAAATAATTTTTCATTTATCTCTTAAAACGTTGCATTTTACCACCCACAATGGAAGGGGGCAAATTATTGCTTCCAGTGTAATCCTCTTAACTGCCACACTCTTCACCAAACTTTCTGGCATTAATTAGATAATTTTAAAATATTTGTTTTAAAGTTATGGCATTTTCCACCTTAGCGGCTGCTATTAAGCTATTGGGAGAGTCAAAAATTAAGAAATGGAATATTTAATCAATACCTTTCCAGCCCGCAAAGAAATCGTAATTTATTCAAAAAAATTTGACAAAAACTTTTATACAAAAAATTTGACACTATGTGTTAGTTAAACGAATGTCGGATAAATAAGGTTATGAGTTTATTATAAATTATCAAAATTTTCATAAACAATTTTATAATTAATTTAAATTTTAATATAATTATAAATTACACAAACCTACTATGGCATATAAACTGACAGGCTCCTGTCAGACTTCTGTGGCAAGCAGCTGCTTGAGGGTTTTTTAATTTTTTTATATAAATTATACATTCTTTATTATTATTATTTTATAAGTTTATTATTGCATTGGATTCATCATATCTAAATATTTGTCAATTGTTTTACTTAAAAAAATTCAGTTAAAAAAAAGCAAAATAAGAGATACTGAAACATATCTGATATCGCCAAATAGTGAAACCGATGATAGCATTGAGTCCGTAAGACCCATTCGTTACAATTACGGAGGGCATTCAAAATGTTCTCGACACTTCTGTAGGATTTGTTTCCTCCAAAGTTAATGAGCTATGGCTTGTTGAAAGCTTGCCAAAACTTGTCATTGTGTGTTAAAAACAAAGGTCATATTATCATTTCTGTCTTTGCTGGAGTGGTATAAAGTTCGGTCTGTGAAATCTGTGCATTGTTGCTATGGAACCTACTAAAGATAACTTAAGATTTTACTTTTCACAAGGATGCAACTTAGGGATGACTCGAAAAAATTCATGCTGATTTATCATAACTTAATCACGCTAATTAATCATATGGGGATCATGCCTGTTCATATGGCACTATTACAGGATGGATGCGCAAATTCAGAGAAGAATGGCAGAGCTTCAAAGACCTCCCTCATGTAGGAAGGAAGAGTGAACGAGAACTTTCGTTGCTGCTCATGAACTCATTAAGGAAAATCCAAACATCACTGTTCAAGTAATAAGTTTAGATGTATTATTAACTGACCGTGTGGAAACAATTATTCATCAACATTAAAAGTTCCGAAAGATCTGTGCCAAATGCGTACCCCACAAACTGACAGAACAGCAAAAAACGGTTAGAGTCGACTCGTGCAAGGAGATGCTGGCAATGTTTGAACCTAATGGCCCCAAACGGTTAACAGATATTGTCACAGGTGATGAGACATGGTTCTATTACTATACAACTCCCAGAAAGATCGACAAATATGCTTGAGTTGCAGAAGATGAACCGCATCCTCAAATCCTTCAACAAAACTTTCACTTAAGGAAGAGGATATTCACTTTTTTTTTAATTCCCAAATATTGGTAGCTGTGAACACCTTACCTGAAAAAATGACTATAAATTGGCAATATTGTTTGAATATAATTGGCAATATTGTTTGAATATAATTGGCAATATTGAAGAATATAATTGGTAACATTGTTTTGCCCAAAATGGTTGAGATGAAGGACATTGCCCAACAACAGGTATGTCAAGAGTTCTCCTTCTTCTTGATAATGCCAGTGCTAAGAAAACCCGGCAAGTTATGGCCTATCGAACAACTATAAAATCGAACAGCTACCCCATCCTGCACCATGCGATTTTTGGTTGTTTCCAAAAATTAAAAAGGAACTTGCTGGGAAGCCTTTTTTAACGGTGGAAGACCTTGCAAAATGCATTCATTCAGAGTTGTGGAGTATTCCCCAACAGGAGTACCACCAAGCGTTCTAGGTTTGGTGTAGACATCTGCAACTTTGCATAGATGCTGGAGGGAAATACTTTGAAGGACAGTAAAAGTTTTGTTGAGGTAAGTGTATGGTTTTTGTTCTGCAGTTGCATGTCATGAACTTTTTGAATGCCCCTCATACGTGTCATGTAAACTAATGGGCGGATCTAAAAGAAGTTGCACCAAGATATAGCAATGGAGTGGGGTGAAAAGTAGTGTGAAGGAATGAGTTCTAGTTAGCGTCGTTTAGGAAAATTTCAAGATAGAAAATCGTCTGGGTCTAAGACCCAACGAGACCGACTGAGGGTTAAAATATACAGTGGCAGCACTTAATTTTATTTAAAACACTTAAAATAGCAAATATTACATTAAATTAATAATATTTAATGACGAACATACAAAACATATATATATATAACAATGTTAGATTACATATATATTTAACACTATAAAAATAACTAATAGTTATCAATTTTTAAAACGCAAAGATTACAGAACAAATTTTCGAAAACCAGCAAAAGTTTTTTCCTTTCTCTGTTATGCCTATATTACACTCACGAAATCTTTGCAACTTTCCCAAATGAGTTATCATTTTCTTTACCAATAACTCCCATTGGCAGCACAGTTCGGCACGTGCAGGCCTGGTTGATGTCCCCGATCAATGAGTCAGTGGCAGGCGACAGGGCGCCTCCACTATCGGTCGCAGGTGAACAGGGAGAAGCTTTCGCACGCGACTGAAGGCTGGATTGCGGCACAAGGCCGCAGACCGAACTGTATGCAGCACAGGGAAATGGGTCAATTCTAACCGTGGAATCGTAGCTGTACACCATAGGTGCACGGCTCGATTCTTTGTTGTACATCAAATATAAAAATAATGCGAATTTCCAAAGGAAGCTCAGAATATTGTCATATACACTTTAATTTGTTGGTGCAATGAACCAAGAAAAAAAAAATCTTCAGTATATAACATGTGACATTACATAATACACTCAATAACAAATATAAATTTAAAGTAATGGGACATTTCTGTTATCTGAATGGGAAAATATTACAGCTCCTAACTTTGAAAAAGACTTTTTGCGGGAAAACACTGCAGATGAAAATCTAAATCTCAGCAGCACTTCTTTAATACTTATAGCAGTAATATTAATTTCGTTCTAATTCCTTTCATTGTTATATTACATGTAGTTATATACATGTTCCAAAGTAAATAGTGGTTACTGTAATTGGCTGGAGTGCAGAGGGATCTGTATTAGACTTCCAATTAAATTATGGATGTTTCTTAGGTCTCTCTGCTGAGGTCTCGTCTATCTCCTAGATCTCTGAATAATTACAATTGATCGTTTTAAGTAGATAAATTAGATGGTTATGAACCCGGCGAGACCTTACCTTATCCTTATCTATACTCTTCTCACGATAAATAGGAGAATATAAGAAGAATAGACGGTTGATGTCTGACAGATCCTGTATTATGATTGTCTGACAATGATTGTCTGACAGATCCTGTATACGAGACAACCCCCCCCCCCCCCCCAAAAAAAAAAAAAAAAAAAAAAAAAATCTGCAGCTGGATTCGTTCAGTCAATAGCACCCCAGACCCGTACCCTGATTTTCCACATTCGAGTAACCCTCTTGCCTTGTTCCAGGTTGAGATTTTCGTTACTCTTCCCCACTCTGCCCTTTATGAGAAATGACATACTCATTGGCTTGGTCATAAGCTGATGTTCCCTGGTTAGAGTCCTCATTTGTACCTGAGTTCAGGTTTTTTTCATTAACCTCTTTTCAAGTCTTCAGTGAGAAAAAGGAACGCAACTGGCTTGGAGATGTCACTGTCCATCACATGGAAGTTAAGCCGTTATTCCTAGTCCCTTGGACTATACCACGTGAATCTTAACAAACAGGATGAATAGTTTTCATGGGAGACTTCCATTTGTCTCCTATCTCCATTTGTCTTTCATTTATCCAGTGGATCCCCCTTATTCAGCTGACACTGGGGCCTTGTGTGATTGGGTTGTTTTACCTCTGAGCGACACTTTTTTTGCACACAATGGGCCAAATGGCCTGGCCACAAGGATTCCGAGGCCTCAGAGAAGGTTGGGGTAGGGGACCCACTGGACTAGTTTTAAACTAGTAGCCTCTGTCAAGGCCATCCAGCCTGTTCTTAATATGCTGAGAGTATGGCTCTCCTGCACACGAGGCCATGGCTTAACGTCTCATCTGACGGAGCTGCCTTTCCATGCCCATCGGTGTCCCCTACTGACCGAGGACAGAAGTTTTGAGGAGAAAAATCTCAGTTGGGAATCGAACCTGGAGCGCTACAGACTGAGTACCCTCGTCAATTGGGGGCCTTGTGACTTGGCACTTATTGTGTGCAAATGCGCTGCTCAGAGGTAAAACCGAAGAGCTCAGCAACTCTAGGCATATATCAACCTTCCCTATCCGTAGTAATTATTTTGAGGTAGCACCGTGTGTACGTACAAATTTTATAAAATCAAACTAGCTACATAAGAGCTGCACACTCCAAATAATTTAGTACTCTATAATAGTAGCAGAATAACGAACCAAAACAAGGCAATGAAGGTTGTTTCGTGTCTTTGGCAGTAGCCTTGTTTAACGAGGCCTAGGTCGCCACAGCAGAATACCCTGGCTTTCTGTTGTGGCGATCACTGGCGTTACCTTATCTGCAACACTTATTGTCTTTAAACTAGAGCTGTTAATGTGGGCGGGTTCCCGTTCTTGCCAAGGACAACTTTGCTTATCCCACACTAAATCTTGAACACAACTAGGGATACGATTCAACTTATAGTATTTATAGAACGCTAATAAATTGAGAAATCTGATAACCTTGAGAATCATCAGAAAAAAAAAAAATTATTCTCCTGGATTTGAAAATGTGTGGAGGTGAATAATTAATTACAGACAATGACGAAAGCATGAAAAACGTGCGACTTATGGGATTAAGAAACAGCTGTTTTCCTCCAAGACAGAATCTAAAAGGCCATTGTCAGGCCTCTAAGAAGGTTTAAGGTTGAGTCCAAGATGTGTGCGATAATACGCTCTTCACATTTGCATTATCAACTGATCACAAAATAAAGAATATTAGTAGCAACACGTACCCGTATACAGAAATATATAGGAAATGACGATGCTGAACAATTCCTTCACTTTGATCATTGGTGTATTAGTACATTGGAACTTCAAAGAATTGGAACTGGTTATATTCACTCATTGTGTATTTGGTGTGTCATTGGTGTATTAGTACATTGGAACTTCAAAGAATTGGAACTGGTTATATTCACTTCATGGACAGAAACTAGCAATCGAATTATCATTCGTTATTCATTTACTTGAAACATATTCATCGATATATTTACACAGCGATTGATAATTAGGGCTATCTCATAGTCAGATTTAGATGAGGTAATGTGAAGCCAAATATATGGTCACAGAAACAATCGATAAACTTGTAGATAACTAATTACCTCTTATACCCAATGTTATCTACAGTGCATAAATTGTGGGAACGGCACATAATCGGCCGGTACATATTTCTCTCATTTCAAGGTCTCAGAAGCAATCTCTTATTGTATTTGGTCAAAATACAAGGATGGATAACGGAGAAAGCTGCTTGCAGCTTGGTTAACTTCTAATGAAGTGAGAAAATGCCTCATTTTGATCCATCAGCATGGATATATACTTCCTTCTCTTTCTACCACAGATTTCATCCACCTGACTGTATAAACGAATAATTGAGTTTCTGTAAAAGACTGAGGCAGCCAATGATTTTTAAGACTAAGGACAAGTAATAGCTTCTGACGTTCAGTTTAACAGAGAAAATAAAGAAAACCTTTTTCCCCTCATGCATCAGAAAACAGCGAAACAACAAATCTAGTGTAGCCATTTTATTGTTTACTATTTTTTAAGCAAACGGCTATTATCGTAACATATCGGAACTTGAGGGTTTATCTCTTCTTTCATCCTTTCCGCATTCCATTTCGTTCGCTTTCGCAAATGTTTCCTTTGTAAGCTATCTTCCGTGTTTATTGTATTAAAACAAAAATTGTTTATTCTTAGGAAATTATACAATGACCCCTATGCTACATTTCGATAGTGGGAGGGGGGATAAAGTCTTTTCGCCAGGCGAATTGAAACATCTTTATATGAAACTACATTTCAGATACTTGATAAAAAAAAAAACAATAAGCTGTTTGCGCTATTGCCAGTATCTTGGAAATTTTAACCAAATGATATTAATTGGTGGTTGTCATCCACAACATCTATGCTACTAAATAAACGATCGGCTCAAAGACATTGCCATCCCGATGTGGTATGACTATTTTTAAGCAATTAACCGAAAGGAATTAAAGAACAACCACCATCGTTGCCTATAAAATCAAATCTTCCATTTAAACGTCGCGATATGCTATTGTTCTTAAAAAGCACTGATGGACAGAAGTGCGGTGAATGGAGTTGACAGTTTACTGATGATACTTTGGTATTCGGCTCGATTGCAGAATGTTAGTCTTCTTCGCCATTCTTCGATTACATTTCATATTAAGCAGAAATTTTGCCACGTTGACTGAAATTGGCTCATTCTTCTATTAAAATTTGCTAGAGAAATACGAATTTTTGAAATATTTTACGATAAGTGTAGATTTCATAATGTAATAAGTATTAATAATGCGTTCATCTCTGGCCTATAAAAGAAATAAAGTTATAACAGATATAACGTTAGATATAAGTTATTTAAACAAATACTATTAAAGAAAAAAAAAAGAAGAAATAATCTACTATAATAAAAACAATTTTACGTATTCTTAACTTCTACCGAAATTTCTGTAAAAAAATTATATTCGAGAACGTTGGTATTCTGTTAAGTTCCGCAATTCGACGAGATTATTTAACGAAATAGTTCACAGTATTAGACGATATTCATGCACGTTTACATTGAAAAACAACTATAAGGGTTACTTTCTTCTGAATGGGCCTTTTTTGCACACAATGGGCTAAATGGCCAGGCCACAAGGACCCTGAGAGCTCAGAGAAGGTTGGGAAAGGTGATCCACTGGACAGGTGTTAGGATGAGACTAATGGGAGCCTCCAGTCAAGGCCATCCAGCCTGTTCATTAACATGCACAAGGTATGGCTCTCCTGTACACAGAACCACGACTTAACGTCCCATCCGACGGATGGCGCACTTTCCAAATCTATCGTTATATTCTTTCTCATTGAGAGAAGGTTTCGTGGAGATAAATTTCAATGTTGGCACAGGTGAGACACGAACTTGGGAACAGCAGATAACGAGCTTCTACCACTAAAGCTAACCCCCCTTCCCCACAAAGGTAAGTCTATGCTTTGTAACATACGAAAACAGTTGCAGGCATATATTTTGTACGAAATTAGCTGTATGTCTATTATTTTCTAATACACATACGAAGTAATCCTATATTTTGTAATATAAATAAAAATAACTATAGACTTATATTATTAAATATAGCAAAAAGTTTAATAAAAGATATTTCAGTTAAAAAATTTCAGTATGATTTTAACAAAAATATACAATTTAAGAACGATACAGCAATATTAATTCTTTGACGAGGGATTATGTGTATAGCTTAGTTTTAAATGCGCGTGCTATTACATATTCCAAGTAAATTACTAAAAGTAAAATTATTTCACGTGTAATCTTCGGATAGAGGAAGGTATTGTGCTTCTGGTAGCAATAACTCAATCACGGACGGAAATATTCGCCACCCATTTTTAACTTTCATATATTAAGCTATACGGAAATATCAGCCTGCTACCTATCTAACCGTGAACCGTGGAAAGTGTGTTAAATTTAAGTTCATTCCTCTCTTTTGCGGCCTTCTGGTTTCCCAGAGAAGGAATTCACGTGCATGAATATCGTCTAATACTGTGAATATTGCGGAATGAGATCACGAATAAAGATAGTCAGAAAAGTAATCAGCATCTTAGAAAACTATATTTCAACGAACAATTCCGATATACTAGTATAATTTTTGGTAAAAAATACATTTTTATTACTTTAAATTGGCTATTCCCAACATTTTTGAGCCTAGTGCAACCTTAACCCTTTCTAACTCCTCCATGGAATTAAAAATACTTTTTCTTGTATAAAATAGTAGAAATAATGTTTACCATGCATACGTTCATCCTACCATTAACTAAGATATCCCCCTTATTGATAAAAAGTCTAACTTTGATTTTGACACTTGATCTTAAATCAATTACCTTCTCAAACAATATATTTCCTATATTTTAACAGATGGATCATTTTTTTCCAGATATAAATTTGGCCTCCGCAGCCTTTTTTTGGTTCCTGAATTAAACTTCCACGAACAATTCAAATTTAATCCTGAAACTCAAATCCTTCACAGGCAGAAAGAAATTCATGCCATTCTTTCAGCCATTGATTGGTGCTTAAATTTAAAATAAAAAAAAATCTGATCTTAACAGACTGCAAAAACAGCACTATATATTCTTTAAAAAAATCCTAATAGCTCTTCATTTAAAGTTTTTTTTTACTGTTGCTGTACAGCAACTGTCTGCAACAGGCAATATTGGACTAAACTTCAATTCATTCAAAATGAAAAAAGTTCCAAACTGCAAAATATGTTCACTTTCAAAAACAATTAACCATACTCTCCTTAATTGCTCCAAATGGAATGCGCAAAGATCCTTATTATTCCATCTAAAAATTTTAAATATAACAGAATTTACAATTGATAATTTACTATATCATTTTTCTTTGTCAACACGAATCTCTTGCTTTAAGTTAATTCTAAAATTCTTAATATCAACAACTTCATACAATAAATTATCTATTTATTTATTTAATTATAGTGTCCACAACAGATCTAGATCCAACTATAGTGGACATTTACAATACATAATATCAAACATTACATACAGATGAAAAGAAAGTTAAAAAAAGAGAACACAACCGTAACTTGCTAATACACAGATGTAAATATTTTAAAAATACAAGAAAATATTTAATCCATAATACAATTTTGCAATTGGTATGTGCATATCATCATTTCTTTTTAGGTTCATTTCCACAATTTTCTCCTATTTGTACTTATTTTGTGAGCGAATGGTATATGCTTACTGAGGTGTTCAGCTGTATGCACTTTAATAAAATAAAAAACCATGCATGCAAATTTACGAGTATTTTGATATTTTATGCAGGAATTTCTAAAGATTCTTCTGTCGCAACAAAACATGAAAAACTATGTTAATCATGAACTACTCGGTGTTTTATTTAATCTATTTGTATCGAAAAACTCAAGAAAACGCTCCCGTTGGAAACCACTGTTTTGAATTCTTAAAGAATTTCGCCGATTTGCCACCCGAATATAGCCTACACTTTAAATGGATTACATTTCACGAGAATTACTGATACAGAGTCTTGAGTTTTAAAATGATGAACTGAAGAAATTAAAATTCGACGTATAGAGTAATATTTATCAGAGGATTACGACGCTAACGCATCTTTGCAGTTCAAGAAAATGACCAACAGAATTGCAATCCAGGGATGCTATGGATCTCGAAATCATTGTCTTCTCAAACCAATATCTCCAAAATTTCAGCACGATGGCAGTTGTATTATCTTTCGAGAATACCGTGACTCATACTCCGATATGTTCTGCTTTCCAGTTAGAACAAATGAAATGCCAAAATATATCCCAGCCTGAACATAAAAACGCCATATATTCGTATGGGCTACTGCTTTAGATTAATCCTAAATTCTCCAGGTTTTAGCACTAGAAAAAAAGTTTATGTAACAGTTTCAATGCGATTTTGTTTTAAACTGATACATTTTTGTGGAATACCCAGTACATAAATAACTGAATGTTTCACAGCAAAATATGTGTAACCTCAACATTGTTGTATCAAATTCACACAATTAAAAGGGCGTTTTAAAAATAAATTTTAACGCAAGATGCTTCCAAATTTTAAAACGTGAGTGAAATTTAAGAGTTGACAAAGAAGCTTGAGTTAATAAATCTACACGTACTTCCAAAAGCATACACTTCCTCTGGTGCGAGACAGCAGATTGCTATTCGACTGCGGCTTACAATGAAGGTGCCCGCAACGCCTAAAGAGCTGTTAACTTATGATTACGTCCAACCAGCAGGGCTGTATGGGTAGAAGTTTCCAGCATGCCCCATCATTTACTAAACATTACTTGCCGGTAGTACTCGCATGGCCCTATCTTACCACCATCTTGCTCTTCCTTCCAGCAAACTTGACACAAAATTACACTGTTTCCAGGGCCTTCTATGCGCAGCAGTTTAGGGATCAAACGACGAACATTTTAAATGTTCGTTTCGAATGATACCATACATCACAGTGCGTAGAAGACGAGATATTTATGCTACTAAAATAAATTTCTTCTCAAGCTGCCTATTGGTCCGCTTCTATGTTGACAAAGCGAAATTTGCAAACAAATGAGTAGGAACTTGAATAAAAATGGGATCCATGTTGATTCTAAAAAAAACTGTCTTTTTTGTTCAAACGCTATCATTAAACTTTGCATTTTAAAAAAGATATTCTACATACACGTGTCTCTCAAAAAAGTATTAACATTTCGTGAAAATAAGCTACTGAAGAAAGGATATGTGTAATTTACAACTTTGATCACTGACAGGATCTGACAGGAGCCTGTCAGTATAATAAGCCATAGAGAAAATCTGTAAGGAAGGCGAGTCCTCAGCACAAAGAGAACTCAAACATCCATGCCTTATCTGAGGCTCGAACACAGGTTCCTTTGATCAATAGCCAGCGCGCTAACCACTCGGCCACCGGAAAGTGAAATATCCTTTCATAGAGAGTGATTTAACACCCTGCATTTACACTTCGAAAGAATAATAAGCTTTTAATAATTCAGTTCTCAGTAAAAGATGGTTTTATTACATCACAATATCGATTTTAAAAACGTCGGCGAATAGGGTCGAGATCCGAAAGGCTGAAAACGGTTAAGATTAAGAATTTCGGGAAGTTACATATTGTGTTGTTCATAGTGATTTCGGTGAGGAGTAGTCGCCCTTCTCGATTTCTAAAATATTTATTATCGCAATAGGGGATTCATTTCGGAATCTGGCGCTTATCAGTGTTAGTGGTCAGAAGTTTACAATTTATAATACCTGATGCTCAGTGAACAATAACAGTAAAAATAAAATCTCTTTAAGCAAAGAGTGCTTACTCTGGAAAATTCAAAAGGGATTCAGTCTTTGTGAATGGTGGTAGAGGAAACCTTGAGGTTAAATTTTTCCTCAATAGGGAACAACATATTTATTTGTGTCATGTCCCGGATTTGAATTATGGATATATGTACTTTTCTAACATAAAACTGGTAGGATGCGAACAATGTAGTAGCATTAAGGCTTTTTTCGTGGCATTAATGCTTTTTCTGACGAATCCAAAACAGCATTAAAAATTCCAGGATCTAAATTTTAAGGGTAGGGAAGAAAATATCTAAACTACAAATAGTTAATCACCATGGAAGAACATAATAGGGAATGGGCTTCAGGAATCGCTCTATATGAAAAATTAAAAAATACCCTTATACTATGGCATATAATTGATAAGTTCCTGTTAGACCTCTGTGGCAAGCAGCAGCTGCTTGAGGGAGTATTTATTTTTATTTATATCTTCCTGTATGCGTTCTAAAAAGTAGAAAATAAACCTAAGGCATATTTGATGGTGCAATCAGTCACTGAGTTCGTATTCACTTCAAAGGAAGAAATGGTTCCAGCAATCTTGTTGTGAGTAGGTAAATCGGCGCCCTATCCTTTGAAGTGAATACGAACTCAGTGACTGATTGCACTATCGATATGCTTTAAATTTATTTTCTACTTTTTAGGGCCATTACAGGAAGATAGGTGTTTATAGTAACAAAGAAAAAAAATATAAATAAAAAAACACCTACCTTCAGAAGCTTTCATTTGATATATGACTCATAAACATCGATCACAATTTTCCTCTTTTTTGGAGTTGTGTTTGAGGTAGTCATAACATTGGAGATGTCATAAGCTTTAATTTGGGATAAAACAGCTAAGGTCGACCCCCGCGAAAATCCGCCCTCCATAAAGGAGGGGAGGAGAATGGTGGTGGTGGTGGTGAATTCGAAATAGGTTACGACGGTTATTATATGAGCTTTCATTTGACACCTAACTCATAACTATAGATATAGTAGAACGACTTAATATTTCCCGTTTTATAGGGGGGAAGAATGCAAGGGGGTATATTTTTATTATTACCCACAACTCTTCCCATGTCACAAGCTTTTGCTTGATATAGAGCTGATATGAGATATACAGTAGATACTGTTACTTTCGGCTTTGGGCGGCACTTCTTTGCAGACCATGGGCTAAATGGTCAGGTCACAAGGACCTCAAAGACTCAGAGAAGGTTGGGGGAGGGGACCCACTGGAACAGTTATTACGAGACAGATGGTAGCTTCCCCGTCAAGGCCATCCAGCGTGTTCTTTAACGTGCACAGGGTATGGTTCTCCCGCACAGAGTACCACGGTTTAATGTCCCATCCGACGGACGACGGCCTTTCCAAGTCTATCGGTGTCCCCTACTGACCGAAGGCAGGGAGGGGAGTTTTGCGGAAATAAATCTCCATGCTGACCCAGCTGGGATTCGAATCTGGGAACTGCAGATTACGAGCCTGGCGTGCTACCGACTGAGCCACCGCCGCCTTTGTTACTTTCGGCACTCACGATCTGGAGATACAGCGGAACAATCGTTTCCCTATTTCCCCTTTTTATGGGGGTGAGAAAGCATGGAGGGCCACTTTTTTATAGCCTGTGATACTCTCCGCGTCACTAGCTTTCATTTGATGCAAAGCTTGTTACTTTCTGCACTCACGTTCTGGAGATACAGCTGCACAATAGTTTTCATACTTCTCCCTTTTTAAGTGAGAAGAATGCATGGAAAGGGGGGGGGGGTTCTTTTTAATAGCTTAAGATACTCCCGCGTTATAAGCTTTCATTTGACACATAGATCATGAAGTTTTGCCATCGCGTTCGAAAGTTATGGTGGAACAACTGTTTTGACAAACGCACAAACCTAGAAATGTCAAGTGAAAAGCAATAGAAAGGTAAGCAAAAAGAGATCATCTTTAAAGCCAAAATTTCAGATTACAACTCATATTTGTTATTTCTCTATAATAATTACTAGATTAATTAGTTTTTAATATCCTTTTTAAGGAGGATAATTTCAAAGAAATTTAACAGCTCAAAAAAATTTCTTACGCATGATGACCCATAAATAGCGGGAAGACAAACCATTTCAAGTGTTTAAAGCTTATTTGCAATTTTTTCAGTGACAAAGACATGCTAAAGATGAACGGCACTCTGTGCAACGTCCAGTGGCACGTGACCTTGGTCAGTGAACGCCAGTAGTCTGCTGCTACATGCTGTTTGCCGCCTCCACGGTGTCTGGTTGCTAGGCAACGAAGCCAAGAGCTGTCTACCGCAGCAGTTTCTACTGACTAGCAAGCAGCATTAAGAGAGCATCCGCATATACCGTTCCACAGACTATACTATACCATAAACGTGAATTTTGTTAAGCTTGAACGCTAAAAACCTCATTCTCCAATTGATATTAAATTGCATTTACTCAGTGCTGAAAACAAAAAGTAGATATAATTCTAAAACTGTGCAAATAAAATCAATTATAATAAAAATAAATAAATACCCTCTCAAGCAGCTGCTTACCACAGAGGTCTGACAGGAGCCTGTCAGTATAATACGCCATAGTAGAAGGTTTGTGAAGAAGGCGAGACCTCTGCAGAAATACTATACAAATATCCGGCTCGAACCCAGATCCCTTTGATCAGTAGCCAAGAGTGCTAACCACTCAATTATAAAGAATATTCATTCTTTTTCATTGCGAAATTAAAACATTTTGTGTTCTAAAGAAATAAGAGGTGGAAATTCTACATCCTAATTCCTAAATTATTCAGTCCAAAAATATATCATTACCAATAATGATGGAATAAAATAATTAAAAAATGTACGATCATTAATACATCACTCCAGTCATGAAGTGATCAACTTGTAAGCTTCCTTATGTTCTGAAAGGCTATGACTGTGGAAATGCCCTTCACAACATGTGACCACTAACAAGACAGTGAGTCATCCAAGATCATTCTCAGCTAAGATATTAAATTTCCTACCAATATTTAATAATATTTGTTTTATAAGTGAAAAACTATTAAAGATTCCTGACCTCCTGGACTAATTTTGAACACTGACTGGCATAATTCAAATATTAAAAAAAGAAGAAATTTTGTGTTTTATCTTTGATGACTCTTCCAGAATGACAATCTGGAAGATTTCATTCCAAACAAAACTTCATCATTGTCAAAAATGAGAGGTATTGAAAACTGTGCACATATAATCCGAAGAACACCATGAAGAATTTTTAAACCTGTCTTGGTCCCTTCAATTTCAGTTCAGCTGCGAATATTTGGGGCATGTTGTTAGAAGTTAGATTCCCATTGACATAATAAATAAATAAATAAATACCCCCTCAAGCAGCTGCTTGCCACAGAGGTCTGACAGGAGCCTGTCAGTTTATATGCTACAGTAGGAGATCTGAGAGGATGGCAGGACCTCAGCAGAAAAACGACACACACACATCCATGTCTAACTCCGGGGCTCAAACCCAGGTCCCTTGGAAAAATCTATTATATTTTGATCGGGCAGATTTTCATAAAAATAAAGTCGAGTAAATTGATGATGTAATCTTTTTGCACAGATTGAAAATGAAAGAAACACCCATCCCCATTTCTTTCAGAATAGAAAAACACGGACAATACTAACAATGGAATACATACTGCATCAGTTTTATTACAATTAAATATTTGTTAAAACTGAATGGGGCTCTTTTATCAGTGAGTGGTACTGTTTTGTTAATGCGGCACTACTCGCATTTGTTAAAAACAATCCAAAGAAATAAAATATGCGTTGGATGTATTCATATGCAGACGGATCAGTAAGAAATTTTTTCTCTCTCTTTAACACGATTCCACAGATGAATTTAAAGTGTAGGGGTTCTTGCTGATAAATAGTTTCAAAGTCGAGTTCAAAATAAGCTCCAGCGCGACTTATCTAATAAAGCGTGCAGTTTATCGTCTCAAAAACAGTACTTGATATATTGTATGCTATAATCACTTCAGCAACAGAGATAGAACATTTCAGAGTGCTGGTCGAAGATCATAAAACCTTATCTATCCGTTTAAGGTTTCCAAATATGTAACTGATCATTATGCTCTTCCTTAAAATATTTAATCTTCTCGTCTGATTCTTAGCAGAGGTCCCTCCCATTGATAGTCTTAATTACTTTTGCCTAAATCGCGGCAATCCTCAGTGTATCTGGCTCAGATTCAAAGTGAATATTGACAAATATACTTTGAACTAAACTCTTTTTATGCTTTTGGTATCCCAGATCAGTGACTTCCAAGAAGCTCTCTCCCATCAATATTAGTTAACTATTTTTTCCTAATTTCCAGCACCCATCTTATTCAACGGTTATTCTAAGTTAGGTTCAGTTCACCTCTGAGAGGCACTTTTTTCGTCTCACAATATGTAACACTCATGTAAGAACTCCAAGGGTTCAGAGAAAGTTGAGGAAGAAAGAATCAGGAAACAGGAGAGGTTAGCAGATAGATACAAGCATACCATCCAGCGTGTTCTTTAACTTGCAAGGTATGCAAGCAGGATTAAGCAATTCTGGAACACGGGGGAATTTAAAAATTTTTGAGGTTCTCTTCATGTTATCAGAAATGAAACCTAAAAAAATGAGTAAATAAATAAAAGCACCGATTGTTCAACACCTTTCCTGAGTATACTCTTATTGTTTGTTACTATTTAAAAATTTTGCACAAGTTCAAAAACATGTTAATTTTACTCAAAACAATAACAGGTATTAGTAGTGAACGAGCCTGAGAGTATGATTCTGCTGCACAAGGGGACAGAGCGATGATTAGCTAAATCTCAACACAAGCACAATTCGGACTCGAAGCTGGAAACATCAGATTACTAGTCTGGCGCGCTACTGAGACAACCTCCATGCCAGTATTTCAACTGGTGGTTTACTGTGAACCAAACACTTTGAATACCTTTGGTAGGCCTCGGCGGTGGCATGGTATCGCACTGACTCGCGGTGATACGCAACTTCCAGGGCCCGCGTTTGAGCTCTGTATTAATGACACGGTCGTTTGCTCTGCCATAACTTGCAAGCTTTTCGGTTGTGGCCACAAAACGAAAAAATATTTTAGATTACGCTAAATTAAGTTTTCAAGCGAAAGGTGGTAGGAAGACAATTCCACTGTTCTAGACCATTAAGTATCAAGCTGTGATAAATAATTAAAACCTAATAAATCTTCATGTCATAATAATTTTTGTTTCACCTACCTCGATAACAGACCTAAACATTTCCTAGTAAAAATACCATAGAAAATAAGGTTAGAGCTTGCTTTTTTTTAACGGCGACGAAGGATATCGTACATAGTAGAAATACATCAAAAGCAATAAAAATGACGTGTTAAGAGAAATTAATAAACAATAAATTTAAAGTGATGTTTTTAATGCTTGGCATCATTCAATTATTTATTCTTTAGTAATTGGCACAAACGAATGGCTTTAAATAATGAACTAGAACAAATCAACTGTGGCGTACATGGGATACTTGTTTTCAAAGAGAAACAAGTTTTTCATTTATCAATTTTTGAACCCTTTAAAAATAGTAATTCGAATTAATGGATAATTGGGAAAATGCAAATAATAATATTTTACTAGTATACCGGCACTTTTTTTGCACACAATAGCCTAAATGGCCATGTCCCAAGGACACCATAGACCCAAGAGGAGATCGGGGAAGTGAATCCACTAGAGAGCTTAGGAAACAGATGGAAGTCTTCATGGACATCCAAGCGTGTTCTTCAACAAGCACAAGACATTGCTCCTCCACACATGGAGTCACGGCTTTACGTTTCATCCGACGAACGAAGGCCTTCCTAAGCTGATCAGTGTCACTTTTCTCAGTGGGCAGGTTGGGAGTTAGCAGAGATAAATCTCAACGACGACACAGTTGGGACTCGCAGCGGCATGGGACCTGCAGATTACGAATTTGACGCGCTACCAATTGAGCCGACTCCCGCCTCACCCTTTAAAAAAGAAACATGGCATCAACGAATGCACTCTTACTTAATTCAAATGTTCCTTATAAATCAAAAGAAAATTCGCGAAACTCCGAAACAATACTATTTACTATAAGTTTTGAAACCTAGGACTGGATGACCTTTGAACTAATATAATCGGAATGAAAAGCTTGGAAAGTAAAAAAAAACCCGCAAGATATTTCCGTACACACAATGAACATAACACAACATCACGGAAGTGCTTAGACAATGTTATGCGAATGGAAAGCAACATTAAAAGCTCCCTAACTTTGAAAACAAGTTTCTGACGGAAAACTGTCACTGAAAACATTAATTATCTCACTCAAAGCTCTCTAAATCGCGACTTTTCAATGATATTCGTTTGATATTTAAAGAGTATAAAGGTGAAGCATTTAGCAGCAGCGTCGCTGATCACAACAATTTACCTCCAATTTTAACTAGAACGTTAATAATAATGGTTACAAACAAATTTGCTTACTAAAATAACGTAATTCTAGAGGTTGGTGCATTGGTCTTTCACCTTTTTGTTATTAAAAAAAAGTTTATGACGTTTATGTTAAATGATTCCAACTTAAACTCTTTAAACATTTAATGAATATTGTAAATCGAGATCCATTATCTTCAATAACATTTTTACCTCAAAAGCTAATTTACAAAATTAGGAAGTCTGAATGCAGCTCTCCATTCAAATAACATGAAATTATCCAAACGCCTCTGAAACATGGTGTATTTCTGACAAATTTATTAACTTAAAGAAGGTAACGAATCTCACTCTATATACATATGTATAGACATTAACGCTGCTGTTTAATGCGATTGCTAAATTTAAAGGCAAATTTCACCATTTGCCTTTAAATTCAGAAATCTTACTGAACCATAGACGGATTTCTTTGAAATAAAAAATAAATACCCCCTCAAGCAGCTGCTTGCCACAGAGGGCTGACAGGAGCCTGTAAGTTTATATGCCACAGCAGGAGATCTGAGAGGATGGCAGGACCTCAGCAGAAAAACGACACAATACATCCATGCCTTATCCGAGGCTCGAACCCAGGTCCCTTAGATCAGCAGCCAAGCGCGCTAACCACTCGGCCACGGGACGGCTAATTAATAGAAGATATAGTAGTACATAACGTAATATGGCAAAATAAAACAATGTAGAAGTAAAACGAAAGAATTTCGATAATCGGTACTTTACAGCAATTTTCCATAGGCATATTAGGAATTCTCAAAAGTTAATCATAGTTAATTCATTAAAAATTATGACAAGCTTCCAAGTAAGAGACAACAAAATACTTGACATTCACTGAAGCTTCAAAATGAATCAGTGAAAATAAATCGCACTTCTAACACGACACTTTTGCTGCAAAATCGAAAACACGGAATCCTAAGCAGTACAGGTGAACAAGCGTTCCGTGCTGATGAGCAGACAGGCCAGCCACGCAAGCACAAATCTAGGGTAGTTCCAACACCAAGGTCAGATGCGCAACAGATTCGACTGCACAGCTCATTGGGAACTGTCGTCGCTTTCTACACAGCCGAACAATAAAGCAAAGCCGAAGTATTGGAATCTTTTACTTACGAATTTATTAACAATTTGCACATAGGTTCAATTCTTAGAAATATATGATTCGTGACAATGTGGGAATGGCGTGCATAACGCAGTAAAATTTCTAGCCTTAAACTATATCGCTGTTGAGTCATTATTTTCCTAGACGTATGACTAATACATCCTATTTCGTATGCAACCTCGAGCAATAATTCACATTCCTTGGACAAGAAGGATGCATTTTGTTGAAACGGTATTTTTTGCTTGCCGATTATTTTCGTTTTGAGGAACCTGGTAACATGGCCAAATGTACAACACAAAAATTCGGAAAACACAGAGTTTATATCAACACTTTATTTCATCCAAATGTTAACTTTTACAAAAGTCTAAATAAACCTCCAATGGTTTATCTTCCAGACGAACAAACACCGCCCATTCTTTATCAGGTAAGCCGGTGGCAGATACGAATACCACTAGATGCCAAAAGCAACTGTAAGTGAAATTCCGGATCAACAAGTTATCAAAACTCTGATATATTCAGCTATATATATATCAGTTATTTTAGATAGGCAATTTGTTTTATGTTATATAAAAAAAAGTTTTTCCTCGGGCATCTTTTTTTTGTCACGGAGTTCTGACTGCAGCTAGTAATATACACTGGCGGAAATTGAAAAATGAACACCCAGAAGGAATTCCTTTGGGAACGTCATATTATGTTAATAGTTAAGGGGAGCAGAAAAAGTGATACAAGATTGAAAGTCATTGGGTGAAATAATGACTCACTGACGACGCCAACATGCAAATGTACGTAGTGCGTATTAAGGACTATGGTGTGAAGAAAGAAGTTATTCGTCTTGTGTTGTTCAGTGCTCTTTGAGAAGCTACCATGTCTGGACGATGAAGGGGCGCAACATTTGTTCAGTTAACGGAGTATGAGAGAGGTCGTATAGTGGGTCTTCAGGAAGCAGGTTGGTCTTTTCGTCAAACTGCATAAAGTAAAGGTAATCAATCAGGAACAATCACGAAGATCATACAAACATTCCTTATTTTGTACAACACGGATTTATTTTCCTTAAATTCCCACCGTCCTTAATACGATACAGGTTTTGTTCAGAAAGTATCATATTATCTATCCTTGTGTGAGGAACCTTCCATCATATTTTTACCTCGACTGACTTGCTGATTGCAAAACAAATAAAATGAACTGAAATGATCGAGTACAAATGCCTACATACATTGGTGATATAATTACCGTGCATGGGGAAGTGGTACACAAAATGAAGAGGCAATTTGTATGTAGATGCTTGAGCTATATCATTTTGCTTTTTCATTGGTACAGTCCTGGATAAGGCAATGGTTGCTTCTTTTCCTGTTATCTTTCTGTTGAGGTCTCCCATTCTTCACAGACCTTCTCTATGACGTACTACGTTGACAGGCTACTGTCAGACCTCTGTGGCAAGCAGCTACTTGGGGGGGATTTTTTTTTTAATAGTTTAGTGCATTGAAAAACAAGCTGTTTTGAAGGAAAACTATGGTATTGCAGATATATATTTTACCATGTTATGAGATTATTTAAAATATTTTCATAATAATAAATATCTATGACATATTTTTAATGAATTACCAACCAGAAATTAAGTATAATACCATTTAATTGGCTCTTCAGCTTCCTATGATTCATATTAGTACAGAGAAATATAATTTTGCACCTTTTTGCTCCATTTTATTTAGGATTAGATTAAAGCAAATCTAAAAAAAGTCTCTCTCTTTGTGTGTGTGCTTGTGGTAGCCAACTCAGGGAAATCGCAGTAAAGAAAATCGCGCTGGTTGTCGTCCAGATTGCAGTGGCATATTTCAAGTCGAAACCCCAAATGGGGGCTTGCTAGACGCAAAAATATTTACCATGCTATTCCTATGTAGAAGGTAATCATTGCCAAATTAATTGTTGTCATTTACTGCTCCCTAACTGTGAACGTAAGAATCATAACATTTAAACCTGCTGCCGTTGCCAGATACTCCACGTTCTCAAAGGCATTATTATTTTATGACGTCTTAATTGCAGCTAGGGAACTGATATTTTAGCCCAACACGGGATCACGTAGTGGGAACCAAAGTATTAAATGTGGGACTGTTCGGTCAAATAGATCAGGAACCACAGAGTACCAAAATCTGTCGAAATAAAATATCTCGATAGTTTGCAATGAAGCGTAAGGATAAGAGAGCGCGCGCTAACGTCAGCAACGACCTGAGCAACGGCACGCAATTCTTAGTGTTGAATCTGTGCTATAGTGTCGGAGGAGGGCAGAACTCACAAAACTAACCTTTAGTGCATTAAAACCAGAATATGAAGATTAAAGCGTTGTGTTGGGTTGTTTTACCTCTGAACGGCACTTTTTTGCACACCATGGGCTAAATGGCCAGGTCACATGGACCCCGAAGGCTCAGAGAAGGTTGGGGAAGGGGACCCACTGGAACAGCTGTTGGGAGACAGATGGTAGCCTCCCGTCAAGGCTATCCAGCGTGTTCTTTAACGTGCACAGGGTATGGCTCTCCCGCACACGGGGCCACGGCTTAACGTCCCATCCGACGGACGGCGGCCTTTCCAAGCCCATCGGTGTCCCCTACTGACCGTGTACAGGGCGGGAAAATTTTGCGGAGATATATCTCAACGCTGACCCAGCTGGGACTCGAACCTGGGAACTACAGATTACGAGCCTGGCGCGCTACCGACTGAGCCACCCCCGCCCCAGATTAAAGCGAGACCAGGGGGGTGCTGTTCTGCTAGTATAGAAATGCATTCTTTTCCCTGCATACGAACTATGTAGCTTTGCAGGACAACTGTAAACTCTTTTTGTAGAACAGTGATGGAAGAATATAGCGGTTTCCATATAAAAAAAAGAGATAGATCGATAGCTGGTTTAAAGAGAAACAGTTTCTTCCAATTTTACCAACATTTTCTCCAAGAATCATGCTCCATTTCCTCACAGCTGCGGAAAAAATTAATCTTGAACTACAAGAGTATCTATCGATTGGGTTGGTTGGGTGTTTTACCACTGTTAATACTCCTTTTGTTACATAATGGATTAAATAGCCAGGTCACAAGGACCTCAGAGACAAAGAGCTGGGAAATGGATGGATATCCAATGGATAACTTTAGGCGATATAATAAGCTCCTGCGACTTGGCTAAGGGATTGATGTTTTCTTCCTTGTGTTGCCTCTTTCTGCTGAGATTTTGCCTTCCTTACTGATATTCTCTATTGCAGGGTTCTCAACGTGGGGTACGCCGTGAGAGCTCAAAAGTCGCTAGATCTAGTAACAAAGTCGCTAAGTTGGCAACACTGCTGTGAAAAAATGTCTTTTTTTGTGTTTATCGATATATGTAATTTATGAATACAAAATTTAATGTGTATATATATATATGTGTTTTATTTTATTCCCATTGTTATACTATAACTATAGTTTTATCTATCTATACAAGGGGTACACTAGTTACATACACATTTCTAGGGGGTACGTGAAGCATAAAAGGTTGAAGAACCACTGCTCTATGAAATATTATTATACTGACATGCTCCTGTCAGATCTCTGTAGTAGCCGCTTGAAAAGTAAATTATTTCATTCGCCTGGGGCATTACACAGCGCCAATCTAGAATATCGCAATTTTCCAATAACTATTACGCGAACTTATTCCACTTCGAAATGAAATGGAATAAACTCTGTTTTTCGAACAATGGGCATAATTCTATAAGAATACCCTTTGTACCCCATGGAATAAGTAAAATTAAGTGCGGATTTTCCTGGCTCAAGATGAAACTAAATGATAAAAGAAAAGTTAATATGTACAGTATAAAGCACAAGATGATCACGCATAAAACGTTCGTAATATTTCATCAATGGGAAGAAAAAAAATGTACGGTTTTTTTTTTGTTGTCCAACTGATGGAAAACTGCATTGTTCATTGTGAAAACGATCAAAAGGAAAACGATTTTATTTTTTGAGGATTATCAGAACACGAAGGTCAATTCTTACGGACTTTTAGGTGTGTCACAATGACTCTCTGTTTCCTTAATGCTTTTTAAATATTATGTTCTTGTGCATCAACCACAAAATACAAACACGACTGAATAAAGCTGAACTTATTATCAGAGATAGCTTAAGCATGGTTCACTTCTGCAATTGGCAAGTGAACAATATTTATCAATTTATGTTATGAGGCAATATTGGCGACAGTTACGTTTCTCATCAACATAGAGCGAGGTGTGGAGAGACCTGTGTCCATTAGCACCTATTGCCGACCAAACAAACATGGCTGAAGCCCGGCGGTGCAGACACGCCCTCTGCGCAGGACCTTGCAAGACACGCAACTTTGAACACGTGGAGCCGGCACGTTATGTGACGTCACCAGATGACTCATGCCTTTCTCGCAAGCATTGAACCTATCTGGATGTCTTTATCAGACGAAGCAAGAGAACTAATTAGCCTTTCCGACTGCCTCGCCAAATCTTATCGCTTTTACGAAGGACACTAGAGAGTAGCTTCTTCATGCTGCAATGCATCAATTGTGAAGTGAATTTCTCGTATTTTTTAATCATAAATGATAAAACAGCGCTTCACTTCCAAGATAATATTGATGTAGATAGACAACTGGAGAGGAAAAACTACTCGCCGTTCCTGTGTTTTGGCACACTTAATAGCCAAAAAATTTTTAAATTTAGAAATTTTGGGGTGGGTGGGGACTTTTATTAGAATTTTTTTTTATGGTATAAGGGATATATATGATTTTTCCAGGAGGAAAAAAAGAAGGGGAGAGTAAAGTGACTGGATCGAGCTGAAACGGATCGGAATGACATCTCTATAATAAATAATTTTACTTCCATTTTAGTGGTATCTCTTGCAATGAAATATATAGGTTTACGTTTAATATTTTTTCGCCCACGTTTCGGTTAGTACCATTCTCAGGGGTGAGGAGTTATTTTCTTGCACCCCTAGATACTGCCCTGATTGATTACCTTTTAGCGGTGCTTTTTTAGCACATAATGTACTAAATGCACAGAGCGTAAGGACCCCTGAGCTAAGTAGGTGAAGGAGAATCCACCGAACAGCGATTGCGAGATAGAAGGAAGCCTTCCAACAAAGCGTGTTCTTTAACATGCAGAGTATGACTCCCCTTCAACAGGAGCCACGGCATACCCATAAATGTTCACTGACGACCAATCTTCATCGGTGTCCCGTTTCTCACCCGAGGGCAGAGTGGGGATTAGCGACGAAAATCTCAATATGCAGGTAAAGTGGGAATATTAGGTTAAAGTCTGGCGCACCAGCGACTGAACTAATCCCCGTCTCTATAGTATGGCATAACTAACATCGAAGCTTGAAGGAGACCAAAATTTGACTCGGGGGTTATTAATGATTCTTACATTTCAAAATCATGCAAATGAGGCAATTTAGATTCTGCCTCATATTAAATGCCATAAGTCACCCCATTCAAACAAAATATTTATTACGAATGAGTACTACAAGGGGTGGGTGGGTGGCAAGTTGAAGAAAGAAACAAAAATTACGATATACACTGAGTGACCATTGAATTATGACCACACCACCCTAATGTTATGTCAATGGAACGCTAACTTCGAATAAGTAAATATATAATGATAACAATGCCAAGTCAGAAAAATTGAATCAACGTTAATTAAAATTTAGTATGGGCGCGTCGTTGCTACGCGCCAGCCGCCTTCGGGCGGTGTGATGTTCTGACGAAGTTGCCTCATGCGGCCGTAGGAAAGAAGCTTGTCGTCCCATGGCCGAGTGGTTAGCGCGCTTGGTTACTGTTCTAAGGGACCTGGGTTCGAACCCCGGGTAAGGCATGGATGTAAGTGACGTTTTTCTGCTGAGGTCCTGCCATCCTCTCAGCCCTTCTACTTTGGCATATAAACTGACAGGCTTCTGTCAGACCTCTGTGGCAAACAGCTGCTTGAGGGGGTATTTTTTTATAACAATAATAATAATACATAAAAGTGTTTAATAAATGTGTATTTTAGAAGTTTGTGTTACAAAACTCATATGGTATTGTTTTAGAAGTTTTTATTGTTAAATATTCAAGCTTCCATAACTCATTAAATACTGAACGAATATTGTTGAAAAATCGAGATATTCATATATTTTATTGAGATCCTTATCTGTATCACATTCTACAAAACAAGAAATTTTATTTTAGAAGTTATAGATCCTCGACGTTAGCGTCGCACTGACATAACATGGGATGAGTGGTCATAACGCAATGATCACTCAGTGTAGGATGAAAAAGCTCTATCTTGAGCTACCCTGAAAAATCAGAGATTCAAGCATGATTTCTTACCCCCCCTTCTCTATTAGAACGTTCTTGGTATGCCACTGATACGACCAATCCAGTTCCGATTATTTTATTACATTTAATGACAAACTCAAGCCGTCCCGTGGCCAAGTGGTTAGCACGCTTGGTTACTGATCTGAGGGACCTGGGTTCGAGTCCCGGGTAAGACATGAATGTACGTATCGTTTTGCTGCTGAGGTCCTGCCATCATCACAGACCTTCTACTATGGCGTATAAACTGACAGGCTCCCTGTCAGACCTCTGTGGCAAGCAGCTGCTGGAGGGGATATTTATTTTATTATTTAATGACAAACTCATTGGATTTTGTGCCTTAGGAACGAAGGACACAAAATACACATTTTTTTTACGAATACAGAGTAAAACAGTCCTGTAATAAAATATCACAGGAAAACGTCCTAATTATTACAAGTAAAACAGTCTTTTAACTGAACAAGGAGAACTGTAATCTATGTACAGATTTTTTCCCTTCAATGAAGTTAGGTTGTTTTTACCTCTCAGCAAATGGACTAAATGGCCAGTTCACAAGGAAATGGTCACAGGTGCATCTTCAGACAAGGTTGGGAAAAAGATCACTGGACCGATGTAACAAGACATATCGAAGTCTCCAATCAAGGCAATCCATCATATCCTTAGCGCACATGGTATGGCCCTCCTACACCAGAGCCGTCCTAACATTCCATCAGACGGTCTTTCCAAGCCCACCAAAGTCTCCGTTCACACCGAGTGAAGGATGGGGGTTAACGGAGATAATCTCAACGTTGGCACAGTTGGGACTCGAACCTAGGAACTGCAGATTACGAGCCTTGGTGCGCTACCGATTAAGGCAACCCCGCCCCTCCTTCGGTGAGGTAAGATGAGTTTTCTTAGCGATAACATTAAAATGGAAATTTCTGCATTCTAGTTGTTAATGTTTACAACATTAAGTCGTGAAGAAATTAAACTGAGACAAGTCAGAAATTACGATTATTCCTAGCGACGAAGCTTTCATTATATGCAGCATGACTCTTACTATTTAAGATGTGATCGGGCTCGAAATAGCACAGCCTGCTTTGTGCTAAAGTCAGAATTTAAATTTCTAATTTTTCATGTAAATCAAAACTATTTTGTTTTTCAGAATATAATTTCAAACTTTTTTTTCTGTCTTTAGTAATTAAAAATAAAGAGGTGTCAAAGGTTGATTGTTTAAGCATCTCTTAGCGTTTATAATGACGTTAATCACGAATTTTCAGTTTCTAAGAAGTATTTTCGTTTCAAATAACTAAGATTTTAATTTGTCAGTAGTAACCCGGAGAAGTTGATTGCTGGCGGAAAAGACATGATTGCTGATGAAAATCAGTAGCCAGCATTATTGTCGGATTGATTGTGAAACTTTCCCCCGTTTTGTGTTTGTGCGGTAATCCTCTGTACAGGGATAGCTTAAAAAAAAACAAACTTATACTCCGACTAGGGTCAATCCCGAAAACTAAGAAGTTTAATCTTAAAAACATAATTTGAAAAGTAAAAATGAAAAAATAATAATGGAAATTGTTGTTTGAAAACAAAAGTTCTAAAACTATATAAAACGTAATGAAACTTTTTAAAAACCGTAAAAGTTTAATATTAAAAATTATTGGAAAAAGAAGGAATGAAGGGAGGGATGAAGGAGGAAGGGAGGAAGTAGGAAGAAACGAAGTAATTCTATATCCATGAATCATCTGCCACGTACTTAGTCCTGTCTTTGACATCCTTCATTCATCATCTTCCTCTGGATGCCTTTCCAATAAGTAATTTTTAACATTAAACTTTTAAGGTTTTTAAAAATTTTAATTGCGTTTAGTTTTCCATTTCTATAAATTTTGCTTGCAAGCAAAAAAAAAACTTTCATTATTATTTTTTCCCTTTTACGTTTCGAATTATATTTAAGATTCAACATCCTTTTTTATATATCAATTTTTTATTTTTCGGTTTTACAAATTTTGTTTTGAAATTATTACACTTTCGAAACTTCATTTTTGTTATTTTTGGTTTTTTACACTGAACTTTATTTATTTCTCAAAAAAACTTTAGATTGTTAATGTTTTTAATATCTCAGTTTTAAAAATTATTTTCTCTTCAGTTCTTTAACCATACTATATAGGAATTACATAAAATATTATATACAAAAATAAGCTCTCAGCTTAATTTCCAAATTTCTATGCATTCCAACAATTATTCCAATTTGAATGTGAACAGCTCTGAGTAAAGGTAACCAATTTTTGCTTCCTATAATCATTGCCATTTCCTGTTTTCTTATTACCTGCAGACCATCCCAGAATATAGCCAAACATACGGCCTAGTACAAAAATATTCTCCCATCCAGCTTAACTCGTTCTTCTCGCTGTTCGGTAAATACATCAAGTTTGGAGGTTACAAAACCTGTACCACGTGTTAGTTCCAACCAGAACCACCAACACACTCTATTGACCACCTTACGATAGAGGGGGGTGGAAGAAAGAGCCGGTCCTCCCACATGGCTGTTTCGTGAGAGCGAAAAAGACCACTCCCAGACCATGCAACTGAAGTAGACCCACGCACGGAGCGATGGAGAGACTGGTGAGCGCACAACGATGAATACACATGCATCCTAGTAGCCAACTGTGTGCCCCACATCCGGTCTCCAAACCTGCTAAAACCGATGCACTACATGGTGTTCCGCTTTCAGCAAGTCACTGCCGACATCTAGTTGTGTTATCCAAATACTCACAAAATTCCAGTTCTACACATATGCCAATCAACACATTTTTGCAGACACGACACAAAGAAAATGCGTGTGGTAAGCCACCTGCTCATCACCATCATCCTGACTTCTGAAGGTTGCCGGCATTAATAACGGTTTCCCCAACTGTATACGTCCTTACTATGTTAGTCATATTCTGCCACGTACTCTCAAAGCTATTACCATCATGAAATGTACTATTACATGTAAACAGGCGCATCCTCCAAATTCTGAGACATGATATAACCATGATATATACTCGAAAGAGAAATATAGGCCGTTAGGATCTTCACTTCAGCGACGAATGGTGCCATACTTGAGAAGATTATAGGCCATGAAACCACAATGTAATTATGGCGTCGTCACGCTATTAATCCATTGTACGGGATTTTTTTAAATATAAAATTTATCCTCAGGCAACCTATTTGACACGGAAATCTGACAGAACTCAGTATAACATTCCATAGAAATAGATGATATTCCGATAGGAAGACAATATGGAAAAAAGCCAAGATTTTCTAGGTTTCGAAGCCAGATGCTTGGATTGGATTGTTTTACCTCTGAGCGGCACTTTTTTGCATACAATGGGCTAAATGGCCAGGTCACATGGACCCCGAAGGCTCAGAGAAGGTTGGGGAAGGGGACCCACTGGAACAACTGTTGGGAGACAGATGGTAGCCTCCCGTCAAGGCCATCCAGCGTGTTCTTTAACGTGCACAGGGTATGGCTCTCCCGCACACGGGGCCACGGCTTAACGTCCCATCCGACGGCCTTTCCAAGCCCATCAGTGTCCCCTACTGACCGTGGGCAGGGCGGGGAATTTTTGCGGAGATAAATCTCAACGCTGACCCAGCTGGGACTCGAACCTGGGAACTACAGATTACGAGCCTGGCGCGCTACCGACTGAGCCACCCCGCCCCATAAGCCAGATGCCTTTGATTTCGCAGCCAAACACGCTAACCACTCGGTCACTAGAATGGCTGCGTTGAAATTGGTTCTTTTACCTCTGAGAGGAATCTTTTTGCACACAATAGACCAAATGATCGGGCTACAATGATTCCAGTGGCTCAGATGAAAACTTCCTGTCATGGCTACAAGCGGCATTTCCAAGCCCATCGGTGTTCCTTCCTCACCGAAACAGAAAGGAGGTTAGCAGAGAAAATATGAACGCAGGCACAGTGGGGACTCGAACACAACATGCCTGGAGCTATGGGCAGAGCCAATCTTGCCCTTTGTGCTGAAGAGGGCACTCTATCCGCGCTCCGTAACAAAACCAGTGAGAAAATTCTAGTTCTAAACGATTTCTGGGAACTTGAAGCATCAATGTTGAAATATAGAGATTTCATAATCGCATAGTATGCAGAACGCGCCTTGAACACTGTATTTGGATGTATCGATAGTGTAAGTCGCCAAAACAAGCAATTTCGGATATGGCATCAGGACAGCTTTTAAAATCAAACCATCAAATTTTGGATTAGGATCAGATAAAAAATTTGCCTTTTTATTCCGTAAAGACGATTCTTATCCTGTTGCCATTTGCCTCAACAACAATTTATTCAACAAAAAAAAAAGACATATATACATTTACATTGCATTTGCTATTACATATCAACTAAATTTAGAAGATCTTGAAATAAAATAAAGGAACAAGATTCTAAGTACTAACATTACATAACTCTCATTTAAGAAAGTACTCGCACGTGGAAGCAGTGAAGAGTAACAAACATCTGTAGATCACCGAGATTTCTCAGCAATTTTTATTTTGCAACATTGCCAACTTTCGTCTAGAACCGACATTTTAGTAACTGAATTAAAAGTAAAAAATAACCCTTATTTAAAGTCTAATTCATAAAGCAGTCGCTTGAGTCAATACATCTTAAAGTACCATTTTAATTTGTACTAATAAATAAATTTATGTGAGGAAGGGGACCACGATATTAATAAATGATGTTCTCACCACGTAGATCGAGTGCTCTATAAGACCTACTCCAACTGTTTGTGATTAATTGCAGCTTTCACAGTAACAAAGAGTTCTGGGTTACCAAGTGTTTCGGGTGTGGCTAATCAATGTCAGCAGCAACCATCTGACCCCGGGATTTCTAGCCCGTCACGCAGACAAGCTAGGGGAAGTGACGCATGCTTCAACCAGGCAGCTGCAAAACTGCGCGCTGCAGGAAATAACGGCACACTAGTGAACATACATAATTCATGCTTAGCACATTTTCACGGTCGCCTCACACATGCAGTAGAGGTACAAATGTCTATTCCGTATTTCGGACACTCCATAATCCGGCGATATATACCGAGAATTGATAACAACAAAACATTACTTACTCTGCTTCGATGAATCCATCTACACCATCCCCACAACCACCAGGAAGTTGTGAAATTGCACCTCTTATCCTAAAAGCTATGTTGAGCAAAAATATTCAAGCCTTAGCATATTAAATGACTCATTTGATCCCATTTGTGTGTCAGTATACTTTTAGCATCAAGGCACTGGGCTTTCGGGCTGGCTAAAAATTTTGACCTGTAAATGGTAACTAGGCATCAAATGAAGAGTTTTTGTGTGCACCATCATCTGGAGATGATGCTATTTTCCGTCCCAGCATAGAATGAAATAACGCTGTGCTATGCGAAGTCCATCAGCGCTCTACTGAATTTGCGTCTTTTTATTGCAGAAGTATCCACACTTTTAGCCCCAAAGATCTACTTTTCTTTTCGTTACTTTGTAGCATATGTCTTTCCCACAAAATAGGCATTTATTGAGTCAATAACGATGGATATATTTATTCTTTTGTAATAGAAATTAAGACAATATTGCAACAGATAAAACCTATAATTTTGAAAAGGATTATTTTTATTTTCAATCTTCTGAGGCAGCTCCGATTTAATGGATGTGAAATATATTCGTAATTCTTCTTGGAACTAATACACCGAATAAAGTTTGCTCCTATAAAACGTCTTAAAAAGCTCCTTTTAATGGATGGCTTGACGGCTGCCTAGTGTTCATTATCTATATAAATAATAAAATACCAAACACGAAAATGTTTATAAAATTGAGTCATTTTCATTTCAGTCCCTGACACTTAGTGGGTGTGAATTCTGTCACAGCAATTTACAATAAATCTCAACTGATATTAGCAATTTATACAGGGTTAACATACTGGAATCCTCACATGAATTGCTTTCTTACAAAGATTTACTTAAAATATAACTAAAGTTCAGAAGAATCTTAATCTTCCACTGTATTCTTTATAAACATAAAGTATGGTACACATGGATCCTGTGTACTGAGACCAATTTTATTACGGGCAAAAAATTATTAAAACTAGCACGATAAAAGTTGAATGGCAGGATTATATTAAATCAAATAGTTTTCAGATGTTAGAAGGAATTTTTTATGATAATAATGAAAAGGGCAAAGCTGCACTGCAAGACTTGTCCATCTCAGTGTTCTTATTTCTTTATTCCGTTATTAATAGCGATTTGCCTGTTGTCAGTATTATTCCGTTAGTTCAATAGCATATCTTCCTTGGTATCCATAGGCCCCGAGATGAGTCATTTTAACTCTGAGCGGCACTTCTTGCACACAACGGGCTAAATGGCCAGGTTACAAGAATACCAAGGGCTGAGAAAGTTGAGGAAGAGGATCAACGAGAGCTGTTGAGACAAATGGAAGCCTCCCATCAAGGCCATCCAGCGTGTTCTTTATCGTGCACAGGGTATGGTTCTCCTGCACACGAAGTCATGGCATAAAGCAGGCGTATCCAACCCGCGGCTCGCGTGAGGCCCTGGACAACTAGTAATGCGACCCACAAAATCGTAGTTTACATGATTATGTGATTTTCAGCGAGGTTGTGATATCCCACTAGTCAAAAGGTTGGACGGACACTCCTGGCATAAAGGATTCAAGTATACCACTGGAGGTTAATAAGAGATTCCCGCCAGAATCTTGATTGTAATGAAATGCTACAATCATTAATATTCAAATTTTAGATTTCATTAATACCATTATACTCTATGAAAAGTCTTTCATATATATGCAGTCGCATAGACAATCTTGAGGAATTCTACATTTCATTACAAAGTAACTATCATTAAAAATAAAAAGGCGTAATGCAGCATCCTCCAGTATTCCCTTTTGTTTTTTCTTTGCCTACCATTTCAGGACATTCAGGATATTGACAACACCGTAAAATTATTCGTTACATTCGCCGCACGATTCTGATAAAGATTATTACAAGTTCTTTCTTTCCTGATCTAATCGAAAACGACGAGCATTCTGTCGCTGTGCTTTAGAAAACGTATGTGATCAATAATAAGCAAGTTGACTTAGCGTGTAATTTATTTAAGCTGCTGCACTATTATTCACTTCGCTTGCACGACGCCCTTTTGAGAACGGCCACGAACTCGTATGTTCTTTTAAATCACAGGGTATAATTTTGATTCCACAAAGACTTTTACCTTGCGTTACGGCCGATTACCTATAAGATACTTGACCGTTTTATGCTTATAGCGCACAACTTAAAGTTTTGGCTACTTGAGAAGTGAATGTAATAAATTATTTGATCACCGTAATAAGCACAACGATTCAACAAAATCTTGTTTTAGGACGAAAGTTTCAATTGCTATTTTTCGAGGAACAGTAAATGCGAACTAAATGATAAGAATATTATCAGAGAAGAACATTCAAAATCCTATCTTTTAGATAAGGTAACAATAAAAATGCTCGTTACCTTTTGTTTGATAATGATACTAAGCGTTTAAATAAATTATGAAATATATCATTTGTTGAGATGGAGGCTATTTGAGCTGGGGTATTTTACCTTTGTTGTTATGCAATATAAAAAAAAAAGTCCAAAACTCAGAATAGGATGAAGTGAGAAAATCCATGGGACAAATGTCAGGCAAGATGAGAATTTTTAATTAAGGCTATCGAATGCATTTTGTGCTATGCATCAATCGTTTCTTGCTGAGCTGAAACTGTAGTTTCGCATTTCATCCGAGGGACGGCGACTTTTGTATTCCAATCTTCATTTCTTTCTCAGCGAAGATATAATTAGGTTATTTTAAAACTGAGGAGCGAGAGATTGATTGCTGCTGGGTTTCAAAGATATTACACACAAAGAAGGCTTTTATGCATGAAGCCACACTACTAACTGTCGTAAGCTGGTCCCTTTTTCACTGAAACAGAACAAGAAAACCGAAAAACTGTGGACACAGCTCACAGCATGAGAACGTAAGGGACTGGCGCGTTTAACTTCTACAAAATATGATAGAGATAGGGACTGAAGCTTGCAATCTCTGGGAACGAACCTGACATGCTATCAAGTTATCCAAGTCAGTTATTTGAAATTAGACATGTGATCAGTGATCCCAAATTAATTATTTTATGATTTTCATTTAATCATATTGCTGGGAAGGAAACATATCATAAACTACAATAGATCTTTATGCTTTGCCGTTACCTCACAATTACAACACGAGTAAGCAATAATGTATAAACAAGGAAAATTTTTTCCTTAATGTCCTTAAAATCATTACTTGATACCTGATCACGACAATGATACTGCAAATATTATCGTTTAGATGATGCCAAGCAACTATTGACACTGATTATCCGCGTGACATTTGGCTGCTAAGGAGGAATAAGTTACACTTTTTACTGAAATTTTTTCTAACAACTACAAAATTTCAAACTTTTTTCAGGAAAATGAATTTCAGTGGATGCTTGATAAAACGTTAGATGATATTATCAACTATAAAATTTTCACGTCAAACCCTGCACTCTTTGCTCGTGGAAATATCAGTTGTATATAAGTTGCAGTCCAAAATATCTCTTCGCATCATCGTGGCTCCATGACTTCCCAACCCACTCAGTTCTAATTCCAACACATCAACATTTAATTTCACCAGTTCTTGAGAGATATCCTACCTATAAGGCTGTCAACTTGACAGTAAGTCTCTCACCATCATTTGCGTGTAACAAGAGGATGTGTCCCCTCCGACCGGAAACCCTTCCCGCTCCCTTGCCGTTACGTGAGGGCATCTGCGGAGTCAGGCGGAGCTCCATTCACCTCTGCCCCTACGGAGCCGTGTCCCGGAATACTTACTCTGATGCAGAGGGAAAGAAGAGGTAGTTCTGTTGCTTTGCCAGGAGAAGGCTACACAGAATAGCACTTGTAATGACTAAGAAGACGAGGAAACAAATGTTGAAGGAATGAAAAAATCCTCTAATAGCGTGAACCCTTAGATGATAAATGCTAGAATAAATTAGGGGGTTGTGCTCCACACAATGGAAAACATCTAACGAAGCAAAACGATCAGTAGAACTTCCTGGACTGTCACGACGAATTCTCGAGAACAACGGCTTCAGTAATTATCATGATAGCATACATGCGACGATCGCAATCCTTTTTGATACAGATCTTAAAACTATTTTTCCTCATATTTCCATTTTATTCAAAGATCAAAGCGAAAACAACCACGGCATAATAAATAGCCCCTTGTCCTTGGGTATTGAAATTTGGGAGTTATACATTGGTTGGCGATCGACGATGTAATCAACTTTTCTGCCAATTTCTATGCATTACAATTTCATTCAAGAAACAGAAATTTCCTTGTTGAAACTAAAACAACGATCATCTTTCTCTTTCCTATGCTCATCTCTAGTACAATATATTACTGCACCGCATCACTGAATAGATCAGTAAAGGTTTTGGCTTTTACACAATGAAACTGTTGTTAATAGACATAGGATAATATTAAGTTTTCTGAGACAAGAATCTAGTCATTTTATAGGCCTTTTCCAACTTGTCATCATATTGTTTACGCTTTTAAGAAATACTCTTTAAGTAACTTTATACACAGTCGTATCAGAATAATATGACCACCTATCTAATAATGGGAATAACCACCCTTGGCCAGGATGACAGCGGCGAGACGGCTTGGCATGGACGCAATGAGGCCCTGGAAGGTTGACAGAGGCACACGTGCGCATTCGGACTCCAGCAGAGCACGGAGGTTCCGGAGTTGATGAGGTTGTGGGTCTGCACGCCGAATCTGTCGATCCAAATGGTCCCACAAGTGCTCTATGGGATTGAGATCAGGCGATTTCGCTGGCCAAAGGAGAACGGAGACATCGCTGTAGTGATCCTGGAACCAGTCACGCACCACCTTAGCAACATGGCAGGGCACATTGTCCTGTTGGTAGATACCATCACCACCAAGGTAAAAGTCCAACATGGAGGGATGCATGTGGTTAGTGAGGATGGACAGATAGCCATTGGCGTTCAGGGACCCATCCAATGGTACCAGAAGTCCCAGGTCATACCAGGAAAACATCCCCCAGACATGCACACTGCCACCGCCAGCCTGTACTTGACCGACAAACGTGTCCGGGTATTGGTTTTCATGTGTCTGACGCCGTATCCGCCACCGCCCGTCACTTCTGTGGAGTAGAAATCGTAATTCGTCAGAGAAAACAACCTTTTTCCACTCTTCCACTGTCCAATGACGGTAGTCCCGTTTGAACTGCAGGCATCGTTGCCGATGGACCTTGGTTAACATGGGCACCTTTACGCGACTCTGGAGACCCATGCGTAACACGGTTCACTCTATTTTTATCGGGGACACGTACCTGGGTGTCCCAGAGTTCATTTGAGTGGTCAATTATTGTACTATGGCGCGTCGATTGCCCTTTACCAGTTGACGGAGGCGACGTTCTCCTCTGGGGTCGGTGGCCTTTGGGACTCCACAGTTAAGACATCTGGAGGTACTCGGTGCGCCAGCGGTCCATTCTTGGTACACCCTTACTACAGCACCTCGCCAACAGCCCATGAAGTCTGCTGTTTCCGAGATGCTTCCACCCTTGGGTGCGGTAGCCGATGATCATTACTTTTTGAACGTCCGTCAAATCAATACCTCTGCCCATTGTGCTCACGTTACGCACTATGGCTCATCTGTCCTGGCTGGCCGCTTATATCTCCGTGTGGTCGACCTTGTCATGTGCACTCTGTGATGCATCTGGGCGGATACACTGTGATTCCGTGGGTGGTCATATTTTTCTGATACGACTGTGTATATATATTTATGTATAAATAACTTTATACATTATATATATATATGTATAATAATACACTTTATACATTTGTTATGTGTATCATATTATAGTTTTACTATTCCATACGCTATAGAACCAGGTTATACTAATGGGTTGCAGCCCAATAGACCTCGCTCAGTTAGATTCAAATAGTAAAGTATTATAATTTTAAGCCCCTCGGAGTCGATATTACGCCATTCCGTGCGAAATCGCTAAATGATGTATCAATCGATCTCTCAGAATAGCATTGATTTTTTTAACCGGTGGCGTGAAAATTTCAGTAAATTAGAAATTCGCACTTTTAAAAATTATACCAAAATTTTGATAACGATATATATTTTACAGTTTTCCTTTGGTTTTTTTTTATTCGAGTTATTCTTATATAAGTTACTACTTGTAAAAATCTGGAAACATTAGAAATGAACTGTTTTTGCGTCTCAGAATTCTGCGAGTTGCAAAAAAATCCATTTAAAAGCATAAAACTATACATAGAATTTTGTATATTATATAATATATAAACTGAATTGAAATTTAATGCGGAATTAAAATTGCTTTATAGATTCCCAATATCAAGAGTAGATTTCGAGTTATTTCAGTTGTTTCGGACTAACTGTTATGTTCAATTTTGTATGTTTCGAATAAGCATGCAATTTTCAGTTCGAAAAGTTCCCTTTTCAAAAAAAATGAGAGGAGCCTGTCAGTTTAATACGCCATAGTAGAAGGTTTGTGAGGATGACGGGACCTCAGCAGAAAAAATGTCACGAACATCCATGCCTTATCTTGGGGCTCGAACCCAGGTCCCTTAGATCAGTAGCCAAATACGCTAACCACTTGGCCACGGGAGCCACAAATTATTTGTTTCTATCTTCCAGCGTCTTCAGCAGTCTAAACTTCTTTTTAAGTGCTTCTGCTTTAAACTTCTGCTTGTATATCATTATTGAAGATCATCATATAACTTTCCAGTTCATCATACTTGCAACCAGCGTTTCCTGCTCAAATAACATATTTGTGTTTTATCAAATTCCTTTTCTACGATATCAAAGCCACAACCGAAACCTACAATTTGCAGTCTTCTTTCTATCGTTTCTACAAAACAAAGCTACTCAATTATACATATTTTTCACGCAGCCAGATCAGAAATGATAACAAATTTACAGACTGTGAAGAGTAAAAAAAACAACACAATTATAAACGCATCATATTTTTCTCTTTTGTTTTCATACTGCTTTTCAAAAATTAAATGCGTCTTTTACTTTTAAAAAATTCACACTTTGGTAGAGCATACAAAATTTCTTTTTTTTTACGAGTTATCATTTTAATAATTATGCTCTAGAAAACGTTTTAACGTAAACAGATGAAATAAAAATTTTTGCGCTCTCATGGAGCACTAAGAATTAAAAATCCCAATTTTCAATCAAATTTTCAGCAGTATTCGTTCAGTATTTAAAAAGCTTTAAAATTTTAATATTTAACAACGGCATAGTGAAACCACAGAAGTTAATTAAAACATAAGTATTATTTCAAACAGCAATGTATAAATTAGAAGGTTGCGCAAATATATTTTTTTTAATTTTCGTCAGTTTTATATTTTTTGTGACTTGAATTGTTACTGTTAATATTCAAACTCCTACCGCTTTAAATATTGAACAAATAGCATTGAAAATCGAGATCAATACTTTTTTTTTAAATCATTTATTTATTGAGACAAATTCAAATAAATCATTCCTTATTTACAGATGTCCCGCAAAGCTAACAGCTTATCTGCAGGAGAGAATAATACATTGGCATAAAACATAATACACCTATCCCTCGATTTACACTGACGATAGGTTCCGCACAAAATCAACATCTTCAGTGTAAATCAATATCTTCAATCAATATCTTCAGTGTAAATCGAGGGATAGGTGTATTTTCTTTCTTCCTTAATCTGCTAATCTTAATATATTTATATCACATTGCATTTCCTATGTGCTATCTTACTATTTCAGTTTAGAATTTCGACATTCAATAATATGCTCTCTTTACAAATTTTTTTTACCTTTTTCATTTAGAATATTTCAAAATAACAATCGGATTTTTATGTTTACATTCAGCACCACATAATTTGTCAGTTGAGATCTCTATCTTCACCAACATTTTTCCATAAAATACTTATTTCAAAAGTTATAATTCCTTCGACATAACAAGAGGTGGTCATGATGCAATGGCCCCCGAGTGTTAATAATCGATAAAACTAAGCGGCGTGGCTTTTCTCCTTTTAATGAAGCACGGGAAAAGAGCAAATACGAAAAACTCTTGACCTCGCAAAGAAAACAAGGGAAACGGATTCACGAAATGGTAAATTCCGTAAATGGAAGGGGAAAAAGAAAAAAATTCAATGAATTCTAAACAATTTTGTGAATAGTAAGAGGGGCTAGTTTCGGGTTGTTTACCTCTGAGAGACATTTTTTTCCACACAATGGGCTAAATGGCCGGATTACACCCACTAGAAAGTTGTTAGAAGACGGATGGAAGCCTCCCGTCAAGGCTATCTAGCGTGTCCTTTAATGTGCACAGGGTATGGTCTCTCTTGCACACAGAGCCACGGCTTTACACTCCATCCAATGGACGGTGGCCTCTCCAAGCCTATTGGTGTCCCTTTTCTGACATGGGCAGGGTGAAAGTTTGGCGGAAATAAATCTCAACGCTGGCGCAGGTACCATTCGAACCTGGAAACTAAAGGTTACTAGCGTGGTGCACTACCAACTGAGCGAACCAAAATCACAGTAGGTGGGGCGCGATTGGTGAAATGTGCACACCTTCTCTATTACTGCCTAACACACAAATCGGAAAGAAATCAATAACACTTTTCTTATCTCCACTAATATCGATATTATATTTCAAAAGAAAGTAGGGGCTAAGTTAGTTGGGTAAGTTTTAAAATAACATTTAAAAAATATTAAACACGTGTCTTCAAAATGCAGCATATTTCTTAGACTAAAACAGCATTTCTATTCTCTTTTTCAGTCTTACGACAAAAAAAAAACTACTTATTTGCAGAACAAAGCTTACTAGGTGGAAAATATTTCAGCATTTCTTCTTCATATGTCCAGGAGGTAGGTGAATAGCATTTCCCAATAACGGAAACACATATCAGACTTTACAGCAGTCATTTATGAAGTGAATGCCATTGTTTGAAAAATGGTCTTTAGTAATGCAAAAATGGGATTAAAAAATGAAATTACCATTTTTACTGAAATAACTTTTGCATCCCTACTCTGGGATAAAAAAAAATCAGATTTTTTATTTTCTCAAATTACTCCGAGTTGGGTAACTGGAATTTCTTTCGAAGCCTATCCACTACTAGATCCGCTGGTTTCTTACTGGGTGCTACATACAATAAGTTCAGTGGTACATGTAAAGATGGATGGGTGTCACGTGATTTTTCTGGTCTTTCCATTCATACTTCTCAGTGTTCAGAAGAGTGCAGAGACATTACGGCGCAGAAGACTTCGAAGATTGAAATATAAATGGCTGTAAACATAAGGTAGTCGTATAAATTTAGACGAAAGTTTTTCAGTACCAATAAATCAGTGCACCAGCAGACAAGGAGTTTTTTTTATCTATGTTTAATATTTAATAACATGGGTTTTTCCCTTTGAAATGGCTTTAACAACACCGATTTTTCCATGGGAATAATCCCAAAATTATATACCAGTATCTTATAGGGCTAAAAACACTGGAAGATGTGAAAAAATTATGCGAATACGATCTTGAAGCTGCAACCTACGCTATAGAAGTCTAAAGTGGTTCGCAATTTGGGTTTTACGAATGATTTTCACGGGAAAAACCGCAATTTTATTCCTTGTTCATATTCAAGGCTTTTCATTTTATTTTTAGACTTTTTTGTACAGATTTAATTTTAGAAATAAAGATATATACGGAATATACCACCCGGAGTATTTGTTTAGTTTGAACCATCCCAGTGGCCAAGTAGTTAACATGCTTGGCTACTGATCAAAGAGACCTGAGTTCGAGCCCCGGATAAGCTACGGATGTTTCTTTTACGTGTTGTCTCTTTCTGATGAGGTCTCGCCTTTATCACAGAAGGGCGTATTATACTAACAGCCTCCTATCAGACCTCTGTCGCTAGCATCTACTTGAGAGGTTATTTTCTATTTTGGCCCATCAACAGTACTTTCCTGAATAAATACGACTTTTTCTCCTCGTAATTCAATTGAAACGTAAATAATAACTGCTATGCCCATCAAGTAATTGCTTGCCACAGAAGTCTGACAGAAGCCCATCAGTTTGCTGTGAGGATGGGGGGACCTCAGCAGAAAAACAACACAAACATCCATGTCTTACCCGTGGTACGAACCCAGGTCCCCTTGATTAGTAACCAAGCGTGATAAACCATTCGGACATGGGATTCTATACCGAATCATTTATTAAAATGTCTACAATAAGCGATTCTACCATGAAGTAATGGAACTTACATTTCTGAGTCTTTAGGGGCATTTAATTCCAATACATTTTTATTAAAAATTTTCTTCGGTTATTCTGATACAAAGTTATTAAATATTCGAATTCACTGTCAATAGCGCATTGGCAACGTCCCGACATCTTAAATTAGATGGTAGTGTTTCGCAGCATGAAATCATAATCTCACTTAAGCAAACGTGAATCGTCACACTCCTCAATGGGTAGAGACACTGGTGCGTAATCAGATTGCCAAATTATTGACAACTCCTATCAGTTAAAAAAACCAGTACAATTAATTTCAGCTAGGTAACTCAAGATTGCTTTCACAAACAACAAAACAAACATATTTTCGAATTCAAGTTTTCCCCCCCGAAATCCGACAATTAGGAACGAAATTTACTTTAACTCTAGGAGGGATAATAAACATAGCACGTCTACGTCACTAGACTAGTGCCGATGCCAGCTGTGATCGTTTACGTAACCGATTCCAAGGAGAAGCTTCGTTCCTCCCATATCAAACCTGCCCTGAACCGCATGATCATGTGTGTGCTCACGTGGCTAATGACGTAAACATCGCCCGAGGGCTATGGAAGAGGAAGCATTTTCCACTGACGATACAACAAACTGCGGTGCCTGATCTCTTACCTGCCCCATTTTACAATGCCATTTGGCAATTTCTAATACCATTCTTTTGAATGCTGGGAACAACATCTCGATTATTCGACATAATGGACTTATTAGGTATTGCTTACTCCGTGATCACAGACAACTTCATTACTCAGTGCAATATCACAGTGAAAGAAAAAGCAATATTAAGAGAAAACTTGTTTATTATTGTTTATTTCCTTCTAGACAAAATTAGGCGAAAAATACGCATATAAAGCTCTAGCTTGGAGAACGGATACAAGAAAATACGTCCCGTATAACTTGAGAAAAAATTTACCAAACGTTTCTTATAAATAGGAACCATTATGAAACAAGATCGACTTCATGCACACGATTTGGAATTGCCTTCAAAAAATAATTTGACGCGCTCTACAAATATTCTCGACTAAGCAAACGATTTTAGCATTCAGCTGCTGAAGGTTATTGCTAATCAAATACGGTTTCACATTATCTGTCCTTAATATTTTTCAAGTCAAACTTTTAGAAAGTGTTTAGAATTCTATTTCTAAATGTGCTATCCTGCATGAGCCAACTAATACAAACTCTCCATATACTACTTGCTGCCTAGAAATTGATGATTCCTTGCTGAATATCATTATTCATCATAAGACCACATTATCGAATATCACTGATAGGCCCATGAAAATTGACGAAAGTCGAATATTTCAGTTTCGGCCTGCAGCTTTCCATTGTTTGCGAAGGAAATTTTTTTTAATCCGACCGTCAAGTGTGCACGACGTATTAAAATGGAAGAACTAATCCAAAACATACCTATATCAAATGGCTGGAGAACCACCGCAGGAAAGCCATCGTGATAATTAGGTTAAATTTTGTGGCAGGCCACAATATAAATGGTAAAGTTATAAATAAGTCTTTATAGTTATTATTATTATTATTATTCATATTTTATAGTAAGTAAATGGTTATGTGTCTGGAAGATGTGAGGTATAAGATCAAAGAACTTCATAACATTTTAAGTCGTAAATTGCAACAAAGAAGTGTACTTTGATGATTAAGGAGTGGTAATCAACTTAAATTCTTTAATGACGAAGTTGGAATGTTATAAAGTGGAATTTTTTTAAGAAATCGAGATAAAAATAAATGTGGTATTAAAGAGAAAAAGATGTAAAGGTGAAAGTCAGTTTAAATAAATATTTAATGAGGTGGAGGGATCAAAAAGTGAAAAGAGTTATCATTTTTAAAAGAAATCTTTAGATATTGCAAGTAAAACTGAAATTAGAATTAGTATTTTCAGAAAAGTGATGGAATTAAAACAATTAGTAAAGTAGAGGGGTTACTGCTTACATTAATGCAGAAGCTTGTGGAATGGGCAAAAAAGTTATATATTTAAAAAGATAATCTCTAACTCCTCTTCAGAAGAATGAAACCCATAACTGTGGTTTAAGAGGCTAGTTCAGAGACTTACACCTACGACCAGAGAAGCACGTTTGCCGGCACGCGGAGAGAATACAGACAGATATTAATAACATGTGTGAACGTGTGAGAATTGGCATTCAATTTAAACCAGTTTATGCTTATTCTTAGTGAGAAACCATAAGAAAGCTTTTGATTTCAATTGGCACACTAGATACAAACGGCAAAAGAAGTTGCTCCTTTAATTCAGATTTTCTTTTAATACCATTTAAATCAATACTGAGTGCATTAATGCTTTTTCCCGCAGATAGCCTCCATTATTGAAAAGTGGCCCGTTGTGTTCACTACAAAAAAAAACTCACTAATGAAAAAAGGTCGAACACCCTAGGGCCAGTTGGTTGGAATTTTATGGCGCAAGAGTAACTAAGGCTACAATGCGTCATATTGGATAAAAAGAAATGATAAAAAAATCAATGGATCCATGGAAAGGATTAAATCCGATTAATCAGTGAATTTTAATAATAAAAAAAAAACTGGTGGAATAAGAGTCGTGATATCGGCATTAAATACAATAAATAAATGACTCATCCAGCAACTGCTTGCCCCATCTTCAGTTTAATACGCCACAGAGAAGATCTGCGAGGACGGCAGACCTCAGCAGAAGGTAAATACAAGAAAGGAAAGAGTCATGCCTTATCCTGGACTAGAACCCGGGTCCCTTTGATCAGTAGCCAAGTACACTAACCATTCGGCCACTGTGACAGTCTTAACCGATTAAAATGTGTTTGACAGTAAAAATGGCGTATCAAAACTACTACATAGGTTGATCATCCGTCAGAAGGAAAAACGAACGCAACAGAAATTCATGCGAGCCCAATTTACTCCTTGCGATTCCTGCGAAAAGAAGATTGCCACGGTTTGCCACGGTTTGTCCACAAGCATGAAGGTTTGCTAGGCCAAAACCTTACTTATCTAAAGAATGTCTTGAACCAAATTTAGAGCAACACAACTCAAGTTAAAATTATGTATAGATTTGCAGCAAAAAATTTTGAACATCGTCCTGAGAATTTACCATGCCGTCTTGTAAAAACTAATATTTGATTAAGACGTCACGATAACGAATCATTTTTTAACTCCTATGGCACTGTCCACGAGAGAATTACGAGTACGTCGTTTTGGGAGGAGAGGTGAAATTCCTCAAACATGAATGCCGAGAAGTCATTTTGTGTGGTCCACAAGTAATACATATTCTATCGTAATCATGATACTAAACTGTGGCTTATTAGCTTGGCCGAAGATGAAGTCACTATAAATGAAATTGAGATTTATGGTTTGGTATTAAAATAATAAAAAAAATAAAATAAATAAATAAATACCCCCTCAAGCAGCTGCTTGCCACAGAGGTCTGACAGGAGCCTGTCAGTTTATATGCCAGAGTAGAAGGTCTGTGAGGATAGCAGGACCTCAGCAGAAAAACAACACACACACATCCATGCCTTATCCGGGGCTTGAACCCAGATCCCTTAGATCAGTAGCCAAGCGTGCTAACCATTCGGTCATGAACAGTATTTTTTATTATTATTATTACTGCTTAAAATCGAATGCGGCTGCCATATATTGAAAATAATTGATTTGGTCCCTATACGATTTGAGAACCTTATACTACATCGTGTAATTGATTGTCCCGATTGATTTGAGAACCTTTACATATAGATTAAACCGCTAAACATTTGCTTCGAACGTTACCAGAAGAATTAACAGCAATAGGGATGGAGGAAGATTTCGTGAATTTGGTCTACTATGTCTTCACCTAAAATGCGGATAACAGGAAACTTTTGATTTTGAATGGTTTGCTTCGGACAAAAGGCGACAATTTTTGCTGGTCGCGGAAAGTCTCCGTCATTCCGCTTCAAGCATTTGTTCGATTCGTGCTGGGAACAATGGCTGACACAACTGGCCACTCAGCGACACACAATAACTTCTCTTTTCAATGCCAACGCCGTCTTGTCACACACGAAAAGACACCTAAAGAAAGGCTGCAAAGAAATACGGAAAAGCCAAGTAGGACAAGGTTATGGTATAAAGGGGTGATTATGATGCAAATTTCATCTTGCGGGTCTAAAAATAACACTTTTGGGAATGAGGCGAAAAACTGTGGATACTAAGCTGCTAAGAACAAATCCGCTCTGCAGCTTTCCACGACACATACTGTTACGTAGAATGTATATATACACACAGGAAGGCTCTCTCATGAATAACTGGTCCCATACGTGCCACAGCAAAGAGACAATGGTATGGGCAAGAGCTGGCTGGCTTGCCGATCAAGGTCAGCCATTCAGTGACGGGCTTATCAGAAGATTCTCGAACACTTAAGGGCAGAGGCCAGTCAACCAGAGTGGAATGACCTGTAAATCTGGTCATGAAAAACCGTTATAGTATTTCATGAAAATAATGATACCAAAAAATTACATCTTACTCGATACAAGTGACTGCTGACTTTCTTTATGACATGCAACCACTATGATGAAACTGGGAGGTCAATTCTAAGGCAAAATTCGTATGAGACAATAGCAAATGTGCCCCAAATGCAATCTTTTTTTATAATTGAGATTATTATGATCAAAAAACTCCTCCTATCCAATTATACTCAGGATTCAGCTTGTAATCAGAGATATTATTTTCAAACTTGTTTCCTTAAATGTTCAATTTGTTACTAAACTATTAAACTTTATTTTCGAAAGTATCGGTACAAAGGTTGGATTATTTTTACATCTAAGAGGGACTGTTTTTGCACACAATGGGCTAAATGGCAAAGTCACAAAGACTTCGAGGGCTCAGAGAAGGTTGGGGGACGGGAACCCATTTGAACAGCTGTGTTGTGAGACAGATGGTAGCCTCCCGTCAAGGCCATCCAGCGTGTTCTTTAACGTGCACAAAGTATGGGTCTCGCGTACACGGGGCTATGGCTTTAATGTCCCATTCGATGGACGGCGGCATTTCCAAGCCCATCTGTGTCCCCTACTGACCGTGGGCAGGGAGTTTTGCGGATATAAACCTCAACGCTGGCCCAGCTGGGACTCGAACCTGAGAACTGCAGATAACGAGCCTGGCGCGCTACTGACTGAGCCATCCCCGCCCCACAGTACAAAGGCATAATTAAAATGCTCCACTAGTACAAATGTGTAGACATTTTATCTCACAAAGTGATGATAACATATACATTTAGCATTATGCTCAAGCCGGTTGCGCGCCAGACACGTAATTCCAGATTCGAATACCAACTGTCTTTCAAACAGATGTCTAGTGGATTCCCTTCCCTAACCTTCTCTTAGCCCTGTAACCTGGCCATTTAGCCCATTGTGTACAAAAAAATGCCGTTCAGAAGTAAAACAACTCAACATTATGCTCAACAGATAGATATTTCATCCCAACGTCAGTGTCTTCCGATTAGTAAACAAATACTTAGTCTATATTGATGGTATAATCCGTTATTTTTAGCATCAGTTTCGGGTTAGGAGGCCAACCCGCAGATATTTACGATCTCCTATCAGCGTGGAAAGCGATGAGAGGCTGGCTGTCTCAAGCTGTATTCATCACAACGTAGAGTGCTGTTCAAAGATCAGAGAATGGAGAAGGGAGTAGATTTTCAACACTCTCAAATCTTAGGGTTTTAACTTTACCAGCTGTGGCTTCACTAGTAAGTGAATTAGTAATAAAACACTCGAAGAGCTTTATTACTCTGTAAGTAGCAATTCGCTATGGCTTTGAAGAACTTCATTAACCTAAAGTAGAGCAGAATATTAATTTATATTTTCAGAACGAGTACTTTGCATTTCTATTTTTGATACTTTTGCTTTTTTTTTACCTTCCTAGAATTAGCATTCTGAAGGGAAAAAAAATATTTTTTTTTATTTCTTAGATTTACAAGAATTATTTGTGTACAACAAACTTAATTACAAGCCTGGTTGAGTCTTTTGGGTTGTTTTACCTCTGAAAGGCACTTATTTTGCACACAATGGACTAAATGACAAGGACCCCAAGGGCTCAGAGAAGGTTAGGGAATTTGGGAAGGTGACCCACTGGGCAGCTGTTAGGAGACAGATGGCTGCCTACTGTCAAGGCCATTAAGCGTGTTCTTTAACGTGAATAGGATATGGCTTTAGTGCACACACGGACACGGCTTTATGTCTCATCCGAGGCACATTTGAGACTCGAATCTGGGAACTGCAGATGATTACAAGCCGGAATGAACTGCAGATGATTACACGCTTAATGGATTCAAAAGAAATTTATTTTAGTTAATGAGCCCCGGGGATATTATCTTTGATGGATTATTGTATGGAATTCAATATAACTCTGAACAGCAACTGCCATGCTCTCTTAAAACTATCAATGTCTTGTGGTAGAGAAAAATAAAACACTTGTGAAAAATTTGTTTGATAAACGGAACTAGTAAGCAAGATGTTATAATTATTACTCACAAATCAGGTTTCGTCAGCTAAAAGTTAACTTTCAGGGACAAAACACATATATATCATGCTGAAAATATTGTCAAACTGGGGAATGCAAAGGAGTCAGCAATGCTAGTTGCCTAAGGCAATGACTGTACTTTAATCAGGCTCTGGGGAAAATGGTAGTAATTTAAACTACATTAGAAGGTTTTAGTTAGAACAATTCATCTATTTGAATAAGGACGATAAGGAAGGAAATAAAATCTCAAACAGTTTCACAAAAGAAGAGAGTAGTCCTCTTGCATGCTCTTATTGGTTGCATAATCTATGACCCCTAAACGGAATTAATATTATCTGAAACGGTGGTTCTTCAACTATTTTGACCATCACCCATTCGGACAGAGCAAAAGAGCCCGCGACTCACCTACCCAATTTGTTCTCACTTTCCAGTGGAAAAGTAATTCGGTGATAAAGGATTGAAGAGGAACAAAATATAAATATGGTAAAAAAAGGAAAAAAACGATATTTTTTGTGCTGTCAAAGAAATTTATTTATTCTCCGACAGAACATAAAATATCGTCCTCAGTAATGAGATAATTGGGGGATCCGTTCGCGGCCACCAGTGGGAAGCGGAACATAACTTTGAGAACCACTGTTATACTGCAATTGCCAGAGTCTGGATTCGAGTCCCGGGATGGCATGGTTGAAAAAAAAAATTAAAAAAATACCCTCTAAAGCAGCTGCTTGCCACAGAGGTCTAACTGGAGCCTGTCAGTTTATACGCCATAGTAGGTCTGTGAGGATGGCAGGACCTTAGCAGAAAAACAACACAAACATCCATGCCATATCTGGGGCTCGAACCCAGGTCCCTTAGATTAGTAGCCAAGCGCGCTAAACCACTCGGCCACACCAACCTTTAAATTTATTATAGCACAATAACGATTTTTGCCACTTTAATATATTAAACACAGAAACAATAATGATCCTCAAATGGGCTCATAAAAATTAACGGGTTAAGAACTAACTATTCCAGGGGTCTTTAAAAAAAATTCCGGCCCCAAAGCCACTTTGTGCGGCCTGCAAGCCGTATATGCTCTATCCTAATTATGATACTGAACTGTAGAAGTTACTAGATTAGAGATTGCGATGATCTCACGCGAGTATGGAGAATATGGTCGTGTTCAGCCAAAGATAAAACTACTCCAAACGAAATTCAAGTTTAAGTTTTGCTCATTACTGCTGAGAATAAAATGCTCCCCGCCATTATTGAGAAATAACTGATCTGAATTTGAGATATCTGAACTACTGGATGATCATTTATTGGCTATAATTATGAGGTAAAAATCTGAAATTTATTACGCATCTCTGATCCCAACTATGCTAAGAGGCCAGCCATTTCATGCGGAAAAGTAATTGACAAAAACAGCTACATTTTGACGCAACTGCCACTTATCACCCTCCGGTCTCCAACAGCCAACTTACCTCCCACTTGAGTCATGGAAGTGGTTGGTGCCGCTTATCGATTGCTGTCCGAAAATGTAGTGTCTGGAGTCATCGCTAGTACGAGCAGCTCCAGAGCTTTCCGCTCCTTTCGGACCAGCAAAAAACATTTTAATACAACAACCATATCATGATGATACTGCATTGTGCTTTGTAAGCAGTAGTAGTACTTTTTCTTTGTTGCATACACAGCAAAGTGTTCTTTTGCAATATGATGAAATAAAAAGACTACCCCGCCTCAATTTATGATATCAGTCAGGCCAACTCGTAGTGAAATCTGCTGGCTCCAGCTGGGAGGTGATTTTTCACTATATATCCATGCACTTAACCTCCAACACCTATTGTGTGACCCTGCCATGTGGAAGGAATACAAAGCTCCCAATTTTGAAGGTTTTTTTTTTATGGAAAATTGCCATTGTAGGTAAATTGACTATCTCTTACTGAAACCTCTTAAAATTTCCATTTTTCAATAATATCCTTTTAATACTTAACGAGTTATTGAAGCTGGAACATTTAACATCAGACGCTACCATTACGCTTGTCCTTTAACATTTTCTCTCCAAACTGATAAAAATTGAAATATTCATCAAACTTCTAAAATTACCTTTTAGCAAATATTTGTTACAAATTATTATTTGTATTTTCACTTTTGTGGTTATTATTTATTATAACTAGCAAATCCCCTAAAGCAGTTGCTTGCCACAGAGGTCTGATAGGAGCCTGTCAATTTATACGCCATAGTAGGTCTGTGAGGATGGCGGGACCTCAGCAGAAAAACACCATGCCTCCTTACACGGGACTCGAACCCAGGTCCCTTTGATCAGCAGCCAAGCGCGCTGTCCACGGGAGCGTACTGCTGTTAAATGTTTCAGCTTCCACAACTCTCAATATTAAACAAACATTGTTGAAAATCGCGATTTTATCGTCATTAAACATTTTGATGGCAAAAAAAAAACGAAAAAAAAGTACATGCGGCTTTTTCTTTTAGTTATTATTACAAATTATTTGGTGGAATATTCAAGAATACGGAGGTTGTCATAAAGTAGCTAGAGTGTAATTTGTGCTTTTAAGAAACTGATTTTATTATAAGGTAAATATAAACTGGCAGGCTCCTGTCAGACCTCTGTGGCAAGCAGCTGCTTGAAGAGTAAAAAATTATTACTACTTTTCTATATATTCTCCTAACAGATTCAAACATTTACAACGTTTACTGAACCAGTAATTAACTTGTAAACTCACTTTTGAAAAACCATAGAAATTATTCGCCAGAGTTACTATGATAATTTTTCCAATGTCGAAGATACAAAATATCATTAAAACTAAGAACGCTGCAAAACCCACGAAAGGGTTTAGCTGTGGTATTACCGGCGTTTCCAAACTAGCTGGGGTTGAATTAAATTAAATGACTTGCTTCGAAGTACTTTCTTTTAGTGTTGGTTGCTAATTACCCAAAAAAAAACATGCATTGCCATCGAACAGGAAGTACGAGAACTAGTAGTATAGAGAATTAAAAAATTACACAAGCAAAGGAAGCCTTCCATTCTCTTCTCATTAGTTCTGACAATGACTACGAAAGGGCCAAGAACACACAGCAAATGGATGCACTGTCACGAGAGCAATTAAAATGCTACAACTCATCCTACAATGCAACACTGTTGGATATACTGCTAATGGATAAGAAAACTGCATTTACACTGCAAGACAACTTATCATAACTAATATCAAATGAAGAAACAATGCGGATGCGGCTCTTTTCTTACATACTTCATTGTAACTTCTCAGGACGTATCACGAACACTTCTCTTAAAGCATGTGAAATCTATTTCGCATCATTAGAGCAGATTTAATTCGCAGAAATTTTAAAACAAAAACTTATTGAATAAAATAAGTTGATTAGATTTTACTCAAACGTTGATACAAAATGCATTTTATATTTTACAAAAAAAAAAACCCTTAATTTTCTCATATATAATTTAAGAAGTATTTCGAGTTTCTTTAAAATCTAGTTTAACTATATAATTCTCGGAATAAATTTTGCTTCATTTTTTTAGAAATATCACGCATTAACTATGAGTCGCATTTTAGGTGTTTACAGCGCTCCTTCCTAATTTTGTAACACCAGTCTGTCAGTCTTCTCAAATGTGTGTCGAGAAATTCTCATTTAAATAAGACGATTTTACGTTGAAAAAACAAATTTATTTTTAAGAGTATATACTTCATCTACTCAAATTTATCCTCTAAAGCAGGGATGCTCAGACGTGGCCTGTGAACACGACGAAGCTACCAAAAAAATATATATAATGACGAGACATGTACCAAAATTTTAAATTGGCCCGCAACTTCCAAAAGGTTTTAATGTAAATGTCCGAAGACTATTAGGAATGGGAATTTTAGATCTTTTCCAAATATAAAGTTTTACAAGCCATAGTAAATTCTTATCAACGCCATTTTCTTGTATGACTAAATAGTTTTCTACTGATCCAATAACCTGATTAATAATCTTCTGTTGTCATAAGCAACGTGTTTTTAATTGCTTGCTACATTCCAGGCACAGAAACGTTTCACGGCAAGTATGTAACAGTTTTAAATAAAAAGAAAGATTATTAAAAATGTTATATTATCAAAAATTGAGAAGAAAATAAAATGGTCCCAATTCTGAAGAAAACACTGAAACGGATTTTCCTTAAATATTAATTTTGGGTCCCTAACACAGTTTCAGCGCTGTAGAATTTAAAGAATACCAAACCCACTCTCGCACATAAAAGAAGCAGCTTTTATGTGCGACAAAAAAGAGCAGTTTTGGCTTTCAATCTCGAGCAGTTTTTTGTGCATACAATGGGTTAAATGGTCACGTCATAAAGACCCAAGAGCTCAAAGTTAATTAGGGGGCACTTGATTTGGAGACATATGAAAGCGTTCTGTCAAGGTCATCATCCTGTCACCTCATTTTTAAAGTTAACAGAGCTTCTACACGCAGGAGTACGTTTTAACCTGTCATCCGAAGCTTGGGCATAGAAAACGGTGCTTGAGATCGATTCAAAATATAGGCGCCGATGGGTGCACAAATAATTTCTTTTAGGTGCTCAACCTCTAGAAAGTTAGTAAGACAAATCCTTTTCTTCTCAAGATCTTGTAACATTTGAAAAATCAAATTCCAGTTATGGAATCCTTTCTTCATTTAGAGTTCAGTATTGCCAGAGCGTGTATTAATTAATCTTCGAAATATTACATCTTTCCTTTTCATTATCATCATCAACCAACTCGGATGTGATGTAATGTACGTTAAATCAAACCTGCATTTAAGCTTTATCACAGAAAAACAAAACAACAGATGTTTTAGATAATTTGGTTACTCTCGGCAGTCAACATTTACACAGAATTGAAAAAAAAATGAAAATTAAGAAATGTGCTCATATTTAAAACATTCTGGCTGGCTTCAATAATGACTCTAAAAACTCTCAACAGAAAAAAACACCTAAAATGGGGGAAAAAAAATCCTAATTTCGGGGATAATTTTACGCATATTCTTCCTTAAAACAATATTATAGCATCCGTTAAATATCTAGTTAATATACAAAAATTCCAATGCTCACAATATTTAATCATCTTACATAAACAACGAATAAACATAAAAAGAAATAAAAATTCTGCGATATAAAGTTCTAATTATAATTTAAAAGAAACGAACAGGTGTTACTGGTTGCAACAGCACCAGCATCCAGACCCTTCGACCTCATGCGCTCTTTTCTGTGATTCTGATTACAAGTCCTACCGATGTTGGTGGTTATGACAGCTGAGTTGCTTTTGTAAACAAGCCTCCATGATGTACATTTTATGTATTGGACGTGTGACCTAATTCCTACTTAGTCAGCAACTGTTCCTGTGAGCTATGCATTTCAAGTATCTCGGATAAAATATAGCGCACCATTAAGCAAAGAAAAACCGAAAAAAAGAGAGCCAAAATTCACAATATAGTTTGTTTTTCCTTAGTGCTTTGTAGTTTTCCTCCTCCTTATCCCCTGTTGCCTGAGAAGTATATAAAAAACGTTATAATCTCAGTCAACTGTATTAAATAAACACTTCAAAATTACTGCTGTCTTTCCATACAACTATTTCAAATATATTTCTTTGCCAAATTTAGAATTGTGAGTGCTAAGATTGAATTTATTAATTAGCGGAAATTTTGTACAGAAATTAATCTTATATCTTGGGGTTGTTTAACATATGATAAATAAGTAGTCATGATGGATTATGCAAAATATACATCTGAGAGTGAAAATAGTTTTACTGACAGTTCTGATATCAATTAAATGAAGCAATCTGAATACTGTACATTTGCCCAGAAATCTAGTTAAAGACACTCAAAATTAAAACGTGGCTTAGAGTTCATTCTTTTTAATTTGTCTTCAAATATATGGGATGTGGCTTAGGGACCAGCTATAAATTACATAACACTTTGAGGAGCAGATGGGTTAATGATTTTGTTATACATTTCATGGGAAAGAGAGGGGCCAGAGGTGGTGTTATTAATACTAAACTGCTATATTTATTTTGCAATTAATAGCTTTTTCCCTGTTTTTTTTACCACAAAAATCAGCTAATCTATTATTTTATGACTTATAACTTACTACTATTGAAATGAAATTGTAAATAATGCATACAAAAACCCTTACAAAAAGTATTACATAACACAAGGTGTGAGAAGGGGAGATTTTATACACAAAGGAGAGGGAAAACTACAAAGCACTATAAGGTAGCATTTTTTTATGGTGGGTATTAAAAATTTAAAAGGGAGGGGTATTAAAATTTGGCTAAAAAGTGTTATTATGTATAATCCTTCATATGTAAGTTGGGGCCCAAACTTAAAATTCTGAAGCAGCAGTCTTCAATGTTTTCAATTCACTGGCCCCTTTTGCTGTATTTGACATTTGAAATATGTTCACCATATTATGTCAATTTATGTCAATTTAACATTTATGTCAATTTAACATTAGAATAATATTTGGTGAATTCTTTAATACCCACCATAAAAAAATGCTACATTACAAACTACTATTTTAAAGCATGAGCTTGCTCAATTCTGAACTATTTCTATAATTACTAAACTTTGTTAAGAGAAAAAAAGTTGTACATCAGTTATAAAACTAGTTATACAGAATATATTAAAAGAATATAGAATATATTAAAACTAGTTATACAGAAATACAAACCACTACAACAAGTTTTTTAGTTCTTTCTTAATTTTAGAATAATAATAATAGACAAAATTAAATACTTGATGTTATTTGAAATTAAAAATACTTGAAATAATTCATAGTAAAACTACTGAGTAACATTACTACAAATGCTAAAGGTAATGCATTAATAACAGAGAATACTGAAAAAAATAATCAAAAGTTGATTAAAAGGTCAAAATTACAATTAAAAGAAATTACATTACTATTTTTGCTTTTTTTCACAATTATGAATGACACTGGAAATTTAAATTATGTCACCTGAAGCCATCTGTGTTATTTCAAGTCAAAACTCATCTCACATACCTCAGCAGTACATAAAAATAAATAAATACACCCCTCAAGCAGCTGCTTGCCACAGAGGTCTGACAGGAGCCTATCAGTTTATATACCATAGTATAACATCTGTGACGATAGCAGAACCTTAGCAGAAAAACAACACAAACACCCATGCCTTACCAGTAGACAATCACGCTAACCATTATATATACAATTTGTTATTTTTTTCTTATTAGCTGCCTTCAAACTATAATGTGCTTCATACAGACATGGTAAAAATATATACAGAGTGTCCCTGAAGAATGTATATATGCTACACGCAAAGTATGATATCCAGAATTGTATAGAATTACTAAATGTTGTATACAATGCCTAAATATTGTATAAAATACTGGATATTGTTTTGGCAATGTGTGAAATGAGATTTATTTATGTTTATGCTTGTTCCTGTCATTCCACCATTGCTGTACAGTCATTGTCATGCTCAGTTACCATTAGTGATGTCAACAAGTGTAGTTGGTGATCATGCAGTCATAATGAATAGTTCTTTTCCCGAACTGTGGGAAAAATTGAATGGCATTGCAAATAGCAATGTTTCCTTAATGGATGAACATCATAAGCAGTACAGAAGAAACAGAAGGGCAGGTTTTAAAATGAAGTTCTTATTGTCAAGTCGATTTAACTGATTTTCAGATACATCCAGATGGTGAATAAAAATTTATATTAAGTTACCAAGACTATCTCATTTAGGTATGCTATTCTTAATGCCTCAAAAAACAATGCAAGCTAAAAAGGTAGCTTACAACTTGATTGATATATTTACACTGATTGGAGCACTTCAGTGTTGCAATCAGGCAGTGACAGGGAATTCACGCTAATAATGTTGTTTCCAGTGTGAAGAATAATTGGTCTGGCTTCAACTAAAAATAATACATAGAAATCCCCCTCACAGTCAAAGCCAAGAGATTTTGATAAGAACTTCCCAGCAGTTCACATAACAATTCCTGAAGTTGAAAAAAGCCAAGGAGATGATAGCAATATTTTGGTTGTCATCATAAATGTGATAAGTAATGGATTCTATCTGTTGGGCACCAAAGGAGTTTTGAAGCAGTTATATCCCAGATCACAGTTCTTTGCATGCAATAAGAAATTGCCAGCATTAGAAGACATCCAAAATCACAAAGAAATAATATTGAGGTCTGTAACTACTCATCAAACTGTAGGAACTGGTAAAGGATTTGTGAAGAGTAAAACCAAGGGTAAAAACATGAAACGTTTTTGCATAAAAATAAGGCCTTATGCCATTCAAAATAACATTTGAACTCCCCTTGTTGTAATAAATAAATAAATATTATATTTTTCATGCAACAATGTACCTACATTTTATCAATAAACTTTTTTTTAAATTTCCATATTACTCGTATATTTGTCCCATGAACACTTGCTAAATTAATTTGCTTAAATTCACTACCACATTCTATATAATTCCTATGCATTGAATAAAATACTTAGGTCAAATATAAAGGATGAGATGGGTTGGATTGTTTTACCTCTGAGAGGCACTTTTTTGCACACAATGGGCAAAATGGTTAAGTCTAAGGACTTGGAGGATGTTAGGGGACGAAGACCACTGGACAGCTGTCAGGCCTTGACAATTAGTGGAGATAAATCTTAATGCTGGCACAATGGGATTGCAACCTGAGAACTACAGATTACAAGCTTTGGTGCTATTGACTGAGCCAACTCCCACCTAATGGGGTAGGGGACCTATTGTTAAAAAGCAGTTGGCACTCACTCACACCAATAAAGATAAAAATATTGAGATGATTGTAAAAGATGTGATGTAATGTAAAATAAGCAAAGGAAACTTGAAATACTAAAATCACTTGTACAATAGTCAAACAGTTACAGCCATCTGACTCATTTAGCATATATAGAATACTTCACACTTCTCACTTTTTAAATAGTGGTAAAACACAATCAACTTCTCTATAATTGACTCAACACTGTGCCTCAACTATGATTGTCTCATAAATGACAGTAATAATAATTTGGGGTTTTACCACACAAGAGCAACAAACCATATTGCACCAAACATGATAAAGGGAAAAATGATAATATTCAATGAACCCACGACCAAAGGTAAAAATCCAGAGATATGAATATAAAAAGCAACAATGATAAAACTGTATCAATGAAAGAATTGTGTGGGTGCATAGTCCAAAAATATTGCCAATACAAGAAAAGATTTTAAGCTCAAACTAGTTATGATATAAAAAGCACTGTTGTTCAATGAATTATTTCTCTCCCTTCTCTCCCTTCCCTCCCTCCCACTCTCCATAAGGCCTGTTGGTTTTGCTCTGAATTCCCCTAAAAATTCCAGGTTTAAGTCATTGTGCTGTGAATTCTGAAAACCAGTTAAGTCACAGAAGACAAAATACCCCAAATCACCTAATATTGAAAAAACCCCACGAAACCTGATGCTGTCACTATCCTAAAAAAAGTAATATAGAGAAATGCAAAGGAAAATATACAAAAATTCAAAATTAAAATATTTTCTGTAATTATTGTTATAAAGCAACAAAAATATATAGAAACAGCATATAAATGGTGAGATTGAACTCTTTATTGATATTGCCTTCAAATCATTTTGATATAATGTTAAATTAAAAAGATTTAGAATGTGATGAAAGTTTTAAGTTACCTAGAAAAGGAGAATTGACCATCTGAATGTCAGAAACGAAATCGATTTTTCTTCCACTGCTTAAAATAAATCACGAAATTAAAAAGCACTTTGAAAATTATACATATTTGCTCATATTACATGGCAACACCCATGCTACAACTCAGGATTTGAATTCAGACCCCAGCTACTCCATTGGTAAGAGGAACAACAAATACCACTGAATCATCAGTAGGTATTTCAAATTTTGCAGATTATTCAATGCTTTGTGCTCTCATTTTACTCTTTGAAAAGTTAAAAAGTTGCTAGTAACTTCATTTTTCAGTTCTTTTCAGCAAAAACAATAACTGAACTTCAGAATATTATCTTGAAATAACTATCAGAGAGAGAGGGGTCTCATTATAATGCCAAAAAAATATATTTAATTCTGAGCAAAAAATAATAAAAACCATAAGGTAATAAAAATTAGATATATTTTTTTTAAATAGAAAAATACATAATCTGAAAATAACAAAATGTAGCTTTTATAAATTATTTTTAAAATAAATAATCACATTTGCTTTGTTACTTAAATCTCGTTAGTTTTTTTTTATTTTCAAAATAAAAATTTTAGAAACTGCAATTTTTATGTGAGCTATTACAAATGTGCTTTAAAAAAGCAATTAAACATATTTCTACATTTAGCCATACCTATTTAGAGTGAACTCAAAAGATCCAGCTATACCACCTAGATTCCCATTAAACCACATAACCAACTTAGCAGGAAATCATAATGAATGTTACCAAAAGATTCTAATATCACAGAATGGCAAGAATTGTGACAACTATAAAAAAAAATCTTTTGTTAAAATGAGCTAAAAGATTCGAAAAATTTGCATCAACTATAATCATTTGAGCTATGGTTTTTGTTCGTCTAGAGGTATAATTGTCTTCACGTGCAATAACTTTGACTTTTTGTTTTCTGCCACCTGAGAATAACTCAAAATTAGGATATTTTAAGTTGTATCACTACACTTGATGAGGTATGATATGACTAAAATTAATTCTTTGAAATCAAATTATTAATGTAATAAAGCAACAAAAATATATAGAAATAGTATATAAATATTTCAAATATTTTATCGTAATAAAAGCCACAAGAACGGCTATGTTAACCCTTCCAGGGTCCTGCCTGAAAAACTAGTTTACATACAGAGGTCCAGGTATTTTTTTACTATGATTGAACAAAATTTTTTTTAACTTTTCTGGCAAATAACTAATGAAAGGAATCATGGCATGTTATATGCTAAATTAATCAGCATTTCATTCTGGATTTTCTGAAAATAAAATATTCTACAAAAAGAGTAGTTTTATTTTTAATGGAATTACTCTATGTAATCTACTCACTGTAATGGCTAAAAAAACTGAGAATTACTTGGAATTATTTTTATCTACAAAATTAACTTGACCTGATGATGTATTAGTGATGAAATATTTCACCTGATGATGCATTGGAGCAACAATGTGAAATGTGTAGCACATATGTAATAATATACATTGTTTGCTCTTGTGGAAAAGTTGGGATATACACTGGAAATTTATAAATTCTTTGATTAATGTGCACAGCAAATCATAAATTCCAACATCATATTTCATCTCTTTGTACCAATTCCAAACTGATGTAAACTTTGCCACATAATCTCCAACAATAATGACAAAATCAAGAGCACAGTGAATCCATAATAATGACTGTACTAACCACCACAGAACAATAACTCACCTATTTATCAGATATCAACCCAAAGAAAAACCAAGATAATTTTGTAGATAAAAATAATTGTCTAAAATTTTTTAACCATTGCAGTGACATAGAGTAATTCTATTAATTTTAAATCTGCCCTGTGACTTAAACCACTTCCTTTTAGTTTTATTTTAATAGGCATGTAGTAAAACATTTTATAGAGGCATGTAGTAAAAAAATGCATCTGGCAATACAAATAAAAATTTATTTAGAAAACACTAACAGAAATGATTACAATGCCTGTGAATAGAAAGGCTAATTATTTCTGAGAACAAAAAAATATTTGCTTGAAACAAGAACATTATTTCCGTTCTGCAATTTTTTTCTCAGTACCATACTTTCAGAAAAGTCCAGGCTTTTTTGCCGACTGTGCTGTCATATTAACAAGTCCATTTTAGATTTTTTTTACCAAAAAAAAATAACTATCAACCAGATTTAATTCAGAATTTTAGGAAAATAAAATTTTAAAACAAATTTATAAACACATTAATTTTAATAAGACTTTTTTCCGGTGATATAATGAAAAAAAAAATAGATCAGACTATGAAATTACGACTAAAATGTTGAGAAACCTGACCAATAGTTAAATTATATACTATTCAAAAGGAAATTTCATCACAAATACTATATTTACTTGAAACATGATTTTGAGTGGTGCACTGCCCATGCATTATAAACATATATTGCATATCAAGAGAAAAAAAAGCCAATTGATATTGGACTCCTTTTTCAAGTAAGAGCCATGCACATGGTTTTAATTTAGTTAAGAAGAGATTTCATTCATTTATGTTTAGTTTTTGTATTATTTATAAGTAAAAAGTTTAAAATTTCTTTTTTACAGTGTCTATTTATTTACATTTTATTAATTATAATTATTTAGTTGGAACCTGTATCCTATCTTATTGAAATATGTTATCCTCCACAAAAGTAGATTTCACTTACATGGAGTTGCCAAGAATGCATCCACTGTGTTAAGCAGGGATTTCCTGAATGTACATAAAATTTTATTACAGTTGGAGGAAGTGGAGAAAACTGATATTTACTTGTGTTCGTTTGTAATTGAATAAACAGAAGTAAAAAAAAAATCTGCATTTAACCATCTTTCCTTTATGCATATATGTATTTTACAATTAGAACTTAGTAATCATTCTCGAAAACAAGCAAAACCAAGTAATTATGTTAAGCAGGGATTTCCTGTATGTACATAAAATTTAATAAGAATTTAGAACCTAGTAATCATTCTTGAAAACAAACAAAACCAACCAAATTAAAAACAAGCAAAATTACAGAGTAAGTGAAAGCATCAACTGGTTACTCATATATGAATCTACAATGGCCTATAACATTTAGCAACTATTTTTTCAATAGCATCAATGCACTGTATTTTAAACATTAAATTACTTTCTCGAATAAACATTTTATGAATGAATTTCTAATTTTCTTTATATAAAAATATTAGTAAACTATTAAAAACCATTAAGCCCAATAGTTGACCAAGAGAGAGTAGAAACATCCTTGCTGCCACAAAGAGGCTATGTAGAAAATAGTACAGGTACGATGATACTCCAACTAGCATGTTATGCTAAACATACTATGATCATCAAATAGTAAAATCAAATGTAAATGTTTGTACTCATCAAAAGGTTAAGATACTTTGATACAAACTGAAAAAACATCAACTGCAAAACAACTTTAGCATTACTTACAACTCATCCCGCTGCCGCTGAGATAACACCATTTTCATAGTTCACCACCGAGCCACCAAAGGGATTCCACAAAGAAGCAAGTGTTAATCCAAGTCACAGAGCACTGGTCAACAATCCCGTGGCACTGGTGGCACTGCAGTGACCAAGATTTAAACTGTAAGTCTTGCTTAGGTTTCCATGGTGACAATAACTAATGGAAATAAGATTTACTTTTAGTCCTCTATAAAAGAAAATATGTAAAAAAAAATGTAAACAAATTATATTTAGTCTCATGCTACAGAGAAATAAAAACAAACATCATCTAATGCTTGATTCACATATTTAGTGGCATTAGTTATACTGCTTTTATTTTTTAAACATAAAACAAGAATATTTAACAAGTGTTAATTTTAATCAACAAAATATACATTATATAAAACTGATGAGGCCTAGCAAATTAATTATTTCCATCCAATGGCTAAAAACAACACAATGTCAGTTTGCTTTCAAATATAGTGTGCAACAGTTCATTATTTCATAATTTTAGTTGATTACTCAATAGAAATCAACAACCTTTTTTAAAATAAATAAACTGAAAAATTAATTCAATCAGACATAATAAATCTTAGCTCTTTTAAATTCATAAAACTAATTCTGAGTCCATTAATAATATCCATTGGCATTTTGTTAACAAAACAGTTAAGAAACAGTTAAGGCACAATAAAGAAATACTTCAGCTTCCAATAAAAACATCAGATAAGTATCTAGAATTCTATGTGCATAACAATGTTTCTCCAAGTCAGTAGTTCAAATGGCAACCTTATAACAATCCTTTTTTTGTTTTTGTTTTCTGCTTCAAATATTGTCTAAAATATCTAAATCTAGTGTTTAATAATTATGCTTTTATGATCATTATTACCATGATTTTCTCTGATATTATGAATGAGACAAGGCCATCATACCAGTTTTTTGAGGCATTTACAAAGAAACCACATTAATGGTGCATTGTGTAAACTAGTGATGGCAAACAGCTATGTGCTTGAGAGCCAAACATTGAGTCCTTGAAATGACTGAGGGGCACAAAATGCACATTAAGTAGAAAGTTATAATCATCAAAGGAAATTAGTACAATTAAAAAAGGGTTAAACTAAAAAATTTAATAAAATATATTATTGTTAACTTTAAAAGGTCAATAAAATTAGTAAATATAATACAAGAACCACAAATAATTACGAATTAATGAGAGCACTATGGGCAGTCATATGAATTTAAATATTCTTCAAAGTCAAGCTTTAGTGAAATCAAAGTTATTCATACATATGTCAAGTAAACCATAATATTCATATCAAACTTTGAAGAAAAAACATTATTTTAATAAGTGATTTAACTTTTTTTGTATTTCTTCAGCTTTTGAGAACACCAAACGACACAATGCTATTAAATATTACAGCTGTTATAACTCTTTTAAAATAAACAAATGCAACTGGAAATCTTGATTTATATAGCTTTCATTATCTTTATCTTCTTTGACATATTTTATAAAAAGTTCATTTCAGAAATTACAGAGCATCAAAACTATATTCCTGTTCATATGAGGTTTTTAAATTTCCTTGCATTTCTGTAACAAAAAGTCAAATTTTTATACTTCGAATATCATCATCCTCAAACAGCCATGGGCTACGAAGGTCCAACCAGACCATGCAATTTAATTCTCCAAGAATATCTGGCCACTGTACACCAATTCTAAAAAAGTGCTGTTTGACATTGTCTGCTCACCGCATCCAGGTGGCCAAACCAACAGAGTTGTTGTTGTTGTTGGGTTGTTGTACCTCTGAGCGGCACTTTTTTGCACACCATGGGCTAAATGGCCAGGTCACATGGACCCCGAAGGCTCAGAGAAGGTTGGGGGAGGGGACCCATTGGAACAGCTGTTGGGAGACAGATGGTAGCCTCCCGTCAAGGCCATCCAGCGTGTTCTTTAACGTGCACAGGGTATGGCTCTCCCGCACATGGGGCCACGGCTTAACGTCCCATCCGACGGATGGCGGCCTTTCCAAGCCCATCGGTGTCCCCTACTGACCGTGGGCAGGGCGGGGAATTTTGCAGAAACCAACAGAGTCTATGCTGCTTAAAGGTGGTTGCAGACTCCTTTGCCTAACCTCATCATTAGTTACAAAGTTGAACCACCTAATACCCATATATTCTGTAAGCATCTAGTTTCCTGTTATCTTGTTTACAAAGTGGTCAAGTTTCACTACCATAACCAAGAAAGATAGATACCATAACCTAGAGAGAGATGATAATCACAGCATTACCTGCTGCTTAGTCTTAAAATTAGCGGAGAAAAGATGAGCTGGCATTAGTTCAACTGGGAGAATACTCTGGCATGCTTCTGGAGAGATGCGGGTTCAAATCCCGTATGTCGGCGAAAATTTTTTCGGCAAAATATTTATTGATTTATCAACCTAGAAAGAACCAAACTATTATACAGTCTAATTTTAGTCTTTAGGTGTATTTGCCTATTTCTCCACTCTCCATAGATTCTTAAAAGTCCCGGCAGCAATCCCTATTCATCTGTTAATCTCATGCCACATATCACCAGTATCTGTTACATAGCTCCCAAAATAATTAAACTGTGACACCTGCTCAAGACTGCAACCATTCAGATTAACTGAATCACAATCTGCCTGACCAATTTTCATCACTTTAGTTTTCTCTCTGTTTATAACAAACCTACTCTACTACCAGTCTCACTAACAGCTAAAATGAAAGAATTCATCTCATCAACATCATTTGCCAAAAGGGCTAAATCATCAGCATAATCTAAATCAGAAATTTTAATATCTCCAACCCATTTAAGGTCAAAATCTTTCCCTTGAAATGAATTTCGCATAACATAATCAATAACCAAACTAAAGTGAAAAGGAGACAAAAAACACCCTTGTAGAACACCATAAGTAATGCTAAACCAATTGCTACAAGCCTTACCAACTCTCACATACAACTCAGTGTTATTATAGAGCTTCCATTATGTTAACTAACTTGTCTAGTATACCATATTATCGCACAATCAACCACAAATTATGACGATCAACAGAGTCGAAAGTCTTTTTGAAATCAACAAAGCTAAACAACAAAGGTTTCTGAAACTCTAAGCATTTCTCAAGAATCTGCCTAAGTGAAAATATCAGATCCACACATTCCCTACCACTTCTGAATCCACATTGCTCATCATGCAATTGCCTTTCAACCAAATCCTTAATTCTATTAAGTGCCATCATGCAAAGAACTTTACCTGGAACAGAGAGTATGATACCCCTATAGTTATCACAACAACTGCAATCACCTTTTTTGAAAATAGGGATTGTAAAATTAAAAAAAAAATTGTAAAATTAAAATTAAAACAGCTCTTGGAAAATTCTTAGGAACCATGCCTTTATCATAAAAGATATTCAAAATTTCAGTCATCCAAGTGGTAACCGAAACATTCCCAGCTCTAAGCATTTCTGCAGTAATTTCATATACCCCTGGAGATTTATGAAGTTTAAGTTTAGAAATAGCCAAAAAAACTTCAGATTGTGTTATAGGGCCAACATTTAAGCCAGTAATGCATCTATCATCATTACAAACAATGGGAGTAGAACTAACCACATTGTTTAGAACATCATTGAAATTCTCAGCCCACCTAGCCGTGACAGACTCCTCACCTTCCATAACCTTACCTTGTTTATCCTTCAATCCCTATATAACTGTCTGTTTTCTACCACACAAAATATTATCTGGTACAGCTCTCTGCTGTTGTGCTGTGTAACTGCTTCCTCAGCTTTGTCAGCCAAGCCTTCAAGCCAAAGGTTCTTATCAGTACACCTTTATTAAGCTCTCTGTAATGCTTTCTATTAAGATTAGTAGGGTATTAAGGACATTCCTGCAGTTTTCTTTCTTTCTGAAATAAGCTCAAGTGTATTATCACTCAAATAATTTTGCCTCCTCTGCTCCTTTTTTCCTAAAACAGTACTGTTAGTTTCCAAAAAAAAAAAACTATTTAAAATGGTACCATTCTTCCTGAACTTCAGTAGTAAGCAAACCATGACTGTCAAAATGACTAAGTAACCTATCATGGTAAGTTTTAGCTATAACTGAAGAACAGACTTTTGAATCTGTTGATCGCCATAATTTGTGGTTGATTGTGAGATCATATGACAGAAAAGAATAACTTTTCTAAAAATGTTAAAACTTTATGTTTATTAGAAAAATACCAGTTCAACACTTTCAGAACTTCAGTATTAAAGGTAAATTTTTTAACCTTAGCACAACACTTTTAACAAGGTAACAGTCAGATCCAATTTCAGCTCCCCTATATGCCCTGGTATTCCTAACAGAACTAGCCCATTTGCTGTTAATATATAATCAATCATATTCTTATGCAGCCCATCAGGTGAAACCTGTGTGTACTTAAGTGTGTCACGGTGTTTATAATAAGTGTTAGTTATTCTGAAACCATTGTGTTTACTTACCTGTAGGAGACGTTGCCCACTGCCATTGCAGCTACCAGTACCAAAAGGGTCTATCACCCCTCCTTAAAAGTCAGAGTCAGTACCAACTTTGGCATTGAAGTCACCTAGAACAAGAGTAATATCTCCTTTCTTGACAGAATTCAAAATATCCTCAAGTTGTCCATAAAACCTATCCTTCTCATCCTCATCGGCATCCTCAGTGGGGGCATAACAACAGATAACAGTGAAGTCTTTAATGCTTGTCTGATATTTTACTGTAAGAAACTTTTCATTAATGCACTCAAATCCTAGAAGAGCGTGTCTTCTCAAGAGTGGAACTATTCAGATTAACTGAATCAGAGTCTGCCTGACCAATTTTCATCACTTTAATTTTCTGTGTTTATCACTACAAGTCTCATCAACAGCTTGAATGAGTTCATCTCAACATCATTTGCCAAAAGGGCTAAATCATCAGCATAATCTAAATCAGGAATTTTCAGATATCCTGACCATTTCAGCCCAAAATCTTTCTCATGCAGTGAATTTTACATAACATTATCAATAAAGAAACTAAAGAGAAAAGGCAGAGAGCTATACTAGATAGTTAATGTTTTGTGTGGTAGAAAATAGATAAGTATACAGGGATTGAGGGATTAACAAGGTAAGGTTATAGAAGGTGAGGATTCTGTCATGGCTAGGCAGGCTGAGCATTTCAGTGATGCTCTAAAACAATGTTATTAGTTCTACTCCCATTGTTTGTAATGATGATAGCCCCATAACACAGTCTGAAGTTATTTTGCCTGTTTCTAAACTTAAATTACATAAATCTACAGTGGTAGATGAAATTACTACTGAAGCCGAGTGGTTAGCGCGCTTGGCTACTGACATAAGGGACCTGGGTTCGAACCCCGGGTAAGGCATTGCTGTTTATGTCGTTTTTCTGCTGAGGGCCTGCTATCCTCACAGACCTTCTACTATGGCATATAAACTGACAGGTTCCTGTCAGACCTCTGTGGCAAGCAGCTGCTTGAGGGGGTATTTATTTTTTTTTATACTTAAGAGCTGGGAATGTTTCGGTTACCACATGGATGACTGAAATTTTGAATATCTTTTATGATAAAGGCATGGTTCCTAAGGATTTTATCAGAGCTATTATCATTCCTATTTTTAAAAAAGGTAATTGCAGTTCTTGTGATAATTATAGGAGGGTATCAGCCTACATTCTGTTCCATGTAAAGATCTTTGCATGACTGTGCTTAATAGAATTAAGAATCTGGCTGACAGCAATTACACGATGAGCAGTGTGGATTCAGAAATGGCAGGGAATAATATGCACTGTAATATTTCAAAGAAAATTTTGTAAGTAAGAATATCTTAGGTAATATCAAAATTTTAATCCAACTTTTCCACAAACAGAGTTGAAAGTCTTTTTGAAATCAACAAAGTCTATATAATATGCATTGTAAAACTCTATAATATGCAAATATCACCATTTATATAATCAAAGATAAGAAATTCTCAAAGTCAACAATGCATTATTTCTCTATGGAAATATATCACAAAAACTTTGTAGATAAGTCTGGTCTGAAGAAATGTATCTCTAAACTCTCATAACAATGTATAGGTTGAAAATTCCACAATTGCTAAATAAACTAGAACACATAAAATCCCAAGATGATTTTGATTAATCTAATTCTTTGAAGCATTCTTCTATGTTGCTACAGAGAGTTAATTTAAATGTTGAGATCCAGCAAAATTTAGTTAAACTTTTGATTAATCACAATAGTGAACTGATCTTAATCCTACTCTCAATATTAAATGCCTTGCTTAAGACCAATGTTCCCTCTATATTTTGCAATACCTGAAATGAACTACTGAGTAATTTGAACACTGTGTGTTTCCCAAATGATATATGTGTGCTTGTGTGTTTGATGATGGAGTATATACAGGGGTATTTTAGCTGCTGCACAGCCACAGATAAGCTGCTTAGGGAGACCATTGGTGAAAGCTAATTTGACAAATTGCTGTTATATCAAATAATGGTAATAAATAAAATAAATAAATACCCCCTCAAGCAGCTGCTTGTCACGGAGGTCTGACAAGAGCCTCTCAGTTTATATGCCATAGCAGAAGGTCTAAGAGGATGGCAGGACCTCAGCAGAAAAACAACACATATATCCATGCCTTACCCGGGGCTCGAACTCAGGTCCCTTAGATCAGTAGCCAAGCGCACTAACCACTCGGCCAAGGAAAACATGCTCAACCATTTTAAGTTATCAGATTAGCCATTACATACGTTTGAAACTGAAGAGAAAAATTACTCTCTCATAAAACTCTTGTATAATAGTCTTAATACAGAGCTCAGTCAGTATTTAAAACAGTTGGAAATATAAAAAAGTATGCTTGACCGAAAAAGTGAGAAAGATATCAATCAATACAAAAAGTAGAGATATTAAAGAGAGGGTAGAGTATATTAAAACTCTACCTGGTATAGTGGTTAGTGTACCTGACTACTAAGACCAGTGAAGCAATGTCCTTGTGTAAGTATTTGTATGTTGTATGAGGAACTAGGACAAGCCTAATATAGCTTCTGGTTATCTCAGTCCTTTGTGTAGGGAAGTCCTTGCACCATATCAAAATATTTTCTGCTAGAAAAAAAACAATGATTTTTAGGAGTTGAAGGAAGATAATCAAAGATAATGATTCTCATGATCATCTGTGCATTTAAAGAGCAAATTTCTTAATTCTGTTCCCATTATTTTCAAAGAAGCTTTTAAAATATTATCCCTAGCAAAATGCAACTTATGCTCAGTAGTGTTTGAAGAGCAGGTCTGGTCTGGCATTCAGAGCATTTGGCTGCTTGATGTAAAGCTGCCAATGGAAGAAGATGGCCTCATGAAAAACTTGCATATTTCTTATTTGAAGATTGTGTAATAGACAATAAAACAACAATTCTTTTATTGTGCATATGATGAATTAGCATTTGAGACAAAAAATATGCTGAGTTTAACATATTATGGATTTAGATATATATTAACATAAAGTTCTCTATGGGCAATAAAATTTTAAGCGTTATCATCTTAAAAAGAACTTCAACATTTACAAATTATGATATGACAAAGCTTTTCATTATAAGAACACTCCTTGGTCATTAATGAAGTGACATCAAATTTGACATCCTACCACTAACATTAATCTACACTATAGTGTGGTTAACATACTTGGCTACTGATGAAAAGGGACCTGGGTTTGAATCTTAGGTAAGGCATGTATGTATTGTCTTCTCTATGGATTATTAAAGTGACAGGCTCCTGTCAGACCTTTGTGGTAAGCAGCTGCTTGAGGGGATATTTATTTTATAGCTAATTCTCTCCAATTTGTTAATTTTCAATTTCTCTGAGTCACAATTTTAATAGTTTATTAATCAAAATAAATTGAATATAATTTTACTAACAGAGAAGCCAATGTTGGTATTGAGACTAGGAAGGCACAGGTTGGTGATGGTAAAATACTATCTATCATATTTGTTAACAAAACAACCAGAGTAATAACCCTTTAACACCCACAATGGTTGGCATTTGAAATGGACTCTGTCAAACAGTGCTATTTTTTTCTTTAATATCTTCTACTCTTTTCTGAAATTTCCTGGGCATTAAAGGGTTAGAGCAAAAGTATTTCCCTACTAAATTACAGGGGTCTGTAAATGGTAACTGGGCATACATTGGAAGAAGAATTGTGTAGCAAACTCCAGCCCTCTCTAATGACTGCTCAATCAGGCCAGATGGAAAAGACAGTATTGTTATGTCACTTGATTCTGCACCTTATATGATTTCATCATTTGCCGATGCATGGATTTGGATATCTGAATCTGTGAAAAATGTAAAATACCAAAAATTACAGTAGAGTTTCACAGTGCAGTAATTAAAATTAAATTATATCTTTAATTCTTTATGACATTGTTAAATATTTAAAAGCCCTTCAAGAAAATATCTATGCACACTAGATTTTACACTGTACTAGTGCTAAGAGACTGAATTCCATTTGTTTGCTTTTCTTCCCTGTTATTCCTATTGACAACAATCATACATATTCTTTTATTCCCTACACATCTCTCTCATAAAATGTTAGCTTTCATTCTTCTTTTGCAATTCTGTAGGCTGAAAAATATCTTGTGACTGATTTTTATTCAGAATTATTCTAAGGGGCTATAAGTACATCATAGAAAAAAGCTGCAACAGCAATATCACAACAAAAGCAGAACAGGAGCATATGTCTTAAATATAACAAAAGAGTGCATAAATTGTGTAAAAAGATTAAAAAAGAGGCAATCAATAATTATTTATTGATATTAAACCACAAAGGAAGCTAGCAGACATTTGCTTTCTTCATACCTGTAGTTGATGATATATATATATGCAATAGGATTGCTGCTGAAAGAATGGTTATGTTTGTCTTAAGCACAAATGTGACTGCCTATCTTTTGTACAAAAATAACATTCACTGGGAACATTATAAGGTAGGTTTGGCTGTTAGCTAAAATAAATATGCCCAGTAGCGTTTGTACTAAATATTACTAGAGTTAATATTTGCTTCATTTGAATACAAAGTAACAATGGTAAAATATATAAGCATTTCAACCAAAACTGATGCATTAAAATAAAAGTGGCTGGTTATTTTGGGGTAAACAGAAGGAATAAACTGGTTAGTGGTCATAGGCTATATTCCATCATTACTTTTCAATATGGAGAATGAACAGATTATCATATTCATTTCATTTTTGTCAAATATATTTTCCAAAATTTTGGCTTTCCAAAGGTATAGCAAAATTTATATTTTCCTTCTATCTACTGGGGCATATGGTGAATAAATATCAACGTGTAATGGTTTTAGGCATAACCAAAAGGAAGCAAATTTTAATTTTTCCGAGATCTAGATGTTTTTTTTTTCAACATATGAAAGCGAGTACGTTCCGAAAAGTTAGCTACCAAAATTCTTGATAAATAACACAAAAGTGAATCTAAAAGAACCATGGCGAGAAAACAAATTTAAATGAAATTCCGTTTGCTATTATTCTATTTTACTGACTCTATAGAGTTAAATGCTAACTCATCTAAGGTTTGAAATATTTAATATGATTTCTGAAAATACTGTTCTTACAAAATACATGAAGGTGCAGCTAATAATTTAAATTAGGGATATATTAATTCTATTCTTTTGCAACCGTGTTGACAGGGAACAGTAGGTGACGCCATTGCATTGCGGAGTGTTCGGATGACGTTAAAAGAGTCGATCGATATCCCTTTAATACGAGAAAATATTCCTTTATATTGAAATACAATGGAACGACATGTAGGAATAAATATTTACCTATCAGTACATTGCATTAAGTTTCTTTGCTGGTAATCCACTAAACTAGTCGCAAAATATTATAATCCTACGATTTCTTACACAGAAAAAGACCAGTGCTTATGCGCTATCTTGCCACAGTTTAAAACGTTCCTCTGTACTAAATAGAAAACGCCAGTAGAGGTCGCCGGTGCCGTGAGGGAAGACAGCCAGTTTCACTATATTGAATTTTAAAACAAAATGTCTTGCAAAGATGACAGAAGCGGATAAACTACTGAGAAAGTATTCAAACTAAGATTTATTTGGGATTACTATGCAGTGAAACACAGTCCGAACTTAGTCAATAGTATTTTATATCAAAGCAACCAATTTAACCACAAGTTGGAACTACTGTTTGCTTATCACTCTAGCCAGAAACTTACCGTCCCATCTCTGGGACATCAATGGGCACAAATCAATCAAATGAAAATCGCAATATATTGAAAGTACAAACGCTAGGAAAGTAAGTTATAACTACGTTTCAAATCGTGGCTTCAAATTGGCCCCATAGAGAGGCACTACGAAAGTCGCTTCAAGGAAGAAGTAAACAAGCGTTGTCAATCCTGCTGTTCTTTCGGTTGTAAAAAAAAAGTGTTGAAGTACAATGCAACTTTTAATAAAATAAAAGTTATGCGTTGTTAATTATGAATTCGAAGAATTTTAACATTGTGGTTTGTAAATATATAAGCAATATACCCAATGATATTTTTTCATTACGAAAATGTTACAGAAACATGGGAGCCGTAGAAGCATTTGCAGAGAAAGAGAAATATTTGTTATAATCTTTTAACGATTTTATGAGGGAGAATGAATGCTATTATATATTTTTTTGTTGATGGAAAGAAATTAATTGTCATATCTTGATGTAAATTTCCAAGGTGCCACATGGACCCCTTGTCCCATCCTTCCGCTGTCAGCACCCATACACACAGAAAGTTTAGAAATTTTCTTTCTCTTTTTAAGATTTCTCAAGAAATTCTTTTATTCAGAAAAAAAACTAAATAAAATAGGCTTAAAATTAATAAAATCTTATGTTTTTCTGTTCAGTACTGAGCTGATATTGTTGAAAGACTAGTCGTGATGTGAAGAGTTAGACAACATTTTACAGTATGCGAAGGCTGATATCAACAACTTAAATAAAAGCCTCTTTAGAGGAAAGTAAGATTTTATAGGCATATAGGCTATTTTTTGTAAAACTATATAAGTTATACTTTATAGGTAGAAAAGAAAGCAAAATTATTTGCTTTCTTATTTTAAAAATATTATAAAGCAACTCCTTTCATATTCTTTGCAAACTAGTATTATCTCTGCCGTCCCGTGGTCGAGCGGTTAGCGAGTTCGGGTACTGATCGAAGGGACCTGGGTTCCAGCTCAGGGTAATGTTTCTCAAACTGTAGCCACGGTAATAAACCAGATGGTGCTTAGGGGAGAAAACATATGGTGCAAGATGTGTGGCTTATCAAGCCAGATATAGATAACCTGGTCCAAGATCTGAAATAATATATTACTCTCATTCAAACAGAGTGGGGTAGGGTTGTTTTACCTCTGAGGTATACTTTTTCACACAATAGGCTAAATGGCCAGGTCACAAGGAACCCAAGGGCTCAGAGAAGGTTGGATAGAGGGGAACCACTGGATAGCTATCAGGAGGCAGATGGTAATTTCACATCAAGGCCATCCAGCATTTTCTTTAACGTGGACAGGGTATGGCTCTCCTGCATACAGAGCTATGGCTTTATATCCCATCCTATGGATGGCAGCCTTTTCAACCCCATCGGTGTCCCCTACTGGCCAAGGACAGGGCTGGGAGTTTTGATGAGATAAATCTCAATGCTGGTCCAGGTGAGACTAGAACCTGGTGAGAGCTGCAGATTATGACACTCAAATAGAACAATGATTTTTATTACTATAATAATAATATAATAATCTAATATTATTATAATAATAATATAAGATTAATTATGTTGATCTGATGATGATGATGATGATGATAATAATAATTATTATTCTATTTATTAACATTATTAATTGTGTTTCAACTACTATATATGACATTAAGTAAATAAAATAATCCAATTTAAAAATTTGTAATGAATCATTGTTTAAAGGAATTTATATTACATTGGTGGATAGAAAAAAGTGGTTTATGGCAACTTTAACCATAATTTTTCTCCTATTCGCAGGAAAAAGTGCACTTGTCTGCTCCTTACGAGCAATGGGAAAATTATTATTGCTGAGAGTTCACGTGTTGGTGGACCGTCCATGTAGTGGTCCACGGTTGTCTAAAGTTTGAGAAACCCTAATCTAGACTGTGTGGAAATGAGAGATATGAAAATAAAAATTAGCTCTAAAAAGTAACATTACAATGAAATTAGTGCTATATGTAGCTGCACAGCCATCACCTTGAACTGTCAACCATATGTGTTATAAACGTTACAAGTTATTCAGATTGAACTATTCAGTGTGATAGTCATCTTTGATCATAATATGCTGAAAATTCTAGATGTCATGGAAACTGTTATTTATATCATGCTTGCAGGAATGTAGTCAGGGAAGATCTTCTCCCCCAAAAATTCTAAAATTGTAAAATAATTTAGAAATTTAACAAAGAAAATGTTTTGTGCATTAATTTTTTTTAACATGTTTATTTCCATATGACATTAATTGTAAATTCTACTAAAAGTTAATGAAAAATATTATCGTTATATTGCAATGCAAGGGTCAAGGGTAGCTCAGTTGGTAGAACACCACCAGGCTCATAATCTGCATACCCAGATTTGCATACCAGTTCGGTAAGCATTGAGATCGATCTCTGCAAAACTCTCCACTCTTCTCTTGGTCAATAGGATCGACTTGGAAATGCCATCATATATTGGATGGAACCTAAAGCCATGGTCCTTGTGTGGAAGAACCATAACCTGTATATATAAATATCACATTGTGTAGCCTTGATGGGATGATATCATCTTTCTCCTAACAGCTGTGCAGTGGATCCACTTCCCTTGTGATCTGGACATTTTGCCCATTGTGTGCAAAACAAGGCTGCTAAGAGGTAAACAATCCCAAATTGTAATTCTATATTTCAAGATTTGCCAAAGATCAAATGCTTCATTGATAAACCAAAGGACCGGGTTTTGGAGTGCGAGGCAGTGAAGCAATTGGAATTTGTGAGAAATAATATGGTCATGAGTGAAAATGGTGTGAAGCACTAAGCAAGCCCTTGTTGCTGTATAAAGACAGCTGTTTCAATTCAAGTTCTTTCTTGAACAGCTGGAATCTGATATAGAAGATCATGTAATGTGCAACTGTTACAGCATGCGTCTCAAGACTATGAACTTGAACTCCTCGAAATCAAATGCCCAATGGCAAAATTTGTTGTAGATCAACAACAAATAGTGACAATAGTCCCTTATAATCACACTTCAGTGGCTTTTGATATATTCAAAAATTATGGTGCTTACCACTCGATGTCCAAAGTCCTGTGCACTGTTATCATAGCTAGAGACTGTAGCATTAACTGTGGCATTAACTGTTGCACCGTGTAGAATTGGTATGGATTGAAGCACTTTGAAGATTGTTCACTATTGAATGTCCAATTATTGTAGCACTGTTCTGATTTTGAGAAAAGAATTATCTTTTCATTTCTAAAGTGAAGCCATGGAGTTGGATTCAACTAGTAAAGTAATTTAACTAACTATGACCCATATTCTAACGCTATTCATCCTAATTGTTTTCACTTTGTCATGTCTGTTAATCTGTAGATATTTAGTTTTTTTGTTTTTAGTGGCAGACGTTATATATGGAGTTTCCCAATAACTATAAAAGCGTCCTATAACGTTGGGAAAAGATACAGAATCTGAAAAGTTTAAACAAATATTACGATTAATCAAATTATGCTAGAAATTTGAAATTTTGATGATAAAGGGTGATAATCAAGAGATTTGGATTAACAGCAATGATTTGCTCTCTTACTCCCAGGGGACGTGAAAAATAATTTTTCTGTTTCAAATAATAATGACCTCGGTCAGTAGGATATTTTGTGTTCCATAGGTACTAATAAGATAATATATCTTCATATTCTCAATCATCCTTTAGTTTTATCTTCATTTTCTCATCTTCATTTTCTCAATCATCCTTTAGTTTTAATTTTCAGTATGACAGTGCTAAGGAGTACAATGAAAAACTGCAATAGTGCCCTCTAACGGTGGAAGAAGCTGAAATATGCTAAAATTTAATGTTGCAAACAATCTATTTACGATATAAATTTGAAATTTTCGTGGTAGAGTATGATGGTTTGAGAGGTTTATATTGGGAGAAATGATTTACTTCCTTAATGGTGGGAGTGTGTAACCTTTTTGTTTTAAGAGCTAAATAAAACTTCCTTTCATATTTTATAGGTACTAAATGAAATATTGGTACGAAGATGGATCATGTAATTCGTGGACTGCTGTTGCCAACAATTAACAGCTTTTCATTCCAGTTAATTCATGATATGTGGCAACACAGTAACACTTCAAAGGTAGAGAGTAGAGTGTGAAAGTTGAAACACTTTGCTATACGTTTGCAAGTGAGAGCAGAACAGTAGGAGGTCAATCTCTGTCATTTTCTCGCTTTGGAAAGGTGTTCGTTTTCGTGTATTTTTTTTGCAGGCTATGGGTTATCTGGAAACTTAGCAGTAGTCTGTTACTCTGTTTGGCAAGGATTAAGTGGTGCGCAGCAAGCCATAGAAATGACTCAAGTTTATGGAGAACACTACTTAGTTGCCCAGATCTTGAGTAGCCCACAGAATCGAGCCCATATGTGTGAAGCTTTTGTGCCACTTGAAAATTGCCTATCCTCCAAATACTGTTCTCCGTATACTTCAGTCATTTTTGTGGCTCTTAGTCCACACTTAAACCTTGCCAAATGTAGTAGCATATCATATGCAGCTGCTCAGTTTCCAGATCATCCACAGATTGAAAAATTAACACACATGTAAATTAACACCTTTGCAAAGCGATTAAATGAATGAAACTGGTGGGGCTGGGATGGCTCAGTCAATGCCATGCCAGGTTCGTAATCTACAGTTCTCTGTTACGAGTCCCACTTGGGCCAGCACTGAGATTTATCTGTGCAAAAGTTCCCACCCTGCCCTGAGTCAGTAGGGAACATCAATGGCTTGGAAAGGCCACCGTATATCGGATGGGATGTTAAGCTGTGTTAAGATAGGATGTTAATTATATTTGCATTTTCCCAATTATCGATTAGTTCGAATTTACGCCATAAGAGGGTACTAAGGTGTGAACTAAAATTCATTTCTCTGAAAACGACCATCCTGTATTCGCCTTAGGTGATATTTTATTTTTGTAATTGATTATTCCAGTCACAGAACAGAAACGTAGATACAAATCATCATATCATCATCATATCATCAATCATCAATCCAGTCATATCAATCATCAATCCAGTCACAGAACGGAAAGCACGTGCATTTTTAAATTGAGTTGTTTCTTAAACAATAAAAAATCTAGCTTTTTTTTCATGCCAAAAGGCTTTTTTTAAAAGCTTGGTATAGCTTACTTTCTTACGTTGAATTTGACAACTCTGAAAACAACTCCTTATTTTCCGGATATTCGTAACCACTTAATTTGGAACTAAAGAAGATTTGGTAGTAACGTTATTTAACTTAAAATGTTTTCAAAGAAAATTTATCATACTCAAAAAAAATGCCGTTTAAATTCATCCTGAACGTAAACTCTTACCCATAATCAGTAACCTGGTTTGCAAGCAACATTTCTTTAGCAGTGTTGATCGTGAGGGGCAATTTATTGACACATAATCGTAAGACGAGTTTGAAGAGACAAATAATAGACTCTAACGGTTCTTTCCTGTTCACAAATTTGTTTCTTCTGATAAAAAAAATTCATCAGCAACTTTACCTAAAAGAATGGTTCTAAGATGCAAAACAAAGTCGCTAAAATGATGATTTGTATATACTTTAATGCAAATATTAGGAAAAAAAATACCTTTTCTTTGACACCTATAGAATAAAATAATCATTTTAACTGATTTAATGAGTAAGTGCATTCGTATTAGTCTTTCATTCATATTCCAGAAAATTAAGATCTACACAGTCATTTCCTGAATTTAAGCCGACCTCATCCCCAGTAGGCTAAGTCACCTGAGGGGGAGCAGTTAATCCTGGATGACCTCTAATTGTCAGCAGCTTTTTATCTATGAGCGCATTTTCTGTTTTTGGAAAGAGGATTGGAATGATTCAGGAATGACTCTTTCTAAGAAGTTCTAAGATATCAACAGAGATTCGTCCAGATGTCATCATTGTTCTTATTTCAATTGCACCAGTCGATCTTCAGCTAACGGATCTGTACGTAAGTAGCAGATGAGTACCAGCAAATACTTCATAAAAGCAAAAGCCAATTAAAATTCCCCCATTTTTTGACTATATTTATTTTTGAAATTTAATTTTCGTGCCTAAAGTGCATTGTTCTACTTCTTTCTTTTGTTTAGTTATTAATTTTGTTTGATTAATTAATTAATTAATAATTAACTATAGTTTTATCTATCTATACATAGAATATGCCAGTTACACATTTCCAGAGGGTATGTGAAGCATGAGAACCACTGCTCTAGACTAGGGGTTCTCAATGTGGGGTACGTGGTAAAATTTTTTGGGGTACGCCGTGAGAGCTCAAATGTCGCTAGATCTAGTAACAAGTCCATTTCACTGATTACTTAGTAATCAGTGAAATGTATATAATAGTAGTTTAAAATTTTATAAGCATTTCCAGGGGATACGCGAAGCATAAAAGGTTGAGAACCACTGATATATAAGTTTTATTTTATTCCCATTGTTATACTATAACTGTTGTTTTATCTATCTATACAAGGGGTACGCCAGTTAAATACACATTTCCAGGGGGTACGTGAAGCATAAAAGGTTGAGAATCACTGATATATATGTTTTATTTTATTCCCATTGTTATACTATAACTATAGTTTTATCTATCTATACAAGGGGTACGCCAGTTACATACACATTTCCAGGGGTTACGTGAAGCATAAAAGGTTGAGAACCACTGATATAAAAGGGTGTGATTCTTTCGCAGCGACATTGCAGCTGATCAATTTAAAATTGGCATGCTTCTTCTTTAATAATGGGATAGCTGCTTATAAAAAAAAAACATGGCGGAAAGGAACATTATTGAGCTTTAATTTCCAAAAATTTAAATGGCTTTAATTGAATTTCGTTTGGTTTTAACGATCAGCTTGATGACCAGCAACCATTTATGACTGGCCAAGCGAGCCAGATCAGATTCACTGCATCACATTTCTCATGCTGACGGCAGAATTTCATATATTTACCTTCTGGATTCTTCAGGGGGGGCTTCTTTTATCACCAAAATATTTGCAATAAATTATATCTGATTATTTTTAGTAGTATTCTAACAAACTGGCTTCTCCTATTGGGAAAATATGGGAATATATCATGACATTCCACGATAAGTTTATGACTGTTCGTTAAATATAAATTTTTATTGAAATAGATGAAGTCGTAAATTAAGGAATGAAAATGTACTGTTATAAATGAATTTATAGTAGTTGCATTGGATCATAGATGGCGCCACCAGACAGAGATGTTCTCTAATGAAGATCAACGTTTGAGATTGATGAGAGGATTCAAAAAGTCAAAAATACTCTATAGATCTATACATTATATACATCGGGTGAGTGAATATGAAACAATTTCATAGATTTACCGCGATAGACGGTATAAATAGAAGTAAGGCGATCTACCCACCTCTGCATAACCGTAATCGCAAATTAAAATAGTAGGTTAAATTTTTTTTTTTAATTTACGAACTAAAAGACAAATACTTTTATTTTGCATAATTTATTAGTAAAATACTACTCTGTACATTATACCGTATTGATAAAATATTACGACGAATAATTTTGTAATCTTCCAGTAGCTTCAATAGCCCTCTAGTGGTAGAAAAATGGAAAATGGTAAAATTTCAAACGAATATTGCAAATGATCTATTTACACTGGAAATCTGAAATTTTGGTAGTAGTGTGTTATGGTCAGAAGGTTGACAATGGTAACAAGGCTTTGTCCTCTTATCCCCCAAGGGGGTGGCAAAATGAAACTTTTTTTAAGAGATAAACCAAAAATTCTTTTATTGTTTTCCTGGTAATAAAAATATTAATATTTATGCATCTCGAAAAATTTTACAAACGATGTATTTATGTTAGATATCTGAAATTTTGGTGGTGGAAGGTGTGAACATTACGACGTCTTAGATCACCTCTTAGACCCAGGGTGGGTGGGAAAATGCACTGATTTTGTTCTCAGAAAAATTTGTTTATTTATATAGAGATAAATTAAAACTTCTTTTTGCATTGGACAGGTATTGATGAAATATTAACGGTCGAAAAATTTGAAAATTCCAAAATTTCAAATGAATAATGCAAACGATGTATTTATGCTAGAAATTTGAAATTTTGATGGTGGAATGTGTAGGTCACGTCATTTCATTGGCAACGAGTTGACCCCCTTAAAACCAAGGGGGGTGGGAAGATCCAATTTTTTTTTTTTGGAAAAATTTGACATCTGAGTTAAACTTTAGGTCTCCCCCACAACAATAGTGTTCCAAAAATACGGAAGCTATTTTATAAAAACCCAGTATATCGTAAACTAATTGGGAGCGGCGGTGGCTCGTAATCTGTAGTTCGCAGGTTCGAGTCCCAGCTGAGTCAGCGTTGAGATTTATCTCCGCAAAACTCCCCGACCTGCCTCGGTCAGTAGGGGACACCGATGGGCTTCGAAATGTGGCCGTCCGTCGGATGGGACGTTAAGCCATGGCCCGTGTGCGGGACAGCCACACCTTGTGCACGTTAGAGAACACACTGGATCGCCTTGACGGGAGGCTACCATCTGTCTCCCAACAGCTGTTCCATTAGGTTCCCTCCCCCAACCTTCGGGGTCCATGTGACCTGGCCATTTAGCCCATTATGTGCAAAAAATTGCCGTTCAGAGGCAAAACAACCAACCAACCAACCTGGGCATTTAGCCCTTGGGACAAAAAAGTGCCGCTCAGAGGTAAAACAACCAAACATAAACTGATTCATTCAGTGTTGTTTCAGTTGTAAAAACAAGTTTTATTATGCAACACTAAGAGGAGATTAAAACAATGCTCCATAATCTCATTGTCCCTCAGGTCCTTAGTTTCTATTACGTATCAGAACCACATTAGAAATCATATCAGTCTTTTGCTGTAGTTGTGGAGATTGCCTATCGCTATCGCTGGATCAAAGATTTTTTTGCTATCAGGGAATACCACCTGAAGTGCTAATCATAAAAGCACGAACATCCTTAACTTTTTACCAATGCTACCGAGTAAAACTTCAGCAAAAAGAGCCACGGACAATTTAAAACAGAGAGACAACAACAAAAAACTCTTTCCTTTAATCGATCCGTTTCGTTGTTCCAAAAAAAGCGAAAAGTGTTGAAAAAAGTTGTTATGCGGGGTTAATGGAGCTCACGTCATTAATTGCATTAAAAATCAGTTGCCATTTCCAATCCGATATGGCGCCAATTTCACCCTCGAGCTTGAAGTACGAGGCAGTTGCAGTTTGAATCGGAATTGGAATCCTATCAAGTAAAAATCTAATTCGCACTTTCGAGAAATTTGTTAAAAATTTATTAAAATTTAACAAAAGAATTTACTAAATTTACTAAAATTTACTAAAATTAATGTTTATTTGTTGTCTCAAGGGAGTCAAAAAATGCACAAGATCGAAGAAAATGGAAGGAATGAAATATTGGCCACCTTACGAAAAAAAAAGTATTAAATAATTGCAAGAGTGTTACTAATAATTGCTAAAAACGTTAACTGATTGCAAAAGTGTTAGTACTAATTGCTTAAAATAATTTATTTCAAAATGTCACTACCAGTGCTAATTTTTGCAAAAGTGTTAGTACCAATTTCTTGGAATGCTAGTTGATTGCAAAAGTGTTAGTACCAATTGCTTTAAAAAATGCTAATTGATTGCAAAAGTGTCAATGCCGAATGCTTAAAATGCTAAATGATTGCAAAAGTGTTTATTCCGATGCTAATTGATTGCAAAAGATGTTAGTACCAATTCTTTAAAATGCTAATTGGTTGCAAAAGTGTTAGTACCAATTGATAAAAAATGCTAATTGATTGCAAAAGTGTTAGTACCAATTGCTAAAAAAAAATGCTAAATGATTGCAAAAGTGTTAATGCCGAATGCTTAAAATGCTAAATGATTGCAAAAGATGTTAGTACCAATTCCTTAAAATGCTAATTGGGTGCAAAAGTGTTAGCACCAATTGCTAAAAAATGCTAATTGATTGCAAAAGTGTTGCCGAATGCTTAAAATGCTAAATGATTGCAAAAGTGTTTGTTAAGATGCTAATTGATTGCAAAAGATGTTAGTACCAATTCCTTAAAATGCTAATTGGGTGCAAAAGTGTTAGTACCAATTGCTAAAAAATGCTAAATAATCGCAAAAGTGTTAGTACCAATTGCTAAAAAAAATGCTAATTGATTGCAAACGTGTTAATGCCGAATGCTTAAAATGCTAATTGATTGCAAAAGTGTTAGTACCAATTGCTAAAAAAATAATAATTGATTACAAAAGTGTTAATACCGAATGCTTGAAATGCTAAATGATTACAAAAGTGTTAGTTCCAATGCTAATTGATTGCAAAAAGTGTTAGTTCCGATGCTAACCGATTTCAAAAAGTGTTAGTACCATTTACTTAAAATGCTAATTAATTGTAAAAGTGTTATTAGTAATTATTTAAAATGCTAATTAACCCTAAATGTGCTGTTACTCATTCCCAGTAACTGTCTGAATCCCTCTTAATAATGTACCATAGAAACATAAACGTTCAGAAAGCTTAGAAATGACCTCACATTTTTTTGTTTTAGTTGATCACCGTCACTGTTTGTGTCTGGTGCGCCCTCCATTGACGTAATAGGGCAGCAAATGGACTTTGATATAATTCGTGTCACAGGTCATGGAGATAGCGAAGGGAAGTTACTTCTGCCCTTGTGGCAACGATAATCTCTTTCTAAGTCCTCCTTAATATCGTTTGGTGCAGAGATGTTTTCTGTTTAAAGTTCTGTAGTAAGTTAATTTTGCTTTTATCTGTATGTGTCATATAGCGATAATCAGTTATTTACAATAGATATTAGATTTTATTTAGATAATATTAAAATAGACAATTAAATTATTTAAAATAGATATTAGGTTCTTTTTTTAAAAATAGAAATTAGATCCTAATTTAATGTTTTTCTGCATTTAAAATAAATAAAAAAATAAATACCCCCTCAAGCAGCTGCTTGACATAGAGGTCTGACAGGATCCTGTCAGTTTATATGCCATAGTAGAAGGTCTGAGAGGATGGCAGGACCTCAGCAGAAAAACAACACATACATCCATGCCTTACCCGGGGCTCGAACCCAGGTCCCTTAGATCATGTCTTTTCTGAATTCTGTAATCAACCGTAGTGTTCGGATATTTTTTAATATATATAAGGCGTATGAATATATAATGCAATGAATATGGAGGGTGTGCAGTTACCGTTCACAGCAAACTGGAGCGGTTGCGGTTAATGTTCACAGCACATTGGATCGTGTGAGCTCACAAAGACCTGGATCGTGTGGGCTCACTCAAGGAAATACTGAACGTGTGCAGTTACCGTTCACAGCAAACTGGAGCGTGGGCAGTAACTGCACACGCTTCAGTTTGCTGTGAACAGCAACTGGAGCGTGCATAGTTGCTGTACGCGTTCCAGATATTTTTCCTGAATTCTGTAATCACGTGACACGAAGGTTGCCAGATCACTAATTTCTAAAAAAAATCGTTGTCAGATAGTTTTTCTGAATTCTGTAAACAACCATGGTGTTCGGATATTTTTTTGAGCGACTGTACATAAATAAATAAAAAATAAATACCCCCTCAAGCAGCTGCTTGCCACAGAGATCTGAGGATTCATTTAATATTTATTTTTATGGTAGAAATGCAGTTTAGGGTCCTCAGCCGCCATCTTATTTTTGTTTCGCCGCGTTGAAAAAAAGTCCGCATGGTAAAAGTAGTCCGTTCCGAATCTACGTTGAAATGTGTTTAGAGGATATGCATAAAAGAAATATACAACGACTTGACTAAAAATATCGCTGCAAATAATCTCATGAAAACAAGATTTTATTAACAACGTTTATCGCTATAGAATGACCAATTGTTTCGCACTTAAAAAAAAGAGCCCTAAAAATAAATAATTTCATCAAAATGAAATTTCGTTAACAGCTGTTATTGTTAAGGAATGAATTCTTGTTCCTCAGTGAAGCCCCAAAAATAAATAATCTCATCAAAAGATTTCATTATCAACGGTTATCGCTAAACAATGAAACCTCGTTTCCCATTTTAAAAGAAAGCCCACAAAATAAATATCAAAGGTAAATTTCCTTAATAACGCACATCGCTAAAGAATCAACTTAAGAAAAGCTCCAAAAATAAATAATCTCATTAAAGAGAATTATTCTAAACAGCATATATCTCTCATAAACAGGGTCGGTAGCGCGCCAAGCTCGTAATCTGTTAGTTTCCAGGTTCGAGTCCCAGCTGGGTCAGCGTTGAGATTTATCTCCGCAAAACTCCCCGTCCTGCCCACGGTCAGTAGGGGACACCGATGGGCTTGGAAAGGCCGCCGTCCGTCGGATGGGACGTTAAGCCGTGGCCCCGTGTGCGGGAGAGTCATACATTGTGCATATTAAAGAACACGCTGGATGGCCTTGACAGGAGGCTACCATCTGTCTCCCAACAGCTGTTCCAATGGGTCCCCTCCCTCAACCTTCTCTGAGCCTTCGGGGTCCATGTGACCTGGTCATTTAGCCCATGGTGTGCAAAGTAAGTGCCGCTCAGAGGTAAAACAACCCAACGTTAAAGAACACGCTGGATGGCCTTGACTGAAGGCTACCATCTGTCTCCCAACAGCTGTTCCAATGGGTCCCCTCCCTCAACCTTCTCTGAGCCTTCGGGGTCCTTGTGACCTGGCCATTTAGCCCATGGTGTGCAAAAAAAAAATGCCGCTCAGGGATAAAACAGCTAAACCGACAGCGGAAAAACAGCACACACATCCATGCCTTTATTTCCCAGGGCTGGAACCCAGGTCCCGCAGATCAGTAGCCAAGCGTGCTAACCACTCGGCCACGGGACGGCATATCCCATATATGCCATATATTCCATCTATAGCTGCTGATCAAGATCTCTATCAATGTTCGGGGTCCTTGTGACCTGGCCATTTAGCCCATGGTGTGCAAAAAAGTGCCGCTCAGAGGTAAAACAACCCAACGTTAAAGAACACGCTGGATAGCCTTGACGGAAGGCTACCATCTGTCTCCCAACAGCTGTTCCAGTGGGTCCCCTCTCCCAACCTTCTCTGGGCCTTCGGGGTCCTTGTGACCTGGCCATTTAGCCAATTGTGTGCAAAAAAAGTGCCGCTCAGAGGTAAAACAACCCAACGTTAAAGAACACGCTGGATGACCTTGACGGGAGGCTACCATCTGTCTCCCAACAGCTGTTCCAATGGGTCCCCTCTCCCAACCTTCTCCGAGTCTTTAGGGTCCTTGTGACCTGATCATTTAGCCAATTGTGTGCAAAAAAAAGTGCCGCTCAGAGGTAAAACAACCCAACGTTAAAGAACACGCTGGATGGCCTTGACGGAAGGCTACCATCTGTCTCCCAACAGCTGTTCCAGTGGGTCCCCTCTCCCAACCTTCTCTGGGCCTTCGGGGTCCTTGTGACCTAGCCATTTAGCCAATTGTGTCCAAAAAAAGTGCCGCTCAGAGGTAAAACAACCCAACGTTAAAGAACACGCTGGATGGCCTTGACGGGAGGCTACCATCTGTCTCCCAACAGCTGTTCCAATGGGTCCCCTCTCCCAACCTTCTCCGAGTCTTTAGGGTCCTTGTGACCTGATCATTTAGCCAATTGTGTGCAAAAAAAAGTGCCGCTCAGAGGTAAAACAACCCAACGTTAAAGAACACGCTGGATGGCCTTGACGGAAGGCTACCATCTGTCTCCCAACAGCTGTTCCAGTGGGTCCCCTCTCCCAACCTTCTCTGGGCCTTCGGGGTCCTTGTGTCCTAGCCATTTAGCCAATTGTGTCCAAAAAAAGTGCCGCTCAGAGGTAAAACAACCCAACGTTAAAGAACACGCTGGATGGCCTTGACGGGAGGCTACCATCTGTCTCCCAACAGCTGTTCCAATGGGTCCCCTCTCCCAACCTTCTCCGAGTCTTTAGGGTCCTTGTGACCTGATCATTTAGCCAATTGTGTGCAAAAAAAAGTGCCGCTCAGAGGTAAAACAACCCAACTTGAATCCTCTTTAAAGCAAAATTTCGTGAATGTGTTAAACTAGAAATCAGTAGGCGCTTTCAGTTCCACTTGAATTCTAGACGACCCACAATTGACCTTGAACATTCTAAATATTTACGAGTTCTTTTGCTTTTAAAAAGCCTTATTCACCAATGTTTAGTTCTCTTGCAACATTACAGGGAAATTTGACCTTTGGCCTTTACGGACCCTCCAGATCCAAAATTTCGAAGCGTTTCCTAGATCTACGACTAGAAATAATCCCAGACACCAATTTTTAGCTCTCTGGTACTTGTAGATCTAACCTTTGACCTAGAAGTACCTTCCAGCAGATTCAGCAAATCCCACTTGCGTTGCATCGGCTGGCGGCCATTCGTTCGAGTCGACATATCATGGCGCGAAGACCACGGCTTTAACGTCCCATTCGACGGACGGTGTCCTTTTCCAAGACCATCGGTCCTCTACTGATCGTGTGCATGGCGGAGAGTTTTGCGGAGATAAATCTCAACGCTGACCCAGCTGGGACTCGAACCTGAGAACTGCAGATTACAAAGTCTCGCGCGCTACCGACTGAGCCATCCCAGTTTCGACAACAACCAGTGCTATTTTTTATTTCAAATTTAGAAAGAATTCGAAATCTTTGGGGACGGTTATAGGTTTAAACATGGTTTCGGGTCGTACTATACTGAAGGCACGAGCTATGAATTCTTTTTTTTTTCGAAGTTATAATTTTGAATTAGATTAGTCGGTTTAGTTGTTTTATTATCCCTGAGCGGCATTAGATGGTAGCCTCCCGTCAAGGCCATCCAGTGTGTTCTTTAACGTGCACAGGGTATGGCTCTCTCCCGCACACGGAGCCACGGCTTAATATCCCATTCGACGGACGGCGTCCTCTCCAAGTCCATCGGTGTCCCCTACTGACCGTGAGCAGGGCGGGGAGTTCTGCGGAAATAAATCTGAACTCTGTCTCGGCTTGGACTCGAACCTGGGAACTACAGATTACGAGCCTGGCGCGCTACCGACTGAGCCACCCCCGCCCCAAAGAGGATTCAGGTAAAAGTGTCATCAGTGCAATGACCAAACGTCCTCAATTATTTTTGTGCACCTGCAGAGCGGAAAGAGAAATTGGATCATCTGCGATGTGCGAGTGCAGCTGGGGCGTGATTTCTCGGTCCTCTTCAGTCTGCCCCACGTGTAATATTTCGCTCTCCCCTCCCACACTATTTCGCGCCATGATATGTCGACTCGGACGAATGGCTGCCAAACGGCAAGTGGGATTCGCTGAATCTGCTGAGGAGTTGGCCTTCATCAGACAGAAGGAATATATTTTTTAATATCTGAAATCGAAGTTCTGAAAGCTTCCCAATAACCACTTCGTGAGAGGCAGAATTTCACTTCCGAAGTAAGTAACATTTCTACTTTAATTGCAAAAAAATATTTATCATTTCCGTTTCCGACTTCTCGGTTTTTGAAAAACGAAACATACACTTGTCTCTTGCAGTTGTTTAGTTCAGAGGTCGCCAATCTGTGGTCCGCGGGAAAATTTTTGGTTGGATTGTTTTGCCTCTGAGCGGCTCTTTTTTGCACACAATGGGCTAAATGGCCAGGTCACAAGGACCCCGAATGTTCAGAGAAGGTTGGGAGAGGGGACCCACTGGAAGAGCTGTTGGGAGACAGATGGTAGCCTCCCCGTCAAGGCCATCGAGCGTGTTCTTTAACGTTGGATTATTTTACCTCTGAGCGACACGATTTTTGCACACAATGGGCTAAATGGCCAGGTCACAAGGACCCCGAATGTTCAGAGAAGGTTGGGAGAGGGGACCCACTGGAAGAGCTGTTGGGAGACAGATGGTAGCCTCCCCGTCAAGGCCATCGAGCGTGTTCTTTAACGTTGGGTTGTTTTACCTCTGAGCGGCACTTTCTTGCACACAATGGGCTAAATGGCCAGGTCACATGGACCCCGAAGGCTCAGAGAAGGTTGGAGGAGGGGACCCACTGGAACAGCTGTTGAGAGATAGATGGTAGCCTCCCGTCAACGCCGTCCAGCGTGTTCTTTAACGTTGGGTTGTTTTACCTCAGAGCGGCACTTTTTTTAACACAATGGGCTAAATGGCCAGGTCACATGGACCCCGAAGGCTCAGAGAAGGTTGGAGGAGGGGACCCACTGGAACAGCTGTTGAGAGATAGATGGCAGCCTCCCGTCAACGCCGTCCAGCGTGTTCTTTAACGTTGGGTTATTTTACCTCTGAGCGGCACTTTTTTTTAACACAATGGGCTCAATGGCCAGGTCACATGGACGCCGAAGGCTCAGAGAAGGTAGGGGGAGGGGACCCATTGGAACAGCTGTTGAGAGATAGATGGCAGCCTCCCGTCAACGCCATCCAGCCTGTTCTTTAACGTTGAGATGTTTTACCTCTGAGCTGCACTTTTTTGCACACAATGGTCTAAATGGCCAGGTCAAATGGACCCCGAAGGCTCAGAGAAGATTGGAGGAGGGGACCCACTGGAACAGCTGTTGGGAGACAGATGGTAGCCTCCCGTCAAGGCCATCCAGCTTATTCTTTAACGTTGAGATGTTTTACCTCTGAGTGGCTCTTTTTTGCACACAATGGGCTAAATGGCCAGGTCACATGGACCCCGAAGGCTCGGAGAAGGTTGTGAGAGGGGACCCACTGGAACAGCTGTTGGGAGACAGATGGTTGCCTCCCGTCAAGGCCATCTAGCGTGTTCTTTAACGTGCACAGGGTATGACTCTCCCGCACACGGGGCCACGGCTTAACGTCCCATCCGACGGACGGCGCCCTTTCCAAGCTCATCGGTGTACCCTACTGACCGTGGGCAGGGCGGGGAATTTTGCGGAGATAAATCTCAACGCTGACCCAGCTGGGACTCAAACCTGGGAACTACAGATTACGACCCTGGCCCCCTACCGACTGAGCCACCCCCGCCCCCACACATGAGGCCACGGCTTAATGGACGGCGGCCTTTGTAAGCCCATCGATGTCCCCTACTGATAGTGGGCAGGGCGGGGAATTTTGCGGAGATAATTCTCAACGCTGACCCAGCTGAGGAAAATTTTGGTGGTCCGTGGGAGAAATTTGGACACCGACACAGCATCGCCGACATTTGTCGCCTAGGGTCATTTGCAACAACCATTTGTGTGAAAAGACATTCTCACCTGTTACGGCAATTAAAAACAAGTACCGCTGTCGGCTTGAAATAGAAACGGCTCTACGTGTTGCAGTGACGTCATTAGAGCCAAGAATCCATCAACTTATTTCAAACAAGCAGCAACATATATCACACTAATAATTTTGTTGTAATTAAACAAGCGCATTTCGTATTAATAAAATGCAACTTTTATGATCATTATTTTATAGATGTTTGTACCTTTAAAAAAAAATCATGTTAGTGATCCGCGGGATTCAAAATTGTGAGTTTAGTGGTCTGTGAGGTCTAAAATTTTGGCGACCGCTGGATTGGTTAACCTCAGATCGGGAGGATCTACAAAAAAAGAAAGACCGGATTTCAATTGCAGTGTAACATTTTCCCCTTCGTTTTAGAAGTTTTTTTTTTTATTAAAAAAAAAATAGGTGAAATATGCACGAGTTTCAGAATTTTTTTTTTTTGGCCTTCCTTACGAACATTCTGAAGGGGAGGGGGTTAGGAATTATTATGACGAATTACCGCATAGGAGCATGAAGCGTTGGCCTGAGGGCTCGACACTCAGTGGGGGTAAAACACGACTTTTTTCTAGCATCATAATGAGTAAAAAAATTTTACAATCAGAAAAAATTTGTGATGTTAAAGATAAATTATTTCATTGGTTGATGGAAAAGTGATGTTTTTATTTGGAAACTTTCATCATTTTGTCGCTTTTCTTTCTCATTTATTCCTTTTTTTTTCTCCCCTTCATTTTTTGTACTACTGAGGCAATCTAGATCATATCTGTAAAAACATATATGTACATTCCCGCTGATAAGCTTCGGCTTAGTGGGATTTTTTATGTAATATAAAAAAAAAAAAAAAAAATGGTTAGCACGCTTGGCTACTGATCTACGGGACCTGGGTTCGGGCCCCGGATAAGGCATGGATGTATGTGTCGTTTTTCTGCTGAGGTCCTGCCATCCTCTCAGACCTTCTACTATGGCATATAAACAGACAGGCTCCTGTCAGACCTCTGTGGCAAGCAGCTGCTTGAGGGGGTATTTAGTTTATTTTTTTATAATTATAGATAATACTTACTGAAAATAAATTTGAATTTGAATTGAATTTGAATGCAATATTTCCGTACACGAATCTTAGTTTTTCTCAGGTTAATACCAAATATGAAGTGATTTTGTTAAACACAATAAAATGAACAGATATTTATTTTTCGTTTATAATTAAGTTCGTGTTTGTTTTTCAGCAGTTGGAATTTATATGATACATATTAAATTTGTGCATTTCTGAAATTCACTTTATTTGCTTCAATTTTTTGCACACAATTGGACTAAATGACCAGGTCACAAGGACCCCGAAGGCTGAGAAAAGGTTGGGGGAAGGGGACTCACTGTAATATAATAATAATAATTTATTTGATGCAGGAAGTTACAGTAAATCCAACCTGTTCTTTGACGTGCACAGGGTATGGCTCTCCCACATCCCAGCTGAGTCAGCGTTGAGATTTATCTCCGCAAAATTCCCCGTCCTGCCCACGGTCAGTAGGGGACACCGATGGTCTTGGAAAGGCCGCCGTCCGTTGGATGGGACGTTAAGTCGTGGCCCCGTGTGCGGGAGAGCCATACCCTGTGAACACGCTGGATGGCCTTGACGGGAGGCTACTATCTGTCTTTCAACAGCCATTCCAGTGGGTTCTCTCAACTTTCTCTGAGTCTTCGGGGTCCTTGTGACCTGACCATTTAGCCAATTGTGTGCAAAAAAGTGCCGCTCAGAGGTAAAACAACACCAAGTTAAAGAACACGCTGGATGGCCTTGACGGGAGGCTACCATCTGTCTCCCAACAGCTGTTCCAGTGGGTCCCCTCCCCCAACCTTCTCTAAGTCTTCGGGGTCCATGTGACCTGGCCATTTAGCCCATTGTGTGCAAAAAAGTGCCGCTCAGAGGTACAACAACCTAACTCTCCCATACACGGGGCTACGGCTTAACATCCCATCCGAAGGGCGACGGCCTTTCCAGTCCATCGGTGTCCCCTACTGACCGAGGGCAGGCAGGGTGGAGAATTTTGCAGAGGCAAATCTCAACGCTGACTCAGCTGGTACTCGAACCTGGGAACTGCAGATTACGAACCTGGAGCGATACCGACTGAGCCACCCCCGTCCCTAAGAGTAGACTGAACCTAAGATTAGAGAGAATTCTATACGACGGTTTCTAAACGACATTGATTAATCTGTAGATGAAGATCAGGTAACCGCGAATAACATCCAGAGCGAAATTTTCGGATATCCTTGTTTCTGATTTTTATATGTTTAAACGACTGTGTGAAAAGTGTTTCCTGCCTGTGCACACTCTATGGGTTGGGTTGTTTTACCTCTGAGCGGCACTTTTTTGCACACCATGGGCAAAATGGCCAGGTCACAAGGACCCCGAAGGCTCAAAGAAGGTTGGGGTTGGGGACCCACTGGAACAGCTGTTGGGAGACAGATGGTAGCCTCCCGTCAAGGCCATCCAGCGTGTTCTTTAACGTTGGGTTGTTTTACCTCTGAGCGGCACTTTTTTGCACACCATGGGCTAAATGGCCAGGTCACAAGGACCCCGAAGGTTCAGAGAAGGTTGGGGGAGGGGACCCACTGAAACAGCTGTTGGGAGACAGATGGTAGCCTCCCGTCAAGGCCATCCAGCGTGTTCTTTAACGTTGGGTTGTTTTACCTCTGAGCGGCACTTTTTTGCACACCATGGGCTAAATGGCCAGGTCACAAGGACCCCGAAGGTTCAGAGAAGGTTGGGGGAGGGGACCCACTGAAACAGCTGTTGGGAGACAGATGGTAGCCTCCCGTCAAAGCCATCCAGCGTGTTCTTTAACGTTGCGTTGTTTTACCTCTGAGCGGCAGTTTTTTGCACACCATGGGCTAAATGGCCAGGTCACAAGGACCCCGAAGGTTCAGAGAAGGTTGGGGGAGGGGACCCACTGAAACAGCTGTTGGGAGACAGATGGTAGCCTCCCGTCAAGGCCATCCAGCGTGTTCTTTAACGTGCACAGGGTATGACTCTCCTGCACACGGAGCCACGGCTTAACGTCCCATCCGACGGACGGCGCCCTTTCCAAGCCCATCGGTGTCCTCTACTGACCGTGGGCAGGGCGGGGAATTTTGCGGAGATAAATCTCAACGCTGACCAGCTGGGACTCGATCCTGGAACTACAGATTACGAGTCTGGCTCGCTACCGACTGAGCCACCCACATTCTATGCACATGAAACATAAATGTATAAAATATCAGTGGAATAGTTTTGATGAATTCCCGTTTCTCTCTTTCAGGCATCAGAAGTCGAAACCTGGTAAAGATAATCCAATGGATTGGAAGTTAGGCCGAATTAAAAGCAGCGGCAAGTATTGTGTAAATGGGGAAACATCCAATTCCGCAGAATCGGAAAATGCGACCTCTTCCAGCACAGGTAAGACACTGCACATCGCGTTAATACTGGCAAACATTTTGAGTAACAGTTAAGTTGATATTGACAAACTCAGGTAGTGACTGGGGGGGAGGGGGGTCAGTAGGTAGCGCGCCAGACTCGTAATCTACAGTTCCCAGGTTCGAGTCTAAGCTGGGTCAGCATTGAGATTCATCTCTTCAAAATTCCCCGCCCTGCTCACGGTCAGTAGGGGACACCGATGGGCTTGGAAATGCCGTCGGATGGGACTCCGTCGGATGGACGTCCGTCGGATGGGAATTTTAGCCGTGGCTCCGTGTGCGGGAGAGACATACCCTGCACACGTTAAAGAACACGCTGGATGGCCTTGACGGGAGGCTACCATTTGTCTCCCAACAGCTGTTCCAGTGGGTCTCCTCCCCCAACCTTCTCTGAGCCTTCGGGGTCCTTCTAACCTAGCCATTTACCTATGATGTGCAAAAAAAGTGCCGCTCAGAGGTAAAACAATTCAGTGTTAAAAAACACGCTTGATGGCCTTGACGGAAGGTTAACATCTGTCTCCCAACAGCTGTTCCAGTGGGTCCCCTCCCCCAACGTTCTCTGAGCCTTCGGGGTCCTTGTAACCTGGCCATTTACCCCATGATGTGCAAAAAAGTGCCACTCAGAGGTAAAATAATTCAGTGTTAAAAAACACGCTGGATGGCCTTGACGGGAGGCTACCATCTGTCTCCCAACAGCTGTTCCAGTGGGTCTCCTCCCCCAACCTTCGCTGAGCCTTCGGAGTCCTTGTAACCTGGCCATTTAGCCCATGATGTGCAAAAAAGTGCCGCTCAGAGATAAAACTACCCCAACCCAGGTAGTGAGGGAGGTTGGATTATTTTATGCCTGAGTGGCACTTTTTTTTTTCACACAATAATCTAAATTGTCATGCCACAAGGACCTTAGGGACTCAGAGTAAAATAGAGTTAGGTTGTTTTACTTCTGAGCGACATATTTTATTAATAAAAGAGTCTAAATTGTCAGATCAGCACAAAGAAACAGAAATTGGAGGTTCAGTTGTTTGACCACTGAGCGACATTTTTTTGCACACAATGGGTTAAACGGCCAGGTCATAAGGATCTCGAGGACCCGAGTAGGCATTACATCTAAGTGATACTGGCAAAGCACCGAACTGTTGCTACCTAGTGACTTTTACTCCACTAGCAGGCTGAAACTTCCTCTGCTGCAGGAGTCTCGTCAGCGAAAATATCAGCAAGAAAAAAAAGGTATAATTTCTGCTTAACCTGTCACCAACAGTCCGTCTCTACAAGGAACTGTACGTTGCCCTGATGATGACTGCTGAGTTGACGAAAGAGCTCGGTCCCATGTAAATAGCACTTTGCAATACTTGTGTAAATAAATCTAACCGGCAAAAAAGCGTTATCCATTCTTATGAGCGTTCTTTAACGTTGGATTGCTTTACCTCTGAGCGGCACTATTTTTGCACACAATGGACTAAATAGTTAGGTTACGGGGAACCCGAGGGCTCAGAGAAGTTTGGGGGAGGGTACCCACTGGAACAGCTGTTGGGAGACAGATGGTAGCCTCCCGTCAAGGCCATCCAAGCGGCACTTTTTTGCACACAATGGGCTAAATGGCCAGATCACAAGGACCTCGAAGGCTCAGAAGATTGGGGGAGGGGACCCACTGGAACAGCTGTTGTCAGACAGATGGTAGCCTCCTGTCAAGGCCATCCAAGCGGCACTTTTTTGCACACAATGGGCTAAATGGCCAGGTCACAAGGACCCCGAAGTCTCAGAAGGTTGGGGGAGCTGACCCACTGGACAGCTGTTAGGTGACAAATGGTAGCCTCCCGTCAAGGCCATCCAGCGTGTTCTTTAACGTGCACATTGTATGCTCTCCAGCAAACGAAACCACGGCATAACGTACCATCCGACGGACGGCGGCTTTTCCAAGCCCATTGGTGTCCCCTACTGACCGTGGGCGGGGCGGGAAGAAATAAAAGGATCCTGCTTATATTGATTGTTCATTATGTCAGATTATTTATGGTGTTTTAGTTCTAGGAGCCATAGCCGATGAACTTTGTATCGTAAGTACAGTCGCTCAAATAATATCCGAACACTTGGTCAGGCAGATTGTGATTTAGTTAATCTGAATGGTTGCAGTCTTGAGCAGGTATCACAGTTTAATTACCTTTGGAGCTATGTAACAGATACTGGTGATGTGCGGCATGAGATTAACAGACAAATAGGGATTGCTGCTGTAACTTTTAAGAGTCTCTGGAGATTGTGGAGAAATAGGAGTATACACCTAAAGACTAAAATTAGACTGTATAATAGTTTGGTTCTTTCTAGGTTTAGTTATGGTAGTGAAACTTGGACACTTTGTAAACAAGATAACAGGAAACTAGATGCTTTTGATTCCAGATGCTTACGCAGTATCTTGGGCATTAGGTGGTTCAACTTTGTAACTAATGATGAGGTTAGGCAAAGGAGTTTGCAACCTCCTTTAAGCAGCATATTGTGCAGAGAGAGACTCCGTTGGTTTGGCCATGTTGCCCGTATGAATAATTATAGATTGGCGAATAGGGTTATGAACAGTGTGCCTAAAGGCCTCAGAAAGAAGGGGAGACCTAGGATGCGGTGGACAGACAATGTCAAACAGGACCTTGTTAGGACTGGTGTGCAGTGGCCAGATGCAGTAGATGTAGCTCAGGATAGACTTGCTTGGAGAACTAAATTCCACGGTCTGGTTGAACCTCCGTAGCCCACGGCTGCTTGAGGATGATGACAGAATTTAGAAAAATATCTGGCAACGATTTTTTTTAGAAATTAGTGATCTGGCAACCTTCGTGTCTACTGACACGAAGGTTGCTAGATCACTAATTTCTAAAAAAAAGATCGTTGCCAGATATTTTTTTCTGAATTCTGTAATCAATCACAGTGTTCGGATATTTTTTAATATATATATAATGCGTATGAATATATAATGCAATGAATATGGAGCGTGTGCAGTTACCGTTCACAGCAAACTGGAGCGGTTGCGGTTAATGTTCACAGCACATTGGATCGTGTGAGCTCACAAAGACCTGGATCGTGTGGGCTCACTCACGGAAATATTGAGCGTGTGCAGTTACCGTTCACAGCAAACTGGAGCGTGTGCAGTTACTGTAATCAAGCATAGTGTTCGGATATTTTTTTGAGCGACTGTACTTCTAGAAATCAAGATGTGCCTATTGATTTATGATTTTTAATATATTCCTATTAAATGATGGTTCTCGATCCTTTCAGGTCCTTTTTCCGAAATTCCAGCCAGGCACATCATAACCACGTTGGGATTTTTCGGTTTCTTGCTCTTCAGTTCCTTTCGCTTAAATTTGAGCCTCACCATCGTTGCCATGGTTAATGCTACAGCCGTGTACGGTGCTCGCGAAGAGAACCTCACCACGGACTCTTCTCGTGTTGCTCTGAATTCGAAGGTAAGTAGATATGCGGAAAAGATCGCAAAATCGTTTTATTGGGATTAATTGCAGACAAGATTTAAACGCGGCTTATTGAAAATGTTATTAAGGACAAAATTTGAACCCCGATGTATTGGAATTAGTTTGTGGACTTGAATTAACCAATCACAATTTGTAGATCAAGATCTGAATTTTATGATTTGTAGACAATATCTGAATTATTTGATTTGTACAGAAGAATTTGGATTAAATTATAAACAAGATTTTAATGGATGAATTTGTGGATATGATTTGAATTGATTAAATTGCTATAGGCAAGATCTGAATTGATTTATTTGTAGACAAGATTTGGACTGATAAATTGTAGAAAAGATTCGAATTGATTAATTTGCAGAACAATTTAAATTTTTGAATTTGTAGACAAGATTTTAAAACGAGACTAATTTGCAGGAAGGTTTGAACACATGATTAATCTTCAGAGGAGAATTAGGATTAATTAGCATATAAGATTTGAATAGCTTAATTTGCAGACAAGATTTTCACGCAAGATCAATATTTGGACAAGAATTGTGATTAATTTATAAACACGATTAATCTTCAGAGAAGAATTAGGATTAATTAGCATATAAGATTTGAATAGCTTGATTTGCAGACAAGATTTTCACGCAAGATCAATATTTGGACAAGAATTGTGATTAATTTATAAACACGATTAATTTATAAACACGATTTGAATCGATTAATTTGTAGACCAGATTTGAATTGATTGTTTTGTAAACAAGCAGTGATTATTTTGAAGATAAAAGTTGAATTGAATAATCTATAAACAAGATTTGAACTGATTAATTTGTAGACAAGATTTAAATTGATCAATTTGTCAACATGATTTGAATTCATTATTTTCGATACGATTTGAATTGCTTGATATGTAGACAAAATTCGATTTGATTATTTGGTAGACAAGATTTCAATCGATTATTTTGTAGAAAACGTTTGAATTGATCAATCTGTAGACAATATTTGAATTCATTAATTTGCAGACAAGATTTGAATTCATTAAACTGTAGACAAGATTTGAATTGATTATTTTGTGGATAAGATTTTAATTAATCTGTAGACAAGATATTCGATTAATCTGTAGACAAGAATTCAATTGATTGATCTGCAGACAAGATTTGAATTGAATATTTTGTTGGCAACATTTTGAACTGATTAATCTGTAAACAAGATTTAAATTGATTAACCTGTAGACAAGAGTTGAATTGAGTAATATATAGATAAGATTTGAATTGATTAATTCATAGATAAGATTTGAATTGATTAATTCATAGATAAGATTTGAATTGATATATTTGTAGACAAAGTTTGAATTGATTAGTTTGCAGAAAAGGTTTGATTTGATTAATCTGCGGACAATATTTGAACTGACTGATTTGCAGACAAGATTTATCACGGGGTTAATTTGTAGACATGATTTAAACACAGTTTTATTGGAATTGTTGGTTTTATTAATTTAGTTGGGTGTGTGTGTGTGTGAAATATATTTGAATCTAATGATGGTGGTATTGTGGTGTGGGGTGAGGGATTGACATGTTTGAATATTTTAGGGATTTTCTTAGAAAATAAATGTTATGAAGAGCTCATGGGGGTAGTTATGACCTCCTTACCTCTCCCCCCCCTTTCCCTTAGATTACCCCACATATTGGAATTGATTTGTGGAAAAGATTCAACACTGCTTATGAGCTTATTGTGAAATTATAAACATTGAACATGGGTTTATGGAGAACACGGCTTATTAGGAATGATTATGCAGACAAGGTTTGAACATTGTTTTATTGGGATTATTTGCAGAAAAATTTGAACAGATCTTAAGAACTTACTGAAATGCGTTTTAGACAAAGATCGAACATGAGTTTATTGGGATTAATTTGAAGACCTCATTCGAGTATGGTTTCTTGGCGATTCATTTCAGATTAAGTTCAAACATAGTTTGTGGAATTATCGAAATAAATTTCGTTAAAGGTTTCTTCGTAAAGCTTTATTTTTATGTTTAGTTGGTTTACCTCTGAGTGGTACTTTTTGGGAAATGTTGGCTGAAATGGCCAGGTCACAAGGATCCTGAGTGCTCAGAAAAGATTTGGGAAGAGCGACAGACTGTTAGAAACAGATGGTAAGCTCCCGTCAGGCCATCAAGCATGTCCTTTAATGAACGCAGGCCCAGCACACGGGGCTACGGCTTAACGTCCCATCCGACGAGTGTCGCCATTCCAACCCCATCTGTGTGCCCTACTACCAAAGGCAGGTGGGGGTTTAAAGGGGGGGATAGAAATCTCGATACTGATCCAGCTGGGACTCGAATCTGGGAAATGCATATCACGAACCTGACCCGCTACAGACTGAGCCACTTCCGCCCCATAAACTTACATGTAATAGGATTTTTCCCACTTATAATTACAGTAAATATGTAATTATTGAAAGTAATGATAAGGAAAGGAGATAAAACTATCAGTAAACGCAGTAAGATTCAGTCATTCTAAATTTATTTACAGTTGGTTAAGCGAAAAACGTAGTGTTTACTGTATTTTATAATTTACGTAGCAATTTAGTTAGAGGATAATAACGTTCTTTTCATATCTCACTGATACATTTTGTGCATTGGAATTACCTGTTGTTGTTGTTTTTTTTTTCAGGAAGGAGAATTTATTTGGAGCCCCAAAATGCAAGGCGTTGTCCTTGGTGCCTTTTATTATCCAACCTGCATAGCGATCCTGATTGGCGGTCGCCTCTGCGATGTTTACGGTCCTAAGAAAGTGTTCGGTTTGGGAATGCTGGGAAACAGCATCTTCACCTTAATCACTCCAGTATCAGCGAGATTCAACACTGCCATGCTAATTACTGTTCGATGTTTGGCAGGATTTATTCAGGCAAATTGGTTGTAATATCATTTCGTTTACATTACGCACAGACACGGATTTCCAAGGGCATTGCACAATCGCTCAAAAAAGTATCCGAACACTATGGTTGATTACAGAATTCAGAAAAAATATCTGGCAACGATTTTTTTTTAGAAATTAGTTATCTGGCAACCTTCGTGTCACGTGATTACAGAATTCAGGAAAAATATCTGGAGCGTGTACAGCAACTGTACACGCTCCAGTTACTGTTCACAGCAAACTGGAGCGTGTGCAGTTACTGCACACGCTCCAGTTTGCTGTGAACGTTAACCGCACACGCTCAATATTTCCGTGAGTGAGCCCACACGATCTAGTATTAAAATAAAATGACTAATGATAACTAATTTCTAAAGTACTAATTTCTAAAAAAAAAATCGTTGCCAGATATTTTTTCTGAATTCTGCAATCAACCATAGTGTTCGGATACTTTTTTGAGCGACTGTAGCTTCCTGGGATCCCTGACATTTATAGGAGTAAGATTTTTTCTTTAATAATTACAATTCTTATTTTATAGGAGAAGGTGTTGGCTCAGTCGGGCGAAGACGACCGGTAAATCTGGTAGTTCTTAACAGGGACGTACCCAGAAGGGTCCCCCCCCCCCCAAAGAAAATGCTGTAGTCTTATACTAAATCTCAAACTTGTCTTCCTGCTTTGAAATCCAAAACACTTGTCTTTCTACAATTTTATTTTAGCTCCACACTTTATATCCAACAAATAAAAGTAAATTAAAAAAGAAATTATAAAATCTCATTCCGTATAGAATATATATAATAAATACCCTTTCAAGCAGCTGCTTGCCACAGAGGTCTGACAGGAGCCTGTCAGTTTAATACGCCATAGTAGAAAGAATCTGTGAGGATGGCGGGACCTCAGCAGAAAAACAAGTTGGGAAATCCTACTCATTCCTTTCTCTCAGACCCCCCCCCCCCCACCGAAACTAAACACTGGTTTCATGCCTTGTTCTTCGGAGCGGGGGTGACTCAGTCCGTAGCGCGCCAGGATCGTAATCTGTAGTTCCCAAGTTCGAGTCCCAGCTGGGTCAGCGTTGAGATTTATCTCCGCAAAACTCCCCGTCCTGCCCACGGTCAGTAGGGGACACCGATGGGCTTGGAAAGGCCGCCGTCCGTCGGATGGGACGTTAAGCCGTGGCCCCGTGTGCGGGAGAGCCATACCCTGTGCACGTTAAAGAACACGCTGGATGGCCTTGACGGGAGGCTACCATCTGTCTCCCAACAGCTGTTCCAGTTGGTCTCCTCCCCCAACCTTCTCTGAGCCTTCGGGGTCCATGTGACCTGGCCATTTAGCCCATGCTGTGCAAAAAAGTGCCGCTCAGAGGTAAAACAACCCAACCCATGCCTTGTTCTTCACATACACTCAGTGCTCACTGAATTATGACCACCTCCCTCCATGTTATGTGAGTGGAAGCTAATTTCGAAGCTCTGTAACTTCTAAACTTGGTGTTTTATGAGAAGATGTAACAGAAGATAAAATAAACATCTCAATCAAATCTATCTGAATCTCGATTTTCAATAACATTCCTTTATGTTTAAAGAGTTATGGACTTTGAATATATATTTAATAGCAACAATGCAACTCTTAAAAAATTGAAAAATATCGAAAACATTTTTACATTAACTTTACAAAAATACATCTGTTGTATTAAATGGTGTGAAATAATACCTCTTATTCAAATTATAATGAACTTCTGAATTCAATATAATGAACAAAGCATATTTTATAACAGTATATTTTGTATACAGTACAATTATATAATATATTTTAGCCATCTATCTAATATCTCAGTTCCTCATACCAATCAAATTTTACAAATTATTATTAAAGGTTGGTTAGCACGCTTGGCTACTGATCTAAGGGACCTGGGTTCGAGCCCCGGGTAAGGCATGGATGTGTGGGTTGTTTTTCTGCTGAGGTCCTGCCATCCTCACAGACCTTCTACTATGGCATATAAACTGACAGGCTCCTGTCAGACCTCTGTGGCAAGCAGCTGCTTGAGGGGGTATTTAAGTGTTAGGCATTGCTGTTGTTCATCATCATCAACTCAAGCAACCATGGGCTACGGAGGTCCAACCAGACGGTGTAATTTAGTTCTCCAAGCATATCTGTCCTGAGCTACATCTAATGCATATAGCCACTGTACACCAAATTCTAACAAGGTCCTGTTTGACATTGTCTGTCCACCGCATCCTAGGTCTCCCCCTCTTTCTGAGGCCTTTAGGCACACTGTTAATAACCCTATTCGCCAATCTATAATTATCCATACGGGCAACATGGCCAAACCAACGGAGTCTCTCTCTGCACAATATGCTGCTTAAAGGAGGTTGCAGACTCCTTTGCCTATCCTCATCATTAGTTACAAAGTTGAACCACCTAATGCCCAAGATACTCGTAAGCATCTAGAATCAAAAGCATCTAGTTTCCTGTTATCTTGTTACAAAGAGTCCAGTATTCACTACCATAACTAACCCTAGAAAGAACCAAACAATTACAGTCTAATTTTGATTCTGTTGTTAAATATTCTAACTTCCATAACTCTTCAAATACTAATGGAATGTTGTTGAAAATCGCGATTTAGATAGATTTGAGATCTTTTTCTTCAGTTCCATTCTGTCACAAAACTCTCTTTTAGAAGTTATAGATGTTCGAAGTTAGCTTACACTGACCTAACAAGGGGTGGCTCAGTCGGTAGCGCGCCAGGCTCGTAATCTGTAGTTCCCAGGTTCGAGTCCCAGCTGGGTCAGCGTTGAGATTTATCTCCGCAAAATTCCCCACCCCTGCCCGCGGTCAGTAGGGGACACCGATGGGCTTGGAAAGGACGCCGTCCGTCGGATGGGACGTTAAGCCGTGGCCCCGTGTGCGGGAGAGCCATACCCTGTGCACGTTAAAGAACACGCTGGATGGCCTTGACGGGAGGCTACCATCTGTCTCCCAACAGCTGTTCCAGTGGGTCCCCTTCCCCAACCTTCTCTGAGCCTTCGAGGTCCATGTGACCTGGCCATTTAGCCCATGGTGTGCAAAAAAGTGCCGCTAAGAGGTAAACAACACTGACTTAACAAGGGGCGGGGGTGGTTCAGTCGGTAGCGCGCCAGGCTCGTAATCTGTAGTTCCCAGGTTCGAGTCCCAGCTGGGTCAGCGTTGAGATTTATCTCCGCAAAATTCCCCCCCCCCCCGCCCTTGCCCACGGTCAGTAGCGGACACCGATGGGCTTGGAAAGGCCGCATTCCTTCAGATGGGATACCGATGGGCTTGGAAAGGCCGCCGTCCGTCGGATGGGACGTTAAGCCGTGGCCCCGTGTGTGGGAGAGCCATACCCTGAGCACGTTAAAGAACACGCTGGATGGCCTTGACAGGAGGCTACCATATGTCTCCCAACAGCTGTTCCAGTGGGTCCCCTCCCCCAACCTTCTCTGAGCCTTCGGGGTCCATGTGACCTGGCGATTTAGCCCATGGTGTGCAAAAAAGTGCCGCTCAGAGGTAAAACAACCCAACCCAACACTGACTTAACAAGGAGGTAGTTTGCCATAATGTATTGAGCACTAAATGCATTTAGTTTTTTTTAGCATTACCTTTAAAGTGGTTTTAAGAAATTGAAATGAAGTAATTAGGAAACAGTCGTGAGGATGTAATTGAATTTTTCTCTGCAAATGTGGAAGAAAAAAAAAAGATTTTTCCTTTTCCCTCCAGGGATTAATACTTCCAGCAGTCACCCCTCTAGTAAGGAAGTGGGCTCCCCCAAAGGAAAGGAGTTTGATGGTATCCATCGTCTATTGTGGCCTTCATTTCGGATCGTTTGTCACCGTACTTGTTGCAGGATATCTCTGTGATTCTGATTTCCTCGGTGGATGGCCCTCCGTGTATTACTTATTTGGTAAGAGACGTTTCGTTGCAATGCTCTGAGATGTGAGCCATGATATTTGTGATCAGTAACCAAATTTCGTTTTTTGTTTTCAATCTGCAGGTCTGTTAGGATGCATTTGGTGTTTGTTTTGGGCGTTTTTCGTCTTCGATTCCCCATCTCAACATCCCAGGATATCGGATCGTGAACTTCGTTACGTCCTCAGTAAGCAAGGTAGTCAAAGTGGATCACCACCCGTAAAGGTAAGTATCTGTATTTCGCCATCCCTAAAGGTATTTCAGTTTCTCCATCCCTAAAGATATCTGAGTTTCGCCATCCCTTAAGGTATTTCAGTTTCTCCATCCCTAAAGATATCTGAGTTTCTCCATCCCTAAAGATATCTGAGTTTCTCCATCCCTAGAAATATCTGAGTTTCTCCATCCCTAAAGATATCTTAGTTTCTCCATCCCTAGAAATATATGTTTCTCCATCTCTAGAAATATCTGAGTTTCTCCATCCCTAAAGATATCTCAGTTTCTCCATCCCTAAAGATATCTCAGTTTCTCCATCCCTAAAGATATCTCTGTTTCTCCATCCGTAGAAATATCTCAGTTTCTCCATCCCTAGAGATATCTCAGTTTCTCCATCCCTAGAGATATCTCAGTTTCTCCATCCCTAAAGATATCTCAGTTTCTCCATCCCTAAAGATATCTGAGTTTCTCCATCCCTAGAGATATCTCAGTTTCTCCATCCCTAGAGATATCTCAGTTTCTCCATCCCTAGAGATATCTCAGTTTCTCCATCCCTAGAGATATCTCAGTTTCTCCATCCCTAGAGATATCTCAGTTTCTCCATCCCTAGAAATATGTTTCTCCATCCCTAAAGATATCTGAGTTTCTCCACCCCTAAAGATATCTCAGTTTCTCCATCCCTAGAGATATCTCAGTTTCTCCATCGCTAGAGATATCTCAGTTTCTCCATCCCTAGAGATATCTCAGTTTCTCCATCCCTAGAGATATCTCAGTTTCTCCATCCCTAGAGATATCTCAGTTTCTCCATCCCTAGAAATATGTTTCTCCATCCCTAAAGATATCTCTGTTTCTCCATCCCTAAAGATATCTCTGTTTCTCCATCCCTAGAGATATCTGTTTCTCCATCCCTAGAAATATATGAGTTTCTCCGTCCCTATAAATATCTGAGTTTCTCCATCCCTAAAAGTATCTCAGTTTCTCCATACCTAAATTTTTTTTCTAATGATGATACCGTTCTGTTAAAATGCACTAATCTAAGAGGAAGTTGAGCTGGGGTTGGTTCCATGGTTAGTGCACCAGCCTCGTAATCTGCTATTCTGAGGTTCGAGGTCTGCCTGTGCCAGGGTAAGGTTCCGTCAAAAGAGGGACACCACTGGGCTCTAAAAGGGGCTCTAAAAGGGCGTATTTCGTAGTTAGATTGGGATGTATAAGGGTTTACAAAATAGTTAATCATCGTTACTGAGTCGTGTGTGAGAGTTGGTAAGGCTTGTAGCAATTGGTTTAGCATTACTTCTGGTGTTCGACAAGGGTGCATTTTGTCTCCTTTTTAGTTTAGTTATTGATTAGCTAGGACTTTAAGGCTTGACCTCAAATGCAAGAGATAGCTATACCCTCTCTGCGTAGGGGCGGGGGTGGCTCAGTCGGTAGCGCGCTAGGCTCGTAATCTGTAGTTCCCAGGTTCAAGTCCCAGCTGGGTCAGCGTTGAGATTTATCTCCGCAAAAATCCTCGCTATGCCCTCGGTCAGTAGGGGACACCGATTGGCTTGGAATAGGCCGCCGTCCGTCGGATGGGACGTTAAGCCGTTGCCTCGTGTGCGGGAGAGCCATATCCTGTGCACGTTAAAGAACACGCTAGATGGCCTTGATAGGAGTCTACCATCTGTCTCCCAACAGCTGTTCCAGTGGGTCCCCTCCCCCAACCTTCTCTGAGCCTTCGGGGTCCATGTGACCTGGCCATTTAGCCCGTGGTGTGCAAAAAAAGTGCTGCTCATAGTTAAAACAAACCAACCGTTTACATATTGAAGATCACACTTGGATGAGCGTGACCATTTGATTTAAAACCAGTTTATTTTCAGAAGAGAGACTTCCTAAGAGCTATCCAGTGAAGTCCCCTTCCCCCCTCCTTTTCTGAAACACCATTGGGTCCATTCAGTTCATTGCGTGCAAAAAAAAAGCGCGCCTCAGAGGTAAAACAACGACTGAGAAGTAATCATCGGATATTTGATTTTATCCAGAATAAAGCAAATTCTTGGTTGGCAACGATTTCATCATGATAATTCTAACAAGTATTATTTTAATGTGACTTAATCGTGAATAAAAAAAGATTCCAACAAAGTAAAATAATTCCTTTTTTTTTTAAATATATTTTACAGAGCTTACCTGTTCCGTGGAAATCCATTCTTCTTTCTCCACCTGTATGGGCAGTCATCTGTGCAGCGTTTGCCGTGCGATGGGCTCAGTATCACTTTTACACCGTCCATCCCACCTACATGGCCACAGTGCTCAAGTTCCCGATTAAGGAAGTAAGTATTGGACACTCGGAGGGTAAAATAGCTCGTGAATATGGGATGTACAGTCGCTCAAAAAATATCCGAACATTATGGTTGATTGCAGAATTCAGAAAAAATATCTGGCAACGATTTTTTTTTAGAAATTAGTGATCTGGCAGCATTCGTGTCACGTGACACATTATGGTTGATTACAGAATTCAGAAAAAAATATCTGGCAACGATTTTTTTTTTTAGAAATTAGTGATCTGGCAACCGTGTATATCCGAACATTATGGTTGATTACAGAATTCAGAAAAAATATCTGGCAACGATTTTTTTTTTTAGAAATTAGTGATCTGGCAACCTCCGTGTATATCCGAACATTATGGTTGATTACAGAATTCAGAAAAAATATCTGGCAACGATTTTTTTTTTTAGAAATTAGTGATCTGGCAACCTCCGTGTATATCCGAACATTATGGTTGATTACACAATTCAGAAAAAATATCTGGCAACGATCTTTTTTTTTTAGGAATTAGTGATCTGGCAACCTCCGTGTCACGTGACACGGAGGTTGCCAGATCACTAATTCGTCATTTCGTAATTAGAGTGGGATGGATAAGGGTTTGCATTACAGTTAATCATTTCCTAGTTACATTTGGATGGATAAGGGTTTGCATTACAGTTAGTCATCATCATTTCGTAATTAGAGTGGGATGAATTAGGGTTTGCGTTACAGTTAGTCATTTCCTAGTTACATTTGGATGGATAAGGATTTGCATTACAGTTAGTCATCGTCATTTCCTAGTTATAGTTGGATGGATAAGGGTTTGCATTACAGTTAGTGATCGTCATTTCCTAGTTACATTTGGATGGATAAGGGTTTGCATTACAGTTAGTCATCATTATTTCCTAATTAGAGTGGGATGGATTAAGGTTTGCATCACAGTTAGTCATTTCCTAGTTGCATTTGGATGGATAAGGGTGTGCATTACAGTTAGTCATCGTCATTTCCTAGTTACATTTGGATGGATAAGGGTTTGTATTACAGTTAGTCATCATCATTTCGTAATTAGAGTGGAATGGAAAAGGGTTTGCATTACAGTTAGTCATCGTTATTTCCTAGCTATAGTTGGATGGATAAGGGTTTGCATTACAGTTAGTCATCGTCATTTCCTAGTTATATTTGGATGATTAAGGGTTTGCATTACAATTAGTCATCATCATTTCGTAATTAGAGTGGGATGGATTAGTGTTTGCATTACATTTAGTCATCGTTATTTCCTAGCTATAGTTGGATGGATAAGGGTTTGCATTACAGTTAGTCATCGTCATTTCCTAGTTATATTTGGATGGATAAGAGTTTGCATTACAGTCAGTCATCATCATTTCGTAATTTGAGTGGGATGGATTAGGGTTTGCATTACAGTCAATCATCATCATTTCGTAATTTGAGTGGGATGGATTAGGGTTTGCATTACAGTTAGTCATTTCCTAGTTATAGTTGGATGGATAAGGGTTCGTATTACAGTTAGTCATTGTCATTTCTTAGTTACATTTGGATGGATAAGGGTTTGCATTACAGTTAGTCATCATCATTTCGTAATTAGGGTGCGATGGATTAGGGTTTGCATTACAGTTAATCATTTCCTAGTTATAGTTGGATGGATAAGGGTTCGTATTACAGTTAGTCATCGTCATTTCCTAGTTATATTTGGATGGATAAGGGTTTGCATTACAGTTAATCATCATCATTTCGTAATTAGAGTGGGATGGATTAGTGTTTGCATTACATTTAGTCATCGTCATTTCCTAGTTATAGTTGGATGGATAAGGGTTTGCATTACAGTTAGTCATTGTCATTTCTTAGTTACATTTGGATGGATAAGGGTTTGCATTACAGTTAGTCATCATCATTTCGTAATTAGGGTGGGAGGGATTTAGGGTTTGCATTACAGTTAATCATTTCCTAGTTATAGTTGGATGGATAAGGGTTTGCATTACAGTTAGTCATCGTCATTTCCTAGTTATATTTGGATGGATAAGGGTTTGCATTACAATTAGTCATCATCATTTCGTAATTAGGTTGGGATGGATTAGGGTTTGCATTACAGTTAATCATTTCCTAGTTATAGTTGGATGGATAAGGGTTCGTATTACAGTTAGTCATTGTCATTTCTTAGTTACATTTGGATGGATAAGGGTTTGCATTACAGTTAATCATTTTCTAGTTATAGTTGGATGGAAAAGGGTTCGTATTACAGTTAGTCATTGTCATTTCTTAGTTACATTTGGATGGATAAGGGTTTGCATTACAGTTAGTCATCATCATTTCGTAATTAGGGTGGGATGGATTAGGGTTTGCATTACAGTTAATCATTTCCTAGTTATAGTTGGATGGATAAGGGTTCGTATTACAGTTAGTCATTGTCATTTCTTAGTTACATTTGGATGGATAAGGGTTTGCATTACAGATAGTCATCATCATTTCGTAATTAGAGTGGAATGGAAAAGGGTTTGCATTACAGTTAGTCATCGTCATTTCCTAGTTACAGTTGGATGGAAAAGGGTTTGCATTACAGTTAGTTATCGTCATTTCCTAGTTACATTTGGATGGATAAGGGTTAGCATTACAGTTAGTCATCATCATTTCGTAATTAGAGTGGAATGGAAAAGGGTTTGCATTACAGTTAGTCATCGTCATTTCCTAGTTACATTTGGATGGAAAAGGGTTTGCATTACAGTTAGTCATCGTCATTTCCTATTAGAGTGGGATGAATAAGAGTTTGCTTTACAGTTAGTCATCGTCATTTCCTAGTTAGAAAAAGGTGAACAAAGTACGCGATTTTCTCTCTTCAGGAGTGAAAGGAGCATTCCATATATTCCAGAGACGATTCGATTTCAGTTTACTTTGGTTTCATCATTTTTGTTAAAACAAAATTGAATTTTTTTTTGAAAATAACTGATTTAATTAAGTGACGTTAGTGTACTTCCGTCACATATTTCAACTTATTGTTTAAAGTGTTATCGTGATTTTCAGAATGGCTTGTTGTCATCGATTCCCCACCTGGTAATAGCGGTTACGGTTATCCTTGGCGGTTACGTCTCTGATTGGATAAGGAAGAAGAGGTGCGTCAGTATTACAACCAATCACAAGATATTTCTTTCTGTAGGTAAGAATGGTTGCCAGGTCACCTGTAACAGTGAATGTTCTTTTGATATTTACAATATCGTAAAACAGAACGATAACGATCTTTGAGAATGTTAATAAGATTTATATAAATGTCTGGTATTATGATTCTACTTTCTCCTAAAAGATGTTCCTGGCAATTAACCTTTTTAGTGCTGATAAAGAAACATTAACTGCAGCATTATTTTGAATTAATGTAAAACTGTCAATTAAATTTTGGAAACTGTTTCTTATGAGAATAAATAAATTGACCTAATAATTATATTAATCGGAATGTCAATTTGAAGCTCTATAACTTCTACAACATAGGCCGAAGAGCAAAAACATTACGACCACCTGCCTAATATGATGTTGGTCCTCCACGTGCCACCAAAACAGCTCTTATCTGGCGAGGCTTTTGGGTTGGGTTGCTTTACCTCTGAGCGGCACTTTTTTGCACACCATGGGCTAAATGGCCAGGTCACATGGACCCCGAAGGCTCAGAGAAGGTTGGGGGAGGGGACCCACTGGAACAGCTGTTGGGAGACAGATGGTAGCCTCCCGTCAAGGCCATCCAGCGTGTTCTTTAACGTGCACAGGGTATGACTCTCCCGCACACGGGGCCACGCTTAGCGTCCCATCCGATGGACGGTGGCCTTTCCAAGTCCATCGGTGTCCCCTACTGACCGTGGGCAGGGCGGGGAATTTTGCGGAGATAAATCTCAACGCTGACCCAGCTGGAACTCGAACCTGGGAACTACAGATTATGAGCCTGGCGTGCTACCGATTGAGCCACCCCCGCCCCATCTAGCGAGGCATGGACGCTACAAGATTTCTAAAGGTGTGTTGTGGTATCTTGTACCAACAAGTTACCAGCAGATCCTTTAACTCTGGTAAGTTACGTGGTTGAGCTGCTGCAGATCGGATATGCTGTTCCAACACAAACCGCACATGCTCGATTAGATTAATATCTGGGGAATTTGGAGGCCAGACCTGGAAGTCTTCCTCATGTTCCGCGAACCATTCTCCAACAATTCGGGCAGTGTGACATGGCGCATTATCCTGCTGAAAGAAGGCACTACTAGAGGGATATACCATTGCCATGAAAGGATATACCTGATTCTGCAATGATGTTCAGGTAGGTGGTAGACATCATAGTTTCCTGCACATGAATGACTTGACCCAGGGTTTCCCAGCAGAACATTGCCCAAAACATTACACTTCCTCCACTGGCTTGTTTTCATCCCACAGCGCATCCTGGTGCCAACACTTCACCAGGTAAATGACGTGCATGTACCCAGCCATCCACATGGTGCAACAGGAAACGAGATTCATCAGACCATACGACCTTTTTCCAACTCTTTAAGATCCAGTTTTGATGCTCGCGTGTCCATTGTAGGTGCTTTCGATGGTGAACCGAGGTTAGCATGGGCACTCGGTGTTGCTATGTACCCCCATTTTCAGCAAGATTTGATGTACTGTCTGTTGTGACACATTTCTCCCGTCACCGGCATTCAAATTGCGGACGTTGCGCCACAGTATCCCTTCTATTGGCTCGTACCATATGAGATAGCCTTCGCTCACCTCCAGCACTGATGAGCCGTGGTTGGCCCACACCTTACCAGTGGTTCGTGGTTTTTCCCTCCTTGGACCACTTTTTGAAGGTACTAACCACAGCTGACCAGAAGCACCCCACGTGCCTTGCCGTCTCAGAAATGCTCTGGGTTGGGTTGTTTTACCTCTGAGCGGCACTTTTATGCACACCATGGGTTAAATGGCCAGGTCACAAGGACCCCGAAGGCTCAGAGAAGGTTGGGGAAGGGGACCCACTGGAACAGCTGTTGGGAGACAGATGGTAGCCTCCCGTCAAAGCCATCCAGCGTGTTCTTTAATGTGCACAGGTTATGGCTCTCCCGTATATGGGGCCACGGCTTAACGTCCATCCGACGAACGGGGGCCTTTCCAAACCCATTGATGTTCCCTACTGACCGTGGGCAGGGCGGTTAATTTTGCGGAGATAAGTCTCAACGCTGACCCAGCTGGGACTCGAACCTGGGAACTACAGATTACGAGCCTGGCGCGCTACAGAAATGCTCTGACCTAGTCGTCTGGCCATTAAAATTTGGCCTTTGTCAAACTCACTTAAATCTGCTGTCTCTCCCATCTGAAGAACACGAAAAGCACTGATTAACAGAGCTCAGTATCAGGTGTTATTTATACTGTTTCATGACCTTCACACGCGCCGTCGTTTACCTGCAATTACTTTGATTTGCATAAAGACGCGTTGGTCATAATGTTTTGGCTCTTCTGTGTACATTTAACGGAAAAATGTGACTGAAGATAAATTAAAGATCGTAATTAAGTCTATTTAAATCCCGATTTTTAACAATATTGGTTCAGTACTGCGAATTCTGGAAGCTGGAATATTTAACAATAAAATATCTTGTTTTATAAAAATAATTCATAATTGTCTAATACTGATATAATCGTTAGGAAAACTTCTAAACTGTATATTTATTTTAATGTCGAGGGTGGCTCAGTCTATAGCGTGCCAGGTTCGTAATCTGCAGATCCCAGGTTTGAATCCCGGCCGAGTCAGTGTTGAGATTTATCTCTGTAAAATCCCCCCCCCCCCTTCGGTCAGTACGGGACACCGATGGGTTTGGAAAGGCCGCCGTCCATCAGATGGGACGTTCAGCCGTGCACATTAAAGAACACAATGGATGGCCTTGACGGGAGGCTATCATCTATTTCCCAACAAATGTTCCAGTGAGTTCCCTCCCCCAACCCTCTCTGAGCCTTCGGGGTCCTTGTGACCTGGCCATTTAACCCATTGTGTGCAAAAAAAGTGGCGCTCAGAGGTAAAACAACCCAACGTTAAAGAACACTCTGAATGGCCTTGACGAGAGGCTACCATCTGTCTCCCAACAGCTGTTCCAGTGGGTCCCCTCCCCCAACCTTCTCTGAGCCTTCGGGGTCCATGTGACCTGGCCATTTAGCCCATTGTGTGCAAAAAAGGGCCGTTCAGAGGTAAAACAATTCAACGTTAAAGAACACGCTGGATGGCCTTGACGGGAGGCTACCATCTGTCTCCCAACAGCTGTTCCAGTGGGTCCCCTCCCCCAACCTTCTCTGAGCCTTCGGGGTCCATGTAACCTGGCCATTTAGCCCATTGTGTGCAAAAAAGGGCCGTTCAGAGGTAAAACAATTCAACGTTAAAGAACACAATGGATGGCCTTGACGGGAGGCTATCATCTATCTCCCAACAACTGTTCCAGTGAGTTCCCTCCCGCAAATTTCTCTTAGCCTTCGGGGTCCATGTGACCTGGCCATTTAGCTCATGGTGTGCAAAAAAAGTGCCGCTCAGAGGTAACACACCCCAATCCAAAATATATTTTATTAAGTGGTTTGAAACAATACGTATTATTTAAGTTTTAATTTTAATTTCTGAGGTAAATTGTTATCATACATTACTGATGTGAAATACTTTAACTTTTATAAATCTTTAAATATTGAAAGAATTTTGTTGAAAATCGATATGATTTTGAACTTTAACTTCATTCACATTTTCGCATTAAATCAATATTTTAGAAATTATAGATTCGAAGTTCTGTTCCTATTGGCGTAATATGGACATTTTCTAATATTTTGGTTAGATATTATTTACAATTAATAAAGTATTTTTTTATTTTTTTATACTATTTTTATCTTCATTATTATAAGTTTTTATTTTTTTTCGTAAATAAGCTGTTTGTTTAGTTGAAACAATATTAACATCGTTCTCCAAATCTAGTTTGTCTAGCCAAATCCAGAACTAAAAATTCTCAATGTACCGTGATATATTTTATAACAGTAGTCTCTTCCCATTATAGGACACAGAAAGTGCTTCCCCCAAAGGAGTGGCTAAGTCGATAGCGCGCCAGGCTCGTAATCTGCAGTTCCCAGGTTCGAGTCCCACCTGGACCAGCATTGAGATTTATCTACGCAAAATTCTAAAGCTGCCCTCGGAAAATATGGGATATCGATGGACTTGGGAAACAACGGATTTTGGTAGATTGGAATATTGACGAGAGGCTACCATGTTCTTCCGTGTGCGGGAGAGCCATACCCTGTGCACGTTAAAGAACACGCTGGATGGCCTTGACAGGGAGGCTACCATCTGTCTCCCAACAGCTGTTTCAGTGGGTTCCCTCCCCAACCTTCTCTGAGCCTTTGGGGTCCTTGTGACCTGGCCATTTAGCCCATTGTGTGCAAAAATGTGCCGCTCAGAGGTAAAACAACACAGCTCTTGTTGAGAGGCTACCATCTGTCTCCCAACAGCTGTTTCAGTGGGTCTCCACCCCCAACCTTCTCTGAGCCTTCGGGGTCCTTGTGACTTGGCCATTTAGCCCATTACGTGCAAAAATGTGCCGATCAGAGGTAAAACAACACAGGTCTTGAAGAGAGGCTACCATCTGTCTCCCAACAGCTGTTTCAGTGGGTCACCTCCCCCAACCTTCTCTGAGCCTTTGGGATCCTTATGTCCAGATCATTTAGCCCATTGTGAGCAAAAATGTGCCGCTCAGAGGTAAAACAACACAGCTCTTGAAGAGAGGCTACCATCTGTCTCCCAACAGCTGTTTCAGTGGGTCTCCTCCCCCAACCTTCTCTGAGCCTTCGGAGTCCTTGTGACCTGGCCATTTAGGCCATTGTGTGCAAAAATGTGCGCCTCAGAGGTAAAACAGCACAGCTCTTGAAGAGAGGCTACCATCTGTCTCCCAACAGCTGTTTCAGTGTGTCTCCTCCCCCAACCTTCTCTGAGCCTTTGGGGTCTTTGTGTCCTGGCCATTTAGCCCATTGCGTGCAAAAATGTGCCGCTGAGGTAAAACAAACCAAAATCCGAACCTTCAGAGTCGTGACCTGACCCTTTAGCCTATTGTGTGGAAGAAAAAGTGCCGCTGAGAGGTAAAACTATCTAATCCTTCCTCACCCCATGACGTCACCCAGGTGCGCCCATTTTTACACCCCTTATATAGGAAGACACTACTGACAACAATCTTATCGCTGTAAGTGCTTCTATTGAATAGTTGAACTGGTGAGATAATAGGTGTCTTGTATTTCAGGGATGATAGGCTACCTCTTGTGTATGGTTGGTGTGCTGCTGGCTGGATACGACAGAGTGATCAATACAGTTCTCTTAATAGTATCTCTTGGATTTAATGGCATTGGATACGTAACGTATACTGTAGCACCCGTTGACATGAGTTCTCATTACACAGGTATTTGTATTCATTATTAATTGCTTTTTATGTGTGTCTACAAGTCTAATTAGGTTCGCAAAATGACTAGCTGGCAGAGATGGACGAATCAATATCACACTTTGCAGCGCCACCTTCGGCAGACAGCCGTAATTCTCATTTTCCCACTAACAAAGTGTGTGGACATCTTGCTTTGAAATTCTGTTTCTTACGATTATCGAGGGGCGGGGGTGGCTCAGTCGGTAGCGCGCCAGGCTCGTAATCTGTAGTTCCCAGGTTCGAGTCCCAGCTGGGTCAGCGTTGAGACTTATCTCCGCAAAATTACCCGCCCTGCCCACGGTCAGTAGGGGACACCAATGGGTTTGGAAAGGCCGCCGTCCGTCGGATGGACGTTAAGCCGTGGCCTCGTGTGCGGGAGAGCCATACCCTGTACACGTTAAAGAACACCCTGGATGGCCTTGGCAGGAGGCTACCATCTGTCTCCAAATAACTGTTCCAGTGGGTCCTCTCCCCAAACCTTCTCTGAGCCTTCAGGGTCCTTGTGACCTGGCCATTTAACCTATTGTGTGCAAAAAAAGTGCCACTCAGAGGTAAAACAACCCAACCCTTACTATTATCGGTTTTTTTTAATGCTTTTTACAAAAAAAAAATGAAACGGAAGAAAATTTTTATTAAGATTATAGAAGAATAGTATATAATAATCGCAACTTAACTGCTGGCTTTAAAAAAAACAAACATTTAACGCACATTTATATTACAATTCAAAACGAAATTAGTTAAGCACTGCTCGGTGGTAGCGCTAGCATCGATTTTTCTGCTACAATGGGTTTATGTTGAAGACTATCTGTGCTAGTTATTTTATCTACGACTTAGTTTATGCTTACTGCTTTTCAAAAAATGAGGTTTATCCAAATCATCACGTGGTACAAGGTAAAATGGAATTTTCACGTTAAAAAATTAAAGAGAAAAAATACTGACCTTTATATTTAAAAAAATAAGAATTCTTAATAATTGGGAATGTGTTTAAAGAGGTTTTAATAACTTTCGTGATTATTTTAACCGATATTAACCTAACACAAACCTGCTATAATTAAAAAAGCAAAAAATTATTTTTTATTTTAATTTCCTGTTCGTCTGTGTGTCTGTAGATATTCAACATTTTTGTTTTTAGATTAAAAAAATCTTTTGCATACAATAAGTTCGAACGAAATATGAGAACTCGCATTTTACGAAACTCATTTTTACCGTTAGAGGGCGCAGCGTTCAAGGAATTTATATGGACGGCAGCGATCTGCTCAGAGTGAAGTAGGAAAACTTCAACGGCATTTAAGAGATGGATGAAAAATTCTTTTGGTGGTCGGATAGATGAGGATTAATATGATTCACGCATTTTCAGAATCATTAATTAGGTCTTTTCTATCGTCACGGGGTCCTAAAGTTAGAAAAGTTTGAACCTTATCTAGTTTCAAAAGAGATTGTTGGCACTTTTAAAAATTATTTCGATAAATTCCTTGATTATTCATAATATTGAATTTTTATTTTAAATCTTATTTAAAAATTTGAGAACAATCTGTTCCTGATCATTTCGTTAATGTAATACTTCTATATTTTTTAGTTCTAGACTATATATGAAACGAATACAAATTTTTCTCTCGTAGGTACGTTGACAGGATTGATGGGGTTCTTTTCTACAATGCCAGGATTCATCATTCCGAGTCTCGTCGGTGTCATTACAGATGAAGAGGTAGGTCAAAACAAATTCTGAAATGGGGAAGAGGTAGGTCAAAACAAAGTCTGAGATGGGGGAAGAGGTAGGTCAAAACAAAGTCTGAGATGGGGGAAGAGGTAGGTCAAAACAAAGTCTGAGATGGGGAAGAGGTAGGTCAAAACAAAGTCTGAAATGGGGAAGAGGTAGGTCAAAACAAAGTCTGAAATGGTGAAGAGGTAGGTCAAAACAAATTCTGAGATGGGGAAGAGGTAGGTCAAAACAAATTCTGAAATGTGGAAGAGGTAGGTCAAAACAAATTCTGAAATGGGGAAAGAGGTAGGTCGAAACAAATTCTGAAATGGGGAAGGGGTAGGTCAAAACAAAGTCTGAGATGGGGAAGAGATAGTTCAAAACAAATTCTGAGATGGGGAAGAGGTAGGTCAAAACAAATTCTAAGATGGGGAAGAGGTAGGTCAAAACAAATTCTGAGATGGGGAAGAGGCAGGTCAAAACAAATTCTGAAATGGGGAAGAGGAGTCGAAACATATTCTGAAACGGGGAAGAGGTAGGTAAAAACATTTAAATTACAAAGAAATTTTTTAGTACCACCAAATGGGAAAGAGGTAGGTCAAAACAAATTCTTAAACGAGGAGAAAACAGGTCAAAACAAATTCTGAAACGGGGAAGAGGAGTCAAAACAAAATATGAAACGGGGAAGTGGAGTCAAAACAAATTCTGAAATAGGGAAGATGTAGGTCAAAACAAATTCTGAAACGGGGAAGAGATAGGTCAAAAGAAATTCTGAAGTGGGGAAGAAGCAGGTCAAAAGAAATTCTGAAGTGGGGGAGAAGCAGGTCAAAAGAAATTCTGAAGTGGGGGAGAAGCAGGTCAAAAGAAATTCTGAAGTGGGGAAGAAGCAGGTCAAAAGAAATTCTGAAGTGGGGAAGAGCAGGTCAAAAGAAATTCTGAAATTGCTCAAAGGAACCTGATTCAAGCTCAGGAAAGGCATAGAGTATATTTCAGTAATAAAGTATCCGAGGAAAACGTGCTGTAGACAAGAAACATTTGACGGACTCTCGAGAGCTCTAGATGGTCCAGCGATTAAGGACCCCTAGATGCTTTTGGCAGACCTGAGTTCGAAACCCAGTAAGGACAACCATTTTTTTCTCAACTATTTATTTTAAGTTATGTATATGTTTATTTTTGCTTTCTGCTGAGGGCTCGGCTTTCTCACAGATCTTTTCTGTGGCGGAATAAACTGACGAACTCTTACTAGAGCTCGATGGCAGGAAACTGCTTCAATGGTGATCTATTTTATCTGTCTCTTTTATGCATTTTAAGTTTAAAAAAAAGTAAATACCTCTCAAGAATCTGCTTGGCTCAGAGGTCTGATAGGAGCCTATCAGTTTAATATGTCATAGACAAGATCTGTGAGGATGGCGAGACCTCAGCAGAAAAAGAACCTGGAGAAAAACTGTCTTATCCGGGATTCGACCCCAAGTCCCTTTGATCAATAGCCAAGCACGCTAACCAATCGGCTACCGGGACCGTAGAGGCGGGTATGGTTCAGTCGGTTGCGCGCCAGGCAGTAATCTGCAGTTCCCAGGTTCGAGTCCCAGCTAGATCAGCGTTGAGATTTATCTCCGCGAAATTCCCCGCTCTACCCACGGTCATTAGGGGACACCGATGGGCTTGGAAAAGCCCCCGTCCGTCGGATGGGACTTTAAGCCATGGCTCCGTGTGCAGGAGAGCCATACCCTGTACACGTTCAAGGACGCGCTGGATGGCCTTGACGGGAGGCTACCATCTGTCTCCCAACAGCTGTTCCAGTGGGTCCCCTCCCCCAACCTTCTCTAAGCCTTTCGGGGTCCTTGGGCCCAGGCCATTTATCCCATGGTGTGCAAAAAAGTGACGCTCAGAGGTCAAACAACCCAACGTTAAAGAACACGCTGGATGGCCTTAATGGGAGGCTACCATCTGTCTCCCAACAGCTGTTCCAGTGGATCCCCTCCCCCAACCTTCTCTGAGCCTTAGGGGTCCTTGTGACCTGGCCATTTAGCCCATGGTGTGCAAAAAAGTGACGCTCAGAGGTAAAACAACCCAACGTTAAAGAACACACTGGATGGCCTTGACGGGAGGCTACCATCTGTCTCCCAACAACTGTTCCAGTGGGTCCCTTCCCCCAACCTTCTCTGAGCCTTTCGGGGTCCTTGTGACCTGGCCATTTGGCCCATTGTATGCAAAAAAGTGCCGGTCAGAGGTAAGACAACCCAACCCAATCGGAACAGTAAAGACAGGTAGATATTGAAAATTCGAAAAGTTAGCGCTTTCATTTCATAGAGATTCGTAGTTTTGATGTTTTTTTTGTTGTTTATTTCTTTCTAGCAAACGATGGCCCAGTGGAGGATCATCTTCTACATTTCGATGTCGGTGGTTGCCATGACGACGATGGTGTTCGTCTTGTTCGCATCAGCAGACCTTCAGCCTTGGGACTCTGTCGAAAAGGAAAAAGAAGATAAAAAACAAATGGAAATGAAGATCGTGCGATGAGAGGGAAATGTTTAGGTTTTTATTTTTAGTGAGGGGGTGGCGGGGGGGGCGTATTTTCAACATATTTTCTCTGTTTAATGTTATATCATTTTTGCTATTTTGGTAACAGCAGACGCATTTTAAGGAAAATAAATATTTTTTTCAAAAGCGAGATACTTTCTTCGCGTGACGACACGTAATCAGGCCCGGATGTAGAAAATTGTTGGGAGTAGGAATGGGGGAATGAAAGAGGTAAGGGAAGAAATTTTTCCAATGGAGCACATTTGTTTCAGATAGGGGAAAAATATTTCCAGAAGGGAGGCATAAAAAAATGAATGTTTCAAGATAGAAATATTTACACAGTCGTATCAGAATAATATGACCACCCTCGGAATAACAGTGTACCCGCCCAGGAGCAGCACAGAGTGCACATGACAAGGTCGACCACACGGAGATATAAGCGGCCAGCCAGGGCAGATGAGCCATAGTGCGTAACGTGAGCACAATGGGCAGAGGTATTTGAGAACAATGGTCAGAGGTATTTGAGCACAATGGGCAGAGGCATTTGAGCACAATGGGCAGAGGTATTTGAACACAATGGGCAGAGCATTTGAGAACAATGGTCAGAGGTATTTGAGCACAATGGGCAGAGGTATTTGAGAACAATGGTCAGAGGTATTTGAGCACAATGGGCAGAGGTGTTTGAGCACAATGGGCAGAGGTGTTTGAGCACAATGGGCAGAGGTGTTTGAGCACAATGGGCAGAGGTGTTTGAGCACAATGGGCAGAGGTATTTGAGCACAATGGGCAGAGATGTTTGAGAACAATGGTCAGAGGTATTTGAGCACAATGAGCAGAGGTGTTTGAGCACAATGAGCAGAGGTGTTTGAGCACAATGGGCAGAGGTATTTGAGAACAATGGTCAGAGGTATTTGAGCACAATGGTCAGAGGTATTTGAGCACAATGGGCAGAGGTATTTGAGCACAATGGTCAGAGGTATTTGAGCACAATGGTCAGAGGTATTTGAGCACAATGGGCACAGGTATTGATTTGGGGGACGTTCAAAAAGTAATGATCATCGGCTACCGCACCAAGGGTGGAAGCATCTCGAAACAGCAGACTTCATAAGCTGTTCGCGAGGTGCTGTAGTAAGGGTGTACCAAGAATGGACCGCTGGCGCACCGAGTACCTCCAGATGTCTTAACTGTGGAGCCCCAAAGGCCACCGACCCCAGAGGAGAACGTCGCCTCTGTCAACTGGTAAAGGGCAATCGATGCGCCACAGTGCAACAATTGACCACTCAAATGAACTCTGGGACACCCAGGTACGTGTCCCCGCTGGAGTCGCGTAAAGGCGCCCATGTTAACCAAGGTCCATCGGCAACGATGCCTGCAGTTCAAACGTGACTACCGTCATTGGACAGTGGAAGAGTGGAAAAAGGTTGCTTTCTCCAACGAATTAAGATTTCTACTCCACAGAAGTGACGGGCGGTGGCGGATACGGCGTCAGACACATTAGAACCAATACCCGGACACGTTTGTCGGTCAAGTACAGGCTGGCGGTGGCAGTGTGCATGTCTGGGGGATGTTTTCCTGGTATGACCTGGGACCTCTGGTACCACTGGATGGGCCCTTGGGGGCGGGGGTGGCTCAGTCGGTAGCGCGCCAGGCTCGTAATCTGTCGTTCCCAGGTTCGAGTCCCAGCTGGGTCAGCGTTGGGATTTATCTCCGTAAAAATTCCCAGCCCTGCCCACGTCAGTAGGGGACACCGATGGGCTTGGAAAGGCCGCCGTCCGTCGGATGGGACGTTAAGCCGTGGCCCCGTTTGCGGGAGAGCCATACCCTGTGCACGTTAAAGAACACGCTGGATGGCCTTGACGAGATGCTGCCATCTGTCTCCCAACAGCTGTTCCAGTGGGTCCCCTCCCCCAACCTTCTCTGAGTCTTCGGGGTCCATGTGACCTGGCCATTTAGCCCATGGTGTGCAAAAAAGAGCCGCTCAGAGGTAAAACAACCGAACGTTAAAGAACACGCATGATGGCCTTGACGGGAGGTTACCATCTGTCTCCCAATAGCTGTTCCAGTGGGTCCCCTCATCCAAACTTCTCTGAGCCTTCGGAGTCCTTGTGACCTGGCCATTTAGCCCATGGTGTGCAAAAAAAGTGCCGCTCAGAGGTAAAACAATCCAATCCAACCCATTTTCCCCTTAAGGTTTTTCAGATTAAGGTTAATCAGTATGGTTAAGTTAATGTCGTTATTAATGTCATTATATTTAAGGTCATTCAGTATGTCCTTTATCGTGCACAGGGTATCGCTCTCCACAGCACAAGGAACCAGGGCTTTACGTTCCATCCGAAGAACGGCGGCCTTTGCTTATTACAATTAAATATTCACTTAAAATTGTGACAAATATTTTAGAAAATTTAAAATAAGGCCTTTAATGAACTTTAAAAAGAAATAATTTGAAACAATGCGCTGAAAAATATTTGGTTTTTGCGGGGAGTGGGATTCAAACCCACGTCTGTTGGAAACCTCCCCATTTGCTTCGTCTTTTGCTTCTCTGTGAGTAGGTCAACGCCGATTCTGGAACGCTTGGTGGTACTCATGTTGGGGAATACTCCGCAACTCTGAATGAACACATTGTAAAAGGTCTTGAACCTTTGTAAAAGATTATTTTGGCATAACGCAATTTACATCTCTGGAAACTTTTGCCCCAACGAAACTTAGCTCTTTGAATTATTGTTGAGCCAATGCAACTTACATCTCTAAAATATTTTGACCCAACGAAACTTACCTCTTTGAATTATTGTTGAGCCAATGCAACTTACATCTCTAAAATATTTTGACCCAACGAAACTTACCTCTTTGAATTATTGTTGAGCCAATGCAATTTACATCTCTGGAAACTTTTGCCCCAACGAAACTTACCTCTTTGAATTATTGTTGAGCCAATGCAACTTACATCTCTAAAATATTTTGACCCAGCGAAACTTACCTGTTTGAATTATTGTTGAGCCAATGCATCTCTAAAATGTTTTGACCCAACAAAACTTACCTCTTTGAATTATTGTAGTCCTGTAGACATGGAATTCATGAAATGATGAGCTGAAAAAAATTTGGTTTTGCCATCTCATCATTTCATGAATTCCATGTCTACAGGACTTATCCTGTGATTATTTACTACTGATTTATTGATTTAACCCCCCGAGCGTTAATGACAAATATTAATTCCATCTCTAAATAGGCAACAGAGTTGTCCACTTCCTGGATAGATGGCGCCACTAGTGCGAATCAAATAAATAAAATCTACAAAGCTTATAAGGTCACTAAGCTGAAGAAAGGGTAGCCATTGATGGTGTAGTGCTCTAGCATAACAGGCATGTTTCCTGCAGATGTGGGTTCGAATCCCACTCATGGCAAAACCAAATTTTTTTTTCAGCTCATCATTTCATGAATTACATCTCTAAAATATTCTGACCCAACGAAACTTACCTCGCTGAATTATTTTAGATACAATGTGACTTACATATCTGAAATAGTTTGACCCAACGAAACTTACCTCTATGAATTATTTTTGACTCAGTGCAGCTTATAATATCTGAATTATTTTCACTCAAAGAAACTCACCTCTTTCAATTATTTTTAACACAATGTAGTAGCTTGTATATCTGAATTATTTTGACCCAACGCAACTTAATTATTTCAATTATTTTTAACCCACTGCAACTTACATCTCTGAGGAATTTTGACCCAACGAAACTTACCTCTGTGAATTATATTTGACTCAGTGCAGCTTCCATATCTGAATTATTTTGACCCAAATAAAAACTTATCTCTTTGAATTATTTTCATACAACGAAACTTACCTCTTCTTCAGTGAGGAATCCAACCATCGCTGGGATCAGGAACCCGGACATTGTGGAGAAAAATCCCATCAGCTTCATCAGAGTTCCTGCAATTGTAATAACAGTCAGTTAGAGATTTGAAGGTTGGGTTGTTTTACCTCTGAGCGGCACTTTTTTGCACACCATGTGCTAAATGGCCAGGTCACATGGACCCGAAGGCTCAGAGAAGGTTGGGGGAGGGGACCCACTGGAACAGCTGTTGGGAGACAGATGGTAGCCTCCCGTCAAGGCCATCCAGCGTGTTCTTTAACGTTGGGTTGTTTTACCACTGAGCGGCACTTTTTTGCACACCATGGGCTAAATGGCCAGGTCACATGGACCCCGAATGCTCAGAGAAGGTTGGGGGAGGGGACCCACTGGAACAGCTGTTGGGAGACAGATGGTAGCCTCCCGTCAAGGCCATCCAGCGTGTTCTTTAACGTTGGGTTGTTTTACCTCTGAGCGGCACTTTTTTGCACACCATGGGCTAAATGGCCAGGTCACATGGACCCCGAATGCTCAGAGAAGGTTGGGGGAGGGGACCCACTGGAACAGCTGTTGGGAGACAGATGGTAGCCTCCCGTCAAGCCCATCCAGCGTGTTCTTTAACGTTGGATTGTTTTACCTCTGAGCGGCACATTTTTGCACACCATGGGCTAAATGGCCAGGTCACATGGACCCCGAAGGCTCAGAGAAGGTTGGGAGAGGGGACCCACTGGAACAGCTGTTGGGAGACAGATGGTAGCCTCCCGTCAAGGCCATCCAGCGTGTTCTTTAACGTGCACAGGGTATGGCTCTCCCGCACACGGCGCCATGGCTTAACGTCCCATCCGACGGACGGCGGCCTTCCCAAGCCCATCGGTGTCCCCTACTGACCGTGGGCAGGGCATTTAGCGGAGATAAATCTCAACGCTGACCCAGCTGGGAGGATTTCTTATGTCTCCTAACCACTGTTAAGTGAGACTCCTTCCCCAAGATTTTGTCACAACTCTCGGGGTCTTTGTAACCTTACCATTTAGCCTATTGTGTGCAAAAACGTTTCACTAAGATATGCAACTCAACTCTCGTTAAAGAACACGCTGGATGGCTTTGACGGAAGGCTGTCATCTGTCTCCTAACAGCTGTCCAGCGGTTTCCTTTTCCTCGAACGTTCTCTGAGACCTTGGGATCTTTGTGACCTGCTCATTTATCCCATTGTGTAAGTAAAAGTGCCCCTCAGAGGTAAAACAATCCCACACACAGTACCTGAGAAATGTGAGCTCATATCAATCGGTGTGACATTTTCTCCAACGAAAGCTATGCCGATGAACCCAAAAGCGAGGATCAGAAGAGCTGTGTTCATCACTCGATGAAGTCCAACAGACAGAACTCCAATCACACAGAAGAAGTATCCTGTCATTCCTGTAACAAGACGAAAAGGAGATCAGCCAGTTTCAACAGGAATGATAACAGAAATTCTTGGTTGCTTTATGTTAGAAAACTTCAGAAATTTAAAGGTCGTTGCAATGGAAATGAATGAGTCAGAAATATATAAAATAAATAAAATAAAAAAAAAATACACCTCAAGCAGCTGCTTGCCACAAAGGTGTGCCAGTAGCCTGTCAGTTTATATTCATTGTCCAAGGTTTGTGAGGTTCGCAGGACTTCAGCAGAAAAACAACACAAACATTCATGGCTTACCCTAGGCTCGAACCCAGGTCCCTTAGATTAGTAGCCAAGCGTGCTAACCACTCGACAATGGGACAGCATAAATATGTATATAATTATATGAAGGAACGAATTTAGCAAGGGGGGAAAGGGGACCATGGAACCCCCTTTCAAAATGCTAGTAAAGTTGATAGAGGCAAAAATGTATTAAACTCATCTATATTGAATGCATTTTTCAAGAAATTTTTTAAGGTCTTGTGAAATGGAAGAAGAAATGTTATACTATACCAGAGATCCAGTACCTTGCCCCCCCCCCCCCCCAAATGTTACATTTTTTCGGCTCGATTGCGTTTCTTGACCCACCACCCTCGATTTGTTTTCTAGGTTAGCACCTCTCTATATAGTTGACTGTGAGTGATTCCCTGGACTGATTGACTGACAAGGGATCACACTAATTCTAATTATGATGCAGAAATCGTAGAGCTCTGAAAATTTACACCTAGGACTCATCAGTGTTTATAATCAGTGTGAAAAATTCGAAAGCTGACTTCCGACTTGTTCTTTCAGTTCAAACAGAAGTCATGTAGGGGTCAAATCGTGAACTAGGAATGCTCGACACGTGAAAATTTGTGTCTGGGGGTATTGGGGGTCACTCTCGATTATAGATGTCGAAAACGTTACGAGATTTTGGATCTGACAAGTCTTCCAAGGTCAAAGGTCAAATTTTGCAGACAGACAATATAATGATAATAATCTATATTCATATTCATGTTAGTTATACAAAAGTTTAAACAAATGACCCACAAAGCATCTGCTAATCTGCAGGAGAGAATATTAATATAATAATATTATTATAATAACGTCACATGAAAATACATAAGATATAGTTTAAAACAATGTCACCGTATTAGATGAATTTCAGTGGAAGCTCCATCGTGGTGGTTCAAACTTTTATATTGATTTTAGTGCCTAGAAGAAAATTTTTAGTCTTGTTTTTGATTTCTTTAAATTTGTTTAATAATAATTTCCCTTGGCAATTGATTGAACGTTTAAGGTATTGTATATGCCCTTGTACATTTCCTGTAATCGTTTAATATTTTTGGAAGTTGGAAATAATTTTTCTGTTGTAACCTTGTGTTTTTCCCATGAGAGATTTTAGATTTAAATTGATTGTCAAAAAAAGTATTTTAAAGTGATGCTGTATTTGTAAAGGTTGTGAAAAGAAAGTATGCCTCGATAATTTAGTCTTTCTTCGCTATGGTAAAATGAATTTCTTAAGTTTTATGGGATTATATTTTTAGCAATGGATGATTGAATAGTTTCTATTTTCTTTTATTTGTGAGGTTAGTTGAGCCGTATATTGTCAAACCATAAGTCAATATAGATTCACAGATAGCTTTGTAAACCAAAAGGGGCGGGGGTGGCTCAGTCGGTAGCGCGCCAGGCTCGTAATCTGTAGTTCCCAGGTTCGAGTCCCAGCTGGGTCAGCGTTGAGATTTATCTCCGCAAAAATTCCCCGCCCTGCCCACGATCAGTAGGGGGACACCGATGGGCTTGGAAAGGCCGCCGTCCGTCGGATGGGACGTTAAGCCGTGGCCCAGTGTGCGGGAGAGCCATACCCTGTGCACGTTAAAGAACACGCTGGATGGCCTTGACGGGAGGCTACCATCTGTCTCCCAACAGCTGTTCCAGTGGGTCCCCTCCCCCAACCTTCTCTGAGCCTTCGGGGTCCATGTGACCTGGTCATTTAGCCCATGGTGTACAAAAAAGTACCGCTCAGAGGTAAAACAACCCAATCCAAAATGTAAACCAAAATACATGTATGTGTGCTTGCAACAAATTGTAATTTGTAAAGTTTAGATGCACATAGACGCAATTTCCCTGCTAACTTTTGAATATGTGTATTCCATCGGAAGGTTGTGTCCATGTAAAGTCCAAGATATTCATGGGTCTCAACACGCTCAATAACATCACAGTCGCAGCAGTTCGTACAAACAGCCATACCTTACCCTGGGTTCGAATCTAGGTCCCTCTGATCAGTCGCCAAGCGCGCAAACGATTCGGCCACCGGGAAAGATTGTATTGTTTACTTCCGTTAAAATCCTGAACAGATTTCAATTACATTTTTTCTTGTTTTCTTACAGTCATAAAATAAATAAAAAACAATTTTATATGTCTTTATAGAAATGAGAAAAGAAATAAAAAAAACAACAACAAATGCCCCCTCAAGCAGCTGCTTGCCACAGAGGTCTGACAGGAGCCTGTCAGTTTATATGCCATAGCAGAAGGTCTGAGAAGATGGTAGGACTCAGCAGGAAAACGACACATACATCCATGCCTTACCCGGGGCTCGAACCCAGGTCCCTTAGGTCAGTAGCCAAGCGCGCTAACCACTCGGCCATTGGATGGCTAGCGGCGGAAAAAAAAATAGTATTGCTATTGTCACATTAGTGAGCACGTTCTGCTGGTCAAATGGAACTCTGTCTAGAGCCAACAATGGTATTATCATAAATGTCGTCTGTCTGTGCCCTGACGCAACAAGCAACAATGCATCGTCGTTGTTTTGTAATGTGTGAATGGCAACACTGAGAAATGACGATTATAAAAGACCGCTAACCGTAGAGAGAAAGTCATTATTCACTTTGGACTTGTCGAAATCGGTTCCTTTGAATAGAAAGAATTCTTAATATTTCAGAAGCATAATTTTAATATTTCAGCACAGAATTTTCCATTTTTTAATCAATGACATTCCGCTCTGCAATGCATTCTGGTAATAACTTATTTCCCATTTCCACAAAAGCCAAAACTACTACTACAGTAATTCAAATTAAGGTTTCGGTGTCCACTGTGAATGAAATGCGTCATTTATAGACTTTAAATTGGAGAGGCAATGCTGTTGGGAAGGACTGCAATAAGATTGTCCGGATACAGGTTCGAGATTCGTAGTTTAATGGGCTTGTACTCCAGTACGTGCTAATTAAGTTTGAGGTAGAGTTTAATTTTGACACACGAGATTCTTCGATGTGTGAGGGTAGAAAAAATATCTTGAGGAGAGTTATTAAGATCACAAAAAGGGGAAATATCGGAAATCAAGGGTTTGTGATGTTAGGTCCATTTCTTTTTAGAACTTGGATCAAGTTCCCTAGTGCAGTACAGACAACGCAACTTTTAACCAGAAAAGAATTTGAATTAACCACAACTATCTTGAGTCATAAAAAATGAGATGTTTTATGGGCCACGTGAGGTTGTTTCCAACTTTTTCAAGATTGATTGTGGAGAACTGCAGCAATGCGTTCGTTTCATACATTGCCTTTAAATGGCAGGCACTCTCTTATTAGAGTTACTGTAAATGTACAATATGCAGAGAAAAATATTCCTATAGCGGAAACGAAATGGAACAACTGGAATTTCTGCTCTAGGCATGTCTTCTCTGTATTAAAAAAAATTTCTCTTATTTTACATTAAAAAAATTATTATTTTTTCATTACTAAAAATATTATAACAAAATTATTGTTTTACATTAACAAAAGTCTTATTTTTCATTAACAAAATTATGATTTCCTAGTCGCGAATTCATTACGAAATGACATGAAAGTCTATTTTCTGATTTATGCAAAGTACGTTTTCGGTGCAGGTATTTTATGAAATTTAATAATACAAACGCTAGCATAATTATGAAATAAATTCATTTTATATAACATTCTGCCTTTCTTTACGTGTCTTTTTGTGTGTGACAAGACGACGTTGGCACTGAAAAGGTTGGGTTGTTTTACCTGTGAGCGGCACTTTTTTGCACACCATGGGCTAAATGGCCAGGTCATATGGACCCCGAAGGCTCAGAGAATGTTGGGGGAGGGGACCCACTGGAACAGCTGTTGGGAGACAGATGGTAGCCTCCCGTCAAGGCCATCCAGCGTGTTCTTTAACGTTGGGTTGTTTTACCTCTGAGCGGCACTTTTTTGCACACCATGGGCTAAATGGCCAGGTCACATGGACCCCGAAGGCTCAGAGAAGATTGGGGGAGGGGACCCACTGGAACAGCTGTTGGGCGACAGATGGTAGCCTCCCGTCAAGCCCATCCAGCGTGTTCTTTAACGTTGGATTGTTTTACCTCTGAGCGGCACTTTTTTGCACACCATGGGCTAAATGGCCAGGTCACATGGACCCCGAAGGCTCAAAGAAAGTTGGGGGAGGGGACCCACTGGAACAGCTGTTGGGAGACAGATGGTAGCCTCCCGCCAAGGCCATCCAGCGTGTGCTTTAACGTGCACAGGGTATGGCTCTCCCGCACACGGGGCCACGGCTTAACGTCCCATCCGACGGACGGCGGCCTTCCAAGCCCATCAGGTCCCAAATTTCCAAAGCCCATCGGTGTCTCCTACTGACCGTGGGCAGGGCGGGGAATTTTGCGGAGATAAATCTCAACGCTGACCCAGCTGGGACTCGAACCTGGGAACTACAGATTACGAGCCTGGCGCGCTACCGACTGAGCCACCCCCGCCCCGTTGAAAAGAGAAGTTATTGTGTGTCGCTGAGTGGCCAGTTGTGTCAGCCATTGTTCCCAGCACGAATCGAACAAATGCTTGAAGCGGATTGCCGGAGACTTTCCGCGACCAGCAAAAATTGTCGCCTTTTGTCCGAAGCAAACCATTCAAAATCAAAAGTTTCCTGTTATCCGCATTTTAGGTGAAGACATAGTAGACCAAATTCACGAAATCTTCCTCCATCCCTATTGCTGTTAATTCTTCTGGTAACGTTCGAAGCAAATGTTTAGCGGTTTAATCTATATGTACGATGTAGTATAAGGTTCTCAAATCAATCGGGACAATCAATTACACGATGTAGTATAAGATTCTCAAATCATATAGGGACCAAATCAATTATTTTCAATATATGGCAGCCGCATTCGATTTTAAGCAGTAATAATAATAATAAAAAATACTGTTCATGACCGAGTGGTTAGCACCCTTGGCTACTGATCTAAGGGACCTGGGTTCAAGCCCCGTATAAGGCATGGATGTGTGTGTGTTGTTTTTCTGCTGAGGTCCTGCCATCCTCACAGACCTTCTACTCTGGCATATAAACTGACAGGCTCCTGTCAGACCTCTGTGGCAAGCAGCTGCTTGAGGGGGTATTTATTTATTATTAATTTTATTATTTTAATACCAAACCATAAATCTCAATTTCATTTATAGTGACTTCATCTTCGGCCAAGCTAATAAGCCACAGTTTAGTATCATGATTACGATAGAATATGTATTACTTGTGGGCCACACAAAATGACTTCTCGGCATTCATGTTTGAGGAATTTCACCTCTCCTCCCAAAACGACGTACTCGTAATTCTCTCGTGGACAGTGCCATAGGAGTAAAAAAATGATTCGTTATCGTGACGTCTTAATCAAATATTAGTTTTTACAAGACGGCATGGTAAATTCTCAGGACGATGTTCAAATTTTTTTGCTGCAAATCTATACTTAATTTTAACTTGAGTTGTGTTGCTCTAAATTTGATTCAAGACATTCTTTAGATAAGTAAGGTTTTGGCCTAGCAAACCTCCATGCTTGTGGACAAACCGTGGCAATCTTCTTTTCGCAGGAATCGCAAGGAGTAAATTGGGCTCGCATGAATTTCTGTTGCGTTCGTTTTTCCTTCTGACGGATGATCAACCTATGTAGTAGTTTTGATACGCCATTTTTACTGTCAAACACATTTTAATCGGTTAAGACTGTCACAGTGGCCGAATGGTTAGTGTACTTGGCTACTGATCAAAGGGACCCGGGTTCTAGTCCAGGATAAGGCATGACTGTTTCCTTTCTTGTATTTACCTTCTGCTGAGGTCTCGCCGTCCTCGCAGATCTTCTCTGTGGCGTATTAAACTGAAGATGGGGCAAGCAGTTGCTGGATGAGTCATTTATTTATTGTATTTAATGCCGATCTCACGACTCTTATTCCACCAGTTTTTTCTTTCTTTTAAAAATTCACTGATTAATCGGATTTAATCCTTTCCATGGATCCATTGATTTTTTTATCTTATTTCTTTTTATCCTATTTGACGCATTGTAGCCTTAGTTACTCTTGCGCCATAAAATTCCAACCATCTGGCCCTAGGGTGTTGTTCGACCTTTTTTCATTAGTGAGTTTTTTTTTTGTAGTGAACACAACGGGCCACTTTTCAATAATGGAGGCTATCTGCGGGAAAGAGCATTAATGCACTCAGTATTGATTAAATGGTATTAAAAGAAAATCTGAATTAAAGGAGCAACTTCTTTTGCCGTTTGTATCTAGTGTGCCAATTGAAATCAAAAGCTTTCTTATGGTTTCTCACTAAGAATAAGCATAAACTGGTTTAAATTGAATGCCAATTCTCACACGTTCACACATGTTATTAATATCTGTCTGTATTCTCTCCGCGTGCCGGCAAACGTGCTTCTCTGGTCGTAGGTGTAAGTCTCTGAACTAGCCTCTTAAACCACAGTTATGGGTTTCATTCTTCTGAAGACGAGTTAGAGATTATCTTTTTAAATATATAACTTTTTTGCCCATTCCACAAGCTTCTGCATTAATGTAAGCAGTAACCCCTCTACTTTACTAATTGTTTTAATTCCATCACTTTTCTGAAAATACTAATTCTAATTTCAGTTTTACTTGCAATATCTAAAGATTTCTTTTAAAAATGATAACTCTTTTCACTTTTTGATCCCTCCACCTCATTAAATATTTATTTCAACTGACTTTCACCTTGACATCTTTTTCCCTTTAATACCACATTTATTTTTATCTCGATTTCTTAAAAAAATTCCACTTTGTAACATTCCAACTTCGTCATTAAAGAATTTAAGTTGATTACCACTCCTTAATCATCAAAGTACAATTCTTTGTTGCAATTTACGACTTAAAATGTTATGAAGTTCTTTTATCTTATACCTCACATCTTCCAGACACATAACCATTTACTTACTATAAAATATGAATAATAATAATAATAACTATAAAGACTTATTTATAACTTTACCATTTATATTGTGGCCTGCCACAAAATTTAACCTAATTATCACGATGGCTTTCCTGCGGTGGTTCTCCAGCCTTTTGATATAGGTGTGTTTTGGATTAGTTCTTCCATTTTAATACGTCGTGCACACTTGGCGGTCGGATTAAAAAAAAAATTCCTTAGCAAACAATGGAAAGCTGCAGGCCGAAACTGAAATATTCGACTTTCGTCAATTTTAATGGGCCTATTAGTGATATGGCCGTCCCGTGGCCGAGTGGTTAGCACGCTTGGCTACTGATCTAAGGGACCTGGGTTCGAGCCCCGGAATTAGGCATGGATGTGTGTGTCGTTTTTCTGCTGAGGTCCTGCCATCCTCTCAGATCTCCTACTGTGGCATATAAACTGACAGGCTCCTGTCAGACCTCTGTGGCAAGCAGCTGCTTGAGGGGGTATTTATTAGTGATATTCGATAATGTGGTCTTATGAAGAATAATGATATTCAGCAAGGAATCATCAATTTCTAGGCAGCAAGTAGTATATGGAGAGTTTGTATTAGTTGGCTCATGCAGGATAGCACATTTAGAAATAGAATTCTAAACACTTTCTAAAAGTTTGACTTGAAAAATATTAAGGACAGATAATGTGAAACCGTATTTGATTAGCAATAACCTTCAGCAGCTGAATGCTAAAATCGTTTGCTTAGTCGAGACATATTTGTAGAGCGCGTCAAATTATTTTTTGAAGGCAATTCCAAATCGTGTGCATGAAGTCGATCTTGTTTCATAATGGTTCCTATTTATAAGAAACGTTTGGTAAATTTTTTCTCAAGTTATACGGGACGTATTCTCTTGTATCCGTTCTCCAAGCTAGAGCTATATGTGTATTTTTCGCCTAATTTTGTCTAGAAGGAAATAAACAATAATAAACAAGTTTTCTCTTAATATTGCTTTTTCTTTCATTGTGATATTGCACTGAGTAATGAAGTTGTCTGTGATCACGGAGTAAGCAATACCTAATAAGTCCATTATGTCGAATAATCGAGATGTTGTTCCCAGCATTCAAAAGAATGGTATTAGAAATTGCCAAATGGCATTGTAAAATGGGGCAGGTAAGAGATCAGGCACCGCAGTTTGTTGTATCGTCAGTGGAAAATGCTTCCTCTTCCATAGCCCTCGGGCGATGTTTACGTCATTAGCCACGTGAGCACACACATGATCATGCGGTTCAGGGCAGGTTTGATATGGGAGGAACGAAGCTTCTCCTTGGAATCGGTTACGTAAACGATCACAGCTGGCATCGGCACTAGTCTAGTGACGTAGACGTGCTATGTTTATTATCCCTCCTAGAGTTAAAGTAAATTTCGTTCCTAATTGTCGGATTTCGGGGGGAAAAACTTGAATTCGAAAATATGTTTGTTTTGTTGTTTGTGAAAGCAATCTTGAGTTACCTAGCTGAAATTAATTGTACTGGTTTTTTTAACTGATAGGAGTTGTCAATAATTTGGCAATCTGATTACGCACCAGTGTCTCTACCCATTGAGGAGTGACGATTCACGTTTGCTTAAGTGAGATTATGATTTCATGCTGCGAAACACTACCATCTAATTTAAGATGTCGGGACGTTGCCAATGCGCTATTGACAGTGAATTCGAATGTTTAATAATTTTCTGCAGCGTGTACAGCAACTGCACACGCTCCAGTTTGCTGTGAACGGTAACTGCACACGCTCAATATTTCCGTGAGTGAGCCCACACGATCCAGGTCTTTGTGAGCTCACACGATCCAATGTGCTGTGAATATTAACCGCAACCGCTCCAGTTTGCTGTGAACGGTAACTGCACACGCTCCATATTCATTGCATTATATATTCATACGCATTATATATATCAAAAAATATCCGAACACTACGGTTGATTACAGAATTCAGAAAAAACATGATCTAAGGGACCTGGGTTCGAGGCCCGGGTAAGGCATGGATGTATGTGTCGTTTTTCTGCTGAGGTCCTGCCATCCTCTCAGACCTTCTACTATGGCATATAAACTGACAGGCTCGTGTCAGACCTCTGTGGCAAGCAGCAGCTTGAGGGGGCATTTGTTGTTGTTTTTTTTATTTCTTTTCTCATTTCTATAAAGACATATAAAATTGTTTTTTATTTATTTTATGACTGTAAGAAAACAAGAAAAAATGTAATTGAAAACTGTGCAGGATTTTAACGGAAGTAAACAATACAATCTTTCCCGGTGGCCGAATCGTTTGCGCGCTTGGCGACTGATCAGAGGGACCTAGATTCGAACCCAGGGTAAGGTATGGCTGTTTGTACGAACTGCTGCGACTGTGATGTTATTGAGCGTGTTGAGACCCATGAATATCTTGGACTTTACATGGACACAACCTTCCGATGGAATACACATATTCAAAAGTTAGCAGGGAAATTGCGTCTATGTGCATCTAAACTTTACAAATTACTATTTGTTGCAAGCACACATACATGTATTTTGGTTTACATTTTGGATTGGGTTGTTTTACCTCTGAGCGGTACTTTTTTGCACATCATGGGCTAAATGACCAGGTCACATGGACCCCGAAGGATCAGAGAAGGTTGGGGGAGGGGACCCACTGGAACAGCTGTTGGGATACAGATGGTAGCCTCCCGTCAAGGCCATCCAGCGTGTTCTTTAAAGTGCACAGGGTATGGCACTCCCGCCCACGGGGCCACGGCTTAATGTCCCATCCGACTGACGACGGCCTTTCCAAGCCCATTGGTGTCCCCTACTGACCGTGGGCAGGGCGGGGAATTTTTGCGGAGATAAATCTCAACGCTGACCCAGCTGGGACTCGAACCTGGGAACTACAGATTACGAGCCTGGCGCGCTACCGACTGAGCCACCCCCGCCCCTTTTGGTTTACAAAGCTATCTGTGAATCTATATTGACTTATGGTTTGACAATATACGGCTCAACTAACCTCACAAATAAAAGAAAATAGAAACTATTCAATCATCCATTGCTAAAAATATAATCCCATAAAACTTAAGAAATTCATTTTACCATAGCGAAGAAAGACTAAATTATCTAGGCATACTTTCTTTTCACAACCTTTACAAATACAGCATCACTTTAAAATACTTTTTTTGACAATCAATTTAAATCTAAAATCTCTCATGGGAAAAACACAAGTTTACAACAGAAAAATTATTTCCAACTTCCAAAAACATTGAACGATTACAGGAAATGTACAAGGGCATATACAATACCTTAAATGTTCAATCAATTGCCAAGGGAAAGTATTATTAAACAAATTTAAAGAAATCAAAAACAAGACTAAAAATTTTCTTCTAGGCACTAAAATCAATATAAAATTTTGAACCACCACGATGGAGCTTCCACTGAAATTCATCTAATACGGTGACATTGTTTTAAACTATATCTTATGTATTTTCATGTGACGTTATTATAATAATATTATTATATTAATATTCTCTCCTGCAGATAAGCAGATGCTTTGTGGGTCATTTGTTTAAACTTTTGTATAACTAACATGAATATGAATATAGATTATTATCATTATATTGTCTGTCTGCAAAATTTGACCTTTGACCTTGGAAGACTTGTCAGATCCAAAATCTCGAAACGTTTTCGACATCTATAATCGAGAGTGACCCCCAATACCCCCAGACACAAATTTTCACGTGTCGAGCATTCCTAGTTCACGATTTGACCCCTACATGACTTCTATTTGAACTGAAAGAACAAGTCGGAGGTCAGCTTTCGGATTTTTCACGAGATATAAACACTGATGAGTCCTAGGTGTAAATTTTCAGAGCTCTACGATTTCTGCATCATAATTAGAATTAGTGTGATCCCTTGTCAGTCAATCAGACCAGGGTTATTCTCCGCCCTGCCCACGGTCAGTAGGGGACACCGATGGGCTTGGAAAGGCCGCCGTCCGTCGGATGGGACGTTAAGCCGTGGCCCCGTGTGCGGGAGAGCCATACCCTGTGCACGGTAAAGAACACTCTGGATGGCCTTGACGGGAGGCTACCATCTGTCTCCCAACAGCTGTTCCAGTGGATCCCCTCCCCCAACCTTCTCTGAGCCTTCGGGGTCCATGTGACCTGGCCATTTAGTGTGCCAAAAGTGCCGCTCAGAGGTAAAACAACCCAACTGAATGTCCTTCCCCCCCCCCCCCCCCCCCCCCCCGAGCAATTTGGTTTTCGTAGAAAGCACTCAACAGTACACCAAATTCATCGAATGGTAGAGACCATATCAGCGGCCCGCAATAAAAAAGATTCCACAGTGTCTGTCTACATTGACATTGCGAAGGCATTCGGTAGGGCCTGGACTGAAGAAAACATGTTTAAACTTATCAAGTGTAAATTCCACCTGCACTTATTTGAATCATTCATGGCTACCTTAAACAGCGCACATTTCAAGTCAAAGAAACTAACCATATTTCAGATAAAAAAAAAACCATCAATGCAGGTGTCCCTCACGGCTCTATTCTAGGCCCGACTTTATTTAATATTTATATCTCTGATATCCCAAAACATGATCGAATTATAAATGCCACATATGTTGACGAGAGGGCATTCCTTACACCCTCTCAATTAGATACCCATTGCGCCTGCAAGAGAATGCAGCCAATCCTTGACTCTTTTGAGAACTAGTGTACGGACTGGAGAATGCAAGTTAACCCTAATAAAAGTATAGCACTCCTTAAATCACACAAAAGAAACGCCCAGTACGACAAATTCTACCTTTTTGATAAGCAGGTAGTGTGCAATGATCATTCAACATATCTTGGAGTTACGATTCATCATAAACTAAAATAGGACTCACATGTCATCAATGCAACCAAGAAAGCTAAAGTACTTCCCTGCAAACAGTTCCCCCTTATCAGAGATAAATCTCCCATCTCAATCAATCACAAACTTCATTTCCATAAAGAAATAATCCGACCCATTTTACTATATGCAGCAACTGTGTGGGGTGCATGTTCAAAACGCGACCTTGCCAGACTCCATCTAAACAAACTACTGCGATCAGCTGTAGCAGCACCCTGGTTTCATTCGTAATTCAATTATCCATCTAGATCTAAACTGCATTACATTCCTTCAATACATAATTAAACTAACTCACACATACGTTAATGATGCTGAAGGGCACAGTAATCAACTTATTCGGGATTCTCTCAGTTATCATGTGTTTCCTTCCCATAAGTTCAAAAGGCTTTTGTTTGTTTGTTTGTTTTACCTCTGAGCGGCACTTTTTTGCACACCATGGGCTAAATGGCCAGGTCACATGGACCCCGAAGGCTCAGAGAAGTTTGGGGGAGAGGACTCACTGGAACAGCTGTTAGGAGACAGATGGTAGCCTCCCGTCAAGGCCATCCAGCATGTTCTTTAACGTGCAGAGGGTATGGCTCTCCCACACATGGGGCCACGGCTTAACGTTCCATCCGACGGACGGCGGCCTTTCCAAGCCCATCGGTGTCCCCTACTGACCGTGGGCAGGACGGGGAATTTTGCGGAGAAAAATCTCAACGCTCACCCAGCTGGGACTCGAACCTGGAAACTACAGATTACGAGCCTGGCGCGCTACCGACTAAGCCCCCCCCCCCCATTCAAAAGGCGAACATCCGTTCTTACTTTTGAGGAATCGTGAAAGGGATGGGGACGAAGAGTGTTTCTTTTCAAAACCCTGTTTGTAACCATCTCATTCCGAGTTTCCTCTCCGATACCATTTTTCTAAAATTCATGCAATACCCGATCCACGTGTTTTGTTCACCATCACTTTCCCACTCTTTTGCATCCTTCTTATCCCTCCCCTACTTTACTTTATTCTTCAAAGGCAGTCTCTGTCACGGGTAAGCCGTTCTATTCACTCAATTTAGTCAAATGCCTATGGCGCAATTCCGTCTACGAAGGTACGGACCCTCGGTCTCAGACTGCTTAAATCACCTTTTGATCCTTGATCCTTGAACTCTCTCTGGGGGATGAAAAAATAAAAAAATAAATACCCCCTCAAGCAGCTGCTTGCCACAGAGGTCTGACAGGAGCCTGTCAGTTTATATGCCACAGCAGAAGGTCTGTGAGGATGGCAGGACCTCAGCAGAAAACTATACGAACATCCATGCCTTATCCGTGGCTCGAACCCAGGTCCCTTAGATCAGTTCTGCCACGGGACGGCTGGGGGATGACAACTGCCCTGAAAAATTCTCATACTTATTATTCTCCCATTCATGGAATGAATAGACTGGTGTATGGGCATAATGATGAGGTGGAAGCATTCACTTCTAGAAAATCAGTTTCAGGACAGTTGAAATCTGTCAGATGAAAACCACTCAGAGGAGGTAGAGAACACCCTCGATCGATTCTCCCAGATGGTGATCTCACCGATTAGATTTCCAACCCCCCTTGAAGTTCGTGAGGCCATTAAACATCTAAAACCAAGAAAGGCCCTTGGACATGATGGCGTTACAAATGCCATGCTTAAACAACTTCCACCTAGAGTCATAGTTAGCATCTGCAGTATCTTCAATACACTTCTGAGAATCAAGCATTTTTTAGGAATTTTGAAAAAAAAGCCATAGTTAAGTTGGTCCCTAAGCCTGGGAAACACCAAACCTTCCTGCAGAACTACTGGCCCATCAGCCTACTTCGATGCTTAGGGAAACTATTTGAACGGATCATCCTAAACCATATATCTGAACATGGATAGGTAGAGGGTTATAGATGTGGAAAACGTTACGAGATTTCGAATCTGAAGGGTTCTTCCAGGTCAAAGGTCAAATTTAGCAGAAAGACAATGCAAACAACCATGCTTTACCCTGGGTTCGAATCTAGACCCCTTTGATCAGTAGCCAAGCACGCTAACGACTCGACCACCGGGAAATATTGTATTATTTACTTCCGTTGAAATCCTGCACAGATTTCACTTACATGATTTCTTACAGTCTAAAAATAAATAAAAAACAATTTTATAAAAAAATAACTTACAGTCTAAAAATAAATAAAAAACAAAATTTATTAGAAATGAGAAAAAACATACCATCGGAAAAAAATAGCACTGCTATGTCACTAACTTATTTCACATTCCCAAAACTACAAGAGTAACTTAAATTCATGTTTCGATGTCCACTGTGAATGAAATGCGTCATTTAAAGACTTTAAATGGGAGAGGCAATGCCGTTGGGAAGATCCAGAGTGTGAAGACTGTCCGGAGAAAGTGTCATTCGTCTGTCGGATGAGCTTTTCCTCCAGTACGTGCTAATTAAGTTTCAGCTAGTTTTGATACACGAGATTCTTCGATGTGTGAGGGTAGAAATGATATTTTGGGGGGGGGGGGGGGGGGGGGGTTAATATTCCACAAAGGGGCGAAATAAACCGTTTGTGATGTTGGGTGCGAATCAAGGTCGCACTTGCGCCGTACAGAGACAGGGCTTCATGTGCGGAACACAAATTCATTTAACCACATTTGTATTTCACAATCGAGTTTTTGTAAGACTGGGGACTGTAATTTCTACAAAGGCCCCTTTCGGCAAAACTGATATGTGGAGTACTGCTGTAATGCGTTCGTTTGATCTATTACCTTTATAAAGCAGGCACCCTCTTATTAGAGTTACTATAAATGAACAATATGCAGAGAAAAGTATTCCTATGGCGGAAACGAAATGGAACAACTGGAATTTCTGCTCTAGGCATGTCTTCTCTGTATAAAAAGAATTTCTCTAGTTTTACATTGTATTGATTCACAAAATAATAATTTCCTAGTCGCAAATTCATTACGAAATTGTCATTTTGGTGCAGGTATTTTATAAAATTTGATAATGCAACGCTGGCCTATTTATGAAATAAATTCATTGTATATAAGATTTTGAGTAATTAATGCCGAATTTTCAAAGTTTACAGAAGAAAATATTGATGTGTCTTTGAACCTTTTCGGCGGGGATGGTTCAGTCGGTAGCGCGCCAGGCTCGTAATCTGTAGTTCCCAGGTTCGAGTCCCAGCTGGGTCAGCGTTGAGATTTATCTCCGAAAAATTCCCCGCCCTGCCCACGGTCAGTAGGGGACACCGATGGGCTTGGAAAGGCCGCCGTCCGTCGGATGGGACGTTAAGACGTGGCGCCGTGTGCGGGAGAGCGATACCCTGTGCACGTTAAAGAACACGCTGGATGGCCTTGACGGGAGCCTACCATCTGTCTCCCAACAGCTGTTCCAGTGGGTCCCCTCCCCCAACCTTCTCTGAGCCTTCGGGGTCCTTGTGACCTTACCATTTAGCCCATGGTGTGCAAAAAAGTGCCGCTCAGAGGTAAAACAACCCAACTTTGAACCTTTTGTTGACAATGAAATGCAGCCATAATTCATTGGGAAAAGGTCTACAGGATATTTTATAACATAACGAACATTAATATAAACAAATTAGTTTTAAGTATTTCGTTATCAAAACAATATGGCAGAATTTTTGAAATCTGCTTTTGATTGACGTTGCAAGAAAGATTACGATGAAGGCGAGAACAGCAGAAGAAACATAAATATATATCGATACAGCAGAATAGCAACTTCGGAAATAGTCTAAGAAAAAGAAAATAAGGAGACATTTCGTTGGATAACTCCTGGAGAAATTTTATTAATAAATTGAAAATTGTATTTACGACAGGTCAGAATGTCTTTTGGATGTGAAAATATTTTTTTTTTATAATTGTCATTATGATTATTAACATAGTTGGGAAATAAAAATTTTATTTTTATCCGCCGCAAATTTTCGAAATCTCTGGGTGCACTGCCATCCTTTATTAATGGGGATTTGAAATAAATGGAATCGTATGTCACATACCCTTAGAGGGACGACTAACTCTACAGAGTTCAATTTGAAAATGAAAGAGACATCTTGTTGTCGTTACTTAATCAACAAAATGTAACAATAGCAAACTAAAACATCAGCATCCCGTATTAAACATAGGACATCTGTGTTTCTTGAAAAATATAGCAATAATTATATCGCTATAATTTGTAGAATTCCCTGATATTAAAACAGGAACGAGATGCTGCAGGATCAAACTGATGCAAGAAATGCCGAACTTCAAAAAGTTTGCTCATACACTACCACAATGGAAAATCTAAAATTTTAGATTCCCCTTGAACGAAAAGTAAATAAGTGTGCCTACTTCCTTTGCAAAGGCGATTGCAAAAGCCGTAAATGGCGAGAAAAAAATAAAGATCGACCACAAGACAAAAACAATTCTAATAACATAGAAATTTAATTCAAAAAACTGCATATTGATCTACAAGAAGACGATTGATTATGGACAAAGTAAAAAAACTTCAACTCCCAACCATCAAGACAAAGAAAGAATAAAAAGAAAGAAACAAAGAAAAGAACAGTAAACCCAGAAACAAATAACAAGGAGGATAAAATATAAGACGGATAAATGAAACTTCAGAAATTTCATCTGAAGAAGAATACGAAATGACATCATTCAGAGAAGACGGAATAAAAATATATGAAAAGAGGAAACGAGAATAAACATTCTAAAAACTGCAAGAGGCCTTAAATTTTGAACTTGTAACGAAATATAATAGACCCAAAGAATTAACATTTCCAAAAGAACAACTTAAAAGAACTGTCGACAAAAATAGAGAAGTCAGGATTCCCAATAGAGGTCTTTATAACAAATTCTATGAGAAATGCTATGAATACGGATCCGCTTATGTGATGAAAAAATATAAGAAAAACTGGAATTTCACGAAGCTAAGTTTATAAAACAGTCTCCACATGGGGAAAGAACTCATTCTTGGCACAACAGCTTCTCCAAAGTAATTCCATTTGCGTTCAGTTCTCTCCCAGGTTCGAAACCTTTGGGTCTCAATCCGACCTACTGCTCCCCTGTTTCTCTGACGGCAGAAGGCTCTCTAAACTCTATCTGTGGATGAAAACTACTCCAAAAATCCTCATACTGATTATTTGCCCATTCATGGAATGAAAGGACTACTGTACAGTAATAACGATAAGGTGGAAACATTGGCTACTACACTAGAAAATCAGTTTCAGGACAGTTGTAATCTGTCAGATGAAAACACCTCAGAGGTGGTAGAGCTACCAATTAGATTCTCCATTAGATCTACAACCCCACTTGAACTTCCTGAGACCATTAAACACCTAAAACCAAGAAAGGCCCTTGGACATGATGGCGTTACAAATGCCATGCTTAAACAACTTCCTCCTAGGGTCATAGTTAACATCTGCAGTATCTTCAATACCCTTCTGAGAATCAAGCATTTTCCAGAAATTTGGAAAAATGCCATAATTAAAATGGCAAATTAGAAACATTGAGAAATTTCAGCAAATTTGGAGCACGAGGTCAAGTATTACGAGAATCACACGGTAGCAAAATCAGTCGTAAGGGAAATAAATATCTTGATAGTTGAGGTAGAAATTAAGCCTCGGGCAATGAGAGAACAGCATCAGCATTGACCGAAGCAAACACCAAACAACTTTCTTCGTGGTCAGCCTGTGCTAAAGTGTCGGAGGAGAGGGGGGGGGGGGGCTTACTACTAAACCTTTAGTACAGTGATAAAATAAAAATAAAGATTAAAAGTGACCCCCCAAGCAGCGAATGATGCCGTTCAGTTAGTATACACTAAATGACTGATAATTAATATATAGTTAATGACTGAGAGTAAATATATAGTAAAGGAGTGATAAGGGCAGTGCCTTAACATATACTAAATGACTCAGAGTCGTAAACTTCCATGCGTGTTTCGAAAGGATGTGCCGATGCTGCTCTGGTGTGACGTCACTGGTGTCGGAAGTTTTCGGCTTTCCGTAATCCCCCAGGCACTTGATCGATCAGTCCCAAATTTGTTGTGGGGAGTCTACTCATGCCTTGCTGCATGGGGTTTAGGGATCGGGTTCCAACTGCGCTGGTGTCGGGATTAAACCAATTAAAACCGCCGCAAATGGTCAAAATCTCTGGGAGCGCTGCCATCCTTTATTAATGGGGATTTGAAAGCTATGAATGGAGTCCTATGTCACAAACCTTTAGGGGGACGACTTACTTTACAGATTTCAATTTGAAAATTGAGACATCTTGTTGTCGTTACTTAAATCAACAAAATGTAACAATAGCAAACTAAAACATCAGCATCCCATATTAAACACAGGACATCTCTGTTTCTTGACTTTGTGTTTAAAAAAAACAACTGACAAAATTATTATAATCGCTCCTCTGAAATATTCACCGTTCCTAAGAAAACAGATTGCGAATTAAATAAAAAAAATTGTTCTACATTTTCAATTTCCGATTTTCAGAATTCTGATTACGATTTAAAATTAAGGTAGAGAAATAATTGTATTCTGGATTGACCGATGATTATATTTTTTATATATATTAAAATATTCAGTTTTTTTTCTTTAAGAATTTTGAATCTTTAAGAATTCTCTTTAAGAATTTTGAATTTTTTTTAAGAATTTTTTTTGTCCTTTCGTTCTTTTTGCTCGTTTTCATAAAAAACGAGCTCATGTCGTCTAAAGGCAATTAAGTTTTTTACTTTTTAGAGAAAAATTAGGAAAAACCTTTCGGGTTGTACAGTTGTTTTTTATATTGACGAAGAATTGCGATTCGCAATTTCCGAATCTCCCAATAGCTGAAATCGCGCCCTCTAACGATGGAAATTGAGATTGAAATCTAACGATTGAAATTGAGATTGAATTGAGATTGAAAGCTACGAAATTTTAAATAATTATTAAAAGAGATTTAATTATGTAAAAAATTTTAAGTTTTGGCGGTGAAATGTGAAGATTACAAAATTTGCATTGGTAACAATAATTTTCACCCTTACCGCCAGGGGGGTGGGAAGGCGCAACAGTTTTGCTTCAAGCGACAAATGTTTCTTTTCGGAGATAAATTTAAAGCTCTTTTTGGGTTGGATAGGTATTAATAAACTATTATGATCAGGCTAGAAGAAAACAAAGGAGGGGAAAGGAGATTAACGAAGTCGAGCAGGAAAAAGATAAACATTTCCGGCTCGACTTCGGAATTTTTATGGGGGGAATGGGGAAGGGGGAAAGAACTGGTTTCCCATTGTCGTTTAACCTTTTGCCATTTGTTTTAAAGAAAAAAAATCTTGAAAAATGCTTAAAATATGTACAAGTTTACTGATTTTTGGTCTCTCTTTCCTTCTGGGCGGGGTGGCTCAGTCGGTAGCGCGCCAGGCTCGTAATCTGTAGTTCCCAGGTTCGAGTCCCAGCTGGGTCAGCGTTGAGATTTATCTCCGCAAAATTTCCCCGCCCTGTCCACGGTCAGTAGGGGACACCGATGGGCTTGGAAAGGCTGCCGTCCGTCGGATGGGACGTTAAGCCGTGGCCCCGTGTGCGGGAGAGCCATACCCTGTGCACGTTAAAGAACACGCTGGATGGCCTTGACGGGAGGCTACCATCTGTCTCCCAACAGCTGTTCCAGTGGGTCCCCTCCCCCAACCTTCTCTGAGCCTTCGGGGTCCATGTGACCTGGCCATTTAGCCCATGGTGTGCAAAAAAGTGCCGCTCAGAGGTAAAACAACCCAACCCAACTCTTTCCTTCTCTGATATTATCCCCCCCTACCCCCGATCTATCCCTGCTTATATTTCAAACTTTCAGAATCTTCGAAAAGCTTTAATTGCGCCCTCTGGCAGTATTTAAATTTTAAAATTTTAAAGAATGTTACAAACGATCTATTTGGACTAGAAATTTGATATGTTTAGTGTTGGAGTCTGATAATCGAGGGTTTACAATGGCAGCAACAATTTGTGTCTTCACCCCTTTAGGGGGAGGGGGCGAAATAACTTTCGAGAGATTAATGAAAAATTATTCTTCAATTGATTGAATAGGTACTATGGAAACATGATGATTCATACTTTAAGATAAGTAATATATTAAATAAATAATCAAAATTAAAAAAATACGTCCTAAAACAACTCCTTGCCACACAGGTCTGACATGAGCTTGTCAGTTTATATGCCATAGTCGAAGGAATGTGAGAATGGTATGTCCTCAGCAGAAAAAACAACACAAGCGTCTATTCTTATCCGGGGCTCGAACCCATGTCCCTTAGATCAGTAGCCAAGAGTGCTAACCACTCGGCAATATATTAATTATATAAATAATTTTTAACATTTGGAGAGTTATGGACTAAATGTAATTGTTAAATTTTCGAAAATTAAAAATAATAACTCACATATATAAAAATATTTTGTTCCATATCATTTTACTGAACGAAATTTGCATTTTTTGCTTTTTAATGTACAAGTTTAACCGTTTCACGACCAAGGGAAACATTTTTCCCATTTTAAAATTGGTGATTGTCGTATTTAATTAAAACTTTATCTGCATTTTTTATACAGAATGTCAAAATAGAAATAAATGCCGAACGCAATTACGTAAACGGGAACGTTTAGAAAACAAAAACAGAACTGTCAGGACGCATAATATATGTACTATGTGCAATGTCCATCTATGCCTCACTACCAAAAGAAATTGCTTCGCAGAATATCATAATTAGCACATCATTTTGTATAGTAATTTTATTTCATAATTTTGTATTATTTTAGTTAACATTTTGTTCTAATAAACCAATAAATAAAAGACATTGCATAATAAGCCTAACTATAATTTGCGTTACCTTTATAGTCCATTGGGAAAAATATTTCCCATAAAATTACAAAAAAACTACACATTGTTATGTATTTTTCTTATGTTTTTTATTTATTTTACGTCTAAACAAACTAAAATAAACAGTTACATACTAATATTTACTCTTAGAAACCTTATGGTCCTGAAAGGGTTAAATAAAAGTTCTCTATATTTTTTATTTACAAAATTGATCCTGTTCTCCAGAGGCATAAAAGTGATTTGAAAGCAGCGAATTTTCCCATCTCTATCGGATGACATTGTTTTAATGTTCAGATTTTATATTTCACGAAAGCAATTAAGAATTGGAATGTCACTCTCGTGTAAAAGAACAGCCTGTCCCACAGTCCTTGTAATATCAGTGAATTTGCGTCATACACTTGTAAGAATTTTCCATCCTTGGAACACCGATGGGCTTGGAAAGGCCACCGTCCTTCGGATGGGACGTTAAGCAGTGGCCCCGTGTGCGGGAGAGCCATACCCTGTGCACGTTAAAGAACATGCTGGATGGCCTTGACGGGAGGCTACCATCTGTCTCCCAACAGCTGTTTCAGTGGGTCCCCTCCCCCAACCTTCTCTGAGCCTTCGGGGTCCATATGACCTGGCCATTTAGCCCATGGTGTGCAAAACAGTGCCGCTCAGAGGTAAAACAACCGAACGTTAAAGAACACTCTGGATGGTCTTGACGGGAGGCTACCATCTGTCTCCCAACAGCTGTTCCAGTGGGTCCCCTCCCCCAACCTTCTCTGAGCCTTCGGGGTCCTTGTGACTTGGACATTTAACCCATGGTGTGCAAAAAAGTGCCGCTCAGAGGTAAAACAACCCAACCCAACCCATCCTTGGAAGTATAAGGGTTGAATATGTTTCTCATTAAATTTTTTCTCATTATGTTTCTCATAAATGCAGCCTACTCCACCTATTGTACTCAAAAAAAAAACATATATAAAAAATAAATTGGAAAAAACTAAGAATGTTATTGAGAAAGTCCTGTGGTAGATTATAACAAATTTGGAGTTGGGTTACCTCTGAGTGATACATTTTAAACGCAGAATAGGGCTGAATAGCCAGGTCGCAAGGACCCCAACGGCTCAGAGAACTTTGGGGGAAGGGAACCCACTGTACAGCTGCTAGGAAACAGATGGAATCTTCCCATCAAGCGGGCTCTTTAACGTGTACTGAATACTGCTGTCATACATAGGGGACCACGGCTAACGTTCTCATCTGATGGACGGCGGATTTTTCAAGTCCATTAGCGCCTGCCATATGACCCAGGTCATTATGGGTGATTCGCGGAAGAAAATTTCATTGCTGACTCAGATGGGATTAGAACCTAGGAGGGGGCGGGGGTGGCTCAGTCGGTAGCGCGCCAGGTTCGTAATCTGTAGTTCCCAGGTTCGAGTCCCAGCTGGGTCAGCTTTGAGATTTATCTCCGCAAAATTTCCCCGCCCTGCCCACGGTCAGTAGGGGACACCGATGGGCTTGAATAAGGCCGCAGCCCGTCGGATGGGACGTTAAGCCGTGGCGCCGTGTGCTGGAGAGTGTACGTTAAAGAACACGCTGGATGGCCTTGACGGGAGGCTACCATCTGTCTCCCAACAGCTGTTCCAGTGGGTCCCCTCCCCCAACCTTCTCTGAGCCTTCGGGGTCCTTGTGACCTGGCCATTTAGCTCATGTTGTGCAAAACAGTGCCGCTAAGAGGTAAAACAACCCAACGTTAAAGAACACGATGGATGGCCTTGACGGGAGGTTACCATCTGTCTCCCAACAGCTGTTCCAGTGGGTCCCCTCTCCCAACCTTCTCTGAGCCTTCGGGGTCCTTGTGGCCTGGCCATTTAGCCCATGGTGTGCAAAAAATTGCCGCTCAGAGGTAAAACAACCCAACGTTAAAGAACACGATGGATGGCCTTGACGGGAGGTTACCATCTGTCTCCCAAAAGCTGTTCCAGTGGGTCCCCTCTCCCAACCTTCTTTGAGCCTTCGGGGTCCTTGTGGCCTGGCCATTTAGCTCATGTTGTGCAAAAAATTGCCGCTCAGAGGTAAAACAACCCAACGTTAAAGAACACGATGGATGGCCTTGACGGGAGGTTACCATCTGTCTCCCAACAGCTGTTGCAGTGGGTCCCCTCTCCCAACCTTCTCTGAGCCTTCGGGGTCCTTGTGGCCTGGCCATTTAGCCCATGGTGTGCAAAAAAGTGCCGCTCAGAGGTAAAACAACCCAACGTTAAAGAACACGCTGGATGGCCTAGACGGGAGGCTACCATCTGTCTCCCAACAGCTGTTCCAGTGGGTCCCCTCCCCCAACCTTCTCTGAGCCTTCGGGGTCCTTGTGGCCTGGCCATTTAGCCCATGGTGTGCAAAAAAGTGCCGCTCAGAGGTAAAACAATCCAAACCTAGGAACTGCAGATTACGAGCCTTGCTGCTCCCTCCCCCGCCCCCAAGATAATTCGTAACAATGTGATGAATGATTGAGAAATGTGAAATTAGAGTATAAGAAAGAACGCACTCTGCAATGGCTATCACTCAGATTTGAAACTCACAAGATCGCTGAATCACTGCTTGAACAATAATTCTGTGTTGTGTTTTTTCAATCTTTCGAAGGAGAGTGCAATTTAATGCCCCATAAAAAAAAGATCTTTCACTACTATAAATAATAAATAAGTTAAATAATATTTTATTCAATAATTATTTGTATTTATCCAATTATTAGTTAAATATTTTTGTGTTTTCTAATTAATTATAATAATAATTATTACTTTGGAAATAGGTACCTTATTTATTATTAAATATTTCATTGGTGGCTCGCGCTTTCATTTTAATTTCCGGTGCTTCGTTCAGCTAAATATTTTTGCCCAAACCTCTCCTACCCAATCATCATCATCATCAATACGGTTTTATAATTATTTTAAGTTTTTATATGTATTTTCTAATGTCCTCTATGTGTAACGTTGTTGAGATTAGAATTGTGGGCGTTCTACTATTTCTGTTCCTCGTTCTGTAAAAGCTCCTGATTTGCTTCGTCTTTTGCTTCTCTGTGAGTTGATGAATCCCAAGGCTGAAGCTCAGCAGAACCAAAAAAGAGAAACTCGACCATGGTGGCTGCGACGACGAACATGGAGACGTAGAACACGATTCTCCATTGAGCAATCGTTTGCTGAAAGAGAAGGAGAGAAACCATCGTTAGGAAATGTGCAAAAAGAATTGCTTTTTTAACATTACTGGTGAAACATTTACGAAGGATTTTTAATTGCATTTTCCTCAACAGAACTTTTACTGTCCTTCAGGGTACAGTCGCTCAAAAAAGTATCCGAACACTATGGTTGATTGCAAAATTCAGAAAAAATATCTGGCATTGATTTTTTTAGAAATTAGTCATCTGGCAACCTTCGTGTCACGTGATTACAGAATTCAGGAAAAATATCTGGAGCGTGTACAGCAACTGTACACGCTCCAGTTACCGTTCACAGCAAACTGGGGCGTGTGCAGTAACTGCACACGCTCCAGTTTGCTGTGAATGGTAACTGCACGCGCTCAATATTTCCGTGAAGGGGCCACACGATCCAGGTCTTTGTGAGCTCACACGATCCAATGTGCTGTGAACATTAACCGCAACCACTCCAGTTTGCTGTGAACGGTAACTGCACACGCTCAATATTTCCGTGAGTGAGCCCACACGATCCAGGTCTTTGTGAGCTCACACGATCCAATGTGCTGTGAACCTTAACCGCAACCGCTCCAGTTTGCTGTGAACGGTAACTGCATACGCTCAATATTTCCGTGAGTGAGCCCACACGATCCAGGTCTTTGTGAGATCACACGATCCAATGTGCTGTGAACATTAACCGCAACCGCTCCAGTTTGCTCTGAACGGTAACTGCACACGCTCAATATTTCCGTGAGTGAGTCCACACGATTCAGGTCTTTGTGAGCTCACATGATCCAATGTGCTGTGAACATTAACCGCAACCGCTCCAGTTTGCTGTGAACGGTAACTGCACACGCTCAATATTTCCGTGAGTGAGCCCACACGATCCAGGTCTTTGTGAGCTCACACGATCCAATGTGCTGTGAACATTAACCGCAACCGCTCCAGTTTGCTGTGAACGGTAACGGCACACGCTCAATATTACTGTGAGTGGGACCACACGATCCAGGTCTTTGTGAGCTCACACGATCGAATGTGCTGTGAACATTAACCGCAACCGCTCCAGTTTGCTGTGAACGGTAATGCACACGCTCAATATTCATTGTATTATATATTCATACGCATTATATATATTAAAAAAAATCGAACACTACGGTTGATTACAGAATGCAGAAAAAATATCTGGCAACGATTGTTTTTAGAAATTAGTGATCTGGCAACCTTCGTGTCACGTGACACGAAGGTTGCCAGATCACTAATTTCTAAAAAATTCGCTGCCAGATATTTTTTCTGAATGCTGTAATCGACCATAGTGTTCGCATACTTTTTTGAGCGACTGTACTCCTGTAGGGGAATACTCCGCAACTCTGAATGAACGCATTTTGCAAGGTCTTCCATCCTTGAAAATCATTATTTTGTACCAACGAAACTTATCTCTTTATACTCTTTTGACCCAACGAAACTTACTTCTCTGCTGAGCTTCAGCCTATTGTGACCGAACGAAACTTACCTCTTTGTACTATTTTGACTCAACGAAACTTACTTCTCTGCTGAGCTTCAGCCTATTGTGACCGAACGAAACTTTCCTCTTTGTACTATTTTGACCCAACGAAACTTATTTCTCTGCTGAGCTTCAGCCTATTGTGACCGAACGAAACTTTCCTCTTTGTACTATTTTGACTCAACGAAACTTACTTCTCTGCTGAGCTTCAGCCTATTGTGACCGAACGAAACTTTCCTCTTTGTACTATTTTGACCCAACGAAATTTACTTCTCTGCTGAGCTTCAGCCTATTGTGACCGAACGAAACTTACCTCTTTGTACTATTTTGAGTCAACGAAACTTACTTCTTTGCTGAGCTTCAGCCTATTGTGACCGAACGAAACTTACCTCTTTGTACTATTTTGACTCAACGAAACTTACTTCTCTGCTGAGCTTCAGCCTATTGTGACCGAACGAAACTTACCTCTTTGTACTATTTTGACCCAACGAAACTTACTTCTCTGCTGAGCTTCAGCCTATTGTGACCGAACGAAACTTTCCTCTTTGTACTATTTTGACTCAACGAAACTTACTTCTCTGCTGAGCTTCAGCCTATTGTGACCGAACGAAACTTACCTCTTTGTACTATTTTGACCCAACGAAATTTACTTCTCTGCTGAGCTTCAGCCTATTGTGACCGAACGAAACTTTCCTCTTTGTACTATTTTGACTCAACGAAACTTACTTCTCTGCTGAGCTTCAGCCTGTTGTGACCCTAACGAAACTTTCCGCTTTGTACTATTTTGACTCAACGAAATTTACTTCTCTGCTGAGCTTCAGCCTATTGTGACCGAACGAAACTTACCTCTTTGTACTATTTTGACTCAACGAAACTTACCTCTCTGCTGAGCTTCAGCCTATTGTGACCGAACGAAACTTACCTCTTTGTACTATTTTGACCCAACGAAACTTACTTCTCTGCTGAGCTTCAGCCTATTGTGACCGAACGAAACTTACCTCTTTGTACTATTTTGACTCAACGAAACTGACTTCTCTGCTGAGCTTCAGCCTATTGTGACCGAACGAAAATTACCTCTTTGTAGTATTTTGACCCAACGAAACTTACTTCTCTGCTGAGCTTCAGCCTATTGTTACCAAACGAAACTTACCTCTTTGTACTATTTTGACCCCACGAAACTTATTTCTCTGCTGAGCTTCAGCCTATTGTGACCAAACGAGACTTACCTCTTCTTCAGTGAGGTATCCAACCATCGCTGGGATCAGGAACCCGGACATTGTGGAGAAAAAACCCATCAGCCCCATCAAAGTTCCTGCAATTGTAAACACAATCAATTAGAGAAGTGAAGATTATATATTAGTATTAAAAAATGGGCTCTTTACATATTTCACACTACAAATGACCTCTTGATTTTCTGAAATGTCAATTCAACCTCTCTTTGACCTTAAATGTGACACCGGATATAAATACTGTTTTATTTCTGATTTCTGCTGACGAGAATAACATCCATTCACCAATATTTAGCACTGATATTTTCTAGCCCACGCACCAATTCTTAGCCCTCTAGCACATGTAGATTTATATTTGACCTCTGTCCTCTAATGACCTATTGTGTGGGGGTGGCTCAGTCGGTAGCGTGCCAGGCTCGTAATCCGTAGTTTTCGGGTTCGAGTCCCAGCTGAGTCAGCGTTGAGATTTATCTCCACAAAATTCCCCGCCCTGCCCACGGTCAGTAGGGGACACTGATGGGCTTGGAAAGGCCGCCGTCCGTCGGATGGGACGTTAAGACTTGGGCCCGTGTGTGGGAGAGACATACCCTGAGCACGTTAAAGAACACGCTGGATGGCCTTGACGGGAGGCTACCACCTGTCTCCCAACAGCTGTTCCAGTGGTTCCCCTCCCCCAACCTTCTCTGAGACTTCGGGGTCCTTGTGACCTGGCCATTTAGCCCATTTTTTGCAAAAAATACCATTCAAAGGGAAAACAACCCAAAATCTCAGGATCCATCGCATCCAAAATTTCAAAATATTCCTCAAATGTACGACCTAAAACACTCCTAGTATCCATTTTTTTGCTCTCTAGCATGGGTATATCTAAATTTGACCCTTGACCTCGAAGAACCATCCAGATCCAATATCTCGTAACATTTCCAACATCTATAACCCGAAACACCCGCAGACAACCAATTTTCGCGTTTGTAGCATCTGTAGAACAAGGTTTGACCTCTATGTGACTTCAATTTGATCTTGAAGGACACGTTGGATATCAAATTTCGGATTTATCCCGAGATCTGCGAACCGGATTACCCCTTAATGCAGCGTTTTAGAGCAGTACCATTTCTGCTTCATAGTTAGAATTAGCATGAACTCCTGTCACTCATATCTCCGCAAAATTCCCCGCCCTGTCCACGGTCAGTAGGGGACACCGATGGGCTTGGATAGGTCGCCATCCGTCGGATGGGACGTTAAGTCGTGACCCCCGTGTGCGGGAGAGCCATACACTGTGAACGTTATAGAACACGCTGGATGACTTTGACGGGAAGGGACCATCTGTCTCCCAACAGTTGTTCCACTGGGTCCCCTCCCCAAATCTTCTATGAGCCTTCGGGGTCCATGGGAACTGGGCATTTAGCCCATGCTGTGCAAAAAAGTGCCGCTCAGAGATAAAACAACCCAACGTTATAGAACACGCTGGATGACTTTGACGGGAAGCGACCATCGGTCTCCCAACAGTTGTTCCAGTGGGTCCCCTCCCCCAATCTTCTCTGAGCCTTCGGGGTCCATGGGAACTGGGCATTTAGCCCATGGTGTGCAAAAAAGTGCCGCTCAGAGGTAAAACAACCCACCGTTATAGAACACGCTGGGTGACTTTGACGGGAGGCGACCATCGGTCTCCCAACAGTTGTTCCATTGGGTCCCCTCCCCCAACCTTCTCTGAGCCTTCGGGGTCCTTGTGAACTGGGCATTTAGTCCATGGTGTGCAAAAACGTGCAGCTCAGAAGTAAAACAACCTAACGTTATAGAACACGCTGGATGACTTTGACGGGAGGCTACCATCTGTCTCCCAACAGTTGTTCGAGTGGGTCCCCTCCCCCAACCTTCTCTGAGCCTTCGGGGTCCATGTGACCTGGCCATTTAGCCCATGGTGTGCAAAATAATGCCGCTCAGAAGTAAAGCAACCCAAGCCCTGTCACTCAGACAATCAGTCATCATTTTCGTTTTCGTTTCTATGCTTTAGACGTGAATTTTGTTACACATATATACGAGGGTAGGTCAATAATTAAGGCTATCTGTTTAATTTCTGCTCAGGGCTAATAATTACCCCGGAGAAAATATTTTGATACAAGATAGACAATATACAGGAATTTGTATTATTTTTCCATGTAGTCACCAGAATTTTTGTGGAGGGATTTGCTCAGCCGGAAGCGCTGCAGGCTTGTGTACTATGCAGTTACCAGTTTTGAATCCCACCTGCGCCAGCATTGAACTTCTGTCTCCGAACTGTCTACCCTGTCCTCGATCAGTAGGGGACACTGATGGGCATGGATGGGTAGGCTGCCGTATGTCACATGGGATGAAAAGCCGTGGTGCCAGGTGCCAGAGTACCATACCCTGTGCACGTTAAAGAACACACTAGATAGCTTTGACTGGAAGCTACCATCTGTCTCCTAACAGCTCTGCAGTGGATCCTCTAACCTCAACTTCCTCCGAGTTCTTGGGGGTCCTTGTGATCAGGTCGTTTCGAACAAAACAATTGCTGCTCAGTGGTAAAACAATCCGACGTTAAAGAATACTCTGGATGATCTTGACGGAAGGATTTCTTATATCTCCTAACCACTGTCAAGGGAGACTCCTTCCCAAGATTTTGTCAGAGCTCTCGGGGTCTTTGTGACCTTGCCATTAAGCCTATTGTGTGCAAAAACGTTTCACTAAGATATGCAACTCAACTCACGTTAAAGAACACGCTGGATGGCTTTGACGGAAGGCTGTCATCTGTCTCCTAACAGCTGTCCAGCGGTTTCCTTTTCCTCGAACGTTCTCTGAGACCTTGGGATCCTTGTGACCTGCTCATTTATCCCATTGTGTAAATAAAAGTGCCCCTCAGAGGTAAAACAATCCCACACACCTTACCTGAGAAATGTGAGCTCATATCAATCGGGGTGACATTTTCTCCAACGAAAGCTATGCCGATGAACCCAAAAGCGAGGATCAGAAGAGCTGTGTTCATCACTCGATGAAGTCCAACAGACAGAACTCCAATCACATAGAAGAAGTATCCTGTCATTCCTGTAACAAGACGAAAAGGAGATCAGCCAGTTTCAACAGGAATGATAACAGAAATTCTTGGCTGTTTTATGTTAAGGAACTTTAGAAATTTAAAGATCGTTGCAACGGAAAATGAATGACTCGGAAATATATAAAATAAATAAAATAAAAAAAATACACCTCAAGCAGCTGCTTGCCACAAAGGTGTGCCAGTAGCCTGTCAGTTTATATTCATTGTCCAAGGTTTGTGAGGTTCGCAGGACTTCAGCAGAAAAACAACACAAACATTCATGGCTTACCCTGGGCTCGAACCCAGGTCCCTTAGATTAGTAGCCAAGCGTGCTAACCACTCGACAATGGGACAGCATAAATATATATATATGTATATGAAGGAACGAATTTAGCAAGGGGGGAAAGGGGACCATGGAACCCCCTTTCAAAATGCTAGTAAAGTTGATAGAGGCAAAAATATATTAAACCCATCTATATTGAATGCATTTTTCAAGAAATTTTTTAAGGTCTTGTGAAATGGAAGAAGAAACGTTATACTATACCAGAGATCCAGTACCTTGCCTCCCCCCCCCCCCCCCAAATGTTACATTTTTTCGGCTCGATTGCGTTTCTTGACCCACCACCCTCGATTTGTTTTCTAGGTTAGCACCTCTCTATATAGTTGACTGTGAGTGATTCAGTGGACTGATTGACTGACAAGGGATCACACTAATTCTAATTATGATGCAAAAATCGTAGAGCTCTGAAAATTTACACCTAGGACTCATCAGTGTTTATAATCACTGTGAAAAATTCGAAAGCTGACCTCCGAATTGTTCTTTCAGTTCAAACAGAAGTCATGTAGGGGTCAAATCGTGAACTAGGAATGCTCGACACGTGAAAATTTGTGTCTGGGGGTATTGGGGGTCACTCTCGATTACAGATGTCGAAAACGTTACGAGTTTTGGGATCTGAAAAGTCTTCCAAGGTCAAAGGAGAAATTTTGCAGACAGACAATATAATGATAATAATAATCTTTATTCATATTCATGTTAGTTATACAAAAGTTTAAACAAATGACCCACAATGCATCTGCTTATCTGCAGGAGAGAAGAATAATAACGTCACATGAAAATACATAAGATATAGTTTAAAACAATGTCATCATATTAGATGAATTTCAGTGGAAGATCCATCGTGGTGGTTCAAACTTTTATATTGATTTTAGTGCCTAGAAGAAAATTTTTAGTCTTGTTTTTGATTTCTTTAAATTTGTTTAATAATAATTTCCCTTGGCAATTGATTGAACATTTAAGGTATTGTATATGCCCTTGTACATTTCCTGTAAGCGTTTAATATTTTTGGAAGTTGGAAATAATTTTTCTGTTGTAACCTTGTGTTTTTCCCATGAGAGATTTTAGATTTAAATTGATTGTCAAAAAAAGTATTTTAAAGTGATGCTGTATTTGTAAAGGTTGTGAAAAGAAAGTATGCCTAGATAATTTAGTCTTTCTTCGCTATGGTAAAATGAATTTCTTAAGTTTTATGGGATTATATTTTTAGCAATGGATGATTGAATATTTTATTTTCTTTATATTTGTGAGGTTAGTTGAGCCGTATATTGTCAAACCATAAGTCAATATAGATTCACAGATAGCTTTGTGAACCAAAAGGGGCGGGGGTGGCTCAGTCGGTAGCGCGCCAGGCTCGTAATCTGTAGTTCCCAGGTTCGAGTCCCATCTGGGTCAGCGTTGAGATTTATCTCCGCAAAATTCCTCCCCCCTGCCCACGGTCAGTAGGGGACACCGATGGGCTTGGAAAGGCCGCCGTCCGTCGGATATGACGTTAAGCCGTGGCCCCGTGTGCGGGAGAGCCATACCCTGTGCACGTTAAAGAACACACTGGATGGCCTTGACGGGAGGCTACCATCTGTCTCCCAACAGCTGTTCCAGTGGGTCCCCTCCCCCAACTTTCTTTGAGCCTTCGGGGTCCATGTGACCTGGCCATTTAGCCCATGGTGTGCAAAAAAGTGCCGCTCAGAGGTAAAACAACCCAATCCAAAATGTAAACCAAAATACATGTATGTGTGCTTGCAACAAAGTGTAATTTGTAAAGGTTTAGATGCACATAGACGCAATTTCCCTGCTAACTTTTGAATATGTGTATTCCATCGGAAGGTTGTGTCCATGTAAAGTCCAAGATATTTATGGGTCTCAACACGCTCAATAACATCACAGTCGCAGCAGTTCGTACAAACAGCCATACCTTACCCTGGGTTCGAATCTAGGTCCCTCTGATCAGTCGCCAAGCGCGCAAACGATTCGGCCACCGGGAAAGATTGTATTGTTTATTTCCGTTAAAATCCTGCACAGATTTCAATTACATTTTTTCTTGTTTTCTTACAGTCATAAAATAAATAAAAAACAATTTTATATGTCTTTATAGAAATGAGAAAAGAAATAAAAAAAACAACAACAAATGCCCCCTCAAGCAGCTGCTTGCCACAGAGGTCTGACACGAGCCTGTCAGTTTATATGCCATAGTAGAAGGTCTGAGAAGATGGCAGGACCTCAGCAGGAAAACGACACATACATCCATGCCTTACCCGGGGCTCGAACCCAGGTCCCTTAGGTCAGTAGCCAAGCGCGCTAACCACTCGGCCATTGGACGGCTAGCGGCGGAAAAAAAAATAGTATTGCTATTGTCACATTAGTGAGCACGTTCTGCATTGCTATTGTCACTTGGTTCTTTAGTGAGCACGTTCTGCTGTTGAAATGGAACTCTGTCTAGAGCCAACAATGGTATTATCATAAATGTCGTCTGTCTGTGCCCTGACGCAACAAGCAACAATGCATCGTCGTTGTTTTGTAATGTCTGAATGGCAACACTGAGAAATGACGATTATAAAAGACCGCTAACCGTAGCGAGAAAGTCATTATTCACTTTGCACATGTCGAAATCGGTTCCTTTGAATAGAAAGAATTCTTAATATTTCAGAAGCTGAAGTTTTCATTTCAGCACAGAATTTTCCATTTTTTAATTAATGACATTCCGCTCTGCAATGCATTCTGGTAATAACTTATTTCCCATTTCCACAAAAGCCAAAACTACTACTACAGTAATTCAAATTAAGGTTTCGGTGTCCACTGTGAATGAAATGCGTCATTTATAGACTTTAAATTGGAGAGGCAATGCTGTTGGGAAGGACTGCAATAAGATTGTCCGGATACAGGTTCGAGATTCGTAGTTTAATGGGCTTGTACTCCAGTACGTGCTAATTAAGTTTGAGGTAGAGTTTAATTTTGACACACGAGATTCTTCGATGTGTGAGGGTAGAAAAAATATCTTGAGGAGAGTTATTAAGATCACAAAAAGGGGAAATATCATGAAACCAAAGAGTTTGTGATGTTAGGTCCATTTCTTTTTAGAACTTGGATCAAGTTCCCTAGTGCAGTACAGACAACGCAACTTTTAACCAGAAAAGAATTTGAATTAACCACAACTATCTTGAGTCATAAAAAATGAGATGTTTTATGGGCCACGTGAGGTTGTTTCCAACTTTTTCAAGATTGATTGTGGAGAACTGCAGCAATGCGTTCGTTTCATACATTGCCTTTAAATGGCAGGCACTCTCTTATTAGAGTTACTGTAAATGTACAATATGCAGAGAAAAATATTCCTATAGCGGAAACGAAATGGAACAACTGGAATTTCTGCTCTAGGCATGTCTTCTCTGTATAAAAAAAAATTTCTCTTATTTTACATTAAAAAAATTATTATTTTTTCATTACCAAAAATATTATAACAAAATTATTGTTTTACATTAACAAAAGTCTTATTTTTCATTAACAAAATTATGATTTCCTAGTCGCGAATTCATTACGAAATGACATGAAAGTCTATTTTCTGATTTATGCAAAGTACGTTTTCGGTGCAGGTATTTTATGAAATTTAATAATACAAACGCTAGCATAATTATGAAATAAATTCATTTTATATAACATTCTGCCTTTCTTTAGGTGTCTTTTCGTGTGTGACAAGACGACGTTGGCACTGAAAAGGTTGGGTTGTTTTACCTCTGAGCGGCACTTTTTTGCACACCATGGGCTAAATGGCCAGGTCATATGGACCCCGAAGGCTCAGAGAATGTTGGGGGAGGGGACCCACTGGAACAGCTGTTGGGAGACAGATGGTAGCCTCCCGTCAAGGCCATCCAGCGTGTTCTTTAACGTTGGGTTATTTTACCTCTGAGCGGCACTTTTTTGCACACCATGGGCTAAATGGCCAGGTCACATGGACCCCGAAGGCTCAAAGAAAGTTGGGGGAGGGGACCCACTGGAACAGCTGTTGGGAGACAGATGGTAGCCTCCCGTCAAGGCCATCCAGCGTGTGCTTTAACGTTGGGTTATTTTATCTCTGAGCGGCACTTTTTTGCACACCATGGGCTAAATGGCCAGGTCACATGGACCCCGAAGGCTCAGAGAAGGTTGGGGGAGGGGACCCACTGGAACAGCTGTTGGTAGACAGATGGTAGCCTCCCGTCAAGGCCATCCAGCGTGTGCTTTAACGTGCACAGGGTATGGCTCTCCCGCACACGGGGCCACGGCTTAACGTCCCATCCGACGGACGGCGGCCTTCCAAGCCCATCAGGTCCCAAATTTCCAAAGTCCATCGGTGTCTCCTACTGACCGTGGGCAGGGCGGGGAATTTTGCGGAGATAAATCTCAACGCTGACCCAGCTGGGACTCGAACCTGGGAACTACAGATTACGAGCCTGGCGCGCTACCGACTGAGCCACCCCCGCCCCGTTGAAAAGAGAAGTTATTGTGTGTCGCTGAGTGGCCAGTTGTGTCAGCCATTGTTCCCAGCACGAATCGAACAAATGCTTGAAGCGGAATGCCGGAGACTTTCCGCGACCAGCAAAAATTGTCGCCTTTTGTCCGAAGCAAACCATTCAAAATCAAAAGTTTCCTGTTATCCGCATTTTAGGTGCAGACATAGTAGACCAAATTCACGAAATCTTCCTCCATCCCTATTGCTGTTAATTCTTCTGTTAACGTTCGAAGCAAATGTTTAGCGGTTTAATCTATGTGTACGAGTAGAATAAGGTTCTAAAACTCAAATCGTATAGGGACCAAATCAATTATTTTCAATATATGGCAGCCGCATTCGATTTTAAGCAGTAATAATAATAATAAAAAATACTGTTCAAGACCAGGTGGTTAGCACGCTTGGCTACTGATCTAAGGGACCTGGGTTCAAGCCCCGGATAAGGCATGGATGTGTGTGTGTTGTTTTTCTGCTGAGGTCCTGCCATCCTCACAGACCTTCTACTCTGGCATATAAACTCAGATTGCCACAGAGGTCTGACAGGCTCCTGTCAGACCTCTGTGGCAAGCAGCTGCTTGAGGGGGTATTTATTTATTATTAATTTTATTATTTTAATACCAAACCATAAATCTCAATTTCATTTATAGTGACTTCATCTTCGGCCAAGCTAATAAGCCACAGTTTAGTATCATGATTACGATAGAATGTGTATTACTTGTGGGCCACACAAAATGACTTCTCGGCATTCATGTTTGAGGAATTTCACCTCTCCTCCCAAAACGACGTACTCGTAATTCTCTCGTGGACAGTGCCATAGGAGTTAAAAAATGATTCGTTATCCTGACGTCTTAATCAAATATTAGTTTTTACAAGACGGCATGGTAAATTCTCAGGACGATGTTCAAATTTTTTTGCTGCAAATCTATACTTAATTTTAACTTGAGTTGCGTTGCTCTAAATTTGGTTCAAGACATTCTTTAGATAAGTAAGGTTTTGGCCTAGCAACCCTTCATGCTTGTGGACAAACCGTGGCAATCTTCTTTTCGCAGGAATCGCAAGGAGTAAATTGGGCTCGCATGAATTTCTGTTGCGTTCGTTTTTCCTTCTGACGGATGATCAACCTATGTAGTAGTTTTGATACGCCATTTTTACTGTCAAACACATTTTAATCGGTTAAGACTGTCACAGTGGCCGAATGGTTAGTGTACTTGGCTACTGATCAAAGGGACCCGGGTTCTAGTCCAGGATAAGGCATGACTGTTTCCTTTCTTGTATTTACCTTCTGCTGAGGTCTCGCCGTCCTCGCAGATCTTCTCTGTGGCGTATTAAACTGAAGATGGGGCAAGCAGTTGCTGGATGAGTCATTTATTTATTGTATTTAATGCCGATATCACGACTCTTATTCCACCAGTTTTTTTTTTTATTAAAATTCACTGATTAATCGGATTTAATCCTTTCCATGGATCCATTGATTTTTTATCTTATTTCTTTTTATCCAATATGACGCATTGTAGCCTTAGTTACTCTTGCGCCATAAAATTCCAACCAACTGGCCCTAGGGTGTTCGACCTTTTTTCATTAGTGAGTTTTTTTTTGTAGTGAACACAACGGGCCACTTTTCAATAATGGAGGCTATCTGCGGGAAAGAGCATTAATGCACTCGGTATTGATTAAATGGTATTAAAAGAAAATTTGAATTAAAGGAGCAACTTCTTTTGCCGTTTGTATCTAGTGTGCCAATTGAAATCAAAAGCTTTCTTATGGTTTCTCACTAAGAATAAGCATAAACTGGTTTAAATTGAATGCCAATTCTCACACGTTCACACGTGTTATTAATATCTGTCTGTATTCTCTCCGCGTGCCGGCAAACGTGCTTCTCTGGTCGTAGGTGTAAGTCTCTGAACTAGCCTCTTAAACCACAGTTATGGGTTTCATTCTTCTGAAGAGGAGTTAGAGATTATCTTTTTAAATATATAACTTTTTTGCCCATTCCACAAGCTTCTGCATTAATGTAAGCAGTAACCCCTCTACTTTACTAATTGTTTTAATTCCATCACTTTTCTGAAAATACTAATTCTAATTTCAGTTTTACTTGCAATATCTAAAGATTTCTTTTAAAAATGATAACTCTTTTCACATTTTGATCCCTCCACCTCATTAAATATTTATTTAAACTGACTTTCACCTTTACATCTTTTTCCCTTTAATACCACATTTATTTTTATCTCGATTTCTTAAAAAAATTCCACTTTATAACATTCCAACTTCGTCATTAAAGAATTTAAGTTGATTACCACTCCTTAATCATCAAAGTACAATTCTTTGTTGCAATTTGCGACTTAAAATGTTATGAAGTTCTTTTATCTTATACCTCACATCTTCCAGACACATAACCATTTACTTACTATAAAATATGAATAATAATAATAACTATAAAGACTTATTTATAACTTTACCATTTATATTGTGGCCTGCCACAAAATTTAACCTAATTATCACGATGGCTTTCCTGCGGTGGTTCTCCAGCCTTTTGATATAGGTGTGTTTTGGATTAGTTCTTCGATTTTAATACGTCGTGCACACTTGGCGGTCGGATTAAAAAAAAAATTCCTTAGCAAACAATGGAAAGCTGCAGGCCGAAAGTGAAATATTCGACTTTCGTCAATTTTAATGGGCCTATTAGTGATATGGCCGTCCCGTGGCCGAGTGGTTAGCACGCTTGGCTACTGATCTAAGGGACCTGGGTTCGAGCCCCGGAATTAGGCATGGATGTGTGTGTCGTTTTTCTGCTGAGGCCAATGCGCTATTGACAGTGAATTCGAATGTTTAATAATTTTCTGCAGCGTGTACAGCAACTGCACACGCTCCAGTTTGCTGTGAACGGTAACTGCACACGCTCAATATTTCCGTGAGTGAGCCCACACGATCCAGGTCTTTGTGAGCTCACACGATCCAATGTGCTGTGAATATTAACCGCAACCGCTCCAGTTTGCTGTGAACGGTAACTGCACACGCTCCATATTCATTGCATTATATATTCATACGCATTATATATATCGAAAAATATCCGAACACTACGTTTAATTACAGAATTCAGAAAAAACATGATCTAAGGGACCTGGGTTCGAGGCCCGGGTAAGGCATGGATGTATGTGTCGTTTTTCTGCTGAGGTCCTGCCATCCTCTCAGACCTTCTACTATGGCATATAAACTGACAGGCTCGTGTCAGACCTCTGTGGCAAGCAGCAGCTTGAGGGGGCATTTGTTGTTGTTTTTTTATTTCTTTTCTCATTTCTATAAAGACATATAAAATTGTTTTTTATTTATTTTATGACTGTAAGAAAACAAGAAAAAATGTAATTGAAAACTGTGCAGGATTTTAACGGAAGTAAACAATACAATCTTTCCCGGTGGCCGAATCGTTTGCGCGCTTGGCGACTGATCAGAGGGACCTAGATTCGAACCCAGGGTAAGGTATGGCTGTTTGTACGAACTGCTGCGACTGTGATGTTATTGAGCGTGTTGAGACCCATGAATATCTTGGACTTTACATGGACACAACCTTCCGATGGAATACACATATTCAAAAGTTAGCAAGGTAATTGCGTCTATGTGCATCTAAACTTTACAAATTACAATTTGTTGCAAGCACACATACATGTATTTTGGTTTACATTTTGGATTGGGTTCTTTTACCTCTGAGCGGCACTTTTTTGCACACCATGGGCTAAATGGCCAGGTCACATGGACCCCGAAGGATCAGAGAAGGTTGGGGGAGGGGACCCACTGGAACAGCTGTTGGGATACAGATGGTAGTCTCCCGTCAAGGCCATCCAGCGTGTTCTTTAACGTGCACAGGGTATGGCTCTCCCGCCCACGGGGCCACGGCTTAATGTCCCATCCGACTGACGACGGCCTTTCCAAGCCCATTGGTGTCCCCTACTGACCGTGGGCAGGGCGGGGAATTTTTGCGGAGATAAATCTCAACGCTGACCCAGCTGGGACTCGAACCTGGGAACTACAGATTACGAGCCTGGCGCGCTACCGACTGAGCCACCCCCGCCCCTTTTGGTTTACAAAGCTATCTGTGAATCTATATTGACTTATGGTTTGACAATATACGGCTGAACTAACCTCACAAATATAAAGAAAATAGAAACTATTCAATCATCCATTGCTAAAAACATAATCCCATAAAACTTAAGAAATTCATTTTACCATAACGAAGAAAGCCTAAATTATCTAGGCATACTTTCTTTTCACAACCTTTACAAATACAGCATCACTTTAAAATACTTTTTTTGACAATCAATTTAAATCTAAAATCTCTCATGGGAAAAACACAAGGTTACAACAGAAAAATTATTTCCAACTTCCAAAAATATTAAACGCTTACAGGAAATGTACAAGGGCATATACAATACCTTAAATGTTCAATCAATTGCCAAGGGAAAGTATTATTAAACAAATTTAAAGAAATCAAAAACAAGACTAAAAATTTTCTTCTAGGCACTAAAATCAATATAAAATTTTGAACCACCACGATGGAGCTTCCACTGAAATTCATCTAATATGATGACATTGTTTTAAACTATATCTTATGTATTTTCATGTAACGTTGTTATTCTTCTCTCCTGCAGATAAGCAGATGCATTGTGGGTCATTTGTTTAAACTTTTGTATAACTAACATGAATATGAATAAAGATTATTATTATCATTATATTGTCTGTCTGCAAAATTTGACCTTTGACCTGGGAAGACTCTTCAGATCCCAAATCTCGTAACGTTTTCGACATCTATAATCGAGAGTGACCCCCAATACCCCCAGACACAAATTTTCACGTGTCGAGCATTCCTAGTTCACGATTTGACCCCTACATGACTTCTATTTGAACTGAAAGAACAAGTCGGAGGTCAGCTTTCGGATTTTTCACGAGATATAAACACTGATGAGTCCTAGGTGTAAATTTTCAGAGCTCTACGATTTCTGCATCATAATTAGAATTAGTGTGATCCCTTGTCAGTCAATCAGACCAGGGTTATTCTCCGCCCTGCCCACGGTCAGTAGTGGACACCGATGGGCTTGGAAAGGCCGCCGTCCGTCGGATGGGACGTTAAGCCCTGGCCCCGTGTGCGGGAGAGCCATACCCTGTGCACGGTAAAGAACACTCTGGATGGCCTTGACGGGAGGCTACCATCTGTCTCCCAACAGCTGTTCCAGTGGGTCCCCTCCCCCAACCTTCTCTGAGCCTTCGGGGTCCATGTGACCTGGCCATTTAGCCCATGGTGTGCAAAAAAGTGCCGCTCAGAGATAAAACAACCCAACCCAATCAGACCAGGGAATCACTCACAGTCAACTATATAGAGAGGTACTAACCTAGAAAACAAATCGAGGGTGGTATTTATTATATATATATTAATATCTGGTCTGTAAATGGTAGCTAGGTAGTCACTGGAAGGAGAGCTATGCACCAATCCCCTGTGATGATGCATAGAACCGGCCAGGCCTAGCACCTAATGTCCAACCCCGCCTTCTCGTGGTGCGGACCGTTAGTAACTTTCAAAAGAGATACTCTCTTGTGGAAGTGAACGGAAGGGGAGGGCTGCCAGATTAGTGTGGCCTACTGATCTGGACAACTATGGCTACTTTTCTTTTTTTTCTACCCTGCTGAGGAGTGGTCAACCACACAGGGTCCTGGTGCTGACCATATAAACCTACTGGACTGGACAGATATATGGCTCTGAGCTTGATTATGGATCCTGATTTTGCTGCACTGGTGGGCTTCTGTGGAGGGAAAATCTTCCGCTGTGTTTTCTTTTTGTTTGTGGGTTGACAGCCCCAAGTGAATAGATCCACAGGATATGTTTATCAGCTGGTGGATAATCCTGAGCGGAAGTCATCGCAGGCACCTGAACTCTTTGCTTCTATTGGCATCGTCAAATTCTACATTGGAGGAAGTCTTCCAGTGTAGATGGCTTCAGCCTTTAGTAGTGGGGGAACGGGTCTTTGCCCCATGTCTGCGATTAGGCGGCTGTTTGATATTGTCGGCATTCCCTCTCTCAATAAACATAGTTTCTTTAAACATCCCACTAACCATTTTCTCTCCATAGGTAGTTGGAATGTGAGGACTCTGCACAGAGCTTTTTCTCTTGATGTCCTCACACAAGAATTCCACCGTTATAATTTAGATATTCTCGGCTTGCAAGAGACCAGATGGACAGATAAAGGTCAGATTCTTAAAAATAATCTTAAATTTCTCTTTTCAGGGAGGGACGACAAAAAGCATCACCAAGGCGTGGGTCTGCTTCTCAGCAGACACGCTAGTGATGCTCTTCTAGGATATGAGTGCATTAATGAAAGGTTTCTTACAGCAAAATTTCAGACAAGCGTTAAAGACTTGAATGTTATCTGCTGTTATGCCCCCACTGAGGATGCCGATGAGGATGAGAAGGATAGGTTTTATGAACAACTTCAGGATATTTTGAATTCTGTCAAGAAAGGAGATATTACCCTTGTTCTTGGTGACTTCAATGCCAAAGTTGGTACTGACTCTGACCTTTGGGGAGGAGTAATAGGCCCTTTTGGTATTGGTAGCTGCAATAGCAATGGGCAACGTCTCCTACAGGTAAGTAAACTCAATGGATTCAGAATAACTAACACTTATTGCAAACACCGCGACATACATAAGTACACATGGGTTTCACCTGATGGGCTGCATAAGAATATGATTGATTACATATTAATTAACAGCAAATGGACTAGTTCTGTTAGGAATACCAGGGCATATAGGGGAGCTGAAATTGGATCTGACCATTACCTTGTTAAAAGTGTGTTGCAACTTAAACTTAAAAAGTGTTGTGCTAGGGTTAAAAAATTTACTTTTAATACTGAAGCTCTGAAAGATCCAGTTATAGCCAAAGCTTACCATGATAGGTTACTTAGTCATTATGACAGTCATGGTTTGCTTACTACTGAAGTTGAGGAAGAATGGGATCATTTTAAACAGGCTTTTTTGGACACTAACAGTACTCTTTTAGGAAAAAAGGAGCAGAAGAGGCAAAATTATCTGAGTGATAAGGCACTTGAGCTTATTTCGGAAAGAAAGAACTGCAGGAATGCCCTTAATCAATACCCTGCTAGTCCTAATAGAAAGCATTACAGAGACCTTAATAACCTTGTAAAGGATCAGTTAGCTGCTGATAAAAATTTTTGGCTTGATGGTTTGGCTGACAAAGCCGAGGAAGCAGTTAGACAGCACAACAGCAGAGAGCTGTACCAGATAGTTAATGTTTTGTGTGGTAGAAAACGGACAGGCATACAAGGATTGAAGGATAAACAAGGTAAGGTTATAGAAGGGGAGGATTCTGTCATGGCTAGGTGGGCTGAGCATTTCAGTGATGTTCTAAACAATGTAGTTAGTTCTACTCCCATTGTTTGCAATGATGATAGATGCATTGGTGGCTTTAATGTTGGCCCTATAACACAATCTGAAGTTAGTTTGGCTGTTTCTAAACTTAAACTTCATAAATCCCCAGGGGTAGATGAAATTACTACGGAAATGCTTAGAGCTGGGAATGTTTCGGTTACCACTTGGATGACTGAAATTCTGAATATCTTTTATGATAAAGGCATGGTTCCTAAGGATTTTACCAGAGCTATTGTTATCCCTATTTTCAAAAAAGGTGATCGCAGTTCTTGTGATAACTATAGGGGTATCAGCCTACTCTCTGTTCCAGGTAAAGTTCTTTCCCTGATTGTGCTTAATAGAATTAAGAATCTGGTTGACAGGCAATTGCGTGATGAGCAATGTGGATTCAGAAGTGGTAGGGGATGTGTAGATCAGATATTTTCACTTAGGCAGATTCTTGAGAAATGTTTAGAGTTTCAGAAACCTTTGGTTGCTAGCTTTGTTGATTTCAAAAAGGCTTTCGACTCTGTTGATCGTCATAATTTGTGGTTGATTGTGAGATCTTATGGTATACCAGACAAGTTAGTTAACATTATGAAAGCTCTCTATAATAACACTGAGTCGTGTGTGAGAGTTGGTAAGGCTTGTAGCAATTGGTTTAGCATTACTTCTGGTGTTCGACAAGGGTGCATTTTGTCTCCTTTTCTCTTTAGCTTGGTTATTGATTATGTTATGCGAAATTCACTTCAAGGGAAAGATTTTGGCCTTAAATGGGCTGGAGATACGAAAATTTCTGATTTAGATTATGCTGATGATTTAGCCCTTTTGGCAAATGATGTTGATGAGATGAACTCTTTCATTCGAGCTGTTGATGAGACTGGTAGTAGAGTAGGTTTGGTTATAAACAGAGAGAAAACTAAAGTGATGAAAATTGGTCAGGCAGGCTGTGATTCAGTTAATCTGAATGGTTGCAGTCTTGAGCAGGTGTCACAGTTTAATTATCTTGGGAGCTATGTAACAGATAATGGTGATGTGCGGCATGAGATTAACAGACGAATAGGGATTGCTGCTGGGACTTTTAAGAATCTATGGAGAGTGTGGAGAAATAGGCGTATACACCTAAAGACTAAAATTAGACTGTATAATAGTTTGGTTCTTTCTAGGGTTAGTTATGGTAGTGAAACTTGGACACTTTGTAAACAAGATAACAGGAAACTAGATGCTTTTGATTCCAGATGCTTACGCAGTATCTTGGGCATTAGGTGGTTCAACTTTGTAACTAATGATGAGATTAGGAAAAGGAGTTTGCAACCTCCTTTAAGCAGCATATTGTGCAGAGAGAGACTCCGTTGGTTTGGCCATGTTGCCCGTATGAATAATTATAGATTGGCGAATAGGGTTATGAACAGTGTGCCTAAAGGCCTCAGAAAGAAGGGGAGACCTAGGATGCGGTGGGCAGACAATGTCAAACAGGACCTTGTTAGAATTGGTGTGCAGTGGCCAGATGCAGTAGATGTAGCTCAGGATAGACTTGCTTGGAGAACTAAATTGCACGGTCTGGTTGGACCTCCGTAGCCCATGGCTGCTTGAGGATGATGATGATGATGAATATCAGCACTATACTCGACTCTGATCTTGAAAAACTCTTTCTCCCCACAAATCCTTGCATTATGACGGGAGATCTCAATTGTAAAAACAGACAATGGGGCAGCAAACGGAATAATCCCGATGGCAACAAACTCCTTAAATTCACAACTAAAAATGGCGTTGTCATCGACTCAACAGCTGAGCCAACTTTTTACTCTGATAATCCATTTTACAAACAACATACGTTGGATATTTCCTTATGCAAAAACTTCTTCGCCACTTTTCATCTCTCAGTTTCCCATCATCCCTCCTCTGACCATTGTCCTGTCCTAATGTCTACCACTCTTAGACTTCACATTAATAATGCTACCTCTAAATTTACTAATTGACCGAATTTCCGAAGATATCTCTGCACACTACCCTTAATAGTAATCCTACTATTAATTGTACGAGCGATATTGATATTACATTCCAAGACCTCACAATCAGTTTTGAATACGAGGTCTTAATGAACATGCTGAATATAAAAATTTAATCCCCAGTTTAACAAACCACCCTTGCATCTGCAAAAATGAAATTAGAGAAAAAAAAACATACCACGTAGACATTGGCAAAAAACCAGACTTCTCCGTGATAAGCAAAAATATTCGGATCTACAAAACAATTTAAAGGAGCAATCTATTTAATTTCCGCAATGACATTGGATTAATAAACTTCCATCTCTTAATGCCTCTGATGATTCCACTTGGAAAAGGGCGGGGGTGGCTCAGTCGGTAGCGCGCCAGGCTCGTAATCTGTAGTTCCCAGGTTCGAGTCTAAACTAGGTCAGCGTTGAGATTTATCTCCGCAAAATTCCCCGCCCTGCCCACGGTCAGAGGGGACACCGATAGGCTTGAATAAGGCCGCCGCCCGTCGGATGGGACGTTAAGCCGTGGCGCGGTGTGCGGGAGAGCCATACCCTGTGTACGTTAAAGAACACGCTAGATGGCCTTGACGGGAGGCTACCATCTGTCTCCCAACAGCTGTTCCAGTGGGTCCCCTCCCCCAACCTTCTCTGAGCCTTCGGGGTCCTTGTGGCCTGGCCATTTAGCCAATGGTGTGCAAAAAAGTGTCGCTCAGAGGTAAAACAATCCAATCCGAACCTAGGAACTGCAGATTACGAGCCTTCCTGCTGCCCTCTCCCCCCCAAGATAATTCGTAACAATGTGATGAATGATTGAAAAATGTGAAATTAGAGTATAAGAAAGAACGCACTCTGCAATGGCTATCACTCAGATTTGAAACTCACAAGACCGCTGAATCACTGCTTGAACAATTCTGTGTTGTGTTTTTTCAATCTTTGGAAGGAAAGTGCAATTTAATGCCCCATAAGAAAGATCTTTCACTACTATAAATAATATATAAGTTAAACAATATTTTATTCAATAATTATTTGTATTTATCCAATTATTAGTTAAATATTTTTGTTTTCTAATTAATTATAATAATAATTATTACTTTGGAAATAGATACCTTATTTATTATTAAATATTTCATTGGTGGCTCGCGCTTACATTTTAATTTCCGGTGCTTCGTTCAGCTAAATATTTTTCCCCAAACCTCTCCTACCCAATCATCATCATCACCAATACGGTTTTATAATTATTTTAAGTTTTTATATGTATTTTCTAATGTCCTCTATGTGTATCGTTGTTGAGATTATAATTGTGGGCGTTCTACTATTTCTGTTCCTCGTTCTGTAAAAGCTCCTGATTTGCTTCGTCTTTTGCTTCTCTGTGAGTTGATGAATCCCAAGGCTGAAGCTCAGCAGAACCAAAAAAGAGAAACTCGACCATGGTGGCTGAGACGACGAACATGGAGACGTAGAACACGATTCTCCATTGAGCAATCGTTTGCTGAAAGAGAAGGAGAGAAACCATCGTTAGGAAATGTGCAAAAAGAATTGCTTTTTTAACATTACTGGTGAAACATTTACGAAGGATTTTTAATTGCATTTTCCTCAACAGAACTTTTACTGTCCTTCAGGGTACAGTCGCTCAAAAAAGTATCCGAACACTATGGTTGATTGCAAAATTCAGAAAAAATATCTGGCATTGATATTTTTAGAAATTAGTCATCTGGCAACCTTCGTGTCACGTGATTACAGAATTCAGGAAAAATATCTGGAGCGTGTACAGCAACTGTACACGCTCCAGTTACCGTTCACAGCAAACTGGGGCGTGTGCAGTTACTGCACACGCTCCAGTTTGCTGTGAATGGTAACTGCACGCGCTCAATATTTCCGTGAATGGGCCACACGATCCAGGTCTTTGTGAGCTCACACGATCCAATGTGCTGTGAACATTAACCGCAACCACTCCAGTTTGCTGTGAACGGTAACTGCACACGCTCAATATTTCCGTGAGTGAGCCCACACGATCCAGGTCTTTGTGAGCTCACACGATCCAATGTGCTGTGAACATTAACTACAACCGCTCCAGTTTGCTGTGAACGGTAACTGCATACGCTCAATATTTCCGTGAGTGAGCCCACACGATCCAGGTCTTTGTGAGATCACACGATCCAATGTGCTGTGAATATTAACCGCAACCGCTCCAGTTTGCTGTGAACGGTAACTGCACACGCTCAATATTTCCGTGAGTGAGCCCACACGATCCAGGTCTTTGTGAGCTCACACGATCCAATGTGCTGTGAACATTAACCGCAACCGCTCCAGTTTGCTGTGAACATTAACCGCAACCGCTCCAGTTTGCTGTGAACGGTAACGGCAAACGCTCAATATTACTGTGAGTGGGACCACACGATCCAGGTCTTTGTGAGCTCACACGATCGAATGTGCTGTGAACATTAACCGCAACCGCTCCAGTTTGCTGTGAACGGTAATGCACACGCTCAATATTCATTGTATTATATATTCATACGCATTATATATATTAAAAAAAATCGAACACTACGGTTGATTACAGAATGCAGAAAAAATATCTGGCAACGATTGTTCTTAGAAATTAGTGATCTGGCAACCTTCGTGTCACGTGACACGAAGGTTGCCAGATCACTAATTTCTAAAAAATTCGTCGCCAGATATTTTTTCTGAATGCTGTAATCGACCATAGTGTTCGGATACTTTTTTGAGCGACTGTACTCCTGTAGGGGAATACTCCGCAACTCTGAATGAACGCATTTTGCAAGGTCTTGCATCCTTGAAAATCATTATTTTGTACCAACGAAACTTATCTCTTTATACTCTTTTGACCCAACGAAACTTACTTCTCTGCTGAGCTTCAGCCTATTGTGACCGAACGAAACTTTCCTCTTTGTACTGTTTTGACTCAACGAAACTTACTTCTCTGCTGAGCTTCAGCCTATTGTGACCGAACGAAACTTTCCTCTTTGTACTATTTTGACTCAACGAAACTTACTTCTCTGCTGAGCTTCAGCCTATTGTGACCAAACGAAACTTACCTCTTTGTACTATTTTGACCCAACGAAACTTACTTCTCTGCTGAGCTTCAGCCTATTGTGACCAAACGAAACTTACCTCTTTATACTCTTTTGACCCAACGAAACTTACTTCTCTGCTGAGCTTCAGCCTATTGTGACCGAACGAAACTTTCCTCTTTGTACTGTTTTGACTCAACGAAACTTACTTCTCTGCTGAGCTTCAGCCTATTGTGACCGAACGAAACTTTCCTCTTTGTACTATTTTGACCCAACGAAACTTACTTCTCTGCTGAGCTTCAGCCTATTGTGACCAAACGAAACTTACCTCTTTGTACTATTTTGACCCAACGAAACTTACTTCTCTGCTGAGCTTCAGCCTATTGTGACCGAATGAAACTTTCCTCTTTGTACTATTTTGACCCAATGAAACTTACTTCTCTGCTGAGCTTCAGCCTATTGTGACCGAACGAAACTTACCTCTTTGTACTATTTTGACTCAACGAAACTTACTTCTCTGCTGAGCTTCAGCCTATTGTGACCGAACGAAACTTTCCCCTTTGTACTATTTTGACTCAACGAAACTTACTTCTCTGCTGAGCTTCAGCCTATTGTGACCGAACGAAACTTACCTCTTTGTACTATTTTGACCCAACGAAACTTACTTCTCTGCTGAGCTTCAGCCTATTGTGACCAAACGAAACTTACTTCTTTGTACTATTTTGACCCAACGAAACTTACTTCTCTGCTGAGCTTCAGCCTATTGTGACCGAACGAAACTTTCCTCTTTGTACTATTTTGACTCAACGAAACTTACTTCTCTGCTGAGCTTCAGCCTATTTTGACCGAACGAAACTTACCTCTGTGTACTATTTTGACCCAACGAAACTTACTTCTCTGCTGAGCTTCAGCCTATTGTTACCAAACGAAACTTACCTCTTTGTACTATTTTGACTCAACGAAACTTACTTCTCTGCTGAGCTTCAGCCTATTGTGACCGAACGAAACTTACCTCTTTGTACTATTTTGACCCAACGAAACTTACTTCTCTGCTGAGCTTCAGCTTATTGTGACCGAACGAAACTTACCTCTTTGTACTATTTTGACCCAACGAAACTTACTTCTCTGCTGAGCTTCAGCTTATTGTGACCGAACGAAACTTACCTCTTTGTACTATTTTGACTCAACGAAACTTACTTCTCTGCTGAGCTTCAGCCTATTGTGACCGAACGAAACTTTCCTCTTTGTACTATTTTGACTCAACGAAACTTACTTCTCTGCTGAGCTTCAGCCTATTGTGACCGAACGAAACTTACCTCTTTGTACTATTTTGACTCAACGAAACTTACTTCTCTGCTGAGCTTCAGCCTATTTTGACCGAACGAAACTTACCTCTGTGTACTATTTTGACCCAACGAAACTTACTTCTCTGCTGAGCTTCAGCCTATTGTGACCGAACGAAACTTACCTCTTTGTACTATTTTGACTCAACGAAACTTACTTCTCTGCTGAGCTTCAGCCTATTGTGACCGAACGAAACTTACCTCTTTGTACTGTTTTGACCCAACGAAACTTACTTCTCCGCTGAGCTTCAGCCTATTGTGACCAAACGAGACTTACCTCTTCTTCAGTGAGGTATCCAACCATCGCTGGGATCAGGAACCCGGACATTGTGGAGAAAAAACCCATCAGCCCCATCAAAGTTCCTGCAATTGTAAACACAATCAATTAGAGAAGTGAAGATTATATATTAGTATTAAAAAATGGGCTCTTTACATATTTCACACTACAAATCTATCGGTACCTCAGGCACCTCTTGATTTTCTGAAATGTCAATTCAACCTCTATTTGACCTTAAATGTGACACCGGATATAAATACTGTTTTATTTCTGATTTCTACTGACGAGAATAACATCCATTCACCAATATTTAGCACTGATATTTTGTAGCCCACGCACCAATTCTTAGCCCTCTAGCACATGTAGATTTATATTTGACCTCTGTCCTGTAATGACCCATTGTGTGGGGGTGGCTCAGTCGGTAGCGTGCCAGGCTCGTAATCCGTAGTTTTCGGGTTCGAGTCCCAGCTGAGTCAGCGTTGAGATTTATCTCCACAAAATTCCCCGCCCTGCCCACGGTCAGTAGGGGACACTGATGGGCTTGGAAAGGCCGCCGTCCGTCGGATGGGACGTTAAGACTTGGGCCCGTGTGTGGGAGAGACATACCCTGTGCACGTTAAAGAATACGCTGGATGGCCTTGACGGGAGGCTACCACCTGTCTCCCAACAGCTGTTCCAGTGGTTCCCCTCCCCCAACCTTCTCTGAGACTTCGGGGTCCTTGTGACCTGGCCATTTAGCCCATTTTGTGCAAAAAATACCATTCAAAGGGAAAACAACCCAAAATCTAAGGATCCATCGCATCCAAAATTTCAAAATATTCCTCAAATGTACGACCTAAAACACTCCTAGTATCCATTTTTTTGCTCTCTAGCATGGGTATATCTAAATTTGACCCTTGACCTCGAAGAACCATCCATATCCAATATCTCGTAACATTTCCAACATCTATAACCCGAAACACCCGCAGACAACCAATTTTCGCGTTTGTAGCATTTGTAGAACAAGGTTTGACCTCTATGTGACTTCAATTTGATCTTGAAGGACACGTTGGAGATCAAATTTCGGATTTATCCCGAGATCTGCGAACCGGATTACCCCTTAATGCAGCGTTTTAGAGCAGTACCATTTCTGCTTCATAGTTAGAATTAGCATGAACTCCTGTCACTCATATCTCCGCAAAATTCCCCGCCCTGTCCACGGTCAGTAGGGGACACCGATGGGCTTGGATAGGTTGCCATCCGTCGGATGGGACGTTAAGTCGTGACCCCCGTGTGCGGGAGAGCCATACACTGTGAACGTTATAGAACACGCTGGATGACTTTGACGGGAAGGGACCATCTGTCTCCCAACAGTTGTTCCACTGGGTCCCCTCCCCCATTCTTCTCTGGGCCTTCGGGGTCCATGGGAACTGGGCATTTAGCCCATGGTGTGCAAAAAAGTGCCGCTCAGAGGTAAAACAACCCAACGTTATAGAACACGCTGGGTGACTTTGACGGGAGGCGACCATCGTTCTCCCAACAGTTGTTCCATTGGGTCCCCTCCCCCAACCTTCTCTGAGCCTTCGGGGTCCTTGTGAACTGGGCATTTAGTCCATGGTGTGCAAAAACGTGCCACTCAGAAGTAAAACAACCTAACGTAATAGAACACGCTGGATGACTTTGACGGGAGGCTACCATCTGTCTCCCAACAGTTGTTCCAGTGGGTCCCCTCCCCCAACCTTCTCTGAGCCTTCGGGGTCCATGTGACCTGGCCATTTAGCCCATGGTGTGCAAAATAATGCCGCTCAGAAGTAAAGCAACCCAAGCCCTGTCACTCAGACAATCAGTCACTCATTTTCGTTTCTATGCTTTAGACGTGAATTTTGTTACACATGTATACGAGGGTAGGTCAATAATTAAGGCTATCTGTTTAATTTCTGCTCAGGGCTAATAATTACCCCGGAGAAAATATTTTGATACAAGATAGACAATATACAGGAATTTGTATTATTTTTCCATGTAGTCACCAGAATTTTTGTGGAGGGATTTGCTCAGCCGGAAGCGCTGCAGGCTTGTGTACTATGCAGTTACCAGTTTTGAATCCCACCTGCGCCAGCATTGAACTTCTGTCTCCGAACTGTCTACCCTGTCCTCGATCAGTAGGGGACACTGATGGGCATGGATGGGTAGGCTGCCGTATGTCACATGGGATGAAAAGCCGTGGTGCCAGGTGCCAGAGTACCATACCCTGTGCACGTTAAAGAACACACTAGATAGCTTTGACTGGAAGCTACCATCTGTCTCCTAACAGCTCTGCAGTGGATCCTCTAACCTCAACTTCCTCCGAGTTCTTGGGGGTCCTTGTGATCAGGTCGTTTCGAACAAAACAATTGCTGCTCAGTGGTAAAACAATCCGACGTTAAAGAATACTCTGGATGATCTTGACGGAAGGATTTCTTATATCTCCTAACCACTGTCAAGGGAGACTCCTTCCCAAGATTTTGTCAGAGCTCTCGGGGTCTTTGTGACCTTGCCATTAAGCCTATTGTGTGCAAAAACGTTTCACTAAGATATGCAACTCAACTCACGTTAAAGAACACGCTGGATGGCTTTGACGGAAGGCTGTCATCTGTCTCCTAACAGCTGTCCAGCGGTTTCCTTTTCCTCGAACGTTCTCTGAGACCTTGGGATCCTTGTGACCTGCTCATTTATCCCATTGTGTAAATAAAAGTGCCCCTCAGAGGTAAAACAATCCCACACACCTTACCTGCGAAATGTGAGCTCATATCAATCGGGGTGACATTTTCTCCAACGAAAGCTATGCCGATGAACCCAAAAGCGAGAACCAGAAGAGCTGTGTTCATCACTCGATGAAGTCCAACAGACAGAACTCCAATCACACAGAAGAAGTATCCTGTCATTCCTGTAACAAGACGAAAAGGAGATCAGCCAGTTTCAACAGGAATGATAACAGAAATTCTTGGCTGTTTTATGTTAAGGAACTTTAGAAATTTAAAGATCGTTGCAACGGAAAATGAATGACTCGGAAATATATAAAATAAATAAAATAAAAAAAATACACCTCAAGCAGCTGCTTGCCACAAAGGTGTGCCAGTAGCCTGTCAGTTTATATTCATTGTCCAAGGTTTGTGAGGTTCGCAGGACTTCAGCAGAAAAACAACACAAACATTCATGGCTTACCCTGGGCTCGAACCCAGGTCCCTTAGATTAGTAGCCAAGCGTGCTAACCACTCGACAATGGGACAGCATAAATATATATATATGTATATGAAGGAACGAATTTAGCAAGGGGGGAAAGGGGACCATGGAACCCCCTTTCAAAATGCTAGTAAAGTTGATAGAGGCAAAAATATATTAAACCCATCTATATTGAATGCACTTTTCAAGAAATTTTTTAAGGTCTTGTGAAATGGAAGAAGAAACGTTATACTATACCAGAGATCCAGTACCTTGCCTCCCCCCCCCCCCAAATGTTACATTTTTTCGGCTCGATTGCGTTTCTTGACCCACCACCCTCGATTTGTTTTCTAGGTTAGCACCTCTCTATATAGTTGACTGTGAGTGATTCCCTGGACTGATTGACTGACAAGGGATCACACTAATTCTAATTATGATGCAGAAATCGTAGAGCTCTGAAAATTTACACCTAGGACTCATCAGTGTTTATAATCACTGTGAAAAATTCGAAAGCTGACCTCCGAATTGTTCTTTCAGTTCAAACAGAAGTCATGTAGGGGTCAAATCGTGAACTAGGAATGCTCGACACGTGAAAATTTGTGTCTGGGGGTATTGGGGGTCACTCTCGATTACAGATGTCGAAAACGTTACGAGATTTGGGATCTGAAAAGTCTTCCAAGGTCAAAGGAGAAATTTTGCAGACAGACAATATAATGATAATAATAATCTTTATTCATATTCATGTTAGTTATACAAAAGTTTAAACAAATGACCCACAATGCATCTGCTTATCTGCAGGAGAGAAGAATAACAACGTTACATGAAAATACATAAGATATAGTTTAAAACAATGTCATCATATTAGATGAATTTCAGTGGAAGCTCCATCGTGGTGGTTCAAACTTTTATATTGATTTTAGTGCCTAGAAGAAAATTTTTAGTCTTGTTTTTGATTTCTTTAAATTTGTTTAATAATACTTTCCCTTGGCAATTGATTGAACATTTAAGGTATTGTATATGCCCTTGTACATTTCCTGTAATCGTTTAATATTTTTGGAAGTTAGAAATAATTTTTCTGTTGTAAACGTGTGTTTTTCCCATGAGAGATTTTAGATTTAAATTGATTGTCAAAAAAAGTATTTTAAAGTGATGCTGTATTTGTAAAGGTTGTGAAAAGAAAGTATGCCTCGATAATTTAGTCTTTCTTCGCTATGGTAAAATGAATTTCTTAAGTTTTATGGGATTATGTTTTTAGCAATGGATGATTGAATATTTTATTTTCTTTATATTTGTGAGGTTAGTTGAGCCGTATATTGTCAAACCATAAGTCAATATAGATTCACAGATAGCTTTGTGAACCAAAAGGGGCGGGGGTGGCTCAGTCGGTAGCGCGCCAGGCTCGTAATCTGTAGTTCCCAGGTTCGAGTCCCAGCTGGGTCAGCGTTGAGATTTATCTCCGCAAAATTCCTCCCCCCTGCCCACGGTCAGTAGGGGACACCGATGGGCTTGGAAAGGCCGCCGTCCGTCGGATGTGACGTTAAGCCGTGGCCCCGTGTGCGGGAGAGCCATACCCTGTGCACGTTAAAGAACACACTGGATGGCCTTGACGGGAGGCTACCATCTGTCTCCCAACAGCTGTTCCAGTGGGTCCCCTCCCCCAACTTTCTTTGAGCCTTCGGGGTCCATGTGACCTGGCCATTTAGCCCATGGTGTGCAAAAAAGTGCCGCTCAGAGGTAAAACAACCCAATCCAAAATGTAAACCAAAATACATGTATGTGTGCTTGCAACAAAGTGTAATTTGTAAAGTTTAGATGCACATAGACGCAATTACCTTGCTAACTTTTGAATATGTGTATTCCATCGGAAGGTTGTGTCCATGTAAAGTCCAAGATATTTATGGGTCTCAACACGCTCAATAACATCACAGTCGCAGCAGTTCGTACAAACAGCCATACCTTACCCTGGGTTCGAATCTAGGTCCCTCTGATCAGTCGCCAAGCGCGCAAACGATTCGGCCACCGGGAAAGATTGTATTGTTTACTTCCGTTAAAATCCTGCACAGATTTCAATTACATTTTTTCTTGTTTTCTTACAGTCATAAAATAAATAAAAAACAATTTTATATGTCTTTATAGAAATGAGAAAAGAAATAAAAAAAACAACAACAAATGCCCCCTCAAGCAGCTGCTTGCCACAGAGGTCTGACACGAGCCTGTCAGTTTATATGCCATAGTAGAAGGTCTGAGAAGATGGCAGGACCTCAGCAGGAAAACGACACATACATCCATGCCTTACCCGGGGCTCGAACCCAGGTCCCTTAGGTCAGTAGCCAAGCGCGCTAACCACTCGGCCATTGGACGGCTAGCGGCGGAAAAAAAAATAGCATTGCTATTGTCACTTGTTTCTTTAGTGAGCACGTTCTGCTGTTGAAATGGAACTCTGTCTAGAGCCAACAATGGTATTATCATAAATGTCGTCTGTCTGTGCCCTGACGCAACAAGCAACAATGCATCGTCGTTGTTTTGTAATGTCTGAATGGCAACACTGAGAAATGACGATTATAAAAGACCGCTAACCGTAGCGAGAAAGTCATTATTCACTTTGCACATGTCGAAATCGGTTCCTTTGAATAGAAAGAATTCTTAATATTTCAGAAGCTGAAGTTTTCATTTCAGCAGAGAATTTTCCATTTTTTAATTAATGACATTCCGCTCTGCAATGCATTCTGGTAATAACTTATTTCCCATTTCCACAAAAGCCAAAACTACTACTACAGTAATTCAAATTTAGGTTTCAGTGTCCACTGTGAATGAAATCCGTCATTTATAGACTTTAAATGGGAGAGGCAATGCTGTTGGGAAGGGCTGCAGTAAGAGTGTCCGGATACAGGTTCGAGATTCGTTGTTTAATGGGCTTGTACTCCAGTACGTGCTAATTAAGTTTGAGGTAGAGTTTAATTTTGACACACGAGATTCTTCGATGTGTGAGGGTAGAAAAAATATCTTGAGGAGAGTTATTAAGATCACAAAAAGGGGAAATATCATGAAACCAAAGAGTTTGTGATGTTAGGTCCATTTCTTTTTAGAACTTGGATCAAGTTCCCTAGTGCAGTACAGACAATGCAACTTTTAGTCAGAAAAGAATTTGAATTAACCACAACTATCTTGAGTCATAAAAATTAAGTTTTATGGGTCACATGGGGTTGTTTCCAACCTTTTCAAGATTGATTGTGGAGAACTGCAGCAATGCGTTCGTTTCATACATTGCCTTTAAATGGCAGGCACTCTCTTATTAGAGTTACTCTAAATGTACAATATGCAGAGAAAAATATTCCTATAGCGGAAACGAAATGGAACAACTGGAATTTCTGCTCTAGGCATGTCTTCTCTGTATAAAAAAAATTTCTCTTATTTTACATTAACAAAAGTCTTATTTTTCATTAACAAAATTATGATTTCCTAGTCGCGAATTCATTACGAAATGACATGAAAGTCTATTTTCTGATTTATGCAAAGTAGTTTTCGGTGCAGGTATTTCATGAAATTTAATAATACAAACGCTAGCATAATTATGAAATAAATTCATTTTATATAACATTCTGCCTTTCTTTAGGTGTCTTTTCGTGTGTGACAAGACGATGTTGGCATTGAAAAGGTTGGGTTGTTTTAGCTCTGAGCGGCACTTTTTTGCACACCATGGGCTAAATGGCCAGGTCACAAGGACCCCGAAGGCTCAGAGAAGGTTGGGGGAGGGGACCCACTGGAACAGCTGTTGGGAGACAGATGGTAGCCTCCCGTCAAGGGCCATCCAGCGTGTTCTTTAACGTTGGGTTGTTTTACCTCTGAGCGGCACTTTTTTGCACACCATGGGCTAAATGGCCAGGTCACATGGACCCCGAAGGCTCAAAGAAAGTTGGGGGAGGGGACCCACTGGAACAGCTGTTGGTAGACAGATGGTAGCCTCCCGTCAAGGCCATCCAGCGTGTGCTTTAACGTGCACAGGGTATGGCTCTCCCGCACACGGGGCCACGGCTTAACGTCCCATCCGACGGACGGCGGCCTTCCAAGCCCATCAGGTCCCAAATTTCCAAAGTCCATCGGTGTCTCCTACTGACCGTGGGCAGGGCGGGGAATTTTGCGGAGATAAATCTCAACGCTGACCCAGCTGGGACTCGAACCTGGGAACTACAGATTACGAGCCTGGCGCGCTACCGACTGAGCCACCCCCGCCCCGTTGAAAAGAGAAGTTATTGTGTGTCGCTGAGTGGCCAGTTGTGTCAGCCATTGTTCCCAGCACGAATCGAACAAATGCTTGAAGCGGAATGCCGGAGACTTTCCGCGACCAGCAAAAATTGTCGCCTTTTGTCCGAAGCAAACCATTCAAAATCAAAAGTTTCCTGTTATCCGCATTTTAGGTGAAGACATAGTAGACCAAATTCACGAAATCTTCCTCCATCCCTATTGCTGTTAATTCTTCTGTTAACGTTCGAAGCAAATGTTTAGCGTTTTAATCTATGTGTACGAGTAGTATAAGGTTCTAAAACTCAAATCGTATAGGGACCAAATCAATTATTTTCAATATATGGCAGCCGCATTCGATTTTAAGCAGTAATAATAATAATAAAAAATACTGTTCAAGACCAGGTGGTTAGCACGCTTGGCTACTGATCTAAGGGACCTGGGTTCAAGCCCCGGATAAGGCATGGATGTGTGTGTGTTGTTTTTCTGCTGAGGTCCTGCCATCCTCACAGACCTTCTACTCTGGCATATAAACTCAGATTGCCACAGAGGTCTGACAGGCTCCTGTCAGACCTCTGTGGCAAGCAGCTGCTTGAGGGGGTATTTATTTATTATTAATTTTATTATTTTAATACCAAACCATAAATCTCAATTTCATTTATAGTGACTTCATCTTCGGCCAAGCTAATAAGCCACAGTTTAGTATCATGATTACGATAGAATATGTATTACTTGTGGACCACACAAAATGACTTCTCGGCATTCATGTTTGAGGAATTTCACCTCTCCTCCCAAAACGACGTACTCGTAATTCTCTCGTGGACAGTGCCATAGGAGTTAAAAAATGATTCGTTATCGTGACGTCTTAATCAAATATTAGTTTTTACAAGACGGCATGGTAAATTCTCAGGACGATGTTCAAATTTTTTTGCTGCAAATCTATACTTAATTTTAACTTGAGTTGTGTTGCTCTAAATTTGATTCAAGACATTCTTTAGATAAGTAAGGTTTTGGCCTAGCAAACCTCCATGCTTGTGGACAAACCGTGGCAATCTTCTTTTCGCAGGAATCGCAAGGAGTAAATTGGGCTCGCATGAATTTCTGTTGCGTTCGTTTTTCCTTCTGACGGATGATCAACCTATGTAGTAGTTTTGATACGCCATTTTTACTGTCAAACACATTTTAATCGGTTAAGACTGTCACAGTGGCCGAATGGTTAGTGTACTTGGCTACTGATCAAAGGGACCCGGGTTCTAGTCCAGGATAAGGCATGACTGTTTCCTTTCTTGTATTTACCTTCTGCTGAGGTCTCGCCGTCCTCGCAGATCTTCTCTGTGGCGTATTAAACTGAAGATGGGGCAAGCAGTTGCTGGATGAGTCATTTATTTATTGTATTTAATGCCGATATCACGACTCTTATTCCACCAGTTTTTTTTTTTTATTAAAATTCACTGATTAATCGGATTTAATCCTTTCCATGGATCCATTGATTTTTTTATCTTATTTCTTTTTATCCAATATGACGCATTGTAGCCTTAGTTACTCTTGCGCCATAAAATTCCAACCAACTGGCCCTAGGGTGTTCGACCTTTTTTCATTAGTGAGTTTTTTTTTGTAGTGAACACAACGGTCCACTTTTCAATAATGGAGGCTATCTGCGGGAAAGAGCATTAATGCACTCAGTATTGATTAAATGGTATTAAAAGAAAATCTGAATTAAAGGAGCAACTTCTTTTGCCGTTTGTATCTAGTGTGCCAATTGAAATCAAAAGCTTTCTTATGGTTTCTCACTAAGAATAAGCATAAACTGGTTTAAATTGAATGGCAATTCTCACACGTTCACACATGTTATTAATATCTGTCTGTATTCTCTCCGCGTGCCGGCAAACGTGCTTCTCTGGTCGTAGGTGTAAGTCTCTGAACTAGCCTCTTAAACCACAGTTATGGGTTTCATTCTTCTGAAGAGGAGTTAGAGATTATCTTTTTAAATATATAACTTTTTTGCCCATTCCACAAGCTTCTGCATTAATGTAAGCAGTAACCCCTCTACTTTACTAATTGTTTTAATTCCATCACTTTTCTGAAAATACTAATTCTAATTTCAGTTTTACTTGCAATATCTAAAGATTTCTTTTAAAAATGATAACTCTTTTCACTTTTTGATCCCTCCACCTCATTAAATATTTATTTAAACTGACTTTCACCTTGACATCTTTTTCCCTTTAATACCACATTTATTTTTATCTCGATTTCTTAAAAAAATTCCACTTTATAACATTCCAACTTCGTCATTAAAGAATTTAAGTTGATTACCACTCCTTAATCATCAAAGTACAATTCTTTGTTGCAATTTGCGACTTAAAATGTTATGAAGTTCTTTTATCTTATACCTCACATCTTCCAGACACATAACCATTTACTTACTATAAAATATGAATAATAATAATAACTATAAAGACTTATTTATAACTTTACCATTTATATTGTGGCCTGCCACAAAATTTAACCTAATTATCACGATGGCTTTCCTGCGGTGGTTCTCCAGCCTTTTGATATAGGTGTGTTTTGGATTAGTTCTTCGATTTTAATACGTCGTGCACACTTGGCGGTCGGATTAAAAAAAAATCCTTAGCAAACAATGGAAAGCTGCAGGCCGAAAGTAAAATATTCGACTTTCGTCAATTTTAATGGGCCTATTAGTGATATGGCCGTCCCGTGGCCGAGTGGTTAGCACGCTTGGCTACTGATCTAAGGGACCTGGGTTCGAGCCCCGGAATTAGGCATGGATGTGTGTGTCGTTTTTCTGCTGAGGCCAATGCGCTATTGACAGTGAATTCGAATGTTTAATAATTTTCTGCAGCGTGTACAGCAACTGCACACGCTCCAGTTTGCTGTGAACGGTAACTGCACACGCTCAATATTTCCGTGAGTGAGCCCACACGATCCAGGTCTTTGTGAGCTCACACGATCCAATGTGCTGTGAATATTAACCGCAACCGCTCCAGTTTGCTGTGAACGGTAACTGCACACGCTCCATATTCATTGCATTATATATTCATACGCATTATATATATCGAAAAATATCCGAACACTACGTTTAATTTCAGAATTCAGAAAAAACATGATCTAAGGGACCTGGGTTCGAGGCCCGGGTAAGGCATGGATGTATGTGTCGTTTTTCTGCTGAGGTCCTGCCATCCTCTCAGACCTTCTACTATGGCATATAAACTGACAGGCTCGTGTCAGACCTCTGTGGCAAGCAGCAGCTTGAGGGGGCATTTGTTGTTGTTTTTTTATTTCTTTTCTCATTTCTATAAAGACATATAAAATTGTTTTTTATTTATTTTATGACTGTAAGAAAACAAGAAAAAATGTAATTGAAAACTGTGCAGGATTTTAACGGAAGTAAACAATACAATCTTTCCCGGTGGCCGAATCGTTTGCGCGCTTGGCGACTGATCAGAGAGACCTAGATTCGAACCCAGGGTAAGGTATGGCTGTTTGTACGAACTGCTGCGACTGTGATGTTATTGAGCGTGTTGAGACCCATAAATATCTTGGACTTTACATGGACACAACCTTCCGATGGAATACACATATTCAAAAGTTAGCAGGGAAATTGCGTCTATGTGCATCTAAACTTTACAAATTACAATTTGTTGCAAGCACACATACATGTATTTTGGTTTACATTTTGGATTGGGTTCTTTTACCTCTGAGCGGCACTTTTTTGCACACCATGGGCTAAATGGCCAGGTCACATGGACCCCGAAGGATCAGAGAAGGTTGGGGGAGGGGACCCACTGGAACAGCTGTTGGGATACAGATGGTAGTCTCCCGTCAAGGCCATCCAGCGTGTTCTTTAACGTGCACAGGGTATGGCTCTCCCGCCCACGGGGCCACGGCTTAATGTCCCATCCGACTGACGACGGCCTTTCCAAGCCCATTGGTGTCCCCTACTGACCGTGGGCAGGGCGGGGAATTTTTGCGGAGATAAATCTCAACGCTGACCCAGCTGGGACTCGAACCTGGGAACTACAGATTACGAGCCTGGCGCGCTACCGACTGAGCCACCCCCGCCCCTTTTGGTTTACAAAGCTATCTGTGAATCTATATTGACTTATGGTTTGACAATATACGGCTCAACTAACCTCACAAATAAAAGAAAATAGAAACTATTCAATCATCCATTGCTAAAAATATAATCCCATAAAACTTAAGAAATTCATTTTCCCATACCGAAGAAAGCCTAAATTATCTAGGCATACTTTCTTTTCACAACCTTTACAAATACAGCATCACTTTAAAATACTTTTTTTGACAATCAATTTAAATCTAAAATCTCTCATGGGAAAAACACACGTTTACAACAGAAAAATTATTTCTAACTTCCAAAAATATTAAACGATTACAGGAAATGTACAAGGGCATATACAATACCTTAAATGTTCAATCAATTGCCAAGGGAAAGTATTATTAAACAAATTTAAAGAAATCAAAAACAAGACTAAAAATTTTCTTCTAGGCACTAAAATCAATATAAAAGTTTGAACCACCACGATGGAGCTTCCACTGAAATTCATCTAATACGGTGACATTGTTTTAAACTATATCTTATGCATTTTCATGTGACGTTATTATAATAATATTATTATATTAATATTCTCTCCTGCAGATTAGCAGATGCTTTGTGGGTCATTTGTTTAAACTTTTGTATAACTAACATGAATATGAATAAAGATTATTATTATCATTATATTGTCTGTCTGCAAAATTTGACCTTTGACCTGGGAAGACTCTTCAGATCCCAAATCTCGTAACGTTTTCGATATCTATAATCGAGAGTGACCCCCAATACCCCCAGACACAAATTTTCACGTGTCGAGCATTCCTAGTTCACGATTTGACCCCTACATGACTTCTATTTGAACTGAAAGAACAAGTCGGAGGTCAGCTTTCGAATTTTTCACGAGATATAAACACTGATGAGTCCTAGGTGTAAATTTTCAGAGCTCTACGATTTCTGCATCATAATTAGAATTAGTGTGATCCCTTGTCAGTCAATCAGACCAGGGTTATTCTCCGCCCTGCCCACGGTCAGTAGGGGACACCGATGGGCTTGGAAAGGCCGCCGTCCGTCGGATGGGACGTTAAGCCCTGGCCCCGTGTGCGGGAGAGCCATACCCTGTGCACGGTAAAGAACACTCTGGATGGCCTTGACGGGAGGCTACCATCTGTCTCCCAACAGCTGTTCCAGTGGGTCCCCTCCCCCAACCTTCTCTGAGCCTTCGGGGTCCATGTGACCTGGCCATTTAGCCCATGGTGTGCAAAAAAGTGCCGCTCAGAGATAAAACAACCCAACCCAATCAGACCAGGGAATCACTCACAGTCAACTATATAGAGAGGTACTAACCTAGAAAACAAATCGAGGGTGGTATTTATTATATATATATTAATATCAGCACTATACTCGACTCTGATCTTGAAAAACTCTTTCTCCCCACAAATCCTTGCATTGTGACGGGAGATCTCAATTGTAAAAACAGACAATGGGGCAGCAAACGGAATAATCCCGATGGCAACAAACTCCTTAAATTCACAACTAAAAATGGCGTTGTCATCGACTCAACAGCTGAGCCAACTTTTTACTCTGATAATCCATTTTACAAACAACATACGTTGGATATTTACTTATGCAAAAACTTCTTCGCCACTTTTCATCTCTCAGTTTCCCATCATCCCTCCTCTGCCCATTGTCCTGTCCTAATGTCTACCACTCTTAGACTTCACATTAATAATGCTACCTCTAAATTTACTAATTGACCGAATTTCCGAAGATATCTCTGCACACTACCCTTAATAGTAATCCTACTATTAATTGTACGAGCGATATTGATATTGCATTCCAAGACCTCACAATCAGATTTTGAATATGAGGTCTTAATGAACATGCTGAATATAAAAAATTTAATCCCCAGTTTAACAAACCACCCTTGCATCTGCAAAAATGAAATTAGAAAAAAAACACATACCACGTAGACATTGGCAAAAAACCAGACTTCTCCGTGATAAGCAAAAATATTCGGATCTACAAAACAATTTAAAGGAGCAATCTATTTAATTTCCGCAATGACTATTGGATTAATAAACTTCCATCTCTTAATGCTTCTGATGATTCCACTTGGAAAAGGGCGGGGGTGGCTTAGTCGGTAGCGCGCCAGGCTCGTAATCTGTAGTTCTCAGGTTCGAGTCTAAACTGGGTCAGCGTTGAGATTTATCTCCGCAAAATTCCCCGCCTTGCCCACGGTCAGAGGGGACACCGATAGGCTTGAATAAGGCCGCCGCCCGTCGGATGGGACGTTAAGCCGTGGCCCCGTGTGCGGGAGAGCCATACCCTGTGTACGTTAAGGAACACGCTAGATGGCCTTGACGGGAGGCTACCATCTGTCTCCCAACAGCTGTTCCAGTGGGTCCCCTTCCCCAACCTTCTCTGAGCCTTCGGGGTCCTTGTGGCCTGGCCATTTAGCCAATGGTGTGCAAAAAAGTGTCGCTCAGAGGTAAAACAATCCAATCCGAACCTAGGAACTGCAGATTACGAGCCTTGCTGCTGCCCTCTCCCCCCCAAGATAATTCGTAACAATGTGATGAATGATTGAAAAATGTGAAATTAGAGTATAAGAAAGAACGCACTCTGCTATCGCTATCACTCAGATTTGAAACTCACAAGACCGCTGAATCACTGCTTGAACAATAATTCTGTGTTTTTTTTTTTCAATCTTTCGAAGGAGAGTGCAATTTAATGCCCCATAAGAAAGATCTTTCACTACTATAAATAATAAATAAGTTAAACAATATTTTATTCAATAATTATTTGTATTTATCCAATTATTAGTTAAATATTTTTGTTTTCTAATTAATTATAATAATAATTATTACTTTGGAAATAGATACCTTATTTATTATTAAATATTTCATTGGCGGCTCGCGCTTACATTTTAATTTCCGGTGCTTCGTTCAGCTAAATATTTTTGCCCAACCTCTCCTACCCAATCATCATCATCATCAATACGGTTTTATAATTATTTTAAGTTTTTATATGTATTTTCTAATGTCCTCTATGTGTAACGTTGTTGAAATTAGAATTGTGGGCGTTCTACTATTTCTGTTCCTCGTTTTGTAAAAGCTCCTGATTTGCTTCGTCTTTTGCTTCTCTGTGAGTTGATGAATCCCAAGGCTGAAGCTCAGCAGAACCAAAAAAGAGAAACTCGACCATGGTGGCTGCGACGACGAACATGGAGACGTAGAACACGATTCTCCATTGAGCAATCGTTTGCTGAAAGAGAAGGAGAGAAACCATCGTTAGGAAATGTGCAAAAAGAATTGCTTTTTTAACATTACTGGTGAAACATTTACGAAGGATTTTTAATTGCATTTTCCTCAACAGAACTTTTACTGTCCTTCAGGGTACAGTCGCTCAAAAAAGTATCCGAACACTATAATTGATTGCAAAATTCAGAAAAAATATCTGGCATTGATTTTTTTAGAAATTAGTCATCTGGCAACCTTCCTGTCACGTGATTACAGAATTCAGGAAAAATATCTGGAGCGTGTACAGCAACTGTACACGCTCCAGTTACCGTTCACAGCAAACTGGGGCGTGTGCAGTTACTGCACACGCTCCAGTTTGCTGTCACGCTCAATATTTCCGTGAGTGAGCCCCCACGATCCAGGTCTTTGTGAGCTCACACGATCCAATGTGCTGTGAACATTAACCGCAACCGCTCCAGTTTGCTGTGAACGGTAACGGCACACGCTCCAGTTTGCTGTGAACGGTAACGGCACACGCTCAATATTACTGTGAGTGGGACCACACGATCCAAGTCTTTGTGAGCTCACACGATCGAATGTGCTGTGAACATTAACCGCAACCGCTCCAGTTTGCTGTGAACGGTAATGCACACGCTCAATATTCATTGTATTATATATTCATACGCATTATATATATTAAAAAAAATCGAACACTACGGTTGATTACAGAATGCAGAAAAAATATCTGGCAACGATTGTTTTTAGAAATTAGTGATCTGGCAACCTTCGTGTCACGTGACACGAAGGTTGCCAGATCACTAATTTCTAAAAAATTCGTTGCCAGTTATTTTTTCTGAATGCTGTAATCGACCATAGTGTTCGGTTACTTTTTTGAGCGACTGTACTCCTGTAGGGGAATACTCCGCAACTCTGAATGAACGCATTTTGCAAGGTCTTGTATCCTTGAAAATCATTATTTTGTACCAACGAAACTTATCTCTTTATACTCTTTTGACCCAACGAAACTTACTTCTCTGCTGAGCTTCAGCCTATTGTGCCCGAACGAAACTTTCCTCTTTGTACTATTTTGACTCAACGAAACTTACTTCTCTGCTGAGCTTCAGCCTATTGTGACCGAACGAAACTTACCTCTTTGTACTATTTTGACCCAACGAAACTTACTTCTCTGCTGAGCTTCAGCCTATTGTGACCGAACGAAACTTTCCTCTTTGTACTATTTTGACCCAACGAAACTTACTTCTCTGCTGAGCTTCAGTCTATTGTGACCGAACGAAACTTACCTCTTTGTACTATTTTGACTCAACGAAACTTACTTCTCTTCTGAGCTTCAGCCTATTGTGACCGAACAAAACTTTCCTCTTTGTACTATTTTGACTCAACGAAACTTACTTCTCTGCTGAGCTTCAGCCTATTGTGACCGAACGAAACTTACCTCTCTGTACTATTTTGACCCAACGAAACTTACTTCTCTGCTGAGCTTCAGCCTATTGTGACCGAACGAAACTTTCCTCTTTGTACTATTTTGACCCAACGAAACTTACTTCTCTGCTGAGCTTCAGCCTATTGTGACCAAACGAAACTTACTTCTTTGTACTATTTTGACCCAACGAAACTTACTTCTCTGCTGAGCTTCAGCCTATTGTGACCGAACGAAACTTTCCTCTTTGTACTATTTTGACTCAACGAAACTTACTTCTCTGCTGAGCTTCAGCCTATTGTGACCGAACGAGACTTACCTCTTCTTCAGTGAGGTATCCAACCATCGCTGGGATCAGGAACCCGGACATTGTGGAGAAAAAACCCATCAGTCCCATCAAAGTTCCTGCAATTGTAAACACAATCAATTAGAGAAGTGAAGATTATATATTAGTATTAAAAAATGGGCTCTTTACATATTTCACACTACAAATCTATCGGTACCTCAGGCACCTCTTGATTTTCTGAAATGTCAATTCAACCTCTCTTTGACCTTAAATGTGACACCGGATATAAATACTGTTTTATTTCTGATTTCTGCTGACGAGAATAACATCCATTCACCAATATTTAGCACTGATATTTTCTAGCCCACGCACCAATTCTTAGCCCTCTAGCACATGTAGATTTATATTTGACCTCTGTCCTCTAATGACCCATTGTGTGGGGGTGGCTCAGTCGGTAGCGTGCCAGGCTCGTAATCCGTAGTTTTCGGGTTCGAGTCCCAGCTGAGTCAGCGTTGAGATTTATCTCCACAAAATTCCCCGCCCTGCCCACGGTCAGTAGGGGACACTGATGGGCTTGGAAAGGCCGCCGTCCGTCGGATGGGACGTTAAGACTTGGGCCCGTGTGTGGGAGAGACATACCCTGTGCACGTTAAAGAACACGCTGGATGGCCTTGACGGGAGGCTACCACCTGTCTCCCAACAGCTGTTCCAGTGGTTCCCCTCCCCCAACCTTCTCTGAGACTTCGGGGTCCTTGTGACCTGGCCATTTAGCCCATTTTGTGCAAAAAATACCATTCAAAGGGAAAACAACCCAAAATCTGAGGATCCATCGCATCCAAAATTTCAAAATATTCCTCAAATGTACGACCTAAAACACTCCTAGTATCCATTTTTTTGCTCTCTAGCATGGGTAGATCTAAATTTGACCCTTGACCTCGAAGAACCATCCAGATCCAATATCTCGTAACATTTCCAACATCTATAACCCGAAACACCCGCAGACAACCAATTTTCGCGTTTGTAGCATTTGTAGAACAAGGTTTGACCTCTATGTGACTTCAATTTGATCTTGAAGGACACGTTGGAGATCAAATTTCGGATTTATCCCGAGATCTGCGAACCGGATTACCCCTTAATGCAGCGTTTTAGAGCAGTACCATTTCTGCTTCATAGTTAGAATTAGCATGAACTCCTGTCACTCATATCTCCGCAAAATTCCCCGCCCTGTCCACGGTCAGTAGGGGACACCGATGGGCTTGGATAGGTCGCCATCCGTCGGATGGGACGTTAAGTCGTAACCCCCGTGTGCGGGAGAGCCATACACTCTGAACGTTATAGAACACGCTGGATGACTTTGACGGGAAGGGACCATCTGTCTCCCAACAGTTGTTCCACTGGGTCCCCTCCCCCAATCTTCTCTGAGCCTTCGGGGTCCATGGGAACTGGGCATTTAGCCCATGCTGTGCAAAAAAGTGCCGCTCAGAGATAAAACAACCCAACGTTATAGAACACGCTGGATGACTTTGACGGGAAGCGACCATCGGTCTCCCAACAGTTGTTCCAGTGGGTCCCCTCCCCCAATCTTCTCTGAGCCTTCGGGGTCCATGGGAACTGGGCATTTAGCCCATGGTGTGCAAAAAAGTGCCGCTCAGAGGTAAAACAACCCAACGATATAGAACACGCTGGATGACTTTGACGGGAGGCTACCATCTGTCTCCCAACAGTTGTTCCAGTGGGTCCCCTCCCCCAACCTTCTCTGAGCCTTCAGGGTCCATGTGACCTGGCCATTTAGCCCATGGTGTGCAAAAAAGTGCCGCTCAGAGGTAAAACAACCCAACGTTATAGAACACGCTGGATGACTTTGACGGGAGGCTACCATCTGTCTCCCAACAGTTGTTCCAGTGGGTCCCCTCCCCCAACCTTCTCTGAGCCTTCGGGGTCCATGTGACCTGGCCATTTAGCCCATGGTGTGCAAAATAATGCCGCTCAGAAGTAAAGCAACCCAAGCCCTGTCACTCAGACAATCAGTCACTCATTTTCGTTTCTATGCTTTAGACGTGAATTTTGTTACACATATATACGAGGGTAGGTTAATAATTAAGGCTATCTGTTTAATTTCTGCTCAGGGCTAATAATTACCCCGGAGAAAATATTTTGATACAAGATAGACAATATACAGGAATTTGTATTATTTTTCCATGTAGTCACCAGAATTTTTGTGGAGGGATTTACTCAGCCGGAAGCGCTGCAGGCTTGTGTGCAGTTACCAGTTTTGAATCCCACCTGCGCCAGCATTGAACTTCTGTCTCCGAACTGTCTACCCTGTCCTCGATCAGTAGGGGACACTGATGGGCATGGATGGGTAGGCTGCCGTATGTCGCATGGGATGAAAAGCCGTGGTGCCAGGTGCCAGAGTACCATACACTTTGCACGTTAAAGAACACACTAGATAGCTTTGACTGGAAGCTACCATCTGTCTCCTAACAGCTCCGCAGTGGATCCTCTAACCTCAACTTCCTCCGAGTTCTTGGGGGTCCTTGTGATCAGGTCGTTTCGAACAAAACAATTGCTGCTCAGTGGTAAAACAATCCGACGTTAAAGAATACTCTGGATGATCTTGACGGAAGGATTTCTTATATCTCCTAACCACTGTCAAGGGAGACTCCTTCCCAAGATTTTGTCAGAGCTCTCGGGGTCTTTGTGTGACCTTGCCATTAAGCCTATTGTGTGCAAAAACGTTTCACTAAGATATGCAACTCAACTCACGTTAAAGAACACGCTGGATGGCTTTGACGGAAGGCTGTCATCTGTCTCCTAACAGCTGTCCAGCGGTTTCCTTTTCCTCGAACGTTCTCTGAGACCTTGGGATCCTTGTGACCTGCTCATTTATCCCATTGTGTAAGTAAAAGTGCCCCTCAGAGGTAAAACAATCCCACACACCTTACCTGAGAAATGTGAGCTCATATCAATCGGTGTGACATTTTCTCCAACGAAAGCTATGCCGATGAACCCAAAAGCGAGGATCAGAAGAGCTGTGTTCATCACTCGATGAAGTCCAACAGACAGAACTCCAATCACACAGAAGAAGTATCCTGTCATTCCTGTAACAAGACGAAAAGGAGATCAGCCAGTTTCAACAGGAATGATAACAGAAATTCTTGGTTGCTTTATGTTAGAAAACTTCAGAAATTTAAAGGTCGTTGCAATGGAAATGAATGAGTCATAAATAAGTAATAAAATTAATACCCCCTCAAGCAGCTGCTTGCCACAGAGGTGTGACAGGAGCCTGTCAGTTTATATGCCATTGTCGAAGGTCTGTGAAGATGGCAGGACCTCAGCAGAAAAACAACACGAACATCCATGACTTAAGTGGCTCGAACCCAGGTTCCTTAGATCAGTAGCGAAGCGTGTTAACCACTCGGACATGGGACAGCATATGTATATATATATAGGTATATGCAGGGACGGATTTAGCAAGGGGGGGGGGGAAGCGTCCATGGAAGCCCCTTTCAAACTGGTAGTAAATAAATAAAACTGGTAGTAGATAAATAAAATAAATAAATACCCCCTCAAGCAGCTGCTTGCCACAGAGGTCTGACAGGAGTCTGTCAGTTTATATGCCATAGTAGAAGGTCTGAGAGGATGGCAGAACCTCAGCATAAAACAATACGAACATCCATGCCTTACCCGGGGCTCGAACCCAGCTCCCTTAGATCAGTAGCCAAGTGTGCTAACCACTCGGCCACGGGACGGCTGTAAGGATGATAGAAGTAAAAAAAAAAATTCTTCTCTAAACTTTGGAAATTAGGCATTAATTCCTCAAAATGTTATACGCAATGAATTTATCACATAATTACGTTATCGTTTGTGTATATTAAATTTATTGTATTTTGAACTGAAAAATATAGATGAGTTTAATATTTTTTTTGTAAGGATGATAGAAGGAAAAAAATATTAAACTCATCTATATTTTTTAGTTCTAAATACAATAAATTTAATAATACACAAACGCTAGCGTAATTATGAAATAAATTCATTTCGTATAACATTGTAAGGAATTAATGCCTAATTTCCAAAGTTTACAGAAGAAAATATTGATGTATCTTTGAACCTTTTGTTGACAATGAAATGCATCCATAATTCATTCGGAAAAGGTCTACAAGATATTTTATAACGTAACGAACATTAATATAAACAAATAACTTTTAAATATTTCATTATCCAAACAATATGGCAGAATTTTTGAAATCTGCTTTTGATTGACGTTGCAAGAAAGATTACGATGAAGGCGAGAACAGCAGAAGAAACATAAATATATATCGATACAGCAGAATAGCAACTTCGGAAATAGTCTGAAAAAAAAGAAAATAAGGAGACATTTCGTTGGATAACTCCTGGAGAAATTTTATTAATAAATTGAAAATTGTATTTACATCATGTCAGAATGTCTTTTGGATGGGAAAATATTATTTTTTTTATTATTGTCATTATGATTATAAACGTAGTTGGGAAATAGTGTAAGTTGAAATAAATTAAGATATGGTGTTTTAATTCGATCGAATTTAATTTTTAGAGCAAGATCATAATTTCCCTGGGGCGGGGGTGGCTCAGTCGGTAGCGCGCCAGGCTCGTAATCCGTAGTTCCCAGGTTCGAGTCCGCAAAATTTATCTCCTCAAAAATTCCCGCCCTGCCCACGGTCAGTAGGGGACACCGATGGGCTTGAAAAGGCCGCCGTCCGTCGGATGGGACGTTAAGCCGCGGCCCCGTGTGCGGGAGAGCCATACCCTGTGCACGTTAAAGAACACGCTGGTTGGCCTTGACGGGAGGCTACCATCTGCCTCCCAACAACTGTTCCAGTGGGTCTCCTCCCCCAACCTTCTCTGAGCCTTCGGGGTCCTTGTGGCCTGGCCATTTAGCCCATGGTGTGCAAAAAGTGTCACTCAGAGGTAAAACAACCCAACGTCAAAGAACACGCTGGATGGCCTTGACGGGAGGCTAGCATCTGCCTCCCAACAACTGTTCCAGTGGGTCTCCTCCCCCAACCTTCTCTCAGCCTTCGGGGTCCTCGTGGCCTGGCCATTTAGCATATGGTGTGCAAAAAAGTGCTGCTCAGAGGTAAAACAACCCAACGTTAAAGAACACGCTGGATGGCCTTGACGGGAGGCTACCATCTGTCTCCCAACAGCTGTTCCTAGTGGGTCCCCTCCCCCAACCTTCTCTGAGCCTTCGGGGTCCATGTGACCTGGCCATTTAGCCCATGGTGTTCAAAAAAGTGCCGCTCAGAGGTAAGATAACCCAACCCAATCCACCGTTAGAGGGCGCAAAAGCCGGAAACCAAAAAATATTTATTCTCTTCAACGACGAGCAATATTTTTCGCCAGATGCGATAATGGTAGGGATATGAGATAAAGCATCAGTCTTTCAAGCGATGTTTTCAACTGGTTGATTCTTACCCACTGCAATGAAACTCTTGTGAATGGTGGTGATGGTGACGCATTGCATCTTCCTGATTCGATCTGAAATGTAGCCAGCTCCACAGACTGTCACAGCGATCAGCAGATGAGGCAGCGAGGACAGGACGCCATTCTGCGAAAGAGAAAAAGAAATAGTCACAATTCGGTAAGGAAAAGTACAGTTGGTCAAAAAAATATCCGAACACTACGGTTGATTACACAGAATTCAGAAAAAATATCTCGTAACGATTTTTTTTAGAAATTAGTGATCTGGCAACCTTTCGTGTCACGTGACACGAAGGTTGCCAGATCACTAATTTTTTTAAAAAGAAATCGTTGCGAGATATTTTTTTTTTCTGAATTCTGCAGTCAACCATAGTGTTCGGATATTTTTTTGACCGACTGTACAGTTAGTGGCGGATTACCCAATACGGGCAAAAAGGACTAGGGCAACTCGTTTTTGCGTAACATTTCATTCAGTAAAATATTTCACAATCGCTATAATCTAATATTTATGTTAACATCTCTTGTTTTTATTTAGTTTAGCACCAAATGTGACGTCATTTTTGTTAAATTCACTAAAATGAACAGAGATTTATTTAGGTTTATAATTAAGTTTTCATTTATTCTTCGGTATCAGTAAATATATACGATAGATATGAAATTTTCCATTTCTCCATTTCTGCAATTCGATTGATTTTATCTGCTGTCTGCCTTTTTTGCATCGTTAAGTTGCAGTTTTTTTATAGAATGGGTGGGATGGGGTGACTCATTTGGTGGCCCACCAGGTTCGTCATCTGCAGTTCCGACGCTCGAGTCACGCTTGGGCCAGGGTTGAGATTTATCTCCGCAAAACTCGTCCACTTTGTGGGGCGGGGGTGGCTCAGTCGGTAGCGCGCCAGGCTCGTAATCTGTAGTTCCCAGGTTCGAGTCCCAGCTGGGGCAGCGTTGAGATTTATCTCCACAAAATTCCCCTCCCTGCCCACGGTCAGTAGAGGACACCAATGGGCTTGGAAAGGCCACCGTCCGTCGGATGGGACGTTAAGCCGTGGCCTCGTGTGCGGGAGAGCCATACCCTGTGCACGTTAAAGAACACGCTGGATGGCCTTGACGGGAGGCTACCATCTGTCTCCCAACAGCTGTTCCAGTGGGTAACCTCCCCCAATCTTTTCTGAGCCTTCGGGGTCCTTGTGACCTGGCCAGTTAGCCCATGGTGTGCAAAAAGTGTCACTCAGAGGTAAAACAACCCAACGTTAAAGAACACGCTGGATGGCCTTGACGGGAGGCTACCATCTGTCTCCCAACAGCTGTTCCAGTGGGTCCCCTCACCCAACCTTCTCTGAGCCGCTCAGAGGTAAAACAACCCAACCCACCAAAAGGGGAATAATTTTTAACAACCCACCAAAGGGGGACAGTTGCTGTGAACTTGGATTTGGAATTTTTAACAACCCACCAAAATTTTTTAAACAACCCACCAAAGGGGGAAGAATTTTAACTCTTCTGAAAACGAACCTTTTTTTGTCTTACGGACAGGGTTGGGTTGTTTTACCTCTGAGCGGCCCTTTTTTGCACACCATGGGCTAAATGGCCAGGTCACATGGACCCCGAAGGCTCAGAGAAGGTTGGGGGAGGGGACCCACTGGAACAGCTGTTGGGAGACAGATGGTAACCTCCCGTCAAGGCCATCCAGCGTGTTCTTTAACGTGCACAGGGTATGTCTCTCCCGCACACGGGGCCATGGCTTAACGTCCCATCCGACAGACGGCGGCCTTTCCAACCCATCGGTGTCCCCTACTGACCGTGGGCAGGACGGGGAATTTGTGCGGAGATAAATCTCAACGCTGACCCAGCTGGGACTCGAACCTGGGAACTACAGATTACGAGCCTGGCTGGGACTCGAACCTGGGAACTACAGATTATCGACTGAGCCACCCCCGCCCCTTACGGACAGGGAACCACAGAACTGATAGCAGTTACGATCAAAGACGCAAAAATCCCCATACTTATGAAGCCTATCTTTTCTACCTTGTGATTGATCACCATAGCAACGATAGCAGTTACAGCTTATTGAAATCGTCGTTTTGTTTTCTACTTACGTCTCTGATTCTGAAGTGCAGTACCGTTGCCATGTAAGTCGGGTGAACAGTGTAGAAATGAAACTGGGCCCATCGAACACCAAAAGCCACACAAATGGCGGACCACACAGGAACAGAACGCAGAATGGCTTTCCATGGAATGGGTGTCTGCTGCGAAAAAGATAAATAACGAGAATTAGATTATTGCAAAATATTTAATATTATAACGCATTTGTGTGCCATACTTCCTACTGAAATTATTTCTTAATGACATTTATCTTTTGGGGCTGGGGTGGCTCAGTCGGTAGCGCGCCAGGCTCGTAATCTGTAGTTCCCAGGTTCGAGTCCCAGCTGGGTCAGCGTTGAGATTTATCTCCGAAAAAAATTTTCCGCCCTGCCCACGGTCAGTAGGGGACACCGATGGGCTTGGAAATGCCGCCGTCCGTCGGATGGAACGTTAAGCTGTGGCCCCGTGTGCGGGAGAGCCATACCCTGTGCGCGTTAAAGAACACGCTGGATGGCCTTGACGGGAGGCTACCATCTGTCTCCCAACAGCTGTTCCAGTGGGTCCCCTCCCCCAACCTTTAGGGGCGGGGGTGGCTCAGTCGGTAGCGCGCCAGGCTCGTAATCTGTAGTTCCCAGGTTCGAGTCCCAGCTGGGTCAGCGTTGAGATTTATCTCCGAAAAAAATTCTCCGCCCTGCCCACGGTCAGTAGGGGACAGCGATGGGCTTGAAAAGGCCGCCGTCCGTCGGATGGAACGTTAAGCCGTGGCCCCATGTGCGGGAGAGCCATACCCTGTGCGCGTTAAAGAACACGCTGGATGGCCTTGACGGGAGGCTACCATCTGTCTCCCAACAGCTGTTCCAGTGGGTCCCCTCCCCCAACCTTTAGGGGCGGGGGTGTCTCAGTCGGTAGCGCGCCAGGCTCGTAATCTGTAGTTCCCAGGTTCGAGTCCCAGCTGGGTCAGCGTTGAGATTTATCTCCGAAAAAAATTATCCGCCCTGCCCACGGTCAGTAGGGGACACCGAGGGGCTTGAAAAGGCCGTCCGTCCGTCAGATGGGACGTTAAGCCGTGGCGCCGTGTGCGGGAGAGCCATACCCTGTGCACGTTAAAGAACACGCTGGATGGCCTTGACGGGAGGCTACCATCTGTCTCCCAACAGCTTTAAACCTTGTCATCATTCAACTATGGTCACCATTGATTTTTGGTCACTGTTGAACTTTGGGCACCGTTTGAACCTTGCTTACTATTGAACTTGGTCACCATTGAACTGTTTGAACCTTCCTTCAACTTTGCTTATCATTGAACTTGGTCACCATTGAACCGTTTGAACCTTCCTTCAACCTTGCTTACCATTGAACTTGGTCACCATTGAACCGTTTGAACCTTCCTTCAACCTTGCTTACCATTGAACATGGTCACCATTGAACCGTTTGAACCTTCCTTCAACCTTGCTTACCATTGAACATGGTCACCATTGAACCGTTTGAACCTTCCTTCAACCTTGCTTACCATTGAACATGGTCACCATTGAACCGTTTGAACCTTCCTTCAACCTTGCTTACCATTGAACATGGTCACCATTGAACCGTTTGAACCTTCCTTCAACCTTGCTTACCATTGAACTTGATCACCATTGAACCGTTTGAACCTTCCTTCAACCTTGCTTACCATTGAACTTGGTCACTATTGAACAGTTTGAACCTTCCTTCAACCTTGCTTACCATTGAACTTGGTCACCATTGAACCGTTTGAACCTTCCTTCAACCTTGCTTACCATTGAACTTGGTCACCATTGAACCGTTTGAACCTTCCTTCAACCTTGCTTACCATTGAACATGGTAACCATTGAACCGTTTGAACCTTCCTTCAACCTTGCTTACCATTGAACATGGTCACCATTGAACCGTTTGAACCTTCCTTCAACCTTGCTTACCATTGAACTTGATCACCATTGAACCGTTTGAACCTTCCTTCAACCTTGCTTACCATTGAACTTGGTCCCCATTGAACCGTTTGAACCTTCCTTCAATCTTGCTTACCATTGAACTTGGTCACCATTGAACCATTTGAACCTTTCTTCAACCTTGCTTACCATTGAACCGTTTGAACCTTCCTTCAACCTTTTGAACTTTGCCCACCATTGAACTTTGATCACTTTTGAACCTTGGTTCCCATTATACTTTGTTTGGACACCATTTGAACCTTGCTTACTATTGAACTTTAGTCACTGTTGAACCTTTGTCACTATTGTTTCTTAGTTACTGTTGAACTTTGGTCACCGTTTGAACCTTGGTCACCATTCAACTTTGATCACCATTTCAACCTTGCTTACCATTGAACTTTAGACCTGTTGAAACTTGGTCACCATTTAAACCTTGCTTACCATTGTACTTTAATCACCATTGAACAGGGGCGGGGTGGCTCAGTTGGTAGCGCGCCAGGCTCGTAATCTGTAGTTCCCAGGTTCGACCCAGCTGGGTCAGCGTTGAGATTTATCTCCGCAAAATTTCCCCGCCCTGCTCACGGTCAGTAGGGGACACCGATGGGCTTGGAAAGGCCGCCGTCCGTCGGTGGGGACGTTAAGCCGTTGCCCCGTGTGCGGGAGACCCATACCCTGTGCACGTTAAAGAATACGCTGGATGGCCTTGACGGGAGGATACCATCTGTCTCCCAACAGCTGTTCCAGTGGGTCCCCTCCCCCAATCCTTCTCTGAGCCTTCGAGGTCCTTGTGATCTGGCCATTTAACCTATGGTGTGCAAAAAAGTGCCGCTCAGAGGTAAAATAATCCAATCCTAATCCAACCGAATTTGCAAACCGCTGAATTGCTACAGAATGGACTTGGAATCCCCGGGAAATTCCTACTTGACATCATTGGACGTTTTTGACGATACATTAAACTATCGTTTATCCAAAAAAGAATCGTAATTTATAGCATTTAAAGTAAAGTATCCCTGTAGCTATTGCAAATGTTGCACGAAGAAAAGAAAGCTCACTAAAATATTGACGGAAGTTGAATATCACGCTACCAATAATGGAGTTCACGTGTTGTTCAACACGAAACGAAACTTGGAGGGTTTCTTGATACTTCTTATGAAAAATAACACTTGCTACCTAATTATTAAATAAAATATAACACCGTAAACAGTGGGTAGCCTTTCACAATGATTATTAGGTGGTCCCCATTGAACCTTGGTTCTCATTATATTGTGGCCACCATTGTACCTTGGTCCCATTGTACTTTAATCATTGTTCAATCTTGGTCACTATTAAACTTTGTCAGCTTTTAAATCTTGTCACCACTGAACTACGGTCACCATTGATTTTTGGTCACTGTTGAACTGTGGGCACCGTTTGAACCTTGCTTACTATTGAACTTGGTCACCATTGAACTGTTTGAACCTTCCTTCAACCTTGCTTATCATTGAACTTGGTCACCATTGAACCGTTTGAACCTTCCTTCAACCTTGCTTACCATTGAACTTGGTCACCATTGAACCGTTTGAACCTTCCTTCAACCTTGCTTACCATTGAACTTGGTCACCATTGAACCGTTTGAACCTTCCTTCAACCTTGCTTACCATTGAACATGGTCACCATTGAACCGTTTGAACCTTCCTTCAACCTTGCTTACCATTGAACTTGGTCACCATTGAACCGTTTGAACCTTCCTTCAACCTTGCTTACCATTGAACATGGTCACCATTGAACCGTTTGAACCTTCCTTCAACCTTGCTTACCATTGAACATGGTCACCATTGAACCGTTTGAACCTTCCTTCAACCTTGCTTACCATTGAACTTGGTCACCATTGAACCGTTTGAACCTTCCTTCAACCTTGCTTACCATTGAACATGGTCACCATTGAACCGTTTGAACCTTCCTTCAACCTTGCTTACCATTGAACTTGATCACCATTGAACCGTTTGAACCTTCCTTCAACCTTGCTTACCATTGAACTTGGTCACCATTGAACCGTTTGGACCTTCCTTCAACCTTGCTTACCATTGAACTTGGTCACCATTGAACCGTTTGAACCTTTCTTCAACCTTGCTTACCATTGAACTTGGTCACCATTGAACCGTTTGAACCTTTCTTCAACCTTGCTTACCATTGAACTTGGTCACCATTGAACCGTTTGAACCTTCCTTCAACCTTGCTTACCATTGAACTTGGTCACCATTGAACCGTTTGAACCTTCCTTCAACCTTGCTTACCATTGAACTTGGTCACCATTGAACCGTTTGAACCTTCCTTCAACCTTGCTTACCATTGAACCGTTTGAACCTTCCTTCAACCTTTTGAACTTTGCCCACCATTGAACTTTGATCACTTTTGAACCTTGGTTCCCATTATACTTTGTTTGGACACCATTTGAACCTTGCTTACTATTGAACTTTAGTCACTGTTGAACCTTTGTCACTATTGTTTCTTAGTTACTGTTGAACTTTGGTCACCGTTTGAACCTTGGTCACCATTCAACTTTGATCACCATTTCAACCTTGCTTACCATTGAACTTTAGACCTGTTGAAACTTGGTCACCATTTAAACCTTGCTTACCATTGTACTTTAATCACCATTGAACAGGGGCGGTGTGGCTCAGTCGGTAGCGCGCCAGGCTCGTAATCTGTAGTTCCCAAGTTCGAGTCCCAGCTGGGTCAGCGTTGAGATTTATCTCTGCAAAATTCCCCGCCACAGTCAGTAGGGGACACCGATGGGCTTGGAATGGCCGCCGTCCGTCGGATGGGACGTTGAGCCGTGGCCCCGTGTGCGGGAGAGCCATACCCTGTGCACGTTAAAGAACACGCTGGATGGCCTTGACGGGAGGCTACCATCTGTCTCCCAACAGCTGTTCCAGTGGGTCCCCTCCCCCAACCTTTTCTGAGCCTTCGGGGTCCATGTGACCTGGCCATTTAGCCCATGGTGTGCAAAAAAGTGCCGCTCAGAGGTAAAACAACTCAACACCATTGAATTTTGGTCACTGTTGAACATTGGTCACCATTTGAATCTTGGTCACCATGTATCTTAATCACCGTTGAACCTTCGGTACAAAGTAGTGCAAAGTAATCAATAGTCTGTAAAGTGTAGAATTGTCCATCAAAGTGGTGTGCTTACTGCGTAGCGTAATTTACTGCAACTCAAAGTTTTCAGATTTTAAAAAATTTATTTTTGGCGGTTTTTACGGAAAATCAGTGGATTACATAAGACGACCCGCTGAGAGTTTGGAATAGGTTTATGATATAATCAGGTGATTTCACCAATCAACTGCTCTTAAACTTTAATCATAAAAAGAACGGTTACCTTTGCTGACATCATTCCAATTTGTCCTCCGCTGATGCACTGAAGTTCGTAGTCTGATATTCTGGGATGCTGACTTGGTTCATTATAGACTAAAAATAACCACAACAGGTACCACACAATTCCTAATAGACCTGATCATAAAACGAAAACATCATTATAATAGGCATTTCTTAATAGACAATGAAAAGATTTATGTGCAACAGAAAAAAATAGTTGACAGTGAGATTTTAAGAGTTCAAATTTACAAAAATATGTACTACAATCGCTCAAAAAAATATCCGAACACTATGGTTGATTACAAAATTCAGAAAAAATATCTGGAGCGTGTACAGCAACTGCACACGCTCAATATTACTGTATGTGGGCCCACACGATCCAGGTTTAGAAATTAGTAATATAGCAACCTTCGTGTCGAAAAAGTATCCGAACACTATGGTTGATTACAGAATTCGAAAAAATATCTGGAGCGTGTACAGCAACTGCACACGCTCCAGTTTACTGTGAACGGTAACTGCACACGCTCAATATTACTGTGAGTGGGCCCACACGATCCAGGTTTAGAAATTAGTAGTCTGGCAACCTTCGTGTCGAAAAAGTATCCGAACACTATGGTTGATTACAGAATTCAGAAAAAATATCTGGAGCATGTACAGCAACTGCACACGCTCCAGTTTGCTGTGAACGGTAACTGCACACGCTCAATATTACTGTGAGTGGGCCCACACGATCCAGGTTTAGAAATTAGTAGTCTGGCAACCTTCATGTCGAAAAAGTATCCGAACACTATGGTTGATTACAGAATTCAGAAAAAATATCTGGAGCGTGTACAGCAACTGCACACGCTCCAGTTTACTGTGAACGGTAACTGCACACGCTCAATATTACTGTGAGTGGGCCCACACGATCCAGGTTTAGAAATTAGTAGTCTGGCAACCTTCGTGTCGAAAAAGTATCCGAACACTATGGTTGATTACAGAATTGAGAAAAAATATCTGGAGCGTGTACAGCAACTGCACACGCTCCAGTTTGCTGTGAACGGTAACTGCACACGCTCAATATTACTGTGAGTGGGCCCACACGATCCAGGTTTAGAAATTAGTAGTCTGGCAACCTTCGTGTCGAAAAAGTATCCGAACACTATGGTTGATTACAGAATTCAGAAAAAACATCTGGAGCGTGTACAGCAACTGCACACGTTCCAGTTTGCTGTGAATGGTAACTGCACACGCTCAATATTACTATGAGTGGGCCCACACGATCCAGGTTTAGAAATTAGTAGTCTGGCAACCTTCGTGTCGAAAAAGTATCCGAACACTATGGTTCATTACAGAATTCAGAAAAAATATGTGGCAACGATTGTTTTTAGAAATTAGTGATCTGACAACCTTCGTGTCACGTGACACGGTTGCCAGATCGCTGATTTCTAAAGAAATCGTTGCCAGATATTTTTTCTGAATTCTGTAATCAACCAGAATGTTCGGATACTTTTTTGAGCGACTGTACCAAACCATACTTTTTTTTTTTCATCATAGACAACCCTTTATACTACAAAAATCTGTTGATTCCTCAAATCCTAACTATGTATATAAATATAAAAAAAAAGAAACTGATACCTGAAGGATGTTGGTAAAAAAAACAAATATCGAATAGACGAGATTCCAGAGAATACTGCTGCAATGGAACAATATAGAACTTTTAAATAGAAATATAAAATATGCTTATTATCAAGGCAATGATAGTGTCAGACCACAAAACTTCATATGCTCAAATAAATGCATAAATTATGGTCATCTGTAATGTTTTAAATTTAAGTGTATTTCAGGAGGCATTTATTCACAATATATGGCCATCTGTAATGTTTTAAATTTAAGTGTATTTCAGGAGGCATTTATTCAAAATATATGGCCATCTGTAATGTTTCAAATTTAAGTGTATTTCAGGAGGAATTTATTCAAAATATATGGCCATCTGTAATGTTTTAAATTTAAGTGTATTTCAGGAGGCATTTATTCACAATATATGGCCATCGGTAATGTTTTAAATTTAAGTGTATTTCAGGAGGCATTTATTCAAAATATATGGCCATCTGTAATGTTTCAAATTTAAGTGTATTTCAGGAGGAATTTATTCACAATATATGGCCATCTGTAATGTTTTAAATTTAAGTGTATTTCAGGAGGCATTTATTCACAATATATGGCCATCGGTAATGTTTTAAATTTAAGTGTATTTCAGGAGGCATTTATTCAAAATATATGGCCATCTGTAATGTTTCAAATTTAAGTGTATTTCAGGAGGAATTTATTCAAAATATATGGCCATCTGTAATGTTTTAAATTTAAGTGTATTTCAGGAGGCATTTATTCACAATATATGGCCATCGGTAATGTTTTAAATTTAAGTGTATTTCAGGAGGCATTTATTCAAAATATATGGCCATCTGTAATGTTTTAAATTTAAGTGTATTTCAGGAGGAATTTATTCACAATATATGGCCATCTGTAATGTTTTAAATTTAAGTGTATTTCAGGAGGCATTTATTCAAAATATATGGCCATCTGTAATGTTTTAAATCTAAGTGTATTTCAGGAGGCATTTATTCAAAATATATGGCCATCTGTAATGTTTTAAATTTAAGTGTATTTCAGGAGGCATTTATTCAAAATATATGGCCATCTGTAATGTTTTAAATTTAAGTGTATTTCAGGAGGCATTTATTCACAATATATGGCCATCTGTAATGTTTTAAATTTAAGTGTATTTCAGGAGGCATTTATTCAAAATATATGGCCATCTGTAATGTTTCAAATTTAAGTGTATTTCAGGAGGAATTTATTCAAAATATATGGCCATCTGTAATGTTTTAAATTTAAGTGTATTTCAGGAGGCATTTATTCACAATATATGGCCATCGGTAATGTTTTAAATTTAAGTGTATTTCAGGAGGCATTTATTCAAAATATATGGCCATCTGTAATGTTTCAAATTTAAGTGTATTTCAGGAGGAATTTATTCACAATATATGGCCATCTGTAATGTTTTAAATTTAAGTGTATTTCAGGAGGCATTTATTCACAATATATGGCCATCGGTAATGTTTTAAATTTAAGTGTATTTCAGGAGGCATTTATTCAAAATATATGGCCATCTGTAATGTTTCAAATTTAAGTGTATTTCAGGAGGAATTTATTCAAAATATATGGCCATCTGTAATGTTTTAAATTTAAGTGTATTTCAGGAGGCATTTATTCACAATATATGGCCATCGGTAATGTTTTAAATTTAAGTGTATTTCAGGAGGCATTTATTCAAAATATATGGCCATCTGTAATGTTTTAAATTTAAGTGTATTTCAGGAGGAATTTATTCACAATATATGGCCATCTGTAATGTTTTAAATTTAAGTGTATTTCAGGAGGCATTTATTCAAAATATATGGCCATCTGTAATGTTTTAAATCTAAGTGTATTTCAGGAGGCATTTATTCAAAATATATGGCCATCTGTAATGTTTTAAATTTAAGTGTATTTCAGGAGGCATTTATTCAAAATATATGGCCATCTGTAATGTTTTAAATTTAAGTGTATTTCAGGAGGCATTTATTCAAAATATATGGCCATCTGTAATGTTTTAAATTTAAGTGTATTTCAGGAGGCATTTATTCAAAATATATGGCCATCTGTAATGTTTTAAATTTAAGTGTATTTCAGGAGGCATTTATTCACAATATATGGCCATCTGTAATGTTTTAAATTTAAGTGTATTTCAGGAGGCATTTATTCAAAATATATGGCCATCTGTAATGTTTTAAATCTAAGTGTATTTCAGGAGGCATTTATTCAAAATATATGGCCATCTGTAATGTTTTAAATTTAAGTGTATTTCAGGAGGCATTTATTCAAAATATATGGCCATCTGTAATGTTTTAAATTTAAGTGTATTTCAGGAGGCATTTATTCAAAATATATGGCCATCTGTAATGTTTTAAATTTAAGTGTATTTCAGGAGGCATTTATTCAAAATATATGGCCATCTGTAATGTTTTAAATTTAAGTGTATTTCAGGAGGCATTTATTCAAAATATATGGCCATCTGTAATGTTTTAAATTTAAGTGTATTTCAGGAGGCATTTATTCAAAATATATGGCCATCTGTAATGTTTTAAATTTAAGTGTATTTCAGGAGGCATTTATTCAAAATATATGGCCATCTGTAATGTTTTAAATTTAAGTGTATTTCAGGAGGCATTTATTCACAATATATGGCCATCTGTAATGTTTTAAATTTAAGTGTATTTCAGGAGGCATTTATTCAAAATATATGGCTTTTGATTTCTCTTTTTCGCCAGTGAACTTGTCTGTGTTTTATGTTCCAATACGTGTACGTTTGTGTGAAATAAGCTTATTCAATTCATATTAAGGCAAGTTTTGTGATTCATTTCAATGATTTTATTAAAAAATAAATAAATAAATACCCCCTCAAGCAGCTGCTTGCCACAGAGGTCTGACAGGAGCCTGTCAGTTTATATGCCATAGTAGAAGGTCTGAGAGGATGGCAGGACCTCAGCAGAAAAACGACACATACATCCATGCCTTATCCGGGGCTCGAACCCAGGTCCCGTAGATCAGTAGCCAAGCGCGCTAACCACTCGGCCACGGGACGGCTTGATTTTATTACATAAGAAAATATATGTGATTTATTCGGGAAGTGTAAACTAATATGAGTAGTAATAAATTTTCTTATGATTTTATTACCTAAGAAAATTTATAACTACTCATATTAGTTTACACTTCCAGAATAAATCACATCTCAATTATGGTTTATTGTCTTGTAGTGGAGCTCTATAGAAATGTCACTTACCAGATAAATAATACACGGAGGGCCATCCACCGAGGAAATCAGAATCACAGAGATATCCTGCAACAAGTACGGTGACGAACGATCCAAAATGAAGGCCACAATAGACGATGGATACCATCAAACTCCTTTCCTTTGGGGGAGCCCATTTTCTCATTAACGGAGCAAACGATGGGAACATTAAACCCTGAAAGTTATAAAATAATCTTTTACACACAAGATGAACATTCTGAACCTTACAGACAACGAACTAACAACTTAATGCGAACTGCGTCAGAAACTATGATTTATTATTTGTTTCCTACCAAAAAAACAAAACAAACAAGGGATGGGGGTTGCTCAGTCGGTAGCGCGCCAGGCTCGTAATCTGCAGTTCCCAGGTTCGAGTGCCGCCTGGGCCAGCATTGAGATTTATCTCCTCAAAACTAACCACCCTGCCCACGGTCAGTAGGGGATACCAAAGGGCTTGGAAAGGCCGCCGTCCGTCGGTTGGGACGTTAAGCCGTGGCTCCGTGTGTGAGAGAGTTATACCGTGTGCACGTTAAAGAACACACTGGATAGCCTTGACGGGAGGCTACCATCTGTCTCCCAACAGTTGTTCCAGTGGGTCCCCTCCCCCAACCTTCTTTGAGCCTTCGGGGTCCTTATATAATAATAATAATCTTTATTTTATTCTACCAGTCAATACAATATACATTTACGTAGCATAATTATCTAATAACAATTAATATATACATGAGAAAAATTGAGAAGTGAAATAGCTGAGAAATATCAATTGCATCAGAAAAGGTATTAATAGGAAAGGCGAAACAAAAAAGGAGAGCATAGTTGGGTTGTTTTACCTCTGAGCGGCACTTTTTTGCACACCATGGGCTAAATGGCCAGGTCACATGGACCCCGAAGGCTCATAGAAGGTTGGGGGAGGGGACCCACTGGAACAGCTGTTGGAAGACAGATGGTAGCCTCCCGTCAAGGCCATCTAGCGTGTTCTTTAACGTGCACAAGGTATGGCTCTCGCGCACACGGGGCCACGGCTTAACGTCCATCCGACGGACGGCGGCCTTTCCAAGCCCATCGGTGTCCCCTATTGACCGTGGGCAGGGCGGGGAATTTTTCGGAGATAAATCTCAACGCTGACCCAGCTGGGACTCGAACCTGGGAACTACAGATTACGAGCCTGGCGCGCTACCGACTGAGCCACCCCCGCCCCAGGAGAGCATAGTAAGTTGACGCTTATTTTTGGTTAATGCTCCCTATTTCCTTTAAAGTTCAATTATGACAACAGTAAAGTATACAATAATTCAAATAGTACAATAATTCAATAGTATAAAAGGTCAAATGGTTATGAGACATATTACACTGATACATAGAAGGTTTCATTGCTTTGTAAGAAGAAACGTTCTACATTTGATTTTAATAATTTTAAAGATTTTGCATTTTTCACATCATCAGGAAATTCAGACCAAATTTTTACTGCATTGTATTTGATAGATCTCTGCCCAATTGACAATCGACACATGAGCATACTCAGATCCTCTCTATGACGTGTTTCATAATTATGAAAATTCGAAAGACTCTGAAAATAGTCTTTAAATCTATCCAAATTAATCAATCTCATTGTAATCGAATACACAAAATTTCCTGATATCAGTTTGTAATTATTATAGACATTAAGAATTTTAACCTCAGAAAATAAATGTGCCACGGGATCATAATATCTTTTACCAACAATATATCTAACAATTCTTTTCTAAAGACGATATATAGCATTCAGATTATAGTCAAAAGTATTACCCCAGACTAAGATTCCATATGTTATATAAGAATAAATGAAAGAGTAGTATAAATTTGTCAAAATTTGTTTGTTAACCAGATGACGTATTTTACCAATCATACCAATATTCCTCGACAGAGTGATTCTCAGCTGCTTTACGTGTTCAGTTACCAGTTCAGAATTTCATCGATCCATATTCCTAAGAATTTATATTCAGTGCATCTCTTTAGCTTAATTTCATTAATCTTCACAACGAAACATTTCTCATCGATATTTTTGTTTTTATTTTTATAAATCATTATTTGGATTTCTTGACATTTATTAATAAATTGTTATGTTTGCACCATTCAGATATAATATTTAGAGAGTAGTTAACACTGCTAATCAGGCTTGCAGAATCTTGGTTGAAATCGATAATACTTGTATCATCAGCATATAATAACATCTTTGAATTAATTTGTAACTTTGCTGAGTCGTTAATGTAAAGTAGGAAAAGGATCGGACCAAGAATCGAACCGTGAGGCACACCTCTGTAAATAAAATGTTCATCTGATATACTACCATTTACTTCTACAAGAGCTTTCCTCTGAAATAAGTAGCTTCTTAATCAGTTATTTATTTTACCTCTCAGGCCATAAAATTCAATTTCTTTAACAAAATTACGTGGTTATTACTGTCAAATGCTTTCGTAAAATCAAGATATACAGCTAATCCAATGTGACCTGCATCCAAATGATTGACAATATGCTCATATAAATCTTCAATGGCTGTCTGAGTAGATTTTTTATTTTGAAAACCATATTGTTGTTGTGTGATAATTTAGCCCATGGTGTGCAAAAAAGTGCCGCTCAGAGGTAAAACAACCCAACGTTAAAGAACACGCTGGATGGCCTTGACGGGAGGCTACCATCTGTCTCCCAACAGCTGTTCCAGTGGGTCCCCTCCCTCAACCTTCTCTGATCCTTCGGGGTCCTTGTGACCTGGCCATTTAGCCCATGGTGTGCAAAATAAGTGACGCTCAGAGGTAAAACAACCCAACGTTAAAGAACACGCTGGATGGCCTTGATGGGAGGCTACCATCTGATTCCCAACAGCTGTTCCAGTGGGTCCCCTCCCTCAACCTTCTCTGATCCTTCGGGGTCCTTGTGACCTGGCCATTTAGCCCATGGTGTGCAAAAAAAGTGCCGCTTAGAGGTAAAACAACCCAACGTTAAAGAACACGCCTGATGGCCTTGACGGGAGGCTACCATCTGTCTCCAAAAACAGCTGTTCCAGTGGGTCCCCTTCCCCAACTTTCTCTGAGCCTTCGGGGTCCTTGTGACCTAGCCATTTAGCCCATGGTGTGCAAAAAAGTGCCGCTCAGAGGTAAAACAACCCAACGTTAAAGAACACGCATGATGGCCTTGACGGGAGGCTACCATCTGTCTCCAAAAACAGCTGTTCCAGTGGGTCCCCTTCCCCAACCTTCTCTGAGCCTTCGGGGTCCTTGTGACCTAGCCATTTAGCCCATGGTGTGCTAAAAAGTGCCGCTCAGAGGTAAAACAACCCAACGTTAAAGAACACGCATGATGGCCTTGACGGGAGGCTACCATCTGTCTCCAAAAACAGCTGTTTAAGTGGGTGCCCTTAGATTACGAGCCTGACACGCTAACGACTGAGCCCTAAAGGCGGTGGGTTTGTCCTCCCCGCTTCAGGTTCATAGAGATCCTGCTGAGAAGAAATATAATGCAAGAACTTGATTCTCACAAAGACAGACAAATTCTCTAAAATGTGTTACAGATTTCTAATTACCTGGATGAATCCCGATGCAGCTCGAATAGCAATCAAGAGATAAGGATGATATCTCGCCGAAACAGGAGTCAGTAAAGTGAAGATGCTGTAACAGAACATACCAATCCCAAAAACGTTTTTTGAACCTTTCAATTCGCTGAGACGTCCTCCAATCAGGAATGCAATGCAGAGGAGATAATAATTGGCTCCCATGATGAGACCTTGAGTCTTCGGCGACCAGTCAAACTCTCCTTCCTAGGATTGAAAGAATTGAAGAGGAGGATCAATGCGGAGAACACACTCACATCAGGCATTCAACTCTAAGCAGCACAAGATTTTTCTTAACCCTTTCACGACTAAGGGAAACATTTTTCCCATTTTAAAATTGGTGATTGTCGTATTTAATTATAACCTTATCTGCATTTTTTTTATACAGAATGTCAAAATAGAACGTATGCCGAACGCAATTACGTAAACGGGAACGTTTAGTCCATGTCCATCTTTGCAATAATGTTGCATCTGTGCAAGGGGCGGGGGGGTGGCTCAGTCGGTAGCGCGCCAGGCTCGTAATCTGTAGTTACCAGGTTCGAGTCCCAGCTGGGTCAGCGTTGAGATTTTTCTCCGCAAAATTCCCCGCCCTGCCCACGGTCAGTAGGGGACACCGATGGGTTTGGAAAGGCCGCCGTCCGTCGAATGGGACGTTAAGCCGTGCCCCGTGTGCGGGAGAGCCATACCCTGTGCACGTTAAAGAACACGCTGGATGGCCTTGACGGGAGGTTACCATCTGTCTCCCAACAGCTGTTCCAGTGGGTCCCCTCCCCCAACCTTCTCTGAGCCTTCGGGGTCCATGTGACCTGGCCATTTAGCCCATTGTGTGCAAAAAAATTCCGCTGAGAGGTAAAACAACCCAACCCTTAACCCTTTCACGACTAAGGGAAACATTTTTCCCATTTTAAAATTTGTGATTGTCGTATTTAATTATAACCTTATCTGCATTTTTTATACAGAATGTCAAAATAGAAGGTATGCCGAACGCAATTACGTAAACGGGAACGTTTAGAAAACAAAAACAGAACTGTCAGGACGCATAATATATGTACTATGTGCAATGTCCATCTTTGCCTCACTACCAAAAGAAATTGCTTCGCAGAATATCATAATTAGCACATCATTTTGTATAGTAATTTTATTTCATAATTTTGCATTATTTTAGTTAACATTTTGTTCTAATAAACCAATAAATAAAAGACATTGCATAATAAGCCTAACTATAATTTGTGTTACCTTTATAGTCCATTGGGAAAAATATTTCCCATAAAATTTCAAAAAAACTACACATTGTTATGCATTTTTCTTATGATTTTTATTTATTTTACGTCTAAACAAACTAAAATAAACAGTTACATACTAATATTTACTCTTAGAAACCTTATGGTCTCCTGAAAGGGTTAAACATTCAAACCGCCCCCCATTCCAAAATCCTGGTGTATTAAATCTCACACCTTATTTTATATCCGCCACTAAAAATAGATTAAAAAAACAACTATAAAATATTATTCCATATAGAATATCATCCTAACCTTTCCTATGCCGTGGAATATTTTAGAAATTGGGGAACCCTACTCAAGTCTTATTCTTAGATTCTCGCCCCCTCCTCCTCCCCCTCCCAGCAGCTAAATTATCGGAGCCTCCTCGAAACTGAAATCTCGGACCCCCAAAATAAAATTCTCGTACAGTCGCTCAAAAAAGTATCCGGGACACTATAGTTGATTACAGAATTCAGAAAAAATATCTGGCATCGATTTTTTTAAAAGTAATTAGTGATCTGACAACCTTCGTGTCACGTGACACAAAGGTTGCCAAATCACTATTTACTTTAAAAAAAATCGTTGCCAGATATTTTTTCTGAATTCTGTAATCAACCATAGTGTTTGGATACTTTTTCGACACGAAGGTTGCCAGATTACTAATTTCTAAACCTGGTTCGTGTGGATTTTCGCATTAGTATTTTAGAAATTAGTTATCATTAGTCATATTATTTTAATACTAGATCGTGTGGGCTCACTCACGGTAATATTGAGCGTGTGCAGTTACCGTTCACAGCAAACTGGAGCGTGTGCAGTAACTGCACACGCTCCAGTTTGCTGTGAACGGTAACTGGAGCGTGTACAGTTGCTGTACACGCTCCAGATGTTTTTTCTGAATTCTGTAATCAACCATAGTGTTCGGATTCTTTTTTGAGCAACTGTACTCCCCCATCCGAATCTAAATCTTGGTTACGTGCCCGGCTTGTGTGTCTATCAATACGTTTTTGAAATTCAGAATTTAAAAAGAGTTGGTTTTTAATTTATCCTCATTCACATTTCGCCATAAAAGATTTTCTTTAAGATATATGACATAGACTTTGGTTGTTCAGTTCTCTAATTTTATGCCTACTAAGTGAAATTATGAAGAGAGATATTTATGGAATCTCCCTAAGATAAAATCTCCCGAGAGAAGTCAAAAAATTACACCAACATTTGTTAAAAGAATCCCTCTGTCGTTCATTGATTCGTTGATCATAGCTTTAACTATCAAGGTAGACGTGGGCCGAGGGTGCTGGAACCATAAAAAAAAATAAATAAATACCCCCTCAAGCAGCTGCTTGCCACAGAGGTCTGACAGGAGCCTGCCAGTTTATATGCCATAGTAGAAGGACTGAGAGGATGGCAGGACCTCAGCAGAAAAACAACACAAACAGCCATGCCTTATCAGGGGCTCGAACCCAGGTCCCGTAGATCAGTAGCCAACCATAGTCTCTCTTTAATCCGGGTATTAAGTCATCACTGCTCTTTAATCCTGTCATGGATCGTTTCATCATCATCATCTTCCCCCCCCCCCCAAAAGCAGCCATGAGAGCATCCAGATTTTGCAGCTAATTTCTCCCAACACGTTTTGGCCTGAGTTACATCTGCTGCATCCGGCCACTGCACACCAATTCTAACAAGGTCCTGTTTGACATTGTTTGCCCACCGCATCCTAGGTCTCCCCTTCTTTCTGAGACCTTTAGGCACACTGTTCATAATCCTATTCGCCAATCTATAATTATTCATACGGGCAACATGGCCAAACCAACGGAGTCTCTCTCTGCACAATATGCTGCTTAAAGGAGGTTGCAAACTCCTTTTCCTAATCTCATCATTAGTTACAAAGTTGAACCACCTAATGCCCAAGATACTGCGTAAGCATCTGGAATCAAAAGCATCTAGTTTCCTGTTATCTTGTTTACAAAGTGTCCAAGTTTCACTACCATAACTAACCCTAGAAAGAACCAAACTATTATACAGTCTAATTTTAGTCTTTAGGTGTATACGCCTATTTCTCCACACTCTCCATAGATTCTTAAAAGTCCCAGCAGCAATCCCTATTCGTCTGTTAATCTCATGCCGCACATCACCATTATCTGTTACATAGCTCCCAAGATAATTAAACTGTGACACCTGCTCAAGACTGCAACCATTCAGATTAACTGAATCACAGCCTGCCTGACCAATTTTCATCACTTTAGTTTTCTCTCTATTTATAACCAAACCTACTCTACTACCAGTTTCATCAACAGCTCGAATGAAAGTGTTCATCTCATCAACATCATTTGCCAAAAGGGCTAAATCATCAGCATAATCTAAATCAGAAATTTTCGTATCTCCAGTCCATTTAAGGCCAAAATCTTTCCCTTGAAGTGAATTTCGCATAACATAATCAATAACCAAACTAAAAATGAGACAAAAAACGCACCCTTGTTGAACACCAGAAGCAATGCTAAACCAATTGCTACAAGCTTTACCAATGGTTAGTGGGATGTTTAAAGAAACTATGTTTATTGAGAGAGAGGGAATGCTGACAATATCAAACAGCCCCCTAATCGCAGACATGGGGCAAAGACCCGTTCCCCCACTACTAAAGGCTGAAGCCATCTACACTGGAAGACTTCCTCCAATGTAGAATTTGACGATGCCATTAGAAGCAAAGAGTTCAGGTGCCTGCGATGACCCCTGCTCAGGATTATCCACCAGCTGATAAACATATCCTGTGAATCTATTCCATTGGGGCTGTCAACCCACAAACAAACAGAAAACACAGCGGAAGATTTTCCCTGCACAGAAGCCCACCAGTGCAGCAAAATCAGGATCCATAATCAAGCTCAAAGCCATTATTCCATTCAGGGTCGTGGATCTGTGACACCCCTTTAATCTGATCCTTGATCCATTGCACTCCATTTAATCTGTTCCGGGTTCGATAGCTCCCCTTTAATCCGGTCCTGGTTTCATGACTGTTCCTTTAAAATTCTCATGGATCCATGACTCCCCTTTAATACGGTCTTGCATTAATGGCTGCCCTTTAATCTGCTCATGCATCCATGGCTGTCACTTTAAGCCCGTCTTGGATCCATTGCTCCCCTTTTAATCCGGTAATGGAGCAATGGCTCTCTCCCTTTTAATCCGGTAATGGAGCAATGGCTCTCTCCCCTTTAATCCGGTTATGGAGCAATGGCTCTCTCCCTTTTAATCCGGTAATGGAACAATGGCTCTCTCCCCTTTAATCCGGTAATGGAGCAATGGCTCTCTCCCTTTTAATCCGGTATTGGAGCAATGGCTCTCCCCTTTAATTCGGTTATGGAGCAATCTCCCTTTTGATGGCTCTCTCCCTTTTAATCCGGTAATGTAGCAATGGCTCTCTCCCTTTTAATCCCGTAATGTAGCAATGCCTCTCTCCCTTTTAATCCGGTAATGAAGCAATCTCCCTTTTGATGGCTCTCTCCCTTTTAATCCGGTAATGTAGCAATGGCTCTCCCCCTTTTAATCCCGTAATGTAGCAATGCCTCTCTCCCTTTTAATCCGGTAATGGAGCAATGGCTGTCTCCCTTTTAATTCGGTAATGGAGCAATGGCTCTCTCCCTTTTAATCCGGCCCTGAATGTGACGTATGATATTCACTTACCTTTGACTGAAATTTTGTATGGGTTTGATTTGACGCTCCGTACACAGCAGTGGCATTAACCATTGCCACTATGGTGAGGCTTAAATTCAATCGAAAAGAACTGATTAAGAAGTAGCCGAAAAATCCCATCACTGTTAAAATGTATCTTGCTGGGATGTAAATCAAGTGACCTGAAACACAAAAAATGTTTTTAGTTCCCATTTTGATCACAAGGATTCACAATGGCTCTCTCCCCTTTAATCCGGTAATGGAGCAATGGCTCTCTCCCCTTTAATCCGGTAGGGGAGCAATGGCTCTCCCCTTTAATTCGGTTATGGAGCAATGGCTCTCTCCCTTTTAATCCGGTAATGGAGCAATGGCTCTCTCCCCTTTAATCCGGTAATGGAGCAATGACTTTCTCCCCTTTAATCCGGTAAGGGAGCAATCTCTCTCTCCCTTTTAATCCGGTAATGGAACAATGGCTCTCTCCCTTTTAATCCGGTAATGGAGCAATGGCTCTCTCCCTTTTAATCCGGCCCTGAATGTGACGTATGATATTCACTTACCTTTGACTGAAATTTTGTATGGCTTTGATTTGACGCTCCGTACACAGCAGTGGCATTAACCATTGCCACTATGGTGAGGCTTAAATTCAATCGAAAAGAACTGATTAAGAAGTAGCCGAAAAATCCCATCACTGTTAAAATGTATCTTGCTGGGATGTAAATCAAGTGACCTGAAACACAAAAAATGTTTTTAGTTCCCATTTTGATCGCAAGGATTCACATTTCTTTTTTTTCGAAACGCAAATCTTGAAACACTTTAAAAAAAAATTAAACAAAATAGGGATCTGAAAATGAATCGGATTGTTTTACCTCTGAGCGGCACTTTTTTGCGCACAATGAGCTAAATGACCAGGTCACATGGATCCCAAGGGGTCAAAGAAAGTGTTGGGGGAAGGGAACCCACTGGATAGCTGTTCTCAGATAGATGGTAGCCTCCGGTCATGATCATCCAGCGTGTTCTTTAACGTGTACAGTCGCTCAAAAAAGTATCCGAACATTACGGTTGGTTACAGAATTCAGAAAAAATATCTGGCAACGATTTTTGTAGAAATTAGTGATCTGACAACCTTCGTGTCACGTGACACGAAGGTTGCCAGATCACTAATTACCAAAAAAAAAATCGTTGCGAGATATTTTTTCTGAATTCTGTAATCAACCGTAGTGTTCGGATACTTTTTCGACACGAAGGTTGCCAGATTACTAATTTCTAAACCTGGATCGTGTGGGCTCACTCACGGAAATATTGAGCGTGTGCAGTTACCGTTCACAGCAAACTGGAGCGTGTGCAGTTGCTGTACACGCTCCAGATATTTTTTCTGAATTCTGTAATCAACCATAGTATTCGGATACTTTTTCGACACGAAAGTTGCTATATTACTAATTTCTAAACTTTAATCGTGTGGGCTGGATCGGTGATGTAGAGGACATTGTAGTTCTTCTAAAACACGACCTCGGTAGACTTGGGTTGTTTTACCTCTAAGTGGAACTTTTTTATTCCCAATGGGACAAATGAACAGGTCACAAATGAACAGCTCACAAAGACCTGGATCGTGTGGGCTCACTCACGGAAATATTGAGCGTGTGCAGTTACCGTTCACAGCAAACTGGAGCGTGTGCAGTAACTGCACATGCTCCAGTTTGCTGTGAACGGTAACTGGAGCGTGTACAGTTGCTGTACACGCTCCAGATGTTTTTTCTGAATTCTGTAATCAACCGTAGTGTTCGGATACTTTTTTGAGCGACTGTACTTAAAACGTTCAAAAGTTGGAAACACTGTTCGAAAACGTGCGTCGCATATTCACTACATCCGGTATGTGATCTTGTAGTTAGTCTTAATGATCTTGAATGTGGTGTTACTTCCACAAGCGAAAAAAATACTTTCCTTTTGCGTCGTCCTTCCTGATGAAAAATAAGAATCTTTGAAATAACTGTTAATTTGAAAGCGAAACATATATTTGAAGAAGACTTTCGCATCAATAGTTAGATGTATAGGAAATTGCAAAATGCCTGTAACAGTTGACTTATATTTTTTTTATTTTTACAGGAACCGTAAGTGGAATTGTAGAATGTTTTGGTGTTTCAACAGGATTCATAATTCCTGCAGTAGTAGGATGCTTAGTAGAATATGAGGTAAGCACTGAAATTAAACCCTAAATATTGGAGGGGTGGCTAAGTCGGTGCGCGCCAGGCTCGTAATCTGTAGTTCCCATGTTCGAGTTCCAGCTGGGTCAGCGTTGAGATTTATCTCCGCAAAACTCCCCGCCCTGCCCACTGTCAGAAGGGGACACCGATGGGCTTGGAAGGCCGCCGTCCGTCGGAAGGGACGTTAAGCCGTGGTCCAATGTGCGGGAGAGCCATACCTTGTGCACGTTAAAGAACACGCTGGATGGCCTTGACGGGAGGCTACCATCTGTCTCCCAACAGCTGTTCCAGTGGGTCCCCTCCCCCAACCTTCTCTGAGCCTTCGGGGTCCTTGTCGCCTGGCCATTTAGCCCATGGTGTGCAAAAAAGTGCCGCTCAGAGGTAAAACTAACCAACGTTAAAGAACACGCTGGATGGCCTTGACGGGGGGCTACCATCTGTCTCCCAACAGCTGTGCCAGTGGGTCTCCTCCCCCAACCTTCTCTGAGCTTTCGGGGCCCTTATGATCTGGCCATTTAGCCCGTGGTGTGCAAAAAAGTGCCGCTCAGAGGTAAAACAACCTAATGTTAAAAAGCACACTGGATGGCCTTAACGGGAGGCTACCATCTGTCTCCCAACAGCCGTTCCAGTGGGTCCCCTTCCCCAACTTTCTCTGAGCCTTGGGGGTCCTTATGACCTGGCCATTTAGCACATTGTGTGCAAAAAAAGTGCCGCTCAGAGGTAAAACAACCAACTATTATAACCACCTCTCGAGAGTATGAATAAAATATATTTTCTAAGCAGTCCTAGAACCACTAAATATTAGAATTCACCTTTCAACATAACCTTTCTTTTCTAAACAGAGAAACAAATAACGGGCTAATTATAAAAATATTTTAGAGTTTCAGAATCACAAGCACATATTAGAAAAAGTAAATATATACTTTTTTTCATTCGGAAAAATAATACTTCACACATTACAAATTAGAATAGAAATTACATTTTTCGATTGCAGGAAAATATAAAATTGGGAATTATATTACTGACAGAGACATATTATTCACACAATATTAAATAATTAGAATCATATAAATCAAAAGAAATATTCTATAATACACTGATTTCCTTAAATTAACGAAATTCCCTATGTTAAGTCATTGTGAAGCTAAGATCAAAGCTCTATCACTTCTAAAGTAATTTTTTTGTTTTGATAAATGTGATTGCAGATAAAGACCTCAATCAAATAAATCAATATCTCGATTTTCAACAATATTCTTTCAGTATTTAATGAGTTATGGAAGTTTGAATATTTAACAAGTCACAAAAATTGACTTCAGAAGTTAATTAAAACTTAGTAATAAAGTATTGGATCAAAGTGTTTAATAAAATAAGTTTGTATTTTAGAACTTTGCGTAAAGAATTCTTTCACTATTCTTCAGTTTTGCATAAGTTTCTTAAGACGTGGCATTGCTGTTGTTAAATATTCAAACTTCCATAACTCATTAAATACTGAACGAATATTGTTGAAAATCGAGATATTGATTTTTTTGAATGAGATCTTTATCTGCAATCACATTTTTCAAAACAAAAAAAAACTTATTTTAGAAGTTATAGAGCTTTGATGTTACCTTCCCATTGACTTAACATAGGATAGTTCTTTAATTTATGGAATAAAATAAAAATAAATACCCCCTCAAGCAGCTGCTTGCCACAGAGGTCTGACAGGAGCCTGTCAGTTTATATGCCATAGTAGAAGGTCTGAGAGGATAGCAGGACCTGAGCAGGAAAACGACACACACATCCATGCCTTACCCGGGGCTCGAACCCAGGTCCCTTAGATCATGTTTTTTTCTGAATTCTGTAATCAACCGTAGTGTTCGGATATTTTTTTAATATATATAATGCGTATGAATATATAATGCAATTAATATGGAGCGTGTGCAGTTACCGTTCACAGCAAACTGGAGCGGTTGCGGTTAATGTTCACAGCACATTGGATCGTGTGAGCTCACAAAGACCTGGATCGTGTGGGCTCACTCACGGAAATATTGAGCGTGTGCAGTTACCGTTCACAGCAAACTGGAGCGTGTGCAGTAACTGCACACGCTCCAGTTTGCTGTGAACGGTAACTGAAGCGTGTACAGATGCTGTACACGCTCAGAAAAACGACACGCTGCAGAAAAGCGATACATACATCCATGCCTTACCCGAGGCTCGAACCCAGGTCCCTTAGATCAGTAGCCAAGCGCGCTAACCACTCGGCCACGGGACGGCTTAATTTATGTAAATCATACATAATGTTTTTTCGCCGTGATAGCATTGTCGTCTGCTTTCTTGTGCAATTCAGCAGATTCGGAAAAGGTGTCCATAGAATTATATTGCTGGCACTTCTCTGCTACTTTGACTTTCATTCCTAAAATAACAATAATGCATATATTAAGAACTGAACAAAAAATATTCAACTTCGCATTAGGCTTCTGGAAATGGAGGTTAAAATGGGCTCCGATAAATAGCACGTTTAATTACGCACCATAAATTAGAAGCTAATACTTTTCTTACCTGTTAAACAGAAGCGTCGGTTACGGTTTGAGTCATAATAATTGAAATTGCTTCTGGGCTCTAATTTTCCAAGTTCTTCCAACGAGCACAAACCGTTCTGTAACGCGAGGGAAGATTCTGGTGAATTTTCCAACAGCATCGCCAAATTTTACCAGTGGAAAGCTAAACCTGGAAAATTTAGAGGATAAAATCAGAAGGAACAAATTACAATTATACGATACCTTTTAAAATTGTTAGATAAATTCACAAGGAGGGAGAGGGTTGGGTTACCTCTGAAAGACACTTTTTTGCACACCATGGGCTAAATGGCCAGGTCACAAGGACCACGAAAGCTCAGAGAAGGTTGGGGGAGGAGACCCACTGGAACAGCTGTTGGGAGAGGAGACCCACTGGAACAGCTGTTGGGAGACAGATAGTAGCCTCTCGTCAAGGCCATCCAGCGTGTTCTTTAACGTTGGATTGTTTTATCTCTGAGCGGCACTTTTTTGCACACCATGGGCTAAATGGCCAGGTCACAAGGATCCCGAAGCTCAGAGAAGGTTGGGGGGAGGGGACCCACTGGAACAGCTGTTGGGAGACAGATGGTAGCCTCCCGTCAAGGCCATCCAGCGTGTTCTTTAACGTGCACAGGGTATGGCTCTCTAGCACACGGAGCCAGGGCTTAACGTCCCATCCGACGGACGGCGGCCTTTCGAACCCCATCGGTGTCCTCTACTGACCGTGTACAGGTCGGGGAATTTTGTGGAGATAAATCTCAACGCTGACCCAGCTGAGACTCGAACCTGGGAACTGCAGATTACGAGCCTGGAGCGCTACCGACTGAGTCACCCCCGCCCCGCCAAAGGAGGGATAAACTTTTCAAATGGCATGAGATTAAAATATATATTAAAGATTCAAATCAAAGCTATCTAAATGCTGAATTTCAGTCATATTTATTCACTATTTAGAGAGTAATGGAAGGTTGAATATTTAAGAGCGAAATTTGCCAGTCATAAGAATTTTGGGTTGGTTTACCTCTGAGAAGCGCTTTTTTGCACACAATGGGCTAAATGGTCAGGTCGCAAGGACCCCGAAGGCAAAGAGAAGTTTGGAGGAAGGAGACTCACTGGACAAATTGAAGCCTCCAGTCAAGACCACCCAGTGTGTTCTTTAATGTACAGTCGCTCAAAAAAATATCCGAACACTCTGGTTGATTGCAGAATTCAGATAAAAATATCTGGCAACGTGTTTTTTAGAAATTAGTGATCTGGCAACCTTCGTGTCACGTGACACGAAGGTTGCCAGATCAGTGTCACGTGACACGAAGGTTGCCAGATCACTAATTTCTAAAACAAATCGTTGCCAGATATTTTTATTTGAATTCTGCAATCAACCAGAGTGTTCGGATATTTTTTTGAGCGACTATAGTAGGGGGTTAACTTACTATTATTAATGCAAAATTCGTGACTTTCACATCCCACTACCAAAATTTTAAATTTCTAGTACGAATACTATGGCTTGTTATATTCGTTTAAATGTTTCCAATTTTAAAATATTTTCACCGTTAGAGGTCGCAATTTAAACTTTTGGGAGATTGGGAGAGTTCGATTCTTGATATTTCATCAATGCCTATTCAACACCAAATGTTATTTTTTATTTATCACTAATAACAAAAAAAGGTTGAATTGACGTATGGACGACAAAGTGAAAACAATAGCTCGATTTTTACAACCATCTAAAAACTCAATAATCTTTTGTGCAAAACAATTGATTAAGGAAAAAAAGGTTGAATGGTAAAAAATAATTTATGAGAGAGAAATGGTAGGAGGTGGAAATTTCGTTTACAAAAATGCAAACAGGAAAGTTTAAAATCAAAAATTAAATGAAAGAGAATAAGACAATAAGATATTTTCTAGTTAAGAAAATGTTTCTTAATTAACTGTGCTTTCTTAGCCTCACTTGATGCTATGAGCTGATAGAGTCTTAGCTTCTTTAGGTCAAGACTCTCTCTCCGAATCTATTTTCGTTAAAGAAACCTTATCCTCACTTAACTGGATTTAACCGAATCTGATTCCTTGAAAAAAAAATTTTTAACCTCATTTATCCCGATTTTACAGGATCTGCTTTCTTGAAATATTATTATGTTTCTCCATTATTCCGATTCTGATTTCTTCAAGAAAAGAAAACGTTAGCCTCAGTTGTTTCGGTTCTAACGGATCTACTTTCTTGAAAGAAATGATATCCTCACCTGTCTCGGTTGTTGTTAACTGTTTTAGTAAAAGAAACCTTATCCTCACTTGTCTCGATTCTGTTTTCGTAAAAGAAAAGTTATCCTCACTGGTCTCGATTCTTCTCTCGTAAAAGAAACGTTATCCTCACTTGTCTCGATTCTTCTTTCGTAAAAGAAACATGATCTTCACTTGTCTCGATTCTTCTTTCATAAAGAAACATTATCCTCACTTGTCTCGATTCTTCTTTCGTAAAAGAAACATTAACCTCACTTGTCTCGATTCTACTTTCGTGAAAGAAACATTAACCTCACTTGTCTCGATTCTACTTTCGTGAAAGAAACATTAACCTCACTTGTCTCGATTCTGCTTTCGTAAAAGAAACATTAACCTCACTTGTCTCGATTCTGCTTTCGTAAAAGAAACATTAACCTCATTTGTCTCGGTTCTGCTCTCGTGAAAGAAATCTTAACCTCACTTGTATCGGTTCTTCTTTGGTAAAAGAAACATGATCCTCATTTGTCTTGATTCTGCTTTCGTAAAAGAAACATGATCTGCACTTGTCTCGATTCTTCTTCCGTAAAAGAAACATTATCCTCACTTGTCTCGATTCTGTTTTCGTAAAAGAAACATTATCCTCACTTGTCTCGATTCTGTTTTCGTACAAGAAACATTATCCTCACTTGTCTCGATTCTGCTTTCGTAAAAGAAACATTATCCTCACTTGCCTCGATTCTGCTTTCGTAAAAGAAACATTAACCTCACTTGTCTCGGTTCTGCTCTCTTGAAAGAAACCTTAACCTCACTTGTCCCGATTCCTCTTTGATAAAAGAAACATGATCCTCACTTGTCTCGATTCTGCTTTCGCAAAAGAAATATTAACCTCACTTGTCTCGATTCCACTTTCATAAAACAGATATTATCCTCACTTTTTCCAATTCTACCGAATCTGATTTTATAAAAGAAACGTTATCCTCACCTTCCTAGATCCTTACCAATCTGCTTTCCGGGAAGAAAACTTATCCGCATCGGTCTAGTTCGTTGATTATCTGATGCTTTGCGATGGAAACGTTACCCTCAGCTGTTCATAACGAAATGTGGAAATGAATCCCAATACCATTTCTGCGGTTCTTCTTAGGAGAGAAAGCAGATGTGCCTGGAGTGAGAGCACGTTGCCCAGGCTGCCGCTATTTCCTCACCAGTGTCGGCTGAGTCAATAGCAATGTATCGCAATAGGTGACTCTTCGGAGTGAATTGCCTCAGAGCAAAGAAAGGAGGAAAAATTAATCCGCTACTGAAGAGAATTAGAGTCGCAATTAAATCTAATATATAAAGAAGAGAAGTTTGTGTCTGGGTCTTGTTTGAAGGGGTATCATCCCCCCCTCCTCCTTGAGAATGCTGGTGAAAATAATGTAGGCCAAAAATTATTAAATTTATGTGTATTTCATGTATTTCTCACGGATTTTTTTAAAAAAAATATGAAATTAAGGGGCAAATGTCACACTGCAATGGAAATATAGTCTATATAGTCTCTCCCCCCCGCCCTGGGCCTGGGGTGGCTCAGTCGGTAGCGCGCCAGGCTCGTAATCTGTAGTTCCCAGGTTCGACACCCAGCTGCGTCAGCGTTGAGATTTATCTCCGAAAAATTCCCCGCCCTGCCCACAGTCGGTAGGGGACACCGATGGGCTTGGAAAGGCCGCTGTCCGTCGAATGGGATGTTAAGCCATGGCCCCGTGTGCGGGAGAGCCATACCTTGTGCACGTTTTTAGAACACGCTGGATGGTCTTGAAGGGAGGCTACCATCTGTCTTCCAACAGCTATCCAGTGGGTCACCTCCCCCAACTTTCTCTGAGCCTTCGGGGTCCATGTGACCTGGCCATTTAGCCCATGGTGTGCAAAAATGTGCCACTCAGAGGTAAAATAACCCAACTTTTTCCCCAAAAAACTTTGCCTTTTACCGGCTCGATTGCGTCACTTTTTTTTTTTTTACCCTTATATATTCTATACTTTTATTTCATACCTCCCCCCCTTATTTTCTTCTAGATCCTGACCTGTTTCTGTCTGTTGACTTATGCACTTGGCCCTTTGAAGGGCTAGAGGCTACCAAACTTTCCACGAATTTTCCCTTCACACAGGGGAAGAATATAGGTCATGTGTGAAACCGATGGGGTCAACCAGAACTGTGGTGGAGAGTTTGGATTTCTCGAGATTCTAACAGACTTAAACAGGGCCAGATTTAGGAATCGAACTGGAGAAAGAGTAGGGAACGCAAGGAAGGAAGAGGAGAGATCGATTGGGAGTAAGAAGATTAATCGGATGGAAGGGAAAAAATGGGATTAGATGGAAGGAAGAGGAGGAATCTGATGGGAAGAAGAAGAAAAAGAGGATGGGAGGAAGTAAAGGGATCACATGGAAAGAAGAGGAGGAATCGGATGGGATGTAGAAAAGAGATTGCATGGACGGAAGAGGAGTAAGAGGAGGAATCGGATGAGAGGAAGAAGAGGATGGAAGGAAAAACACGGATCATATGGAAAAAAGAGGAAGAATTGGATGGAAGAAAGAAAATGGATCCCATGTAAGGAAGAGGAGGTTAAGTTGTTGGGTTGTTTTACCTCTGAGCGGCACTTTTTTTGCACACAATGGGCTAAATGGCCAGGTTACAAGGACCCCGAGGGCTCAGAGAAGGTTGGGGAATGGGATCCACTGGAACAGCTGTTGGGAGACAGATGGTACCTCCCGCCAAGGCCATTCAGTGTGTTCTTTAAAGCGCACACAGGGCCACGGCTTAACGTCCCATTCGACGGACGGAGGCATTTCCAAGCCCATCGGTATCCCCTACTGACCGTGGGTGGGGCAGGGAATTTTGAAGAGATAAATCTCAATGCTGACCCAGCTGGGACTCGAACCTGGGTACTGCAGATTATGAGCCTGGCGCGCTACCGACTGAGCCACCCCCGCCCCTATGGTCAGTCGTCCCACCTCCTTGCCATCATTACCAACATAAACAAGCAGACACACCCATAGGCCATTACAACATTCAGCCACTGCAGCCCCTTCATACCAAATGGGATCTTGGTGGCTGTGCAGCCATTGCTTCACCAGAGGCCACAAAGTCATACAAGCTTCAAGAGAGAGTTCAAAAAAGTGATATCCTCACCTGTTTCGGTTGTTGCTAAACTGCTTTCGTAAAGCAAACATCAACCTCACTTGTCTCGATTCCACTTTCGCAAAAGAAACATTACCCTCACTTGTCTCTATTCTGCTACCATAAAAGAAACCTTAACCTCACTTGTCTCGATTCTGCTACCGTAAAAGAAACCTTAACCTCATTTGTCTCGATTCTGCTCTTGTGAAAGAAACCTTAGCCTTAGTGAAGTAAAACATTACCCTCACTTGTCTCGATTCTGCTACCGTAAAAAAAAACCTTAACCTCATTTGTCTCGATTCCGCTCTCGTGAAAGAAACCTTAGCCTCACTTGCCTCGATTCTGCAAGCGTAAAAGAAACCTTAACCTCACTTGTCTCGATTCTGCTCTCGTGAAAGAAACCTTAGCCTCACTTGTCTCGATTCTGCTACCGTAAAAGAAATCTTAACCTCACTTGTTTCGATTCCACTTTCGGCGTACTGTTGTGAAACCAGTACGTGGTCTCTGCATTATGTTTGAATATAATTGCGTGTTCTTTAACGTGCACAGGGTGTGGCTCTCCCGCACACGGTGCCACGGCTTAACGTCCCATCCAGTGAACTGCGACCTTTCTTCCAAGCCCGTCGGTGTCCCTTACTGATTGTGGGCAGGGTGGGGAATATTGTGGAGATAAATCTCAATGCTGACCCAGCTGGGACTCGAACCTGGGAACTACAGATTATGAGCCTAGTGCATAGTGATTATGACCCTGGTGACTGAGCAGTCCCCATCCCATCTGACTCACTAACTAATTATTTCAAACCTTTTTTTTGGCGTTTTATTTTCTGGCACCCTTAGTTATATTATGGTATGAAATCATTAATGCACTCATTAATGAATGGCTTAACACAAATATTTTTTCTTGAAACATTGATCTGATTTTTAATTCCCTTCCCACGGAAAAATTTCTGCCAGTTTTCATCAACCTAGCAGCATACTAAAACATTAAATGACACTATGAGACACTCCACACAACCATAATATCTAAAACATATTCAGAAGATATCTAAGATGAAAAATGGATGTCCGTTTACAGTCTTAGATATCTTATGGATATTTTTGGATATTGTGGTTGTGAGGGATTAGACTAGAACTTGAATGGTCTGAGCATTAACAAACAAATGGTTGACATAAAACAAAAGGGGGCGAGGCTAACTCACAGTGAGAGAGTGTGGTGCATTGAATCGAGGAGAAACCTACAGCAAATTTTTATTTATTTGCATGAACCCAGGTTTGGGGCCTGGAAAAGGCATCGGTGTTTTCTTTCTTATGTTACCCTTCTGCTGAGGTCTTGCCTTTCTCACAGATCTTTAATATGGAGAATTAAACTGACAGCTCCTGTCGATCCTCTGTGAGTAGCAGTTGCTTGTGAGGTATTTTTTAATACATTTTATTTCTTAATATTATATATTATATACTTTCCCCAGGGACCATTAGGCCACCTTGGGCACTGCCCTAATAAAACTAATCACATAAATACTAAATTTGAAATTCGTTTATTATTTATCATTTGTCACATCTAAATCAATATATCATGCTTATATTCGTTTTTAATCATTATTTGCCGTGTTACGCAGACAATCATAGCATTTACTTTGCGAATCGAGGCTACGTTGGCTGCTTTCGTATTGTCAGTAAGAATTTTAGCTTTGCAGAAAGCCATCTGGAATCTTAGCATTATCTATTATAGATATGGCACAAATCCGCATGTGCTGAAATACAGTAGCGATGAGCTGCAGGAGCTGGGTCAGTGATCCGTGACACTCAATTGTTTGATTCTACCAAAACAACAATCAGTGAAAGATCCTGTTGGATGTATGTGTCGTTTTTCTGCTGAGGTCCTGCCATCCTCTCAGACCTTCTACTCTGGGATATAAACTGACAGGCTCCTGTCAGACCTCTGTGGAAAGCAGCTGCTTGAGTGGGTATTTATTTATTTATTTATTGTGGAAGACTTAAGAAGCCTAAACTTTCCTGGCAAGGTGTGTTTGAATTGGGTTGGCAACTACAGTATTTATTTTGCCAAGTTGAGATATTTATGTATGAAAAATTTATGAGCAACATTTGATACGAAAATATATAATATGGTGAACATTTGGCATGTAGGCGAATGCTAATATTATATTTTAAAATGCAGTTCTATCAGTAATGTCTCTCTCAGTTGTTTAAATGCAGTGTCTGTTTTTTTGGACTTGAAACTTAAAGGTCTTAGATTCCTATCCCAGCCACTATCATTATAATTTATTCTTTTTTTAATAATTCATTTTATTACCATATCACTTTTCTTTCAAAATTCTTTGAAAAATAAATTAGCATATGTAATTAAATACAAACATAATAAATTAAAATCCTGAATGAAATATAACGAAAACAAACAACTTTTCAAGTAATAATTTACGATGAGTAATTCAGTTTAAAATAATAAATATAAATTTATAATGGGCATGGAGCAAAAAAATAGTAAACCTATATATTAGACATAATTTTTACGAATAGTTTTTTAAAATACAACTAGAGCTCTTAGGAAAAAATATATATTAGGTGATTATTTCAGTGGAGAGGCAAAATACTAAACTGAGGTAGAAAAGGCATAAACACCCTTTCGAGTTTTTTCTTTCGTTTTACAGAATTTTTTTGTTAAATAATTCGTTTTGAGAATAGCTCAAAAAATAATATATGCATCATGAAAGGTCTTCTCATTTCTATTCGGTTCAATTCAGCATCTTGCATCTCTCCAATTTTTTCCTACATCCTGGAACAAATATTTTAGTCGCCAGTTACCACTGCTTTCCCCCATCAGTAATTTTTCTCTATATATCTTTTTCTATGGTTCTTTCAAAAACATAAATCAAGATTTTATTGCAAATATAGTTTACCTATTAGTGTGAGGAGAATTTATGAGATAGATATGGCTTGTTCCCTTAGTTTCACTGGATGTGATTACTTTTCAAAACCTGGAAAAATCCCGAATATGCTATTGTTCACAAAAACAAAATTATAAATAACAAATAAATATCCCCTCAAGCAGCTGCTTTCTACAGAGGTCTGACAGGAGCCTGTCAGTTTATATGCCATAGTAGAAGGTCTGAGAGGATGGCAGGACCTCAGCAGATAAACGACACATACATCCATGCCTTACCCGGGGCTCGAACCCAGGTCCCTTAGATCAGTAGCCAAGCGCGCTAATTACAAAACTTTTTTTATTTTATAGAACACAGTCGAAAATTGCGGTGCGAAATAATTTTCACTTTTCGGTCTTTTGGGCGTTTGCAATTAATTCTTGTTTTCGAAAGGAAGAATAGTGATACGTAATAAACTGCCAATTAACTCATAAAGAAATATGAGGATTCACAGAACTTTGGGGAAAATTTTGAGGGTGTAAAAAAATGAAATGGCTTGTGCAGAGTTCCAGACGAAGTAGAAGAGGTTTGCTTCGATCTTCAGCAGACCTACAGAAGGAATTTCGCCTCTGAAATTCTTTGCAGTATTTTGAAAGAGGAAACATTTTATTTTATTTGACTTCAGTATCAAAATGGTTAATTTTTATGCATAGCGTTCTGGAGCTATATTTCAGGATTTCCTAAACTTTATATAGGTGGGGACAGATGTTTTTACAGTACCTGTTTTTGAGTGCAAAAATATAAACGCATAAATATAAAAATAAATGAAATAAAAGGAAGAATAAATTTTTACTCTTTATTTAAGCTTATAACAGTAAGTTATTTGTTTTATGAGCACCTTATAGCTTTTAAATAATGAAGGAGGAAACTTAAAGTAAAATGCTAAATATTCTTTAAGAACAGTCGTATCTTACTGCGTTCATAAATATTGCTCGATAATAGCAGGATCATGCGATTATTTGTACATTTTCTAAAGATTGGTACTGGGCAGCAATATGGCCGTCGCAGCAGACCACACTTTGAGAAACGATGGTACATTGAAATCATTACACATGTATATATAATTTAGTGATGCTTGAAGCTCATAGACTTTTGCGTTATTTCACTATTGTCGGTTTATGAGCTCAATTTCAATTTGAAGAATTTCAGTTTTAATTATCAGTAAAAGTACTGTAGTTTGAAGGTTTATTAGGTTTCGTTCAGGCATTTTTGTCTTCCAGAAAGTTCAGAATGAAAGTAATAACCTTTCGTGGATTGCTATGAATTGTTAATTCTTATATTATTTATGCTGTATTCTTTTATTTTCAGTTTATTTTTAGATTTAGAACAGTTTAATTTTCATGCATCGAATTGTTTAGATGATATAACTGAAATTCTCTGTATTGCTGCAGTTTGGATATTGATTTAACTCTGTTTTGAAAAGATAATAATCTATTTTCAAATTTCTGTTCCGATTGTCATAATTTGCTTAGTTTAGTTGAATTTTGTTATCTTGATAACTTTTTATCGTCTTCTGTAGGTGCATTTTGCGTTTTTTTTTTATTTACGAGTAATTGCTGTAGATTTACTTGTGCATTTTTCTATTAGTTTTTTGTACAATTTTTTTACGTGTACAGTTGGTGATATTGAAGCGGCCTATGAACGTACAAGAATGAAAGCGTGATCGCTTACTACGAGACACATGAGATATCCCACACAGCGTAAATTACATCATAAATGTATTGTAACGCGATTGATATCAAAGCAGGAGAATACAGTAGAAATTTGGAAATAGTATCTAAAGGAAGGAATTCTTTGGGTGTTCCTAATTTTTGCCTAATTTTTTTGACATAGGATAAATACGATCCTAGAAGCACATCTTAGTTTTTACAGGCCTTCTTATACAAGGACATGCCCTACTAAGACTGAAGTCACTGCTGACCACTGTCTCAGTTAGAGCTAACACAGCACACAAAGTTTGCGTTGCTTGAACAGTCGCTAGCTCCTTAACGACTGTGCCATTTAAGGTATTTATGGTGGTAAAGAAGTTTTGTTTCGTAGCAAAATAACTGTGCATCTGTATCAGTGTATAGAGCATCTTTTCTTTCATATCTGATGTATAACTATGGTAAGGTGACTGGTAAACGTTCTACCTCTGCTTTGTAAATTGGTTTTCGAATATTCTTATTGGTTTTATCAATTAGGGTAGTATTTATGATGATATATCAGGATCATTTAGCATAGACGAATAGCATTCATCTCTCTTCGGCCATGATTGGTGTTTCGAAGGTCTGGTGCTTAAATCGTATATCATTCATGTAAACTTATTGCCTTAGTTATTAAATCAGTTCATTTACAGTCTGTTTATTTATTATGAATTCATGCTCGGTTTTAAATATTCAAATATAACAAAATATCTGTAATAATATTAATGCTAAGAATGTCTTTATTCGCTAGCTTATTGGCCTTACGTTTTTCAAGATTTCATCTAGAATTATAAAAGTGAACTTTTGACTTTTCTCACCTGTTTATTCTTTAGAGCAAGGGTGGGGGAACCTTTTTCTTTGTGGATCACTGAAAAAAGTTTGACATTAAGAGGGTCGTATTGAAAATCCTATGAAACCATATAGTAGAAAAAGGAGTATAGATAAGGCCTTATATGTGGGCGGTGTATTGGTATATATAATGTATGTAACGAACGCGAGAGATCACTTATGGACAATGAGGAGACAAGTTAAAATGATCCCTACATTCATAGGATTCAAAGGCTTTCGTCATATTAAATCTCAGCATATAAATCTTAATAAAAAGCTACAAATGCCATTAAAGTATTTCGGTCCGATTATTTTAATATAAATATTTTACAGATTACAGTGGGTGTGTGCTTAGTTTAGAATTGAACATTTGGCAACAAGATACCGGTAAAAGAAGTCGGATTGGGTTCGGGTAGTTTTTATACCGAAAAGAATGCACAGTCATTTATGATTGTAAATTTTTTTTATTTATAAGAGAACAAAACTATATTATCTGCCTCAGAAAATAATTAATGTCAGCATGCAATAGGTATATTTAATTTTAATTAGCTCTTAGTTCAGATTTAGTACTGTTTTATAGTTATTTGTGAAGTGGAATATGTTAAGACGGATTATATATAAAATAATGACTATTTATTGTGGTATGTCGGTATTTATAGCAAATTTCAGTGATTTTTCCGTTGTAATCATTCAGGCATTTATTATCCAAAATATTCTAACTATACAATTTACATTTAATGTATAGTAGATGCAAGAACTTGATTGGAATGTGATTTTAGAAGCATATTTTACTTTTATGTATGTGTATGTTGCAGTTACAAGTAGAATTCGGTATGTGTTACAATAAAGTGTAAGGTCAAAATAAATTTTTAACATGTTCATTTTAGTTGTAATATTATGATGAAATGAATTATGCTAAACAATATCCATTAGTGATTGAACTGACCCTATATATGGCATTGTTGTTAACTGCATGATATGAAACCTCATGCAACTATTATCATTTTATTTAAAGAGAACATTTTAGTTTTGCAAAACAGTTAAAAAGATGATAAATTTTTTGATAAGGTTGAAATTTTGCATATTGCTACAGATCTGTTATATGTTATCTTTAATGTAGAGGTTGATAGCCATCACTCTAAAATTTTCCTGTTCGTAGTTCTTTGTGCACCAAAGTTTCCTGTTCGTAGTTCTTTGTGCAAGTTTTTCATTTTCCAAACAGTCTGAAGGGGTTCCAATTCCAAGCTGTCTTTCTAAGGCTATTCTTATCCTTGCAGTAATTATTGCAAGATTTTTTTCTAATAGTATGTTCCATAAAAGACATTGCTTTATAAAAATGGATAATAATGAGTATAAAGGTAAAAACCTTTTTTTTTTCCAGATTAATTTGGTGCTTTACAGTTTTTTTGTGTGATGTCTAGTGAAGAGTACTCAACTAATTTCAAATACTTTTGTGTAGAATACTTTAAAAATATTACTGTATTGCAGTAGAACATTAATTTTAAGATCTGTATTTCAAAAAATAAATAATGTGCAGTTTTTTGTCAACACCAGACAAATGTAGTTATCATGAGGAGCTCTGTCTTAACCCTTTCAGGATTCAGCCTGAGAATTTAATGTAGAGATGCAGATATTTTTTAGCTTGTTCAGAAAAAAAGTTGATACCAAACATTATTTATAATAAAAAGGTAATAAAAGATTATTAACTTTAAAATATATTTTTTCTGAGCATATTCATACAAAAAATTGAAATGTTTTGTTTTAATTGAAGTTTTGATAACATTTAAAACATCTGTGTACTGCAGACAGTGAGGACCATAGAAGGTTTAAATATACTTCATTCTGTTTGTTTTAACTGTCACACAAGTTCTTGTATATTCTCTTGTTTATCTATGATAATCCCTGCCCATAAATAATGTACATTACTTCTCTATTTGAACCTTTTCATTTTATAATGGTAATCCATTAAAACCTCAATTGCTGTAGCATCCGAGAAATCATGGCTACTTACACAGAAATCAAGACTGCTGGAAGTCAACCTGTCATTGCCATCATGTATAATTTCATAAAAGTAAATTACTTAGGTCCACTCAATGTCAATGGTTAATTTTTATGGACTCTTCATATAGAATAATAAGTACACTTATCTTTTTCATTATCAATTGTATGCCTTCTATTTTTTTTTTGAGAAAGTTCTTTTAAGTATTTCAAATGTTGTAAGCAGCTATTTAAATATTATCTTTTTTTTTTCTTTGATTCTGCCGTCCTGTGGCTAAGTGATTAGCATGCCTGGCTAGTGATCAAAGGGATCTGGGTTTGAGCCCAGAGTTAAAGCATGAATGTTTATGTCATCTTTCTGCTGAGGTCTCTCCATCTTCTCTATGGTGTATTAAACTGACAGGCTGCTGTCAAACCCCTGTGGCAAGCAACTGCTTTAGGTCCTTTTTTATTTTTATTCGTTGATTCCAGTAATGCATATAGAAAATTCAAATGAAGGTTGAGGAAATGTGGTTGACATATCTGGTTGCCCTAATTTTGGATAATATACATCATCCATGCCTCCAAGGAAGTTGTAACTTCACCCTGTTGCAAGTGCTTAATTCTGTAGATTGTTGATTTCCAGTCATTTAGGTGGATGCTATGAAAGCACCATTGTAAAATGTGCACACAAACCAATGTTGCAAAGGATTAGAATAGGCAGTGCTTATTTTCTAGAACAAAAAATACTGATGCAAAAATTTGGCAGAATTCTAGAAAAAGGAATTTTATAAAAAATAACTTTATATTTAGTTTTTTTAAATTGTAATCTATAAGTAGTGAGCAAAATTAGTATATCTATAAGTAGTGAGCTATATAGTAGTGATCATAAATTTCACAAGTTTCCCACATCAGCTTCATTTTATGTATGGCACAATTAGATGTTATGGCTAGAACTGTCATGAACTCTTACAACAGTGTTGATTTATATTTTGATGAAGGAAATAAAATATACACTGATGACAGCTATATTAAAAACTTATGAAAGGTTCCAATTGGGCCAATGTGTTTGCTGTGGCAGCAGTGACTTATCCCCAGGGTTGGATAGGTACGAATGAAATACGACCATTTGCATTTTCCAAATCATTAATTTGAATTCCCATTCTTAGAAAGTGTTGAAAAATAAACTCCATTCTCTTTGAAAACAAGTATTCCATATTTTCTAGGAAACTGGCATCCTGTGTTATCCTTCTAGTTTTTTTTACACTGGTTCTTAGTATTCTTTGTGAGAAATCCATCACTGCTTTTGATGCCAGTGATATAGCTAGCTGGGGGTGAATGTATTTAATTTACTTTAACAAAACTGTTAAGAAAATTTTAACCCCTCCCAATTCAAAAAACCTGGCTATGCTACTGGTGCCAGATATTTTTCTTATAATAGCAGACCAAATTTTTCAGGAGCATTAATAATGGATATATTGTCAAGCACTTTTAATGGCACTGCAGTGCTCACAAATACTGGATGCTGCATGTACCTAGTTTGGAATGTAATATTAAATTTAAACTCTGATCAAATTATTATGAATACTGGATTGTGCACAAAGTATCATATAATGTGCCAATGTATGCAAATTTTTTTACTGGATTAGTATTCTACTAATCCTGCAAAGTTTTATAAAAAGCTGTAAAAGGCATAGTGGGAAGCAGAATCAAGCACTATATGAGTAAAAAGGTTGATCTTACTAACTTCTAAAGTAAGCTCATCGTTGGAGCACAATGAGCAGGAGCATTCATAATGGCAGTTGGGTTAACTCTGAGCAGCACTTTATTGCACATAATGGGTTAAATGCCAGGTACAAGGATCTCGAGGACTCGGAGAGGGTTAGGGGAAGGGGACTTACTGGACCACTATTAGGAGATGATAGCCTCCCATCAAAGCCATCCATGTGTGTTCTTTAATAGGCACAGAGTATGATTATCCCACACATGGGGCCATGGCTTAACATCCCATCTGATGGATGGTGTCCTTTACAAGCCCATCAGTGTTCCCTACCAAGAAAAGGGAGTTTTGCGGAGATAAATCTCAGTGCAGGCACAAAAGTTTGTTTCAAACCTGGGAACTACTGAGTATGAGCCTGATGTGCTGCTGGCTAAACATCCCTAAGAATAGAGATCATAGAACTCGGTAGAAAATTATGGAGCACAATATTCCAAGCGTATGGAGAATGACAGTGGTCTAAAAAAAAAGTCTGCCAATCGTGGCAAATGTGGGAGGAAACAGGCTCTGACAGACAGGTGTTTGTTGGCTCAAACTGTATGAGGAAATAGAGCTGCTACAGTTCATCATCAACAGAGAGATATGACAACTGGCAGTACTTCAAAAACTATTTCAATGAAAACTATGCACAAAGAATTCAAAACTTTGGAATTTGGGAACTGCACCATGATACACATTATGAAGCATTATTTAGGTATTCATTGTAATTTGTCTAGGCATTGTATAAGGTGCACAATAGTATAATGATACAGTGTAAATTATTAATTCATTGTTTTATAGTAAAAATTGCTGGACATTAACATACTGCAATGCTGGTACTGAGTTGTAAAAAAGATTTACTTCTCTGTCTTGTTTGGTGATTACCAAAGTTACTATTTAGATATTCCAATTAGCAGTGGGAATGAATTTTAACCTTTTGTACCAGCTGTATTTCATTCAGAGTAACCATGTTGTGAAATATTAGTTAACTGTGATTTATTGTAAAGTGACAGTGTTGTTTTCTGTGAAAAAATATTTGTTACATTATAAATACATTATTAAATAAGTTTTATATTGATGTGAGTTGATTTTTATAATGGTGATAAGCCAAAAGAATAAATTTCAATATAAAAGAAATCAAAATAAAGTTCTCTGTCATTGAGCAATAAATTACTTAATAGCAGTTACAATAATAAATATAAGTTATTTAATCAATAAATAACTATTTATTGATTAATTCATTTAATGAAGCTTTTAGCATGAGTGACTTACTTATTTGAATCTTACTCAGTGCAATATTTAAAAAGAAATGATTGCATTCCCTGATCATAGATGATGTCAAGGCCAGGTGCAACAATGACTGGAAATTTATAGGTCACATTAGTGTAAAAAAAGATTGAGCTGGCATTAGTTTAGTGGTCTCAGAACACTGGCATATCTGGAGAGACGTGGGATCAAATCCCACATATCAAAACTTTTTTTTCCACAAAACTATTAAGAGAACTTTAAGTTATTTTAATCATTTTCTGAGCAAGTAGGTCTTTTTAATTGTGTAAAGAAAAATGTTCAACAATCAAGAAGGAGCATGAATATATTACAGGATTTAGTTGAATTTGGATTTCCATATGTTGATGAAACATCTGATAAACCACATCATCATTTAGTTTTTTTAAAGATTTTCTTTGAGGGACAATTTATCTTAAGTTACACATATTGAAGAGATACCTGATAAGCAGAAAAGAAGGCTTCAGGATTTTTATTAAGGGCCCTTAAGAAAGAGTTGTAACTCTGGCTTTACCATTACCAAATCCTAACCAGTAGTAGCTTGTAACTATGTAAATTGAAAAGACATGGAAATAATTACTAATATGAAAATTACAGTGCCAGTAGTATTTTAAAGAAAATGTTTGGTTGTATAAGGGATAAGGTCTTATAAATCAGTATAACTGATGGAATCACTTGACAGGAGCTATTGACTATAAACAATTTATTAAATAATAATAAATTGTTTGCCATAGATATTTTTAGTGGTAGTAGCTAATAAGTGATTTTTTTTATAAAACTTAAAGTTAAGCGAGCCCCTTTACTAGTTGTAACTATTGTAATGGAAAGTAATACATAGTGTTAAGGATGGTTAGAATTTTTGTTTTAAAATGAAAATCAGTAAAACAAACTCACTAAGTAAAAATGTTTCATAAGAATTTTTTCTAATGTAAGCTTAAAAATTTGCACTTTATGTTTTGATGACTTTTTATGGAATTTTTTTTTTTGTATTCTTTTGATAGTTGTTTCATTGTACATGACAAGACTGATATTGTCAGTGCAGTGGGCTTATCAGAAACAATGTTGGGAGAAAACACTGTAAAGCAAAAATTATCCTTTCCCAAGGAATACATTTAGTGGTTAGATAAATATAAACAAATTGCTTTTCAAACAACTACACTTGTTATGAAGTCTGATAGGAACCTGTCAGTATAATTCATCACAATGAAGATCTGTGAGAAAAGTGAAATATTAGCAGAAAAAACAATGCAAAATTCTGTCTTATCTAGGATTTGAAATGAGGTCCCTTCTGTGCAACAAGGTGTGCTAACAATTCAGCCCATTGGATCAGCCCAAACAATGCAGCCACAGTATGAAAAATTATGCCTATGGACAATAGCACTGGCAGATAGATTTCAATGAAGGAGCAGACAAAATGACTATATATTGTTATTTCCAGAAGATGCCATCCATGATGATGGATGTGTTTTTCATATTATTGGCATATGGAATCACCTCAAGAAGGGAGCATATGATTTTTCTTCTTTCCTGCTGGGTAGATATGAGGCATGGAATATCAGATTTATAAAGCGAGACTTTATAGAGTTTTGAAGTTGTGTGATAGTACTGGAGGATCTGTACTCTCCCCCCTCCTGAAATCCTGTTGTTTTATATATACTTTGAAGTTTCTACCTGTTTTAAAATCTGAAACAGGTGTCTTTTAGTCCCATATGCTGTAGTGTTATCTTACCATACATTCTGAAACTAAATTCTAATTTTTTAATATTTTGTTGTTGTGTTAATATTTTTGGGCATTTTAAATATATATATATATTTAAAGTAAAACATCTAAGCTTTTATGTAGTCAACAAGTTTTTATTTTTGTCCTGTATGATTTCAAATTTTCATTGGAATATAAAACATTTTACTGTCTGGTGAAGTATTTTGGTAATTGTGAAACCCTACTCAAGTCATATTCTCTGACCCCCAGAAACTAATCATGGGTATGTGACACAAGGTAAACAGAAGAATATGCTTTTTGTGAAACTTTTAATCCTTTGACATCTGAAAAAATCTAGAACTTCAGGATGTTTCCCAATAGATTGTGTTTACTGCAATAATGATAAGATGCACAGAACTGGTGCAGGATGTGATGAAAACCTAGCCAACTGAGAGGCAAATAGTTGTTCCTTGACCTCGAAAAGGTTAAGAATTTGGAGAGTGTGAAAAAGTAATAGAAATATTCTTATGTAGTAGGATACACCCAAAACTAAAACTCAGATTGTATAATATTTAATCTCTTCTAAAGTTTGCTATGGTAATGAAACTTGACCATTTGTAATGAGAACTTGTTTCTTTTTGACTCTAGATCAGTAGCAGTTTACAGCTTTGTGACAAGTGGTTAGTGAAGACTTTCTCCACTAACCATTGAATTTGTAATCCTGTTAAAATACGCTTTGTTCAATAAGAATAATGTTCCTAACAAGAAGGTATAAAGCAAACAGCTTTTGAATTATTTGTTGATGTTTTAACAAAAATTAAAGATGTAAAATGTAGAACTACAAGCTTGACAATTTTTTCCTTTAAAACAGAATTGAAATACCAGAAGCATAAAATGAATATCATTTCAGCATGAATGGTTTCATAGATTTCGAATTAGACTATTATATGATACATTATGGTCTAATTTAAGATTTTGAAGCATTTGTCAGAAAGGTTCACAAGACAGGAAATCTTGTATGGAAAATACTATTGTTTCACATTTCTTGGAAATATCAGCAAAGTGTATATCCACATGAAATTCAGCATCAGAACCAAAGAGTTGCAAAAGTCAATGTATTGTCAAAACGAGTATGTAGATTCGGGAAAAATCTGACCAGTTTTTACCAAGCTGAAGCAAAGTGGGAGGAAGATAAGGCCAGAAGCTAAGACAAAGTGGAGGATACACAATGTGGGAGGAAGAGGAAAATTTTTACTGCTTTTATGTGTGTTAAAAAAGAACATTCAATGAAATTAATGATATTGAATTTAAATGGGAAATTTAATTTTCTTTCCGCAGGAAATATTTTACTGTTTTAATTTTACCTAGCTCTAAAGCCCTTGGCAGAGTGGTTAGCACACTTGGTTACTGACCTAAGGGACCTGGGTTTGAACCCCGGATAAGGCATGGATGTTTGTGTTGTTTTTCTGCACCATCCTCACAGACCTACTATGATGTATAAACTGACAGGTCCCTGTCAGATCTCTGTGGCAAGTAACTGCTTGAGGGGGTATTTATTTATAAAACAACAAACCATGCCAGAAAATTGGGGGTAAGTAGATTTTCCCAGCCCTGGCTATCAAAGATATTCAACTCTAAATCATTGTGGGCATTATCAGTTATGTGTAATAATACATAAAGAGCCTCCTTAGTCTTTAAAACAGAACATTTTGTTCCATTTGAGATGAATTTATGAAAACACAATATGAGCTTTGATGTTATTATGAACCTGCATTTTTAAATGTCAAAATCTATGTAGAATGAATTACTAAACTGCATGTATGCTATTTATCGATATTGTATTGAGGATGAAATCAGAAAGCACAGTCTGCTTCAGATGAAACAGCTGATATGGTCACAATATTGTACTATTTTTCTGAAATTATTAAGCAGTAGAACACTCGGTGGTGTACCCAGAAACTTCTGATGGTGACGCATGTAGCATGCTTGAATTTGATTTTTTGAACTTCTGTAGATAATGTATTGAAGCTCTCAACAGGGAATTAGATTAATTGTAATTCTTTAAATGTTAATTGACACTACACTTTTTAACTTTAGATAAATATTTTTTTAATGTAAATTGATTTCTGTTTTCCTGCAGTATAATGAATAACATTTATTGAATTTTCAGAACATTTTGCATTAACATGAGCGACAATGAATGGTGCTGAAGGAAAGGCTGATGTACAAGTAACTCGTCCTGGTATCACATTTCCCTTTGGCTCAGCAACAGCTCCTCCACATCCACATATTACTCAGTGGTGCCGTTTTACAGTTCCAGAGCGTTTACCTCTCAGGCCTTTCCGTCAAGATCGATTGCCTCGACTTCCTTTACCTCCTTCAGTAATGGCAACATCCAGCAAAGGAACAACTCCTAGTCCATCTGCTCCAAATGTTTCACAAGGAAAGAATATTAATCTTGATATTGATCCTTTGCTTAAAATTCAGCAATTGGAAAGGAATCTAGCTTTCGTTCAAGAAAGTCATGCTTTTCTTCTTCGTGGTCTTCACGAAGAGGTAGAAGAGTTAAAGCAAAAGAATAGAGGTAATTTTTTTTTATAAAGTAATTTACACATAAACAGTCAGTTGTTTTTGGTTTAGAAAATATAAAAAAAAACGTATTCTCTACATTGGTCCATGACTACTCCCACTATATGAAGCTGTAAAGACATCAAAAATTTTGTTTTGAAAAATCGATATTTGAAATACTTGTTAGGTAATGCTTTTATTGTAAACTGCTAAGTTAACAATGTTGCAAATTTACCCATAAAAAGGGGTCATAAGTTTTAAAAATAATTGATGTAGAACTCTGAAAATCTGAAATGAAACAAGTAGTTGGTGAAAAAAGATGAGTCTCTAAGCTCATACAGAGGACCATATTACTGTAATAATTATTCCCCCCAAAAAATTAAGCAAAACCTTGGTGCATTGACTCTTCTGCTGCTGGAATAGCTTTCTTTATATGTAAAACAATATTAATTAACAAGTTCTGTGAAATTTTTTAATAATGTATTGATGCAAACCTTTTTTTTTCTCCCCTTAACTCAAAGTGAAACAATGCATGCACATTTTCATTTTTTTTTTTTAATTAGTTTAGGGCCAAGGTAATCAGCTAGCCAGTAATATTCAAATTTTGTAATATTTTGCATTGGTGAATAGTTATTGAGTTTACAGATATTGAACAGCTCAAATATACCATAATTTCAGTTTTGCACTTTACATGAATGCAAAAATTATTTTGTTCTTGAAATGCTGGAAAGCCATATTTTGCTTTCCAGAACTCAATTAAAATAAGCTTGTAACATGTTTTCATTTTACATTGTTTTCCTTTGGGATTTTTTCTTTAATTCGGAATTAAATTATCTTTCTTTTGGTATATAATCTTGAAATAATATGTTCATAGTTTTTCAAGGTTAGGCAAGGACAATTATAGAATTATGTTCTCTGACTGATATATAATTGTGTAATTATGATCAGTGTAATCATAGAATATATGAAGGGAAAGAAGGTAAGCTTTAGCTAGGTGTAAGTGACAATACCTGTAGATGATTTGGTGCTAAAAAAATTAATTTTTTATTTTTGGATGATCAAGTTTTTACAAAGCTAGTTTAAAGAATTGTCAAATTCTACATTGGAGGAAGTCTTCCAGTGTAGATGGCTTCAGCCTTTAGTGGTGGGAGAACGAGTCTTTGCCCCATGTCTGCGATTAGGGAGCTGTTTGATATCGTTGCCATTGCTTCTTTAAACATCCCACTAACCATTTTCTCTCCATAGGTAGTTGGAATGTGAGGACTCTGCACAGAACTTTTTCTCTTGATGTCCTCACACAAGAATTCCACCATTATAATTTAGATATTCTTGGCTTGCAAGAGACCAGATGGACAGGTAAAGGTCAAATTCTTAAAAATAATCTTAAATTTCTCTTTTCAGGGAGGGACGACAATAAGCATCACCAAGGCGTGGGTCTGCTTCTCAGCAGATACGCTAGTGATGCTCTTCTAGGATATGAGTGCATTAATGAAAGGTTTCTTACAGCAAAATTTCAGACAAGCGTTAAAGACTTGAATGTTATCTGCTGTTATGCCCCCACTGAGGATGCCGATGAGGATGAGAAGGATAGGTTTTATGAACAACTTCAGGATATTTTGAATTCTATCAAGAAAGGAGATATTACCCTTGTTCTTGGTGACTTCAATGCCAAAGTTGGTACTGACTCTGACCTTTGGGGAGGGGTGATTGGCCCTTTTGGTATTGGTAGCTGCAATGGCAATGGGCAACGTCTCCTACAGGTAAGTAAACTCAATGGATTCAGAATAACTAACACATATTACAAACACCGCGACATACATAAGTACACATGGGTTTCACCTGATGGGCTGCATAAGAATATTATGATTGATTACATATTAATTAACAGCAAATGGGCTAGTTCTGTTAGAAATACCAGGGCATATAGGGGAGCTGAAATTGGATCTGACCATTACCTAGTTAAAAGTGTGTTGCAACTTAAACTTAAAAGTGTTGTGCTAGGGTTAAAAAATTTGCTTTTAATACTGAAGCTCTGAAAGATCCAGTTATAGCCAAAGCTTACCATGATAGGTTACTTAGTCATTATGCCAGTCATGGTATGCTTACTACTGAAGTTGAGGAAGAATGGGATCATTTTAAACAGGCTTTTTTTGACACTAATAGTACTCTTTTAGGAAAAAAGGAGCAGAAGAGACAGAATTATCTGAGTGATAAGGCACTTGAGCTTATTTCGGAAAGAAAGAACTGCAGGAATATCCTTAATCAATATCCTACTAGTCCTAATAGAAAGCATTACAGAGAACTTAATAAACGTGTAAAAGATCAGTTAGCTGCTGATAAGAATCTTTGGCTTGATGGTTTGGCTGACAAAGCCGAGGAAGCAGTTAGACAGCACAACAGCAGAGAGCTGTACCAGATAGTTAATGTTTTGTGTGGTAGAAAACGGACAGGTATACAGGGATTGAAGGATAAACAAGGTAAGGTTAAAGAAGGTGAGGATTCTGTCATGGCTAGGTGGGCTGAGCATTTCAGTGATGTTCTAAACAATGCGGTTAGTTCTATTCCCATTGTTTGCAATGATGATAGATGCATTGGTGGCTTTAATGTTGGCCCTATAACACAATCTGAAGTTATTTTGGCTGTTTCTAAACTTAAACTTCATAAATCCCCAGGGGTAGATGAAATTACTACAGAAATGCTTAGAGCTGGAAATGTTTCGGTTACCACTTGGATGACTGAAATTCTGAATCTCTTTTATGATAAAGGCATGGTTCCTAAGGATTTTACCAGAGCTATTGTTATCCCTATTTTCAAAAAAGGTGATCGCAGTTCTTGTGATAACTATAGGGGTATCAGCTTACTCTCTGTTCCAGGTAAAGTTCTTTCCATGATTGTGCTTAATAGAATTAAGAATCTGGTTGACAGTCAATTGCGTGATGAGCAATGTGGATTCAGAAGTGGTAGGGGATGTGTGGATCAGATATTTTAACTTAGGCAGATTTGTGAGAAATGTTTAGAGTTTCAGAAACCTTTGGTTGCTAGCTTTGTTGATTTCAAAAAGGCTTTCGACTCTGCTGATCATCATAATTTGTGGTTGATTGTGAGATTATATGGTATACCAGACAAGTTAGTTAACATAATGAAAGCTCTCTATAATAACACTGAGTCATGTGTGAGAGTTGATAAGGCTTGGAGTAATTGGTTTAGCATTACTTCTGGTGTTTGACAAGGGAGCATTTTGTCTCCTTTTCTCTTTAGTTTGGTTATTGATTATGTTATGCGAAATTCAATTCAAGGGAAAGATTATGGCCTTAAATGGGATGGAGATACGAAAATTTCTGATTTAGATTATGCTGATGATTTAGCCCTTTTGGCAAATGATGTTGATGAGATGAACTCTTTCATTCGAGCTGTTGATGAGACTGGTAGTAGAGTAGGTTTGGTTATAAACAGAGAAAACTAAAGTGATGAAAATTGGTCAGGCAGGTTGTGATTCAGTTCATCTGAATGGTTGCAGTCTTGAGCAGGTGTCACAGTTTAATTACCTTGGGAGCTATGTAACAGATACTGGTGATGTGCGGCATGAGATTAACAGACGAATAGGGATTGTTGCCTGGACTTTTAAGAATCTATGGAGAGTGTGGAGAAAAAGGCGTATACACTTAAAGACTAAAATTAGACTGTATAATAGTTTGGTTCTTTCTAGGATTAGTTATGGTAGTGGAACTTGGATACTTTGTAAACAAGATAACGAGAAACTAGATGCTTACGTAGTATCTTGGGTATTAGGTGGTTTAACTTTGTAATTAATGATGAGGTTAGGCAAAGGAGTCTGCAACCTCCTTTAAGCAGCATATTGTGCAGAGAGAGACTCCGCTGGTTTGGCAATGTTGCCCGTATGGAAAATTATAGATTGGCGAATAGGGTTATGAACAGTGTGCCTAGAGGCCTCAGAAGGAAGGGGATACCTAGGATGCGGTGGGCAGACAATGTCAAACAGGACCTAGTTAGAATTGGTGTGCAGTGGCCAGAAGCAGCAGATGTAGCTCAGGACAGACTTGCATGGAGAACTAAATTGCATGGTCTGGTTGGACCTCCATAGCCCATGGCTGCTTGAGGATGATGATGAGTTTAAGGAAAATTTTCAGTAATGCAGATCTTGGTTTTTACATTAAATTTTTAGGAATAAACTTTTTTCCACCCTTTGGAAATGGCTTTAAATCAGATTTTAATTTTGTTTTATTAATTCTGATACTTTTATGCAAAATTTAGAAAATTAGCAGCAAGATATTAAAGGGTTAGAAGCTTAATTTGGCAATAAAGATAAAGAAAAGAGTAGCCAACTGGCTGTTTTTAGGTTCCATAGTGGCTTCAGTGCAATACAGGATTTCAAGGTGCTTCAATGCACATTCAATTTATGGAAGTTTGCCTTTTCCCTTACAACTTTGGTATAATTAATATATATTATATATATACATTTGTGTACCAGACTGAAAAGATATTAACCTAGGTACAAATGACATTAAGCAGGATATTTATTGTAATTTTTGAAAATGTGTATGTATAGTATGTTCTGTTGGCATAAAATTAACCTTTAAAATTAATTCAGTAGTTTAATTCATGGCTGTTGAATTATGTTTTTCATTTTTTTTTTAATTTCAAGTCTTTTTTTTTTGCAGTCTAAAAGGGAAGAGAAAATTTTGTACATTTCATATCTTTCATGTTTGTTTTTGTGTATTTTGTGCTGGCCACAAAATATTGTTTTTATATACTATCATTTGAGTGGCTCTAGTCAGTGTGTTAAAAAGATATAAATTTTACTTTTCAAAGCTCTAAATATATTCTGCCTTACCTCTTCATTCAGGAAATAATAAGTAGGCATTTAACTCGTTTAATCTTTATTGCTTTAAACTGATGCCCAGACACTGAGTCCTTAATATGCAGAAGAAAGGCCTGTTGTTAGAGCTTAGTGAAGATTATGAATTAAGGAGATATCAACTTTGCAATTTTGCAACATTTAATTATTGTCCTCATGATGCCTGTACTGATGAACCTGGGCGGGGGTGGCTCAGTCAGTAGCGCGTCAGGCTCGTAATCTGTAGTTCCCAGGTTTGAGTCCCAGCTGGGTCAGTGTTGAGATTTATCTCCGCAAAATCCCCCACCCTGCCCACGGTCAGTAGGGGACATCGATGGGCTTGGAAAGCCCGCCGTCCGTCGGATGGGACATTAAGCCGTGGCCCCGTGTGCGGGAGAGCCATACCCTGTGCACGTTAAAGAACACGCTGGATGACCTAGATGGGAGGCTACCATCTGTCTCCCAACAGCTATTCCAGTGGGTCCCCCTCCCCCAACCTTCTCTGAGCCTTCGGGGTCCATGTGACCTGGCCATTTAGCCCATTTAGCCATTTTTTTGTGTGCAAAAAAGTGCCGCTCAGAGGTAAAACAACCCAACTGATGAACCTTAAATACAATGGATTTCTTTTTCTTTCAGATAACTTTTTTTTTTTTCAGATTATTATATAAGTATAAATAAATAGAATTTTTAGTAAACACCCATTTCACAGCCTCTATGAACTCACAATATTATTTGTACTAAATTAAACTATACATAAAGAACTTATTCTTCAAGAATTGTGCAGTTGTGAGTTTTATGCACTATCTAATGCAAAGATTGAACAACAGTTTTTTTTTTCTCCATATGTATGTTAAGAACACCATTACCAAGGCTGGGGAATCCACTTGCCCATTCATCAATGTCAAGTAAATTTTCTGGTGCCTTTTCACAGCCATTCAAAGCTATCAAAAATTACAACAGTAAAATATTTTTAGGCAAAAGAATATTAATTATTAACACGTTTATGACCAAAAAAAAAGATAAGCAAGTGTTTTAGCTGGTGGTTTTTCCATTGTCTTTGAAGGCAAATGTCATTTTGGCAGCAAGTTTGTCAATGATTTAGTTATTTTTTAACATACATTAAATGTAGGAAATTTTTTAACCCTACCCACCCATGTTGTTATATGCCACTGCTCTGGCTTGTAATAAAAACTGCTGCCTACTAATTTTTTTTTATTTGCCTATCTCTGTTCATTACTAAAGACTGATTTTTGGCTGATGAAAAGTCAGTTCAACAAGGTCAACTTTTATATTTCCTGCAAGAAGTTAATATGTTAGATTAGGCAGAAGATTGTAAAAAGCTGAATTTTTATAATTTGCCTAATAAAATTTCCTGAAATTTTTCAGAGCTTCAGTTTCAGCTGGTTACTGGTGTGCCTGCTCTGCCAAAGCAAGATACTGATGAAAGTAAGGATAATAAAGGTATGTTATATATATTTGAATATTAGCTGAAAAAATAAGAGTTTCACCTCAAGAGAGATCTAAACCCATGACCTCCTGATAGATAACATGTCAGGTATATTATATTTATATTGTTAAAGGAACTAAAATTCATGAATACAGTGGATTCAGAAAAAAAAAAAAATTAAAGGTAAGTTCTAATTGGACTGGGCTCAGTAACTATTAAAATAGTTTGGGCCCAGACTTGAAAATTGACCATTTGCATATCTGCTACCATTCATTCAGATTGTGGACTGAGAAACATGGTTTTACTGAACATAAAATATTTGCATCTGCATTATGCCATAAAAAATAACTGCGGATAAAGGTGATTTTCAATTTTCACTATTTCATGCAAGTTTTATATTGTTACTTTATTTCTCCCCTCTCCACACCATATTATGGTGTATAAATTATTAGAGCAGCTGCTTCAGAAAAATTTCTGCCTAATTAGTAGTAAGCAACTATTTTAATCATGTAAAAAAATTAATGATTTGTATTATTATCTTCCTATTTTTGCTTGACATTTGGGACTTTTGGTTTGTGGATTTGTCAAAAGAATTGTTCCACCATATCTTCCCAATGGAATGTTATAGATTAAAATATTTACCCCAACTTTTCTTCCCCACTCAAAAAAGGGGTAAATGTATAACAACTGTTTCCCTATATCAAGGCTTTACAAATTGTTCTGTGAAACCCATGGGTTCCAACTAAAGCTTGCTGGGGTTCCATGAAAGACTCTAAAGGAACAAGAAAAACGTGTATAATATTTTTTTGACATATAACAATTTGGTATGTTTCTTGTTTGAACAGAAACTATATTACTTCAACATCTTTTTGTTGCATCTGGATATGTCTCAGTTACTATTAAGAGAATAATATGTTTGATATATATGATTTTTTTTTAGAATGTCAAGAGAGTTTTTTATTATATAATGAGTATAAACTTTGTTTTATTATCTTTAGTTTACAGTCTTGATAAAGATTGAGGAAAAAAATTAAAGGAAAGTTCCTCTAATTGGACCTGGGCTTGATAACTGAAAATAGTTCGGGGCCTAGCATCACTTGTTTCCTATGTCTTGAATAAAATATTAGAATGGCATGTGTGTTATGCAACATGATCTAAAATTTTCACAAACACCCTCAAACTTGCACCCATTATTCATAATATATGAATTCCAAGGATGATTTGGTTGTGTCAGGTAGAGAGTAATAGGAATCAATTACTAGGCTGTTTAGAGGTTGTCAGCATGTGTATGCTAGATGTATCTAAACTCATTTTAAAACATTTTACAGTAATGTATGTCATTAAAATAGGTCTGTAAGTTCATTTTACATAGAGGATAGAAGTGATGTTATTCTGATGTTTATTTATTGGGTTGGGGTAAATTATGGCTAATGTTAAAATTTTTATTAATGTATCTTAATTTTAGAGAGCAAGATTTGTTCATTTTTGATTAACTGCACAGAAAGATAGTTGCTAAAAAGAAATATGAAATGTTTTTGTCCACCTACTAATTTTTAACACCTTGCAGATATTCCTTCTGAAGTTAAAGAAAAAATGGACAAGCTAGAAAAGGAAGTAAAAAAGCTTCGCAATGCCCTTAAAGAAGCTTTGAAAACTAACACTTCTTTAACTAACCAATTGCAAATGATAAAAAGGTATTAGTTTTTCAGGAATATAACATATTAATGTGCAAAGATGGGATCTTAATTTTCTCCAAATTTAATACTTATCTTATTAGTAAATTGTCTTATTTAAGAAAACGGTATATTTTTTTATACTATACTAGCATTGTAGTTATCTAAATGTTTTTCTTCAGTTATTCATAAGCTGAAAGGTATTGAAATGAAAGTTGATTCATAAGTTACTTTGAAAAATAATAACTAGGAAAGTTAATCCTTCAGAGACCATGCATTTTTTAAAGCCTTTTAATCCTCCCTCTATTTCAATACAAAATATTGAGTGTAATGGTCAATAGATTCTTCATCAAAGAATCAAAATGTTGGGTATTATTTGTTTTAGTAAGTTTCTATTTCTTCATAACATGAATTGATCCTCTTTTTTTTATCAGTAGAAATATTGGCTTCAATTAGAAGTAAAATATGAAATGTATATTTCAATCATACACTCAATACACGAGTGAAAAGAGGGGGTCATCTTCGTAGCATTGGCTCTGAACAAAATAAGTTCACTATTTAATTAAAAAAAAGTTTTGAACTGAAAGACCTATTACAACAGAAATATTGAGTCAATGCAAAAAAGAAATATTGGGTTAATATTAAAAAATGCGATAAAATCGTTCCCATGATTAACCAATGTGTTGTTTAATCAAGAATGTAATTACCATTAGTAGGTATGACTATGTTTCAATGATCTAAATACGAGTTTGTAGATGCCATTCCTGTAGAAACTCTTGTCCTTTGTGGCAGTGAAGTTAGCAGTGCACTCTTTCACCATGTTGTCATTCTGAAAAACTCAAAAGTATTGGAAATGAATTGTTCAGGGATCAAAACAGATGGAAATTTGAGGGAGCCAGGTCAGATGTATATAGGGGATACATTATTTCCCAGCTCAATTGCCACAACTTCTGCTGTATCCTAGTGGAACACGGCACCTTTTCTGTTTGCCAATGTCAGACATTTAGCTATCATTGTTGCACTTAAGTGGTCCATCTGCTCAAAGTACACAACTAAGTTGATGGTTTGGGATTAGTTTAAAAGCTAATAGTGGATGATACCTCTGAAATCCCACCAATAACAGAGCATCATCTTACAAGAATGAAGTTCAGATTTTGCTGTAACATGGGACAATTCTCCTGCTTTGCATCATGATCTTTTACGGACAAAATCATCATAAATGATCCACTTTTTGTCCCCTATAATCATTCTGTCAAAAAAAAACATTGGTTTTTGCCAAGCAAGTAATGAAGCATATCAGTATAGTGAGCTACCATGTTCTGCTGTGACAACTGATGTGGTATCCAAGCATCCAGTTTTGACACATAACCCAGCTTTTTCAGATGTTGAATGACAGAGGATTGATTGGTGTTCAGTAGCTGTGCCAGTTCTGTGGATGGTGCAACATGAATTTTCATTCAACAGTGCCTTTAACCCTTCCAGTGTTCAACCTGAAAAACAGGTTTCCATCCAGAGGCCAAGCTCCAAGCATCTGGCGACATATATAAAAATTTATTTTAAAAAAAAAATTAGAAATGATTGCACTGCACTTGAATAGAATGACTGTATGTTTCTGAATAACAAAAAAATTTTTTTTTTTTTTTGGTTTTAAGTAAATGTTTCATTTTGTAATTTTTTTTTCTCAGTACCATACCTAGAGAAAATTCATTTTTTTACCAAATAACCAACAGAAATAGGTCATGTTAATTTTTTTTTGGCTGACCATAAGGTCAGCCAAAAAAAAACTTCAACTTTAGAACTTTTTTTGCCAAATAACTAATGAAAGGAATTATGGCATGTTTTATGCCAAATTAATCAGCATTTAATTCTGGATTTCCTGAAAATGCTTCTTTTATTTTAATAGGACTTTTTTAGAGTCATGTAAAAAATGCATCTGGCAACATATATAAAAATTTATTTAAAAAAAAATTAGAAATGATTGCACTGCACTTGAAAAGAATGACTGTATGTTTCTGAATAACAAAAAAAAAATTTTTTTGGTTTTAAGTAAATGTTTCTCTCATTTTGTAATTTTTTTTTCTCAGTACCATAAAAAAAAAATACCCCCTCAAGCAGCTGCTTGCCACAGAGGTCTGACAGGAGCCTGTCAGTTTATATGCCATAGTAGAAGGTCTGAGAGGATGGCAGGACCTCAGCAGAAAACGACACATACATCCATGCCTTATCCGGGATTTGAACCCAGGTCCCTTAGATCAGTAGCCAAGCGCGCTAACCACATTCCAGGCTTTTAGCCAATTGTGCTGAGTCAAACAAGTCAACTTTAGAATTTTTTTTACGAAATAACCAACAGAAATAGGTCATGTTATATACCAAATTAAACAGAATTTAATTTTGAATTTTATGAAAATCAATAATAACAAATTTGCAAGCAGTTTTATTTTAATAAGCCTTTTTCAGTGATATGGGGGGGGGGGAAAGATCGCACTATACAATTAAGGCTTCATTTTGGAAACCCAATGAATAAAAATACGTTTCTGGAGAGATGCAGGTTCAAGTCCTGTATGTTGGGGAAATTTTTTCTGCAAAATATTTATTGTTAAATATCTATTTATAGAAAGGAAATTTCCTCCTGAATAATATAATATTCAACCTGAAATATAATTTTTATTTCTTTTAATGATTCTTTTCAGTATCATATATTTTAAACACAGCCAGTGTTGTTCAAAGTGACTTGGACTTCTCACATTCACGGGATTTTCTGAACTGGTTATGAAATAGAAAAAAATTCTTTGGCTGCTTTATTTGTTAAACATTATGATTTTTTTCTGTGGTTGTTGAAGTTTGGTGATCTTGGCTAATTGCAGAAAGGTTTGTGCTCCAAACCAAAAAAAAAAACAGCATTATATTGTCTGTGTGGCATAGCCAAGTACTGAGGGTAATAGCCAAGTACTTGTAATTTAAAAAAAAAATTTCTAGATGGGGGGGGGATGAAACTTTCTACATGAATTTAGGGGAGGGGATGCCTTCCCAAAATTGCCTCTCACATGATGGCTGATTTCTGTAGCAAGGAAGTCTATTTTGCTTCTGTATCCAAGACATTCATTTTCAGAAAACAGTAAAAGCTCAAAGTTTTCTACTAAAAAAAACAAAAAATAATGAAAGAAAAATTGCACATAACCTAATGGGATGTTAAATAAAATATCCACAACAACTTTTAAGTCTGCCTCAGATCTAGCATAACTCAGAAAGATCAATAAATCGGCCAATTGAAAAATTGCTAACTAACAGAAGTAAATCTACAGAAATGAATTTGCTTCCATATCCAAGACTTCGTTTATTTTCATAAAATGATACCAGATAAAAGTTTTACTGGTAAACTAATATATAATAAAATAAAAATTAACATATAGCTTAATGCGATTTTAAAATATTCACAGCAACAAGTTGTAGGCCAGCCATATGATGTAGCATAACTATGGAAAATCGGTACTTATCGATCAGCCAAAAGATCACAAATTTATGAAAATAAATCTACTGAAATGAAAACTAAAGTTTAAATATAAAAAGTAAATACTAACTTTACAAAGGGTATCCAATATACAGGTCCAAACACTAAATAGCACACAGAACAGAGATAGCATGTGTCAGCCATCTGCATTTTGTTTGCCTCAGTGAAGCATAACTAATTAAATGCAGCTGCAACCAGAATTTCTAAGAAGGATGTGTTTACTTCCAGTTTTGATTTTAAGAGCAGGAAAGATGCATAGAATAAAACTGAGAAAAATGATAAAAATAATTTGGGAATACTGAAGCAGGTTTATGACAGAAAAGAGTGTGAAATGGGGGAAAAAATAGCGGTATGTATTTTGTAATTCTAAAATCTATCGTTTTTAAAAATAACATTTTTTGTTATTTTTTAGGAGATTTTCGAAAATTTAAAGAAAATTTTGTTGATAATAGTTCAAATCAAACTTGCGAGCTTAAATCAGAAGGTTGCTTCAGCAAATAGAAATGTTAACAAGCAAATCGGCAGTATCGTTTAGTGCTTCTAAGAAATGGCAATCAGATGGCTTTATAAAATTATTTATATTGTAGTTTAATAAAATATGCATCAAATTAAAAAATTAATTAAAATTGAGATTAGATCTCTGAATTACCTCTAATTTCATTATATTAAAAATTTCTTTAGAATTTATAGAAATTTATATTTAATTTTCCACTGAAATAACAATGAAGTGTCCAAATAATTGCAGTAGAATATACACTGAGTTTCCTTTGCATAAGCGACACCTATCTAATATCGTGGGGGCCACCTTTTGCCTATAATACAATCTGTACATCAAGGCCTGTACTCCACAAGGTGTTGCAGAGTGTCCTGTAGTAGTGTTAACCATGCATTCCACAATGTGTCCTGTAATTCATCCCCAAACAACCAGCTTATAATTCCTGCATGTTTTCAGGTGGAGGGTCTGAGCATCAAATTGCCTTTTCCAGTAGGTCCCAAACATACTCAATTGGGTTGAGATTTGGTGAGTTGGGCAACTATGGGAAGATAGAGAATTCATTGTCATGTTCCTGAAACCAGTTTGCAATCTGTCAGGCCATGTGACATGCATTATCTTGCTGATTATACTGGAGTTGTCTGAATACACTGTCATCATGAAGGGGTGTGCTTGTTTGGCAATGGTAGAAAGGTAAGCATTCCTGTCAAGCTGTTGATTCACTGTGATCAGTGGACTCAGGCATGCCACAAAAGCAATCCCAAACCATAACACCATTGCCTCCAGTCTGCCAAACACTGATAGTGGATCCTAGTGCCATGACCTCATGTTTTCTCCAAATGGAAACGCATTGATCAGCATGATGGAATTAGAAACAAGATTAATCTGACCAGGCTACAGATTTCCACATGTTGATGATCCAGTGTTGGTGCTGACATACCCATGCAAGGTGCAGTTTCTTGTCTTGCAGTGACAATGACGGCCATCATGGTTACCCATGTGGATATTGGTCTTTCCATTCCAATGTTCTACTTGGTGGTTGGCTGAGCCATGGTGCTATATCACTGCTGTGTTGTGAGATAGGACACATTTTGTTCACAATGGCTGTCGACCACATGTAGCTGTACCATGTGTGGCCTTTGTCTGGTTTTTGACTGCTGTTGCCCCAGTCACGGTAGATGTGTGACAATCCAGAATGGGGGAAGTTCATCAAAATAGCTGTTATTGAGGTACTGGCACCCAAATGTCATGCCCTCACAATTATATCATATTTGAAGTCAGAAAGATCATGATGCCAACCCATTCTTTTTCAAGGTAACGTGAAAACTGATTGCTGCATGTGTGCTCCATAATCATATATCAGTTGTTCTCTGTTGTGAGCCATCACCAGTGCCACAGACCAGCCCATTCCTGCACAAAAGTGTGTTGCTAATACAAATTGGTGTATAACTCTGTCCTACAAATTTTTTCTGATCATAATTTAGGTAATAAGTAAAAACCTGTAGGCTTTTTCAATCTTAACATTTTCAATTTTAGAGACCATTATATGGCTTCCTCCACTGGAAGAGGCTACAGCAGAACACCACCTGATTCTGCAATTGATGATGGACATAGGACTCATACACCTAGTGGACCTTCACCTCAGATGGATGAATATAGTGATACATTGCGTCAAATTCAGAGAGCTGCAGGACACAGAAGTGGAAAAGTTAGTATGAAATATTATTTGTCTACTCTTAAAATGTTTAATAGACAAAAGTATTGTATGATAAAACATTTGCAAAAGTTGTGTTCATAATACTGCAGTTTTTTCCTGTTATGTAATTTTACGAATTTCTTATACAATTTACATTTCTCTATTCATTAATAGCCTATCTAATTAGGTTTAAAATGCCTACATGATTATTTTCCCTGCCCTGCCCACAGTCAGTACCGGACATCGATGGGCTTGAAAAGACTGCCATCCGTCGGATGGGACATTAAACAGTGGACCCCGTGTGCGAGAGAGCCATACCTTGTGCACGTTAAAGAACATGCTGGGAGGCTACCATCTATCTCCCAACAGCTGTTCCAGTGGGTCCCCCCCCCCAAAAAAAAAAAAAAAAAACCTTCGAGGTCCATGTGACCTGGCCATTTAGCCCATGGTGTACAAAAAAGTGCCGCTCAGAGGTAAACTCAACCCTATATGATTATTACCAAGCAATTATCATCAATACTGATATGGGTTGAGTATTCATACAGCTGATATTTCCACATGATATTGCATATGAGATAGTCTCAATATTATTTGATAATGAAACAGAATAATATTGTGTTAAATGAATTTAGGGCTCAAAAATGCATTAATGAATGCAGGATTAAATGAATGCAAGGCTCAAAAATCATCTAAGATTGACTGGTCAAGAAAAAAGTTTTCTGTAACCTGTCTTAAGACAATATTAAAAAAAGGAACTTTTTATTCCCATATTTGAACTTTTCTGAAAGTGGGGGGGATAGGTGAAATTAGTTTGGTAACAATATACATGACTAAATCAGATTTCAGACTTTAAATGATTTTGATACCTCTATGATATATTTGTACCTCTAATATAATTTTAACCTTTATATTCAAAGGTCATTAATGGGTTGAGTTGTTTTACCTCTGAGCAGCACTTTTTTGCATGCAATGAGTTAAATGGTCAGGTCACAAGGGCTCAGAAGGACCCACTGGAACAGCTGTTGGGAGATAGATGGTAGCCTCCTGTCAAGGTAAACCAGCATGTTCTTTAATGTGCACAGGCATGACTCTCCCACACACAGGGCCATGGCTTAATATCCTATCTGACAGACAGCAGCCTTTCCAAGCCCATTAGTGTCCCCTACTGACCACGGGCAGAGCAGGGAATTTTGCGGAGATAAATCTCAACACTGACACAATGTCATTAATATAAGAACATTCTAATATTAAGAATATCAATGGAAGGCCAACTTCAAAGCTGTGAAACATAAATATGATAGTGAAGATAATTAAAATACATAGATCAAATCTTACTTTTAGTAAGATTGATTAAGAAAACTTAATCATACATTTCATTACATATATATAACTTTCAAATAAAGTAATGCAACATGGGAATTGCAGTACCAAGAAGAAGAGGTAGAGCTGCAAAAATTACACAAGCATTGTGCTTTTGTGTGTGGTTGATATATACAAATAATTACAAATCTGTAGCGATTGTTCATATGGGAGACTGGTGATATGAGTAGAAAGAATGTTCAAAGGAATAGTGGCTGTTGGATTAAGACATTTCTCAGTATGTTCTTGGCTGTGAGAAGAATAGGACATATCTAGGATACAACACCATTGTGCATATCACCAAGTGACAAACATCAGTCTTGCAAGAATCATTGTGTAGATAGGTGCAATTCTGTCTACCCAAACAACCAGTCTGGTCATATGGAGCAATTTTTCATTGCCCACCATTACTGCTGTAGCACAGAAATTTCTCACCTTTCAAATTTGACTAGAAATGGTATGGAGCATTTGAATTACTGTAGATAGGTGCAATTCTCTACCCAAACAACCAGTCTCTGGTCATACGGAGCAATTTTTCATTGCTCACTACTGCTGCAGCACAGAACCATTTCGCTAGAATGGTATGGAGCATGGAGCCACTGTAAGCACAGAGATTCCATACTGTTCACAGACAAGTTCTGGTCCTGTCTCAGATGGAATGATGTCAGGAGACAAGTTGAAGGTGTGTACTTGGGGAAACATCATTCCAATGACATCCTTGGCCAGCCCCTGGTATAGGATGACATCATATTGCAGACATTAGTGCTCAGAATGTCTGCACATTTTAGATAATAAAAGTCACCTGACAGTACATCAGTATTATTCCAACCTATACTACCATTTCTTTGGAACATTCTGGCTGGTTTGCTGCAGCAGCCACTGCACGTGTTACTACTGATAGCGTACAGGTGTGGACACCCTGTCATGACCTTCGTAATCCCAGACCTGTTCTCCTTTGAGCATGTCTGAGGTCTTCGACAATTATCCACAGGGACACTCCTGCTCATCCCTTACAACAGCAGCAGATACAGGTTGATACTGCATGGATGAAAACCTAAAGACGATTGACAGTATACCTTGCTATCCCAATTCCTTTATTGCCGCTACTTCAACTATGAATTTACTGCTGATTGATTAAACAGTGGTTGTTCATACTGCTTATTGAATAAAACTTAAAGACAATTGACAGTATACCTTGCTATCCCAATTCCTTTATGCCGCTACTTCAACTATGAATTTACTGCTGATTGATTAAACAGTGGTTGTTCATACTGCTTATTGAATAAAGGCTAGTGTTTTTCTAATTTCTATTTCCAACTTTAATCCCTTGCTTCTCAGCCCTCATACATGTACACAGTGTCATGGAATCAGCTTCATGGTGCTGCAATATTCATGTTTCATAGTGTATATTTCACCACCAAATTTTAGTGCAAGAGAGCAACTGTTTTTGTGTACATTTTATATCAGTATTTTGCTTCTTTCTAAAACAGAGCAGTGATAGCAGACATGGAGATAGGATAAATGGAGACTGGGGAGGAGGCTACTTAGAAAATAGACGAGGTTATCACCACCATCATCAGCATCATCACCAACAACAACAGCAGCAGCAACAACAACAGCCAAGATTACCACGCCTGCCCTTGCGTAACCACCAGCAAAATTATCCCCATCATCAGTAGGTAGATTGTTTGTAATTGATTTTTTATGTAATACTAGTTATTGAAAATTTTGTCTCAAAGATTATCAGTTGTGTATACTTTTCTGTATCAAACATTTCAGTTGTATATTATTTTGAAAAGGTTATTTAAAACAAAGTTTAAAATTACAATATTGAGATATAAAAGAAAACAATTGTCTAATAAAGTTTTTGAAAGTATTTCATGATTACTTATGTAGTAAACATTTTAAAAGTTATTTCTATTAAATTTATTTTTATGCCACGTTTATTTAAAACAATACCTCTATTTGACAAAAGAAATAGTTTGCAAATTTACAATTCTAAGAGCTTTTATAGATAGCAGTGATAATAGATACATGGAGAATACTCCAGGTAGCTAATTCAGTTTTGCCTGTTTCTGTATTTCTACTGTATATATATATAATTTTTTTTTTTTTTCAAAGTTTGATTACTTCTGAAATGGAAATGCCTTTACTAAAATATTGTTCAGCTTCATTTTATGATGAGGCAATATTATTCTTAGGTGAAAATGTTCCACATTTTTTTATTATGCACAAAATGTAGGCTTGTTCTTCCAGCACCTAATTTAGATAACAGCTGTAAAATCAATTTAATGTTTAGGTAACAACTAGGAAGACATTGTTTTTAACACTATGCACGCTGCAAAGAAGTATACACCTATCCCTCGATTTACATGTTACTCAGTTCACACAATTTTGGCTTTGCACGGTCAAAAAATGCAACCAGTTTCGATTTACACGGTACTGAATGAGACGTGCATAGAAAGGAAATCTCAGTCAGTACCGTGTAAATCAAAACTGGTTGCATTTTTTGACCGTGCAAAGCCAAAATTGTGTGAACTGTGTACCATGTAAATCGAGGGATAGGTGTATACATGTTGGTTTGTAAAGTCCTTCAGAGTAATAATTTGGGATCAAGTGATCCCAAGTGGAACTTAGCAATGTTGTTAACTTTGGAAATATTACAGATAGTGTCAAAATTCCATTAGTGAAATTGTAGAGTAGCACTGACTATGTATAAATATGTTGTTACTACCAGAGAAATCAGATTAATGGTAACTGAGAACCACAATGAAGGGTTGTCTAGAACTGTCTGTTGCTGACTCTTCAACAGTTTGGTGTGTGACAATTGGTGTATGTCCTCTAGAAAAGGTACTTCTTGTCTGAATTCTATTACACACATTCCTCAGAATGCACTCAACAATGGGGTCTGCTTATAGTATTTATAACACTATGCAAATGACAATGTGGGTTATTCAGATGATGCAAAAAGCACTGATCACACAGCTACATGCATCGTCAAGTTAACTATAAAATCCCTCACCACCATTCAAACTTTATTGACTTCAAAGTCAACTATGAATTTACTGCTGATTGATTAAACAGTGGTTGTTCAACTGGGATTGAGCATCATTCCTGCATACTCACACTAAATATAAGCATGATGATATGAAAGACCATGATGTGAGAATTCATCTCATACATCATGATCAGCTATATGGAATAGTGGCAATAAGCTATAAGGAATTCTGTCATACATCATGATCAGCTATATGGAATAGTGGCAATAAGCTATAAGGAATTCTGTCATACATAATGATCAGCTATATGGAATAGTGGCAATGAGCTATAAATAATAATAATCAGCTATAAGGAATTCTGTCGAAGCTCCCTATTCGATATCACCATCTCATAATGCTTAATATATTAATACACAGGAATGATATTCCCTCCTGGTCAGTGATTAATGATGATAGGGCTTTATGGTCAACTCCATGTCACAGGTGTTCATGCAATCGGTGCATTTGCATCACCCAAATAATCAGTGTGGACATTTTCATATTAAGTATAATGTGAACAGTGCCCCATCATTGCACACATTCCAAAGAACATGCAATAATGTTCAAGCATAAAGTAACTTTTCCTGGCGGACATGACACCACTTGCCACACACCAAGCTATTGAAGCATTGACTTGACAACAGTTAGTTCAGATGACCTTTTGTTGCAGTTGTCAGTCCTCATTAATCCGATTCCACTAGTGGCAATGACATATTTGTATGTAATGTGTGCTGCTCTACAACTTTGTTATTGGAATTTTGACACTATCTGCAATATTTTCAAAGTTATCATTGCTAAGTTTTGCACTTCATCACAAGGGTTGTGGTAAATGTTCTGCTGACTGGAAAGACCATACCCACTTCCCTATACTCATCCATCATTACTATTCACATGGGAGATCGCTTGATCCTCAGTTATCACTCTGGAGAAGGACTTTATAACCTCCTTGTATAACTTATTTCAAATTATTAGCTAAAATTTTTTTTAAATGTTTAAAATGCAGGAATTTTAATTTTTTTTTTTTCTGATTGCTAGATGATTGTACAGGCTTTATGCAAATTTTGTATGCAATTTAAAGTTGGAGCATTTGCATTGCATCAGTTCTTTTAAATTCTCTTTTACCACCTTTCCTGGTATTTGTTTTAAATTAAATTCATTAAATAAAAAAAAATTTGCAGTTAACCTTTCTCTCACTGCAGGTTTTTCTAACTTACACATGGGTCTGTTATTACAGAGCATCATCATTATGTTAACTAACTTATCAAATGTGCTCTATGATCTCATCACAAATTGTAAAAATTGTAAAAATCAACAGAGTCAAACTACAAATCTAATACCACATGTTTTTATAGCTCTAAACTTTCCTCAGTAATCTACTTAAGTGAAAATATTTGATCTATGTATTCCTTACAACTTCTTAACCCACATTTTTCATCTTGCAGCTGTCCATCAATTACATTTAATTCTGTTATTCAAAGAACTTTCCCAGTAATAGAAACAGATATGCTTGTGTAATTTTCACAAAAATTGTGATCATCTTACTTGAAAACAGGAATAATCATACATCTAGTAAAATTCTCAGGTGTATCTGCATCACAAAAACCAAAAATTTGCTTACCTCAATAAACCATGTGACAATAAAATCATCCCATCTGTTAAAATTTCAGCAATAATCAAAAACTGAGTAAACAAAAAACATTGTCCAATAAGAAGAGTTGCTTGCAATGCTATACAAAACAGACCACCTGCTTTGGACACATATTGGTTCAAGGTGTAAGATCATGGTGAAATTAGCCTCCAATGAGGGACTTCCTACACCAGACAGTTGGCAGCATGGCAAAGTATTGCTCGATGAAATATAATTCGTGGCACTGCTGTTTGTCACTAACATGATGCTTTGTTGTGCAGTCTTCGTTTTACCCAGCTTTGGTTGATTCATGGCAGCGTCATGTCGCTAAAACCATCGTATGAGCAAATGTGCCATTGTAAAAATGAGCATTGATCATAACTGAAAATCGTCATATGAGTGGATAGTCATAAGGTGGGGTATTACTATATATATATGAAGAAATACATCTCTTTTTCTAAGATAATTAAAAATATCTTTAAGTTTTGTATGAAATATTATTCTTTCCCTCATAATATTCAAGTCTGTAATATCTATTTTGAATTTAGCAATAAGAAATCATTCCTTAATACAGTATATACCTTGCTTATAATACATGTATTCATGACCAGAAAAGAGAAATCGAAGGTTATTTTAATAACCTTTGTACCAGTCCTTCTGGTCTCTTTTTAAGGTCAGAGTATTCAGGTTATATATACTATTGAAATTCATATTTGATGATGCCAAGAGAGTAATTTGATTTAAGAGTTTTCACTTTCTAATTACCCATAGACAGTAGTTTTTATATATATTTAAGAGATAGCCAGCAATATCATATAGCTTTCTAATCATAGACATGGGGTAAAGATCTATTCCCCAGTCTCTACGGGCTTATGCAACCACATTGATGGGAACACACACATGCAAGTGAGCATTATAAGCATCAGGAAAGCTAGCTTGTCTGAGACACATTCGAGTTGATATACTCTAAAAGTACAGCCAGCATTGCATAATTAAATTAGTATATAGCTATGTGCAGAAGTGTAACCATTGCCACCCACCTCCCAAAGACAACCTGGAAGGTCCACCAATGAAATTTTACTTTAACATTATAAATAAAAAAGAAATTGTTGGGCAGCCCACTTGCCACAGACATTTGACAAGATCCTGTTAGTTACAGAAACAGATCTCTGAATGTGAGATGAGACCTCAACAAAAAGACCAAAGCCTTGAAAAGATAACCTTGCTCTTTCTGGGATTTAATTCCAGTTCCCTTTTGCAGCCAAACATGCTGTGATCAGCCACTGGATTCCTTTTATTAGTTACAGATTATATACTTGCGAAAGAAAAATATTTAGCCAAAACAAATAAAATGGCCTAATTGTTGTAACAATGGACTTGGTAATTATGTGTATAGATTAGTCCCACTTATTATGTTAACTACCTGTTTAATAATATATAATTTGTACAAGTTTTTTATCACAAATTTATAAGAGGAGCTTGAAAAGTAACGAGATTAATAACACTGCTCATCTTCAGTGGCCTAGATCAAGATGGCACTGTGTTGCTCCTCAAGTTTAACTACTAGTGAAAGGTTGTTTTGCATAGCGTGTGTTTGTACAAGCTTTTGTAAGAAACCTGTTTTGCAATGGCAGAGAAGGCTGATATTTCATATGCTTTGAAACAAATGTGTGATAGAATTTTGTGTGATGATTGGAAAAAGTGGTTAAGAAAAAGATGTTACAGAATGCATGTGGAGCAGAAGCAATGAACCAACACAGACAGCAGATAGTTCTGACAAAGAAATTAAAATGCCATCTCTGTTACCCTATGGAAGATGGCTGAAAAAGGTTGCACATGTTTGAGAAGAGTGTGGAGTGCTGCAAAACATTTATGGCATATGAAGGGCATTACTTTGAAAAAGAAATAGTGTTGAAGCCTTAGGAATCCTCAAATACTGAGTAATGTAAGTAGTCTCATTACTTTTCAAACTCCCTGTGTATTATGTTCAATAATCAAATAATTATCCTGTGAAACTAATATCCATCATTTCATGTAGATAAATTGTATTATATATTCCTTAGAATTATCAGATATTTTACTTTACTAAATAAGTTCTGTTTTTCTGTATCAGATATGAAATCCAATATAGGCAAAGGAGTTCTAATGCTTTACCTGCTTTGAAGCAACCTCTCATACCACTTGTTGAACATAGGGGTGACAAACAAAGGAAATCTAGAGGACCACAAAGAGCAAAAATTTTGGATCATGTTTCCAATCACTGAAATCTTCCAGGATTAGTTCCTGTAACAAAGGATTTTTGCTGGCTGTTTGTGAATGAATTACATTACAGTGGCTCTATTTCTTACAATATAATGTATTAGTACTGTGTTCCAAAGTAGAATTTCAACTACTTAATCACTTGTAATGTTGTTGATTTTTCAAAATTTTATTGTAGTGGTAAGTCAGTCGTAGCAGATATTTTGCTTTCTATTAGAAAGATGCATTTCTTGAATATGTGATTTTTGCATATTCATCTTTTTTTATATATATATGAACTATTTATTTTTTATGTAGTATCTATATTTGTTGCTTGTACTTATACACAAAAAAAGCAGTATTCATAAAAAGAAATAGGGATGGGCAGCCTTCAGGCATAGAATGTTGATCATTCCATCAGTATTATAAACATTCTTTGTACTAGATATTAAATCAGAAATGTTGTATTAATGTGAATTTTAATCCTCTTATCCAACCCAATGTAGTAGAACATAAAATTTTGATATGTTCCACTACATTACTTCAGGAAAGGGATGAATGTTACGGTGGGCTGGATCCACATATTAAGATGTTACTGAATATTACCGATGTTTAAATTATCACATAATTAAAATGCTTGGTTAAATTTACTGTAAAAGTTGATAACCAAGCAGGGGCTAACTTTGAATTCCAAAACTGTGGTCAAAGTTTATCACATTATTACAATTTTCATAGATAAGGTTATAACACTTCACATTGTATAAATAAATGTACATTGAATTTGTTTCAAATAATTTCTGTGGAAAATTCCTGCTTAAAATTAAAAAAAAAAATACTTGTTATATGAACTGAGGAAAAATATGCTTTAATGAAAAGCTCGCATGAACTTTTGCATGAACACTTGCATAAACTTTTCATTAAAGTAATTGGGTTCAGTGATTAACTTGACTATGAAACTTGTGTAGAAAAGATGTCCTGGACAAAGTTATCAATGAAAATAAAACTATGGAATTACAGTAATAGAAACTAATTTCTTGATGTGATTGTATTATTGCATCATATTTTACAAATACATGTTTCCACTGTTATATTTGAAAGAAAATTAGTTTCACTAACTTTTGGGAGCACTGAAATTATAAAGATGTGAAAATGCTGTCATGATACTGATATCATCATTGTCCTTTTTTGTCTTTTCATTTGGTCTGCAAAATGTCCCAAAATAAAAAAATGTAATTGAGTGAAATATTTATATTTTGTAAAATTCAATTCTCCATTGGTATTAAACCATAAATGTAACAGATTAACCCTTTAATGGCATGAAAAAACATGGTAATTTCCTTAATTCACTATATCTAATTATTACATACAGAGCTGGCTCTGGATATGATGTTGACCCTGTCCAAAGTTTTGAGAGTGAAAGGAAAATGTATTTTTTTTTTCTTAATATAAATATATATGCCTAACCTACATACAGAAATAAAATGTGAAATTCAAATTCTGTCCTTTTCATTTTCTACAGACATAACTATAGTGTCATACCATAACTTCCATAGCAAAAGAAGTGGATTATACACATTAAAACAAATATAAATTGTTTATTCATGAGCAGACTGAAAATCAAAGTTGTATTTTTTGTACTTTCATGCTAGAAAATTATTGATCAACTGTTTACATACATAATTTTTTTTTTATGTGTGTGTTATTATAGACAGCACTTGCCATTTTGTTAAATGCTTACTCCAGAAGGGCTGTTAGGATGTTGCCTCAACATCTTGTCACTCCAAAAAGAATGGACCAGATGAGAGAAATGCATCATTGGTTGTGCAGTTAAAAAATTTTTGGTTGCCTTGGGTTTCCTAAATCCTCCCCCCCCCCCCCAAAAAAAAAAAAATTTTATGGATCCTAAAAGCTTTGAAAGGTTGGCTTATATTAAGCCTGTTCTGATTAATGATTTTTCACAATCATTAATTTTGATTTTGAATGATTTGAAATCATAAATTGACCCTTAGAATTATGGGTGCTTTCCTAATTGTTAATTTTCATTATTATATAAATATATTATTAAAATGTACAACCTCAAAATACCAGTAACAATCAGGGGTGTCATATTTTTTCATTGATTTACACATAAGAACATAACCAAGAGTACCAAATTGTTTATTTTCCCACATAGTTGCCCGAGTGACTGAAACATTTGTCCCAGTAATACATCAACTCAGCTCCTGCATTGAAGAAATTAGGGCCCAATGTATGTATCCATGGCACACTTCATCACATCAAAAGTATTTCTAAACAAATGGAAGTTGCACTTCTCACCCAAGGGCACTGTTTTATGGCCTGCCACTGTTGCTGCTCAGTCAAAACAGAATGTTCATCTACAAACCATACCAACACATTCTATATGTATGGAGGATAGACTTTTTGCAATTGTCAATGAATAGCTCCTGCTCTCACCCCCAGAGAAACCTAATCACTGCACAAACTACATGAGGCTATGTTTTGAGGCAGGTCACCGTGTTGAACTGATGCTGCCTCTTACCATATCATTTTAATACCCTCTTTGTGGGAATAATTGCATTCACATTACATATTAATGTTCTCTACCATACATGATCTTGCATCATAAAACTTCAAACAACCATACATGATCAAATGTTACTTATTTGAATAATCCCCAAATATTAAAATAAATGAAGAGTTAGCAGAAGAATTTTGTTTTAATGTATATGATCCCATGATATTGTGGTAACATGCCAGGTGCAGAACAATCTTTACTATTTCCCCTATTACTCATCTTTTAGATTTGACTGTGAAGAAAATTTCTGTGGTCCTGTAGTTAAATTACATTTGACTATTTAAATGCTAAACTCACAGTAGTATTCAATGTAAAATGCATTTTGAATCTGATTTAAGTTTTATTATTTCAGTTCAAAGACCTTACAAATAAAAAGTGATCATAACATGGCAAAAGTTAAAATAAGACCAAAGAAATGTAGATAAAAAAAAACTTCCCATTTGCAAGATCAGATTTTCTTGGATTACTGATGGCAATGCTAACATTGTGCAAGAAGGACTTTGATATGGAATAATAAGGATAAGAATATAACCAGTGTTGAACTGTGTTTTATACTGAATAGTATATAGTGGTCAAAGTGCTTTTAATGTTTTATATTTAGTATTAGTAAATTAATAATTTTTAACATGTAAAAGCAATAAATCTGCTTTGTTTTCAACAAACACATAGTAATTCTCCATTATGATTAAGTATGGAATAGTTTTTTCTTGTTTCAGATTAGTTGTAGTTTTATGGCACAGGACAATTTAGTGTGCCAAATCTTTACATCAGGTACAAAGTATAAATGTATAGTTAAATCCTTTAATGGCTGTTGAAATTGAAATATGAGACATCAGAATACCATTCCAAGATCTGAAATGGACTCTTCCAAGCAGTGCTATTATCCTCCTTTTACTAGCTGAAACCTGACTAGCAATCTTTTATATTATGGTTAATACAGAGTAATTGCAAATGATTACCTATAGAAGTATAATAATTAATAATAACCTATTGAAATTCTGTGTGTTACTCTGTACACATCAAAGCAATATTCAATTTGTTATCAAACATTTATTAATATATGACAGTTTTCCTCAGTAGCGATTTTTTATTATCTCTTCAATATGTCCAACTCTCAAAATTGTCTAAAGTTATGGGGGATAGGTCATTCAGTAGTAGTGCACCAGGTTCATAATTTGCAGTATCAAGTCCCAACTGTGCCAGAGTTGAGATTTATCTCCAACAGCCACCTTGCCCTTGGTGAGAAAGGGGACAATGATGGGCTTCGGAAGGTAAGCTGTGGTTTTATGTTCAGGAGAACTATACACTTGGCTATCCAGCAGCATACATATAAATACTCATTAATATGTAATGTTGGAAAGCTTTCATCTGTCTCCTAATATGTAGTTATTAAGTGAATATCTTAGTACAACATTCTCAGAGTCCTCATTGATGTGGCGATTTAGTCTATTGTGCACAAAAAAGTACAACTCTGAAGTAAAACAACACAATTGCAGTTAATGGTGGAATATAAACTTTATTTTTGGCAAAGTCTCGCAGAGTTGGGTTGGGTTGTTTTACCTCTGAGCGGCACTTTTTTGCACACCATGGGCTAAATGGCCAGGTCACATGGACCCCGAAGGCTCAGAGAAGGTTGGGGGAGGGGACCCACTGGAACAGTTGTTGGGAGAGAGATGGTAGCCTCCCATCAAGGCCATCCAGCGTGTTCTTTAACGTGCACAGGGTATGGCTCTCCCGCACATGGGGCCAAGGCTTAACGTCCCATCCGACAGATGGCGGCCTTTCCAAGCCCATCGGTGTCCCCTACTGACCGTGGGCAGGGCGGGGAGTTTTGCGGAGATAAATCTCAACGCTGACCCAGCTGGGACTCGAACCTGGGAACTCCAGATTACGAGCCAAGTGTCGCAGAAAAGCAGGGGTTAGATCTTGTGAATGGCGACCACAAAATGCCCCCCGCCCAGCTGATTCAACAATTGAACTTGATAGGGTATCAAATATTTCATTTCTCTTGTGCTGTGTTTTGAAAATAAATTTTTAAAACTGCTTGGATCATTTGCAATCAGTTTCACAACTACCAAAATAATTTTTTTTATCTATACCAAGTTAGTGGCTGCATAAAGGCATTTCTAACAAGTCACATTATCACTGAAATAGAAGACAAAATGTTACTTATTAATTGTAATCTTATTTATGCCAGTGAACATTTATAGAGCCAGAAGACTTTTTCTTAATTAGGACATAAGGAAAATCCCTGTGTTAAGTCAATGGGAACATAACACCATCCGAGTACCATTGAGACAACACTAGAAATGACAGTGCCAGAAAGATAAACTAGGTCCATTTTACACCATTTAGATTTGCTTATTTGGTAGTTTTTGTAAAGTTTAAATTCTGAAGATTGCCCATTCCCATAATATGATATCTGCTGATTGCTGGAAGTAATGGTTGCTGATAATTTCATGTTGATCATTTGTTTGTCTCCTAAATAGAAAATTGTAGCTCCTTTTATATGAGCAAAAAGTTTATTGTTTAAATGTTATTTTGGAGGAAGTAATCTGCTAGTTAAACCATGTTTCAGTATCTCGATACATTTACAAGAATATTAATTGACAATATACAGATTTTTATAACTGAAAAGTTGTCTATAATTATGCAATAATAATGTGCACACTTTTGAAGAATTTTTGCAGTTTAAAAAAATTAGTTCTGATAAGTGGAAAGAAAAATCAAATATTATTGGTGTAGCTGTTACTGCAGATATTTGGTTTTATTCCTATTACAGTGAAATGCAATAAAACAAAGTGCTTTGTTAGTTGACAAAAGAACCAAATGAAAGAAATTTATCATGTATTAGAATTTACTTAAAAAAAAGTCTAATCACAAAACTAATGAACTTAACTAAAATGATAATAAATATAACAACAATGAATTTAATGAATAATATGATTTGTGGATTGGAACTGTCTTGAAAGAATGTTTTTGCTAGATGCCACTGTTACTTAGGTGCAATCTGAACTGTGTGGATCTCGATTTAAAAATCCCTTTTTATGTTAGGGTAATGTAGCCATATCACTTTAAAGCATTTGTGTCAGCAGAGCACTGTGTAGAAAGTGTATGCTGAATACGATGAGAGTGGCAAAAATGTGTGCCAGGTGATAGAGAATAGCACATGATACATAATGTGATTGGTTAGACCAGTGGTTCTCAACCTTTTATGCTTCCCGTACCCCCTGGAAATGTGTATGTAACTGGCGTACCCCTTGAATGGATAGATAAAATATAATTATAGTATAACAATGGGAATAAAACGTATATATATATTATACACACATTAAATTTTGTATTCATAAATTACATATATCGATAAACACAAATGACATTTTTGCACAGCAGAGTTGCCAACTTAGCGACTTTTGAGCTCTCAAGGCATTCTCAAAAAATTTTACTGCGTACCCCTTGTTGAGAACCCCTGGGTTAGACATTTTGCAGCATTGCCAGATTCTAAAAGCCAAAGCATGTTAAAAAAAATTTAATATACGTTGTACGTATTTAAGTATCTTTTTACAATTTTTGTTATAAGTGAGCATAGTTTTTTAGTACAGGGGTAAATTTTACGTTAAACAGATATTTTCTTTAGAATGGTATTTGTTAAAATTAAGTATTTTTACATAAAGATGCATACTAAATTGGTCAGGGGTGCAAAAAAATTTCGTTATATTGAATATTTTGTTATTCTGACATTCAGTACATCAACATCTTACAGTATACTTAAACATGTTTTTTTCTTACAATAAGATCTAATGATATAAAATTAAACACTAAAAGGATATGCGATTGTTTCAGTATTCATACTGTATTAAGCTGCAGAGGTACATACAATAAATATGCAAAGCTAAAAATTCTTATTTTGGCAAAAAATATATCTAGATCATAGTAATTTAAGTACTTTTTTTATTCTTAACTATTTACAATTTAAAAAATATTTCTACTTGAAGCGATTGTTTTTTTCATTTATAGATAGAAATTAAGGAAAAACCCAAAAGTCCATAGTGGGGTAAATGAGAAGTTACCCTAAATCCATAATTTCTGCTCTATTAGGATAAACCAGCCTCTGCCAGGCTGCTACGAAAACCTAAATTTTGGCCACGCTCAATGACTGCATTCCTCAAACTTTAAAATCCATTTTTCCAAGAAGTATGTTTTGTGGACCTGTTAAGTTTACTTGTATGTCTATGATATAATGGATTTCAGTACGTAAAGTATTTTAAATTTTCCTTGAAGTTTGAAATCATGTTTTTCCAAATTCAATGTTTTATATTCTTGCTTAATATAGTTTACACATAACGAGTAATAAAACTATCAATTCCATGGCCAAATTTTTAAGCTTTGTGCTAAATTTTATGTAATTAAATAACTGCTGCTTTTGTTAAATTCATCTCATAGAAACGAATAAAATGACCAGTTTGATAGTTTTGGCTTGTAAGTGATCAGAATTGCAGGCATTTCAAATGTGAAAGAAATGTTTAGTGTGAACAAAATTTCCCACTTATAAGTGTATAAATAACTCGTACAGTAGATGGCATTGCAACTTTGTGTCAGTGGTTCATTTAACAGCATATTAGATATTAAGAGATATAATTTTCATGTCTTTATATGTTAGAGTTTATTAAAATGGATTAAAGGCCAGTGTCAAATATTGTAAATCATAGATAAACTTATTAGCAAAAATGAGAATGGTGACTGTCATTCAACTGAAATACTTTTTTTATTGCAACTATATAATTTTGGAAGCATTTTTTTTTTAATATTTGGTCGGCTTTTGAGTTGTTTATTGGGATTCTATTTGTATATATATATCAGCTATGTAGATTATGTGAGAAAAATGTATTCACATTCAAAATCTGCTCACTGCTGGTTATTCTATATTTATAGTATTTTTTAAGTGACAACCCAGGCCACTAGGCTTTTGTTAAGCTAGCCTATATGCAAGTATCCTATCATGTGAATGATGTCAGTTGTGCAGTTAGACTGACCATATGTTGCTTTAAAATAGAGGTGTTCATGTAAATATTTTGATATTACAGACATAACAATTCCATTGTAGAGACAAAGCTAATAATGTGGTTATGCACACTTATGGCCCTAGAGAGTACTGAACATGTTAAACTACTATTAATAGTAACTGAAAAAATAATGTTCTTTGCATTTCTTAGTATATTGCTAAAATTTGCCCTATAAGTTTTGGGTATAAAACATTTGGTTGTTTATAAAGGATAAATTGCTTTGCATTGCATTATTCAATAAATATCTGGATATATATATTTATCGATTTTTACTTTAAACCTATGCAGTGTATTTTTATTGTAATTTACTGCATTTTGTACTGAATCTCTTTAAATATTTTAGTCATTAACTTTGTATGTTAATTATACTCTTTCTTAAAACCTAATTTTATGAATAACATGTTTGATGCAGCTAGACAACAAGTAGCCATATTTGAGATTAAATACTCTGTTGGTAAAAATAAAACGACTCTTCAGGTAGAAAAAGGTATGTGATTCACAAGGATAAGGGTGGGCGGGATTGAAATAGAACATGGAGGCTTTGGAGTTAACATGAAATTGTTGCTGCAGGAAAAGAATAAGGTTTTAGTATTTTTTTTTTATCTGCATCCAGGTTATGAATATTGTTAGGAAATAATGCTGGCTCAACTTTGAATTTAACATGCAGCCAATAAGAACACAGAAAGTTATAAATCCATTTCATAAATTTCTTCTGTTCCTTGTCATTCAATGAAAAGTTTTTTTCATTCTAAGTCACAGTGTACCATAGGTTAAATTGTAGGAGTAAAATACATATAGGTAAAAAAATTTCATACTTGCATTGGGGTGGCTCAGTCAGTAGTGCTCTAGGCTCATAATATGCAATTCCCAGGTTTGAGTCCCATCTGTGCCAGCATTTTGGTGGTTCAGTTAGTAGTGTTCTAGGCTCATAATATACAATTCCCAGGTTTGAGTCCCATCTGTGCTAGCATTTTTTCTCTGAAAAAAACCCCCCTGTCATCAGTAGGGGACACTGACAGGCTTGAAAAGGCCACTGTCTGATGGGATGTGAAGCTAATGTGTGCACGTCAAAGAACACATGGGCTGGCCTTGATGGGAGCCATCTGGAAGCCCAAGCATTCTATGAGCCCTTGTGACCCTTTAGTCCATTGTGGGTAAAAAAGTACTGCTCAGAAATAAAACAACCCATCACACTTGGGAGTTTCAGCCCATTCTCGTTTTTTACCCATATGCGCTTAACATGTTCACTACTCTAAAGGCTAACGAAACTATTCTTTAAATATACAAATTTTGTATTTTTAAATTGTTTGTTTTATAGAAGCTGGTTTTGAAATCGTGAAACATTTGCTATTTTTTTTTGAAAAAAAAAATTTGTACTAATTGTGATATGGTTACATTAATAGCAATTAAAATTTTAGTGCAAAGTCCAAAAGCCTAGTTGTGTAGCAGGTGAGCTATTAAAGCAAAAACAATATATTCATTTATTGTAGAAAAATATATTCCTCTAGAAAAAAGATTTTGTGCAGTTACAGAAATGTGGTTTAACAATGAATAGTACATGACTAATATGAACAATATAATATGAACATCATCAGTGTGCTTTAGGAATGTGATCGTTAACAGAATGCAAACTGTGAACTAACGTATACTGGAAAACAAAATGTTCGAATATTATAACTCAAGTTTCTTTGTCTTCAGATTTAAGTCAGAGCACATACTGTAGTCCTTAATAAAAGCACTTTTTTATTATTTAAATGACTTTGTACATCTTTTTAAATTTGTAAGAAAGCATTCTTCATATCAGACTTGCTATGTTAACAAACACCACCTGAAAAGTAAAAGTGAGAAAATGGCACTGGATGCATCACACTTGAAAACAGTTACACTAAGTTGTATATTACTCCTGATGCAACTTTCCATTAACCTTTTCACTGTGTAGTTTAACACGTACAATATAATAGTTATTTATCTCTGCTGCAGCGTTAAGTTACTAGTTCTGAAACTTGTAAATGACTGCACTGAAGAGTTAAGGTTTCTTAAAATTATGCACATTACATATTAGTCTTAAATTTCAGTTCTATTAATGGACAGATTATGCAAGAATTACACCAGATATAAATATTAATTTTTCTCTACATGGAGGTTTCATTACTACAGCTTATGTAAATTTAGTGACATTTCATGGGGAATTCCTATTTGGCTTCCAATGGCATAACTCGTACAAATTAAATTCATCACAAGAAGTCTACATAAATATGGAAAATTAAAAAAAATACTGCATCCTAAAAAGTAGAAAATAAACCTACATATTGATGTGCAATCATCAGTCACCAAGTTCGTATCCACTTCAAAGGAAGATAGGGCACCGGTTTATCTACTCGATTGCTGACACCCTATCATCCTTTGAAAATACAAATTCAGTGACTGATTCCATCATCAATATGCTGTAGTTTTTCTACCTTTTAGGGTGTATATAATATAGGAGGATGGGTGTTTTTAGCGACAAAGAAACAAATTATCTACAGATTCATTTTTTGATGTATATGATTTGTAAGCAACATTTCTCCCCACCCCCCTTTTTTTAAGAATCGTGTTTGATAGTCCCTGACATTGGAGTTCTCACAAACTAAGATATGACTGTCGACAGTTCACTCATTAATTTGAAGTCTACACCATCCTCATACGAGCTTTCATTTGACATTTAAATGTGGGTCCAGACATTTTGAAGACTGCAAAATGACTTTTTTGGGGAACAGAAGAAATAAAATTGAGTGATAGGGCTATGGAACTTATTCAGGTATTCCATATAATCTAATAATCAACCACAAATTTCGTCAATCAACAATCAAAAGCCTTTTTGATTTTTCTAAATTTACTTATTTAAAAGTACAGGATTAATATATATCAACACCCTACTAGTACTAACAGCGACATTACAATGAGCTTAATAAACATAAAAGTCAGTTAACAGCTGCTGAGGAAGCGGTTAGACAGCACAACAGTAGGGGGTTGTACAGATAATGTTTTATGTGGGAAGAAACAAGGATAAACATGGTAAGGTGGTTGGAGGTGAGGATCATGTGACGACTAGGTGGTCTGCATTTCGGAGATGTTCTAAACAATGATTATTATTTCTATTCCCATTGTAATGAGGATAGATGCATTACTGGCGGCCCTATATCACATTCTGAAGTTGCTTTGGCTATCTCTAAAACTGCATAAATCCCCAGGGGTGGATGAAATCATTTGTGTCACATGGCTGACTGAAATTTTGAATATTTTTTATTATAAAAGTGTTCCTAAGAATTTTACTAGAACTATTATTATCCCTATTTTTAAAAAGCTGATTGCAGTTCTTGTGATAATTATAGGGGTATTAGTTTACTTTCTGTTCTAGGTAAAGTTCTTTGAATGATTATACTTAATAGAATTAATTTGATTGATGGACAACTGCAGGGTGGGGGTGGATCAGTCAGTAGCATGCCAGGCTCATAATCTGCAGTTCGCAGGTTCAAGTCCCAGCTGGGCCAGAGTTCAGATTTATCTCTGCCAAACTTCCTGCCCAGTCAGTAGGGGACACCGATGGGCTTGGAAAAGCTGCTGTCTGTCAGATGGGACATTAAGCCATGGCCTCGTTTGCAGGAGAGCCATACCCTATGCATGTTAAAGAACACGGTGAATGGCCTTGATGGGAGATTACCATCTGTCTCCTAATAGCTATTTCAGTAGATCCCCACCCTCAACCTTCTCTGAGCCCTCAGGTCCTTGCGATTTAGCCCATTGTGTGCAAAAAAAGAGGTATAACAATCCAATGGACAACTGTATGATGAACAGTGTGGATTCAGAATGGTAGGGGGGGTGTTGATCAAATATTTTCACTCGGGCAGATTTTTGAGAAATATTTAGTTTCAGAAATATGTGGTTATAGTTTATAGATATCAAAAAGGCTTTTGACTCTATTGATTATTAGATCGTATGGAATACCTTACAAGTTAGTGTAATAAAAGCTCTTTATAACACTGAATTGTGTGAGTTGGTATGGCTTGTAGTGATTGGTCTAGCATTGCTAATAGAGTTAGACAATGGTGCATTTTGTATTCTTTCCTTTTTGGTTATTGATTATATTATACAAAATTCTTTGCAAGTGAATGATTTTGGCCTTAAATGGTCTGGAGATCTGAAAATTTCCGATTTAGATTATGCAGATGATTTGGCTAATGGAAATGATATTGTTTGATAGGATGAATTCTTTCATTAGGGCTGTTACCAGATTAGTAATAGAGTAGATTTAGTAATAAACAGAGAATACTAAAGTGATGAAAATTGGTGAACAAATGGTGCTTCAGTTGCCTTAATTGGTTGTCCCTCTGAGCAAGTGTCTCAGTTTAATTATCTTGCGCACTGTTTAAGAGATACTGGGGATGTGCGGCATGAGATAAATAGAAAAATAGGGATTGCTGCTAGCACCATTAGGAATCTAGGGAGAATGTGGAAAAATATGCATATACACCTAGAGATTAAAATTAGGCTGTATAATACTTTGGCTCTTTCTAAGGTTAGTTATGAAAGCAAAACTTGGACCCTTTGTAAGCAGGATGACAAGAAACTTAATGCCTTTGATTCTAGATGCTTGCACAGTATCTTGGGCATTAGGTGGCTTGACTTGTAAGTAATGATGAGGTTAGGAGTCATCAACCTGCTTTGAGCAGCATTATGTGCAGAGAAAGAGCTGGGTTGTTTTACCTCTGAGTCGCACCTTTTTGCACACAATGGGCTAAATAGCCAAGTCACAAAGATTCAGAAGGCTGGGGGAGGGGACCCACTGGAACTGTTGGGAGACAGATGGTAGCCTGTCAAGCCCATCCAGCATGTTATTTAATATGCACAAGGTATGGCTCTCCTGCACATGGGGCCACGGCTTAATGTCCCATCCAATGGGCGGTAGCCTTTCCAAGCCCATCAGTGTCCTCTACTAAATCCATCTGGGACTTGAACCTGAGAACTGCAGATTATAAGCCTGGTGTGCTAACTGAGCCACCCCTCACCCCTGTGCAGAGAAAGATTGCACTGATTTGGCTATGTTGTGCATATAAACAACTGCAGATAGGCACACTATTCATAATCCTATTTACCAAAAGGCTTCAGGAAAAGGAGGGAGACCTAGGATGTGATGGGCAATGTCAAACAGGACCTTGCTAAAATTGGCCTACAGTGATCAAATGCAGCAGCTGTAGCTCAGGATAGATATGAATGGAGAGGAAAATTACAGTCTGGTAGGACCTCCATAGCCCATGGGTGCATGAGGATTTTGTAATGTAAACCTTGATATTTCTAGCAAGACTTATTTTTCTAAAGAAAAATATTAGTTTGTAAAACAAGAATTAAACAATTTTTACTTGCCAGGGGTATAATAAAGTTCATATTTTGCAGTTTCAGTTACTTGACATTTAAAAATGTATTTAACAATCACTCTGAAATCTTTTGCTTTTATTTGTTACAATTAAAAATCCTGTATGATTATTACTAGCACTGAATCACAGTCAATAATTCTATTTTTAACACTTAAAATCAGGCACATCTGAAAATGAACTTAAACCTTTACACTGGAATTTCAACCATTTAGCTCAATGCAGACCCAACTAAAGTTAGACATTAAAACAATCCAATCTTATAGGTAAAAATATACTGATACTGTTGTGAAAAAAATTAAAAAATAATTTCTGGATCATAAATTTTCCTTGAAATGGGAAATGTGAGAAAAGTTGAGAAGACAAATGTGAGTCATTACCAATATTTATGAACAGCCTACTCCATCCTATTTCAGGTTTCAAATGAAAATTTGAGTTAAAGGAAAGAAAGTAAACTGATTATTGTGATATTCATGTGGTGGGTGGAAACAGAGTCAGGCTGTAATGGTTTCAGGTGGCAAGTCAACATCAATTCTGCTGTATAAATGCTACCTAAGCCATTACCTCACAAGTTATTTTTATGTATTTAATCCTTGATAATTTTTGTATTCTTCTAGTCTTTTTCAATCTAGTGAGCGGCAACCTACTAATTTTATACTTGCAGCTGAAATGGTATCATCTAGGTACAAGCCAGAGAACAATTTGAATTAAACAGCTTATATGAGAGAAATATTATCCTGAACATCACTGCTAAACCAGCTGTTTGGGAGAGAATGCCTTTTACCTAGACAATCTTCCTTCTGGGACTGATGTCTGAGAAAGTCTGCAAAACTGCTAGAGAAGCAATACACTTACCTATTGTATTAAAATGCTCCCAGATGGGCACAGTCTGCTATAAGGCCCATTTGATTCTTGTGCAAAAACACTAATTTAGAGCATCATTCCAGATAAATTACTAATATAGCAAACTTGCACCTATCCATATTAACCTCACCTGACTTAAGTTGTGAAGTCCGTTTTACTGTGCAGTCCCATCTATTTCAGTGGTGCACAGCCACATACACATGTGTACCCACAAACACATATGTTGTCAAAAATTTAAATTTTTGACACTGTTATTCTTATTATTAAATTTGTAAATAATGTATTTTTCTTAATGAAATATTGTGTTGATGTGTAAAGTTATGCCTTCAGGGTGTTCTATATGCTAAAATTTTCCTTACTGTGCTGATTCAGAAAATATCTGTATGTGGCCCATTGGGAGGCAAAGGTTGTTCACCACCATCTATTTGAACCATTTACGCTGGCCAAATGCTTAGTAAGAAACCTGATTGTGGACAGGTTAATAGGAGCTGATGAGCATGTGGATAATGAAACATGATTTTACAACACGTTAATTTAGATGATTAAAAACATGAGAAAATAAGTAATTGTGCATCACCTTTGTCTTTCTACCGATATTTTTTATTTCAAGTCAAAACATCTGGCAGTGGAAATCCATATTTCCTTTCACAAATTCAGACTAGGTATCTTGGAAGCCAGCAGAATGTTTTGTACGATTCTCAAGTTGAAGGTTTCCACCATTTTTATTGTTAATTTTATAGTTCTTGATTTCATTTTAATTATTATAAATAAATTGTGGTAGAAAATCTGGGCTTCTTAATTAAAATCTTAAACTTTGTTAATAAAGGTGATTTAAAAGGGCAGAAACTATATGTAGGTAAAATTATACAGTGCATCTTTTTTTTATGCTTGTTTAAAATCTATAATGAAATTTGTTCTCATTCCTTCAAGGGATGGATAATCTGTACTCCAAATAATTGAGTTAACTACAAGTATTAACTCTTAACAAGTTTTGGCTTTTTTCAAAATATTGTTTAAATGCTTAACAGAATATCTAAATATCATTTTAAAATAAATTTAAACAAATTTGTAAACCAAAAAATGATGATTAGTTGATTCTTCAATAAACCTAAGAAAATAAATTTGAAGAACTACAAAAATTCAGATATAAATGCTACAGAACAAAACCTTTCTCAAATATTTAAATATGCAATCTTACTATAAAACTTGATATTTTTTGACAAAGAAATGTTTACCTAATAAACAAGAACTATTGTGTTTCTTGGGGAGAGGCTGCCTTTTTGCATAATCGTGCCAGCAAACCTGCTAATTGTAACAATGACTGAACTCCTTGCACTATCCTCAGATGAGCATAACCAATTTCCTGCAGATAAAAATAACAGTTCACAAAAAAGTATAGTTAATGCTTTTTGAGTTCCTATATTGCAATGTATTAGCTTTCATTGTCTATACAGGGTGTTTCAAAACTCTCTGTACAAATTTCAATGGGAGATAGGAAACATCAAGACAAACCTTTTTTTTTATCTATGAATGTTTGTCCGCTGACTTAACCCTTTGGTGCTAGAGAGCACTGTTTGGCAGCGCTGCAATTGGCTAGAAGGGCGAAGTGGGAATGGAGAACGGACTTGTGTTTGCTGTCGGCATTTGTAAATCAGACACATTATGTGTAACATGAAGTGTTTCACGACTGCTGAGATGGCTGACATGCATCTGGCATATGGGGCTGGAAACGGAAACAGAAGAGCTGCTTTGAGGTTGTACCAACAGCATTTCCCAAACAGACGTGCCAAACCACCAAACATTTGTGCGCTTGCACTGGCAACCGAGAAATTGGAGCATTCCATGCAAACATGCATGACACTGGTCGGGAGAGAACCATGCACACTCCTGACATGGAAGAAGAGACTGTTGCACGTAGCCTCAGTGTGAACCACGCCCTCGTGTGGAGTGTTGCATGAGTAGCAGTTACATCCGTTTCATCTTCAGAGAATCCAGACATTGCAACCTCAGGATTACCCTTTTCATGCGGAATTCATGCACTGGTTTCTGCAGCAGACTGTGGTGCAGCCTGATTTTCCAGATGAGGCCTCTTTCACATTTAAGGGTGTTTAATGTGCACAATTCTAACGTTTGGGAGTATGAAAATTCACATGCCACAATGGCACATGGTCATCAACAATGGTTCACTGTCAATGTTTGGGCAAGTATTCATGACATTTTGATTGGGCCATACCTGTTGCCTCCCAAACTCAACGGGCAGATTTATCGGGTATTAAGAAACGTTGCCGTGACTGCTGGAAGATATTCCCATGGCTATTCACAGAAGAATGTGGTTTCAACATGATGGGGTGCCAGCACACTTCAGCAATTATGTGTGGATTATGAACGCCACTTTTGGGGACCAATGGATAGGCCGGGGTGGACCTGTCGCCTGGCCACCAAGATCATCCGATTTAACATGTATTGATTTCTTCCTCTGGGGACACATGAAGAACCTCGTGTATGAAACTCCCATTGACTCAGATGAAGACCTCGTCACAAGAATCGATGTCACCACTGCAACTGTTTGCGAAATTTCAGGAATCTTTCAACATGTACATCAATGCTTCAATGCTGTTGTGCATGCAGTGCTGTTGCTGGTTGCAACTTTGAGCACCTTCTTTAAATAAGTACGTTGTTCACACTTGTTTACATTCATTTATGTACCAGCTCCACCGATATTTCTGTCAACGCCCTCTAGCACCAAAGGTTATGTCAGTGGACATACATTCATAGATGAAAAAGATTTGTCTTGGTGTTCCCTATCTCCCATTGAAATTTATACAGTTTTGAAACACCCTGTATACTCGTTTCCAAAAGTAATGTAAAAATGAAATAATAGTGCAAAATAAAACGATGTTACATAAATATGCACAAGAATCTATAAACAACAGAGAGTTCCGTATAATGTGAATGGACATACGAAGAGCACATTCAAGAACCACATTGTCAGAATGCCAGCAAGGAATTAACTAAATAATTTGCAGTCAGATGGAGGTGACAAATGTCTGCCATAATGTTGTCCACAATTTTGGAAACACTTCAAGACTTGGACAATGGTAACACCCCTAGAGATAACATGTTACACTGGTAATTTGATGATACTTCCCTCTACATTGTATCACTATCCTCAAGACCTGGCTGTGGTAGCTCCTTACACTTGGACATCTTTTATCTGATGAATCGTTTTTAACTCCTGTCTTTGCATTTTTGCATTTTACTGGGTATTTTAACTGACTGTAATTTTGTAGCTATATTACATCTACTTTTTGTGGCCAGGGTCATTTACACCTGGGTCTATTTTATTTTACTATATATCTTTTGTTGTTTTACTTATCGTTGTTCATCGTTTGCAGCTTTTACACCATTTTACACTTCTACTGTTTTTACCTTTTGGTTGAGGGGCTTATATGACTTTCATCCTTTACCTTTTACAGTGTATCATGTGTTTGGTGCAATATGGCCTTAGTTGCCATTGCATCATAAAACCCCAAACCAAACAACCTGGCTGTGGTAACTGAACTGCAGGTTTCCACTGTATAGATGAAGAAAATAAAAAAAGTATTTTTTGTCCAAAGGATTTCTTACATACAACTTAAATGAAACAATCTATCCATAATGCACTGCTGTTTTGGGCAAGAGGTCCCATGTAAGTATCAACTCTTGTGTTCTCCTTTGTGTGAAATTGTGGCTTTTGTTTATAGCACACTAATTGCTATAAGCAAATATTACATACCAAGCAAAAGAAAACCAAATAAACCCTGGACTTTCAGATGAGAACCATGCCCATGATGTTAGGCAGCAAATACAACAGTACTGGGGTTTTTTTTTAAAGAAAATGTCCAATTTTGTTTGCACAGCTTGCCTTTTCCTTTCACAGTAAATTTCTCTAGAACAGGCAAGGGTTTGCTGAATTAAGTGGTTTACGCTTGAGAAACTTTCAACATCTGGGCCCATTTGTTTGAATTTTTGCATTCCTTCATATAATTTGCTAAAAGCCACAGCCATTTCTTTTAGCACAAATTTTTTGGTGGTCTTGTTCATGTCATCTTTATGCATGTCCATTACTCATCCGTGGTGGCCAATGATGCAATAATTATTGTAACAAAATAATGTGGTAAAAAATCTTTTTTTTTTATTTTGCACAGTTGTAAGTGTAAGTTGTAAGTTGAGGAATACCAGCAGTAGCAAAAAAATATTAAACATGATTTTTCAAGTAATGTTGTAAAGGTCACTAAAACAGGGGGGAAATTTCTTGGCCCTCCACCCTTAACTTTTTTCTAGATCCGGGCCTGTAAGCATTTCCTTTAATCTAATCACTATGGCCTATATGGCTCATCAAACTGATCGGTATGTTATATTCAATTTGCAGTATTTTCTAAATTTTTAAACTCGGAAAACTAAAAAGGTGGATATGTCCAACTGATACAAAAGTGTTTTTCCTCTAAAGCTTCAAACTTTCATTATACCCTATTTGTTTTTAGCACAAACTGTTTGGCATTTTACAAGACCTATTGAAAATTAAACATTAAAGTTAAAGGTTAGCTGTCCATTTTTACAACTACTACATAAGATTCTGATCATTTGAAAAGTGATAAATCTAATTATCAGAACATCTTTAACATATGAAATACCCCTCATTGAGCAGTAATTCCAGCAGTCCTACCATTTGGTGAAACACTTTTGGTGCATTTTTTTTTTTTTGGGGGGGGGGGAGAGAGATGGCTGCCAGTTCCTGTATTGCATTTTGAATGATTATCGGGAAGTCCTAAATCTTTCTCCTTTTAGGGAACATTTCAGTCAAAGGAGCAATAAAATTCATTTAGTGCCAAATCTGGTGGGTGAACATGAAGAGTGTAGAATGCGATGGGTTGGGTTGTTTTACCTCTGAGCGGCACTTTTTTGCACACCATGGGTTAAATGGCCAGGTCACATGGACCCCGAAGGCTCAGAGAAGGTTGGGGGAGGAGACCCACTGGAACAGCTGTTGGGAGAGATGGCAACCTCCCATCAAGGCAATCCAACATGTTTTTTTCATCCATCTGACGGACGGCAGCCTTTCTAAGACCATTGGTGTCCCCTACTGACTGTGGGCAGGGCAGGGAAATTTGCGGAAATAAATCTCAATGCTGACCCAGCTGGGACTCGAACCTGGGAAGTACAGATTATGAGCATGGCACGCTACCAACTTAACCACCCCCATCCCATATTTTGAATGTGATGGCATGTTGTCGTGATGCAACATCTACAAACCTGTTTTCCATTTTGCATATCTTACACATCTCTATGACATCTTCATGTCAAACATTTTATAATGGAGGACACATAAAATACCACTAAACAGTTATCACTAGAGACAGACAAGATGATGACTTCCCACTAGAAGTACATCAGCAAGTGTTGTCAACCACACCTGTTTAATATCCTATTAGAGTACCTCATTTCCCTACAATAAACTTGATCCCCAAACTTTCTTATATACTTCGATTATTTTACTTCTGAGTAGCACTTTTTTGCACACAGTGGATTAAATGACCAAATTGCAAGAACCCAAAATACTGAGGTTGGGGAAGGAACCCACTGGACAGCTTTTAGGAGAGAAAAAGATGATAACCTCATGTCAAGGCCATCTAGCATGTTCTTATGCATTCAGGACATGGCTTTCCTGCACAGAGAATCATGGCTTAACATATCATCTGATGGAGGCAACCTTTCTCACCCAGGGCAGAATGGGTGTTATTGGAGACAATTTTGTGTACATCAGATTACAAGCTTGGCATGATATTGGCTAAGCAAACCCTCACCCCTAAATATTTGGTTTATACAACTTTTGTAATGTAGGTTTGACAAGTTGAACCAATTCTTCCCCATATTTACTGCATATGCTATATATATTATTAACTACTTCGTGCAGACAGAATTTTCAGGAATTTGAATTGGACTAAAAAATTTTATAAATCACAACTGTAGTTTTCTGTCTATTATTTTATTGTTTTTAGAGATTATAGTTACTTTTTTCATTAATAAATAAATTTAATGTGTATCTATAAATGTACATTATATTTCTACTGAAATAAATCTTGAACAGTTGCATTGGTTCTAGGTTGACAGTTAAAACTGTTAGAGTAATATATAAATTAACTGGAAAGAAGTACTTTAGAAATTTCAAGATATAGTACAATACATCTACACTTGAACTTGCAATTGCTTATTCTTTCTCAAAATTTTGAAGAGCTGTCTTAGACTTTAAAATTTTACAAGATATTTGATATTTCATTTAACAATTTGAATGCCATGCCATTCATTTATTAATGACACTAATAGTTCGACCAGTGCCACGTCATACATGTATGTACGACATACATAATGTCATACATAAAAAAAAATACTCCTCAAGCAGCTGCTTGCCATAGAGGTCTGACAGGAACCTGTCAATTTATATGCCATAGTAGAAGGTCTGAGAGGATGGCAGGACCTCAGCAGATGAAACAACACAAACATTGATGCCTTACCCAGGCATATACATATATATTTCAAAGACATGACCAAATAGGTTAAAATTTTCATGAGATGAATGACACAAAAAATTTTATTTTAAAGGGTTTAAAATCACAAGTGATAAAATTATTAACATAAAATTACATTTAGAGGTAGAAATGATAACAATTGAAGGAAAAAGTCGCAAGGTCCCAGGGAAAATCTTAGTGAAATCAGCTTAGCATGCAATGTGTTAATATCTAAAAATATTTTTAGAATTTTGACTCTGGAGAAATGATACAATTAATACTTGTTAACCCTTGAATATCATTTTATGTACAAAAAAATACACTAGCTGACTGTATATATTACCTGCATGTAAGATTATCAATCATCTAATATCGTAAAAATGTTTAGAAGAGAGTAAGGAAAAATTTACTACTGGTGAACCAATCATAATATCAAGCTATTCGACAGAAATATATATGAAATATCTTTAAAATATTAAATGAAAGCAATTATCATGTTATATATGGGCATTTTAACACAGTTAAAAATTTTAAATTACCTTAATGAATTCCAATTTAAGAAACTCGGGCATATCATGATTTTTGCAAACTCTGAAAACATTGGTAATGATGTCCTCGCATGCATAGCCTAGCTTCCACAAATGAGCCATTATCTTATATGCTTCATCTATATTACCAGTAACACAGTGCTGAAGCATGTCTTTAATCAGGAGTGGATGAGGTTCGTCACACACCTAAAATAAAGTTTCACTTATAGTGGATTACCTTAAAATGTAGAAAAATATCTTAGTCACCAGTTAACTTTAATTATAGTAGACCCTATCCCAGATGAAGAAGACTAATATTTTTTAGAGATATTAAATTAGAGAGAGCAATATCTACTTTACAATTGTACATGGCATGCAAAATAAATTAAAATGTTTATGATAATGCATAACAAAATGAAGTTTATTTTCTAACATGCCACTTCCTTCTTTAAATGTATCTGTATCCAACTTGCACTAGAAATAATGCCAATTAACCAGCACTTTGGTTCCACAATGAGTTAAACAGATAGATGCCATGTGTAGTGGTACCATCCTACAGCTAGGATAAATTCTATCCAAAAACGAGTCGGAACAGCTAGTTCTTTGATTAAGATATGTTGGCTTTTTAAGTTCAATGGTTGTTTCACCTCTGAGCAGCACATTGTTTGCACACAGTGGGCCAAACCTCTACAAAGGCTCAGAGAATGTTGGAGAAGGAGGCCCACTAAACAACTCTTAGGAGACAGATGACAGTCTTCCAACAAGATCATCCAGTGTGTTCTTTAATGTGCACAGGGTATTGGTTCTCCTGCACACAGAACCACAACTTAACATCCCATCCAATGGCAGGTGGCCTTTCCACACCCATTGGTGTCCCCTTTCTCACTGAGGGCAGATTGGGGGTTAGCAGAGATAATTCTCAATGCTGGCACAGTTGAGACTTGAACCTGGAACTGCAGATTATAAGCCTGATGTGCTGCCAACCCTAACTTAATGGTCCTAGGTTCAATCCTACAATCATCATGCATACCTCAAACAAACAAACAAATAAAGATTTATAGCCAAAAACAGGTTAAATTTGAAACAGACAAATTGCAAAGGATATATCTGGTTGTAGATGACACACTGATCATGGAGAAATTTAAAGCCTCAACTACTAGAGAGGATAAGTAAAAGTAGTATTGAACAAATGGTTTTGTTGAAAAAAAGTTTTGCTGACCTGCAGGATTCGAACCCACATCTCTCCAAAAACATGCCAGAGTGTTCTGACATTAACACTCTGACATGTTTCTGGAGAGACAGTTCGAATCCAACACATCGGTGAAACTTTTTTCCACGAAACCATTTATTGATTTATCTGACATTAAAATCAACATGTAACTCTGGATATTATTGATTGATTAAAACTGAATGTTTTAGGCACAAGTGTTAGTATTATTATTTGAACTTAGATTATGGTAAACAATCACTTATTCATTTTACTTAATAAGTGATTGATTGATTGGGTGAAGTTTAAGCAAAGGAGAAAGGGGAAGTACAACAAAATGAGAGGGGATGGATCATCTGCCATCTCCTCATTACTTCCCTTTACAAGTTGATATATTTCAATACAATTAAAATGAATCACCTTTTGCTTTCTTTTATGTATTTTCTTATTATACACTGTGTGATAATAGGAAACATATCTTTTACTGCACTTTCAAGCTTTGTAATTCAATCATAGAGAGGTAGTGTGATCATTGTGGGTAGCAAGACCGAAATGGTGCAGTAATTTTGAAAATAATAAAAACTCTGGGGTTCTCATAAGATGATCATAGTAAGTGTGGGGAATTTTTACACATTGTTTCTCAATAAATTGGACTTTTAACTGTGGGGAATCAGTTAACAGAAACATGGATAGCAAAGACCCCTTATATGACTATAGTCCATTTTTTTTTATTTAATAACTATGGACTCTGATATGTAAAAGCATAAAAAGATGTTACACATTGGTAACTACCAATTATTATCTTTCAAATATATTACTAATTATTAATATCTTTCAAATATATTAATTTCTATCACTATATTAATTATATTAATGATTTAAGTTCTACACTATATTAATTGTATTAATGATTCAAATATATTAATTTCTATCACTAGTTTGATTAGCAAGCTTAATATAAATGATTAATTGTTTCTAAACAAATACCTTGAACACATTTTCGCTATTTACATGTCCAAATCCAGCATATGTAGACTGTAGATTATTGAGTGCCTATGGGAAAAAACAACAACATTCAATTTATTTGTTAAACGTTTGTTAAAGTTTGAAGCCTATGGGAGCTTCTGAGCTATTGAGTGCCTATGGGGGGAAAAAAAACATTCGATTTATTTGTTAAAAGTTTGCTAAAGTTTGAAGCAATGTTTTTTAATTTTATAAACACATACACTCACTAAATTTGCTATATATCAGAAACATGCAATCTGTGACCTGCTGAGAAACTATAGACAAGTGTTAATATTTTTATGAGATTGTGAACTAGCATTCAATTTAAAGCAGCTTATTCATACACAGAAACTAAAAGCCATCAAATTTAATAAGTGTATTATAAAGTGGTTTTGCTTATAATTCTTAATAATCATCCAGAATATATCTATGCATTAATAATTATAATCAGGCTATTATATTATGGGCTGCATGTTGTCTTCATTACTGAAAAATGGGCAACCACTAAAAAAGTTAAACACCTCTGCTACAGATCATTCAAAAAAATAATACCAGAAAAATTTAAGATAATTTTCAAAAAAAAATACTACATACAGAAAAAAGATTTTTGCATATTTGGCTGAGCATGGCTACTTGTTTATTATTTATATTGTAATATCCTGTCACAAAAGTTTGAGTATATACATGAGCCTCAATAGTAAGGAACACAAAAAGAGCCAAAATTGCTTGCAATTTTTGTCAACTCACAAAGTAGAGAACTGAATTTTCAGAGCTTCAACTTGGCAAAATGTATTTACTGTGGATGGAATTTGGTGATGTAAGTTTGATGGAGCCACAGTGAAAGATGACCTAATTGAAATTTGTTTCTGAGGATGTTTCACAGTAAAAAGTTAAGAAATTAAGTATATCATATACTTTTGAATTTTAGTGTATCATATACATTAACAAACCTGTCTCATATCCCCTTGTGCTGTAAAAACAAGTGCTTCTAATCCATCATCTGTATGGCTAACATCTTCCTTAGAACACACTTCCATGATTTTAGACAGTATTTGCACGTCAGAGAGTTTCCCAAATCTTACCATTGCACATCGTGATTGAATGGGTTCTGTAAGATAAGTTGGACAATTAGTTGTAAAGTTCAAATCATGATCTTTAAAAGAATATTGGAAGTTACTATGCACAGTTGAGTAAAATAAAGCACTAAGTGTTGGTATAATGCTAAATTTCTAGTTTATATCTGTTGATAAATATCCTTCTTTCAAATTCAATAGTGTATATTTTGTCTACAATAGCGATGAGTATTTTTCATGTCCGAAAAGAAATGTATGAGAAATTAATTTAAGCTCTTCTGAATTAGTGCAAATAAAACACAAAATGATGCTAAATTAATGCTTATTATTATTTCTGAACCAATATTTGAGATAAATATGTGTAAATAAAACTTTTAATATATACTTTATGCATAAGAAGAATTTTTTTGGATCCCTTTTTTCATTAGTTGTTGGTCTTGATTTGCATGGTTTCAATTTACAGTGATTTCTCAGAACCTATCTACCATGTAAATTGAGGGATAGGTGTATAAAGAAATGCACACCACTAAACCATTTTTTATTTCTTTATATTATCAGTTATTATAAACTTTAATATAATTGTTTGAAGATAAAATTAAAAGCTAAACAACAGAGAATTTCAGTTATTTTAATTAATTTCTGAACAAGGTCTTTTTAATTGTGTATTTAAAAGTTTAATGTTATTTGGAATGAAAAATATTAAAAAAAATTTGTAGAAACTGAAAATACCTGATCTAGCATTATAAATCATATGAGCAATTCATTAATAAAAGAGAGAAAATACTCAAAATTAATCCAAAAGGCTTAATGCTACTCATTTTTAGTTGATTAAAAAATAGAAATTATAATTAAAGACAATTATTTACTTTTTTTAACTAATTTTTTTCCACAATTATGAGGAAAATCAGAAATTTAATTCTGATTGAATTCAAACTCATCTCTAGTGCACAGACTATGGCTATCTTGCATATGGGGCCATAGCTTAACACACTATCTAATGGATGGCAGCCTTTCGAAGCCCAAAGATCTTTTCTTTCTCTCTGAGCTCAGAGGAATTAGAGAAAAATCTCAATGCAGGCACAGGGGGTACTTGAACTTGGGGATCTTAGGGTGAGCTTGCCACACTATAGTTTGAACCCCCATCTCAAAAACAAGTACCATTAGTGGAAACCTTTGCATATAGAAACCATACCAATCCTAGACCACATTAACGCAATTTTTAAAATATAAATATAAATAAAAATAAATACCCCCCTGAAGCAGATGCTTGCCACAGAGGTCTGACAGGAGCCAGCCAGTTTATATGCCAAAGTAGGTCTGAGAGGATGGCAAGACCTCAGCAGAAAAACAACACACACATCCATGCCTTACCCAGGGCTTGAACCCAGGTCCCTTAGATCAGTAGCCAAGTGTACTAACCACTTGGCCACAGGACAGCTCACTCAATTTTTGGGTTCTATAATAATTTAAAGCAAAAAATACTACTAATTTTATAGCATTCTTTTGAATTAATTAATGGTAGTGGGTTTGGGACTGAAAAACTGTTTAATTAGTATTTTTTGCTATTTCTTTAGCATAGTCAATGTATTTCAATACATGCACATGCAAAGTTTTATGATTGGCTTAGGTTACCACTGTTTGTTCTCTCATAGCTATCAAATATGCCAATTTGAAATGTGTACAAAATGTAGCTCAAATTTTTGATAGTTAATAAATCAAAATCTATTAAAGGTGATTATTTTTTCTAGTTTATAGCAGATTACCTGTGTAATTAAGTTACTTTGCTATCAATTTGGCACAGGGTTCCTAAGCAAAATATATTCCATGACTATAAAATAATTCACTTTAGCTATTATATCAATATTTATGCAGTTCACTCTTCATACCTTTTTTTAATAATGTACTTGTAGTCAAAGATAATACAAAAAAGGTTTTTTTATGGAATTATAAATATCAAGTTAATTGTCCATCCATCAAAACACTAGTGAGTAATAAATGGGAAAACAAGTTTTACATTTGAATACTGACCTATTATTTTATCTGATGTATTGCAAGCTAGAGCAAACCTTGTTGTCCTAGAGTATATTTCCATGGTCCTTCTCAGAGCTTGCTGGGCAGCTTCTGTCATGCTAAAGAAAACAATTCTTAAAAACCATTGCTAACACAAGGCATCCTATTTCATTTAGACACAAGAGAAATTCAAGTCAAAAATTCTAGTACACAATTCAGACTGTGCATTATCAAGAAAGAGTAAATCAATCATCTAATTCCAATTATTATTTAGTATTTATTAAATAAATTAATATTGAATTATCTGGAGAAAAGTTTTGATATAAGATAGTATTCGTTGCTTTTGTTTTGAAAGACTTTTAAATGTGTGCCGATTTCCTAGATTTAGCAATGCAATAGAACAGGAAAACAAACGAATTAGCACAAAAGATATTTTACTATTCAGGAATGTATATATATTAGTACGGAAAAATATTTTATTTATTGCAATCAATGCCTTGAATAATAGCTGTGAAAAAAGGTTAATAAAACATTTTCTAAGAACTTTACCTGTCTGCTTCATCCAAAATGATAATTTTATGCTTTCCTTTAGGCAAGGTAACCTTCTGTTGGGCAAACATCTTGATTTTATTCCTCACTACATCTATACCTCTAAGAATATTATATCAAAGATAAAATTTGTGAGAAATTTGTTAAGTACATTGAAATTATTATAGTATTATTGTTTTACAATAGATACAAAGGTAAATCATCAAATTGTACTTGAAAAATGCACATGATTAATTACACAGTTTTGTTAGTAAAGTTCTGACCATAAGTCTAATATAATGAAACCAAGCTACACATTACTTCAATGCTTAAAATACCACAAAGTAGCAGTTTTAAAAAAATTTAAACGTTATTTTATAAAATATATTAAGTGTAATGTAAATTAGTAATGTTTTTCTTAAAACCAACAAGAATTGTAAGAGGAATTCAGACATACAAATGTATATTTTCTAATTTTATTGGCATTTTTTTAATTGAATTACAAAACTTGTGCAAAATTTCAAAACATACTTTAAGTATTTCAATATTATGATCTACATTAATTTTTACATCAGTCTATATACACCAAGCATGTTAAAAGTTTTGTAAAATTAAATTACATATCACCATAATGGCCAAAAGACTACTCCAAGTGTGGGGTGGCTCAGTCAGTAGTGTGCTAGGCTCGTAATCTGCAGTTTCCAGGTTCGAGTCCCAGCTGGGTCAGCACTGAGATTTATCTCTGCAAAACTCCTCACCCTGCCCTCGGTCAGTAAAGGACACCATTGGGCTTGAAAAGGCCGCCATTCGTCAGATGGGACATTAAGGTGTGGCTCCATGTGTGAGAGAGCCATACCCTGTGCACATTAAAGAACACACTGGAGGGCCTTGACAGGAGGCTACCATCTGTCTCCCAACAGGTGTTCCAGTGGGTCCTTTTCCCCGACATTTTCTGAACCTCAGGATCCTTGTGACCTGGCCATTTAGCCCGTGTGAAAAAAAGTGCCGCTCAAAGGTAACACAATCCAACTACTCCAAGTGAAATAATGCATTAAGATGAAGCCTTATCTTAAGCTTTCAAAGACAGCTGTTAAAAAATAGCTATTATGTGTGGTAGTGAAGAATGTCAACTTTTCTAAATGAGTTACCATCATGAACAAATTAAAATCAACTGCAGCACAAAGAAACACTAGTACACACGAGAGATCCTTAGAAGTTTATAAAAAAAATTTACTTTATAAATATGAATTATTTTATTAATAGCAGCTGAAATTCTGATTCAGAAAATATGTTATTTAACCCTTAAACAGTGTCAGGTTGTTTTTTCTCTAAAAATGAAACAACTTCTGAGCATCATTATGAAACAACTAATAAATGTAATAGTTTGCATTATTTATTACAAAAGCATTTAATTCTAAACAAAAAATATAAAAATAGTAGGTAAGCATAAAGAATATTATTGCAAATTTGTAGTTATTTTTGAAAATGGATAATCAGTTTCCAACAGTAGAGGGTTAAGCAGCAAGTTATGAAGGAATTTGTGAAAATATATCCAAACAGTTTCTTGAAGATAATTTCAAAAGAAATGTATCATTCTAAACTGTTTTAATCTTATTAATATCACATTTACAGTTTAGAAACTTACTTTTTTTAAATCAAAAATTTATCCATTTTTTTATTTTATTAAGATAATTTAATTTTTTCTAATAAATTCACAGTACCTGTCATTAGAAGCATTCAGTTCTAAAACAGCATCTTTGAAAGATGGTCCCAACATGATTCTTGCTAGGCATAATATAGTTGTAGTTTTACCCACTCCTGGTGGACCCTAGAATAATTTCATTACTAAATATACTGCTTTATTCTCTCAATGTACATATCATTAGCCATTCTTTCAATATAGGTAAATTTCACTTCAAGTAGTCAAGTAGTCCTGCATAGAATATATTAATTATTACACAGTTAAATTACTGTCATGCTTTAACAGAACATGTTGCTTCATTACATAACAAATGGGAAACTACATATGCATGCAACATCACTTCACAAGGGTCTGTTTCCTACCCTTGTAATTGTTAATCACATTGTGTTAGTAGATGATGGTTTACTATTTCACTACTTTTTATACCTGCCAAAACTGGCAGGTTGTAGTTTATTAATTAAAACTAACCTGCATTCTTTTAGTCTAATTTCTATAACATTCAACATTTTCAAATTATCATCATATTATTCTTGAAATATTTCATGGTACAACTATCTTGGCCTTTGAAAATGTTGTATGGTTTTGCAAATTATATTTCTATTTTGCTAAAAGAAAATATGCATACAGGTGTCTGAAAAAGGGTAATTATTTTTAGTAAATATTATACTTATAGGAAATTAAAATTTTCATTATTTGGTTTTGATGTTTACTTCTGATGCATGTTACACATCTTCTGATCATATATTTCAATCTTTCATTTAGTGCAATTTCACTTAAAAGAGTGTTTTTAAGAACACATGTAATGCATTAAACGAGGTTCACCTGTATAGCAGTATATGCTTCTCAAATCAGTTTATTACTGAGTGAGATGCTAAACAGTACTGAAAAAATATCAAAAATTCTCTTCAAACATGGCAATGCAAATATTACCTTATATACTGTGGCCCTGTTTCAAAAACATCAATAATCAGTCACATAAATCAAAAGTTTTACTCTTTTCTGTTTGAATTACATTTTACTGCATTAGAAAAAAACTGGCCTTCTGTATCAGATAGCTTTTATTTTCACTTTGAAATTATCTATTGGGCCTTATAATAACTGCTAATATTTTTCCCATATCATATTTGCCCAATAAAAAGCAGTGTTCCAAAGAAAAAGATTGATAGTTTATAAACTAAATAAACAATTTATCTCATCAACATCAACAGCAAGTGTTCAAGATATTCACTACTGCTGAGTGACTCAGCCACCTCAACTATGTATCAAGATCTGGTAATATTTTTAACATCCTTTTTTTGCCATATTGTGTAATATTAACTTTAAGTTTTGTCAATAATGTCTTGACCATAACTTTCATTCCCCTTATCTTGAATAAGGTAATGAATAGTGCTTATAAGTTAAACCTTGCACTTATGATGTAGCTTCTGAAAATATCTAGTTCTTATCAGTAATTTTGTGACTGATTTTATTTACAAACAAAAGAGAAATATGTCTTGGCACTATTAGACAGAAAACAGTAGTAATTTTTTTATTATAAAATAAATTCATTAAAAATAAAATTGTCTTCTACTTACTGCTAGAATTATATTTGGCACATTTCCTTCTCTTGAGAAAACCTAATAGCAGAAAATTAATTTTATTACCAGTATAAAAAGTAATGTCACCTGTATAAGCAAGCTAAGAAAATACAATACTACTTTGTTCCAATTAAATTAACAACAGTTACAAGTTAATTAATGAAAACTATAACTTGTTAGAATTTGCCACCATTAAACACAACTACATTGCTGGAATATCAGAACTTTTAAATGGTAGGGCTAATTTTATATATGTATATACATTTAAAAAAGCACATATATATATATACCAAATTTTTAGAGGTTAATTTTACCTCTCTACATATTGACTGCGACAACCATGCCAACTTATTGGCATGGGTTATCTCCATCAGTACTGCACCAGGCTCATAATCTGCTGTTCCCAGGTTTAAGTCCCAATTGTGTCAGAATTGAGATTTATCTCCACTAACCCTGACATTGCCTCAGTGAGAAAGAGGACACCAAAGGACTTCTAAAGATTATTATCAATAGGATGGGAAGTTAAACAGTGGTTCCATGTATAAGAGAGCCGTACACTGTGCATGTTAAAGAACAAGCTGGATGCCTTAATGGGAAGCTTCATTTGTATCCTAATAGTTGTACAGTGAATCTCACTTCTTTAACTTTCTCTGAGCTCTTGGGGTTCTTGTGAACTGGCCATTTAGTCCAATATGTGCAAATCATTACAAATAATGAGAGAAGGCAGAAATAACGTTGTTCAGAGCATCTCTGAAACATTCAAACAATTAAGTCATAAAGAAACCTAACCTTCAATAATCCTGTCATCCTCGAATTATACATAGATCAAACTATATATTATAAGGCAAAACCCTATCCCATCAGACAGAAAAATGCTGAGCTTAAAATCATAAATATGTTTTATGTCTTATTAAACTTAAGTCTTAATATATAATATTAAATATTAAATAATAATTAATTATTAATAAATAAAATAATAAATACCCCCTCAAGCAGCTGCTTGCTACAGAGGTCTGACAGGAGCCTGTCAGTTTATATGCCACAGTAGAAGATCTGAGAGGATGGCAGGACCTCAGCAGAAAACAACACGAACATCCATGCCTTACCCGGGGCTCGAACCCAGGTCCCGTAGATCAGTAGCCAAGTGCGCTAACCACTCGGCCACGGGATGGCAAATCATTAAATAATAATATAAATTTAATATATATTAAATGCAAGTCTTATTAAAGCTGTGTAGACAAATGAATCCACGGCTCATCATTAATTTACTAAGTATCTAATCACTATTAAGCTATTTAAATAACAGGATAAAGATGGGGGTAGAAAAAAATTGTCTTGAGCAGCGAGGGGATCTGAACCCTCCATAGAAATAACTATGTAAAGATACGACACTCTCATAGGCTGCACGGTGGCAGTCACCAAGCTTTCAGTGCCACTAGGGACACCTAGCAGAAACTAACATAGTTGCTAATACATGTGCACCATAGACTGTTCTGCTTCTGACTCCATAGATATAATGTAAAGCAACAATGACAGTGGCTTTGCAATTTCTTTTTAGAGGATAAATGTTTTCTGTCTTCAAGTCTTCCTTAAAAATAATTTGGCAAGTTATGCCACATCTAATATTTGCAAATATTTACACATTGAAGAAAAGAAAAACAAGTAAAAGTAAAGTTAATGAGTAAAAAAAATTTTTACCCACACTGGGTATTGAACTTAGACTTCCACCTTGGAAACTGAGAGACATATACTACACTACCAATTGTTTATTGATGAAAGTGTTAAAACTGTATACTAAGACTGTATTAGATAGCAATCTCAGTGTTTCACCCTGGTACTGATAGAAGCAGCAGTATAGCTGGTTGTTAGTGTCATATATTTATGTAGTTATATTTATCTATGGAACTAACAATATCCTAATGACATATCAGGTACTCAGACAATGTCTGGCTCAAGGCAATTTTTCCTCTACACCTATCTTCATCTTGTTACTTAAACAGCTTAACAGTGATTAAATACTTATTCCTATAACAGAAATGTGTTTGTATACTTTAATTTTCAAATTAAATAGCCATATAAAATTATGTCATGTAATAACAGAAAAGCAATCAGTAAACAAATTTAAAGTGAAAACAAAAATACCTCTAATCGAGCAACTGTTTCTTCATTTCCGACAATTTCTGAAAATGTTGCAGGTCTGTATTTTTCCACCCTTAAATTAAAACAATAGCACTATTAACTACTTGACAGGGAAATTTATAATATGTAAAACATAAATTATTACTAACACAGCATTGCTGTTGAGAACTTTAAGAATCTGTGGAGATTATGGAAAAATAGGCATATACATCTGAAGACAAATTAGGCTGCAATAGTAGTTTGCATACATAGATACAAAATCCTCATGCAGCCATGGGCTACAGAGGTTCAACAATAATAGTTTAGTCCTTTCTAAAGTTTGCTATAGTGAAGAAATTTGGACTTTTGCAAGCAAGATAACAGGAAACCTGATGGCTTTGATTATAGATGCTTCCACAGCATCTTAGGCTTTAGGTGCTTTGACTTTGTAGGTAATAAAGCAGCGAGATGAAGGAGTTGGCAACCTTCTTTGAGCAGTACATGTGCAGAGAGAGATGCATTGGTTTGGCCATATCGCCCACATGCAGAACTACAAATTAGTGAACAGAGTTATGAACAGTGCACCTAAAGGCTTCAGAGAAAGAGGGAGACCTAGATTGCAATGGGTAGACAATAGCAAACAAGACCATGTTAGAATTGGCTTGCAATAGCCAAGTGCAACATCTGTGGCTCATGATACATGTGCATGAAGAATTAAACTGCACATTCTGGGTGGACCTCCATAGCCCATAGCTGCTTGAGGACTATAAATTGCTCTAATTTTGACTTTGGTCCCCCCACCCCACCCCAAAAAATAATATTATTTGAAACATTATTTATATAGTTTAAAAAAACTGCAAGGAATTTTTAGTAAAGATCAAAATGTTACCTAGAGTAAAAGTACTGGATTCAGAAGGACACCACTGTAAAGCTCCCTCTCCCATCTCTTTAATGAACAAATATTACTATGCAGAAAAAAATGCAAATGAAGGGCTTTAAAGAGGTATCAAATTTGATCTGCCAATTCATACACTATGTAGCATCTAAGCTTCTATCCTGTAACTGTTGATGCAGATTTTTATTGTTTAGTCCCTCACATGATTTGGAAAATTGTATTTCTTTACAGGTCAAATTGGCTACTTGTGGGAATAAATTTTTTTTTTATAAACAGAGTGCAATTCACTTAATTGAAAATTTTTTGCATGGTCTTCTAAAACTGTATTTCACCTTAATACAACATTCCAATTATATATAATTTGCAAACTAAGTGGACTCTCCCAATAACATCTAATTTTAGAGGGGATGCTAAAAAAAGAAATATAAAAAAAATACTTTTCAAGCAGCTGCTTGCCACAGAGATCTGACATGAGCCTGTTGGTATATTATGTCATACAGGAGATCTGAGAGGAAGATATGTCACTAGAAAAAGAACCCAGAAAGGAAACATCAGTACATTATGTATCTGGGGCTTGAATCTGGGTCCCTTTAATGAACAGTGAAGCATGCTAATCAGCCACTGGAATAGTCAAAAAACTAATTTTTTTTGTACTAAGTACTTTAATATTTCAAGTACTTTATCTTTGGATATGACTGCTGTAATTGGAACCTAGATCCATTGCGGTCATATAAATAAATAAATAAATAAATTACTGAAGTTATGGCATTATCATATTTGATAAAAACTACTGTAAGGAACAAAAATTTAATTTTTTTGAGTCATCAGCTTACTATCTGCTAATGTTTTGAGAAACACTACAAAAATGTGAAAAAAATAAATGAAAAGTAAGTGTAATATGAAGCAGATTCATTGGATTTATAGATGTTTATAGAAAACAAATATATTATTACTCTATTATTCACTAAGTGAAAGAATTACATAAATATTTTTTTTAATAAATTACAGAATAATTAAATTACAATTTTTGGGAGATGATCAAAATATTGGCCAGTTTTAAATGAAAGAAGAGTTACTTAGTAATTTTTAAGAATATTAAGATATTTGCAGTAACATAGCCAAATTAGCTAAACTTTCTGAAGAGACAGGGCATTAGAAATATTTGTTTGTTTCTCATTTAAGACCTTTCAACCCATTTCATGTCCAATGTTCAGTAAGTGAGAGTTTCATTTGTATCTATTCTTCTGAAATGTTGGAATACAAGAATTAGGAATTGTTAGGATACATGAAATAAAAAAAAACATTTTACCGGTGTCACAAATTCACTTTTAGTAGTAGAAATTATATACCTTGCACTTATTAAGGTTTAAAAACAAGCCCCCCTCCCCCCCACACACACATTCCCCTCAACTTCTGGTTGATTCCAGAGAGACAGATGAAAAGCTTTGCCCTGCTAAAGATGGCCCTTGAAACCAGTTGAGATCTTCAAATGAAAAACTAATACGGAAAAACGTTAATGAAATAATGCCATCAGTTCATAAGTAAAATAAATACATATATACTCCTAAGTGGAGATTTATGATGCCCAATAATAGTGTTTAAACCTGTGAGTTCCATTTGGTGTAAATGCAGCTTTGAGTTAACATGGTGAACATTAATAAAAATAGATTTAATCAATAAGCTCATTGTTTATGCAAAGAAATTAGTAAAAAATTAAATTGAAATCTTTAATTCCCTATGACACTGTTAAATGTTTTTAAGCACGCCAACAAATGTTCTATGCTATCAAGTATCAAAAGTTATTAAGAAGAAATTTACATATCATACTGCAGAGGATGGGTAGCAAGAGGCACATCCGGGATATTTTCGAGTGACAAGTTTAATCTTCAACATTTTTGCCGGCAAGTGATGCCTCAGTAGAATTTGAGAAGGCGATGAGGGATGCTGATAATTCATTTGCTTAAGGTTTAGTGAAGGAAATAACATGCTTAAAAACATTTAACAGTGTCATAGAGAAAAAGATTTCAATTTAATTTTAATTACTGCACTGTGAACCTCTACTGAAATTACTATCCATTTGTTTTTGTGCTGCTGACAGAGCCATACCAGACTATCTTCAACAGGAAGATTGTTGATTAATTCTATTTTTAGCAGTACTTTTTTACACACAAAATATATTTATACTATGCCCTGCATTATTTTCAAACATTTGTAAGTAAAAACTTGAACTGCGTTGGGTTGTTGTGGGTTGTTTTACCTCTGAGCGGCACTTTTTTGCACACCATAGGCTAAATGGCCAGGTCACATGGACCCCGAAGGCTCAGAGAAGGTTGGGGGAGGGGACCCATTGGAACAGCTGTTGGGAGACAGATGGTAGCCTCCCGTCAAGGCCATTCAGCGTGTTCTTTAACGTGCACAGGGTATGGCTCTCCCGCACACGGGACCACGGCTTAACGTCCCATCCAACGGACAGCGGCCTTTCCAAACCCATCGGTGTCCCCTACTGACCGTGGGCAGGGCGGGGAATTTTGCGGAGATAAATCTCAACGCTGACCCAGCTGGGACTCGAACCTGGGAACTACAGATTACGAGCCTGGCGCGCTACCGACTGAACCACCCCCGCCCCAACTTGAACTGCATAAACAATTTATTTTTCTTTTTGAAACTCTTTATTAATAAAAAATGGCAGACAACTGATTGCAGGAGCAGTTTGCATCTTCAAAGTTGAATGGGAAAGAGCAATACTTCTTATCAGATTTGGATATTTCCACTTACAGAAGTAACAGCACTGTTCTGACAACTATTCAAACTTTTCATTTTTTTTTTTAAACTTGAGCAGTTAGTGCACTTAGCTACTGAACTAAGGGACCTGGGTTCGAGCCCCAGGTAAGGCATGGATGTATGTGTTGTTTTTCTGCTGAGGTCCTGCCACCTCTCAGCCCTCCTACTCTGGCATATAAACTGACAGGCTCCTGTCAGACCTCTGTGGCAAGCAGCTGCTTGAGGGGGTATTTATTTATTATTATTTATATATAATTCATTGCAATGTTACTCATGATGAAACAAACTATACGGCCCTCATCCCATCTCAGAAGCAACACGTTTTGTTTACGAATCAACTTTTTACTTAACATTAGGTTGTTATTTTCTAACCTTTAGGGGGGGTTTTCCAGCAAATGTTCTGAACAAATAGCAAGTGGATTATTTGGCTGTTAGAAATGATAAATAAGAAAACACGGGAAAGGATTATGTGGGTTAAGAAGGCTATAAATATATGTGTTGTTTTGATAAATAGTATTCTAGTCATCGTGAAATCAAACTTACCACGGAATATTACTGATGGGCTTTGAAGGCTTTGCTGAACTGGTAGAAGGTATTTGATCATCGTTTTCAACGCAATCCATCACTTGTACATCATCCGTGGAATCGGCCATGTTTCGAAATTCTCCCGCCTTGATGTAATGCCAGATTAATAAACATTCTTTTCAGTGGGCCGACGTTTACGGCCGACGTTTGAGCCAGGTGTAAGCCCACAGATTGGCACTGAAGTTTCTTCTTGATTCATATTGCATAATGTTACCAGTTGTCTATCAGATTAAGTACCAAATAGGCTACTTGAGAAGTAATTTTTGTGATTTACAAACGAGGCTTAGTCGCTCACTTATAGTTTTTAAAAGTTCCACTTATGCATATTTATGTGAAAAAAGAAACCTTGATCGTTTAAGAAAGGAGCATAAACGTTTTTTATTAGAAAAAACTATTTTCGTTATATTTTAAGATCAGAATGATTGAAAAAAGACCTATAAGAGATAATAATAACATTAATAAATAACTTTTTATTGTTATTTAGTCGGGAAGACGTTTAATCTTTTCATTGTGCCATTAGGATAATATTAGTAAGAAGATTATCACTAACATATAAGACAGAAGTAGGGAACCAGTTCTTAATACTGTTGGTAGCTAGGTAGTCACTGGAAGGAGAGCTATGCACCAATCCCCTGTGATGATGCATAGAATCGTCCAGGCCTAGCACCTAATGTCCGACCCCGCCTTCTCGTGGTGCAGACTGTTAGTACCTTTCAAAAAAGATACTCTCTTGTGGCAGTGAACGGAAGGGGATGGCTGCCAGATTAGTGTGGCCTACTGATCTGGACAACTATGGCAACTTTTTTTTTTTCTACCCTGCTGAGGAGTGGTCAACCACACAGGGTCCTGGTGCTAACAATATAAACCCACTGGACTAGACAGATATATGGCTCTGAGCTTCATTATGGATCCTGTTTTGCTGCACTGGTGGACTTCTGTGGAGGTATAATCTTCCGCTGTGTTTTCTGTTTGTTTGTGGGTTGACAGCCCCAAGTGAATAGATTCACAGGATATGTTTATCAGCTGGTGGATAATCCTGAGCAGAGGTCATCGCAGGCACCTGAACTCTTTGATTCTACTGGCATCGTCAAATTCTACATTGGAGGAAGTCATCCAGTGTAGATGGCTTCAACCTTTAGTAGCGGGGGAATGGGTCTTTGCCCCATGTCTGCGATTAGGGGACTGTTTGATATTGTCGCCATTCCCTCTCTCAATAAACATAGTTTCTTTAACCATCACACTAACTATTTTTCTCTCCATAGGTAGTTGGAATGTGAGGACTCTGTACAGAAATTTTTCTCTTGATGTCCTCACACAAGAATTCCACCATTATAATTTAGATATTCTCGGCTTGCAAGAGACCAGATGGATAGATAAAGGTCAGATTCTTAAAAATAATCTTAAATTTCTCTTTTCAGGGAGGGACGACAATAAGCATCACCAAGGCGTGGGTCTGCTTCTCACAGCAGACACGCTAGTGATGCTCTTCTAGGATATGAGTGCATTAATGAAGGTTTCTTACAGCAAAACTTCAGACAAGCGTTAAAGACCTGAATGTTATCTGCTGTTATGCCCCCACTGAGGATGCTGATGAGGATGAGAAGGATAGGTTTTATGAACAACTTCAGGATATTTTGAATTCTGTCAAGAAAGGAGATATTACCCTTGTTCTTGGTGACTTCAATGCCAAAGTTGGTACTGACTCTGACTTTTGGGGAGGCGTGATAGGCCCTTTTCGTATTGGTAGCTGCAAGTGGCAACATCTCCTACAGGTAAGTAAACTAAATGGATTCAGAATAACTAACACTTATTACAAACACCGCAAGATACTACACATGGGTTTCACCCGATGCGATGCATAAGAATATGATTAATTATATATTAATAACAGCAAAAGGGCTAGTTCTATTAGGAATAGCAGGACATTTAGGGGAGCTGAAATTGGATCTGACCATTACCTTGTTAAAAGTGTCTTTCAAACTAAACTTAAAAAGTGTTGTGCTAAAGTTAAAAAAATTACCTTTAATACTGAAGCTCTGAAAGACCCAGTTATAACCAAAGCTTACCATGATAGGTTACTTAGTCATTATGACAGTCATGGTATGCTTACTACTGAAGTTGAGGAAAAATGGGATCATTTTAAACATTCTTTTTTGGACACAGTACTCTTTTAGGAAAAAAGGAGCAGAAGAGACAGAATTATCTGAGTGATAAGGCACTTGAGCTTATTTCGGAAAAAAGAACTGCAGGAATGTCCTTAATCAGTACCCTACTAGTTCTAATAGAAAGGATTACAGAGAGCTTAATAAACGTGTAAAGGATCAGTTAGCTACTGATAAAAATCTTTGGCTTGATGGCTTGGCTGACAAAGCTGAGGAAGCAGTTAGACAGCACAACAGCAGAGAACTGTACCAGATAGTTAAGGTTTTGTGTGGTAGAAAACGGACAGGCATACAAGGATTGAAGGATAAATAAGGTAAGGTTATAGAAGGTTAGGATTCTGTCATGGCTAGGTGGGCTGAGCATTTCAGTGATGTTCTAAACAATGTAGTTAGTTCTACTCCCATTGTTTACAATGATGATAGATGCATTGGTGGCTTTAATGTTGGCCCTATAACACAACATCTGAAGTTATTTTGGCTGTTTCTAAACTTAAACTACATAAATCCCCAGGGGTAGATGAAATTACTACGGAAATGCTTAGAGCTGGGAATATCTCGGTTACCACATGGATGACTGAAATTTTGAATATCTTTTATAATAAAGTCATGGTTCCTAAGGATTTTACCAGAGCTACTATTATCCCTATTTTCAAAAAAGGTGATCGCAGTTCTTGTGATAGCTATAGGGGTATCAGCCTACTCTCTGTTCCAGGTAAAATTCTGTCCATGATTGTGCTTAATAGAATTAAAAATCTGGTTGACAGTCAATTGCGTGATGAGCAATGTGGATTCAGAAGTGGTAGGGAATGTGTGGATCAGATATTTTCATTTAGGCAGATTCTTGACACATGTTTAGAGTTTCAGAAACCTTTGGTTGCTAGCTTTGTTGATTTCAAAAAGGCTTTCGACTCTGTTGATCGTCATAATTTGTGGTTGATTGTGAGATCATATGGGATACCTGACAAGTTAGTTAGCATAATGAAAGCTCTCTATAACAACACTGAGTCGTGTGTGAGAGTTGGTAAGGCTTGTAGCAATTGGTTTAGCATTACTTCTGGTGTTCGACAAGGGTGCATTTTGTCTCCTTTTATCTTTAGCTTGGTTATTGATTATGTTATGCGAAATTCACTTCAAGGGAAAGATTTTGGCCTTAAATGGACTGGAGATACGAAAATTTCTGATTTAGATTATGCTGATGATTTAGCCCTTTTGGCAAATGATGTTGATGAGATGAATTCTTTCATTCGAGCTGTTGATGAAACTGGTTGTAGAGTAGGTTTGGTTATAAACAGAGAGAAAACTAAAGTGATGAAAATTGGTCAGGCAGGTTGTGATTCAGTTCATCTGAATGGTTGCAATCTTGAGCAGGTGTCACAGTTTAATTACCTTGGGAGCTATGTAACAGATGCTGGTGATGTGAGGTATGAGATTAACAGATGAATAGGGATTGCTGCCGGGACTTTTAAGAATCTATGGAGAGTGTAGAGAAATAGGCGTATACACCTAAAGACTAAAATTAGACTGTATGATAGTTTGGTTCTTTCTTGGTTTTGTTATGGTAGTGAAACTTGGACACTTTGTAAACAAGATAACAGGAAACTAGATACTTTTGATTCCAGATGCTTATGCAGTATCTTGGGCATTAAGTGGTTCAACTTTGTAACTAATGATGAGATTAGGAAAAGGAGTCAGCAACCTCCTTTAAGCAGCATATTGTGCAGAGAGAGACTCCGTTGGCTTGGCCATGTTGCCCGTATGGATAATTTTAGATTGGCGAATAGGGTTATGAACAGTATATCTAAAGGCCTCAGAAAGAGGGGGAGACCTAGGATGCGGTGGGCAAACAATGTGAAACAGGACCTTATTAGAATTGGTATGCAGTGGCCAGAAGCAGCAGATGTAGCTCAGGACAGACTTGCATGGAGAACTAAATTGCATGGTCTGGTTGGACCTCCGTAGTCCATGGCTGCTTGAGGATGATGATGAGTTTAAGGAAAATTTTCAGTAATGCAGATCTTGGTTTTTACATTAAATTTTTAGGAATAAACTTTTTCCTCCCTTTGGAAATGGCTTTAAATCAGATTTTAATTTTGTTTTCTTTAATTCTGATACTTTTATGCAAAATTTAGAAAATTAGCAGCAAGATATTAAGGGGTTAGAAGCTTAATTTGGCAATTAAAGATAAAGAAAAGAAGATTTGGTTCTTTCTAGGTTTAGTTATGGTAGTGAAACTTGGACACTTTGTAAACAAGATAGCAGGAAACTAGATACTTTTGATTCCAGATGCTTACGCAGTATCTTGGGCATTAGGTGGTTCAACTTTGTAACTAATGATGAGGTTAGGCAAAGGAGTTTGCAACTTCCTTTAAGCAGCATATTGTGCAGAGACTCCGTTGGTTTGGCCATGTTGCCCGTATGGATATTTATAGATTGGCCAATAGGGTTATGAAGAGTGTGCCTAAAGGCCTCAGAAAGAAGGGGAGACATAGGATGCGGTGGGAAGACAATGTCAAACAGGATCTTGTTAGGACTGGTGTGCAGTGGCCAGATGCAGTAGATGTAGCTCAGGATCGACTTGCTTGGAGAACAAAATTGCACGGTCTGGTTGGACCTCCGCAGCCCATGGCTGCTTAAGGATGATGATGAAACCGTAACTTCAGTGCATTGTTTATGTTGAAGTTGGATGAGGTAGTTGAGGATATAAATTGGAAGTGGTTTAATTTGAATACATTTCGATACCTACTTCATATTAAAATGTTAATTTCCCTTTTGAGAAAATGTTTAAATTTTTCAGAAACACGAAAGTGGAGTATAATACTTTGCAAGAAATTTGCAGCAGAAAAAAATAATTCAATTCCAAAAGTTATTGTGTTGGGTAGCGGATGGGGCAGTTATAGTTTTTTAAAAAATATTAACAAAAAGATTTATGAAGTTAATGTAGTAACTCCAAGAAATCACTTTCTTTTTACCCCTTTGCTTTGTAGCACAACTGTGGGAACTCTGGAGTTTAGGTAAGATTGTAAATTGCATTCCTTTGGCCATAATGTAAAAGTAGGGGACAAGTATGCCAATGGAAACAATCGACGTGTAACGTTATTAGTGATCTCACTAATAACACTATTGGTGTGAGTGACTTATTTATTTACATCTTAGTGCAGCATTAAAAAGATAGAGTTACCTACCCCGATCATAGACGGGGCAAAGGCCAAGTGAAACATTGACGGGAAATTGATAGATCACAATAGTGGAAAAAAAAACGGAACCGATGATAGTTTAATGGTCTTAGAACACTGGATGTAGGTTCGAATCCCACATGTAGGCAAAACTGTTTATTGATTTGCGTTATGTTATTTATCTGGTAAACTTGGTAATTTTAGAGTCAAGAATGTTATTTTAAAGAGGAAGCCATTTGAAGTCATTATTAAAACTTAAAATTTCCTTCTATTTTAGTATATTTTTAAATATATGTGGAACTGTTAGAATTGTTCTTATAGACATTATTGTTTTTCAGATCTATCACAGAGCCCATACGGAACATTGGATTTCGGCATCCTGATGATCTTCGACTAGCTTATGCTACATCTTTAGATATTTCCAAAAAGACTCTAACTTGCCAGAGTGCCCTTGATAAGAATTTAACATATGATTTGAATTATGACAAATTGGTGATAGGAGTAGGAGCTTTGAATAATACATTTGGCATTCCTGGGGTGAAGGAACATGCCTTCTTTCTTAAGGTTAGTTTGAAAGCCCAAGTTTATTATTATTTGTTATTATCATAGAAATACTGGTATAGTAGCTATTCTTAAGGGGAATATGGTAGTGGTGCTCTAGTACAGGGATATGCAAACTGCTCTTGCAAGTATTGGATTGTTTTACCTCTGAATGACACTTTTTAACACAATGGGCTAAATGGCCAGGTCACAAGGATCCTGAGGTCTCGGAGAAGTGGGGGAGGGACCCACTGGATAGCTGTTAGTTTACTGTCAAGGCCATCCAGCATGCTCTTTAATATGCACTGGGTATGGCTCTCCGTCGGATGGGACCACAACTTAACATCCCATCTGATGAGTGGCAGTCTTTCCAATCCCATTGGTGTCCCCTACTGACTGAGGGCAGTGTGAGGGGTTATGCAGAGATAAATCTCAATGCTGCTCCAGGTGGGACTCGAACCTGTGACTGCAGATTACAAACCTAGTGCATTATCAATTGAGCCTCCCTTCATACAAGTATCGTAGCCCTTGCAGAGATGTTAAAGTGCTCATTGATACAACCTTTAATGGTTTTCATTAAAAACATTAAAGAATTGCTTATAACCAATGCAAAGAAACAATGTAGTTTGCATTCCACATTTGAAATAAAAAATGTTTTTTTAATTAAAATATTGCAGTATCTTTTGTCCACAGCTGTGTTTTTACATTTTATTCAAACTCAGGAAATATTGTGGCATCCTGGTAGGTAACCACTGGAATAAACAGCTAAAGCTTGGAAAAAATTATAGTCTTATTTGTATCTTTACTTGGGTGAGGGATTGTCAAAAATGTGCTTGCCAAGTCTGGCCTTGGAACCCTTGGCATTCTTCTCTCAAAAAGGTTGCTGGCCCTTGATCTAGTATAGTATTGTTGCAGTCCATGGGTGATGTGGTCCTCAGGTGATTAAACTGTAGCCCATGAATGTCCTTTCTGAATGTGTGTGTGAAGATAATTTTCCCATTTTATTAGTTGAATTTTCCAACAGACTTTCAAAGTACAGAAAGTTGAAACTATAGAAATCTTATCTCACAAAGTCCTACACAATAGTAGCTAATTTGTCTGCTCTCTCTCTATATATATACAGTATACATGCCACAAAAAAATTGATATTTAATATGTAATATTACAGTGGTTTAAATTAATCTTTTTTGGACCTTATTTGTGAAAGTTTTAATGGTAGACTTGTGCTTCATGTCAAAATAGAGGTACATGTTTAAAATGCATATTTCATTTTATATAATGTGACTCACAGTTAGGTAGGTGCCTAAAGCCAAACAGGTAGAAGCCTTCCAATAGTTAGAAGTTGGACAGCCCTACTCTAGTATCTGAATTTTTTTTATTCAGATATTACTTTATTATTAATCTATTGACCTGTGTTTAGTATTGTATTAAATATGTACTTTTGATGATTGATACAGTAAATCTTGAATAAATTTATAAATAATACACAAAATATTTGGATGCATTTGAAATAATTCACTGAATGTTACAATGTCATGAAGTGAATCCTCAGTTCAACAATGCAATAGGTACAATGCAAAAGTACAATTATGATAAACTTCTGATTTCTAAATTAACTGATAATCAAAAGTTATATTTATCAGTGAGTTTGAGTTTACAGTTGCCTGTATAAAAAATACTTAAGAAATACAAAACAGGATTAATATGTAGATGTATCATTGTGTTGTATTGAATATATTGTATTTAGTCATATATTTTTCTGATGTGTTTGAAAGTGGTGCATAAAGAAGTGCATTAAGATGCATATAAATTATCACAAAAAAGGGTGAGAAATATACAAACAAATAATATAAATGGGAGTAGTCAGAAATATAAATTTTAAGAACTATGAAAATGTTTGTAAAGAATAAGTATATTATTTTATTGGAAACTTATAATTTTATTTTGCTGTTAAACCCCAATCAGTAGCAATCTGCTGAGGAGCAAGTGCTATTGGTGTTGCAATGAGTTGTGACTGATGAACTAACAACACTCCTATTAATCAGTAACAGCACATCCCAAACTACAAGTATCATTCAAGGCTTACAACCTGAAGTTCCCAGGTTTGTGTCCCACATTGACTGCATTAAGGTTTTCTCTGCTAACCCCACTCCACTCTTAATGAGAAAGGATACATCAATGGTCTTGGAAAAGCCACTGCCCATTGGATGGAATGCTAAACTATGGCCCTATGCGTAGAATTGTTTCTTAGGACATGCACATGAAAGAGAACAATGAATATACCTTCAATAGAGACCCATTTCTTAATTGCCACCTAGTGGATCTCCTCCTACCCCACTCTGAGTCGTTGTAACCCTTGTAACCTAGCCATTTAGCTTATTGTGTACACAACAGTGTTGCTCAGAGATAAAATAATTCAACCCCAATCCTTGAGCAAGTGTTAGATCAGTGAACAATTACACATCAGTGAAGTTACACAAGGACCAGCAGGGCATGTCCTTGTATAAGTGTTTGTATGTTATATGAGAATGATGAGATGATTGTAGATAGGTGGCTGAATTTAGCCAGCCAAAACATGTAATGTTTAAAGCAAGGATACAGAAATCTTTTTCAAGTGGGGGGCCAAATTTTTAAACCCTCTGCATGACAACATATCTTGTTCTATAAAATAAAATCTAATAAGAATGGGATTAGTCATTAGTATTATGATAAATTAATATGTTTAGTACTTGTTTCTAGGAAATTCATCATGCCCGAGCAATTCGCAATCGTATTCTTTCCAATTGTGAAAGTGCTTTGGAACCATATTTAGCTAATGAGGAAGTGGGAAGACTGTTACACACTGTTATTGTTGGTGGTGGCCCAACAGGAGTAGAATTTGGTGCTGAATTGTATGACTTCAAAGTGAAGGTTAGTACAAAAAATCACGTATTCCCAAAAATGTTTATTTCCACATAATTTTTAAAAACATTTGCTTATTTAAATTCTTAGTTTAGCTGAAATCTGCTAAATAATTTCTGATGCATTATAACTTAAATATATATCCAGTATTCTTATTATTCCATGCAATTTCAAAGTCATTTTATATGGTGCAACAGAAAAGGATACTGTGTGAGTGAGGAACTTCAACCTTTCATCCTTAGGATAAGTTGTTTTACCTCTGAATGACCTTAGTTTTGCTTTGTAGAGTCTTAATAACTAAATACCCTGTGTCTTGTTAGGAAACAGATAGTTGCCAATCATGGGTCAATAAAGCATTTTGCCATAGCATACGATCACTGGGTGGCATATAATGCTGTTCCAACTGGTCCATGTAATGCATATTCAGATGCAATACAAAGATTACTGTGGAATTTCATGCACTTGATAATGGCATGCAGCTCCATAAATGACAAAAACATTTGGCATATACCACAAAAAAGGCTGCTAACCCCGGGTTTAAAAAATGATGTTTGATTCTCTCCACTGAATACTTTATCAGGTGCCAGATAGAGAGAGTGCGTAGCAGAGGCACAAAACATATTTTAAACAGTGTATTTACAGCTTTTTTGGCTATCTATTACTTTACTTCTGCCGTCCCATGGCTGAGTGGTTAGCACGCTTGGCTACCGATCTAAGGGACCTGGGTTCGAGCCCCGGGTAAGGCATGGATGTTCGTGTTGTTTTTCTGCTGAGGTCCTGCCATCCTCGCAGACCTACTATGGCATATAAACTGACAGACTCCTGTCACACCTCTGTGGCTCTGCAAAATTCCCCGCCCTGCCCACGGTCAGTAGGGGACACCGATGGGCTTGGAAAGGCCGCCATCTGTTGGATGGGACGTTAAGCCGTGGCCCCGTGTGCGGGAGAGCCATACCCTGTGCAGATTAAAGAACACGCTGGATGGCCTTGACGGGAGACTACCATCTGTCCAGTGGGTCCCCCCAACCTTCTCTGAGCCTTCGGGATCCTTGTGACCTGGCCATTTAGCCCATGGTGTGCAAAAACGTGCTGCTCAGAGGTAAAACAACCCAACCCATGCATTCTGACACCTCATTTTTGGACAAGTTCCTGTAAGTGTTATTTTTTGATGAAGAATGTTTCTAGCGTAAAATATTTTATGTCATTCTGAAACTAGCATTGTAATTCGTGTTTTCATCAAATATCATTAAAATCATTCATAGTTTTTTGTTTATCATAATTTTTCTGTGTTTTCCTTATTTATGGAATCGGTGTATATTTTTTTAAAAAGAAAATCTAGAATTGAATGCTAATGAATTTGGCATTTAACATGCCATAATTCCTTTCATTAGTTATTTGGCAAAAAAAAAAAAATTCTGAATTGAATTTTTTATTTTTATTTTTTGCTGAGCGTAGAAAATATCTTGGCCTCTGGATGGAAGCCAGTTTTTCAGGCTGGACACTGGAAGGGTTAATTGTTTTTAGAAAAGCCAATGATTGATAATATAAAAGTTTAGCATTAAAAGTTAATTTTGCATTTGGTTTTTACTAAATTTTTGAAAGTATTCAATTAATGTATCATTATTGAAAAAAATTCATTGTGAATTAAACCTGTGGATAAGGTCAACTTAATTAGATAGATAAGATAGCCAAGCAATCAAAAGACGATTGTCTTTTGATTGCTTGGCTATCTGAAAGCTAAGTTTAGCTAATATGTTCTAACTGTTTTGTTGCAGTATTAGAAATCTGAAATTTAAAATTTTAGTTTTTAGTTTCTTTGAAAATTGAAAGTTATTTATGATAACTTGCATCCATGTTTTAGGATGTGAGAAGACTATACAAGCATAGTGAAGAATTATTCAAAGTGACATTAATTGAATCTAAGCAGATACTTAGTAATTTTGACAAAAGCCTACAAGCATATGCAGAAAGGAAACTACAAGAACGACCAAATTTTCACCTCGTCAAATCCTCTGTAGTAGGTAAAATTGGAAATGTAATTTAAATATATCAGAATAACATTCCTTGAAATGCAATTGATTTAATTAAATACTCAGCAGTAAGTGAATATAATTTGTAAAAGTATCTTATTGATCATATTCCTATGCAATTATAATCTTTCATATTCTTATGCAATGCCTCAGGATTTCACCAGTTGGGGTTGCATAGGAATATGATTGATTATATATTAATTAGCAGCAAATGGCCTAGTTTGATTAGGAATACCAGATCATATAGGGGAGCCAATATTGGGTCTGACCATTACCTGGTCAAAAATGTCGTGCTAAGGTTAAGAGAATTACCTTTAACACTGAAGCTCTAAAAGATCCAGATATAGCCAAAGCATAAATGATTAGCTACTTAGTTATTATGACAGTCATGGTTTGCTTACTGCTGAAGTTGAGAAAGAATGGGATCAGTCTAAACAGGCTTTTCTTGAAACTAACAGGTAAAAAGGAACAGAGAAGACATAGTGATAAGGCTATAGAACTTATTTCTGAAAGAAGGAAGTGCAGGAATAATATGAATCAACACCCTACTAGTCCTAACAGATGGTATTATAATGAGCTTAATAAACATGTAAAGGGTCAGTTAACAGCTGATAAGAATCTTTTGGCTTGATAACTTGGCTGACAAAGCAGAGGAAGCAGCTAAGCAGCCCAACAGCAAGGAGTTGTACCAGATAGTTAATGTTTTGTGTGGGTAGAAACAGATAGGTACACAGGGATTGAAGGATAAAAATAGCAAGGTTGTTGAAGGTGAGGATTCTGTCATGCTTGGGTTCACAGAGCATTTCAGAAATGTTCTAAACAAGTAGTTAGTTCTACTCCATTATTTGTAATGAGGATAGATAGATTACTAGCTTTAATGTTGGCTTTATATCACATTCTGAAGTGACTCAACCTTCTTTGAGCAGCTTATTGTGCAAAGAGAAACTGCATTGGTTTGGCCATGTAGCCCATATGCATAACTTTATATTGGCAAATAGGGTTATGAACAGCATGTCTAAAGGCCTCAGGAAAAGGGAGAGATACTTATGATGTGATGGGCAGACAACATCAAACAGGACCTTGCTAGAATTAGCCTACAGTAGGCAAATGCTGCAGCTGTAGCTCAGGACAGATGTGTTTGAAAACAAAATTGCATAGTCTGATTGGACCTATGTAGCCCCTGTCTGCTTGAAGATTTTGTATGTATGTATATGTACATTATTAATACATGTAATTTGTGTAAGAAAGGAATGAAAAATGCTGTTTTTTATTTCAGAATATGGTAAAGTGTACAATGAAGCATAATTTTGTTTATACCTCATCTCAGCTTTTTTTTCTCTGGGCCCCATCATGGTTTTTTAGGCTCTGACTATATATGTATTTACTTATATATGGGCCCAATCACTAAGCCATGCAGAGCTCCCAGCACCTGCCAACAGGCTACATAAGCCTTGGTAGTCACCACCACATAAAAGAAAATGGCTAAACCAAAGGCTAGATGATCTGACTTGACATCCAGAAGATCTTGCAGATGAGTTGTAGCTTTTTTTTAATCATTCTTTACGTATAAAATATCATCAGACAGGGTTGTGTGATGTATTTTCACACATAGGACTTTCTCAGCCAATCCAGTTTACCAGCAGTTGCATCTATTGATCAGGCTTTCTCAAAAGTTTTAGAGGATTGAGACTTTGAGGAAATGCACATATTTCTGTTTTTTTGTTGTTTTTTTCTCTCCAACAGCATAAATCCCTAGGTTATTTTGTTTGTTGTTTTTCAGGTGAGACAGGCTTATATTATATATTTTTAAGATTTGAATTTTGCAGTTTTAAATTTAAAAAGCCATATCTGATACATTGAATTAAATGATTGCAATTAGTTTAAATTAAATATTTTTAGATTAATAAATATTTATTACTGCAGAAATAAAGCAGGATAGTGTAATCCTCCAAGATGGAACAATAATACCATGTGGATTAGTTGTCTGGAGCACAGGCCTAAGTCCTCAGCAGTTCACAAAATCTCTCGATGTTCCCAAAAACAAATTTGGTCAGGTAAAGTGTTAGCTACATTACTAATTGGTTACTTCATACTAAAGGCATGCAATCTAGTTTGAAACAGTTTTGAATACATGTATAATGTAAAATGTGTCGGCTAATTTTGGCATGATGAAATATATGAATTTGAATTATGAATTTTTATAAACATTATTGATACAGTAACCCTTGTTATTCATGGATGACACAACTTAGGAACAGGAACCTATGTGAAATGGGAGGTTCAGTTCAAGGCTCATAAATACAAACATACTATAACAACAGTAATATATTTGTTCATTAAAATAAAGTCGTGTGAGTGAATCAAATATTTTAACTGATAAAGTAATGTAAAAGCCATCTAAAGAATTTAGCTCATATGATGAAGATAATGGTGTTGAAGGAGGGGTTGGAAATCCATGCTGCTCATATATATATATTGATAGAAGCAGAAACATTAATTTGTATCAAGGAACATTTGTGCTTTGTTTAAGGATGGAAAACTTGGGAAAATAGCAAAATGCAAAGAGTTGTTAACCATACATTTGACAGTTGACAACCCAGATATGGACATAACATCATGGTAATTCCTGTTACTTGATTAGCTCTATGGTGAACCAAACAACTGACAATATGCATAATAGGCTTACAAAAAGTTACATTTCTTGGAATCTAAACATTTAACTTTGAGACGATCCAGAATACTGCCAACGTTTGACTCTGATACAGAGATATGAAAACCAGTTGATTGGTTGTTTGGGAATACAGCACACAATTTAAGAGGATTGGATTGTTTTATCTTTGAGTAGCACTTTTTGCACACAAAATTTTTGCAAAAAAAAATTTGCTGTCCAAGTCACAAGGATTTAGAGAAGGTAGGGGGAAGGAGACCCACTGGACAGATGGTAACCTCCCATTGAGGCTCTCCAGTGCGTTCTTAGCATGCACATAGGGCCATGGCTTAGCATTCAATCTAATGGGGATTTTCCAACCCCATTTATGTCTCTTTCTCACCAAGGAGCACGATGGGGATTAGCAGAGATAAATCTCAAAACAGCCACAGTTGGCTTTTGTTTTTAATAACTTTTCGGAGCAATTATTTAAAATGGCATTGTTGGTGCTAAATATTCCATTTTTTTGTAGCTCTCTAATTACCAAACAAATATTGTTAAAAATTGAGATTGAAATAGATTTTATTGAGATCTTTGAAATATCTTCAGTCACATTTTTTCATCGAAAAGTTTATTTAATATTATTGAGTTCTGTATCTGAGTCACTTTTGGCATAACATGGAACTGTACCTAATAAAGTGGCCACTAGTATATTTTTGTAGTAATTTGTGCAAAGTAACTGTACTTAAATATTACACTTTTATTGAAATTTATCAAATGGTTTTGAAATGCTTTCCCATTAATGCCAGAGCATGGGAGGAAGTTAGGATTGCTTTATAATTAGACAAATACAGTATTTACCTACTCATACATAATAAATCACTATAAGAGATTTTTATCACTATAAACTCTATAGTGAATATAGTAACTATAAAGAGATTTTATGCAATGTTATAGAATCAAATATGTGAGAATTTTAAGCTTGAATATCTGTTATTGTTCCATATTCTGGTTTCATCTAATGGAACAATTTTTTTAGTATATCTATGTTTTTTACTTTGTTTCAGATTCTGACAGATTCTTTTTTGAAAGTTTTGGGTGATCCTAGTGGAGATGTTTATGCCCTTGGTGACTGTGCTGAAATTGACTCTTTGCCACTGCCTTGTACAGCACAGGTTGGTGTGAAATTAACAATAGACCTATATGACTAGTATGTGATTATTATATTAAAAGCATTTTATGGCAAAATATAGTTATATGAATTATATATTGAGCACTGTAAAGTAAACAATATGCTATACATTGTTTTCAATTCAGAATTACTTATAAATGAACAACTCACTTTTTATCTTCTGTTTTTGATACAGAATAATGTCTTATCTGGCAAATTGCATTAATATTTTTCTCAAATATAGTATTATTGCAAATATTGTTTTACTAGTACAGTGGACCTTCGTTATAGCGCTGCTTGCTATACCGTGCACTCGGTTATAGCGCGGGCGATGTTCGCGATAAGTTCAAACATGTTTATACAGGTTCGTGCGGCGTTAGTGAGTATCGCATTTTATTGTTACTGCGTATTGAATAATTGTGTATGTATTGAGTTCCTGCATGTATTTTGAATAGTGTTTAATTATTGTATGCATGATGAGTAAAAGAAAAGCTTACAGTGTGAAATTTATTGTGTCGCCACCGCACCGCTTGGTATAATGCGGTTCACCTTATAACATGGGTGTTGTTTCCCGCCCGACATGCGTGTTATATCGGGGGTCCACTGTAGTTATGCAGCTGTTGGTTATTCATACTTTGATTAATCAAAATAACTGCAAAGTCATACATATCCTCCATAGATGCAGGGAATACAACTGCACCTGGAACCATATTTCTTTGTTCAAGCAGTTTCTTCCTCTATTTTTTTGCCTCCCAGTGAACTCGTTTTGGTGGAGATAATAGAGTGCAATGTTACAGATTTTCAAGCTAATTTTTCTTGCGATGGGTAATTTAATTGATTGAAAGTATAAGAGGTCCAGGTACAGTTATTTTTAGAACAACCTGTTGTTTTTCAACCTGCTTATTTTTTTTAGAAAACTGATTTGGAAGATAGAGAATTTGAAACTGGTCATAAGCATGATCAAAATGGAAAAAATCATTTGGCAGCAATATAAAAATTAGTTCTAATATATTGTCTTTCCTTCTTTAGATCTTTCTGCTCATCAAATTCAGTTTGTGAACCCAAAAACTGTGCTCAATTTGCTGAGTGTAACTCAGCTTGAGTAAAAGAAGCTTTGTTAGCCATGGTGTACTGTATCAGTTTGATTTGGACTGATGATCATGATTGCCATTAAGAAAATAACTGAAAAGAGCAATTATAGGCACTTCTAGGTATTTCTGTGGGTAATAAAAAAAGTTGAAGGAAAATGTGACTATTTAAAAGTTTTATATAACAGTATTAATTTTTTTAAGTGCATTAATGTGGAATGAAAACAATAACTTTTGCAGGAATATATATATATATGAGGAAATTTCAGAATACACACATTTTAATCTGCAATCAAAGTAGCTAATTATTGGTATTGTGATTTAAAAATATAATTAATCATAGTGTGCTTAAATTGATAAAGGAATTTAATCTGTTATACACTGTAAAGTTGAAAGTTGCTCTTCAATAAAACTTAATAAGCTTGAACCAGAGCTTCCAGTGTTATGCAACATTGCATGGTTCTTAATCAGATGATGTTACCTCAATAATCAATCACCTGACAAAGCCTTCAGAGTAGAGCAGAAGCCACAATGCACTGATGTGCATTGTGGTTTCTGCTCTCCACATAATACCATTATCATCCTCCATTAGAAGTTCTTAGGCAGTTAAAATAGCACAGTAAGTTTGTAAATAGCATAATTTGTTGATTTATCACCATAAGTGCTTGTATATTGGATGTTTTAATATGCGTCCTTCATTGAGTTGCCTGTAGGAGCAAAAACATTGAAAATTCATTGTATCAATTAAATTTTTGCACTGCAAGCATATAATATCTTTATGATTCTGAACAATTTATGTTATAATATTTTACTGACTTCGAATTGCAGACATTTTTTGTGCTTGACATCTAGGCAAAGGAAATTATGCTGTTATTCTCTATAAAATTATGTCTTGCAGAGCTACATGTCGATATTCATCATGCTTTCCATTAGTTGCTGTAGGCAAAGGTTCTGTGAGCATCTTTGTTTGCCCTTACTTCATCTTCATTGTCAGTATGATACATAATTTCAATGCTGTTACTTAATGATTTCATTTATTGAATTTATCGTTCTTAGCAGTTTAAGAAAGGTACGTGTTTTAATTTAATAGTTTCATTGATGATTAATAGCATCCTGATTATCTAAAAGGTTAGTTACTTAATGTTTATTTTGAACAAACTTTTTATTAAGACATACTATATCCTCATTATTTGCAAGTTAACACGAATTTGTTAAACATCATAATCTTTTATCTCCACTAACAATATCTTGCTCTCAGTGAGCAAGGGGGACACTAATGAGCTTTGAAAGCCTGCAGCTTGTCAGATGGGTTGTTAAGCCCCATCTGACAGACTCATCTCATTAATGAGTTAATGTGCATACCCTATGCACATTAACTCATTAATGCCCAACAAATCTCAGAAAAGAATAGGGGTAGAGAGACAAAGAAATAGAACTATTTGGACTAGTCCAATTAAAATTTTAAGCCATTATGGACATTAAAGGATTAAAGAACATGCTGGATGACTGTGATAAGAGGTTGTCTCCTAACAGTTGTCCAGTGGGTTCCTTAGGTATTGGGATCCTTGTGACCTGGCCATGTAGGCTATTGTGTGCACAAAAAGTGCCGCTCAGAAGTTAAACAACTCATAATTTTTTCGTGTAACTGAATGATGGTTTAGAACTTTCTCATCAGGTTTTAATGGCATTATGATATATTAGAGAGCTACTTGAGATTGTTATAGCAGATTTAATTATTTTTTTTAGTATGTTATTGAATTGGCAAAAAAAAAAGTTCCAAAGTTGTGGACTCAAATCACACAATCAAATAAAGTAAAAAGTCAACCAAACATCTGGTTGGACAAACTTTGAAATATCTTTTTATTTTTAGTCTTTTGAAGCTATGATTTTTAGTGATTTAATTTGCCAAAATGATCTTTATTTAAAAATGTCTTAATATTTAAATTTAAGTCACATTAGCAGATAAATGATAGAGCCAATGCTAATTTATGGTTAGAACACTCTGACATGAATATGCAGAGATGTGGGTTCAAGTTCTGTACATTAACAAAAAATAATTTTCACTGCATAAATATTTATAGGTCTTTAAATATTTCTTTTTGCAATGAAAGGAGATGTAATTTGTAAAATCTTAGCCGTTCCATGGCCGAGTGGTTAGCGCGCTTGGCTACTGACCTAAGGGACCTGGGTTCGAGCCCCATGTAAGGCATGGATGTATGTGTCGTTTTTCTGCTGAGACCCTGCCATCCTCTCAGATCCTTCTACTATGGCATATAAACTGACAGGCTCCTGTCAGACCTCTGTGGCAAGCAGCTGCTTGAGGGGGTATTTATTTATTTTTATTTATAAAGTTTAATTTCAGAACATATTTTCACTTTACTGAATATTTGAAATTTATTTTTTAGGTTGCTGAGAGGAAGGGAAGATATCTTGCAAATTGTTTCAATAATAAGAAAAGCAAAGATGAGATAAAACAGTTTCATTTCAAAAATCTGGGAATGCTGGCTTACATTGGAGACTATAAAGCTCTGACTGATTTGCCAGAATTTAAAATACAAGGTAGGTTTATGCAATATAATCCTCCCACCTAACAATTTTTATTTTTGCACTTTTCCATGAAAAGTTCAAGAGAAATGTGTAAATCAAAACTTGAGCACTGTTTTATATGTTTTGTGATTTAAAATCCAAACTTTCCCAAAATTTAGGCCCAGATCTACCACTGTTATTGAGCATTGTCATCCCCAGAACCTTTCTAATGCACAGTCAATTAATGAGGACCTAAAAATAGTAGATATTTTTCTATCATTCTCAGTAATCACTTCTTGAGAAAAAGTTGACTTTTTTTCTCCCTGGGGGGGGGGGGGGGATGTCCTTCAGGAGTACACAATATTTTATATTGCCTCCAAAAGAGCATACATATAGCTTCATTACAAAAAGAGTATGTAGACCTAAAAAAGTTAAAAACTACCAGATTACAAGTATGAAGCAAAAAAGTTGGGAAACATATATTTTGATAATCTGTTTTCTCCACTGGAGTATTGTTGAAAATGCAATTTATTGATGGAAATGAAGCTTTTGTTTTTATTTACAACATGAAGGGCATGCCCTTCTAAGATCAAAGTCACTGCTGACCACTGCCTCAGTTAGAGTTAACATAAAGCTTGCCTGCTGGAATAGTAGCTAGCTCCCTAACTATTAGAGGTGGTGATGACTCAGTTGGTAACATGCCAGGTTTGTAATCTGTAGTTCCAAGATTTGAGTCCCTCCTTAGCCAACACTGAGATTTATCTCTGCAAAAACTCTCCACATTGCCCTTGATCAGTAGGGGACCCTAATGGGCTTGGAAAGGCCACCATCCTTTGGATGGGATGTAAAGCTATGACCCCATATGTGGGAGAGCCATACCCTGTGCACTTTACACAACACTCTGGATGGGTGTGATGGGAAGATAACATTTGTCTCATAACAGCTTTCCAGCGGGTCCCCTCCCCAACCTTCTCAGAGCCTTCACCCAGTTAGCCCATTGTGTGAGAAAAAGTGCTGCTCAGAGGTGAAACAAACCTAACCACTATATCCTAACTGCAAATATCTAGTGATTTAGCATTTTATAATGAATTAAACCACACTTTGCATTTATTTCAACACAACTTTGGATGTTGCTAAACTGGAAAATAATTCACTTTTGAACAATTTTACATGACAAACTTTTGAAATAATGAAGTTTGAGGGGGGGGGGGGGTAATTCAGCCACTAAACAAAGTTTTATTAGAAACTGTGTTGTTTGGGTTTAAAAGGTATATTGATTATAACAATACTGAATAATTTCCAGGTGCAGTCAGTGGAATAATGGATGAAGATTTTTTCAGTCAATCCTTTTCCCTTTACTAAGTAATATCAACTATGTGATACCTCAATTCTCAGTTCTCTTTACCTCAGTTCCATTTTGCATTATATGCCAAGTGGTTAGCATACTTGATTATTGATCAAATGATTTTTTTTTTCTGCTGAGGTCTCACCATTGTCACAGATCTATCCCTGGGGTATGTTATACTGACAGGCTCCTGTCAGACCTCTGGCAAGCAGCTGCTTGAGAAGGAATATATTATTATAATCTTGGTATTTTTCTAATGAATAAAATACTGTATCCTGTACCAGATTTTATTATCATCATCATTGGCATGTAAACTATTGCTAAGTTATTTAAAATTAATTAAATGGTTTCTATCATAGGATCAGTAAGTTATAAATGTAACATTTGAAGTTGCATTTTTCCCATAAGCACTTTTTCATTTCACTATACTCTGCTTGTTTTTCACATTTTGTATATGTTGCAAACATCCATATGTTTGTCTTATTCATTTTGCTGTTTACAACATATATGATCTTAGGGTATTTAACTAGACTCGTTTTTTTATATGTAGGAGATAGATAAATTCTAATAAGCTATGTTAATCAGAAGAATGGCAGTTAAAACAATCTGAAAAAACCCTGAAATGCTTTTCGTTAATAGCTCTTTGATTATGTGACTCTCAAAACTTTGTGATTATTGTGAGTTAAATATTTAATTTTATTTTTCAGGTTTTACTTCATGGTTTCTCTGGAGATCTGCCTATCTCACTCGTTTAGGAAGTTGGAGGTTAAGAATGCAAGTTCCAATTGACTGGCTAAAAACATTTATATTTGGTAGAGATACTTCTAGATTTTAGAAATAACCAATAGAATATCTACAAATGAAAACCAACTATTGTACTGGATTACTATGTAGTAAGATATTGGTAGCCAAATGCTTATTAAAGTCGAATGCTTACAGTAAAAGTCGCATGATGAACTTGTTAATGTGATTTCCTGTGTAAAATGTTTATCAAATAAACAATTTACATTTTTTTATAGTATGCTTCATTTGCATTAATAAATTAGTTTTTAACTCGGGTGTAAAACCCAAAACTAAAATGATATGCGTTTAAAAAAGAGGCCACATAATATAGCCAATAAGTTATTTCTGTGGGCAAGGATATTACGAAAGGTTTGATATGTCATAATTTTTTTTTAGGTCCAACTTGTAATGAAGGATTGGGTTTACCTCTGAGTGGTACTTTTTGGCACACAATGGGCTAAATGGCCAGGTCACAAGGGTTCAGAGAAGGTTGGGGGGGACGGGACCCACTGGACAGCTGTTTGGAGACAGTTGCATTACTAATTGAGGGCTGGGAGTTTTATGGAGATACAGGGGTTTATCAAAATAGTGGGATGGTACTGTTTGTGGAGAACATTTTATTAATAAGCAGTAGACTTATCTTGGGTGTTCAGAACAGACGCAATTCCACGTGGAATAGACATACAAGTCTATTCCACGAATTCTCAGAAAATGTAAAAAAAAAGGAGGGGGGGGGGGTGACAAGAGACTGAATTTTTGATCAATTATAGCATTTTCCCTTCCATTTTACAGGTTTTAAAAAGAATTCTTGAAAAATGAATGAAATATAAATAAGATTAATATTTTTTTTTCCTCTCTTAACATTATTAGCATTCTGAAAGGGAGGGCATGATCCTCTTGCCCCTCCTCCCAGATCATGTCTTTGAACAATGATGACCATAATATCAAAATGACCCATGCAAAAGAATTGTGTGTGCATGCCCAAAATGCAATCCATAACCTAAGTGTTACTCATTTAAATCACTCATTGTAGACATTCCATTTGCTTATTTTTTGCTTCAGAAAGAATAGTTGCTGGACATTTTCTTATATCATTGTTCAAGTTTACCACCCAGTTTGCACAAATATATTAATTTTTTCATATTGCCATATGTCGTATGCTTATATTTTGCTTTAGGTTAACTTATAGTTCCCTAAAACTTATTGATAATAGTTTTCAGTCAAAGGTTACTCATTAGAATTCTTCATAAAAATATAATTGCAGAACTTTATTACTCAGCTTGTGCTAACAAATGGTTGTTTGATGTCATCTTGCAGATTCTGCATGAAAGAACCATTCCCATTGGTTATTTTATTATATCAATAGGATAGAGTGAGTAACCGTTGTGTTACAGCGCCACCAGTCGGAAACAAAGCAAACTCGTTTTCTGTCCACCCTTTACATGGCCTCCCACACCCACCGCCAGCTGATGAAAGCCAAAGATAACAATTTTGATACTTCCATCAACGATAAATTATAATTTAAAATGAAGGATATATTAAAATTATTACCAACTTTATTTGATTTTTATAAAGAAACTGCACTCTATGCATTTTGCAGATAAGTTTTGGTACATTTCTTTTAGAAATACTTTTGTAATTTTTTTCGAAACTGGTGTTTGGTGTAAGTTAAAATTTTTTTTTGCACTTATTATTATTGAAATAATACTCATATCTTGCAGATGCTAATGTCATGCTTCCTCTCATCATTGTTCAAAGACATGATCTGGGAGAAGGGGCAAGAGGACCATGCCCTCCCTTTCAGAATGCTCATAATGTTAACAGAGGAAAAAAATATTAAACTTATTTATATTTCATTCATTTTTCAAGATTTTTTTAAAAACCTGTAAAATGGAAGGGAAAATGCTATAATTGATTGAAAATTCAGTCTCTTGTCACCCCTCCCCCTTTTTTTTTTACATTTTTCTGACACGATTGTGATTTTTGAAGGCCCCCCCGTCGACTATTTTTTCCTAGATCTGGGCCTGCACTCTACCACAAAAATTTTTAATTTCTGGCACAGATTCTTTGAAATATTTTTCGAACCCTTTGCCATTTTCCATTTGTTAGAGCATGTGTTAAGTTTTTGAAATATTCGAGAAATGAAAAAAGTAATATTTCATCAATACCTATCCAATGCGCTAATTTTTTTTTTATCTATCACTAAAAATAAAAGCGTTGACACCAAGTGTCGAAAATAATGAGGTTCTTAGATAAACCTATTATTGCATCTGATTCATTTGATATCAGTATTTTTCATATTTTTTTACTTAAAAAAATCGGTTATTTTTGTAATAATAAGCAAAAATGGGAGATATTAAAATATATTAGATATCCCCAAACATACTCGTGTCGTCCCGTGGCCGAGTGGACCTTCTACTCTTGCATATAAACTGACAGGCTCCTGTCAGACCTCTGTGGCAAGCAGCTGCTTGAGGGGGTATTTATTTCTATTTTTTATTAGGGAGGAAGGATCCGAGAATTATTATTATTTTTATTTATTTTTGAGAGGGGGCGGGGATAGATTCAGTATCGGGGAGGCTCCGAGAATTTATTTTCGGGAGGGGGGGGGATTGTTAAAGAATAAGACGTTGTGTCCTGAGAACGAAACTGCAGCAGGGTTTCCCAATTGCTAAAATATTCCACTGAACAGGAAAATTTAAATGATATATAAAAAAAATACTCCTCAAGCAGCTGCTTGCCACAGAGGTCTGACAGGAGCTTCCAGTTTATATGCCATAGTAGGAGATGAGAGGATGGCAGGACCTCAGCACAACGCTAACGTCCATGCCTTACCCAGGACTCGAACCCAGATCCCTTGATATATGCTATATGTAATATTATTTAACACTTGTTTTTTTTTTTAATCTATTTTTAGTGTCAGACATAAATAAAACTATACAAATACAACTGTTTTGGATTATAAAGCAAGTAGACGAGTTTTGAGATTTCGTTTAAGACGACAAGTTTTTTTTTTTTTTTTTTGGTGGGGGGGGGGGGGAGATCCATTTGAGCACAGGTAACATTTCTGTGCCCAAAATAGTTACATCGATGGCAAGCTAGGTCTGTGAGAACTATTGATTACAATTATGTGTTCTGTTAAGTAACTAATAGGCGAATCTAAGTGAAATTCTATTAAGTTATATTTTTGAGGCTGATATAATAGCTCTGTGCAAAATGTAAAAAAATGAATAAACACAATACTTTTTTTTATTAGCATATATGACAGATTGGGAAAATAAGGTTCCAAACGTGTGCTAGAAAACCTAAAGCAGTTTCATAAATTAAAATTGTTTAAATATATAATATATATTTCCTTCAAAATCATACTAAAAGTGATTAAAACAGTAGGTATCATTTTATATCTGGAATGATTGAATCGTGTGAAATACGGGTTAATAGAGTAGTTGAATGTGAAGAAAAGAAAAAGATTTTTGATACAAAGCAAGAAAAAATTTCATTTTCTTTCAAAAATTAGATTTTATATTGAAACCGAACTGTCAGATATTGAATAGGCGTGTATCTGACCCCTGACAAGCAGCTGTTTCAGGTTTTATTTATTATTTTTTAAAGAATAAAAATGAGAAAAAATGTATATTAAACATTTTTGAAAGACATCTTTACTTCTAGATAATTCTGAGAATTATTATTTAGTTGAGTATTGTTTTTACTTAAAATTAAATTACCAACGGTGTGTAAAGCCAACGCTAAGCAATAGCGTCTGCCTGCGTTACTGCCCACCCATTACATAACCGCTGATCGTTCAAGTCGCCTCAACTTTCCAAACCGGTTGTGCACTCTATCCTATTATATCTCGTTGTATATATCTTATTTTCAGAATGTTTCAGTAGAGAAACCCCCATATTTTAGTTGAAAGTTTGCATTATTAGTAAAAAAAATGTTTTAACAGATGGAGTATAATACAAATAATTCTAATTTGTGCTTCGTTAACCAGAAATGTAACTGGATATGTCTATCGATAAAGTTACAAAATTAAAAAAAAAATCTCAAGTAGCTGCTTGCCACGGAGGTGTGATCGGAGCCTTTCAGTTTATATGCCATAGTAAAAGGTCTGAGAGGATGACAGGACCTCAGCAGAAAAACACAAACATCCATTCCTTACCCAGGGCTCTAATCCAGCTCCCTTAGATCAGCAGCCAAGCGCGCTAACCACTCGGCAACTGGACGGGCGCTAACCACTCGGCCACTGGACGGGCGCTAGCCACTCGGCCACTGGACGGCAAATAAATTATATGCTATAAAAACAAAGGGTAAATATTGCTAATTCATTTCAGTTATCAATGGTTATCATCTCAAAAAAAAAAGAAGTTTTCAAAGAACGAAGTAAATAATTCCTGAGGCTGTAAAATACATGGAGGTAGGAAGAAAAGAGGAGGGGCCCTAAGCACTTAAAGATGATGCTACGGCGACTGCGAAGCAGCCATATTGTTTTATTCAAAACATTGATCAGTAGTGTTGGAATACAAAATGTGTCTTGCGCTATAAAAAATTGATTTTATACGATATTTGTGATATGTTATTTATTCAGCGTTTTGGATGCACGAATCGCCCTTCAAAAAATATACCAGGAATTGCCTTTCATCGGTCAGTTTGTCATTTTTATAAAGTTTAATTAATTATATAATGATACAAGTATCTTTACGTTCTAATTACGCCACTATAAAATCAGTTTTATTTCGAGTTACAAAGCTCGATTCTTCAACAGATTTTTTTCATTTTCTTAGGATTGCACTCAGTGATAAATGTCAAGATGTACTTTTTATATTGATTGATTGATTGATTTCAAGTTACGTTTATTTGAGAATTCCTTCTGCAGGCTTTCTCAGTTAAGAAATTTTGTTGCCTTTAATTGAATATTAGTGTGTATTCTATTTAATGGATGATGAATTTACATACTTTTAAATAGAGGTGATTAAAATATCAGGGAGTCTCTTTTTTGCTTTTTATTTTATTTTAGGTGGAAGTATTAGATATTATTATTTTGTTTAAATGTTTCAGTGTTTAAATTCCTCTCTCTTCCTGATTTAATATGTTCAGTGTAAAAAGGTAAAAGTAAATTACAATAAAGTATTTTCATAAGGTGAGAAATATAATCTTTCTTTTTTCTTAATTTGGGTAGTATTTAAGGGTTTTGTTTAAATGCCCCCCCTTTTTTTGTATTGGAGTCTTATCTTTTTGAATATCTTTTTAGATTAACTTAATGTGTCTGGTGAAAATTGTCATAGGTGAGTGATAGCGATCATTAGTTAGGGTGAAAATTTTTCAAATTGTTTAAATAATTTTAGTTAAAAGAGGAGAGGAGAGTGTAATGCTTTTCTCCTTTTCGTTAATTCTTTTGATAGGGTTCAAATTTTCCCTTTTAAGGTGAATACTGAATTTATTTAATTCTGTATGGATTTTAAATAGAGCGTGTGTATTGCTTGTAGTTATTTTATTTTTACTTTAGTTGAGAGGTAGGTTAGGCGTACATAAAGGGAGATATGAGAGACTGAGGAGTCAGGCACTGAGATGTTGGGTTCGAGCCACTCTAGAACGTTGACTTTTTTTTTTTTTTTTTTTTTTTAAATGGATATTATATTCCCTTCACCCTGTGGATATATATATTTTAATTTTTATTATTTTTGCTTAGTATAATTTTTAGTTGCTTTTTTTTTATATAGTTTTTTCTGGTGTTATTTTGAATTTTTCCTTTGTGGCTGAGGAAGGATATATTTCAATCCTTATGGGATTTTTTTTTTTGAGAGATTTAATAATTGTGCATTTTGTATTGATTGTTAACTCTGGTTGAGGGAGGAGAATGAGCATGAGATGGGGGAGAGATATGAAGCTGAGAGTACAGACACAGAGCTGGTGGGTTCGAGCCACCATCTGAGGAGTTTTTTTTTTTTGGATTGTTGGGTAGTTTTTTTGTATATATATATTTTTTTAGTTCTTTTTTTTAACTTATTATGTTAGCAACAGCAATATATTTATAAATAAGCACAAATTCAGGGGTATAGCTACCTCAAAAAATCGGGAGTGTCATCACACCAGAGAATTTTTTTTCCTTTTACGAGTTTAGAGGTGTGTTACAAATTTTACATATTTATTTCAAACTTAATTCTATGGTTTGCTGTTCGGTACTGTTTTATTTAAATAAATTTATTGAAAAGATGCTTTATTTTTTGCACTGTAAACTAAAATGCACTGTCAGCTTATGGCCAATACATAGAAATTATCTTTTATTTCAGCTTTCCATTAAATAAAGAGAGACGAGAAGCATTATAGATAACAGTTTTGCTAATGTTTCTGTTTGATTAGTTTGATGAATCTTTGACTATATCACAAAACAAAGAATTTTGATGATGACACACTTGTCTGTAGAAGATGTTAAGTTCCTCATCTATCAAAAAATATCTTGGATAGATGTGATTGTACCTTTATTCATTATCTGAAATATTAGAAAATTTTAAACAAAATCAGTACAAAGTTTTAAAAATGTCTAATCAATACTTAAAGGTTACTTATGTGGTATAGATGAAGTCCTGAGATCTTGGGGCTTCATATCAAAACAACACACATATTGCTACAATCAGAACAGTGAATATGAATAGTATAACTGCAAATTAAGGTTTTTAATAATGATGTAATACAAACTAGGTTACAAGTGACTTCCAGCAGTTAAAATTTAAAAAGTTATAACTAAATGTTATAAATCATAATTTTAAGCTAATTTGCATCACTTTCTGCACTTTGTTGTCAGAAAAAGAAACAGTTAACTGAAAAATTCTCCAAATAAAACAGTAGAATTAACTAATCAATAAATAGTAAATCCAGAGCTACCTGTTGACTTTGAAGTCAATATGAAAATTCAGTACACTCATAATTGTCTTAATAGTGGGTGTAATAACTTATTAACATATTTTTGAAGTTGAATCTTTACTATTGTGAAAAATCACTGGAAAGCATTTTAATGTAGGTGTGTTATACATGATTTCTCCACCAAAGTTTAAAGTGTTTTTAAAATTTACCATTTTAGCTTCTACACTATTGGCTTTATTTAGTTTTGTTAGGCAAATTTTTTTATTTTTGTGGAATGAGAATTTTTTTAACGTAAAACAGCTATTTTCTTAATCTTACAAATGTGATTTTTTGCGGTTTAAATGCTGCTATTGCATATAACTTTTATGTTTTATCCATAAAATGTTTCTACTGTTATCAGTGCAGTATAAATAAACTTTTAAAATCTTGTAAAGGTTTGTTATTGTCGTATTCAACGAAATACATAAATAGTTCTGCTATACGGTAATACTATATGGAAATATTCATTGCATTAAAAAAAAGCAATATAAATTCCAAATAGCTTAAATGGGCTTTCTCTTAGTCGTAAAAAAATAATCTTCCCGTATATAACGCACAGTAAAACTGAGTATAGCGCGTGAAAAGTAAGCTTGATTGCAGCGGCAGACGGTTTGTTTTGGAAGCAACAACATGGCTACCGACCTGCTGCGTCAGCATCATTATCCTTGGACAGGGAAAGCGCGTTAGGGCGTCTCCTCTCATTCATACCTCCGTGGTAAAATAGGTCTCTATAACGTGTTTCAATGCGGCAAAGTCGACTGATAACCTTCCTTATTCTGTGGATTGTACCTGGATAGCAACATAAACTTTTGAAAACCGACACGTTTTCTTATCATTGGCCGTATTGGGAGTGTGCCATGCGCCATCCAGTTCTCCATCTATATCCATGGTTGTAACAAGAAAGTTAACTAAACACGTTTATATAACTGATTTTCAAGTTATCGCAGATTTTATAGTTGATAAAATACAGTATGTTTATACATTAATTTGTCAAATGACTTTTTACTGACAAGTCTTTTAGTTTCTTACCAAATTACGATGGTTGTACAGATGTACAAGTGTAATCCATAATAAATACACAGATTACCTGTAGATATTTAATTGAATAAAAAATTATTTATTAAATAGCTATAATTGTGTATGTATGTGTTTATATATAGTCTTAAATCAGCATTGCCGTTCCATGGCTGAGTGGTTAGCGCGCTTGGCTACTGATCTAAGGGTCCTGGGTTCGAGCCATGGGTAAAGCACCGCTGTTTGTGTCGTTTTTCTGCTGAGGGCCTGCCATCCTCTCAGACCTTCTACTATGGCATATAAACTGACAGGCTCCTGTCAGACCTCTGTAGCAAGCAGCTGCTTGAGGGGGTATTTTTTTTTACTTTTTATTTAAATCAGCATGTTTCAGACGGAGTGTCGAATTAAAAGATTTTCATAGTTTCCATGACGCATGTGTCAACAGAATATCTTAAAACGCAGAATATAAAATGAAACATGCTCTTTAACGCTTAAATTGTTATCACGCTATCATTGGGGCGGGGATGGCTCAGTCGGTAGCGCGCCAGGCTCGTAATCTGTAGTTCCCAGGTTCGAGTCCCAGCTGGGTCAGCGTTGAGATTTATCTCCGCAAAATTCCTCGCCCTGCTCACGGTCAGTAGGGGACACCGATGGGCTTGGAAAGGCCGCCGTCCGTCGGATGGGACGTTAAGCCGTGGCCCCGTGTGTGGGAGAGCCATACCCTGTGCACGTTAAAGAACACCCTGGATGGCCTTGGCAGGAGGCTACCATCTGTCTCCAAATAACTGTTCCAGTGGGTCCTCTCCCCAAACCTTCTCTGAGCCTTCAGGGTCCTTGTGACCTGGCCATTTAACCTATTGTGTGCAAAAAAAGTGCCACTCAGAGGTAAAACAACCCAACCCAACAACACGCTATCATTCAAGATCATAGCTAGTCCACAGATAAGGTGAGAGCCAAGGTTCGATCTAGCCCAGCAAATGGAAATTTTATGGTGAAAAATAGTTTATTTAATTGCAACAAGTTGGCAACACTACGTTCCTGAGTGCGGTAAAATGGCGTAGTATCGTCACTTATGCCGTTTCGTTAAAATTAAGATGGCGTCAGTATCAAATTTATGGCAGCGGAGCTACTCGGAGAGGCAAGGAAATCAGCAAGAAGAAGAGCTGTTAGTCTTTGGCTATTCTTGTAAAATATTTCGCGATGACGAGAAAGCGACTTTCATTGATCAGGGGAAGCACTTGATCCCCTGGATGGGCGACAAAACTTTAATGATAGACAGGTCCGTTCCCGTGCAACAATGCATCTCATCTCTTGTGCTGTTGTGGAATTTCAAAATTTTCAATTATAAGGTTTTTACATATCGAATTTCAGTTTTCTTATCTGAATTCTAATAAACTTTTACTTGTCTTTTTGCTTTTAATCTTTATAAGTTTGTAGCACTCACAGGTATCTCGGATACTTTACTGGAGACAAGTGCTGATGAGAAGCTATAACCTTGGAGACGTATATGGAAGGAAAGGAGCAACCGCCAAAATCCCCACAAGGGGTCTGGTTTAAAATAATAGGCTTTTTATGCTATTATAATTTATTATTTATTTTAGTTTAGATGATAAACATATAGCAAGATGTTACTAGATGAAATAGATATTTTTATTTAGCAGCAAAAACTTGTCTATTTTTGCCATACCCGTTTCAGTGCCATAACATCGTGTGTATAAAAATTTCATATCTCCCATAAAGATAATAACTCCAAATTACAAATCCAATGTTTTTGCTGGATATTACTTTGGAATTTGAATTAAGGATAATTTATAAATAAAAAATAAATACCCCCTTAAGCAGCTGCTTGCCACAGAAGTCTGATAGGAGCCTGTCAGTTTATGTGCCATAGTAGAAGGTCTGTGAGGATGGCAGGACCTCAGCAGAAAAACAACACAAAATGTCCATGCCTTATCCAGGGCTCGAACCCAGGTCCTTTAGATCAGTAGCCAAGCGCTGGCATGCATAATTATTAAACGTTGTAACCAAGGTTAGGGGAATCCACTCACTAAAATTAAAGTTGAGGAAAATCAAGTAAAATGTTTTTCAAGGGAAAAATATGATTAATCTTTGAATTAAATCATTAATTTCATATGAGTCTTGGTGTATTGGTTACGGTCCTCAGCTAACAGATGGCACTACTCAAGTGGCATATGATGTATTGTAAAGTATGACGTAGAAACGTAACTGTTGGTGGCCTATGGCTCTTTGATTTGTTTCTTTTGGGTTGGTGATGTGGAGTCACATGTCGTGTGAAATTAAGATCGATTTTTTTATGCCATTTTTGCTTTATAATTCATTTGGATAACATGCCTGTATGGTTAGAGGTAAGTGCATATGTATCATTATTTAATGAGGGTTTTTTAGCGATAGCTAGAATAATTCATTAAGATATGGTAAATAATAAGTTATTAAAGATATTTTGGAATTGAAATTATTTAATGTTAGGAGGATTGTTGTTGATAGTGTTAGTGAACTGTTTTGTAATGTTAAGGTCACATTGTTTGGAAGTGGGAGTTGGTAGCTTTTTACTGCTGTGTGTAGGGGGGAATGTTTTTGTAAGTTGTTTGGAGTGAGGGTCATTTGAAGGGGTAGGGAGGAGTGGTTAACCAGATAGAATTATTTTTTTTTGTGTTTAGTATGATGGAGTAGTATGTGTTTTGTGAGTGGAAGAAAATGGCAAAAGTTTATAATGTAGAGTGATTAAGTTTTAAAAAATGAGTTTTTATGGGGTGTTAGGGTTTTAGGAGAATAGTTTCTGGTGAAATGTATAGAGTTTTCACAGGATTCTAATGTGGGGGGGGGGGAGAGTATGCATTGGGAAAAGAATGTTGGGAGTTTTTTCGTATGGGACAACATGGCGGTAGTAACGAACACGTATTTTGTTATCGTAGTTTGGAATGAATTGAGTGTTTTTTAGTAGTTACATGTAGTATGGTAATTATTAGTGTATTATGGTATTTTATTGATTTTGTCATATATTTTGGAGTATTTTAAAGTTACTTATATGATTTATAGTGAATATGTGAAAGCGTTTGACAGTTTTTTGATGTAGAAATTATGGGTTGGGTTGTTTTACCTCTGAGTGGCACTTTTTTGCACACCATGAGCGAAATGACCAGGTCACAAAGACCCTGAAGGCTCAGAGAAAGTTGGGGGAGGGGACCCACTGGAACAGCTGTTGGGAGACAGATGTTAACCTCCCGTGAAGGCCATTCATTGTGTCCTTTAACGTGCACAGGGTATGGCTCTCCCACACACGGAGTCATGGCTTAATGTCCCATCCGACAGACGATGGTCTTTCCAAGCCCATCGGTGTCCCCTGCTGACTGTGGGCAGGGTGGGGAGTTTTGCGGAGACAAGTCTCACTGCTGACCCAGCTGGGACTCAAGCCTGGGAACTGCAGAGTACCAGCCTGGCGCACTACCGACTGAGCCACCTCCGCTGCAGAAATTATGGGTATTGTAGAATTGTCGGTGTGGAAAAACATGGTAGTTTTTGATGGAGTCAGGAAGGTAATCAATAATTTAGGGGAGAGCTATTTGAGCTATAAGAATTTTTGTTGTATCTGATGAGATTATTTGGTTTCGGGGGCTTTTTTATAATTTGGTTGGCGGTGCAATGTTTCTGTTTTCATGTTTTTTGGTTTGTGTTGCCTGGGAAGGCTTTAGTTTTGGGGTTTTTTTATAATTCGGTCGGCAGTGCAATGTTTCTGTTTTCATGTTTTTTGGTTTGTGTTGCCTGGGAAGACATTAGTTTTGGGGTTTTTTTATAATTCGGTCGGCGATGCAGTGTTTCCGATTTTTTTTGCGTTTTGGTGTGTGTTATGACCGATGAGATTTAGTTTTGGGGGCTTTTTTATAATGCCGGTCGGCAATGCATTGTCGATGATGTTCTCGGTTTTTAGATTGGTGTTCGATTTCATTAATTCTGGTGATTTATTTAGGTTAATTATTGTATGTGTGGCTGGATTTATTAGTTTAGTTTGTGGAAATATATTTGTGGAGTGTTTTAACTATTGGGAAAAGAGGGGGGAGGGGGTATTTGTAGTATATGGGAAGACAAATGTGTTGTGTAGTTTTTGTTTATGGTTTTTTCTCATAATTTTAATTATTTTAAGAATATGTGGTTGTGTGGGATGTTTTTAGTGGAATCTCTTTTTTTTTTGTTACGTTGTTTCTTTACAATACAAATTACCGTTACCATGGTAACGGTACTTTGCATATGACGTAAACTCAGGTTTTTCGTTACTATGGTAATGAAAAAAACAATCTTTTTTCTAGAAACCCCTGTTTGGGTTAGTGCCTCGGGGGTTGTGGGAATCAACTAAAAGGACTGTTTTGTTACATTGCGTCAAAAAAAATGGCAGCTGAGGACCGTGATCTGTACTACTGCCTTCATATGCACTTAGCAAATTTGATTAATTATTAATATTACACTAGTAGCCATTCCATGGCCAAGTGGTTAGCGCACTTGGCTACTGATCAAAGGAACCTGGGCTTGAGCCCCGGGTAAGGCATGGTGTCGTTTTTCTGCTGAGATCCTGCCATCCTCTCAGACCTTTTACTATGGCATATAAACTGACAGGCTCCTGTCAGACCTCTGTGGCAAGCAACTGCTTAAGGGAGTATTTTTTTTATTACAGTAGTGTACTCTCTTTTAAAACCATTGATTCAGTTTACCATAATGTATATAAAAATAGATGAATTGTTCTGTGTTGTATACACCTTTGCTCAGGCTTGTGAAAAACTGCTGGTTGGCAAGATTTTACAGACTTTCCCCACCCCTGATGTAACTGTAAAAAGTAAGTTTTGTCTTTGGTTGGCCATATGGGAAAGTTATCTGCTATATGAAGAATTTTTTTAGTTTATATGAATTTCGTTGCTTTAGCACATGAAGTTCATCACAGATTCAAATTACACATTTTAGTAATGTCTTGCTGAAATAATTCTTTAAACTAGGCTAGAATTTATTATACAATAAATAATTTGCCAATATCTGTATTTTTAATCCAAGTCCATTGAAAGGAAAGATATTAGAAGCATTGTTTTTGACATATCTGTAAAACATTTAGCACTTGTAACTTTGTTTGCTTCATTGAAATGGCATAACTTGGGCAGTTGGTAGTTTGCATGTGTCAGTTGCTAGATATTGCTGACAAAAGAAATGTTTTATTACAAAGTGGGACATGGCAGTTTTTCTAATGTCACATTGAGATGTTTATATTTGGTAGATGCCAATGGTTCTTTGAAGTGTTCTGTAAAAACACAAAACCTGATTGCTTGTTTGGGGTTTTATGGTGCAATGGCAACTAAGGCCATATTGCACCATAAAACATATGAAGTTGCCTTTGAATTCCATAGTTACAAATATAGGATGTGTTCAGAGTCAATGAATTTATATTGTACAAGATGCATTTTAGTTGAAGCTAAATTTTTTTTGCAACTGTTTTGTCTGTGTTTAGCAGTGTTCTAGAAGCTGTGGTTAAGAGATTTGAACCCCATTGTATTTCTTGTGCAAATTGTGGTCTTGACTGGGTAAACTAGACATAGTAGTTAATTATTTTATTACATAAAATATACCAAGTAGTGTTATGCAGCTGGTTTGCACTGGTTAAAAATATTAATTGCTGAACCAGTTGTTAATAAAGAGCAAATCGAAAAACACTTTGAAAAGTATAGTATAAGCAACAATTATTAATGCAAATAACTATGTATATATTTATAATTATATATATATATAATATTTATCTACATATATATTTTATATTATTATTATATTTTAAATCTTAACTACTAGGTGTGTTTTTACCAAGTCAAGATCATAGTTTACATAGCCCACAGTAAAACTAAGAGTTTCATAGTATATCCACATTGCTTTTTGTTCAGTACAGTTGTGTTGAATTTCAAAATTTGTATGCAGATTGCCGAATAGCATGAGTTAATAGTAAACGAAACAGGCATGTGCAAATATAGGAATACCTTATGGACAATGCTTGTAGTTTTGACTTTGTGTAAAGGAGAAAGTGTTCTGTTTTTATCTAAGTTAACTTTTTGTTATTTTTATTAGCTTATTTGCACCAAAAGAGTTTATTTTAGGTGGACAAATAAAAGTGGTAAACAAATAATAATCAAATGCATATAGCAGAAACAGAGAAAGATCCATACATATATAATAAGAAAGAGTATGTCCCATTCAAGATTGATTCTGGCCCATATACAATGTTTTATTAGAGACTTCTGACCTAAAGTAACTGTTGTTGTAATGTAACATTATTTGATGACAGGAGAAATGAGATATTCTTAGTATGACATTTTGGCATTAGTTTTTTTTTAATGTTGGTAGTTTATTGTTTGCTGCTGTTTTAATATTTTGGTGATATTTCTTTTTATGTTTGTGTATGCGTGTGGAAGAAGATTGTTTTAGAAATAGTTATTTTATGGCTGTATTCTTCAGTTCTTTTGGGGGACGGGTGGTTTAGTCGGTAGCATGGCAGGCTTGTAATCTGTATTTCCCAGGTTCGTGTCTCAGCTGGGCCAGCATTGAGATTTATCTCCTCAAAACTCTGACCATGGCTGCTGTCCGTCAAATGGGATGTTAAGCCATGGCGTTGTGTGTGGGAGAGCCATGGCGTTGTGTGTGGGAGAGCCATACCCTGTGCATGTTAAAGAACATGGTTGATGGTCTTGATGGGAGACTACCATCTGTCTCCCAACAGCTGTTCCAGTGGGTACCTCCCCCAACCTTCTTATTGTGCAGAAGGTTATTTAGTCTGAAGGCTTTTTTTTAATAATGACCCTGAGGATAATAATCTTGATTTTTTTTTTAGCTAACAATAGATACACCGTAACTAATATTAGTGAATGAACTTCACTCAGTATAAGACATGGTATTCCTAATGTGTTGGGTATCAGTTTCAGTTGTTTCTGATGATGAGTTACAGTATCAAGATGAATATATATTTGAGAACAGGTGCAGTGTACGAGTTCTCATTGTTATGTTTTTAGAAATTCGTTTAAAAATTAACTTTTGGCCGGTGTTTAATATGTGTCGTTGAAACTTGCACATTAAATATTCTCTATTTTTATGCATTTCATTGGAGTAAATGTTGCATTTCAAGGTGCAATTTTCAGTAGATGGCTGGAACTTGGCTCAGTTCACTCAGTCTCACACACAACTATTCTAACATGATTTATCTCTGTTAAACCCTCATCCTGCCTTCAGTTAGAATGGGCTTGGAAAGGCTGCTGTCCATTGGATAGGAATAAAGTCCAGGTCTTGTATGTAGGAGAGCCATATTCTGTGCATTTTTAAAAACATTCTGGATGGCCTTGATGGGAGCCTACCATCTGTCCTCTAAATCTGTCCAACTGCATCCTTTCCCCTAATCAACCTGAGCTCTTGGGGTCCTCATGAACTGGCCATTTAGCCCATTAAGTGAAAGAAAGTGCTCAGGGGTAAAACAACACAATTTTCAATAGATCATTTAAAATGACATGTAGGCTATATACCATCTGTCTGCTATAAACAATCCAGTTTGTATGTTACTGCCATGATATTGCTGAAATGGAAAAAAAAATGCAAAATTGTAAGAATGAGCTAATCTTAGTGCTGTTAATAGTCTGCATTATTATTTTTATTATTTTTTTTTATTTCTACTTAAGTTTCCAAGATTTGTATTATTTCTTAGTCATCTATGATACTTGCTATTGAAAATAGTAATATAATTAAGACATTCCATGTCTACTAATTGCTGCATTTGAGCATATGATTTTTTAGTTTTGCTACAAGTGCTAAGTGGAAAATAAAATGAAATATTCATCAGCTCAGAATGTTGTTTTGCTTGTCAAAATTTTATAAAGATATTGGCAATGTGGTTTCTGACTAGCATATATATTTGTTTTAGTACTAAAGCCTATTTTTCTATTATGGTTTAGAACTATGTTTAAATGTAGCCATATAATATTAGTTAATGGTTATTAATATTATCTAAAATTTAATGGAAATATGTTTTGACTACATTATTATTAAGATGAACTATTATTAATTTTTTTGCTGCTTAGGGAATTGCAATATGCAAGGATCTTATGACACCTAGGAAAAATGCAAGGCTATCATGTAATTGTTTATACAGTTCCCTATTAACAGAGCAGTGGCCCACTAGTTGTAATCTGTATCATGTCATTATAAGCTAAGGCTACAGGGTTAATCCAAAACCTAGTACAGAAATTTTGCTCAACTTTCTTAGTATTACATCAGAGCCAGAAGTGCAGCATTGCCCATTTCACATCATACTGAGGCATTCATGTTTCTCAATATAAATAAATAATAAAACACCCTCTCAAGCAGCTGCTGCCATAGAGATCTGACAGAAGGCTGTCAGTTTATATGCCAAAGTAGAAAATAATGTTAAAAAAATTTTAACTTTGTGTCATATTTCAGCATTTGTATGCATAATGCTTATTTTTGGTGATTTTAACATAGAAAATATTATTACTTGCAGTGATGCAACTTGATTTATCTACTTCTGATAATTTTTGCAATCTCAGCATTCTGGAAACTATTTTATTTCAACTTTTTTGCTTTTATTTAAATTAATGATTCAGGAATTATTTTGTGAAAATCTTATCTATACATTTCACCTAAGATTGCTAACATTTTAGCCATAATTTTTATGCAGTTCATAGTTTTATATGTGATTATTATAATCAGGGACAGGCAAAAATATCAAGGTTTCTCAGATGACTAAAAGTTTAATTGTTACAATACCTGACTCCTAAAATCCATGTCTGGTTTCTCCATGAATTTTTTTCGTGTGTCTTATTTAATGCTGAGGGTTTTGCCTTCTTTTCAAATCTTCCTATGACATACTGACAACTAATCTTATACCTATATGGCAAGGTGTAATGACCGAGGAGTAATTTATTTCATAGACTATGCTGATGTTTTCCTATTACTTGACTATAATATCAGGCATTGATTACTTTTTTGCACATGTTAAGATTCTCCAACTAGTGATAATACATCTACTCAATTATAATTTTTTCTGTTGAAACCAAATACCTGTGATCTGGAAATTATTCAAAAATTCTGCTTTAGTCTCTTTATTTGTAGATTTTTTAGGAATGCTAAATATTTTTTACATTATGAAAAATTATAAATTATATTGAAATTTATTATTATTATATTGAAAAATTACATTTATTTCATTAGTTACATGTTAATAGAATTAATGGAATTTTTTTATGTTCAGAATTCATATTTGTTATAAAATATTTTAGAGTTTGGACAGCAAGTCCATTCAATATTAAATAAATGTAAAAAATTACACCTTCCAAGTTGTTCTACCATTTGAGCAAAGGTTTGTTGACATTCATGCAAGATTATGAAAGTTATGTTTTGAGTGCTACCATATAGTTTAAATTAAGATGCTACCATGCACTATTTTAAATGGCAATGAATTTTGTATTTAATAACCAAGTATCAAACATTAACTTATCATGCTTATTCTGATGGCAACAGCATTGGAGCACTTGATCTTACCTTTCCCAGGTTCAACTATTTTTTCACTCTGATCAGGCAAAAAAAAAACTTTAGTACTTTTTTGCCAAATAACTAATGAAAGGAATTATGGCATGTTATGTGCAAAATTAATCAGCATTTAATTCTGAATTTTCTGAAAATAAAATATTTAACAAAAAAGCCACTAGTTTTATTTTAATAGGACTTTTTTTTTAGAGTCATAGTAAAAAAATTCATTTGGCAACACAAATGAAAATTTATTTAAAAACACTAATAGACAGAACGATTCTAATGCATTAATAAAATGGCTATTTATTTCTGAAAAGCCAAAAAAAATTCTTTTTAAAATAATCATTTCTTCCATTTTGTAATTTTTTTCTTCGAACCATATTTTGAGAAAAGTCCATGCTTGTTGCAGAGTATAATATATAAATAAGTCAACACAAAAAATTAGCCATGTTATATACCAAATCCAAGAGATTTTAATTCTGAATTTTATTGAAGTAAAAAATATAAGCATTGTAGTAACATATTAATTTTAATAACATTTTTTACAGTGGTATACCGAAAAAATAGGTATATATTTCATAATTTCTTCCAAAACCTTTTTTTTTTAATATTAGTTTTTTGTTAATTTTTAGGAGATTTTTGAAAATCTAAGAAAGAATATGTTCATAATAGCTCAAAGATAGTTCAAATCAAAGTGTAAGGTTAAATCAATGATTGCTTCAATACAGAGTAATATTAACAAACAAATCAGCAATACTGTATAGCACTTCTAAAATATGGCAATCAGAAGGTTTTATTGAATTATTTATATTGTAGTTTAATGAAATGTGCACCAAAAGAAAAAAAAAATATATTTTCAAGCTTCAAATACGTATTTTTAAAAGATAAATGTAAGAAAATTTTCATAGATCAATTAAAAAAGAAAATTGAAGTTTCATGTGTTGTACAAAAAGCATCTATAGACATCCTTGACCTTGGGATTAATAATCTCGTCAACTTTATGCAGTGACCATTTAGTTTGATGCAACAAAACTCACTGTAGTGAAAGTCAAAGGAGACATTCAGTATAAGCAAAGATGAAAAAATTCAGGATTTAAACCAGGAGGCAGATTGGTTGGATTTTTGCCACACTTGGCAAATATGCAAAAAATTCAGGAGGGTAAGATTGGTTTTGATTTTGTCACACGTGGCAAGTATTGAATCTTAAAACAACTGACAGTTCTCTGTTGTTAAACAATATAATTATTAAGTTTATCCTTCAAACTATTTGCACATTAATATGCATATGTTTGAAGAATAAACTTAATAATTTTATTTATCAATTATCAACAGAGAACTTTGAGGTATTTTAATTATTTTCTGAGCAAAAAGGCCTTTTTAATTGTAATTATTGACTTTACTGTGGTCCCCTATGAATTCACTTTTGTGAATTTTATTGCATGATCCTCATAAGTGTCTGTCTTGTTTACCTTTAAGGGATATGGCAAAAGCTTAAATGTTATTTTTATGGCAGTAGAATCGTTTTCTAAAAGTAAATTGAATCTGATTTTAAGAGGATAAATGTATTTCAGGAAAATGATTAATCAGCAAGTATAATAAAAATTAACTCTCATTCTGTAAACATTAAATTTAGTTATTTTTATCACTTACTATTTTTGATAAGGCAGCATTGTTGTGAGTTGCTCTGCTCATGTTGTTTTTTTTTTGCTGTTAGTGTAATATATACTTTTTTTTTCTAATTCTAAGCTAATTTGAACTAAACAAATTGTGATAATCAAAAAGCATAATACTTTTAATAAATTCAAGCAATTCAAATAACATCCTCTGTTTGAATTGCAAAAAATTAAAAATGATATTTTTTTTCACATCTGCTAACTGATTGATTGTGCATTATATTGTTGCAGTGAAGCATTTATTATTAAATTTTATGCATTACAAATAAGTTCTTGTATAAGAAATTTTCTTCCCTTGATAAATTTGATTTTTTAATTCCTATGAAATTGTGACAAAATGCATATTGAATTTCCTGTATAAAAAAGTTCACAATAATGGATTTTTCCATGAATGATGTTTAAAATAACACACATATGTAAGTGTATTTGACCTGATTATGAAGGCAATGAACACTTGTAAAAAATGTGTTGTTTCAATGTGAACTGTTCTTTTAATGGTTTTTTGTGATGATAGATATGTCAAACAGTTAGCAGATACCAGTTTGCAGATAGATATGTCTAACAGGGATGCAGACCTCAGGATTTTTTTGGGGTCAGTTGGTAGCACACCAGACACATAATCAGCAGTTCCCAGGTTCAACTCACACCTGGGCCAGCATTGAGATTTATCTCCGCAAAACTCCGCGTCCTATCCTTGGTCAATAGGGGACACTGATGGGCTTGGAAAAGGCTGCTGTCCGTCAGATGGGATGTTAAGCCATGCTCCCGTATATGAGAGAGCCATACTCTGTGCACAGTATAGAACACACTGGCTAGCCCTGATGGGAGGCTACCATCTCTTTCCTGTCCAGTGGGTCCCCTTCTCCCAACATTCTCCAAGCCCTTGGGGTCCTTGTAACCTGGCCATTTAGCCAAAAAGTGGTTTTTGGCTAAATTTTTGTTTTTCAGTCTTTCTGTGCAAAAAGGTGCTGCTCTGAAGTTAAACTCAAGTTTTTTGAATATTATTATTGTGTTGAATGGTTCAGGATATTAATAAATGTAAAATGAGCATTTGCTTTAAACAGAAGAAAAATATCTTTGATAGAGCAGAAGAAGATGCAAATGTAGTGCAAGATTTAGTACTATAAAAGCATGTTGTTGTTTTAAATGGATTATTTGGCACAGAAAATGTGGTTTGAAAGTGCACTTACTTATGTAAATCACAAATTCTTTTACATTAGTTCCTTTTCTGTAAGGTTTCTTATTCATTAAAGAGCATTATTGATGAGTATTGGACAGTCAGGAATGATAAATAAAAGGATTGATTTGAAGATAGCAAGAATCATTCTGCCTATTTTTGAGGAAAGGGTTTACAACCAGCTGCCTTGCATATACAATGAAGACAACTTGAAAATGGATAAGAGGAAATATTGATTAATATTCTAGTCTTCACATGTCATTGAAGTTTAACCTTCATGTGTATTAATTCTTTAAATGAGAAATAGATAATGCAAAAGTACTGTGTAAAGTGAAAGTTTTTTTTTTTTTGGTATTAGGAATGTAAATCAATACAAAATTCTGTGGATATTGTGAAGGGGCAGTTGAGACAGGATTTTCCCAGCTACCCTTTGTCCTTAATGAACATTTATTCTTTTAGCTCTCCTACCTCTTGAAAATTTCCTTTAACTTTTTTTCGAATACAATGGAATTGCATCTTTTCCAAAACATTTTCTGATGAGTCACCTGGAAAATTTCAGAACTGGCCATGAGTGGAGTTTTTTTTTTATAAATAGGGTGTTATCTTACATGGCAAATGGCATGACGGGAGGTGATATTGCTTTTCATAGGCCACTAGGTGTGAATAGCATGCTCAGATATATGCCAACTTCTGGCTGAAGCTTTATTAAGGTGCATGCCCACATGAAACAAGGAAGGAAACAGCTGAGAGGTTTTACTCCTATGGTGAGGCTGGCAGGCCATTATCAGGTTCCTTTATATCTGGCATTTTGGCCACAATAAACAGATTCTTGGAATTTCCCTACTTGTTATATACAATATATTATTTCAAAACAGTATTATGCATCAAAAGATAACAAATGCTGAATTTCTATCCCTGTTGAATGAAATATTATGGGCCCATTATTTCCAGATTTGTTTGTCTTGTTGCATTAACTATGGAATATTCACTCCATGATTCTGTTTCCTTGACCTTAAAGAGTCTGTATATATAGGTATATTTCAGATGTGTTGATATTGCCTTTGGTTTTTCCTAGGGTTAGGTATTTTTAATTCTAACAATTTAAAATATATTTAATAATATATATTACAATTTAAATATTTGGCTTTTATGTAACATTAACTTATTTAAAACTTCTATAGCTATTTCAGAGACATAAGCATATGGTTTTGTATTAGTAGTTCTATTAATTTTAAATTTCCTTTTTTTTTACTTGGTTAATATAACCTTGCTCTAGGCATGCTGAAGCAAGTAAAAATAAATTCAGAATTTATAAATAAAATTAAGGTATAACACCAAATAATACATTTCTTTATTTTAAGTAAAACTAAGTGTAGTGTTTGGAAACTAGTTTTAATTTCAGTTGTAAAATGCATGAAGCTTAAATTAGTTAGTTTTCCTTTACTCTGCATAGTTGCTTAATGCATATATAAGTATACAAGGCCTACGTTAATTGTATTTTTTCCGATTTTTGTTGGTGTTTGATGTTTAATGTATACACTAGTTTTAGTTTTACACTGTTGAGTGCTAACTGATCTTTCCACTTACAAAATGTTTTGTTCCATTAATTGCACCAAATAGGTATGATGTACGAGGATATTTGCATGATTTGAAGCCATATGAGGCAAAACCAAGTGCTGATTTCTGGCTTGAGCTCACTGAAGAAGAAAAGCACATTGAAAAGTTATGTGATGAAGAACGTTACTTGGCGCTTCGAAAGGATCTTACAGAAGAGCAAATGTACCACGGTAATTTTATTTCCATATACATTTTTGGATAAATGCAGCAATATATACATAGCATTAAATGTTAGCAAATCATTGTAGTAAAGATTTATTAAGATACTTTATTATAATGATAACTTTTTAAATGAGCAAATATTAATATAATTTTAGTGAATTACTTTCTCATTCTGTTATCATTTCAAGTTGCATTTTTGTGTGACTGCTAAAGAAAGTACTCATCATTTGCAAGTACTTTTTTTTAGCAAGCAAGTACTTTCTTTAATATGAGGGGAAAGTGATACCATTTTGAATATCACTTCTCATGATTTTTAACAAGATTTGTTTGTGATTTCTATCCAGTTTCACTGTCTCAGTAGTAAAATAGTATTCTTTGTGAAAAAAGAATTTAGTGTCCTTACCAAACAATTTCTGTTATCAGTTTTTACCGTTAATGAAAAAATCAAGAGTGTTTCCACTAACATTAAGTTTCTGACACTCTATCTTAGCTTAAATCTTTACTTATAATTTGCCAGATGCATTTTTTTACTATATCTGACACTAAAAAAGGAAGTTATTAAAATAAAACTATTAATCTTTTTTGTTAAATATTTTATTTTCAGAAAACCAGAATTAAATGCTGACTGATTTGGCATATAACATGCCATTATTCCTTTCATTAGTTATTTGGCAAAAAAGGTTCTAAAGTTAATTTTTTTTTGCCTGATCAGAGTGAAAAAATAGCTGGACTTGGGAAGGGTTAAGATACTTGTATTAGCTGTATGCTGTCTTTGAACATTTATGATGCTTTCCAAGTTCTGATTTCTCTGAACATGTCTTTCAGCTCTTTGGTGGATAGCATGCAGTCTGGAAAAATTGGTTGGGAGCAGCCCAAGAGAATAGATATTCACTGAGCTAGATAGGGAAAAAAATGTTGACTGTTTTTGTTTTAAGAGATAATTTGAAAATTATTTCTGTGTTTGATAAGTATTAATAAATTATTGCTATTATCATTTCAGAATTTTCTGTTAGTTCAAACTTCTGCTGTTAAAAGAGCATTAAAGTTTAAAAAATGATAAAACATTTTCCTGTTTGAAAATTAACATTTCAAAGTTACTAGAGGTAATTGAACTTCCTAATTCTATTTTCTTACACATAGGACAGAGAAACAAAGAGGCTACTTCTAGCATGCCCATGTTTTATACCCAAGGACAGCCCCATTTAGATAAGTCAGGTACTCTGACTACTGCATATGATAGAGCTGATTTATATTTTAATTACTTCTATGAATATTTTTTTTAATAATTGCTTTCTTTTAGGAGTCATATTTAAAGAATTTTACTGAAGTTTAAATGCAAGAAAAGCTAATATAAATTGTGTATTTATGTTGATAAATGTATTTCAGAGGAAGAATTGAAAAGACTGCGAGCAGCTTTAGCATCTGATGGAGCTTATCATGAAATAGGCTTTACATATGACAATGCAGAAAGCAATCCCACTTCCAGACAGTTTTCAAATATTGATAAAGGTATGTGAATTATTTTTATATTAGATATGTAACTCTTATACCTCCTGTTTAAATACACTCACTACTTTCTACCACTTCCCTCCTTCCTTTTAGGAAGGGTTATGGCAGAAAGCAGGGGGCATAATATGAAATCGTTCACGATACTCCCCATGTCAGAATCTTTCATCTGAGTTTATAACAAGTGCTATTTTTCTAAAAATAAAACCAATTTGCTGATACACATGGCAAATAGAGGGTTGAAGTTAGTGTATTGATAATAGTGTTAAATGTAAGATATTTACTGTTACACCTGTTATGTTGAGTGGTATGCATATGGCTTGCACCAGCTGAAAAAGCCTTGGATATAACATTATGCTTGGCAATCATTATGCATTTCTTCTTCTTTTAGTTGGTGGCCAAATCCTTACATTGACTATAAAAATTTATCCTCATGCTTTCTTCCCCCCTAAAAGCAGGAAATGTGAAAATCATTCTACTATATCTTCCAAGTGCAAGGGCCTACACATATAATGACAGCTGTAAACTATTAAAAAGTTTGCACACACTTTCCCCCTGAAAATCCACCCCCCTTTTATCAGGGGGGAGGATGGATTTAGATACTACTAGTTAGATTAATACTTCTAACTTCATCATTACTTACAAAGTCAAACCACCTAATGCCCAGATAAATTTTTATTTGCATTGCCAGATGCATTTCTTTACTACATGACTCTAAAAAAGTTGTATTAATATAAAAAAAACTAGTAATTTTTTTTGTTAAATATTGTTTTTTCAGAAAATAAAGAATTAAATGCTGCTTAATTTTACATATAACATGGCATAATTCCCTTCATTAGTTATTTGGCAAAAAAGTTCTAAAGTTTAAATTTTTTTTTTTTGGCTGAGCATATTTGAGAAAATAGCTTGCCCTTTGGATGTAAACCAGTGTTTCAGGCTGCACACGTGGAAAGGTTTTGCTTTAAGTCTAGTGATTGTCTGTTTGTATCATTTCACCAAAGACACTAAAGATTGTATGAGCACAATCTTTAAAAAAATCATAATACCTTTGAGTCCTGTATTGTATCCATATAATATCTCTTTTTGTCAAGATATTGGGAACTGTATGAGTTTGTATATTCTTCAGCATTCGTGGGAAAAGGAAACAGATGGCAATAGTCCTCTGCCAAGCTCAATGCATTAATATACAGGTTCTTTTCAAATTCCATTCTGAATATAATTTTTCAGCCTACTGACACTATCTTTAGATTTTTTGGTATAGAGAGTTTAAATTGTATTCACTCTTTAAATTCCATTAAAATGTGCCAATGCCATATGATACCAAATTTGATGTATATTCATTAACTATTTTTTGAGATATTGAGCATTTGTAATAGTTGCCCTTTGCAAGATATTATAAGGGAAAAGTAAATTAAATAAATTTACAGTATTCAGCATAAAACCTATTGGTTATAATAAACATTTAAGTGCCTGTCCATTCAGAAACTTTTTATACTTAAGATAGTAGCTATCCTCAGCTTTTTTGCAGTGATCTACAACAGTTTATGATGATGCAACAAGGGCAATATTAAAAATATTTATGGAAACAATTTCTTGTATTATTTCTTTTAAATGCACCAATCACTCTTTAAGGTACTTAAATAAATTTCTAATATATTCCCCCTTTTTTTTTCTAGCTGAAGAACCTGATGATGAACCATACCTTGTTCCACCTGGACTTAATATCCCTAAGGGAATTCAGACAGTAAGTTCCAGTATTTATATATGTATGGCATGTTTTTTTAAAAATAAAATATAATAGTAACATAAGATTTATGTGCTTTTTAGAAATATAATTATTTTAAAATAGGGGCTCCACAATACAAAAATTTTTAGGTAATGTAGAAACTTTCAACTTTTTTGTTTTTGCATATAAAAAAGTTGAATTAATAAATTTACAGTATTCAGCATAAAACCTATTGGTTATAATAAAACATTCAAGTGCTTGTCCATTAAAAATTTATCCTCATGCTTTCTTCCCCCCTAAAAGCAGGAAATGTGAAAATCATTCTACTATATCTTCCAAGTGCAAGGGCCTACACAAGGATGTGCCAGTTGGCTTGAGAGATTAAGTGTGTGTGTGTGAGGGGGGGGGGGGGTATTGTCTCAGTCAATAGCACACCAAGCCTGTAACATCATGTTTTCAGGAGGAGATCCCCAGTGTGTGCCTGAGTTGAGATTTTTTCTCTAAACCTCTGCTCTTAAGAAATGGAGATATATCAGTGGGCACAGAAAGGCTGTGGCCCATTGTATGGGATGTTAAACTGGCTTCATGTGCAAGAGAGCCATATACTTTGCATGTTAGAGAGGATATGGGGATGGTCTTAATAGGAGGCTTCCATCTGTTTTTAACATCTATCCAGTAGGTCCCTTTCTCCTAATCAGTTCTGAGCTCCTTAAGCACTTGTTGTATCAGGCAAGTCTTTCAAAATATTTCCATACATTGTAAAATTTGTTACTGAACATTCCATACCTTGTAAATTCATTACTGAATATTTTTACCCTAAAGAAGGGGCAGAGTTTTGTTTGTTTATGCTGTACAAAGCATAAACAAATTTTTATTGGGTAACTCTGGTAGTCAGAATCATTCATTTCGAAGCTAATGATAATGCTAATTATTGGACTTATTGTGCTTGAAATTTTATATGGAATAATTGAAATTGCAATTAATGTTTTTTTTTTTAAGTGTTTGCCTTGCCAAGAACACTTTGAAATTAACTTGGCCATCAGTAAGAGTCCAGTTTCAGAAACTCGACACTTTAAAGGCTTAGTGGGAACATCATACTATTGTATGAAAATACATTTTGATTTTACAGAAATAAAATGAAAGATCCACCTGAAAGCTAGTTTAAATGGAGTGACTACTTGCTAGGTGATATTTTGATAACAATTTGGATGTTGCACATAAACTTTAAAAAGTATTTAAAACAGCCAGTAAAACAATTAATGTGCAGAATACATGTGAAACTTTTGAAAAGTAAAAGAGTAAGGAAATAATTTGTAAACACAATCTAGATGAAGAATTGGTAGCTTAGGCACGCAAAGCTATTGCCAGTGATATTACAAATGCTGAACAAATGTAGGTACAAAATATGATGCAATATAAATAATTTTGTAGAACTGCATACTGCTCTCTGAAAAGTGATAATAAAAAGTGGTTTGGTATGCCCCATGAAAAAGTCCTGATTCCCGAGCTAGATATTTAATGAAACTGGAATAATATAGGGGAAGAAGTGGTATAGCTTGGTATGAATGGTGAATATAATGAATGGAATGACAGGATTTGAGCTGATGTTGATTATTATAGATGTGGAAATGGTTGCCTTCTCTAGTTGCCATTTTAAAGAAAAGTGTCAAAAAAAGTAGTAATTTGTGCTAGCATTATTTAATATTTATAAAGTGTAACAGAAAAGTAATTGGCATACGCATTTCCTGGAATACAACTCAGCCAAATATATGTAAAACACCTTACATATAGATTGTCAACTGTAATTCACTAGGGGCGGGGGTGGCTCAGTCGGTAGCGCGCCAGGCTCGTAATCTGTAGTTCCCAGGTTCGAGTCCCAGCTGGGTCAGCGTTGAGATTTTTCTCCGCAAAATTTCCCCGCCCTGCCCACGGTCAGTAGGGGACACCGATGGGCTTGGAAAGGCCGCCGTCCGTCGGATGGGACGTTAAGCCGTGGCCCCGTGTGCGGGAGAGCCATACCCTGTGCACGTTAAAGAACACGCTGGATGGCCTTGACGGGAGGCTACCATCTGTCTCCCAACAGCTGTTCCAGTGGGTCCCCTCCCCAAACCTTCTCTGAGCCTTCGGGGTCCATGTGACCTGGCCATTTAGCCCATGGTGTGCAAAAAAGTGCCGCTCAGAGGTAAAACAACCCAACAAGTAATTCACTAGAAGCTGATAGGTGGTTTTGAGAGAGGGTCTGAAAACTGTCAAAGGCCAAAAAGTAAAAGTAAAAATCAAATGTAAAAGTGACTATCAAATGATTTAACCATTTGAATGACAATGGGGATGAATTTGGCTGTAACCAAATATTGCAGTGAAAAGGTTAACCCTTTCCCGGTCACCGTCGAAATAGATGTTAACAGAATCTGAAATGAGAGGTCCAGGATGTCAATAGACATCTTTGTACAACACATGAAACTTTGATTTTTTTTTAATTGCTTTCTAAGTTTGAAAAATAACATTTTCTTTTTTCATTTGATGCATATTTTATTAAACTATAATATAATTTGTTAAAGCATTTTGGTTGGCATTTCTTAAAAGCATTATATGGTATTGCTGATTTGTTTCTTAATGTTACTCTCTGCTGAAGCAATCACCTGATTTGAGCTCACAAGTTTGATTTGAACTATTATGAACAAATTTTTCCTTAAAGTTTTGAAAATCTCATAAATTAACAAACAATTGCTATTTTCAAAAATGGAAAATTTTGGAAGTAATTGCAAAGTATGTACCACCATTTTTTTTTTCTGTTTTACACTCCTTTCTGCCACAAACCTATTTCACCATTACTAGAATTATATTTATCATTTACCCCCCGCATTCTATGTGTCCTTCCTGCCTTTCAGATTGAAGCTGTAACTAACAAAAGCTTTCTTAGAAAGCAAACCGAGTTGCAGTTCCAAAGTTCTCTGCAGTCTAAAGTAGATCACATAGCAGGTGCAGTTGAGTGCAGTGACCTTGTTATTGCTCACATGTGCAGTAAAGTGACTATAGTGAATGTTTGCAGAAAGAGTTTTTCTTGGATATAGGATAATGTGATGTACATCTATCAAGTCAGTATTAACCTTCATTTTCATTTTTGTAAATTTATTTTATTTCTCCAAATTATTTTTTTTTCATCAGCTGATATATTGATCTTTTGGGGTTATGCTACATTGAATGGCCAACTTTTACAAGTCATTGCAGATATTATTTAACATTACATTAGGTTATATGTTAATATTTCTTTTGTTATTTATTTTCTTGTAAAAAAGAGTTATGTTACATTGGATGAGTTAGATCGGATGATCTACATCAGATGGCCAGCTTAAAAATTGTTGTAGATATTTTATTTAACATTCCATTAGCTTATATGTATTTTTTAATTATTATTTCTTGGTTTTTTTTTTTTTAGTAAAAATACTTTGAGCTAGTACTGTTTTCTGAAAATGAATGAGATCTTGGATAATGGAAGCAAAATGGACTTCCTTGGCCAGAAATCAGTCCTAATGTGGGACAGCAATTTTTGGAGGGTTTTTACCCCTCCCCCCTCCTGCTAAACTCACTGTGAATGTTTCATTCCCCCCCCCCCCAGAAAATTTTAATTTTTAACAAAAAAATTACGAGGTTTTATTGTGTACATTGAATTATTTTAACTCCCCCAGTATCTTGGCTGTGTCACTCTAATGACATAATTTTTGTTTTGGTGCACAAATCTTTCTGCACTTAAACAAGATCACCAAACTTCAACAACCAAAGAAAAAAAAATCATAATGTTTGGTAAAAAAAAAAAGGCAAGAAAGTTTTTTTCCATTTTATAATCAATTCAGAAAATCCCGTGAATGCGAAGAGTCCAAGCCACTTTGTATAACACTGGCAGTGTTTAAAATATACGATACTGAAAGGAATCATTAAAAGAAATAAAAATCATGTTTCAGGTTAAATATTATATTATTCAGGAGGAAATTCCCTTTCTATTAATATATAATTTAATTATTTTTATTCATCAGGTTTTCCAAAATTAATCCTTAATTGTATAGTCCAATCTGTTTTTTCACCATATCACATTGAAAAAGGCTTATTAAAATCAATATGCTTGAAAGTTTGTTTAAATCACTTATTTTCTTTAAACTCATTATTCTGTTTACTTTGGTATATATCATGACCTATTTCTGTTGATTGGTTATTTTTTTTAATTCTAAAGTTGGCTTGTTTACAAAACTGGAGTAATTTTCTTGCTTCAAGTAAATATTAATTTTTTTTATTGTTCAGAAATAGCTTTTCAATTCATGTTTATTATAATCATTTCTGTCTATTAGTTTTTTTAAAATAAATTTTTATTTGCATTGCCAGATGCATTTTTTTTTACACACATGACTCTAAAAAATCCTCATTAAAATAAAACTAGTTGGATTTTTTTTTGTTAAATATTATATTTTCAGGAAATCTAAAATTAAATGCTGATTAATTTGGCATATTGCATGCCATAAATCCTTTCATTAATTATTTGGCAAAAACGTTCTAAAGTTAATGTTTTTTTTTTTTGGCTGATCAGAGTGAAAAAATAGTTAGACCTCTGGATGTAAATCAGTTTTTCAGGCTGGACCTGGGAAGGGTTAAAAGAACCCCAAAATAGTGTAGAATGTCCACTATGTAGTGCTGTTATAAGAGCAGATCCTCCAGTTATCCAATAATTGCTATTTCACATGCAACAACTTAAATATAAAAGCTTTTGTGTATACTCATACTGATAAATGATAAGTATTTAATACTGACTCCACCAAATCAATAGCATTTAGCTCTTCACAATATTTTATTGCAAATTTTGCTATTTTTTTGTCCACTGATTTTATTATTGAAAACTACTGGTCTTTTTTTTTATGATTTTAGCATTTTATACTATTAACACTTAATTATTTCTTGCATTGTTTATATTTATGTTTCGAATTTGCTTTCTGAATGTTTTTAAATCAGAGATGGTAAAAACTGCCAAGCATTTTTCTTTACAAATGTTTATGGCAAAAATTCTGGAATATGTTTACTTCTGTTGGAGCAATTTTCTTTTGTTTCAGCCATCCAATATGAAAATCCACACAATCATTGAGAAAACTGCAACATTTATAAGTCAACAAGGTGGACAAATGGAGATAATTATTAAAATGAAGCAAGCTGCTAATCCTCAGTTTGCATTTATGCACTTTGATAATCCCCTAAATCCATACTATAAGCAACTTGTGAAAGAGATTAAAGCTGGTCATTATAAACCACTGCCATCTAAAAAACGTAAGTATGTTGCAAAGGATACTGTTAAAAAATATAACTTTTGATACAGTTTTTTTGACAGTTTGATTACTTTTTTATTATCAGCATTTTTTAAATTATTATTAGCAATAGTTATTTTATCTACATAGTATTGTAGACTTAAATTCGCCCTTTCAATTTTTATTTTATGCATGTGCTGAGACCTATTTAAATGTTTTTCAAGGAATCAGCTTTTAAAACATTCTTAAGAAAAAATTCATTTTATTTTTATATTCACAATAAAAATTAAAATGTAAGTTCATTAACAAAATTACTGATTAAATATGCAAAATGTGGTACACAGTACATAAAATGCATGAAACAAGAAAACTTATAGGAAAACTTCAGGAGTTAATATGCATAGTCCATAAGGGAGAAAACACTTTCAATGGAATATGAATAACACCAATTTGATGAAAAATAAAGGGTGACAAGTAAAAAACTTATCAAACATTAATTAATAGATTAATAATTTTTATGTCTATCTTAACAGGGAATATTGTGCATTCACTTTGGATTGATTTTTAAGAAACAACACTTTTAAATCGTTGTGCTTTCCATGTTAAAAATGTTTTGCTTTGACAAAGAAACCAATGTGGGCCAGCTCATGATATTTCATTGAAATTTGCTGCTCAGTTTTACCATTCCATTTTTTTGGTAAAAAGTAAATTAAACTTTTGCCCTTCACTGTAATGTCAATGTGTGCCTGTTCTTAACTGTTGTCATATAAAAACTTCATTATTGCAAAATCACAAAATGTAAACAAAATCAATCTGTTTAAAAGAAATATTTGATATAGTTCTGTTAAGATAAATACCGTTCTTTGATTTGCTGCTATTTATTGATGAAGATAGATTAGTACAAATCCTGTTTAAAAGATTGCACCAGACAAACAGTAAAAGATAAATATTTTGGTTCTAAAAATTTTACATCAGATTGTTTATTTTTTTTTTTACAATATTTTTATCCCTATTCAGTGGGACGGGGGTGGCTCAGTCGGTAGCGCGCCAGGCTCGTAATCTGTAGTTCCCAGGTTCGAGTCCCAGCTGGGTCAGCGTTGAGATTTATCTCCGCAAAATTCCCTGCCCTGCCCACGGTCAGTAGGGGACACCGATGGGCTTGGAAAGGCCGCCGTCCGTCGGATGGGACGTTAAGCCGTGCCCCCGTGTGCGGGAGAGCCATACCCTGTGCACGTTAAAGAACACTCTGGATGGCCTTGACGGGAGGCTACCATCTGTCTCCCAACAGCTGTTCCAGTGGGTCCCCTCCCCCAACCTTCTCTGAGCCTTCGGGGTCCATGTGACCTGGCCATTTAGCCCATGGTGTGCAAAAAAGTGCCGCTCAGAGGTTAAACAACCCAACCCTATTCAGTAAAATTAATATTTTTTTAATGAGTGTTACAGTGCAAATAGTAATGTGATAGTTATTTCACAGTATCACTTGCAAGTACAGTAGCAGTGTGGTCAGAGAGTCTATGAAATTTTATGTGTGAGATCCATATGCTTGTGACAACTATCATTTCCATATGCCTGAATAGAAGACAAATTAACAAATTGAAATGGAGTTATAATTTGCTTCATTATACTTAATGTTCTGTATACACCAAAGAGCCAAAACATTATGACCAGCATGTCTTTATTCAAATTGAAGCAACTGCAGGTAAATGACACCATGTGTGAAGGTCACAAAATGTTATAAATAACACCTGATACTGAGCTCTGTTAATCAGTGTTATTCTTGTTCTACAGATGGGAAAGGCAGCGAACTTAAGTGAAGTTTGACAAAGGCCAAATTGTAATGGCCAGATGACTGTGTCAGAACATTTCCAAGACGGTGAGTCTTGTTGGGTGCTTATGGTCAGCTGTTGTTAATACCTTCAAAAAGTGGTCTGAGGAGGGAAAAACCATGAATTGCCAGCAAGGTGGGGCTGACCACTGCTCATCAGTGCTAGAGGTGAATGAAGGTTATCCCGTATGGTATGAGCCAACAGAAGGGATACTGTGGCACAACTCGCCCTTAAATTGAATAGATCTGCGGCTGCTCAACCATGTAACTTACAAGAGTTAAGGGATCTGCTGGTAATGTGTTGATTCCAGATACCACAAGACACCTTTAGAAATCTTGTAGTGTCCATGCTTCGGCAGGTAAGAGCTGTTTTGGCGGCACGTGGAGGACCAACATCATATTAGGCAGGTGGTCATAATATGGTTTTGGTGGCACGTGGAGGACCAACATCATATTAGGCAGGTGGTCATAATGTTTTGGCTCTTCACTGTATATATATATATAAATTATGTGTAATATTTAAACTAAAATCATTGTAAGAGCATATTTAATACTCTGTAATTGTATTAATATTATTTCAACTAAATGTTTCTAAAAAGTAAAATAAGGCTTTTACTTAGGAATATGTTGTTGAAATAATAGTCTAACTACAAAACTTGAATGATTTTTATATTATTTTTTTTCCTGTTTTAAGAATTCCATAGGAATATTTTATCTAGATGAACAATCAATCCATTATGCTGAACTAAATATACCATTTGTTCAGTTATTTTTTCATGGAAAAATTTGTTCTGATAGTATAACTAAATCATGACTTTGTTTTATAGTAATGAGTCATAAGATCGTATCATGGGAATTTACTAGTCCTTGTGAAAAATAACCAAACACACTAATTATATGTGTTGCAGAATATACTGCTTAAATAATGACTGTTGTGATTTCAAGATTACATACAAAAGCACACCTGATATTGTGACAAGGGCAACATATAGTTATTATAGGTGCTGCAAATAAGAGAGCTTGCTTTCTTGAAGTATAAAATGTAATTTACGTAAAAACAGATTGATTATAAATCAAGTATTTAGTAGAATACATTACATTCATTGCACATCGTGAGGTAAACTATGCAAACTGATCAGTTTTGCTTGCCCTGACGTATCTCACTTTTCCAAGCTTACTGTCAAGTGTCTGTGAATTCAGGGACACAATAGTGTGTTTTCTGTATACAATTCTGATGACTACAGGTAAAAAAATGAGGAGAAAGGAAGTAATACTAATAATGTTACTTTTTTTTTTCATATTTCAAGTTGAAGTTTTAGAATTTCAGCATATTTTTTTTCCTATGCTTATTTGTATTATTTTCTATTATTATTTGTGGGGTGGGGATGGCTCAATCTATAGTATAATCTGCAATTCCCACCTGGGCCAGTATTGAGATTTTATCTCCACAAAACTCCCTGCGCTGCTCTCAGTCAATAGGGGACTGATGGGCTTGGAAAGGTTGCCATCCATTGGATGGAATGTAAAGCTGGGGCCCTGTGTGCAGAAGAGCCATATCTTGTGCACATTAAAGAACATGCTGGATGATCTTGACAGGAAGCTAACAGCTGTCCAGTGGGTTCCCTCTCTCCAACCTTCTCTGAGCCCTCAGGGTCCTTATGACCTGACCATTTAGCCCATTGTGTGAAAAAGTGCTCTCAGAGGTGAAACAACCCAACCCATGGGGCACTTGGGGTAAGGTCTGATTGGAAGAGCCTTTTATCTTTTTGATCATGAAAACTGGCTATATTTTTATCTGATAAATAGTTCAAACCTTTTTTTCTCTCCACACACATGAATCTGGATCCTGGCTATAGTATAAACGAGTTGGTGTGATGCTATTTCTCTATCACATGAACACAACTCTAACATAGCAGAAGTGTACAAGGTTTCATTTGCATACTCTGTAATAAAAAAAATATGTTTTTGTACATCAATACTAAAAGCTTTAAACATTTCTTTGTGTTAAAACCAAATGATTTTTTTTTTTTGACAAATATATGAATTATACCTAAAAGAAGTGTTTTACAGGATTTGACAGTGAAAATGTTATTCAGCTTTTATACTGAAATATGTTAAAACTATTATTAACTTCAATATAAAAAAAATACCCCCTCAAGCAGCTGCTTGCCACAGAGGTCTGACAGGAGCCTGTCTGTTTATATGCCATAGTAGAAGGTCTGAGAGGATGGCAGGACCTCAGCAGAAAAACGACACATACATCAATGCCTTACCCGGGGCTCGAACCCAGGTCCCTTAGATCAGTAGCCATGCATGCTAACCACTCGGCCACAAGCTAAGAAAATTATTTTCCATTTTTTTAATAGATACTTTATTGCTTTTATATTTACAACTTCTTTAAAATGATATAGATATTATCTTAATTTTATATTTTTGTTGTACTGAACTGTATATTTTGTGCAGCTGATATAGAGCCAGATGATGAAGATGAAGATGATAATTATTTGCACCCAAGTTTGATGTCTGGGAAAGCTGAATTTGTACCAAAGGTAATAGAGTAATTTTACAAGGCATTTTGCTAAATATTTGTTTATTAATACCATTCTGGGTATATTAATAATAAATGGTTAGAAAGGGAAACCTGTGTTCAGTGCATTTTTTAATTCATGTACTTAGATTAAAACAATAATCTTTAGTATGAAAACCAGTGGAATATTTGTCTTGCTATTCCAATTTTATGCATGCCATTTTTGTGTAATCTTTAACAGTGCTAATGCTCAGTAAACTTTAATAACATCCTAGTTTATGATTTGCAATCACATTGAATTTTTTTACATATATTTATTGGTGTTTTTGTATTTGAAGCTGCCAATATATTCTGCATTATACATCAGTTCTTGATTTATTTGCGGGTTGCATTCTTAGCAATGGCTATGTAAATCAAGCACAATTTTCCCATGTGAAAGAAATGGTAGGGATAGGGGAGAAGTGCTGCCTCAAAACTTGTACATCTGTTTCCTCCGATGTTTTTCATTATAGGTATTTATTTATTACAATCGTAAAGATATTACAGTAAAGCTGAAAGGGAAAGAATACAGTTAATCTACAATGACTCTTTATGAAAATTTTTCCTAACACATGCTGAATGTGCCTAACACAATGCTGTGTCCAATGTTTTGCTGGTTCTGGTGGGAGTGGAGGGAGGTGGGGAACTACAGGATTAGGGGATCATTTGGATCAGGTGAGAGGAAATGAAGATCACCTATTAGGTTATGTTAGAGGATTAAGATTCAAGTTTTATGCTTTCCTTTTTCTTAAGGCAAGGAAGCAATCACATTAGAGAGGCTTTCATTGTTTTTCCTTCCAAAATTTCTGATTTTAAAGCACATTATTAAAAAAAAAAGTGTAAATACAGTGTTTAAATTTTATTTAAATCTGCATTAATCAAGAGCTGATTGTATAGTTAGATATTATAAAAAGCGAAAGGCAATAAAAACAAAATACATCCCTAAACGTAAAATTTTAAGTTACTGTAAAAATGGCTTAAACATTCATTTTCTCTGCCAGACTTGTAACACGAATCATTTTTTCTGTAGTTTTTATATTCACAATTTCATTACACTTAATGATTACTAAATATGCAAGAAAGTTTCCAACAGGCTAGCAACAAAGGTGTTAACAGTGTATCTTTGATAGTAAAGATTCATAATGAAGATTATAGATTGCACAAAACCTCGCACTTAGGAGAGACCAGCATCAAAATCTTATACTAGTGTTTGAAGCAATAGGATGACTGTGACTTTAATAATATCTGTAGGTTTTTATAGGCTTTAGGAATTTAAAGGTTGTTTGAAATGCAATCATATTAATGATTTTCCATAGCTACCTAGAACAGGGTCCTCATATACAAATCCCAGTTTATAGCCTGCAAGAGACCAGATGCACAGATAAAGGTTAGATATCTAAAATTAATCTTTCATTTCTCTTTTCAGGACATAATAACAGAAAGCACCTACACAAGGTGTAGCTACACCAGTGATGCTCTTTTAGGATATGATTGCATTAATGAAAGGTTTCTGTAGAGCCAAATTTAAAATATGGATTAAAGACCTCAATGTTATTTATTGCTATCCCCATGCAGAGATCTCAGATGAGAATGAGAAAAATGGTTTTTTTGAATATCTTCAGGATATTTTCAGTTCTGCTAAAAAAAGTAGTTAATATTCTTGTGCTGGGTGGCTGCAATGCCAAAATTGGTACTGACTGACCTTTGGGCAGGGGTGATAGGCCCTTTTGGCATTGATAGCTAGTGGCTGCAATAGCAGTGGGGAAAATCTACGAGAAATTAATGGTTTGAACATGACTAACATGTACTTCAAACACTGGGATCTTTATAACTACACTTGAGTTTCACCTGATGGGTTACGTAGGAATTTGATCAATTATGTATTAACAGCAAAAGCAAATGGACTAGCTTTGTTAGAGAACCAAGTCATATAAACAGAACTGAAATTTGGTCTTGCTTCATTAAAAGTGTCTATTGAAGTTTAAGAAGTGTACTCAGTTTAAAAAATAATTGTTCTGAAAGATCAAAATAGCCGAAGCTTACCATGATAGACTACCAGTTATGACCATGATGGATTGTTTATAACTGAGGTTAAAGATGAATGGTTTAAATAGGAGCAGAGGAGACAAATTCATTTGTGTGATAAGACATTGGAGCTTATTTCTGGAAGAAAGGGCTGCATAGATAAACTGAACCAACACCTTACTAGTATAAACATACAGAGAGCTTAAAGAGTAAATGATTAGTTGAATGCTGATATGAATCTTGGCTTGATAGCTGGGCTGACAGAGCAGAGAAAGCTGCTAAAGAGCACAACAACAGAGAATTGTATTAGATAGTATGTATTGCTGTAGGGAAAAATCATACAGGAGTTAGATGGGCTGAGCATATCAGATACATATAGATGTATTACTGGCTTAACGTTGGCCTTATTTTCATGATCTGAAGTTACTTTGGAGCTATCTAAATTAAAACTACACATTGAGTCACATGTTTTGTTGATGAAGCTGGCAGTGGTTGGTTTAGCATTACTACTGGAGTTCAACAAGACTAAGTGTTACCCTTTTCTTTCAGTTTAGTTATTGATTATATTATGAAGAACTCATTGCAAAAGAAAGACTGGCCTTAGATGGTCTAGAGCAGGGGGTTCCCAAAGTGATTAATGGGACTGTGCAGGAAGTGAACAAAGAGCAAAGGGAGAATAGAAGGTTGAAAAGGGCCTAACAAGAGGCAGAGAAATGTAAAAGGTTTAGGGCAAAAAAAATTAATATTTTACTAGCAAAGTGGCCAATGTTGTTTAGGAAAAAAAAGCCTTTTTGTTTAATTGTTGAAAGTTGCTTTTAATCACTTCTGTATTACATGAGTTATTATAACCTAACATGGATACATAAAAAAAATATAAAAACAAATGAAAATAAATATTTTTCATTTGTCAAGCAGCTGCTTGCCACAGAGATCTGACAAGAGCCTGTCAGTTTAATAGCCATAGAGATCTGTAAGGAAGGTGAGACCTCAACAGAAAGACAACTCAAGCATCCATGCTGCACCTGAGGCTCGAACCCAGGTCCATTTTATCAGTTCTCAAGCATGCTAACTACTTGGCCATGGGGCAGCTGTTGACAAGGATACATACACACTTCCTTGCATAGATCATCTGTGTTTATGTGACATTGTGCATTTGATTCATTAGCACTCATTGCAAAAGAAAGACTGGCCTTAGATGGTCTAGAGTCTTGTTTAAGAGCTCATCTCTGACAGAATCAAAATGAAAGCGATTCTTAATAATGGTGATTGATGATTAATAAATGTTCATTATATATTGATGTTTCATGACTATTTCATTTATATTCTTAAGAATTTAGATTGGGGGTCGATAACAAGTTCATATGCTCATCAAGGGGCCGATGGACTCGGATGTTTGGGAAACCTTGGTCTAGAGAAATGAAAATATTTGACTTAGATTATGCTGACATTTTTACCTTTTGGCAAATGATATTTACAAAATTAACTCTTTCATCAAAGCCACTGATGGTAATAGAATAGGTTTGATGATAAATAGAGAGAAAATTGAAGCGATGAAAATTAATCAGGTAGGTGGTTCTCCAGTTCTTTTGAATGGCTGTGAACTTGAGCAGATACCTGTGTGACATGAGAGAAACAGAAGAATAGTCATTGTTGAGAATTTTAAGAATTTGCGGAAATGAAATAGACTACATATCTAAAGACACAAAGTAGGTTATCTAATAGTTTAATCCTTTCTAAAGTTTGCTGTGGTATGGAGACTTGTAAGCAAGATAACAGGGAGATAGATTCTTTTTATTGTAGTAGCTTAATGCAGTATCTTGACTATTAGGTGTTTTGATAATGTAAGAATGACAGGGTTAGATGGAGTTAGCAACTATCATTGATCAACATTTAGTGTAGGTAAAGACTGCATTGCTTTGATCATGTTGCATGCATGAGAACTACAATCATCAAATAGTAATGAATAGTATGCCTAAAGGTATAGAATCTGGAATGCAATGGGTGGACAATATCGAATAGGACCTTGTTAGAAATCACCTGTAGTGGAGAAACAAAATTATTCATATTTATTATCAAATATAATGCCAATTAATACAATAATTTTTCTCCTAAATAAAATGCATTTATTGATTAACATTAGTATAAAGATTAGCACAAGAGTTCACCGATAATAATATTAGAATTAAAAATAGAAGTGTCTATATGATAGGACTACTTAAGCCTGACATCATAAATTTGGTCCCCTAGCTTTCTGTTGTAGGAGATGTTGGCTCATCCCACATGGGCACCTAACTCTCCATATTCTCCCATCATGGATGATATGTGCAGTTTGCTTTTGTAGCACTATCACAACTTTTTATCTTAGCCTAGTATTTATTGTTCAAGTTTTTTCATTAAAACCATTGACGTTAAATGTCCACAGCAACTTTTTTTTTAATGTTAAAAACAATATTTTTAGTTTTAGTAATTTTTTTTCTCAGTTGTTGTAATACTTCAAATCGTATGTTACTTTCTTTACTATGGACCTTGTAACTGATCCAAAATGTATGTTAAATTCCAGATAGCTCAGGCACCAGGCAATTAAACTTGCCAATAAAGTTAAATGAGGGTTCTTAGTATAATTAACATTACTTAGTAGGAAAGAATTCAAATCAAAAGAAGGTCAATTATTAAAGTTAATTCTAGTCAAAATATCAAATTCTGCTCAAGAGAATAAATTAGAAAATCAAAGGCTATTTCATAAAACAAATGAAGTTTATTTCCAAAAATCTAGACTCACCAAAGTGAAACTTCCTTCTACAAAATATCTGAGCAACTAACAGCTCACTCAAACAAAAACTGCCCCTCTGAGCTCCAACAAAATTTCATTCTCACAACTGTCTAACTACTAACTACTGTCTCTGTGACCTAACATCACTTGCATACCTGACATGTGTGAGTGCTGCCTGCTGGAAAAGCACATTTGCATAAATTGACTATCATGTGCTTGCACTAGCTTTGATGCAAAAGGGGTATATCCTTCCACACGCATTAGCGGCTGTCAATCAAAAATCGCAGTTGCACTTGTGCAACTCCTAGCAGATTGGGTGGAGAGAAATTATGATCGAACTTAAAGAAAAGCCACAAATATAAGTAAAGTAAAACTGGTTAAGGAAAAGTTAGTGAATGGGTGAACCATCACATTGTTTTATGTTTTTATTATTTAATGTTCTTATTCACATCTGGACTGAATGTTTTCCAAAGCTTTGTATTATAAATTTGTAAGAAATATCTGTTGAAGTTGAACAAACTGGATGATGAATAAAGATTATTATTTTAAAAAAACATAATTTCACTTCCACAGAAAGACTTTAAGAGAAAAGTACAAAGTTTTGCATGCTAATGCTGAGCACACAGAAAAATGGCAAATATAATAGAAAACTGAGGAGGTAAAATCATTGTGCCATGCACACCTAACTACAGCCACTGCACAACTTTCTGAAACAAAGCATTGTGTGATGGATAATGTTTAGTGAAAAAGTGTTCCCTAATTGGTTAATTGTGTTATAATAAAAATACATTAAGTGAAAAAATTATTGCAGTGAACTTCAAGGAGATCTCAAAAAGTATACCACCCTTGATGAATAAATGCACATATCAATTACAGAAAAATCACTCTCATTATTTGTTGATCAGCATATGTATATATAAATAATATGCCTTCATTGTATTGTTGCCAGTGAGGTATTTTACATATTTGAGAAAATTTTATGGGGAGTAAACAACATTGAAAAATTTATAATTGTGTAAATGAATTGCAGTATTGCATGCATCAATCAGTTTGTTATATTTATTGCTCAGTAAAAACAGAATGGGGATTGGCTCAATTGGTAGTGCACTGGCCGCATAATCTGCTGGGTTTACACAACCCATTCCAAAGCTCAGTAGAAAATTTAATTTTTGCAATATAATTTAAGATTTGCATTGTTTTATGGAAGACTTGGGTTTCAGTGTTGGTCTCTACCTTTAAGAGAACCTACTATATTTAATTGTTTGATATAATTGTTTTAAAATCATGAATAGTATAAATAACAATCTAGTAATTTAAAACTTCTTTTTCAGTTTACCGTACCATCTATAAACTTCAGAAGGACTAGTGACGACAGCTACTCTTTATTGGTAAAAAATTTAAAACAGCAGATTATAGAGCATGCAAGGAGTAATTCACCAAATGTGCAATCATCTGAGGAAAATAGTGGTATAGGTATGTTAGTTTTTCTTTAAAACTTACATTTTGTAGACTCAATAAAACTGTGTGCCTTATTTTATTTATCTTAGGAAATTTTCAAAAAAATTCCATTGAAATTGTTCTCCTAGTATAGAGGTTAGGGTTAATAACTTTTCTAACTCGAGCTTTGAGCTTAGGCACAGGAAATGAAAAGTTTAGCAGTGATGACAGACTTAACAGACTTTATCTAACTCATTTACTGCTATACTGGCCCAAAATGCTGAAATTTTAAATGGACTTCTCCAGTCAATGCTATTCCTTCCTCTTCACTACCTCCTACCTGCAGTTAAAGCTGTTTTGGGCCAGTATGGTAGAGAAAGGGTTAATGCTATTGCTGCTGAATGCAGCAGTCTGTTCACTGTTCACTGATATGCATGCCCCCCCCCCCCCATCTGTTTTAACACTGTTATCTAATTTTTTTTCTTTTTCACTTGTAGACACAGTCAGCTGATTTTGGTGGGATTGGTGGGCAATTATTGCATCAACATTGCCTTAAAAATGTAATGTTTTAACATCTACTTCACTGTTAAAAATATAAATGTATTTCGATAGTATAACTCTAATTATTATAGCTAATGTAAGTTTTATTCTAGCATAATGTTTACACAATGATAAATACTAAGGATAAAGAGGGAACCAGATCTATCCTTGGCAATTGATCATTGTGTAAAAGTTATGCTATTATAAAAGTTATTTTATTGAACAGTTAGTGCATATGATATGCTATTTGAGTGAAGTAATTTCATATGTTTCACAGTGAGAAAAATTAAAGCCTTAGATTTTTAAACTGCTGCTACTAACTGATACTTTCATATTGTGCACGAGTGTCTTCTTTTGTCTGTGATTCTTTGTTATTTGCCAGGATAATAGATTTGTGTCCTCTCTTCATTGCCATTATTACACTTTGGGTTTAATTAGGCAAGGAGATAAAAAGAATGCGATGGTATGGAAGTTCAAAACATCAGGTAACCAAATAAGTTGTGTGGCTTTTCAGTGTTACCATTTCAATGAAAAGTATGCAAGCACAATTACAAATGGTGCAAATGGTATATTACAAATGGTGCAAAAGTGGTCAATACACAATCGAAAGCACGTGGTACACTGAATCAGTTGATGTGTCTCAAGCATGAAAAACAATTTGGTGAAATTGGGAAGGATGACAAAACATCTCTGCATCAAATACAATTATTTGAGGGTGCTTACTTTATGAGTTTAAGCTAGGAATAAAAGTGGCACAAGCATCCTGCAAGATATGTATGGTATTTGGGAGAACACAATGAGTGAACAGGCAATCAAAAAGTGGTTCAGAAAATTTGCATCAGTTGATGAGACACTTGAAGATGCACCCTGTGAGGGAAGACTGACCATCATTGATGACAATGAACTGAAGGTCAGCATTGAGTTGTCCAGAGTCAATGGACCTAACCCCATTCAATTTCTTTCTCTGGGGTTTCATCAAAAATGCAGTTTATCACTTTCCATTATCATAATCAATGAACTCAAGGACTACTGCACTCATATTGAGCATCTGATTATTTGATGTATTTCTCTTCATTGTCAGGTCATTTGTTTTCCTTTTGTGTGACACAAAAATGCAGTAGTTAAAAATGCTTCATGTTATAAAGCTACTCTGTAATCACCTCGTATGCAAAGAGCTATTGATTGTGGAATGTATAAATAGTTTTGCAAGTAATCTCAGAATTCATGCAAAATAATAATTATTATATGGAACTAGAGAACCTCACTGTTATTCCAGTGAATGTGTGAGTTGTGTAATTAGATGTAAATGATTCAATAGTCAGAGAATCTGATTTGTCTCAATGTACATGTTATGTGAAAAAACTGCACAATTTGGAGCAGCTGTTTTATTTCTCTGTCTTGTGTAGCATACCAGTAAAAAATACATTTAGGAGTTTATATAATGATTTACTTTTTGCTAATTCTGAAAAACATATTTAGACAAATGATAATCTGGAATTTTCAGCTTCCATAACTGAATAAAAAAAGATAAATTACCCTTCAAACAGCTGCTTGCCACAGAGGTCTGACAGAAGCTTGTCAATTTAATGTGACATAGAGAAGATCTCTAAGGAAGGCAAAACCTCAGCAGAAAGGCATCAACAAACATCCATGCCTTAACCTGTGGCTCAATCCTCAGGTCCCTTTGATCAGTAGCTAAGTGTGCTAACCACTTTCCCACCAGGATTACAAATACTGAACAAATATTGTTAGTATTAAAGGTTTAGATAGTTTATTTTCAATCACATTTTCCATAAACTCTTTTTTGTAAATTTTGGAGCATTGAATTTGATATTATAATAATATGTATATTTGAATTTTTTTTATAAGCAATAAAATAAATGCAACAGTTTATGTAACATGTACTTTTTATAGTAATCCAATTTTATCTACTATAGATTCACCTGACCAAGCTACAGCTGATGTTGAAAATGCTGATTATGATAATGACATCGTTCATCATCGTGAAATAAAAATTAATCCTGCCACTCAACCTCCACCACCAGGGGAAGAAAATGATGAGAATGAGGAAAGACAAAGTACAACTTCTTCAAGCAGTCGTAGTGTGTCACCAATCAATGAATCCAGCAGCGATGAAGCTTTGGGAAGCAGAGATACTAGGATTATACCACCACCACCTGACATCCAGCCAATAATTGATAAAATGGCTGAGTATGTTGCTAAGAATGGAGAAGATTTTGAATTTATCGTGAAAAGCAAAAGTAATTTTTTCATTTTTTTTTATGTGCTTGAATATTAAGTATATTTTTTATTTTGTTTTAAAGATATTTATTTGAAAGATGCTCAGAAATGACCTTCAGTATATCTACCACTGAATACATTGAATTGTAATATCTTTTAATTAAATCACTTTAAAGAATGTAAACATATCTTTTTTTTTCTTTTAGAGTTAAACATGTGCATATATTATATATACCTATATATTACATTGCTTTCAGATGTTATACTTTGTTCATATTTGGTTGTAATATGTTTCTTAAATAATGTTCTTAATTGCTTAATTAAAAATATGATTTTAGAAAGAAATCAGTTGTAATGCCATCATGTACATAGAATTGCTACTGGTAGATGGCACAACACTTTACTATAATAAAAATGTATTACATATATTAAAATTATGGCAAAATGATATACATGTATTGCATGTTGGGGGCAATCCCTATCCACCTATAATTAGGCAATTCCCACTGTTTGCTACGAGACAATAGATTGGAAAGTAGTAGGTATCACTGTACCATTATGCCACTTACAGATGGTTAGTCTTAGATTGAGGATAAGATTTGTTGTGGGCAAGGCCAAGTTAAGATGTGAAGGGAAAAGAAGTTGGAGAGGAGAGAATTGGAATTAGTATTTGAAAATGGAATGGGATGAGTTTAGAGGGGAATAATAATGTGGAAGGAGGAGGGGTGAGTAATAATACTGTTAAAGGAAGGAAATCACTACCTCCATTATTTTCCAAATCTCCCCTCTCCAACCAAATACCAGGTGTATCTGTATTTACACCACCTACAGGTGGCATGACAAGCATTAAGATACCTGGTACTTTGCTCTCTTCTAATCTGCTGTCTTATAGAAAAATACTCGGACTCCGTCTGATTTGCCCAATGATGGGTAGATGAGGCTCATGCAAAAAACAGTGTGCATTTATATTTTTAGCCTTGTGCCATGGGTTTAACTTAAGATGTTTGTCTTAAAGTGTGCTCTGCCAATCCCTTTGTAGTGTACTTTTTGAATTCTGTTGACAGACTCATCAATACATTGTTGAATAATTACTAATAGCAGACAGCATCTGGCAACAGTAGTAATGTGCATATAACCAGAACAGGATTTTTTTAAAATCGAATATCATTATTTCAGTAGTAAAGAATCACAGGATGTGTCCTGTAGACATGGAACTTTTGAAATAATAAGCTGGAAAATAATTGGTTTTGTCGTGAGTAGGATTTGAACTTGCGTCTTCTGAAAACATGCCAGCTATGCTAACCACTACACCGTCGTTGGGTAACGTTTTTTCTTCAGCTGATGTGACATATAACTTTCTGGATTTTTTTTTTATTCGCACAGTGGTGCCATCTATCCGGGAAGTGGACAACTATGTTGCCTCATAGAGATGGAATTTAATATTTGTCACTCACGCTCATGGCATTAAATCAATAATTCAGTAGTAAAGAATCACAGGATGTGTCCTAATTAACAAAATCTGCATTATAAGCTATTTTGGTAGTAAGAACATAATTTTGTGCAGACAGTTTATTCAGAAACCACTCCTGTCCATCTACAAAATGTCAAAATTCTACAGTTCACAACCATAGTTGTCTACTGCAGTGCTTCTCAAACTATCTAATGTGGCAGATCAGCAAGAAACTATTTCTGAAATCAATTGGGTGTGCATGTGCTTGGAGTTTCTGGCCACATGTTGCCTCATGAAACAAGATATGTCTATTGGGCATATTCTTTCCACACTCCACATGACATTATCTGGAGTGTTAGAACATACAAACTGTGTTAATGCAGAATGGTGACTGATGGTTTGTGGACTGGCACCAGTCTGCAGATCCCCACTTATAAAAGCACTGGTCTAGTGGGTTTCAACATGTCTTGCCTCACAGCTTAGCAAATTATACAAATGTGTTCCTGTGGCTCAGTGATACTCTAGTACTCTAAACCTTCTCTCTCAACATTTGTTATGAATCATTGCATTAGTTTTCTAAGCATTAAAATATCTGAATAGCAAAATGAAATGCATACTTCTGGGATAAGTAAAGTTTTTCAAAGTAATATAATGTCCTCACTGGTTGTACCTCAGTGCCCTGCAGTTCAGAAACACTAATTTAGACAGCACTGTGATATACTTTTTGCTTAAGTCAGTATTATACATGAATAATAAAGAATATCATTCTGTAACTCAGTTCCTTAATGGTTAAGCACCTCTATTTCCTTATAGAGCCTTTATCTTGAATTGCAGCTTTGGGACCTATAACACTATGCTGCAGGAAACTATTTCTAATTATTAGCAATACTTTTTTTCAGAATTATAGATTCTTGCTTTAATAAGGAATTGCAGGGCACCTAAAATATACTTTCAGCTGCTTATAAACTATCTCATTATAGTCTTAAGTAATCCAGAAATAATTATTTATTTAGGGATAAGAGTATTAAATGTACTCTTTAATGAAATAAGCAATATTATTAATAATTAGGAATGAACAGCAATATTTATTTTAAAAACTTTTTTTGTTTTACAGAGGACAAACGATTTGATTTTTTAAACTCTTGGCATGAATATTATCAATACTACATGTTAAAAAGGAAATCTGCAATGGAGAAGAAAACTTCTCCCCTTCCTTTGCAACCTGTACAGACTGATCCTTCACCAGAGTCTGAAGATGAATCTGAGCCTGATACTGAGCTGAAGGCACAATCAGATTCAGAGCCTACAGATGCTGCCCAAATTGAAGCAGATGAAATGTCACAAGCTGCACAAGAGCAGAAATATCAGACTGAAGAGGAACTGCCACAACATTTAATGCATGGAATGACACAAGATATGAATCAAGAGAACTTACCACAGGGAATAAAACAAGAGGAATTTCCACAAAGCATCAAGCAAGAAGAATTATCACAGGAATTGAAGCCTAGTGATAATAGAGAAACTTACCATGATGTCTCTTCACATGTAGAAAATGCACCAATGAAGCTAGAAGGAAAAATCAAAAAGGAAGAAATGAAACCAAAAATTGTTCCTAAAGTTATGAAAGGTAAACTTTTTACTTATATAACTGTGCTACTCTTTACTGACTTTCAATCCAGTTTCAAAGCAGTTAAAATGCAATAAAGCAAAGAAAAAAATATTCAAGTGACATTAAATCTGGTCCTCTATAAAAAATAAAACACTTTTAACATAATTTAAATCAGTAATAATGCATTCTGCTTGCTGTAGAGCTATTGGCTATGAGCTTTTTACACTTGCCAACTCTAGTAGACAGTTTTGATAAACACCCAGAGTTTTGATTTCATGCAGTGACATTGCTCTCATATCTGCTATTAGTTAGGTGGGAAAATGTTGCTTTTTTTTATCATTCATCTACAGCAGATAATATTTAAATACAAGGAAAAGAAACTCTGGCCTACTGTTCCTAGGCCAAATAACCAGTAAGAGTTTGTTGAATATCCACCACTACAAGTAGTATCTGTATCTACAACAATTGAAAGCACGATTCTTGGTACAGACACTTGATGTCTTATGTTTGATGTCTCCAGCACTGAAAACTGATTTCAATTGATTTGATGGCTGGAGCCTTCAAATCAATCTTCTCCTCTGTAAATATTTTTGTACATAGCTACTTTAATTTTAAAGTAAGATTTTTCATCACAGTACAGAATTTACCATTATATTAATTTGCAGTATAGTATTTTTATTTATTTTTATATCAGAATTGTTTTAATAATTTTATAATTGACTTTTACCTTTTTCTTAACTACGGTATAGTTTCTTGCTGTGAAAATTTAATGTGTTGGAACAAATCAAAAATATTTACATTAATTTTTATAGAGAAATTAATCTTAGTGCATTTCACTTAGTGTTGTATTTTCATGAAACCAGTTAACAGCACTGAGCAAGGGCTTCTTCTATTGGGTTAATAAAAGTGATTTACAAGAGCTAAAACTACATGCATGTGCTGTTTTATATATAATATAATGGCATTTTATGCTTTTCAACCCTTCAGGTTACATTTGTGTCACATGGGAAATTATATGCTTTGTTGATGATAAAAAGGACCAGTTAGGTGCTTTTTATAACAATGTAGCTTTGATTTTCTAACAATGTGGCTTTTTCTTTTCTAACACCTATGCTTTGACATGACAACTCTACTGTATCATCTCCTGCATCTAATATTTTCTGTGCTATTATATTAATAGCACTGGTTTTTGCCTAGGGCGAGGGTGGCTCAGTCGGTAGCGCACCAGACTCGTAATCTGTAGTTCCCAGGTTCGAGTCCCAGCTGGGTCAGCGTTGAAATTTATCTCCGCAAAATTCCCCACCCTGCCCACGGTCAGTAGGGGACACCGATGGGCTTGGAAAGACTGCCATCCGTCGGATGGGACATTAAGCCGTGGCCCCGTGTGCGGGAGAGCCATACCCTGTGCACATTAAAGAACACGCTGGATGGCCTTGACGGGAAGCTACCATCTGTCTCCCAACAGCTATTCCAGTGGGTCCCCTCCCCCAACCTTCTCTGAGCCTTCGGGGTCCATGTGACCTGGCCATTTAGCCCATGGTGTGTAAAAAAAATGCCGCTCAGAGGTAAAACAACCCAACTGGTTTTTGCCATTGGTTGTGCCAGGTTACTCTATCAACATGACATCTTATGTCTGTATTTAATTCTATAAAAATGAATAGTTCATTTGAAGTTGCAATATGGACTTCTGTAATATCAATGTGGTTGCACTCCCATTACCCTGCAATGACTAGTTTGCTCTATCAAATACCAGCTGGTACAGGGATGAGGGTGACAGTTGGTAGTGTGCCAGGCTCGTAATCTGCAGATTCCAGGTTTGAGCTCCAGCTGGGCCTGCATTGAGATCTATCTCTGCAAAACTCCCCATTGTGCTCTCAGTCAGTAGGGGACACTAAGAGCGTTGAAAAGGCTGCTATCCATTGAATGGGGGTACCCCGTCAAAATAGCCCAAGACTAAATAGCCCCGACAAAATAGCCTATTCTAAAATACCCCAAGACTAAATAGCCCCGAAGAAATAGCTTAGCCTATTTAAAATCCAAAGTAAAAATCTAACTTGCGCGTCGGAAAACGCGCGTAATATGTCTTCCTGTACTTTGGTAAAATGAAGGTAACTTTGCAACAAGTTGCGTTGAGTGCATCTATAATTAGAAATATTATAGTAACAAATGAGTCACGTGACAGGCACATGGCTCACCGGTAGGCGGAGCCATGTGATTTAGTTTTTGTATTAAAACCAATGCTTCTAGTTTAGCTTCTAGTTTCGTTTTTTGTTCGCACGTGGCGCACGTGTGTCTTGCGGGAGTCGTTGCAAGAGATCTCTAACGGAAATAAGTAAGTTATTTTAATATCTATTTTACCGGATGCGTTTATTTATTGATATAATATAGAACTATTTAATAGATATTAACTGATAATCCGTTATTATTTGTGTTTTGCAAGAAAAATGGAGAAAATCTCGTCGCAAAAAGGAAAAGATCTGCTGCTGAAAGATGGTCATCGATATCGCAAGGCTAGGGAAAACCGGGATGAAAGTACATCGTGGAGGTGTGTAGTTCCGACTTGTAAAGGGCGTCTAAGAACATTGGGTGCTGACTTCCGGGTCGTGACGGAACACAACCATGCGCCGAATCCAGCTAAAAATCAGGCATTGAAATGCGTTTCTGAAATGAAACATAGAGCACAGAGTGCTGTGGAGAAGCCTAGGCAAATATATCAAGCCTGCACAAGTGGAATATCTTTGGAAGCATCGATTCAGCTTCCAAATTATATTGCCTCCCAGAGAGCAATAGAACGTATACGAAAAAAAACGAATCTTCCATATCCAAATCCTGCAAGTGTTGCCAATATTGCAATTCCAGTTCATCTTCAAAGTACCACAAGAAACGAAAATTTTATTCTGTGGGATTCTGGAGAAAACGATCCTGATCGAATTCTAATGTTCAGCACTGAGGAAAATTTGAGAATATTGGAACAGAATCATCATTGGTTTGTTGATGGCACGTTTAAAGTATCACCTGAACTGTTTTTTCAATTATTCACGATACACGGACTAATAGAAAAGTGTTGTATTCCACTGATATATGTATTGTTAAGAAATAAAAGTGAAGCAATATATGTTCGCGTATTTCAGAAACTATTACAGTTGAAGGAAACTTTAAATCCAACAAGTGTGTTAAGTGATTACGAGAAAGCGGTTCAAAACGCCGTGCAACAAGTTTTTAATAACACAGAAGTTGTTGGCTGTTTGTTTCATTTGGGACAGTGCTTATGGCGAAAAGTGCAAGAACTGAATTTAGCAGAACTTTATGTAAATAATGAAAATGTGCGTGCTTATATAAGATGTTGTTTGCGTTGAGTTTTGTACCGGTACATGATGTTATAGGAGTATTTGAAGAATTAATTGAAAAATACCCAAACGAACTAGACCCCATTATCAATTACTGGGAAGATACATATATAGGGCGAATAAGACGCAATCGCCGAGCACAACCACGATTTGCAATACATATATGGAATGTTCATGAGCGCGTTGTTAATGGTCTTCCGAGGACAAATAATTCGGTAGAAGGGTGGCATAGGGCATTCCAGCAAACTGTAGATTGCCATCATCCATCCGTCTACAAACTCATCGACCATTTCCGAAAAGAGCAGGATATGGTAGAAATCCGCTTAACCCGTCTTGCTGCAGGTATTCGCAACCTAGATGCTAGCAAAACTAAATATGTGCAACTGAATCGACGCCTGGAAGCATTAGTGGAAAATTATGCAACTATGGAACATATGGACTTTCTTCGTGGCATTTCACATAACCTTGAAATGTAATTTTTGTAAAGAACATGGCAAGGAACACAAACCTTAAAGACTTGTAAAGAATTACCAAACCATATTTAGAATTTTTATTTATATGTCTGTATACAATTTTTAAAATGCGAAATTTAGAATTTAAATAGGCTAAGCTATTTCTCCGGGGCTGTTTTGTCTTGAGCTATTTTGACGGGTCACGTTGAATGGGACATAAAGCTCTGGCCCCTTGTATGGGAGAGTCATAACTTGTACACATTAAAGAACATCTGGATGGCTTTGACGGGAGGCTACCACCTGTCTCCTAACAGCTATCTAGTGGGTTCCCTCCCTCCAACCTTCTCTGAGCCCTTCAGGTGATTGCAACCCGCCCATTTAACCCAGTGTGTGCAAAAAAAAAAGTAGAGGTAAAAAACCTAACTGGTACATATTGTACTCTGTATGCAGTAGTCGACACTTGGGTGTTTCACTTTTTATAAAAACTTGAATAGTGTCTTGAGGTGTATAATCCTCTAAATAAAATAAATACCCCACAGGTAATTAAATTCTAATTGAAGTTTGCACTGTGATTTCACTTTAATTGCTCATTTTGGTAATAATTAGTAACAGAAGTTCGTAACAGAATTTAGTAACAGAAGTTCACTTTGCCATATATTTTCAATTCATTTAAATCTGTGATGGTTAACTAGATGTTTTTTTTATTGTAGTACCAATTAGTTTCTCATTAAAATCGAAAGATAATGATGCTATTAATTTGGAAAAGAAGAAAAAAAGGACACTGCTTTTGGATGACTCAGAAGGAGATGAAGATGGTAATGAAGATACAAATCAGAAAGTTGAGACAGGGACAGAGAGGGGAACAGCGGAAGATTCTCACATTATTCGAAACTCAAAAGATGGAGCCACCATAGAAGTAGAAGAGAAGTCTAGAAAACTTACTTCTGAGGAAATGGAGGCAAAAATAGGTACGGAAATATAATACTAAAGTTACATTTAGTAACCTTTCTAGCATATTGATTGCAACTAAATGCTTTTTAAAAATGCCTTTATATAGAAAGGTTTATTTTAAAATCCTGTGTTCATTAAACTTAAAATGCTTCCTGTAAATAATTCTACAGTTTCAGATATGGACTTAGATTGTGTCCCTATTATATTTTCAGATATGCTGAAACATCCACGTCACATTATAAAACATCACATTAGTAAAACATTAATTACTTTATAATAGATTAGCATTTTTCAAATTAATTTTTCTGTAACCTGATATAACAAATTTTTTCTGAGTGTGGCCTAAAGGGGAAAAAATAATGTTTTCATGAAAACAGAACAAAAGATAACAGATATAATGCTTTAGTGTATGTAATGTGAAGAAAGGTATTATACACTGATGTTTCACAAAAAAAAAACACACACTGGAGGATCAGATTACTCTAGGATGACAAATGGATTGCAATATGCCATATATATTATATATATATATTATTTATGAGTTTTCGTGGGGCGGGTTTTTCGTCAGTCGGTAGCGCACCAGGCTCGTAATCTGTAGTTCCCAGGTTCGAGTCCCAGCTGGGTCAGCATTGAGATTTATCTCCGCAAAATTCCCCGCCCTGCCCACGGTCAGTAGGGGACACTGATGGGCTTGGAAAGGCCGTCGACCGTCGGATGGGACGTTAAGCCATGGTCCAGTGTGCGGGAGAGCCATACCCTGTGCACGTTAAAGAACACGCTGGTTGGCCTTGATGGGGGGCTACCATCTGTCTCCCAACAGCTGTTCCAGTGGGTCCCCTCCCCCAACCTTCTCTGAGCCTTCGGGATCCATGTGACCTGGCCATTTAGCCCATGGTGTGCAAAAAAGTGCCGCTCAGAGGTAAAACAACCCAACCTATGAGTTTTCGTGATGTTGCTTTTAATGTAGGGGCAACTTGGTAAATAATCTCCCTTAGTGCAGTAATGGGTTGTGACCCTGAATTTGGAAAACACTAAATTCAGATAATACAAAGTAGTAGTAATACATACTACAATCGAAAGGTTCAGGGATTTGTATGTATAACATAACTAAACCTAAACACAATTCTAAACTATATGTAGGTCATTTCAAAAGTAATGCACAATTTGGCAACACTCCAGTATGGATGACACAAACACCGCAGTCATTGAAACAGTTGTAGACAGGAAGTGGAGAAAGACGAAGATGGCATGCTGCATTTCGGAACTGAAATCTCAGTTCAGTCAGTGAAGAAATCCTTCCTCCCCTAGACCCAAAAAATGCGATATTCCCCGTTGGCAAAAGAAAAGAACAGGAAATGTTGAAAGTGAAGCAAATGATGATCTTCATGTACGATTATGCTGGTGTCATTATGACAGATAGAGTGTCTAATGATAGTACTATCACAGCACAATATTACCATTATTTTCTTCAAAAGCTTTGTCGAAAATGCATAGCAACTGACCTGATAGTCTGCAATGTGGGGTGCTGATTATCCAGGACAATTACAAGACCACACATTGGGAAGATCATTCTTTTCCACTGACTGGACTGGGATATAAGTTCAGGTTCAAAATCCTTAATTCAGGTTTCATCAATAGCAATGATTTGATGCAGACAATCCTCCAATTCAGTAAAATCCCTCCCTGCATAACGTTTCAATCTTAATGTACAGCAGCTGCTATGATGCAAAACATGTCACCTTCACTTTTCTCCAACTCCTGTCTACTTACTGCTGCAACGACTGTGGTGATTGGGGGCGGGATTGGCTCAGTCGGTAGCGCACCAGGCTCGTAATCTGTAGTTCCCAGGTTCGAGTCCCAGCTGGGTCAGCGTTGAGATTTATCTCCGCAAAATTCCCCACCCTGCCCACGGTCAGTAGGGGACACCGATGGGCTTGGAAAGGCTGCCGTCCGTCAGATGGGATGTTAAGCCGTGGCCCCATGTGCTGGAGAGCCATACCCTGTGCACGTTAAAGAACACGCTGGATGGCCTTGACGGGAGACTACCATCTGTCTCCCAACAGCTGTTCCAGTGGGTCCCCTCCCCCAACCTTCTCTGAGCCTTCGGGGTCCATGTGACCTGGCCATTTAGCCCATGGTGTGCAAAAAAGTGCTGCTCAGAGGTAAAACAACCCAACTGTGGTGATTGCGTCATCCATAATGGAGTGTTGCTGCATTGTGCATTATTTTTGAAATGACCTACATAACTAAACCTAAACACAGTCTTAAAGTACTCTCCTTGAGCTATAATGCACTTTTGCCACCATTAGTCCCTTCCTCTCTTAAGTAGCCATAGGCTATGAAGGTCCAGCCAGCTGTGCAATTCAAACATTTCCAGCCTGAGCGACAGCTGCAGCATTTGACCACCCCTATAGGTCAAACTTAATAAGGTCTTGTTTGATATTTCCTAATGCAGTCTAGTCTCCCTCTTTTTCTGACATCTTTAGGCACACTGTTCATAACATTTGCTAATCTGTAGTTATGCATGTGGACAGCATGGCCAGATCAACACAGTCATTCCCTATATGTGATGCTTCTCAAAGATGGTTGCTTACTCCTTCATCTAACCTCACCACTACTTATGCAGTCAAATTATATAATGCCCAAGATAATGCATAAGCATCTAAAATGTGTTGTATGTGAGTTTCAAACTCTATGAAATATCCTGCAGCATGTCCAAAGGAAATTTATCCCTAAAATGTTCATTGAAGGGATGAAATCAAAAGCATCAAGTTTCCTATTAGCTTGCTTACAGATGGTTCAGGTTTCATTACCATAACGAACTTTAGAAAACAAAACTATTATATAGTTGAATTTTAATCCTTAGGTGTTTACCTCAATTTTTCCACACTTTTCATATATTGCCGTCCCATGGCCGAGTGGTTAGCGCACTTGGCTACTGATCTAAGGGACCTGGGTTTGAGCCCTGGGTAAGGCATGGCTGTTTGTCTCGTTTTTTTTGCTGAGGTCCTGCCATCCTCTCTATGGCATATATATTTATATGCATCCTCACTATGGCATATAAACTGACAGGCTCCTGTCAGGCCTCTGTGGCAAGCAGCTGCTTGAGGGGGTATTTTTTTTTCATATATTCTTAAAAGTTTCAGCAGCAACCCTATTCTGTTTATCTCATGTTGCACATCACCAATATCTGATGCAAAACTCCCAAGATAATTAAACTAAGAAACCTGTTCGAGGGTGCAACTATTCAAGAGAACTGGAGCACAACCTCCCTGACCAGTTTTCTCACTTTAGTGTTCTCTCTTGTTTATTTAACCTCTTCTTTTATCACTCCTCAACAGCCCTAACAAAAGAATTCAGCTCATTGACATCATTTGACAAAAAGACCAAATAATATGCAAAGCATAGTCTAAATCAGAAATTTTGAAATCTCTAGACTAGTTAAGGCAAAAACCCGTTCCTTGTAGTGAGTTCTGCATAATATAATCAGTAACCACACTAAAGAAGAAAAGAGACAAAATGTCCCTTGCCAGATTCCAGCAGCAATCTAAACCATCTGCTCTATTCCTTACCAACTCTTACATGACTCAATATTGTTATAGAGAGCTTTCGTCATGCTAGCTAACTTGTCAGGTATGCCATATGATCTAACAATCAACAGAGTTAAAATAATTTTTGAAATCTACAAAGCTAGTAACTAAAGGTTTATGAATAATTAAAATTTTTTTTAAATGATACAAACTAAAAATTCAACATAATAAAAATACAAGACTTCAAAAACCAAGGTTATTACAAATTGCCAAATTTTCGAAATAATTACGGGAAACATACCTCCGAATATCAAGTACCACTTATATTTAATGCTATTCCAAAAGAATTTCTAAACATAGATTCTTTTAGAAAACTGAAAATGGAATTAAAAAATTATTTGGGATTTTCTATTTAGCTGATTATTATGTGTTGTGTTTTGTGGATTTATTTGATGTACACCATTTTTGTGGCTGAATGACCTATGTTTAATTTAATTTATTAATTTTCCTGCAGATAAGCTATTTAGCTTTGCGGATCAAATGGTAAATGTATTTGTATTCTTTACTCTTATGAATAAAAAAAATTATATTCTTTAAAAAAAAAAACTGTAAACATTTCTCAAGAATCTGCCTAAGTGAAAGTGTTTGATCTGTACATCCCATATTAATTCTGATTCCACACTGCTCATAATGCAATTGTCCACCAACAAAATTCTCAATAGTCCCTCATTGAATTCATCCTATACACATGTTAAAGTTTGAAAGTATATTGTAATAAATTTGGTAATTTTTTAGTGATGCATTGCATTTGTTGTTTTGACTTTATAATTTATGGTGAAGTATTTCTGTATTTTTAGCCGAAGACAAAATTAAGGACAAGTTGGCTGCAGCAGCAAGGGAAAGGCTTGCTCAACAAAAAAGGGAAAGGCAACTGCAACTGGAAAGGAAACGTCGTGCTGCTCTTTTTCTGAATATGCTCAAAAGCAGTCCTTTGTCTTCAGCAACAAAATCGGAAGATACCGGTGGACCTCTGTTTGGCTATGCTGCAGGAGCAGAAGTAGCAACCAACAGTGCAAACAACACAAGGTTAGATCCTGCAGCCGAAGAGTTATCAAGTGATAAAAATGGGGATTACAATTTATCACCCTCAGTATCTGAGATTACATCACCTAGGAATGGAACTATTTTAACTTTTGATGAAGAGTACGTATATTTTATGTTTGCACTGTATTTAGTTGAACCCTTTATAATAATACTACATAGATATCTAATACATCATCTTGCTATTGGAGTTCACCTGGTAAACATGAACTGGATGAAGGGATTAAGTATATGAACCTGAAGTTAACCAACTTCTACTACAAAATATCTTTGTCTTTTCAACAGACTGGTAGTTACCTATGGGGCGGGGGTGACTCAGTTGGTAGCGCGCCAGGCTTGTAATCTGCAGTTCCCAGGTTCGAGTCCCAGCTGGGTCAGAATTGAGACTTATCTCCGCAAAACTCCCCGCCCTGCCCACAGTCAGTAGGGGACACTGATGGGACGTTAAGCTGTGGCCCCGTGTGCAGGAGAGCCATACCCTGTGCTCCTCAAGAACACACTGGAAGGCCTTGATGGGAGGCTACCATCTGTCTCCCAACAGCTGTTCCAGTGTGTTCCCTCCCCCAACCTCCTCTGAGCCTTCGGGGTCCTTGTGGCCTGGCCATTTAGCCCATGGTGTGCTAAAGAGTGCTACTCAGAGGTAAAGCAACCAAAAGGTAGTTACCTAAAAAATAGTTCTAAGGTAGCTGTCAAGCACAACATCAACTACAGTTACTATGATGAATGGGGCGGGGGTGGTTCAGTCGGTAAAGGTTGGGGGAAGGTGACTTCGGGTCCATGTGACCTGAAAAAGTGCTGCTCAGAGGTAAAACAATCCAATCCAATTACTATGATGAATGAACTGAATTACTGAAAGTTGTGTAGCCATGAACTGACAACACAACTTTCAGTAATTCTTAAACAATTTACTTTAGCTATTAGAACTTTATGCAGGTAACACTTTCTACAGTAGTGCATATACTATAATTAATGAAGCCTGTTCATAGTGCATGTTGGAATGTTTGGGGACCTTCATCCTAAAGTAGATCATAAAGCATTTTAAATACTTGTTATTTTACATATTGTGAATTATATTTAACTTCTTCCTTCCTTCTTTTAAATCCTCATCTTTAGTTTTAACCATTTTTGTTTATTCCATCTAATTCTCAATTTAATATTTTTACAACTAGACTGGCACTGCCAACTTCAGCATTCAATTCAGTCCTTGGGGCGGGGGTGGCTCAGTCGGTAGCGCGCCAGGCTCGTAATCTGTAGTTCCCAGGTTTGAGTCCCAGCTGGCTCAGCGTTGAGATTTATCTCCGCAAAATTCCCCGCTCTGCCCACGGTCAGTAGGGGACACCGATGGGCTTGCAAAGGCTGCCGTCCGTCGGATGGGACATTAAGCTGTGGCTCCATGTGCGGGAGAGCCATACCCTGTGCACGTTAAAGAACATGCTGGATGGCCTTGACGGGAGGCTACCATCTGTCTCCCAACAGCTGTTCCAGTGGGTCCCCTCCTCCAACCTTCTCTGAGCCTTCGGGGTCCATGTGACCTGGCCATTTAGCCCATGATGTGCAAAAAAGTGCTGCTCAGAGGTAAAACAACCCAACATTAAAGAGCACGCTGGATGGCCTTGACGGGAGGCTACCATCTGTCTCCCAACAGCTGTTCCAGTGGGTCCCTTCCCCCAACCTTCTCTGAGCCTTCGGGGTCCATGTGGCCTGGCCATTTAGCCCATGATGTGCAAAAAAGTGCTGCTCAGAGGTAAAACAACCCAACATTAAAGAACACGCTGGATGGCCTTGACGGGAGGCTACCATCTGTCTCCCAACAGCTGTTCCAGTGGGTCCCCTCCCCCAACCTTCTCTGAGCCTTCGGGGTCCATGTGACCTGGCCATTTAGCCCATGGTGTGCAAAAAAGTGCCACTCAGAGGTAAAACAACCCAACATTAAAGAACACGCTGGATGGCCTTGACGGGAGGCTACCATCTGTCTCCCAACAGCTGTTCCAGTGGGTCCCTTCCCCCAACCTTCTCTGAGCCTTCGGGGTCCATGTGGTCTGGCCATTTAGCCCATGATGTGTAAAAAAGTGCCGCTCAGAGGTAAAACAACCCAACCCAATTCAGTCCTTATTACTTTTTAGTAGACTTCTATGTGGTGCTTCCACTATGCACAGAATAGGTGACCGACATCTGAATTAATTAATTAATGTTGACTAAATATGTGAGAAATCCATCCTAATCTGAATGTCACTATTAGATGTCATGATCTATCAGAATTCCTTCCTTGGGTTTGTGATAATTAAACCTTAATTGTTAAATGTATCCTGTTGTCTCATAATTGTTTCTGTAGTACAGAATACATTTTGAATAATGTTTTGATTTTGACAGTGTGGTACAATTGTAATATTTTTATTATTACTTTTGAGATATATTAATATTTAGTATATTGCTCTGCTATATTTCTCTTATATTTCTTAGTCATGCTACATCACTTCCTCCATCACCTGAATGTAATCCACATGAAGATAATCAGTCGTCATCATCATCATCTTCAAGTTCTTCAGAGAGCAACCCAGAACTTGTAATTCCTGTTATTGTTAATGAAGAAACTTCACCAGTGAAAAAGAAACGGATTAAAAAGAAGTTAAAAAAGAAAAAGAAGCATTCTCATTCTAGTAAAAGCCAGTCTTCTAAGACTCACACTCACAGTAAGTCACGTTCCAAAGCTAAGAAACGCTCCAGATCTCATTCAAGAAGCAAACCACACAAGAGAGCTCGTTCAAGGTCTCGGAGTCACAAACACAAAAGGTCTAGGTCCAGATCCAGGTCTGTGATAAAAAGGGCAAAGACACCTCCTGCAGCATATGCAATCACAAGAAGGTATGTTTTAAGTACATAGTGCTAAATAGTGTTGGTTTTATATATTATAAATTCATTAATCGCATAATCACTGTTTTTTACAGAATAAAAATCTTAGTTTAGTGATCCAATTCTACCTTTTATCTATCTATAACCTTATAAGGAAGATGACAAATTATAATTAAACTTAGCCAAGTGGTTGGCGCGCTTGGCTAATGATCTACGGGACCTGGGTTCGAGCCCCGGGTGAAGGCATGGATGTTCGTGTTGTTTTTCTGCTGAGGTCCTGCCATCCTCTCAGACCTTCTACTATGGCATATAAACTGACAGGCTCCTGTCAGACCTCTGTGGCAAGCAGCTGCTTGAGGGGGTATTTATTTATTATTTTTTATTATTAATACAACTTGAACTAGTAAAGTTATGAGAAAAGACGCTCTCAGTCTAAATATTTTTCAATTTGTATTGGTTCTTTTCTAGTGATGTCTGGATGTTATGACTTGCTCCTAATTTTTTTAGCAGCCCAAAGTTCCCACAGTTGGCATTGTTGGGATGTATTAGAGATACTCGGTCCAACCGTTGAAGTTATTTCACATGTTGTTGAACTGGTTTTTGGATGATAATTTCATCTCATTCTCAATAAAGATGTTAGCTGTTAACATGCAGATTGCTCACCGAACTGTAATTCCTTATCTTTATATCCAATTGATAAAATGTTAAAAAATCTTATTTAAAAAAATAAACAATTTACAAAAGGATGGACCCTCAGTTACCTATAACCTTATTTTATAAGGTTATAGATAGATAAAGGTTAGAATTGGCTTACTAAGTTTTGTCTTCTGTAAAAAAAAAGCAATCGTGTGATTAATAAATTTATGAATTTCACTGTGTCTATGTAATATAATTTGTATATTATCATTCCTTAACAATATATCGTGCAAAACATCTATATCTAGTAATTTTTAAAACATTTTTTTTTTTTGGGGGGGGGGTCTTTTTCTACTTCAATCTTTGTATAATTTTCTTAAATATTAAAATATTTAGATAGTTTAGCTTTAATTTTGTAATCAACAGATACTCCACATACAAACAATCAAGAATTTTGGTATGTATGATGTTTGAGTTGGTAAATCTAGGTGTAATATAAATCGAATGAGTACTCCCTGATGCTGGGGGCGGGGGTGGCTCAGTCGGTAGTGCGCCAGGCTCGTAATCTGTAGTTCCCAGGTTTGAGTCCCAGCTGGGTCAGCGTTGAGATTTATCTCCGCAAAATTCCCCGCCCTGCCCACGGTCAGTAGGGGACACCGATGGGCTTGGAAAGGCCGCCGTTCGTCGGATGGGACGTTAAGCCGTGGCCCCATGTGCGGGAGAGCCATACTCTCTGCACGTTAAAGAACATGCTGGATGGCTGTGACGGGAGGCTACCATTCGTCTCCCAACAGCTGTTCCAGTGGGTCCCCTCCCCCAACCTTCTCTGAGCCTTCGGGGGCCATGTGACCTGGCCATTTAGCCCATGGTGTGCAAAAAAGTGCCGCTCAGAGGTAAAACAACCCAACCCTGATGCTGAGGACCTTTGAGCCTTTTGGGTCCTAGTGACCTTGCAATTTAGCCCATCTTGTGCAAAAAAAAAGTGCCACTCAGAGATAAAACAACCCAATTGTGAAATCTTATTTTTAAAAAGCTACTATGACCAGCCATTTAGCAAATGAACTTTTAGAATTGTGAAGTAGTAAAACTTGAACATTATTCAGTAATGAAAAGATAAAACTTACAGTTAAAGATTATTTAAATCAAAAACACACTGTCATGATTTCCGTACCCTCAGAAAACCTCTTTGAAAATAAGGCTTCGTCAGTTACCTAGTAATACCAAAGTATACTTGGAAATTTTAACAAAATGTTCCTGCATTAAAGTTTTCAATTTTTTCATGTTTATTAACCTGTTATTTAGAAAAGTATGAGGATTAAATTAAAGCTATTTTGCTTCATAAAATTAATGTTTTTAAAACAAGGGGGGGGAAACAATAATTATATGTTAAAAATTTTTGACTACATTTCCCATCAGTAGTTATGCAAATCGTTTGAAAGTAAGTCTTCAATACTGCAGTTAACCAGTCATTTATTGCATGATGTTTCATTTTGCCATCACATCATCATCATCATCATCATCATCCTCAAGCAGCCATGGGCTACGGAGGTCCAACCAGACCACGCAGTTTACTTCTCCAAGCATATCTGTCCTGAGCTACATCTGCTGCATCCGGCCACTGCACACCAATTCTAACAAGGTCCTGTTTGACATTGTCTGCCCACCGCATCCTAGGTCTCCCCCTCCTTCTGAAGCCTCTAGGCACACTGTTCATAACCCTATTCGCCAATCTATAATTATCCATACGGGCAACATGGCCAAACCAGCGGAGTCTCTCTCTGCACAATATGCTGCTTAAAGGAGGTTGCAGACTCCTTTGCCTAACCTCATCATTAGTTACAAAGTTAAACCACCTAATACCCAAGATACTGCGTAAGCATCTAGAATCAAAAGCATCTAGTTTCCTGTTATCTTGTTTACACAGCGTCCAAGTTTCACTACCATAACTAACCCTAGAAAGAACCAAACTATTATACAGTCTAATTTTAGTCTTTAGGTGTATACGCCTATTTCTCCACAATCTCCATAGATTCTTAAAAGTCCCGGCAGCAATACCTATTCGTCTGTTAATCTCATGCCGCACATCACCAGTATCAGTTACATAGCTCCCAAGATAATTAAACTGTGACACCTGCTCAAGACTGCAACCATTCAGATTAACTGAATCACAACCTGCCTGACCAATTTTCATCACTTTAGTTTTCTCTCTGTTTATAACCAAACCTACTGTACTCCCAGTCTCATCAACAGTTCGAATGAAAGAGTTCATCTCATCAACATCATTTGCCAAAAGGGCTAAATCATCAGCATAATCTAAATCAGAAATTTTCGTATCTCCAGCCCATTTAAGGCCAAAAGCTTTCCCTTGAAGTGAATTTCGCATAACATAATCAACAACCAAACTAAAGAGAAAAGGAGACAAAATGCACCCTTGTCGAACACCAGAAGTAATGCTAAACCAATTGCTACAAGACTTACCAACTCTCACACATGACTCAGTGTTATTATAGAGAGCTTTCATTATGTTAACTAACTTGTCTGGTATACCATATGATCTCACAATCAACCACAAATTATGACGATCAACAGAGTCGAAAGCCTTTTTGAAATCAACAAAGCTAGCAACCAAAGGTTTCTGAAACTCTAAACATTTCTCAAGAATCTGCCTAAGTGAAAATATCTGATCTACACATCCCCTACCACTTCTGAATCCACATTGCTCATCACGCAATTGCCTGTCAACCAGATTCTTAATTCTATTAAGCACAATCATGGAAAGAACTTTACCTGGAACAGAGAGTAGGCTGATACCCCTATAGTTATCACAAGAACTGCGATCACCTTTTTTGAAAATAGGGATAATAATAGCTCTGGTAAAATCTTTAGGAACCATGCCTTTATCATAAAAGTTATTCAAAATTTCAGTCATCCAAGTGATAACCAAAACATTCCCAGCTCTGAGCATTTCTGTAGTAATTTCATCTACCCCTGGAGATTTATGAAGTTTCAGTTTAGAGATAGCCAAACTAACTTCAGATTGTGTTATAGGGCCAACATTAAAGCTGCCAATGCATCTATCATCATTACAAACAATGGGAGTAGAACTAACCACATTGTTTAGAACATCACTGAAATGCTCAGCCCACCTAGCCATGAGAGAATCCTCACCTTCTATAACCTTACCTTGTTTATCCTTCAATCCCTGTATGCCTGTCCGTTTTCTACCACATAAAACATTAACTATCTGGTACAGCTCTCTGCTGTTGTGCTGCCTAACCGCTTCCTCAGCTTTGTCAGCCAAGCTATCAAGCCAAAGATTTTTATCAGTAGCTAACTGATCCTTTACACGTTTATTAAGCTCTCTGTAATCTTTTCTATTAGGACTAGTAGGGTACTGATTAAGGACATTCCGGCAATTCCTTCTTTTTGAAATAAGCTCAATTGCCTTGTCACTTAAATAATTCTGCCTCCTCTGCTCCTTTTTTCCTAAAAGAGTACTGTTAGTTTCCAAAAAAGCCTGTTTAAAATGGCCCCATTCTTCCTCAACTTCAGTATTAAGCAAACCATGACCGTCATAATGACTAAGTAACCTATCATGGTAAGCTTTAGCTATAACTGGGTCATTCAGAGCTTCAGTATTAAAGGTAAATTTTTTAACTCTAGCACAACACTTTTTAAGTTTAAGTTGCAAGACACTTTTAACAAGATAATGGTCAGATCCAATTTCAGCTCCCCTATACGCCCTGGTATTTCTAACAGAACTAGCCCATTTGCTGTTAATTAATATATAATCAATCATATTCCTATGCAGCCCATCAGGTGAAACCCATGTGTATTTATGTATGTCGCGGTGTTTGTAATATGTGTTAGTTATTCTGAAACCATTGAGTTTACTTACCTGTAGGAGACGTTGCCCATTGCCATTGCAGCTACCAATACCAAAAGGGCCTATTACTCCTCCCCAAAGATCAGAGTCAGTACCAACTTTGGCATTGAAGTCACCAAGAACAAGGGTAATATCTCCTTTCTTGACAGAATTCAAAATATCCTGAAGTTGTCCGTAAAACCTATCCTTCTCATCACCATCAGCATCCTCAGTGGGGGCATAACAGCAGATAACATTCAAGTCTTTAATGCTTGTCTGAAATTTTGCTGTAAGAAACCTTTCATTAATGCACTCATATCCTAGAAGAGCATCACTAGCATGTCTGCTGAGCAGCAGACCCACGCCTTGGTGATGCTTTCCATCCTCCCTCCCTGTAAAGAGAAATTTAAAGTTATTTTTAAGTATCTCACCTTTACCTGTCCATCTGGTCTCTTGCAAGCCTAGAATATCTAGGTTATAGCGCTGGAATTCCTGCATGAGGACATCAAGAGAATAATCTCTATGTAATGTCCTCACGTTCCACGTTCCTGCAGAAAGAAAATGATTAGTAGGATTTTTAAAGAAATTAGGTTTATTGAGATTGGTAGGGCCAACAATATCAAACAGCCCCCTGATCGCAGGCATGGGGCAAAGACCTGTTCCTCCTCCGCTAAAGGCTGAAGTCACCGATGCTGGTAGGAACTTCAGGCACCACCTTTTCAAGTGGACTTTTTCAAGAGCCAAATGGCCTGCCTGAGACGCATTACTCCAGTTTAGGCTTGACGATGCCCAACTAGCTAAGTAAGGTTCAGGTACCTGCGATGGCCTCTGATTAGGATTATCCACCAGCTGATATAAGGTATCCCATGCCTCTGTTCACTTAGAGCTGGCAACCCAGAAGCAAACAGAAAACACAGCGGCAGACTCTCCCTCAACAGAGACCCACCAGTGCAGCAAGTCCAGGATCCATAATCAAGCTCAAATCCATAAACAAGTCCAGTCTAGTAGGTATAAATGGTCAGCACCAGGACCCTGTGAAGTTGACCACTCCTCAGCAGGGTTGAAAAAAAAGAAAAAAGTGGCCGTAGATGACCAGATCAGCAGGCCATACTGAACTGGCAGCCCTCCCCTTCCGTTCCCTTCCAAAAGAGAGTATCTCTTTTGAAAGGTACTAACGGCCTGCACCACGAGAAGGCAGGGTCGGACAGCTTACCAAATCTGTTGGTTCAAGAGGAAACCAAGGAAATAAGGTATTGGACCAATTCTGTCATTTCAAATCAATGAAATTTGCAAAAAAAAATGCTTTTCGAAGTAAATAACTTTTTAAGCCCCAAATGAACATTCCCCAAGCTCCATGAACTATGATTTGGCCATCCCTCCTGCCATATAGGTGATGTCACATGGCCTTAAATTATAATAATGCTTATTCCATGTATATAATTTTAAATTATTTCTTTAGCATTTTGTTTTAAATAACTGCCAGTGGCTTGTTTATGTGCAATATGACATCTAAGTAATGAATCTGGAGTGTTGATCACATTGAAAAATGTTTTAATTCAAGTGCATTCTGATGGGATTCTTCATACGATATGCAAAAACATTGGATGCCTTTTGCTTTATGCTCTTGTCTAGCATTTAATTTTAATATGGAATTTACCTTTGCAGTGCCTTCTGTTGATAAGAAAGAGAAAATTTTTGAAGTGCTAGGGATAAAATTCTTTTCATTTGAAAGTAATGGATTGGAGGAATTGCAGTTTAAATACTTTCCCCTCATAATTTCGGTATACTGAGCTTGGAAATGGTCCCTTTCATACGATGGTCGTAGAAGTGCCATGTATTAGAATCAACATCATATGAGTTGCATTTTCTGTCAGTCTTCAGTGACATGACACATTTTGGATACTTTAGGATTTATTGCGTAATTCAGAAAACGTTGTATTTGGACATTTTAAGAAGTTAGAGAAAGTTGCATTTACCCCTTTTGAGAACTTAAAATTTTCAGTTTGTAGAAAGCTTTTTAATTGTTCGATAGATTAGGTTAACGAGCTTTTGAAATCCAGAATGATGAAAAGTATGAAACAAGAGATAAATTGGGTTGTATTTTAGAATAAGAAAATGAGACAGAATATGATTTTGAAGCTTTCTGCTGTTTTTTCCCAGCTCTTTTATTTTGCAAGCATTAAAGCTTTGTATTTGTCTCCAGAGCTTTAACAGGGATCAGAACTCTTGATCAAATGAGCGTTTTATTGAATGTAGCGAGTAGATTAAGTTTTTTTTGTCTTTGCTATATAGTGTATATACCTATATGTAAAATATATATATATTATTACAGGTCACGAAGTAAGTCCAGATCACCTAAACGCCATAGGTTGAGTTCCAGGTTAAGTCCGGTGCATAGGATATGGAGAAAGCAATAACATATGTATATTTGTAGGATAATAGTTTTTTGTTGAAAAAAGCTTGTTCAAAGAAGATGAGCAATATTTGCTGGATTTTGAAAATTCTTGTAATAAATTATGAACCAAGTTTGTAAATAAAACTTTTTATTAATGGCAAAGTATATTAATTGCGTTGTTATTTTCCCCTTGCTAATCATGAGATGCTTATTTTTAAATTTTGGCTAATTTCACTATTTCTGGCATCAGCATCATTGAAACTTATTTAACTGTGATCGCATCAACTACACTGCTCACAAAAATTAGGGGATATTTCGAAATGAATATGAAGCGATAAAAAAAAGAATTTAAATTGTTTTTACTAAACAAGAACATCAGAAAAGCAAACGACAAGTCAAAGAAAGTTGTTCGATTATGCAAATGAGATACAAACTCAATTGAGTAGCAAGTGACATGTTGGTGTGGGTGAGTGGCACACATTGACTGTTCAATGTGTGCCACTCTCGTCCAGTTTGACAATCTTCTGTTCACCCCCACCAATGTGTCACCCACGACTGCCAAATCACACTGACAATGATGAGGCATGGACAGGATCAGAATGTCCAGCAGCTCTTGTGGGATCCTCTGCCAATCTTGCTCCAGGGCAACTTCCAGCTCAAGAAGTGTTGTGGGAGGCATTGCACGGTTTGCCAGACGTCTTCCCAGTGCATCCCAAGCATGTTCAATGGAATTCAGGTCTGGAGAACGTGAAAGCCAGTCGCATTCGATTCCTGCCTCCTGAAGCATGTTGACGAGATGCGCACGGTGGGGTTTGCATTATCGTCCCTGAAAAGAAAGTTGTTTCCAACTGCTCCAGCATAGGGTACCACTATAGGGTGCAGGACTTCATCTCGATATCTGACAGTCAGCGATCCGTTACTGATGACGTGGAGGTCGGTACGACCACTGATGCCAGCACACACCATGATTCCACCACCACCACCGGAGTCCCTTTCTCGCATGAAACGTGGATTCTCCCGTGTTCCTCGTTCACACCAGATCAGGACACGATGATTGTGAAGCTGCAGACTGAACCGTGACTCATCAGAGAAGAGGACAGTTGACCACTCATCACGGGTCCAATGACGATGCTCATCAGCCCACCTACGGTGTTCAGCAGATAACGGAATGCATACCATTGGTCTCCGAGCATGCAGTCCAACACGATGGAGCGATTTCGTATGGTCTGGGTGCATATCCGTCTAGTTGCAGCAAGAAACTCCCCGCAGCTCTTTTGCATTGCTGCGCCTGTTCCTTCTTGCCAATAAGGTCAAGTAGCGGTCATCTCTTGCTGTTGTGGCAGATGGGCGACCCTGCCCTCGTCTTCTGCGTATTGTGCCAGTCTCTTGAAAGCGATTCGACAGTGGAAACAGCACTTGGAACACCAAGTGCTGTTGCCACTGTCGTCTGTGTTTGACCAGCTTCAAGACGTCCTATGGCTCTCCAGGCTTCGCATTCGGGCAAATCGCGTTGCAGGGGCATTGCAAGGGCTGGGAAAATGCAGGATGTGCACTTTCAAGATCAGGGAGCGTGCAGATACTCCAGTACTTTCAGCCTTTTATGTAGTGCATTTTCACCAATGATATCAAAGTTGGTTTTGCATCTCATTTGCATAATTGAACAACTTTCTTTGACTTGGGGTTTGCTCTTCTGATGTTCTTGTTTAATAAAAACAATTCAAATGCTTCTTTTTTTTTATCGCTTCATATTCATTTTGAAATATCCCCTAATTTTTGTGAGCAGTATATTACAGCCCACAGGAAATTCCTATTACAATTTTCTACTTGTTAGTAGTAAAACATTTCTGGGAAATAAATGTTTTGACAGTAAAAGTCACCTCATAAGTGATCCGTTTTACAGGTATTTAAGAAAAAAAAAGTGGAAAATGCGTGAAACAATTTAGCATTCTAAAAGGAGAATGGGGGGATGTCTCCCCCTAGATGAACCGACCCTGGTTGCAGTTAATGGAAAACTGGCACTTGAGAGTGTGTAATGAACACAAGGGCGGGGGGGGGGAGGTTGTGGCCACTTTGAACATTACACCTAACTCGAATAGTATATTTGCAATCTTAGTTACCATTTGGTGTTTCTTACATTATTTTGAGATTGGATAAAAATTTTTTACCCAATCTCACAATTGGGTTCAATTGTTTTGTGATTGGGTAAAATGTTAACGTTGCCAGACTTGTGACACATAAACTACAAAAGTTTGACCTTTTTTTTGCTTCTATTCCGATTACTAGCATTCTCAATTGAGGGAGGAATGCCCCAACATCCCAAATCCTAGCCTACCTTTTCAATAGTTCAAGCATTTGGGGGACCTTGTGAGCTGACCATTTAATTCACTGTAGTCATATAAATACCGCTCAGAGGTGAAACCCAACATGCAACAATGACTAACCTCACACTTTTAAACCTCTGTTCGCAATTCTTGCGTTTTCAAGAATTTTTTTTTCTTTTTTTTTTTGGGGGGGGGGGAGTTGGTAGCGCGCCAGGCTCGTAATCTGCAATTGCAAGGTTTTAGTCCAACCAGGGCCAGCTTTGAAATTTATCTCTGCAGAAACCACACCCTGACCTCAATCAGTACGGGACATCGATGAGGTGTGGAAAGATTGTCGTCCGTTGGATTGGGTTGGGTTGTTTTAGCGGCACTTTTTTGCACTTTTCCGCGTTTTTGCTTTTCTCCGTTGGATTGGGTTGGGCGCACTGAGCGGCACTTTTTTGCACACCATGGGCTAAATGGCCAGGTCACATGGACCCCAAAGGCTCAGAGAAGGTTGGGGCAGGGGACCCACTGGAACAGCTGTTGGGAGACATTGTAGCCACCCGTCAAGGCCATCCAGCGTGTTCTTTAACGTTGGGTTGTTTTACCTCTGAGCGGCACTTTTTTGCACACCATGGGCTAAATGGCCAGGTCACATGGACCCCAAAGGCTCAGAGAAGGTTGGGGGAGGGAACCCACTGGAACAGCTGTTGGGAGACAGATGGTAGCCTCCCGTCAAGGCCATCCAGCGTGTTCTTTAACGTTGGGTTGTTTTACCTCTGAGCGGCACTTTTTTGCACACCATGGGCTAAATGGCCAGGTCACAAGGACCCCAAAGGCTCAGAGAAGGTTGGGGGAGGGGACCTACTTTAACAGCTGTTGGGAGACAGATGGTAGCCTCCCGTCAAGTCCATCCAGCGTGTTCTTTAACGTGCACAGGGTATGGCTCTCCCGTACACGGGGCCACGGCTTAACGTCCCATCCGACGGACGGCGGCCTTTCCAAGCCCATTGGTGTCCCCTACTGACCGTGGGCAGGGCGCTTGGATTTTTGCGGAGATAAATCTCAACGCTGACCCAGCTGGGACTCGAACCTGGGAACTGCAGATTACGAGCCTGGCGCGCTACCGACTGAGCCACCCCCGCGTCCGTTGGATGAGGCGTGTGTGGGAAAGAGCCATACCCTGTGGGGATGAAAGAACTTGATCGAAGCTACTGTCTGTCTCCTAACAGCTGTCCAGTGGGTTACCTTCCCGTAACTTTTTCTGAGCCATTGGAGACCTTGTAACCTAGCCCATTGTGTAAAAAAGAAAGTGCCGCTCAAAGGTAAAAGCAACTCAAATGCGATAATTTTTGTATTTTGACCTTATGACCTGTTTAAGCAATCGTCTGACTTTTAAACGTTTCGAACTTGATGTAACATTCCTCCCTTTGTTACGAAATTTTGTGTTGGTTGCCTGACTCCGATGGATCTCGTTTGCTGACATCCTTCAAGTTATGAGACGTCATTTCCTTGAGAGATCTCTTGACGCTGAAGAGATCTCTTGAGCTGAAAATATTTGGCAGATACCCAGCAGCGTTTATCATTAAGCAATTCACGCAGTCTGATATGATCACGGTAGTTGAACGGCCTTAGTCGCCAAGTCACCATTGATGGCGTAATGACAGATTACTATCGATCAGCTATTAAAGGGATAATGTATAGTTGGAATGAACTTTCACTTTCTCAATGTTGAAGTCTGATAAAAAAAAGGAAAAATCGATCTCTTGATTTTTCGTTTAGTGATGGATTTGACGGTTGTATTAAGGTGAAACCGTGGAATTGGAGTGACATGAAGCTAATACGGGCAATAAGGGGAATGATTTTTTTTTTGTAAAACAATATTCACCTTAAAAAAATAAATAAATACCCTCTCAAGCAGCTGCTTGCCACAGAGGTCTGACAGGAGCCTGTCAGTTTATATGCAACAGTAGGAGATCTGACAGGATGGATCTCTGTGAGAAGGTCTCTGATCTAAGGGACCTGGGTTCGAGCCCCGGGTAAGGCATGGATGTATGTGTCGTTTTTCTGCAGCGTGTACAGCAACTGTACACGCTCCAGTTACCGTTCACAGCAAACTGGAGCGCGTGCAGTTACTGCACTCGCTCCAGTTTGCTGTGAACGGTAACTGCACACACTCAACATTACTATGAGTGGGCCCACACGATCCAGGTCTTTGTGAGCTGACACGATCCAATGTGCTGTGAACATTAACCGCAACCGCTCCAGTTTGCTGTGAACAGTAACTGCACAAGCTCAATATTTCCGTGAGTGATCCCACACGATCCAGGTCTTTGTGAGCTCACACGATCCAATGTGCTGTGAACATTAACCGCAACCGGTCCAGTTTGCTGTGAACAGTAACTGCACACGCTCAATATTTCCGTGAGTGAGCCCACACGATCCAATGTGCTGTGAACATTAACCGCAACCGCTCCAGTTTGCTGTGAACGGTAACTGCACACGCTCAATATTTCCGTGAGTGAGCCCACACGATCCAGGTCTTTGTGAGCTCACACGATCCAATGTGCTGTGAACATTACCGCAACCGCTCCAGTTTGCTGTGAACGGTAACTGCAAACGCTCAATATTTCCGTGAGTGAGCCCACACGATCCAGGTCTTTGTGAGCTCACACGATCCAATGTGCTGTGAACATTAACCGCAACCGCTCCAGTTTGCTGTGAACGGTAACTGCACACGCTCAATATTTCCATGAGTGAGCCCACGCGATCCAGGTCTTTGTGAGCTCACACGATCCAATGTGCTGTGAACATTAACCGCAACCGCTCCAGTTTGCTGTGAACGGTAACTGCACACGCTCAATATTTCCGTGAGTGAACCCACACGATTCAGGTCTTTGTGAGTTCACACGATCCAATGTGCTGTGAACATTAACCGCAACCGCTCCAGTTTGTTGTGAACGGTAACTGCAAACGCTCAATATTTCCGTGAGTGAGCCCACACGATCCAGGTCTTTGTGAGCTCACACGATCCAATGTGCTGTGAACATTAACCGCAACCGCTCCAGTTTGCTGTGAACGGTAACTGCACACGCTCAATATTTCCGTGAGTGAGCCCACGCGATCCAGGTCTTTGTGAGCTCACATGATCCAATGTGCTGTGAACATTAACCGCAACCGCTCCAGTTTGCTGTGAACGGTAACTGCACACGCTCAATATTTCCGTGAGTGAGCCCACACGATTCAGGTCTTTGTGAGTTCACACGATCCAATGTGCTGTGAACATTAACCGCAACCGCTCCAGTTTGTTGTGAACGGTAACTGCAAACGCTCAATATTTCCGTGAGTGAGCCCACACGATCCAGGTCTTTGTGAGCTCACACGATCCAATGTGCTGTGAACATTAACCGCAACCGCTCCAGTTTGTTGTGAACGGTAACTGCAAACGCTCAATATTTCCGTGAGTGAGCCCACACGATCCAGGTCTTTGTGAGCTCACATGATCCAATGTGCTGTGAACATTAACCGCAACCGCTCCAGTTTGTTGTGAACGGTAACTGCAAACGCTCAATATTTCCGTGAGTGAGCCCACACGATCCAGGTCTTTGTGAGCTCACACGATCCAATGTGCTGTGAACATTAACCGCAACCGCTCCAGTTTGTTGTGAACGGTAACTGCAAACGCTCAATATTTCCGTGAGTGAGCCCACACGATCCAGGTCTTTGTGAGCTCACATGATCCAATGTGCTGTGAACATTAACCGCAACCGCTCCAGTTTGTTGTGAACGGTAACTGCAAACGCTCAATATTTCCGTGAGTGAGCCCACACGATCCAGGTCTTTGTGAGCTCACAAGATCCAATGTGCTGTGAACATTAACCGCAACCGCTCCAGTTTGTTGTGAACGGTAACTGCAAACGCTCAATATTTCCGTGAGTGAGCCCACACGATCCAGGTCTTTGTGAGCTCACACGATCCAATGTGCTGTGAACATTAACCGCAACCGCTCCAGTTTGTTGTGAACGGTAACTGCACACGCTCAATATTTCCGTGAGTGAGCCCACACGATTCAGGTCTTTGTGAGCTCACACGATCCAATGTGCTGTGAACATTAACCGCAACCGCTCCAGTTTGTTGTGAACGGTAACTGCAAACGCTCAATATTTCCGTGAGTGAGCCCACACGATCCAGGTCTTTGTGAGCTCACACGATCCAATGTGCTGTGAACATTAACCGCAACCGCTCCAGTTTGCTGTGAACGGTAACTGCATACGCTCAATATTCATTGCATTATATATTCATACGCATTATATATATTAAAAAATAGCCGAACATTACGGTTGATTGCAGAATTCGGAAAAAACATGATCTAAGGAACCTGGGTTCGAGCCCCGGGTAAGGCATGGCTGTTTGTGTCATTTTTCTGCTGAGGTCTTCTACTGTGGCATATAAACTGGCAGGCTCCTGTCAGACCTCTGTGGCAAGCAGCTGCTTGAGGGGGTATTTATTTTTCTTTCTTCGCCTTAGCTTGTTTAAAAAATACGAGTTAATGTTAAATGTATAATTCTTTTTGAGTTGAATGGGTATTGACAAAATATTAGGATTTGCACTTTCTGAATTGCATAATAATGACAGCGCCTTCTAACGGCGGAAAAGGTTGTGAAATGGTCAAATTTTTAAACGAATATAACAAACGATCTATTTAAAGTAAAAATTTGAAATTTTAATGGTGGAGTGTGATGATTAAGACGTTTACACTGAAAACAACGGGGAGTACTGATGAAGCAATATTTGTAGTAATTAGACAAGTATGAAAAAGTCCACCTATCCACCTCCCAGACTCGAACTCAGGATCCCCTCCTTACATGCCAATTGAGCTAAAGTGGAGGAAAGTTATGATGGTTATGAGATGAAGCTTCACCGTGGGATTCTTAAAGGGTCGAGTCGCCCATGCGCTATTTTATACCGACGAGTTGGGTTAGGTTGTTTTACCTCTGAGCGGCACTTTTTTGCACACACAATGGGCTAAATGACCAGGTCACAAGGACCCCCAAGTATAAGAGAAGGTTGGGGGAGGGGACCCACCGGAACAGCTGTTGGGAGACAGATGGTAGTCTCCCGTCAAGGCCATCCAGCATGTTCTTTAACGTGAACAAGGTATGGCTCTCCGGCATACGGGGGCCACGGTTTCTTTTACCTCTGAGCGGCACTTTTTTGCACACCATGGGCTAAATGGCCAGGTCACAAGGACCCCGAAGGCTCAGAGAAGGTTGGGGGAGGGGACCCACTGGAACAGCTGTTGGGAGACAGATGGTAGCCTCCCGTCAAGACCATCCAGCGTGTTCTTTAACGTTGGGTTGTTTTACCTCTGAGCGGCACTTTTTTTGCACACTATGGGCTAAATGGCCAGGTCACATGGACCCCGAAGTATAAGAGAAGGTTGGGGGAGGGGACCCACCGGAACAGCTGTTGGGAGACAGATGGTAGCCTCCCGTCAAGACCATCCAGCGTGTTCTTTAACGTTGGGTTGTTTTACCTCTGAGCGGCACTTTTGTGCACACCATGGGTTAATGGCCAGGTCACAAGGACCCTGAAGGCTCAGAGAAGGTTGGGGGAAAGGACCCACTGGAACAGCTGTTGGGAGACAGATGGTATCCTCCCATCAGAGCCATCCAGCGTGTTCTATAACGTTGGGTTGTTTTACCTCTTAGCGGCACTTTTTTGCACACCATGGGCAAAATGGCCAGGTCACAAGGACCCCGAAGGCTCAGAGAAGGTTGGGGGAAGGGACCCACTGGAACAGCTGTTGGGAGACAGATGGTAGCCTCCCGTCAAGACCATCCAGCGTGTTCTTTAACGTTGGGTTGTTTTACCTCTGAGCGGCACTTTTTTGCACACCATGGGCTAAATGGACAGGTCACAAGGACCCCGAAGACTCAGAGAAGGTTGGGGGAGGGGACCCACTGGAACAGCTGTTGGTAGACAGATGGTAGCCTCCCGTCAAGATCATCCAGCGTGTTCTTTAACGTGCACAGGGTATGGCTCTCCCGCACACGGGGCCACGGCTTAACGTCCCATCCGACGGACGGCGGCCTTTCCAAGCCCATCGGTGTCCCCTACTGACCGTGGGCAGGGCGGGGATTTTGCGTAGATAAATCTCAACGCTGACCCCGCTGGGACTCAAACCTGGGAACCACGGATTACGAGCCTGGCGCGCTACCGACTGAGCCACCCACGCCCCTTATACCGACGAGAACCAAGCTTTTGTGACCAGAATACCTTGCGCTATTCAGATGCACAGCATAGAAGTCTCTGGATGGAAATGACGTCTCACGCTGTAAGCCAGCAACCAATTGCATAGGAAGGTTGTTTGGGTTGTTTTACCTCTGAGTGGCATTTTTGTTTGTACAAAATGGGCTAAATGGCCAGGTCACAAGGACCCTGAAGGCTCACGGAAAGTTAAGGGAGGGACACACAGGACAAATGGTAGCCTCCCGTCAAGACCATTCAGTGTGTTCTTTAACATTCACGGCATATGGGTCACATTCTTAACGTCCCATCTGACAGACAGCAGCCTTTGCAAGTCCATCAGTGTCCTCTGTTGATCGTGGGGAGGGTGGGAAGTTTTGCGGAGATAGGAAAAAAGGAATCTTACGAGAGGAATAATCATTTGCAGTAACTAAGCAGACGGGAAACCTTCCGTAAACAAGTGTGAATTCTCTCTGCCTTAACTCAACTACTGCGTAACCAAGAGATCCCGATATAAAAATATATATAAATAATATATAAAAATATATAAAAATATCTGGAGCGTGTACAGCAACTGTACACGCTCCAGTTTGCTGTGAACGGTAACTGCACATGCTCAATATTTCCGTGAGTGAGCCCACACGATCCAGGTCTTTGTGAGCTCACACGATCCAATGTGCTGTGAACATTAACCGCAACCGCTCCAGTTTGCTGTGAACGGTAACTGCACATGCTCAATATTTCCGTGAGTGAGCCCACACGATCCAGGTCTTTGTGAGCTCACACGATCCAATGTGCTGTGAACATTAACCGCAACCGCTCCAGTTTGCTGTGAACGGTAACTGCACACGCTCAATATTTCCGTGAGTGAGCCCACACGATCCAGGTCTTTGTGAGCTCACATGATCCAATGTGCTGGGAACATTAACCGCAACCGCTCCAGTTTGCTGTGAACGGTAATGCACACGCTCAATATTTCCGTGAGTGAGCCCACACGATCCAGGTCTTTGTGAGCTCACATGATCCAATGTGCTGGGAACATTAACCGCAACCGCTCCAGTTTGCTGTGAACGGTAACTGCACACGCTCAATATTTCCGTGAGTGAGCCCACACGATCCAGGTCTTTGTGAGCTCACATGATCCAATGTGCTGGGAACATTAACCGCAACCGCTCCAGTTTGCTGTGAACGGTAACTGCACACGCTCAATATTTCCGTGAGTGAGCCCACACGATCCAGGTCTTTGTGAGCTCACATGATCCAATGTGCTGGGAACATTAACCGCAACCGCTCCAGTTTGCTGTGAACGGTAACTGCACACGCTCAATATTTCCGTGAGTGAGCCCACACGATCCAGGTCTTTGTGAGCTCACATGATCCAATGTGCTGGGAACATTAACCGCAACCGCTCCAGTTTGCTGTGAACGGTAATGCACACGCTCAATATTTCCGTGAGTGAGCCCACACGATCCAGGTCTTTGTGAGCTCACATGATCCAATGTGCTGGGAACATTAACCGCAACCGCTCCAGTTTGCTGTGAACGGTAACTGCACACGCTCAATATTTCCGTGAGTGAGCCCACACGATCCAGGTCTTTGTGAGCTCACATGATCCAATGTGCTGGGAACATTAACCGCAACCGCTCCAGTTTGCTGTGAACGGTAACTGCACACGCTCAATATTTCCGTGAGTGAGCCCACACGATCCAGGTCTTTGTGAGCTCACATGATCCAATGTGCTGTGAACATTAACCGCAACCGCTCCAGTTTGCTGTGAACGGTAACTGCACACGCTCAATATTTCCGTGAGTGAGCCCACACGATCCAGGTCTTTGTGAGCTCACATGATCCAATGTGCTGGGAACATTAACCGCAACCGCTCCAGTTTGCTGTGAACGGTAACTGCACACGCTCAATATTTCCGTGAGTGAGCCCACACGATCCAGGTCTTTGTGAGCTCACATGATCCAATGTGCTGTGAACATTAACCGCAACCGCTCCAGTTTGCTGTGAACGGTAACTGCACACGCTCAATATTTCCGTGAGTGAGCCCACACGATCCAGGTCTTTGTGAGCTCACATGATCCAATGTGCTGGGAACATTAACCGCAACCGCTCCAGTTTGCTGTGAACGGTAACTGCACACGCTCAATATTTCCGTGAGTGAGCCCACACGATCCAGGTCTTTGTGAGCTCACATGATCCAATGTGCTGGGAACATTAACCGCAACCGCTCCAGTTTGCTGTGAACGGTAACTGCACACGCTCAATATTTCCGTGAGTGAGCCCACACGATCCAGGTCTTTGTGAGCTCACATGATCCAATGTGCTGTGAACATTAACCGCAACCGCTCCAGTTTGCTGTGAACGGTAACTGCACACGCTCAATATTTCCGTGAGTGAGCCCACACGATCCAGGTCTTTGTGAGCTCACATGATCCAATGTGCTGGGAACATTAACCGCAACCGCTCCAGTTTGCTGTGAACGGTAATGCACACGCTCAATATTTCCGTGAGTGAGCCCACACGATCCAGGTCTTTGTGAGCTCACATGATCCAATGTGCTGGGAACATTAACCGCAACCGCTCCAGTTTGCTGTGAACGGTAACTGCACACGCTCAATATTTCCGTGAGTGAGCCCACACGATCCAGGTCTTTGTGAGCTCACATGATCCAATGTGCTGGGAACATTAACCGCAACCGCTCCAGTTTGCTGTGAACGGTAACTGCACACGCTCAATATTTCCGTGAGTGAGCCCACACGATCCAGGTCTTTGTGAGCTCACATGATCCAATGTGCTGGGAACATTAACCGCAACCGCTCCAGTTTGCTGTGAACGGTAACTGCACACGCTCAATATTTCCGTGAGTGAGCCCACACGATCCAGGTCTTTGTGAGCTCACACGATCCAATGTGCTGTGAACATTAACCGCAACCACTCCAGTTTGCTGTGAACGGTAACTGCACACGCTCAATATTACTATGAGTGGGCCCACACGATCCAGGTCTTTGTGAGCTCACACGATCCAGGTCTTTGTGAGCTCACACGATCCAATGTGCTGTGAACATTAACCGCAACCACTCCAGTTTGCTGTGAACGGTAACTGCACACGCTCAATATTTCCGTGAGTGAGCCCACACGATCTAGTATCAAAATAATATGACCACCTACAGTCGCTCAAAAAAGTATCCGAACACTATGGTTGATTACAGAATTAAAAAAATATATCTGGCAACGATTTTTTATAATACTGTAATCAACCATAGTGTTCGGATACTTTTTTGAGCGACTGTACGTATTTTGGGAGAAAATTTTTAAAAACTCGTGAAGGAAAAATTATATCCTTACTGTAACGTCGTTCTGGATTGAACTGGGCAGAAGATTGGCTTTGTCGATAGCGCGCCAGGCACGTAATCTGCAGTTCCCAGGTTCGACTCCCAGCTGGGCCAATGTTGGAATTTATCACAGCTAAAACCCCCATCCTGCCCTTGGTCAGTAGGGAACACCGATGGGTTTGGAAATGTCACCGTCCTTCCGATGAGAAATGTGAAGCCGTTGTCTCGTGTGTGTGAAAGATTTGGCTGGGTTGTTTTACCTCTTGAGCGACACTTTTCGCACACAGTGGTATAAATGGCCAGGTCACAAGGACCCCGAGAGCTCAGAGAAGGTTGGGGGAGGGGACCCACTGGAACAGCTGTTGGGAGACAGATGGTAGCCTCCCGTCAAGACCATCCAGCGTGTTCTTTAATGTTGGTTTGTTTTACCTCTGAGCAGCACCTTTTTGCACACAATGGTCTAAATGGCCAGGTCACAAGGACCCTAAAGGTTCAGAGAGGGTTGGGGGAGGGGTCCCACTAAACAGATGGTAGCCTCCTGTCAAGACCATCCAGCGTGTTCTTTAATGTTGGTTTGTTTTACCTCTGAGCAGCACCTTTTTGCACACAATGGTCTAAATGGCCAGGTCACAAGGACCCTAAAGGTTCAGAGAGGGTTGGGGGAGGGGTCCCACTAAACAGATGGTAGCCTCTCGTCAAGACCATCCAGCGTGTTCTTTAATGTTGGGTTGTTTTACCTCTGAGCAGCACCTTTTTGCACACAATGGGCTAAATGGCCAGGTCACAAGGACCCTAAAGGTTCAGAGAGGGTTGGGGGAGGGGTCCCACTAAACAGATGGTAGCCTCTCGTCAAGACCATCCAGCGTGTTCTTTAATGTTGGGTTGTTTTACCTCTGAGCAGCACCTTTTTGCACACAATGGGCTAAATGGCCAGGTCACAAGGACCCTAAAGGTTCAGAGAGGGTTGGGGGAGGGGTCCCACTAAACAGATGGTAGCCTCCCGTCAAGACCATCCAGCGTGTTCTTTAATGTTGGGTTGTTTTACCTCTGAGCAGCACCTTTTTGCACACAATGGGCTAAATGGCCAGGTCACAAGGACCCTAAAGGTTCAGAGAGGGTTGGGGGAGGGGTCCCACTAAACAGATGGTAGCCTCTCGTCAAGACCATCCAGCGTGTTCTTTAATGTTGGGTTGTTTTACCTCTGAGCAGCACCTTTTTGCACACAATGGTCTAAATGGCCAGGTCACAAGGACCCTAAAGGTTCAGAGAGGGTTGGGGGAGGGGTCCCACTAAACAGATGGTAGCCTCTCGTCAAGACCATCCAGCGTGTTCTTTAATGTTGGGTTGTTTTACCTCTGAGCAGCACCTTTTTGCACACAATGGGCTAAATGGCCAGGTCACAAGGACCCTAAAGGTTCAGAGAGGGTTGGGGGAGGGGTCCCACTAAACAGATGGTAGCCTCCCGTCAAGACCATCCAGCTTGTTCTTTAATGTTGGGTTGTTTTACCTCTGAGCAGCACCTTTTTGCACACAATGGGCTAAATGGCCAGGTCACAAGGACCCTAAAGGTTCAGAGAGGGTTGGGGGAGTGGTCCCACTAAACAGATGGTAGCCTCTCGTCAAGACCATCCAGCGTGTTCTTTAATGTTGGGTTGTTTTACCTCTGAGCAGCACCTTTTTGCACACAATGGTCTAAATGGCCAGGTCACAAGGACCCTAAAGGTTCAGAGAGGGTTGGGGGAGGGGTCCCACTAAACAGATGGTAGCCTCCTGTCAAGACCATCCAGCGTGTTCTTTAATGTTGGTTTGTTTTACCTCTGAGCAGCACCTTTTTGCACACAATGGTCTAAATGGCCAGGTCACAAGGACCTAAAGGTTCAGAGAGGGTTGGGGGAGGGGTCCCACTAAACAGATGGTAGCCTCAAGTCAAGACCATCCAGCGTGTTCTTTAATGTTGGGTTGTTTTACCTCTGAGCAGCACCTTTTTGCACACAATGGGCTAAATGGCCAGGTCACAAGGACCCTAAAGGTTCAGAGAGGGTTGGGGGAGGGGTCCCACTAAACAGATGGTAGCCTCTCGTCAAGACCATCCAGCGTGTTCTTTAATGTTGGGTTGTTTTACCTCTGAGCAGCACCTTTTTGCACACAATGGGCTAAATGGCCAGGTTACAAGAACCCTAAAGGTTTAGAGAAGGTTGGGAGAGGGGCCCCACTGAACAGATGGTAGCCTCCCGTCAAGGCCCTCCATTGTGTTCTTTAACCTGCACAGGGTCTGGCTCCCCCTCACACAGAGCCATGACTTAATGTCTCATCTGACGAACGGCAGTCCAGCTGGGACTCGAACCTGGGAACTACAGAATACGAGATTGACGCATTACCAACTGAGTCAACTCAGCATTTCGTTTTTTAAGTGAAAAGAAATCTGCAGTCCAGAAATTTGTAGTTCCTCAAAAAAAATTTTTTTCTTAGAAATGTAAATCTTTTTCAATAATTTTTTTTTTTGTAATACCAGACAGACCTTTCCCATCTACGGCATCCTCGAGCCAACCTCAAAGTACAACGTTCAGAGGAATATCTACTTTCGGTACAACGACTTGACCTCTAGGCTTCGACATTCCACTGAATCTCGATATTGGCCTGCAAACACAGATAAGGGACCTATCGCCATCAAATCTGAAGAGATCTCTTCAAATCTCAAGAGATCTCTTCAAATCTGAAGAGATCTCTTTAGCGATGACGTTTTATTTGTAGAGATTAGGGCAATCAAGTAGGACATAGTCCAACTACACAGAAATGGGAAACCGATTACAAGAATGCAATTGTTAGAGTTGATATGGGCCAATTACATTCAACTTTGCGCTTGCGCTGTATGTTCTCCTTTACCTTAACTGTTTCCATGTCCCTCATTGGCTTAACCAGTTCTCATCAGAGAAAACTGGTTTCAACCAGTGTCCATGAGACTGCCTTTTGGGATAATATGCTGGCATGTTGTTCACCGTTTCACGTTTTTGCAGTAGGTCATTAGACTCAGAAATAACTAAGTGTACCATATTACGGACACGGTATTGACCCTGATCGGTCTTTTGCCCGCAACAAGGGGAAGGAAAATGCTCTTAAAATGGTTTTGCTCTAAGCAAGGGTTCACTTTTTTTTTTACAGTTTTCATAATTCTTTAATTTATACTCTGGTTTCCATTAATTAAGGGTTGGGTTGTTTTACCTCTGAGCGGCACTTTTTTGCACACCTTGGGCTAAATGGCCAGGTCACATGGACCCCGAAGGCTCAGAGAAGGTTGCGGGAGGGGACCAACTGGAACAGATGTTGGTAGACAGATGGTAGCCTCCCGTCAAGGCCATCCAGCGTGTTCTTTAACGTTGGGTTGTTTACCTCTGAGCGGCACTTTTTTGCACACCTTGGGCTAAATGGCCAGGTCACATGGACCCCGAAGGCTCAGAGAAGGTTGCGGGAGGGGACCAACTGGAACAGATGTTGGGAGACAGATGGTAGCCTCCCGTCAAGGCCATCCAGCGTGTTCTTTAACGTTGGGTTGTTTACCTCTGAGCGGCACTTTTTTGCACACCTTGGGCTAAATGGCCAGGTCACATGGACCCCGAAGGCTCAGAGAAGGTTGCGGGAGGGGACCAACTGGAACAGATGTTGGGAGACAGATGGTAGCCTCCCGTCAAGGCCATCCAGCGTGTTCTTTAACGTTGGGTTGTTTACCTCTGAGCGGCACTTTTTTGCACACCTTGGGCTAAATGGCCAGGTCACATGGACCCCGAAGGCTCAGAGAAGGTTGCGGGAGGGGACCAACTGGAACAGATGTTGGGAGACAGATGGTAGCCTCCCGTCAAGGCCATCCAGCGTGTTCTTTAACGTTGGGTTGTTTACCTCTGAGCGGCACTTTTTTGCACACCTTGGGCTAAATGGCCAGGTCACATGGACCCCGAAGGCTCAGAGAAGGTTGCGGGAGGGGACCCATTGGAACAGCTGTTGGGAGACAGATGGTAGCCTCCTGTCAAGGCCATCCAGCGTGTTCTTTAACGTTGGGTTGTTTTACCTCTGAGCGGCACTTTTTTGAACACCATGGGCTAAATGGCCAGGTCACATGGACCCCGAAGGCTCAGAGAAGGTTTGGGGAGGGGACCCACTGGAACAGCTGTTGGGAGACAGATGGTAGCCTCCCGTCAAGGCCATCCAGCGTGTTCTTTAACGTGCACAGGGCATGGCTCTCCCGCACACGAGGCCACGGCTTAACGTCCCATCCGACGGACGGCAGCCTTTCCAAGCCCATCGGTGTCCCCTACTGACCGTGGGCAGGGCGGGGAATTTTTGCGGAGATAAATCTCAACGCTGACCCAGCTGGAACTCGAACCTGGGAAGTACAGATTACGAGCGTGGCGCGCTACCGACTGAGCCACCCACCGCCCCTTTTAAGGAACAATGATACGAAGCCAATGCGAAACTAACGTTGAAGCTCTATAACTTCTAAAATATATTTTTCTTAAAAATGTGATTGCAGATAAAGACCTCAATCAAATAAATCAATATCTCGATTTTCAACAATATTCTTTCAGTATTTAATGAGTTATGGAAGTTTGAATATTTAACAAGTCACAAAAATTGACTTCAGAAGTTAATTAAAACTTAGTAATAAGTATTGGATCAAAGTGTTTAATAAAATAAGTTTGTATTTTAGAACTTTGTGTAAAAAATTCTTACACTATTCTTCATTTTTGTATAAGTTTCTAGGGGCGGGGGTGGCTCAGTCGGAAGCGCGCCAGACTCGTTATCTGTAGTTCCCAGGTTCGAGTCCCAGCTGGGTCAGCGTTGAGATTTATCTCCGCAAAATTCCCCGCCCTGCCCACGGTCAGTAGGGGACACCGATGGGCTTGTAAAGGCCGCCGTCCGTCGGATGGGACGTTAAGCCGTGGCCCCGTGTGCGGGAGAGCCATACCCTGTGCACGTTAAAGAACACGCTGGATGGCCTTGACGGGAGGCTACCATCTGTCTCCCAACAGCTGTTCCAGTGGGTCCCCTCCCCCAACCTTCTCTGAGCCTTCGGGGCCCATGTGACCTGGCCACTTAGCCCATGGTGTGCAAAAAAAGTGCCGCTCAGAGGTAAAACAACCCAACGTTAAAGAACACGCTGGATGGCCTTGACGGGGGGCTACCATCTGTCTCCCAACAGCTGTTCCAATGGGTCCCCTCCCCAACCTTCTCTGAGCCTTCGGGGCCCATGTGACCTGGCCACTTAGCCCATGGTGTGCAAAAAAGTGCCGCTCAGAGGTAAAACAACCCAACGTTAAAGAACACGCTGGATGGCCTTGACGGGAGGCTACCATCTGTCTCCCAACAGCTGTTCCAATGGGTCCCCTCCCCAACCTTCTCTGAGCCTTCGGGGCCCATGTGACCTGGCCACTTAGCCCATGGTGTGCAAAAAAGTGCCGCTCAGAGGTAAAACAACCCAACGTTAAAGAACACGCTGGATGGCCTTGACGGGAGGCTACCATCTGTCTCCCAACAGCTGTTCCAATGGGTCCCCTCCCCAACCTTCTCTGAGCCTTCGGGGCCCATGTGACCTGGCCACTTAGCCCATGGTGTGCAAAGAAGTGCCGCTCAGAGGTAAAACAACCCAACGTTAAAGAACACGCTGAATGGCCTTGACGGGAGGCTACCATCTGTGTCCCAACAGCTGTTCCAATGGGTCCCCTCCCCCAACCTTCTCTGAGCCTTCGGGGTCCATGTGACCTGGCCATTTAGCCCATGGTGTGCAAAAAAGTGCCGCTCAGAGGTAAAACAACCCAACCCAACCTTGTATAAGTTTCTAAGATTGGCATTGATGTTGTTGTTAAATATTCAGACTTCCATAACTCATTAAATACTGAACGAATATTGTTCAAAAATCGAAATATTCATATATTCGATTGAGATCTTTATCTATCCCATTCTTCAACCAAGAAATTTTATTTTAGATGTTATAGAGCTTTGACGTAAGCTTACCATTGACTTAACATAGCATTGTTCCTTAATTTATTTAAACCAGTATATTTTTAAGAAATACATAAATACACCATACGTCTGAAGGCAGGAACTGAGGGGTTTGGGGGAAGGGGGTCAGAGTTCGCCCTTTGAGAATGCCAGTAACCTGAACAGATGCGAAAAAATATTGCATATTCAGTGATCTTTCTATTATGATCACCCCATGTTATGGGGGTGGCTCAGTCGGTAGCGCGCCAGGCTCGTAATATGTAGTTCTCAGGTTCGAGTTCCAGCTGAGTCAGCGTTGAGATTTATCTCCGCAAAACTCCCCGCCCTGCCCACGGTCAGTTAGGGGACACCGATGGGCTTGGAAAGGCCGCCGTCCGTCGGATGGGACGTTAAGCCTTGGCTCCGTGTGCGGGAGAGCCATACCCTGTGCACGTTAAAGAACACATTGGATGGCCTTGACGGGAGGCTACCATCTGTCTCCCAACAGCTGTTCTAGTGGGTTCCCCTCCTCCAACCTTCTCTGAGCCTTTGGGGTCCTTGTGACCTGGCCATTTAGCCCATGGTGTGCAAAGAAAGTGCCGCTCAGAGGCAAAACAACCCAACGTTAAAGAACACGCTGGATGGCCTTGACGGGAGGCTACCATCTGTCTCCCAACAGCTCTTCCAGTGGGTCCCCTCCCCCAACCTTCTCTGAACCTTCGGGGTCCTTGTGACCTGACCATTTGGTCCATGTTGTGCAAAAAAGTGCCGCTCAGAGGTAAAACAACCCAACGTTAAAGAACACGCTGGATGGCCTTGACGGGAGGCTACCATCTGTCTCCCAACAGCTGTTCCAGTGGGTCCCCTCCCCCAACCTTCTCTGAGCCTTCGGGGTCCTTGTGACCTGGCCATTTAGCCCATGGTGTGCAAAGAAAGTGCCGCTCAGAGGCAAAACAACCCAACGTTAAAGAACACGCTGGATGGCCTTGACGGGAGGCTACCATCTGTCTCCCAACAGCTCTTCCAGTGGGTCCCTTCCCCCAACCTTCTCTGAGCCTTCGGTGTCCTTGTGACCTGACCATTTGGCCCATGGTGTGCAAAAAAGTGCCGCTCAGAGGTAAAACAACCCAACGTTAAAGAACACGCTGGATGGCCTTGACGGGAGGCTACCATCTGTCTCGCAACAGCTCTTCCAGTGGGTCCCCTCCCCCAACCTTCTCTGAGCCTTCGGGGTCCTTGTGAATTGACCATTTGTCCCATGGTGTGCAAAAAAGTGCCGCTCAGAGGTAAAACAATTCAACCAAAAAATCGTCTCCTGTCTGATATTGTAGGATTGGAACAAAAGCTAAGGTAGAATTCAAGATCTTTTTATCATGAAGAAGAATTTTTATCATTTGACATAGCCTTGAGCCTAAATCTTGACCCCGAAATAGAGGCAAATAAAATTTTATTTAATTTTGAAAGTTATACTCCCATCCAAATATATAGACGATTAAATGTGACTGATTGCGTGATCCCTTGTCAGTCAAACTCTCTCATCCAGAAATGATAGAGCTCTGAAAATTTGCACCTAGGGGTAATCCGGGTCGCAGATCTCGGGGGAAAAAAGTCCGAAATTTGACCTCCTACGTTAAAATAGGGGAAATATCTTTCAAGGTCAAATAGAGGTCACGTAGGGGTCAAGCATTGATCAATCTGTGCTAGAAACTCGAAAATTGGTGTCAGGGGGTGTTTCGAGGTGTAGATGTCGGAAACGTTGCGAAATTTCGGATTCAGAAGGTCCCTCGAGGTCAAAGGTCAAATTTAAATCCGTCGATGTCAGAGAGTTAAAAATTGGTTCCTGGGGGTATTTTGGGTCATAGATCTCAGAAATGTTGTTGAATTTTGGCTGCAATGGGTTCTTCGAGGTCAAAGGTCAAATTTCAATCCGTCGATGTCAGAGAGTTAAAACTTGGTTCCTGGGGGTATTTTGGGACATAGATCTCAGAAATGTTGTTGAATTTTGGCTAAAATGTGTTCTTCGAGGTCAAAATTCAAATATAGGTTTACTGGTGTTAGAGTGCTAAAAATTGGTGCTGGTAGTATTTTGAGTCGTAGATTTCAGAAATTATGCGAAATTTTTGATCCATCCTTCGAGGTCAAAGATCAAATTCAGAAATGGGATCGATATTCTTGAAATGACCTTGCGGAGAAGGGTTGGGTTGGGTTGTTTTACCTCTGAGCGGCACTTTTTTGCACACCATGGGCTAAATTTCCAGGTCACATGGACCTCGAAGGCTCAGAGAAGGTTGGGGGAGGGGACCCACTGGAACAGCTGTTGGGATACAGATGGTAGCCTACCGTCAAGGCCATCCAGCGTGTTCTTTAACGTTGGGTTGTTTTACCTCTGAGCGGCACTTTTTTGCACACCATGGGCTAAATGGCCAGGTCACATGGACCCCGAAGGTTCAGAGAAGGTTGGGGGAGGGGACCCACTGGAACAGCTGTTGGGAGACAGATGGTAGCCTCCCGTCAAGGCCATCCAGCGTGTTCTTTAACGTTGGGTTGTTTTACCTCTGAGCGGCACTTTTTTGCACACCATGGGCTAAATGGCCAGGTCACATGGACCTCGAAGGCTCAGAGAAGGTTGGGGGAGGGGACCCACTGGAACAGCTGTTGGGATACAGATGGTAGCCTCCCGTCAAGGCCATCCAGCGTGTTCTTTAACGTTGGGTTGTTTTACCTCTGAACGGCACTTTTTTTGCACACCATGGGCTAAATGGCCAGGTCACATGGACCTCGAAGGATCAGAGAATGTTGGGGGAGGGGACCCACTGGAACAGCTCTTGGGATACAGATGGTAGCCTCCCGTCAAGGCCATCCAGCGTGTTCTTTAACGTTGGGTTATTTTACCTCTGAACGGCACTTTGTTTGCACACCATGGGCTAAATGGCCAGGTCACAAGGACCCCGAAGGCTAAGAGAATGTTGGGGGAGGGGACCCACTGGAACAGCTGTTGGGATACATATGGTAGCCTACCGTCAAGGCCATCCAGCGTGTTCTTTAACGTTGGGTTGTTTTACCTCTGAGCGGCACTTTTTTGCACACCATGGGCTAAATGGCCAGGTCACATGGACCCCGAAGGTTCAGAGAAGGTTGGGGGAGGGGACCCACTGGAACAGCTGTTGGGAGACAGATGGTAGCCTCCCGTCAAGGCCATCCAGCGTGTTCTTTAACGTTGGGTTGTTTTACCTCTGAGCGGCACTTTTTTGCACACCATGGGCTAAATGGCCAGGTCACATGGACCTCGAAGGATCAGAGAAGGTTGGGGGAGGGGACCCACTGGAACAGCTCTTGGGATACAGATGGTAGCCTCCCGTCAAGGCCATCCAGCGTGTTCTTTAACGTTGGGTTGTTTTACCTCTGAACGGCACTTTTTTTGCACACCATGGGCTAAATGGCCAGGTCACATGGACCTCGAAGGATCAGAGAAGGTTGGGGGAGGGGACCCACTGGAACAGCTCTTGGGATACAGATGGTAGCCTCCCGTCAAGGCCATCCAGCGTGTTCTTTAACGTTGGGTTATTTTACCTCTGAACGGCACTTTGTTTGCACACCATGGGCTAAATGGCCAGGTCACAAGGACCCCGAAGGCTAAGAGAATGTTGGGGGAGGGGACCCACTGGAACAGCTGTTGGGAGACAGATAGTAGCCTCCCATCAAGGCCATCCAGCGTGTTCTTTAACGTTGGGTTGTTTTACCTCTGAACGGCACTTTTTTGCACACCATGGGCTAAATGGCCAGGTCACAAGGACCCCGAAGGCTTAGAGAATGTTGGGGGAGGGGACCCACTGGAACAGCTGTTGGGAGACAGATGGTAGCCTCCTATCAAGGCCATCCAGCGTGTTCTTTAACGTTGGGTTGTTTTACCTCTGAACGGCACTTTTTTGCACACCATGGGCTAAATGGCCAGGTCACATAGACCCCGAAGGCTCAGAGAAGGTTGGGGGAGGGGACCCACTGGAACAGCTGTTGGGAGACAGATGGTAGCCTCCCGTCAAGGCCACCCAGCGTGTTCTTTAACGTGCACAGGGTATGGCTCTCTCGCACACGGGGCCACGGCTTAACATTCCATCCGACGGACGGCGGCCTTTCCAAGCCCATCGGTGTCCCCTACTGACCGTGGGCAGGGCGGGGTTGCGAAGAAGGTGTCTAGATTACGAGCAATCAGAACGACCCGAATCGAAGAATGAGCTAAATGATGGTCGTTTGATAACTGTCGTCCGATTTGCGTAATGATTGCATAATTGGAAGAAATTCTCGTAATCGAAAACAAGTTTGTTCTTTGTAATAGTTTCTGGCAATAGGAATCTTTTCGAAGCACGTGGTTCGGTTTCGTAACTTGTTTACCGCGACTTTTTATTTTTCGTCAACATTGATATAGGATGCATTGCGCAGCTCGTTCGACAGCCAGTTGCAACAGTGTGTTGTCTGTGTGGACCGTGCGCTTGTACAGGGGTTTATCAAAATAATGGAAACACCTGCTCTTTGTGGAGAACATTTTATTAATAAGCTGTAGACCCACCTCGGGCATTCAGAACAGACGCAATTCGACGTGGAATGGAGTTGGGTTGGGTTGTTTTACCTCTGAGCGGCACTTTTTTTGCACACATGGGCTAAATGGCCAGGTCCCAAGGACCCCGAAGGCTCAGAGCAGGTTGGGGGAGGGGACCCACTGGAACATCTGTTGGGAGACAGAGCCGTCAAGGCATCCAGCGTGTTCTTTAACGTGCACAGGGTATGGCTCTCCCGCACACGGGACCACGGCTTAAAGTCCAATCCGGCGGACGGCAGCCTTTCCAAGCCCATAAGTGTCCCCTACTGATCGTGGGCAGGGCGGGGAGTTTTGCGGAGATATGTGGAATACAGTCGCTCAAAAAAGTATCCGAACGCTATGGTTGATTGCAGTTTTCAGGAAAAATATCTGGCAACGATTTTTTTAGAAACTAGTGATCTGGCAACCTTCGTGTCACGTGACACGCTTAACGTCCCATTCGACGGACGGCGGCCTTTCCAAGCCCATCGGTGTCCCCTACTGACCGTGGGCAGGGCGGGGAATTTTGCGGAGATAAATCTCAACGCTGACCCAGCTGGGACTCGAACCTGGGAACTACATATTACGAGCCTGGCGCGCTACCGACTGAGCCCCCCCCCCCCCCCGTCCCTTTCTGCCGCGGAAAGGACTGAGTGCGACCACCAGCCGAATACGTTGGCTCCCTCTGTTTCCTTTTCCTTTCCTCGGCAACAAAAGAAACTTCTCCAATCCCAGTCTGGATTCGATAACTGAAGATTTCAGCAGTTCGTTGATAAAAAACTGGATATAACCTGTTTCCGGATCGAGGTCACTTCATCGTCACCACTGCCGTCACTTATCGCCGAAAATCATCAGGGTTCCCCCAGCAGCAATCGAGAAACAGAGGTGTGTTTCTTCCAAACCAATCAGCGCTCGGCTCTTGCGCTCATGCATCTCGTGCATTTAAAGAGAGCACGTGGCCCACAGAAACGACAAAACTTCTCTCGGAGAACAAGCTGCAAGAGACTCTCCTCTATTTCTGGCGAGTTCGCTATTTTGAAAAGGGTCCAACCATGTCAAGCGTTGCAGTGGAATCGCGGGTCTTGCCTCCGTCCTCCGAGCAGAAGGGTCCGTATGAGTACAGCGAGGACGACAACTCGGTGATGATGCTCGATCCTTCTGAGTTGTATAGACCGGAGCACAAAAAGATCGAAGAATTTCGACTCTACTCTGAAGACAAGGTAGGATTTTTTCATCTTGGGCATCATTAATAAATAATAATAATAAATACCCCCTCAAGCAGCTGCTTGACATAATGAGGTCTGACATTAGCCTGTCAGTTTATATGGCAGAGTAGAAGGTCTGAGAGGAAAAACGACACATACATCCATGCCTTACCCAGGGCTCGAACCCAGGTCCCTTAGATCATGTTTTTTCTGAATTCTGTAATCAACCGTAGTGTTCGGATATTTTTTAATATATATAATGCGTATGAATATATAATGCAATGAATATGGAGCGTGTGCAGTTACCGTTCACAGCAAACTGGAGCGGTTGCTGTTAATGTTCACAGCATATTGGATCGTGTGAGCTCACAAAGACCTGGATCGTGTGGGTCCACTCACGGAAATATTGAGCGTGTGCAGTTACCGTTCACAGCAAACTGGAGCGGTTGCGGTTAATGTTCACAGCATATTGGATCGTGTGAGCTCACAAAGACCTGGATCGTGTGGGTCCACTCACGGAAATATTGAGCGTGTGCAGTTACCGTTCACAGCAAACTGGAGCGGTTGCTGTTAATGTTCACAGCATATTGGATCGTGTGAGCTCACAAAGACCTGGATCGTGTGGGTCCACTCACGGAAATATTGAGCGTGTGCAGTTACCGTTCACAGCAAACTGGAGCGGTTGCGGTTAATGTTCACAGCATATTGGATCGTGTGAGCTCACAAAGACCTGGATCGTGTGGGCTCACTCACAGTAATATTGAGCGTGTGCAGTTACCGTTCACAGCAAACTGGAGCGGTTGCGGTTAATGTTCACAGCATATTGGATCGTGTGAGCTCACAAAGACCTGGATCGTGTGGGCTCACTCACAGTAATATTGAGCGTGTGCAGTTACCGTTCACAGCAAACTGGAGCGGTTGCGGTTAATGTTCACAGCATATTGGATCGTGTGAGCTCACAAAGACCTGGATCGTGTGGGCTCACTCACAGTAATATTGAGCGTGTGCAGTTACCGTTCACAGCAAACTGGAGCGGTTGCGGTTAATGTTCACAGCATATTGGATCGTGTGAGCTCACAAAGACCTGGATCGTGTGGGCTCACTCACAGTAATATTGAGCGTGTGCAGTTACCGTTCACAGCAAACTGGAGCGGTTGCGGTTAATGTTCACAGCATATTGGATCGTGTGAGCTCACAAAGACCTGGATCGTGTGGGCTCACTCACAGTAATATTGAGCGTGTGCAGTTACCGTTAACAGCAAACTGGAGCGGTTGCGGTAATGTTCACAGCACATTGGATCGTGTGAGCTCACAAAGACCTGGATCGTGTGGGCTCACTCACAGTAATATTGAGCGTGTGCAGTTACCGTTCACAGCAAACTGAAGCGTGTGCACACGCTCCAGTTTGCTGTGAACGGTAACTGGAGCGCGTACAGTTGCTGTACACGCTGCAGAAAAACGACACATACATCCATGCCTTACCCGGGGCTCCAACCCAGGACCCTTAGATCAGTAGCCAAGCGTGCTAACCACTCGGCCATGGGACGGCTTGGGCATCATTAGGTAGACAAAAAAAAATGCAAAATCCTTACACACAAAAAAATAATGCTGATGGGCTTGTAGACCAATATTTCTCAATCTTTTTAAGTTGTTAAAAAGGTACTTTAACATCTGCACTGTTTATTTATAATATGAATTGCATATCATGTATCTGGCTGAGTCGGTGGTAGCGCGCCAGGCTCGTAATCTGCAGTTCCCAGGTTCGAGTCCCAGCTGGGTCAGCGTTGAGATTTATCTCCGGAAAATTCCCTGCCCTGCCCACGGTCAGTTGGGGACACCGATGGGTTTGGAAAGGCAGCCGTCCGTCGGATGGGACGTTAAGCCGTGGCCCCATGTGTGGGAGAGCCATACCCTGTGCACGTTAAAGAACACGCTGGGTGGCCTTGACGGGAGGCTACCATCTGTCTCCCAACAGCTGTTCCAGTGGGTTCCATTCCTCCAACCTTCTCTGAGCCTTCGGGGTCCTTGTGATCTGACCATTTAGCTCATGGTGTGCAAAAAAGTGCCGCTCAGAGGTAAAACAATTCAACGTATTCTAGTAATCGTTAGTTTATATCTAAGCAGCAGATATATTTTGATAAATGGGTTGTTTTACCTCTGAGCAGCATTTTTTTGTACAATGGGTTAAATGGCCAGGTCAGAAGGACCCCGAAGGCTCAGAGAAGGTTGGGGGAGGGGACCCACTGGAACAGCTGTTGGGAGACAGATGGTAGCCTCCCGTCAAGGCCATCCAGTGTGTTCTTTAACGTGCACAGGATATGACTCTCCCGCACACGGGGCCACGGAGCCCCCTACTGACTGTGGGCAGGGCGGGGAGTTTTGCGGAGATAAATCTCAACGCTGATCTAGCTGGGACACGAACCTGAGAACTGCAGATAACGAGCTTGACGCGCTACCGACTGAGCCACCCCCGCCTTACCCAATGTGATCTTTGTGACCTGATGCAAACTTTCAAGTTTTTCGTTTTCTATTGTCACTTGTACTAAAAAATGAAAAGCGAAAATGAACGCAGTGTTCCAGGGAGTCTCCCTCAAGCAGCTGCTTGCCACAGAGGTCTGACAGGAGCCTTTCAGTTTATATGCCAAAGTAGAAGATCTGAGAGGATGGCAGGACCTCAGCAGAAAAACGACACATACATCCGTGCCTTACCCGGGGCTCGAATATAACTTTTACAGAAACAAAATAAATTTTTAAAAACAAATTTTTAAAAACAGAATATTACGGGGTCAGAGTGAGTTTCTGAGGGGATTTCAAACTCTAACTTACGAATGACATAAAATCAGATTTATTTTGATCACAAAACTTATAAGTTTTGTGATCAGTCGGTAGCGGGCCAGACTCGTAATCTGTAGTTCCCAGTTTCGAGTCCCAGCTGGGTCAGCGTTGAGATTTATCTCCGCAAAATTCCCCGCCCACGGTCAGTAGGGGACACCGATGGGCTTGGAAAGGCCGCCGTCCGTCGGATGGGACGTTAAGCCGTGGCTCCGTGTGCGGGAGAGCCATACGCTGTGCAAATTAAAGAACACGCTGGATGGCCTTGACGGGAGGCTACCATCTGTCTCCCAACAGCTTTCCAGTGGGTCCCCTCCCCCAACCTTCTCTGAGCCTTCGGGGTCCTTGTGACCTGGCCATTTAGCCCATGGTGTGCAAAAAAGTGCCGCTCAGAGGTAAAACAACCCAACGTTAAAGAACACGCTGGATGGCCTTGACGGGAGGCTACCATCTGTCTCCCAACAGCTGTTCCAGTGGGTCCCCTCCCCCAACCTTCTCTGAGCCTTCGGGGTCCATGTGACCTGGCCATTTAGCCCATGGTGTGCAAAAAAGTGCCGCTCAGAGGTAAAACAACCCAAAATAAATCTGATTTTATGTCATTCTTAAGAGTTTGAAATCCCCTCAAAAACTCACTCTGACCCCGTAATATTCTGTTTTTTTCCTTTAGAAGTGTGGCGCGTTCCCATGTTGAGACCACTGTGCACAAAACAGTTAAACTACATAAAAATAAATCAATTTATTCATTACGATTACATAAAAATATTTGCGAATATTTTAAAATTGGTTACCAGATTTTTCGAAATGAATAGCTACCAGTTCGAATTTTAAGTAATAATGATATAATTGATACAGCTATAAATTTATGCTAGTTAGTTCATACCTGAACATTGCAGTAAATGAATAAATAAAAAAAATATCAGTAAGTTAATTCTTCGTTTATTAGGAGAGTTTAGGAGATTTAACAGATCTAAACTTTCCTAATAAACGCAGCTTTAACTAACAAATTTAAAAATTAATTATGAATTATAATTTTATATTCTCACTGCTAATTATCTAATGACCATTACAAATGCTGACAGCCTGTTTTCAGTGTTAAAGTAAAAAAAAATTAATTCGTTTTTATAAATTCTGTGTTTTTTTTTGTATATATATTTTTTTCTTTATGTAAAGTTGCTTTTCTGCTGAGGTCCTGCCATCCTCTCAGACCTTCGACTATGGCATATAAACTGACAGGCTCCTGTCAGACCTCTGTGGCAAGCAGCTGCTTGAGGGGGTATTTATTTTATTTTTTTTTTAAAGTTGAGTGTCAGTGTTGCCAAATTTATGTATTTAAATAATTTGTAAATTAACCTACATGAGCTTAGATGCTCTTGGGTTAATAAGAGTATTACAAATATATGTTGTTTGTAACCTTATTATTATAATAAAACTGAACTGAACTATTAAAATTAGTTAATTATTCTTATCTTCTTTGTTGTCCAGGCATGAACTAATTAGCATAAATAGACAGCTCAAGGCGCCACCTTTAAAAGTCGGCAGTAATTCTCATTCTGCAACTAAGTTTCGAATTGTGATCTTGATATTTAGTTTCTATCTATTATTTGCTTTTTTATTGCATTTTTAAAAAAAAATATGAAATCAAACATTTTGCTTATTAAGATTATATAAGAATATTATAAAATGATTTAATAGTGACTGTAAAAAAACGGGGGCGGCTCAGTCGGTAATGCTCCAGGCTCGAAATCTACAATTCCCAGGTTCGAGTCCCAGCTGGGTCAGCGTTGAGATTTATCTCTGCAAAACTACCCGCCCTGCCCACGGTCAGTAGGGGACACCGACCAATGCACGTTGCACGTTATGCACTTTAAAGAACACGCTGGATGGCCTTGACGGGAGGCTACCACATGTCTCCCAACAGCTGTTCCAATAGGTTCCCTCCCCCAACCTTCTCTGAGCCTTCGGGGTCCTTGCGACCTGGCCATTTAGCCCATAGTGTGCAAAAAAGTGCCCCTCAGAGGTAAAACAACCCAACGTTAAAGAACACACTGGATGGCCTTGACGGGAGGCTACCACCTGTCTCCCAACAGCTGTTCCAGTGGGTCCCCTCCCCCAACATTCTCTGAGCCTTCGGGGTCCTTGCGACCTGGCCATTTAGCCCATAGTGTGCAAAAAAGTGCCCCTCGTAAAACAACCCAACGTTAAAGAACACACTGGATGGCCTTGACGGGAGGTTACCATCTGTCTCCCAACAGCTGTTCCAGTGAGTCCCCTCCCCCAACCTTCTCTGAGCCTTCGGGGTCCTTGCGACCTGGCCATTTTGCCCATGGTGTGCAAAAAAGTGCCGCTCAGAGGTAAAACAACTCAACGTTAAAGAACACACTGGATGGCCTTGACGGGAGGCTACCACCTGTCTTCCAACAGCTGTTCCAGTGGGTCCCCTCCCCCAACTTTCTCTGAGCCTTCGGGGTCCTTGCGACCTGGCCATTTTGCCCATTTTGCCCATTTTTTGGCCATTTTGCCCAAAAAAGTGCCGCTCAGAGGTAAAACAACCAACCAACTATGGTGTATAAACTAACTGGCCCATCCTGTACATTTATTTGAACAATATTGTGATATAACAATTAAGTTTTAATTTATATTCTAGGCAAATTTTAATTATTGTTATACGTATATAACAGTTTTCACAAGTCGCGAAAATAAACATTTCTTTATAATCAGGGTCTTTTTTTTTTACTTGAAAAAAAAATATATATTTCCGAAATCTCCGAGTTCTGAATTCCGCTATCCATCAATGTCGCGTGGAAGTCCTCTGAACATTGACTGGGTCTCTGCAGGGAAATCATTCTTCACTCGAAACCGTTGCTCGATTTAACTGTGGAAATTTGTGTCTAGAATTTACCAAAAACTTTTTTTGCAATCTTTTTCAGGATGATCCAATCCAAGCACGAGTGAGGGAAACTTACAAGAAAATGCACTCGAACCAGACTGTCGAATTCGTTCGGGATAGGGTAAGATTCTGGCTTTTTAGAAAATTATGTTTTGCATTTTCACACATTTGACCTTTCTATGTGACCTCTTTGTATTGTTACGCATTTCATCTTTCCATGTCACCTGTTTACACCACACATTCGGGGCGGGGGTGGCTCAGTCGGTAGCGCGCCAGGCTCGTAATCTGTAGTTCCCAGGTTCGAGTCCCAGCTGGGTCAGCGTTGAGATTTATCTCCGCAAAATTTCCCCGCCCTGCCCAAGGTCAGTAGGGGACACCGATGGGCTTGGAAAGGCAGCCGTCCGTCGGATGGGACGTTAAGCCGTGGCCCCGTGTGCGGGAGAGCCATACCCTGTGCACGTTAAAGAACACGCTGTATGGCCTTGACGGGAGGCTACCATCTGTCTCCCAACAGCGATTCCAGTGGGGCCCCTCCCCCAACCTTCTCTGAGCCTTCGGGGTCCTTGTGACCTGGCCATTTAGCCCATGGTGTGCAAAGAAAGTGCCGCTCAGAGGAAAAACAACCCAACGTTAAAGAACACGCTGGATGGCCTTCACGGGAGGCTACCATCTGTCTCCCAACAGCTGTTCCAGTGGGTCCCCTCCCCCAACCTTCTCTGAGCCTTCGGGGTCCTTGTGACCTGGCCATTTAGCCCATGGTGTGCACAGAAAGTGCCGCTCACAGGTAAAACAATCCAATACATCACACATTTCACCTTTTTATATCCCCATACATTTGATTTTCCTCTGTCACTTGTTTACTGTTTATATCGCTACACATCTGATTTTTCTGTCATCTGTTTATATCTCTATACGGAGGTCCAACCAGACCGTGCAATTTAGTTCTCCACGCAAGTCTATCCTGAGCTACATCTACTGCATCTGGCCACTTCACACCAATTCTAACAAGTTAGTCACACCAATTCTAACTGTTTGACATTGTTTGCCCACCGCATCCTAGGTCTCCCCTTCTTTCTGAGACCTTTAGGCACACTGTTCATAACCCTATTCGCCAATCTATAATTATTCATACGGGCAACATGGCCAAACCAACGGAGTCTCTCTCTGCACAATATGCTGCTTAAAGGAGGTTGCAAACTCCTTTGCCTAACCTCATCATTAGTTACAAAGTTGAACCACCTAATGCCCAAGATACTGCGTAAGCATCTGGAATCAAAAGCATCTAGTTTCCTGTTATCTTGTTTACAAAGTGTCCAAGTTTCACTACCATAACTAACCCTAGAAATAACCAAACTATTATACAGTCTAATTTTAGTCTTTAGGTGTATACGCCTATTTCTCCACACTCTCCATAGGTTCTTAAAAGTCCCGGCAGCAATACCTATTCGTCTGTTAATCTCATGACGCACATCACCATCATCTGTTAAATAGTTCCCAAGATAATTAAACTGTGACACCTGCTCAAGACTGCAACCATTCAGATTAACTGAATCACAACCTGACTGACCAATTTTCATCACTTTAGTTTTCTCTCTGTTTATAACCGAACCTACTCTACTACCAGTCTCATCAACGGCTCGAATGAAAGAGTTCATCTCATCAACATCATTTGCCAAAAGGGCTAAATCATCAGCATAATCTAAATCAGAAATTTTCGTATCTCCAGCCCATTTAAGGCCAAAATCTTTCCCTTGAAGTGAATTTCGCATAACATAATCAATAACCAAGCTAAAGAGAAAAGGAGACAAAATGCACCCTTGTCGAACATCAGAAGTAATGCTAAACCAATTGCTACAAGCCTTACCAACTCTCACACACGACTCAGTGTTATTATAGACAGCTTTCATTATGTTAACTAACTTGTCTGGTATACCATATGATCTCACAATCAACCACAAATTATGACGATCAACAGAGTCGAAAGCCTTTTTGAAATCAACAAAGCTAGCAACCAAAGGTTTCTGAAACTCTAAACATTTCCCAAGAATCTTCCTAGGTGAAAATATCTGATCTACACATCCCCTACCACTTCTGAATCCACATTGCTCATCACGCAATTGACTGTCAACCAGATTCTTAATTCTATTAAGCACAATCATGGAAAGAACTTTACCTGGAAAGAGAGTAGGCTAATACCCCTACAGTTATCACAAGAACTGCGATCACCTTTTTTGAAAATAGGGATAACAATAGCTCTGGTAAAATCCTTAGGAACCATGCCTTTATCATAAAAGATATTCAGAATTTCAGTCATCCAAGTGGTAACCGAAACATTCCCAGCTCTAAGCATTTCCGTAGTAATTTCATCTACCCCTGGGGATTTATGAAGTTTAAGTTTAGAAATAGCCAAAATAACTTCATACTGTGTTATAGGGCCAACATTAAAGTCACCAATGCATCTATCATCATTGCAAACAATGGGAGTAGAACTAAATACATTGTTTAGAACATCACTGAAATGCTCAGCCCACCTAGCCATGACAGAATCCTCCCCTTCTATAACGTTACCTTGTTTATCCTGCAATACTTGTATGCCTGTCCGTTTTCTACCACACAAAACATTAACTATCTGGTACAGCTCTCTGCCGTTGTGCTGTCTAACTGCTTCCTCGGCTTTGTCAGCCAAACCATCAAGCCAAAGATTCTTATCAGCAGCTAACTGATCTTTTACACGTTTATTAAGTTCTCTGTAATGCTTTCTATTAGGACTAGTAGGGTACTGATTAAGGACATTCCTGCAGTTCCTTCTTTCTGAAATAAGCTCAAGTGCCTTATCACTTAAATAATTCTGCCTCCTCTGCTCCTTTTTTCCTAAAAGAGTACTGTTAGTTTCCAAAAAAGCCTGTTTAAAATGATCCCATTCTTCCTCAACTTCAGTAGTAAGCAAACCATGACTGTCATAATGACTAAGTAACCTATCATGGTAAGCTTTAACTATAACTGGGTCTTTCAGAGCTTCAGTATTAAAAGTAAATTTTTTAACCCTAGCACAGCACTTTTTAAGTTTAAGTTGCAAGACACTTTTAACAAGGTAATGGTCAGATCCAATTTCAGCTCCCCTATATGACCTGGTATTCCTAACAGAACTAGCCCATTTGCTGTTAATTAATATATAATCAATCATATTCCTATGCAGCCCATCAGGTGAAACCCATGTGTACTTATGTGTGTCGCGGTGTTTGTAATATGTGTTAGTTATTCTGAAACCATTGAGTTTACTTACCTGTAGGAGACGTTGCCCATTGCCATTGCAGCTACCAATACCAAAAGGGCCTATTACTCCTCCCCAAAGGTCAGAGTCAGTACCAACTTTGGCATTGAAGTCACCAAGAACAAGGGTAATATCTCCTTTCTTGACAGAATTCAAAATATCCTGAAGTTGTCCGTAAAAAAGTAAAAAGTCCGTTAAGCCTTAACTGGCATAGTGGTTAGGCAGCTAGCGACTGTTCCAGCAAGGAAAACTTTGTGTGTTGTGTTAGCTCTAACTAAGGCAGTGGTCAGCAATGACTTCGGTCGTAGTAGGGCATGTCCTTGTATGAGAAGGCCTGTAAAAGCTAGGAGTAGCTTCTAGGATTCTTCTCTGTCCTATATGTCGCAAAAAAAAAACCTATCCTTCTCATCCGCATCGGCATCCTCAGTGGGGGTGTAACAGCAGATAACATTCAGGTCTTTAACGCTTGTCTGAAATTTTGCTGTAAGAAACCTTTCATTAATGCACTCATATCCTAGAAGAGCATCACTTGCGTGTTCTGCTGAGAAGCAGACCCACGCCTTGGTGATGCTTATTGTCGTCCCTCCCTGAAAAGAGAAATTTAAGATTATTTTTAAGAATCTGACCTTTATCTGTCCATCTGGTCTCTTGCAAGCCGAGAATATCTAAATTATAACGGTGGAATTCTTGTGTGAGGACATCAAGAGAAAAAGCTCTGTGCAGAGTCCTCACATTCCAACTACCTATGGAGAGAAAATGGTTAGTGGGATGTGTAAAGAAACTATGTTTATTTAGAGAGGGAATGCCGACAATATGAAACAGCCCCCTAATCGCAGACATGGGGCAAAGACCCGTTCCCCCACTACTAAAGGCTGAAGCCATCTACACTGGATGACTTCCTCCAATGTAGAATTTGACGATGCCAGTAGAAGCAAAGAGTTCAGGTGCCTGCGATGACCTCTGCTCAGGATTATCCACCAGCTGATAATCATATCCTGTGAATCTATGGGACAAAATAAAGATAATTAATAATGGTTGTTTTTCTGTCCACCAGATGGCGTACTGGACCAAGTACGACAAACCGAAGATGACCATCATGGAAGCCCTGGAGAAGTTGAACTGTTTGGTGGATGAGAGCGATCCCGACGTCGACATACCCAACATCGTCCACGCTTTCCAGACCGCAGAACGGATCCGAGAAGCCCATTGTGACCTTGACTGGTTCCACGTGACTGGCCTCGTCCACGACTTGGGAAAGATCATGGCTCTCTATGGAGAACCTCAATGGGCGGTCGTTGGAGATACTTTTCCTGTAGGGTGCGCATTTGGTGACTCTATCGTCTACAGATCGACTTCCTTTGAAGATAACTCTAACCTGAATGATCCTCGGTACAATAGTAGATTGGGCATTTACAGAGAGAACTGTGGCTTGGAGAAAGTTTTGATGTCCTGGGGCCATGACGAGTATATGTATCAGGTGCTGAAACATAACAAGACTTCACTGCCTGAAGAGGCTCTCTACATGATAAGGTTTCATTCTTTCTATCCCTGGCACACGGGAGGAGATTACAACCATCTCTGTAATAACAAAGATCAGTCCATGTTGCCTTGGATTAAGGAATTTAAGTAAGTACCGTTACATTGGTGAAAATATCACGGTTTACAGAAAGGCTTGGGTTGGGTTGTTTTACCTCTGAGCGGCACTGTTTTGCACACCATGGGCTAAATGGCCATTTCACATGGACCCCGAAGGCTCAGAGAACGTTGGGGGTTGGGTTGTTTTACCTCTGAGCGCCACTGTTTTGAACACCATGGGTTAAATGGCCAGGTCACAAGGGCCCCGAAGGCTCAGAGAACGTTGGGGGTTGGGTTGTTTTACCTCTGAGCGGCACTTTTTTGCACACCATGGGCTAAATGGCCAGGTCACATGGACCCCGAAGGCTCAGAGAAGGTTGGGGGAGGGGACCCACTGGAACAGCTGTTGGGAGACAGATGGTAGCCTCCCGTGAAGGCCATCCAGCGTGTTCTTTAACGTTGGGTTGTTTTACCTCTGAGCGGCTGGTTTGGTTTGGTTGTTTGGGGTTTAATGGCGCATCGGCAACAAGGCCATAATGCGCCACCTCTGAGCGGCACTTTTTTGCACACCATGGGCTAAATGGCCAGGTCACATGGACCCCGAAGGCTCAGAGAAGATTGGGGGAGGGGACTCACTGGAGCAGCTGTTGGGAGACAGATGGTAGCCTCCCGTTAAGGCCATCCAGCGTGTTCTTTAACGTGCCCAGGGTATGGCTCTCCCGCACACGGGGCCACGGCTTAAGGTCCCATCCGACGGACGGCGGCATTTCAAAGCCCATCGGTGTCCCCTACTGACCGTGGGCAGGGCGGGGAATTTTGCGGAGATAAATCTCAACGCTGACCCAGCTGGACTCGAACCTGGGAACTACAGATTACGAGCCTGGCGCGCTACCGACTGAGCCACCCCCGCCCCTTTACAGAAAGGCGCCTGTAACTTCGATAATCATGGGAGACCTTAAAACTAGATTTTTTTTTCAAACATTTTATTCAGCAAAATATTTCACAATCACTCTAATTTAGTACAGTCGTTCAAAAAAGTATCCGAACACTATGGTTGATTACAGAATTCAGAAAAAATATCTGGCAACGATTTTTTTTTTAGAAATTAGTGATCTGGCAACCTTCGTGTCACGTGATTACAGAATTTAGGAAAAATATCTGGAGCGTGTACAGCAACTGTACACGCTCCAGTTACCGTTCACAGCAAACTGGAGCGTGTGCGGTTACTGCACACGTTCCAGTTTGCTGTGAACGGTAACTGCACACGCTCAATATTTCCGTGAGTGAGCCCACACCATCCAGGTCTTTGTGAGCTCACACTGCTTAACGTCCCATCGGACGGACGGCACCCATCCATTGGTGTTCCCTACTGACCATGGGCAGGGTGGGGAGTTTTGCAGAGATAAATCTTAACGCTGACCCAGCTGGGGGGGGGGGGGCTCAGTCGGTAGCGCGCCAGGCTCGTAATCTGCAGTTCCCAGGTTCGAGTCCCAGCTGGGTCAGCGTTGAGATTTATCTCCGCGAAACTCCCCGCCCTGCCCACGGTCAGTAGGGACACCGATCGGCTTGGAAAGGCCGCCGTCCGTCGGATGGGACGTTAAGCCGTGGCCCCGTGTGCGGGATTACGAGCCTGGCGCGCTACCGACTGAGCCACCCTGCTCCCAGCTCTTGTAGTCTCGTAGAACGGCTTTTTATGTGCAGATTCAAAAATCATCTCTATTATTAGTTTCATTTTTTTTAATCGAAACTACAAAAATTAAGTCGTCTTTAATTAATGAATTAGTTAATTAATAGGGAAGTCTGAGTGCTGCCACCTAGCTGCATTCTTGACTGTTAGATTAATGATAAAAATCTATTCAGATTATTGCATATAAATGAATCTTTTCAAATATTTATTAATTATTTCCATTAACTTAGAAAACAGAGAAAAATCAGCAAAGTTTTTATCTCTCAATCAATATTCAATAATGAATAAGAAAAAAAAATATAAGAAAGTAAGTTTTACGATTATTAAATAATAAATTAAGCACCTTCTAATAAAGTTTATTTTCTTTCAACAGCAAATTCGACTTGTACTCAAAGTCTCATGAAATACCAGACATTGAGGCCTTAAGACCATATTACCAGTCGTTGATCGACAAATACATACCTGGTGTCCTGGAGTGGTAATGAGAATTCTCTTCGTAATATTTGCTCTACTGAAGACAGAAAGAATGGCTACGTGACGTCATCTACTGCATTTGTGTACGAGTAGCGGCTGTTTGCCAAGTAATCTGCTGCCAAGACTTTGAAGAAGTGAAAACAGACTTGAGAGTGCCGTGTTTTGGTGCACACCCTTTGGAATTGTGTCAAATATTTCAGGGCGGCGTGCTGCATTTGGTATGAGGAAGCAAAAAGTGCTATCAATGCCAAACTCCACTGGTACTGTGTACCAGTTGCTCGATTGCCAAGATGACTTCGTTCACTTTGCGAGTGGTACTTAACTAAGAGTTTTGACGCATTTTAAGTGTCAGGAAAAGTTGGTTACTGTGAAATGTAACTGCTGTTTTTGACCATTGTGGATGATTTTGTTTAACTCTACATTTCAAATCGAGACATATTTGTTCTCTAGAGTTAGGGACAACAACTTTGTGTTATTGTTAAACTCTTTGTGTTAACAGGTAATACTTAAATGCTTCATATACAGTCCAGTTGCCATTTTAATAAGCGCGTGCTCATATTATTCCAACAGGGAATGAAATTAGAAGTTTGGTAACTTCTCAAATTTACTTTTTTTTTTATCACAAAATATGTTTTAAAATAAATATCTCAAACAAAGCTATTACAAACACAGTTTTAAACTATATTCGTTAAATATTTAAAGAGTTATGAAAGCAGGAATATTTAACAACAGCTATGAAAATTAAAATAAGTGACTTGAAAAGTTTATTTTAAATTGGTTACAACGAAATTAACCTATTTAATGCGAATGTTAACCTATTAAATGTAGGAACCAGGATACGACATATCCAATAACTCTTTACATATCCGTAACTCATCAAATAACACTATACACATTCGAAACTCATCAAATAACTCTTTACATATCAGTAACTCATCAAATAACACTATACACATTCGTAAATTATCAAATAACTCTTTACACATCCGTAATTCATCAAATATTTTTTATGTTTCAGCAACCCTTTAAATACTAAACAAATATTTTTAAAAACTGATATTTAGTTTCGCATTTAATTGTGCTCTTTAGTCATATTTTCCCAGAAATTTTTTTTACGTTCTTAAGAAAGTATCGAATTTGCTATATTGCTTGTACTGACATGGGGATGATTCAAAATAAAAATCATCATTCAGTGCAGTTCAGATATAATTTTAACGAAATATCTTAAAGCTTTTACGATATTACAGTCGCTCAAAAAAGTATCCGAACACTATGGTTGATTACAGAATTCAGAAAAAATATCTGGCAACGATTTTTTAGAATTAGTGATCTGGCAACCTTCGTGTCACGTGATTACAGAATTCAGGAAAAATATCTGGAGCGTGTACAGCAACTGTACACGCTCCAGTTACCGTTCACAGCAAACTGGAGCGTGTGTAGTTATTGCACACACTCCAGTTTGCTGTGAACGGTAACTGCACACGCTCAATATTTCCGTGAGTGAGCCCACACGATCTGGTATCAAAATAATATGACCACCTACAGTCGCTCAAAAAAGTATCCGAACACTACGGTTGATTACAGAATTCAGAAAAATTATCTGGCAACGATTTTTTTAGAAATTAGTGATCTGGCAACCATCGTGTCACGTGACACGAAAGGTTGCCAGATCGCTAATATCTAAAAAAAATCGTTGCCAGATATTTTTTCTGAATTCTGCAATCAACCATAGTGTTCGGATACTTTTTTGAGCGACTGTACAATCACGTAATGTGCCTTTTCGATGCTGATGATTAAAAATGTAATTTTATTTTTTTTTCGCATTAATTAATATAAACATTGCAAGCAATGGTGGACTGCCCAGGGTGTCAGTTGGCCTGATGACAAGTGCACCCCCTTAAACATTAGACAATATGTTAAAAGTGATAGCCTTATTTATAGTTGTGGGTGGCCCCCTTTATCTCCTGGCAACCAATATCTTTAGACCCAGTCCGCTTGGGGCGGGGGTGGCTCAGTCGGTAGCGCGCCAGGCTCGTAATCTGTAGTTCCCAGGTTCGAGTCCCAGCTGGGTCAGCGTTGAGATTTATCTCCGCAATATTCCCCGCCCTGCCCACGGTCAGTAGGGGACACCGATGGACTTGGAAAGGCCGCCGTCCGTCGGATGGGACGTTAAGCCGTGGCCCCGTGTGTGGGAGAGCCATACCCTGTGCACGTTAAAGAACACGCTGGATGGCCTTGACGGGAGGCTACCATCTGTCTCCCAACAGCTGTTCCAGTGGGTCTCCTTCCCCAACCTTCTCTGAGCCATCGGGGTCCATGTGACCTGGCCATTTAGCCCATGGTGTGCAAAAAAGTGCCGCTCAGAGGTAAAACAACCCAACCCAACAACCCAGTCCGCTACTAATTGCAAGACGTAAAATTCAGTATTCCAAACTACATTCGTTAACATCAGAAATCTTTGAAAAAAAGTCCGAATTTCTTTTTGGCAATTTGCAAAATTAAAAATTGGAATATCACGAAAAGTTACTATGTGATCGAATGCTTAGAAATGGTTTCTGCAAAACATGTAAAAAAAAAAGACTAGGCATCGAATTGCACATGTTTGTACATTTGTATAATAAAGAATGATATTTTACAGTATTAAAAGAACATTGTGATTTCTCTAAATTATCGTATTGTTTTTATTGGCATCGCTATTTTTTACCGAAAGAAAATTTATCATAAACTTTGACTTCGTAGAACCTTCTTAATAAGTGGCATTGCACATTATATTTGCATCACTATTGTAGAAATTCTCACAGAAAAACAATTTTTTTCTGCGTATTCGATTGTAAAAGAAATTTCTGTGGATAGTTTCGGTGGACAGATGGCGCCACCAGAATTGTCGATCGTAGAATGTTTATAATTAGATCCCTACGCTGATGCGGATTGGGTTACTTAACCTCTGAGCGGCACTTTTTTTTTGCATACAGTGGGCTAAATGGCCAGATCACAAGGGTTGAATTCGGTTGTTTTACTTCTGAGCGGCACTTTTTTGCACACCATGCGCTAAACGGCCAGGTCAAATGGACTCCGAAGGCTCAGAGAAGGTTGGGAGGGGAGACTCACTGGAACAACTAATGGGAGACAGATGGTAACCTCCCGTCAAGGCCATCCAGCGTGTTCTTTAACGTTGGGTTGTTTTACCTCTGAGCGGCACTTTTTTGCACACCATGGGCAAACTGGCCAGGTCACATGAACCCCGAAGACTCAGAGAAAGTTGGGGGAGGGGACCAACTGGAACAGCTGTTGGGAGACAGATGGTAGCCTCCGTGTGCGGAAGAGCCGCACACGGAACCACGTCTTAACGTCCCATCCGATGGACGGCGGTGTTTCCAATTCCATCGGTGTCCCCTATTGACCGTGGGCAGGGCGGGGAGATTTGCGGAGAGAAATCTAAACGCTGATCCAGCTGGGACTCGAACATGGGAACTGCAATTACGAGCCTGGCGTACTACCGACTGAGCCACCCCGGCCCCATTGGAATATAGAATACTGCTAAATCAACCAGGCCGAATGAAGAAAGGGTGGCGCCACCTGGAGAGAGAGCGTTGCTTGACGGTCATTGGCTAGGAGGTTTGACGTCACAACGGGGAAACGACGACATAAGAAGCGTACAGTAAGATAGATTTCTGTCCACAGAAAAAAATTTAAAATTGCAATTTTGTTTAACAGTTTGAAGTCTATCCAGCTATCAGGGAAATACAGTCACTGAAAAAAATATCCGAACACTATGGTTGATTGCAGAATTCAGAAAAAAATGTCTGGCAACGATTTTATTTTAGAAATTAGTGATCCTTTGTGTTCGGATATTTTTTTCAGCGACTGTACTTATTGTTGTAGAAATACCCACAATGGCCACATCATAATATATTTCAAATTAAAGTGTTTCCAACTATGTTAATAATCATGAAAAGAAAGATAAAAAAAAATATTTTCCCATCCAAAATACATTCTGACCTCGCGTAAATACAGTTTTCAATTTATTAATAAAATTTCTCCAGGAGTTTCCAAAGAAACGTCTGCTTTTTTCTTTTTTTTTGTCAGACTATTTCCTCAGTTGTTATTTTGCTGTATCGATATATACTTATGTCTATTCTACTGTTCTTGCTTGCATCGTAATCGTTCTCGTAACGTCAATCTAAATGAGATTTCAAAAATTCTGCGATATTGTTCTGATAATGAAATATTTAAAAGTTATTTGTTCACATTAATGTTCGTTACGTAATAAAATATAAAAATAAATCAATCAGCTGCTTGCCACAGAGGTCTGACAGGAGCCTGTCAGTCTATAATGCCACTTCAGAAGATCTGTGAGGATGGCAGAGACCTCAGCAGAAAAACAACACGAACATCCATGCCTTACCCGGGGTTCGAACCCAGAATCCCTTAGGTCAGTAACCAAGGGCGCTAACCAATCGGCCACGAGGGCTGCATTATCATTATCAGCAAAGGTTCAGAGACACACCAATATTTTGTTTTCTGTAAACTTTAGAAATTAATTCCTCAAAATGTTATATACAATGAATTTATTTCATAATTTAGGTTAACATTTGTATTATTAAATTTCATAAAATACCTGCACAAAAAACGCACTTTGCATAAATACGAAAATCGGCTTTCATGTCATTTCTTAATGAAATCGCGACTAGGAAATTTTAATCGTTATTTTGTGAATCAAGACAACGTAAAATAAGAGAAATTTTTAATGCAGAGAAGACATGCCTAGAGCAGAAATTCCAGTTGTTCCATTTCGTTTCCGCCGTAGGAATATTTTTCTCTACATATTGTTCATTTATAGTAATTCTAATAAGAGAGTGGTTGCTTTATAAAGGTCATAAATATGTCAAACGAACGCATTGCTGCAGTTCGCCACAAAGCAGTCTTGGAAGCTATATCAAACAAACTTCGCAATCGTCAAATCTATTTGGCTAAGACGGTTGTGGTTAATTGTCATTCTTTTATATCAAAAAGAGCAAGTCTGAATGGCGCACAGGGACCTTGATCCAGCTGTTTCTAAGCTTAAAAAGAACTGGACCTAACATCACAAACCCACTTGTTTCCTGATGCTTCCCCTTGAAATACAAGCCCACTGAAATCACGAATGATTTACCTACCTGTATCCTAACAAACTTGCAACTTGGAAACATCCCAACAGCATTGCCTCTCCCATTTAAAGTCTATAAATGACGCATTTCATTCACAGTGGACACCGAAACCTAAATTTGAATTACTGTAGTAGTAGTTTTGGCTTTTGTGGAAATGGGAAATAAGTTATTACCAGAATGCATTGCAGAGCGGAATGTCATTAATTAAAAAATGGAAAATTCTCTGATGAAATGAAAACTTCAGCTTCTGAAATATTAAGAATTCTTTCTATTCAAAGGAACCGATTTCGACATGTCCAAAGTGAATAATGACTTTCTCGCTACGGTTAGCGGTCTTTTATAATCGTCATTTCTCAGTGTTGCCATTCAGACATTACAAAACAACGACGATGCATTGTTGCTTGTTGCGTCAGGGCACAGACAGACGACATTTATGATAATACCATTGTTGGCTCTAGACAGAGTTCCATTTCAACAGCTTCACGTGCTCACTAATGAAACAACAAGTGACAATAGCGGTGCTCTTATTTTTCTCAATTCTATAAAGACATATAAAATTGTTTTTTATTTATTTTGAGACTGTAAGAAAACAAGAAGAAATGCAAGTGAAATCTGTGCAGGATTTTAACGGAAGTAAATAATACAATCTTTCCCGGTGGCCGAGTCGTTAGCGCGCTTGGCTACGGATCAGAGGGGCCTAGATTCGAACCCAGGGTAAGGTATGGTTGTTTGCATTGTCTTTCTGCTAAATTTGACCTCTGAGGACCCCTCAGATCGGAAATCTCGTAACGTTTACGACATCTATATTCCCCTACTGACCCCCAATACCCGAAGACACAAATTTTCACGTGTCGAGCATTCCTAGATCAAGATTTCACCTTTTCTATCCTCACATACCGAAGAATCACGTGTGTCAAAACAAAATTCCACCTGAAACTTACACACATCCGAAAGAAGAATGACAACTCTTGGGGGCAATCTTAAGTCTTTAGATCCTCCCAACAGCAATGCCTCTCCCATTTAGTCTATAAATGACGCGTTTCATTCACAATGGACATGAGAACCTAATATTTGGTAACTGTAGAAGTTTTGGCTTTTGCGTGTGGGGCGGGGGTGCTCAGTCGGTAGCGCGCCAGGCTCGTAATCTGTAGTTCCCAGGTTCGAGTCCCAGCTGAGTCAGCGTTGAGATTTATCTCCGCAAAGTTTCCCCGCCCTGCCCACGGTCAGTAGGGGACACCGATGGGCTTGAAAAGGCCGCCGTCCGTCGGATGGGACGTTAAGCCGTGGCCTCGTGTGCGGGAGAGCCATACCCTGTGCACGTTAAAGAACACGCTGGATGGCCTTGACGGGAGGCTACCATCTGTCTCCTAACAGCTGTTCCAGTGGGTCCCCTCCCCCAACCTTCTCTGAGCCTTCGGGGTCCTTGCGACCTGCCCATTTTGCCCATGGTGTGCAAAAAAGTGCCGCTCAGAGGTAAAACAACCAACCAACTATGGTGTATAAACTAACTGGCCCATCCTGTACATTTATTTGAACAATATTGTGATATAACAATTAAGTTTTAATTTATATTCTAGGCAAATTTTAATTATTGTTATACGTATATAACAGTTTTCACAAGTCGCGAAAATAACATTTCTTTATAATCAGGGTCTTTTTTTTTTACTTGAAAAAAAAAATATATTTCCGAAATCTCCGAGTTCTGAATTCCGCTATCCATCAATGTCGCGTGGAAGTCCTCTGAACATTGACTGGGTCTCTGCAGGGAAATCATTCTTCACTCGAAACCGTTGCTCGATTTAACTGTGGAAATTTGTGTCTAGAATTTATCAGAAACTTTTTTTGCAATCTTTTTCAGGATGATCCAATCCAAGCACGAGTGAGGGAAACTTACAAGAAAATGCACTCGAACCAGACTGTCGAATTCGTTCGGGATAGGGTAAGATTCTGGCTTTTTAGAAAATTATGTTTTGCATTTTCACACATTTGACCTTTCTATGTGACCTCTTTGTATTTTCACGCATTTCATCTTTCCATGTCACCTGTTTACATCACACATTCGGGGCGGGGGTGGCTCAGTCGGTAGCGCGCCAGGCTCGTAAGCTGTAGTTCCCAGGTTCGAGTCCCAGCTGGGTCAGCGTTGAGATTTATCTCCGCAAAATTTCCCCGCCCTGCCCACGGTCAGTAGGGGACACCGATGGGCTTGGAAAGGCCGCCGTCCGTCGGATGGGACCTTAAGCCGTGGCCCCGTGTGCGGGAGAGCCATACCCTGTGCACGTTAAAGAACACGCTGGATGGCCTTGATGGGAGGATACCATCTGTCTCCCAACAGCTGTTCCAGTGGGTTCCCTCCCCCAACCTTCTCTGAGCCTTCGGGGTCCATGTGACCTGGCCATTTAGCCCACGGTGTGCAAAAAAAGGGCCGCTCAGAGGTAAAACATTCCATTACATTCCATGCTTTTTTGTGTAAAGAGTTATGGACAGAATGCATTGCAGAGCAGAATGTCATTAATTTAAAAATAATAGTGTCGGCTGAAATGAAAACTTCAGCTTCAGAAATATTAAGGTTCAAATTATTGTAAGGTCATGTTGAAATTAACCTCCAATGAGGAGTCCCAACACGAGGATGAAGAGCAGAGACGGAGGCTACCGCCTCTCAACAGGAGGACGAAGAGCAGAGACGGAGGATACCGCCTCTCAACAGGAGGACGAAGAGCAGAGACGGAGGATACCGCCTCTCAACAGGAGGAAGAAGAGCAGAGACGGAGGATACCGCCTCTCAACAGGAGGACGAAGAGCAGAGACGGAGGATACCGCCTCTCAACAGGAGGACGAAGAGCAGAGACGGAGGATACCGCCTCTCAACAGGAGGACGAAGAGCAGAGACGGAGGATACCGCCTCTCAACAGGAGGACGAAGAGCAGAGACGGAGGATACCGCCTCTCAACAGGAGGACGAAGAGCAGAGACGGAGGCTACCGCCTCTCAACAGGAGGACGAAGAGCAGAGACGGAGGATACCGCCTCTCAACAGGAGGACGAAGAGCAGAGACGGAGGATACCGCCTCTCAACAGGAGGACGAAGAGCAGAGACGGAGGATACCGCCTCTCAACAGGAGGACGAAGAGCAGAGACGGAGGATACCGCCTCTCAACAGGAGGACGAAGAGCAGAGACGGAGGATACCGCCTCTCAACAGGAGGACGAAGAGCAGAGACGGAGGATACCGCCTCTCAACAGGAGGACGAAGAGCAGAGACGGAGGATACCGCCTCTCAACAGGAGGACGAAGAGCAGAGACGGAGGATACCGCCTCTCAACAGGAGGACGAAGAGCAGAGACGGAGGATACCGCCTCTCAACAGGAGGACGAAGAGCAGAGACGGAGGATACCGCCTCTCAACAGGAGGACGAAGAGCAGAGACGGAGGATACCGCCTCTCAACAGGAGGACGAAGAGCAGAGACGGAGGATACCGCCTCTCAACAGGAGGACGAAGAGCAGAGACGGAGGATACCGCCTCTCAACAGGAGGACGAAGAGCAGAGACGGAGGATACCGCCTCTGTGCTGTCTCACGAATCTACTAACTGATCCCGTTAACATTTTGGATTGGGATGTTTTACCTCTGAGCAACACTTTTTTGTACACCATGGGCTAAATGGCCAGGTCACAAGGACCCCGAAGGCTCAGAGAAGGTGGAGATCATTAGAACAGCTTTTGGGAGACAGATGGTAACCTCCCGTCAAGGCCATCCAGCGTGTTCTTTAACGTTGGGTTGTTTTACCTCTGAGCGGCACTTTTTTGCACACCATGGGCTAAATGGCCAGGTCACAAGAACCCCGAAGGCTCAGAGAAGGTGGAGATCATTAGAACAGCTGTTGGGAGACAGATGGTAACCTCCCGTCAAGGCCATCCAGCGTGTTCTTTAACGTTGGGTTATTTTACCTCTGAGCGGCACTTTTTTGCACACCATGGGCTAAATGGCCAGGTCACAAGGACCCCGAAGGCTCAGAGAAGGTGGAGATCACTAGAACAGCTGTTGGGAGACAGATGGTAACCTCCCGTCAAGGCCATCCAGCGTGTTCTTTAACGTGGGTTGTTTTACCTCTGAGCGGCACTTTTTTGCACACTATGGGCTAAATGGTCAGGTCACAAGGACCCCGAAGGCTCAGAGAAGGTGGAGATCACTAGAACATCTGTTGGGAGACAGATGGTAGCCTCCCGTCAAGGCCATCCAGCGTGTTCTTTAACGTTGGGTTGCTTTTCCTCTGAGCGGCACTTTTTTGCACACCATGGGCTAAATGGCCAGGTCACAAGGACCCCGAAGGCTCAGAGCAGGTTGGCGGAGGAGACCCATTGGAAGAGCTGGTAGCCTCTCGTCGGAGCCATCCAGCATGTTCTTTAACGTACACAGGTTATGGCTCTTCCGCACACGGGGCCACGGCTTAATGGACGACGGCCTTTCCAAGCCCATCGGTGTCCCCTACTGACCGTACGCAGGGTGGGGAATTTTGCGGAGATAAATCTCAACGCTGGATCCCGTTAACATGAAAGTGACAAGAGACCTTAGAACTTGCAGAAGAGGCTAATGTTCTGAAAGAATTCAGTGACCAATCACATCAGAGTTCCAATCACATCCGAGCACAGCTTCATATTCTGGTGGTTACCAAGAAGGCAGATGATGAAAGAATCCGTGGTTTCGGCAGCACGAAGCTCTCGGAGAGAAAGAAATTTCAAAGCAGCACATCCTCACCAATGAAAAAATTTCTAAAAACATTTCGTTAAAGTCAGGATAAAAAAAAAATACCCCCTCAAGCAGCTGCTTGCCACAGAGGTCTGATAGGAGCCTGTCAGTTTATATGCCATAGTAGAAGGTCTGAGGGGATGGCAGGACCTCAGCAGAAAAACGACACAAACAGCCATGCCTTACCCGGGACTCGAACCCAGGTCCCTTAGATCAGTAGCCAAGCGCGCTAACCACTCGGCCATGGGTTGGGTTGTTTTACCTCTGAGCGGCACTTTTTTGCACACCATGGGCTAAATGGCCAGGTCACATGGACCCCGAAGGCTCAGAGAAGGTTGGGGGAGGGGACCCACTGGAACAGCTGTTGGGAGACAGATGGTAGCCTCCCGTCAAGGCCATCCAGCGTGTTCTTTAACGTGCACAGGGTATGTCTCTCCCGCACACGGGTCCACGGCTTAACGTCCCATCCGACGGACGGCGGCCTTTCCAAGCCCATCGGTGTCCCCTACTGACCGTGAGCAGGGCGGGGAATTTTGCGGAGATAAATCTCAACGCTGACCCAGCTGAGACTCGAACCTGGAAACTACAGATTACGAGCCTGGCGCTCTACACTCGGCCATGGGACGACTAAAGTCAGGATGGAGTGTTAAAATATAATATCCACGAAAAAAGATTAAATCCTTGTTTCGCAAAAGCGACGATGAGTAGTCATTTAAGGAACAACTGAATTTCCTAATTTAGGTTATTATCAAAATTAACACTTCACGACTTTTACGAAACAACCGGCTTATACCGCTTCATGGCTAGGGCCCGTTTCACATCGCTCCAACATAGAGTTCTAGCGCATCCCTTAATACTGTACGAATTCGGTTTTAGTTCTTAAATCTCTCTCTCTATTCCGTTTCTTCAGCATTTCGTCTAATGATAGATGCCTTTTTTTTGGATTTAAGTTCGTAAACCCACCCACGAAAAATACTCACAATTCTTAACACTTACACAGGAAGCATATGTTTTGTTAGTTAGGCGACACCAGTTAGAAAACGTAACTTAAGACATTCCTGCTTCATATAATAAAGAAACAATGTGTACAGTCGCTCAAAATAATATCCGAACACTATGGTTGATTACAGAATTCATAAAAATTATCTGGCAACGATTTTTTTTTAGGAATTAGTGATCTGGCAACCTTCGTGTCACGTGATTACAGAATTCAGGAAAAATATCTGGAGCGTGTACAGCAACTGTACACGCTCCAGTTTGCTGTGAACGGTAACTGCACACGCTCAATATTTCCGTGAGTGAGCCCACACGATCTAGTATCAAAATAGTATGATCACCTACAGTCGCTCAAAAAAGTATCCGAACACTCTGGTTGATTACAGAATTCATAAAAATTATCTGGCAACGATTTTTTTTTTAGAAATTAGTGATCTGGCAACCTTCGTACTAATTTCGAAAAAAAAACGCTGCCAGATATTTTTCTCTGAATTCTGTAATAACCATAGTGTTCGGTATACACGAAGGTTGCCAGAACATTAATTTCTAAAAAAAAATCGTTGCCAGATATTTTTTTCTGAATTCTGTAATCAACCATAGTGTTTGGATATACACGAACGTAGCCATATCACTAATTTCTAAAAAAATCGTTGCCAGACTTTTTTCTGAATTCTGTAATAAACTATAGTGTTCGGATATTTTTTTTAGCAACTGTACACTTTTCTAGAGTGTTGGAAAATATAAAAAATACGATCTTTCACATTCCTCATGGAAAGCTTTATTTTTAAGATTTCGCCTTTTCTTCAAATTTTTGATTTTTCAGAAAAACATTTTTTGTAAATAATACTTTCCCAAAATTTTAATATCTTTTCCATTAAAACAATTTAACATTCAGGATTTTTAATTTATTTTTTCAGTTTTTAATTTCGTTATTCAGTTTTTATTTTCACACGTTTTGTTTTCAATTAATAGCTTTCAAAAAAACTTTTTTTTCGATTATTCTGTTGTTTTTTTTTAAGATTCAATTTCATTTCCATAAATCTGATTTTGAGTTAATAAAAGACTTTAAAAAATCTCAGTTTTACTTTTCACTTTACACCATTTTTAATATTACTCTTATCTAAGATTTTAAAAATCTTAAACTACGTCTTCAAAACCAATTATTATTTGGGTTTTCAAAAAATTGTTTATTTCCACACTATCGCTAAACTATCAGTCTCTTAATTTATCACTGTTTTAAATTCTGTCCTATATGAACCTAAAATCGGCAAGGAGTGTTTAGAAAAGTAAAAAAAAAAATACCCCCTCAAGCAGCTGCTTGCGACAGAGTTCTGACAGGAGCCTGTCAGTTTATATGCCATGGTAGAATGTCTGAGAGGATGGCAGGACCTCAGCAGAAAAACAACACACATACATCCATGCCTTACCCGGGGCTCGAACCCAGGTCCCATTAGATCAGTAGCCAAGCGCGCTAACCACTCGGCCATGGGACGGCTTTTAGAAAAGTAGAGTTATGGTAAATACTCCAGTTTTAAATTTCACATTTTCCTCTTCTACAAAGCTCTGAAAATAGATTATAATAATAAAGGCAAAACAATAAAGGAAATAAGAGGTGTCTAGATGATCTGTAAAATATTCTCCCAAACCTAAAACTGAGACTTCTTTCGCCTCTCTTCCTAGACTCGCTTCCGATGATACCCCAAGTGACAAATTAGGAAAAACCTTATCATGGAGGACGCCCTCTACCTGCCTCTCAACATTTCTCAATTTTCAATAAAATGTTGGTCAAAAAAAATTGCGTTTCGAACATATTTCCGGCCAACAAAATTCCGGCTATCAAATTTCTGTCGAATGTTGCCGTCGAAATAATGTTGTCGAATAAATTACACCAAATCGTAAAACGGAGTCGACGATCGTGTAAAACGAAACTGGTTGCATTCTTTTGACCTAGTAAGAGGAAACTGGTCGCATTCTTTTGATCTTGTAAAAGGAAACTGGTTGCATTTTTTGACCCTGAAAAACGAAACTGGTTGCATTCTTTTGACCCTGTAAAACGAAACTGGTTGCATTCTTTTGACCTTGTAAAACGAAACTGGTTGCATTCTTTTGACCCTGTAAAACGAAACTGGTTGCATTCTTTTGACCTTGTAAAACGAAACTTGTTGCATTTTTTGACCCTGTAAAACGAAACTGGTTGCATTCCTTTGACCTTGTAAGAGGAAACTGGACGCATTTTTTTGACCCTGTAAAACGAAACTGGTTGCTTTTTTGACCTTGTAAAACGAAACTGGGTGCATTTTTTACCTTGTAAAACGAAACTGGGTGCATTTTTTTACCCTGTAAAACGAAACTGGTTGCATTCTTTTGACCTTGTAAAACGAAACTGGTTGCATTCTTTTGACCCTGTAAAACGAAACTGGTTGCATTCTTTTGCCCCTGTAAAACGAAACTGGTTGCATTCCTTTGACCTTGTAAGAGGAAACTGGGCGCATTCTTTGGACCCTGTAAAACGAAACTGATTGCATTCTTTTGACCTTGTAAAACGAAACTGGTTGCATTTTTTACCCTGTAAAACGAAACTGGCTGCATTCTTTGACCCTGTAAAACGAAACTGGTTGCATTTTTTTACCTTGTAAAACGAAACTGGTTGCATTCTTTTTACCCTGTAAAACGAAACTGGTTGCATTCTTTTGACCTTGTAAAACGAAACTGGTTGCATTCTTTTGACCCTGTAAAACGAAACTGGTTGCATTTTTTGACCCTGTAAAACGAAACTGGTTGCATTCCTTTGACCTTGTAAGAGGAAACTGGGCGCATTCTTTGGACCCTGTAAAACGAAACTGGTTGCATTCTTTTGACCCTGTAAAACGAAATTGGTTACATTCTTTTGACCCTGTAAAACGAAACTGGTTACATTCTTTTGACCATGTAAAACGAAACTGGTTGCATTCTTTTGACCCTGTAAAACGAAACTGGTTGCATTCTTTTGGCCCTGTAAAACGAAACTGGTTGCATTCTTTTGACCTTGTAAAACGAAACTGGTTGCATTCTTTTGACTTTGTAAAACGAAACTAGTCGCATTCTTTTGACCGTATAAAACGAAACTGGTAAATTTTTTGATCGTGTAACGCGAGTTCCATGTAAATGGAGGGATAGGTGTATTCCTATCAGTTCAGGTAAACTTTTAACGCGTGTAAAGGATTATCAGTTAGAAAGAGAAATATTTCTTTATTTCACGAAATTACTTAAAAAATGTTATCTATATATATATACACTTTCATAAATTTTTAAATATAACTCCTTCACTTCTTTCAGTTTCTGCATTTATTTCTTTCGTTTCTTTTTTCTTATCTTCGTCGTCTGCTTGCACAGCCCACGGTTGCGGTTCCGTTGTTCCAAACAAAACGAAAAACAAACTCGTGCCTCCAATCACCGCCATGTTGATGTAGAACACTTTATTCCACTGAGCCATGGTTTGCTGGAAATAGATTTCATGCACTTTTAATAATTTCTGACTTGTTATTATCAATTATTCAATTTATTTTTTTTCTGTCTTTAAGGCTGAAAAGGAAAGTATCAGATGTCGCCATTGCTTACTCATTTCAGAAGCATCATTTTATCAGCATTCAGAACAGACGTGGCAAATCAATGGCACGAGCAGCTCATGCCAATGGCTCGCTCCCCAATTTTTTCACTTCCAAATTAAATTCGCACTCGGTGACTTCTCTATCCCCTGGGTGGCACGAGATGACTTGTTTCCACTCCAATCTGGTACAGTCGCTCAAAAAAATATCCCAACACTATGGTTGATTATAGAATTCAGAACAAAAATATCTGCAACGATTTGTTTTAGAAATTAGTGATCTGGCAACCTTTGTGTCACGTGACACGAAGGTTGCCAGATCACTAATTTCTAAAACCTTCGCTCCGTCGGATGGGACGTTAAGCCGTGGTCCCATGTGCGGGAGAGACATTCCCCTGTGCACGTTAAAGAACACGCTGGATGGCCTTGACTGGAGGCTACCATCTGTCTTCCAACAGCTGTTCCAGTGGGTCCCCTCCCCCAACCTTCTCTGAGCTTTTGGGGGTCCATGTGACCTGGCCATTTAGCCCATGGTGTGCAAAACAGTGCCGCTCAGAGGTAAAACAACCCAAATCTAAATGATCAAGGGTAAGTTTAAAACAGTTATACGGGTGGACAAAATTTTCAGACTTATGTTGTGTCAATGCGAAACTGACGTCGACGCTCTATAACTTCTCAATTTTTTTTTTCTTCAAAAAAATATGATAGCAGATAAAGATCTGAATCAAATATATCAATATCTCGATTTTCAACAATATTCTTTCACTATTCAATGAGTTATGGAAGTTTGAATATTTAACGAGTCACAAAAATTGACTTCCGAAGTTAATTAAAACTTAGTAATAAGTATTGTATCAAAGTGTTTAATAAAATATGTGTTATTTTAGAAACTTGTGTAAAGAATTCTTTCCCTATTCAATCGAGACATTAATATATTTGATTGAGATATTTATCTGATATCATATTTAAGAAAAAAAAAGTATACTTTAGAATTTATAGAGATTTGAAGAATTTCTGTTTATGTCAATTTGAATCTATTATTTTGGAAGTGCAGTTCATATATACTTTATTTATGTATTAGAAATTTATACAGTTAATAATTTGCTTGAAGTGTCTTAATATTATCGGATATTACTGTTGTATTTACACTAATGTTAATTTAATATGCCCTTAATCACAATCTGGACAAATTATTTTGAATACCTACATAATATATTGCATCGTGTATATCATGGTACAATTCCCATATTTCAAAGTTTTCAATTCTCTTCGCATAACTCTCGTTGAAATGTGTTTTGAAGTACAGTCGCTCAAATAAATATCCGAACACGATGGTTGATTACAGAATTCAGAAAAAATATCTGACAACGATTTGTTTTAGAAATTAGTGATCTGGCAACCTTCGTTTCTCGTGACTTGAGCTCATCGGTGTCCCCTACTGACCGTGGGGAGTTTTGCGGAGATAAGCCTCAACGCTGACCCAGCTGGGACTCGAACCTGGGAACTAGAGATAACGAGCCTGGCGCGCTACCGACTGAGCCACCCCTCCAATATTTAGGATTTAATTTCAATGCTCACCTCATATTCTACTAAGCATCCTACTACTGCAGGAATTATGAATCCTGTTGAAACACCAAAACATTCTGCAATTCCACTTACGGTTCCTGTAAAAATAAAAAAATATAAGTCAACTGTTACAGGCATTTTGCAATTTCCTATACATCTAACTATTGATGCGAAAGTCTTCTTCAAATATATGTTTCGCTTTCAAATTAACAGTTATTTCAAAGATTCTTATTTTTCATCAGGAAGGACGACGCAAAAGTAAAATATTTTTTTCGCTTGTGGAAGTAACACCACATTCAAGATCATTAAGACTAACTACAAGATCACATACCGGATGTAGTGAATATGCGACGCACGTTTTCGAACAGTGTTTCCAACTTTTGAACGTTTTAAGTACAGTCGCTCAAAAAAGTATCCGAACACTATGGTTGATTACAGAATTCAGAAAAAACATCTGGAGCGTGTACAGCAACTGTACACGCTACAGTTACTGTTCACAGCAAACTGTTCACAGCAAACTGAGCGTGTGCAGTTACTGCACACGCTCCAGTTTGCTGTGAACGGTAACTGCACACGCTCAATATTACTGTGAGTGGGCCCACACAACCCAATTTTAGAAATTAGTAATCTGGCAACCTTCGTGTCGAAAAAGTATCCGAACACTATGGTTGATTACAGAATTCAGAAAAAATATCTGGCAACGTTTTTTTAGAAATTAGTGATCTGGCAACCTTCGTGTCACGTGACACGGTTGCCAGATCACTAATTACTAAAAATCTGGTTGCCAGATATTTTTTCTGAATTCTGTAATCAACCGTAGTGTTCCGGATACTTTTTTGAGCGACCGTAAATCTTATTAACGAGTGATTGGTAAAAATGCAAACGGTAATATAGTTAAAACTGTATTATCTCGATTAACTGAAGAAAATAAAAAACAAAAACAATAACAAAAAAATGTTTTTGTCTCTGCTGAGGACTTTCCTTTTCACAGATCTCATAGCGTATAATCTGACAGCCTCCAGTCATACATCTGTGGCAAGCAGCTGCTTGAGGGAATATTTATTATTCCTAGCCGTCCTGGTGGCCAAATGGTTAAGACGCTTGGCTCAAAAGGGGCTTGGGCTCGAGCCCCTTATTGGAAACTAATTTCACCATGATCTTACTATACCTTGAATCCCGGTAGAACCACGATCTTACTATACCTTGAATCCCTGTAGAACCACGATCTCACTATACCTTGAATCCCGGTAGAACCACGATCTTACTATACCTTGAATCCCGGTAGAACCACGATCTTACTATACCTTGAATCCCGGTAGAACCATGATCTTACTATACCTTGAATCCAGGTAGAACCATGATCTTACTATACCTTGAATCCCGGTAGAACCATGATCTTACTATACCTTGAACCCCGGACAGAACGTCTAAATATTGAAAAAAAAAATATTTTGCATAAGAGAATGACAATATTTGTATATAATTTTATCTCCTTTGTAATTGAATCTAATACAACGACATGTCTTTTACAAAAAACGATGTTTTTAGAAATTAGTGGTCTGGCAACCTTCGTGTATATCCGAACACTATGGTTGATTACAGAATTCAGAAAAAACACCTGGAGCGTGTACAGCAACTGTACACGCTCCAGTTACCGTTCACAGCAAACTGGAGCGTGTGCAGTAACTGCACACGCTCAATATTTCCGTGAGTGAGCCCACACGATTCAGGTCTTTGTGAGCTCACACGATCCAATGTGCTGTGAACATTAACCGCAACCGCCCCAGTTTGCTGTAAACGGTAACTGCAAACGCTCAATATTTCCGTGAGTGAGCCCACACGATCCAGGTCTTTGTGAGCTCACACGATCCAGTGTGATGTGAACATTAACCGCAACCGCCCCAGTTTGCTGTGAACGGTAACTGCAAACGCTCAATATTTCCGTGAGTGAGCCCACACGATCCAGGTCTTTGTGAGCTCACACGATCCAATGTGCTGTGAACATTAACCGCAACCGCCCCAGTTTGCTGTGAACGGTAACTGCAAACGCTCAATATTTCCGTGAGTGAGCCCACACGATCCAGGTCTTTGTGAGCTCACACGATCCAATGTGCTGTGAACATTAACCGCAACCGCTCCAGTTTGCTGTGAACGGTAACTGCACACGCTCCATATTCACTGCATTATATATTCATACGCATTATATATAATTAAAAAATATCCGAACACTATGGTTGATTACAGAATTCAGACGCAGGAAAACAACACAGATTTTTGTGTTGTTTCTCTGCTGAGGTCTCGACTTCCTAATAGATAAACTTCTAATGCATGATCTCTGTGTTGTTGCCATTTTACAAATCGTTTCCTACTCCCTAGAACATTTTTTGTTCTATATGTGTTCATGTTTTTATATTCTACCTGAAAATTATTTAAAAGCAAGTAAATATGTTTTCAAATCACTTAATAAAATATACATTTTAGAAGTTTGCGTAATGATCATTGCAATATTAGACAATTCTGAATGATTTTTATTAAAAAAATGTTTTTTTTTTTTATAAAACCAGAAAATACTTATATTGTTAAATATTTCATCTTTCGTAATTTATTAAATATTGAATGAATGTTTTTGGAAAATCGATATTTAAATTCATTGGATTATGATCTTAAACTTCGAGCCATTTTTCCATTAAATCCATTGATTTTTGTACCTAATCCCCACAACAATTTTGTTCTAGGGTTGTTGGGTTGTTTTACCTCTGAGCGCACTTTTTTGCACACCATGGGCTAAATGGCCAGGTCACATGGACCCCGAAGGCTCAGAGAATGTTGGGGGAGGGGACCCACTATAACAGCTGTTGAGAGCCAGATGGTAGCCTCTCATCAAGGCCATCCAACGTGTTCTTTAACGTGCACAGGGTATGGCTCTCCCGCACACGGGGCCACGGCTTAACGTCCCATCCGACGGACGGCGGCCTTTCCAAGCCCATCGGTGTCCCCTACTGACCGTGGCAGGGCGGGGAATCTTGCGGAGATAAATCTCAACGCTGACCCAGCTGGGACTCGAACCTGGGAACTACAGATTACGAGCCTGGCGCGCTACCGACTGAGCCACCCCCGCCCCAAATTTTGTTCTATATGTGTTTATGTTTTTTATACTGTACCTGAAAATGCTGGCACCATTTTACTGCATGTCGTCCTTACTTCACTATCCACTATTCCAGTTGTAAGAAATGACAAGATGAACAACATGGAGATCAATGTTTCGTTACAGCCAACCAGAGTAATTCCAAGAAACGAAAGAATTGCCATCACAGCACCTGGAAAAAATAAAATACAATATATGGAAAAAGAGAAACTAAAATTATCCACGTTTTCTTATTGATTCATTTGCATGACTCTTGTGATGTTTTGGGGGCGGGGGTGGCTCAGTCGGTAGCGCGCCAGGATCGTAATCTAAAGTTCTTAGGTTTGAGTCCCAGCTGGGACACCGTTGAGATTTATCTCCGCAAAATTCCCCGCCCTGCCCAAGGTCAGTAGGGGACACCGATGGGCTTGGATAGACCGTCGTCCATCGGATGGGACATTAAGCCGTGGCCCCGTGTGTGAGAGAGTTATACCGTGTGCACGTTAAAACACATACTGGATGGCCTTGACGGGAGGCTACCATCTGTCTCCCAACAGCTGTTCCAGTGGGTCCCCTCCCCCAAACTTCTCTGAGCCTTCGGGGTCCTTGTGACCTGGCCATTTAGCCCATAGTGTGCAAAAAAGTGTCGCTCAGAGGTAAAACAACCCAACGTTAAAGAACACGCTGGATGGCCTTGACGGGAGGCTACCATCTGTCTCCCAACAGCTGTTCCAGTGGGTCCCCTCCCCCAACCTTCTCTGACCCTTCGGGGTCCTTGTGACCTGGCCATTTAGCCCATGGTGTGCAAAACAGTGCCGCTCAGAGGTAAAACCACCCAACGTTAAAGAACACGCTGGATGGCCTTGACGGGAGGCTACCATCTGAGTCCCAACAGCTGTTCCAGTGGGTCCCCTCCCATATCCTTCTCTGAGCTATCGGGGTCCTTGTGATGTTTAAAACTGAATCAGAAACTCACAAAAGTGCCGCAGATGAACTAAAGAATTGACTAAGAAAAAAAAAACTAATATTTTTATTGCTTTTTTGTTACAACCGAAAACCGTACTGCAAATAATATCAAAGCTTTATTACGAAATTTTCGAAAACATTTTAACATTACAAGGGTTTTATGAATAATAATAAAATCAACATTTAGTCTTAAACAACAACGACAAAAAAAATAGTAATTTAATCACAAGAAAATACATTATTATACCTCGAATATAGGTACAGTCGCTCAAAAAAATATCCGAACACTATGGTTGTTTACAGAATTCAGAAAAAATATCTGACAACGATTTTTTTAGAAATTAATGATCTGGCAACCTTTGTCATGTGATTACAGAATTCAGGAAAAATATCTGGAGCGTGTACAGCAACTGTACACGCTCCAGTTACCGTTCACAGCAAACTGGAGTTTGCTGTGAACGGTAACTGCACAGGCTCAATATTTCCGTGAGTGAGCCCACACGATCTAGGTCTTTGTGAGCTCACACAATCCAATGTGCTGTGAACATTAACCGCAACCGCTCCAGTTTGCTGTGAACGGTAACTGCACACGCTCCAACGCTCCATATTCGTTGCATTATATATTCATAGCTCAAAAAAAAATATCCGAAAACTGCGGTTGATTACAGAATTCAGAAAAAACATCTGGCAACGATTTTTTTAGAAATTAGTGATCTGACAACCTTCGTGTACTGTTACTGTTGCCAGATCACTAATTTTTAAAATTTTCCACGCTTAGAACTAAATCATGAACCACACCCATCAAAAACTAAATAGAATTATCATTCCCACAATTCGAACAAGGACACCGGATTGGTCCAGATTTCAGCTACAAGGACATAACTTGGCATCCTGATAGCAGAAATCAGCAAGTTGTGTGCCATTAACATACATATATCTAAAATGAAATGAAATTTGCATCCTGCTTTGTAATTGAATCTAATACAACGAAAGAACTGAAAATAGAAAAAAAAACTATTTGCATCTTTCATACAGGGTGATTCAAAACTCTTGGGCCAAACTTTAAGGGGTGATAGAATACACCTAAACAAGCACTTTTCGTCATGCAATGAATGGTCAGAACTCAAGCGGTAAAGTGCTAGGGGTTAGCAGTTACTTAGTCAACAAATGAAGAAACACAAGAATGACAGAAGAGGTTTGAAACAATTGCAGAAATTACAGAATTTTATTGAACAAATTACAGAATGCTCAAAAGAGCGACCGCCATTAATGGGCGAAAACACCAGGCATTTCTCGTACTGCGGCAATATAAATAATGGCAAAAAGGTCCTCATTGGAATCGATGGGTCTATCGTAGATGAGGCTTTTCATATGGCCCCATAGGAAAAAAAGTCCAGACATGAGAGATTGGGCAATAGTGGCGGCCAAACGATGGGACCATCCCGACCAATCCATCGTCCTGGAAATGTTGCATCCAAGGCGTTCGGCACATTCACGCTGAAATGGGGTGGCGCTCAGTCGTGTTGGAACGACATACGTGTTTGAATGTTTGCTGGAACAGGGTTCAGTAATTCTGGCAAGACCTCTGGTAAAAATACGAGGTACGTTCTCCCTTTCAGTAGGGCTGACAGAAGGTATGGGCCAATGAAATGGTCATGGAGGATTCCAACCCAAACATTTATGGAGAAACGCCGCTGGTACGAATGTGGACGTATGGCGTGTGGATTACTAGTGGCCCACACATGTGAATTGTGGGTATTAAAAATGCCCTCACGTGTAAAGGTGCATCCGTGATTGAATACGACATGTGCATCAGAGTCCGATTGCGCTGCAGGAACCGTTGTGCAAAATCCACACGAGGCCGATAATCTGCAGGTGTCAAGGCGTGCACCCTCTGTGCATGGTTGGGGTGTAATCATTCGTCTCGTAGAACTCTCCACACCATCGATTGGTGCACACTTACGGCATGGGAGATTGCTCGCGTGCTACGTTCGGGACGATCTCCAACCCTACGTAGAACTCTGTAACACGTGGCGTTCTCACACTCCTTGCACGCCCTGTATCCTGCAAGCCACTGGCAAAGGAGCCCGTTTCGCACATATACTGGTGCAATCGCTGAAAGGTTTTACGATCAGGCACGTGTCTGGTCCGAAAGCGCTCCCGGTAGTCTTTGGGCTTTTCCCACACATTCCCGTCCAGAGCTCCTCACGTGAAATGTATGTCCGCCTTCTCCTGATTCGTGAAACGATCCGTTCTGCAATCCACGGTAGAAATGACGACGAGTGTGAAAACCAGCGTTTATAAGTGTTCACTGCAAAGCGCCCTCTAGTGCTTCACCGCTTGAGTTCCGACCAAGCATGGTATGACGAAAAGTGCTTGTTTAGGTGTGTTCTATCACCCTTCAAAGTTTGGCCCAAGAGTTTTGAATCACCCTGTATATTTCTACACTTATTAGCCGTTTTTAATTATTTAACAAAATAGACCACTTAAAGATATTTTAATTCTCCTATATATGGCGAACTCGTATGTTAATAAAAATAAAGAAGCGAAATAAGCGAATGAAATATTTCAAAACTCACATATCGAAACCCAAGATTTTGCAATGACGTCACAACTGAAGAATTTCTTTTTCAAAGCCCAGTGAGTGACGTATGCTCCGAACCATTGGAAAAACAGTTTGAACAACTGAGGTAAGCAGGTATGTAACCCAGTCTGAAAAAGAAATGTTATTTCGACGGTTTTGAAAATTTTTCCTTATTTTGGAGGATCCTTACTTGCTATTGCTACTTATTGCTAGAATAGTAGTACAGTCGCTCAAAAAAAAAGTATCCGAACACGGTGGTTTATTACAGAATTCAGAAAAAATATCTGGAACGATTTTTTTTTTTAGAAATTAGTGATCTGGCAACCGAGTATATCCGAACACTGCGGTTGATTTCAGAATTCAGAAAAAATATCTGGCACCGATTTTTTTTAGTGATCTGGCTAACCGTGTATATTCGAAAACGTGTCACGTGACACGGTTGCCAGATCACTAATTTCTAAAAAAAAAAAAAAAACGTTGCCAGATATTTTTTCTGAATTCTGTAATCACCCATAGTGTTCGGATACTTTTTTGAGCGACTGTACATATCTTTTATAAAACAGGAAAATACTGCATATTGTTAAATATTTCATCTTTCATAATTTATTAAATACTGAACGAATATTTTTGGTAAATCGATATTTAAATTCATTGGATTATGATCTTAAACTTCGAGCCATTTTTTCATTAAATCCATTGACTTTTGTACCTAATCCCTACATTTTTTTTTTTTTCACAGAATCAAAAGCAGGACTAGATAACACCCTCTGTGCATCAACATCCTATTCTCAAGAAGAGATTCCAGACATCATTTCTTTGTCCATAGAGTAGGATGACTAAAGAATGATCTCCCGGAAGAAGTTGCCATTTCTCCTAACATGGCAGCAGCCTTTTAAAAAGCATTTACGAATCATGGACTTCTATACATAGAGCATCTCAAATGCTGTAAGTCTTGGATCTTCACCTCATGATTGACAAAGGATTCACTTATAGATCCAGCTGGGTCAGCGTTGAGATTTATCTCCGCAAAACTCCCCGTCCTGCCCACGGTCAGTAGGGGACACCGATGGGCTTGGAAAGGCCGCCGTCCGTCGGATGGGACGTTAAGCCGTGGCCCCGTGTGCGGGTGAGCCATACCCTGTGCATGTTAAAGAACACGCTGGATGGCCTTGACGGGTTGGGTTGTTTTACCTCTGAGCGGCACTTTTTTGCACACCATGGGCTAAATGGCCAGGTCACATGGACCCCGAAGGCTCAGAGAAGGTTGGGGGAGGGGACCCACTGGAACAGCTGTTGGGAGACAGATGGTAGTCTCCCGTCAAGGCCAGCCAGCGTGTTCTTTAACGTGCACAGGGTATGGCTCTCCCGCACACGGGGCCACGGCTTAACGTCCCATCCGACGGACGGCGGCCTTTCCAAGCCTTGACGGGAGGCTACCATCTGTCTCTCAACAGCTGTTCCAGTGGGTCCCCTCTCCCAAACTTCTCTGAGCCTTAGGGGTCCATGTGACCTGGCCCATGGTGTGCAAAGAAAGTGACGCTCAGAGGTAAAACAACCCAACCCACTTTATGTTTGTAATATCAGTTTCTTAATTATTCCAAACGGGGTCAGTATTAAAAATATTTCTTACTTCAATTAAATTAACTATACTATAAAATGTGTTAAAAAATCCGCAAAAAATGAAAGAGGGCAAAATTAGTGATTTTTTTTTAAAAACTAGTTAGACCCATGCCAAAAGTTTGGCGCGATACGTAGGACCAATCAGAGCCCTTCGCATCTATTGTCAATTAGTCAGTTTTTAAAATATGGAATTAGATTTAATATAACATTATAAAGTAAGTCATATCTATTTTTTTTTTCTTTCCGCATTTTACATTTGTTTCTTTTAATATATAATTTATTACTTTCGTGAATTTCTAGTTAACACCAGATTCTATTGTACAGTCGCTCAAAAAAGTATCCGAACACTACGGTTGATTACAGAATTCCGAAAAACACGTCACGTGACACGAAGGTTGCCAGATCACTAATTTCTAAAAAAAAAAAAAATCGTTGCCAGATATTTTTTCTGAATTCTGTAATCAACCGTAGTGTTCGGATACTTTTTTGAGCGACTGTACCACCTACCTTAGTCATAGTGAGATGAAGAACTGTCCCCAGGTACAATGGCTGAACGCTGACAAAGAATCCAAAACACCAATAGATAAAAACATAACCACTCACTAAAGCCCAAAACGGAATAGAAGTAAATATCTTCTTCCAAGGTATTGATAAACACTGTGGGAAAACAAAAACACAGAACTAGTGTAAAACAAAAATTTGCAGAAATATACGTGAGTCAATCAAAAAGTAATGCCCAAAAGTCTTTTAAGTTACAGTAATTATTCTATAGCACTGTTACTTGCATAAATCAGTTGGGTTGTTTTACCTCATAGTCGTACAGTCGCTCAAAAAATATCTGAACACTATGCTTGATTACCTTCGTGTCACGTGACACGAAGGTTGCCAGATCACTAATTTCTAAAAAAATCGCGCAATTAACCATAGTGTTCGGATGTTTTTTTGAGCGACTGTTGGTGGTCATATTATTTTGATACTAGATCGTGTGGGCTCACTCACGGAAATATTGAGCGTGTGCAGTAACTGCACACGCTCCAGTTTGATGTGAACGGTAACTGGAGCGTGTACAGTTGCTGTACACGCTCCAGATATTTTTTCTGAATTCTGTCATCAACTATAGCGTTCGGATACTTTTTTGAGCGACGGAGAGCTATGCACCAATCCCCTGTGATGATGCATAGAACCGGCCAGGCCTAGCACCTAATGTCCGACCCCGCCTTCTCGTGGTGCGGACCGTTAGTAACTTTCAAAAGAGATACTCTCTTGTGGAAGTGAACGGAAGGGGAGGGCTGCCAGATTAGTGTGGCCTACTGATCTGGACAACTATGGCTACTTTTCTTTTTTTTTTCTACGCTGCTGAGGAGTGGTCAACCACACAGGGTCCTGGTGCTGACCATATAAACCTACTGGACTGGACAGATATATGGCTCTGAGCTTGATTATGGATCCTGATTTTGCTGCACTGGTGGGCTTCTGTGGAGGGAAAATCTTCCGCTGTGTTTTCTGTTTGTTTGTGGGTTGACAGCCCCAAGTGAATAGATTCACAGGATATGATTATCAGCTGGTGGATAATCCTGAGCAGAAGTCATCGCAGGCACCTGAACTCTTTGCTTCTATTGGCGTCGTCAAATTCTACATTGGAGGAAGTCATCCGTGTAGATGGCTTCAACCTTTTAGTAGTGGGGGAACGGGTCTTTGCCCCATGTCTGCGATTAGGGGACTGTTTGATATTGTCGCCATTCACTCTCTCAATAAACATAGTTTCTTTAAACATCCCACTAACCATTTTCTCTCCATAGGTAGTTGGAATGTGTGGACTCTGCACAGAGCTTTTTCTCTTGATGTCCTCACACAAGAATTCCACCATTATAATTTAGATATTCTTGGCTTGCAAGAGACCAGATGGACAGATAAAGGTCAGATTCTTAAAAATAATCTTAAATTTCTCTTTTCAGGGAGGGACGACAATAAGCATCACCAAGGCGTGGGTCTGCTTCTCAGCAGACACGCTAGCGATGCTCTTCTAGGATGAGTGCATTAATGAAAGGTTTCTTACAAATAAAATCAGTAGTTTCTTACAAATTCTTTACAAAGGCAAAATTTCAGACAAGCGTTAAAGACTTGAATGTTATCTGCTGTTATGCCCCCACTGAGGATGCCGATGAGGATGAGAAGAATAGGTTTTATGAACAACTTCAGGATATTTTGAATTCTGTCAAGAAAGGAGATATTACCCTTGTTCTTGGTGACTTCAATGCCAAAGTTGGTACTGACTCTGACCTTTGGGGAGGAGTAATAGGCCCTTTTGGTATTGGTAGCTGCAATGGCAATGGGCAACGTCTCCTACAGGTAAGTAAACTCAATGGATTCAGAATAACTAACACTTATTACAAACACCGCGACATACATAAGTACACATAGGTTTCACCTGATGGGCTGCATAAGAATATTATGATTGATTACATATTAATTAACAGCAAATGGGCTAGTTCTGTTAGGAATACCAGGGCATATAGGGGAGCTGAAATTGGATCTGACCATTACCTTGTTAAAAGTGTGTTGCAACTTAAACTTAAAAAGTGTTGTGCTAGGGTTAAAAAATTTACTTTTAATACTGAAGCTCTGAAAGATCCAGTTATAGCCAAAGCTTACCATGATAGGTTACTTAGTCATTATGACAGTCATGGTTTGCTTACTACTGAAGTTGAGGAAGAATGGGATCATTTTAAACAGGCTTTTTTGGACACTAACAGTACTCTTTTAGGAAAAAAGGAGCAGAAGAGGCAGAATTATCTGAGTGATAAGGCACTTGAGCTTATTTCGGAAAGAAAGAACTGCAGGAATGCCCTTAATCAATACCCTACTAGTCCTAATAGAAAGCATTACAGAGAATTTAATAAACGTGCAAAAGATCAATTAGCTGCTGATAAGAATCTTTGGCTTGATGGTTTGGCTGACAAAGCCGAGGAAGCAGTTAGGCAGCACAACAGCAGAGAGCTGTACCAGATAGTTAATGTTTTATGTGGTAGAAAACGGACAGGCATACAAGGATTGAAGGATAAACAAGGTAAGGTTATAGAAGGGGAGGATTCTGTCATGGCTAGGTGGGCTGAGCATTTCAGCGATGTTCTAAACAATGTAGTTGGTTCTGCTCCCATTGTTTGCAGTGATGATGGATGCATTGGTGGCTTTAATGTTGGCCCTATAACACAATCTGAAGTTATTTTGGCTGTTTCTAAACTTAAACTACATAAATCCCCAGGGGTAGATGAAATTACTACCGAAATGCTTAGAGCTGGGAATGTTTCGGTTACCACTTGGATGACTGAAATTCTGAATATCTTTTATGATAAAGGCATGGTTCCTAAGGATTTTACCAGAGCTATTGTTATCCCTATTTTCAAAAAAGGTGATCGCAGTTCTTGTGATAACTATAGGGGTATCATCCTACTCTCTGTTCCAGAGAAAGTTCTTTCCATGATTGTGCTTAATAGAATTAAGAATCTGGTTGACAGTCAATTGCGTGATGAGCAATGTGGATTCAGAAGTGGTAGGGGATGTGTGGATCAGATATTTTCACTTAGGCAGAGATTCTTGAGAAATGTTTAGAGTTTCAGAAACCTTTGGTTGCTAGCTTTGTTGATTTCGAAAAGGCTTTCGACTCTGTTGATCGTCATAATTTGTGGTTGATTGTGAGATCATATGGTATACCTGACAAGTTAGTTAACATAATGAAAGCTCTCTATAATAACACTGAGTCGTGTGTGAGAGTTGGTAAGGCTTGTAGCAATTGGTTTAGCATTACTTCTGATGTTCGACAAGGGTGCATTTTGTCTCCTTTTCTCTTTAGCTTGGTTATTGATTATGTTATGCGAAATTCACTTCAAGGGAAAGATTGTGGCCTTAAATGGGCTGGAGATACGAAAATTTCTGATTTAGATTATGCTGATGATTGAGCCCTTTTGGCAAATGATGTTGATGAGATGAACTCTTTCATTCGAGCCGTTGATGAGACTGGTAGTAGAGTAGGTTCGGTTATAAACAGAGAGAAAACTAAAGTGATTAAAATTGGTCAGGCAGGTTGTGATTCAGTTAATCTGAATGGTTGCAGTCTTGAGCAGGTGTCACAGTTTAATTACCTTGGGAGCTATGTAACTGATAATGGTGATGTGCGGCATGAGATTAACAGACGAAATAGGGATTGCTGCCGGGACTTTTAAGAATCTATGGAGAGTGTGGAGAAATAGGCGTATACACCTAAAGACTAAAATTAGACTGTATAATAGTTTGGTTATTTCTAGGGTTAGTTATGGTAGTGAAACTTGGACACTTTGTAAACAAGATAACAGGAAACTAGATGCTTTTGATTCCAGATGCTTACGCAGTATCTTGGGCATTAGGTGGTTCAACTTTGTAACTAATGATGAGGTTAGGCAAAGGAGTTTGCAACCTCCTTTAAGCAGCATATTGTGCAGAGAGAGACTCCGTTGGTTTGGCCATGTTGCCCGTATGGATAATTATAGATTGGCGAATAGGGTTATGAACAGTGTGCCTAAATGCCTCAGAAAGAAGGGGAGACCTAGGATGCGGTGGACAGACAATGTCAAACAGGACCTTGTTAGAATTGGTGTGCAGTGGCCAGATGCAGTAGATGTAGCTCAGGATAGACTAGCTTGGAGAACTAAATTGCACGGTCTGGTTGGACCTCCGTAGCCCATGGCTGCTTGTGGATGATGATGATGATGTATATACATAATCGAATCAGAAAAATATGACCACCTACCATACATATTCTGTGGTAGGTGGTCACATTATTCTGATATGACTGTGTATATTACACGTATTTTTAAAATTTTCTTTAACGACCAATAAACCAAATTGAAAAACTTTGTGTTAGAACAGGGTTCCGGTTCAGTCTTGCTCAACCCTTTTAATTTCGATCGCTTGCTATCTCCTATTTTATTTCTTTTGCAAAACTGTTTACATTACAACACAAACATAAGGACGTTTTATAAACGATTTCATTTATCATTTTTACAATATTTAAATTTATTCAATGTTATTTTTTAAGATAAAATTTTGTAACAGATATATTCTGATAGGGGTGTGCTGCCAGTTTGTCAAAAAAAGGACTCACTTTCAAAATATCCCAAAACCATAATATATACAGGGTATCCCTGAATTCATGGCCCAAACGTGAGGCGATGGTAGTACACATCGAACCCACCCATATTCGTCATAGAATATGCGGCCGCAAACGCAGTGAGGAGTCGGAAATGAAGGACAGACGCAGAGGTTTCCAGAATGACATTTATTGGAGATCATTACAACAAATGCTCAAACAATGCCCACGAACGTTGATACAGAGGGCAGAACGGCACAACGGCGGAGTAGTGATCGGCGTACCTGCTCGTAAACACCGGGCTTGTCGAGCACATCGCGGCGGCTGCAACGGACAGTCGGGCTACCAGATCCTCCGCGGACTGTACGGGCGTCTCGTACACGACACTCTTCAAATGTCCCCACAGAAAGAAATCGATACAAGATCTGGGGGGGTGCACAGGAAGGGACCACCGCGCCCAATCCATCGGTTCCCAAATGTGGTATGAAGATGGTGACGCACGTTCATGCTGAAATGGCGTGCGTCACCATCTTACCAGCACCTATCTGCGCCCCCTACCGGCACCGGACTGCGTTTGCGGCCGCATATTCTACCACGAATATTGGTGGGTTCCGTGTGTACTACCATCCCCCCTCACGTTTGGGCCATGAGTTCAGGGACACCCTGTATATAGCCCCATTCGTTATTTTTTTTTTGATTCGGGCCTATGTTTGGGTATACCTTTTCCTGTTTTTTTTTTTAAATATTTAACGAGGGGCACGCTGCAGCACACCTCTGATTTAGATATATTAAATCAGCAACCAAAATGCTCTCTATATATTTTGTACCTTATTTTGATTCTTGTAGCTCAAATTCTCCAGAATATACTTTAATTCATCATCAGAAATATTCGGATGTTGCGCTGGGGTTTCGTGGATCAGAAGAAACCAAAAGAAAGACCACACTAAGCCGAGAAATCCTTGTCGATATGGAAAAAGAAAAAACAATTTTAGGAAAGAAATATTTGGAGGAAAATACTAATGGATCATCTACAACAATAAAAAGTGATGAGTGTGTATTAGTGGTGCCATAACTTTTTCCATAAATTGGCTAGAAATCGGGAATTTTGGCAGACGAATAAAAGTTTCAAAAAGGGTGTGTAAAAGGGTAAAGTAAAGAAGCTAAATAGCGACTTTTTGCGGAAAAGGGAAGCACAGTACCGATTATTTATTCTACCTTAAGGAAGCTAAGTATCGACTCTTTACCTTAAGGAGGTTAAGTATCGGATATTTACCAAAAAATAAAAGGGAAGCAAAGTATTGATTATTTATTCTACTTTTAAGGAAGCTGAGTGTCGAAAATTTACCAAAAAGAGACAGAGTATCGACTCTTCACCTTAAGGAGGCTTAGTATCAAATATTTACCAATAAAGGAAGCAAAGTGTCAATTTTTTATTCTAAATTTTAAGGAAGCTAAGTATCGAATGTTTACCAAAAAGGAGGCAAAGTATAGATTATTTATTCTTCCTTAAGGTAGCTAAGTATCGACTCTTTACCTTAAGAAAGCTACCTATTCCTTACCAAAAAAATAAGTATCGACCTCAATCACAGACACTTCAAAAACGTGACTGAATTTCCACCAACCACAGTGACACTAGCGACATACGTTAACTGTGCCATAGCAACAAGAAGTTACAAATACAACTTGCTAGGTTTCCCTCAGCGTAATGGGGCAGAGGATAGCTCAGTCGGTAGCTAAAGTACGAGTCCCAGCTGGTCATGCATTTAGATTTATCTTCGCTAAAGCCCCAGCCGTCGGTGAGGAAGGAGACACCAAAGAATTTAGGGAAAAGCCACCGTCCATCAGATGAGACTTAAAAGCCACTGCTCAGTGTGCAAGGAAATCATCCCTATGAGTTTTAAAGAACGATAGACGGCCTTCAAGGGTGGCTTCTGTCTAGTTGGTCTCCTTCCCCCAACGTTCTCTGAACAATTCTCTCAAGCCATTGTATGCAAAAAATGTGCAGCTCACAGGCAAAACAACACAAGCAGTCTTCATAATTAGATTTCACATTTTCAATCATTCAGAATACAATTATTTAAAGATAAATTTTGGACAATTCTCTCAAGCCATTGTATTCAAAAAATGTGCAGCTCACAGACAAAACAACCCAAGCAGTCTTCATAATCAGATTTCACATTTTCAATCATTCAGAATACAATTATTTAAAGATAAATTTTGGACAATTCTCTCAAGCCATTGTATTCAAAAAATGTGCAGCTCACAGACAAAACAACCCAAGCAGTCTTCATAATCAGATTTCACATTTTCAATCATTCAGAATACAATTATTTAAAGATAAATTTTGGACAATTCTCTCAAGCCATTGTATTCAAAAAATGTGCAGCTCACAGACAAAACAACCCAAGCAGTCTTCATAATTAGATTTCACATTTTCAATCATTCAGAATACAATTATTTAAAGATAAATTTTGGACAATTCTCTCAAGCCATTGTATTCAAAAAATGTGCAGCTCACAGACAAAACAACCCAAGCAGTCTTCATAATCAGATTTCACATTTTCAATCATTCAGAATACAATTATTTAAAGATAAATTTTGGACAATTCTCTCAAGCCATTGTATGCAAAAAATGTGCAGCTCACAGACAAAACAACCCAAGCAGTCTTCATAATCAGATTTCACATTTTCAATCATTCAGAATACAATTATTTAAAGATAAATTTTGGACAATTCTCTCAAGCCATTGTATGCAAAAAATGTGCAGCTCACATGCAAAACAACACAAGCAGTCTTCATAATCAGATTTCACATTTTCAATCATTCAGAATACAATTATTTAAAGATAAATTTTGGACAATTCTCTCAAGCCATTGTATTCAAAAAATGTGCAGCTCACAGACAAAACAACCCAAGCAGTCTTCATAATCAGATTTCACATTTTCAATCATTCAGAATACAATTATTTAAAGAAAAATTTTGGACAATTCTCTCAAGCCATTGTATGCAAAAAATGTGCAGCTCACAGGCAAAACAACACAAGCAGTCTTCATAATCAGATTTCACATTTTCAATCATTCAGAATACAATTATTTAAAGATAAATTTTGGACAATTCTCTCAAGCCATTGTATTCAAAAAATGTGCAGCTCACAGACAAAACAACCCAAGCAGTCTTCATAATCAGATTTCACATTTTCAATCATTCAGAATACAATTATTTAAAGATAAATTTTGGACAATTCTCTCAAGCCATTGTATGCAAAAAATGTGCAGCTCACAGGCAAAACAACACAAGCAGTCTTCATAATCAGATTTCACATTTTCAATCATTCAGAATACAATTATTTAAAGATAAATTTTGGACAATTCTCTCAAGCCATTGTATTCAAAAAATGTGCAGCTCACAGACAAAACAACCCAAGCAGTCTTCATAAACAGATTTCACATTTTCAATCATTCAGAATACAATTATTTAAAGATAAATTTTGGACAATTCTCTCAAGCCATTGTATGCAAAAAATGTGCAGCTCACAGGCAAAACAACACAAGCAGTCTTCATAATCAGATTTCACATTTTCAATCATTCAGAATACAATTATTTAAAGATAAATTTTGGACAATTCTCTCAAGCCATTGTATTCAAAAAATGTGCAGCTCACAGACAAAACAACCCAAGCAGTCTTCATAATCAGATTTCACATTTTCAATCATTCAGAATACAATTATTTAAAGATAAATTTTGGACAATTCTCTCAAGCCATTGTATGCAAAAAATGTGCAGCTCACAGGCAAAACAACACAAGCAGTCTTCATAATCAGATTTCACATTTTCAATCATTCAGAATACAATTATTTAAAGATAAATTTTGGACAATTCTCTCAAGCCATTGTATTCAAAAAATGTGCAGCTCACAGACAAAACAACCCAAGCAGTCTTCATAATCAGATTTCACATTTTCAATCATTCAGAATACAATTATTTAAAGATAAATTTTGGACAATTCTCTCAAGCCATTGTATGCAAAAAATGTGCAGCTCACAGGCAAAACAACACAAGCAGTCTTCATAATCAGATTTCACATTTTCAATCATTCAGAATACAATTATTTAAAGATAAATTTTGGACAATTCTCTCAAGCCATTGTATGCAAAAAATGTGCAGCTCACAGACAAAACAACCCAAGCAGTCTTCATAATCAGATTTCACATTTTCAATCATTCAGAATACAATTATTTAAAGATAAATTTTGGACAATTCTCTCAAGCCATTGTATGCAAAAAATGTGCAGCTCACAGGCAAAACAACACAAGCAGTCTTCATAATCAGATTTCACATTTTCAATCATACAGAATACAATTATTTAAAGATAAATTTTGGACAATTCTCTCAAGCCATTGTATGCAAAAAATGTGCAGCTCACAGGCAAAACAACACAAGCAGTCTTCATAATCAGATTTCACATTTTCAATCATACAGAATACAATTATTTAAAGATAAATTTTGGACAATTCTCTCAAGCCATTGTATGCAAAAAATGTGCAGCTCACAGGCAAAACAACACAAGCAGTCTTCATAATCAGATTTCACATTTTCAATCATTCAGAATACAATTATTTAAAGATAAATTTTGGACAATTCTCTCAAGCCATTGTATGCAAAAAATGTGCAGCTCACAGGCAAAACAACACAAGCAGTCTTCATAATCAGTCTTCACATTTTCAATCATTCAGAATACAATTATTTAAAGATAAATTTTGGACAATTCTCTCAAGGGACGTGGGTTCGAGCCCCGGAATTAGGCATGGATGTGTGTGTCGTTTTTCTGCTGAGGTCCTGCCATCCTCTCAGATCTCCTACTGTGGCATATAAACTGACAGGCTCCTGTCAGACCTCTGTGGCAAGCAGCTGCTTGAGGGGGTATTTATTATTTTATTGTATGCAAAAATTGTGCAGCTCACAGGCAAAACAACATAAACAGTCTTCATAATCAGATTTCACATTTTCAATCATTCAGAATACAATTATTTAAAGATAAATTTTGGACAATTCTCTCAAGCCATTGTATTCAAAAAATGTGCAGCTCACAGACAAAACAACCCAAGCAGTCTTCATAATCAGATTTCACATTTTCAATCATTCAGAATACAATTATTTAAAGATAAATTTTGGACAATTCTCTCAAGCCATTGTATTCAAAAAATGTGCAGCTCACAGACAAAACAACCCAAGCAGTCTTCATAATCAGATTTCACATTTTCAATCATTCAGAATACAATTATTTAAAGATAAATTTTGGACAATTCTCTCAAGCCATTGTATTCAAAAAATGTGCAGCTCACAGACAAAACAACCCAAGCAGTCTTCATAATCAGATTTCACATTTTCAATCATTCAGAATACAATTATTTAAAGATAAATTTTGGACAATTCTCTCAAGCCATTGTATGCAAAAAATGTGCAGCTCACAGACAAAACAACCCAAGCAGTCTTCATAATCAGATTTCACATTTTCAATCATTCAGAATACAATTATTTAAAGATAAATTTTGGACAATTCTCTCAAGCCATTGTATTCAAAAAATGTGCAGCTCACAGACAAAACAACCCAAGCAGTCTTCATAATCAGATTTCACATTTTCAATCATTCAGAATACAATTATTTAAAGATAAATTTTGGACAATTCTCTCAAGCCATTGTATGCAAAAAATGTGCAGCTCACAGACAAAAGAACCCAAGCAGTCTTCATAATCAGATTTCACATTTTCAATCATTCAGAATACAATTATTTAAAGATAAATTTTGGACAATTCTCTCAAGCCATTGTATTCAAAAAATGTGCAGCTCACAGACAAAACAACCCAAGCAGTCTTCATAATCAGATTTCACATTTTCAATCATTCAGAATACAATTATTTAAAGATAAATTTTGGACAATTCTCTCAAGCCATTGTATGCAAAAAATGTGCAGCTCACAGACAAAAGAACCCAAGCAGTCTTCATAATCAGATTTCACATTTTCAATCATTCAGAATACAATTATTTAAAGATAAATTTTGGACAATTCTCTCAAGCCATTGTATGCAAAAAATGTGCAGCTCGCAGGCAAAATAACCCAAGCAGTCTTGATAATCACATTTTCAATCATTCACAATAGAATTATTTAAAGATAAATTTTGGAAGTGGGTTTTACTGATCTTTTTTTTTTGATGCATTAAACGAACTTACCTGAGAGATAAAATACGGAAGGCCATCCTCTGAGAAAATTCGCATCACAGAGTGAGGCAAACATTATAGGATAGGAGACGGTCCCCACAGTAGCACCGCTGCTCATGATGGCAATAGAGAGATTCTTTTCTGCGTTCGTAATCCACCGGCCAAGCATAAATATCATATCTGGCACAACAGGTCCCTAAAGAATCCAAATTTGGGTTGATTGTTTTAAACATTACGTTCGATTTGTTTTAATCATAATTATTTAAATTACTTTAACTAATAAGTCGCTTTATGTAGTATTATCGATTTACTTGGATACAGAATAATTCTCATTACAACTTTAAATCTGGCATTATCTTGAGATTTACATTTCTTCGCGGTGTGAAATGAAAGAGGGGGGGATTATTTGCTTCAGGTGAGGAAATGGATAGCTGCAGGAAGCAGGGGGAGGGTCACCTGCATCAACTGGGAGAGGATTCTTTACTTGAAATGAGGGGACGAGAATCAGCTACATGAAATGGGAGAGGAGGATTCTTTACTTGAAGTGAGGGGACGAGGATTAGCTGCAAGAACTGGGAGAGGAGGATTCTTTACTTGAAATGAGGGGACGAAGATTAGCTGCATGAGCTGGGAGAGGAGGATTCTTTACTTTAAGTGAAGGGACGAGGATTAGCTGCATTAACTGGGAGAGGATTCTTTACTTAAAGTGAGGGGACGAGAATCAGCTCCATGAAATGGGTGAGGATTCTTTACTTGAAGTGAGGGGACGAGGATTAGCTGCATGAAGTGGGAGAGGAGGATTCTTTACTTGAAATGAAGGGACGAGGATTAGCTGCATGAACTGGGAGAGGAGGATTATTTACTTTAAGTGAAGGGACGAGGATTAGCTGCATGAACTAGGAGAGGATTCTTTACTTGAAGGGGAGGAGAATCAGCTCCATGAAATGGGAGAGGATCCTTTACTTGAAGTGAGGGGACGAGGAATAGTTGCATGAACTGCGAGAGGAGGATTCTTTACTTGAAGTGAGGGCACGAGAATCAGCTCCATGAAATGGGAGAGGATTCTTTACTTGAAGTGAGGGGACGAGGATTAGCTGTATAAACTCGGGAAATTAGCTTCGTGAACTAGGAGAGTAGGATTCTTTACTTGCAGTTAGGGGACGAGGATTAGCTGCATGAACTGGGAGAGGATTCTTTATTTGAAGTGAGGGGACGAGAATCAGCTACATGAAATGGGAGAGGATTCTTTACTTGTAGTGAGGGGACGAGGATTAGCTGCAAGAACTGGGAGAGGAGGATTCTTTACTTGAAGTGAAGGCACGAGAATCAGCTCCATGAAATGGGAGAGGATTCTTTACTTGAAGCGAGGGGACGAGGGTCACCTGCATCAACAGGGAGAGGAGGATTCTTTACTTGAAGTGTGGGAACGAGGATTAGCTTCATGAACTGGGAGAGGAGGATTCTTTACTTGAAGTGAGGGAACGAGGATTAGCTGCATGAACTGGGAGAGGAGGATTCTTTACTTGAAGTGAGGGAACGAGGATTAACTGTATAAACTCTGGAAATTAGCTTCGTGAACTAGGAGAGGATTCTTTACTTGAAGTGAGAGGACGAGGATTAGATAAGCTCGGAACTTGAAGTGAGGGGAAGAGGATTAGATAAACTCGAAAAAATAACTTCGTGAACTAGGAGAGTAGGATTCGATGAGTGAAAAGGATTAGCTTTATGAACTGGAAGAGGAGGATTGCATGCTCGAGATGAGGGAGAAGGATTAGCTGCATGATGAGGGAAGCAAATTAGCTGCTTGAACTGTGAGAGTAGGATTCGATGCTTTAAATGAGTGAAAAGAATTAGCTGCATGAACTGGGAGAGGAGGATTCGATGCTTTAAATGAGTGAAAAGGATTAGCTGCATGAACTGGGAGAGGAGGATTCGATGCTTTAAATGAGTGAAAAGGATTAGCTGCATGAACTGGGAGAGGAGGCTTCGATGCTTCAAATGAGTGAAAAGGATTAGCTGCATGAATTGGGAGAGGAGGATTCGATGCTTTAAATGAGTGAAAATTATTAGCTGCATGAACTGGGAGAGGAGGATTCGATGCTTTAAATGAGTGAAAAGGATTAGCTGCATGAACGGGGAGAGTAGGATTCGATGTTTCAAATGAGTGAAGAGGATTAGCTGCATGAACTGGGAGAGGAGGATTCGATGCTTTAAATGAGTGAAAAGGATTAGCTGCATGAATTGGGAGAGGAGGATTCGATGCTTTAAATGAGTGAAAAGGATTAGCTGCATGACCGGGAGAGTAGGATTCGATGTTTCAAATGAATGAAGAGGATTAGCTGCATGAACTGGGAAAGGAGGATTACATTCCCAAGGTATGCAAGAAAGATTAGCTGCATGAAGTAGGGAAGCAAAATAGATGCATGAACTGAGAGAGGAGGATTCGATGATTGAAGGGAGAAGTATTAGCTGCGTGAAGTAGGGAGATTAGCTGCATGAAATGGGAGAGAATTCTTTACTTGAAGCGAGGGAGGAGGGGAATGTTGAATGCAGGAAGAAAAGAATGAGGTTTCGATGTTCAAAGTAGAAGATGCAGTAGTAAAGAATCCAGGATTAAGTCCTGTAGACATGGAACTCATGAAATAATGAGCTGAAAAAAATTGGTTTTGCCATGAGTGGGATTCGAACCCACGTCTCCAAGAAAACTTGCCTGTTATGCTAACCACTACACCATCAATGGCTAACCTTATCTTCAGCTTAGTGACCTTATAAACTTTCCGGATTTATTTATTGGATTCGCACAGTGGCGCCATCTATCCGGGAAGTGGACAAATCTGTTGCCTCATTAGAGATGGAATTTACATTTGTCACTCACGCTCAGGGCGTTAAATCAATAAATCAGTAGTAATCTCTAATGAGGCAACAGAGTTGTCCACTTCCCGGATAGATGGCGCCACTGTGCGAATCAAATAAATAAATCCGAAAAGTTTATAAGGTCACTAAGCTGAGAAAAGGTTAGCCATTGATGATGTAGTGGCTAGCATAACAGGCATGGTGACGTGGGTTCGAATCCCACTCATGGCAAAAAACCAATCTTTTTCAGCTCATTATTAGAAGATGCAATTTTAAATTCTTTGTTATTGCATCTTTTCTTTTTTTACTGCAGAGAAAGGACCTCCCTAAGCAGCTATGTGACATAAATACATTGCATCCTTGCTTAATTCACATACCAGGTGATTCAAATGTAACAAAAAGTAAAAATGCAATAATTCGAAAAGTATAGACAGTAGCACAATGCGGTTTTCACAGAAAGAGATGGGATTTTTTTAATAACGAAATATTTTGGCAGAAGAGTTACATTTGTCACCGACAGGTGGCGCTGTAGCGGTTCCGGAGCTGCTGCCTGTCCGTATTTAAACAAATCCGCCGGCTGTTTAAAAAGATTCCACAACTGAAGCGCCACCTTTCGGTGGCAAATGTAACTATTCTGGCAATAAAATTTTTCGTTATTAAAAAAAATCCCACGTCTTTCTGAGCATTTCTGTGAAAACCGCATCGTGCTACTGTCTATATTTTTCGAATTATTGCATTTTTACGTTTTCTGTTACTTTTGGATCACCAAATATTTCTCATGAGCTTAAACAATTATATGAATAAAAATTCAAACAGTGATGTAGGATATCAAATATCTGAAACTAGGGTTAATAGAAAAATAAGGTAATTGAATGTATGTTTCATTATTCCTACTTACCAGTGACAGGCCTGTCAATAAACGCACTGCCATAGCAGGATAACTTCCCCACCTGACTATAAGAGGAGTCAGCATTGTCAACAAGGATGCGATCGTTATCAAAATCCCGATCAGTTTCTTACAGTCGACAAGCTCTGCTAATCTTCCTCCTGGAATTTTAGTAATCATGGAGCCTAAAGCCGTCGCTCCCAGAACCAGACCGACATGTTGCGGAGACCAGAAAATATCACCTCCCTGTAAAGAATGCGAAAAAAGGGAAAATATTAGAAATAAATTTCAAATTGTTTATTTACGAAAAGATTATTTAGTTTTCTACTCAGAAAACTAAAAAATTCGTGAAATATACATCCATTTAACAATTTTTTTTTTATATCTTTCACTATTATTCTCAGGGAGGGGATAGTTCCCTCCCCCATCCACCCCTAGATTCGTCCCTCCTTCTACAAAGCAAAATTCCCCGCCTTGCCCACGGTCAGTAGGGGACACCGATGGGCTTGGAAAGGCCGCCGTCCGTCGGATGGGACGTTAAGCCGTGGCCCCGCGTGCGGGAGAGCCATACCCTGTGCACGTTAAATAACACCCTGATTGGCCTTGACGGGAGGCTACCATCTATCTCCCAACAGCTGTTCCAGTGGGTCCCCTCCCCCAACCTTCTCTGAGCCTTCGGGGTCCATGTGACCTGGCCATTTAGCCATGGTGTGCAAAAAATTGCCGCTCAGAGGTAAAACAACCCAACGTTAAAGAACACGCTGGATGACCTTGACGGGAGACTACCATCTATCTCCCAACAGCTGTTCCAGTGGGTCCCCTCCCCCAACCTTCTCTGAGCCTTCGGGGTCCTTGTGACCTGGCCATTTCGCCCATAGTGTGCAAAAAAGTGCCGCTCAGAGGTAAAACAACCCAACGTTAAAGAACACACTGGATGGCCTTGACGGGAGGCTACCATCTGTCTCCCAACAGCTGTTCCAGTGGGTCCCCTCCCCCAACCTTCTCTGAGCCTTCGGGGTCCTTGTGACCAGGCCATTTAGCCCATGGTGTGCAAAAAAGTGCCGCTCAGAGGTAAAACAACCCAACGTTAAAGAACACGCTGGATGGCCTTGACGGGAGGCTACCATCGGTCTCCCAACAGCTGTTCCAGTGGGTCCCCTCCCCCAACCTTCTCTGAGCCTTCGGGGTCCTTGTGACCTGGCCATTTCGCCCATAGTGTGCAAAAAAGTGCCGCTCAGAGGTAAAACAACCCAACGTTAAAGAACACGCTGGATGGCCTTGACGGGAGGCTACCATCTGTCTCCCAACAGCTGTTCCGGTGGGTCCCCTCTCCCAACCTACTCTGAGCCTTCGGGTCCTTGTGACCTGGCCATTTACACATGGTGTGCAAAAAAGTGCCGCTCAGAGGTAAAACAACCCAACCCAAATCTTTCTACAAATATGACTACGTTAATTTGTACATGAGGATTATTAATATGGTTACTAATTGTCCTTTTTTGGGAGGGATACTCCCTTTTCTTTTTCTGACATAATGCTCTTTCTTGGTGTCAAAATAACCTTTCATGAGCAGCCACAGGAGAAAGATAATTTTGAAAATTTCAAGGTCAGATTGGCACATGAAACAGTGTTCGATGAAGTCGATCACAGATTTCACATCATTTTTTCTGAGATGTTGGGTTGTCTTACCTCTGAGCGGCACTGTTTTGCACATCATGGGTAAATGGCCAGGTTATAAGGATCCCGAAGGCTCAGAGAAGGTTGGAGGAGGAGACCCACTGAAACAACTGTTGGGAGACAGATGGTAGCCTCCGTCAAGGCCAAACAGGAGACTCACTAGCAACTGTTAGAAGGTAGTGGGCGCCTGTCATGGTTGTCCAGTGTGTTCTTTAACGTGCACAGGGTATGGCTCTCCCGCACACTGGGCCACGGCCTTTTCGTTTCCATCGGTGTGCACCTATTGTCCGAGAGCAGGGCGGGTAGTTTTGCGAAGATAAATCTATACGCTGAGCTAAGTAGGTTGGGTTGTTTTACCTCTGAGCAGTACTTTTTTTGCACAAAATGGGCTAAAATTGCCAGATCACAAGGACCCATAAGACTCAGAGAAGGGGGGAACCACTGGAACAGCTGTTGGGAGAGATTGTAGCCTCCCGTCAAGGCCATTCAGTGTGTTCTTTAACGTTGAATTGTTTCACCTCTGAGCGGCACTTTTTTGCACACAATGGGCTAAATGGCCAGGTCACAAGAACCCCGAAGGCTCAGAGAAGTTGGGGGAGGAGACCCACTGGAACAGCTGTTGGGATACAGGTGGTAGCCTCCCATCAAGGCCATCCAGTGTGTTCTTTAAGGTGCACAATGTATGGCTCTTCCAAACACGGACCACGGCTTAACGTCCCATCCGACGGACGGTGGCCTTTCCAAGCCCATCGGTGTCCCCTACTGACTGTGGGCAGGGCAGGGAATTTTGAAAAACGAGCCCCCTGGGCCTTTGTGACCTGGCAACTTAGCCCATTGTGTGCAAAAATGGCCCCTCGGGGTAAACCAACCCACCTGACGTCACTGGTGGAGGAAGTTTTCGTCTCCCTGTAATCCCGCAGGTACGTGTTTAATTGGTCGCAAATTTGGTGCGATGGTTCCACTTGAATCTTTCTGCATAGGATTTAGAGATCGGGTTCCTAGCTAGAGTCGGGATTAAACTGCCGAAAGTGTCTGAAATCTCTGGGGGCGCTGCCGTCGCCTATCTTATCAATCGAGCAGTTATCAAGGAGCAGACGTTTCGCTGATAACTTTTGTGGGTGGGCTAAGTTTTATGGGTCGAAACCCTTACAAGTGCACTATGTTCTGATGAGGCTACAGACGAAATTTTACAAGTGCACTGTTATGATGTGATGAAACTGCAGACGAAATTTTATAAGTGCACAAAGTTATGATGTGATGAAGCTGCAGACGAAATTTCACAAGTGCACTGTTATGTGATGAAACTGCAGACGAAATTTCACAAGTGCACTGTTATGATGTGATGAAACTGCAGACGAAATTTTACAAGTGCACTGTTATCATGTGATGAAACTGCAGACGAAATTTCACAAGTGCACTGTTATCATGTGATGAAACTGCAGACGAAATTTTACAAGTGCACTGTTATCATGTGATGAAGCTGCAGACGAAATTTCACAAGTGCACTGTTATGATGTGATGAAACTGCAGACGAAATTTCACAAGTGCACTGTTATCATGTGATGAAACTGCAGACGAAATTTTACAAGTGCACTGTTATGATGTAATGAAGCTGCAGACGAAATTTCACAAGTGCGCTGTTATCATGTGATGAAACTGCAGACGAAATTTCACAAGTGCACTGTTATCATGTGATGAAACTGCAGACGAAATTTTACAAGTGCACTGTTATGATGTGATGAAGCTGCAGACGAAATTTCACAAGTGCACTGTTATGATGTGATGAAACTGCAGACGAAATTTCACAAGTGCACTGTTATGATGTGATGAAACTGCAGACGAAATTTTACAAGTGCACTGTTATGATGTGATGAAGCTGCAGACGAAATTTTTCAAGTGCACTGTTATGATGTGATGAAACTGCAGACGAAATTTCACAAGTGCACTGTTATGATGTGATGAAACTGCAGACGAAATTTCACAAGTGCACTGTTATCATGTGATGAAACTGCAGACGAAATTTTACAAGTGCACTGTTATGATGTAATGAAGCTGCAGACAAAATTTCACAAGTGCACTGTTATCATGTGATGAAACTGCAGACGAAATTTTACAAGTGCACTGTTATGATGTGATGAAGCTGCAGACGAAATTTCACAAGTGCACTGTTATGATGTGATGAAACTGCAGACGAAATTTCACAAGTGCACTGTTATGATGTGATGAAACTGCAGACGAAATTTTACAAGTGCACTGTTATGATGTGATGAAGCTGCAGACGAAATTTTTCAAGTGCACTGTTATGATGTGATGAAACTGCAGACGAAATTTCACAAGTGCACTGTTATCATGTGATGAAACTGCAGACGAAATTTCACAAGTGCACTGTTATCATGTGATGAAACTGCAGACGAAATTTTACAAGTGCACTGTTATGATGTAATGAAGCTGCAGACAAAATTTCACAAGTGCACTGTTATCATGTGATGAAACTGCAGACGAAATTTCACAAGTGCACTGTTATCATGTGATGAAACTGCAGACGAAATTTTACAAGTGCACTGTTATGATGTGATGAAGCTGCAGACGAAATTTCACAAGTGCACTGTTATCATGTGATGAAACTGCAGACGAAATTTCACAAGTGCACTGTTATCATGTGATGAAACTGCAGACGAAATTTTACAAGTGCACTGTCATGATGTGATGAAGCTGCAGACGAAATTTCACAAGTGCACTGTTATCATGTGATGAAACTGCAGACGAAATTTCACAAGTGCACTGTTATCATGTGATGAAACTGCAGACGAAATTTCACAAGTGCACTGTTATGATGTGATGAAGCTGCAGACGAAATTTCACAAGTGCACTGTTATGATGTGATGAAACTGCAGACGAAATTTCACAAGTGCACTGTTATCATGTAATGAAACTGCAGACGAAATTTTACAAGTGCACTGTTATGATGTGATGAAGCTGCAGACGAAATTTCACAAGTGCACTGTTATGATGTGATGAAACTGCAGACGAAATTTCACAAGTGCACTGTTATCATGTGATGAAACTGCAGACGAAATTTCACAAGTGCACTGTTATCATGTGATGAAACTGCAGACGAAATTTTACAAGTGCACTAAGTTAGGATGTGATGAAACTGCAGACGAAATTTCACAAGTGCACTGTTATGATTTGATGAAACTGCAGACGAAATTTCACAAGTGCACTGTTATCATGTGATGAAACTGCAGACGAAATCTCACAAGTGCACTGTTATGATGTGATGAAACTGCAGACGAAATTTTACAAGTGCACTGTTATGATGTGATGAAGCTGCAGACGAAATTTTTCAAGTGCACTGTTATGATGTGATGAAACTGCAGACGAAATTTCACAAGTGCACTGTTATGATGTGATGAAACTGCAGACGAAATTTCACAAGTGCACTGTTATCATGTGATGAAACTGCAGACGAAATTTTACAAGTGCACTGTTATGATGTAATGAAGCTGCAGACAAAATTTCACAAGTGCACTGTTATCATGTGATGAAACTGCAGACGAAATTTCACAAGTGCACTGTTATCATGTGATGAAACTGCAGACGAAATTTTACAAGTGCACTGTTATGATGTGATGAAGCTGCAGACGAAATTTCACAAGTGCACTGTTATCATGTGATGAAACTGCAGACGAAATTTCACAAGTGCACTGTTATCATGTGATGAAACTGCAGACGAAATTTTACAAGTGCACTGTCATGATGTGATGAAGCTGCAGACGAAATTTCACAAGTGCACTGTTATCATGTGATGAAACTGCAGACGAAATTTCACAAGTGCACTGTTATCATGTGATGAAACTGCAGACGAAATTTCACAAGTGCACTGTTATGATGTGATGAAGCTGCAGACGAAATTTCACAAGTGCACTGTTATGATGTGATGAAGCTGCAGACGAAATTTCACAAGTGCACTGTTATGATGTGATGAAACTGCAGACGAAATTTCACAAGTGCACTGTTATCATGTAATGAAACTGCAGACGAAATTTTACAAGTGCACTGTTATGATGTGATGAAGCTGCAGACGAAATTTCACAAGTGCACTGTTATGATGTGATGAAACTGCAGACGAAATTTCACAAGTGCACTGTTATCATGTGATGAAACTGCAGACGAAATTTCACAAGTGCACTGTTATCATGTGATGAAACTGCAGACGAAATTTTACAAGTGCACTAAGTTAGGATGTGATGAAACTGCAGACGAAATTTCACAAGTGCACTGTTATGATTTGATGAAACTGCAGACGAAATTTCACAAGTGCACTGTTATCATGTGATGAAACTGCAGACGAAATCTCACAAGTGCACTGTTATGATGTGATGAAGCTGCAGACGAAATTTCACAAGTGCACTGTTATCATGTGATGAAACTGCAGACGAAATTTCACAAGTGCACTATTATGATGTGATGAAACTGCAGACGAAATTTCACAAGTGCACTGTTATCATGTGATGAAACTGCAGACGAAATTTCACAAGTGCACTGTTATCATGTGATGAAGCTGCAGACGAAATTTCACAAGTGCACTGTTATCATGTGATGAAACTGCAGACGAAATTTCACAAGTGCACTATTATGATGTGATGAAACTGCAGACGAAATTTCACAAGTGCACTGTTATCATGTGATGAAACTGCAGACGAAATTTTACAAGTGCACTGTTATTATGAAACTGCAGACGAAATTTTTACAAGTGTACTGTTACGATGAAGCTGCAGACGAAATTTTACAAGTGTACTAGGTTATGTGATGAAGCTGCAGACGAAATTTGGTGATCCTAGCTCTGACCTTCTAGGAGGAGAGGTGGAACAGACCGACAAACTTTCTAAGATATAGAGTTGATAGGCGGCCTCAAAATATTTTGAATTGCAATATACATTCACTTTAAAAGTGGAATTAAACATTAGGGGAATGCATTGCAGACAAATGAAATGACGTACCTCGTGAGCTGCTTGTTCACCTTCTCTATGAGCTGGACATTCGTCAGATCGAGTTTGGTTGTTGGTGGAGAAAGATGTTATATTCACCATGGCAACAACGGCAATGCTTATGTTTGCATAAAGGCAAGTGTAAATGAAAAATCCAATAGAATTCATCAAAATAAAAATGTATCGCTTTGGGATGTAACATCTGTGAGCTGATTAAATGAAAACAGAAATATCGATCAGATTAATTACACGATTCGTAAACTAAAACTTAATTATGAACACATTAAATTTAGTTGTTTGTGTTGGGTTGCTTTACCTCTGAGCGGCACTTTTTTGCACACCATGGGCTAAATGGCCAGGTCACAAGGACCCCGAAAGCTCAGAGAAGGTTGGGGGAGGGGACCCACTGGAACAACTAATAGGAGACAGATGGTAGCCTCCCATCCAGCGTGTTCTTTAACGTTGGATTTACCTCTGAGCGTCACTTTTTTGCACACCATGGGCTAAATGGCCAGGTCACAAGGACCCCGAAGGCTCAGAGAAGGTTGGGGGAGGGGACCCACTGGAACAGCTGTTGGGAGACAGATGGTAGCCTCCCGTCAAGGCCATCCAGCGTGTTCTTTAAAGTGCACAGGGTATGGCTCTCCCGCACACGGGGCCACGGTTTAACGCCCCATCCGTCGGACGGCGGCATTTCCAAGTCCATCGATATCCCCTACTGACTGTGGGCAGTGCGGGTAGTTTTACGGAGATAAATCTCAACGCTGACTCAGCTGGGACTCGAATCTGGGTACTGCAGATTACAAGCCTGACGCGCTACCGACTGAGCCACCCCCGCACCTTAAAACATGTACCGTTTGTGTAAAGAGGAGGACATTGCATGTTTTTTCAAAAATCCGGAAGGTCACGAAATAAAAAGGAGGACAATGTCCTCTTTTTGGAGGACGTATGGTACCCCTATTTATAACAGAGTTGATACATTCTTTAGTTTAGATTAACTGCATTAAGGTAAAATAGTAACTTACTAACAAATACAATTCATAATTTATAGAGGAATATTTTACTATTTTAAAAGGGTTCCCACGATTCTTTAGAGACCCGGTCACATGTTACCCCTTTGCTTTGGTGTGGTCTGACGTAATCAAAGTGTGCAATTCATTTTTGAAACGTAAAATTCGTCAAAAGGTTCCGAAAAAAATTCGACCAAAAAATTCAACCATTGTCGATGTTGAATTTTTTTTACAACCTTTTAACTAATATTTGAAGTGTATCTCTACAGGTGGGGGCGGAGGTGGTTCAGTCGGTAGCGCGCCAGGCTCGTAATCTGTAGTTCCCAGGTTCGAGTCCCAGCTGGGTCAGCGTTGAGATTTATCTCCGCAAAAATTTCCCCGCCCTGCCCACGGTTAGAAGCGGACACCGATGGGCTTTGAAAGGCCGCCGTCCGTCGGTGGGGACGTTAAGCCGTGGTCCCGTGTGCGGGAGAGCCATACCCTGTGCACGTTAAAGAACACGCTGGATGGGCATGACGGGAGTCTACTATCTGTCTCCCAACAGCTGTTCCAGTGGGTCCCCTCCCCCAACCTTCTCTGAGCCTTCGGGGTCCATGTGACCTGGCCATTTAGCCCATGGTGTGCAAAAAGTGCCGCTCAGAGGTAAAACAACCCAACCCAACAACCCCTTTGCTCTGGTGTGGTCTGACGTAATCAAAGTGTGCAATTCATTTTTGAAACATAAAATTCGTCAAAAGGTTCCGAAAAAAATTCGACCATTGAAATTCGACCAAAAATTCAACCATTGTCGATGTTGAATTTTTTTCAGAAACTTTTAACTAATATTTGAAGTGTATCTCAACAAGCAATCTGTATATTTACTATGGATAAAATTCGTTTTCACATAAGGCCAAATATTTTTTATTGCGACAATACTGGGTGAAAATTTTATGAATTTCACATTTTTTTGAATGCAAATTTTATAAACTCTAAAATGTCAAACTTCTTCTCGATCTGCTCACCTTTTTCCAGAGTTGAAAGAACTGTCTCATCATTCACTCGTTCACTTTTTGCTTCAGGCATGGTGATTCACTCGAACATCGTATTCGAAAACTTTGCTTCTGCAATTTTAGACCTTTTAAAACAAAATAAATGTATTTTATTTAATTTTTAATCTTCACCCTTTTAAAATAGGTTAAAAGATATTTTTCCATAATTTTTTTTCACTATTATCATTTTTTTTTTTTGGATTGGAGTTTAGAACCGTCCCGTGGCCGAGTGGTTAGCACGCTTGGCTATTGATCTAAGGGACCGGGTTCGAGCCCCGGGTAAGGCATGGATGTGTTGTTTTTCTGCAGATCTGTGAGGTCCTGCCATCCTCACAGATCTTCTACTATGGCATATAAACTGTTCAGGCTCCTGTCAGACCTATGTGGCAAGCAGCTGCTTGAGGGGATATTTTATATTGTGACTGATTACAGAATTAAGAAAAATATTTGGCAATGATTTTTTTTATAAATTAGTGATCTGGCAACCTTCATGTCACGTGATTACAGAATTCAGGAAAAATACCTGGAGCGCGTACAGCAACTGCACACGCTCAATATTTCCGTGAGTGAGCCCACACGATCCAGGTCTTTGTGAGCTCACACGATCCAATGTGCTGTGAACATTAACTGCAACCGCTCCAGTTTGCTGTGAACGGTAACTGCATACGCTCCATATTCATTGTATTATATATTCATACGCATTATATATATTAAAAAATATCCGAACACTACGGTTGATTACAGAATTCAGAAAAAACAGGATCTAAGGGACCTGGGTTCAAGCCCCGGGTAAGGCATGATGTGTTGCTTTTCTGCAGATCTGTGAGGTCCTGCCATCCTCACAGATCTTCTACTATGGCATATAAACTGTTCAGGCTCCTGTCAGACCTATGTGGCAAGCAGCTGCTTGAGGGGGTATTTATATTTTGGAGTTCTGAGAGGAACTTTGTTTTGCGCACGCGCATAGTCGGTTGAATGGTCAGGTCACAAGGGCTCACGGCCGCATCTAGTGTATGTGTGTTGGGGGGTGGGAAGCTGGAGAAACACCTCCTCTAACAATTTATGACGTCAGCTTAAATAGTCCGACCATAAAGACAATTCTAATATTATTATTAGATAGACAGATATTGGTGAACTCTTGTGGTAATCTTTATATTAATGTTCGTTTATAAATATATTTGATTTAGGAAGAAAATTATTCGCATTTATTACCAAATATAATAATGCTAATAAATACAAATGAATTTTCTCCCAATAAAATATTTTTATAGACAAACATTAGTATAAGGATTAGCACAGAATCTACCAGCAGTAATATCAGAATCAAAACTATAAGAAGTGTCTATATGGTAGGACTACTTAAACTGACGTCATAAATTTGGTCCCCTGGCTTTCTATTATAGGCGGTGTTGGCTGGAGGGAGTCACCACCCCCACTTGAGAATGCTAGTGAATGCAATGGAGACTTCAGAATGCTAGTGGGTGTAATGGAGAGTCGAGAATACTAGTGGGTGTAATGGAGACTTCAGAATGCTAGTGGGTGTAATGGAGACTTCAGAATGCTAGTGGGTGTAATGGAGAGTCGAGAATGCTAGTGGGTGTAATGGAGACTTCAGAATGCTAGTGGGTGTAATGGAGAGTCGAGAATGCTAGTGGGTGTAATGGAGACTTCAGAATACTAGTGGGTGTAATGGAGAGTCGAGAATGCTAGTGGGTGTAATGGAGACTTCAGAATAGTGGGTGTAATGGAGACTTCAGAATACTAGTGGGTGTAATGGAGAGTCGAGAATGCTAGTGGCTGTAATGGAGACTTCAGAATGCTAGTGGGTGTAATGGAGAGTCGAGAATGCTAGTGGGTGTAATGGGGACTTCAGAATACTAATGGGTGTAATGGAGAGTCGAGAATGCTAGTGGGTGTAATGGAGACTTCAGAATAGTGGGTGTAATGGAGACTTCAGAATACTAGTGGGTGTAAATGGAGAGTCGAGAATGCTAGTGGGTGTAAATGGAGACTTCAGAATACTAATGGGTGTAATGGAGACTTCAGAATGCTAGTGAATGCAATGGAGAGTCGAGAATGCTAGTAACTGTAATGGAGCCTCGAGAATGCTAGTAATGGAGACTTGAGAATGCTAGTGAGTTTAATGGAGACTTCAGAATGCTAGTAAGTGTAATGGAAAATGAATAAACTTATTTTAAGCATTTTTCATTGAATGTTTTAAAAACTCTAAAACGAACGAGGAAATGTTACACTTCAATCGAAATCTTTTTTGCACACCATGGGCTAAATGGACAGGTCACATGGACCCCGAAGGCTCAGAGAAGGTTGGGGGAGGGGACCCTCTGGAACAGCTGTTAGGAGACAGATGGTAGCCTCCTGTCAAGGTGATCCAGCGTGTTCTTTAACGTGCACTGGGTATGGCTCTCCCGCACACGGGCCAAGGCTTAACGTCCCATCCGACGGACGGTGGCCTTTTCAAGCCCATCGGTGTCCCCTACTGACCGTGAGCAGGGCGGGGGAATTTTTGCGGAGATAAATCTCAACGCTGACCCAGCTGGGACTCGAACCTGGGAACTACAGATTACGAGCCTGGCGCGCTACCGACTGAGCCACCCCCGCCCCGATATAGATCCGGGCCTTCAAGGACTAATGACCCAGAGAAAATTGGAAGAAGGAACTGAAGAGCCGTGTTGGCATACAAATGGATGCTTCAGAATCTGATGTAAAAGGCCAAAGCAGACAGTAAAAGTTTAAATATTCAAATATAACAAAACTTACTAGTTCAATAGTAAAGCATCACAAATGTCCTGTACACTCGCTCAAAAAAGTATTCGAACACTAAAGACATAAAAAAAACGCATAAAAAATATCTGGCGACGAATTTTTTAGAAATCACTGATCTGGCAACCTTCGTGTCACGTGACACGAAGGTTGCCAGATCACTCATTTCCAAAAAATTCGTCGCCAGATATTTTTTTATGAATTCTGTAATCAACCATAGCTTTCGGATATTTTTGAGCGACTGTACACATGAGACTCATGAAATAATAAGCTTAAAAAAACTGGTAGACGTGGGATTCGAACCCACGTCTACAAGTAACTTGCCAGATGTGCTAACCGCTACACTTAGGTATGTGACTGGGAAATGTGGGTTCGAATCCCACTCAGGACAAAACCAGTTTTTTTTTTCAGCTGACTATTTCACGAGAAAACTTGCTAGTTTTCGTCAGCTTATATATATATCGCTTTTTTTTTAAACATGCATATCTGTATAAAACTGTCTTCAACGATATAGATCGATAATACTTTTGACCCGATTTCGTTTACAAATGAGATTACAGAAAATAGTAACTTTTACAACATTAACGGAATTAATTTAGCATTCACGATTTCGGGCGGGGGTGGCTCAGTCGGTATCGCGCCAGGCTCGTAATCTGCATTTCCCAGGTTCGAGTCCCAGCTGGGTCAGTCGAGATTTATCTCCGCAAAATTCCCCGCCCTGCCCACGGTCAGTAGGGGGACACAAATGGGCTTGGAAAGACCGCCGCCAGTCGGATGGGACGTTAAGCCGTGGCCCCGTGTGCGGGAGAGCCATACCTTGTGCACGTTAAAGAACACCCTGGATGGCCCTGACGGGAGGCTACCATCAGTCCCCTAACAGCTGTTCCAGTGGGTTCCCTCCCCAACCTTCTCTGAGCCTTCGGGGTCCTAGTGTGCAAAAAAAGTGCGGCTCAGAGATAAAACAACCCAACCCATTCACGATTTACAGTCGCTCAAAAAAATATCCGGATATTTTTTACTGACTGTACATTTACAGTAAATTATTTCACGGTTAACAGTAAACTTTAGTCGTGGGTTAAAAGAAATTTAAAGAGGAAATTACAAAAAAAAAAAGATTTACAAAACATATGAAACAAAACGAAAATTTGTCAACATCCGATCAAGTTTCTCGAGTCTACTCAGACTTCAGGCTCATTTGGGTCGCCATTATTCGAATCAAAATTTATGAACAATTCTGCTAAAGCTTATTTTCGTACTCTACGTTCACAAACGATGAAAATGAAAATTATTTCCACAATACAAAAACTCTTAAATTAAGGTCGAGAAATTTGTTGCGGGTGTGTATATTAAAAAATTGGCAGAACTGCAGTATCTGGTCCTCAGCCGCCATCTTACTTTTTTTCCCACAGCAGACTGTCGGAAGGCACCACGATGAAAAAGTAGTCCGTCCTTCTCGCATCTACCTTTAGACATGCTTGTAGGCTATGCATCATAATATATACAATGCTATACAAAAGAAAATCACGTTTCCACACTTGAAAATAACCTTTAAAATAATTCCATCGAAACAAGTGTTCATTAACAACGCTTATCGCTGAGGAATGAAACAATCATTCCGCACTTAAACAAAGCCCCAAAAATAAATCGTCATCAAAAGTAGATTTAATTAAAAATGCTCATCGCTAAGGAATTAACCTTGGTTCCGCACTTAAAAAAAGCCCCATAAATAAATAATCTCATTATAGACAATTATTTGAAACAGCGCATAAAAGTCATAATACCAAAACTAAACTGCATTAAGGAACAGAATATTTACCTTGAAGAATATTACAGAACTATCCCACAAATCACGATGTAGTAGTTACGCGGATGAATCCGAGGACCCTTTACTTCAGCGTAACCAAAAAATTTACCTTATAACAGCAGTTTCGAAAGTTGTCTGTAATGTGCCCGAGGGAATAATTACGATCCTCTGCATGATGACTGTTAGCTAAACACAGTGCAGTGCGCATGCTTTAAAGTGAATATTTTATGATCTATGAAACATAAATATTTATTTATTTGGCAAGAATGTTTTCGATAACGCTTACTCATTCTTGATAATGAAGTAGATACTTCTACGTCTTCAAAACACAACTACTAGTGTTGCCAAAACGGAAAAACTAAAACAGTCTGCCTGAATTGATTAAAGTCGGCTTCATTTCTTATTTCGAGAAACCGGCTTCAATCACGAACTTCGTATTTACCAAAATATCACCAAATTTTGGACTTTTGGAATGTTTTCGCTTTGTCGTCTGTCTGTCTGTCCGTCTCTAGACATGGAACGTTTTTTGCTTGTACAGTCACTCAAAAACATATCCGAACATTACCGTTGATTACAAAATACAGAAAAAATATCTGGCAACGATTTTTTTTAAGAAATCAGTGATCTGGCAACCTTTGTGTGTCACGTGACACGAAGGTTGCCAGATCACTGATTTCTAAAAAATTCGTTGCCAGATATTTTTTTATGAATTCTGTAATCAACCGTAGTGTTCGGATATGTTTTTGAGCGACTGTAGAGATAAATCGAAAGTTTTTTTGTGTTGGATTTCTATTAACGAAATATTGTTGGATATCTATTAATTCGAACTTCCCAAATCTCTCAAACGCTGTAACTGCGCCCTCTAACGGTGGAAAAGTTCAAAATTCCAAAATTTAAACGAATGTTGCAAATGATGCATTTATGTCAGAATTTGAAAATTTTGGTGGTGTGATGTGAATGTCGTGAAATTGCCATTGGCAACAATGCGTTGACCCTTTACCCCTTGAGGGTGGGTGAATGGGAAAAGGAAACTTTTCTTTTGTTCAAGAAATAATTCTTTGCTTTTAGAGATAAATTAAAAATTCATTTTGGGTAGGATAGGAATTACGACTTGCACTTTCCGAATTTCCCAAAAGTATAATTGCGCCCTCTGACGGCGTAAAATATAATCGAAAGTTGTATAATTTTAAACGAATTTTGCAAATATAAAATACTTTAAAATATAGGTGGTAGAATAATTTTAAAATTTGGGTGGTAGAGTGTTAAGAGATATTCCACTGGCAGCAACAATGTGCCGCCTTTTCTCGGAGGAGGTGTAAGAAAAACAACTTTTTAAATTAAATGAATAAAACACGAATGCTTTGTATTTCATATAATTACCATTAAAATAGTGATGTTTACTTCCCCCCACCCCCCCCCATCATCCATTAGCTCCGAATTAAAGCTTTTAAAGGCTGTAAATGTAGGTAAATTTCATTCTCTTTGAAAACGAGATTCTCATATGCACCAGAGGGGGCGACAGGCGTTCTTCTCGTTAAAATCTAATTCTAATGTGAAGTGGGATTTTAAATCGCAGGTTTTTGACTTCTATGAAAAAATAAAAAGCATATTCTTTTGGCGAATATTGATTTTTTTTTTTACAAGAGGAAAAAAAGACATTTTTCTAATTGGAACACAGAGAGTGTTAATTTAACGTTTTTGAGGACAGCGTTAAATAGTTTGATTCTGAACTAAAATTATGTCATCTCTGCACAAAATCCATGGGTTGGGTTGTTTTAACTGAGCGGCATTTTTTTGCACACACATGTCCAGGTCACAAACATCCCAAAGGTTTAGAGAAGGTTGGGGGAGGGGACCACTAGGCATCTGTTAGGAGACAGTAGCCTCCTGTCAAGGCCATCCAGTGTGATCATTAACGTGCACAGCATATAGCTCTCCCACTGAAAGGGGAACGGGGGTGGCTCAGTCGGTAGCGCGCCAGGCTTGTAATCTGTGGTTCCCAGTTTCGAGTCCCAGCTGGGTCAGCGTTGAGATTTATCTCTGCAAAACTCCCCGCCCTGCCCACAGTCAATAGGGGACACCGATGGGCTTTGAAAGGCCGCTGTCCGTTGGATTGGACGTTAAGCCGTGGCACCGTGTGCGGGAGAGCCATACCCTGTGCACGATAAAGAACACGCTGGATGGCCTTGACGGAAGGCTACCATCTGTCTCCCAACAGCTGTTCTAGTGGGTCCCCTCCCCAACCTTCTCTGAGCCTTCGGGGTCCTTGTGACCTGTCCATTTAGCCCATGGTGCCCCAAAAAGTGTCGTTCAGAGGTAAAACAACTCAACCCACTCAAAGACACATGGCTTAACGTAACATACGACGGACGGCGCACTTTCCACGCTGGCCCAAGCCTGACTCGAACCTGGGAACTGCAGATTACGAACCTGGCGCGTTACCAAATGAATGACCCCGGCCTCCCAACATCAAGGGGGCCTAGGGCATTAACGAAATATATGCAGAAGACATTAAGGGATATTATTAAGATATCTGGCAACGATTTTTTTTTTTTTAGAAATTACTGATGTGGCAACCTTTTGTGTCACGTGACACGAAGGTTGCCAGATCACTAATTTCTAAAAAAATCTTTCACAATGATCTGTTCAAAAATAATACTGAAAATTTTCGTTTATGGGAATAAATATTTTATTTTCAATTTCATATTGATGATCAACATAATACAAAACAGTACACCAGTCTTTAAATATTATACACAAGGTTTTTCCAAAGGTTTCACTCCAACTTTGGAAATGTGTTCCTAAGAAATTGGGCTAGAAGCGGTTCCTTTCTTAGTTATAGCACATTTTGAGAGTGCAAGTCAGGAAGCATGTTAAGGGGCACGATTCTAGGTAAATTTTGTACAGTCGCTCAAAAAGGAAACGAACACTATGGTTGACTACAGAATTCAGAAAAAACATCTGGAGCGTGTACAGCAACTGTACACGCTCCAGTTACCGTTCACAGCAAACTGGAGCGTGTGCAGTTACTGCACACGCTCCAGTTTGCTGTGAACGGTAACTGCACACGCTCAATATTTCCGTGAGTGAGCCCACACGATCCAGGTCTTTGTGAGCTCACACGATCCAATGTGCTGTGAACATTAACTGCAAACCACTCCAGTTTGCTGTGAACGGTAACTGCACACGCTCAATATTTCCGTGAGTGAGCCCACACGATCCAGGTTCTTGTGAGCTCACACGATCCAATGTGCTGTGAACATTAACTGCAAACCGCTCCAGTTTGCTGTGAACGGTAACTGCACACGCTCAATATTTCCGTGAGTGAGCCCACACGATCCAGGTTTTTGTGAGCTCACACGATCCAATGTGCTATGAACATTAACTGCAAACCGCTCCAGTTTGCTGTGAACGGTAACTGCACACGCTCAATATTTCCGTGAGTGAGCCCACACGATCCAGGTTTTTGTGAGCTCACACGATCCAATGTGCTGTGAACATTAACTGCAAACCACTCCAGTTTGCTGTGAACGGTAACTGCACACGCTCAATATTTCCGTGAGTGAGCCCACACGATCCAGGTTTTTGTGAGCTCACACGATCCAATGTGCTGTGAACATTAACCGCAACCGCTCCAGTTTGCTGTGAACGGTAACTGCACACGCTCAATATTACTGTGAGTGAGCCCACACGATCCAGGTCTTTGTGAGCTCACACGATCCAATGTGCTGTGAACATTAACCGCAACCGGTCCAGTTTGCTGTGAACGGTAACTGCACACGCTCAATATTACTGTGAGTGGGCCCACACGATCCAGGTTTAGAAATTAGTAATCTGGCAACCTTCGTGTCGAAAAAGTATCCGAACACTACGGTTGATTACAGAATTCAGAAAAAACACTTGGCAACGATTTTTTTAGAAATTAGTGATCTGGCAACCTTCGTGTCACGTGACACGAAAGGTTGCCAGATCAGTAATTTCTAAAAAAAATCGTTGCCAGATATTTTTTCTGAATTCTGTAATCAACCATAGCGTTCGGATACTTTTTTGAGCGACTGTACAACATTGTCAACAATCCGTATACGCTTCCTTATTGGGTGATTTGCTCTCTAGGTAGAGTTTCTGGATTTAAAATTCCTCCATCAATGTGCCTCTGCTCCTGCTGCTCCGTTCCTTTGGGCTTCTGTCCTCCGAAGGAAGAGAAGAAGACGAAGGCAGAAGCTCCAACGCCAATCACCGCCATATTCACATAGAACATTTTCCTCCATTGGTTCAAGTTTTGCTGAAATAAAAAGAGAATCATCCTGGTGATTGCTCTAATAAATAAAAGAGAAATTCACTTTTAAAGCACAACAATATATGATTAATGAGCCCCCTTGATTAGGGGGTCTCAGCTTAAATCACGTGGGGCGGAGGTATCTGGGTCGGTAGCGCAACAGACTCGTAATCTGCAGTTCCCAGGTTCGAGTCTTAGCTGAGCCAGCTTTTGAGATTCCTCTCGGCAAAAATCATCTCCCTGCTATCGTTGAGTAGCGGACACCGATGGGCTAAAAAAGACCGCCGTCCGTCAGATGGACGTTACACCGTGTCCCCGTGAGCGGGAGAGCCAATTAAAATTCCTGTACAGTCGCTCAAAAAAATCTCCGAACACTATGGTTGACTACAGAATTCAGAAAAAATATCTGACAACCTTTTTTTTTTAGAAATTAGTGATCTGGCAACCTTCGTGTATATCCGAACACTACAGTTGATTTCAGAATTCAGAAAAAAATATCTGGCAACAATTCTTTTAAAAATTAGTGATCTGGCAACCTTCGTGTAATATCCGAACACTATGGTTGATTTCAGAATTGAGAAAAAAATATCTGGCAACAATTCTTTTAGAAATTAGTGATTGGCAACCTTCGTGTAATATCCGAACACTATGGTTGATTTCAGAATTGAGAAAAAAATATCTGGCAACAATTCTTTTAGAAATTAGTGATCTGGCAACCTTCGTGTATATCCGAACACTATGGTTGATTACAGAATTCAGAAAAATATCTGGCAACAATTCTTTTAGAAATTAGTGATCTGGCAACCTTCGTGTATATCCGAACACTATGGTTGATTTCAGAATTGAGAAAAAATATCTGGCAACGATTTTTTTTTATAAATTAGTGATCTGGCAACCTTCGTGTATATCCGAACACTATGGTTGATTTCAGAATTGAGAAAAAATATCTGGCAACGATTTTTTTTCTTTAGAAATTAGTGATCCGGCAACCTTCGTGTATATCCGAACACTATGGTTGATTACAGAATTCAGAAAAAAATATCTGGCAACGATGTTTTTAGAAATTAGTGATCTGGCAACTTTCGTGTATATCCGAACACTATGATTGATTACAGAATTCAGAAAAAATATCTGGCAGCGATTTTTTTTTATAAATTAGTTATCTGGCAACCTTCGTGTATATCCGAACACTATGGTTATATATTTTTTTTCTGAATTCTGCAATAAACACAGTGTTCGGACATACACGAAGGTTGCCAGATCACTAATTTCTAAAAAATACCGTTGCCAGATCACTAATTTTTAAAAAAATACCGTTGCCAGATATTTTTTCTCAATTCTGTAATCAACCATAGTGTTCGGATATACACGAAGGTTGCCAGATCACTAATTTCTAAAAATACCGTTGCCAGATATTTTTCTCAATTCTGTTATCAACCATAGTGTTTGGATATACACGAAGGTTGCCAGATGACTAATTTCTAAAAAAATCGTTGCCAGATATTTTTTCTGAATTCTGTAATCAACCATAGTGTTCGGATATTTTTTTGAGCGACTGTACATGTTAAAGAACACGCTGATGGCCTTGAAAGGAATTGAATATAATCATGCAAAGAACTTTACCTGGAACAGAAAGTAAACTAATTACCCAATAATTATCACAAGAACTGCGATCACATTTATTAAAAATCGCGATATTAATAGCTCTAGTAAAATCCTTAGGAACAACAACTTCATCATAAAACAGTTATTCAAATTTTCAGTCAGCCATGTGTTTCCAGTTCTAAGCATTTCAGTGGTGATTTCATCCACCCCTGGGGATTAAATAAAATAAAAATAAATACCCCCTCACGCAGCTGCTTGCCACAGAGGTCTGACAGGAGCCTGTCACCTTGAAGATCTGAGAGGATGACAGGACCTCAGTAGAAAAACGACACACATATCCATGCCTTACTCGGGGCCCCAACCTAGGTCCCTTAGATCATGTTTTTTCTGAATTCTGTAATCAACCGTAGTGTTCGGATATTTTTTAATATATATAATGCGTATGAATATATAATGCAATGAATATGGAGCGTGTGCAATTACCGTTCACAGCAAACTGGAGCGGTTGCGGTTAATGTTCACAGCACATTGGATCGTGTGAGCTCACAAAGACCTGGATCGTGTGGGCTCACTCACGGAAATATTGAGCGTGTGCAGTTACCGTTCACAGCAAACTGGAGCGTGTGCAGTAACTGCACACGCTCCAGTTTGCTGTGAACGGTAACTGGAGCGTGTACAGTTGCTGTACACGCTGCAGATATTTTTCCTGAATTCTGTAATCACGTGACACGAAGGTTGCCAGATCACTAATTTCTAAAAAAAAATCGTTGTCAGATATTTTTTCTGAATTCTGTAAACAACCATAGTGTTCGGATATCTTTTTGAGCGACTGTACATAAATAAATATCCCCTCAAGCTGCTGCTTGCCACAGAGGTCTGACTGGAGCCTGTCAGTTTATATGTCATAGTAGAAGATCTGAGAGGATGGCAGGACCTCAGCAGAAAAACGACACACACATCCATGCCTTACCCGAGGCTCGAACCCAGGTCCCTTAGATCAGTAGCCAAGCGCGCTAACCACTCGGACATACTCGGCCCTGGAGATTAATGCTGTTTAAATATGGAGATTTCCAAAGCGACTTGGGAATGTAATCTTCAGCCATATTTTTTCGTTAAATGCTTATTTTAGAAGTTATACAACTAAGAAGTTAGATTCGTATTGGCATAATAGTCTTTAACCAGAACATAATATTCCATACCTCAGATTCTATCAAAATTCCAAGAATTGTGGGTAGGAAGAACATTGACGTCACACCAATAGCTTCCAAAACATCAGCAATAGGTTCTGCAAAAAAAAAAAATGATGTTACATACTATATTGAAGAAAGTTTCCTTCTTTTGGGTATAATCTCTTGTTCTGAATGTTTTTTTTTGGAGACAGCGACATATTATAGAAGTCTGGGGCCAACGGGGCATAAATATTTCTCTCCCCCATCCACAAGATATAAGAAGTGGAACATAAATAAATGAGAAAACAAATCAAAGCATAAATATTTCTTTCAGTATAATTAATATTGTTGTTAAAATAAAAATAAATACCCCCTCAAGCAGCTGCTTGCCACAGAGGTCTGACAGGAACCTGTCAGTTTATATGCCACAGTAGAAGATCTGAGAGGATGGCAGGACCTCAGCAGAAAACAATGTTGCAAATTTAAAATTTACATAAGGTCAAAATTATGCTAATTTAGCTGCGAATGAAATATGAGTGAGTAGTACGGATGAACAAAATTATGACTTATATAAAATGGAAAGAAATAGGGTAAACATCATTATAAGGAACCAAAAACACATATTTTATTCAAATAAATTAGCAATTAATAAAGGTAATAATACTAGAATGTGGGAATTAATTAATGATATTATTGATGATAAAAAAAGGATGTCAATCGACGAAAATGTTGAAAGACACTTAATTAGAGATAACACTCCAAAAGAAATTCTAAATAGTTTTGTTAAGTTTTTTGTAACAATTATTAGTGAGATGCAAACAGAATTTGCGACGATGAATACCAGGTCAGATAAGGTTTACGAATTATGTTTACATAAATAAGAATTCTATGCATTTTCCATTAGCTAGTAACTTCGATGTTGCCAGTATTATAGATCACTTAAAATATAACACATCTCCTGGATTTGACAATATTAAACCAACATACATAAAGGAAAGTAAATGCAATTTTGGTCATGTATGATCTACGGGACCTGGGTTCGAGCCCCGGGTAAGGCATGGCTGTTTGTGTTGTTTTCTGCTGAGGTCCTGCCATCCTCTCAGATCTTCTACTATGGCATATAAACTGACAGGCTCCTGTCAAATCTCTGTGGCAAGCAGCTGCTTGAGGGGGTATTTATTTTTTTTAATAACAATTCTTATAAATAAAATTTTTGAAAATTCGCAAATCCCATTAGCTATGAAAATTGGAATTATTCGTCCGGTATATAAAAGTGGATCAAAAAAGAATTTTAATAATTATAGACCAATCACTCTATTAACAATTTTTGATAAGATAATGAAAAAATACGTTGGAGATCGCTTGCAAAATTTTTTGAATAAAATGAATTTTCTGTCAAGTCAGCAATTTGGGTTCCGTAAAGGTATGGGAACGCAAAGTCTTTTGGAAGATCTTATTAATAATATAAATTTAATTTAAATATAGGAAAGAAATGCATTGCGGTATTTATGGACTTAAATAAAGCATTTGATTCAGTTGACATTGATATCTTGCTACAGAAATTATATTTTCTTGGTATAAGAGGGAATATTTTTGAATGGTTTAAAAGCTACTTATTACATAGAGAAATAGTTATGAAAATAAATGATAATTTTAGCGATAAATATCAGATCAATTTTGGAGTTCCACAAGGATCTATTCTCGGCTCTATGCTATTCCAAATATACATAAATGATTTGGCTAATATTAACTTCGGTAGTAAATTATATATGTATGCTGATGATACAGTGCTAATCAACTTCCACTCTGATTTAGAATACGCTATTTGCAATCTACAAAGTGATTTCAATAAAGCAGTTAAATGGTTTTCTCTTAACAAACTGAGTGTAAACGAGAAAAAAACTAAATTTATGTGTATTGGTTCTCAACAACCTACATTTAATAGAAGAATTACTAAGCATCGAATAAGTTGTACTAGGCTGGATGGTTTATCACCTGTTATATGCAATTGTCCTAGAATAGAAGAAGTAAATGAAATAATTTACCTGTGCTTGAAAATGAATTCGAAAATAAAATGGAATAAACATATTGATTGGATGTGTTCAAGGCTGAGAGGGCGGGGGTGGCTCAGTCGGTAGCGCGCCAGGCTCGTAATCTGTAGTTCCCAGGTTCGAGTCCCAGCTGGGTCAGCGTTGAGATTTATCTCCGCAAAATTCCTCGCCCTGCCCACGGTCAGTTGGGGACACCGATGGGCTTGGAAAGGCCGCCGTCCGTCGGATGGGACGTTAAGCAGTGGCCCCGTGTGCGGGAGAGCCATACCCTGTGTACGTTAAAGAACACGCTGGATGGCCTTGACGGGAGGCTACCATCTGTCTCCCAACAGCTGTTCCAGTGGGTCCCCTCCCCCAACCTTCTCTGAGCCTTCGGGGTCCATGTGACCTGGCCATTTAGCCCATGGTGTGCAAAAAAGTGCCGCTCAGAGTTAAAACAACCCAACTCAAGACTGCGATTTGTAGCATTTAAAATTAGGAAACTTAACATGTTTGTTGATACACAGATAACTATTTTAGTATATAAAGCACTTTTTGAATCTATAATTAGGTATGGGATAACAGTTTATGGGACAGCCTATAAGACAGAATTAAATAAAATTAAAAGAATATAATTTAGTCTGCTAAAAGGATTGTGTAATACAGAAGTTAAATATTCCCTTACAACGAAAGATGATATATTCAGTTTGTTCAAAATTTTACCTATTGAAAGTTTATATGTGTTTGTTTCTGTTATCAATAACTTCTTTGATAATACCTATAAACAAAATATTTGCCACAATAAGTTTACTAGAAAAAAGCCTATGGGTTTTTTGAAACAACCAAAATTTTATAATAATTACGGACGAAATTCCAAAGAATATCAAATTCCCTACCTATTTAACTTGCTTCCTAGAGAAATAGTTAACTTAAAAAAAATTTGTGATGTTAAAGATAAATTATTTCAGTGATTGATGAAAACGTGATGTTTTCATTTGGAAACTTTCATCATTTTGTCGCTTTTCTTTCTCATTTATTCCTTTTTTTTCTCCCCTTCATTTTTTGTACTACTGAGGCAATCTAGATCATATCTGTAAAAACATATATGTACATTCCCGCTGATAAGCTTAGGCTTAGTGGGATTTTTTATGTAATATAATTATAGATAATACTTATGGAAAATAAATTTGAATTTGAATTGAAAAAAAAGCTGCGAATGAAGTGTGAGTGAGTAGTACAGGTGAATGCTGCGAATGAAGTATGAGTGAGTAGTACACGTGAATGCTGCGAATGAAGTATGAGTGAGTAGTACAGGTGAATGCTGCGAATGAAGTATGAGTGAGTAGTACAGGTGAATGCTGCGAATGAAGTATGAGTGAGTAGTACAGGTGAATGCTGCGAATGAAGTATGAGTGAGTAGTACAGGTGAATGCTGCGAATGAAGTATGAGTGAGTAGTACAGGTGAATGCTGCGAATGAAGTATGAGTGAGTAGTACAGGTGAATGCTGCGAATGAAGTATGAGTGAGTAGTACAGGTGAATGCTGCGAATGAAGTATGAGTGAGTAGTACAGGTGAATGCTGCGAATGAAGTATGAGTGAGTAGTACAGGTGAATGCTGCGAATGAAGTATGAGTGAGTAGTACAGATGAATGCTGCGAATGAAGTATGAGTGAGTAGTACAGGTGAATGCTGCGAATGAAGTATGAGTGAGTAGTACAGGTGAATGCTGCGAATGAAGTATGAGTGAGTAGTACAGGTGAATGCTGCTAATGAAGTATGAGTGAGTAGTACAGGTGAATGCTGCGAATGAAGTATGAGTGAGTAGTACAGGTGAATGCTGCGAATGAAGTATGAGTGAGTAGTACAGGTGAATGCTGCGAATGAAGTATGAGTGAGTAGTACAGGTCAATGCTGCGAATGAAGTATGAGTGAGTAGTACAGGTGAATGCTGCGAATGAAGTATGAGTGAGTAGTACAGGTGAATGCTGCGAATGAAGTATGAGTGAGTAGTACAGATGAGTGGTGCGAATGAAGTATGTGTGAGTAGTACAGATGAGTGGTGCGAATGAAGTATGAGTGAGTAGTACAGATGAGTGCTGCGAATGAAGTATGAGTGAGTAGTACAGGTGAATGCTGCGAATGAAGTATGAGTGAGTAGTACAGGTGAATGCTGCGAATGAAGTATGAGTGAGTAGTACAGGTGAATGCTGCGAATGAAGTATGAGTGAGTAGTACAGATGAATGCTGCGAATGAAGTATGAGTGAGTAGTACAGATGAATGCTGCGAATGAAGTATGAGTGAGTAGTACAGGTGAATGCTGCGAATGCAGTATGAGTGAGTAGTACAGGTGAATGCTGCGAATGCAGTATGAGTGAGTAGTACAGGTGAATGCTGCGAATGCAGTATGAGTGAGTAGTACAGGTGAATGCTGCGAATGAAGTATGAGTGAGTAGTACAGGTGAATGCTGCGAATGAAGTATGAGTGAGTAGTACAGGTGAATGCTGCGAATGAAGTATGAGTGAGTAGTACAGGTGAATGCTGCGAATGAAGTATGAGTGAGTAGTACAGGTGAATGCTGCGAATGAAGTATGAGTGAGTAGTACAGGTGAATGCTGCGAATGAAGTATGAGTGAGTAGTACAGATGACTGCTGCGAATGAAGTATGAGTGAGTAGTACAGATGAGTGCTGCGAATGAAGTATGAGTGAGTAGTACAGGTGAATGCTGCGAATGAAGTATGAGTGAGTAGTACAGGTGAATGCTGCGAATGAAGTATGAGTGAGTAGTACAGATGACTGCTGCGAATGAAGTATGAGTGAGTAGTACAGATGAGTGCTGCGAATGAAGTATGAGTGAGTAGTACAGGTGAATGCTGCGAATGAAGTATGAGTGAGTAGTACAGGTGAATGCTGCGAATGAAGTATGAGTGAGTAGTACAGGTGAATGCTGCGAATGAAGTATGAGTGAGTAGTACAGGTGAATGCTGCGAATGAAGTATGAGTGAGTAGTACAGGTGAATGCTGCGAATGAAGTATGAGTGAGTAGTACAGGTGAATGCTGCGAATGAAGTATGAGTGAGTAGTACAGGTGAATGCTGCGAATGAAGTATGAGTGAGTAGTACAGATGAATGCTGCGAATGAAGTATGAGTGAGTAGTACAGGTGAATGCTGCGAATGAAGTATGAGTGAGTAGTACAGGTGAATGCTGCGAATGAAGTATGAGTGAGTAGTACAGGTGAATGCTGCGAATGAAGTATGTGTGAGTAGTACAGGTGAATGCTGCGAATGAAGTATGTGTGAGTAGTACAGGTGAATGCTGCGAATGAAGTATGAGTGAGTAGTACAGGTGAATGCTGCGAATGAAGTATGAGTGAGTAGTACAGGTGAATGCTGCGAATGAAGTATGAGTGAGTAGTACAGATGAATGCTGCGAATGAAGTATGAGTGAGTAGTACAGGTGAATGCTGCGAATGAAGTATGAGTGAGTAGTACAGATGACTGCTGCGAATGAAGTATGAGTGAGTAGTACAGATGAGTGCTGCGAATGAAGTATGAGTGAGTAGTACAGGTGAATGCTGCGAATGAAGTATGAGTGAGTAGTACAGATGAATGCTGCGAATGAAGTATGAGTGAGTAGTACAGGTGAATGCTGCGAATGAAGTATGAGTGAGTAGTACAGGTGAATGCTGCGAATGAAGTATGAGTGAGTAGTACGGATGAATGCTGCGAATGAAGTATGAGTGAGTAGTACAGATGAATGCTGCGAATGAAGTATGAGTGAGTAGTACAGATGAGTGCTGCGAATGAAGTATGAGTGAGTAGTACAGGTGAATGCTGCGAATGAAGTATGAGTGAGTAGTACAGGTGAATGCTGCGAATGAAGTATGAGTGAATAGTACAGATGACTGCTGCGAATGAAGTATGAGTGAGTAGTACAGGTGAATGCTGCGAATGAAGTATGAGTGAGTAGTACAGGTGAATGCTGCGAATGAAGTATGAGTGAGTAGTACAGGTCAATGCTGCGAATGAAGTATGAGTGAGTAGTACAGGTGAATGCTGCGAATGAAGTATGAGTGAGTAGTACAGGTGAATGCTGCGAATGAAGTATGAGTGAGTAGTACAGATGAGTGGTGCGAATGAAGTATGTGTGAGTAGTACAGATGAGTGGTGCGAATGAAGTATGAGTGAGTAGTACAGATGAGTGCTGCGAATGAAGTATGAGTGAGTAGTACAGGTGAATGCTGCGAATGAAGTATGAGTGAGTAGTACAGGTGAATGCTGCGAATGAAGTATGAGTGAGTAGTACAGGTGAATGCTGCGAATGAAGTATGAGTGAGTAGTACAGATGAATGCTGCGAATGAAGTATGAGTGAGTAGTACAGATGAATGCTGCGAATGAAGTATGAGTGAGTAGTACAGGTGAATGCTGCGAATGCAGTATGAGTGAGTAGTACAGGTGAATGCTGCGAATGCAGTATGAGTGAGTAGTACAGGTGAATGCTGCGAATGCAGTATGAGTGAGTAGTACAGGTGAATGCTGCGAATGAAGTATGAGTGAGTAGTACAGGTGAATGCTGCGAATGAAGTATGAGTGAGTAGTACAGGTGAATGCTGCGAATGAAGTATGAGTGAGTAGTACAGGTGAATGCTGCGAATGAAGTATGAGTGAGTAGTACAGGTGAATGCTGCGAATGAAGTATGAGTGAGTAGTACAGGTGAATGCTGCGAATGAAGTATGAGTGAGTAGTACAGATGACTGCTGCGAATGAAGTATGAGTGAGTAGTACAGATGAGTGCTGCGAATGAAGTATGAGTGAGTAGTACAGGTGAATGCTGCGAATGAAGTATGAGTGAGTAGTACAGGTGAATGCTGCGAATGAAGTATGAGTGAGTAGTACAGATGACTGCTGCGAATGAAGTATGAGTGAGTAGTACAGATGAGTGCTGCGAATGAAGTATGAGTGAGTAGTACAGGTGAATGCTGCGAATGAAGTATGAGTGAGTAGTACAGGTGAATGCTGCGAATGAAGTATGAGTGAGTAGTACAGGTGAATGCTGCGAATGAAGTATGAGTGAGTAGTACAGGTGAATGCTGCGAATGAAGTATGAGTGAGTAGTACAGGTGAATGCTGCGAATGAAGTATGAGTGAGTAGTACAGGTGAATGCTGCGAATGAAGTATGAGTGAGTAGTACAGGTGAATGCTGCGAATGAAGTATGAGTGAGTAGTACAGATGAATGCTGCGAATGAAGTATGAGTGAGTAGTACAGGTGAATGCTGCGAATGAAGTATGAGTGAGTAGTACAGGTGAATGCTGCGAATGAAGTATGAGTGAGTAGTACAGGTGAATGCTGCGAATGAAGTATGTGTGAGTAGTACAGGTGAATGCTGCGAATGAAGTATGTGTGAGTAGTACAGGTGAATGCTGCGAATGAAGTATGAGTGAGTAGTACAGGTGAATGCTGCGAATGAAGTATGAGTGAGTAGTACAGGTGAATGCTGCGAATGAAGTATGAGTGAGTAGTACAGATGAATGCTGCGAATGAAGTATGAGTGAGTAGTACAGGTGAATGCTGCGAATGAAGTATGAGTGAGTAGTACAGGTGAATGCTGCGAATGAAGTATGAGTGAGTAGTACAGGTGAATGCTGCGAATGAAGTATGAGTGAGTAGTACAGGTGAATGCTGCGAATGAAGTATGGGTGAGTAGTACAGATGAATGCTGCGAATGAAGTATGAGTGAGTAGTACAGATGAATGCTGCGAATGAAGTATGAGTGAGTAGTACAGGTGAATGCTGCGAATGAAGTATGAGTGAGTAGTACAGGTGAATGCTGCGAATGAAGTATGAGTGAGTACTACAGGTGAATGCTGCGAATGAAGTATGAGTGAGTAGTACAGGTGAATGCTGCGAATGAAGTATGAGTGAGTAGTACAGGTGAATGCTGCGAATGAAGTATGTGTGAGTAGTACAGATGAGTGCTGCGAATGAAGTATGAGTGAGTAGTGCAGATGAGTGCTGCGAATGAAGTATGAGTGAGTAGTGCAGATGAGTGCTGCGAATGAAGTATGAGTGAGTAGTACAGGTGAATGCTGCGAATGAAGTATGAGTGAGTAGTACGGATGAATGCTGCGAATGAAGTATGAGTGAGTAGTACAGATGAATGCTGCGAATGAAGTATGAGTGAGTAGTACAGATGAGTGCTGCGAATGAAGTATGAGTGAGTAGTACAGGTGAATGCTGCGAATGAAGTATGAGTGAGTAGTACAGGTGAATGCTGCGAATGAAGTATGTGTGAGTAGTACAGATGAGTGCTGCGAATGAAGTATGAGTGAGTAGTGCAGATGAGTGCTGCGAATGAAGTATGAGTGAGTAGTGCAGATGAGTGCTGCGAATGAAGTATGAGTGAGTAGTACAGGTGAATGCTGCGAATGAAGTATGAGTGAGTAGTACGGATGAATGCTGCGAATGAAGTATGAGTGAGTAGTACAGATGAATGCTGCGAATGAAGTATGAGTGAGTAGTACAGATGAGTGCTGCGAATGAAGTATGAGTGAGTAGTACAGGTGAATGCTGCGAATGAAGTATGAGTGAGTAGTACGGATGAATGCTGCGAATGAAGTATGAGTGAGTAGTACAGGTGAATGCTGCGAATGAAGTATGAGTGAGTAGTACAGGTGAATGCTGCGAATGAAGTATGAGTGAGTAGTACAGGTGAATGCTGCGAATGAAGTATGAGTGAGTAGTGCAGATGAGTGCTGCGAATGAAGTATGAGTGAGTAGTGCAGATGAGTGCTGCGAATGAAGTATGAGTGAGTAGTACAGGTGAATGCTGCGAATGAAGTATGAGTGAGTAGTACAGATGAATGCTGCGAATGAAGTATGAGTGAGTAGTACAGGTGAATGCTGCGAATGAAGTATGAGTGAGTAGTACAGGTGAATGCTGCGAATGAAGTATGTGTGAGTAGTACAGGTGAATGCTGCGAATGAAGTATGTGTGAGTAGTACAGGTGAATGCTGCGAATGAAGTATGAGTGAGTAGTACAGGTGAATGCTGCGAATGAAGTATGAGTGAGTAGTACAGGTGAATGCTGCGAATGAAGTATGAGTGAGTAGTACAGATGAATGCTGTGAATGAAGTATGAGTGAGTAGTACAGGTGAATGCTGCGAATGAAGTATGAGTGAGTAGTACAGGTGAATGCTGCGAATGAAGTATGAGTGAGTAGTACAGGTGAATGCTGCGAATGAAGTATGGGTGAGTAGTACAGATGAATGCTGCGAATGAAGTATGAGTGAGTAGTACAGATGAATGCTGCGAATGAAGTATGAGTGAGTAGTACAGGTGAATGCTGCGAATGAAGTATGAGTGAGTAGTACAGGTGAATGCTGCGAATGAAGTATGAGTGAGTAGTACAGGTGAATGCTGCGAATGAAGTATGAGTGAGTAGTACAGGTGAATGCTGCGAATGAAGTATGAGTGAGTAGTACAGGTGAATGCTGCGAATGAAGTATGTGTGAGTAGTACAGATGAGTGCTGCGAATGAAGTATGAGTGAGTAGTGCAGATGAGTGCTGCGAATGAAGTATGAGTGAGTAGTGCAGATGAGTGCTGCGAATGAAGTATGAGTGAGTAGTACAGGTGAATGCTGCGAATGAAGTATGAGTGAGTAGTACGGATGAATGCTGCGAATGAAGTATGAGTGAGTAGTACAGATGAATGCTGCGAATGAAGTATGAGTGAGTAGTACAGATGAGTGCTGCGAATGAAGTATGAGTGAGTAGTACAGGTGAATGCTGCGAATGAAGTATGAGTGAGTAGTACAGGTGAATGCTGCGAATGAAGTATGTGTGAGTAGTACAGATGAGTGCTGCGAATGAAGTATGAGTGAGTAGTGCAGATGAGTGCTGCGAATGAAGTATGAGTGAGTAGTGCAGATGAGTGCTGCGAATGAAGTATGAGTGAGTAGTACAGGTGAATGCTGCGAATGAAGTATGAGTGAGTAGTACGGATGAATGCTGCGAATGAAGTATGAGTGAGTAGTACAGATGAATGCTGCGAATGAAGTATGAGTGAGTAGTACAGATGAGTGCTGCGAATGAAGTATGAGTGAGTAGTACAGGTGAATGCTGCGAATGAAGTATGAGTGAGTAGTACGGATGAATGCTGCGAATGAAGTATGAGTGAGTAGTACAGGTGAATGCTGCGAATGAAGTATGAGTGAGTAGTACAGGTGAATGCTGCGAATGAAGTATGAGTGAGTAGTACAGGTGAATGCTGCGAATGAAGTATGAGTGAGTAGTGCAGATGAGTGCTGCGAATGAAGTATGAGTGAGTAGTGCAGATGAGTGCTGCGAATGAAGTATGAGTGAGTAGTACAGGTGAATGCTGCGAATGAAGTATGAGTGAGTAGTACAGATGAATGCTGCGAATGAAGTATGAGTGAGTAGTACAGGTGAATGCTGCGAATGAAGTATGAGTGAGTAGTACAGGTGAATGCTGCGAATGAAGTATGAGTGAGTAGTACAGGTGAATGCTGCGAATGAAGTATGAGTGAGTAGTACAGATGAATGCTGCGAATGAAGTATGAGTGAGTAGTACAGGTGAATGCTGCGAATGAAGTATGAGTGAGTAGTACAGGTGAATGCTGCGAATGAAGTATGAGTGAGTAGTACAGGTGAATGCTGCGAATGAAGTATGGGTGAGTAGTACAGATGAATGCTGCGAATGAAGTATGAGTGAGTAGTACAGATGAATGCTGCGAATGAAGTATGAGTGAGTAGTACAGGTGAATGCTGCGAATGAAGTATGAGTGAGTAGTACAGGTGAATGCTGCGAATGAAGTATGAGTGAGTAGTACAGGTGAATGCTGCGAATGAAGTATGAGTGAGTAGTACAGGTGAATGCTGCGAATGAAGTATGAGTGAGTAGTACAGGTGAATGCTGCGAATGAAGTATGTGTGAGTAGTACAGATGAGTGCTGCGAATGAAGTATGAGTGAGTAGTGCAGATGAGTGCTGCGAATGAAGTATGAGTGAGTAGTGCAGATGAGTGCTGCGAATGAAGTATGAGTGAGTAGTACAGGTGAATGCTGCGAATGAAGTATGAGTGAGTAGTACGGATGAATGCTGCGAATGAAGTATGAGTGAGTAGTACAGATGAATGCTGCGAATGAAGTATGAGTGAGTAGTACAGGTGAATGCTGCGAATGAAGTACGAGTGAGTAGTACAGGTGAATGCTGCGAATGAAGTACGAGTGAGTAGTACAGGTGAATGCTGCGAATGAAGTACGAGTGAGTAGTACAGGTGAATGCTGCGAATGAAGTATGAGTGAGTAGTACAGGTGAATGCTGCGAATGAAGTATGAGTGAGTAGTACAGATGAATGCTGCGAATGAAGTATGAGTGAGTAGTACAGGTGAATGCTGCGAATGAAGTATGAGTGAGTAGTACAGGTGAATGCTGCGAATGAAGTATGAGTGAGTAGTACAGATGAGTGCTGCGAATGAAGTATGAGTGAGTAGTACAGGTGAATGCTGCGAATGAAGTATGAGTGAGTAGTACGGATGAATGCTGCGAATGAAGTATGAGTGAGTAGTACAGGTGAATGCTGCGAATGAAGTATGAGTGAGTAGTACAGGTGAATGCTGCGAATGAAGTATGAGTGAGTAGTACAGGTGAATGCTGCGAATGAAGTATGAGTGAGTAGTGCAGATGAGTGCTGCGAATGAAGTATGAGTGAGTAGTGCAGATGAGTGCTGCGAATGAAGTATGAGTGAGTAGTACAGGTGAATGCTGCGAATGAAGTATGAGTGAGTAGTACAGATGAATGCTGCGAATGAAGTATGAGTGAGTAGTACAGGTGAATGCTGCGAATGAAGTATGAGTGAGTAGTACAGGTGAATGCTGCGAATGAAGTATGTGTGAGTAGTACAGGTGAATGCTGCGAATGAAGTATGTGTGAGTAGTACAGGTGAATGCTGCGAATGAAGTATGAGTGAGTAGTACAGGTGAATGCTGCGAATGAAGTATGAGTGAGTAGTACAGGTGAATGCTGCGAATGAAGTATGAGTGAGTAGTACAGATGAATGCTGTGAATGAAGTATGAGTGAGTAGTACAGGTGAATGCTGCGAATGAAGTATGAGTGAGTAGTACAGGTGAATGCTGCGAATGAAGTATGAGTGAGTAGTACAGGTGAATGCTGCGAATGAAGTATGGGTGAGTAGTACAGATGAATGCTGCGAATGAAGTATGAGTGAGTAGTACAGATGAATGCTGCGAATGAAGTATGAGTGAGTAGTACAGGTGAATGCTGCGAATGAAGTATGAGTGAGTAGTACAGGTGAATGCTGCGAATGAAGTATGAGTGAGTAGTACAGGTGAATGCTGCGAATGAAGTATGAGTGAGTAGTACAGGTGAATGCTGCGAATGAAGTATGAGTGAGTAGTACAGGTGAATGCTGCGAATGAAGTATGTGTGAGTAGTACAGATGAGTGCTGCGAATGAAGTATGAGTGAGTAGTGCAGATGAGTGCTGCGAATGAAGTATGAGTGAGTAGTGCAGATGAGTGCTGCGAATGAAGTATGAGTGAGTAGTACAGGTGAATGCTGCGAATGAAGTATGAGTGAGTAGTACGGATGAATGCTGCGAATGAAGTATGAGTGAGTAGTACAGATGAATGCTGCGAATGAAGTATGAGTGAGTAGTACAGATGAGTGCTGCGAATGAAGTATGAGTGAGTAGTACAGGTGAATGCTGCGAATGAAGTATGAGTGAGTAGTACAGGTGAATGCTGCGAATGAAGTATGTGTGAGTAGTACAGATGAGTGCTGCGAATGAAGTATGAGTGAGTAGTGCAGATGAGTGCTGCGAATGAAGTATGAGTGAGTAGTGCAGATGAGTGCTGCGAATGAAGTATGAGTGAGTAGTACAGGTGAATGCTGCGAATGAAGTATGAGTGAGTAGTACGGATGAATGCTGCGAATGAAGTATGAGTGAGTAGTACAGATGAATGCTGCGAATGAAGTATGAGTGAGTAGTACAGATGAGTGCTGCGAATGAAGTATGAGTGAGTAGTACAGGTGAATGCTGCGAATGAAGTATGAGTGAGTAGTACGGATGAATGCTGCGAATGAAGTATGAGTGAGTAGTACAGGTGAATGCTGCGAATGAAGTATGAGTGAGTAGTACAGGTGAATGCTGCGAATGAAGTATGAGTGAGTAGTACAGGTGAATGCTGCGAATGAAGTATGAGTGAGTAGTGCAGATGAGTGCTGCGAATGAAGTATGAGTGAGTAGTGCAGATGAGTGCTGCGAATGAAGTATGAGTGAGTAGTACAGGTGAATGCTGCGAATGAAGTATGAGTGAGTAGTACAGATGAATGCTGCGAATGAAGTATGAGTGAGTAGTACAGGTGAATGCTGCGAATGAAGTATGAGTGAGTAGTACAGGTGAATGCTGCGAATGAAGTATGAGTGAGTAGTACAGGTGAATGCTGCGAATGAAGTATGAGTGAGTAGTACAGATGAATGCTGCGAATGAAGTATGAGTGAGTAGTACAGGTGAATGCTGCGAATGAAGTATGAGTGAGTAGTACAGGTGAATGCTGCGAATGAAGTATGAGTGAGTAGTACAGGTGAATGCTGCGAATGAAGTATGGGTGAGTAGTACAGATGAATGCTGCGAATGAAGTATGAGTGAGTAGTACAGATGAATGCTGCGAATGAAGTATGAGTGAGTAGTACAGGTGAATGCTGCGAATGAAGTATGAGTGAGTAGTACAGGTGAATGCTGCGAATGAAGTATGAGTGAGTAGTACAGGTGAATGCTGCGAATGAAGTATGAGTGAGTAGTACAGGTGAATGCTGCGAATGAAGTATGAGTGAGTAGTACAGGTGAATGCTGCGAATGAAGTATGTGTGAGTAGTACAGATGAGTGCTGCGAATGAAGTATGAGTGAGTAGTGCAGATGAGTGCTGCGAATGAAGTATGAGTGAGTAGTGCAGATGAGTGCTGCGAATGAAGTATGAGTGAGTAGTACAGGTGAATGCTGCGAATGAAGTATGAGTGAGTAGTACGGATGAATGCTGCGAATGAAGTATGAGTGAGTAGTACAGATGAATGCTGCGAATGAAGTATGAGTGAGTAGTACAGGTGAATGCTGCGAATGAAGTACGAGTGAGTAGTACAGGTGAATGCTGCGAATGAAGTACGAGTGAGTAGTACAGGTGAATGCTGCGAATGAAGTACGAGTGAGTAGTACAGGTGAATGCTGCGAATGAAGTATGAGTGAGTAGTACAGGTGAATGCTGCGAATGAAGTATGAGTGAGTAGTACAGATGAATGCTGCGAATGAAGTATGAGTGAGTAGTACAGGTGAATGCTGCGAATGAAGTATGAGTGAGTAGTACAGGTGAATGCTGCGAATGAAGTATGAGTGAGTAGTACAGGTGAATGCTGCGAATGAAGTATGAGTGAGTAGTACAGGTGAATGCTGCGAATGAAGTATGAGTGAGTAGTACAGGTGAATGCTACGAATGAAGTATGAGTGAGTAGTACAGGTGAATGCTGCGAATGAAGTATGAGAGAGTAGTACAGGTGAATGCTGCGAATGAAGTATGAGTGAGTAGTACAGATGAATGCTGCGAATGAAGTATGAGTGAGTAGTACAGATGAATGCTGCGAATGAAGTATGAGTGAGTAGTACAGATGAATGCTGCGAATGAAGTATGAGTGAGTAGTACAGGTGAATGCTGCGAATGCAGTATGAGTGAGTAGTACAGGTGAATGCTGCGATTGCAGTATGAGTGAGTAGTACAGGTGAATGCTGCGAATGAAGTATGAGTGAGTAGTACAGGTGAATGCTGCGAATGAAGTATGAGTGAGTAGTACAGGTGAATGCTGCGAATGCAGTATGAGTGAGTAGTACAGGTGAATGCTGCGAATGAAGTATGAGTGAGTAGTACAGGTGAATGCTGCGAATGAAGTATGAGTGAGTAGTACAGGTGAATGCTGCGAATGAAGTATGAGTGAGTAGTACAGGTGAATGCTGCGAATGAAGTATGAGTGAGTAGTACAGGTGAATGCTGCGAATGAAGTATGAGTGAGTAGTAGAGATGAGTGCTGCGAATGAAGTATGAGTGAGTAGTACAGGTGAATGCTGCGAATGAAGTATGAGTGAGTAGTACAGGTGAATGCTGCGAATGAAGTATGAGTGAGTAGTACAGGTGAATGCTGCGAATGAAGTATGAGTGAGTAGTACAGGTGAATGCTGCGAATGAAGTATGAGTGAGTAGTACAGGTGAATGCTGCGAATGAAGTATGAGTGAGTAGTACAGATGAATGCTGCGAATGAAGTATGAGTGAGTAGTACAGATGAATGCTGCGAATGAAGTATGAGTGAGTAGTACAGATGAATGCTGCGAATGAAGTATGGGTGAGTAGTACAGGTGAAAGCTGCGAATGAAGTATGAGTGAGTAGTACAGGTGAATGCTGCGAATGAAGTATGAGTGAGTAGTACGGATGAATGCTGCGAATGAAGTATGAGTGAGTAGTACAGATGAATGCTGCGAATGAAGTATGAGTGAGTAGTACAGATGAATGCTGCGAATGAAGTATGAGTGAGTAGTACAGGTGAATGCTGCGATGAAGTATGAGTGAGTAGTACAGGTGAATGCTGCGAATGAAGTATGAGTGAGTAGTACAGGTGAATGCTGCGAATGAAGTATGAGTGAGTAGTACAGGTGAATGCTACGAATGAAGTATGAGTGAGTAGTACAGGTGAATGCTGCGAATGAAGTATGAGTGAGTAGTACAGGTGAATGCTGCGAATGAAGTATGAGTGAGTAGTACAGGTGAATGCTGCGAATGAAGTATGTGTGAGTAGTACAGATGAGTGCTGCGAATGAAGTATGAGTGAGTAGTGCAGATGAGTGCTGCGAATGAAGTATGAGTGAGTAGTGCAGATGAGTGCTGCGAATGAAGTATGAGTGAGTAGTACAGGTGAATGCTGCGAATGAAGTATGAGTGAGTAGTACAGATGAATGCTGCGAATGAAGTATGAGTGAGTAGTACAGGTGAATGCTGCGAATGAAGTATGAGTGAGTAGTACAGGTGAATGCTGCGAATGAAGTATGAGTGAGTAGTACAGGTGAATGCTGCGAATGAAGTATGTGTGAGTAGTACAGGTGAATGCTGCGAATGAAGTATGTGTGAGTAGTACAGGTGAATGCTGCGAATGAAGTATGAGTGAGTAGTACAGGTGAATGCTGCGAATGAAGTATGAGTGAGTAGTACAGGTGAATGCTGCGAATGAAGTATGAGTGAGTAGTACAGATGAATGCTGCGAATGAAGTATGAGTGAGTAGTACAGGTGAATGCTGCGAATGAAGTATGAGTGAGTAGTACAGGTGAATGCTGCGAATGAAGTATGAGTGAGTAGTACAGGTGAATGCTGCGAATGAAGTATGGGTGAGTAGTACAGATGAATGCTGCGAATGAAGTATGAGTGAGTAGTACAGATGAATGCTGCGAATGAAGTATGAGTGAGTAGTACAGGTGAATGCTGCGAATGAAGTATGAGTGAGTAGTACAGGTGAATGCTGCGAATGAAGTATGAGTGAGTAGTACAGGTGAATGCTGCGAATGAAGTATGAGTGAGTAGTACAGGTGAATGCTGCGAATGAAGTATGAGTGAGTAGTACAGGTGAATGCTGCGAATGAAGTATGTGTGAGTAGTACAGATGAGTGCTGCGAATGAAGTATGAGTGAGTAGTGCAGATGAGTGCTGCGAATGAAGTATGAGTGAGTAGTGCAGATGAGTGCTGCGAATGAAGTATGAGTGAGTAGTACAGGTGAATGCTGCGAATGAAGTATGAGTGAGTAGTACGGATGAATGCTGCGAATGAAGTATGAGTGAGTAGTACAGATGAATGCTGCGAATGAAGTATGAGTGAGTAGTACAGGTGAATGCTGCGAATGAAGTACGAGTGAGTAGTACAGGTGAATGCTGCGAATGAAGTACGAGTGAGTAGTACAGGTGAATGCTGCGAATGAAGTACGAGTGAGTAGTACAGGTGAATGCTGCGAATGAAGTACGAGTGAGTAGTACAGGTGAATGCTGCGAATGAAGTATGAGTGAGTAGTACAGATGAATGCTGCGAATGAAGTATGAGTGAGTAGTACAGGTGAATGCTGCGAATGAAGTATGAGTGAGTAGTACAGGTGAATGCTGCGAATGAAGTATGAGTGAGTAGTACAGGTGAATGCTGCGAATGAAGTATGAGTGAGTAGTACAGGTGAATGCTGCGAATGAAGTATGAGTGAGTAGTACAGGTGAATGCTACGAATGAAGTATGAGTGAGTAGTACAGGTGAATGCTACGAATGAAGTATGAGTGAGTAGTACAGGTGAATGCTGCGAATGAAGTATGAGTGAGTAGTACAGATGAATGCTGCGAATGAAGTATGAGTGAGTAGTACAGATGAATGCTGCGAATGAAGTATGAGTGAGTAGTACAGGTGAATGCTGCGAATGCAGTATGAGTGAGTAGTACAGGTGAATGCTGCGATTGCAGTATGAGTGAGTAGTACAGGTGAATGCTGCGAATGAAGTATGAGTGAGTAGTACAGGTGAATGCTGCGAATGAAGTATGAGTGAGTAGTACAGATGAGTGCTGCGAATGAAGTATGAGTGAGTAGTACAGGTGAATGCTGCGAATGAAGTATGAGTGAGTAGTACAGGTGAATGCTGCGAATGAAGTATGAGTGAGTAGTACAGGTGAATGCTGCGAATGAAGTATGAGTGAGTAGTACAGGTGAATGCTGCGAATGAAGTATGAGTGAGTAGTACAGGTGAATGCTGCGAATGAAGTATGGGTGAGTAGTACAGATGAATGCTGCGAATGAAGTATGAGTGAGTAGTACAGATGAATGCTGCGAATGAAGTATGGGTGAGTAGTACCGATGAATGCTGCGAATGAAGTATGGGTGAGTAGTACAGGTGAAAGCTGCGAATGAAGTATGAGTGAATAGTACAGATGAATGCTGCGAATGAAGTATGAGTGAATAGTACAGATGAATGCTGCGAATGAAGTATGAGTGAGTAGTACAGATGAATGCTGCGAATGAAGTATGAGTGAGTAGTACAGATGAATGCTGCGAATGAAGTATGAGTGAGTAGTACAGGTGAATGCTGCGAACGAAGTATGAGTGAGTAGTACAGGTGAATGCTGCGAACGAAGTATGAGTGAGTAGTACAGGTGAATGCTGCGAACGAAGTATGAGTGAGTAGTACAGGTGAATGCTACGAATGAAGTATGAGTGAGTAGTACAGGTGAATGCTGCGAATGAAGTATGAGAGAGTAGTACAGGTGAATGCTGCGAATGAAGTATGAGTGAGTAGTACAGATGAATGCTGCGAATGAAGTATGAGAGAGTAGTACAGGTGAATGCTGCGAATGAAGTATGAGTGAGTAGTACAGGTGAATGCTGCGAATGAAGTATGAGTGAGTAGTACAGGTCAATGCTGCGAATGAAGTATGAGTGAGTAGTACAGGTGAATGCTGCGAATGAAGTATGAGTGAGTAGTACAGGTGAATGCTGCGAATGAAGTATGAGTGAGTAGTACAGATGAGTGGTGCGAATGAAGTATGTGTGAGTAGTACAGATGAGTGGTGCGAATGAAATATGTGTGAGTAGTACAGATGAGTGGTGCGAATGAAGTATGAGTGAGTAGTACAGGTGAATGCTGCGAATGAAGTATGAGTGAGTAGTACAGATGAATGCTGCGAATGAAGTATGAGTGAGTAGTACAGGTGAATGCTGCGAATGAAGTATGAGTGAGTAGTACAGGTGAATGCTGCGAATGAAATATGAGTGAGTAGTACAGATGAATGCTGCGAATGAAGTATGAGTGAGTAGTACAGATGAATGCTGCGAATGAAGTATGAGTGAGTAGTACAGATGAATGCTGCGAATGAAGTATGAGTGAGTAGTACAGGTGAATGCTGCGAATGAAGTATGAGTGAGTAGTACAGGTGAATGCTGCGAATGAAGTATGAGTGAGTAGTACAGGTGAATGCTGCGAATGAAGTATGAGTGAGTAGTACAGGTGAATGCTGCGAATGAAGTATGAGTGAGTAGTACAGGTGAATGCTGCGAATGAAGTATGAGTGAGTAGTACAGGTGAATGCTGCGAATGAAGTATGAGTGAGTAGTACAGGTGAATGCTGCGAATGAAGTATGAGTGAGTAGTACAGGTGAATGCTGCGAATGAAGTATGAGTGAGTAGTACAGATGAATGCTGCGAATGAAGTATGAGTGAGTAGTACAGGTGAATGCTGCGAATGAAGTATGAGTGAGTAGTACAGGTGAATGCTGCGAATGAAGTATGAGTGAGTAGTACAGGTGAATGCTGCTAATGAAGTATGAGTGAGTAGTACAGGTGAATGCTGCGAATGAAGTATGAGTGAGTAGTACAGGTGAATGCTGCGAATGAAGTATGAGTGAGTAGTACAGGTGAATGCTGCGAATGAAGTATGAGTGAGTAGTACAGGTCAATGCTGCGAATGAAGTATGAGTGAGTAGTACAGGTGAATGCTGCGAATGAAGTATGAGTGAGTAGTACAGGTGAATGCTGCGAATGAAGTATGAGTGAGTAGTACAGATGAGTGGTGCGAATGAAGTATGTGTGAGTAGTACAGATGAGTGGTGCGAATGAAGTATGAGTGAGTAGTACAGATGAGTGCTGCGAATGAAGTATGAGTGAGTAGTACAGGTGAATGCTGCGAATGAAGTATGAGTGAGTAGTACAGGTGAATGCTGCGAATGAAGTATGAGTGAGTAGTACAGGTGAATGCTGCGAATGAAGTATGAGTGAGTAGTACAGATGAATGCTGCGAATGAAGTATGAGTGAGTAGTACAGATGAATGCTGCGAATGAAGTATGAGTGAGTAGTACAGGTGAATGCTGCGAATGCAGTATGAGTGAGTAGTACAGGTGAATGCTGCGAATGCAGTAAGAGTGAGTAGTACAGGTGAATGCTGCGAATGCAGTATGAGTGAGTAGTACAGGTGAATGCTGCGAATGAAGTATGAGTGAGTAGTACAGGTGAATGCTGCGAATGAAGTATGAGTGAGTAGTACAGGTGAATGCTGCGAATGAAGTATGAGTGAGTAGTACAGGTGAATGCTGCGAATGAAGTATGAGTGAGTAGTACAGGTGAATGCTGCGAATGAAGTATGAGTGAGTAGTACAGGTGAATGCTGCGAATGAAGTATGAGTGAGTAGTACAGATGACTGCTGCGAATGAAGTATGAGTGAGTAGTACAGATGAGTGCTGCGAATGAAGTATGAGTGAGTAGTACAGGTGAATGCTGCGAATGAAGTATGAGTGAGTAGTACAGGTGAATGCTGCGAATGAAGTATGAGTGAGTAGTACAGATGACTGCTGCGAATGAAGTATGAGTGAGTAGTACAGATGAGTGCTGCGAATGAAGTATGAGTGAGTAGTACAGGTGAATGCTGCGAATGAAGTATGAGTGAGTAGTACAGGTGAATGCTGCGAATGAAGTATGAGTGAGTAGTACAGGTGAATGCTGCGAATGAAGTATGAGTGAGTAGTACAGGTGAATGCTGCGAATGAAGTATGAGTGAGTAGTACAGGTGAATGCTGCGAATGAAGTATGAGTGAGTAGTACAGGTGAATGCTGCGAATGAAGTATGAGTGAGTAGTACAGGTGAATGCTGCGAATGAAGTATGAGTGAGTAGTACAGGTGAATGCTGCGAATGAAGTATGAGTGAGTAGTACAGGTGAATGCTGCGAATGAAGTATGAGTGAGTAGTACAGGTGAATGCTGCGAATGAAGTATGAGTGAGTAGTACAGGTGAATGCTGCGAATGAAGTATGTGTGAGTAGTACAGGTGAATGCTGCGAATGAAGTATGTGTGAGTAGTACAGGTGAATGCTGCGAATGAAGTATGAGTGAGTAGTACAGGTGAATGCTGCGAATGAAGTATGAGTGAGTAGTACAGGTGAATGCTGCGAATGAAGTATGAGTGAGTAGTACAGATGAATGCTGCGAATGAAGTATGAGTGAGTAGTACAGGTGAATGCTGCGAATGAAGTATGAGTGAGTAGTACAGGTGAATGCTGCGAATGAAGTATGAGTGAGTAGTACAGGTGAATGCTGCGAATGAAGTATGGGTGAGTAGTACAGATGAATGCTGCGAATGAAGTATGAGTGAGTAGTACAGATGAATGCTGCGAATGAAGTATGAGTGAGTAGTACAGGTGAATGCTGCGAATGAAGTATGAGTGAGTAGTACAGGTGAATGCTGCGAATGAAGTATGAGTGAGTAGTACAGGTGAATGCTGCGAATGAAGTATGAGTGAGTAGTACAGGTGAATGCTGCGAATGAAGTATGAGTGAGTAGTACAGGTGAATGCTGCGAATGAAGTATGTGTGAGTAGTACAGATGAGTGCTGCGAATGAAGTATGAGTGAGTAGTGCAGATGAGTGCTGCGAATGAAGTATGAGTGAGTAGTGCAGATGAGTGCTGCGAATGAAGTATGAGTGAGTAGTACAGGTGAATGCTGCGAATGAAGTATGAGTGAGTAGTACGGATGAATGCTGCGAATGAAGTATGAGTGAGTAGTACAGATGAATGCTGCGAATGAAGTATGAGTGAGTAGTACAGATGAGTGCTGCGAATGAAGTATGAGTGAGTAGTACAGGTGAATGCTGCGAATGAAGTATGAGTGAGTAGTACAGGTGAATGCTGCGAATGAAGTATGTGTGAGTAGTACAGATGAGTGCTGCGAATGAAGTATGAGTGAGTAGTGCAGATGAGTGCTGCGAATGAAGTATGAGTGAGTAGTGCAGATGAGTGCTGCGAATGAAGTATGAGTGAGTAGTACAGGTGAATGCTGCGAATGAAGTATGAGTGAGTAGTACGGATGAATGCTGCGAATGAAGTATGAGTGAGTAGTACAGATGAATGCTGCGAATGAAGTATGAGTGAGTAGTACAGATGAGTGCTGCGAATGAAGTATGAGTGAGTAGTACAGGTGAATGCTGCGAATGAAGTATGAGTGAGTAGTACGGATGAATGCTGCGAATGAAGTATGAGTGAGTAGTACAGGTGAATGCTGCGAATGAAGTATGAGTGAGTAGTACAGGTGAATGCTGCGAATGAAGTATGAGTGAGTAGTACAGGTGAATGCTGCGAATGAAGTATGAGTGAGTAGTGCAGATGAGTGCTGCGAATGAAGTATGAGTGAGTAGTGCAGATGAGTGCTGCGAATGAAGTATGAGTGAGTAGTACAGGTGAATGCTGCGAATGAAGTATGAGTGAGTAGTACAGATGAATGCTGCGAATGAAGTATGAGTGAGTAGTACAGGTGAATGCTGCGAATGAAGTATGAGTGAGTAGTACAGGTGAATGCTGCGAATGAAGTATGTGTGAGTAGTACAGGTGAATGCTGCGAATGAAGTATGTGTGAGTAGTACAGGTGAATGCTGCGAATGAAGTATGAGTGAGTAGTACAGGTGAATGCTGCGAATGAAGTATGCGTGAGTAGTACAGGTGAATGCTGCGAATGAAGTATGAGTGAGTAGTACAGATGAATGCTGCGAATGAAGTATGAGTGAGTAGTACAGGTGAATGCTGCGAATGAAGTATGAGTGAGTAGTACAGGTGAATGCTGCGAATGAAGTATGAGTGAGTAGTACAGGTGAATGCTGCGAATGAAGTATGGGTGAGTAGTACAGATGAATGCTGCGAATGAAGTATGAGTGAGTAGTACAGATGAATGCTGCGAATGAAGTATGAGTGAGTAGTACAGGTGAATGCTGCGAATGAAGTATGAGTGAGTAGTACAGGTGAATGCTGCGAATGAAGTATGAGTGAGTAGTACAGGTGAATGCTGCGAATGAAGTATGAGTGAGTAGTACAGGTGAATGCTGCGAATGAAGTATGAGTGAGTAGTACAGGTGAATGCTGCGAATGAAGTATGTGTGAGTAGTACAGATGAGTGCTGCGAATGAAGTATGAGTGAGTAGTGCAGATGAGTGCTGCGAATGAAGTATGAGTGAGTAGTGCAGATGAGTGCTGCGAATGAAGTATGAGTGAGTAGTACAGGTGAATGCTGCGAATGAAGTATGAGTGAGTAGTACGGATGAATGCTGCGAATGAAGTATGAGTGAGTAGTACAGATGAATGCTGCGAATGAAGTATGAGTGAGTAGTACAGATGAGTGCTGCGAATGAAGTATGAGTGAGTAGTACAGGTGAATGCTGCGAATGAAGTATGAGTGAGTAGTACAGGTGAATGCTGCGAATGAAGTATGTGTGAGTAGTACAGATGAGTGCTGCGAATGAAGTATGAGTGAGTCGTGCAGATGAGTGCTGCGAATGAAGTATGAGTGAGTAGTGCAGATGAGTGCTGCGAATGAAGTATGAGTGAGTAGTACAGGTGAATGCTGCGAATGAAGTATGAGTGAGTAGTACGGATGAATGCTGCGAATGAAGTATGAGTGAGTAGTACAGATGAATGCTGCGAATGAAGTATGAGTGAGTAGTACAGATGAGTGCTGCGAATGAAGTATGAGTGAGTAGTACAGGTGAATGCTGCGAATGAAGTATGAGTGAGTAGTACGGATGAATGCTGCGAATGAAGTATGAGTGAGTAGTACAGGTGAATGCTGCGAATGAAGTATGAGTGAGTAGTACAGGTGAATGCTGCGAATGAAGTATGAGTGAGTAGTACAGGTGAATGCTGCGAATGAAGTATGAGTGAGTAGTGCAGATGAGTGCTGCGAATGAAGTATGAGTGAGTAGTGCAGATGAGTGCTGCGAATGAAGTATGAGTGAGTAGTACAGGTGAATGCTGCGAATGAAGTATGAGTGAGTAGTACAGATGAATGCTGCGAATGAAGTATGAGTGAGTAGTACAGGTGAATGCTGCGAATGAAGTATGAGTGAGTAGTACAGGTGAATGCTGCGAATGAAGTATGAGTGAGTAGTACAGGTGAATGCTGCGAATGAAGTATGAGTGAGTAGTACAGATGAATGCTGCGAATGAAGTATGAGTGAGTAGTACAGGTGAATGCTGCGAATGAAGTATGAGTGAGTAGTACAGGTGAATGCTGCGAATGAAGTATGAGTGAGTAGTACAGGTGAATGCTGCGAATGAAGTATGGGTGAGTAGTACAGATGAATGCTGCGAATGAAGTATGAGTGAGTAGTACAGATGAATGCTGCGAATGAAGTATGAGTGAGTAGTACAGGTGAATGCTGCGAATGAAGTATGAGTGAGTAGTACAGGTGAATGCTGCGAATGAAGTATGAGTGAGTAGTACAGGTGAATGCTGCGAATGAAGTATGAGTGAGTAGTACAGGTGAATGCTGCGAATGAAGTATGAGTGAGTAGTACAGGTGAATGCTGCGAATGAAGTATGTGTGAGTAGTACAGATGAGTGCTGCGAATGAAGTATGAGTGAGTAGTGCAGATGAGTGCTGCGAATGAAGTATGAGTGAGTAGTGCAGATGAGTGCTGCGAATGAAGTATGAGTGAGTAGTACAGGTGAATGCTGCGAATGAAGTATGAGTGAGTAGTACGGATGAATGCTGCGAATGAAGTATGAGTGAGTAGTACAGATGAATGCTGCGAATGAAGTATGAGTGAGTAGTACAGGTGAATGCTGCGAATGAAGTACGAGTGAGTAGTACAGGTGAATGCTGCGAATGAAGTACGAGTGAGTAGTACAGGTGAATGCTGCGAATGAAGTACGAGTGAGTAGTACAGGTGAATGCTGCGAATGAAGTATGAGTGAGTAGTACAGGTGAATGCTGCGAATGAAGTATGAGTGAGTAGTACAGATGAATGCTGCGAATGAAGTATGAGTGAGTAGTACAGGTGAATGCTGCGAATGAAGTATGAGTGAGTAGTACAGGTGAATGCTGCGAATGAAGTATGAGTGAGTAGTACAGGTGAATGCTGCGAATGAAGTATGAGTGAGTAGTACAGGTGAATGCTGCGAATGAAGTATGAGTGAGTAGTACAGGTGAATGCTACGAATGAAGTATGAGTGAGTAGTACAGGTGAATGCTGCGAATGAAGTATGAGAGAGTAGTACAGGTGAATGCTGCGAATGAAGTATGAGTGAGTAGTACAGATGAATGCTGCGAATGAAGTATGAGTGAGTAGTACAGATGAATGCTGCGAATGAAGTATGAGTGAGTAGTACAGATGAATGCTGCGAATGAAGTATGAGTGAGTAGTACAGGTGAATGCTGCGAATGCAGTATGAGTGAGTAGTACAGGTGAATGCTGCGATTGCAGTATGAGTGAGTAGTACAGGTGAATGCTGCGAATGAAGTATGAGTGAGTAGTACAGGTGAATGCTGCGAATGAAGTATGAGTGAGTAGTACAGGTGAATGCTGCGAATGCAGTATGAGTGAGTAGTACAGGTGAATGCTGCGAATGAAGTATGAGTGAGTAGTACAGGTGAATGCTGCGAATGAAGTATGAGTGAGTAGTACAGGTGAATGCTGCGAATGAAGTATGAGTGAGTAGTACAGGTGAATGCTGCGAATGAAGTATGAGTGAGTAGTACAGGTGAATGCTGCGAATGAAGTATGAGTGAGTAGTAGAGATGAGTGCTGCGAATGAAGTATGAGTGAGTAGTACAGGTGAATGCTGCGAATGAAGTATGAGTGAGTAGTACAGGTGAATGCTGCGAATGAAGTATGAGTGAGTAGTACAGGTGAATGCTGCGAATGAAGTATGAGTGAGTAGTACAGGTGAATGCTGCGAATGAAGTATGAGTGAGTAGTACAGGTGAATGCTGCGAATGAAGTATGAGTGAGTAGTACAGATGAATGCTGCGAATGAAGTATGAGTGAGTAGTACAGATGAATGCTGCGAATGAAGTATGAGTGAGTAGTACAGATGAATGCTGCGAATGAAGTATGGGTGAGTAGTACAGGTGAAAGCTGCGAATGAAGTATGAGTGAGTAGTACAGGTGAATGCTGCGAATGAAGTATGAGTGAGTAGTACGGATGAATGCTGCGAATGAAGTATGAGTGAGTAGTACAGATGAATGCTGCGAATGAAGTATGAGTGAGTAGTACAGATGAATGCTGCGAATGAAGTATGAGTGAGTAGTACAGGTGAATGCTGCGAATGAAGTATGAGTGAGTAGTACAGGTGAATGCTGCGAATGAAGTATGAGTGAGTAGTACAGGTGAATGCTGCGAATGAAGTATGAGTGAGTAGTACAGGTGAATGCTACGAATGAAGTATGAGTGAGTAGTACAGGTGAATGCTGCGAATGAAGTATGAGTGAGTAGTACAGGTGAATGCTGCGAATGAAGTATGAGTGAGTAGTACAGGTGAATGCTGCGAATGAAGTATGTGTGAGTAGTACAGATGAGTGCTGCGAAAGAAGTATGAGTGAGTAGTGCAGATGAGTGCTGCGAATGAAGTATGAGTGAGTAGTGCAGATGAGTGCTGCGAATGAAGTATGAGTGAGTAGTACAGGTGAATGCTGCGAATGAAGTATGAGTGAGTAGTACAGATGAATGCTGCGAATGAAGTATGAGTGAGTAGTACAGGTGAATGCTGCGAATGAAGTATGAGTGAGTAGTACAGGTGAATGCTGCGAATGAAGTATGAGTGAGTAGTACAGGTGAATGCTGCGAATGAAGTATGTGTGAGTAGTACAGGTGAATGCTGCGAATGAAGTATGTGTGAGTAGTACAGGTGAATGCTGCGAATGAAGTATGAGTGAGTAGTACAGGTGAATGCTGCGAATGAAGTATGAGTGAGTAGTACAGGTGAATGCTGCGAATGAAGTATGAGTGAGTAGTACAGATGAATGCTGCGAATGAAGTATGAGTGAGTAGTACAGGTGAATGCTGCGAATGAAGTATGAGTGAGTAGTACAGGTGAATGCTGCGAATGAAGTATGAGTGAGTAGTACAGGTGAATGCTGCGAATGAAGTATGGGTGAGTAGTACAGATGAATGCTGCGAATGAAGTATGAGTGAGTAGTACAGATGAATGCTGCGAATGAAGTATGAGTGAGTAGTACAGGTGAATGCTGCGAATGAAGTATGAGTGAGTAGTACAGGTGAATGCTGCGAATGAAGTATGAGTGAGTAGTACAGGTGAATGCTGCGAATGAAGTATGAGTGAGTAGTACAGGTGAATGCTGCGAATGAAGTATGAGTGAGTAGTACAGGTGAATGCTGCGAATGAAGTATGTGTGAGTAGTACAGATGAGTGCTGCGAATGAAGTATGAGTGAGTAGTGCAGATGAGTGCTGCGAATGAAGTATGAGTGAGTAGTGCAGATGAGTGCTGCGAATGAAGTATGAGTGAGTAGTACAGGTGAATGCTGCGAATGAAGTATGAGTGAGTAGTACGGATGAATGCTGCGAATGAAGTATGAGTGAGTAGTACAGATGAATGCTGCGAATGAAGTATGAGTGAGTAGTACAGGTGAATGCTGCGAATGAAGTACGAGTGAGTAGTACAGGTGAATGCTGCGAATGAAGTACGAGTGAGTAGTACAGGTGAATGCTGCGAATGAAGTACGAGTGAGTAGTACAGGTGAATGCTGCGAATGAAGTACGAGTGAGTAGTACAGGTGAATGCTGCGAATGAAGTATGAGTGAGTAGTACAGATGAATGCTGCGAATGAAGTATGAGTGAGTAGTACAGGTGAATGCTGCGAATGAAGTATGAGTGAGTAGTACAGGTGAATGCTGCGAATGAAGTATGAGTGAGTAGTACAGGTGAATGCTGCGAATGAAGTATGAGTGAGTAGTACAGGTGAATGCTGCGAATGAAGTATGAGTGAGTAGTACAGGTGAATGCTACGAATGAAGTATGAGTGAGTAGTACAGGTGAATGCTACGAATGAAGTATGAGTGAGTAGTACAGGTGAATGCTGCGAATGAAGTATGAGTGAGTAGTACAGATGAATGCTGCGAATGAAGTATGAGTGAGTAGTACAGATGAATGCTGCGAATGAAGTATGAGTGAGTAGTACAGGTGAATGCTGCGAATGCAGTATGAGTGAATAGTACAGGTGAATGCTGCGATTGCAGTATGAGTGAGTAGTACAGGTGAATGCTGCGAATGAAGTATGAGTGAGTAGTACAGGTGAATGCTGCGAATGAAGTATGAGTGAGTAGTACAGATGAATGCTGCGAATGAAGTATGAGTGAGTAGTACAGGTGAATGCTGCGAATGCAGTATGAGTGAGTAGTACAGGTGAATGCTGCGATTGCAGTATGAGTGAGTAGTACAGGTGAATGCTGCGAATGAAGTATGAGTGAGTAGTACAGGTGAATGCTGCGAATGAAGTATGAGTGAGTAGTACGGATGAATGCTGCGAATGAAGTATGAGTGAGTAGTACAGATGAATGCTGCGAATGAAGTATGAGTGAGTAGTACAGGTGAATGCTGCGAATGAAGTACGAGTGAGTAGTACAGGTGAATGCTGCGAATGAAGTACGAGTGAGTAGTACAGGTGAATGCTGCGAATGAAGTACGAGTGAGTAGTACAGGTGAATGCTGCGAATGCAGTATGAGTGAGTAGTACAGGTGAATGCTGCGAATGAAGTATGAGTGAGTAGTACAGGTGAATGCTGCGAATGAAGTATGAGTGAGTAGTACAGGTGAATGCTGCGAATGAAGTATGAGTGAGTAGTACAGGTGAATGCTGCGAATGAAGTATGAGTGAGTAGTACAGGTGAATGCTGCGAATGAAGTATGAGTGAGTAGTAGAGATGAGTGCTGCGAATGAAGTATGAGTGAGTAGTACAGGTGAATGCTGCGAATGAAGTATGAGTGAGTAGTACAGGTGAATGCTGCGAATGAAGTATGAGTGAGTAGTACAGGTGAATGCTGCGAATGAAGTATGAGTGAGTAGTACAGGTGAATGCTGCGAATGAAGTATGAGTGAGTAGTACAGGTGAATGCTGCGAATGAAGTATGAGTGAGTAGTACAGGTGAATGCTGCGAATGAAGTATGAGTGAGTAGTACAGATGAATGCTGCGAATGAAGTATGAGTGAGTAGTACAGATGAATGCTGCGAATGAAGTATGAGTGAGTAGTACAGATGAATGCTGCGAATGAAGTATGGGTGAGTAGTACAGGTGAAAGCTGCGAATGAAGTATGAGTGAGTAGTACAGGTGAATGCTGCGAATGAAGTATGAGTGAGTAGTACGGATGAATGCTGCGAATGAAGTATGAGTGAGTAGTACAGATGAATGCTGCGAATGAAGTATGAGTGAGTAGTACAGATGAATGCTGCGAATGAAGTATGAGTGAGTAGTACAGGTGAATGCTGCGAATGAAGTATGAGTGAGTAGTACAGGTGAATGCTGCGAATGAAGTATGAGTGAGTAGTACAGGTGAATGCTGCGAATGAAGTATGAGTGAGTAGTACAGGTGAATGCTACGAATGAAGTATGAGTGAGTAGTACAGGTGAATGCTGCGAATGAAGTATGAGTGAGTAGTACAGGTGAATGCTGCGAATGAAGTATGAGTGAGTAGTACAGGTGAATGCTGCGAATGAAGTATGTGTGAGTAGTACAGATGAGTGCTGCGAATGAAGTATGAGTGAGTAGTGCAGATGAGTGCTGCGAATGAAGTATGAGTGAGTAGTGCAGATGAGTGCTGCGAATGAAGTATGAGTGAGTAGTACAGGTGAATGCTGCGAATGAAGTATGAGTGAGTAGTACAGATGAATGCTGCGAATGAAGTATGAGTGAGTAGTACAGGTGAATGCTGCGAATGAAGTATGAGTGAGTAGTACAGGTGAATGCTGCGAATGAAGTATGAGTGAGTAGTACAGGTGAATGCTGCGAATGAAGTATGTGTGAGTAGTACAGGTGAATGCTGCGAATGAAGTATGTGTGAGTAGTACAGGTGAATGCTGCGAATGAAGTATGAGTGAGTAGTACAGGTGAATGCTGCGAATGAAGTATGAGTGAGTAGTACAGGTGAATGCTGCGAATGAAGTATGAGTGAGTAGTACAGATGAATGCTGCGAATGAAGTATGAGTGAGTAGTACAGGTGAATGCTGCGAATGAAGTATGAGTGAGTAGTACAGGTGAATGCTGCGAATGAAGTATGAGTGAGTAGTACAGGTGAATGCTGCGAATGAAGTATGGGTGAGTAGTACAGATGAATGCTGCGAATGAAGTATGAGTGAGTAGTACAGATGAATGCTGCGAATGAAGTATGAGTGAGTAGTACAGGTGAATGCTGCGAATGAAGTATGAGTGAGTAGTACAGGTGAATGCTGCGAATGAAGTATGAGTGAGTAGTACAGGTGAATGCTGCGAATGAAGTATGAGTGAGTAGTACAGGTGAATGCTGCGAATGAAGTATGAGTGAGTAGTACAGGTGAATGCTGCGAATGAAGTATGTGTGAGTAGTACAGATGAGTGCTGCGAATGAAGTATGAGTGAGTAGTGCAGATGAGTGCTGCGAATGAAGTATGAGTGAGTAGTGCAGATGAGTGCTGCGAATGAAGTATGAGTGAGTAGTACAGGTGAATGCTGCGAATGAAGTATGAGTGAGTAGTACGGATGAATGCTGCGAATGAAGTATGAGTGAGTAGTACAGATGAATGCTGCGAATGAAGTATGAGTGAGTAGTACAGGTGAATGCTGCGAATGAAGTACGAGTGAGTAGTACAGGTGAATGCTGCGAATGAAGTACGAGTGAGTAGTACAGGTGAATGCTGCGAATGAAGTACGAGTGAGTAGTACAGGTGAATGCTGCGAATGAAGTACGAGTGAGTAGTACAGGTGAATGCTGCGAATGAAGTATGAGTGAGTAGTACAGATGAATGCTGCGAATGAAGTATGAGTGAGTAGTACAGGTGAATGCTGCGAATGAAGTATGAGTGAGTAGTACAGGTGAATGCTGCGAATGAAGTATGAGTGAGTAGTACAGGTGAATGCTGCGAATGAAGTATGAGTGAGTAGTACAGGTGAATGCTGCGAATGAAGTATGAGTGAGTAGTACAGGTGAATGCTACGAATGAAGTATGAGTGAGTAGTACAGGTGAATGCTACGAATGAAGTATGAGTGAGTAGTACAGGTGAATGCTGCGAATGAAGTATGAGTGAGTAGTACAGATGAATGCTGCGAATGAAGTATGAGTGAGTAGTACAGATGAATGCTGCGAATGAAGTATGAGTGAGTAGTACAGGTGAATGCTGCGAATGCAGTATGAGTGAGTAGTACAGGTGAATGCTGCGATTGCAGTATGAGTGAGTAGTACAGGTGAATGCTGCGAATGAAGTATGAGTGAGTAGTACAGGTGAATGCTGCGAATGAAGTATGAGTGAGTAGTACAGGTGAATGCTGCGAATGCAGTATGAGTGAGTAGTACAGGTGAATGCTGCGAATGAAGTATGAGTGAGTAGTACAGGTGAATGCTGCGAATGAAGTATGAGTGAGTAGTACAGGTGAATGCTGCGAATGAAGTATGAGTGAGTAGTACAGGTGAATGCTGCGAATGAAGTATGAGTGAGTAGTACAGGTGAATGCTGCGAATGAAGTATGAGTGAGTAGTACAGATGAGTGCTGCGAATGAAGTATGAGTGAGTAGTACAGGTGAATGCTGCGAATGAAGTATGAGTGAGTAGTACAGGTGAATGCTGCGAATGAAGTATGAGTGAGTAGTACAGGTGAATGCTGCGAATGAAGTATGAGTGAGTAGTACAGGTGAATGCTGCGAATGAAGTATGAGTGAGTAGTACAGGTGAATGCTGCGAATGAAGTATGGGTGAGTAGTACAGATGAATGCTGCGAATGAAGTATGAGTGAGTAGTACAGATGAATGCTGCGAATGAAGTATGGGTGAGTAGTACCGATGAATGCTGCGAATGAAGTATGGGTGAGTAGTACAGGTGAAAGCTGCGAATGAAGTATGAGTGAATAGTACAGATGAATGCTGCGAATGAAGTATGAGTGAATAGTACAGATGAATGCTGCGAATGAAGTATGAGTGAGTAGTACAGATGAATGCTGCGAATGAAGTATGAGTGAGTAGTACAGATGAATGCTGCGAATGAAGTATGAGTGAGTAGTACAGGTGAATGCTGCGAACGAAGTATGAGTGAGTAGTACAGGTGAATGCTGCGAACGAAGTATGAGTGAGTAGTACAGGTGAATGCTGCGAACGAAGTATGAGTGAGTAGTACAGGTGAATGCTGCGAACGAAGTATGAGTGAGTAGTAGAGGTGAATTCTGCGAACGAAGTATGAGTGAGTAGTACAGGTGAATGCTGCGAATGAAGTATGAGTGAGTAGTACAGGTGAATGCTGCGAATGAAGTATGAGTGAGTAGTACAGGTGAATGCTGCGAATGAAGTATGAGTGAGTAGTACAGGTGAATGCTGCGAATGAAGTATGAGTGAGTAGTACAGGTGAATGCTGCGAATGAAGTATGAGTGAGTAGTACAGGTGAATGCTGCGAATGAAGTATGAGTGAGTAGTACAGGTGAATGCTGCGAATGAAGTATGAGTGAGTAGTACAGGTGAATGCTGCGAATGAAGTATGAGTGAGTAGTACAGGTGAATGCTGCGAATGAAGTATGAGTGAGTAGTACAGGTGAATGCTGCGAATGAAGTATGAGTGAGTAGTACAGGTGAATGCTGCGAAAGAAGTATGAGTGAGTAGTACAGGTGAATGCTGCGAATGAAGTATGAGTGAGTAGTACAGGTGAATGCTGCGAATGAAGTATGAGTGAGTAGTACAGGTGAATGCTGCGAATGAAGTATGAGTGAGTAGTACAGGTGAATGCTGCGAATGAAGTATGAGTGAGTAGTACAGATGAATGCTGCGAATGAAGTATGAGTGAGTAGTACAGGTGAATGCTGCGAATGAAGTATGAGTGAGTAGTACAGGTGAATGCTGAGAATGAAGTATGAGTGAGTAGTACAGGTGAATGCTGCGAATGAAGTATGAGTGAATAGTACAGATGAATGCTGCGAATGAAGTATGAGTGAATAGTACAGGTGAATGCTGCGAATGAAGTATGGGTGAGTAGTACAGGTGAATGCTGCGAATGAAGTATGAGTGTGTAGTACAGGTGAATGCTGCGAATGAAGTATGAGTGTGTAGTACAGGTGTAAGCTGCGAATGAAGTATGAGTGAGTAGTACAGATGAATGCTGCGAATGAAGTATGAGTGAGTAGTACAGATGAATGCTGCGAATGAAGTATGAGTGAGTAGTACAGATGAATGCTGCGAATGAAGTATGAGTGAGTAGTACAGATGAATGCTGCGAATGAAGTATGAGTGAGCAGTACAGGTGAATGCTGCGAATGAAGTATGAGTGGGTAGTACAGGTGAAAGCTGCGAATGAAGTATGAGTGAGTAGTACAGATGAATGCTGCGAATGAAGTATGAGTGAGTAGTACAGATGAATGCTGCGAATGAAGTATGAGTGAGTAGTACAGATGAATGCTGCGAATGAAGTATGAGTGAGTAGTACAGATGAATGCTGCGAATGAAGTATGAGTGAGTAGTACAGATGAATTCTGCGAATGAAGTATGAGTGGGTAGTACAGGTGAAAGCTGCGAATGAAGTATGAGTGAGTAGTACAGGTGAATACTGCGAATGAAGTATGAGTGAGTAGTACAGGTGAATGCTGCGAATGAAGTATGAGTGAGTAGTACAGGTGAATGCTGCGAATGAAGTATGAGTGAGTAGTACAGGTGAATGCTGCGAATGAAGTATGAGTGAGTAGTACAGGTGAATGCTGCGAATGAAGTATGAGTGAGTAGTACAGGTGAAAGCTGCGAATGAAGTATGAGTGAGTAGTACAGATGAATGCTGCGAATGAAGTATGAGTGAGTAGTACAGATGAATGCTGCGAATGAAGTATGAGTGAGTAGTACAGATGAATGCTGCGAATGAAGTATGAGTGAGTAGTACAGGTGAATGCTGCGAATGAAGTATGAGTGAGTAGTACAGGTGAATGCTGCGAATGAAGTATGAGTGAGTAGTACAGGTGAATGCTGCGAATGAAGTATGAGTGAGTAGTACAGGTGAAAGCTGCGAATGAAGTATGAGTGAGTAGTACAGATGAATGCTGCGAATGAAGTATGAGTGAGTAGTACAGATGAATGCTGCGAATGAAGTATGAGTGAGTAGTACAGATGAATGCTGCGAATGAAGTATGAGTGAGTAGTACAGGTGAATGCTGCGAATGAAGCATGAGTGAGTAGTACAGGTGAAAGCTGCGAATGAAGCATGAGTGAGTAGTACAGGTGAAAGCTGCGAATGAAGTATGAGTGAGTAGTACAGGTGAAAGCTGCGAATGAAGTATGAGTGAGTAGTACAGGTGAAAGCTGCGAATGAAGTATGAGTGAGTAGTACAGATGAATGCTGCGAATGAAGTATGAGTGAGTAGTACAGGTGAATGCTGCGAATGAAGTATGAGTGAGTTGTACAGATGAATGCTGCGAATGAAGTATGACTGAGTAGTACAGATGAATGCTGCGAATGAAGTATGAATGAGTAGTACAGATGAAAGCTGCGAATGAAGTATGAGTTATCAATGGACATATCTTTGGAGCTGCGTTTAACTAGTCTCTAAATATTAGTCGTGATTGCTTTCTCACCTGAGATTCCCGTAGCGATGTCAGCAGAGAGAGTTCTCTGTGCAGTGGACACCATTCCGTTAAGAATGAAAGACAAGGCTAAGAAGAGAGTTGCATATGCTTCATTGCAACCCACCAGAGTCAGTCCTAGGTGAGAGAGGACGGCAGTCATAGCTCCTGGAATGGGATCAATTCAAGAAGACTTTTATTTCTGTGTCATCCTTTTTCGTGAATTTAAAACAATTGTGAAAATTCAGGTATTTACATTTTTATTACAAAGCATGAGTCAGCAACGGGTAGATTTCACAAACAAATGTAATATATAACCTAGAAATAAGTACACTGTGTTACAAAAAGGACGCAACCCTCTATTGTATTTTTCTATTGAAATTTGAGAAAAGACGCAAATTTCAAAAGATGCATATTAGACACAATACTTTACAACAGATGTTAAAAGTGATTTCCTGCAAACGGGATGCCGGTTCTTACCCGTTTCATAATATTTGCAGTCACCTCTCGTAATGTTTGTTTTCTTATGTTTAAAATCTCTCTTTCAATGTTAGCCTTCAAGTCTTCAAGTGTATGAGGATTGCTTAGAAACACATTTGAGACATCCCCAAAAAAGGAGTAATCAAGACAAAGGAGGAGTAATTTGAGACATCCCCAAAAACTGGAGGAGTAAGAATGGATGAATAGATGAAAAGGATGGATGATAGATAGAAATTGTGCAAGAATAGATGGAAATGGTGCATAGACAGACGGGTATTGTGCATGGAGAGATGGAAATATTGAATACATAGATGGAAATTATGGATAGAGGGGTGGAAATTGTGAATGGTTAGATGGAAACTGTGGATATAGATAGATGGTGTGGAAACTGTGGATATAGATAGATTTCCATCTACGTATCCAAAATGGATACGTAGATGGAAACTGTGGATATAGATAGATGAAAATTTTGGATACGTAGATGGAAACTATGGGCATAGATAGATGAAATTTTTGGATGCATAGATGGAAACTGTGGATATAGATGGAGGAAATTTTTGGATACATAGATGGAAACTGTGGATATAGATAGATGAAATTTTTGGATACATAGATGGAAACTGTGGGCATAGATAGATGAAATTTTTGGATGCATAGATGGAAACTGTGGATATAGATAGATGAAAATTTTGGATACATAGATGGAAACTGTGGATATAGATAGATGAAATTTTTAGATACAAAGATGGAAACTGTGGACATAGATAGATGAAATTTTTGGATCCATAGATGGAAACTGTGGATATAGATAGATGAAAATTTTGGATACATAGATGGAAACTGTGGATATAGATAGATGAAAATTTTGGATACATAGATGGAAACTGTGGGCATAGATAGATGAAAATTTTGGATGCATAGATGGAAACTGTGGATATAGATGGATGAAAATTTTGGATACATAGATGGAAACTGTGGGCATAGATAGATGAAATTTTTGGATACATAGATGGAAACTGTGGACATAGATGAAATTTTTGGATACATAGATGGAAACTGTGGATATAGATGGATGAAAATTTTGGATACATAGATGGAAACTGTGGATATAGATAGATGAAATTTTTGGATACATAGATGGAAACTGTGGACATAGATGGATGAAAATTTTGGATACATAGATGGAAACTGTGGATATAGATAGATGAAATTTTTGAATACATAGATGGAAACTGTGGACATAGATGAAATTTTTGGATACATAGATGGAAACTGTGGACATAGATGAAATTTTTGGATACATAGATGGAAACTGTGGATATAGATGGATGAAAATTTTGGATACATAGATGGAAACTGTGGATATAGATAGATGAAATTTTTGGATACATAGATGGAAACTGTGGACATAGATAGATGAAATTTTTGGATACATAGATGGAAACTGTGGATATAGATAGATGAAAATTTTGGATACATAGATGGAAACTGTGGATATAGATAGATGAAAATTTTGGATACATAGATGGAAACTGTGGGCATAGATAGATGAAATTTTTGGATGCGTAGATGGAAACTGTGGATATAGATGGATGAAAATTTTGGATACATAGATGGAAGCTGTGGGCATAGATAGATGAAATTTTTGGATACATAGATGGAAACTGTGGACATAGATGAAATTTTTGGATACATAGATGTAAACTGTGGATATAGATGGATGAAAATTTTGGATACATAGATGGAAACTGTGGATATAGATAGATGAAATTTTTGGATACATAGATGGAAACTGTGGATATAGATGGATAAAAATTTTGGATACATAGATGGAAACTGTGGATATAGATAGATGAAATTTTTGGATACATAGATGGAAACTGTGGACATAGATGAAATTTTTGGATACATAGATGGAAACTGTGGATATAGATGGATGAAAATTTTGGATACATAGATGGAAACTGTGGACATAGATAGATGAAATTTTTGGATACATAGATGGAAACTGTGGATATAGATAGATGAAAATTTTGGATACATAGATGGAAACTGTGGATATAGATAGATAAAAATTTTGGATACATAGATGGAAACTGTGGATATAGATGAATGAAAATTATGGATACTTAGATGGAAACTGTGGATATATATAGATGGAAATGATGGATTTAGTGATGATGGATCGATAGAAACGATGAATTTATCTATGGAAAGGATGAATGGATTGATAGAGGTGACGGATAGATGGAAAGGATATATCGATGGATGGATTAAAGACTGGGAAGAATATTTGGATAGAAAGGATCGATGAATGGATGGAGTGATGATGAAGACAAGTTGAAAACAGTATTTTAAGGAAAGCTTGGTAAATAAGAAATATTATAAATGTAATAATAATCTGTTAAGTGGACGAACTGCAGAACTCACCTGCAGCGATCCACAAGATTCGAATAATGGTGATGCTCGTGCATTTCTTTCTCCAATCTCGAATCATTGGACAAGTGAAAAGAAGTTGCAGGGCCAATACCACGGCGTTGGGTAGAGCGGAGACGAAACCATTCTGTAAGAAGAAAAAAATCGCTTCATTAGCTCGATGCTTAGAGAATGTTTTAAATTTTTCATTGAATAAAAATCTAATACGCACTGAAAGCAAAATGAAATGCTCACTGTGTGAAGAAACTGGTGCGTACTGAATGCAAAATCTAAATGCTTGCTGATATCAATGAGCTCTGAGTGCAATATCCAATGAGTACTGATATCAATGAGCATTGAGTGCGAAACCTAAATGCGTGCTGAAATCAATGAACTCTGAGTGCAAAATCTAATGCGCAGTGAACGTAAAATCTAATCCGCCAAATTATTGCAGTCAAGAAAAGAACATCTGGAAATTAACTGATGAAAAATGGCAATAAATCATCTCACCTTAACGATCGGCATTTGCAGCATTTTTCCCAAGTACCAAGGTTGAATTGTTGCGAAAAATCCGGCATTCCAGGCGACAGCGAGGTGTACTGCCAGATGAGACCAGAAATCAGCTGATTTTGTAATCTTTTTCCAAGAAATGGCTGATTTCTGAAACAGATGATAAAAAATTTCATTGAAGCTTATTGTTAAAATGTGAAACTGTTTGGAAGAATTGGAACGATAATTTTTTCGTTCGAACCTTTCTTATTATACCGCTAGCATAATTTTAATCTATTTTGTCATTTGCCTTGTTTTCAAATCTTAAGCATTGCTTTGACCACATGCCCTCCCCCCCATAATTTTCAGAGGCCTGACGTAATTTTCATTTTCCCACTAAACTTTCAAAGTGCGTGTACAGTCGCTCAAAAAAATATCCCAACACTATCGTTTTTCTGCTGAGGTCCTGCCATCCTCTCAGATCTCCTACTGTGGCAGGCTCCTGTCAGACCTCTGTGGCAAGCAGCTGCTTGAGGGGGTATGGTTGACTGCAGAATTCAGAAAAAAAAATATCTCGCAACGATTTTTTTTTTAAAATTAGTGATCTGGCAACCTTTGTGTCACGTGACACAAAGGTTGACAGATCACTAATTTCTAAAAAAAACGTTGCCAGATATTTTTTTCTGAATTATGTAGTCAAAGTTAAAAAATTAACGATCTGGCAACCTTCGTGTCACGTGACACGAAGGTTGCCAGATCACTAATTTCTAAAACAAATCGTTGCCAGATATTTTTTTCTGAATTATGTAATCAACCGTAGTGTTCGGATGCTTTTTTGAGCGACTGTACATCTTAATTTGCGGTACTGAATCTGACTATTATGTGCATTTTTTTATTGCCTTTTTTTGCAAAAACTACGAAACATAAAAATTTATATTTTTATATAAGAATGTTATAAAGCAATTTAACTGCTGGATTTTTAAAAATCTACTTGTATCATTTCAAAATTATTCTTGCATATTATTATTATTTCGAACAAAATAGTTAGGCCGCTGCTCGACAAGAGCGCTGCCATCGCTTGTTCATATATGGAAATAGTCGATCTGTGTTAGCTGCTTAATCTCTGTGATATCGCTGGGCCGAAACACAGACTTTCTTCAAATTTCGCCGTTTTATCTCTTTTCAATAGGGGTGGCTCAGTCGGTAGCGCGCCAGGCTCGTAATCTGTAGTTCCCAGGTTCGAGTCCCACCTGGGTCAGCGTTGAGATTTATCTCCGGAAAACTCCCCGCCCTGCCCACGGTCAGTAGGGGACACCGATGGGCTTGGAAAGGCCGCCGTCCGTTGGATTGGAAGTTAAGCCATGGCCCCGTATGCGGGAGAGCATTACCCTGTGCACGTTAAAGAACACGCTGGATGGCCTTGCCGGAAGGCTACTATCTGTCTCGCAATAACTGTTCCAGTGGGTCCCCTCCCCCAACCTTCTCTGAGCCTTCGGGGCCATTTAGCCCGATTTTGTGACCTGGCCATTTAGCCCATGGTGTGCAAAAAAGTGACGCTCAGAGGTAAAACAACCCAACGTTAAAGAACACGCTGGATGGCTTTGACGGGAGGCTACCATCTGTCTCCCAACAGTTGTTCCAGTGGTTCCCCTCCCCCAACCTTCTCTGAGCCTTCGGGGTCCTTGTGACCTGGCCATTTAGCCCATGGTGTGCAAAATAGTGCCGCTCAGAGGTAAAACAACCCAACGTTAAAGAACACGCTGGATGGCTTTGACTGGAGGCTATCATCTGTCTCCCAACAGCTGTTCAAGTGGGTCCCCTCCCCCAACTTTCCCTGAGCCTTCGGGGTCCATGTGACCTGGTCATTTAGCCCATGGTGTGCAAAGAAAGTGCCTCTCAGAGGTAAAACAACCCAACGTTAAAGAACACGCTGGATGGCTTTGACGGGAGGATACCATCTGTCTCCCAACAGCTCTTCCAGTGGGTCCCTCCCCCAACCTTCTCTGAGCCTTCGGGGTCCATGTGACCTGGCCATTTAGCCCATGGTGTGCAAAGAAAGTGCCTCTCAGAGGTAAAACAACCCAACGTTAAAGAACACGCTGGATGGCTTTGACGGGAGGCTACCATCTGTCTCCCAACAGTTGTTCCAGTGGGTCCCCTCCCCCAACCTTCTCTGAGCCTTCGGGGTCCTTGTGACCTGGCCATTTAGCCCATGGTGTGCAAATTAGTGCCGCTCAGAGGTAAAACAACCCAACGTTAAAGAACACGCTGGATGGCTTTGACTGGAGGCTATCATCTGTCTACCAACAGTTGTTCCAGTGGGTCCCCTCCCCCAACCTTCTCTGAGCCTTCGGGGTCCTTGTGACCTGGCCATTTAGCCCATGGTGTGCAAATTAGTGCCGCTCAGAGGTAAAACAACCCAACGTTAAAGAACACGCTGGATGGCTTTGACTGGAGGCTATCATCTGTCTCCCAAAAGCTGTTCCAGTGGGTCCCCTCCCCCAACCTTCTCTGAGACTTCGGGGTCCTTGTGACCTGGCCATTTAGCCCATGGTGAGCAAAGAAAGTGCCGCTCAGAGGTAAATCAATCCAACGTTAAAGAACACGCTGGATGGCCTTGACGAGAGGCTACCATCTATCTCCCAACAGCTGTTCCAGTGGGTCCCCTCCCCAAACCTTCTCTGAGCCTTCGGGGTCCTTGTGACCTGGTCATTTAGTCCATGGTGTGAAAAGAAAGTGCCGCTCAGAGGTAAAACATCCCAACGTTAAAGAACACGCTGAATGGCCTTGACGGAAGGCTACCATCTGTCTCCCAACAGCGGTTCCAGTGGGTCCCCTCCCCCAACCTTCTCTGAGCCTTCGGGGCCCATGTGGCCTGGCCATTTAGCCCATTGTGTGCAAAAAAGTGCCGCTCAGAGGTAAAACAACCCAACGTTAAAGAACACGCTGGATGGCCTTGACGGGAGGCTACCATCTGTCTCCCAACAGCTGTTCCAGAGGGTCCCCTCCCTCAACCAACCAAACCTCTCTTCAATAGAGTGTTTTCGACACACTGCCTCATTCATTCGCAGTCAGCTATTCACATATTACATGCAGAAGGATATCTTTCTTTACCTTGTTCGCAGCATTTCTTTCCAGATTACTGAGAATGTGTTGCAGTTCGTGAGGCGATATGTGAGGATGTTGCACGGGTGTCTCGTGGATGAATATCAACCAAAACACAGTCCAGACGATGCCAGCCAGACCTGAGGTAGAATAAAAAGAAAAGCAAATTACAGTAGACTCTCTCTTATCCGGTCTGTGCTGAACCGGCCTCCGCTTTAGCCGGTCGTTCCAAGAAGCGGAAACAGGTCACCCTCTTGTTTTGTTTATAGTACTGTCGCTCAAAAAAGTATCCGAACCCTGCGGTTGATTACAAAATTCAGAAAAAATATCTGGCAACGATTTTTTTAGAAATTAGTGATCTGGCAACCTTCGTGTCACGTGATTACAGAATTCAGGAAAAATATCTGGAGCGTTTATAGCAACTGTACACGCTCCAGTTACCGTTCACAGCAAACTGGAGCGTGTGCAGTTATTGCAACCGCTCCAGTTTGCTGTGAACGGTAACTGCACACGCTCAATATTTCCGTGAGTGGGCCCACACGATCCAGGTCTTTGTGAGCTCACACGATCCAACGTGCTGTGAACATTAGCCGCAACCGCTCCAGTTTGCTGTGAACGGTAACTGCACACGCTCAATATTTCCCTGAGTGAGCGCACACGATCCAGGTCTTTGTGAGCTCACACGATCCAACGTGCTGTGAACATTAACCGCATCCGCTCCAGTTTTCTGTGAACGGTAACTGCACACGCTCAATATTTCCCTGAGTGAGCGCACACGATCCAGGTCTTTGTGAGCTCACACGATCCAATGTGCTGTGAACATTAACCGCAATCACTAATTTCTAAAAAAATCGTTGCAAGATATTTTTTCTGAATTCTGTAATCAACCGTAGTGTTCGGATACTTTTTTGAGCGACTGTAGGTGGTCATATTATTTGATACTAGATCGTGTGGGCTCACTCACAGAAATATTGAGCGTGTGCAGTTACCGTTCACAGCAAACTGGAGCGTGTGCAGTAACTGCACACGCTCCAGTTTGCTGTGAACGGTAACTGGAGCGTGCACAGTTGCTGTACACGCTCCAGATATTTTTCCTGAATTCTGTAATCACGTGACACGAAAGTTGCCAGATCACTAATTTCTAAAAAAAATCGTTGCCAGATATTTTTCCTGAATTCTATAATCAACCATAGTGTTCGGATACTTTTTTGAGCGACTGTAGGTGGTCATATTATTTTGATACTAGATCGTATGGGCTCACTCACGGAAATATTGAGCGTGTGCAGTTACCGTTCACAGCAAGTTTGCTGTGAACGGTAACTGCACACGCTCAATATTTCCGTGAGCAGTTACTGCAAACGCTCATATATTCTGGAGCGTATGCAGTAACTGCACACGCTCCAGTTTGCTGTGAACGGTAACTGGAGCGTGTACAGTTGCTGTACACGCTCCAGGTGTTTTTTATGAATTCTGTAATCAACTATAGTGTTCGGATACTTTTGAGCGACTGTACAGTACATATTTGCTTCAATTCATCTTTGTGAATATCACAGTGTACTGTGCGTATACAGGAGTGCGTGTTGTGATCTATTAATTATAGTGTGGTACAAAATGAGTGAGTGCAAACGTAATCGTAATGGCGTTACGACGGAGATGAAATTAAAAGCGTGAGAACGTATTGACAAAGGTGATGCAGAAAGGCATATTTGTGATGAACTAGGCAGGGTCCCCGCATCGAGAAGCGGGCCCCCCTACCTACCGCTAAGGTTAAGGGCAGTTTGCTGCTCTACAGGATTTAGGGTTGGGTTATTGTTTTACCTCTGAGCGGCCCTTTTTTGCACACCATGGGCTAAATGGCCAGGTCACATGGACCCCGAAGGCTCAGCGGAGGTTGGGGGAGGGGACCCACTGGAACAGCTGTTGGGAGACAGATGGTAGCCTCCCGTCAAGGCCATCCAGCGTGTTCTTTAACTTTGGATTGTTTACCCTTTGAGAGGCACTTTTTTGCACACCATGTGCTAAATGGCCAGGTCACATGGACCCCGAAGGCTCAGAGCAGATTGGGGGAGGAGACCCACTGAAACAGCTGTTGGGAGACAGATGGTAGCCCCCCGTCAAGGCCATCCAGCGTGTTCCTTAATTTTGGGTTGTTTTCCCTCTGAGCGGCACTTTTTTGCACACCATGGGCTAAATGACCAGGTCACATGAACCCCAAAGGCTCAGAGAAAGTTGGGGGAGGGGACCCACTGGAACAACTGTTGGGAGACAGATGGTAGCCTCCCGTCAAGGCCGTCCAGCGTGTTCTTTAACGTGCACAGGGTATGGCTCTCCCGCACACGGGGCCACGGCTTAACGTCCCATCCGACGGACGGCGGCCTTTCCAAGCCCATTGGTGTCCCCTACTGACCGTGGGCAGGGCGGGGAATTTTGCGGAGATAAATCTCAACGCTGACCCAGCTGGGACTCGAACCTGGGAACTACAGATTACGAGCCTGGCGCGCTACCGACTGAGCCACCCCCGCCCCCTAAAGGATTTAGGATAAAATAAGTCAGTTTAAATGACGACGCAAAAGTAATATTTATATTTATTTAAAAAAAAACACACTTACAATCAAATATTATCTCAAAGTATATTTTCTAGCTTTGGCCGTCACAGATTTTTCAATAACTTCAGTAAAATCAACTTGCTTAGCAAAGTCATTTTCGATGCACAGAATTGCTAGATGATTAAGTCGTTTTTGACTAATTGTGTTTCTTTCAGCTTAAGAAACAGGAACACTGGTACTGTACGAAACAGTTTAATGGCGAGGCAGATATTGTCAAATGTACCTACCAGTTTTTTGTCGTAAATTGCATTCAGAAGTCTCAACTTTATCAACTTAATAAACCGAAAGAAACTGCTTCATATTTCGAATTTTTCACCGTCAGTTCAGGTCATTGCATCGAAACATATATCACAACAGTAGCTTATTAAAATTATTATCAGCCAGCTGTTAGTCTTTTTATACTGCTTTTTTCGTTCGTCGCCGTTTCCCCATTGTGACGTCAAACCTCCTAGCCAATGACCGTCAAGCAACGCTCTCCCTCCAGGTGGCGCCACCCTTTCTTCATTCGGACTGGTTGATTTAGCAGTATTCTAAACGCCAATAGGTCGGGAGAGGTATGGTCGGTAACTGCAATTGCGACCAATGGGTCGCAATTGCAGTTCCCAGGTTCGAGTCCCAGCTGGATCAGTGTTCAGATTTATCTCCGCAAAACTCCCCGCCCTGCCCACGGTCAATAGGGGACACCGATGGAATTGGAAAGATCGCCGTCCGACGGATGGGACGTTAAGACGTGGTCCCGTGTGCGGGAGAGCCATACCCTGTGCACCATAAAGACAAATAGAACCTTGACCAGAGGCTACCATCTGTCTCCCAACAGCTGTTCTAGTGGGTCCCCTCCCACAACCTTCTCTGAGCCTTCGGGGTCCTTGCGACCTGGCCATTTAGCCCATGGTGTGCAAAGAAAGTGTTGCTCAGAGGTAAAACATTACAATCCAAAATGTTAACGGGATCAGTTAGTAGATTCGTCAGACAGCACAGAGGCGGTATCCTCCGTCTCTGCTCTTCGTCCTCCTGTTGAGAGGCGGTATCCTCCGTCTCTGCTGCTCTTCGTCCTCCTGTTGAGAGGCGGTATCCTCTGTCTCTGCTCTTTGTCCTCCTGTTGAGAGGCGGTATCCTCCGTCTCTGCTCTCGTCCTCCTGTTGAGAGGCGGTATTCTCCGTTTCTACTCTTCGTCCTCCTGTTGAGAGGCGGTATCCCTCGTCTCTGCTCTTCGTCCTCCTGTTGAGAGGCGGTATCCTCTGTCTCTGCTCTTCGTCCTCCTGTTGAGAGGCGGTATCCTCCGTCTCTGTTCTTCGTCCTCCTGTTGAGAGGCGGTATCCTCCGTCTCTGCTCTTCGTCCTCCTGTTGAGAGGCGGTATCCTCAGTCTTTGTTCTTCGTCCTCCTGTTGAGAGGTGGTATCTTCCGTCTCTGCTCTTCGTCCTCCTGTTGAGAGGCGGTATCCTTCGTCTCTGCTCTTCGTCCTCCTGTTGAGAGGCGGTATCCTCCGTCTCTGCTCTTCGTCCTCCTGTTGAGAGGCGGTATCCCCCGTCTCTGCTCTTCGTCCTCCTGTTGAGAGGTGGTATCCTCCGTCTCTACTCTTCGTCCTCCTGTTGAGAGGCGGTATCCTCCGTCTCTGCTCTTCGTCCTCGTGTTGGGACTCCTCATTGGAGGTTAATTTCAACATGATCTTACAATAATTTGAACCTTGCTGAAGTTTTCATTTCAGCCGACACTATTATTTTTAAATTAATTACATTCTGCTCTGCAATGCATTCTGTCCATAACTCTTTACACATAAAAGCATGGAATGTTTTACCTCTGAGCGGCACTTTTTTGCACACCATGGGATAAATGGCCAGGTCACATGGACCCCTAAGGCTCAGAGAAGGTTGGGGGAGGGGACCCACTGGAACAGCTGTTGGGAGACAGATGGTAGCCTCCCGTCAAGGCCATCTCCGTCAGCGTCAGCGTGTTCTTTAACGTCAGCGTTCTTTAACGTCAGTAATCCCCGTCAGCGTGTTCTTTAACGTGCACATGGTAGGCTCTCCCGCACACAGTACCACGGCTTAACGTCCAATCCGACGGACGGCCGCCTTTTCAAGCCCATCGATGTCCCCTACTGACCGTGGGAAGGGCGGGGAAATTTTGCGGAGATAAATCTCAACGCTGACCCAGCTTGGACTCGAACCTGGGAAGTACAGATTACGAGCATGGCGCGCTACCGACTGAGCCACACCTGCCCCACACATAAAAGCCAAAACTTCTACAGTTACCAAATATTAGGTTCTCATGTCCATTGTGAATGAAACGCGTCATTTATAGACTTTAAATGGGAGAGGCATTGCTGTTGGGGGGATCTAAAGACTTAAGATTGCCCCCAAGAGTTGTCATTCTTCTTTCGGATGTGTGTAAGTTTCAGGTGGAATTTTGTTTTGACACACGTGATTCTTCGGTATGTGAGGATAGAAAAGGTGAAATCTTGATCTTGGAATGCTCGACACGTGAAAATTTGTGTCTTCGGGTAATGGGGGTCAGTAGGGGAATATAGATGTCGAAAACGTTACGAGATTTCCGATCTGAGGGGTCCTCAGAGGTCAAATTTAGCAGAAAGACAATGCAAACAACCATACCTTACCCTGGGTTCGAATCTAGGCCCATCTGATCCGTAGCCAGGCGCGCTGACGACTCGGCTACCGGGAAATATTGTATTATTTTCTTCCGTTAAAATCCTGCTCAGATCTCACTTACATTTTTTCTTGTTTTCTTACAGTCCCAAAATAAATAAAAAACAATTTTATATGTCTTTATAGAATTGAGAAAAATAAGAGCACCGCTCTTGTCACTTGTTGTTTCATTAGTGAGCACGTGAAGCTGTTGAAATGGAACTCTGTCTAGAGCCAACAATGGTATTATCATAAATGTCGTCTGTCTGTGCCTTGACGCAATAAGCAACAATGCATCGTCGTTGTTTTGTAATGTCTGAATGGCAACACTGAGAAATGACGATTATAAAAGACCGCTAACCGTAGCGAGAAAGTCATTATTCACTTTGGACATGTCGAAATCGGTTCCTTTGAATAGAAAGAATTCTTAATATTTCAGAAGCTGAAGTTTTCATTTCAGCAGAGAATTTTCCATTTTTTAATTAATGACATTCCGCTCTGCAATGCATTCTGGTAATAACTTATTTCCCATTTCCACAAAAGCCAAAACTACTACTACAGTAATTCAAATTTAGGTTTCGGTGTCCACTGTGAATGAAATGCGTCATTTATAGACTTTAAATGGGAGAGGCAATGCTGTTGGGATGTTTCCAAGTTGCAAGTTTGTTAGGATACAGGTAGGTAAATCATTCGTGATTTCAGTGGGCTTGTATTTCAAGGGGAAGCATCAGGAAACAAGTGGGTTTGTGATGTTAGGTCCAGTTCTTTTTAAGCTTAGAAACAGCTGGATCAAGGTCCCTGTGCGCCATTCAGACTTGCTCTTTTTGATATAAAAGAATGACAATTAACCACAACCGTCTTAGCCAAATAGATTTGACGATTGCGAAGTTTGTTTGATATAGCTTCCAAGACTGCTTTGTGGCGAACTGCAGCAATGCGTTCGTTTGACATATTTATGACCTTTATAAAGCAACCACTCTCTTATTAGAATTACTATAAATGAACAATATGTAGAGAAAAATATTCCTACGGCGGAAACGAAATGGAACAACTGGAATTTCTGCTCTAGGCATGTCTTCTCTGTATTAAAAGGGCGGGGGTGGCTCAGTTGGTAACGCGCCAGGCTCGTAATCTTTAGTTCCCAGGTTCGAGTCCCAGCTGGGTCAGCGTTGGGATTTATCTCCGCAAAATTCCCCGCCCAGCCAACCGTCAGTAGGAGACACCGATGGGCTTCGAATGGCTGCAGTCGATTGGGACGTTAAGCCGTGGCCCCGTGTGTGGGAGAGCCATACCCTCTGCACGTTAAAGAACACTCTGGATGGCCTTGACGGGAGGCTACCATCTGTCTCCCAACAGCTGTTCCAGTGGGTCCCCTCCCCCAACCTTCTCTGAGCCTTCGGGGTCCATGTGACCTGGCCATTTAGCCCATTGTGTGCAAAAAAGTGCCGCTCAGAGGTAAAACAACCCAACGTTAAAGAACACTCTGGATGGCCTTGACGGGAGGCTACCATCTGTCTCCCAACAGCTGTTCCAGTGGATCCCCTCCCCCTTCATTAAGCCTTCGGGGTCCTTGTGGCCTGGCCATTTAGCCCATGGTGTGCAAAGAAAGTTCCGCTCAGAGGTAAAACAACCCAACGTTAAAGAACACACTGGATGGCCTGAGGCTACCCGACCTGAGCACCTTGACCTGAGGCCCAACAGCTATTCCAGTGGGTCCACTCCCCTAACCTTCTCTGAGCCCTCGGGGTCCTTCTGACCTGAACATTTAGCCGATGGTGTGCAAAGAAAGTTCCGCTCAGAGGTAAAACAACCCAACGTTGAAGAACACGCTGGATGGCCTTGACCTGAGGCTACCATTTGTCTCCCAACAACTGTTCCAGTGGGTCCACTCCCCTAACCTTCTCTGAGCCTTCGGGGTCCTTCTGACCTGAACATTTAGCCGATGGTGTGCAAAGAAAGTTCCGCTCAGAGGTAAAACTACCCAACGTTGAAGAACACGCTGGATGGCCTTGACCTGAGGCTACCATTTGTCTCCCAACAACTGTTCCAGTGGGTCCACTCCCCTAACCTTCTCTGAGCCTTCGGGGTCCTTCTGACCTGAACATTTAGCCGATGGTGTGCAAAGAAAGTTCCGCTCAGAGGTAAAACAACCCAACGTTGAAGAACACGCTGGATGGCCTTGACCTGAGGCTACCATTTGTCTCCCAACAACTGTTCCAGTGGGTCCACTCCCCTAACCTTCTCTGAGCCTTTGGGGTCCTTCTGACCTGAACATTTAGCCGATGGTGTGCAAAGAAAGTTCCGCTCAGAGGTAAAACAACCCAACGTTGAAGAACACGCTGGATGGCCTTGACCTGAGGCTACCATTTGTCTCCCAACAACTGTTCCAGTGGGTCCACTCCCCTAACCTTCTCTGTGCCTTCGGGGTCCTTGTGACCTGGACATTTAGCCCATGGTGTGCAAAGAAAATGACGCTCAGAGGTAAAACAACCCAACGTTAAAGAACACGCTGGATGGCCTTGACCTGAGGCTACCATTTGTCTCCCAACAACTGTTCCAGTGGGTCCACTCCCCTAACCTTCTCTGTGCCTTCGGGGTCCTTGTGACCTGAACATTTAGCCGATGGTGTGCAAAGAAAGTTCCGCTCAGAGGTAAAACAACCCAACGTTGAAGAACACGCTGGATGGCCTTGACCTGAGGCTACCATTTGTCTCCCAACAACTGTTCCAGTGGGTCCACTCCCCTAACCTTCTCTGTGCCTTCGGGGTCCTTGTGACCTGGACATTTAGCCCATGGTGTGCAAAGAAAATGACGCTCAGAGGTAAAACAACCCAACGTTAAAGAACACGCTGGATGGCCTTGACCTGAGGCTACCATTTGTCTCCCAACAACTGTTCCAGTGGGTCCACTCCCCTAACCTTCTCTGTGCCTTCGGGGTCCTTGTGACCTGGACATTTAGCCCATGGTGTGCAAAGAAAATGACGCTCAGAGGTAAAACAACCCAACGTTAAAGAACACGCTGGATGACCTTGACCTGAGGCTACCATTTGTCTCCCAACAACTGTTCCAGTGGATCCACTCCCCTAACCTTCTCTGTGCCTTCGGGGTCCTTGTGACCTGGACATTTAGCCCATGGTGTGCAAAGAAAATGACGCTCAGAGGTAAAACAACCCAACGTTAAAGAACGCGCTGGATGGCCTTGACCTGAGGCTACCATTTGTCTCCCAACAACTGTTCCAGTGGGTCCACTCCCCTAACCTTCTCTGTGCCTTCGGGGTCCTTGTGACCTGGACATTTAGCCCATGGTGTGCAAAGAAAATGACGCTCAGAGGTAAAACAACCCAACGTTAAAGAATACGCTGGATGGCCTTGACGGGAGGCTACCATCTGTCTCCCAACAGCTGTTCCAGTGGGTCCCCTCCCCCAACCTTCTCTGAGCCTTCGGGGTCCTTGTGACCTGGCCATTCTAGCCCCTGATGTGCAAAAAAAGTGCCGCTCAGAGGTAAAACAACCCAATAGAGGCGAAAAAATATGTATTTTCCATATTTTTCAAAAAAAATTTAAAGGTGACTAAAATAGAAGGGGTTAAGTTTCTAATTGAACGGCGTTCTGGTTGACATTTTCCCTTTATTTCTTTTTCTAGATGCGGGCCGGCATGTATTTGTTCTTAACGTTTGAAGTAATTTCTTTTGACAAGCAATGCTACTATTAAATACTTAATCTGTCGTAACTGTTTAAGTATTGAACGATATTATTGAATGATACTATTGATTCATTTGTTCCCAATAAGCTGGAAATTTTCATGCAACCCTTTTTAATAAAACGGATTTAGAGTCTAAGCATTACTGTTCTGTTGTGAATAGTATCAGAATAATATGAATTCGTATCAGAATAATATGACCACCTACCATACATATATTATGGTAGGTGGTGTATTATTCTGATACGACTGTGTACAGTCGTTCAAAAATATCTGAATACTATGGTTGATTACAGAATTCAGAAAAAATATCTGGCATCGATTTTTTTAGAAATTAGTGATCTGGCAACTTTCGTGTCACGTGACACGAAGGTTGCCAGATCACTAATTTCTAAAAAAATCGCTGCCAGATATTTTTTCTGAATTCTGTAATCAACCGTAGTGTTCGGATATTTTTTAATATATATAATGCGTATGAATATATAATGCAATGAATATGGAGCGTGTGCAGTTACCGTTCACAGCAAACTGGAGCGGTTGCGGTTAATGTTCACAGCACATTGGATCGTGTGAGCTCACAAAGACCTGGATCGTGTGGGCTCACTCACGGAAATATTGAGCGTGTGCAGTTACCGTTCACAGCAAACTGGAGCGTGTGCAGTAACTGCACACGCTCCAGTTTGCTGTGAACGGTAACTGGAGCGTGTACAGTTGCTGTACACGCTGCAGATATTTTTCCTGAATTCTGTAATCACGTGACACGAAGGTTGCCAGATCACTAATTTCTAAAAAAAAACGGTTGCCAGATATTTTTTCTGAATTTTGTAATCCACCATAGTGTTTGGATATTTTTTTGAGCGACTGTACATTACCAATATTTTTTAATCACTTTGTGATTCTTATGTTCATGTTCAACACTGCATAATTTGTTAGTATGTGTTTTTGTGTTGCGTAAGAAAATGGAAATAAAATTATTATTATATTATATGAGTAAATTTCGGTAATTTAAAATTTTTTTTTTCTTTAAATCTTGCATTTTTGTCATGTTGGACTTTTCAGAAAGCGTGTGTTGTCAAAAATAAGAAAATTACGTATAATTATGAATTTCCTGTAAGATAAGGGTAACTGAATTCAAAATACAAAAACTCAACCAAGGACCCACCTGGTATATAGAATGCCATTGGCCATCCTCTTGCACCTGAAGAATTACAGAAAACTGCAGACAGGATCGGAGATACGACGGAGGAGACAAGGAGTCCTCCGAAGATGAGGTTACTATGGAAACGTCTCTCTGTCGTTGGAAACCACTGGTCGATCATGAAATTCTGAGCTGGTAGAAAAGGACCCTGTTCAACAAAATTATCGTGAACGTCAGAGTCATTCATAATTCTGCGCGTGAAAACAATCTTAAATTTTTATAGAGAAAAAGTTTGCCGAGGGCAAAAATTCCAGTTGCTGGTTTTGATTTCGGCCATAGGATTGTTTTCTCCATGTAGTGTGGGGCGGGGGTGGCTCAGTCGGTAGCGCGCCAGGCTCGTAATCTGTAGTTCCCAGGTTCGAGTCCCAGCTGGGTCAGCGTTGAGATTTTTCTCCGCAAAATTTCCCCGCCCTGCCCACGGTCAGTAGGGGACACCGATGAGTTTGGAAAGGCCGCCGTCCGTCGGATGGGACGTTAAGCCGTGGCCCCGTGTGTGGGAGAGCCATACCCTGTGCACGTTAAAGAACACGCTGGATGGCCTTGACGGGAGGCTACCATTTGTCTCCCAACAGCTGTTCCAGTGGGTCCCCTCCCCCAACCTTCTCTGAGCCTTCGGGGTCCATGTGACCTGACCATTTAGCCCATGGTGTGCAAAAAAGTGCCGCTCAGAGGTAAAACAACCCAACTCCATGTAGTGTACATTTAATCTGACCCTAATAAGAGAGTGGATGCCGTTAAGAGGGTATTTTATCAAAAGAACACATTACTGTAATTCTCCACGAATCAGTCTTGCAAGAATCTTAGTTCTCTATGCATCACTCGGCATTTTTTTCAAGATCCAATTGTGATTAATCGAAACCATATCTTCAGTTTAGAGAATATAGTTTGCCAGTGGCTACTCCCAAGAAGAGAAGGAGCAGTTTCTGATCCTTATCACTCCCACTTGAAAGTTTCAGTAACATAATTTTGCTCACATATGGGAGACTCATGTATGTCAAAACTCTACCCAGTTGAAAACCTAGTCAGCCCTTACTGTAAAAGAAGGTTCTTCCGAAAAATGGAATGCTACCTCTGTCAGCGTAACTAAACCTCATGAAACATTCCCAATTGCATTTCCTCTCCTCTCAAAATCTCTAAATGACACATTTCATTCACAATGAACATCGAAATCTGATTTTGGGTTAACTATTGTGGGTTTAGCTTTTTATTCTGTAAAGGTTAATCGGCATAATCAATAGCGTAACTGAATGAAATTAGTTTAAAATTGAGATTCGTCGCTGAAGACATAATGCAGGTGTTAAGCTTAGGTTTTTAATTTATTTGGAATGAGAATTCTGAATTGTATTTTTGGAACCGAATTCCATCAGCCAGAGTGAATAATGACTTCGTCTGTACAGCCGACAGTTTCTATAATAAGAGTTTCGCAGTGTTGCCATTCAGACATTCGAAAATTGCGACGAATTTTCTTCGTAGAAAAGACAGACGACATTCATGAGATGTATTCTTGTATTGTCACTGTCACCATTCGTTTTCGGCGACAAAAAGTGATCACTAGGGTCTGCTTTTTTTCGCAAATGTAACTGACTTCTTTTTCCGGTTTTAATGTCTAGACTTCGCAGTTACACGAATATATTTTTTTTTCGAATCGTAAGAAATAGTGTAAAACTTATTTTTAACGAAGTCGGTTATGAAGAAAAAATAGTTATAACGAAACACAGACTATTTTCCTTGAAGTTGAGTTTTAAAACTATGCTCTTTGTACTTTTTTATTACGAATTTTTCCTTTCTGCTTCGCTATTGTAAAAAATATCTGGCAACTATGTTTTTAGAAATTAGTGATCTGGCAACCTTCGTCTATATCCAATTTCTATGGTTGATTACAGAATTCAGATAAAATATCTGGCAACGATTTTTTTTCATTTTTTATTTTTAGAAATTAGTGATGTGGCAACCTTCGTGTATATCCGAACACTATGGTTGATTACAGAATTAAAAAAATCTGGCAACGATTTTTTTTTTTGAAATTAGTGATCTGGCAACCTTCACGTGACACGAAGGTTGTCAGATCACTAATTTTTTAAAAAATCGTTGCCAAATATTTTTTCTGATTTCTGTAATCAACCATACTGTTCGGATATTTTTTTTGAGCGATTGTACACATAAATATTTTTTAACTAGTATTATACAGGCAAAAATATTTCATTTCCATTGGTGGGGCCATAGAAAGTAATTCTATAGGCCCAAAAAATTTGGGACCCCTGAACATGACGAAAGAAATTTAACTTTAAGTTTGCACAAAAAAAAATACCTACCAAGGCTAACCCTAGAAGTACTCGCAACATGAGTAGGGCGTAAGCGCCCCACTCGGCAGAGACAGGAGTCAGCAATGTAAGGAGGGATCCTAGAGCCATGGAGAGGCCTAACACTCTCTTGGAACGGAATCGTTTGGCAAGACTTACTCCAAAAAATTTAGAAACCAGACATCCACAAAAAACAGATCCCAATATGAGACCGACTTCTTTCGAGCTCCATAAAATGCCACCTCCCTATACGAAACAAAATAAAACGGAATATTATTTTATTTCCGCTACAAGGAAGTGAATTAAGAGATTACAAAAATAATAACATTTCGTACATGCCTTGTCATTGAAATATGCGACTACTTACTCAAAGGATTCATAGGAAAAAAAATGTACACAATCATTAGCAATCATTCGCTTTGTTTTTAACTTGTTTTCAAGAACAGAAAGTATTTTTTTTTTCAATTTGTATTTCATCGAAAAACATTTAACTTTTTTCTTTCCAAAATTCAAAAGTTTTTTTGGGTTCGATAGTTAATTTGGGTCAGGGTTCGAGGATTTAATTTGGGTTGGGATTCGAGGATTTGGGTTGAGTTGTTTTACCTCTGAGCGGCACTTTTTTGCACACCGTGGGCTAAATGGACAGGTCACATGGACCTCGAAGGCTCAGAGAAGGTTGGGGGAGGGGACCCACTGGAACAGCTGTTGGGAGACAGATGGTAGCCTCCCGTCAAGGCCATCCAGCGTGTTCTTTAACGTTGGGTTGTTTTACTTCTGAGCGGCACTTTTTTGCACACCATGGGCAAAATGGCCAGGTCACATGGACCCCGAAGGCTCAGAGAAGGTTGGGGGAGAGGACCCACTGGAACAGCTGTTGGGAGACAGATGGTAGCCTCCCGTCAAGGCCATCCAGCGTGTTCTTTAACTGGGTTGTTTTACCTCTGAGCGGCACTTTTTTGCACACCGTAGGCTAAATGGCCAGGTCACATGGACCCCGAAGGCTCAGAGAAGGTTGGGGGAGGGGACCCACTGGAACAGCTGTTGGGAGATAAATGGTAGCCTCCTGTCAAAGCCATCCAGCGTGTTCTTTAACGTTGGGTTGTTTTACCTCTGAGCGGCACTTTCTTTGCACACCATGGGCTAAATGGCCAGGTCACAAGGACCCCAAAGGCTCAGAGAAGGTTGGGGGAGGGAACCCACTGGAACAGCTGTTGGGAGATAAATGGTAGCCTCCCGTCAAGGCCATCCAGCGTGTTCTTTAACGTTGGGTTGTTTAACCTCTGAGCGGCACTTTCTTTGCACACCATGGGCTAGGTCACAAGGACCCCGAAGGCTCAGAGAAGGTTGGGGGAGGGAACCCACTGGAACAGCTGTTGCGAGACAGATGGTAGCCTCCCGTCAAGGCCATCCAGCGTGTTCTCTAACGTGCACAGGGTATGGCTTCCCGCACACGGGCCACGGTTTAACGTCCCATCCGACGGACGGCGGCCTTTCAAGCCCATCAGTGTCCCCTACTGACCGTGGGCAGGGCGGGGAGTTTTGCGGAGATAAACCTCAACGCTGACCCAGCTGGGACTCGAATCTGGGAACTGCAAATTACGAGCCTAACGCGCTACCGACTGAGCCACCCCCGCCCCTGTATTTTCGCGGAAGGGCGCATCCGGATTCACTGGTACAGTTGCTCAAAAAAATATCCGGACACTATGGTTCACCGAACACTCTGGTTGATTGCAGAATTCAGAAAAAATATCTGGCAACGATTGTTTTAGAAATTAGTGATCTGGCAACCTTCGCGTGACACGAAGGTTGCGAGATCACTAATTTCTAAAAAAAACGTTGCCAGATATTTTTATCTGAATTCTGTAATCAACCAGAGTGTTCGGATATTTATTTGAGCAACTGTACATATTCACCCAAATACGTCAATATCAAAAGTAAAAACTCTCCAGAAAATACCTCCGATACTCCTTGTTGTACTTCATCAGATGGCGGGCAATCGTTAGACAAAGATTTGTTGTTCGAAGAAGTCGTTGAATTCACCATGGCAACGATGGCAACACTCAGGTTTGAAAATTGGAAGCTGTGAAGAAAGCATCCAGCCAAACCCATCGCAGAGAAAATGTAACGCTTCGGGAGATCAAGATTGCATCCTACACGTTGAAAAAAGAAAACAAAGGATGATTATTTGAAAAAAAACGTTTTTTTTTTTAAATTCTATATCTGATATATATTTTTAAAAGTTTGTTTTTCTGTCTGGTCCGTCTATCTATTAGAGAACTCCATCTATACGATCAAAGCAAAAGTCATCAAATTTCGTGTATAACTTCATCGTATTCTAACTTATGTACTGTAAGGTTTTCAACCCCAAAAAATTAAGCCCTCCCCCAAAAGTTGGCTCCCCATTTTGCCGTCGTCAGACGCGAAGTTAAGGCGTGGCGCCATGTGCGGGAGAGCCATACCCCGTGAGCGTTAAAAACACACTGGATGGTCTTGACGGGAGGCTTCCATCCTTCTCTGAGCCTTAGGGGTCCTTGTGACCTGGCCATTTAGCCCATGGTGTGCAAAGAAAGTGCCGCTCAGAGGTAAAATAACCCAACGTTAAAGAACACGCTGGATGGCCTTGACGGGAGGCTACCATCAGTCTCCCAACAGCCGTTCCAGTGGGTCCCTTTTCCCAAACTTCTCTGAGAATTCGGGGTCCTTGTGACCTGGCCATTTAGCCCATTGTGTGTAAAAAGTACTGCTCAGAGGCAAAACAATTCAACGTTAAAGAACACGCTCGATGGCCTTGACGAGAGTCTACCATCTGCTCCAGTGTGTCCCCTCCCCCAACCTTCTCTGAGCCTTTGGGGTCCATGTGACCTGGCCATTTAGCCCATGGTGTGCAAAAAAGTGCCGCTCAGAGGTAAAACAATCCAACGTTAAAGAACACGCATATGGCCTTGACGGGAGGCTACCATCTGTCTCCCAACAGCTGTTCCAGTGGATCCCCTCCCCCAACCTTCTCTGAGCCTTCGGGGTCCTTGTGACCTGGCCATTTAGCCCATGGTGTGTAAAAAAGTGCCGCTAAGAGGTAAAACAACCCAACGTTAAAGAACACGCATGATGGCCTTGACGGGAGGCTACCATCTGTCTCCCAACAGCTGTTCCAGTGGATCCCCTCCCCCAACCTTCTCTGAGCCTTCGGGGTCCTTGTGACCTGGCCATTTAGCCCATGGTGTGTAAAAAAGTGCCGCTAAGAGGTAAAACAACCAAACGTTAAAGAACACGCATGATGGCCTTGACGGGAGGCTACCATCTGTCTCCCAACAGCTGTTCCAGTGGATCCCCTCCCCCAACCTTCTCTGAGCCTTCGGGGTCCTTGTGACCTGGCCATTTAGCCCATGGTGTGTAAAAAAGTGCCGCTAAGAGGCAAAACAACCCAACGTTAAAGAACACGCATGATGGCCTTGACGGGAGGCTACCATCTGTCTCCCAACAGCTGTTCCAGTGGGTCCCCTCCCCCAACCTTCTCTGAGCCTTCGGGGTCCATGTGACCTGGCTATTTAGCCCATTTTAGACAAAAAAAGTGCCACTCAGAGGTAAAATAATTCATCGTTAAAGAACACGCTCGATGGCGTTGACGGGAGGCTACCATCTGTCTCCCAACAGCTGTTCCAGTGCATTCCTTTTCCCAAACTACACTCAGTCGTTGGGGTCCTAATGACCTGGCTATTTGGCCCACTATGTGAAAAAACGTATCGCTCAGTTAAAAAACAACTTAACTCCTTACGTTTACATAGAAGTTGAAAACTTAGATATTGAATAATTACTTCATATATTATATTAACATTTTTTCTATTTTTTTTCTTCAAAATTTCAATACAGTAATGAGCTAGAGAGAGAATGAACGAAATTTCCTTTCCTTTATGACGATCACATTTCTGTTTTTCTCCGTCTTCGATTTCCGACTGGCCCGGAATGTTCATCTCCTTCGTGAGCATCTCAGAATCATCATTCGATTCCATAATCTTCAACCACCTGATTACATAGAATAAAAAAAGAGATCTCTTTAATAATGCACAATATCAAATAGATTCGACTACTGTATAAAGACACGGGTTCCCAAATTGTGGGGGATGGCTCAGTCGGTAGCGCGCCAGGCTTGTAATCTGCAGTTCCTAAGTTCGAGTCCCACTTGGGCAGCTTTGAGATTTATCTCCCCAAAACTCCCCGCCCTAACCACGGTCAGGAAGGGACATCGATGGGTTAGGAAATGCCGCCGTCCGTCGGATGGATGTTAAGCCGTGGTCCGTGTCGGAGAACCCTGTGTACGTTTCAGAACACGCTGGATGGCCTTGACGGGAGGCTACCATCAGTCTCCCAACAGCTGTTCCAGTGGGTTCCTCTATATTGTTTTCCTCTATAGTATGAAACAATCGGTTCTGTAATGTATGGGAAACCAGTTCCGAAACGTATGAGACAATTGATTTTCCTCTACAGTATGAGACAATCGGCTCTGTAACGTATGCAAAATTCCCCGCCTTGCCCACGGTCAGTAGGGGACACCGATGGGTTTGGAAAGGCCGCCGTCCGTCGGATGGGACGTTAAGCCGTGGCCCCGTGTGAGGCAGAGCCATACCCTGTGCACGTTAAAGAACACGCTGGATGGCCTTGACGGGAGGCTACCATCTGTCTCCCAACAGCTGTTCCAGTGGGTCCCCTCCCCCAACCTTCTCTGAGCCTTCGGGGTCCATGTGACCTGGCAATTTAGCCCATGGTGTGCAAAAAAGTGCCGCTCAGAGGTAAAACAACCCAACTCTACCCTATGAAGCGATTACATGTCTGCTCTAACTACAAAGAAACCTTGTTAGAGCAGCTAACGAAGTTTTGTCCTGAAATCTGTAAAGATTAAATCATAATTCCTATTTGAAGCAACACATACCTTTTCCTTAGCGATATTAGTTTCAGTCAATCCCAAAATGAATCATTCCCAGTCAGCAACACCAAAGGAGCACGTGAATCATTTTCTCTGCTTAGACTGAAAACATGGCCGCCTTTTATCAACAATCTTCGTCGTGTTTACATCTTAAGGCAGACGACTTTTGATTCTTAGCGGTCAACGTTTAATGATTGCCAAAAGATGTACATCTCGTTATCGTTTGGCAGGCTGATCTAAAGATCATCGAACTCCATGTGTTCTTAAGACTGGAACAGTTCCTCTCTCCAGACAACTGAATAATCTATGCTGATATTATTTTCGTAATATTTACATAGGTTTGGTGTTAACAGCTAGTGCTCATAATACGTGTTTGGAGCAGCACTTCTTTGAACACAATTTGCTGAATGGCTCTGTTTCAAGGTTGGGTTGTTTTACCTCTGAGTTGGGTTGTTTACTCTCTCTTTTTTGCACACCGTGGGCTAAAGGGCCAGGTCACATGGACCCCGAAGACTCAGAGCAGGTTGGGGAGGGGACCCACTGGAACAGCTGTTGGGAGACGGATGGTAGCCTCCCGTCAAGGCCATCCAGCGTGTTCTTTAACGTTGAATTGTTTTACCTCTGAGCGTCACTTTCTTTGCACACCATAGGCTAAATGGCCAGGTCACAAGGACCCCGAAGGCTCAGAGAAGGTTGGGGGAGGGGACCCACTGGAACAGTTATTGCGAGACAGATGGTAGCCTCCCGTCAAGGCCATCCAGCGTGTTCTCTAACGTGCACAGGGTATGGCTCTCCCGCACACGAGCCACGGTTTAACGTCCCATCCGACGGACAACGGCCTTTCAAGCCCATCGGTGTCCCCTACTGACCGTGGGCAGGGCGGGGAATTTTGTGGAGATAAATCTCAACGCTGTCCCAGCTGGGACTTGAACCTGGGAACTACAGATTACGAGCCTCTGTTTCAAGGACCCCAAAGGTTGGAAAAGGAATCCACTACACAACTGTTACGAAACAGAGAGAAGACTCCCTTCAAATTCATTTGATCTTTAAGGTGCCTAGGGTGAAATGAAAACACAAACACGGTGGTTTCTTTGTTATTGGACTGAATGGAAACGACTACTTGCAGGAAGAAGGAAGGATTTTTTTCTAGTTATATTTTACACCGATGATGTCTGAGAATGGTGATTCAAAGTAAAACATTTGAAACTCTGAAAAGCTTAAATGAAAATGAGAGCTAGCCGTTGACTATTGCAGGAAAGCGAAGTTTAAATCTTTATCAACCAACAGGGCGAACTCAGGAATCGAAATAGATGTGGCCAGATTCAAAAGTGGAAAACGAAATATTTGCGATCTGTTCAGGGTAGGCTTTGATCTTCTGGGGTCCTAAGTTACTCAAAATTTAAGAGGCTCTAAGAATTGGGAAGTTGCACAGATTATGTGTAGATATAGAAATTTAACAAATAATCTACAAGTAATATGTGTATTTACTACGGCCTTATTATTATTATTTCTAACTATGTAAAAGTATTGATTTGATTTTAGTAATTCTTGAGTGAAATTGTAGGCGTAATTTTTAAAAAAAGTTAAAAATGAATAATAATAAAAAAAAGGTTTCATTTAGTAAATTGCTCAATATTCTTCTCTTTCTCATAATAAAATATCGAATTTTTAATTTTTATTATTTGTTTGCTAGAGCCATTTATTTCCCAGAGAAGTTTATTTCCTAGAACCATTTATTTCTTTGGGGTCCTTGTGACCTGATTTTGAGTTTTGTGATTTAATTTTAAAAAAGGTTTCATTTAGTAAATTGCTCAATATTCTTCTCTTTCTCATAATAAAATATCGAATTTTTAATTTTTATTATTTGTTTGCTAGAGCCATTTATTTCCCAGAGAAGCCACTCAGAGCCACTCAGAGGTAAAACAAATCAACCCGGATCACCTGGATATGAAATAGTTACAAGGACGAGCTGGAAAAAACCATCGCTGACCTACATTTCTTTCAGTTGCTTTTTCTGTTTCACGAAATCCATTCCGAGAAAGTCTGCAAACAACTCTGGCATTAGGCTTCGTTCATGACAAAGTCTTCATACAGTAGTTTTCCAAACCTAACGAAACCAAGCATTATGTGCAGAACGGTCTTCAAATGGACTGAATAAACATCACGGAATTACAAAAAAGATATTTTATACTTAAAGTTCTGAATTAAATATGTCTTTAACAGATATGCAAGTTTCCTAAGCCATTTCTTTCCTTGAGTCATTTCTTTCTTAGAGTCATTTCTTTCTTAGAGTCGTTTATTTCTTAGGATCGTTGGTTTTCTAGTCATTTATTCCTAAGAGCTATTAATTTCCTAGAGTCATTTATTTCTTAGAGTCATTTATTTATTGGAGTCATTTGTTATCTTGAGCTATTTATTTTCTAGAGACATTTATTTCCTAGATCCATTTATTGGAGCCGTTTATTTCCTAGATCCATTTATTTCTTAGTCATTTATTTCTTTGAGCCATTTATTTCCTATTCATTTATTTCCTATAGTCATTTTTTCCCTAGAGCCATTTATTTCCCAGAGGCGTTTATTTCCTAGAACCATTTTTTTCCCGTAGGGTTATTTATTTCCCAGAGCCATTCATTTCCCAAGGAACTAAAGTCAGAAAGAGTCTTAGTTTTCAGGGGAATATTTAATTGTTTTTAACCTTCTATTTTAAATTTTTTTAAATATTTAAGTTTTATTTTTACCTCTGAAAGAGTTTTTGGTACGCCATAGATTAAATGACCAAGTCACAAAGACCTCAGTCTGAGAACTGAGAAAGGGGAGAGGAAGAAATGTACTGCACAGCTGTTAGTAGTCCTGGATTAAGTACTTTTGCGTCCCCTTTTGCACCCCCCCCCGATCCTCCAAGTCGTCTAATAGACAGGACTGATCTCACAACAATAATAAAAATTAAAAATTCGATATTTTATTATGAGAAAGAGAAGAATATTGAGCAATTTCCCAAATGAAATCTTTTTTAAAATTAAATTGCAAAACTCAAAATCAGGTCACCAGGACCCTAAAGAAATAAATGGTTCTAGGAAATAAACATCTCTGGGAAATAAATGACTCTAGCAAACAAATAATAAAAATTAAAAATTCGATATTTTATTATGAGAAAGAGAAGAATATTGAGCAATTTACTAAATGAAACCTTTTTTAAAATTAAATCACAAAACTCAAAATCAGGTCACAAGGACCCCAAAGAAATAAATGGTTCTAGGAAATAAACTTCTCTGGGAAATAAATGGCTCTAGCAAACAAATAATAAAAATTAAAAATTCGATATTTTATTATGAGAAAGAGAAGAATATTGAGCAATTTACTAAATGAAACCTTTTTTTTATTATTATTCATTTTTAACTTTTTTTAAAAATTACGCCTACAATTTCACTCAAGAATCACTGAAATCAAATCAATACTTTTACATAGTTAGAAATAATAATAATAAGGCCGTAGTAAATACACATATTACTTGTAGATTATTTGTTAAATTTCTATATCTACACGTAATCTGTGCAACTTCCCAATTCTTAGAGCCTCTTAAATTTTGAGTAACTTAGGACCCCAGAAGATCAAAGCCTACCCTGAACAGATCGCAAATATTTCGTTTTCCACTTTTGAATCTGGCCACATCTATTTCGATTCCTGAGTTCGCCCTGTTGGTTGATAAAGATTTAAACTTCGCTTTCCTGCAATAGTCAACGGATAGCTCTCATTTTCATTTAAGCTTTTCAGAGTTTCAAATGTTTTACTTTGAATCACCATTCTCAGACATCATCGGTGTAAAATATAACTAGAAAAAAATCCTTCCTTCTTCCTGCAAGTAGTCGTTTTCATTCAGTCCAATAACAAAGAAAACACCGTGTTTGTGTTTTCATTTCTACAATGCTGCAACTGTAAAGAATGTCCTCAATTTGAACTTTCGTGTCGTCCTCGGAGATTTCAGCTTTTTGTAATTTATTTCGCAATAGTTTGGCCGATTTATTCAACTGACGATCAGTCACGAAACGTGTCGTCGGCCTTTATAAAACAGTTTCGAGCTGCGGACAATAGTTGCAGTGATTCAGTTCGTGGCATTTTACAGATTTACAGGGATGAGAATAAGAACTGAGATCGTCCTCGTGCTGATTCACAGCGTCGCAATACTGGCAGAAGCTGCTTCGACATCTGGAGGAGTCATGCACACTAACTGCATTAAGGGATGTTCTCAGACTGAAGTTGGCAACAACAACTGCAGTAGGTAGTTCTTCTGCATTCGTTTTTTTAGCTCGTGTTGATTTTTTTTTTTCTCAACGAGTTATTGTTTATGCCTTGTCGTTTGTCCATCAGAAGTCATCCACTTTTTTTTTTCGAAAAATGTTCATCGTTTGGATTACTAAAATAAAATTAACATTCGGAATTTTCGAATATTCATTCCATTAACTTGAATTTCCGTCGTTAAAGTTACGCTAATGTTCGAAAATTACCCAAAAAATTAATTTTCTGAATAGCCTTTGTTACAGATTTACTCCTTACGTATTAAAGTATGCTGACCATATTTTTTTAGTTATCTCGCTATCTTATTCTATTGGTGATTCGACCAGTTCGGTACAGAGTAACCCCACACAAATCCTCCAACTCCAAAACTCGAGGGGGCGGGGGTGGCTCAGTCGGTAGCGCGCCAGGCTCGTAATCTGTAGTTCCCAGGTTCGAGTCCCAGCTGGGTCAGCGTTGAGATTTATCTCCGCAAAAATTCCCCCCCCCCTGCCCACGGTCAGTAGGGGACACCGATGAGCTTGGAAAGGCCGCCGTCCGTCGGATGGGACGTTAAGCCATGGCACTGTGTGCGGGAGAGCCATACCCTGTGCACGTTAAAGAACAGGTTGGATGGCCTTGACGGGAGGCTACCATCTGTCTCGCAATAACTGTTCCAGTGGGTCCCTCCCCAACCTTCTCTGAGCCTTCGAGGTCCATGTGACCTGGCCATTTAGCCCATGGTGTGCAAAAAAGTGCCGCTCAGAGGTAAAACAACCCAACCCAAAACTCGAGGTCGGTAAAATATTAGAAGATTTTACGAAACTAATTTTTGTATTTATTATTTTGTTTTTAGCTTATTTTTATTCTACTAGCAGATTAAGCCCGTTGAACCTGACCGTGATGTTTTGGTTAGATTAATTTTGCAGTCCAAATTTAAGAAAATAAATTATTTAATTTTTCATAAAACTTCGTTCAAAATCTGTAATCTTCTAACTCTAGTATCACATTACTATCAGGCAAAAGTTCTCTGTGCACGATCCTTCTACTCTGGGATCATTTATAAAGGTTCCTTGCAAGGACGTACCCAGGGGCGAATCTACAGGATGTTCCGAAACTCTCTGTGCAAATTTCAATGGGAGATAGGAACACCAAGACAAACCTTTTTCTTGTATGAATGTATATCCACTGACGTAATCCTTCGCTGCTAGAGGGCGCTGTTTGGCGGAGCTGCAATTGGCTAGAGGGGCGAAGTGGGAACGGAAAACGAATTTGTGTTTGCCGTCGGCATTCGTAAATCAGATACATTATGTATAACATGAAGTGTTTCACAACTGCTGAGGTGGCTGGCATGCATCTGGCGTATGGGGCTGCCAATGGGAATGGAAGAGCTGCTTTGAGGTTGTACAGCCGCTCAAAAAAGTATCCGAACGCTATGGTTGATTACAGAATTCAGAAAAAATATCTGGCAACGATTTTTTTTTAGAAATTAGTGATCTGGCAACCGTGTCACGTGACACGAAAGTTACCATAATTATGTTTTATCTCTGCTGTAATCTTATTCTCTTTATGGCAAATGTCATTTTAACTTTGGTTAAATGGCTTATGACTTCTTTTTTTGGTGCCTGGTGCACTACAGCATTAATTGCTTGTATACCATAAAATCCAAAACAACCTTTAATACATTAGAAATTTAATTTCACCATTATATTGTAATTAAAAACACTACAGCATCTGAATGCACTACTTTGACCTTAAGGACATTCAAATATGTGTTTAATTTTCATAACCCTTCGTTCTGACCATCATCAATTTACCATGTTTCTCTGACAGACTTAATTCAATATCTTTCTAGCTCATAAGGATGAAAAAGTCTGTTTTATAGTACTGTTTTAAAGTATTTCATTTGATTTTTAACATAATTGTCATTGTTCGTGAAACTTTTTTTGAACTTTTCTGCATTTTAGAAAGAAATCGAACTTTTAATTTTTCTTCTGACTTGTTTGCAGATCCTTCTTGTGTTTACGATAAGTACGAGCGATGTGTTCTGAACCCTCGTCATCCGGATGACTACTGCAGGGATGCTGTGATCAACGCTAGCACTCTCCAGCAATCGCAGCCGATGTACGTTTGCCGTTGTTTGCCTTGCTTGTATAGGACAGGAAGTGGGACGTGTGTTCCTCATTGTGTGGGGGAAATCTTTCACTATTACGATAGCAGAGTTTAAACACGTTCATATTACTTGTAAATCAACTGCAACGTGTATCCAGTTAAATAAAAAAATAAAAACTTACTCTAAGTTCTGTATCTCATTTCTTAATTTTTTAACTCTTTTTTTAATCTCATTTTTGTGACGTATTGCTTGCATTAGACCAGTAGCCAAGTGTGCTAACCACTCGGCCATGGCCTCCCATCAAACCTATCGAGCGTGTTCTTCAGATCAGTAGCCAAGCGTGCTAACCAACTCGGCCATGGCCTCCCATCAAACCTATCCAGCGTATTCTTCAGATCAGTAGCCAAGTGTGCTAACCACCTGGCCATGGCCTCCCATCAAACCTATCCAGCGTATTCTTCAGATCAGTAGCCAAGCGTGTTAACCACTCGGCCATGGCCTCCCATCAAACCTATCCAGCGTATTCTTCAGATCAGTAGCCAAGCGTGCTAACCAACTCGGCCATGGCCTCCCATCAAACCTATTAAGCGTATTCTTCAGATCAGTAGCCAAGTGTGCTAACCACTCGGCCATGGCCTCCCATCAAACCTATCCAGCGTATTCTTCAGATCAGTAGCCAAGCGTGTTAACCACTCGGCCATGGCCTCCCATCAAACCTATCCAGCGTATTCTTCAGATCAGTAGCCAAGCGTGCTAACCACTCGGCCATGGCCTCCCATCAAACCTATCCAGCGTATTCTTCAGATCAGTAGCCAAGCGTGCTAATCACTCGGCCATGGCCTCCCATCAAACCTATCCAGCGTGTTCTTCAGATCAGTTGACAAGTATGCTAACCACTCGGCCATGGCCTCCCATCAAACCTATCCAGCGTGTTCTTCAGATCAGTAGCCAAGCGTGCTAACCACTCGGCCATGGCCTCCCATCAAACCTATCCAGCGTATTCTTCAGATCAGTAGCCAAGCGTGCTAACCACTCGGCCATGGCCTCCCATCAAACCTATCCAGCGTGTTCTTCAGATCAGTTGACAAGTATGCTAACCACTCGGCCATGGTCTCCCATCAAACCTATCCAGCGTGTTCTTCAGATCAGTTGACAAGCGTGCTAACCACTCAGCCATGGTCTCCCATCAAACCTATCCAGCGTGTTCTTCAAATCAGTTGACAAGCGTGCTAACCACTCGGCCATGGCCTCCCATCAAACCTATCCAGCATATTCTTCAGATCAGTAGCCAAGCGTGCTAACCACTCATCCATGGCCTCCCATCAAACCTATCCAGCGTATTCCTCAGATCAGTAGCCAAGCGTGTTAACCACTCGGCCATGGCCTCCCATCAAACCTATCCAGCGTATTCTTCAGATCAGTAGCCAAGCTTGCTAACCACTCGGCCATGGCCTCCCATCAAATCTATCCAGCGTATTCTTCAGATCAGTAGCCAAGCGTGCTAACCACTCGGCCATGGCCTCCCATCAAGCCTATCCAGCGTGTTCTTCAGATCAGTTGACAAGCGTGCTAACCACTCGGCTATGGCCTCCCATCAAACCTATCCAGCGTGTTCTTCAAATCAGTTGCCAAGCGTGCTAACCACTCGGCCATGGCCTCCCATCAAACCTATCCAGGGTGTTCTTTTACACGCACATAGTATCCTGCATATGGTGCCCCATGGCTTTACGTCCCAACCGACAAATGGCGGCCATTTGAAGCCCATCGCTGTCCCCTGCTCAGAGGTGTAGCGAAGGATTATGGTTGGGGGACACAAGGGCAATTTTCCAACTCGAAATTTCGATATTGCTAACTGAGAAAATAATATCTTTACATACCTTCTGTCTCTATCGCTGTCACACCCAGAATTTAGATTCCCTGGGCGGTGGGGGCCCTACATTTCCGAAGTTACCTCTTTTTGACCAACTCCAGTAGATTTTGCCACCTTGCAATAATTTTACACAAAAAAATCAATTTCTTACATCTCTCCTGAATTGTCTAAATCAATTCGAATTTTGTCAACTCTCCTAATTGCACAAAAACTATCCCAATTTTCACAACTTACCTGTATTTTTCCAATTTGCTTCGAATTTTGCCACGTCACTTTAAATTTCGCCAACTCTCCTAAATTTCACAAAACCTATCCCAATTTTCGCTACCTCGCCTGTATTTTACCTAGTCAAGACACTAGTTGACATAGTGGATTCAAATTTTGCCCAACTGCACTAGATTTTCCCAAGTTACTTCGATTTGGCCAACTCCCGTAGATTTTGCCAACTCACCATAATTTTACAGAAAAAAATCCCAATTTTCATATCTATCCTTAATCTGCCAAGTCACTTCGAATTTTGCAAACATTTCTCGATTTCACCAACTCTCCTTAATTGCACAAAACCAATCCCAATATCCACAACTCGCCTATATTTTACCAAGTGGATTCGAATTTTGCCAGCTCCCCTAGATTTTACCAACTTGCCATAATTTAACAGAAAAATCCCAATTTTTTATATCTCACCTGAATTTTGCTGTCACTTCGAATTTTGCCAGCTCCCCAAGATTTCGCCAAGTGTCCTTGATTTTGCCATCTCTCCTTAATTTCACAAAACCAAACCCATTTTTTACAACTCGCCTGTATTTTACCAAGTGCATTCGAATTTTGCCAACTGCCCTAGATTTTGCCAAGCTACCTTGATTTTGCCAACTGATAATAATTTTATATAAAAAGAATCCCAATTTATGCACTTCTCCTGAATTCTGTCAACTCTTCAAGATTTTGCCAAGTTGTCCTGATTTTGCCAACTCTCCTTAATTTCACAAAACGAATCTCAATTTTCACAAGTCACCTGTATTTTGTCAAGTTGCCTCGATTTGGCAACTCCCTAGATTTTGCCAAGTTCTTTAGATTTTTCTAACTCCTTTTAATTTTACAAAAAAAATCTCAATTTTTTAAGAATTCATCCAGATTTTACAAAGTTGTTTCACATTTTGCCAACTCCGATTAACTTAGGGGGTGCGTCAACCCCCCCCCCCCCCCCCCATCCTCCCATAGCTACGGCACTGCCCCTACTCACTGAGGACGGGATTGAGGGGCAGGGTGCGGAGATAAATCTCAATGTTGGTCCAAGTGGGACTCGAACCTGGAAAATGTAGATTAGGAGAGCCTAACCGACTGTGCCAACTTTCCTTCCCAGTTTATAGTCAATGGTAAAGGAACAGATACTCCCGAATATAATGAAGATTGTTTCTTCAGCTTTACATTTAGTTAGTCAAAAGGAAAGTCAAAGGAAAAAGAACTGAGATTTTTTTTATTAGGTTTGCTAATTCCTCTTGGTATTTGTCGAAAGAAGATGCATGACCTTGATGAAGGTCAATAATGATATCATTGTTACATTAAGGTGCTATATTTTTACCTTCTTTCCTTTCTTGGTGGTATAAGCCGTTTCTGCACAAAAATACTTTTTGCACTTTTTAAAATGTCTCCATTGGAGAAATCGGTTAATTGAAATCTGTTTCCTGAAAGTAGTATATCACTTAATTATCTGGATGATATCCAGATATTAAAGTGAAATCTGGATGATATCCAGCTGCAGTATATAAAAAAGTCGTCTGCAGCAACAAAGGCGTGCGAAACTAGAAACGATCAAGAGCTAGGTATTGAAATCCGAATCGTTTAAGGTATTTGGGTCTCTGCCTAAACGCTACGAATGCGATTGCGTTCGTAGCGTTTAGGCAGAGACCCAAATACCTTATCTCTTCTTTATATCTCTATTTTTCAACATCCCTGAATCGTCAAATCTAAGGGCTCTCAGTTGTTTGATTCAAATTCAGTTTGGAGATATTGGTCGTGGGTGCTAGTCATATACAGAAAGATTTTCGATTGAAGGAAAGTTATTTCTTTCAAGGTTTGATGCGTAGCGATACGGTGCAAAGCGTCATCTATTTGATCTTTTCATCACAAGATGTCTTCTTCAAATCTTTCCAGAATGCTTAGTAGTAACAGGACGGGGGAGGAGATTTCTCTTATTGGTGGAGCTCCCAATAAAGTTAAAAATTTCTTCAAAAATGGGGAATGTGATGTCGCTTTAGGAGGAAGAGGGGCGTGAGAGATGACACTTCATTAGATGCCCTTGATTTCAGTTTCTGCGGAATTCTCCAAGTAGGCTAGGCTCAGATTTCCGCTTGGTGTTTCCTTTGCTTCCAGAGGACAGTAACGGCCTTTACGGCCCTGTTTGACCATCCTTCATCTGACCTCTAAAGGCAGTTACTTCCTCCAGTCAGGGTTTGCTCCAGGAAGCAACGGTAGCATCGCATGGAAATCTCAGCTAAGACTTGGAGATTTCCACAGAAACCTCATCGAAGCGCAGCCCTACATGCCTCTCCTCCGTGTAAAGAACCATCATATTCCCCATTTTTGAGGAAACTTTGTCCTTTATTGGAAGCTTCTTACCAGTAAGAGAAATACTCCACACTAAGACTCATAATCTGTCGCTCCCAGGTTCGAGTCTCACCTGGGACGATTTGATAAGACAGATTTAAGGACCTGGTGCGTCAGGCCCATAATTTGTAGTTTCTGGGTTCCAGTCCCACCTTGGACAGCTTTGAGATTTATCTCATCTAACTCCACCCCCTCCCTGCCCTCTGTGAAAAAATTACATTAATGTGCTTATAAAGGCCACTAGCCATTGGATGGAACGTTTAGCCATGGTTTAGTGTGAAAGAGACCCATATCCTGTGCACATTAAATAATATGCTCTATGGCTTAGACGGGATATTTTCAGCTGTCTACTCCTCCTCTGAGCCTTTGGGGTCCTTGTAACCTAGCTGTTTAGCCCATTGTGTGCAAGAAAATGTGCCGCTAAGAACTAGAGCAACCAAACAACCCACCCCAAAGCTAGAAAACATTGGATGAATTAAAATTAAGAGAGGGGCAGAGAAATATACGAAATTGGAATTAGAATTAGTAGAAATTTTTGACCGATGCTTTTTCATTTGTTCCTTAAATTCTGGAAACCAGTGTATATCCACAATGACAATAATAAAATTTTGGGTAAACAAATATATTCGGACAAAGAGATTTGCTGATTGAACAGGTCATATCTATGTGGACGAAGTTTCTCCCCCGAAGAATGAGTTGTTGCTTGCCCAAAATAAGTAAGACCCATTACGCAAATAAACTTTAATGGTGTACCATTACAAGTGATTAATCTTCTACGTTTCATATTTAGTTTTACTCTGACTAAATCCAGTAACAGTTTCAGTTACATTCCACAACATTCTCTCTTTGATGTTAATTTTTCACAACACAGTGTAACCACCGATTCGTACATATTAACCGTTAGCCAATACATAATTGCCAACATCTGCTCTCAAAGTTTATGTGGATTTTTTGGCTACACTCTTGATAAGATGGCTACCCTGTTAATTGTCATTACGTAGCTACACCGCATAGACGTTTGACTCTTACGTGTTATTATTTCCTTTGAATACAGTTCCTTAGTTTTATGACTTGCAAAGACATATGTCCCACATACATCGTTTTCCTTTCCTATACTTTAATAGTGGTCAATGTTTAACATTTAGGTAAGTCAGTATTATTTATTACATGTTATAAAAAACTAAATCCATTATGAACTGTTACACTAATCAAAAGAGATTTTTACATACGCATGTAAAAAAACAAACGAAAACGCCCACATTCATCCTTCCACGCATTTTCTTTATGAATTGTATCATGTGAGTAGATATATGGGAGAATTTTATGTGTAATCTTTATATTACTGATACATTATACAGTCGATCTATATTAATATTTTATCTATTAATTATTTTCAATTGTAATGCAATATCAAAAATAATCGAGATGGAAATATCATAAAAACCCTATCCAAAAATGATTAAATGTATTGGATAAGTTTTTTTTTTCTTGGTTATTACATGTTAAAAAACTAATTCCATTATGAATTTGTCTATGTGCATCTAAACAAACTACAATTTACTGCAAGCACACATACATGTATTTTGCTATACAAAGCTATCTGTGAATCTATATTGACTTACATATTAACAATATGCAGCTTAACTAACCTCAGAAATATAAAGAAATAGAAACTGCAATCTTCCATTGCTAAAATTAGGATCCCATACAACCTGAGAAATTCATTACATCATAGTGAAGAAAGACTAAATTATCAAGGCTTCCTTTCTTTTCACAACCTTTACAAATACAGAATTACTTTAAAATATTTTTTGACAATTTAAATCTAAAATCTTGTGGAAAAAACAAGGTTACAATTAAATAATTATTTCCAACTTCCAAAAATATTGAACAGTTACGAGAAATATATAAGGGCAGATATAATACCTTAAGTGTTTAATCAGTTACCAAGGAAAATTATTAAAAAAAATTAAAGAAATCAAAAATAAGACTAAAATTTTTTTCTCTAGGCACAGAAGTGAATGTAAAATATTGAACCACCATAATGGAGCTTCCATTGAAATTTCACATAATTAAGTATTCAATGACATTGTTTTAAACTATATGTATTTTCATGTAACATTATTTTTCTTTCCTCCTGCAGATAAGCAGATGCTTTGCAGGTCATTTGTTTAAACTTTTGTATAACTGACATGAATACGAATAAATATTATTATTAAAACTGTTACACTAATTATATGTGATCTTACATACCTATACAAAAAAATGAACCAATATAGGGTTTCACCCACATTCATCCTTTCACACATTTTCCTTATGATTTATTTAGTAATTAGATACAAAATCACTCAAATGCACAATAATTGTGACCTTTTAAGTGTTATTTCCCATGCATCTAAGAAATTTACAATGATTGTGTAAAAAAATGACTGCCATTTTGCTTTTCTTATAATATGATGCAACAAATTAATGGCTACCAATATTGTTTCACAATGAAATACTTTTTAACTAAGGAGCCTCTGATATACACACCAGTCTTTAACATGTTACCATTATGCTGTAACACACTGATGTGCATAAAATTAAAAATAATGCTCAGTTATAAAAGTCTTAAATATAAATTAAATAGACGTGAACGATGTAAAATACCTAAGGCAAGAATTAATGCATTATATATTTATCAAGAAGATTAATTTGATTAAGTTGTTAAATTTTAAATGTATTGGTACAAAGTTTCTCTTGTGGATGGTTGAGTGGTTAGTGTGCTGGCTACTGATCTAAGGGACCTTGGTTCAAGCTCAGGGTAAGGCATGGATATTTGTCTTGTCTTACTCATAGATCTTATCAATGGCATATTAAAGTGAAAGGTTCCTGTCAGATCTTTGTGGCAAGGAGGGGCTTGAGGGGGGTGTAATACGACACTAGAATTCTGTGAATGAACATGATTTTATATATCAGCATTGGTGATTTTGGTAATTAAAAAAAGTACTTGTGCTACCATTTGTTTTACAAAAGTAGTCCAATTTCCTCTATTTCATGGTTCCCAATGAAGGTATTTTAGAACTTTAGGGGATGGGGTCTTGAATTTTTCACTAGAAACAAATTAAAGTATTGAATAGTTCTTAGATTGACATAGTTATGTGTGTTTTGCCAGAAATTTTCAGATTCTAGTTTCTGTAAATTTAGTGAATCAATTGATTTAGATATTAATTTTCAGTTACATTTTTCATAAAAAGTGTAATTTAGATGTAATGCAGAATATTGCAAATTAATGTCCAATAATCACTTCACATGAAAAGCATGACTGAAGTTAAAATCCATCTAAATCTCAATTTTCAATAATATTCTACATAACTATTTAATGTTATGGAGTATTTAGAATATTTAGCAATGTCATTCATGAGATATTACATAAATTCCTGCTTCTATAAATAGTGAATGAAAATCATTGAAAAATTGATATTTAGATAGATTTGATTTAGATTTTTAATTTATTTTCAGTTGCATTCTTTTAAGTGAAACATTATTTAGAAGTTATGCATCTCCAAAATTAGTTCCTCATTAACATGGCAATTCTCTAATAAAATGGTAGGGCTCTATATTAGCATATTTTACATTTAAACAAAAAGAATGCTCTTTTTATATATTTATATTTACTAATTTATGTTCACATTATTCAGCTTTTTTAAATATGAAAAATCATTTTATATCCCTCCCCAATTCAAGATGCTGTAAAGTATCTATGACATAACTAAACAAAATTGGGTAACAATAATTAGCTGAAAAAAAAATTGATTTTGCCTTGAGTGGGATTCGAACCCACATCTCGTGAAAACGGACAAGGTATGATAACCACTACATTATCAGAGACTAACCATTTTTTTCCCCAACTAATTATTTCAAGTGTTTCTTGTCTACATGACATTTTTCTGTGATATTTTATTGCAAAATTGGGTAATTTTAATGTAATCAATGTAGCATTTCTCACCTAGAAAAATTCTCAAGTTGTTAAGCAACTATTTCACTGTGGAAGTATTGAGACATAACCTTCCTATTGCCACTGGAATATTTAGTATTGAAAAAGTGGTTCATAAATAACTATAAGAAACAATAAGCTTCACAAAGTCGATGATCAATGATAGGATTCAAGTTCACACTTGAAAATGCACAGGACAATATGAGTAGCTGAAAGAATGAAAGTATACTTCTCCTATTTTTTACCTGAACTTTGTAAAACAATAATTATTCCTAGAGGGCAGAGGTGACTAAGTCAGTAGTGTGCCAGGCTTGTAATCTGCAGTTCCCAGGTTCAAGTCACAGCTGGATCAGTGTTGAGATTTATCTCCGCAAAACTCCGTGCCCTTCCCACGGTCAGTAGGGGATACCAATGGGCTTGGAAAGGCCATCTTCCATCAGATGGGACATTAAGCCATGGACTGTGTACAGAAGAGCCATATCTTGTGCACGTTAAAGAACATGCTGGATGGCCTTGATGGTAGGCTACCATCTGTCTCCCAACAGCGATTCCAGTGAGTCCCTCCCCCAACCTTCTCTGAGACTTCGGGGTCCTTGTGACCTGGCCATTTAGCCCATGGTGTGCAAAAAAGTGCCGCTCAGAGGTGAAATAATTCAGTATTAAAGAAAACGCTGGATGGCCTTGACGGGAGGCTATCATCTGTCTCCCAACAGCTGTTCCAGTGGGTCCCCTCCCCCAACCTTCTCTGAGCATTCGAGGTCCTTGTGACCTGGCCATTTAGCCCATGGTGTGCAAAAAAGTGCCGCTCAGAGGTAAAACAACCCAACGTTAAAGAACACGCTGGATGGCCTTGACGGGAGGCTACCATCTGTCTCCCAACAGCTCTCAAGGGGGTCTCCTCCCCAACCTTCTCTGAGCCTTCGGGGTCCTTGTGACCTGGACATTTAGTCCATTGTGTGCAAAAAAGTGTCGATCAGAGGTAAAACAATCCAAATTATCCCCAGATAGTTCCAAATGCCAGCTTTTGTTCCCACAATTGTATTTGCAGAGTTTTTATTTTTTTTTACTTGTTTTTGATCTGTCTTCACACATGGTGAATTTACCACTAGCACCAATCCCCTGTGATGATGCATAGAACCGGCCAGGCCTAGCACCTAATGTCCGACCCCGCCTTCTCGTGGTGCGGACCGTTAGTAACTTTCAAAAGAGATACTCTCTTGTGGAAGTGAACGGAAGGGGAGGGCTGCCAGATTAGTGTGGCCTACTGATCTGGACAACTATGGCTACTTTTCTTTTTTTTCTACCCTGCTGAGGAGTGGTCAACCACACAGGGTCCTGGTGCTGACCATATAAACCTACTGGACTGGACAGATATATGGCTCTGAGCTTGATTATGGATCCTGATTTTGCTGCACTGGTGGGCTTCTGTGGAGGGAAAATCTTCCGCTGTGTTTTCTGTTTGTTTGTGGGTTGACAGCCCCAAGTGAATAGATTCACAGGATATGTTTATCAGCTGGTGGATAATCCTGAGCAGAGGTCATCGCAGGCACCTGAACTCTTTGCTTCTACTGGCATCGTCAAATTCTACATTGGAGGAAGTCATCCAGTGTAGATGGCTTCAACCTTTTAGTAGTGGGGGAACGGGTCTTTGCCCCATGTCTGCGATTAGGGGACTGTTTGATATTGTCGGCATTCCCTCTCTCAATAAACATAGTTTCTTTAAACATCCCACTAACCATTTTCTCTCCATAGGTAGTTGGAATGTGAGGACTCTGCACAGAGCTTTTTCTCTTGATGCCCTCACACAAGAATTCTACCATTATAATTTAGATATTCTTGGCTTGCAAGAGACCAGATGGACAGATAAAGGTCAGATTCTTAAAAATAATCTTAAATTTCTCTTTTCAGGGAGGGACGACAATAAGCATCACCAAGGCGTGGGTCTGCTTCTCAGCAGACGCGCTAGCGATGCTCTTCTAGGATATGAGTACATTAATGAAAGGTTTCTTACAAATAAAATCAGTAGTTTCTTACAAATTCTTTACAAAAGCAAAATTTCAGACAAGCGTTAAAGACTTGAATGTTATCTGCTGTTATGCCCCCACTGAGGATGCCGATGAGGATGAGAACAACAGCTCTCAAGGGGGTCTCCTCCCCAACCTTCTCTGAGCCTTCGGGGTCCTTGTGACCTGGACATTTAGTCCATTGTGTGCAAAAAAGTGTCGATCAGAGGTAAAACAATCCAAATTATCCCCAGATAGTTCCAAATGCCAGCTTTTGTTCCCACAATTGTATTTGCAGAGTTTTTATTTTTTTTTACTTGTTTTTGATCTGTCTTCACACATGGTGAATTTACCACTAGCACCAATCCCCTGTGATGATGCATAGAACCGGCCAGGCCTAGCACCTAATGTCCGACCCCGCCTTCTCGTGGTGCGGACCGTTAGTAACTTTCAAAAGAGATACTCTCTTGTGGAAGTGAACGGAAGGGGAGGGCTGCCAGATTAGTGTGGCCTACTGATCTGGACAACTATGGCTACTTTTCTTTTTTTTCTACCCTGCTGAGGAGTGGTCAACCATACAGGGTCCTAGTGCTGACCATATAAACCTACTGGACTGGACAGATATATGGCTCTGAGCTTGATTATGGATCCTGATTTTGCTGCACTGGTGGGCTTCTGTGGAGGGAAAATCTTCCGCTGTGTTTTCTGTTTGTTTGTGGGTTGACAGCCCCAAGTGAATAGATTCGCAGGATATGTTTATCAGCTGGTGGATAATCCTGAGCAGAGGTCATCGCAGGCACCTGAACTCATTGCTTCTATTGGCATCGTCAAATTCTACATTGGAGGAAGTCTTCCAGTGTAGATGGCTTCAGCCTTTAGTAGTGGGAGAACGGGTCTTTGCCCCATGTCTGTGATTAGGGGGCTGTTTGATATTGTCGGCATTCCCTCTCTCAATAAACATAGTTTCTTTAAACATCCCACTAACCATTTTCTCTCCATAGATATTCATTAATAGTTGTTGTAGTAGTTGGAATGTGAGAACTCTGCACAGAGCTTTTTCTCTTGATATCCTCACACAAGAATTCCACCGTTATAATTTAGATATTCTCGGCTTGCAAGAGACCAGATGGACAGATAAAGGTCAGATTCTTAAAAATAATCTTAAATTTCTCTTTTCAGGGAGGGACGACAATAAGCATCACCAAGGCATGGGTCTGCTTCTCAGCAGACACGCTATCGATGCTCTTCTAGGATATGAGTGCATTAATGAAAGGTTTCTTACAGCAAAATTTCAGACAAGCGTTAAAGACTTGAATGTTATCTGCTGTTATGCCCCCACTGAGGATGCCGATGAGGATGAGATGGATAGGTTTTATGAACAACTTCAGGATATTTTGAATTCTGTCAAGAAAGGAGATATTACCCTTGTTCTTGGTGACTTCAATGCCAAAGTTGGTACTGACTCTGACCTTTGGGGAGGAGTAATAGGCCCTTTCGGTATTGGTAGCTGCAATGGCAATGGGCAACGTCTCCTACAGGTAAGTAAAGTAAATGGTTTCAGAATAACTAACACATATTACAAACACCGCGACATACATAAGTACACATGGGTTTCACCTGATGGGCTGCATAAGAATATGATTGATTACATATTAATTAACAGCAAATGGGCTAGTTCTGTTAGGAATACCAGGGCATATAGGGGAGCTGAAATTGGATCTGACCATCACCTTGTTAAAAGTGTGTTGCAACTTAAACTTAAAAAGTGTTGTGCTAGGGTTAAAAAATTTACTTTTAATACTGAAGCTCTGAAAGATCCAGTTATAGCCAAAGCCTACCATGATAGGTCACTTAGTCATTATGACAGTCATGGTTTGCTTACTACTGAAGTTGAGGAAGAATGGGATCATTTTAAACGCTTTTTTGGACACTAACAGTACTCATTTAGGAAAAAAGGAGCAGAAGAGGGTTGGGTTGTTTTACCTCTGAGCGGCACTTTTTTGCACACCATGGGCTAAATGGCCAGGTCACATGGACCCCGAAGGCTCAGAGAAGGTTGGGGGAGGGGACCCACTGGAACAGCTGTTGGGTGACAGATGGTAGCCTCCCGTCAAGGCCATCCAGCGTGTTCTTTAACGTGCACAGGGTATGGCTCTCCCGCACACGGGGCCACGGCTTAACGTCCCATCCGACGGACGGCGACCTTTCCAAACCCATCGGTGTCCCCTACTGACCGTGGGCAGGGCGGGGAATTTTGCAGAGATAAATCTCAACGCTGACCCAGCTGGGACTCGAACCTGGGAACTACAGATTACGAGCCTGGCGCGCTACCGACTGAGCCACCCCCGCCCCGAGCAGAAGAGGCAAAATTATCTGAGTGATAAGGCACTTGAGCTTATTTCGGAAAGAAAGAACTGCAGGAATGCCCTTAATCAATACCCTACTAGTCCTAATAGAAAGCATTACAGAGACCTTAATAAACTTGTAAAGGATCAGTTAGCTGCTGATAAGAATCTTTGGCTTGATGGTTTGGCTGACAAAGCCGAGGAAGCAGTTAGACAGCACAACAGCAGACAGCTGTACCAGATAGTTAATGTTTTGTGTGGTAGAAAACGGACAGGCATACAAGGATTGAAGGATAAACAAGGTAAGGTTATAGAAGGGGAGAATTCTGTCATGACTAGGTGGGCTGAGCATTTCAGTGATGTTCTAAACAATGTAGTTAGTTCTACTCCCATTGTTTGCAACGATGATATATGCATTGGTGGCTTTAATGTTGGCCCTATAACACAATCTGAAGTTATTTTGGCTGTTTCTAAACTTAAACTTCATAAATCCCCAGGGGTAGATGAAATTACTACGGAAATGCTTAGAGCTGGGAATGTTTCGGTTACCACTTGGATGACTGAAATTCTGAATATCTTTTATGATAAAGGCATGGTTCCTAAGGATTTTACCAGAGCTATTGTTATCCCTATTTTCAAAAAAGGTGATCGCAGTTCTTGTGATAACTATAGGGGTATCAGCCTACTCTCTGTTCCAGGTAAAGTTCTTTCCATGATTGTCCTTAATAGAATTAAGAATCTGGTTGACAGGCAATTGCGTGATGAGCAATGTGGATTCAGAAGTGGTAGGGGATGTGTGGATCAGATATTTTCACTTAGGCAGATTCTTGAGAAATGTTTAGAGTTTCAGAAACCTTTGGTTGCTAGCTTTGTTGATTTCAAAAAGGCTTTCGACTCTGTTGATCGTCATAATTTGTGGTTGATTGTGAGATCATATGGTATACCAGACAAGTTAGTTAACATTATGAAAGCTCTCTATAATAAAACTGAGTCGTGTGTGAGAGTTGGTAAGGCTTGTAGCAATTGGTTTAGCATTACTTCTGGTGTTCGACAAGGGTGCATTTTGTCTCCTTTTCTCTTTAGCTTGGTTATTGATTATGTTATGCGAAATTCATTTCAAGGGAAAGATTTTGGCCTTAAATGGGCTGGAGATACGAAAATTTCTGATTTAGATTATGCTGATGATTTAGCCCTGTTGGCAAATGATGTTGATGAGATGAACTCTTTCATTCGAGCTGTTGATGAGACTGGTAGTAGAGTAGGTTTGATTATAAACAGAGAGAAAACTAAAGTGATGAAAATTGGTCAGGCAGGCTGTGATTCAGTTAATCTGAATGGTTGCAGTCTTGAGCAGGTGTCACAGTTTAATTATCTTGGGAGCTATGTAACAGATAATGGTGATGTGCGGCATGAGATTAACAGACGAATAGGGATTGCTGCCGGGACTTTTAAGAACCTATGGGGAGTGTGGAGAAATAGGCGTATACACCTAAAGACTAAAATTAGACTGTATAATAGTTTGGTTCTTTCTAGGGTTAGTTATGGTAGTGAAACTTGGACACTTTGTAACTTGTTACAAAGTTGTCCAAGTTACAAAGTTGTTACAAAGTTGTTACAGTTATGGTAGTGAAACTTGGACACTTTGTAACCTGTTATCTTGTAAACAAGATAACAGGAAACAAGATGCTTTTGATTCCAGATGCTTACGCAGTATCTTGGGCATTAGGTGGTTCAACTTTGCAACTAATGATGAGATTAGGCAAAGGAGTTTGCAACCTCCTTTAAGCAGCATATTGTGCAGAGAGAGACTCCGTTGGTTTGGCCATGTTGCCGTATGAATAATTATAGATTGGCGAATAGGGTTATGAACAGTGTGCCTAAAGGCCTCAGAAAGAAGGGGGGGACCTAGGATGCAGTGGGCAGACAATGTCAAACAGGACCTTGTTAGAACTGGTGTGCAGTGGCCAGATGCAGTAGATGTAGCTCAGAATAGACTTGCTTGGAGAACTAAATTGCACGGTCTGGTTGGACCTCCGTAGCCCATGGCTGCTTGAGGATGATGATGATGATGAAAACTTCACTATTGCAAACCAGGTGCTACTTCTTGAAACCTCTAGGCCAGAGATTACCAAACTTTTTTAGAAGTTTGTGCACACATTAAAATATTTTGGCAACCAAAAAACTTAAATTAAAAAAATGAAATATACGTTACTTAATGTAAACTTGTAGTTGATAAAAAAAAAAGTGTTAGAAAGAGGGAAAGGTTCAAACTTTAGTGAAAATATTACATTTGACAGTGCCAGAAGGCACTGTGTGTACTAGGCCTTCCAAAGCTTGTTCTGATGGGCCACATACATTTTAAAGTAGCTCAGTGAGCTAAACTTAAAATATAATACTCAATATGCTAGAATGTAACAGTATTAATAAAATATACATATGTATGTATGTATATTAATCAGTAATCAGCAAATGTGTATTTTTATGAATAATTAAAACTTTACAAACTGTTATCCTACATAATTAAAAAAAATAAATACCCCCTCAAGCAGCTGCTTGCCACAGGTCTGACAGGAGCCTGTCAGTTTATATGCCATAGTAGAAGGTCTGAGAGGATGACAGGACCTCAGCAGAAAAACGACACATACATCCATGCCTTATCCGGGGCTCGAACCCAGGTCCCGTAGATCAGTAGCCAAGCGCGCTAACCACTCGGGCACGGGATGGCTCAATCCTGCATAATACATAAGAAAAATTATTTTAAGCATATAAATTTCTTTTTTTTTACAACATATTGGGCAGAGAAGAATCCTAGAAGCTACTCATAGCTTTTACAGGCCTTTTCATACAAGACATGTCATACTACTCATACAAGACATATCATACTAAGACCAAAGTCACTGCTGACCACTGTCTCAGTTAGAGCTAACATAGCACACAAAGTTTGTCTTGCTGGAACAATCACTAGCTCTCTAATCACTATGCCATTTAAGACTTTTCAGTCTTATTTAAAACTTGTGTACAATTTGTAAAGCTGCTAGAGGCCCAAGTGCTGCCTGTCAGGCAAAATAATTAACAATGGTAATGCATATAAAGATTGTATACAAGGGAGCATAGCTTGTAAAAAACATTTGCTTTGATAACTTATCATTTTAATGGGTAATCTCTAGGATATTAACCATTGAATAGATGAGATTCATTGAATGGCTTTATTGGTAAGGGCTGAAAATATAAAACAGTATTCAGGACTGGACACATTTGCACACTCAACATCTCAAAGAACAGGAATCAGTGAAAGTCAATAGTTCACAGGAGACTTGGCCTGCTGTAAAGCAGAAGAGATGAAGAAAAAAGTTTCATTTGTAGGCCACATCTTGTGTTTGTATAAAACAATGCACCTATTCCTCGATTTACACGGTACTCATTTCACACAATTTTGGCTTTGCACGGTCAAAAAATGCAACCAGTTTCAATTTACACGGTACTGACTGAGATGTACATAGAAAGGAAATCTCAGTCAGTACTGTGTAAATCGAAACTGGTTGCATTTTTTGACCGTGTAAAGCCAAAATTGTGTGAACTGAGTACCGTGTAAATCGAGGGATAGGTGTACTTTGAAAACCCCTGTGTTACCCAAGCAACATTACTCTGTGCTAGTTAAAAGATAATTTTTCCCAGTTCACAGAAGAAAGTCTCCATTAAATGAATTAATAAATTAGCATCTGCCTTAAAGTAGTTGTCTAGAAACCAGTATTCAGACCCTCAATAACATAATTATCTTAACCCCAATTTTCAGTTTACCAAGTTTATTAATTCACTAAAAGTACCCCACTCATTATAAAGATGAATTAATACCCAGAAACAGTGATGCTTCCCTCGATACACACATATCTTGGCGATTTCTCATAATCCCACACTCTTCCAACCTCCGTTACATGCAGATCGCATTACTGTCATCTGCACTTCTGCCGATCACTCCAATCCTCAGAGCTGAACCACTGACATGTTAATTTATGGCACCTCACCCCTCCCTCGCGCTCACCAACCAACTGCCTCTCCTGCATTAAGTCCCTCACTTCCCACCTGATGAAATGCCGATAGGAACGGCGCGAAACGCGCATTGTGGATCTAAAACTTTTTAAGCACCCAATGCTATCAAAAAGTGTAATTAATTATGTCATTCACCAATGCAGGTAGACCATTGGCAGCAGTCATCATTGTCTTAATCTCCACTCAGACGTCACTTGCTGACAAGAATGTCGAATTTTAAATTTCTAACCAAAAGCATTCAAGAAGCTCCTGTTACTTCCCATCCTCTATGGCATGGTACATAAATCACTGTATAATAATTATTGGTACTTGATAGCATAACCCATGTGTTGAAGTGCTTAAAAACATTTAAAAGTGTCATAGAGAATTAAATTACTTTAATTACTGCACTGTGTACCTCTCCTGTAATTTTTGTCTAGAAGATACTGAAACACATCAGGTTACTTACCATGAGGTGATAATAATGTATATCTCTTTATATTTACAAATTATTAGCATTTGTAGATGTATGTATCTTTTAACCTACCCCCCCCCCCAAAAAAAAAATAATAATAATAATAATAATAAAAGTTAAAAAAAATTAGGTGTAAATTAATTTTTGACATTTTTATATGTACCATTTGTAGGGATGGATATATCAGTATGTGCAGGATGCGATAGATTTATAGAAGATGAAGAATGCGTACAAGCTTGTAATCAAGAATGGCATACATGTTGTTTCAAGTAAGTATAAACTTTATAGTCTGTATTTGATATGCTCGTCTTCTGCATCTGATTCATTACTCTGGAGGTAAGTTGTATATTCCTTTCCAACTCAAGATGCAGGAGCTTGGCAAAATATGTTTTTTAGCTTATATGCAGATGTTATGTCAGTTACTGATTGGTATGTGAATATTCTGACAAAGCTCCACTACAAGAGTTTTTAGAAAAAAACTAAATAGTAGTTATAAGTTTTTGTTTAACAACTCTACATATTTTTAGGTGTTCAGTCTGCCAACAACCACTGGATGATAGCTTTTTTGAAAAAGATGGTTTGATATTTTGTAAAGCAGACTACTGGAATAGATATGGAGAAACATGCCATAATTGTAAAAGTATTATTACTGGACCAGTAATGGTAAGTAGCACTGAATTATATTTTATGCAAAAGTGATTATGATTGTGGAATATATTTTAAAGTTTTTTAAAATTTAATTTATTTAATATAATTTTAAAAATTTATTTTAATTTAATTTAATTAAAATTTTAAAATTATTTCAAAAGTTTTTTTACATTCAGATCACTGCTGAAATGTATTTTTATAATGTGTCCAACTGCACCTGCATTGAGAATTTTATCTGCTAGCCTCCTGTTCTATCCTTGGGGAGAAGGATGACACCATTAAGCCATGTCCCCAGGTGCAGGAGAGCCATACCCTGGGGCAGGGGTGGCTTAGTTGGTAGCGCACCAGGCTCGTAATCTGCAGTTCCCAGGTTTGAGTTCCAGCTGGGTCAGCATTGAGAGTTATCTCTGAAAAACTCCCTGCCCTGCCCATGGTCAATAAGGGACACTGATGGGCTTGAAAAGGTCACTGTCCGTCAGATGGGATGTGTGTTGGAGAGCCACACCTTGTGCACGTTAAAGAACATGCTGGATGGCCTTGACGGGAGGCTACCATTTGTCTCCCAACAGCTATTCCAGTATGTTCTCTCCCCCAACCTTCTCTGAGCCTTCAGGGTCCTTGTGATCTGGCCATTTAGCCCATAGTGTGCAAAAAAGTGTCGCTCAGATTTTCATTAAAGAACACAATGGATTTCTTTGACAGGAGGTTTCCATCAGTTTACTAACAGCTATCGAGTGGTTTCCCTTTCCCCAATCTCCCTTTCCCCAATCTCCCTTTCCCCAATCTCTTCCTAGCTCTTGAAGTTCTCGTAATATGACCATTTAGCCCATTGTGTGCAAAAAAGTGCTGCTCAGAGTAAAACAACCCAACCCATGTAGGATTCAGTGGTGAAGCTGCTGAACCCTATCCATCATCAGTTAATGTTGGCAATTCTCATCATTCATCATAATTGAAAATCTTCTAACCTGTTAAGCAAATATGTAAATAGTTTGAGATTCCATTTTTATGTCATTGTTATTATTTATCCTTGTCACCTCATTGCACATCACTTCTGATAGATCTATTTCATTAATGCTACTGTTGAAGATTTGTCAGAAACCACCCTTTTTTCTGCTGTTGGGGCTCAGTTACATCAATTTTAGACACAATTACCTAGGCCTAAGTTGTCATTAGTCATATGCAGTAGGGGCAGGGATGGCTCAGTCAGTAGCATGCCAGGTTCGTAATCTGCATTACCCTGCAGTTTCCTGTTTGTAATCTGCAGGTTTGAGTCCCAGCGGGGCAAGCATTGCGATTTTCTCTGCAAACTTCCACACCTTGCCCTCTGTTAGTAGGGGGATATCAATGAGCTTGGAAAGGTTGCCATCAATTGGATGGGACATTAAGCCATGGCCCTTATGTAGGATAGCCATACCCTGTGCACATTAAAGAACATGCTGGATGACCTTGATAGAAGGCTACCATCTGTCTCACAATAGCTGTTCAGTGGGTCTCTCCCAGGTTCGAGTCCCAGCTGTGTCAGCATTGAGATTTATCTCCGCAAAATTCCCCGCCCTGCCCACGGTCAGTAGGGGACACTGATGGGCTTGGAAAGGCCACCATCCGTCGGATGGGACGTTAAGCCGTGGTCCAGTGTGCGGGAGAGCCATACCCTGTGCACGTTAAAGAACACGCTGGATGGCCTTGACGGGAGGCTACCATCTGTCTCCCAACAGCTGTTCCAGTGGGTCCCCTCCCCCAACCTTCTCTGAGCCTTCGGGGTCCATGTGACCTGGCCATTTAGCCCATGGTGTGCAAAAAAGTGCCGCTCAGAGGTAAAACAACCCAACCCAGTGGGTCTCCTTTCCCTAAACTTCTCTGGGTCCTTGTGACTTGACCATTTAGCCCATTGTGCTAAAAAAAGTGCCACTCAGAGGTAAAACAACCCATATGAAGTAAACCACTGCCAGTTTTGTATATAGATTTTCAGATATATAATTTGTTAAACAAAAATTCAGCATAATCAGTTTTGTTCATTGTTTTAGGATTGTTTTGTATAGTATTTTTCATTTAATGTTTCTCATTGATGATGGGCACTATTTTTTACTGTAGAGTAAAAGCTTTTGAATTTAGCCATATTGTTTATATATGTGTGTGTGATTAATATAATTCTTGCTCAGAGAATTGTTTTCCTTTTGTGTTATTAAGCATGAACTTCTTTTTAAAATTATATTAAATTTGTGTTTCTAGGTTGCTGGAGAGCACAAATTTCATCCAGAATGCTTTAAGTGTGATAATTGTGGAATTTTCATAGGAGATGGTGAATCTTTTGCCCTTGTAGAAAGAGCAAAACTTTACTGGTGAATATTAATGTTTTTCATTATCTTGGAGTTATAATTGTTTTAACAATTAGATAAACATCTGAATCATAATAACATTATGGAACAAATAAGTATGTAATATAAAGTAACTGTAGAATGATAGTGGGGGAAAAAGTAAAATCAGAATTCATTATTCACTGTATCCAATTTAATCTAGACAATTTGTATTAGTGAAAATGCAGGAAATCTATGAGTTTTGTGTAGTGCTGAAAACACCTGAAATGATAAAAATACATCCAATGTAAGGTAAAAAAGATATATAATTATTTATCCATGGATTATGGTAGCTAGCACACACACTAGCTGTGCAAAACCCATGCCACAACAGTGGAAATGACCTATCTTCTGTGGCCTGAATAGTTGTCTGGAATGAATATCATTAAACACATCCCAACTTTTTTGAGCTCAACTTCTTTTACCAAGCATTATTTTCTAATGGCCCCTACAGGAAATTAAAATCATTTTTCCTGTATGAACATCTCTTAAAATTAAAAGCTAGTTAAAGTAGATGGCAGTAGCACTCTCATTATTAGTTGAACAAATCAAATGCTCTCACAAATTTCTACCTCTCCCCACTTCGGAACCACTGGTGTATATCATCAGGAGTTTCAACCTTTTCACTGGCAAGCCTTTTTTTTTTTCAGAAATAGAGGTAACATGTGAGCTAAGTTTCAATAGATGAAGCAATGTGCAAATCAAAACAATGCATTATACCTGCTTGAAATTAGGTACCAATTCCCTGCACACCCAAAAAGATTAATACCCATTTATTTTCACTTGGAGGGTCAAACAGACCTGCCTTTGGGGTGACAATGGCTTCACATGTAAATAAATATTCCTTCAAGCAGCTGCTTGCCACAGAGATCTGACAGGAGCCTGTCAGTTTATACACCATAGTAGAAGGACTGTGAGGATTGTGGGACCTCAACAGAAAAACAACACAAACATCCATACCTTACCAGGTCTCGAAACCAGATCACATACATGATGTACATAATTTATTATGCTATGCACAAACATCCAGAAAAAATTTCATTACTATCTGATACTAGGAAAAATGGATTGCAATATTATGTTTGAACAGCCTATCCACACAATGCCCATTGCTAAGACAGGGAAGATTGAGTTTGAATAATGTCTAATATATGGCATATGTAAATTAAATATGTAAAACTTGAAAGGCTTACTAAATATATACCACAAAGACCATACATCTTATGATCAGTCTGTACAATTTAAAAGTAGTTATTTCTGTAGTTTCAATTACAGACATGTTGAGTTTTTTTTTTTTTGTAGCTCATCCTCTTAAAGAAAATGGTATGCTGTGGTTACCATGGAAATGATTTTAATGGCTTATTTTTTGCAATCTCAACCTCATGTCAAAGACTGGGGCTGCTGATAAACAAGTAGAGGTACTTTGGACCCAGAACTAATAGATTTTAAGGACTTTGAAATATCTTAGTTTTGTAGAAAAAAAATGTGTAATAAGGCCTTGAGTACAAATTATATACTGAGCTAACAAAATCTTATTGGTGACCCTGCCAACATACTTTGCAACTCGCAAGTTAAATGGAAAGGGCTGCAGTTGATTTCTTTCAAAGCAATAAATCACTCCATTGTACTTAGAAAACCCAAACAAGAACTACTAGAAACAAATTCAGGTAGCCCTCACTTAATATATTCTTGGCAAATCTGTGTTCACCAGAGGTATTATAACATATTTCAATTAAATAGAATATGGGTCCAAGGCACTCAAGTCAATAATTATTATTCATGAAATGTAAACATGAAGATATGTTTAAAAACTTAAAAGATTAGTAAGATTTTTATATAAATGAAAAGTAAAAAATTAACTCCATGAAATCTTGCTTGGCTTGGGCCTAGTTCTCACCTGGAAAAGGAATGCGAGATTAATTACTCAATCAAAATATTTGCTTATAGCACTCAGGCAGCATCCTCAAAACTATGTTTCACAGCATTCTCTCATAGGAAGTCATAGTTGTGCCCCTCCAACAAAGCCATGCGCTGATTATGGAAAGAAAAGGCCTCTTCAGTGACTTTGTTGATAGTCAACACTTTCACGATACCTTTTGCTTAAGCAACAATGCGTTATGGATAGACTGCTTCCTTAGCTATGTGCTTGCACTGTAAGAAATTCTGTGGATAGAAAAGTAAAAAACAAAATCAAATTTAAAAATTTGATAGGGGGATGAATGTTTTTAATGCTTTATTATCATAAACCCATCTTGGCTAGGGTTGTTTTAAGCAGGAGTTATGTGTACTCTAAACTGAGATGTATGCTCAGTAGTCAAAGTATATTTAGTATCAAAGCAAATATTTTAGAAGCAGTCATATAGCTGAATTAATATGTTTCTCATCTGGTTTTATCGTCACAAGTTTGAAATATTTTTTCCATATTTTTTAAATATTTTTTATGTGAACACAAAGTTGCCAGCTGAAAAATTTGTTAAATTGAAACATTTATTTCCAAGTTCATTATTTTGTATTTTTTTTTATGTCATATCTATATATATATAAATCCTGCACGGAATTTTAAGATTTTTTTTAATCAATGGAAAAATTATGAGCTGAACAAAATTCAAATCTTGCTGTCATGATAGTATATTAATTTTTCAGACTACTTAAGTTATTAACCATTAATCAGATTTCCTACTAATAAGAATTATGAAGAGAGTCAAGCGATAAAAGCATCGCGTGGCGAGCTTTTTATGTCAATCGAAGAACGTGTCATTTAATATGTTGTTTACAGCCCATCACACTTATCAAGCATTATAATGAAAAACTGTAAGAATGAATATACTCAAAAGTTAAAACAACTGTTTAATAACAGTTCTGTCTATGAAATGGTTTACTAAAGTAAGTGTAAACTTAGAAACTTCTACAGTTTTTTTTAGATTTCTTTGAGCAATGTATTTAACACTATAATCATATCAGACCTTCTCTAGCAGTTTTAAATTTTTCAATTGTGTTCCTAAAGAGTGTGTATATAATGGCCTCCATAATGAACTTTATTTTATTGTCCATTGCACCTGAAAATATGTGATTTCTTCTCTGTGCACACTTTTTATGCAAGTGTATATGATATTGCTAATCAAAATACTTTTATTTACAGTGGTGCATGCTATAAACAACAGATGTCACCAATATCTCAAAGACTGCCTTTTGCTGTTGAACCTCACAGTATTAAGTTGGTAGAAATTCCTGTTGATTCTGAAGCTTTACATAAAAAAGTAAAAATTTCTGTGGGTTGTTGTCAAAATGAAAGAGTAGAAAATGGCTTTCATGGATTACACATAGCTGAGTAAGTTAAAATTTTATTTTTGAAGAAAGTATTTAGTTGTAGTAATTGAGTGTTTTTGCACAATGTTTTGAAATTTATTTGTCTATAAATATTAAAGATATCAATAAAAATAAAAATGTGCTTTGAATTAGGCAAAATAACTTATTTGAAAGATGTATAAACATCATATTGAATTTAAATTGTTTTAATTGACAATGGTCCAACTGACCTGCATTAATATATTTTGTAATTACTGTCCTTGAGATTCCTCTTTCATGTGTAATCATATACCATTTCACTGCTACTTGTGGAATATAATGTAGCATAATCATAAATTTAATAAAAACTTAAAACATAGCAGAAATATAACACTATTATCCAACATTAATAGCAATAATGGCATATTAGCAGGGGCGTAGCTATGGGGGAGGTTCCCCCCCCCCCAAAGTAACTTGGAGTTGGCAAAATTCAAAGCGACTTCGTAAAATCTAGGTGAGTTGTGAAAATTTTTAATTTTGGTAAAATTAAGGGTAGTTGACAAAAACAAGGCAGCTTGGCAAATCTAGGGCAGTTTGGAAAATGGAAAGACAGCAAAATCTAAAGTAGTTGGCAAAATTCGAAGCCACTTGGTAAAATACAGGTGAGTTGGCAAAATATTGGGGAGTGACAAAATTCGGAGTGACTTAGCAAAATTCAGGTGAGATGTAAAAATTGGGAACTTTTTCTGTGAAATTATGGCAAGTTGGCAAAATCTAGGAGAGTTGATAAAACTTAGGAAGTTGACAGAATCGAGGCAACTTCTCAATATCTTGGGGGAGTTAGCAAAATTCAGAGTGACTTTGCAAAACTCAGGTGAGATGTAAAAATTGGGATTTTTTTCTGTAAAATTGTGGTGAGTTGGCAAAATCAAGGAAACTTGGCAAAATCTAAGGCAATTGAAAAATTCAAATTTACTTGGTAAAATAGGGGCGAGTTGTGAAAATTGGGATTGTTTTTGCAAAATTAAGGAAAATTGACAAAATTGAGAAAACTTGGCAAAATTTTGGGGAGTTTGAAAATTTTGAAGTGACTTGGCAAATTCAGGAGAGTTGTAATAATTGGGATTGTTTTGTGAAATTAAGGAGAGGTGGTAAAATCTAGGGAAGTTGACAAAACTGGAAACCACTTGGTAAAGTACAGATGAGTTGTAAAAATTGGGATTGGTTTTGTGAAATTAAGGAGAGTTAGAAAAACTGAGAACTCTTGGCAAAATCTAGGGGAGTTGTGAAAATTGTGCCTTGTGCAATTAAGGAGAGTTGAAAAATTCAAAGTGACTTGGCAAATTCAGGGAAGATATAAAAATTTCATTTTTTCTATAAAATTATGGCAAGTTAGCAAAATCTAGGGGAGTTGGCAAAATTTGAATCCACTTGGTAAAATATAGGCGAGTTGTGATAATTGGGATTGGGTTTGTAAAATAAGGAGAGTTGACAAAATCGAGAAAACTTGGCAAAATTTTGGGGAGTTTGAAAAATTTGAAGTGACTTAGCAAATTTAGGAGAGATGTAAAGATTGCGATTGGTTTTGTGAAATCAAGGGGAGTTGGTAAAATTCACACTGACTTGCTACAATTCAGATGAGATGTAAATATTGGGATTAATTCTGTGAAATTATGGCTAGTTGGAAAAATTGGAAGTCAAATGGCAAAATGCAGGAGAGTTATTCTATCTGTCTCATAACAGCTGTCCAATGAATCCACAACCTTATCCGAGTCCATGGGATCCTTGCAGCCTGGCCAATTAGCCCATTTTGTGCAAAAAAGTTCCCCTCAGGGGTAAACAGCCCAAAATTCTCATCCTGTTCTGTAATGCTGTTTTACATCAGATGCAAACATGCTTTCAATACAGGTCTTAGGGAGCATTGCGCATAATGTATCATACATCTTTTTTTAAATCAAATCTTGCACTTTGATTGTTTAGTGTGGAAACCATTACTGTGGCAATGCGCCTATTTTATATATATATATATTTTTTTTTTTCAGTTAAAGGGAGGGGAGCAAGTTCTTTCTTCCTCTCTAGCATTCATGTTTCTTGTATTAAAATCTACAAATAGCAAAAATTAAAGTTCAAATGCCAAGATTTGTGAATGGATTAAAAAAACAAAATCTTATCCACAATGAATGACCACCACAATATTGGTCATTTGATGCCACTTAGTCTTTTTCATCTATTCTTTATGGATACTTGGACTTTTGACTTTTTATATTATTTAGTTTTCAAGAAACATCTGATATATGCATATTTAGCAGTGATGTAAACTAGATGAGGGAATTGTTAACTTCTTTAAGAGAAAATCACTGATATGACCAAAGAATGACTTGGCAAGTATTATATATTTTTGATGACCTACCACACTCCAAAGTTCAAGAATAACTAGTATAGTGGTAATTAAAATTTTTGCAGCTGAACAGATTTGATTTTCTGTGTTACTGTTAAATAATTTATAGGTACTTAAGCATAAAAATCTATGCTTCATAGTATCAAAAGTTCCCAGATTCAAATCCCAGGTCAAGATTATCTTGATTTTATAAATGTAATAAAATCTCTATAGCACTGTAACTAATTTAAAAAAATGTCAAATATTTGCAGTTTTATACAGATTTTATTGAATTTATGCTATGTACATTGTATTTTTTAAATTTTTATCTCAACTTTTTTGTATCTTGCTCTAAATAGCAGGAAAAGGAATAATTTTCATGCAAAACCAACATTTAGATGGTTATATAAGCAGCTATGGCTTATATAACAACTTCATAAAATTAATAATATACATAAATAATAATTAATAAACCAACTTTTCTGCTGCAGCTATTGTAGCAGAAAAGTTGCTTTATTGGCACAGTGAAGAACAGATGGGTTTGACAGAAAGCTCTCACTGCCTCTACCAGCAAGTAGTGTTTTTTTTTTAACCTACTCTGCCTGAGAACCTTGATTTCTTGTGATCCAGCCATTTCGCCCATTGTCCAGCAACATAAATATCACTGAAGTTAAAATAATTAACTCTCTACCTTATTAATCTATAATAACTGTTTTGATATATCTGCAGTGAAATTTATTATATATTTCAACTGCCTAAAAGAATTTTATTCACTTGCATTTTTTTTTTATTATTGTATATGATATCTGAAAAAAGGTATTTTATTTTATGGTGTAGTGTTGTTTTGAACAAGGATCTAATGTCACTACATATTGGGGATCGCATTCTAGAAGTTAATGGAACCCCTTTGAAAAATCACTCTTTAGATGAGGTAGGTAATGGATTTTAGTAATAGTTTATTTTGTTTATTCATTTCATTGACATAATCACATAATTATTGGAAAGATGTTAATTTTTGTTTTTGATGATCTGAGAGATGTCAAGTATCCATTATGCTCAGTGCTTACTGAATTTTGATCACCTCCTTCCATGTTATATCAGTGGAAGCCAACTTCGAATCTCTATAACTTCTAAACTAAGTATTTCGTGACAGAATAGGACTGAAGATAAAGATTTCAATGAAATCTATCAATCTATTTTCAGTAACATTCCCTTATGTTTAAAGTTATGGAAGTTTGAATATTTAACAACAGCAATGCCTAACAGTGGAATTTAGCTCTGAAGTTAATTATAATTTGAATGAAAAGTATTATTTTACACCATTTAAATACAACAAATGTATATTTGAAAAGTTAATGTAAATAATTTTTTGATATTTTTCAACTTTCATAAGATTTGCATTGCTGCTGTTAAATATTCAGAGTCCATAATTGAACTTTGAATGAACTTTTAAGTAAAGCAAAAATTACTGAAAATCGAACTTTAGATAGATTTGATTGAGATCTTTAATTCATCTTCTGGTGCATTTTCTCATAAAATGCTTAGTTTAGAAGTTATTGATCTTCAAAGTTAACTTCCACTACATAACATGGAGGGAGGTGGTTATAATTCAATGAGCACTGAGTGTATATTCAGTTTGGAAAGTTGTTGATATGAATACAGCAGTAAAAAATTTTTTATTCTAAATCACTCATTTGTTATAATATTGTAACATTTTCCACAGAAATAGCACATCTTAAGATGCTACAAAATATGTGATTTGGGATAAATCTTTGATATACTTTTTCATTAAAAAAATTCTGATTACCCTAAAAGTATATAAATTTGTTACATAAGCATTATTTTAGTCAGTTATTGTATTGCAATTATTCATACATTTCTGCACATATTTTAGTCTTTTTTTTTCACTTCATTTGCTCTGTAAAGTAAATAAGTTCATATTTAACTCTTTACATTAATATAAAATGCACTTTTCTTATTTTATTTCTCAGATTGAAAAGCTAATTCAAGTTCGTAATAAACCTGTTCAGCTTACAGTTGAGCATGAACCTGCAGTTCTGTGTCGTTCTCGTTCCATGAATTTTTCCACTTCACAGCTGGATACAATGCATGCATGTATTGGCAACAAGTCGTGCAAAGAAACCTGCTCACAGTCACATAATATTGCAAAAAAGGGAAAACGATCTTCATCACTGCCCCGATACCTTATTCGGTAAGGAGTACAAATTGGTTTTATTTACTAATATTCCTAGTTATGTCACATTTTATTTCTTTACAAAGGTGCGAGTAGTTTGAAGTGTGAGACTGACTGAAAAAATTTTCATATTGCTAATATCAAACTAAGAATTTTAAATATTGAAAGTTATCCATATCATCTTTTTATGGCCAAGAGCTTTTGGCATATATATGCAGTTTATTGATATATTTCTTCAAAACAAAGTAACAAATGAGCTCACTGGTGGGAATTTTTGCATACAATGCTATTTTCATGCAAATCTACAGACACATGTCAAGAACTTTTTGAATGCCCTATGTAAATCATTTATGCTACTCCATAACTAATTTTGAATTTGACATGGGAAAACTTTCATATCTTTCTGGTAATGTTTCACAGATATGAAATGTAAGTATGCTCATATAGGCATTGCTACTCTCCCAATCAGTTGTGTATTGGTGTCTTAGGTACTGAAATGGGGAGCTTTTTCATAAGCTACGAAGAATTTTTTTTTTATGAACTGAAATTGATATGTGCATTTTTTTAGGTCAACATGTTACATTTTAGAAAATAAAAGTTCTCTAGTTCACATAAATGTTTATATGCATAATTCTTTATTAGTATCTCACAAGTGGGTATCTTATTGATAAGAGATGTGGATATCTTATTGATAGATTATTAACCCTAACAAAAACTACATTAGAGAAACTTTTTAGGTAAAATAATTCCAAAATTTGATTAGTTCCCATTGAGGAGGACAGAGCAGTAGCATATGACAGGCAAATGATGTTCAGTTTTAACTTGTGACAAGAGTGTGTTGTTAGAAATTATTGCATACTTTTAGCTCTAATGTAGAAGATAGCACTTATTTGTCATAAACTTTTAAACATTTTACTTCATTAAGTTTGTTTTAAAATATTAAGATTTCAAGATGTTTAATGCTAAAATAGTTCATTTTATCTGGTTTAAAATCTTTCCAACTGGTTGTTTCATCTAATGCTTCAGAAATATCTGCTGGCTAGCTGTCATATGGTCAGTGCAAAACTCAAGCAATTGAAAAAGAGCTGAAAGAGGCAGAAAAAAGTATTTGGAACTAATCTATGCATTACAAAAGTGTTTTAATCAAATCTTTTTAGCTTTCAACATTAACAGTATTGTCACTAATTAATGACAATGATCTTAACTAGAATTTCAATTAAATGTAAATATATCTGTCATTCTCAAACTACATTTTTGTTTTTTTTTCAATCTTTTGCTATCATAGTTAATGGAGCCTTGAAAAGGTAAGATTTTTTTCACTTTTGAATTAATATTTTTAATGTAGTAGGGAATAAGTTGTACTTACATGCGGTTTGTAAGTCAAACTGAAGTATTTATTAAATAGTGTAAATTAACAATAATATACTGTTAGTGATAATTCTTAGAAGTGTTTGCATCATATTTGGGTTTGTGTACCTAGCTTATATTGTTACATGTGCTAATATGATGGCTCATATTCATTTCAACTTTATACATTTTAGACAAGCTGAGCTCATTGCTAACAGAATAGGAACACTATTCATGAACTCAGTTCAGTACTAGCAGTAAAGTGGTTGATATATACAGGGTGTCTCAAAAATATAGGTACAAACTTTTAGGGGAGGTAGATAACATCTAAAGGAATGAGAATTGCATAGGAACCCATAACTGGAAACATCACCGTAAGTCAATAGGCGGCGCTGTTCGTCAGTGCGCTAGAGGGGAAATTTCGGATTTCCTCATTCGAGTGGTATTCGGCTTACAAAGAGCATGCAAAGGTATTCAAACAGGGAACTGGCAGACATACACTTAGTGTATGGAATAGCTGAGGGCAACGGATGAGCCGCTCAACAAATGTATCAAGAACGCTTCCCACACAGACATATACTGGGCCACTGTTTGTTTGCACATGTGCATCAAAATTTGTGCGATTATGGGTCATTAAGAGGTAGCAGAAGTGAGGGCAGACCACGATCGATGCGTACTCCCGCCATGGAAGAAAGTGTGTTGGATGCCATGGAGACTAATCCTAGTACCAGCACACGTGCTGTTGCCTCTGCCTTAGCAGTGTCTCATTGCAGTGTACAGCATGTTTTACACGGCAAGTCCTTACACCCCTTTCATCTCCAAAGGGTTCAGTTACTTCTCCCCGCAGATCATCCTGGACATGTGCGTTTTGCTTAGTGGTATCTCCAAAAAAGTACCCAAGATGTGAATTTCCCAGCTTATGTTTTGTGTACTGATGAGGCCAGTTTCACTTGGGATGGCATATTCAATCAGCACAATGCGCATTTGTGGGCTCACGAGAACCCCCATGGTGTGCGCACCCATGTGGCAAACATCGTTTCTCAGTAAATGTGTGAGCAGGTTTGGTCAGCGACTGCTTGGTCAGGCCATACCTTTTACCATCCTGCATGACCTCCGCAAAGTATCTGATCTTTCTGGAACAGGTTCTACTAGGCTTACTTGCCCATGTTCCAGCAAATGTGAGACGCAACATGGTTTCAACATGATTGAGCTCCTCCCCATTATGAAAGGTGTGTTCGGGCGCATTTGAACATGTCTTTTGGGCAATGATGGATTGGGCGTACTGTACCAGTTGCCTGGCCCCCACGCTCACCTGATTTAACGAGCGTTGATTTCTTTCTGTGGAGGGCCCTCAAAGCTACCATGTATGAATCGCCTGTGGAGACTGACATGGATCTCATGGCAAGGTTCGTCTGCGCTGCTGCTACTATCAAAGAAACTCCAGGTGTGTTGGACCATGCCTGGCAATCAATGCTCCGTCAGTGTCACGCATGCATTGCATCTCATGGTGGAAACTTTGAGCATCTGCTGTAACATTAGGAAAAGTATCATCTAGTACATCATTTGTAATAATAATGTCCAATAAATGTTTTCCCATTAATCACTGTCTTGTGGCCTTTCAGATCTTGTACCTCTGCTACCACTTTCCCATGACGTTTCCAGTTATGGATTCCTATGCAATTCTCATTCCTTTAGATGTTATCTACCTCTCCTAAAAGTTTGTACCTATATTTTTGAGACACCCTGTATATGATACAATTGTGAGCAGTATTTTGTTAAGTATTAGTAAAAGTAATTAGAGATAGGTGACAGTAATGCAGAGCAGCAGACTGAGGAAATGCACTGCCATGAAAGAATGGTAGAAATGTTTAGTATGAATGCAGCAGCTGTTGCAGGGTCTTTTAATAAATCATTTGTATTTCCTTTACATAGGTTTTGGGTTTTTCTGCTGTAAAGATCGTATTTTATTGTCTGTAATTTATTACTAAATTTGAACATAACATTTTTGTTTCTAGGATTATTTTTACATATTTTGAAATTTGTTAGAGTAATGTGAAACAATAATCATATTTTACTGAGTCAATGGCATTGAAGCAAAAAAATTTGTAATTGTGGGAATGATGGTATTTTGGTAAGATGAAATATTCAAATGCAGTTTTTCAGTTTATTTCTTTTGCTGTAGTAATATTAACCATTTTATATAACAAAGTAATATATAAATGCATTAGAAGTATAATTTAATCTTGATAACCAATTTGATTTTTATACAGGGGTTTCCATTCAGCAAAACACAGTCTGCCAGATTTAACTAGAACTAGGTCTTTTAGGGTTCAACCAAAAAGTCAGCAAATATTCCGCCCTTCTGATTTAGTATTGGGCAGATTACTTGGAAAGGGTTTCTTTGGACAAGTATTCCAGGTAAGTGTTAATATAAGTATGAAGGCTGGGAATTACCAACACCCAAAATTGATTCAAGATAACATGTTGAAAAAATTGAGTAGGTATTTTTATTTATAATCATTTGTAAATATTTTTGAGTGATCATATGAATAGTTGGATATGGGACTAAAAAACACTGAAAGTTGGGTTATTTAACATTAAGTTTTGCAAAAAATCATTCATAATTAGCTAAAATTGTAGTAATCTAAATTTTTTAAATATTAAATTATTTCAAATAATAATAAATTATAGTTAACTTCTGATGTTATTTCTTATGATTGGCATTACTGTTGTTAAATATTCAAACTTCCACATCTCTTTAAATGCTAAATGAATATTGTTTAAAATTTAGATTGATTTGATTGAGATTTTTATCTTCAGTCTCAGTGTTTTTTTTTATTAAAAAAAAAACTTAGTTTTGAAGTTAACCTTTTAACTCAATATTTTTGTGAAAAAAAAAGTTTTGCCAACATATGGGATTGAAACCCACATTTCTCCAGAAACATGCCAAAAAATCTCAGAAAAGCAGAAAAGGGTAGATGGTAGTAAAGACAAAGGAATAACACTCTTTGAACTAGTCCATTTCAAATTTCAGCTGTTTTGGGTGTTAAAGCATTAAAGAGCTTTAACCCTTCATTACCATACTGGCCCAAAAACATCCAAGGTTGTAAATGGACTCATCCAATCGATGCTATTCCTTCCTCTTTACTATCTCATACCTGCAGTTTCAGCTGTTTCGGCCAGTGTGTTAGAGAAAAGGTTAAAGTTAGCTTCCGATTGACATACAAATTATCCAACAATTTAGTGGGGCTATGTATTTTGTGTCATTTTTCTGCTGAGGTCCTGCCATCCTCTCAGACCTTCTACTGTGGCATATAAACTGACAGGCTCCTGTCAGACCTCTGTGGCAAGCAGCCGCTTGAGGGGGTATGCATTTCAACTATTATAGGTTTTCGGTTGCCTCTTGATAAAAATAAAGGGTTTTCTGACACAAAAATTTTATTTGCTTTTTAAAAGTTTCTATTTAAATAAGGAAATTTTTCAGCTGTATCAAATGACTCTAGCTTGACTGTTATTGCTTGATGCTTCAAAAATGAAAACTCAACATGTTTAGTATAAGGTTCACTTAAACCTCGCTGTACCAAAAATTCTGGAAGGTGATTCATGTAACTTACTATGTGTTTCTAATTAGTATCTTCTCAAGAGTACCCTGAGTTTTTGGTCTTGTAACATTTTAATAACATATACCATTGCATAATTGGCTTAGTGGTTAATAAACCTTATTACAGTGGGTTTATATTGTATGTAAAAACAGGATAAACTATGAAGATCTCAATTCTTTTTGCTTTGTGTTGTGCATGTCTTGTTTTCGTTTTTAATAACTGAAAACTAATAAGTGTGAATGCCTGTGTGCTTACATTGTAATAAAGATGTTAAAAAGTTACATGTAAAAGACTATAATATATAAGCATATTTAGTTTTGATATAAATTACAGTTTGTGCATGTATTGTACTATACTCAACATTCATTTAGCATAACTATAAATAGTTGAAATACATTGTTCCCTGTATAGCAGAATCTCACTTCAGATGTTCTTATTTTTTGTCCCCCAGCATAGCATTTAAATAGATTCCTATTGTTGTTTTATATAAAGTATAATGTTTTCAGGTCACACATCGACATACTGGTGAAATAATGGTAATGAAAGAATTGTATCGACTAGATGAAGATGCTCAAAAGAATTTTCTGAAAGAAGTAGCTGTTCTGCGGTCTCTTGAGCATAAAAATGTTCTTCATTTTGTGGGTGTGTTGTACAAAGATAAAAAGCTACATCTGCTAACAGAATATATTGCAGGAGGCACACTTAGAGACTTTATCCATAATGAAGCTGAAGAAGTGCCATGGCTACAAAGAGTAAACTTTGCCCGTGATATAGCAGCAGGAATGGTTAGTATTTTTTAGTGTTTTTTTAGGTAATTTGTACATGTGTTGTGAATGATTATAATTCCATTTATATGTGATTAAATGAGCTAATTATATTAAAAAAATAGATGTTTCGCTTCCTCATATCTGCAATAGTTAAAAAAACTACAATGTTGTATGATTTAAGTCAGGCATTCATCCTGAAACTTTCCAGAGACTGATGGAATTCTGTGCCACAAAATATGCAAGTTGTCATTATGGCAAGTGATGGCCCATTATTGTGCAGTTTTTTCTATTTTTTTTTTCCAGTATATATGGCTTTAAAATGTGAACTCTAATTGTTTGTTTTAATGATGGGAAAATTACACAAATTATTAAAAAAAAAAATTTGACAGGTGATGTAAATACAAAGGTAGTATAATATATACTGCTACTACTGGAAAAGTAGCTTAGTCACCAAAAATTCTGGAAGATGATTCATTACCTAATGTATGTACTTATCTATACAGAAAATAATTTACAAAATGATAAATTACACAGCTAGATAAATAAAACACGAATATAAGCTGTTGTTGTAAACCCAACTACATCAATTCTCTCACTCAAAGGAGGAGTGCACTAGTGTAACAGATTCAACATAATATCATTGGCACATGGCCTTTTTTGCTAGTATTCATCTATTATTAAAATTGTTAACATATTCATTTAGCTATATATACTATATATACTTTTATTCATTAGTATATATATATACCTTTTGAATATCAAAGGGAAATTAGCATGAACATAAAAAATTAGAACTATTTACCATTTGTGTAGAAGGTTCAGGAGCATATGAATCTTCAATGCGATGTTACCTGCCTTGTGATGGTTATAAGCAAAGATGTTGAAATATCACTAATTTCATAGCCAACCAGTCCTTGTGGTTAAAAACATGTTATTATGCCAACAAAGATGTACTTTCATCATTCAATTCCACAATGATCCTCGTTGCAATTTCTGTGATTTACGTTACTATGATGTAGTATTCTTTATTAATCATCGTCATTTCTGATGACCAAAAGAGTTAATATCTGCTGTTACAGAATTGCTAAGAATAGCATCAAAGGTTTCAGAAACTCTTATAGCAGCACAATCACTATATCTTCAATTACAGCATATCATTGTAGTTGATTTAGCACATAACTGCAGACTTTGGACACAGTTCCAATTAATTCACCGTTGCACTTTCCTCCAACTTTGTAGTTTTAGAAACGACATTAACAGGTTAAACCAGCCAAATAAACATTTAACTAAAGAATTAAAAAATTGCCCCCATCACTCAAACTGCTGAGCAACGCTTTTCCCCATAGACCAGTCCACGGCTTCTTCAGGCTCGTACGATGTTACAAGTCAACTTCCTTATATGCGTGTTGCGCCAGTGAAGTATTCACCCAGCATTCCACATAGATATGTAATTCACATATTGATGAATGTTTATGTGTAAGGACATGCTAATGCAGCAGGAGAATCCAAGCCGATGGAACGGGTGGAATCTCTGTGTTGTATATTCTGTACTTATTTGTGTTAATATCTTCTCAGCATATAGAAGCTGAAATTTAGTTCTTGGTGCTGTTAATGATTTATAACTTATGATATTGATTTGGAGATTATTTTCTAAAGCAGTTTATGAGAGAGCCGTGGCTTGCTTTTTGTTTTTTAATGTCTTCATGATGTTCCTTCATTCTGGTGCTATATTGCCTAAAGGTTTTTCTAAATCTAATAATATCTAAATCTAAATAATTTAAGGATGTGCAATCTTTGAAAAGAGTATCTAATAAAGCATAGCTGAAATATTCAAAAGACCAAGTTTGTACTTTTTCTTAAGCCTTAAAATGAAAATTCCTAAATTCTGGCTTACATCGAAGAGCCAAAACATTGACCAGTGCATCTTTATGCAAATCGAAGCAACTGCAGGTAAACAACAGTGCGTGTGAAGGTCATGAAATGGCATAAATAACATCTGATACTGAGCTCTGTTAATCAGTGTTATTCTTATTCTTCAGATGGGAAAGGCAATGGACTTAAGTGAGTTTGACAAAGCCAAATTGTAATGGCCAGACGACTGGGTCAGAGCATTTCTGAGATGGCAAAGCTTTGTAGGGTGCTGACCGTGAGCACAAAAAAGTGGTCTGAGGAGGAAAAAACCACACACCTGTGGCAAGGTATGAGCTGACCATGGTTCATCGATGCTAGAGGTGAGTGAAGGCTATCCCGTATGGAATGAGCCAACAGAAGGAATATTGTGATGCAACTCACCCACAATTTGAATGCTGGTGACTAGAGTAATGTGTCGCAACACACAGTACATCGAACCCTACTGAAAATGGGGTTGCATAGCTGCAGGCCACTCCAAGTGCCCATGCTAACCTTGGTTCAGTGTTTAAAAGTGCCTACAATGAGCACATGAGCATCAAAACTGGACCTTGAATGACTGAAAGATAATCTGGTCCGATGAATCTCATTTGCTGTTGCACCATGTGGACAGCCAGGTATGTATATGTCATTTACCTGGGAAAGTGTTGGCACCAGGATGCACCATAGGACAAAATGCTTTGGGCAATGTTCTGCTGGGAAACCCTGGGTCCAGTCATTTATGTGCAGGAAACTGACGTCTACCACCTACCTAAACATCATTGCAGACCAGATACATCCTTTCTTGGCAACAGTATTTCCCTCTAGTAGTGCCTTCTTTCAGCAGGATAATGCACCAAGCCCAGATCGTTCAAGAATGGTTCATGGAACATGAAGACTTCCAGGTATTGCCCTGGCCTCCAAATTCCCCAGATATCAATCCGAACATCTGTGGTTTGTGTTGGAACAGCATATCCGATCTGCGGCGGCTCAACTACATAATTTACAAGAAAAAGTTAGGGATAAAAAGTTAGTACATAATTTACAAGAAAAGTTAGGAGTTAAAGGATCTGCTGGTAACGTCTTGGTATCAGATACCACAAGACATCTTTAGAAATCTTGTAGCATCCATCCCTTGCCAGGTGAGAGCTGTTTTGTCTCTTTGGTGTATATCTCTTTTATTAGATTACTTTGTTCTATGATATTTTTTTTATAGAAATGCAGAAGATAGGTTGCTTCTCTCCCCCCCTCCCCCAGTTAAATGATTATTAGAGTTGTAAACAAGAAGCTTAAGAATTAAACATTATTTCCAATTTTTTGTGGGGGGGGGGGGTGATTCTTGATCCTGAAAGTTTCAAAACTTAAGAATTCAACTCAGAAAGTTAAACATTTTGTGATTAGTTCTATTTTGTTCAAAGATTCAAGTATTGCATATCCATAATATAATTATATTAGGGATCCTCATTTACATTACTTATTGTAGCTCTCATTTTCTAAAATATAAGATTGCATGCATAATTAAACTTCAATTAAGAGATATTCGTTTTCAGTGCACAAATAATTCACAATGAATAATCAGGATTTTGCTATAATAATATAATGAAGATCCACAACTAAAAGTTAATGACCCTATATAGCTCCATAATTCTGATTAAAGACAATTGTATTCAGCATTTTCAAATACGCAATAATAACTATGAGAATTCTTTAATTATGGTAGGTGTATTGTTATTTCATATTATTTTCAATGATTCTGATGGTTTTTATTTTCATCAGACACATTTCTTAACAATAGCTGTGATAAGTAATACTGGTAAAAACAATTAGAGCTGAAAGAAAATCAAGGTATGATTAAATTTAATACAGTTTTCCTTCGTCTCTAGTTCATATCTAAAATACTTAGAAAAACAATATCTTTAAGATTATAGACATTACCTCAGCTAAGTTCTCATATCAGCTTTTCATCTTATTAAGAATTATAAATTCAAATAACATAATTATTGGAAGGCCAGAAGAATTAATGAACTACTTGTTGAAGAAAATATTTCACAGAAGGAACTGTTTTCAATTATCAAAAGTAATGAACTTCAAAAATATAGATATCAGAATCCATGGGCTTTATTTCAATTATTTTAAAAATAAAAATATCTCGAAGGTAAGTTGTGCTAGTTACAAAACCCAAGGTCAGGTATCAGAAGTGGGCCCTTATTTTAAATATATAAAGATTTTTCTGACATCAAGATTTGGCTATAATAACATGTTTATATTCATGTAATTTGTATAAATATCTTTGCCTAAATTTTATTAAATATTGTGTGACTTAGTTTAATGTAAGTTATTTAAAAGCCATTATGAGTGTAATATGTCATAAATGTAATATATTGTTCTGTAATATTTTATAGGCATATCTTCATTCAAGAAATATAATTCATAGAGATCTAAACTCTAATAACTGTTTAGTCAGAGAAGTAAGTTGCAATTCTTTTAATATTTTGTATTTACCATTCAAGTTGTTTATAATTTTTTTGATGTCATGCTTGCATATGGTATATAATTATAGTGTTGTTAATATACCTTCCATAGTATGACGATGGAGGAGAGATTGCAAGGTTAACAGTATTCTCTATATGCCGTATGACAACTTCTGCCAGGAGCTCAGAAAGTGATATAGTGTGTGATTCAAAACATGGATGTTTTTCTGATTAGGCTGTACAGATTGAATTTTTAGAGCCCTGAACAGATTAGCAAAGGTTTCATCCACATCCATTACTGCATCTGCAAAGTCTTATCCACATAACTTAATCAGCATCTGCATATGTTGGCTGCTTAATTATTGATGTTTTTCAAATGCTTGAGGTCCGATATGTGTTTTGCAGGTAAAAGAAATTAGTCTAATGGTTTATTAATGACTAATAATTAACTGAAAAACATCAGAAAAATATACCTTACTAAGTATTAGGTAAAAAATTACTAGCATGTAAGTTTGCAAATTCTGAGTAAATATTTCTCTTTTAAATGCAATTATCCATTATTATGGTAAGACATTCCTTTTCATTACCCAGTAATTTCCTTGTACTCATTCTGTAAACTTCATGAGCTCCATGACTTAAAGTTGCACGGTTTTACACGGTTTGCACGGACATTTGAGTAATTGTTTTAACATGTTTGCTCTGTCGGCATAAAGATTGTTACATAATATAAGTTTTTAATTTGTGGCTTTTTCTAATGAATTTTTTTCTTTTAAAATGAATATCATCGAATTTTTTTCCATTATCTAAAGCAGTTTTTTTTTTACTTCTCAGCCATCAGTGATGCATCAGTGTTGCCTTGTGTTCCTGCAGATTTTATCCGAGATCCACATTAGCATCTATTTATTTTTACCCACAGTTTTATCCACATTAATATTAATCTTTTATTTGCAGAGTGCTTTTAAATGCAAATATCTGCACCTGTACAGGGCTCTAGAAATTTTGATATGCCGTATCTCAAAAGTTTTTCCACCTTTAAGACATTCTTTTTTTATGTACCCATTGAAAATTTCAAAGAAATACAAATTCAGTCCACAAAGATGTTTAAAATATACAACAAATAAATAGATAATGAGCACATATCCAGTTGATATAAAAGTTTTTCCACTGATCATCAATAACATTATCTTTTACTATAGCAATTTGTGGTCTTTTTGGCATTTTTTATATTAGGATAATTTTTAATAAATGTATTATTTCTGTTGTCTTTACCTACATCAGATGTGAATTTTTGGTTCTGTATTTATGTTGATGTATTATTGTTTGTGTATGAGAATATTTATTGAAACTTTGTGCCACAAAATGATATGCTGTCGATTTTGTTCTTAAAGGATTTAATGATAGAAATATGAACTAAGTGTGACTGGGAGTGATACTTGTCAGTTTTACATAATGCTTATAAATGTGTGACATTTAAACATATATAAGATATGTTATTAGCATATATATATATAACCATATTGCTCCTAAATAAAACATCTACAGCATGTAGCTTAAAATTGAAGAGTTGGTACATCCAACCCAGGAGAAAAGTTTTGGTTTATTCTCATTTCTATGTTTAAATTTATTATAAGACCTTAAAGTATAACCTATTTGGTATTCACTACTAGCTGTTTTTGCCCAAAAAAAAAACCTGGAATAGTAGGCTTACATACTTCCTGGTGAGTTTTTCAATGGTTGTTTCTTTTCAGGTTCAGGGTAGTTATCCTAATTTTGTTTGGCTGGTCTTGTTAAAACTTTCGTTTTTGGTATCCTTGTAACATGCTGCAGGGATTTTAACCTCGTGGTCTTTTGTCCTCAAGAGAACACTCAAGTATTCAATGCATTAAGACTACTAATTGACTGGATAATAAAATTTTTATTAGGATTAAAAATATACAAATAAAAAATAAAATCTATGGATTGAAACTGCTAAAAATCTTCTTACTCAAGATCAGGATAACTACCATGAACCCAAAAAGAAACAACCAATTAAGAACTCGTCAGGAAGTATGCTATAAGTCTATTATTGCAGGATAAAATGGTTGGCAAAAACAGCTAGATATGAGTACCCAATTGGTTGTAAATAACAATTGTGACTTATTTAGATTTTTAACCATAAAGTATATTTTCCTTCATTATAATATTTATTGTCCAAGAATTGGGTTGTTTTACTTCACACAATGGGCTAAATGGCTAGGCCACAAGGACCCCAAAGACTCGGAGAAGATTGGTGGAGGGGACCCACTTGACAGCTATTGGGAGACAGATGGTAGCCTCCTGTCAAGGCCATCCAGCATGTTCTTGAATGTGCACAGGTTTCCCACACACATGGGGCCATGGCTTAATGTACCATCCGACAGAAACTTCCCAAGCCCATCAGGGTCTCCTGATTGAGGGCAGGATGGAGCATTTTGCAGAGATAAATCTTAATGCTGGCCCATCTGGTACTTGAACCTGGGAACTGCAGATTACAAGCCTGGCACACTACTGACTGAGCCACCCCCATCCCTTTATTGTCCAAGAATTTCTTCTGTATATTATGTTCTAGCACTAAAGATAGTTTGATTGTTTTTGTTTTTTTTGTAGCTAAGTAGGCTTTTTTGTACCATTAGCTATTCTTACAATTTAAGTTTCAAAATTATTGGTCACCAGATAAATGCTAAATTAGAGTTTTACATATCCATTTTTTTATGTTAACTAAGTAGTATGAAATGTTTCTAGAACAAGTGGAAACTTGAACTACACATCACTGGAAATGTATCAAATGCTTGATCATTAAGCTAACTGAAGTGTTCAAAATATTTGGCTTATTTTAGGTTTCGCTAAAATTGCTACTTTCCCTCTGTATTCACATCTTAATAGCACTATTGTATCTATATTGTTCGTTTATATTACTGTTGTTTTCAGCTTTTTACTTTGTGTGGATCAGCTTGAAAATGGTTGAATTAGGGATTGTGAGAAATAATTTATGATTTAGGTTTGTGATAAATACCTAATATTCATACAAGCTGAAAATTTTAATATGGATTTAATGCATTTTTTTTCTATTAAATTTAACTGCATTTTAATGAAACTGTTAACAGCAATGCTCATTAGTGCTATCATTCTTTCAATGTAATTAAAATATACATTTCATATTTTTGTATAATTTATGAAAATATTAACCATTAAAATCATAATTTATGTAATTGTAGAATAAAACTGTTGTGGTAGCTGATTTTGGCCTGGCAAGGATAATAGCAGATCGGCAAGTGACCCGAACGTATGGTAAAGGTACAAAAAGATTTGAAAGGAAGAAACGCTATACTGTTGTGGGTAATCCTTACTGGATGGCACCAGAGATGATGATGCACAAGAAGTATGATGAAAAAGTGGACATTTTTAGCTTTGGAATAATTTTATGTGAAGTAAGTTTTCAGTAAATATTATTTTTATATTAAAAATACTATCAGTTGATAGTATATATATATTTGTTCAGTATCATATATTGAACAAAATTGCTAAACATTTTGCATGAAAATTAGCTCATAGTGTGCTTACAAGACCAAACAGCCAATCAACAACTTCAACTTATTCTCTTTCATATCTGGTATTCTTCAACAGTTTCATGTTAACAGGTTATCAGTAAACAAATCTATTATCGAGAACATTAATGATGTTTGATTGTAGAGATGAGTTTGGGCTCATAATAGCTCAAATAACTCTGAGCTGTGGTAGGTTCATGCGCAGTCATGAAAATTTGTAATTTTGAAAACAATTTATTTTAAAATTTAACCTATAATCAGTATTTAATAATTAAAAATCAGCACCATTAAGTCTGATTATTTTTAGGTGTCCTCTTTGATTAATATCATACTCTTAACATTTATAAAGTTACTGAAGAATTTTCAGTTTCTATGAATAATTTCTGCTATTTTTTATTTTAAATAGCTTTAAGATTTTATCTAATGGCATATGAAGAATTAAGAAATGATTTAAAATCATTTGTTTTCGTATATACACTCAGTGCTCACTACATTATGACCTCCTCCCTCCATATTATGTCAATGAAAACTAATTTCGAAGCTCTATAACTTCTAAAATAAGCGTTTTATGAGAAAATGCAACTGCGAATAAATTAAAGATTTCAATCAAGTCTAAATCTCATATTTCAACAATATTCCCTTAGTATTTAAAGAGTTGTGGAAGTTTGAATATTTAACAACAGCAAGACCTAACGTTAAAATTTAACACAGAAGTTAATTATAATTTGAATAAGAAGTTTTATTTCACACCATTTAATACAACAGATTATATTTGTAAAGTTAAATGTAAATAATTTTTCGATATTTAATTTCCTAAGACTTGCATTGTTGCCATTAAATATTCAAAGTCCATAACTCTTAAGTACAAAGTGAATATTATTGAAAATTGATATTTAGATAGATTTGAGATCTTTTATTTATCTTCCATTACATTTTCTTATAAAACACTTAGTTTAGAAGTTATAAAGCTTCGAAGTTAGCTTCCACTTACACACATGGAGGGGGGTGGTCATAATTTAGTGAGCACTGAGTGTATATATATTTTATTATGTATTTAGAAAAAAAATTTCTCTCAGTTGTGCTGAGATTCATTAATTATTGAAAAGATCTGAGGCTCAAAACTTTGAGCCCTAATTAATCTCTAGCTTGTACTATAACATTTAAGGCTGATAAGGTAAGATAATATATATTACTATTACAGTTGGTGTTTCAATATAATTTTATTTTTGTAATTACTTTAATAAAAGCTGTATTTTATTATTGTTTTAGATTATTGGAAGAGTACCAGCAGATCCAGATTATCTTCCAAGAAGCTCAGATTTTGGGCTAAATACCGTTATCTTCAAAGAAAAATTTTGTGGTACTTGTCCAGAACCATTTTACAGAGTTGCATTCATGTGTTGTGATATAGCACCTGAAAAAAGGTAAATAACTGTAGAACACCAGAAGAGAATTCAGAAGTTGTGTGATTTAAATGTTAAATATGTGTTTTACAGTTTGTATAAGAATGACATTATTTTATCATTGAATTCAAAAATGCTAATTCAGTTGGTAAGAATACCATTATAGGGTTGGGCCAAGTTTTACATCAACATACTGTGTCCAGATATTGCCCAAAAGATGCAAAAGGTGCCCTGGAAATCATCCCCCAGGAACAAATTACTGCTGTTATTTTTATTAGATAATTGCCATGTCAGTCAAGCTGATGTAAAGTTAATAATTAGGGATTTTTTAGTTTTAAAACTCTGATTTTCAGTACAACAGTGAATTTAGATCAATTTTATAGCATGTCATTTTGGGTCAGCATCACTTGCATTTCAGAACAAGAATTTCTTCATATTCAGGGCATCCTCGGGAATCTTAAAAGAAATAAATTTCTAAACATAATAGTTTGCACCTAAATATAATTCTACACATAATTACTGTAAAACTGAATATATAAGCCCAGTAGGCTACATCTCTTTAAATTCTAATCTTCATGCAGTGGGGTTTGGCTCAGCTCAGTTGGTTGCACACCAGGCTCTTAATCTGCAGTTCCCAGGTTTGAGTCCCACCTTGGCCAGTGTTGAAATTTATCTCTGCAAAACCCCTACCCTGCCCTCCATAGAAAGGGCAGTGCTGATGCCTGATAAAATCAATTTTACTAAACAAAGTGTGTCTGCCCTATATGTTGAATTCATGAGTTTTTTAAACTTGTGGCTTTTAACATTTTGATGCATTAATTGTGAACAGTGTCTTTGTGGACTAATCATTTAAATATTGGTTAACATATGCATTAAACAAGATGAGCCCAGTTCAGACCATCAATCAACTAAACCATCTGACTAAAAAAGGATTGATGTTTCATTTAAGAACTATTGTAATCACCATCAATGTGAACTTCAACTCATAAAAGCGAAGACTTATCAATAGTAGAGTCAAGTCTCAAAAGTCATTATTTAATAACTAGTGTTGATTTACAGTCAATCATCAAAAAATAAGATGTGAATTTTAATTTCAGTGCATCAGCCTTCTCAACATACTACAGAATGATCCCAATACAGACTGGTAAAATCTCTTTCCTAGAACAGCTAATCAATGCATTTAAGTAATTAAGGCTTTATTTGTTAAGGTATTCTTTACTGTATGATTATTAATTAGTAAATTACATCAATAATAATCTCAACTTCCTCGTGTGATGTAAGGTAATGAATTGAAGATTAAAATTTAAATAGGTGTGGCCTACTGGTCATATATGTTCAAAATTTTACAGTGATTATGTGTTTAATTAAATTTTTAACTATCCTCGCTGTGAGTAATTTAATTATGTTTAGTGATAAACATTTATTTTTCCTTTAAAAATCAAAAATTTAATTGTTGGCCATGAGCAGTAATATTTTCTTCTGTTGTTTGAATTCAAATAAAATTCTCAGTATATGGTTCACTAATCACAATATTTTTTTTACCATAACCTTGTAAATTGCACCATCTTTATTGTGTGAGTTAATGTCATTGATATTACTCAGATATTCATAATGTAATACTTGGTAGTGAAAAGAGCTAGACTTAATTATATTCAATTTTTGTTTTTTAAATATTAAATTCATATAAGTTAGTGGCAGTTCTCTTTAATGAGATCTAAATTATTTAAGTGTGCATTGTGTACTACAGATAAATATCTCTGTTTATTCTTGTAGGCCACCATTCCAAATACTAGAAGTATGGCTAGATGGAATGTCAATCCATTTGGCTGTTGGTGTTCCTCTCCCTCGTGATCTTGTAGAGGAAATCTTTACCTATAATGGCCAGGTATCACAAGATGACTCTAGTCCTGAGCCTTTAGTAGCAAAACCTGCTTTCCCCCTTTTACGCACAATCAGTGAACAGGGATATAGAAGACTCTCTGCTGATGTATCTCCAGTTGTGTCTAGTATATCATAGGTATGTCACATTTGACATTTATGAATTGAGCTCTTCTCTTTTTTTTTAAGTGCATATAATATTGATGGATATTTTGAAAGTTAAGGGGAAAAGTGCCTTTTTGTGATAAAAAATTTTTCCAAAAAATATTGGAAGTCAAGTGCCGTAACTATTAAAAAAACAGGTTATAAGTGTAGAGGGAATTTTTGTCTTTTTTTCAGGTAGTAATGATTTTGTATCCCACCTAGTTCAAAACAATATTTTTCTACACACTTAGAGTTCAATATTGTTGCATTGCTAATAAGCAAAAAGATTTTGTTGTATTCAATAATGTATGTTTGCCTGTCTTCTCAAAAAATGCATTGATGTTAAAAAATGTGTAAGTTGTTCAGTTGGTGTTTAATGATATCTTGTAAAGTTTGGTTAATCACTATTCTTTTAAAGCTAAATACCTTATTCTCTATGCATAAGTTCATTTATTTCAGATATGTTTAACAAGTGGTTATTGATGCAAGAGTAATAGCATAATGGTTAATCATTTATCTTGTTCATTATTAACATCCTTTACAATTCAGAACACCCAAAAATTTAATGCTTCTCTTTTTCAGAGAAATTTTTATGGAAATTGGGAACATAAAATATGTATATAGGATCTAAATATACAGGAATTTGTATGGCTAAACGCTTCTTTGTAAGTTTCTTGTGATATTTTTTCCTCGTAAGAATATAAAGCATTTTATGCGAAGTTAAATATGTATTATAGAAGATCAGTATCACATATACACATTCTAGTGTTCACTGCTGAAGCTGTTATTACCAACATATCAAAGAGTACAAATACTAAATGTTATATAAAGAAAGAGAGATGTATATCATGTATTTAGTTCAATAAGTTTCATTTAAAATAAGTTAAAACTTTTGTCTCTGCTTTTGTAGTTTAAGAGTAATAATAATAATAGAGTTTGCATAACTTTGTGTTTCATGTTATAAAATGTGATAAATTATACTGAAAAAAAAACGATTTTTCTGATTTTGTTTTTCCCCCATTTATGAAAATTGTGACAAAGAGCTCTAATCCAAGTGGCAGTTTTAACCATGCATCACTGATGTTCAGTTGTCCTGAGATTTGATTCTCCTTTTGTAATTTTTTTTTCTCTCTAACTGCACACAAATGTTTAACATTTAGAGTTTCATTTTAATATTTTCTTCATTCCACAAAGTTATTTCAACAGAAAAAGAAAGCTGTTTTATGAATGTTTATTTTTACATATTGTCATCGTATATATTTTGTATAATTTGTATTCTATAGACAGTAAATTTTCCAGTTGGTCTTAACTTCTCCCGCCCTGCCCACGGTCAGTAGGGGACACCGATGAGCTTGGAAAGGCCGAAGTCCGTCGGATGGGACGTTAAGCCGTGGCCCCGTGTGCGGGAGAGCCATACCCTGTGCACGTTAAAGAACACGCTGGATGGCCTCGACGGGAGGCTACCATCTGTCTCCCAACAGCTGTTCCAGTGGGTCCCCTCCCCCAACCTTCGGGGTCCTTGTGACCTGGCCATTTAGCCCATTGTGTGCAAAAAAAGTGTCGCTCAGAGGTAAAACAACCTAACGTTAAAGAACATGCTGGATGGCCTTGATGGGAGGCTACCATCTGTCTCGCAACAGCTGTTACAGTGGGTCCCCTCCCCCAACCTTCTCTGAGCCTTCGGGGTCCATGTGACCTGGCCATTTAGCCCATGGTGTGCAAAAAAGTGCCGTTCAGAGGTAAAACAACCCAAACTTAACTTCTCAGTGTGCCTGTTTGAAATGTCCTGCAAAACTAATTAGTCAAGTTCTGATGGGAATTATTAATCTTTATTGGCCTTTAATCTCACTGATGTCAATTCCATCCACATCCAGTGATAGAGAGGTCGGTTTTCTTTGTATTAAGGGAAATGTTAATCAACTTATGTAGTGCACCAAAATCTGAGTAGTGTATTTGAATGTGCTGCATACAGTACATAGAAACTGCACTGAGGGGTTAAAAATCTATATAAATTTCTACGTGAAGTTTAAGCATTATTTTAAGACTGCATTATATATATGTGTGTATTTTTTTTTGTATTATCTACAAGCTTATATTTGAAGTATTTGTTTCTTATTAAACAAGTCAATGCACCATTTGATATTTCACTGCAATTTTATTAGTATTAAGATGTTTGAGAATCAAATTTTTGATTCCATTTTAAATGAGTATTTTAAACAATTTTGCACGTATTTGTGTTTTATATATTGATTTTTTTTTGTACATTCCTACCTCAATTATAAACAGTATAAGAAATATGGTAGCTTTATTGCCATTATAGAAATTAGAGCACTTTGTAAAAGCATTTTTGTTTTCAGAGATAACTTCTTATTTCCATTCATGTAATAAATATATATTTTAGTAATTGATATTTTGAATTTCTAATTATGATCTAAGTTAGTGCTTAAGTTTAGGCTTATTTAAAAGTATATATTTTAAAAAGCTTAATATTTTATGCTATAAAAACTTCAGTATTAAATGTGACCTTGGAAAGGCTATTGCATTTTTTTTTCTCTTAGTAAAGTTTCTTTATAGCTAGTAAGCAATCATAAATATGTCACAAGTGAAATAGTTATAAAATAAATTCCAGACAGTTGTTTCTTGAATTTAAAAAAAAACACTATTTTTCCCATTATTGTTGGCAAAATTATATATAATTATAGTTACTAAATTCTCAAATCATAGTTCTTTTTTTACATTCAGAACTTTAGTTGTGGGTTTTGTTTTTGAGCTATTTAATATTTTTGAGCAGACGATGTAATATGTTCCATATTTCATAGTTTAAATTTTGTTTAGTTTCTTATATTTGGTATATGTAAACTCTTTTAGATCCACATTTTAAAACTAAATGTATATGTGTGTTTATACATACATACAAAATCATCATGTAGCCATGGGCTATGGATAGTAGCCAACTAGATTGTGCAATTTTGTTCGCCAAATGTGTCTCTCCTGAGCTATAGTTGCTGCATTTGGCTACTGTAAGCAAATTCTAGCCAGGTTCTCTTTGGCATTGTCTGCCAATTGCATCCTAGGTCTCCTCCTTTTCCTGAGGCCTTTAGGAATGCTTTCATAACTATTCACCAATCTAAAGTTATGCATATGTGCAACACGGCCAAACCAATGCAGTCACTAATTCATTGTAAATGCTAAGTTTTTAACTGCTATAATACTGTATTAGGTACCATGTTGACATCAGCATAGAGGCAAAAATTGTCATTAACCAGGTGGCATCTGAACCCATAATCTCCTGATGACTTATCAAGTGCTCTGAACACTGAGCTACCATCCACTGATCAAGATCTCTTCTATTGACATTAATCTCATCACAATAGAGTCAGCTTCCATCAACTGTCTTTTAACTACACATGAAGACTCTTACTCCTTTTCCCAGGTATGTGCACAAGACCAACTACTCTCCCTTGGCAACTGACTAGCATTATTTTAAGCAAATTTAATTTTGCATGCACTGTTATGTATTGCTAATGCATTCAGTTTAATATGTACTATTTGTTACCTTTTTTATGGATCCCACCTGGCTCAAGACAATTTTCCCTCTATACCAGCCATCAGCCATGGGCAACCCATTTTTCAAGTGACCTGTAAAAAGTACTGAGCAAATTATTAAATTTATTTCTTATTCTTAAAGTACTTTTTGGAATACCAATTTTTTTCCTTCCCAATTTACTTTTAAACTGCTTTTGAAAGTGTTCTTTAGTAGCCTAAATTTAATTTATGACAACATCGACCCACATGACAGACTTTGTGCTTAAGGGTAGATCAGGTTTTCTGAATGTACTGTTCAGCTCCCGATTAAATAGCGTAGCTCTCACTTAAATAGATACTACATCAGTAAACATTCTAATTATGAAAGTTATCGAGATCCACATAGAAAAGAAACGTTTGTAAGCACGTAAAAAAATTTATTTACCCAAAGGTCTTAGGACTCCAATGCTATTGTGGGTGAAAGTTTTGTTATTAGTGAGAAAATTGAAAAATGTTACAAAAATTATTCTGATGGGGAATTTGTAAAAGTTTCCTTGCAAGCATTTTTTATGTTTTATCCAAAGAGAAAAAACGGTAAGTTTATCACACAGATTTGTAATCGGGTGTATCAATGACCTTGCTGCAATATAGAAAATATTTTTACAGAGCTTGCATCAGAATTTAGAATATTTTTCTTTGGCTCTTGATGAAAGCACTGATGTTTCTACAGCTTAGTGGTATTTGTATATGGAGTCGATGTTAATTTCTGTTAAAATGATTTCCATTTTTATCTAATTATGCTGTTTCAGTTTCTTGTATATTTCATCCTAATTTTAATTAGAAGTAAGTTTTTTTTCATTAAAATTATAAAGTACATGTTCCTTTTTGCAATATGTATATGAAAAATTTAATTGTTTACTCATAATGTCTACTTGGGGCATTGGGCCAATAAGTTTAGAATATTTCATGCCGCAAATAAGGTCTGGCCTGGTGATGAAAAAAGGTTGCTCATCCTTGCTTTATACAGATGTCAACACGATGCTTATACAGCATTGTGTTGATCGCTTAGCAGCAGTGGTTAAAAATTTAGTCAACACTTAAGTGTTGAGGAAGAAAAAAAAATAACTAAAGGTAACTATTGATGCACGCCAAATTGCATGCGCTTGTAATAAATACCAACAGTGCATGTAAAATGAAATTTGCTCAAATTAATATTGGCTCTCCAAGGGAGTGTGGCTGATCTTGGGTACATACCTGGGAAGAACTATGATAATAGAGCTTTCCCATGCAGTTAAAAGACAGCTGCTAGGATCTAACTATATGGAGATGGTTTAATGTCAACAATTGAGGCACAAAATTCCCCGCCCTGCCCACAGTCAGTAGGGGACACCGATGGGCTTGGAAAGGCCGCCGTCCGTCGGATGGGACGTTAAGCCATAGTCCCGTGTGAGGGAGAGTCATACCCTGTGCACGTTAGAGAACATGCTGGATGGCCTTGACGGGAGGCTATCATCTGTCTCCCAACAGCTGTTCCAGTGGGTCCCCTCCCCCAACCTTCGGGGTCCATGTGACCTGGCCATTTAGCCCATGATGTGCAAAAAAGTGCCGCTCAGAGGTAAAACAACCCAACAATTGAGGAAATCTTGAATAGTGCATCTGACATGTCATCAGGAGGTTGTGAGTTCAGATCCCACCCAGCTCAAGACATTTTTTTTCTCTACACTAATGTTAGCATAATACAATAAACAGTGCGGGGGATCGTAAATATTTTTAAAAACGCTGTACTAAAGGAAATATAGACTAAATTAATTCAGTATATCAGTTCATAATATGTAAGATGGGTTTTTTTATCAGTATTTCTTCACTGTGTGATTATTTGGGTGAAATCAAAGTTACCTTGGAAAGTGTCACAAATTGCATCATTTGTTTCTACTTCTTGCCCATTTATTGTTAGGAATATTGTTAATATGTAATTGTTTCTAAACCCAAATATAATTTTACAATGTTTGATAAACTATTTAGTGTTTACATTTTTCTTGAAGTTTAAAGTGTGGTCACAACTACAGAGTTAGAAGAATACAAAAAAGTATTAATGCTTCAATAATTCCCAGTGATAACAGGATTAAAGTGCATTTTTGTAAAACAAACTGCTAAATTATTACTTTCCATCTCCCAGTAAAATTCAGTTTGCTTGCCTTGAAACTTTAAAGTTCTTTGACTTAATATTTCAATATTGTATCCAAAAATGGAAAAGATTGTCAATGATACCAATACTTTGTTCATGCTATTTTAATCAATTCTAAAATCTAATGCAAATATACATTCCATTTAGAAAGTAAAGGGTCCACTTTGCATATTTACATTCTAATATTCACACCCAGTTGGTATCATAGTAAATAGCATTACGTCTCACTGCATATGGCATTTCCAGTCAAATGCTTTCACTAAAATGTGTTAACATACTTAGATTTTTATTAGTTTGTTTTTTATAATATATTGATGTAACATTTTTATAATGAATTTAACGAAATTTGATCGAGTTGCAGAGTTTTTTTAAACATATTTAATTTTACAAAATTCACTGTTAATATATAAAGTTCTCAGGCTACAATACCTAGCATCAGTTATACAATTTACTTTTAGCAAACTAACTGAGCATTTTTTAAAGGAACTCTATGTGCTTGCCTTCTAAAATAAACCACAGGGCTTCTATTATATAGATAGTAATGTACATTTATAAAGTCTCACCGTAGATTTTCTTGGTTACAAGTCTCTTGCTTTAGACAGTGGTGCACTCGTAGTATTCTGTGTTTTCACTCGTGTCCACTGTCAGCATGAAGCCTGTTGAACGACTTGCTGTAGGTTATTTAATAATTGGTGAATAGTCACTGAAGTTTTACTACTTTGGAGAAACCAGTTTGTGCCTGCACTTGATAGTATTATTGTTTACCTGAGTGAACTCAGGTGAGCATCTTTAACTTTAGTTTGCACATTTGATGTTGATTGAAGAGTCTACAGTGATCACTGACTGTTGTAATCATTTTCTGGATATCACTCTTGATAAGATTTATGTCTCAAATGTTCCACATGATTTTAGAAGACACCTGAAAAGGCTGAAAGTTAGAACATAACAAGAAGTGTTCCTTACTTGTTCTAGCTTTTTGCCATCCTCAGTAACCTTTTAATGTAGTAGGAGCTGTTGTTTAGTTATTTATCTAATGTTATGATGTGTGCAAGAACAGACTTAATTTTTAGTTTAAAATGTGAGCATGGTCACTGATAATCAGCAGCTCCTACTTATGTAGAAAAGAGGTTCTAAGGTTGGTTGGGTGTTTAATGGTACAGTCGCTCAAAGAAATATCCGAACACCATGGTTGATTACAGAATTCAGAAAAAATATCTGGCAACAATTTTTTTAGAAATTAGTGATCTGGCAACCTTCGTGTTCGTATATTTATTTGAGCGACTGTACATCAGCAACTAAATCTATAATGTTTCCAACAAGAAGTACCATATCTGCATTTTAACCTCTTACATAAGACACATTTAGGTAACCAAAGATCAACACTTTTTAATAGTTTCCGAAGTACAATTTAAGTAATTTATTTCTGGATGGAACCCACAGCCAAAGTTAAAAGCAAATGATAAAATGCATCAAAAGCAACAAGAATGAAGCCCGAAAAAAAAAAAAAAGAGTGTAAAGAACCCATGCTAAAAAATTAAAATCAACAATTCTATAATCTAAAATGCAAAGCCCATGTAAAAAATCAAGATTTATCAAATAGGAAACATGATAGTAAAAAATTTATTTCGTTTAAAATAGCCGAAAATGTGGAAAAAACAAGTAAGCAAATTTTTGTTTTCTAGAATATCCAGCTGTACTTTGAAATAATCTAAGCCATGAATATTATTAATTCACGCACAGAATTTCTCTTGTGGACCTGAGAGAGGCAGCTTGTTAAAAAAAAGGATTCGTTTAGTACTAGTTTTTATTTTACTGAGATCAAATAAGTCCTTAATTATGCAACTGCAGAGAAAGTGATTTAGCAGCACCCGCAGCAGCAGCTTTATAGGATGCCGAATATGTACAGGAAAGGTTCCTCTTGTTACAAATATCCCAGTCTGAAACTATGGATGAGTTTTGGCAATAGGGATTTGATACATCCCTCTGAATTCTTGTAAAGCAGACTGGAATAGTCATTGGATACTTTTCATAGCAGCGTTTTTTTTTAGTGTCTGTCTACCAAATTATTTCAGTGAATCAATTGTAAAAGATATAAAAATGAAACACCGTCCAACTTCAGAAATTGCTTAAAAAATTGCAATTATTAAAATATATTTTCCAGTGAACAGGTCTGTTGAAACTAACCAATTTTAAATGCAATCAGCTCTGGTCTGCAGCATTTCATTTGGCTATTAAATTTTTGAAGTCGGAAAGATTTTTTACATCATTTCTAATAGTTATATTTATAATTTTTCACTTTGTTTTCCCAAAGGAAAATGAAAAAAAATTCCATTTTCGCACGTATGGGTCACAATTTGTGGGCTCTCATTTGAGTAGTCCTGTTACAATCTTTATAATAGTTCTATGAAACTGCAGATTAATTTTTTTAATGTAGTTGACTTGTGCTATGCATCGTCAACTGCAATAATAAATTTAATATTTACCAACTTTACTGCCACATATAGATTTAATAAACTTTTTTATAATAGTAATTGAATATTTTTCAATGGATTCAGGAAAGTTCGATCGAGTTGCTGAATTTTTTATTTGAATGAGCTATATTGATAATGAAAGTGTCAAGATCTGTATATATAAGATTTATATCAAATATGTTCCACATATCAAAAGACATTTTTGCTATATTCAAACTTAAACCATCCCTTAATAACTCCTCCCATAGATGCAGTAGGGGTTGGTCAGTTTTTTTATCGAATGCCATCATTAATGCACATCATCAGGTGTGCGTGCCCTAATGTTCCAAACACTGTCTTTTATATTTTAATATAAATTCGCGAACCCAGAAGAGGCAACTCGTTAAAAAAGTTAGTTTTGAAATAATAATAGTTTACATTTCCTGACCAATTAGGACCCAAATTGAGGATGCAACAGTGATCACTGTGTTTACCTGTCACGTTCTATCGAAATGCTTCTTTCAGATTTATTTATTCTATTCTCTTATATATTGCTTTTTAAGCTGCATGGTAATCAGTGTAAAAGAACCAAAGATGAACTCTTATCAGTATTATATAATTTTTTTTTATCTGATAGAAAGGTTAAGGGTAGCCAAAGATATTTTACTATTAATTTTATTAAATATTAATGTAAAAAATGAAATAATACTATTACCAATATCTGTACCATGTCCAAAACTTGTGAATAAGAATTAACATTCATCAATCCAAACAAAGATATCTAATAATTTTTACTAGATAACTATGCAGAAAAAAAATTTTTTGTTTAATCACGAATGTATTATAGTGGTATGTACATAATGAATATGTAAATAAAAAAATATTTCCTTGAAACGATTCTTTGAATTTTGGCCAATAAACTATTTTCCTGTGGAAATATAAAGTCCACTTCAGTTCCTAATTACGAGCATGCTCGTGATCAGCATTTCCCAGATTAAAGTCGGAAGTGTGCCATTGTTGAGATGAAGAGGACTCTGATGGGCTTAACAGAGTTGCCATCCGTGGGATGGGAGATAAAGCTATAGCCCTCATGTGTAGAACAGTTGTATCCTCCTACACATGGGGGCTACAGCTTTACACAAAAGATATTTTCTAACATCCCCCCCCCTCCAAAAAAAAAAGTTTGTTAACATCGATAATTACATATCAATTGTATGCAAAGGTCATATATATATAATATACACAGGGCGATTCAAAACTTTTGAGCCAAACACACCTAAACAAGCACTTTTCGTCATACAATGCATGGTCGGAACCCAAGCGGTGAAGCGCTAGAGGGCGCTTTCCAGTAAACACATAAAAGCTGGTTTTAGAACAACGGGGAGCGCTTTCCGACCAGACGCGTGCCTGATCGTAAAACCTTTCACCGATTGCGCCAGTGGCTTGCAGGATACAGGGCGTGCAAGGATGTGAGGACGCCACGTCTTACAGAGGAGATTCTACGTAGGGTTGGAGATCGTCCCGAATGTAGCACGCGAGCAATCTCCCATGCTGTAAGTGTGCCCCAATCGACGGTGTGGAGAGTTCTACAAGACAATGATTACACCCCTACCATGCACAGAGGGTGCACGCCTTGACACCTGCAGATTATCGGCCTCGTGTGGATTTTGCACAGTGGTTCCTGAAGCGCCACCGGACTTTGATGCACGTCTTATTCACTGACGAATGCACTTTTACACGTGAGGGCATTTTTAATATCCACAATTTACATGTGTGGGCCACCCCGATAGGATGGCCCACACATGTAACCTCGCTGTGGTGGTGGGCTGAGCATGCATTGCTGCACAAATGATCTCGCTGTGGTGGTGGGGCTTGAGGCCCAGCAACCGGTCGAAGACTGCTGACCAGTCTGGTCCTCTGGTTGGACAGAGCCATGACCAACCGAGGTCGAGGGCATTGCTGGCCGGTTTTGTGGCCTGGTTAGACAGTGCGAAGACCTCAAATTCAGGTGCTCAGTGGAGTAGTTCAAGGGCCCTGCAGAACGGAGTGGTGCCCTAGTAGGCTAGGGCTCTTTTCAAAGTCTGGGTCCCACTAAGATTCTCCACTCCGGGTGCCGAGCAAACGTGGATCTACATATCCATGTTCGTGGCTAACCAGGAACAGGGTAAATTCCAGGTTTTGACTGATGGATGAGCTTTCCTCCTATAGGACTGCTCGCCATAGGATGTCGGGGATGAGATGCATCTATATGATGTAGCCTTGCCCCCGACGGTAGAGTCGCGGTTTTCCGTTAACTTGGTAGTGGCGAAAGACAGAACCGGGGATTGCCGTGGTTGCTGTGTTGTGCAGCAACAAGTATTGTGTGGGCCATCAGTAATCCGCTTGTCATACGTCCACATTCGTACCAGCACCGTTTCTCCATAAATGTTTGGGTTGGAATCCTCCATGACCATTTCATTGGCCCATACCTTCTGTCAGCCCTACTGAAAGGGAGAACGTACCTCGTATTTTTACAAGAAGTCTTGCCAGAATTACTGAACCCTGTTCCAGCAACATTCAAACAGGTATATGGTTCCAACACGACGGAGCGCCACCCCATTTCAGCATGGATGTGCGGGAACGCCTTGGATGCAACATTTCCAGGACGATGGATTAGTCGGGATGGTCCCATCGCTTGGCCGCCACTATTGCTCAATCTCTCATGTCTGGACTTTTAGCCTATGGGGCCATATGAAAAGCCTCATCTACGATAGACCCATCGATTCCAATGAGGACCTTGTTACCAGGATTTATATTGCCGCTCTACGAGAAATGCCTGGTATTTTCGCCCATGTACGCCGATCACTAGGTCGACACACGCGGTCGCTCTTTTGAGCAGTTTCTGTAATTTGTTCAATAAAATTCTGTTATTTCTGCAATTGTTTCAAACCTCTTCTGTCATTCTTGTGTTCCTTCATTTCCTGACACGGCAACTAACTCCTAGCTCTTCACCGCTTGAGTTCCGACCATGCATTGCATGACGAAAAGTGCTTGTTTAGGTGTGTTCTATCACCCCTTAAAAGTTTGCTGCAAGAGTTTTGAATCAACCTTTTATTTTATAATTTCATCAGGATCTTTAATTCATATTGTCATCTTTTTCCACTAATGCATATTTTAAAAATTATAGAACTTCATAAATCAGAGAAATTCTGCAATGTTTTGGTTGGACACTGTATTGGGATATCAATGAAACTTTAACAACTCGTATGATTTTTTTTCCTTTATAAAACATTGGGGAAAAATGCTACTCTATAGAAATGGAATAATATATTTTGCATAATTTCGTAATGAATTCTTAACTGATAAAAAACTTCAGTAAATCTTAAATTAAAATAAGCGAAACTTTTATGCAGAAAAATCTTTCCTAGAGCAGAAATTTCAGTTTTTCCATTAACGTCATGCATTTTTTTTCTCTATATTGTCCATTTAGTCCGACTCTAATAAGAGAGTGTCTGCCATAAAAAGGCATTTTGTCAAAAGAACACCATTACAGTAGTTCTCCACCAATCAGTCTTGCATAAAAACCTTTTGTTTGCACCGAGACATGACTCGATACAAGAGCCGACTGAGGTTAATTGACATTTCTCCCGAGTCTTTTGATATCCGTACTCTACCTGGAACGTACTCACGTGTGGGGCGAGGGCAACATACGATGATCATACCCTCACTTGACAGTTTTAATAACCTTTATTCTCGTGACAGAGAACAATGGATGTTAAAACCCTCCCATCATATGGAATTTGAGCACATACATGCAGCACAAGGTTCATCCGAAAAGCGAATGTGCCCCTAGGGGTTTCGCGAGACATTAAGATCGTCCCAATGGCATTTCCTCCTCTATTAAAATCTAAATGAGAAATTTCATTCACAATGGACCTCGAATTTTCGGTCATTATACTCGATGCGGATTAAGTTCGGTAAAGGGTAATTCGACCGAATGGATAGCAGAACCGACTGAATAGAATAATAATATTAAATATTTAATTGAATCTGATAAGAATATTTAATTTGAAATTAAGATGGATTTTAGATTCAAAAAGGTTATCTTTGGAATTATCGAATATAAGAGAAGAAATCGAAAAATAATTCTATTTAAGGGAACCGAATTCGACAAGTTCAATGGGAATAATGACTTCCTCTGTATAGTTCGCGGTTTTTATAATAGTAATTTCGCAATGTTGCAACGGGTCACAGGCAGACGACATTTAATAGTTCTATTGTTTCCATCTTGATCAAATTTCATTATTTGAAAAGTAGCAAAACGAGATCTCGCACGATCCATGATTGTTCCCAGTAATTACTTACAAAATTTTCTGAAGGTATCATATGGTAATTGTGAATATGTGCTAATTTTTCTTTTTTATATCTGTTAACAGGGAAGATGTTTAAAATTTCTTTGATGAGTTAAGGTAGTAACCAGAAATTTGCTTGACAGATTTTTCAATTCTCATGGTTAATCATTACTCGATTTGTGTAAGACCGAAAATTGTTATCTATATTGTAGGTCTGGGTGATATGACCAGGGAATTTTGAGTTACGGCAAGTACTTCTAATCGAATTTAAAAAAGATTCCGACTATCAGAGACCTACTGTTGGAGAAATGAATTTTAAAGGTTTTAAAAAATTGATTCGTTTTGCTACATCTGGCATTGCTATTGTTATAACAATAAAATCCGATCAAGCAGAATGGAGACAACAATAGAAGAATAATACTCATAATGTCGTCTGTCTTTCATCTGATGCAAATGAACAACAATATATCGTCGTAATTTTGCAATGTCGAATGGCAACACTGCGAAATTTTGACTATAAAAAAGGGCCGACCTATATTGAGAAAGCCATTTACTCATTTTGGACTTTTCGAATTAAGTTCGTTTAGAAATAAATAATTCAGACTTCCCATTGCCATTAGTTTCCTATATTCGTAAATATTTCGAAATATAAGCTTTTCTCTTCAGCGATCCATTAAACTAATTTCATTCAGCTCTTCTATCCATTCTGTCGAGTAACGTTTGCACATTAATAGCTAAAACTACTCTAGTCGTAACCCAAAATCAGGTTTCGAGAGGTCCATTGCGAATGAAATGTGTCATTTAGAGATCTTAATAGGAGAGGAAATGTTGTTGGGGAATGTTCTTGACGCAAAGTAAGGCTGACAGAGGTGGGATTCGCGTTGCGGATGAACCTCGTCACCGTGTCAGAGGAAAGGAGCTCACTAGGTTTTCAACTGGGTAGGGTTTTGACATACATTTCTTATATATACTCCGCATATGTGAGCAAAATTATGTTACTGAAACCTTCAAGTGGGAGCAATAACAGAAACTGCTCGTGCTCTACTCGTGGGTGTCCACTGGCCGAGCGGGCTGATCCGAGCCAAGAAATTGTTTCGATTAACCACAATCTGTTCTTGAAGAAAGACGATTTATTTTCTCTATGCATCCATAGAGAAGAATTTGCATAAATGCATGTAAAAACTCCTTTTTAAAAACAAAATTGCAAGACTGATTCGTGGAGAATTACAGTAATGTGTTCTTTTGATAAAATGGCCTCTTACGGCATCCACTCTCTTATTAGGGTCAGATTAAATGTACACTATATGGAGAAAATTATTATATTAAATAAATAAATACCCCCTCAAGCAGCTGCTTGAGGGGGTATTTATACAATTATTTATCTATCTATACAAGGGGTACGCCAGTTACATACACATTTCCAGGGGGTACGTGAAGCATATAAGTTTGAGAACCACTGGTTTAGAACATCACTGAAATGCTCAGCCCACCTAGCCATGCGAGAATCCTCACCTTCTATAACCTTACCTTGTTTATCCTTCAATCCCTGTATACCTGTTCGTTTTCTACAACAAAACATTAACTGTCTGATAGAGCTTTCTGCTATTGTGCTATATAACAGCTTACTCACCTTTGTCAGCCAAGTTATCAAGCTAGATTTTTATCAGCTGTTTACTGAACCTTTACACGTTTTTTGGCTCTTTTGTAACGCGTCTGTTAAGACTAGTAGGTTGTTGATTCATATTATTCCTCCAAATCCTTATTTCAGAAATGATTTCCATAACATTATCACTCAAATAACCGTTTCCATATAAATCATAGATCGTGCGAGGTTTCGCACGATCTATGATTTTTCCCAGTAATTACTTGCAAATTTTCTGAAGGTATCATATGGTAATTGTGAATATGTGCTAATTTTTCTTTTTTATATCTGTTAACAGGGAAGATGTTTAAAATTTCTTTGATGAGTTAAGGTAGTAACCAGAAATTTGTTTGACAGATTTTTCAATTCTCATGGTTAATCATTACTCGATTTGTGTAAGACCGAAAATTGTTATCTATATTGTAGGTCTGGGTGATGTGACCAGGGAATTTTGAGTTACGGCAAGTACTTCTAATCGAATTTAAAAAAGATTCCGACTATCAGAGACCTACTGTTGGAGAAATGAATTTTAAAGGTTTTAAAAAATTGATTCGTTTTGCTACATCTGGCATTGCTATTGTTATAACAATAAAATCCGATCAAGCAGAATGGAGACAACAATAGAAGAATAATACTCATAATGTCGTCTGTCTTTCATCTGATGCAAATGAACAACAATATATCGTCGTAATTTTGCAATGTCGAATGGCAACACTGCGAAATTTTGACTATAAAAAAAGGGCCGACCTATATTGAGAAAGCCATTTACTCATTTTGGACTTTTCGAATTAGGTTCGTTTAGAAATAAATAATTCAGACTTCCCATTGCCATTAGTTTCCTATATTCGTAAATATTTCGAAATATAAGCTTTTCTCTTCAGCGATCCATTAAACTAATTTCATTCAGCTCTTCTATCCATTCTGTCGAGTAACGTTTGCACATTAATAGCTAAAACTACTCTAGTCGTAACCCAAAATCAGGTTTCGAGAGGTCCATTGCGAATGAAATGTGTCATTTAGAGATCTTAATAGGAGAGGAAATGTTGTTGGGGAATGTTCTTGACGCAAAGTAAGGCTGACAGAGGTGGGATTCGCGTTGCGGATGAACCTCGTCACCGTGTCAGAGGAAAGGAGCTCACTAGGTTTTCAACTGGGTAGGGTTTTGACATACATTTCTTATATATACTCCGCATATGTGAGCAAAATTATGTTACTGAAACCTTCAAGTGGGAGCAATAACAGAAACTGCTCGTGCTCTACTCGTGGGTGTCCACTGGCCGAGCGGGCTGATCCGAGCCAAGAAATTGTTTCGATTAACCACAATCTGTTCTTGAAGAAAGACGATTTATTTTCTCTATGCATCCATAGAGAAGAATTTGCATAAATGCATGTAAAAACTCCTTTTTAAAAACAAAATTGCAAGACTGATTCGTGGAGAATTACAGTAATGTGTTCTTTTGATAAAATGGCCTCTTACGGCATCCACTCTCTTATTAGGGTCAGATTAAATGTACACTATATGGAGAAAATTATTATATTAAATAAATAAATACCCCCTCAAGCAGCTGCTTGAGGGGGTATTTATACAATTATTTATCTATCTATACAAGGGGTACGCCAGTTACATACACATTTCCAGGGGGTACGTGAAGCATATAAGTTTGAGAACCACTGGTTTAGAACATCACTGAAATGCTCAGCCCACCTAGCCATGCGAGAATCCTCACCTTCTATAACCTTACCTTGTTTATCCTTCAATCCCTGTATACCTGTTCGTTTTCTACAACAAAACATTAACTGTCTGATAGAGCTTTCTGCTGTTGTGCTATATAACAGCTTACTCACCTTTGTCAGCCAAGTTATCAAGCTAGATTTTTATCAGCTGTTTACTGAACCTTTACACGTTTTTTGGCTCTTTTGTAACACGTCTGTTAAGACTAGTAGGTTGTTGATTCATATTATTCCTCCAAATCCTTATTTCAGAAATAATTTCCATAACATTATCACTCAAATAACTGTTTCCTGGTCTTTTTTACCTAATAGAGGACTGTTAGTTTCAAGATAAGCTTGTTTAAACTGATCCCATTCTTTCTGAACTTCAACAATAAGCAAATCGCGATTGGCAAAGTGACCGAGTAGCCTATCATTGTATGCTTTGGTTATATCTGGATATTTCAGAGCTTCAGTGTTAAAGGTAATTCTCATAATCAACTGACAGCACACAATTCTTAAGCGTCACTTGCAAAACACCTTTGACCAGGTAATGGTCAGATCCAATTTCAGCTCCCCTATATGATCTGGTATTCCTAACCGAACTAGCCCAATTGTTGTTCATTCATGTATAATTGATCATATTCCTATACAACCTGTGTATTTATAAAGTTCCCTGTTTGTAGTATGTATTAATTATTCGCAAACCGTTAAGTTTACTTACATGTAGGAGACATTTCCTATTGCCATTTGAACTACAAATGCCAAAGGGCCCTAAAACTCCTTCCCAAAGGTCAGTACCATCTTAGCACTGAAGTCACCTAGCACCAGAGAAAATATCTTTCTTCACAAAATTCAATATCCTGAAGCTGCCTGTAAAACTTACCTTTCTCGCCATCACCAGAATCCTCTGTGGTGGCATAACAGATAACATTACTTTTTATTCTCAATTTAGATTTAAAAAAATAATACCCCCCTCAAGCAGCTGCTTGCCACAGAGGTCTGACAGGAGCCTGTCAGTTTATATGCCATATGTCTGTGAGGATGGCAAGACCTCAGCAGAAAAACAACACACACAACCATGCCTTAACCCGGGGCTCGAACCCAGATCCCTTAGATCAGTAGCCAAGTGTGCTAACCATTCGGACATGGGGCTCGAACCCAGATCCCTTAGATCAATAGCCAAGTGTGCTAATCACTCGGCCATTTAGCTGCAAGAAATATTTCATAAATACAGTCATATCCTAGAAGAGCATCACTGGCGTGTCTGCTGAGAAGCAAACCTACACCTTGGAAATGTTTCAAATTCTCCCTCCCTCAAAAGAGAACTTTAGTTATTTTTAAGTATCTCAAGTTTACCTGTCCATCTGGTCTCTTGCAAGCCTAGAATGTCTAGGTTATAACGTTAGAATTCCCGAGATCACATTAAGGGAATAATATCTATGCCATATCATCTCGCCTCTCTAATCGCAGCCATGGGCAAAGACCAGTTCCCCTCCTGTTAAAGCCACTCTTGTTAGTAGGAACTTCAGGCACCAACTTTTCAAGTCCCAGAATATAGATAGAAACTGATCTGCCTGAGACACGTCACTCCAGGATAGGACTGGTGATGCCCATCTAGCTAAAGTGAGGATTATCCACTAGCTGATAAAATAATATTCTATGCCTATGTTAATGTATATCCTATGTTAATCGAAGTGCCAGGGAACTATTCCAGTCAAAAAGGAAATAGTCTTTTCAATCCATCGATTAGTGACAATTTCCAACCATGATATGCTAATGACTTTAACCCATTCTGTTATCTCCATATTTACTGTGTGAACATAAGCTCAATTCAAATAAAATTTATCATGGTGCTGGAGGTCTGCGATACAAAATACACAAGTGTACAAATAAGACTTCAGTACAGATGAAAAAGTATTAATTTGTCAATACTGCAATGTCTTCTCTGCATTCATATTATTCCAATCCACTTCCAATCCACTAGCTAAAAAAAAAAGTACCAAAATCAGTAGGGGCAGATCTAGTGAAGGAGGGGGAGGGGGACTACTGCTGCTATAGTGTGTATTACAAAAGTAGATGAAATACACGTATAAAAAACACTGGTCGGAGAGAAACTCGTCAGTATAATATGCTATTGAGAAGATCTGCGAGGAAGGCGAGGCTTCAACAGAAATACAAACATCATGCCTTATCAGAGGCTCGAACCCAAGTCTCTTTGCTCAATGGCCAATTTCAGATATCAAAATCAGGAACTGTATGGGTAGTTCCTGATTTGATGGGTAGTTCCTGAATTGACTGAAGAATTTAAGTTATCAATTCTCCATTTTCTATTGCAGAAAAGTTTAATTTTGTGCAATAGCCAATCAGCCTTTTATTAAACTGTTACTGATGGAAGAAACATTTTGATTCACACTAATAAACTTTAAACAGATAATGGATTATATATGAAAAGACTTTAATGCGTTTACACTCATATTTACAGTACACACCATTTTCAATGATAATGGATACAAGATGAATATCAAACATTGAAAGTGTAATATTGAACAGAGTTTTATACAGTATTTTTATTCACAATTTTCATTATTTTTACAAAATTGTTGCGTTTTATAAATTGCATTAGAAGTTTCTCACCCTGCTATATAGCAAAGGGTATTAATTATATCTGTACCATGATTACGAATGAAAATGTACATAACATGTTGGCGATTACTGTACGAGAAACAATATTCTCAATAATATTACACTATCTTATAATAAAAAAAGGTTTAACAAACTTTTTCATGGTGCCTGCCATTTTTTTTGTTGTTTTTTGGGTGGGGGTAGGAGGGCATTTTTACGCAGCATATCAACCTTAAATTTATATTGTATATTCGTATTTTGTACATTATAAGTAATAGTCAAAATACTTTCATGTGCCACAGGTTGCAAACCCTTCTAGTAGAACAATCAAACAGGTAATACAGTTAACTGCAATTCCTTAATATCAAATATTTAGTTTTGTTAAAACTCTATGTAAATAAAGCTCAGAAGTCCATTTATACCAAATTATTATGAAATAAAAAAACAAAAACTATTAATGTTGCTATTAATTCAAATTGGTGTTAATAATGTGGTTTTTCCCTATCCTGAATGGGGCCAATGTATGAGCTCATTTACCCCTAACCAAGAGAGAAATCTAAAATTCTAACTTCAAAACATGCAAGGTTTGGTTGTTTTACCCCTGATTAACATATACTTTGCATTGCGCAAAATGATCTTTAATACTCAGAACAGGTCTGAAGAGGAGTAGATAGGATTTATCTAGATAGTCCAAGATACCAATCAACAGGGCATCGAAACTTAACCTTTAAATTGTTACAAAATCCTTTCCTTATTCTTTTAAAGAAAACACCGGTTTGGATTATTATCTGGGCACCAACATACTTCATGTTGGCCTTCACCATTAGGCCCATTTAGTGTGTTTAAATTGCACGAGGCATCCTGCTCATGAAACCTACAGTTTAACATCTGATTTAATACACATCAGTCTTTCCATTGCATCTTTTTCACTGATGTCAGTGTGCAGAAAAAATCTCAATATTGGCAATTGGAGCATGAACCTTCAACCTTGGAATTACAAACCTGATACCCTTCCATACCACTTTCATCCCACACTTGCCTACAGCAGACATTAATTTTAAACATTGAAAACTTTGCAAAATTTGAATCATTGATACATGGTAATCAGCATATTGTAATAGAGACTTTGCTGTATTGAAATTGGGAAGAATTGTGTTAATACATTTTAAATCAACTGTTTGAAAAGATTAGCAAACAATTTGTAGTTACCTATGGCTTAATGGATCAACGTTGATGAAGTTAGCACTTACCAGTCCTACAAAGAGTCATTTATCTAAATGTTCCAAACTATTCCATATATTTCTGCCAAAGCTACTAGTTATGATGCAAGGCATGCTAACTAAAAAGCAATGATGCAAGGCATGCAAGCTAAAAATGGTTGAGTCACAAACACAATTTTAATTTACAGAATAATCACAAAAAGCTACAAAACTAATTCCATTTTGCCTTTCCTTACACATACCTTTTTTAAAGTGCATCTATGAAAATACAAAATACTAATACACAGACATGGGTTGGGTTGTTTTACCTCTGAGCGGCACTTTTTTTGCACACCATGGGCTAAATGGCCAGGTCACATGGACCCTGAAGGCTCAGAGAAGGTTGGAGGAGGGGACCCACTGGAACAGCTGTTGGGAGACAGATGGTAGCCTCCCGTCAAGGCCATCCAGTGTGTTCTTTAACGTGCACAGGGTATGGCTGTCCTGCACACGGGGCCACAGCTTAACGTCCCATCCGACGGACGGCGGCCTTTCCAAGCTCATCGGTGTCCCCTACTGACCATGGGCAGGGCGGGGAATTTTTGCGGAGATAAATCTCAACGCTGACCCAGCTGGGACTCGAACCTGGGAACTACAGATTACGAGCCTGGCACGCTACCAACTGAGCCACCCCCGCCCCACAGAGACGTGCAATAGTTAAATTTTATTAGTAATATACAGTGCTCTAAAATAATAGCTACCACCTTATTGTGCAGTCTATACAAACATGAAAAAGTATCATGTCTAAGCTTTCTAGTTTTGCTAGATTTTAGCCACAAAATATAAGCTGATCAACTCCAAATATCAATGCACTTATTCTTGTCAACAGATGTCCCTTCACCAGAGCTGCTGAAATAGTAAAAGATTAATGATAACTTTACAAGAGAAAATAAGCTAGGAAAACCTCTTGGCCCATGAACATAGAGAAGTACAGATTTGTGGTAGGGCGACTTTTCTAAAAGTTCTCAAAATGTTGGGCGCAAGCAGCTTGGAATGGGTTGCAAACATCTGAAGAACAGATTTTTTACAACATGAATTTCTGCATGTATTTGTTGTTTTCCTATAGATAATATTAAAAAGTTTTGGCAATTTTTTAAAACTGTTTTAGTACTTATTGATTTATTAATTCATATCAATAATTCATATAAAATTTTAATGTAATTTTGAAATACAATTTTTTGTAATGATCATACAAATTGCATTGAGAAAAAAAATTTTGAATCCTAAGTTTTATATGCTGTGGAATATTCGTAAATATATATATATTTACAGTTTTTTTGAAAGCTTAATACATTTCATTTTAAAACAAAATTTTTCTGAAACTGTTTAGTGATTGTCAGTCTAGGCTTAAACATTAAAAAGGTGAAAACTAATGAGGTAATAACAAATGTTATAAATATTTGTATTGAAATAATGAATTTATGTATACCAATGAAAATTTCTTTTCAATTTACCATTTAAATTAAAATGAAAAAACCACAAAAAGTGAATGTTATATTCTTTACTTTGTTTACAAAGATGAATAGAAATATTCTAGTTTCCATGTTTAAATCTAATGTTATATTAATAAATTAACTATTAAAATATTGCAAATACCTGTAGGGCAAAGTGTTATATGGAGAGGTTTTTTTTTTTTTATCAGATGCACTATTGATCTAAGGGACCTGGATTCAAGTACCATATAATGTATGGATGTTCCTTTACTGTGTTGTCTTTCTACTGAGGTCATTAATTCCTCAGACCCATGTGATGTATTAAGCTGACAGGCTCTTATCTATGGGGGGCAAGAAGATCCTTAGAGGACATTTACTTTCTATTATTATACAAACCAACAACCTCTTAATGGGTTAGCATACCACATACCTCAAAAAAAATTTCCTCTATATTCTTTGTCCTACTGGTACTTATGCGATTCTTCTTTTAGTTATTAACAGCAACATTAAGTGAAACACCATTCAGAGTTGGTTGTTGGAAAGTTGTATTAGTTTAATGTTGAATCTTCCAACAAGTTATAAAATATTACTTTGTAAAGATTATACATTTAACTCTGATATAAACATTGCTAAGTAGTATTTAGAGCAAGAAAAACTTTATACTAGAATCTAAAATTTCAAATTATTCTCTTCGTTACAACTCATCACTTAGAATTCAGTAGTACAAAAGTTAAAAACACTAGAAATACCGATATAAATGTACCAAATGACTTCACTTTGATGATATATAATTAAAATTTACATTAAAATGTCATGGTAATTGAAAAGGAAATGCTTAACTCTGTTTTCAAACAGACAAGATCAGAAAATTATAATACAGGATATCATAAAACACTCAAAACACAACCGAGCAACTTCAGCGAAAATATTTCCTTTGGTATTTCAGTTCCTGCATTAGTTATTTCTTCAACAAAGGTGTTGATAGCTTTTGGGAGGCTTTTAGCTACATATATATCATCACACAAATATAATATCTTATTTAAATCAACTTGAGGGTAACCAAGTGTTCTTAAATGGTCTCCAATTAAATTAAATAAGCTACTTTTAGAATTCTGTTGTACGTTCTGCACCAAGTTCTGTATGTGAAAATTATTCACATAATTTGATAATAAAAGGTTCAATAAGAAAAGATACCTGTCATGATGTGCCTGATGCACAAAATGTGGACTCTTTCTTTTATAAGCTGAACACTCACTGCCATTGAAATTAAACTCTTCATCATCGAAATTAGAAAATCTTTCTTGTTCAGCTGCTTTCAGCAGTTCTAACATTTCATGACTTTCAGACAGATCAACTGGAATTCTTCCTTTGGAATCCACAGAATGAAGCAAACAATGTCCTAAAAAATGTTAAATTTGAAACAGTGCATTATTCTTTGGATATTTAAATTTTGCATTTCAGCACATCATTTTTCATTAAAAAAACTTAAGGAAACAATATTGCCCAAACTTTTTAAAGATCTATATATATATATCTGTTGCATCTTCATACTTCTCTCAAACCTCGAAAATCATTACTGTTACATAATGCCACGTTATGGACTCTCACCAGAATAGGATGAAATGAGCCGGGCAAGGGAAACCTGCTTGCCCTTGGAGAGAGAATTTTTTTCTAGCTTGAAAAGTAACAAATCGCTCAAAAAAAAAAAAAAATTCCGTTAGAAATAATATTAATTTTTACCACTGAATACAATGTGATCAATATAGTTTCTTCCAATGTTCATAAAAGTAAGAAAATGTTTTGCCTCTCTTACATTGATATATGCAACATTGCTCTTACTTATCTGTCAGCAATTTTTTTTTTAGCGTAAGATTTTTCCTATTTCTGGTAATGAGTCTACAAGATATTTGAGCTAAGCAAATGATGTGTGATACAGTGAATTTAGCCATCATTTTGATTGGTGCTAAAGAGTTTCTGCTGTATATAGCTTTATCCTGCAGGATCTATTTAAAGATCGATTTGGTAAGCTCTATTTTGGATTTTCTTAGGAGAGCTTTAAATCGTATCTAAATTTTTTTTTACCTCCCCTTTTCTGAGTGAGCAATGAAAGTGTATTGTAAATTTAATATTCAGTAGTAAAAATTAACTTTTAAAAATTTATGCACATATGCTCTTGGAAAACATTTTTTCTTACCTGATCTGATGTATATTAAAATTATCATAAAATCAAATGTAAATTTTTTTTCTTTCAAAAATTGGCATTATTTACCCAAAATAGCTCCAAATTAGTGTTGGGTTGAAATAATTCTTTTCTTCGAAAGCTTTTACATTGTTTGGTGACGAAATTTCCATTAAGGAACTGAAAATTTATGTATGGTGTGATCCATTGGTTGGGGAGGGGCTATTATATGATTTGCAAAACAAGGTATAAAGGAAAATGACTTGCAATGTGTGCCTATATACATTGATGAAAACAAGACCTCTTGTAGAAGCCACTATTTAGACATAGTAATTCTGCAAATAGAAAAAAAGCAAACCCACCAAATATAAATATTATCCTGAACAATTAAAACAATTGTTTTGGCACGATTTTTCACGCCATCTCTAAATATTAATGCAACTTGCATTTCAGTTGCAGATCACTGGTCAAGAAATGAAAAAAATATTATTTTATGATGGCATTGCATTTTTGGCTGATGAAGCTAGTAACTGAATAACATGATCAATACAGAGAAGATTGGCAGGTCTACTTGGGGAAAATTCTTCCAGTTTAATTACCTTGGTAGTTTTGCATCAATTGTAATAGCTGCACAACGGCAACTAGGACTGGAACTGCTGCAGAAAAGAGATTTTGTGGAGTGGTAATAAATATGTGAACCAGCCTAAAACCTAAACTTTGAAAACACTTAAATTATAAAGCCAAAGTTTATTATAAAAGTAAAATGGATCCCAAATGCAATAGGCAAGAAACTTGGTACTTTTGACTCCAGACACATTACACCTTGGATACTTAGATTTGATTTTGTATTGGTTGTACAGTCACTCAAAAAAGTATCCGAACGCTATGGTTGCATACAAAATTCAAAAAAAATATCTGGCAACGATTTTTTTAGAAATTAATGATCTGGCAACCTTCGTGTATTGTACACGAAGATTGCCAGATCAATAATTTGTAAAAAAAAATCGTTGCTAGTTTTTTTTTTTTTATTTTGTATACAACCATAGCGTTCGGATACTTTTTTGACCGACTGTACCACCTCCGACATTTTTGCACACAATGAGGAGCTAAATGGTCAGGTCACAAGGAGTCCAAAGGCTCAAGTTAGGGGGGGGGGGGGATGATGACCCACTGGATAGCTATTAGGAGACAGATGGTAGCCTCTCATTAAGGCCATCCAACATGTCCTTTAACAAGCACATGGGGCCATGATTTTATGTCCCATCCAACAGCCTTTCCAAGCCCATCAATGTCCCTTACTGATAAAGGACAAGGTGGGGGTTTTATAGAGATAAATCTCAATGTTGGCCCAGGCGAAATTCAAACCTAGAAACTGCAGATTATAAGCTTGGCACACTACCAACTCTGCCACACCCACGTCATTTGATTTCATAAAATAGTTTAGAAAGTAATTTGCCTTTTTAAACAACATCTGATATTGTCAGAAGTTTTGCTGCTTTGCCTAGAGTACAAAAGAGATTATGAAGTGTGTTCTAGAAAGGGATGGAAGAAAATGGCTGATTAAGAATGAAATTAACATTGTCAGAGTTCAAAAGTAATATAAATTTCTCCTCCAGCAGCCTGCTAACTATGGAGGTCTGAAGGAGCCTATTATATAATACACAACAGAGAAGATCTTTGAGGAAACGTCAACAGGAATTTGCTACTTGGGATTTCAACTATGGTTCTTTTTGCTCTAGAGCCAAGCATACTAACAGCTTAATTACAAAACCAAAAAAGCTTTGAAACCCTTAAGATGCTCTTAATCGAAGATTAGTTTGAAACAAGATTGTAATACCAGCCTGGTATTTAAATACTAGGACTGTACTACTTTATAATAGCTAGTATCATTATTATGTATATCACATTATGTAATAGCCATAATTCTGGGTGAGTGAACAAATTGACAAATGAACAGGTGGACACTAGTTTGTTATCCACAGTATATCATTGGTGCAAGTGTCCAAAATTTATGGGGTTTTGCCATTACCTATCTTGTGAATGGAGTAGTACATTGTCAATGGGAAAGTTACGAATGGACTGACATTTTATGCCAAACATTTAGCAGGGAATATTAGCATAATCAAAAATCTAAGAAAATTTTTTGTATAACATATAATTAAAATAAAAACCTGTTAAATGGTAGTCAATTATACAATTATAGTCAGATTCATATCAACAGATTTGTTTGCCAACAGTTTGTTGCCATTAATATAACTGCACAATGGTGATTTTAAGTTACTTTTAAAATTTCAATCTATGAATTCAAGAATCATGAATTCAATAATGGACAATGAAAAAATACTAAATATTGTGTGATAGTTATTCACTTTAAATTTTAATAGAGTGCCAACAACTAAAATTTCACTAAAGTTCATAAAACATTTTAAATTATAAATACCTCCAAACTTAAGCAGAAGTTTAACAATATGAATATTTTCACCTTCTACTGCATCATGAAGGATTGTGGTTCCCTCTTTGGTAGAAGCTAGAATATTCACGTAAGTAGAACAATCTAAAAAATAAAATGAAAAGAATTTTAAAAACTTAATATGCACTTCTAGGTTTTTGAAATGTTAAGACATAGTAAACACCCTAAACAGGTTAGAAACAAAATTGATATGAAAAATTACCCTAAAAAAATCCAATACAGAGCAATTCAAGGTTAGGATTGATGCCTCACTGAGATCAAAGTCTACAGCAAGCTAAGAGTGTGTAGAGAACACACCGACGATGCTTAGCCGCTAAGTGGTCCAAGGTAAGGCTGATAGCGTGCAACTCTGCAGTGAAGATGGAACATGGCATGGGATCTGGTCTACAACAGAACATCACATCAAACCATAGCTGACCCCATTTATATGCCGAACTTCTTGCCAGTCTTCACAGATGGCTTGAAGTCCAGGTTTCAGCACAGTTGCTGGTGCACCCAAGTGGGTGTAAAGATCCTGAAAAAAATGGAAGGGGAAGAGCGAACTGCTGTGGACTGTCACGGCACTGCATGTCGACTGGGCAACACTATTGAAACTGATGTTAATTTCTCCTAGGTAGCCTCGGGCAATTTACACCAAAGAACTATACACTGAAGTGCCATTGAATTAGGGATAGATGCTATCCAAATTCAGTACCGCAAGTCCTGCATTTGTGGGCATCCATGGTTGAAACTCTGGTCATATATAGGTGTCAGCTTTAGCTTCCCCAAGCATTCATTTTGAGAAGTGTAATGGGAAAGGCACAGGATTTAGATGCATTTGACAGAGGGTAGATCATAGGTGCCCAACAGATGGGACACTAGATCTCGGAAATTGTCAACAAACTTTGATTTTCTCATACGATAGTTTCAAGTGTTCCAGTATAAAATCTTTGGTATACCATCAAGCAGTGTTTGGGCCAGTGTCCCATCAGCGACAACCTTGAGAGAATTGTGGACAGCTCTGGAGAATGCACGAGTCATCATACCTGTGGAACTTTTAAGTAAGCTTGTGGAGTCCTTGCCTAATCATGTGACAACCATTATCAGGGCCAGAGGGGGTCCAACGTGTTACTAGGTTGCTATCCCTAATTTAATGGCACTTTAGTGTATAGTAGATACAGTGAAAAACCACTTTAACACATATTCCCAAACAGCTGTCACCTCTCCATAACTGATCAGGATTATTTTATCCCATTCCCTTACATTGGTTCCTTTGTATTTACCAGTTTTGTTGACACCCAATATGGTGATCATTCTAGGGCTTGGAAATTGGTGAAGTGTATCATATAATAGAAAGATGTGGTCTGAACTCGACCCTCTCATTACAGAGACAATATACTAAAAGATGAGTGGCATGATCTAGTCATGTTTAAAGTGGTCATTAAATTACCTTTATTCTTACAATTACTTGGACTTTAGCATGTACCCTAAAGAGAATGTTGTATGGCTATGTCAGGGTGCATAGTTTTTTAATTTATCAAAAATTAAAAATATTTAAAACATGTTAGCATAAACTTTAATTTCACTTTAGGCTATAGTTAAATAAGTTGCAACATTATTTTTAAACATTCTAAACCATTTTTTAATGTATCTCCACTTTGCTTCATTGTTTTAGTTCATTCCCTTTATCAACTCTCAATGTAGTAGTTTACTTGTCTTTCAATTTAGACTTTCTTTTCAGAACCTTACCAATAGCATATACCTTTCAATAATGAATAAAACTTGTTTAAATGAGTGTTTATATACATATATGGAGGTTTCACTATTTGTTTCAATACTGAAAGATTTCAAATGCAGAAGGTTATTTAAATTAAAAAAAAATTGCCACTGTCAATGTTAGGTTTCAGAATTTTGCAAGTAAAAATTCATTGCCTTAATGTTACCACTGTGTGTTCTAAACTTTCAGATTTTTTTCTGTGTTTTTTTTTTTGAGGGGGGGGGGGATATTTGACAGTAATGTGTATCAACATCTACCCAGGAACAAATGTTATATTGTAGGATTTCTTGGCTAAGGATATATTCATTTTCTCTCCTGTATTCCCCTCTCATCTGATCTGAAAATACTTTTTATTGAAAATTATTTTTCACTTAATATTAGTATTACCTCTGGGAGCAATAACAAAATGGTTTTGTGGCTGCCAGTGAAGTAATAACTCCACACATCTATAATTTCCAGAAAGGCAGGCTTCGTGAATGGGTGTCCATCCTGCATTATCTTCAGCATTGATGTTGACTCCTGGTATTGCTAGCAATTCGGCAAGACACTTAGAATCATTTCTCATACATGCACGATGAACAGGAGTCTCTCCTAAATAGTTCATGTAGAGAAAGTGGTAAATAGCAGTTAAACATTTTGTTTCATACAACAGTAAGACAATACTTAAAAAGTCTATAAAGAAGATAAGTACAATCAAGAAAGCCTATTATAAACCAATATTAAGAGGATATAATATATAAGAGGAATCTAGTCTCATACTAAAAACCTCAGTTCACATCAAAACCTCAAATGACTTATCTTAGTTAGCTCACACTGAGAATACTTTTAAGAGCACAGCAATTTTATTAAAATTAATTATAATTAAAATTGCATGAAGAATTATGCATTATCTCCAAATATTTATGTGTTAAGTTATCAGTCAAATTAATATTGCCTCTTGGTTTCTGTAACATATTTCATAGATCATTTCAAAACTATGTGTACCAATGCTTCACAATTGACTGCAGCAGTACAGAAACTTTTGATGTATTTTTTCAAAATGTTTTCTTTTGTTTACCACCTTGAGAAATCTTTTTGACAAAAGATACTAATTAATCTATAAATGGAACGCCAACTCAGACCATTTCTACTACATATGTCATAACTTGAAGTACTTATTGGTTATAATTGATTGCATCATACATAAAATAAAAAAGCATTCATGTTATACATTGGTAAAATAATACACTGCTATGGTTGCACAAAGAATTTTGAAATTGTAGAACTATTTTAGTTCTTTACTATGCTAAGTAGGAAAATGTTGCATATGACTCACACAACCTTAGAAATCTTGCTATAAATTTCAAAAGGTGCATTTACTCAATAAGTTATACATGGGATGTTTGACAGAGATTAATGATTCTTTTACAAGAATGCAGTCCAAAATATTTAGTTACTGTTTTTACTTGTCTGACACCATGTGTTTTCATTATAACAATCAGTTAACGCATAAAAGTTAGCATTCAATTCCACTACTGTTAAGACACGAGTGTGTGTGCGCGCACACACACACACACACACAGCTACAGTGATCCAACAGACTATACAACTTAGTTCTCCATGTATATATTTATCCTGAGCACTTCAGGCTAATTCAGAAAAGGCCCCGTTTGACATCCACCTACATTCTAGGTCTCTTTCTTAGATTAGGCCTTTAGACACACTGTTCATAACTACGTATCTGCAGTTCTCACTGCAGAGTTGGGTTTTGCCTCTGAGAGGCACTTTTTTGCACATGATGGGTTAAATGTGCCAGGTCACAAGGACCCCAAGGTCACAAGGACCCAAGGGCTCTGAGAAGGGGGGGCATAACAGTAGTGGGGGCATAACAGCAGATAACCTTCGCCTTTAATGCTAGTCTGAAATTTTGCTGTAAGAAACCTTTCATTAATGCACTCATATCCTAGAAGAGCATCACTAGCGTGTCTGCTAAGAAGCAGACCCACGCCTTGGTGATGCTTATTGTCGTCCCTCCCTGAAAAGAGAAATTTAAGATTATTTTTAAGAATCTGACCTTTATCTGTCCATCTGGTCTCTTGCAAGCCGAGAATATCTAAATTATAATGGTGGAATTCTTGTGTGAGGACATCAAGAGAAAAAGCTCTGTGCAGAGTCCTCACATTCCAACTACCTATGGAGAGAAAATGGTTAGTGGGATATTTAAAGAAATCATGTTTATTGAGAGAAGGAATGGCAACAATATCAAACAGCCCCCTAATCGCAGACATAGGGCAAAGACCCGTTCCCCCACCACTAAAAGCTGAAGCCATCTACACTGGGAGACTTCCTCCAATGTAGAATTTGACGACACCAATAGAAGCAAAGAGTTCAGGTGCCTGCGATGACCTCTGTTCAGGATTATCCACCAGCTGATAAACATCCTGTGAATCTATTCACTTGGGGCTGTCAACCCACAAACAGAAAACACAGCGGAAGATTTTCCCTCCACAGAAGCCCACCAGTGCAGCAAAATCAGGATCCATAATCAAGCTCAGAGCCATATATCTGTCCAGTCCAGTGGGTTTATATGGTCAGCACCAGGACCCTGTGTGGTTGACCACTCCTCAGCAGGGTAGAAAAAAAAAGTAGCCAGAGTTGTCCAGATCAGTAGGCCACATTAATCTGGCAGCCCTCCGCTTCCGTTCGCTTCCACAAGAGAGCATCTGTTTAACGGTCTGCACCTCAAGAAGGCGGGGTTGGACATTAGGTGCTAGGCCTGGCTGGTTCTATGCATCATCACAGGGGATTGGTGCAGAGCTCTCCTTCCAGTGACTACCATTTACAGACTTAGTTGCAATGAAATGAATGTCATTTCTAAATACCCATCTTTGGCATTACAATGGTAAGTTTTTTGTTTTCCCATTTATAGTCCATCAAAATTTGCATTAAGTTTAAAAAGTAATGCAACATTAAGTCTAATTTATTAGCCATATGTATAAAACTCAATAGAATTTTACATTTAAAAAAGGTTTCACACAAGGAACGAGTTTCCAGACCTGTCACTGCAAAATTTATCTGCAGCCAGTGGAGACCCTCTAAGGGTTAATACATATGGTAGTTATTATCCTCTGATAAACAGAGTGATGTATAGTTATTATACACTGTTTACTACTATTCTATTAAGAATTGTACGAAATATTCTAATATATAATTAAACAATGCCATTAACAAATTAAGCTAGTTTTTTTCTTGCAAGACAATTTGTATATTTACTTTTTAATTCGTGGATATTAATTTATTCATATCTGAAAAATTCATTAATTCCACATACCTTTCAAATTTCTTTTATTGGGATTGCACGATTTCTTTATCTCTGACCTTTGGGGGAGAAAAAACATCTTAATATGCACAGGGATATATTTGGTAACTATTTTGCTAATACCTGAAAGGCATTTAATTTCATTGAAAAACTGTATATTTATTTAATGGACTAAATTAAATAAACTCCAAAATGCTCGAGAATTTTGAGAACATTCCACTTGTTAGTATCTAAACCATAGTCAAGTTTCTCCCTCTCTCCATTTGTCATGTTCTAAATTACCTAAAGTATTGTATGACGGATAATATTTCCAAATAGTTTTTTGTAATTACATTTAAAAAAATTATCAATTTAACAGCAATGCTAAACAAAAGATTTTACTTTGAAGTTATCTTAGTTTGAAATACTTTTTTATTTCATAAATAACTACTCTTTAAAAGTGTGCATAAATAATTCCTTCAATATTAGTTTATTTTGTGATAAATTTCTTACAATGCCTTGCTACTTTTAAATATTTAGACCCATGTTTAAATACAATTTTTTTTTAAAAAGATTCGATAGAAATCTTTAAATTATCTAAATATACCCTCAGCCACATTCTCATAAAATTGCTTATTTTAGAAGTTACAAAATCTCCGAAAATAATTTCCCAATGACAAAACATGGTATAGAGTGGTCGTAATTCAATGACTACCAAATATTTTAAACAGTATTAACATTGATTAAATTTACTGTTCATGTATTGAGCTGTGAATCATTTTATATGTAATGTTTAGTAATTAAATCTCACTTAAAATGCTCTGTGTTATAATTCATTTTAAAAGTTTTTTTTTTATGTAATTGTCAATCTGGAGAATAGAAATAAAAATGCATTTGATTTTGGTGCCATCTTCAATAATTATAGGTAGCAGATGTTTAATCAATAAATATCACAAACAACATTTTGATCTAAAAATTCTTTAAAAAATTCTTTTTATTCAAAAGTCTTATTCAAATAACTAAAATAACTCAGCAGCACCTGAATTAATCTCTCAAACAATTTACATTCATACTAATTCTCTCAGTTACAAAACACTATCCGTTACTAAAACAATTATACTCCAACAGGTTCCTAGTTTAGGACTCAAAATATTGAGTCACAAGGTAGAAGTACTTATAAAATGATCCTACAAAATATCAGTTGCCTCTGGTGAGAAAGTAAAATTGTTTGATATGCATTAAATAGTACTGTAGATAAATTTCACAAGTATTCCCATCTGTTTCAAACAACTATCTAGGAATATCCTTCCCCAACCCTGCCCATTGGTATCTTTTGTGACCTATCTATTTGACCCATTATGCAGCAAAACACTCCTCAGGGGTAAAATTCAACTTTATATATTGCAAGTCTTGATAAGTAAACATTGAGAGAAAAAATAGTTGTAAAATTTTTTTATTTTGATTAAAATGTTAACTCTTCCAGGACCCCACCTGAAAAACTGGTTTATATCTAGAGGTCCAGCTATATTTTCACTCTGATCAGCAAAAAAAATATTTAACTTTAGAAATTTTTTTGCCAAGTATCTAATGAAAGGAATTATGGCATGTTATATGCCAAATTAATCGGCATTTAATTCTTGACTTTCTGAAAATTAAATATTTTAAATAAAACAGGCCTTATTTTTTGTTAAAGGATTCTTTTTAGTCACGTAGTAAAAAAAATGCATCTGGCAACATAAAACTACTACAGAAATGATTATAAAGCACATGAATAAAGGTTGTTTCTGAAGAACAAAAAAAGTAATTGATTTCAAGTAAATATTTTCCATTTCGCAATTTTTTTCTCAGTACCATCCTTTTAGAATATTCCAGGCTTTTAACAAATTGTGTTGAGTCAGATAAAAAAAACCAAAAGTTGACTTGTTTAAAATTCTAACAGAAATATGTCATGTTATATACCAAATTAAATAGCCTTTAACTTCAAATCTTATAAAATAAAAATTTAAATAAATTTACAAGCATAGTAATTTTAAGACATTTTCATGGTGAAAAATAGAGCCAACTATAAATTTAAAAAACTTAATGTTGGAAAATGTGTTGAATAAAAACTTATATATTAATTGAAAGTAAAATTCTTCGAATATTATATTATATTTACCTGAAACATTTTTATTTCTTTTAATTATTCTTTTCAGTGTGGTATATTTTAAAGCATGGGACAGCATTATACAAGGTGACTTGGACTGCTCACATTAATGGCAATTTTCTTTCCTGTGTATGAAATTTAAACAAGTCTAGGTGTTTCTCCTAAACATTGTTTTTATTTTGTATTGTTGAATTTTGGGGATTTAGGTTAAGTGCCGAAAAGTTAGAGCACCAAAGCAAAAAAAAAAAAGACCGTTTTTCAGGCTAAGGAAGTCTTTTTGCTTCTGTATCCAAGACCTCATTCATTTTCAGGAAACAATACAAAGTTGTTTTTTTACTGGAATATTAAGAAATAAAAATGTAGAACCTAATGTACGAAATATCCATAGTAACAAGCTGTAAGCCAGCCATCCAATATAGCAAGATTCAGAAAAATCTGATCGATAGATTAACCAACTAAAAGATTCATAATTTATAGAAATAAATCTACTGAAAAGAAAATTAGTATTTACTCTTTTATATTTAAATCTTAACTTTACAAAGGATATCGATATACCAGAATATATATAAATATTTCCTTAGTTAAAATCTAACTTTTGAGCTTAAATCAGGTGATTGCTTCAATACAAAGTAAAGTTAACAAACAAATTGGCAATACCATAAAAATAAAATAAATACCACCTCAAGTAGCTGCTTGCCACAGAGGTCTGACAGGAGCCTGTCAGTTTGTATGTCATAGTAGAAGGTCTGGCAGGAACTCTGCAGAAAAATACAAACATCCATGCCTTATCTGGGGCTCAAACCCAGATCCCTTATATCAGTAGCCAAGGGGCTAACCACTCTGCCATATTTTAGAAGTGCTATCCATTCCGTGGCAATCAGATGGCTTTATCATATTATTTATGTTGTAGTTCAGTAAAATATGCACTAAATAAAAAAAATATTTTTGAAAGATATATATATACAAGAAAGTTTTCAAATCGCAATTTCCATTTTTTTAAATTGAAGTTTCATGTATTGTACAAAAGATAACTATTGATATTATTGCAGATTCTGTCAACATCTATGGTCGACGATGACCATGGAAGAGTCTAAACCCCCTGTTTAATTCATACCAAAAACAATCTAGTTAAAAGACTAGAGATGTGAATAATGAATTAAAACTGGAATATCATAAATTGTTATGCACTAGAACAGGCATGGCCAACTGTTTTTGCCCCCGGGCCGGATTGGAAAAAAAAATATTTTCACGGGCCGGACGAAATATTAAAATTGAAAAATGTTAAGCAAAACACTTATTTCTTTAAGTAAACAAAATTTTATTATGAAATTTGTTTATGAATAATTGTAAGTAAATCAATACAACAAATTAACATAATAACTAATGCGACGTGTTGAGGCGGTTTGCATCGCTTATTATTTTTTTAATATCTGGTTCTATACTTGTAGTAGCTATTCCTTAACACAGCCTCCAAATGTAAATCATTCAATCATCAAACAGATCATATCGAGTACAGATGAGTATAAAAGTTTTGATTCTTTATATCGGAATCTTTTTTAAAAAATATAGAAGTATCGATAATTCATTCGATTAATTAGTAGAAGTTAAATGCTAATATTGAAAAATTGTTCGCGGGCCACAAATTCATTACGTGGGCCGTATGTTGGCCATGCCTGCACTAGAAGCAAGAACAATGAATTCAACAGGAAAATCATATGAAGTACTTTTAGAAATCTGTCAAAAGTTATGATCATCGACTCAACTAGGTCTTAAATGAGTTGTCAATATCTTTGTTCTTAATTCAGGCTCTGAATCAATATAGTTTCGTAAGTTCAATGCTTGTTTAGAAGTTCACATAAACTTACTTTCTTCATCTTTCTCTTCAGAATACTACTCATTTTTTGAGTAGAAAAAATAATTCTACTGCACTATATTAGGTAAATGGTATACTAACTGCACTATATTAGGTAAATGGTAAAATAATACTATATTAGGTAATAATATACACTAATATAGTGCACCAAAAAGATTATTTTTCCAACAAAAATTATCCAGCCAAAACATGTAGGGTGAAGGTATGAGTGCAAACTTTGGAAGTGCCAAGATTTAAACAAAGGCCACTTTTTACCTCTGACAAAAAATTTTGGGAGGGAACAAAAAAGTGGTGGGACAATGCAACGAAGGCCAATAATTGGCCAACAACCTTCAGTCAAAATCAAGGACAAGGTCAGAAGTGGTGGTGTCAAGATGGACACCAAAGGACAGAAGACAAAGTTTTCAAAGTAAACGGGGTTACAATAAAGCACATGAACGGGAAGGAATATTCTGTTATCTCATCATGCAGTAACAGACAACTCATTCGAGGATGGGAGATCTGGAGATTTGTGTAACTTTGTTGCATTTATAAGAAAATTTTCAAGTTGTCTAAAATACATATCTGCTTTTAGAGTTATAGATGCAATATTACATTCCCTTATACACAGAACTTTCTCGGGGAATTAAAGTTTAATTAGTTTCAGCTTATGAAAAGCTGACTACTTCAACATTTGCCTTTTCAGCCTGCAGAAAATGGAGTATTTTTTGATTATTAGGAATATCAGACAATGTATTTATTACCATTTACCTAATATAGTGCAGTAGAATGGACCACAAACCATTGTGAATAAGAAAATAGTAATTTTCCAGATGATTGGAAAATGTCACACTAAGGAAATAGTTTTCCCCAAGAGCACTTTATTTTTAAGCAGCAAATCAACAGCAATCATTTATGCCAGACTTTAATTATAAATTGATCATTTTAATACTTCAAAACTATTTCCATAGATATTGCTAATCTTTACACAATGCATTGATAAACATTTATCTCTAACTTTAACTGCAAATACTCACTCTGAGCTAGAACTGTCTTCATCTGTTTCATGCATTTTTGATGTATATCCATACATTGGTGGATACATATATTGTCTTACCTGAAAACAAATTTCTTTTTAAGTGAAAGTTTTTTCCCCCAACTGTCCATTATTTTACACATAGAATTTATTACAGTGACTATGCAGTTTTATCATTTAAATGCTGTCATGTTAAATTTTGGAATCTTATGTTCCTGCAAATGATTATAACCTGAAGAGCCAAAACATGACCACTTGCCTAATATGATGTTGGTCCTCCACATTCTACCAAATAGCTCTTACCTGGAGAGGCATGGACGTGTTGGATTGTTTTACCTCAGAGTGGCACTTTTTTTGCACACCATGGGCTAAATGGCCAGGTCACAAGGACTAAGGTTGGGGGGGACCCACTGAACAGCTGTTGGGAGACACATGGTAGCCTCCAGTCAAGGCCATCCAGTGTTCTTTAACGTGCACAAGGTATGGCACTCCCACACACAGGACCACAGCTTAACGTCCCATCTGATGGGTGGCGGCCTTTCCAAGTCCATCGGAGTTCCCTACTGACCGTGAGAAGGGCGGGGAATTTTGCGGAGAAAGTCTCAACACTGACCCAGCTGGGACTCAAACCTGGGAACTGCAGATTACAGGCTGGCACGCTACCGACTGAGCCACCCCTGCATGGACGCTGCAAGATTTCTAAAGGTACCTTGTGGTATCTGGTACCAACAGGTTACCAGCAAATCCTTTAACTCTTGTAAATTAGGTGGTTGAGTTGTCGCAGATTGGACATACTGTTCCAACACAAACCACAGATGCTCAATTGGATTTGATGTCTGGAGAATTTGGAGGCCAGGACAATACCTGGAAGTCTTCCTTATGTTCAATGAACCATTCTCAAACAATCTGGGCAGTGTGGCATAGTGCATTATCCTGCTGAAAGAAGGCACTATTAGAGGGGTATACCATTGCCATGAAAGGATGTACCTGGTCTGCATTGATGTTTAGGTTGGTGGTAGATGTCATAGCTTCCTGCACATGAAGGACTGGATCTAGGGTTTCCAAGCAGAACATTGTCCAAAGCATTACACTTCCTTCATTGGCTTGTTTTCATTCCACAGTGCATCCTGGTGCCAACACTGCGCCAGGTAAATGACACATACATACCTGGCCATCCACATGGTGCAACAGGAAACGATATTCATCAGACCAGACAACCTTCTTGAAGGTCCAGTTTTGATGCTCGTGTGCCCATTGTAGGTGCTTTCGACAGTGAACCAAGGTTAGCATGGGCACTCCGATTCTACAGAGCCCTATTTTCAGCAGGGTTTAAAGTACTGTGTGTTGTGACACATTACTCCCATCACCAGCATTCAAATTATGGCCGAGTTGTGCCACAGTATCCCTTCTGTTGGCTCATGCCATATGAGAAAGCTTTTACTCCCCTCTAGCATCAATGAGCCATGGTCAGCCCACACCTTGTCAGCAGTTTGTAGTTTTTCCCTCCTCTGACCACTTTTTGAAGATACTAACCACAGCTGACCATCAGCATCCCACAAGCCCTGCCATCTTTGAAATGCTCTGACCCAGTCTGGCCATTAAAATTTGACCTTTGTCAAACTCCCTTAAGTCCGCTGTCTTTCCCATTTGAAGAACAAGAATAACACTGATTAACAGAACTCAGTATCAGGTGTTATTTATACCATTTCATGATCTTCACATGCACCATCGTTTACCTGCAGTTGCTTTGATTTGCATAAAGATGTGCTGGTCATGTTTTTGCTCTTAGGTGTATTTTTTCTCATGGCACTCCAATTTAGTTTCACTTTGGAACAGAAACAAGCTATCCTTAGATAAAATTTAACATCTTTATTAATATTCAGAAATATAAAAATAAATACCCCCCCTCAAGCAGCCTTGCCACAAAGGTCTGGCAGGAGCCTGTCAGTTTAGAGCCATTATAAGTCCAAGATGATGGGGGGGGGGGACCTCAGCAGAAAAACTACGCAAATGTGGGGCTCAAACCCAGGTCCCTTAGATCACTAGCCAAGTGTGCTACCCACTCAGCATACTGAAAAAATTACAGATTGAGTGCAGTAACTCCTGGTAGCATAATTTAAGAAGTTAATCAAGTGCAAATCTATTTAAATTTACTGTTTTGCTATCTGTCAAAGTTTACAGCTTTATAAATTCAAGTAAGAATTGAAACTCACCTGCTACGAAACAGTTTGAAAACAATGTAAAAAGAGGACACATTGTTAATGAAACCAAGTGGACCCAATCAGTTATGATGCAGGTTGCGATTTGCATATTTCCTCAATGGCATGGTAGAATCAGTAATACAACATATTGCAATTATTAGATGATAAAGGCCCTGCAGAATCAGTGGTGTTGCAATAATGGATTTTAGGAATAATAGTGGAATGGACCAATTCAGGAAATGAAATCAAACCATTGTATCCAACTCGGTGAGAGGCAAAATCCTTTATGAAATACTGACTAACTATATGGGTCCAACATGATGGAGCTCACACTAGTACCATTTTCTACAACTAATGTAAAAGTGCACCATCATTTGCTACTGAAGCTCAATATCTGCAAGCAGCACTGCCCATTTGAATTATCCTGATTTAAAAATAGGCTTACAATCTAGTTACCCAAACTAAAATTTTGGGTAGAAAAATTCTGACCAACGTGAAACAAAAAAATCCAATTTTATCAGCCCACAGTATATTAGAAATTAGCAATGGATAACCCTCCAGTGTGTTCAGCATAAAGTTTCACTAATCTAGTCATCATTCCTGATCTGCAGATCTAGTTATAAAAAGCAGTGTTATGGATGTAAGGTGTTTTGCTTCAGAATATTCAGAACTCTTGGCTGATTATAAAAAGTCAGTGCACACTGTGCCATAAACTACAGTGGAGATGGACTCTTATTGCTAATAGAGCAAATCCAGTCCTTCTGCCTTGGTAGACCTAATGTAGTCTGCTTGCATCGTTTTAAAGACACGACAGACTCAGTACCATGACAGGGAAAACTTTCAGTGAACATCCTTGCCATAATGCAAGCAGTGAACCTCCATACATGATAGCCTTATATAGTGTAGTACTGCAGCTATAATGCTAAACTATCTAGTCATGTTTAAGTAGTTTGCAGACTGTTCATCAACCAAACAAATTCTAGTATTCAGAGTTGTTTTACCTAAGAGTGGCACTTTCTTTTTGCACACAATGGGCTAAATGGCTGTCACAAAGACCCTGAAGGCTCAGAAAATGGGAAGGGGAAAAAAGACCCACTGGACATCTGTTAGGAGATATCTTGCCAAGGCCATCCAAATTGTTCTTTAACACAAAGGGTGTGTCTTTCCACCTCACACAGGGTCAAGGCTAACATCCCATCCAACAGACTTACCTTTCTAACCCCACTGGTGTCCCCTACTGACTGAGGGCAGTGTTTTTCAGAGATAAATCTCAGTGTTAGCCCAGGTGGGATTCAAACCTGAGAACTGCAAATCACAAGCCTAGCACACTAACAAATGAGCCACCTCAGCCCTAGTAGTATTCAGAATGTACAATATTTCAAATTCATATGTACCTTATTCAACTGGCAATAAAATACCATAAAAACAAGAATATTAAAGTAAATCTAAAGAATCTGCATCTTCATATCATGGAAAGTCATTTTTCAGTTGTTTCAAAGCTATAAGTCTTCCCTGGAATGTTTTGTTTGCAATTTACTTTTTGTATTTATTATCTGTTTTAAAGCTAGGACTGACTAGATTTCAAATATACCACTCTGTACACTGCAATAATGTCAGATTTAATACTATTGGTTTAAGAGGATAATAGACCATATTTGCTTTAAACCAATTTTCAGGACTTTCACAATTTCAATAAAACTTATTATGAACACCAATTTTTCCTAAAAAAACAATACCTGAGATTAAAAATGCAATGAAAATCTTATTGTCTCATTTTTTACATGCATAAAACTTTAAAATTTCACTATTTTGGCGTGAGGATAAATGTACAAGAACAAATGAATCTTAGCAACTATACTGTATCATATTTAAAATACTAATAAGTGAAAAACTATATAGTAAACAATTTTTATTAGGTGAATGTTACATAGATAAAACTACTAATAGGCCAATACAATGGTAAACATACAACTAGCATACTGCTAATATTTGCTATCAATTCATAACTAAGAAATATGTATTGAAAACTAATTTTCCTGTTGCAACCAACTCTAGTAACAATCTTACTAAATAGGCCTAACAAAGGCTATTTAGAACACTGGTAATTAAATGCCTATAATAGGGAAAAGAAATACTCCTACATTTTAAAATTTTGCTTTAAGTTTTGCAATTTCTTTATTTAAGTATAAATTTTCTTAGCTTATATCATAACCTATTTCTGTTTGTTACTTCACTAAACCTAGTCTTTCTACAAAACACCTAAAAATTTGGCCACTAGACAGAGCTTGTTAGAAACTCAGCTTCTTAAGGTTTACCTTTTAATAAAAAGGTAAACCCTTAAGTATTACAGCACATAAGTAAACTTTCCAGTATTAACAAATAGCCTAAAAGTTTATGATCAAATTATGTGACTTAAAGATTTAATGTTCAGCATATATTTAGAGTTGGGAAGACTAACAGATATACATGTAAGCATATGTTGTTCAAGGATGCTTGGTTGATGGGACAACAGTGTCCCTGTGTGTGGGAAAGCCATATGCTGTGCATGTTAAGGAATATGCTGGATAGCATTGACTCGAGGCTTCCATCCGTCTCCTAACACTTGTCCTTGTAACCTGACCATTTAGCCCACTGCAATTAGCAAAAAAATGTTCAACTCAGAAGCAGAACAACCAAGAGCCATTATTTATGAAAGTTTTATCTATTTATTACTCACTATTTTCCTTAATGAAAGATGATCTTTACTTCTTATGTATTGATTGAAAATTATGTTGTATAGAAGTTTTTCACACAGTTTCATTTGCAGCCAAAATGGTGATATACCAATGAGAAAAATCTTCAAATTCTCTACATTCTCCATAGCATCTATGAATAAAAATAACTGAATCAGAATTAGTTTTCTAGTTAGATATAATATTACACCTAAAAAATGGTTCGATTAAATACATTATTTCTCCCTTGGAAAATAAAAATAAATTCAAGTAATAGGAAACATAACAAAATTGTGTGCTGAAAAAAATTGTCTTAAAACTCAATAATAATATAACCATAAAAATTTATTCTTTTTGCCACTTTTTTATATCTTTTTTTAAATAATAAGATAATAGTTTCACTTTGTCATCTGTAGACATAATTTATCTCTATAAACAAAAAAAATTAATTCTTTTTGTGTTGGATAGGTATTGAAGAATTCTGATTTGATCTTTCAGAATTTCCCAATAGTTATAACTGTACTAATGGTGGAGAAAGTTAAAAATTCTAAAATTTCAAGCATATTGCAAGCTATGTAGGTAAGCTAAAAATTAAAATTTTAGTCAGGGAATGTGAAGGTCACAAAATTTTCATTGGTAAGAATGAGTTTACTTCTTAGATCAACCAGGTGGGTGGGAAAATGCAACTTTTTGTTTTAAGAGTTAATTGTTTTTTAGAGATAAAATTTTTTGGTGTTTGAGAGGTATAGATGAACTATTAAGATTAGCACTTCCCAAATATCTCAAAAGCTGTAAATGTGCCCTCTAACATTGGAAAATAGAAAATTCCAAACATTTTAACAAATGTTGCAAATGATATATATACGCTAGAATTTTGGTGATGGAATGCGAAGGTGATGAAGTTTCTATTAGCAGGAATGAGTTGACCCCTTACACCCAGGATGGGTGGAAAGTGCAATTGTTTTGTTTCTAAGAGATAATTGGAAAACTATTTTAGCTAGACAGATATTAAGGAAATTAAAATATAATTCTCATATTTCAAATACTTAAGCTATAAATTAAAACTATCATTAGAGATCACTAAATATGGAAGCTACAAAATTTTAATGAATGTTTCAAGTGATCTGTTTATTATGGAAATTTAGGTGGTAGAGTGTCAAGAGATTCCACTGAAATGAGATGAAAAATGAAAATGAAAAAATAAAATGAGATGTCAGAAAAAAAAAAACTTTAAATTTAGAAAAGGCAAATACCTTTTGTGTTTCATAGTTATTAATAAAATACTATTTGTATCCCCCCCCCCCCCATTACCACAAATTTAAACTTTTAAGGAGTGAAAAGTAGGTAAATGAAAAATTGTTCTCTTTAAAAACTAGATTCTTATATGCACCAGAGACAATATACATTCTTCTTGTTAGTATTAAAATCATGAGTAATATTTTAGTGACTTGCTAACATGATTAATCTCTACCTGTATACAAAACACTGATAAAAGAATAAAGATAATATTAATACATTAATTATAACTACCAAAAAATAACTGAAAAATCCCAAAAACATTTCTAAACTTATGCTTTATATCAAACTTTCATATTCAATCAAGTTGCATATATTTACTTAAAAGATTTAAATGATTACCTAAAAGATTAGATTGAATTTTATTTACTGATAATTTTCACCAGCAAATGATTATTTTATATCTTTAATGAGCTTTAGATTAAAATCTAAAGCTCATTAAAGATATAAAATTATGTGATCTGTTGCACTGTTTCAATCCCAGATGAAGTCCTGTTTGTCACTGGTGCTCCTCTGGGTTGTTTTCAGTGCTTCTGTTGGTGCATTAAGTTCTCAAAGTGCACTGTATCCTTTCTACAGTTTGCCAAGTTCAGTGTTGATGCAAGTAAATGCTGAACTGCACACTTTCCTAGTTTTTCTTTCACACACTATATTTCAGCAAGAATTTAATTTTGCAGTTGAGATTCAACTTTCTCCCTGGCTAGTTTCAATGATCTGTGCCATCAAGTAGAAAATTATAAATATGCAAATCTTACTTTAAAAGAAATGGGAGGAAAAATTAATTAAAACCTTGATTTAAATTATATTTTTCTAGAAACTTCAAAAGTGCTACAAGGTAAACTTCCTACTTAACATATTGACAACACCTTCCACATTGTATTTAACCCTTAATCTAGAAGGAAGGTGTTCCCAATGTATATAATTGTGTTCAGAAATACACACAGTAATTGCTCTAGCATTTGTTCATACCACTTAATAAACCAAGTCTTCAGCAAATTTTCTCCCTACAGTTTTTGAGGGAAGCTTAATTTCATGCTTGAGGGTGAACCTTAAAAAGGGCAACAAGAAACTCAATGCTCAATATGAAAACAAAAATAGAAGTGGGGGGAAAAATTATAGTATAAAGTACAAGTTTTTGTGAAAGAAAATCTATCTTAGAATGTAAACACTGGAAATGTTAATTAAAAATATAATTTTAGTTAATTATACCTTGGCAAGTCCTTAATATTACTTCATTTAGCTCATTCAAATGAGGATTATTTAATGCCTCCATTTTATGGCAATCCATAGATAAACGGCAGCATTCTGCCATAATGGTAAGAAGTTTCTGCAGTAGAGCCAATACATTTAACTGAAAAATAATGCAAAGTATATAAGCATGTTTTTAACACTACATACTTTAATTTGTAGTCAGGAATAAAATATAAGTCAATATTTGATAACAGAAAGTGATGTTATTACAAAATATCGAACACTTAAATTTAACAATGAATAAAATATAAATAGCAATCATAAGCATTGTTCAAATGAGAAGCTGCCAAGTCAAAAATACAGCATAAAAGATTTATTTATAGATATTACCTGTTCAGACATTTGTCCCAATGTAAAAAATTAGGAATATTTTTAGAACGACTGCCTACTATTCGAAAAATTCTGTGACCATGCACTGCACCTCTTCATCCGACTTGAAATTCCTATCGTAGCACTTTTTAGAGGACCAGAATTGTAAAAACCATATGGTAAGAAGTCTAAACTGTACAGAGGGTATTCAGGAAGTCAATGATACATTTACGATGTTGCCATTGTTAATTGGATAACATGAGGGCAGGCATTGTCAAACAATCTTCCTTTTCAAGTCACGAGTGTACCAACTATATTGCAACTTTAAAGAGCTCAAAGTTTCAATAACAAGAGTTGATAGTATCACAGGAGTCAAGAAAGTATCAACAGTGGACCTTAGTAAGCAAATTAAAAAGTCAGAATACCATATATTTCAACTTTGGATGCTACAGTCACAGGGTGTCTGAAATCTACACAATGTCTATCATGTTCAAGCTGCTGCTATTAGCAACAGATTCTATTGTTGAAAAAGTTCCAGAATGGACTCCAAGTTTTTTTCCCTGGCTAGATGTAAGGGTGGTCCACATTATAATGATCCATTTATAGGTTGGGTTGTTTTACCTCTGAGCAACACTTTTTTGCACACCATTGGCTAAATGGCCAGGTCACATGGACCCCGAAGGCTCAGAGAAGGTTGGGGGAGGGGACCCACTGGAACAGCTGTTGGGAGACAGCTGGTAACCTCCCGTCAAGGCCATCCAGAGTGTTCTTTAATGTGCACAGGGTATGGCTCTCCCGCACACGGGGCCACGGCTTAACGTCCCATCCAACGGACGGCGGCCTTTCCAAGCCCATTGGTGTCCCCTACTGACCGTGGGCAGGGCGGGGAATTTTGCGGAGATAAATCTCAATGCTGACCCAGCTGGGACTCGAACCTGGGAACTACAGATTACGAGCCTGGTGCGCTACCGACTGAGCCACCCCCGCCCAATCCATTTATATAAAATGGATTAGATTTAATGGTCTATTAATGGCAAAAAAAAAATATTTAGGAAACTGATGAGGGTGATCACAACATTGTCCTGAAATGAGACAACTTTCTAAAACTAAGCTTCAGGAAAGTGTGTGTGTGTGTGTGTGTGTAAAAAGTGCTGGAAATTAAATTTTATATTTGAGAATTATACACACACCGGCACTGAAATAGGAACCTTTATTCAATATCAAGTTGGACCTCCTTTAGCCCGAATATGCATGCAAGCCATTTGGCATAGATTCAACAAGGTGTTGGAGTGTCTTTACATCTCCAGCATACCAGGCATTCACCAGACAGTCCTTTAACTGGCTCAGATTTGATGGAAGAGGACTTTGCTCCCAGATCCGTTTTTTCTAACATGTCCCATACATTCTCAATGGGGTTCAGATCCAGGTTTTGTGGTGACCAGGGAAGATGGAAGTCACTGTCATGCTCGCTGAACCACTGCTAAACACATCTTGCATGATGGACAGCTGTCACCTACTGGATAAAAAGTAAACATTGCAAGATAGACTTGATCAACAACAATATTCAGATAAATCCTTGGAGGACTCCCAACTTTCCAGCAAATATCAGGGGACCTGTTCCGTACCAACAAAAAGTGCCCCACACCATAACACCGCCTCCAGAACCTTGAGTTGTGTTTACAAGGCAAGCTGGGTCCATTGCTTCATGGGGCTCCCGCCAAACTGCCTACTGTTGGTGCAGAACAAGGTGTACTGTGACTCGTTGGACCACATCTTTTTTCCAGTCTTCCAGCATCCAGTCATGGTGTTCTTGACACCACTGCAAACAAACTTTCCAGTTCTTCACAATCAGTGGTTTCCGTATAGGCATGCAACTGCTAACACCAATCATCTTCATTCCCTGTGCATAGTTCACCGAGATATATGGGTCAGGAAGAGCCTTCATTGAATGCTCTGGTCAATTGCTGCACACAGGAAGTCCTTTCTCTGGATGATGGCGATCTCGTTCCTAACAGATTGTCATTGCATCACACTTAAGCCTCTTAGACAAGCAATGTGGGTTATTTTTCCACTGATTAAAAACCAAAGATCTCGCCTTTCGAGAAACCAGTCAGCTCTGTTTTTACAATTGTCATTACAGCCAGATGGGCTCCCACAATAAGCCCTTTATTGAACCCTGAAAGATACTTCATTTTTCTCATTGTGATCAACACTACTGACAATTATTGGCAAGCAGCAGTCTTAATAGTTGCCTATATTACTTGGTAACATACGCGACCACATATTTTGCATATACGCTGCACAAGTGATGTTTACTTACATCTGCTAAAAGGATTCTAATTCTGTGGCTGGTGTAATATTACCGTTACATCTTCAAGTAATCAAAGATTACAGATAAGAAAATTGAGCATTTTAATGGGCAAATTAATGCAGAAACTGTTTCTTACCATAAGTCCATAAAGGCAGATTCTGATTACTTCCATTTAAGTTTTCAGTTCACCTCAATCTAGACCTACTACTCTTTGAATATTTAAAAATGCTTAAATATTAATTGAATAAACTCTACTTTTTTGGTATACACTAATGGATTATCACTTTTTAGGTCAAAATTTTTAGAGGAAAAATTGTCTTGAGCTGGGTGGGATATGAACCCTTGACCTCCTGATAACATGTCAGGTGCTTGACCACTGAGCTACTGGCCACGGATAAAGATCTCTAATTGATGATATGAACATTTCTACCTACAGTACATATTCCATTATGTCACATGTAGATGCTGTTCTGGGCAATTTTTATCCCACCCGGCTCAAGACAATTTTTCCTCTAAAAATTTAAATAGACTTAAAAAGTGGTAATCAATTAGTGCAGTGGTTCGACCTTTTATGCTTCAAGTACCCCCTGGAAATGTGTATGTAACTCGCATACCTCTTGTATATATATACTAAAACTATAGTTTTATCTAACAATGGTTATTTTTACTTTATTAGATCTAGCGACTTTTCATGGCGTACCTCACGTTGAGAATCTCTACATTAGTGTATTTAAAAATGCACCAGTCTCAAACATTTATTTCAACTTGTACTCAATTTGAAAAATAGGAATATATATGTAAAATCTGAAAAGACTAAAATTAGCTATAAAACTGATAGCTGTTCAACAGAAAAAACTCCCCCCCCAAAAAAGGCAACCAAGCGTGCAATATACACATGGTATAGTTCTACTACCCACTGGGCCAAGGCTTAATATTCCATCTGACTGTCAAGCTCACCTGATAACAAATTTATATAAAGAAAAATGTGATAAAGTACTGTATTCTTAATGACCAATAGATTTTAAAAAACTGGAGGCATACATATTGCCCAGATGACAGGTGTTATGTCATACCACATATTGCAATCATTGACCGATTGGTTGTATCTTGTAGAGTGGCCAAACTGAAATATAATTTGTAAAGTACTGATCTGATGCTCGCGCGTACAAAGCTCAATTCATGCCTCTAACTAAAGATATATCAAAAGGGATTTCATGCATTTGGAAAAAGAACTATAAAACATTAATATTTAACAGAAAAAAATTTAACTTTCTCACATTAAACTTTTCTAGAGAACTACAGTAGCCTATTCTTTTCCTGGCACAATAAATAAAAATAAATACCCCCTCCAGCAGCTGCTTGCCAGAGGTCTGACAGGAGCCTGTCAGTTTATATGCCCTAGTAGAAGGTCTGTGAGGATGGCAGGACCTCAGCAGAAAAACAACACATTGCTATACAATAGTATGGAACAAAGCAACATGCTTACAGCCACCTATTAATCTAATTCAATTATTTCAAAATTGCATAAATCAATTTTTGCTTTATTAAAAACAATTAAATTCAATTAAAATTAGAATATTATTCTCCAAGAGCATCAACAATTTATATAGAAACTACACTAATCCACTTTTCATTTGTAGGTAAAAGAGGATTTTTTTTTTGCTCATTCATTTGAGAAACCACACAAGTCCACAAGAAGCTCAAAATGATTAGTTTTTGCACTGCTTAGTTTCACTTATTGCTAAATTAGTAATCATTTTCCACTAGAATTTCTTTAAAAGAATTATTTTCAACTTTGATATGTTTTAGTTATAAGACTGGCATATTGACAAATTGATATGTAGATACAAAAGGTATAGAGAATGTTATGGGATATTCTATTTTTTTTGTGTGTATATTGTCACAGGATATTATTTTTAAAGAAAATTTTTATTTTTTGCCTTTACATCCTCTAACTATGGAAATTCTAATAGATGATAGGAAAAGCAAATAGTAATATTTACTTAGTACTTTATAATGCAAAAAGGACTTATATCTTTAAAAGTTATTTCTTTTAGAAGTTTAATTACATATTTTGACAGCTCCATTTGCCACGCTTCATGTCAGTAATCATTGAGGTATCTGGAAGTATTCATATCAGTCATGATATATGAATGGAAATGTTACTGTCAACTTAAAAATGTAAACAGGTATAAGAATTGAATTAAAAAAAGGGTTCTTTACATTCTACTAATGAATTGCTTAATAACATTTTTAAAAGGTGAAAAAATAAGTATTTTTTTTTTAATCTTTAAGGGAGTCATCATCTAATAAAAGTGAAGTGTTACTTATCACTTCACTTTTATTGGATTTGTTCTTTCTGCAAAGTTACTTTATTCATAAACAGTTTGCTTGATTAAATCAAAATCCTGTACCAATAAAAACACTTATCAAAAGAAAATGTACACACACAATAATGCAGAATTTCATTTATTTTTATTTCTTAATAATTATCCAAAATAATCTTCAGAATTAATTTTTGTCACAAATTTAAAACTGCATATAGTACACGGTAAATATTTAAGCTAAATTTTCTAAAAAACAATAACTAAAAATATCTACCTTTGTGCTGTCTAAATTACATTTAAAGATGTCATTCATATACTGAAGCAGAGTAGAACATTTACTGTTTATAATACCAACTTTTCCCATAGGCCAAAACACAGACATTACAAGAGGCATATTTTTTCTTTTGGAGGATATAATCTTCTTTAGTGGACTGCGAGCCCTGCAACTAATTCAATTTATTAGTTCCACACCATATAACTGACAAGGAAATTTTAATGGGAAACTTCAAAAGTGCTAGCTCTAGAATAGTAGTTCCCAACCTGTGCCCCTCCCTAGAACACTAGGAATCCATTTCCTATTTTTAACATTTCAGAAAGCTCTAATAGAAATGATAGAATTATGTAAATTATAATCACAGTAAATGTAACAAAAAGTTTGATCTAGTATGTCAATTCAGTATGTCAACACTGACTACATAACTGATCACAAGTTGACATAAGAATTTCAGGAGCATCAAATTTCTCCACCCAAATATTTATATTACAAAATAGTCAAACAGCAGATAAAAAACTAGATATAATCCATTCTTGGGATTTTTTTTATGGAGTCCTTATCACAAGGATCTATGTCTTAGTTAAAATATGTTAGGCAATGTTGGAAAGAGTATAGAAAGAATCAGAATTAATAGGAGGTCAACAAAAATAAATAGAATTCATAGGTTGGGAACAACTGCTCTAGAACAAGATCAAGATATATAACTAAGCTTTAAAAACTATAGACACCCATCAAAAGCATTCTTAGTTACTTTTTAGAAATGAAACTAAACTCCAAAAAACTAATAATCCTATGTCTTTGCCTACAACACGAGTTGTCTGCAAACCTTTTGGTCTGGAAGTATGAATTCTCCAGAAAGACCCACAAGAAGTAAAATGCAAAAATATGTATCCTCTATGGTAGACCATACAGCTCCGAATTTTTCTCTGCAGTTTTAGCCTGTTACAGGAATTTAGCAGAAAACTTATTTCTGAAATAGGGACATTGTGCTACAACTTCCTGATTGCATGCCAGGTGTTCTTACTATCTGAGCAATCTCCCCCACTCAGACTCTGAAATTTATTTTAACAGATGCTAATATATGTATGTATTGTACCTAGTATATAATCAGTTAATATTATATCTCACCCATGTCAAAAACTGTTTTCATGCAGTCTTCACTTGTTTTATCTACCGGATGTTTACCTGCTACTCTAACTATTCAGCATCTTCAAAAATGGATCTGCATACTTTTTAAAGTGTCACAAACAATTAAAGTACCAGGCAAGAGTCCTATTAGATACTAATCACAATATTCCATAATGAAAATACTGTGATGGGAGATATTTATATATTGGAGATAATACACAATAATACCGGACATTTGTCAGATTAACATAAAGTTTAGACAAACAGAGCTGGAAAACACTTTCAACAGGCAGTACTTCTTGTAGATGGTGCTAATCAAAGTTTTAAGGAGCAAAATATTATGAACCATAATGTGGCCTTTCCATACTCCATCAGTGAGGTTTCTTATTCAGGGAAGATTTGTTTATGGCTAGCATTTACTCCTTAAGACTTAATCAATAAAATCAGTTACAATATTCTCTATAATTCCAGATTTTCTTGGCCTATTAAAATAGAAGTAACTTCTTTAAGCTTTGCTATATTTGTAGTCTTCTGAATTGCACTTTAATTTTTTTTTTTAAAGGAAGGTACTCCCTACACAAAGAACTGAGATAACCGAGAAGCTGTAATGGGCTTGTCCTGACTTCTCATACAACATATGCAAGACATGCCCACTAGTAGTCAAGTACACTAACCACTAGATCAGGTATAGACTAGTAAAAATTTTGCAATTTTACCTAAAAAATTAACCCTATGACCTGAAAATGGAGAACGAAAGAAAAATCAGCATAAACATTAAGAGATAAGAACATTAGAAACTGCCTGGGATGCATTTGTTTAGTCAGAAATTAGAAATCTGGACCGTAATATTTATAATCTGATTAGTCTGTTGAGATTTTTTAATTTATAATACAAATATTTTTGTACTTCAATGCAGATGAACAGTTATTACTATTAATTTTAATGAAATGTTGCTTTAAACCCTAGTGATTTCGAATTCCACTTTTAATTCTTCTTCACAATTGTTTCAAAAGTTATGCATAAGTATCACTTCTACAATGAAATTAGTGGCACACAAAGCAATATGTTCACTCAAGGCACGATAGCTGCACTTTGTGAGACCAAGTTCAGTAACATGAACGAGTGATTTCAATACTAAAGTTTTCTTTTTGATTTCAAAGTTACTTTGATATACTTTTGAAATGCATTGGAAAACAAAATAATTAAAATTTATTAAACTCTGAATACATATTACATTAAAAGAGGATTTGCCCCTAGATTTAACAGTGCAGCAAGATATCGTGGTTCACAAACTAAGATACTAATTAATAGCCTTTAGAAATGGCAGTACATTTCGGATGATTTCAGCTCATTATCAATGCTCTATAGCAGTCATGAGTAACCCATGGCCTGCAGCGAAATCTGGCCCATAGACACTTAAGATTAAAAATTAAGTTTAACACATATACCAAAGAGCCAAAACATTATGACCTGAGTCTTTATGCAAATCAAAGCAACTGCAGGTAAATGGCATCGCATGTGAAAGTCATGAAATGTTGCAACACCCGATACTGAGCTCTGTTAATCAGTATCATTCTTTTCTTCAGGGGGGAAAGCCAGCAGACTTAAGAGTTTGATAAAGGCCAAATTGTAATGGCCAGACAACTGGGTCAGAGCATTTCAGAGACTGCAAGGCTTGTGGGTGCTCATGGTCAGCAGTAGTTAGTACCTTCAAAAAGTGGTCAGAGTAGGAAAAAACCACGAAACACCGGCAAGGTATGAGCTGACCATGGCTCAATGATGTTAGAGGAGAATGAAGGCTATCCTGTATGGTACGAGTCAACAGAAGGTATACTGTGGTCCAACTTGCCCGTAATTAGAATGCTGGTGACAGGAGTAATGTGTCGTAACACAATACATTGAACCCTGATGAAAATGGGGCTGCATAGCCACTCCGAGTGCCCATGCTAACCTCAACTCACCATCAAAAGCACCTACAATGGGCATGCGAGCATCAAAACTGAACCTTGAATGATTGGAAGAAGGTAGCCTGATTCAATGATTCTAGTTTGCTGCACCATGTGGATCGCTGGGTACTTGTGCGTCATTTACCTGAGGAAGTGTTGGCACCAGGATGCACTGTGGGACGAAAACAAGCCAGTGGAGGAAGTGTAATGCTTTGGGCAATGTTCTGCTGGGAAACCCTGGGTCTAGTCGTTTATGTGCAGGAAACTATGATGTCTACCACCTACCTAAACATCATTGCAGACATCCTTTCATGGCAATGGTATACCCCTCTAGTAGTATCTTCTTTCAGCAGGATAATGCACTATGCTGCACTGCCCGGATTGTTCGAGAATGGTTCACAGAACATGAGGAAGATTTCTAGGTATTGCCCTAGCCTCCAAACTCCCCAGACATCAAATCCAATCGAGCATCTGTGGTTTGTGTTGGAACAGCATATATAATCTGCGACAGTTCAACCATGTAACTTACAAGAATTATAGGATCTGCTGGTAACATGTTTGTACCAGATACCACAAGGTACCTTTAGAAATCTTGTAGCATCTGTGCCTCGATGGGTAAAAGCTGTTTTGGTGGCACGTGGAGGACTAACATCATATTAGGCAGGTGGTCATAATGTTTTGGCTCTTTAGTGTAGATCATAATTTTGCACAAATCAAAATACTTCAAACTTATAAAATTTAATCTTACAAGTGGCAATTCATCAGCATATCTGCTTTGAGTGGTGTGTCAATGTTGCAGCTTTAAATGTTAACACCACCCTTATAGAAACAAATAATTTGTCAATGAATTAACAGGTTGCCATTCCTAGTTAAAAATATGCATTATTTCACAAAATTGGTATATAATTAATACATTTGAAATAGCACTGAAGATAAAAACTAACCTTTCTTCAAATGCAGTAAAATCAGCATGAAAGAGTTTAAGTAGAAATTCCAGTAACAATATGTTATTCTGGCACTCCGATGGAATTTCTTCAAGTTGGACACCACATTCACATAAACTGTATCTGTAAAATATACTACTGTTAGTTTTTCCTGAAAGTAATGCATTGTTTCTACAATTTATCTTCTACGATTTCTTACAAGTTCTTTATGATTTAGTATTAGTTTTTTTTTGCCAGTGTAAATGCTGCCTTATAGATTTGGGAGGAAGGCTTTAATAAAGCTTGTTGCCCATCTGCCAAAGACTTGAGAGGCCAGTTTACTATCCAAACTCACTAACTACTTGGACATAAAAAGCAAACAGAAATGACAATCTTTGTGCATTGCTCTTCCTACGAGGTGTAAATGCCAAAAAAAATGCCTGCCATTTGCTCCATTTAGTCATAAGGTTTGTATTTTATTCAAGAATCTGAAAAACAATTATTCAACATTTAAAAATTGCATATGTAACAGCAAAGAAGAGGTAAAGTTTTATATTGTGAAATTTCGCATTTGATTCCACCATGCATATGTCCTGCCAAAATAAGTTATTTTGAGAATGACTTTCACTATGGAAGAACTTTATCAACCATATTTAATGACTAACTATCAGATGAATTTCAGCATAATAAACCATCAAAAATCAAATGGATACAGTGTATAATGCAAAAGGGGATAGTGGTGACATGAATCACCCAACAGCAGAAAAAGAGGAACAGGTACAGAAAGCATAAGATTTGTCTCAGTAAGTCAAAACATATATCGCAAAAACTATACTACTAAGCACTAATTTGGACAGTTCCCTCAAGAGATGGCAGAAGTATCCATGCTAAATGGTGACATAAAATAGTAAAAGTATGATCATACACTAAGCCCAGTGTGGCTGAATTATGGCCTATTAGCAGTTCATAATACAATTTAATCTGACTAGCAAAGCTAGTGTGAATCCAGTAAAAAATACCTAGAATAAGAAAATCCTAGCATATATTCTCATTAATACATATTTAATCTACATTAAATCTTTTTACCCTCAGTGTGACTCAAATTTTTTTTTTATTAACATTTACAATGCCTAAAATTTTGGTCCATATAATATTGCATATCACTACTAGCCCAGAAATAAAGTTCACTCACCATTGTTCTAACCTATTATGTTGAACACATCGAAGTTCATACTTGTAATATAAAGATTAATTTATATTATCCATTATATTGTACATATTGATAATGGTTACATTTCTGCTGCAACAAACTCATAATACAATGATTTTATTTTACATTCTATAATGCAGAAAAAAATTAACATTGAAAATTAGTAATTTCAAATTTTAAATATAGTTTAAAACCAGTCATTTAAGAAAAAGGGGTAACAATATCAATATTACTCTAATAAAAATAACAAATTTTTTAACTTTTACAGTGCCTAAAATTTTGGCCCATCTAATAATATTGCATATCACTACTGGCCCAGAACTTTATTTCTGGGCCAGTAGTAGTGATACGCAATCAATGATACATAAATTACCTAATGAACTAGAAATTTACTACCAATCTCATAATTATAAATCAAGTAATCTAGACTTTAAAACATTAAGGGTTTCAAGGGGATAGTGCTAATTAAGTTCAAGGTACACTATTTGAAGACTTTTTAAGGTAAATTTTATAGTTAATCTACAAAACATTAAAATTTTAATGTTCAAAGATACAACACTTTCCTAACTGGGCATTTTTCAGTTAATTGAATGGTGCAAGTGATAGTGAATTAGTAGTGTGACAACCCCTAATTCTTTTTTGCTCACAGCACCTTCAAATGGTTTTAATACAGACATTTCATCTCAAGTTGCTAATTCATTTCCAATACAAAAACTTGCTACTAGCATTAAGTTTTAGTCATATTTTATAATGCATGAATATTTGTCCACTAATCTTCATTTTTCAAGTAGACAGAAAGCAAAAGAACAGTATCTAATAATCAGTTTGCAGAATGAAATTTTTTGGTTTGGCATTTTTGCAATAATTAATTTTTGAATCTTTAATTCTGTCTCTATTGATCATACTTTCATTTCCTCTGCCACTGAAAGTCATCTTACTTTATACATTTCATAATAGATAATTTTATTTGTAGCAAAACCAATAATAAACATTACCACTGAAAATTTCTTAGATATCCAGCCTGTGTTGCTGATTACTTTGGTCACTAACAACCACAGTTTCAAACTAAGTTGTTAAGTGTTATGAAAGTTCAAAGCCTACTTGAAATATTTTGTAAAATCTTAGTGTAAATCACATTGTACCCTTGATTTGCTTCTTGGATTGTTGAGGGATGCCACTAAGAGTTGAAAAACCCTATCCTAATTTTGTGGAAAGAAATTCCTCTACTATAATGATACTGGGTTAGAAAATTACCTATTAAAAACACAAGGAAACTAATACAGTATCAACATTTTCGTAAACACTATATCAGAAGTGAACTTTCACTTTTAGTTTTTCAACTGGGAGAGGCCCAAATCTCATGTAAAAACAGTTTAAGTCTTTGTGTCCAAATAATCTGCATTTCCCTCATCCTTTCAGCAGAGTGCAATCAGTAGGATATCAAACAAACAAGTTTCCAAGGTCAGGTTCACAACTATGTCAAAATAATTCTCTTACCAATGCCCACACCACCAAGAAAGGAGATACTAAGCATAAAAAGATTTTTATCCCATGTGAAGGATAAAAGATAATGGTCCAAGGTACAGAACAATACACTGTGTATATATAAAAAAAACACTGGATTACGACTTTACAGAGGCAATGGAACTCTCAGCTGTGATAGTTTCAAGATAAAGGTTTATAAAGGAAATTTTAAATGTAATTCAATACCTTGCAAAATAAAATATTGAAACTAAATGTCTCTAAAGACTATCACAGATGCAAGTTCCACTGCTTCATATCAAAGATTTTCTGCCTCAAGACATAGATTAACATCTAGTGCTCTGATGCTGTTAATATCAGAATAACCCAAGCAGTATTGATATTAATACGTGGTTATTTAAATGCTTAGGTCACTGGTGTAAATAGCACATAGCCAGCAATTTTAATTATAGGTTAGTATGTGATAGTTCACCCATTCACTATTTTTTCCTTAACTAGTTTTCATTTATTTACATTATTTCATTTTGGGGACATTATTTTGAATCGCCAATTGTCCCCCACTTGCAGTGTGCAACTTCATTTTGATTGATGGCCACTAAATGCACAGAGCAAAGACACTCCCACTTAAGTCATCATTAGCATCTGATCATCACATGCGGCTTTCAGAGTGATGTTACATGTCAAGTCAGCTTGCCAAACTGGACAAGTGATTGAAGTCACAGCAGTCAGGAAAAGAGGTGAAGTCTAGAGTCACAATGATAAGGAGTTAGTGGAAGTGTGAAGTAATATGTGAGAGAGAGAGAAGGGGTAAGCAGTAAGGTGTTGAGAGGGACTTGTCATTTTTTTTTGTATGTGTTTATCAGTGAGTCGCTAAGTTAATATTTTTTATTTTATGAAACTTGATTTTGACTTCATTTTTTTCTCTTGAGCAGAAGTTTGTCAAATTAAAGTAAATTTTTTTTAAACATTCTCGATTTTTTGTCTAATACTTTTGAGAAATAAATTGCTCTTTGAATATCTTGATTCGACTGATATTTATTGAATATAAAGATTGGGAATAATGAAGTCTTAAGATAAAGAACTCTTGTTTAATTTCTTGGCAAGATTAATTGCCTGGCACCCAAAATTCCATCTATCAGGCCAAGTAATTATTAACATACTTTGGAGCATTACAAGTGCTTCATAGTATGAACTACCATCATAATCTTAAATCTGAATCGCCATTGCCTTAACTAAACGGATAGAGCAATAGGCATGTCACCAAAAGAACAGATATTTGAATTCAGGAGAAAGATTTTTCACAATACTACATCTGCTTCTTATGGCGTAAGACCCTTTTCCCCACACTATCCTCACCCATGGGTCTTTTTGACTCCATTTAGTACACTGTGCAGCAAACACTGCTCAGGAGTAAATCAAATGTTTCAGAACAAATAATTTCATAATATTCGTTAAAAACTTTTTAAAGCATATTAAAATTTTTCAAAATTGGTTTTAGAAAACCTTAGAAAAACTAAAATACTCACTTGATTATCATTGACATTTTATCAAACATATTATTTTCCTTTCCCTGTAAAGCATTTAGGTAGTATTTGCGTACTTTTTGGCAATCTGGAGGGTAGAAATTCAGCAATTGATTGACATATTTGAAAGCTTTATGTGCAAGGTATTCATCAGCAGTTTTCTAAAAAATAGAAAAACCCATTTATAAAAACACAATAAAAACATTTTGAATTATCTTTAAAGCACATTCAAAATTTTTTAACGTTGGACATCTAAACAAGAAAATATGGCTTAACCAACATACATGTTTTTTCATTGGAATGCCATTTGTTGTTGAAGAGCTCAAGCTGCTGAAAACCACAACAATTTAACATAACTGGCAAATGTTAGAGAGTTGGGACAGGGGTGGCTCAGTTGGTACCATTCTAGGCTCATAATCTACAGTTCCCAGGTTAATGTCCCACCTGGGCTAGCATTGAGATTTTATCTCTGCTAAGCTCCCTGCCCTTTGTCAGTAGGGGACACTGGTTTGAAAGGCCTCTGTCCATCTACCATATGGCCCTTTCTCCTGTTCATGCATGTTTGAGGTTTGCCAGGCCACATGAGTCCTTTTATACCCGTTTGGGCCCTGACTGTAGCATATATGGGTGAATCCACTACTCAGAAGTGGTGTCCAGATACTTTTGCTCAGATAGTGTATCATAGGATAAGATTTCCTATTCCTTGGCTATACAGAAGTTTATGCCCTTTTAGCTCAGCTATTGTGAGTAACGTTTTCACATTATCACTTTGAAACTTTCAATATTCAAAATATTCCTTCAGCACAGCTATTAAACTGTCCTGGGCTTCTCTGGAAAGGTATGCTACTTCTGTGGAACAATGAATAGCTACACACTTTCATGGCAACCCAATAACTTTTGCAGAGTTTCCAGTGAGAGATATTAAAGCATGTAATATTGATCTAACACTTAATGATTACCATCTTTTTCTAGTGCTGAAGGAACATCTTTGAGGCCACAGGTTACAAAATGAGGATGACATGGAAACAATGAAACTACAGCTGAAAAAAAAAGGCCTACTTCTACCAACATGGAATACAAAAACTAATCACGTGAAGTGCCAATGTTTGTGGAGACTCAAAATGTAATGTCATGACAGAAGAATTCTGCATTGTTCATACCAGTTTACAAAGCATGTAATTAAGTAGTGTTTCAAACATATTTTCTAACTAACTTAAAACAGCTATATACAAATGCAGATTTAATTTTGTAGCCTTCTATATTTAATTGCTATTCTTTTCATTTTACAAGTGATAGATATTCTACTGTATGTTTGGTCTTATAAGGCAAGTACAAAATAAAGTTATGAAACCTTAAAAACCAGCATTACTGAAAAGACAATCATTGATCTAGGAACTTTTAAAGAAATATGTTCCAATTAACTAATATAACAGTAGCAAGTGTTTTGGAATGCTAATGTATTAAAATAGACATTTAAAGAAATATATAAGAGACCTTTACTTTTTTTATGCACATACATTAAAATATAATACTGCACTCATAGAAAATGATTAGGACTCAAGCTGCAATTGTTACATGAAGAGGATGTGACACTTTTTCAAACTCCAAATTCCAAACATACTGAAGAAACACATGTGACATCCTTTCAATCTCAAATAAACCTCTTCCAATACTCAACAAATCCTCTTCAAATATCTTCTCAAATCATCTCTGGGTTCAACAACTTCAATGGTGAGGCCACATGTTATAATGTGAAGTAGAAGGGGGCCATCTGAAGACCCATAACCGTACTAATTTTATTCAGGTCGCATGCCTATGAATATCCTCTTTAACAAGGAGAGTTCCGATTCTGTCTTCTTGATTGTGCTGCCATCTAAGCACAGAGCAGGGAACCAACACCTGATTTCACCTCATTAATTTTTGTCTAATTCTCATGCGAGAGAAATCTCTTCTGAATCTCTGAACATCATTGCTTATCAGCTAAATCAGGCTTGAGCAGCTTCGCTCAGAGAATGCATCATGCTGAGATGAGGCTTCCCACTGCTAGGATCAAACTTGGAACCCCAAGGGAAGTCGACAAGCAATACCAAGAGGCTAGCCCCGAAGGGCGTTGTTATGATTAAGTACATATGTGTTCTTGGTAACAATGAACTGTTACAAGGATACAAAAAGACTAGTCCACTCCAAACTACAGAATAGGGATGGCAAACGTACGATATGAAAGTTTTACTTAGCAAGCACACTCTGTAAAAGTATTGCTGATCTCTAAATTCAAGTATTTAAAAACTATTTTCAGATATCAAAGCTACAAGTCTAGAACAGTTTTCATTAAGTTTTTTGCAGTTCAGGGAATTCTAAGAACTGAAATTTTATAAAGAATTTTATAAAGAAATATTGTAATGTTGAAAAAGCTGAATTTTAGATAGTTAAGATTTAACCAAATTTGAAATGCAGTTGATTGAGTTCCAATGCAACCTCTGTATACTCTGAGAAACAAGTTTACTGACTGACTCTTAAGTTAAAAACTTAAATGCTGAAAATTACTGATTTTACTCAATGTTTATTCTGTTAAGTGCTAGAAACCATGGAATGCAATTCCTGTAATATTAGTTTTTTAAAAACTAATAGATGTTCCTATTTTATCATCCACTTATGAGAATCATTGCTTTCCACTACAAACTTTGTAAATTTAGATTTAAGTTGACAGACTAATGAGGTTATAATGCAGCTTGCATACCACTAAAAGCAATTCAATCAATAACATTCGAGTTACAAAAACTTTAATACTAAGAAACTTCTAAAAAAAAATGTACTTAAATCATCAATAATAATTTTCTAAAATATTTATGTATTTTTTTACAATATATTCTAACATATAGTGCAAGGATGTTAATGCTGAAAGGTTTTACATCTAGAACAAAAACAGTTGAAATGGATTTCTGAAGAAAAAGTAGGAAGACAATGGATAAAATGAGAAACAAGGAGATTAAAAGAATTCTATGTAGAAGGTCATTTTAGATAGAATATTGAGAAAAAGACAGTATGGCCATACAAGTGGAATGGAGGATGGAAGATGGGCAAAGAAATCATGGAAATGGAAAACCCACTGGGAAAAAAAAAAGGGAGCGAGCTTTTTTTCAGTGGGTTCCTGAACCACTGAAAAATCAAGAACAATATGGTGTGGAGGAAGATTTGAGGATTTGGGTTGTTTTACTTCTGAGCAGCACTTTTTTGCACACCATGGGCTAAATGGCTAGGTCACATGGACCCCAAAGGCTCAGAGAAGGTTGGGGGAGGGGACCCACTGGAACAGCTGTTGGGACAGATGGTAGCCTCCCGTCAAGGCCATCCAGCGTGTTCTTTAACGTGCACAGGGTATGGCTCTCCCACACACAGGGCCGCGGCTTAACGTCCCATCCGACGGACGGCAGCCTTTCCAAGCCCATCGGTGTCCCCTACTGACCGTGGGCAGGGCGGGGAATTTTTGCAGAGATAAATCTCAACGCTGACCCAGCTGGGACTCGAACCTGGGAACTACAGATTACGAGCCTGGCACGCTACCGACTGAGCCACCCCTGCCCAGATTTGAGGAAGAGGTCTTTGAGTAGGAGACATTAATATGGGGTTGCTTACAGCTAGGAAAAGGAAATGATTATGGTAGCTCATAACTCTAAATATTTAACTAATAATGTTGAAATAAAAAAGATCCGCTTGGAAATTTCTATCCTCAGTAACATTTTCCCATAAAGCCTTTACAAAGTTATGGAGTTAATAATAGAAAATCATTATATACTATCAAATTGTTTTGAGCTGCAGGTTTATCCTTATGTCGCCAACATATAAGCTTATGTCTAGTTCATGTTATATGTAGGTAAAAAAAATTAATTATAGAAAATAATGCTATATTTTTTCTTGCTTATTAAACACATTTTATCTTCATACTCTGTACATTTATTTGCAACAGCAAAGTCTGGCCTAGAAAAAAAAAATTGATGGTAAGCTATAACATTTGTAGCAACTTTTGGTGGAGTAGTTTACCTCTGAGCAGCTTTTTTTTGCACACAATGGGGAAATGACAGGTCACAAGAACCCTAAGAGGATCCAATGGGAGCTGTTTGAAGACATGAAAACACCTCCAGTTGAGGTCATCCACTATATTCTTTAACTTTCACCAGGCATTTCCCTTAACCAGGCAATTTCCCCTTAAGGTTTAACTTCACATACATGGCAACATCTTGTTTCATGGATGGCAGCCTTTTCAAGTTCCATCAGTGTCCTCTTTCTTAGAGAGGGTTACTGAAGGAAATCCAAATCAGGCACAGTTGGGACTAATCTGGAAACCAGATTATATGCATGGCATACTACCAATTGAGCCATCCCACTCACTCCATTTGTAGCAGCATTTAATGTTTATAGTTCATACTAATTGTAGTTCATTAATTGTAAAAAATACTGTCAAAGTTTATTGCAAATATTACAACCATAAATATTTTATTAAATACAAAACATGTGAAAAAATAACAAGATTACAATGATACTCTTGCATGAAAAATAATAAACCTGAAAGATTATTCCCAATACCTGTAATATTTCATAGAGAATTATATTCAAGACTTGGGGTGGAGGATATTGTGAAGGAACTCTTGAAATAAAATCTAAAGCTTGAGCTTTATCTTTATCTTCTAAAATTGTTTCAAACATGATAACATAAGATTGGTTCATTTCTTTTATACCAGCTACATCTAATCTTTCAATCTAAAAATAAATACAAAACATTAGTTCCTGTCACTCAAAATAAAATTAGGGTAGCAAATAATTAGTACACAGCTCTTAATCATTAACCCTTTCAGGGTCCAGCTGGAAAATCTTGAGATCATTAATTTTGCTTGTTGAGCAAAAAAAAAGTCACTAATCATTTTAGAATAAAAAGGTAAACATTATCAAATTTAAAACTGTTTCCAAACACACACACATACACTCAGTTTCTAACTATAAAGTACAATATTTAATAACAATATCACTGTATATAAACTAGCTATTTAAACAATTTATCTGCAGTCTTAAATGCAGGGTGCAAAGATATCAAGTAATGGTGTAGTCAGTTACCATATTCCATTTATAACAAAATGGCCAATGGAGGCATTGTCACACAGCTTTGGTACGAGACATTGTTTGATGAATCTTTACAACATCAAATTTCACTGCCATATAGTTAGAAATGCAGTTGCTATGAAATTTTTAGTCTATGGCAACTGACTACAAATAAAACCAATGGATCATATTAGAGATGCTCTTATGGCTAGTTGAGTACCATGAAGAGTTGCTAACCATCTGAAAAATTTAATTCCTGTAGAAATAGCAATAACTATTGTTGCTGCTGTAAAGTAAGCTCGAGTATCAACATCTATTAGGTATGAAACCTATATCATTCTAGAACATAATTTGTTTTACATAGCTAGTTTCTATACAGTGATAGAGTATATATTTAATCAACAATAATTTCACCAATTTTAACTTAATTTAACAGCCCATGACTAGAATGACAAGTTTTTCTTCAAATTCGTGCAAGGTGAAATCATGGTAATAGGACAAACTTCTCTTAAGAAAATATGAGAATGAGGAGATTCATTCCAGAATCCTAACCTGGTTAACATAATTTTATTCCAACTATACTTTAGTTAATGCTTCGAGTTTTTATAATTTATCTATACATTTCATATATGTAACTCATTCTTTCAGAACTGATAAAGGTAGAAACAATAAAATTAAACTGAGTTTAGCAATTACTTATGTGCATATAGTCAGATATGCTAACTAGACCAGGTAGGATCTAATTACCCTACCTAGGTAACATGTTTACATGCAATAAATAAAAATGCAACACATTAACTAAAATATAGTCTGAATAAAACTAAATATGTCAACTAGGTTAGGATTCTGGAATGCATTACCCATTAACATATTTCCTTAAGAGAAATTTGTCCCAGTGATTTGACCTTGCACAAATTAAATTAAAAAAGTTCATCTATAGTGTTAGCTAGCTTCTTTAGTCATATTAAGTCCTTGGCTATGTAACCAATCTTCTGCAATCTACAGATTGCATATATTGGATAGGCCAAATAGGCAAGACAAAGAAAGCAGGACAGTGGCCACAAGTCTGAATTCACTAAGTAACAATGCATGTTGAAGCAACTAGCCCTGAAAATGGATGGCCACTGCAGCAAATGAGAATTCATTTGTGCCATGCAGCTAATAGTTCAACTACTTTGACTAAATGTACAAGGATTTCTAGATATGCTAAAAAGCTTATTGCACAGTTTTTAAGATGACATTGAAAAGGAAGCGTGCAGTTGAGCAAGTGTTGGAAGAATTATTTTAACAGGCAGAGTACCATTCCCAAGACAAAAGTGAATCCTACTACATCTACTAGTTCTGTAAGGTACCTTGTAATTAGAACTATGTTTCAACAAATACGCACTCCAAAAGCCTACTAGGGTATGCTTTAGAAGCATACATTTTGGTTCATCAGTGCAACTTTGTGATGAGGCAAGTTACAAGCTTTTAAATGAGTGACCCTGTAATCCATAAAAATGCCCAATGTTTATGGTCAGTTTATTGCAGGGATCTCAAACCATAGGAGCCAATTCATTATTTTGCCAAACATAGACTTGATTATTGCTTAAAATAAACAAGTAATTGTGGTTACATTTTTAGTATTTAAAAGCTACAGATTTTATATACCAAACCATCAAATTATGTTTGTCGTGGCTTCAACTGAATGTGACCATATTTTCCATAGTCAAGAGATTCTCTGTCAAACCAAGTTAGTAAGTCATAGTTTGCTACCAGGATTATGACAATGTATTGCTTGTGGCTTGCATAACATCACTTTGAAGGCTGCATGTTTGAGATCCTGGTTTACTGCAATTTCATTTGGTCAGTAATGTGTTAATAAAAATTTGTAAAATAAACTTTTTGAATTTATAAAAATATATTATTTACAAGAAGAATAAGAAAAAGTAACATTTAAAAACTATGGTTAACTTACATCATGCATTGGTGAATTTTCATCTAGGGAAATATTAGTATAACCTAGATTTTCAGGAAGTATGACATCTGAATTAAGGCACTTAACTGAATCTGTTTTGCTTTCTTCTGCCTTTCTAAAGAAACTACTTTGCATGACCATGGAATCCCCTTTTAATCCGTCATTTAACTCTGTAATTCCAAATAGTGAATCATGTTCATCTGAAATTAACTCTAGTTCATTAGGCATTGTACTTTGATTAGAAAAAGAAAGCTTTCTTTTAAAATTTTCTGCCAAATTCTTATCTTCCAATGTCCTATTTGATTGGCTATCAATAGAGGTAATGGTGTCACTCTTTGGAGAAACTACAAAATAAGAGTTTATAAACATTTGATTCTTAGGTGGAACATAATTTAGTATTTTTTTAGGTCTCTTTTTAGGAGATTTCCCACACAATTTTCCAGGTGACGATATTGGCCAACAATTTTTATTTGATACTGTATTTTCATTTTGCTTACTTAAACCTGTTACACTCACCTCTTTTACACTTATATTTTGTAATGGTGAATGTAAATCTTGCAATGCACTGCCAGACTTACAATTTTCCTTCTTAGGTAAGGATTCGTGAAGCCCCTCCAGTGCACGATTTTCGATGTAACCATCAATAACGGCATTATTACAAAATTTTTTTGATGACTGTTCAAGTTCCTCTTCATGATTTCCACTGAGAAATGAAGTATGAGCTCTTTTTTTAGTTGGTTCACTACCACATAAATCTTGTAATTCATAACTTAAACTTTGTATTCCTGCGATACTGAAGGAACTGGTTTGTTCTTCCATGTCTTGGCATTCTGAGTTGTTTACAGAACAATCAAAAATAACCATTTCTCTTAATATATTTTTATCATAAACTTGAAATTCCAGTAGAGAATTCTGAAATTACAAAATTTCTATATTATTTAATGGCATTTTTTGTTCAGTATGAAAAGCAGATTACATAACATGTTCTGTAAAACAAACAATTGCTCACTGATCAATACAAATAAACCTCTTTCAAAAGAGGTTTTGAAATTTTACATGTTAAACATTAGCACATGATACAAAGTGTTATACATTAATTTAAAATGGAATGACCTATGTTAACGAATCTAATCAATGAGTAGTAACACTAAACAGCTTGTAAAAATGGTGAACAATAGAAAATGAGGGAGATGAATCAGGGTTGAAACCTCTAACTATAGGGAAAATTTTTTAATGCAATTCAAAGTAGCATGGGGGGATTCCATGTGCAAAATTTTGGTCAGAGTAGTTCAATATTTGGGGAATTGTAGGTATCCAGATATATTTAAAAACATCAACTTTTCAAAAATTAAGAAAGTGGCCATACTTCTATGCAGTGTGTGCTATTGGAAGTCTGCACATGTGCTAAGACATGAATTGAAGGTTGGGTTGTTTTATATCTGAGTGGCTTTTTTTGCACTAAATGGTAAAAGCTCAGAAAAGATTGCAAGGAAACCCATTCGACAGCTTTCAGAAGACGGATGGAAGCCTCCCCTCAAGGTCATCCAGCATCTTTACTGTGAACAGGGTATAGCTCTCCTGCACATTGTGCCACAGATTAACATCCATCCAACTGATCATATCTGCCTTTCCAAGTCATTTGAAGGCAATGCATATAAATCAGATAATACAATATCTGCCTATGTTAGTAGAAATAAATCTCAACACTACCATAGTTGGGACTCAAACGTAGGAATTGCAGATTACAAGCCTGGCACTACCAACAGAACCAATCTGTTATGAGGATTATGCTACGAGTCAAACTGTTATGGGGATTGCCCAGAAGAAACTGCTGCATGCTTAATTTTTCAAATAATCAAATATGCATTTCTCCACTCTAATGTTAAATTTTTAATTTTTATTTTGAAAAACTGAAAATGGTCTAATTTATGCAAAATTCTAAAATAATTAGTGCTAGAATGATGAATTTTGGACCAAAGTTTCAGAGATCTCTCATTACAAAGGATCAATGTATATATAATGATATAAAGTCAAGAATTTTTATACATATAAAGCTGATACAGTATCTGCTTGTGAATAAACTTGCACTAATACATTTAGTAATATTTAGTTTGCATCTGCTTTGAATATCAGCATTTTTTGTTACATATGCGTAACATGTAATTAAGCATTTAAGGCTAGTTCAAATAAAGTGGACAACCCCCTGTATCTTGGTAATGGACTAAGTGATCTTTGTGACCTGAAACAGGTGTACATAGATGGAACTCTTCAACACCAAAATTGGTGGCAAGTATCAGCTTGAACATGATAGGTGTGTGGATTCCAGACAAACTCTGCATGAAAGCACCAAGAGTTTAAAATGTCTGCATACCATACATTGCTAATTTGATTATCAGGGACAATTTGAATTTGTGGATCATAATAATATACTATTAACTTACAACAATACTGGGAGACTCATTTGAAGGCAGATAAACACAGGACTTTTGGGTAAAATGGTTTCACAACAACATCCACTTCTGTACTGCCCAAATAATGTTGAGCAAGTATGGCTGGTAATGCCTGGTACATGCTCCCTGTAGTTCTATCATATTCCCTATTAGATTTTTGTTTCTAGATCTCTAAAAAAACATGAAAATAAGGTGCTGTGCACTGTGAGACTTTCATTCACAGCAAAAGTTGCACTAGGAAAGAGTTGTGTTATTTTCATATTGAGACAGATGTTTCAATAGTCGTGACTAATTTGAACAAATAAATGATTTGCTTCATTTCAGACTTTTCCCACTTTCAATTGAACAACTCTTACATTCACTGAAGAATTAAAAATGTATACATTTTATACAATGCATATTTAATTGCATATTGAAAAAATGTTACAGTGTGAAACATTAAGCATTCTTCTGATAAAGCTGAAACCCATGGCCACCTTTCCAAAATTATATCTGTCCTCAGTCTTCTAAGGCTGCTTATGCTTCATTTACAAGATCAGTGATGTGGTAGGATAATGCCCACTCACATGGGTGGGTGAGTGGGCATTATCCTACTGTAGCAGACTATCCAGAATGTTGTGGACAGAGTTCTCTATGATACAGTTGCATTAATGAGATTTCTTGCAACTAAATTTAAAACTAAGATTGAAGTCTTTAATGTTATCTGATCTATTACCTTACTAAATTTGACTTTACCAATTTTTACAAGAAATATAACCCTTTAGAGCTTATGCAGACAGCAGGTAATGTAATATTTCTTTACTCAAGTTAATGCTTATTGTAGTATTTTAAGATGTTTAGTTCAAAAAGATTTTACTCATTACCATTTCGTTGGATGTATCTGCTATGATCCTGCAGAGAATATACATGTAGCAACAAAATGGTATTTAGTTAAAAATATTTTATGTGTTACCTTAAAATACAATAAGCATTAATTTTATTAAAAAAGAATAAAATATATTGTAATACATTATCTGGTGTCTGCATAAGCTCCAATAACTAGCCATTAGTCTAGTAAAAATTCATAGCCCAAGTTTCAAATTGGGTAAGGTAATAGGCTAGGTAATTTGGCCAGGTAAACTAGACCACCAACTTAGAGTAAGAGTGCACAGAACTGTTCTAACATAAAAAAGCTACTCACCTTTTTGGTTAGAACTATCTGCACTTGAAATTAATCACTGAACTGTTAAAACATCAAATACTTAACTCTTTGCATGGCATTTACCTTCACCTACAAATCTCATTGTTCTCACAAAGAATTTTATTCTATAGAAATATTCGTTATGTCTAAGATCTCTACCTGAAATATAGACATACATTTTCATATCAATTTTGGCATCCATCTTGGAAATTCTTGTTACCACAGATCCTGATATGCCATTGTTACCATTACTGGCTAAGGGTAGATTAAATTACTAAAATGCTTAAAGCTGGAAATGCTTGTTATCACATGGATGACTGAAATTTTTAATATCTTTCATGATAAATGCACTGTTCCTAAAGATTTTACCACAGCTGTTATTTCTATTTTTAAAAAGATTTCCTGCACTTTAAGAAAACTGAAGTAAAAAAATGGAAGGATTTCCAATGCAGATAACATTTCCCCTGTCTCTTACACCCCCTTATTTTTCTAGATTTAGGCCTTGTTATAACTAATCCTTTTAACACAGTGAAAAGCCATAAGAAATCTTACTTATATATCAAATGTTATCTAATGTTTTTTCAATTATATCGTTTTAATTCCACATGAAAATTCCATGTATTTTTCACAAAATAAATTTAGGAAATATAGTATTATTTAACGAATACAAATATATGCAGTATTTACTTACATAATGATCACATCCAATTTTAAGATAGGAAAGCTAAAGTTTTTTGCCTCCTGCATAATAGTCACATCTTGTTTTTACAAACACATCTGAAATTTGAGATATAATGATTATTAATAAGTAATGTACAATAATATATTAATAAATAATTCACTCCTGTATAATAATCTATGGAAACCAACGTAAGGAACAAAAAAAATTCCAACAACAGAACTGCACGAGTCATGTACATAAAATAAGACAGGATTGAGGTACATATGAAAATGAAAGGCAATGACAGAATATATGAAAATGAATCAAGCATTAAAAGTACAAGTTTCCAAGCTGTTCTCGGAAAGTATGTGATGGGATTTAAGATACCAGATTTGTTGGCTATATCTACCAGAAATTTATGGGAAAAGGCAGAGTGGCAATCTGTAGGTTGGCTTGAAGAGGCCAAAGTCAAGCAGATGTTGCCATAACAAGTCATTCAGTGATGCACAGACTGACAGATTACAACAAGGACAGTGCATCCAAACAATTCCAATAGACAATGATTGGCAACCCCAAGATAGTTGTCCTATCTGGTTATTGACATTTTGTTCCCCCAGTTGCATGCCCATCAACTGTAATCAAAATATCAGCAATTGGAATGGCAATATCAGCTGTCACTATATACCAGTCTTTATGAAGTGCGACTACATGCTAGGTGGCCCATGGTGTGAATACCATGACCCTATGCCACAGAAGGTCATATCTAAACTATGCAGACATAAACTGAACCCAGAGGGCTTTGGGTTGGGTTGCTTTACCTCTGAGCGGCACTTTTTTGCACATCATGGGCTAAATGGCCAGGTCACATGGATCCCAAAGGCTCAGAGAAGGTTGGGGGAGGGGACCCACTGGAACAGCTTTTGGAGACAGATGATAGCCTCCCGTCAAGGCCATCCAGCGTGTTCTTTAACGTGCACAGGGTATGGCTCTCCCACACACGTGGCCAAGGCTTAATGTCCCATCTGACGGACGGCGGCCTTTCCAAGCCCATCGGTGTCCCCTACTGACCGTGGGCAGGGCGAGGAATTTTGCGGAGATAAATCTCAATGCTGACCCAGCTGGGACTCTAACCTGGGAACTACAGATTACGAGCCTGGCACGCTACCGACTGAGCCACCCCCGCCCCGAACCCAGAGGGCAATGGCAATTCATGCCATCAGGATGAATAGAGATTTGTCCTTCACAACTATCTGTAGCATCATCTGATATGGAAGAAACTAGGAACAGGGTATCATGCCACAAATATTCGTGAATGGGACACCTACAGTGATGGCAGTGTTATGGTTTGGGGAAAGGCATTTTGAGTGGCCCCACAGAAATGTATATGCTTACAACAGGTAACATTACTGATTGCAGGTACATGATGACATCTTTAACTCCTTTGTGTGACCATATGCAATAGATGACACTTTCCTCTTACAGGAGGTTAATGCCCTCCCTCAAAGTTATTTTGTCAATTGCTGTCTGAAGAAGTAATACTATTAGCTGTGTTGCCAGTCTGGTCTCCCAACCAAAAATCTATAGAATATTTCAAACCTCTCCGAGTGAATAATGCATACCACAAGTCCTACATAGGTTGCAGATTAAATCACTGGCTACAGAAGGGTTTTCCTCTCCACATTGCCATGGCGATTCATTACTTCAGTTCCATGAAATTATGGAACTTCTGTATTGTAGGGGTTGCTAGTTTAAAAACTTTCCATTTCCCTTATGCTATTTGGTCTGCTTAACTGAAGAATATTGAAATTTCAAAGGCTTGCACTTGAAAGCTGCGCTAGGCATACGAGATTTGCGATATAGTGTGGCAAAGCAAACACTGAAAACCTGGAAACGGGCAGATCACAGATGGAAATTCGCCTGTTACGATTACAAATTTTTATGCTCAAAGAAACCTGAGAAATTAACATCCCTTCATTGAAGGAAGCTTTGTTTTAGTCTATTTCTTTAATTATACTCACTGGTAGTGATTGTATCTAAGGGAGGGTAATTAAACACCAACTTACAACTTGAATAACTTTGAGTTCCAGAAAAAACTGATTCCATCATTTCACCCCCACCCCAATATCTATCTTCTGACAAGATTGTAGGATGTGGATTGATTGTAGATATGTTAAATTTTTTTTGTGTTTAGAAAGAATTTATTTGATGCTCAAATATGAAATACATAAAAATTGTGAGAAAAAAATAGTGCTATTGTAAAAAAAAAAAACCTAAGAAATCTTTCGTGCAGAAATAATAGTACACAAGTAAATTATACAAACAAATCTGATTTAAAAAAATACCTGTAGATATTCTTGCTGCTTCTATTCAAGTGTACTGTTCTTCAGCAGAAGATCTTGTTAACCATATGCATTTCTGGCTAATCATATTTCCCTGAATCTTACATTCAAAATTTGCTTACCTAAAATCATTTTGAAAAAAGAATATAACTGCAGTTATGTTTAAGCATATAAAAAATGAGCATTTGTGATGAACCTTTTTGCAAATTCAAGAATGTAATTTAATATTGGTCTTAACATAAGAATATACACGGTCATATCAAAATAACATGACCACCTACCATAGTATATGTATGGTAGGTGGTCATATTCTGATACGACTGTGTATATCAACTGAAAACACAACACATCTTGAGCTATAACTGTTGCATTTGGACCTGGGTAGACCAATTATAACATGATCCTATGTGACACCATCTGCCCACTAAATCTTAGGTTTCTCCCATTTTTAAGGCCTTTAGCAAATAGGTTTATGAACACCATCCTAATCTGTACTTATGCATACAGGCAACATAGTCTCCAAAAGGTGGCTACCAACTCAGTCATTTAACCTAGCCTTTACTTGTGTAGTCCAAGTATTTAGTAGTTACTCAGGTAGCTTTGAAGAATCTGGAAAATTAGGAATATACACAATCGTATCAGAATAATATGACCACCCAGGCACATCATAAAGTGCACATGACAAGGTCAACCACACAGATATAAGCGGCCAGCCAGGACAGATGAGCATTAGTGTGCAACATGAGCACAATGGACAAAGGTATTGATTTGACAGACGTTCAAAAAGAAATAATCATCAGCTACCGCACCAAGGGTGGAAGCATCTCTGAAACAGCAGACTTTGTGGCTGTTCACGAGGTGCTGTAATAAGGGTGTACCAAAAATGGACACCTGGCAACACAGAGTACCTCCAAAAGTCATAACTGTGGAGCCCCAAACACCATCAACCCAAGAGAACATAGCCTGGTAAAGGGAAATAGATGCACAACAGTGCAGCAATTGACCACTCAAATGAACACTGGGGAACCCAGGTACATGTCCCCCGATAACAATAGAGCGAACCCTGTTACGCCCGAGTCTCCGCAGTTGATGCTGCGTAAAGGCACCCATGTTAACCAAGGTCCATCAACAACACCTGCAGTTTGAATGGGACTACTGTCATTGGACAGGGGAAGGGTGGAAAAAACTTTCCTTCTCCAACAAATCGAGGTTTCTACTCCACAGAAGTGATGGGTGGTGGTGGATACGGCCTCAGACACAAGAACCAACACTGACATTCTTGTTGATCAAGTATAGGCCAGCAGTGGCAGTGTGCAGGTCTGGGGGATTTTTTTTTATATGACCTGGGACCATTGGGATCACTGGATGGGTCCCTGAATGCCAATGGCTACTGTCCATCCCTGCTGACCACGTGCATCCCTTCGTGTTGGACGTTTACCCTGGTGGTGATGGTGTCTACCAACAGGACAATGCACCCTGCCATGTCACCAAGGTGGTGCACGACTGGTTTCAGGAACACAACAGCAATGTCTGTTCTCCCTTGGCTGGCAAAAAAAAAAAAGCCTGATCAATCCCATAGAGCACTTGTGGGACCATTTGGATCGACAGCTTCAGCATGTGGACCCACAACCATGTCATCTCCAGAACCTCCATGCTCTGCTGGAGTCTGAATGGGCATGTGTGCCTCTGGCAACCTTCTAGGGCCTCATTGCATCCATGCCACATTGTCTCATGTCCATGCACCACTGTCATCCATGCACCACTGTCATCCAATAATACACACAAAGAGTGGTTATTCCCATTATTGGGTAGGTCATATGATACAACTATATATTTAGGTTCACAGTCCTGTGGCAGAGTGGTTAGCATGCTTGGTTATTGATCAAAGGGACCTGGGTTTGAACCCTGGGTAAGGCATGGATGTTACTTTCTGAGGTCCTGCCAATGCTCAAGATACTGCATAAGCATCTAGAAAAACAAATTTCCTGTTTTTTTTTTTTTACAAAAGGGTCCAAGTTTCCCTACCACAAGTTTAGGGAGTAACTGAACTATTATATAACTCAATTTTCTAATAAATACACTCCCCTCAAGCAGCTGCTTGCCACAAGCCTATCTATATATACCACAGTAGGTCTGCAAGGATGGCAGGACCTTAAAGAAAGTAACATCCATGCCTTACCCAGGGCTCAAACCAAAGTCCCTTTTATCAGTATAGAAGCATGCTAACCACTCTGCCACAGGATTGTGAACCTAATTTTAGTGTAAGTATATAATCCTATTTCTTCAGATTCTTAAAAGCCCCAACAGCAATATCTACTCTTGTTTATTATGCTGCACATAAGTATCAGTTTATCTTGGGAGTTGTGTAACAAAGATACATACACAAGGGCACAACCATTTCAAACAGACATCCTACCAGGCCAATTTTTCATCACTAACTTTTCCTGTTTATCAAAGCTACTCCATTACCAGTCTCTGCAACAGCTCCAATGAAAGTTTATTCTAATCAAACATTTGCCGAAAAGGCAAATTGTCAGAATAAATTCAATCAAATTTTTAAATCTTGTGAACTTTTAAGGCTGGAATCTCCATTTAAGAGTGAATTCCACATAACATTAGTAGCAAAAGACTAAAGGAGACATACATACAAAATCCTCATGCAGTCATGGGCTACAGAGGTCCAACCAGACTAATTTTCTTCTCCAGACATGTCCCTTTTGAGATCTAGGCCAATTCTAGCAAGGTCCTGTTTGACATTGTCCATTGCAAACTAGGTTTCCTTTTTATGATACCCTTAGGCACATTGTTCATGATCCTCTTTGCCAATCTGCAGCTATGCATATGGGCAACATGGCCAAACCAACACAATCTCTCTGCACAATATGCTGCTCGAAAGAGGCTGATGACTCCTAACCTCATTACTTACAAAGTCAAACCACCTATGCCCAAGATACTGCATAAGCATCTGGAATCAAAGATATCAAGTTTCTTGTTATTCTGCTTACAAAGGGTCCATGTTTTGCTACCACACCTAACCTTAGAAAGAACCAAATTATTATACAGCCTAATTTTAGTCTTTAGGTGTATATGCCTATTTTGCCATACTTTCCAAACAATAGGGATTGCCATAATCTATTTATCTCAAGCCATACATCATCAGTATCTGTTATATAGCTTCGAAGGCAATTAAACCGACTTGCTCAATAGTAGTCATTCAAAGCAACTGAAGCACCATCTGCCTGACCAATTTTTATCACCTTATTTTTTTCTATTTATCACCAAACCTACTCTAATACCAGTCTCATCAACTGCCCTAATGAAAGAATTCATCTCATCAACATCATTAGCCAAAAGGGCCAAATCATCTGCATAATCTAAATCAGAAATTTTGAAATCTCTAGACCCTTGCCAAAATCTTTCCCTTCAAATGAATTTCACATTATGTAATCAATAACCAAACTAAAAAGAAAAAGTTGCATTCTGTCTCCTAACTCCATTAGCAATGCTAAACCAATCACTGCAAGACATACCAACTCTCACATGACTTATTATAGAGAGCTCTCATTACACTAACTTATGCATTTCATATGATCTAACGATCAACCACTAATTTTGTCAGAGTCAAGCCTTTTTCAAATCTATAAAGCTAGCAACCACAGGTTTCTGAAATTGAACATTTCAAGAATCTGCATAAGCGAAAATATTTGATCAATACATCATCCCCTACCATTTCTGAATATACACTGTTCACACAGTTGTCCATCAACAAAATTCTTAATTCTGTTAAGTATAATCATTCAAAGGACTTTACCTGAAACAAAAAGTAAACTAATTTCTATATAATTATCACAAGAACTGCAATCACCTTTTTAAAAATTGGGACAATGATAGCTCTATTAAAATCCTTAGGAACAATGCCTTTATCATAAAAAAAATTCAAAATTTCAGTCAGCCATGTGACAACAAATGTTCCCAGCTCTAAGCATTTCAGTGGTGATTTTGTCCACTGCTGGGGATTTATGCAGTTTTAGAGATAGCCATTGCGACTTCGGAATGTGATATAAGGCCATCATAAAAGCAAGTAATGATTCTATCCTCATTACAATGCGAGTAGAAATAATCACATTATTTAGAACATCTCTGAAATGCTCAGCCCACCTAGCCATCACAGAATCCTCACCTTCAACCACCTTGCCATATTTATCCCTCAATCTCTGAACCTGTCTTTCTTCCCACATAAAACATTAACAATCTGGTACAACCCCCTGCTTTTGTGCTGTCTAACTGCTTCTTCTGCTTTGTCAGCCAAGCTATCACGTCAGATTCTTATCAGCTGTTAACCGATCCTTTACATGTTTATTAAACTCATTATAATGCCTTCTGTTAGGACTAGTAGGGTGTTGATTCATATTAATACTGCACTTCTTTCAGAATGAAGTTATATAGTCTTATCACTCAAATAATTTTGTTTCCTCTTCCTTTTTACCCAAAAGAGTACTATTGGTTTCAAGAAAAGCCTGTTTAAACATATCCCATTTTTTCTCAACTTCAGCAGTAAGCAAACCACGATTGTCATAATGACTAAGTAGCCTATCAAGGTATGCTTTGGCTATATCTGGATCTTTCAAATCTTCAATGTTAAAGATAATTTTCTTAACCTTATCACATTTCTTACGCTTCAGCTGCAAGACACTTTTGACCAGTAATGGTCAGACTGTTTCGACTCTCCTGTATGATCTGGTATTCGTAACTGAACTGGTTGCTGTTAAAATATAATCTATCATTCCTGTGCAACCCATCGGGTGAAACCCATGTATATTTATAAATGTCCCAGTGTTTGTAGTATGTATTAGTTATTTATAAGCCATTAAGTTTATTTAACTGTAGGATATGTTCTCCATTGCCGTTGAAACTACCAATGCCAAAGGAACCTAAAACTCCTGCCCAAAGGTCAGTCAGTGCCAAATTTAGCATTGAAGTCACCTAGCACAAGAGAAATATCTCTTTTCATCATCATCATCAAGCAGCCATGGGCTACAGAGGTCCAACCAGACTGTGCAATTTAGTTCTCCAAGCAAGTCTGTCCTGAGCTATATCAACTGCATCTGGCCACTTCACACCAATTCTAATAAGGTCCTGTTTGACATTGTCTGCACACCACATCCTAGGTCTCCTCTTTCTGAGGCCTTTAGGCACACTGTTCATAACCCTATTCGCCAATCTATAATTATCCATACGGGCAACATGGCCAAAACAACGGAGTCTATGCATCCTCCTTGAAGCAGCATATTGTGCAAACTCTTGTCTAACCTCATCATTAATTACAAAGTTGAACCACCTAATGCCCAAGATACTGCGTAAGCATCTGGAATCAAAAGCATCTAGTTTCCTGTTATCTTGTTTACAAAGTGTCCAAGTTCCACTACCATAACTAACACTAGAAAGAACCAAAATATTATACAGTCTAATTTTAGTCTTTAGGTGTATACACCTATTTCTCCACAGATTCTAAAAGTCCCAGTAGCAATCCCTATTCATCTGTCAATCTCATGACACACATCACCAATATCTGTTACATAGCTCTCAAGATAATTTAACTGCAACACCTGCAGCCATTCAGATTAAATGAATCACAGCCTGCCTGACCAATTTTCATCACTTTAGTTTTCTTTGTTTATAACTAAATCTACTCTACGTTTCATCAACAGCTTGAATGAAAGAGTTCATCTCATCAACATCATTTGTCAAAAGGGCTAAATCGTCAGCATAATCTATATCAGAAATTTTCATATCTCCAGACCATTTAAGGCCAAAATCTTTCCCTTGAAGTGAATTTTGCATAACATAATAACCAAACTAAAGGGGGCAAAATGCACCCTTGTCAAACATCAGAAGTAATGCTATACCAATTGCTACACACCTTACCAACTTTCAAACACGACTCAGTGTTATTATAGAGAACTTTCATTATGCTGACTTGTCTGGTATACCATATGACCTCACAACCATAAATTATGACGATCAACAGAGTCTAAAGCCTTTTTGAAATCAACAAAGCACTCAACCAAAAGTTTCTGGAAAATCTGCCCAAGAGAAAATGTGATCTACACATCCCCTAACACTTCTGAATCCACATTGCCCATCACGCAATTGCACGTCAACCAGATTCTTAATTCTATTAAGCACAATCATGGAAAGAACTTTACCTGGAACAGAGAGTAGGCTGATACCCCTATAGTTATCACAAGAACTGCGATCACCTTTTTTGAAAATAGGGATAATAGGTCTGGTAAAATCCTTAGGAATCGTACCTTTATCATAAAAGATATTCAAAATTTCAGTCATCCAAGTGGTAACTGAAACATTCTGAGCTCCAAGCATTTCAGTAGTAATCTACCCCTGGGGATTTATGAAGTTTAAGTTTAGAAATAGGAAAATAGCCAAAAAAATATTTTGGTTTTCTTCACAGAATTCAAAATATCCTGGAGCTGCTGTAAAACATATCCTCATTCTCATCAGAGTCCTCTGTGGGGGCATAACAGATGACATTCAAATCTTTAATTTTGTTTCAAATTTTGCTCTAAGAAATCTTTCATTAATGCAGTCATATCCTAGAAGAGCATCACTGGCAAGTCTGTTGAGATTCAAACCTACACTTTGGAGATGCTTTCCATCCTCCCTCCCTGAAAAGAGAAATTTAAAGTTATTTTTTAAGTATCTCACCTTTACCTCTCCATCTGGTCTCTTGCAAGCCTAGAATATCTAGGTTATAGCGCCGAAATTCCTTCGTGAGGACATCAAGAGAATCTATGTAATGTCCTCACATTCCACGTTCCTGCAGGATAATGAGATTAAGATTTTTAAAGAAACTAGGTTTATTGAGAGAGGTTGGGCTAATAATATCAAACAGCTCTCTGATTGCAAGCATGGGGCAAAGACCTGTTCCTCCTCTGCTAAAGCTGAAGTCACCGATGCTGGTAGGAACTTCAGGCACCACCTTTTCAAGAGTGATATGGCCTGCCTGCGACATTAATCCAGTTTAGGATTGATGATGCCCAACTAGCTAAGTTCAGGTACCTGTGATGGCCTCTGATCAGGATTATCCACCAGCTGATATAAAGTATCCCATGCCTCTGCTTCTGGGTTAACAGCCCTAAGTGAACAAACAAAACAGTGGCAGATTCTCTCTCAGAGGCCCACCAATGCAACAAGTCCAGGATCAATAATCAAGCTCAAATCTATAAACAATTCCAGTCTAGTAGGTATAAATGGTCAGCAACAGGACCCTGTGAAATTGACCACTCTTCAGCTGCATTGAAAAAAAGAAAAGTGTGGCCATAGATAACCAGATGAATGAATGAAAAGTAGTAGAAAGTAGGTCATACTGAACTGGTAGCCCTCCCCTTCCCTTCCGAAAGAGATCTCTTTTGAAAGGTACTAACAGCCTGCACCACGAGAAGGTGGGGGTCGGACATTAGGCACTAGACCTGGCCAGTTCGGTGCATCATTACTGGGGAATGGTACACAGCTCTCCTTCCAGTTTATGCCTAGCTACTATTTACAGACCTAAAGGAGACAGACTTGCCATATTGTACTGATATTTAAATCAACAGAGTTGATTTCAATGACTTTAGTACATTTATCAAAATCGGGGAGGAAACAACCATTTTTTGTTTCCTCCCTGATCTTCAGTGTCATAGGAAATTGCTTCTTTTGTCTTGTACCGAATTATCTATGGACTTTTATTCACTGATCTAGAACATCTTGAGGTATCATCTGAGATACTATTCAGGTGGACTTACCATCAGAAATTTTTTTTGAATTCCATAATATGCTGGGTATGTTAGAAAATTTTCTGCTTTTTTTTCTTTACTTATTTACTGCATAACAGTGAATGTTAAAAGTATTTCAACATTTTAGAAAACATAATAGGAGTAATAATATGCAAATAACAGTACTGAAAAATGCTAATGGCCTTTGACTTTATAGCAATAAAATCTCATGATCACTGGACATTGGCATCATCCAATTGTATTTTGCCCGTAAGTGAGCTGTTCTACAATGTTTGGTATCTACCTTGGTACATTTAGTTATATAATGACATGACTTCACATTAAGAATGTTAAAGTTAGCTACTCTTCCAACAGGCTTGTGTATCTGTAATATAAGCTGATACAACAGGCTTGTGTATCAGCTTATGTATCTGTGCTAGGGTTGGAACCAGAGAGGAAGGGAACCATATAGCTTCCAAAGAATTCTATTGACAGAAATGGAGCAAATATTTTTACTTGCATTTAAGAAATTGCTTCATTTTAGTGATCTCTAGCAAAGTATGCTGGGACAGCATTCTGGATCATTCCAACTATCCCCACCCCCTATCTAATGCCTGTATCAGAGTTGCCCTTTAATATGTTTAGTTTCTTCCTTTGTCCATTGAAGATTACACTGATACTTCAACAGGAGGGTTAAGTGCTGCTTCAGGAATCTATGGAGCAGTAAAAAAAATTAGGTATTTACACTGAAAGATTAAAATTAGGCTATATAATATTTTGGTCCTTTCTGAAGTTAGTTATGGTAGCAATACAGGAAAGTTTATGCTCAATTCTAGATGCTTATGCAGTATCTTAGGAGATATGTAGTTTGACTTGTAATGAAGTTAGGTGAAGGAGTGCAATTTCCTTTGAGCAACGTAGTGTGCGGAGGAGACTGCATTGGCATGGCCATGTTGCCCATATCCATAAGTATATATATATATTGGTGAATAGGATTATGAAGAGCACACAAATGGTTTTAGGAGAGTATGTAGCAATGGCTCCTTGAGGATTATGTACAAAATATTTAAATTATGAAAGAGCTTTATTATTGAAACATGTTGAAAGTTCCCTAGGGTGAAAATATTCAAAGGAAACCCTTGGTGAAAAATTATTAATCACTATTTTGGTATATATAAAAAAATATTAATCTTGCTATGGTTCTTTAGACTGTCCAAGAGTTCCCCACATTAAAATGCATTGTTCAAATGGCATCTATCGGCTGAGGACCCTAACCACTACACGGGCCCATAAGGCATACTTTCTTTGATCTGGAACTGTTTATAATTATCCTGTTTGGTATCTTAAAATATACATTTCCGACAGATTCAAATATAACAATCCTCTAATACGGTGACCTCCTTAACAATTGGCCAAAGTTTCGACAATATATACTATGAGTGGGGGGGCCCAAAAAATGAAAACAAAATGCAGAAACATTAGAATTTGTTTATATGCTCTTTCACGCTGACAATATCCCTAAGGATTGCTCAAGAATGTTGAATCAATTCACTAATTTAAGGCGTTAGTGGTAAAACATTTTCCCTAAAATTTTAACTTGCAATTCTATAAATCTTTCTACTTTTGCATAAAGTCACAAAATACAGTAACGCAATCTAAATAACCTACCATATTTCAGTTCGAATTAATTTCAGTTTGTCATATATCTATTCGATTTCTTAAACAGTTTTCGAATAGCAATCACCCTTCTTCAATGCTTAAATCTTAAGTCAAATCCGGTTACGGTTCAGTATATTTACACATTTTTCCGCCAAAAACTTGTCAGTAACTGGCCCTAATAGTACACCGAATCAAGGAGTATAGAACAGGACATGATGCATCCTTTGAAGAATTCGTTAAGCATTTGGAATGATCGACGGCTTTTTGTTTTTATGCGTGTCACCATAGTCAAGCCAACGAGTTTATATGGAATTTGTGTAGTAAGGAAATTGCATTTTCTAAAGAATAGTTAATCGCGTGGAACATATCCATCTGCAGGTTGCTCAGAAAGATACAAGGAATAACGTGAAATACGTGAATAAAAGATTAATCTGTTTCATTTATTTAAAATAATCGTTCATTTTAACAAGTTAACGCATTACTGTAAAATCAGTTTCCGAAATTAAAAAGGCGATTTTCTGTGTTGCTAAATTTAACTTAATCACTATGAAGAGTAAAGAAATCTAAATATGAATTATCAATGTCCGTACGGCACAATATGCCATAATCTTAAAAATTCTCTAAATGAATAAATATAAGAGCTAATTTGTTATATTTAACACGATATCACTGTAGGATAGAACCAAGGGCGTAGCCATGGAGGGGATGGGAGGGGAGGCTCCCCCCAAAGTAACTGAGTTGGAAAAATTCGAAGCAACTTCGTAAAATCTAGGTCGAGTTGTGAAAATTTGCAATTTTTTTTAGAAAATTAAGGGGAGTTGTCAAAATCGGAGGTAACTTGGCAAATCTAAGGCAGTTTGGAAAATGGAGTGCAAAATTTAGAGCAGTTGGCAAAATTCGAAACCACTTGGTAAAATACAGTGAGTTGGCAAAAAACGGGACAACTTAGCAAAATCTTGGGGAGTTGGCAAAATTCGGAGTGACTTGGTAAAATCTTGGGGAGCTGGTAAAATTCAGGCGAGATTTAAATATTGCAATATTTTTTCTGTAAAATTATGGCGTGTTGGCAAAATCGAGGCAACTTCGCAATATCTAGGAGAGTTGGCAAAATTAAGGGTGGCTTTGCAAAAATCAGGTGTGATGTAAAATTGGAATTTTTCTGTAGAATTGTGGCGAGATGGCAAAATCTAGGGCAGTTGGCAAAATACGGGCGATTTGTGAAAATTGGGATTGTTTTTGCGAAATTAAGGAGTTGACAAAAATCGAGAAAACAAATTGCAAATTCAGGGAAGATGTAAAAATTTCGATTTTTTTCTCTAAAATTACGGCGAGTTGGCAAAATCTAGAGTAGTTGGCAAAATTCGAATCCACTTGCAAAATATAGGCGATTTGTGGAAATTGGAATTTGTTTTATGAAATTAAGTTTCCTCAATTTGTTCAAAACCCCTTAACAAAATGTAGGGCAGTTGGCAAAATTCTAATACACTTGGAAAAAATACGGGCGAGTTGTGATAATTGGGATTGGGTTTGTGATATTTCGGATAGTTGACTAAAATCGAGAAAACTTGGCAAAAACTTGGGGAGTTTGAAGTGATTTACCAAATTTAGGCGAGATGTAAAGATTGGGATTAATTTCGTGCAATTAACGAGAGTTAGCCAAATCAAGGGAAAATTCACACCAATTTGCTACAATGCAAGCGAGATGTAAATATTGGGATTATTTATTTGAAATTATGGCTATTTGGCAAAAATTTGAAGTCAAATGCCAAAATGCAGGAGAGTTGTGAAAATTGCCTCATCCCCTCCCTCCCACGGAACGAAATCTAAGTTTGCTCAGTTGGCAAAATTTGAATTTCGAGTTGGAAATTTTTTTATTTCTCCCTCTACCCCCGAAGCATAGTCCTTCGCTACGCCCCTGGATAGAACTGTGATAAACACTCCTTGCCTCTCGTCAACTGTTCAATGAGAGCATCAACTAAGCATTCCACGCACAATCTATCCTACGGTCGAAGGTTCCACTACATCTGCAGCAGGCAATTTTCCACAGATTTTAAAATACTGAGATTATCTTCACACATGCGGGTATTGAACATAGAAACTAGACTATTCTAGAGAACTTTTATTTTCCATAAATGGGCTGACAATGTGCTGTAAGGAAAACATTAAGAATTCTATTATTGGAATTTGCTATTAAAATTTTCACTTTGTTGCCTATATGTGTACATTCAGTAGTTTTGTTGTTAGAGATGTAGAGAATTTTTTTAACATACATCTGATAGGTATTAATGAAATATTACGATTTGCATTTACGCCAGATGTTTAAGTTGCACCCTAATGGTAGAAAAATTTGAAAATTGCAAAATTTCAAATTCTTACAAAAAGATTTAATTATGGTAAAAAAATTTTTTTGAAATTTTGCTTGGTGGATAATTAAATTCTTTTTGCATTACATGGGTACTAAAATGATTCACATTTTTTAATTTTTTCGATTCAGTTTACCTACTTTAATTTCCCACTAATGGATGTTTGGGAAAATGAAAGTAGTACTATTCTAGTAGTACTCATACAACAAAGTGTTTGCCTATTCTTTAAAATTAAAAAGTCCCTTTTTTCTTACACCCATCCGAGAAAAGGGAGCAGATTGTTGCAGTCGATGAAATCTTTTGAAACCAAAGTTTCTATTCTGAACAAATCACTTTCAATATTCATTAAAAACTTCTGTATTTTGTGACCCTCTAACGATGGAAATTCAAACTATGAAAGGATTTCAAAAATGTTAGTAATATTTCATTAGTAACAATCTAAAGGATTTTCGAATTATACTACATATCTTGGAATTAGTTTTCCCATCTGCCTTGGAACAAGTTAACTCATTGCCAATGCAAACCTCATGACCTTTACATTCCAAAAATTTAAATTTTCTAAATACATCATTTGCAATATTCGTTCAAAATTTTGCAATTTCAAATTTTCCACCATTTAAATCATCATCAAGCACCCATGTGCTACGGAGGTCCAACCAGACCACGCAGTTTAGTTCTCCAAGCATATCTGTCCTGAACTACATCTGATGCATCCAGCCACTGCACACCAATTCTAGCAAGGTCCTGTTTGACAATGTCTGTCCACAGCATCCTAGGTCTCCCCTCTTTCTGAGGCCTTTAGGCACACTGTTCATAACCTTATTCGCCAATCTATAATTATCCATACGGGCAACATGGCCAAACCAACGGAGTCTACGCACAATATGCTGCTTAAAGGAGGTTGCAAACTCTTTTGTCTAACCTCATCATTAATTACAAAGTTGAACCACCTAATGCCCAAGATACTGCATAAGCATCTAGAATCAAAAGCATCTAATTTTCTGTTATTTTGCTTACAAAGTGTCCAAGTTTCATCACCATAACTAACTCTAGAAAGAACCAAACTATTATAGTCTGTCTTATTATACAGTCTTTAGGTGTAAATGCCTATTTCTCCACAATCTCCATAGATTCTTGAAAGTCCCGGCAGCAATCCCTATTCGTCTATCAATCTCATGACGCACATCACCAGTATCTGATACATAGGCTCCCAAGGTAATTAAACTGTGACACCTGCTCAAGACCAACCATTCAGATTAACTGAATCACAACCTGCCTGACCAATTTTCATCACTTTAGTTTTCTCTCTGTTTATAACCAAACCTACTGTACTACCAGTCTCCATCAACAGTTCGAATGAAAGAGTTCATCTCATTAACATCATTTGTCAAAAGGGCTAAATCATCAGCATAATCTAAATCAGAAATTTTCGTATCTCCAGCCCATTTAAGGCCAAAAGCTTTCCCTTGAAGTGAATTTCGCATAACATAATCAACAACCAAACTAAAGAGAAAAGGAGACAAAATGCACCCTTGTCGAACACCAGAAGTAATGCTAAACCAATTGCTACAAGCCTTACCAACTCTCACACATGACTCAGTGTTATTATAGAAAGCTTTCATTATGTTAACTAACTTGTCTGGTATACCATATGATCTCACAATCAACCACAAATTATGACGATCAACAGAGTCGAAAGCCTTTTTGAAATCAATAACGCTAGCAATCAAAGGTTTCTGAAACTCTAAACATTTCTCAAGAATCTGCCTAAGTGAAAATATCTGATCTACACATCCCCTACCATTTCTGAATCCACATTGCTCATCACGCAATTGCCTGTCAACCAGATTCTTAATTCTATTAAGCACAATCATGGAAAGAACTTTACCTGGAACGGAGAGTAGGCTGATACCCCTATAGTTATCACAAGAACTGCGATTACCTTTTTTGAAAATAGGGATAATAATAGCTGGTAAAATCTTTAGGAACCATGCCTTTATCATAAAAGTTATTCAAAATTTCAGTCATCCAAATTGTAACAGAAACATTCCCAGCTCTAAGCATTTCCGTAGTAATTTCATCCACCCCTGGGGATTTATGAAGTTTAAGTTTAGAAATAGCCAAACTAACTTCAGATTGTGTTATAGGGCCAACATTAAAGCCAACAATGCATCTATCATCATTGCAAACAATGGGAGTAGAACTAACCACATTGTTTAGAACATCACTGAAATGCTCAGCCCACCTAGCCATGACAGAATCCTCACCTTCTATAACCTTGCCTTGTTTATCCTTCAATCCCTGTATACCTGTTCGTTTTCTACCACACAAAACATTAACTATCTGGTACAGCTCTCTGCTATTGTGCTGTCTAACTGCTTCCTCAGCTTTGTCAGCAAGGCCATCAAGCCGAAGATTCTTATCAGTAGCTAACTGATTCTTTACACGTTTATTAAGTTCTTTGTAATGCTTTCTATTAGGACTAGTAGGGTACTGATTAAGGACATTCCTGCAGTTCCTTCTTTCTGAAATAAGCTCAAGTGCCTTATCACTTAAATAATTCTGCCTCCTCTGCTCCTTTTTCCCTAAAAGAGTACTGTTAGTTTCCAAAAAAGCCTGTTTAAAATGGCCCCATTCTTCCTCAACTTCAGTATTAAGCAAACCATGACTGTCATAATGACTAAGTAACCTATCATGGTAAGCTTTAGCTATAACTGGGTCTTTCAGAGCTTCAGTATTAAAGGTAAATTTTTTAACCCTAGCACAACACTTTTTAAGTTTAAGTTGCAAGATACTTTTAACAAGGTAATGGTCAGATCCAATTTCAGCTCCCCTATATGCCCTGGTATTTCTAACAGAACTAGCCCATTTGCTGTTAATATATAATCAATCATATTCTTATGCAGCCCATCAGGTGAAACCCATGTGTATTTATGTATGTCGCGGTGTTTGTAATATGTGTTAGTTATTCTGAAACCATTTAGTTTACTTACCTGTAGGAGACGTTGCCCATTGCCATTGCAGCTACCAATACCAAAAGGGCCTATTACTCCTCCCCAAAGGTCAGAGTCGGTACCAACTTTGGCATTGAAGTCACCAAGAACAAGGGTAATATCTCTTTTCTTGACAGAATTCAAAATATCCTGAAGTTGTCTGTAAAACCTATCCTTCTCATCCTCATCAGAATCCTCAGTGGGGGCATAACAGCAGATAACATTCAAGTCTTTAATGCTTGTCTGAAATTTTGCTGTAAGGAACCTTTCATTAATGCACTCATATCCTAGAAGAGCATCACTAGCATGTCTGCTGAGCAGCAGACCCACGCCTTGGTGATGCTTTCCATCCTCCCTCCCTGTAAAGAGAAATTTAAAGTTATTTTTAAGTATCTCACCTTTACCTGTCCATCTGGTCTCTTGCAAGCCTAGAATATCTAGGTTATAGCGCTGGAATTCCTGCATGAGGACATCAAGAGAATAATCTCTATGTAATGTCCTCGCGTTCCACGTTCCTGCAGAGAGAAAATGATTAGTAGGGTTTTTAAAGAAATTAGGTTTATTGAGATTGGTAGGGCCAACAATATCAAACAGCCCCCTGATCGCAGGCATGGGGCAAAGACCTGTTCCTCCTTTGCTAAAGGCTGAAGTCACCGATGCTGGTAGGAACTTCAGGCACCACCTTTTCAAGTGGACTTTTTCAAGAACCATATGGCCTGCCTGAGACATTACTCCAGTTTAGGCTTGACGATGCCCAACTAGTTAAGTAAGGTTCAGGTACCTGAGATGGCCTCTGATTAGGATTATCCACCAGCTGATATAAGTATCCCATGCCTCTGTTCACTTAGAGCTGGCAACCCAGAAGCAAACAGAAAACACAGCGGCAGACTCTCCCTCAATAGAGGCCCACCAGTGCAGCAAGTCCAGGATCCATAATCAAGCTCAAATCCATAAACAAGTCCAGTCTAGTAGGTATAAATGGTCAGCACCAGGACCCTGTGAAGTTGACCACTCCTCAGCAGGGTTGAAAAAAAAGAAAAAAGGAAAAAAAGTGGCCAAAGATGACCAGATCAGTAGGCCATACTGAACTGGCAGCCCTCCCCTTCCGTTCCCTTCCAAAAGAGAATATCTCTTTTGAAAGGTACTAACGGCCTGCACCACGAGAAGGCGGGGTCGGACATTAGGTGCTAGACCTGACCGGTTCTGTGCATCATCACTGGGGATTGGTACACAGCTCTCCTTCCAGTTTACACCTAGCTACCATTTACAAGCCATGGCAACAGGGGGACTCTAAGAGTCGACTGCAGAATGTGGGTTGTTTATTGCTTCTTGAAACTTACATTTCAGCAAAGAGCAAAGGAAACATTGAATAATTTTTTTTTATTTGAAGGGAAGAGAAAAACGTCTTAGGACTGAATAATATATTCATGCATTGATAGGTTCTCAACAGAAAGTAGAAACAGTTGAAATTGTTAAATGTTTGATCAAGAGGGAATCAAATTCACAACTTTACAATTTCTTAAAAGAGCTTTTTATGGAAAAATGTGATTATTGACAATCACTTTTGAAAATCTGACTGCGGTCTGCCTAAATACCTACTTTTGATATTTTTAATATTTAATGAGTTATAGAATCTGGAATATTTAACATTAGCTTACCTTGTTAACCAAAAATCATTCAAAATTCATATACTGTTCAATCATTACATATGCAGCTAAAATATACATTTTATTAAAGTTTACAGAATGTTTCTTTTCATTTTAATATGTTGCAATAATTTTTCAGGTTTTGATTGAGTACATTTTCCAGCTTACAAAATTATTTGGATACTGAACAATTATTTGTGAATAATTTTACATTTAAAGAGATTTGATAGAGACCTCAAATATAACTTAAGTAATATTAATATGGACAAAATATGACTAAAGAAGTTACTGATATCTGAATATGACTCCATATTCAAATAACATGAAACGTTTTTTCTGTTCAGTACCTACGTATAGATATAATGCTTAGACAACAATATAAAAGAATTTCCCCATTTTTTTTAACAGAATGCTAACTTTTGGAGCTTTCTAACTTAAAATATAAGACTTTATGGTAAAATGCTATAACAAAACAAAAATGAAGATCTACATTTAGTGCAGCTAATTATTAAATTTCAATAATATTCTCTTATTATTTAAGGAGTTGCATATGCTGGAATATTTAACAGAAGCAATGCGTAAGGAACTTATATAATCTTTACTAACAGAGCAATAATTATTTATACAAACTTCCAAAATAAACAATTATTTGATAAAATTGGTTACATATTTGTTTCATTGGCTATCCCATGGCCGAGTGGTTAGCGCGCTTGGCTACTGATCGAAGGGACCTGGGTTCGAGTCCCGGGTAAGGCATGGATGTTTGTGTCGTTTTTCTGCTGAGGTCCTGCCATCCTCACAGACCTACTCTGGCATATAAACTCTCTGTGGCAAGGGGCTGCTTGAGGGGGTATTTATTTTTTTTTTCATTTATTATTGGGGTGGAGGGGACGGCATGTCCCTCTTTCCCTCATCTTCAGAATGTTAGTAACCGGATTGTAGATATAAATAATATGAAACAAATACGCAACACGATTTTTCAAAACAAATTTAAGACCAACACTACAATGGAGTGGCAATATTATACTGAAACACCAATTCAGGTATTTTCAATCTTTCGTTTATTTCTTTTCCGGTTCGATTCAGTTAATTGCTCTTCCCATAATTTTTTTTGTAGATCCGACTTATATAAAACTATTGCATAGTTTTAATGTACTTCTGGAATAGATTTCTGATACAATGAGCTTGTTAAATATTTAAATTTCTATAACCCTTTAAAAATTGAGTGAATTATGTTGAAAATATAGAATTAAAGAGTCACGTGTTATGATGACTAATTTATCTTCAATAAAACACTTTACACTAAAATTTTCATTTACCTACGAATATGCTTTCCTTTCATGTCACGAAATGCTCTTTCTAAATCGGCAATGGATATATTACTGCAAATTGCAACATTCCGAAAAGTTCTAACCCACTTTTTATTCAATGCTAACCAAGGCATATGGAAATATATATAACATAAGTTTTGTGCGAACATGCCGAAAACGTGCTCCAAGAAAATTCTCTGATAAAGCATAGGTAGTTAGTATTATTTATAGCACACTAAAAATAAATAAAATATTAAATTATTAGAGCAGCCTGTCACAGAGATGTGAGAGAAGCCTGTTAGTACGCATAATACGCTATCGAGAAGAACTGGGATGAAGGCGAAACATCAGTAGAAAGAAAACACAGAAAAAGAAATATCCATGCCTTATCAGGGATTAGGACCCACGTCCGGTTAGTTATTAGCTAATGAAAATTCAGGGATGAAATATTATTATACCCTCATAAATGATTGTACGATGTGCAAATTCGTGTATCTCTGATTAGGAACCTAGTTAATAGTAAAGAGACAAAGTTATTTTAGTCAGCACTGGGTGGTGGTTAAGTCTTAGGTTTAACTTCTAAACTGCACACTTTTGCACACAACAGGCTAAGTGGCCAAATCAAAAGGGCTTGGAGAAAGTTGGTGTAGGAGATCCACTGGACAGCTATTAGGAGACAGCTGGTAATCTCCCATCAAGAGAATTCAGTGCATTCTTTTACTTATATAGGGTATGGTGTTTTACCCACAGGTTAATGTCCCATCTGACGGACGGCAATCTTCAGAAACCCACCGTGACCCCCTTCTCACGGGGGTTAACGGAAGAAAATCTGAATGCAATCGCATTTGGGAGTAGAAATTGGGAAAATGAAATTGTGAGTCTGGAGCTCTGTCAACTAGCTATATTTGTGCCAGAGGCAAGAATAGAAAATTGCACCCCTATATAGTTTCATAGCAGTCTTTTTCTGAGCCTCCTCATCTTGTATTTTTCTGAACCCCTCATTTTGTATTTTTATACGCCACCACATCTTGTGCGCCCGAGGCTAGTGCTTTACTTGCCTCACCGTTGTTATGGCCCTGGTAGTTCTGGGGAGAGCTGAAAGGGGACCATATTGATTTTCATGTGCCATATACATACTTTGTAATAATACTTCTTGAAAGATCATCACTTCAAAGAGAGAAAAATCATACGTTGCCTTTTTCGGCAAGAATAATTTCTGTCAAAACACTGGAAGAACATATATCGCCTCTGAAGAATACAGGATGTTCCTTTTCAAAGAGAACGAAATTTATCATTTTCCAAATTTTGTACTCTTTAATAGTGATAATTCCAACTAGCAGATGATTTGGAAAATTTAAATAATAATACTTTACTAGTACTTAAAAAGGAAAAAAAACAATAAAATTAAAACGTTGGGTTTTTCCAGTGAACATGATAGTTTTTCGTGGGGGAGGAGTATATAAGTTTTGTACAGTAGTTTCAGATTACGGTTCGAAAAAATAGCAAAATTTCATGAAAATCTTAGCAGAAGTGTTATTTTAAAATCCATTTTATAAAATCACTCTACAGCACATGCCTTTAGTTTAGTAGTTATTTACAGTCGCTCAAATATATATCCGAACACTATGGTTGATTACAGAATACATAAAAAATATCTGTCAAATGTTCATGATTTAGGTCCAAAGGTATAAATGGTAAAGTGGTGTTCCTAATTACTGAAATATTCTACAGGAAATGATAAAATGATATTCTAGATAAGAAAATTATATAGGTTTTTTTTTATATCTACTTTTAGTGTCGGGAATGTCATATGAGGCGAAAATTATACAAAGACACCTGATAGGGATTTCAAAGTAGGTACACAAGTTTCAGATTTATATGAGATAACAGGATTTTCGGAGGGGTCGGACCTAAACCTCACCGGTCTCCCTGGATACGTCCTTGCTTATAATGGAAAAATATATTTTCGTCATACTTTCCTTTCATAATAACCTTTTCAAATAGAGGATCACTTCCAAAAAATTGTTTGACAGTCAATTCAAGTCTGAAATCTCTCATGAGAAATACACAAGGTTACAATCCAATAATAATTTTCATCTTTCAAAAATATTAAATATCTATGGGAAATGTACGAGGCATTTACAGTACCTACGGGTATAATCAATTACCAAGAGAAATTATTTCATTAAACAAATTTAAAGAAATCAAAAATAATGTTAGGAATGTTTTTCAAGGCTGAAAAATTGATGAAAAAAAAAAAACTGAATTATTACAATGGAGCTTCCACTGAAATTTCACATCGATACATTTAAGTGTTGATGGCATTGTTTTATACAATATTTATGCATTTTCATGTAATGTTATTTATTATTCATCTCTGATGCAGATAAGCAGATGTTTTTTGGGCATTTGTTGAAACTTTTGTATAACTAGCATGAATGTGAATAAAGATTATTATTATAAAAAGTACAACGGAAAAATAGGAGTAAAACGGAAATATTCATGTAAAAATGTTTCTTCACATTAGTAAATATAAGTGATATGTTTATGAAAACGAAAGAAAATATTAAAATAATTAATATTTCATTTCGTAAGGGAAAAAAAGCATTAATATATGGTAAACCAGTATTATTCGCTACAAATTAATATTTCGATCTATTTTACCAGAAGAGGGGAGACTGCCCTCCTCCCCTCGGTCGATGCCCATGGATACCACTCACTGACAGGTTTCTTTTTCCAATTAAGCATAACTCATGAGAAATATTTATTAAAAACTTTGGAAAATAAATAATTAATTTTGTAAAATATTGCAAAATGTTATAACATTGGCTAGGTATAAAAATTTCTTTTCTGTAATTGAGTATCACAGGAAATATCCTGTAAACCCGGAACTCATGAATAGTTATCTGAAAAATTTGAATATCGCCATTCTTTTTGTTTTGTTATTTTGCGAGGTCTGGTTTTTCTCATTTCTCTATAGAATACTATATGAACAGGCTCCTGCCAAACATCTCGGTAGCAAGTAATTGCTTGTGGAATATTTTATTTTCCGTCATAATTTTCACTACTGACGTTTCACTATGCTCACGGAATTATTTCGAACACAATTCTCTTGAAGAATATAAAAGTTTACTAGAAATAATTTCTTCCAAAAATTCGATAATATATAGTTAAATTTAATTAATTAATTAATATTAGTTCGATACTATATAGTTTAAATTTTTGTATTTAAATTTCATGCAATAGTTTCTTCTTCGAAAATGTATTTCTGAAAGCTGTTTTATTTCATCTTCTCTGTTTAAATCATTTTTTTTTTAGACTTATTTCCTTTTCAGCGTTCGCTGCTGAATCAAGGCAAATGTGGAAGACAAGCCTTTCGTTCCCTTTTATTGCACTACCTACCTGTAGGGCTCTGCTGCAGGAAGCGGCTCTCACCGCTTCCTGCAGCAGAGATACCGCACCTGCAGGAAGGGCACCTGCAGGAAGGTCTCGCCTCTTCCTGCAGCAGAGCCTTGCAGGTTAGGGTGAGTTAGAAAGAATGTTCACAGATATTCACTCCATGCACAATGTCAGCCAAAGTCACACCTCAGTTGTTTTCTCGTAGCTGAAGGTCACATTCTCATTAACTAGTTGCTTTCTAGTGACAATCTGAAACGCGGTTTCTAGAGAAGTCAGTTTAGTAAAATGGCTTTTCGACTCTAAAATTTTCACTAAGACCAAATATTTGTTTCATTTCTCCAAACTGAATTCTGTTTCCTAGGAAAAAATCAGTTTATGAAATGAAAATGAAAATAAATTATTTCTCAAACATCTCCTTCTCAGAGAAGTCTGACAGGAACCTGTCAATATAATACGCTGTAGAGAATATTTTGAGGAAGGAGAGACCGCAGCAGAAAGACACATCTATACAGGGGTACGACTTTTTTTAGGTTAAAAATAACCCCATTTGGGGGATAATTACCGGGAAAAACTTTTTTTTCAATTTGTGTTGAATTAAAAATAATTGAACTATTTAGACATTAGGTATAAATTTTATTATTGACATATGATAACATGTGCATATCCATTGTTTCTTCGGCGAGAGGGGCGGGGGTGGCTTAGTCGTCCCAGGTTGGAGCCGCAACTGAACCAGTTTTAAGATTTATCTCCGCAAAAACTCTCCCGCCCTGCCCACTGTCAGTAAGGGGCATCGATGGGCTTGGATAGGCATCCATCCACTGGATGGGACGTTAAGCCGGGGCCCTTGTGCGGGCCATCTGTCTCCTCTGTCCAGTGGATCCCCTTTCCCAACCTTCTTGAACCATAGGGGTACTTGTTACTACGTCATTTAGTCCGCTGTGTGCAAAAAAAGTGCCGCCAAGAGATAAAAGAGACGAATTCTTTGGCAAAATTACTTGCGGCAGGCGGTGGCAGATTATTTAGTTAGCTAAATGATCACTCTACATCACATCTGTTGCAAAGTAAGCAGTGCTAATGCCACCTTGCTCACTTGATGATCTCAATCCAAAATTTAAGAATTTTCAAATCATAGTTTTTGGTGGAAGATCAAAAAAAAAAAAGCAGAAAATTCTGAAATAATCAAGTCAACGTCCACGTCGACGAATTATCTGAATAGGTTTACATAATGACATGCATTTTTATTATGTGCAGATTTACTAAATTAGTCTAGATCAGATGCCTTTCTCCAGAAGTCCGTAACAGATATATTAAGGTTTCTATTAATTGTACCTACCCATTTAGAAGACAGAACCTCTTTGACCAAGTTTGTTCTTTTCACTTGTAATACTGTTTTCACTTATTACTAGTGAAAACAGTATTACACGTTATAAAGAATATTTTACAAATAGGAAATTAAAACAAATCAGTATACTAATTAAATCTTTTTTTTTTTATAAGAAAAAAGCACCAACCTATTATGAACTACACATCTTTTTATTTTATACCTATTTTTATACCTGAGAATTTTATCTGTTTTTACGAGTGGAGAGGGGGGGGGGGATGAAAACTGGGTGAAATAGAGTTAAAAATGAAAACTCATACGCTATATGTACAAGGATCGAACCCAAGATCAGTGATCAAACACGCTAGACTCTCTGCCGCTCCAGGATGAAAGGACTTCTGTTTCCTCATGACTTTAAATTGTGTACAGCATTTGGATATAAAAATATGCAAAGACCTGAAAGGATCCTGAATGACAATGTACAATACTAGGCAATTAGCTCATACCTATTTCAACTAATCTACTCAAGTGTTTCATATTTACTTGGACTGTAAAGATTAACTTGGATGATAAATACTTCGTGAATTATTTATAATATACTAAATCGGCCAGACCCGAAGCAACGAGTACTAATGAATTTTTTCGATCGATGGGGATTTGGGATAAGATGTACAAATAAGGGAGGGCCAAGGGTCATGAATTCTGATAAAGACCATGTACAGGAAAGAAACAGAGGAAAAGGGCAAGGGGATGGCCCATGCCTAAAGCAGTAGCTATGTTAGTGGATCCCAACTTATGACCACGGAAAATACAATGATTTATTTTAAACAACAAAGTGGATGTTGTTTAGTTCTAACTTTTGATATTTTAAGACATACAATTAGAATTTAATTGCACTCTTGTCTACTGATCAAAGGGACCTGGGTTCGACTCCCGTGTGAGCTACGGTTGTTTAGGTTGTTTTTCTGCTGAGGTTCCGCTATCCTCACAGACCTTCTACTATGGCTTTATAAGCTGACAGTCTTCTGTGGCAAGTAACTGCTTGAGGGAATATTCAATTTTTATAAAAGAATTCATAGCGTATTTCTAGCATGTAGCCAGGAAGTATTTAGCGGAAAAATGGTTTGCAAAACTTAAAAAGTGGTGGAACTAAAAAAAATACAGATATAGATGCATAATTTTAATTCCGATAAAACATATTTTCACGTAATATAATAATAAATGGTTTGAAAAAAATTAATATACAGAATAGTTAACTTTTATAAGTTCAATTTTTATCTGATATTATTACATAATCATCCTAAAATTTCGGGTGGGGGGGGGGGGAGAGAAGATTTTATTTTCCCCAACAGCAAAGTTGGAGTGCCGTCCCATGGCCGAGTGGTTAGCACGCTTGGCTACTGTTCTAAGGGACCTGGGTTCGAGCCCCGGGTCAAGGCATGGATGTGTGTGTCGTCTTTCTGCTGAGGTCCTGCCATCCTCTCAGATCTACTGTGGCATATAAACTGACAGGCTCCTGTCAGACCTCTGTGGCAAGCAGCTGCTTGAGGGGGTATTTTTTTTATTTAAAGTTGGAGTAGTTAGTTCCTATACTGCATGATTGGCATGTTTGGAGCTCTGCAATAAACAAATTATAAAATGAAAAATAATTCCTTTGTGACAAGATAATAAGAAACTTAACGTCTTTTATTCTAGATCAGCGGTTCTCAAGTGAGGCTACTTGATAATTGAAATAACAAAAAAAAATTAATGATACTTTTTATTTATGATACAAGTTTGCCATCAAAAGAACAATTTAAAATAAGCGCATTAATATATAAAATAAAAATAAATACCTCCTCAAGCAGCAGCTTGCCACATAGGTCTGACAGGAGCCTGTCAGTTTATTACGCCATAATAGAGGGATCTGTGAGGATGGCGGGCACTCAGCAGTTTTTTTGCCAACTGCACGCGGTGTTCCCAAATGGTCACCTCCCAGGTACCGAACGCTCCCAAAGCTGCTAACTTCGGTGATCGGACGAGAACCGGTGTTCAGATTCAAATTTAGAGCATTTTTTATTTCATTATTCTTATTACTTCAACCGAAGCAGTATTATTAAGTGTATTGCCCGACACAGTACATAACTATTTGATGAGGGGATTGGACTATACATTGAAAGAAAAATTAGCTTTTGTTACCTGAATTTCTTTTTCTATTTGAGTTTACCTTACAATTTTATTCGTTTTCCTCTTAATGCTGCTGCAGCTCATTTGTTGTCGCTCTCTAATGCGACAACGAGAAAACATCTCCTGTTAACTACTATTCTAGATGCTGAAGTGTCGGTGGTTTGACTAAGCCAATAATGATGTGGTTAGAAGATGGAGACGTCAACAACTTTTGACTAGCTTCTTGTGTAATGCGAGAGACAGCGACGTACCCAGGGGGGCCGGAATATTGTATTATTTTGTGCGCACAAATTTGCATTGTTATTCACCCATTCCGTTTTCCGTGGTCCTTGGGTCTTAGGTTGGGACCCGCTGACTCTGCCCCCCCCCCCCCCCCACACACACACCAAGGTGCCTTAGGCATGGACCATGCTTCTTTCATTTTCCATACTCTCTGCTTGTTTTAGTCATTTGCTTAATTGAATCACTTACTGAATTACTTTCCAATGTAGTTCATAAATAAATTAATGATACACAATTTCATTCTTTTCACCCTCCCAAATTTAGGTTGTGTGGTCCAGATCAACTATTACTCTCCACTTATTTTTATCTTTGCAATCTTTATCTTGTCTTATTCATATCTCATACTTCTCTACCTGCTTTGAAATCCAAAACATTTGTATTTGGAACTAAAAATAGATAGAGTTGCATTTGGAATACTAAAAATAAATTTTTTAAGTTTTTTTTTAATCTATTATTTATTAGCATGTTTGTCTACTGATCAAAGGGACCTAGGTTTATAGCCCCGGATAAGGCATGGATGTTTGTGTTATTCTTCTGCTGAGGACCAACCATCCTCACAAATCCCTTCTACTATGGCGTATTAAACTGAAAGACTCCTGTCAGACTTCTGTGACAAGCAGCTGTTTGACGAGGGTATGTAGATAATATTTGTGCCCTCGGGGAGAAAATATGACACTGAGGGGATTAGGAAGGCCGACGTCAGTTAAATGGGAACTAAATTTTTGGCCTCGTGTGCACATACTGATAACTATAGCCTGTGCCATTAAAACAGTAAGATTGAGGCAGGCTTCCATCTGTCTCATAACAGCTGTATAGTGAGTCTTTGCTGTAACCAGGACATTTAGCCCATTGTGCAGAAAACAGCCGCTCAGACGAAATACGTTAACTGAAGCATCATTCCATCCCCTCACCCCAATAGAGGTTCGAGTCCCAGCTGGGTCAGCGTTGAGATTTATCTCCGCAAAATTCCCCGCCCTGCCCGCGGTCAGTAGGGGACACCGATGGGCTTGGAAAGGCCGCCGTCCGTCGGATGTGACGTTAAGCCGTGGCCCCGTGTGCGGGAGAGCCATACCCTGTGCACGTTAAAGAACACGCTGGATGGCCTTGACGGGAGGCTACCATCTGTCTCCCAACAGCTGTTCCAGTGGGTCCCCTCCCCCAACCTTCTGAGCCTTCGGGGTCCATGTGACCTGGCCATTTAGCCCATGGTGTGCAAAAAAGTGCCGCTCAGAGGTAAAACAACCCAACAACCCAACCCCAATAGACACGAGCAGGCCTGGATCTGAAGGAAAAAAAAATCAAGAAGAGAGGGAAACAAGAAACACAATAGAGACTAAAGAACTTAAAGGAGGGGGGGGGGGGCAAGAGGCTGTATTTCCAATGCAATGTATCATTTTCCCTTCGTTTTATGTCTTAATTTTTTTGAAAAATTCATGAAACATAAATAAGTTGAATAATTTGATTCTATTAACCTTACTACGATAGTTTCTGAAAAGGAATAGGAGATGCCCCCTCCCTAAATCTTGTCCTTGGACTCGAGTATGTAACCCTCCACCCATAAGACTTTTTAGGCACATTACTGACGATCTAAAATGCAAAATAGAACAGACTACTTTTTATTTAATCATTTGCTGAATTGAATCACTTACTCAATTGCTTAACAATGTAGTTTATAAAAAATGTAATGATACAAAATTTTATTCTTTTCACCTTTCCTAGTTTTAGTTGTTTGGTTCCAGTCAGCAATCTCTATCCGCTTATTTTTATCTTTGCATTCTTGCTCTTAAACTCTTCTTTTCGGCAATGTTGGTTTCATACCATTTTTGTCTCTCTTTCACTGTCTTCTTCCAGTGGGTTCTCATTTCCATATTAAATTTAGCCATCTTCCATTAGCCATCATAATCATAAGCCAACCTCATTTTGATAATATTTTTTACCACCTCCAATATTTTTATGTGATCTCTAATTGCTTCAGTTTCTTTATTTCTCATTTTATCTAGTCTTCGCTTCCTCGGCTATCTTTTGCAATATTCACTTCGGTTACTTTTATCTCAGATGCAAGCCTTTCTCTCAAAATTATTTTTGATTCTTATGTTAGAGTACTCTCTACAATTGTGTTAAAAACTATTCTTTAAAACTCAATTCAGCACTCGTAGTGCTTTCTATTTTTGGTCCTCTATTTTAATAATCTTTATTTTTTTTCATCATACATTCGAATATTAATAACAGCGTTCTCTTTGTTGGATGTAAGAAAACTGGCATTAGAATCCAAAAAATGGAAATATTTAAAACTTTTTTCTTTCTAAAATTTCTAATTGGCATCTATTTCATGTAAAAAGACGTAATTCAAATAATTACAATTTTATGCCCGTTTTTAAATAGAAAACCAATAAATAGCTTTTTAAAGTTACTATTAAAAATTAATATTAAAAAACTTTTTAAAAAACATGCATGTTTGTGAATTTTTGAAAACTGTTTTGGGAAAGGATTTAAGAACAAAAGTCACAGGAGTCTGATATCTCGTGTTCAATGTGTGTCTGTAGCTCATGACCATATGTGTTTAGAGGCAAGGGAATGCTAAGCTTAATGAGAGGCAATTTACGGCGTGGAGGGGAGCTCTGCTGTGGTTAACTCCGTTCTCCCTTCGGGTGAAGTAAGGGGGGACGACAAACTAGGAAGAGTCCATTTCAAAACTCGGCCGGTATGGTATTCTGAGGTACTTCGTTTTTCAAGGCCTGTGGTAGTGAAAGGGTTAAGGCCAAAATCTTTCCCTTGAAGTGAATTTCGCATAACGTAATCAATAACCAAACTAAAGACAAAAGGAGACAAAATGAACCCTTGTCGAACACCAGAAGTGATGCTAAACCAATTGCTACAAACCTTACGAACTCTCACACAAGACTGTTATTATAGAGAGCTTTCATTATGTTAACTAACTTGTCTGGTATACCATATGATCACACGATCAACCATAAATTATGACGATCAACAGAGTCTAAAGCGTTTTTGAAATCAACAAAGCTAGCAACCAAAGGTTTCTGAAACTCTAAACATTTCTCAAGAATCTGCCTAAGTGAAAATATCTGATCCACACATCCCCTACCACTTCTGAATCCACATTGCTCATCACGCAATTGGTTGTCAACCAGATTCTTAATTCTATTAAGCACAATCGTGGAAAAAACTTTCCCTGGAACAAAGAGTAGGTTGATACCCTATAGTTATCACAAGAACTGCGATCACTTTTTTGAAAATAGGGATAATAATTGCTTTGGTAAAATCGTTAGGAACCATGCCTTTATCACAAGATATTTAAAATTTCAGTCATCCATGTCTTAACTGAAACATTCCCAGCTCTAAGCATTTCCATAGTAATTTCATCTACACCTGGAGATTTGTGAAGTTTAAGTTTAGAAATAGCCAAAATAACTTCAGATTGTGTTATACCGCCAACATTAAAGCCCCCATGCATCTATCATCATTGCAAACAATGGGAGTAGAACTAACTACATTGTTTAGAACATCACCGAAATGCTCAGCCCACCTAGCCATGGCAGAATCCTCACCTTCCATAACCTTACTTTGTTTATCCTTCAATCCATGTATAGCTGTCTGTTTTCTACCACACCAAACATTAACTCTCTGGTACAGCTCTCTTCTGTTGTGCTGTCTGTTTCCTCAGCTTTGTCAGCCAAGCCAAAGATTCTTATCAGTAGCTAACTGATCCTTTACACGTTTATTAAGTTCTCTGTAATCCTTTCTATTAGGACTAGTAGGGTACTGATTAAAGATATTCCTGCAGTTCTTTCTGAAATAAACTCAAGTGCCTTATCACTCAGAAAATTCTGCCTCTTCTGCTCCTTTTTTCCTAAAAGAGTACTGTTAGTGTCCAAAAAAGCCTGTTTAAAATGATCCCATTCTTCCTCAACTTCAGTAGTAAGCAAACCATGACTGTCATAATGACTAAGTAAAATCATCATGGTAAGCTTTGGCTATAATTGGGTCTTTCAGAGCTTCAGTATTAAAAGTAAATTTTTTAACCCTAGCACAACACTTTTTAAGTTTAAGTTGCAACACACTTTTAACAAGGTAATGGTCAGATCCAATTTCAGCTCCCCTATATGCCCTGGTATTTCTAACAGAACTAGCCCATTTGCTGTTAACATGTAATCAATCATATTCTTATGCAGCCCATCAGGTGAAACCCATGTGTATTTATGTATGTCGTGGTGTTTGTAATATGTGTTAGTTATTCCGAAACCATTGAGTTTACTTACCTGTAGGAGACTTTGTCCATTGCCATTGCAGCTACCAATACCAAAAAAGGGTCTATCATCCCTCCCCAAAGGTCAGACAGAGTCAATATCAACTTTGGCATTAAAGTCACCTAGAACAAGGGTAATATCTCCTTTCTTGACAGAATTCAAAATATCCTGAAGTTGTCTGTAAAACCTATCCTCATCCTCAGTGGGGGCATAACAGCAGATGACATTCAAGTCTTTAATGCTAGTCTGAAATTTTGCTGCAAGAAACTTCATTAATGCACTCTTATTCTAGAAGAGGATCACTAGCATGTCTGCTGAGCAGCAGACCCACGCCTTGGTGATGCTTTCCATCCTCCCTCCCTGTAAAGAGAAATTTAAAGTTATTTTTAAGTATCTCACCTTTACCTGTCCATCTGGTCTCTTGCAAGCCTAGAATATCTAGGTTATAGCGCTGGAATTCCTGCGTGAGGACATCAAGAGAATAATCTATGTAATGTCCTCACGTTCCACGTTCCTGCAGAGAGAAAATGATTAGTTGGATTTTTAAAGAAATTAGATTTATTGAGATTGGTAGGGCCAACAATATCAAACAGCCCCCTGATCGCAGGCGTGGGCAAAGACCTGTTCCTCTTCTGCTAAAGGCTGAAGTCACCGAAGTAGTTTAGTCACACCATACGAATGCCCCTTTGCACAGTGCTTTCCCCCCATGTCGCAATCGTCCACGTTGCCTTCTTGACTTGAACCCCCTATGTCGCAATCGACCGGAAATTGGCCCGTGCTGGTCCACGTTGCCTTCTGAACTGAGGCCCTATGTCGCAATCAACAGGAAATTGACCCTGGTGTTGCAACTGTCGTTGGCGCTACTTATTAATAATTCATAATTAAAAATTCATAATTAATAATTCCTCTCCCTTTTAACCCCTGGTGCTATCTAGTTTTTAACTCTAATTTTAAGCCCTCCTTCTCGAATAGTCTCTATTTTTCTTTATTTCAGACCCCCCCAATGGTTGACTTATATTTTAAACCCTTCACTTGCAAACCCCCCTGGTTGACCTATATTTTAAGCCATGGATTTTGCAAACCCCCTGGTTGACCTATATTTTAAGCCCTACCTATATTTTAAGCTCCCCTTCTCGAATAATCTCGATTTTTCTTGATTAGATCCCACCCCTATTTTAAGCCCTCTTCATAGACCCCCTGGTTGACCTATATTTTAAGCCCTACCTATATTTTAAGTCATGGATTTTGCAAACCACCTGGTTGACCTATATTTCAGACTAGCCTTTTATTTTAAAACCTCGATTTTGCAAACACCCTGGTTGAGCAATATTTTAAGCTCCCCTTCTCGAATAGTCTCGATTTTTCTTTATTTCAGACTCGCCTATATTTTAAACCCTGGATTTTGCAGACCCTCCTGGTTGACCTATATTTTAAACCCTACCTATATTTTAAGCCCCCTCCTTCCCTCGGATTACAAGTCTCAGAATAATTCCGCAGTAAAGGATGACTCAAGTCTCAATTGTGAAAATCAACTCTCAAAGTTGTATTCTTATTAATTAAAACCCTTTCTATTAAAAGTTACCTCTATTAAAAATCTTTTGGTGTTCATTTTGCCAGGACTGCTAAACGATTCCCTTTTATTAAAATTTCAATTCTTTGGGATTCATTTTTTCCAACCCCGTTAATCGATCCCCTAGTAAATAAAAACTCTCACTCACATTTATTAAAATCATCCAGCGCTCGTAATAAATCAGTTTAATCGGGGAAAAAAAATCATTCCATCGCTAGCGTACCTCCACGTTAATTTCGGGAAAAAGCCTCATTGACACAGTAACTGTTTCACAGAAAAATTAATAAAATTTGGTTTAAATTATTCGTAGGACTTGTATATAAGATCTACTTTGCAATAGACGTTCAACAGGCTAAAAGTTTTCCCAAGTCAGTTATCAGTATATCGGAAATCGTAAGTTTCCTGTAGACATCCTTCAGATCGTTTATCCGTGGGTAGCAACACTTTCGCCACATCACACGATATGGTGCAATCCTTTATAAGCTGGAAGGTCAAAAGGTCAAATGTCCAGCACTTCACTGTGTCTGCATTTGACACTGATAAGGTTTAAAAACAGATGTTTCCTAGAATCCACATTGCCTTCTCAGATTGGACTTTGACCCCTATGTCGCAACCGACCATATTTTAAGTCCTCTTCATAGACGCCATGGTTGACCTATATTTTAAGTCCCCTTCTCAAATTTTCTTGTTTTTCCCCCTGTTTAACTCATATTTTAAGCCCTCCCCTCTTCATAGACCCACCTATTGATCCACCTATATTTTAAGCCTTCCCCTCTTTAAACCAAATCAGTTTTTGCGCATTTAATCGGTGTCATCCAACGTCCATACTATTTTTAGTACGTCTCCTGTATTTAAAAAAAAAAAATATTGGTTTCGTCGCCGTATTTGAACGCGCTACCTCAGTGCCGATAGCTGAAGCGTCATCGCCAGGGCGCGGATTTTTGCGGAGATAAATCTCAACTCTGGCCCTGCTATCCGCTCGACAATATTTGCTACTGGTAAAACGATTTCCTTCGTTAAAAATAAATACTAATTAAATAATGGGGTATCACTGGGAAAATACTGGGAAGAACCCAAACTGATTTCTTGCTAAAACATCTCCAGATTTCGGCTTACTTGAAAAACTATTGTTAGAAATGAACCAGTGACTTGAATCGCTCAACTTCCATAAGAATACACAATTATGGTACAGTGTCGGGAAGAAATATGTTTCAACGAAATTCAATTGCATGTATTACGATCAGAAAAATAATTTAGTGGACAAAGTTTAAAATAGTTATTAAATGGTACCTTACAGTGCAAGTGCGCTTCAGGCGAAAAGCCTCCCCTTCGAACACTGCACCGTTTTTCAGAAGTAACTGTGTCACAAGTCTTCCTACATCATCCCTAAACAGAGAATCGGATTCAGTGTGCAAGAAGATCAAGACCTCATTTGAAGGAGCACATAGTGGATACTGTACTCCATAGTGAAATGAACATTGGCCTCTTGCGGGACCTAGTTACATCCCTACTCCTAGAGAATTACTAATGAAAACGTGCTATTGTTAATGTATGTAATTCCGACAAAAAATATTTTGTCTGTTTTAGCCACTTTGTATCCTGCAATAGGAAACACTGAACACCTTAACAACTGTATACATTTAGAAGAAAACACATCAGGTCTAATTTTCCCTTTAACAATCTGGATACGAGAAAGATGTTCCCACTCTACATCACACCATTCAGATTTAAAGCGCACGCAAATCTCCTACTGTTATCAGACGATGAAAAGCAGCATTATTGTTCCATTAAGAATTTGTTTCTATGAAATTCAAAGGGAGAATGCTGTTTTCCATATTATAGGGAATGCAATTAATACATTCCTTGCAGATGGATGTCCTTTAGGTTATGAAATAATCTTATTAGAACGCTTAAAATTGAGATGACACACATTAGCTCCTCCGAGAAGCACTAGGGGGTAGAAGAATATACCCGTGTAATGAAAATATTCATTAGACATAAAAAAAAAAACCTACGCCAATATCCGGTACACTGACGTGCTCCTCTTAGCTGATGTGTTAGCAGGGGTCAGTATCTGCCACCAATGTTTACGCAGCTCCTGCCTTCATACCTGAAGATGACAAATACTAGAGTTGATAACCTACAATGTACCTTTTTGGAAGTCATACGAGGAGGAATTTTGGTGATATGCAGACAACAAGCATTTAGAATGAAAAACTGCAAGTTTGCTTTACTGTCATACAAACCTGAAAAGAGATGAAATGGGTAGTACTTTACCCATGATACACCCTGTGACTAGGTCGTTAAATCAAATTACATGCATAAACGAAAATTAGAAAAACAACGAAATGGTTGGTAAATTCAATGAGAATCGCTAAAATGTAAAGAGTGTTGGAATATCTGTAAATGCACACACATTTCAGTGGATAGGTGAATATTTTCACAATTCTTTGGAAGTGGAAGGCACAATAACTGTAAAACATACTGTGACGAGAGAGAAAGTATAAAAATGTAGTGGGATGGTTGTAAAAAATCGCTTCAAAACAGAAAATTACAACGCAAATACTGAAAGATAGAAAAAAAACTACTATTCGACGGTTATTCCAAGCTGCTATCTCACGCTCTTTTCAGATTCCTGGTTCTATAGTTCCCTGGTACGTAGCGCATAAGTGTGGGTGTAGTTGGCTATTTTTCGTTGCAAACGCAAGTTGTTTTCACTATTAGTTATTTTTCCTGCATGAGAATACACATTTCTATACTACATTGCGTACACACGGATGGACGAATATCAAAATACTTTGCATATAGAAAACATCAGCAAAGAACCACAGAAGTTTGGAAATTTAAAATCTGAAAACTCTGTGTTTATAAGAAAACAATATTTTCAGTATTTCCATGAAAAGTTGAGTCCCAGAATCGATCCGCTAGACCTGACTTTGCATTCTCTGACTTCAACCACCAATAAAACGTAATGTAAGCTCTCTCTCGTCGGTTATCCCAAGCCGCTATCTCTTTTCAGAGTTTCTGGTCCCCTCGCTACGTTTGAATAAGCGCATAAGTGTGGGTGAAGATGGCTATTTTTCGCTGCAAACACAAGTTTTTCGACAAAGATAGGGTGTTTCATATGCAGTCTAACACGGGATTTCATGTTTGTTTAATTATTTTTCCTGCATGAGAATATTTCTAATCTATCTCATAGACAGCAGGTTAGTTACTTCTGATCTAACAAAGCCAAGGTCTGAGATCCATAGTAAGACATGAACGTTTGTGTTGTTTTCTTACCAAGGTCCCGACATCCTCTCACATGAAATATTAGTGTACTAGGACCTAAAAAAATTAATGTAATGGATAGTGATTTTTCTATTACATTCATGTATTTCACCCCATTTTCTTGTCAAGAGCTAAAATTATTTGATGAATGAACGACAAAATATCTTCAAATGCAGTGGACGCATGACAGAATAACTTCAAAATAAGTTCCAATAGCTGAAAAAACAACTGTAAAAAATTAGATAAATACACACCGGGAAAGACAGAATTGCTTTCAAAACATTAAAATACCCTAAATGTGTGGCTGAATCACCTCCAAATATCTCTAGCACACTTTTAAAGGAAATATTGTCTCATTATAAACGATTTCATACAAAGAGATACGCACTCTATGCTTCACATTTAAATCTATAGAGATAACGATCACTGCCCATGGAAAACATCTGTGAAAAAACACGCTACGATTGGGTTTGAGAAAGATTTTTAGCCCATGGGGGTGCTGCACTGCAAGAAGGCACATTATCTTTGATATCAGAACGTACGTGAAAGTTACACTGTTTGGGTTTGAGAAAGATTCTTTAGTTCACAGGGCACCGCATTACACTAAAGCACACTGTCTTGTACGTCTGTCTCTGTGTGTGTGTGTGTGTGTGTGTGTGTGTGTTACTACGAAATGTGTGTACGTGTAGATGTGTGCATATATGTCAAGAGGTAACTGTCTGCATGTTTGTTTCTCTCTAGGTGTGTGTGTGTTTCAGTGAATCGTGTATGTGAGTGTGTATGTTCATGTATGTTAATATGTTTCTTTATATGTATATGTTTCTTTATATGTATATGTTTTCGTGCGTATGTGTTAAGATGTCTGTGTGCACATAGTCGTTTCTCTGTATGTGTATACGTGTGTGTGTGTGTGTGTGTGTGTGTGTGTGTGTGTCATCTTTATGTGTATATGTTATCGTATGTGTGTGTGTTCACATGCAAGAATAAACATATTGTCTTACTGACACTTGCTTGCTACAGAACAAGCTAACAATTTAAAACGAGACTAGTGGTTATGCAAAATATTTCATGTGTGCGTATGCGAGTGTGTGCATGTTAATATGTTTCTTTATATGTTTTCGTGCGTATGTGTTAAGATGTCTGTACACATAGTCGTTTCTCTGTATGTGTATACGTCTTCATGTTTGTTTCTCTCTCTGTGCGTGTGTTGAAGTGTCTGTATGTGTTTCATCTTTATGTGCATATGTTATCGTATGTGTTCACATGCAAGAATATTGTCTTACGGACACTTGCTTGCTACAAAAGCAGCTAACAATTTAAAACGAGCCTTGTGGTATGCAAAATATTTCACAGATCTTAACTTGAATACTCATATTTCAGGAGATGTAAGTATTTTTCTTCAGCACGTTCGAATATTTTTTAACACGACTGTCTTACGTTACGTCTCGTTTCCTGTCAGATGTCTCGTAACGAACAAAGCGACAAAGCGAGAGAGTGTGTGTGTGTGTTCTGCTAATACAGAAGAGGACATTCAACCGAGAATATTTCAAACTTATAATAATACGACATCCTGATGCGTTAAGAACGAAGTGGAGGGATACTAACAGCTGAAACACGAGCTGAAGCGATCGAAATCCTGTTGTTTCGCGCAAGGGGACGAAGGGTGATAAAACGTAATACTACTGAAAAAATCCTTGTTTCAAAAAAGAGGCCTTTTTTGAAACAACTGGATTGTTTCAGTAGTATTACTGAAAAAATCCTTGTTTCAAAAAAGAGGCCTTTTTTGAAACAACTGGATTGTTTCAGTAGTATTACGTTTTATCACCCTTCGTCCCCTTGCGCGAAACAGGATTTCGATCGCTTCAGCTCGTGTTTCAGCTGTTAGTATCCCTCCACTTCGTTCTTAACGCATCAGGATGTCGTATTATTCTAAGTTTGAAATATTCTCGGTTGAATGTCCTCTTCTGTATTAGCAGAACACACACGCTTTGTTCGTTACGAGACATCTGACAGGAAACTTAACGTAAGACGTAACGTAAGACAGTCGTGTTCAAAAAATATTCGAACGTGTTGAAGAAAAATCCTTACATCTCCTGAAATATGAGTATTCAAGTTAAGATCTGTGATGAAATATTTTGCATAGCCACAAGGCTCGTTTTAAACTGTTAGCTTCTTCTGTAGAAAGCAAATGTCCGTAAGACAATATGTTTATTCTTGCATGTGAACACACACACGATAACATATGCACATAAAGATGAAACACATACAGACACTTTAACACACGCACAGAGAGAAACAAACATGAAGACGTATACACATACAGAGAAACGACTATGTGCACACAGACATCTTAACACATACGCACGAAAACATACATATAAAGAAACATTAACATACATGAACATACACACTCACACATACACTATTCACTGAAACACACCTAGAGAGAAACAAACATGCAGACACAGTTACATCTTGACATATATGCACACATCTACACGTACACACATTTCGTAGTAACATACATATTTACACACACACACACACACACAGAGAGAGAGAAACAAACATACAGACAGACATACGTACAAGACAGTGTGCTTTAGTGTAATGCGGTGCCCTGTGAACTAAAGAATCTTTCTCAAACCCAAACAGTATAACTTTCACGTACGTTCTGATATCAAAGATAATGTGCCTTCTTGCAGTGCAGCACCACCATGGGCTAAAAATCTCTCAAACCCAATCGTAGCGTGTTTTTTCACAGATGTTTTCCATGGGCAGTGATCGTTATCTCTATAGATTTAAATGTGAAGCATAGACTGCGTATCTCTTTGTATGAAATCGCTTATAATGAGACAATATTTCCTTTAAAAGTGTGCTGGAGATATTTGGAGGTGATTCAGCCACACATTTAGGGTATTTTAATGTTTTGAAAGCAATTCTGTCTTTCCCGGTGTGTATTTATCTAATTTTTTACAGTTGTTTTTTCAGCTATTGGAACTTATTTTGAAGTTATTCTGTCATGCGTCCACTGCATTTGAAGATATTTTGTCGTTCATTCATCAAATAATTTTAGCTCTTGACAAGAAAATGGGGTGAAATACATGAATGTAATAAAAAAATTAATGTAATGGATAGTGATTTTTCTAGATCCTAGTACACTAATATTTCATGCGAGAGGATGTCGGGACCTTGGTAAGAAAACAACACAAACGTTCATGTCTTACTATGGATCTCAGACCTTGGCTTTGTTAGATCAGAAGTAACTAACCTGCTGTCTATGAGATAGATTAGAAATATTCTCATGCAGGAAAAATAATTAAACAAACATGAAATCCCGTGTTAGACTGCATATGAAACACCCTATCTTTGTCGAAAAACTTGTGTTTGCAGCGAAAAATAGCCATCTTCACCCACACTTATGCGCTTATTCAAACGTAGCGAGGGGACCAGAAACTCTGAAAAGAGATAGCGGCTTGGGATAACCGACGAGAGAGAGCTTACATTACGTTTTATTGGTGGTTGAAGTCAGAGAATGCAAAGTCAGGTCTAGCGGATCGATTCTGGGACTCAACTTTTCATGGAAATACTGAAAATATTGTTTTCTTATAAACACCGAGTTTTCAGATTTTAAATTTCCAAACTTCTGTGGTTCTTTGCTGATGTTTTCTATATGCAAAGTATTTTGATATTCGTCCATCCGTGTGTACGCAATGTAGTATAGAAATGTGTATTCTCATGCAGGAAAAATAACTAATAGTGAAAACAACTTGCGTTTGCAACGAAAAATAGCCAACTACACCCAGACTTATGCGCTACGTACCAGGGAACTATAGAACCAGGAATCTGAAAAGAGCGTGAGATAGCAGCTTGGAATAACCGTCGAATAGTCGTTTTTTTATATCTTTCAGTATTTGCGTTGTAATTTTCTGTTTTGAAGCGATTTTTTACAACCATCCCACTACATTTTTATACTTTCTCTCTCGTCACAGTATGTTTTACAGTTATTGTGCCTTCCACTTCCAAAGAATTGTGAAAATATTCACCTATCCACTGAAATGTGTGTGCATTTACAGATATTCCAACACTCTTTACATTTTAGCGATTCTCATTGAATTTACCAACCATTTCGTTGTTTTTCTAATTTTCGTTTATGCATGTAATTTGATTTAACGACCTAGTCACAGGGTGTATCATGGGTAAAGTACTACCCATTTCATCTCTTTTCAGGTTTGTATGACAGTAAAGCAAACTTGCAGTTTTTCATTCTAAATGCTTGTTGTCTGCATATCACCAAAATTCCTCCTCGTATGCCTTCCAAAAAGGTACATTGTAGGTTATCAACTCTAGTATTTGTCATCTTCAGGTATGAAGGCAGGAGCTGCGTAAACATAGCAGGGGTCAGTATCTGCCACCAAACACATCAGCTAAGAGGAGCCCGTCAGTGTACGCGATATTGGCGTAGGTTTTTTTTTTTATGTCGAATGAATATTTTCATTACACGGGTATATTCTTCTAACCCTTGCGCTTCTCGGAGGAGCTAATGTGTGTCATCTCAATTTTAAGCGTTCTAATAAGATTATTTCATAACCTAAAGGACATCCATCTGCAAGGAATGTATTAATTGCATTCCCTATAATATGGAAAACAGCATTCTCCCTTTGAATTTCATAGAAACAAATTCTTAATGGAACAATAATGCTGCTTTTCATCGTCTGATAACAGTAGGAGATTTGCGTGCGCTTTAAATCTGAATGGTGTGATGTAGAGTGGGAACATCTCTTTCTCGTATCCAGATTGTTAAAGGGAAAATTAGACCTGATGTGTTTTCTTCTAAATGTATACAGTTGTTAAGGTGTTCAGTGTTTCCTATTGCAGGATACAAAGTGGCTAAAACAGACAAAATATTTTTTGTCGGAATTACATACATTAACAATAGCACGTTTTCATTAGTAATTCTCTAGGAGTAGGGATGTAACTAGGTCCCGCAAGAGGCCAATGTTCATTTCACTATGGAGTACAGTATCCACTATGTGCTCCTTCAAATGAGGTCTTGATCTTCTTGCACACTGAATCCGATTCTCTGTTTAGGGATGATGTAGGAAGACTTGTGACACAGTTACTTCTGAAAAACGGTGCAGTGTTCGAAGGGGAGGCTTTTCGCCTGAAGCGCACTTGCACTGTAAGGTACCATTTAATAACTATTTTAAACTTTGTCCACTAAATTATTTTTCTGATCGTAATACATGCAATTGAATTTCGTTGAAACATATTTCTTCCCGACACTGTACCATAATTGTGTATTCTTATGGAAGTTGAGTGATTCAAGTCACTGGTTCATTTCTAACAATAGTTTTTCAAGTAAGCTGAAATCTGGAGATGTTTTAGCACGAAATCAGTTTGGGTTCTTCCCAGTATTTTCCCAGTGATACCCCATTATTTAATTAGTTTTTATTTTTAATGAAGGAAATCGTTTTACCAGTAGCAAATATTGTCGAGCGGATAGCAGGGCCAGAGTTGAGATTTATCTCCGCAAAAATCCGCGCCCTGGCGATGACGCTTCAGCTATCGGCACTGAGGTAGCGCGTTCAAATACGGCGACGAAAGCCAATATTTTTTTTTTTAAATACAGGAGACGTACTAAAAATAGTATGGACGTTGGATGACATCGATTAAATGCGCAAAAACTGATTTGGTTTAAAGAGGGGAGGGCTTAAAATATAGGTGGATCAATAGGTGGGTCTATGAAGAGGGGAGGGCTTAAAATATGAGTTAAACAGGGGAAAAACAGGAAAATTCGAGAAGGGGACTTAAAATATAGGTCAACCGTGGGGTCTATGAAGAGGACTTAAAATATGGTCGGTTGCGACATAGGGGTCAAAGTCCAATCTGAGAAGGCAATGTGAATTCTAGGAAACATCTGTTTTTAAACCTTATCAGTGTCAAATGCAGACACAGTGAAGCGCTGGACATTTGACCTTCCAGCTTATAAAGGATTGCACCATATCGTGTGATGTGGCGAAAGTGTTGTTGCTACCCACGGATAAACGATCTGAAGGATGTCTACAGGAAACGTACGATTTCCGATATACTGATAACTGACTTGGGAAAACTTTTAGCCTGTTGAACGTCTATTGCAAAGTAGATCTTATATACAAGTCCTACGAATAATTTAAACCAAATTTTATTAATTTTTCTGTGAAACAGTTACTGTGTCATTCTTCTAGTAAAATACGTGGACCTTGGATCCGATGAGGCTTTTTCCCGAAATTAACGTGGAGGTACGCTAGCGATGGAATGATTTTTTTTTCCCCGATTAAACTGATTTATTACGAGCGCTGGATGATTTTAATAAAGGTGAGTGAGAGTTTTTATTTACTAGGGGATCGATTAACGGGGTTGGAAAAAATGAATCCCAAAGAATTGAAATTTTAATAAAAGGGAATCGTTTAGCAGTCCTGGCAAAATGAACACCGAAAGATTTTTAATAGAGGTAACTTTTAATAGAAAGGGTTTTAATTAATAAGAATACAACTTTGAGAGTTGATTTTTACAATTGAGATTTGTGTCATCCTTTTCTGTGGAATTATTCTGAGACTTGAAATCCGTGGGAAGGAGGGGGCTTAAAATATAGGTAGGGCTTAAAATATAGGTCAACCAGGGGGTCTACAAAATCCAGGGCTTAAAATATATGTCAATCAGGAGGTATGCAAAATCTAGGGCTTAAAATACAGGTGGATCAACCAGGGGGTTTGCAAAATCGAGGTTTTAAAATAAAAGGTTAGTCTGAAATAAAGAAAAATCGAGACTATTCGAGAAGGGGGGGGGCTTAAAATATAGGTGGGTCAACCAGGGGGTTTGCAAGTGGAGGGTTTAAAATATAAGTCAACCATTGGGGGGTCTGAAATAAAGAAAAATAGAGACTATTCGAGAAGGGGAGCTTAAAATATAGGTAGGGCTTAAAATATAGGTCAACCAGGGGGGTGGGGTCTATGAAGAGGACTTAAAATTAAAGGTTAGTCTGAAATAAAGAAAAATCGAGACTATTCGAGAAGGAGGACTTAAAATATAGCTCAACCAGGGGGGTTTGCAAGTGGAGGGTTTAAAATATAGGTGAGACTGAAATAAAGAAAAATCTCGACTATTCGAGAAGGGGAGCTTAAAATATAGGTCAACCAGGGGGTCTATGAAGAGGGCTTAAAATAGGGGTGGGATCTAATCAAGAAAAATCGAGATTATTCGAGAAGGGGAGCTTAAAATATAGGTAGGGCTTAAAATATAGGTCAACCAGGGGGTTTGCAAAATCCATGGCTTAAAATATAGGTCAACCAGGGGGGTTTGCAAGTGAAGGGTTTAAAATATAAGTCAACCATTGGGGGGTCTGAAATAAAGAAAAATAGAGACTATTCGAGAAGGAGGGCTTAAAATTAGAGTTAAAAACTAGATAGCACCAGGGGTTAAAAGGGAGAGGAATTATTAATTATGAATTTTTAATTATGAATTATTAATAAGTAGCGCCAACGACAGTTGCAACACCAGGGTCAATTTCCTGTTGATTGCGACATAGGGCCTCAGTTCAGAAGGCAACGTGGACCAGCACGGGCCAATTTCCGGTCGATTGCGACATAGGGGGTTCAAGTCAAGAAGGCAACGTGGACGATTGCGACATGGGGGGGAAAGCACTGTGCAAAGGGGCATTCGTATGGTGTGACTAAACTACTTCGGTGACTTCAGCCTTTAGCAGAAGAGGAACAGGTCTTTGCCCACGCCTGCGATCAGGGGGCTGTTTGATATTGTTGGCCCTACCAATCTCAATAAATCTAATTTCTTTAAAAATCCAACTAATCATTTTCTCTCTGCAGGAACGTGAGGACATTACATAGATTATTCTCTTGATGTCCTCACGCAGGAATTCCAGCGCTATAACCTAGATATTCTAGGCTTGCAAGAGACCAGATGGACAGGTAAAGGTGAGATACTTAAAAATAACTTTAAATTTCTCTTTACAGGGAGGGAGGATGGAAAGCATCACCAAGGCGTGGGTCTGCTGCTCAGCAGACATGCTAGTGATCCTCTTCTAGAATAAGAGTGCATTAATGAAGTTTCTTGCAGCAAAATTTCAGACTAGCATTAAAGACTTGAATGTCATCTGCTGTTATGCCCCCACTGAGGATGAGGATAGGTTTTACAGACAACTTCAGGATATTTTGAATTCTGTCAAGAAAGGAGATATTACCCTTGTTCTAGGTGACTTTAATGCCAAAGTTGATATTGACTCTGTCTGACCTTTGGGGAGGGATGATAGACCCTTTTTTGGTATTGGTAGCTGCAATGGCAATGGACAAAGTCTCCTACAGGTAAGTAAACTCAATGGTTTCGGAATAACTAACACATATTACAAACACCACGACATACATAAATACACATGGGTTTCACCTGATGGGCTGCATAAGAATATGATTGATTACATGTTAACAGCAAATGGGCTAGTTCTGTTAGAAATACCAGGGCATATAGGGGAGCTGAAATTGGATCTGACCATTACCTTGTTAAAAGTGTGTTGCAACTTAAACTTAAAAAGTGTTGTGCTAGGGTTAAAAAATTTACTTTTAATACTGAAGCTCTGAAAGACCCAATTATAGCCAAAGTAGGGCTTAAAATTAGAGTTAAAAACTAGATAGCACCAGGGGTTAAAAGGGAGAGTAATTTTTAATTATGAATTATTAATTATTAATAAGTAGCGCCAACGACAGTTGCAACACCAGGGTCAATTTCCTGTTGATTGCGACATAGAGCCTCAGAGTTCAGAAGGCAACGTGGACCAGCACGGGCCAATTTCCGGTCGATTGCGACATAGGGGGTTCAAGTCAAGAAGGCAACGTGGACGATTGCGACATAGGGGGGGAAAGCACTGTGCAAAGGGGGTTTCGTATGGTGTGACTAAACTACTTCGGCGACTTCAGCCTTTAGCGGAAGAGGAACAGGTCTTTGCCCACGCCTGCGATCAGAGATCTGTTTGATATTGTTGGCCCTACCAATCTCAATAAATCTAATTTCTTTAAAATTCCTACTAATCAGTGCATTAATGAAGTTTCTTGCAGCAAAATTTCAGACTAGCATTAAAGACTTGAATGTCATCTGCTGTTATGCCCCCACTGAGGATGAGGATAGGTTTTACAGACAACTTCAGGATATTTTGAATTCTGTCAAGAAAGGAGATATTACCCTTGTTCTAGGTGACTTTAATGCCAAAGTTGATATTGACTCTGTCTGACCTTTGGGGAGGGATGATAGACCTTTTTTGGTATTGGTAGCTGCAATGGCAATGGACAACATCTCCTACAGGTAAGTAAACTCAATGGTTTCGGAATAACTAACACATATTACAAACACCACGACATACATAAATACACATGGGTTTCACCTGATGGGCTGCATAAGAATATGATTGATTACATATTAATTAACAGCAAATGGGCTAGTTCTGTTAGGAATACCAGGGCATATAGGGGAGCTGATATTGGATCTGACCATTACCTTGTTAAAAGTGTGTTGCAACTTTTGATGAAAGTGACCAGCACGGGCCAATTTCCGGTCGATTGCGACATAGGGGGTTCAAGTCAAGAAGGCAACGTGGACGATTGCGACATAGGGGGGAAAGCACTGTGCAAAGGGGGTTTCGTATGGTGTGACTAAACTACTCGCCGATGCTGGTAGGAACTTCAGGCACCACCTTTTCAAGTGGACTTTTTCAAGAGCCATATGGCCTACCTGAGACACATTACTCTGGTTTAGGCTTGATGATGCCCAACTAGCTAAGTAAGGTTCAGGTACCTGCGATTGCCTCTGATTAGGATTATCCACCAGCTGATATAAGGTATCCCATGCCTCTGTTCACTTAGGGCTGGCAACCCAGAAGCAAACAGAAAACACAGCGGCAGATTCTCCCTCAACAGAGGCCCACCAGTGAAGCAAGTCCAGGATCAATAATCAAGCTCAAATCCATAAACAAGTCCAGTCTAGTAGGTATAAATGGTCAGCACCAGGACCCTGTGAAGTTGACCACTCCTCAGCAGGGTTGAAAAAAAGTGGCCATAGGTGACCAGATCAGTAGGCAATACTGAACTGGCAGCCCTCCCCTTCAGTTCCTTTCCAAAAGAGAATATCTCTTAAAAGGTACTAACGGCCTGCACCACGAGAAGGTGGGATCGGACATTAGGTGCTAGACCTGACCGGTTCTGTGCATCATCACTAGGGATTGGTACACAGCTCTCCTTCCAGTTTATGCCTAGCTACCATTTACAGACCAGCTACCATTAGGTTCAGTTTAAACTTTTCAGAGATTCGGAAGATGCAAATCATATTTCATACCCATCCGACTCAAAAAGAATTCCATTAAAATACCTTACATGGACAAAAGATCGGTAGCAAGTTACTCTAAGCAAATTATTGGGCGGAGTTTTTGCTTGTGTTGTAGACAGGCCACGTTTTCATTCATAGAGTTTTTGATCATGGCGTTTTACGTAGGCATTTTGTTGCGCCGAGTTTTTGCTAGCGGCATTATATAGAGTTGGCGTTTTTGAATTCGGCGTTGTCATGGAACCGACTGAAGAGAAAGTTATTGAGTCTGGCAGTTGGGAGAAGATTGACTAGGGCAGGACAGGCAAGACTCAACTCCATCTAGATTTTCTGTGAGCAGACTGACCGAGCTATCACATGTGACTAATCAATACTTCTACCTTTCCTTGGTTACTACATAAGATAGTAGCCTGTCATAATATATATCCTACAGTGGGGATTACTTATACAGGGTGTTTCAAAAAGGACAACCCTCTATTATATTTTTCCATTTAAACTTGACAAAAGACAAATTTCAAAGGATGCAAATAGACATACATCTGCCTTTACAACAGGTGTTGAAAGTGATTTCTTGGATGCAGGTTCGTACCCGTTTCATGACATTTGCAGCCACCTTTCATAATGTTTGAAAGATTTTAAACATAAGGAAACAATGTATAAGGATTTCTTTGAAACACTACACATTTGAGATATCTCCAGAGGAAAAAATCTGGAGTAAGATCTGGAAATCTTGGAGGGCCACAAATTTTTTTAAATCAAATGATCACAAAAAAATTTCTGCAACATTACTATTGTGTCATTTGCAGTGTGGTCAGTCACACAACACAATCTTGTTGAAACCAACCCTCTCCTTTCTCATCCAATAGTGCAAGAAACTGTTGGATGATGTCACGATAAATTCACCACTTACAGTTGAGTCAAAAAATAAAGACCCTCGCACACGACATAGGGAAATTGCACACAAAACACCAATTTCCTGTACGTGTAATGGTCGTTCGTGAAAACTAAGGATTTTCACTGCTCCACCATGGCCGAGTGGTTAGCGTGCTTGGCTACTGATCTAAGGGACCTGGGTTCGAGCCCCGGGTAAGGCATGGATGTACATGTCGTTTTCTGCAGCGTGTACAGCAACTGTACACGCTCCAGTTTGCTGTGAATGGTAACTGCACACGCTCAATATTTCCTTGAGTGAACCCACACGATCCAGGTCTTTGTGAGCTCACACGATCCAATGTGCTGTGAACATTAACCGCAACAGTTTGCTGTGAACGGTAACTGCACACGCTCAATATTTATTGCAATATATATTCATACGCATTATATATATTAAAAAATATCCGAACTCTATGGTTGATTACAGAATTCAGAAAAAGCATTATCTAAGGGACCTGGGTTCGAGCCCCGGGTAAGGCATGGATGTATGTGTCGTTTTTCTGCTGAGGTCCTGCCATCCTCTCAGATCTACTGTGGCATATAAACTGACAGGCTCCTGTCAGACCTCTGTGGCAAGCAGCTGCTTGAGGGGGTATTTTTTTTTATATTCAACTGTTTTGTCTGTTCACATACCTACCTACCCCCCCCCCCCCCCCGGAGTGGGACCTCCTTGACGAGGGGGGGGCCTACGGTGCCTCTGAGAAGTTGGGCTCGGGCCGCTGGCTCTCTGGGGTTTGGAAGTCTGGTGGCCCCCGGTGGAGGGGCTCGTTGAGGGCTGGCAGACTGGTATGGCATGGGCTTGTCTTGTCGGCTTATTGACTTGTCCACTGAGAAGCTGGGGGTTGCAGCCCCGATTGAATGGCCGGAATGAGAACCACGACAGGGCGTGGTGAACCCTGTTAGCTGCGGTCGTGCATCGGGGGTTCCCGGGCTGAGTTGTGCACCTCATCGCACACTCGTCGGGGGCTCTTCGGTGCGGTCTGTGTGATATCGGGGTGGACATTCACTGGGGGGGTTTCGACCCGTTCACAATGGAGAGGTAGAAGTTGGAGGCTCGCGGCCCGGGTGGGCCGCCTGTGGCCAGCGGGCTTATCGATGGAACAGCCAAACTAAGAGTCCCACATGAACGAGATTTGGACTTATGGCTTTTGCAGTGGAGGAACTTGGGTTCCTCTGCGAAGTGGGGTTCGGGTGCTGCAGTGTTGTAAGCCCTGGTAGGCGGAGAGCTTGGTCTTGGTCGTGGGAGGGTCGCAGACCGGTTTGGCCAGCCTGGTCCAGTGTTCCCCGAAGCGGTCTTGGCACGGTGCTGAAGCCAAGACGGCGAGCGGACTGGTACCCGGCTCGATGGAGAGGACGAAGTTTTGGTCATGCCGCGAGGTTTGGAGTCCCTCGAGGTGTGGCTTTCAACGGAAGTACCTAGGAGCCTCTACTGCAGAGGACTCAAAGCTAGGACTTCAATTTATTTTCTGGCTCAAAATTCAAAAGACTAGGATCTTTTTATTTATATATTGGCATGGCATTTTTTGGCTAAATTCAGTGAGTGTTGGGCATATTCCTAGGCAGCTCTCAAAATTTTAAAAGATCCCACTCTCACTGCACCTCAATGATTATATCTTCAAGCAGACTAATAAAATCCCAAGTAGTGCTTCTACCCTCCCCCCCCGATAGGGGACCACCTTGTCGTGGTGGGGGGGGGGGGTCTAGGGCCCAGCAACCCGGCTGAAGCTTTGCCGGTCGGGATGATCCCCAGCTGGAGCATGCTGAAGGCTTTGCCGGCTGTAGTGGGCACCAGCTGGAGCATTGCCAAGGTTTTGCCGGTTGGGGTGGTCCCCAGCTGGAGCATTGCTGAAGCCAACCGAGGTTGAAGATGCTGCTGGCCGGCTTGATTGCCGGTCGGGTGGTGACGGCGTCGGAGACCTCACCTATCAGGAGACCTGGGTGGTCTGTTCGAGGGCTCGGCAGAACGGATTGATTCCTAGTAAACCAGAGCCCTCACAAAAGTCTGGGTCTTACTAAGAGTCTCCACCCCGGGTGACAATCGAGCTTGGATCTATATATCCTTGCACATTTGCAAACCGGGGAATAAAGTAAGGTTTCTTCCAGTGGTCAGCTTTCCTTCTATAGGACTGCTGCCATGTGAGGCTGGGGTTGAGGTGCGCCTATAGGGCGTACTCCTGCCCCCGGCTCTAGAGAATTGCCGTGGTTGCATAAGATCGCAACAAAAGAGATTTTCTTCACATAAGGTTTTCTCCCGCTGTGTATTGGCAAACGTTAAGGCAAACTAAATTGATAGGAGCCTTTTTAGTTTGTAGTGGTTTCAGTGGCAATCCCTTATGGTGATATGCAGTCCCAGTACTGCAGTGCACCGGGGTTGTCGCGATTCTTATTCGTTGTTCACATACCTATCCAAGTGAAAAAAGTCTAGTCGTTGAAATAAACACAATACAACACCAATTCCACTTTCATCAACAAAAGAACGAAACCAACGACAGTACCATAAGCGTTTTTCATGGTCTGGTTCAGTTTATCAACAATACCAATGCAGTAGGCATGAAATTTTAACTTCTCTTTAGCCCTGAAAACAGTAGCTGGTGATAGAAAGTTATCTTCACAAGGTGGACTAAGACTTTCTGGGTGAGCAAGTTAATCGCTGACACATCAAGAACTTCAGCAGTTAACAGTGATGGTCGGCCTGGGCTCTTTCGATCCTGTACAGTCGCTCAAAAAAGTATCTGAACACTATGGTTGATTACAGAATTCAGAAAAACTATCTGGAAACGATTTTTTTAAATTAGTGATCTGGCAACCTTCGTGTCACGTGACACGAAGGTTGCCAGATCACTGATTTCTAAACCTGGATCGTGTGGGCCCACTCAGTAATATTGAGCGTGTGCAGTTACCGTTCACAGCAAACTGGAGCGTGTGCAACGCTCCAGTTTGCTGTGAACGGTAACTGGAGCGTGTACAGTTGTTGTACACGCTCCAGATGTTTTTTCTGAATTCTGTAATCAACCATAGTGTTCGGATACTTTTTCGACACGAAGGTTGCCAGATTACTAATTTCTAAACCTGGATCGTGTGGGCCCACTCACAGTAATATTGAGCGTGTGCAGTTACCGTTCACAGCAAACTGGAGCGGTTAATGTTCATAGCACATTGTATCGTGTGAGCTCACAAAGACCTGGATCGTGTGGGCCCACTCACGGAAATATTGAGCATGTGCAGTTACCGTTCACAGCAAACTGGAGCGTGTGCAGTAACTGCACACGCTCCAGTTTGCTGTGAACGGTAACTAGCATGTACAGTTGCTGTGCACGCTCCAGATGTTTTTCTGAATTCAGTAATCAACCATAGTATTCGGATATTTTTTTTGAGCGATTGTACAGACCCAGTGTCACGAAATTTATCAATAAAACGAGATATTGTCGATGTGTTAGGAACTGCAGACTGAGGAAACTTTCAAACGTGCAAGAGAGGAGTTTGAGTAAGATTTATATGTACAATAAGTCTCAAATACAAGTTTGTTTTTGGAAAATGATATAGCTGGCAGAGAAATGAATGCTTGAATGAGACTAGCACGTAACAAGGCCATTTTAACTGTTAATGGCTGTTAACCTTGAGTACAGTAATGCCAACTGACTAATATTATGGCATAAAATGTACATGCGTGTAAGTTCTACTTATATTTAGGGTTGTGTCCTTTGAAACACCCTGTACATTACATCTGTAGTACGTACACACGTTTTGTACAACTTAGATCATATTTAATTTTCTTTAGCTATAAAGTCTCGTATGCCTGAGAAACTATCCGATAAACTCTAGCGGGTACGAAACTATTTTAAAAGTTAGATTATCAGAGCGAGGTAACTTTTTTGGTTAGAAACTTCTGATGTGAGGAAATAAAGTAATTTCCTCACCTGAAGGAGAAAATTTTAATGGAGGGTGGGGGACGTGTTGGGTTGTTTTACCTCTGAGCAGCACTTTTTTTTGCACACAATGGGTTAAATAGCCAGGTCACAAGGACCTCGAAGGCTCAGAAGGTTGGGTTGTTTTATCTCTGAGCGGCACTTTTTTGCACACCATGGGCTAAATCGCCAGGTCACATGGACCCCGAAGGCTCAAAGAAGGTTGGAGGAGGGGACCTACTGGAACAGCTGTTGGGAGACAGATGGTAGCCTCCCGTCAAGGCCATCCAACGTGTTCTTTAACATGCACAGGGTATGGCTCTCCCGCACACGGGGCTACGGCTTAATGTCCCATCCGACGGACGGTGGCCTTTCCAAGCCCATCTAAGTCCCATACTGACCGTGGACAGGGCGGGGAATTTTTGCGAGATAAATCTCAACGCTGACCCAGCTGGGACTCGAACCTGGGAACTGCAGATTAGGAGCCTGGCGCGCTACCGACTGAGCCACCCCCGCTCCGTATAAAAAAGAAAATATTGTCTTTTGCATGGTGATCAACGTATGAAAAGAATTTGTTCTGAAAAGAAAAACTTTTTTCGCAGTTTTGTGTAAATACCCCTTCAAGCAGCTGCTTGCCACAGAGGTCTGACAGGAGCCTATCAGTTTTTATGCCACAGTAGAAAGTGAGGATGGCAGGACCTGAGCAGAAAAAAAAGACAATTTATTTCTTCTGAAAGCTTATCTTTGTATTATAGAGTTTGTTTATAAATGATTTTATCCATACTTGCAATAAATTGCATCGTAATTTTCGTTGACTAATTTTTACTTGAACTCACACGCTCAGTACTCTTCCATTTTAAATTGCAACAATATATTAATCAGAAAGATGATATTTTGATAACGTTCTTTGTAATCTGGTCTATAGGAGGAAAGACCGAATGCTTCAAGTCGCAATTTCTCTTCCCAAGGTTATTGCTCATTCATGAAATGCAGCAGAGGATGTTTAAGAGGAATTTTGACACAGAATGGCGCTTCATTCGCACTTAGTTTCCGTTAATTGCCGGAAACTACGTAGAAAGACTTATTTGAAGAGGAAACAGTTTTAAGCAGAAATTTATATTGTCTATTCATCACAGGTTCCGATATTTCGCAGCATTCTAACATTGCGAATTTAGACAAAAATGATAAGTATTAAGTGTTGGATAAGTCAATAGCTACGAAAGAAGTGGTTTCATTGTATATTACAGTTGAGAGTTTTCCATATGAAGCAGAGAATAAGCTTTTAGGTAGATCTGTATTCCTGAAAAACTGAAATAAGGTAAGTGTTTCAATAGTTATCAAAACTTTTTTCCTTAACTTGGGTTGTTTTACATTTGAGCTGAACTTTTTTTTGCACACAATGGGCTAATGTCCAGATCACAAAGATCCCGAGGGCTTACAGAATCTCGGGAAGGAAAAACTCTAGCTGTTAGGTTTATTTATTAATAAAAGTACGGTCGCTCAAAAAAATATCCGAACACTATGGTTGATTACAGAATTAAGAAAAAATATCTGGCAACGATTTTTTTTAGAAATTAGTGATCTGGCAACCTTCGTGTCACGTGATTACAGAATTCAGGAAAAATATCTGGAGCGTGTACAGTTGCTGTACACGCTCCAGGTGTTTTTTCTGAATTCTGTAAGCAACCATAGTGTTCGGATACTTTTTCGACACGAAGGTTGCCAGATTGCTAATTTCTAAACCTGGATCGTGTGGGCCCACTCACAGTAATGTTGAGCGTGTGCAGTTGCCGTTCACAGCAAACTGGAGCGTGTGCACTACTGTACACGCTCCAGATGTTTTTTCTGAATTCTGTAATCAACCATAGTGTTCGGATACTTTTTTGAGCAACTGTACTCGCGGAACCAGAGCAAATTGACAATTTCTGCCAATTACCCATGACGTTGCACGTGTCCGCTCGCCGGGGATAAAGAGCCTATTATTTAATAGGAGTAACTAATAACCCCCCCCCCCCCCCCCACCCTCTGCCTCGGCTCTACTTTCAGAAATCGGGGTGGGCCACGGGTCCATCCCGCATTCTGAAATCCACCCCGCTTCAGATTTAAAGAAAGATCCGGGGACTTGTGAAGATGGTCTAAAGTAGGGGTTCTCAACGTGGGACACGCGGTAAAAATATTTCGAGTACACCGTGAGAGGTGTCACTGATTACCGAGTTAAATGTGTAATTTTATAAGATTTTGTTCAATTGTTTTGTATTTTTTGTGTTTATCGATCTATGCTATTTATGAATGCAAAATTTAATGTATATATATATATATTTATTTTATTCCCATTGTTATACTATAACTATAGTTTTATCTATCTATACAAGGGGTACGCCAGTTACATACACATTTCAAGGGGGTACGTGAAGCATAAAAGGTTGAGAACCACTGATGTATATGTTTTATTTCATTCCCATTGTTATACTATAACTATAGTTTTATCTATCTATACAAGGGGTACGCCAGTTACATACACATTTCCAGGGGGTACGTGAAGCATAAAAGGTTGAGAACCACTGATATGTTTTATTTCATTCCCATTGTTATACTATAACTATAGTTTTATCTATCTATACAAGGGGTACGCCAGTTACATACACATTTCAAGGGGGTACGTGAAGCATAAAAGGTTGAGAACCACTGATGTATATGTTTTATTTTATTCCCATTGTTATACTATAACTATAGTTTTATCTATCTATACAAGGGGTACGCCAGTTACATACACATTTCCAGGGGGTACGTGAAGCATAAAAGGTTGAGAACCACTGATATATGTTTTATTTCATTCCCATTGTTATACTATAACTATAGTTTTATCTATCTATACAAGGGGTACGCCAGTTACATACACATTTCCAGGGGGTACGTGAAGCATAAAAGGTTGAGAACCACTGATATATATGTTTTATTTCATTCCCATTGTTATACTATAACTATAGTTTTATCTATCTATACAAGGGGTACGCCAGTTACATACACATTTCCAGGGGGTACGTGAAGCATACAAGGTCGAGAACCACTGGTCTAAATAATTTACTTTTTAACATATATTCTAAGTGAAAAATACTTTTCATGAATTATCTTATACAATGTGAACGAGTGGTTAGCGCTCCTGGCTACTGATCAAAGGGACCTGGGTTCGAACCCGGGGAAGCCATGGATGTTTTTCTGCTGAGATCTCCTTTCTCACACCTATGGCGTATTAAAGTGACAGACTCCTGTCAGACCTCTGTGGCAGGTGATTAAGGGACTACTTTTTGTATATTACTTGCACATACGTAAGTAGTAAAAAATAAAGGAAGAGTAATGAATCTAGTTGTACAAGAGAAATTAAGTAACATAGGTTAATTAACAAAAAATCACCTTTAGTGTGTATTTTTCATAAATTATGAAATTTCTGTAAAATATTATAACTTTATAGCTATACTAGTAGATTTTACTAACAGCGAAAACTTGTGTGCACAAACCATAGTCACTTTAGTATAGTCGGGACAGCTTTTAATCCAGGAACTGTCCCGGAAAACGGTTGGGTTGTTTCACCTCTGAGCAGCACTTTTTGCACACCATGGGCTAAATGGCCAGGTCACAAGGACCTGGAAGGCTCAGAGAAGGTTGGGGGAGGGGACCCACTGGTGTTGGGAGACAGATGGTAGCCTCCCGTCAAGGCCATCCAGTCTGTTCTTTAACGTGTAAAGGGTATGGCTCTTCCGCACATGGGGTCACGGCTTAACGACCCCATTCGATGGACGGCGGCCTTTCCAAGCCCATCGGTGTCCCCTACTGACAGTGGGCAAGGCGGAGAATTTTGCGGAGATAAATCTCAACGCTGACCCAGCTGGGACTCGAACCTGGGAACTACAGATTACGAGACTGGAGCATTACCGACTAAGACTCCCCCCCCCCCCCGGAAAACTGGGACGTTCTAGGCAAAGCTCCCTTAACTGAACCACGACTGCCCCCGCCTGAATCCGCCCAGAACCGTCCCGGTACAGAGCATTTGTTCCTGCAGATAATCTTTAAAGACAGACATCATATAGCAATCACTGCAAATGCAAATGAGAAACTGAATCTTAAGTTTTTTTCTCCGTAGGTACCATTAGCAAGCAAGAGCCAAACACCCAGCAAGATGCCTACACGTTCGATTTCAGTTATAGAGAGAATTCGAAGATCTGCAGGAAGAGAAGGTCACGAGGACGATTCGTTCAGCGATGACGTCATCAATGACAAGAGGAGGACTCAACTGATACTGGCAGGTAATTTGTCACGGCTACTTTACTTTTATATTACTGACCGAATAACACTAATTTTAACACAAATTCTGTTTAACACTATTTTTAAAATAAGACCGATATATAATATCGTGGTTACTCTAATTATTCCTCCACTAATTAAACTCGGCCTACCCTCGCCCTTCCTTCAATGCACTGAATAGACAATATGAGTTTACAATCACTGTAATTATACCGATTATAAACAATCATCACATACCTATTTATTACAAAAGAAAAAGTTTATTTTAAAATAAAATTAGTTTGAATTTTTTTAATCCTAAACTGCACCATTATATAAAAATTAATTTAATGAAAATTAACATGGACTCCACACACAAATACCTCTAATCGAGAGCTTTGTCAGAAACATCGCTACTTTCATTAAGTTGAAAAGCAAAATATTTGTATTCAAGCTCTAAAGATGTATTCTATATTGGCAGCAAGTTCATCGATTCGCACGGTTACAGTTTTATGGGATAAACTTTTGTTAAACATTTTTCCGTTCTGGACAACATACCAAAACTTTCCAGGCACTTTCACGAATTCGCCATCAGAATAATATTATGACAGATGAACGTGCTGTAGTGAATTTATGATAAACGTGTCATGAACGCTCGTGTATGCTTCTGCGCGAGAATTATGTAACCAACGAATTGGGATACAGAACCGATCTGAAAAATAGAAAGGATAGAATTGTTGGAGTTGTGGCCATCCGAAAGCCAGGCATAATTAGTTTCAGAGTGTACGCGATGGCTGTAAAAAGTGAAGAAGCATTTTGTATGGTGATTGCGCGAACGGTTGATTAGTTTATTGGTGTGGATCGTGTTGGTGAAATGGAGATGATTCTTCTGAAAGTTTATCTATGTATTATTATAGAGTTTCATGCCGGTTGACTGAATTTATATTCTTATATAAATATATAATATACAGTATATCTATATTATAATAAGAATATATAAATATAAGAAAGGAAGCGTGTACAGCAACTGTACACGCTCCAGTTACCGTTCACAGCAAACTGGAGCGTGTACAGTTACTGCACACGCTCCAGTTTGTTGAGAACGGTAACTGCACACGCTCAATATTACTGAGCCCACACGATCCAGGTCTTTGTGAGCTCACACGATCCAATGTGCTGTGAACATCAACCACTCCAATTTGCTATGAACGGTAACTGCACACGCTCAATATTTCCGTGAGTGAGCCCACACTATCCAAGTTAAAAATTAGTAATCTGGCAACCTTCGTGTCGAAAAAGTATCCGAACACTATGGTTGATTACAGAATTCAGGAAATATGTCTGGAGCGTGTACAGCAATGACTGTACTGATGACATTAAAGGTGATGTAGCTGCCCAAAGCAGTAAAATTGGTGACCTTGCTAGACAAAGACTTGAAAGTCTTTGTCTAGCAAGGTCAATCTGAACAAAACGACGAAATCGCTGATCAGTGTAAGGACATTAAAACCGAACAGACAGTGTGATAGTTTAAAGGTTGAAATTGACAGTGCAAAAGATTATCTTTATAGTGTTTATTTAGATTATATAAATAATCTAATACCCCCCTCATGCAACTGCTTGCCACAGAGGTCTGACAGGAGCCTGTCAGTTTATATGCCAGAGTAGAAAGTCTGAGAGGATGGCAGGACCTCAGCAGAAAAACACACACATCCATGCCTTATCCGGGGCTCGAACCCAGGTCCCTTGATTATAAACATCAAATTAAAACTAAAAGCAGATTGTGAACGTCAATTTCAGATTTTAAGAAATGAAATGTTACCTTCTTGGGATAATGGTAATTTTAGTGACAATATTTGTACACATATCGCTAGAAATGCAACTAAACCTTCTACATATGATGGTCAATCATTTTTGACAGTATTCAAAACACAGTATGAAGTTATCGCTAGAGCCAATGAGTGGAATGAATTTCACAAGGCCAGTTTTCTTGCAATTTCCCTAAGAAATTCTGCTGCAGAAGTTTTACAGTCTGTTCCATAAGAAAAACGACTTGATTATCAAAGTCTGGTTTCTGCATTAGAATTAAGGTTTGGCGATAGTTATTCAAAACAATATAAACAAAATATTACATTCGCTCAAAAAAGTATCCGAACACTATGGTTGATTACAGAATTCAGAAAAAATATCTGGAGCGTGTACAGCAAATGTACACTCCAGTTACCGTTCACAGCAAACTGGAGCGTGAACGGTAACTGCATACGCTCAATATTTCCGTGAGTGGGCCCACACGATCCAGGTCTTTGTGAGCTCACACGATCCAATGTGCTATGAACATTAACCGCAACCGCTCCAGTTTGCTGTGAACTGTAACTGCATACGCTCAATATTTCCGTGAGTGAGCCCACACGATCCAGGTCTTTGTGAGCTCACACGATCCAAAGTGCTGTGAACATTAACCGCAACCGCTCCAGTTTGCTGTGAACGGTAACTGCACACGCTCAATATTTCCGTGAGTGAGCCCACACGATCTAGTATCAAGACACACAATCTTCGCAAGAACTTGTTAGTGATAATGAGCGTCTCGTTAGATATGTTTGCCTTGATCACTTTCATAACCAACATGTTTACTGATGTAGTGTATTTGAGCGACTCAAGTTTAGGGCTCTTTTAACCGGCAGCTGAACAGTTACTGTTCAGACAACACAATCGATTTGCGTAAAGCTATCCCACGTGAGTCGATGCTGTAAATTCAATTTCGGTTGCTGCATACTAAAGAACACCATTTCAAAAAGGGAGTTAAGGTAAATTTGGAAAAATTTATATTCTACAAAGTATTTTGCAATATTGATTAATATTAAGTAATATTGAGCGTGTGCAGTTACCGTTCACAGCAAACTGGAGCGTGTGCAGCAACTGCACACGCTCCAGTTTGTTGTGAACGGTAACTGGAGCGTGTACAGTTGCTGTACACGCTCCAGATGTTCTTTCTGAATTCTGTAATCAACCATAGTGTTCGGATACTTTTTCGACACGAAGGTTGCCAGATTACTAATTTCTAAACCTGGATCGTGTGGGCTCACTCACAGTAATATTGAGCGTGTCAGTTACCGTTCACAGCAAACTGGAGCGGTTGCGGTTAATGTTCTGAGCACATTGGATCGTGTGAGCTCACAAAGACCTAGATCGTGTGGGCTCAGTCACGGAAATATTGAGCGTGTGCAATTACTGTTCACAGCAAACTGGAGCATGTGCAGTTATTGCACACGCTCCAGTTTGCTGTGAACGGTAACTGGAGCGTGTACATTAACTGCACACGCTCCAGATATTTTTCCCGAAAAGTATCCGCGGGCGCATCGGGTTACCCATAACTGGTTTATAAACAGCCCTACCAAAATATTAGTCTCACATTGACGTAATGTGGAAATGATCTAACTTCCAAGCTCTAACTTAAATATTTAATTAAAAACGTGACTAAAGATAAAAGAATAAATCTATTTAAACCTCGATTTTAAACAATATTTGTTCAGTATTTAAAGTTATGAACGCTGGAACATTTAACAATTAATTCCGTTTTATAAAAATCATAATTGTCCAATATTGAAATTAGATTCTTATTTTAAAAGTTTACTTAATGATAAATAACAAGTATTATTTTAAATCACTTTTCGGTTATTTTACCTCTGAGCGACACTTTTTTTGCACACCATGGGCTAAATGGCCAGGTCACACGGACCCCTAAGGCTCAGAGAATGTAGGGGAGGAGACCCACTGGAACAGCTGTTGGGTGACAGATGGTAGCCTCCCGTCAAGTCCATTCAGCGTGTTCTTTAACTTTAGGTTGTTTTACCTCTGAGCGGCACTTTTTTGCACACCATGGGCTAAATGGCCAGGTCACATGGACCCCGAAGGCTCAGAAGGTTGGGGGAGGGGACCCACTTTAACAGCTGTTAGGAGACAGATGGTAGCCTCCCGTCAAGGCCATCCAGCGGGTTCTTTAACGTGCACAAGGTATGGCTCTCGCACACGTGATCACGGCTTAACGTCCCATCCGACGGACGGCGGTCTTTCCAAGCCCATCGGTGTCCCCTACTGACCGTGGGCAGGGTGGGGAATTTTGCGGAGATAAATCTCAACGCTGACCCAGCTGGGACTCGAACCTGGGAACTACAGATTACGAGTCTGGCGCGCTACCGACTGAGCCACCCCCGCCCATACAAAAGTGAAGTAAAAGAATTCATCGAAGTTTTTTTCTATAGAGACAAGCCCGGATCTAGAAAGTTAACATAATCAAGCCAGAAAAAAAAAGGCTGGGAGAAACGGGGTTATTATTCCAATACCTATTACCCCCCCCCCCCACCCCCTCCGTTTCTGATGTATTAAAAAAGGTCTTAAAAAAGGTGAAATATTCTGTCTCCATAACTTTTACTAGCAAGTTCCAAAGGGGAAACATGGCCCCTTCTCCCTCAGATCCAACCCTGCTTACAATTATTCTCGGAGGGGGGGGGGGGGGGGGTCCTTCCCGACATTCCTGATCAGCCCCTCTGTAAGGTGGGTGGAATCTAAATTCTGGTGAAATATAATTCATGAACTACTCTATAAGCCATTTTTCCAAAATACAGTGATGTCTGGTCGTCAAAGAAGGTTCACATACTTCTAACGTAAACATGACAATATATAGAGGAATGTATTTAACGGGAGAGGATTTCAGCAGGATGGTATGGGAAATACAGGCAGAGAAATTGTTCAGCTTATATATGTCGCAGGGAGATGATGAAAATTAGGGATTTGATCAAATCCCTAAGGTATATGATCAATTCACGGAAGATTTTAAAATAACAACTCTGTGGGGGTGATTTCCCTGAAGAAAGTAAGTGATTTGATCAAATCCCTTAACTGTTTTAGTGAAAAGATGAAATAAACAAGTCAGGACTCGCACAGCTCTATGTTTCGCTTGTTACCACTCGCCATTGGCGTCCGTGCTGGCCAGCGCCCAAACATTACGTGAGGAAGGTTGCGCGCATTTTTATTATTGTTTTCTATATTTCGAGTTTTATCAAGTACCTACCGTAGAAAAACGAGTTCAGATATAGAAAAAAAAAAATCAAACTCTGACCGAATTTGTATCTGAAGAACAGTTCAATGAAACTATCAGGACGTTTCTGAACAAGCGGCCTGAAAAACCTTTGTGGACTCGCGAAAGGATAGAAGAAGCTGTCACAATCATTGACCAATTTAAATTAGCACCACTACTTAAACATTTTTCCCAGAAAGGTTAAAAAGGACCCTTTCTAGTGTCCAAAGTAGTGTCACGTGACCCGAAGATTCATAGTCAAGAGATTCATCACTTTACAGATTCGTTCTCACTTGGCCTTCGCTCATGAAGGGCGTTTTGAATAATTCGGCAGGCGGTGTATTGTAGATCGAGATACATTAAGAATACCTTAAAAAGGCGATTCGGAAAGGAGATAAGGTGAAAAGGCGATTCGGAAAAAACGAAAAATGTACAATGTACCGGCTATTACGATTCCGTAATAGCCGAAATACTTTGTATTTCAATGACTATTGTTGTATTAACTATTCTACATTTAATAATGCATGGTTTACTAAATAATATTATTTAGATATTAAAAGTATTTCATCTTTTCACTAAAACAGTTAAGGGATTTGATCAAATCACTTACTTTCTTCAGGGAAATCACCCCACAGAGTTGTTATTTTAAAATCTTCCGTGAATTTATCATACCTTAGGGATTTGATCAAATCACTATTTTCATCATCTCCCTGAGGCATATACACTGGCCGTACGATTCACACACACACACACACAAATCTACTCCAATCCAACACAATATGGCAAGCTGAACCTCCTTGTGGACAACATACCTGCTGTATAGCGTACAGTCGCTCAAAAAAGAATCCGAACACTACGGTTGATTACAGAATTCAGACAAAATATCTGGCAACGATTTTTTTTAGAAATTAGTGATCTGGCAACCTTCGTGTCACGTGATTACAGAATTCAGGAAAAATATCTGGAGCGTGTACAGCAACTGTACACGCTCCAGTTACCGTTCACAGTAAACTGGAGCGTGTGCAGTTACTGCACACGCTCCAGTTTGCTGTGAACGGTAACTGCACACGCTCAATATTTCTGTGAGTGGGCCCACACGATCCAGTCTTTGTGAGCTCACACGATCCAATGTGCTGTGAACATTAACCGCAACTGCTCCAGTTTGCTGTGAACATTAACAGCAAATGCTCCAGTTTGCTGTGAACGGTAACTGCACATGCTCCATATTCATTGCATTATATATTCATACGCATTATATATATTTCAAAATATCCAAACACTACGGTTGATTACAGAATTCATAAAAAAACATGATCTAAGGGACCTGGGTTCGAGCCCCGGATAAGGCATGGATGTGTGTGTGTGTGTGTGTGTGTGTGTGTGTGTGTGTGTGTGTGTGTGTGTGTTTTCTGCTGAGGTCCTGCCATCCTCTCAGATCTTCTATGGCATATAAACTGACAGGCTCTTGTCAGACCTCTGTGGCAAGCAGCTGCTTGAGGGGGTAATTATTGTATTTTTATTAACTAAAAGCCCGAAAAACGCAATCTTCATTACCTTTGTTTACAGAAGCAGGAATTTTGCCTTTATGCTACGATTATTTTTTCGAAATTATTAACTACTTTTACTTTAGAAATGATAGCATCAAAACTGATACGAATAATTACCAATTACGAAGAGATAAAAACATATGTAATGCAGGAATTTCATAATATAAGGAAATTTTTAGGCACTATTATTTGTACTTAGCACCGAAATTCCTTTCCCCTCTCCCGGTCAGCATGAAAAATTAAAAAACAAATGAAAATTCTTTGTAAGAACTACATTTTGAAACTGGATGATGTGAAAACTTTTTTGCATTAAACTACTAGAACTGTTTATATGTAACATGGATATTAAATGTTTCTGACTTTCTCACTTCTGGATTTCTAGAAATTTTGTGTATTATATTCAAATGTGACGACTGATGTTTTCAATTGAAATTGTTTCTGTCTGGAGATCTCAGGAGCATCTCTTATACACTGTTAAACATTATCCGAAATTAAAAAAATATTAGACGAAACGAAAAATGTTATTATACTGCAATTCCAGTCTCTTAGCCTTCCTCCCACCCAGTTTCGAGGCCCTTTTTCCCCCACCACTTTTTTAGATCAACCCCCCCCCCCCACACACACACACTTTTTTTTCTAGATCACTTCCCTCCACTTTTTTAGATCACTCAAACCCCAACCCCCATTTTTTAGATCACCCACCCCCACTTTTTCCTAGATCACTCAAACCTCCACCCCATTTTTTAGATCACCCTACCCCACCTCCCTCCCTTTTCTAGATCACTCAAACCCCACCTCCCTCCCTTTTCTAGATCACTCAAAAAAACCCCTCCCTTTTCTAGATCACTAAACCCCCCCCCCCTCCCTTTCTAGATCACTCAAAAAAAAAAAAACCCTTCCTTTCTACATCACTCAACCTCCCTTTTCTAGATCACTCAAACCCCCTTTTCTAGATCACTCAAACCCCCTTTTCTAGATCACTCAAACCCCCTTTTCTAGATCACTCAAACCCCCTTTTCTAGATCACTCAAACCCCCTTTTCTAGATCACTCAAACCCCCTTTTCTAGATCACTCAAACCCCCTTTTCTAGATCACTCAAACCCCCTTTTCTAGATCACTCAAACCCCCTTTTCTAGATCACTCAAACCCCCTTTTCTAGATCACTCAAACCCCCTTTTCTAGATCACTCAAACCCCTCACTTTTTCTAGATCACTCAAACCCCTCACTTTTTCTAGATCACTCAAACCCCTCACTTTTTCTAGATCACTCAAACCCCTCACTTTTTCTAGATCACTCAAACCCCTCACTTTTTCTAGATCACTCAAACCCCTCACTTTTTCTAGATCACTCAAACCCCTCACTTTTTCTAGATCACTCAAACCCCTCACTTTTTCTAGATCACTCAAACCCCTCACTTTTTCTAGATCACTCAAACCCCTCACTTTTTCTAGATCACTCAAACCCCTCACTTTTCTAGATCACTCAAACCCCTCACTTTTCTAGATCACTCAAACCCCTCACTTTTTCTAGATCACTCAAACCCCTCACTTTTTCTAGATCGCTCAAAGAAAAAAAAAACCCTCCCTTTTCTACATCACTCAAAAAACCCCTCCCTTTTCTAGATCACTCAAAAAAAAAAAAAAAAACCCTCCCTTTTCTAGATCACTCAACCCCCCTTTCTAGATCACTCAAACCCCCCCCCCTTTTTCTAGATCACTCAAACCCCCCTTTTCTAGATCGCTCAAAAAAAAAAAAACCCCCCTCCCTTTTCTACATCACTCAAAAAAACCCTCCCTTTTCTAGATCACTCAACCCCCCTTTCTAGATCACTCAAACCCCCCCTTTTCTAGATCACTCAAACCCCCCCCTTTTCTAGATCACTCAAACCCCCCCTTTTCTAGATCACTCAAACCCCCCCTTTTCTAGATCGCTCAAACCCCCCTTTTCTAGATCGCTAAAAAAAAAAAAAAAAAAAAACCCCATCCCTTTTCTAGATCACTAAAAAAAAAACCCATCCCTTTTCTAGATCACTAAAAAAAAAACCCTTTTCTAGATCACCCAAACCCCCTTTCTTTTCTAGATCACTCAAACCCCCTTTCTTTTCTAGATCACTCAAACCCCCCTTCTAGATAACTCAAACCCCCCCCCCCTTTTTTTTTTCCCTAGATCACTCAACCCCCCTTCTAGATAACTCAACCCCCCCTCCTTTTTTCCCTAGATCACTCAACCCCCTTTTTTTTTTCCTTAGATCACTCAACCCCCCTTTTCTAGATCACTCAACCCCCCTTTTTTTCCCCTTAGATCACTCAACCCCACCCCCTTCTAGTTCACTCAACCCCCCCCCCCCCTTTCTAGATCACTCAAACCCCATCCCCCTTTTCTAGATCACTCAAAAGAACTCCCTTTTCTAGATCACTCAAACCCCCTCCCTTTTCTAGATCACTCAAACCCACTTTCTAGATCACTCAAAATCCCCCACTTTTTTCTACATCACTCACCATCCACTTTTCTACATCACTCACCCTCAACTTTTTTCTAGATCAACCTCCCCACCCCCCACCACCCCACTCACACTTTTTCTAGATCCAAGTCTGTTTGTGTTGTGTTGTTTTACCTCTGAGCGGCACTTTTTTGCACACCATGGGCTAAATGGCCAGGTCACATGGACCCCGAAGGCTCAGAGAAGGTTGGGAGAGGGGACCCACTGGAACAGCTGTTGGGAGACAGATGGTAGCCTCCCGTCAAGGCCATCCAGCGTGTTCTTTAACGTGCACAGGGTATGGCTCTCCCGCACACGGGGCCACGGCTTAACGTCCCATCCGACGGACGGCGGCCTTTCCAAGCCCATCGGTGTCCCCTACTGATCGTGAGCAGGGAGGGGAATTTTGCGGAGATAAATCTCAACGCTGACCCAGTTGGGACTCGAACCTGGGAACTACAGATTACGAGCCTGGCGCGCTACTGACCGAGCCCCCCCCCCCGCCCCCCAAGTCTGTTTACAACAGAGAAAATGACAGCACGTTCTGCAAACCGAGCCCATAAGTGTTAATGTCTTGCAAATTCCACAATCAAATCCATAAAAAAAAAGCATTTGACGTTACGTTTTTTTAAATTCTTATCCTTCAAAATCTTCGATCAGTATTTCTGCGTTTTCATTCGGTATTTTGAATAATCAATCGCTCGTATTCAAGCGCACGTTTCTCAACCTCATGACCACGTGACACGATAGCATCCATTATACACGTGACGTGTGGATTCCTCGCTCGTATTCCATCGTTTGAGCAGCGTCATTCTCTTCCAACGTCCTCAGTTTACAGATTGCTGCCGACTCAAACACTTGCCAGTGAGCAGACGACTGCAATGTAAGTACTTTGATATTTTACCATCACTACATCCACGAACTTCTGGTGGGGGGGGGCGTAAAAGGACCGTTGCCCCTGTAAAATATTGATCGAAAATTAATTTTTTGGTACACCTGATATTTAACATGTTTTTTAAGATATATAAAGCTTATGCTTCAGGGGAGTCAGAAGTTGTTTCTTCCCGTTGCTTTCTTAAAAAAAAGGGGGGGGGCTCAGTCGGTAGCGCGCCAGGCTCGTAATCTGTAGTTCCCAGGTTCGAGTTCCAGCTGGGTCAGCGTTGAGATTTATCTCCGCAAAATTCCCCGCCTTGCCCACGGTCAGTACGGGACACCGATGGGCTTGGAAAGGCCGCCGTCCGTCGGATGGGACGTTAAGTCATGGCCCGTGTGCGGGAGAACCATACCCTGTGTACGTTAAAGAACATGCTGGATGGCCTTGACGGGTGGCTACCATCTGTGTCCCAACAGCTGTTCCAATGCCACCCAATTGGTCCCCTCCCCCAACCTTCTGAGCCTTCGGGGTCCATGTGACCTGGCCATTTAGCCCATGGTGTGCAGAAAAGTGCCTGTCAGAAGTAAAACAACCCAACGTTAAAGAACACGCTGGATGGCCTTGACGGGAGGCTACCATCTGTCTCCCAACAGCTGTTCCAGTGGGTCCCCTCCCCCAACCTTCTGAGCCTTCGGGGTCCTTGTGACCTGGCCATTTAGCCCATGGTGTGCAAAAACGTGCCGCTCAGAGGTAAAACAACCCAACATCCACGGACTTCTGGTGGGGGGGCGTAAAAGGACCGTTGCCTCTGTAAAATATTGATCGAAAATTAATTTTTTTGGTACACCTGATATTTAACATGTTTTTTAAGAAATATAAAGCTTATGCTTCAGGGGAGTCCTAAGTTCCTCCTTCCCGTTGCTTTCTTAAAAACTGAATGGAAAAATACTTTTATAATTGTAGAGGCCATTTCAAACTACAGGTAGGACACCGATGGTTGCAGTAGTGCCCCTAAATTTGCTCAGTTTAGGGCTTGGTTTTGTTTTTACCTCACTTAATAGATGCTATCGTGTCACGTTGCCACGAGGTCCAGAAACGTGCGCTTGAATACGAGCGAAGGATACGGAACTTTTTTTTTCACTCAATGGACTAATTGGCCAGGCCACAAGGACCCCGAGAGCTCAGAGTTGAGGGGACCCACTGGAACAGCTGTTGGGGAAACAGATGGTAGCCTCCCGTCAAAGGTGTTCTTTAACGTTGGGTTGTTTTACCTCTGAGCGGCACTTTTTTGCACACCATGGGCTAAATGGCCAGGTCACATGGACCCCGAAGGCTCAGAGAAGGTTGGGGGAGGGGACCCACTGGAACAGCTGTTGGGAAAGAGATGGTAGCCTCCCGTCAAGGCCATTCAGCGTGTTCTTGAATGTGCACAGGGTATGGCTCTCCCACACACGGGGCCACGGCTTAACGTCCCATCCGACGGACGGCGGCCTTTACAAGCCCATCGGTGTGCCTACTGACCGTGGGTGGGGAATTTTACGGCGATAAATCTCAACGCTGATCCAGCTGGGACTAACCTGGGAACTACAGATTACGAGCCTGGCGCGCTACCGACTGAGCCACCCTCGCCCCGAGAAGGTTGGGGGAGGGAACCCACTGGAGCAGCTGTTGGGAGACAGATGGTAGCTGTCAAGACTATCCAGCGTGTTCTTTAACGTTGGGTTGTTTTACCTTTGAGCTGCACTTTTTTTGCATACCATGGGCTAAATGGCCAGGTAACAAGGACCCCGATGGCTCAGAGAAGGTTGGGGAGAGGACCCACTGGGAACAGCTGTTGGGAGACATATGGTAGCCTCCCGTTAAGGCCATCCAGCGTGTTATTAAATGTTGGGTTGTTTTACCTCTGAGCGGCACTTTTGTACACACCACGGGCTAAATGGCCAGGTCACATGGACCCCGAAGGCTTAGAGAACGTTGGGGGAGGGACCCACTGGAACAGCTGTTGGGAGACAGATGGTAGACTCATCAAGGCCATCCAATGTGTTCTTTAACATGCACATTGTATGGCACACGGAGCCACGGCTTAACGTCCCATCCGACGGACGACGGCCTTTCCAAACCCGTCGGTGTCCACATACTGACCGTGGGCAGGGCGGGGAGTTTTGCGGAGATAAATCTGAACGCTGATCCAGCTGGGACTCGAATCTGGGTACTGCAGATTACGAGCCTGGCCGTGACAACGGCTTGGCACGCTACCAACTGACCCTCCCCCCAAAAAAGGGCAGTATAAGATTTCCCCTTCCATTTTAGAGGCCTTTAAAAAAAAATTTCTTGAAAAATGCTAGAAGTGCGCATAAGTTTAATATTTTGCCATTATTTCACTACGTAGCATTCTTAAAGGAGGCAGTTCCTTCTAGATGCGGACCTGTACACATTTTTTTTATAGTTACACGTGCTTGAGGGGAGCGCCCTCTTACCAACGTGCTCTCGGTTTTTTACAAAATTCGTTAGACCCTTGGAGCCAGACAAGTGATCATTAAAATACACGTGCATTGCAGAGGTGAAAACGTTTCCATAACAGTAAATCAGCTGTTAGGGAAACGGCTGTCTGCTGAATCTCGTACCCAGTTTTAGGCCCTGATGACGTGGCCATTTATCATCCTCAAGCAGCCAAGGGCTACGGAGGTCCAACCAGACCGTGCAATTTAGTTCTCCAAAAAATATCTGGAAAAAGAAAAAATATCTGGAGCGTGTACAGCAACTGCACACGCTCAATATTTCCGTGAGTGGGCCCACACGATCTAGGTTTTTGTGAGCTCATACGATCCAATGTGCTGTGAACATTAACCGCAACAGTTTGCTGTGAACGGTAACTGCACACTCTCAATATTTTCGTGAGAGCCCACACGATCTAGTATCAAAATAATATGACCACCTACAGTCGCTCAAAAAAGTATCCGAACACTATGGTTGATTACAGAATTTAGAAAAAACGTCTGGAGCGTGTACAGCAACTGTACACGCTCCAGTTACCGTTCACAGCAAACTGGAGCGTGTGGCTCCAGTTTGCTGTGAACGGTAACTGCACACGCTCAATATTACCGAGAGTGGGCCCACACGATCCAGGTTTTTGTGAGCTCACACGATCCAATGTGCTGTGAACATTAACCGCAACCGCTCCAGTTTGCTGTGAACGGTAAGTGCACACGCTCCATATTCATTGCATTATATATTCATACTCATTATATACAGGGTGAATCTGAAAAAGTGGGCTAAACTTTACGGGGTGGTAGAACGCAGCTATACGAGCAATATTAGTCATAAAATGTATGGTCGGAACGCAAACGGCGAGCCGCTAGGTGGCGTTGGATATGGTATAAAAGGGTCGGTCCTCGCACCCAAAGGCATTTCTACCGTGATTTGCCGAGAGGATGGCTGGTTATACTAACCACGAAATGACGGATATGCACTTTGTGTACGCTATTTTTATACCGTTGGGTGCGAGGACCGACCCTTTTATACCATTTCCAACGCCACCTAGCGGCTCGCCGTTTGCGTTCCGACCATACATTCTATGACGAATATTACTCGTATAGCTGCGTTCTACCACCCCGTAAAGTTTTGCCCACTTTTTCAGATTCACCCTGTATATTAAAAAATATCCGAAAACTGCGATTGATTACAGAATTCAGGAAAAAATATCTGGCAACGATTTTTTTAGAAATTAGTGATCTGGCAACCTTGGTGTCACGTGATTACAGAATTCAGGAAAAACATCTGGAGCGTGTACAGCAACTGTACACGCTCCAGTTACCGTTCACAGCAAACTGGAGCGTGTGCAGTTACTGCACACGCTCCAGTTTGCTGTGAACGGTAACTGCACACGCTCAATATTTCCGTGAGTGAGCCCACACGATCTAGTTACAAAATAATATGACCACCTACAGTCGCTCAAAAAGGTATCCGAACATTATGGTTGATTATGGTTGAGCTCACGATCCAATGTGCTGTGAACATTATCCTGAGCTACATCTATTGCATCTGGCCACTTCACACCAAATTCTAACAAGGTCCTGTTTGACATTGTCTGCCCACCGCATCCTAGGTCTCCCCTTCTTTCTGAGACCATTGGGCACACTCTTCATAACCCTATTCGCTAATCATCCATAAAGGCAACATGGCAAAACCAACGGAGTATCTCTGCACAATATGCTGCTTAAAGGAGGTTGACGACAATTTTTTAAAACTCATCTGAATTATCGCCAAGTCACTTCGAAATGTGCCATTCTGTGTGATTTCGATAACTCGACTTAATTTTATAATAATCTTTATTCATATTAGTTAAAAAGTTTAAACAAATGACCCGCAAAGCATCTGCAGGAGAGAAGAATAATAACGTCACATGAAAATACATAAAATATAGTTTAAAACAACGTCATCGAATTATGTGAATTTCATTGGAAGCTCCGTTTTGGTGTTTCAAACTTTTATATTGATTTCAATGCCTAGAAGAAAATTTTTAGTCTCATTTTTGATTTCTTTAAAATTACTTTATTAAACAATTTCCCCTCGGTAATTGATTGAACACGTAAGGTACAGTCGTTCAACAAAGTATCCGAACACTATGGTTGATTATAAAAATAAATACCCCCTCAAGCAGCTGCCACGAAGGTTGCCAGATCACTGATTTCTAAACCTGGATCGTGTGGGCCCACTCGGTAATATTGAGCGTGTGCAGTTACCGTTCACAGCAAACTGGAGCGTGTGCAGTAACTGCACACGCTCCAGTTTGCTGTGAACTGTAACTGGAGCGTGTACAGTTGCTGTACACGCTCCAGATATTTTTCCTGAATTCTGTAATCACGTGACACGAAGGTTGCCAGATCACTAATTTCTAAAAAAATCGTCGCCAGGTATTTTTTCTGAATTCTATAATCAACTATAGTGTTCGGACACTTTTTTGAGCGACTGTACCAGAGAAACGGAAGTCTCCATTTGATTTCCAAAACGAGGTTGCAAATCATCGTGGTCTACATTCTCATTGACAAAAACATTTGATTTGGGAAATCATGGGAACGGGATGACAAATCTAAAAATGTGTTTTTACTTCCTAATGACCATGAACATGACGAAATTATTTCCAGTTGCCGATCTCGAGCCAGCTATGACGTCAGGAGGCGATTTCCGCGAAGTGAGACAAGAGGAAGAAGTTGCCGATACGAGGGAGCACGAGGTCAACGAACCTGGCGCTGCTCGGAAGATATTTGCAGGTAGGAATTTAATTTAAATCAATGATATCAACGGTTAAGGTTAAGGGTTTGGAACAACGAGATAGAATATATAGAGTGAGCAAACGCTGTGTTACAGCGCCCCCTGTCTGAAGCTAAAGTAAGCTTGGCCACCATTTACATGGCCGCCATCATATAATATATTATATAGGCATCATGTAGCAAGCACCTTTTCTTAGTATTGTGTATACATGCCTTAAAAAAAAACAAAGGAGTTTCTATTTTCATTAAATTGTAGTATCAGACAAAATATTTACAAAAAAGTCTGGAAATAACTATCTTTTAACAAATTTTTTTCTTTATTAAATACAATATTTTTATACGCCATTAAATGTTCAGTTAACATGACCGATTGGATTTTATCCTGAGAACGAAAACTTAACGTAATTAAAATAAAAAGTTTAACTATTTAGGCTTAGTGCGTTGTTAGGTTGTTTTACCTCTGAGCAGCATTTTTTGTACACCATGGGCTAAATGGCCAGGTCACAAGAACTCCCATAGGCTCAGAGAAGGTTGGGGGAGCGGACCCACTGCAAAAGCTGTTGGGAGACAGATGATAGCCTTCCATCAAGGCCTTCCAGCGTGTTCTTTAACGTTGGGTTGTTTTACCTCTGAGCGGCACTTTTCTGCACACTATGGGCTAAATGTCCAGATCACATGGACCCCGAAGGCTCAGAGAAGGTTGGGGGAGCGGACCCCCTGCAACAGCTGTTGGGAGACAGATGGTAGCCTTCCATCAAGGCCTTCCAGCGTGTTCTTTAACGTTGGGTTGTTTTACCTCTGAGCGGCACTTTTCTGCACACTATGGGCTAAATGTCCAGGTCACATGGACCCCGAAGGCTCAGAGAAGGTTGGGGGAGCGGACCCCCTGCAACAGCTGTTGGGAGACAGATGGTAGCCTTCCATCAAGGCCTTCCAGCGTGTTCTTTAACGTTGGGTTGTTTTACCTCTGAGCGGCACTTTTCTGCACACTATGGGCTAAATGTCCAGGTCACATGGACCCCGAAGGCTCAGAGAAGGTTGGGGGAGCGGACCCCCTGCAACAGCTGTTGGGAGACAGATGGTAGCCTTCCATCAAGGCCTTCCAGCGTGTTCTTTAACGTTGGGTTGTTTTACCTCTGAGCGGCACTTTTTTGAACACCATGGGCTAAATGGCCAGGTCACATGGACCCCGAAGGCTCAGAGAAGGTTTGGGGAGCGGACCCCCTGCAACAGCTGTTGGGAGACAGATGGTAGCCTTCCATTAAGGCCTTCCAGCGTGTTCTTTAACGTTGGGTTGTTTTACATCTGAGCGGCACTTTTCTGCACACTATGGGCTAAATGTCCAGGTCACATGGACCCCGAAGGCTCAGAGAAGGTTGGGGGAGCGGACCCCCTGCAACAGCTGTTGGGAGACAGATGGTAGCCTTCCATCAAGGCCTTCCAGCGTGTTCTTTAACGTTGGGTTGTTTTACCTCTGAGCGGCACTTTTCTGCACACTATGGGCTAAATGTCCAGGTCACATGGACCCCGAAGGCTCAGAGAAGGTTGGGGGAGCGGACCCCCTGCAACAGCTGTTGGGAGACAGATGGTAGCCTTCCATCAAGGCCTTCCAGCGTGTTCTTTAACGTTGGGTTGTTTTACCTCTGAGCGGCACTTTTCTGCACACTATGGGCTAAATGTCCAGGTCACATGGACCCCGAAGGCTCAGAGAAGGTTGGGGGAGCGGACCCCCTGCAACAGCTGTTGGGAGACAGATGGTAGCCTTCCATCAAGGCCTTCCAGCGTGTTCTTTAACGTTGGGTTGTTTTACCTCTGAGCGGCACTTTTTTGAACACCATGGGCTAAATGTCCAGGTCACATGGACCCCGAAGGCTCAGAGAAGGTTTGGGGAGCGGACCCCCTGCAACAGCTGTTGGGAGACAGATGGTAGCCTTCCATTAAGGCCTTCCAGCGTGTTCTTTAACGTTGGGTTGTTTTACATCTGAGCGGCACTTTTTTGCACACCGTGGGCTAAATGTCCAGGTCACATGGACCCCGAAGGCTCAGAGAAGGTTGGGGGAGCGGACCCCCTGCAACAGCTGTTGGGAGACAGATGGTAGCCTTCCATTAAGGCCTTCCAGCGTGTTCTTTAACGTTGGGTTGTTTTACCTCTGAGCGGCACTTTTTTGCACACCATGGGCTAAATGGCCAGGTCACAAGGGCCCCGAAAGTTCAGAGAAAGTTGGGGGAGGGGACCCACTAGAACAGCTGTTGGGAGACAGATGGTAGCCTCCCGTCAAGGCCATCCAGCGTGTTCTTTAATATGCACGGGGTATGGCTCTCTCATACAGGGGGCCACGGCTTAACGTCCCATCCTACGGACAGCAATCTTTCCAAGCCCTTCAGTGTCCCTTATTCACCGTGGGCAGAGAATTTTGCGGAGATAAATCTCAACGCTGACCCAGCTGGGACTCGAACCTGAGAATTGCAGATTACGAGTCTGGCGCGCTACCGACTGAGCCACTCCCAATCTTAGGCTTAGTGCGTTAATACCCATACTTTACATTACGGCAGCCATGTAAAGTATGAGCAACACATCTTTGAAATTGCTTCAACTTTTGGAACAGGTTGCGCACTCTAGTTTACCTCGTTGGTTTAGAAATTATTAGTTCAGAAAGGTATACAGGTGCTCCCCTACTTACGAACAGGTTACGTTCCCGAGGTTTTGTCGTACGTCGAAAACTAACCAAAAAAGTACATTTGTACGCAGAATAACCACTTATTGTTAGTGTGTGATCCTTCAATGTACTTACTAGAATTCATACACTCGGGGGCGGGGGTGGCTCAGTCGGTAGCGCGCCAGGCTCGTAATCCGTAGTTCCCAGGTTCGAGTCCCAGCTGGGTCAGCGTTGAGATCTATCTCCGCAAAATTCCCCGCCCTGCCCACGGTCAGTAGGGGACACCGATGGGCTTGGAAAGGCCGCCGTCCGTCGGATGTGACGTTAAGCCGTGGCCCCGTGTGCGGGAGAGCCATACCCTATGCACGTTAAAGAAAAAGCTGGACGGCCTTGACGGGAGGCTACCATCTGTCTCCCAACAGATGTTCCAGTGGGTCCCCACCCCCAACCTTATCTGAGCCTTCGGGGTCCATGTGACCTGGCCATTTAGCCCATTGTGTGCAAAAAATTGCCGCTCAGAGGTAAAACAACCCAACGTTAAAGAACACGCTGGATGACCTTGACGGGAGGCTACCATCTGTCTCCCAACAGCTGCTCCAGTGGGTCCCCTCCCCCAACCTTCTCTGAGCCTTCGGGGTCCTTATAACCTGGCCATTTAGCCCATGGTGTGCAAAATAGTGCCGCTTAGAAGTAAAACAACCCAACCCAAGCATTACACTCGTTTACACAATCGCTACTGCTTACTAGCAGGAGTTTCAAATGCGGCAAAAATCTGTTTTGGTATATGGTATACTGTTAATGTATTTATGTTCGTACATAAATAATATAATACGTATTGTAAATGACAAAAAAGGAAAATTAGACCACGCTGTCGACTTCAACGCCACGAATCCGCCCGAAATTTAAATTTTAGACGTACGGTCAAATTGTTCGTAAGTTGAACGTTCGCAAGTAGGGGAGCACCTGTATTGGGTCAAATTCATTTACTGAAATTGTCAATGAAAATTTGCCATTCTACGAATACAGAAAAAAACTTTTTTTAAATTAAAGTCGCAGCTTGAATCAAGGTAAAAGATTCCTGTTAGGAAGCGAAATAACCTAAAGACTTTATTTCAACATTACGAAGAACTTGAGAGAGAATTTGAAATTGAAAACTTACGTTCCATGAGCAGAAGACGTATGCGGCGAATTCATCTATCAGTCTTTACTAAAAAAAAAAACTCTTCTTTTTAAGCATATAAACATTTCTAACGGGTTTAGCGCAAAAGTATACACGAGCCGATTAAACATTGGTCTTATATGCAGACGTATGCCACCTATGTCATGCTGTCATTGGTTAATGATGTCACGTGGTTTAAGAGCGCCATGTTTTATGAGAACATACTAATAGGCCGTGGATTTCAAAATTATTCCCGAAAAATCATTCGTTATAAATGTAAAATATTTCTTTCTTCAATACTGACGAATTTTTTAAAAATTCGTACCATTTTTTTTAATTTATGAGGGGGTAAGGTTTTTGGCGAAGTTTCGTGCATAATCTGCAAGCGCGCAGATATAATAGATATCAGTAATAGAAATAGACGAAATGTGATGTCATGAAACTGAAGCTCCATAAGAAAACAGTTGGTTTGTTTTACTTCTGAGCGGCACTTTTTTTGCGCATATTTAGTTAAAATGGCCAGGACACAAGGACCCCGAGGGCTCAGAGGTTGAGGGGACCCACTGGAACAGATGTTGGGAGACAGATGGTAGCCTCCCGTCAAGGCCATCTGGCGTGTTCTTTAACGTTGGGTTGTTTTACCTGTGAGCGTCACTCTTTTGCACACCATGGGCTAAATGGCCAGGTCACAAGTACCCCGAAGGCTCAGAAGGTTGGGGGAGGGGACCCACTGGAACAGCTGTTGGGAGACAGATGGTAGCCTCCCGTCAAGGCCATCCAGCGTGTTCTTTAACTTTCGGTTGTTTTACCTCTGAGCAGCACTTTTGTACACACCATGGGCTAAATGGCCAGGTCACAAGGACCCCGAAGGCTCAGAGAAAGTTGGGGGAGGGAACCCACTGGAACAGCTGTTGGGAGACAGATGGTAGCCTCCCGTCAAGGCCATCCAGCGTGTTCTTTAACTTTCGGTTGTTTTACTTCTGAGCAGCACTTTTGTACATACAATGGGCTAAATGGCCAGGTCACAAGGACCCCGAAAGCTCAGAGAAAGTTGGGGGAGGGGACCCACTGGAACAGCTGTTGGGAGACAGATGGTATCCTCGCGTCAAGGCCATCCAGCGTGTTCTTTAACGTTAGGTTGTTTTACCTCTGAGCGGCACTTTTTTGCACACCTTGGGCTAAAGAGCCCATGGCTCTGCCAGGTCACAAGGATCCCGAAAGCTCAGAGAAGATTGGGGGAAGGGACCCACTGGAACAGCTGTTGGGAGACAGATGGTATCCTCGCGTCAAGGCCATCCAGCGTGTTCTTTAACGTGCACAGGGTATGGCTCTTCCGCACACGGGGCCACGGCATGTCCAAGACCATCGGTGCCCCCTACTGACCGTGGTCAGGGCGGGGAGTTTTGCGGAGATTAATCTCAAAGCTGGGAATCGAACCTGGGAACTACAGATTACGAGCCTGGCGCGCTACCGACTGAGCCATCTGCGCCCCAGGATTTTTCATAGATATTAAAGATGCAATTGATACTGTTGATCACAATATTCCACTAAATAAGTTGTTTAGGAGTGGTATTAAGGGCTTGGAAATAGAATGGTTTCGGGACTATTTTGTTAGCAGGGAGTAATGTGCCTTCTCACTTTCCTCATAGTACATTTTCTTACGTATTTATAAAAACAGGCACCTATCGGACAGTCCTAAGCCCGCATCTAAAAATAAATATAGGGAAGGAAGTGATCGAAGTGAGAAAGGGGAGGGAGGAAGTTATCCATGTGAGAAAGGGAAGTTAGGAAGTGATCCAAGTGAGAAAGGGAAGGGAGGAAGTGATCCAAGGGAGAAAGGGGAGGAAGGAAGTGATCAAAGAGAGAAGGGGGAGGGTGGAAGTGATCCAAGTGAGAAAGGAAATGGTGGAAGTGATCCAAGTGAGAAAAGGAAGGGAGGAAGTGATCAAAGGGAGCAAGGGGAGGGAGGAAGTATTCCAAGGGAGAAAGAGGAGGAAGGAAGTGATCAAAGGGAGAAGAGGGAGGGTGGAAGTGATCCAAGTGAGAAAGGGAAAGGAGGAAGTGATCAAAGGGAGAAAACGAAGGGAGGAAGTGATCAAAGGGAGAAAGGGAAGGGAGGAAGTGATCCAAGGGAGAAAGGGAAGGGAGGAAGTGATCCAAGGGAGAAAGGGGAAGGAGGAAGTGATCCAAGTGAGAAAGGGAAGGAGGAGTGATCAAAGGGAGAAAGGGAAGGGAGGAAGTGATCAAAGGAAGAAAGGGAAGGGAGGAAGTGATCCAAGTGAGAGAGAGGAGGGAGGAAGTGATCCAAGTGAGAAAAGGAAGGGAGGAAGTGATCAAAGGGAGCAAGGGGAGGGAGGAAGTATTCCAAGGGAGAAAGAGGAGGAAGGAAGTGATCAAAGGGAGAAGAGGGAGGGTGGAAGTGATCCAAGTGAGAAAGGGAAGGGAGGAAGTGATCAAAGGAAGAAAACGAAGGGAGGAAGTGATCAAAGGAAGAAAGGGAAGGGAGGAAGTGATCCAAGGGAGAAAGGGGAAGGAGGAAGTGATCCAAGTGAGAAAGGGAAGGAGGAGTGATCAAAGGAAGAAAGGGAAGGGAGGAAGTGATCCAAGTGAGAGAGAGGAGGGAGGAAGTGATCCAAGGGAGAAAGAGGAGGGATGAAGTGGTCCAAGGGAGAAAATGAAAGGAGGAAGTGATCCAAGGGAGAAAGGGAATGGATGAAGTGATCCAAGGGAGAAAGGGAATGGATGAAGTGATCCAAGGGAGAAAGGGAAGTGAGGAAGTGATCCAAGGGAGAAAAGGAAGTGAGGAAGTGGTCCAAGGGAGAAAAGGAAGGGAGGAAGTGATCAAAGGGAGAAAGGGAAGGGAGGAAATGAACAAAGAAAGAAAGGGAAGGGAGGAAATGAACAAAGAGAGAAAGGGAAGGGAGGAAATGAACAAAGAGAGAAAGGGAAGGGAGGAAGTGATCCAATGGAGAAAGGGAAGGGAGGAAGTGATCCAATGGAGAAAGGGAAGGAAGTGATCCAAGGGAGAAAGGGAAGGAAGGAAGTGATCCAAGGGAGAAAATGAAGGGTGGAAGTGACCAAGGGAGAAAGGGGAGGGAGGAAGTGATTCAAGTGAGAATGGGAAGGGAGGAAGTGATTCAAGTGAGAATGGGAAGGGAGGAAGTGATCCAAGTGAGAAAGGGGAGGGAGGAAGTGATCCAAGTGAGAAAGGGGAGGGAGGAAGTGATCCAAGTGAGAAAGGGAAGGGAGGAAGTGATCCAAGTGAGAAAGGGAAGGGAGGAAGTGATCCAAGTGAGAAAGGGAAGGGAGGAAGTGATCCAAGTGAGAAAGAGGAGGGAGACTTGTCAATGCTGAGTTAGTCTTGATTTTTTTTTTATACTCGTAAAATTATTTTCCGTTTTGAACTCATGCATACGTAGCGTAAGATGAAAAGTTATCGATGGAGAGACATTTCGAGCCAAACTTTTGGGGAGAATATAACTAGTAAACAACCAAATATTGGAAAACCTAATTAATTGATATTTAATGATTTATTTTCATATCATGAACGATTTAATTTCGTATGCAAACCCCCTTTTCTGCGTGATCGTTTGAACCAAGAGGTGAAATTTGCCGCAAGAGGGCGCCCTTTACGCTTTTCCTTGCCATCCCTTTTCTGCTTGACTGCACATTGAAGTGAAATTTGCTGCAAGAGGACGCCCTTTACGCTTTTCCTTGCCATCCTTTTTCTGCTTGACTGCACATTGAAGTGAAATTTGCCGTAAGAGGGCGCCCTTCACGCTTTTCCTTGCCATCCCTTTTCTGCTTGACTGCACATTGAAGTGAAATTTGCCGCAAGAGGGCGCCCTTTACGCTTTTCCTTGCCATCCCTTTTCTGCTTGACTGCACATTGAAGTGAAATTTGCTGCAAGAGGACGCCCTTTACGCTTTTCCTTGCCATCCTTTTTCTGCTTGACTGCACATTGAAGTGAAATTTGCCGTAAGAGGGCGCCCTTCACGCTTTTCCTTGCCATCCCTTTTCTGCTTGACTGCACATTGAAGTGAAATTTGCCGCAAGAGGGCGCCCTTTACGCTTTTCCACACTCTCTTTTCTGCACGAGTGCACCTTGAATAAAATTTTCTTCAAGAGAGCTCCAATTTTAATACGCCTTTCCTTCCTATCCCCTTTGTACACGACTCTGGGGGCGGGGGGGGGGGGGGGCTCAGTCTTTAGCGCGCCGGGCTCGTAATATATAGTTCCCAGGTTCGAGTCCCAGCTGGGTCAGCGTTGAGATTTATCTCCGCAAAATTCCTCGCCTTGCCCACGGTCAGTAGAGGACACCGATGGGCTTGGAAAGGCCGCCGTTCGTCGGATGGGACGTTAAGCCGTGGCCCCGTGTGCGGGAGAGCCACATCCTGTGCACGTTAAAGAACACGCTGGATGGCCTTGACAGGAGGCTACCATCTGTCTCCCAACAGCTGTTTCAGTGGGTCCTCTCCCCTAACCTTGTCTGAGCATTCGGGGTCCTTGTGACCTGACCATTTAGCCCATGGTGTGCAAAAAAGTGCCGCTCAGAGGTAAAACAACCCAACGTTAAAGAACACGCTGGATAGCCTTGACGGGAGGCTACCATCTGTCTCCCAATAGCTGTTTCAGTGGGTCCCCTCCCCTAACCTTGTCTGAGAATTCGGGGTCCTTGTGACCTGACCATTTAGCCCATGGTGTGCAAAAAAGTGCCGCTCAGAGGTAAAACAACCCAACGTTAAAGAACACGCTGGATGGCCGTGACGGAAGGCTACCATCTGTCTCCCAACAGCTGTTTCAGTGGGTCCTCTCCCCTAACCTTGTCTGAGCATTCGGGTCCTTGTGACCTGACCATTTAGCCCATGGTGTGCAAAAAAGTGCCGCTCAGAGGTAAAACAACCCAACGTTAAAGAACACGCTGGATAGCCTTGACGGGAGGCTACCATCTGTCTCCCAACAGCTGTTTCAGTGGGTCTTCTCCCCTAACCTTGTCTGAGCATTCGGGGTCCTTGTGACCTGACCATTTAGCCCATGGTGTGCAAAAAAGTGCCGCTCAGAGGTAAAACAACCCAACGTTAAAGAACACGCTGGATGGCCTTGACGGGAGGCTACCATCTGTCTCCCAAAAGCTGCTTCAGTGGGTCCCCTCCCCTAACCTTGTCTGAGCATTCGGGGTCCTTGTGACCTGACCATTTAGCCCATTGTGTGCAAAAAAGTGCCGCTCAGAGGTAAAACAACCCAACGTTAAAGAACACGCTGGAAAGCCTTGACGGGAGGCTACCATCTGATTCCCAACAGCTGTTTCAGTGGGTCCCCTCCCCTAACTTTGTCTGAGCATTCGGGGTCCTTGTGACCTGACCATTTAGCCCATGGTGTGCAAAAAAGTGCCGCTCAGAGGTGAAACAACCCAACGTTAAAGAACACGCTGGATAGCCTTGACGGGAGGCTACCATCTGTCTCCCAACAGCTGTTTCAGTGGGTCTTCTCCCCTAACCTTGTCTGAGCATTCGGGGTCCTTGTGACCTGACCATTTAGCCCATGGTGTGCAAAAAAGTGCCGCTCAGAGGTAAAACAACCCAACGTTAAAGAACACGCTGGATAGCCTTGACGGAGAGGCTACCATCTGTCTCCCAACAGCTGTTTCAGTGGGTCCTCTCCCCTAACCTTGTCTGAGCATTCGGGGACCTTGTGACCTGACCATTTAGCCCATGATGTGCAAAAAAGTGCCGCTCAGAGGTAAAACAACCCAACGTTAAAGAACACGCTGGATAGCCTTGACGGAGAGGCTACCATCTGTCTCCCAACAGCTGTTTCAGTGGGTCCTCTCCCCTAACCTTGTCTGAGCATTCGGGGTCCTTGTGACCTGACCATTTAGCCCATGGTGTGCAAAAAAGTGCCGCTCAGAGGTAAAACAATCCAATCCAATCACATAAACAAATCACTCAAAAGTAAACCAGTTCTCCATAAAAATTTTCTTTCATCTCAGGATGCTGTGGTTGTATGCCAGCTCGCTACATCCTCTCTGTGATGGGTTTCTGGGGATTCTTCGTCATGAGCTCCCTGCGTCTCAACATCAGCTTGGCCATTGTGGCGATGGTCAATTGGACTGCCATACACAACCCAAACGCCACCTATGTCCCTGAATGTGCTTCCAATGAGACAGGAGACGTCGCTTTAAGGGTAAGTATTCTGCTTCTCACTAGTTGCATTCTTTTGTTTAGCTGCGGGCGGGCGGGGGGGGGGGCCGTCGGTAGCGAGCCAGGCTCGTAATCTGCAGTTTCGAGGATCGAGTCCCAGCTGGGTCAGCGTTAAGATTTATCTCTGCAAAATCCCCGCCCTGCCCACGGTCAGTCGGATGGGACGCCACCCCCGTGTGCGGGAGAGCCATACCCTGTGCACGTTAAAGAACACACTGGATAACCTTGACGGGAGGCTAACATCTGTCTCCCAACAGCTGTTCAAGTGGGTTCCTTTCCCCTAACCTTCTCTGAGCTTCGCGATCCTTGTGACCTGGCAATTTAGCCCATTGTGTGCAAAAATGTGCCGCTCAGAGGTAAAACAACCCAGCCCAACCTGTTTTTTAACCACTGAGGGGCACTTTTTTGCACACCATGGGCTAAATGCCCAGGTCACATGGACCCCGAAGGCTCAGAGAAGGTTGGGGGAGGAGACCCACTGAAACAGCTGTTGGGAGACAGATGGTAGCCTCCCGCCTAGGCCATCCAGCGCCACCTGTCGGTGACAAATGTAACTATTCTGTCAATAAATTTGTTTCGTATTATAAAAAGTCCCATGTCTTTCTGTGCATTTCTGTGAAAGCAGCATCGTGCTACTGTCTATACTTTTCGAATTATTGATTTTTTTTTACTTTTTCTGTTACTTTTGGATCACCCTGTATACTATATACGTACTATATTCAGTATTTCTTTTCCTTAAACAGGATGGAGAATTCAGCTGGGATCCCGAAACCCAAGGGATCATCCTGGGTTCCTATTTCTATGGCTTGGCTGTCACCCAGCTCCCCGGAGGACGAGTAGCGGAGATGTTGAGTGCGAAACTGGTGATCCTAGTTGGCACTTTGTCTGCTTCCGTGGTTTCCCTGCTCACCCCTTTTGCTGCAAGGTTGAACGTCGGCTCTCTCGTCGCCGTACAGGTCATCAAAGGGCTTGGTCAAGTGAGTATTGTCTTATTAATTACTCTGGAAAAAAATAGATTGGTTGTTTTACCACTGAGCGGCACTTTCTTTGCACACCGTGGGCTAAATGGCCAGGTCACAAGGACCTCAAAGGCTCGGAGAAGGTTGGGGGAGGGGACCCACTGGAACAGCTGTTGGGAGACAGATGGTAGCCTCCCGTTAAGGTTATCTAGTGTGTTCTTTAACATTGAATTTAATTCTGAGCGACACTTTTTTGCACACCATGGGCTAAATTGCCAGGTCACACGGACCCCGAAGGCTCAGAGAAGGTTGGGAGAGGGGACCCACTGGAACAGCTGTTGGAAGACAGATGGGAGCCTCCCGTCAAGGGCATCCAGCGTGTTCTTTAACGTTGGGTTGTTTTACCTCTAAGCGGCACTTTCTTTGCACACCATGGGCTAAATGGCCAGGTCAGAAGGACCTCGAAGGCTCAGAAAAGGTTGGGGGAGGGGACTCACTGGAACAGCTGTTGGGAGACAGATGGGAGCCTCCCGTCAAGGCCATCCAGCGTGTTCTTTAACATTGAATTTACCTCTGAGCGACACTTTTTTGCACAAAATGGGCTAAATGGCCAGGTCACATGGACCCCGAAGGCTCAGAGAAGGTTGGGAGAGGGGACCCACTGGAACAACTGTTGGGAGACAAATGGTAGCATCCCGTCAAGGTCATCCAGCGTGTTCTTTAACGTGCAAAGGGTATGTCTCTCCCGCACACGGGGCCACGGCTTAACGTCCCATCCGACGGACGGCGGCCTTTCCAAGCCCATCGGTGTCCCCTACTGACCGTGGGAGGGGAATTTTGCGGAAATAAATCTCAACGCTGACCCAGCTGGGACTCGAACCTGGGAACTACAGATTAAGAGAGACATGTTTGAAGAACTAAATTACACAGTCTGATTAAATCTCTGTCACCCATATCCGCTGGAAGATTACGTACTTGATACAAAGCTATTCTTTACACTACATGAAAATAGTAAGGTAATAAAAAAAAAATTGATTTGTCTCTGAATAATTTTGTTTTATTTTTCTGTTCCAGGGCATTATGTTCCCGGCATTCAGTGTGTTAGTGGGCAAATGGGTTCCTCTGATGGACAGGAGCGTCTTCATGTCTTCTATGACGTCAGGCATGCCTATTGGAGCATTTGTGGCCATTCTTCTTTCAGGCGTGCTCAGCAATTCCAACTTCCTGGGGGGGTGGCCGTCAGTATTCTACGTTTTCGGTAAGTAAGCAATTGAACTCAAACTCTAACGATTTATGAAGTGTCTCGGTATGGGTTGCTCGTGCAGAAAAAGAAACAAGCACCGTACAGGCGCTCAAAAGTATATCCGAACGCTATGGTTCATTATAGAATTAAAGAAAAAACATCTGGCAACGATTTTTTTATTTTTAGAAATTAGTGATCTGGCAACCTTCGTGTCACGTGACACGGAGGTTGCCAGATCACTAATTTCTAAAAACATCGTTGCCAGGTATTTTTTCCGAATTCTGTAATCAACCACGGTGTTCGGATATTTTTTTGAACGACTGTACACGAAGGTTGCCAGATCACTAATTTCTAAAAAAACATCGTTGCCAGGTATTTTTTCTAAATGCTGTAATAAACCACGGTTTTCGAATATTTTTTTGAAGGACTGTACACGAAGGTTGCCAGATCACTAATTTCTAAAAAAACATCGTTGCCAGATATTTTTACTGAATGCTGTAATCAACCACGGTGTTCGGATATTTTTTTGAACGACTGTACACGAAGGTTGCCAGATCACTAATTTCTAAAAAAACATCGTTGCCAGGTATTTTTTCTGAATGCTGTAATCAACCACGGTTTTCGAATATTTTTTTGAAGGACTGTACACGAAGGTTGCCAGATCACTAATTTCTAAAAAAAACATCGTTGCCAGATATTTTTACTGAATGCTGTAATCAACCACGGTGTTCGGATATTTTTTTGAACGACTGTACACGAAGGTTGCCAGATCACTAAGTTCTAAAAACATCGTTGCCAGATATTTTTTCTGAATGCTGTAATCAACCATGGTGTTCGGATATTTTTTTTTTTGAACGACTGTACATCTTTGTTCTTTGTTTCAAAAGTCGTTTTAGCGAGTTTGAAATGCCCAAAGCGGCGAGGTTATATAAGAGGTGAAGGTAAGAGAAAAGTTCGCAATTAAGCCCGGAAGGTTCCATAGGAGATCTGGGGGGGGGGGGAGCCAAGTGTCTGCATTTCCATTGCAGTAGAACATCCTCTGTTTTTAGAGGTTTTTAAAACAGTTTCTTTGAAAAATACGTGAAAATGCACAAGCGTAATAATTTCTTGTCTCCATTACCCTTATTGGCTAGGGTGGCTCAGTAGGAAGCGCGCTAAGCACTAATCTGCAGTTCCCAGGTTCTAGTCCTCGCTGGACCAACACCGAGATTTATCTCCGCAAAGTTCCCCGCCGTGCCGTCGGTCAGTAGGGGGACACCGACGGTCTTCGAAATTTTTTGGTAATTTTAATATTTTTAATTTTGAAACTTCATAGTGTACAGTCGCTCACAAAAAAAGTATCCGAACACTATGGTTGATTACAGAATTCAGAAAAAATATCTGGCAACTTTTCTTTTTTTTAGAAATTAGTGATCTGGCAACCTTCGTGTCACGTGATTGCAGAATTCAGGAAAAACACCTGGAGCGTGTACAGCAACTGTACACGCTCCAGTTACCGTTCACAGCAAACTGGAGCGTGTGCAGTTACTGCACACGCTCCAGTTTGCTGTGGGTAACTGCACACGCTCAATATTTCCGTGAGTGAGCCCACACGACCTAGTTACAAAATAATATGACCACCTACAATCGCTCAAAAAGGTATCCGAACATTATGGTTGATTACAGAATTCAGAAAAAAATATCTGGCAGCGATTTTTTTTAGAAATTAGTGATCTGGCAACTTTCGTGTCACGTGTTGCCAGATCACTAATTTCAAAAAAAAAATCGTTGCTAGATATTTTTTCTGAATTCTGTAATCAACCATAGTGTTCGGATATTTTTTTCAGCGACTGCACTCCTAAAAAAAGTGATCCCAGGGTGTACATCACTAAATAAGTCATAATGACTAAAAAACTGTGCAAAAGTTGCGTAAACTTTAAAAAGGTGTTTTCTAATTTTTTTTCTTTCAAGGTGCCATCGGTTGTCTGTGGTGTATTCTTTGGGCTTTTCTAATCTATGATACTCCATCAGAACACCCATGGATATCGGAGAAAGAATTGAAATACATCATCCAAGAACAGAGGAAAAGCCTCCTTGAAAAGGTATTTTTAATTTCTTTTTCATGAAAGAGATATGTACAGTCGTATCAGAATAATACGACCACCTACCATGGTATATGTATGGTAGGTGGTCATATTATTCTGATACGAATGTGTATATGCTTTCGCCTGATTGTGAAATAATGCTTCATAGTGTCATCACAGAAATATTGAGCGTGTGCACTTACCGTTCACAGCAAACTGGAGCGGTTACGGTTAATGTTCACAGCAAACTGGAGCGGTTACGGTTAATGTTCACAGCAAACTGGAGCGGTTACGGTTAATGTTCACAGCAAACTGGATCGTGTGAGCTCACTCACGGAAATATTGAGCGTGTGCAGTTACTGTTCACAGCAAACTGGAGCGGTTGCGGTTAATGTTCACAGCACATTGGATCGTGTGAGCTCACAAAGACCTGGATCGTGTGGGCTCACTCACGGAAATATTGAGCGTGTGCAGTTACCGTTCATAGCAAACTGGAGCGGTTGCAGTTAATGCTCATAGCACATTGGATTGTGTGACCTCACAAAGACCTGGATCGTGTGGGCTCATTCACGGAAATATTAAGCGTGTGCAGTTACCGTTCACAGCAAAATGGAGCAGTTGCGGTTATTGTTCACAGCACATTGGATCGTGTGAGCTCACAAAAACCTGGATCGTGTGGATCCAGGTTTTTGGATCGTTCATAGCAAACTGGAGCGTGTGCAGTAACTGCACACGCTCCAGTTTGCTGTGAACGGTAACTGCACACACTCTATATTTCCGTGAGTGAGCCCACACGATCCAGGTTTTTGTGAGCTCACACGATTCAATGTGGTGTGAACATTATCCTGAGCTACATCTATTGCATCTGGCCACTGCACACCAATTCTAGTAAGGTCGTGTTTGACATTGTCTGCCCATTGCATCCTAGGTCTTCCCTTATTTCTGAAACCCTTAGGCACACTGTTCATAATCCTGTTTGCCAATCTGAAGCCATGTATACGGGCAACGTGGCCAAACCAACGCAATCTCTCTCTGCTCAAAGGAGGTTGCCGACTCCTTTACCTAACCTCATCATTACTTACAAAGTCAACCACCTAATGTCCAGGATACTGCTTAAGGATCTAAAATCGAAGGCATCAAGATTCTTGTTATCCTGCTTACAATGGTATCCATGGATGCCATGTTTAGGCGCGGTGACAGTAAGGGACATTTTTCAATTGAAGTTTTATAAACTAGCAAAATATTACTCCGAAAAATCTATGGCTTCTACCCACATGAGATTTAGAGAAGCAGGATAATCAGTACTTCTAAGCACGTTCATGATATCAAAGAGTACAAAAATGGCGCCTCTCCACTCCGTTTGCTAATCTCGTGTCATATAGGACCACTACCCTTTTTTAATTCATTCTTCAGTGTCTTTAAATGTGATGCCAAGTTTCCGAAATCTCGTAGTGGTGGCGCTGTAAGCAGTAATATACGCAGTCTATGTATTATAGAGAGTTGATTGAGAACCGCTCATTTAGGACAGTTACTAAATCTGCTTTCGTAGATGCTACCTTGTTATTAATTATAAAACATTAAATTAATAATTAAATCTGAATTATTCGTTAATTATTTCCATGAAACTCGTTTCCGATAACCTCACTTCCTTGGGAAGTGGCAGGAGATGCTCCTTTTCGTTACTGTTCATCTGTAAAACTGATTTTAGTGTTTCATAATTTTCCCTTGTACCTTCTAATATAAAAATTTTTCTTTCAGAAATCGTCGATCCCATTAAAGAGGATATTTCTTTCTCCTCCCGTATGGGCGTTTGTCATCGCTGGATTCGCAACCATCTGGACCATCAGCCTCTACATGTCTGTCCTTCCTACCTACATGGGAACCATTCTCATGTTCCCCATTGAACAGGTAAATCAAGTGGCGGATTACCGCATATGCACATCAGGTGCTCGCTTATAATGCCTCTACATTCATTTAAACTTTATTTTTTTCCGAAGGTTGGGTTGTGCCATGTCACATGGACCCCAAAGGCTCAGAGAAGGTTGGGGGAAGGGACGCACTGGAACAGCTGTTGGAAGACAGATGGTAGCCTCCCGTCAAGTCCATCCAGCGTGTTCTTTAACGTTGGGTTGTTTTACCTCTGAGCGGCACTTTTTTGCGCATCATGGGCTAAATGGCCAGGTCACATGGACCCTGAAGACTCAGAGAGGGTTGGGGAAGGCGACACACTGGAACAGATGTTGGGAGACAGATGGTAGCCTCCCGTCAAGGCTATCCAGCGTGTTCTTGAACGTTGGGTAGTTTTACCTCTGAGCGGCACTTTTTTGCACACCATGGGCGAAATGGTCAGGTCACAAGGACCCTGAATGCTCATATAAGGTTAGCGGAGAGGACCCACTGGAACAACTATTGGGAAACAGGTGGTAGCCTCCCGCCAAGGCCATCCAGCGTGTTCTTTAACGTTGGGTTGTTTTACCTCTGAGGGGCACTTTTTTGCACACCATGGGCTAAATGGCCAGGTCACAAGGACCCTGAATGCTCAGATAAGGTTAGGGGAGAGGACCCACTGGAACAACTGTTGGGAAACAGGTGGTAGCCTCCCGTCAAGGCCATCCAGCGTGTTCTTTAACGTTGGGTTGTTTTACCTCTGAGGGGCACTTTTTTGCACACCATGGGCTAAATGGCCAGGTCACATGGACCCCGAAGGCTCAGAGAAGGTTGGGGGAAAGGACCCACTGGAACAGCTGTTAGGAGACATGGTAGTCTCCCGTCAAGGCCATCCAGTGTGTTCTTTAAGGTGCACAGGGTATGGCTCTCCCATACACGGAACCACGGCTTAATGACCCATCCGACGGACGGCGACCTTTCCAAACCCATCGGTGCCCCCAACTGACTGAGGGCAGGGCTGGGACCCTGACTACTGACTGAGTATTACTGACCGAGGGCTTTTGCGGTGAAAAATCTCAACGCTGACCCAGCTGGGACTCGAACCTGGGAACTGCAGATTACGAGCGTGACGCACTACCGAATTAACCACTCACGCCCCATTTTTTTTTTCTGAACATTTTGTTTAGTAAAATATTTCACAATCAGTATAATCAACTACTTTTATACACATCTGGCATTTTTATTTATAAAATATTAAATTTTTTTTAACTATACTATAAATAACAAATATTTACTTTTGCTTAATTCTTTATACTTAATTATTTTTTTTTACTACGTGCAAGTTTGAGCAAGAAGTCTTTTTAATTTGGTTTATATAATGGAGCCGTCCCATGGCCGAGTGGTTAGCGCGCTTGGCTACTGATCTAAGGGACCTGGGTTCGAACCCCGGGTAAGGATGGATGTATGTGTCGTTTTTCTGCTGAAGACCTGTCATCCTCTCAGATCTTCTACTATGGCATATAAACTGACAGGCTCCTGTCAGACCTCTGTGGCAAGCAGCTGCTTGAGGGGGGTATTTTTTATATAATGCATATTAATTATTTTATTTTGCATTTCTGTAATTCATCTAACCTTCTGCCTGCCACTGGATAAATCATTAATCAGTAACCTGTTTCCAGTAAGACTACGAGATTCACAGTTCTCATAAACCAATGACCTTGTAAGTTCTGAACCGGATTGAAAGAAACTCTTTAAAAATTTCTGGATATGCCACTAATAAGGAAAATATATGCCACCCCCAAGAAACTTTTCTGCATACTCCTACGAACACTGGGGGCGGGGGTGGCTCAGTCGGTAAGAAACTCTTTAAAAATTTCTGGATATGCCACTAATAAGGAAAATATATGCCACCCCCAAGAAACTTTTCTGCATACTCCTACGAACACTGGGGGCGGGGGTGGCTCAGTCGGTAGCGCGCCAGGCTCGTAATCTGCAGTTCCCAGGTTCGAGTCCCAGCTGGGTCAGCGCTGAGATTTATCTCCGCAAAATAAACCGACCTGCCCACGGTCAATAGGGGACACCGATGGGCTTGTAAAGGTCGCCGTCCGTCGGATGGGACGTTAAGCCGTGGCTCTGTGTGCGGGAGAGCCACCCTGTGCACGTTAAAGAACATGCTGGATGGCCTTGACGGGAGGCTACCATCTGTCTCCTAACAGCTGTTCCAGTAGGTCCCCTCCTCCAACCTTCTCTGAGCCTTCGGGGTCCATGTGACCTGGCCATTTAGCCCATGGTGTGCAAAAAAAGTGCCGCTCAGAGGTAAAACAACCCAACCTACGAACATAGAGTTACGCTGCCAGGATCTGTCCTCATCAATCCAATTAAATTTCAACTTTATGAATTTGCATGTGACATTGGGCTCAAATTAAAGGCACAGTTCCATGTGTACAATAATCAAGGCCAGAGTGTATGTTCCCTCACCAAAATGAGGTTAAAAAAGCATTTCACTTCCTAACATTAAACTTCAAGCTTTTGATAATGAAGTTTTAACTGAATCTCGTTTTTGGAGATTTACCTGTAAGATAAATATAAAATTTAATTACTTTAGGAATTGTCTTCCACAGAATGGCATCATGTCATCTTTCCCTAACCTCCTGCAAGCTTTAACACTCTTTGTGACAAGTTATTTCTGCGACAGAGTAAGACGAAAAGGATGGGCTCGCATTGATGTGATTAGAAAATTTTGTATCACCTTTGGTAAGTAACGAAGTGTTCTCTCTAAGTTTTAGAAAAAAATGTATTATCAATATCTTTAATTAATAATAATAAAAGATGTTTCTGACAGTCTTAACTCATCACGTAATCGTAGTTGGGTTGTTTTACCTCTGAGCGGCACTTTTTTTGCACACCATGGGCTAAATAGCCAGGTCACAAGGACCCCCATAGGCTCAGAGAAGGTTGTGGAGGGGACCCATTGGAACAGCTGTTGGGAGACAGATAGTAGATTCCCGTCAAGGCCATGCAGCGTGTTCTTTAACGTTGGGTTGTTTTACCTCTGAGCGGCACTTTTTTGCACACCATGGGCTAAATAGCCAGGTCACAAGAACTTCCATAGGCTCAGAGAAGGGGGACATAGTAGATTCCCGTCATGGCCATCCAGCGTGTTGAACATGAACGGGGTATGGCTCTCCGGCACACGGGGCCCCGGCTTAACGTCCCATCAGACGAACGGCGGCCTTTCCAAGCCCATCGGTGTCCCCTACTGACCGTGGGCAGGGCGGGGAGTTCTTCAGAGATAAATCTCAACGCTGACTCAGCTGGGACTCGAACCTGTGAACTACAGATTACGAGTCTGGCGCGCTACCGACTGAGCCACCCCCGCCCCCGAAATCGTAGTAGACGATTCAGGTCGAGATTTCAAAAGGGGGCCCTTGTTGCAAAGCAAAAATATTTACTACGTTATTATCCCCTTAAATAGCTGATTGCCATAAAGGTCTGACAGGAGCCTGTCAGTTTAATATGCCAATAGAGATCTCTGAGGCAGGCGACACCTCAACAGAAAGACCACGCAAACATCAGTGACTTATCTGGGACTCGAACCAAGATTCCTTTGATCAGTAGCCAAGCGTGCTAACCACTCTGCAACCAGGATGGCACAAAAAGTTATAAATACCACAAAATAGCTAAGTGAAATGCACCAAAGATAGTATCTCTAGTTACACCCTGGTGTTCGATTCTAAACTATTGCATATCATCCATTCCATTAAAAAACTATTCTGGTAAATTAGTGAAACTTTTCTAAGACTACCTAATCCGAAAGTAAAAAACTTGACTCAATTCTTATGCAGTTTATGGAATGCTCCTTGCAATATGAAACGATTTGTCATGAGCTTATAAGAAAGATTCAAATGATCCCTTAAGCAGCAGCTTGTCACAGAGGTCTGACAGGAGCCTGTCAGTTTAAAACGTCATTGAGAAAATCTGCGAGGAAGGCGAGACTATTTCCTGCACGGTTACGGCCATCAACGGTTAATCTTTGAGTTATGGTTGTCTTCCTAGAAATCTAAACTGTTTTGAAATATAGTATGACGTAATATGTTAATGCTAGAAATTTAAAATTTCGATGGTGAAATATGAATATCTATATTGGAAGCAGTGATTTGCCTCCTTATTCCTAGAATGAGTGGGTAAATACAACTTTTTTGTTTTAAAAGATAATCAGATAATTCTTTTTGTGTTAGTAATGTACTATTGCTGTATTTTCCTAAGCGTTCACTAATTCAAATTTCCGCTATAAGAAATTGGTAAAGACGAAATAAAACACTTCATTTTCTTTGAAAACGAGCATTCCAATTTTTCCAGAGGCAATATGATATTCTGGTTATTTTGATATTTAGACTGGTAACAGTTACTATTTTTTTTTCCATTCTCCACAAGGTTTGACTGGCTTCTCTGTCTGCATGTTGGGAGTGAGTTTTGCTGGCTGCAGCCGATCCTTGAATGTGGCCCTTCTTGTGCTGGCGCTGGGATTCACGGGAATCAATTTCGCCGCGGTCACGGTTGTTCCGGTCGATATGAGCCCAACATTTGCAGGTGAGTGTTATCTTTAAGTGGCAAATATAATATTTCTCTTTTCACACTACTTAAATTTATAATGTAATCAAAGTCGGATTTACTATAATTCAACATACATGGTCATTGTACAGTCGCTCAAAAAAAGTAGACGAACACTATGGTTGATTACATAATTCAGAAAAAATATCTGTCAATGATTTTTTTTAGAAATTAGTGATCTGGCAACCTTCGTGTCACGTGACACGAAGGTTGTCAGATCACTAATTTCTAAAAAAAATCATTGACAGATATTTTTTCTGAATTCTGTAATCAACCATAGTGTTCGGACACTTTTTTTAAGCAACTGTAGGTGGTCACATTACTTTGATACTAGATCGTGTGGGCTCACTCACGGAAATATTGAGCGTGTGCAGTTACTGTTCACAGCAAACTGGAGCATGTGTAGTAACTGCACACGCTCCAGTTTGCTGTGAACGGTAACTGGAGCGTGTACAGTTGCTGTACACGCTCCAGATATTTTTCCTGAATTCTGTAATACACGAAGGTTGCTAAATCACTAATTTCTAAAAAAAATCGTTGCCAGATATTTTTTCTGAATTCTGTAATCAACTATAGTGTTCGGATATTGTTTTGAGCGACTGTAGGTGGTCATATTATTTTGATACTAGATCGTGTGGGCTCACTCACGGAAATATTGAGCTTGTGCAGTTACCGTTCGCAGCAAACTGGAGCGTGTGCTGTAACTGCACACGCATAATATCTGGAGCGTGTACAGTTGCTGTACACGCTCCAGATATTTTTCCTAAATTCTGTAATCACGTGACACAAAGGTTGCCAGATCACTAATTTCTAAAAAAAATCGTTGCCAGATATTTTTTCTGAATTCTGTAATCAACCATAATGTTCGGATACTTTTTTGAGCGACTGTACGTTGTGCTACCAAATTATATTTCCATTTTTTTTTTGTCAATGCAAATCTGATTTCGAAGCTCTATGACTTATATGCATTTAATGCGAACATGTGCTTGAAAATAAATTTAAGATTATAATCAAATCTGTTTAAATCTCGATTTCGAACGATATTCATTCGTTCGGTGTTTAAAGAGTTGTGGAAGTTGGAATATTTCACAGAAGTAATAAAAAAAAAATAATAAATACCCGCTCAAGCAGCTGCTTGCCACAGAGGTCTGACAGGAGCCTGTCAGTTTATATGCCACAGTAGAAGATCTGAGAGGATGGCAGGACCTCAGCAGAAAACAACACGAACATCCATGCCTTACCCGGGGCTCGAACCCAGGTCCCGTAGATCCGTAGTCAAGCGCGTTAACCACTCGACCACGGGACGGCAATGCGTCATAAGAATTCATCTCAAAAATTAATTAAAACTTAATAACTATTGTTTGAACCGTTTAATAAAGTAAATATTCGTATTAGAAATTTGCCTAATGCTTTTTTCAATGTTAGATTAATATGAATGATTTTTATTAAACAATTTATAGTTAAATATAGTTAAAAAAAAGTCGAGTTTTGATAACTCTAAATACTTAACGAATCATTTTGAAAATCGATATTTAAATAGATTTGATTATGATAATTTATCTGCAATCAGAATTTCGCATTAAATGCTTATTCTATAAGTTACAGAGCTCCAAAGTTTCAGTGAAAATTAGATTTTTACTGAAAATCTGTTACGTCAGTGTATATAATATGAAACTTCCTATTTTTGTTCAGTTGTATTAGCAATTCTGTTTAACCTTGTAGGAACTTTGACTGGTTTGATGAGCACGTTGGGATCCTTATCTGGAGTTATTATTCCAGCAATTGTTGGCTTCCTTACGGAAGAAGAGGTAAATGTTTTTTTTTTCTCTTTAACTCTATCTGCCTATCTTGGATAAAAATTTTGGGGTTGTGAAAAGAACTGCTTCTTCAATCATTGGCCAGGTTCGTAATCTGCAGTTCCCTGGTTCGAGTCCCACCTATGTCATTCGTATTTATCTCCGCTCAAATCCCACTTCCCTCGGTTAGAAAGTGGACACCACAGGGCTTGGAAAGGCTGCCATCTGTGGGATATAGCCCTTGTGGTCCATTGTGTCAAAAATGTGCCTCTCAGAGGTAAAACCATCCAATCCTAATGTGTAAGCATCTGGAATTCAAAGACAGCAAAATTATATTATTTTTGTATTAATTAACAGTGATTTATTGGCCACTATTTTCGCTCTATTCTAATACTGGGTGTAGAGGAAAAATTGTCTTGAGCAGAGTGGGATCCGAGAGATGGATGTCACGTGACACGAAAGTTGCCAGATCACTAATTTCTAAAAAAAATAGTTGCCAGATGTTTTTTCTGAATTCTGTAATCAACCATAGTGTTTGGATATTTTTTGAGCGCTTCTATTTGAAACTACGGTAAAGAAAAAAGTTTTCCTTCTTATACCCAGCTAGCAGAATATAGCGAGGATAGTGACTTGAATATAAATAAAATTATACCTATATTGTTGTTCGTGATGTCCTTTTTGTGTCACCTAGATACAGATTTAATTTTCTCTTTCAGCAAACGGTGGCCGAGTGGCACATTGTCTTCTACATATCAATCGGAATTTGCATTATTGCTGCCATATTCTACATAAGTTTCGGTTCCGGAGAAATGCAACCTTGGGACACGTTGTACGTCAGGAGGCAAAAGAGCCTGAGCATCAAAATGTCCGACTCACCTTACAAGGGATTTGATGAGTCGTGACCTTTGTTAAGAGGTCAAACAAGATTAGTTTCGTTAGATTAGCACTTCGTGGTCTCAAAATAGACATTCGTGGTCTCAAAATTCGATTTTTTTTCGAAGCTTTTATTCAGTGCAATGTTTTGACAATCAGTAAAATTTATTTACGTACAGTCGCTCAAAAAAATATTCGAACACTATGGTTGATTACAGAATTCATAAAAAATATTTTCGTGACACGAAGGTTGCTAGATCACTAAACTTTTGGTGTCACGTGACACGAAGGTTGTCAGATCACTAATTTCTAAAAAAAAATAGTTGCCAGATATTTTTTCCGAATTCTGTAATCAACCATAGTGTTCGGATACGTTTTTGAGCGACTGTACCTATTTTCATCTTTTTAGTGCACGCAGATCGAAATTTGACCTTGAAGGGTACATCGGATCAGAAATTTCGGAACTTTTCCGAGATTTACAATCAGAATTTCTTTCAGGTGAAAATATTCAAATTTCTACCGTTTGTGAATTATAGTTATAGTTATTGTTAAGCCCACTCCCCTGATTTAATCACTCGCATTCAGCAATAAATATTACATCTGACATTGCAACGAAAAAGGATCGCAGTCATATTTCTCTAAATCTCGATTCGCAACGATATTTGTTCAGTACACCCAATTCTGTTTTTACACGGATTTTTTTTTTACACGATTTTGATTTAACACGGTTTAGAAAAAAATTCCAATTCTCTTTATACACGATTTATTTTAATCTAACACGGTTCAAACGGTGCCTTTTTTAAAAAATCTCGATTTGAATTTAATTTTGAAAAATATCCAAGAAAAAAATTCCTGGAGAAGGATCTCAACGATTGATTACAGAGTTCATTGTCAAAATTAATGAAACTTCAGAATCACTGGAAGCAAGTGATAATTTGGTTCCCCATGCCACAGAGAGCATTTCACCATTGGAGTATGAACAAGACGGCCAAAATGTTTTAAGCGATGAAAATGATTTAATTTTAGTCTTTCGCAAACGAATGCGTCTATTGTCAGAAAGTGACATCGAATAAAATTTGTTTAATAAGCATATGCAAGTCATATTTTTTGCACTTTTGTATTCTTGAATTAATGACATAAATTACCCTTCATAAAGGAAATAATATTTTATATATGTATATATAATTATCTTTATAAGTTTATAAATTAAAAAAATGTGTTTAAATGAATAATTAAATCTTTATTTGATTTTTAAAGATTTTGATATGATTTATTTGAAAACAACTTATTTTTTGTACTGGGTTTTCACGTCTGGAACAACGTTGTATTTTTTCATATGCACCGTGTTTTTTTACACGGTTTTTTCGGGAACCTATCTACCGTGTAAAACAGAGTTGGGTGTATTTAAAAAAATGTTATGGAAGTGTAATATCTAAGAGGAATGCTCCTTCTAGAAAGATCACTGAAAGTTGGCAAAAATTGGAATAATTATTAGGGAAAGTTGTGAAAATATTGTTATAATTTTAGGAAAGTTTTTAATATAATGTTTATTGTTTTCATAGCAACCTGTTTGAATAAACTTTTCAAATCATTGAACCGATTAAATGTTGCATCTTTCATAACTATCTAAATACTGAACTAATGCTGAAAATCGAGATTTAAATACATTTCATTGAGAACTTTATTTTTATTTTTAAGATATTACTTAGATCTGACTCACTGTAATCAGAAAACTGTTTCTACTTTTCTGTGGGGCGGGGGTGGCTCAGTCGGTAGCGCGCCAGGCTCGTTATCTGCAGTTCCCAGGTTCGAGTCCCAGCTGGGTCAGCGTTGAGATTTATCTCCGCAAAATTCCCCGCTCTGCCCACGGTCAGTAGGGGACACCAATGGGCTTGGAAAGGCCGCCGTCCGTCGGATGGGACGTAAAGCCGTGGCCCCGTGTGCGGGAAAGCCATACCCTGTGCACGTTAAAGAACACGCTGGATGGCCTTGACGGGAGGCTACCATCTGTCTCCCAACAGCTGTTCCAATGGGACCCCTCCCCCAACCTTCTCTGAGCCTTCGGGGTCCATGTGACCTGGCCATTTAGTCCATGGTGTGCAAAAAAGTGCCGCTCAGAGGTAAAACAACCCAACCCTACTTTTCTGTTCAATACTTGTGAGATTATGAAATTTAAAAAAGCTTCAATTAAACGATGTCTTTCCCATTTTGTTTACTGTTGCCACTCAGGTTTCATTATTGTTAATTTTATTATAATTTATATATTTAAAAAAATGTTGCCAAACGTTTAAATTAATCCGTTTGTATCTGCTGTTATTGTCATTATTTTTCTGTTCTTATTCAGAGATTTTATGGAATATTATTTATTTTTCTGTGATGTATAATTTTAGTGCTCCCATAAACGACATGTTGTATAAAGAAATAAATGTTTGTGTTGCATTATCAAAATAAAATTTTACACTAGAAGATTGATTCATTTCTTATTAAGTTATGTTGACTTTAGTATTCAATCTAGTTCAAACATGAGGTGTAGTTAGTTATCTTTCCTTAACTACAACATTATTAAGCAATCCAGGTTCCTGATCTTTAACGTAATACTTCCTAACCTAGAGTGGCCATATTTAAAGAACAAAATTCGGGGACTTTTCAAAATTTTTATTTGAAGAATTTATTTTTTACTAGGGTGTTTAGATGTTTAAAAAAAATCCGGGGACGTCTAAAACTTAAATGTGAAGGACTGGCTTTCGATTAAAATATTAAAAAAAGTCTCTTTCATTTGGAATATATGAATGAAACGGATGGAAACAGCGCGAGTTCAAAAATAACATTTAACAATTATAATTCTAAAATAATGTAATTAATTACAAAAGTGTGAATAAAAACATTTATGTAAACTAAATTCAACCAACACAAATCATCAGTATAAAAATAAATCTTAAGAAGAACTTTGCACCTTATTACCATTCCTACAAAGAGTTGTTCCTCTATAATTCTTACCATCTTCACTCAAAACATAAAATAAGGCTTTTTACATCATTTAATAAGTGGCACTATCATATTTGTTAAAGAATAACCTTACCAATTCATAAACAACTAAACTATACACGAAATCACTTCTTGCTATTAAGGTTTTAGTCATCAAATACTCCAAAACTGCAGCTAAGTATACTGGTTTCTCAGAACCAATTCTTTTCAAACGTTGATCACCACGCACAAGACGAATTCTTTTTTTTTCACTCGTTCACTTACAAGATTCACATTATTAAACTTATTTAACCTCCCGCAAACATACCAAATGAAACATTTCTCCTGTATACTATAGTGCACAGACTAAAACTAGGTTTTCCTTCACACACATTCTTCCTAATTGCAATCCTTTATTCCTTATTTTTTAAGTTGATTCAACGCTCGAAGTAGTTAGTGACGTAATTCGCACGCTGAAGCACATGCGAGCATCAATACGAGACATCAAATTGCAGGTTCATTGTAGCGCGTTCATCTGTCGTTACAATATTTTATAGCTTATAATATCTAGTACTACAAAATAAAGCTTTAATAACGTAGGTTAATTAACAAAACTATTATTTTGTTTGTTTTTCATACGAAAGGATTTTCTGTAATTTTCATTTTCGGCTAATTTTTCACTAAAGATTTCACGAGATACGAAAATTTTTTTTTACTTGCATCAAAGCCTTCGCTTATACGTGATTTCTGATCTTCCATATTAAATTGATGTTTGAAAAAATGTTCGAAGAAATTCAATTGGATGGAAAAAAAATTCACCTTCACCGTTGCTACTTCCATTTACACTTATGACTCGAATTTTTAATCTAAAATAGAGTTAGATAGGAGCATCCTGGGTTCGAAATTTGGGACTTGTTGGTCAAATTTCTGGGGAACCACAGGGCACCAAAATCTGATTTAACAGAGATAAAACAACTTGCATGGTAATGAAGTCATCGGCAACCATAAGGTACGCCATGATGTCAGCAAGTAGAAACCATGAATTTTCTACTGTGTTCGCACTGATATCGCTATCATTACGATGATGAAGAAACGTTTTTATTTGATGTGTTCGAGGGAAGTTAAATAAGTTTATTAGTATTGATCCTGTTAGCGGACTGGTAAGAAAAAGAAGGATGATCAGGACACTCAAAAAAGTTGCTGAGGAAGTTTTATGTTGGTCGAACAAGCATAGATGATCTCAACTTTTCTGTAGGAAGACTTCATCATTTGATGCATAGTTATCTTTAGATTGTTTACGAGAATTGGTAAGGTTATTCTCGATAGATTGTTCGCAAATATGATTGTGCCACTTATCAACTGTTATAAAAAGTCTTAATTTTATGCTTTGAGTGTATATTGTAAGAATTATAGAGGAAACATCTATTTGTACGAATAATAATATGTTATTCTAAAGATTTATTTTTATATTGATAAAGATTTGTGTTGGTCGAATTTAATTTACATAAATGTTTTCATACTTTTGTAATAAATTATTTTAGAATCGTGATTGTTAAATACTTTTTTGAACTCACGCTCAATTTCCATCCGTTTAATTCATAACAATGTAATAAAAAAGTTATGTAATATATCAGCAGTTATATTTAATCAGGTAATTTACCCAAGGTTTTAAAATGGTGGCGTCCTGGCAGATCTTACATGATAATATCTTGGTATTGTATATTCTGTAAACGCACGTGCTGACAAATAGTCATAATGGTCCTAAAGCCTGAATCAACTATACCTAAAAATACTTTTGGGAGGAAATATCGGTTTACTTTTTATCCTGAGCCATACGGGGTTTCGTGGAATACCAAGAGCAGAGAAAAAAAAAGAATAATAAAACAAATTAAGATTGTTTTTTACTAGAGGTCCTGTAAGAGTTTTGTCGTACCATGAGACGAAAGCATGTGAGTTAGTGTATGTACCAAGTTAAAACTTCAGTTTTATAAATTTCTACCACTTTTTTTTGTCTGTAAAAGCTGTCATATTTTATGAATACCTCACTGCGCTGCATTTGGGTGTAAAAATTTCACTTAAAAAAAATAAATTAATGAATTGTTTTTTCGAGAAACTCCATCAGAATACGGCAGTTGGCTGCAAAGTGAAACGAGCTAACTGAAAACCAACAAATAATTTTTTTAAGGTGCGTTTGAAAAACGAGCTAATATTTTCACTTTGTCGTCTGCCTATGCCGATATTTGTTCGTCTGTCTGCCCGTCTCTCTGTTAACTGTTGTCTGTCCATCTGTCTTTCCACCTGTCTGTACGTCTATAGAAAATCAAATTTTTATACTTTTAGAACTAAGTGAAAAATTCTTTTTGGGTTGGATAGGTGTCGAACAAATATTGCGATTCGCAATTTCCAAATTTTTCAATAGCTTTAATAGAGTCTTATAGCGGTGGAAAATGATGGAAAATACTAAAATTTCAAAAGAATATTGCAACTATATACACTAGAAATCCGAAATTTTTGTAGTACAGTGTTATGGTCAGAAGGTTTACAATGACAACAAGGATTTGCCCTCTTAACTAAAAGGGGATGAGAAAATGAAACTTTTTTTAAAGAGCTAAACGGAACAATACATATGCATTTTTTTTGTTTTACAGGCCAAAACAAAATATTAATGATTTAAACAATATTTGATAATCTTGGTGTTACCTGTAGACGTTTAAACATCTATAAATCAATAAATGTTTTTGTGAAAAAAATTTTGGCGACATACGGGATTCGAACCCGTATCTTCTAGAAACATGGCAGAGTATTCTAATCTGTTGAGTGCGGGGTGGGGGTGGCTCAGTCGGTAGCGCACCAGGCTCGTAATCTGTAGTTCCCAGGTTCGAGTCCCAACTGGGTCAGCGTTGAGATTTATCTCCGCAAAATCCCCGCCTTGCCCACGGTCAGTAGGGGACACCGATGGGCTTGGAATGGCCGCCGTCCGTCGGATGGGACGTTAAGCCGTGGCCCCGTGTGCGGGAGAGCCATACCCTGTGCACGTTAAAGAACACGCTGGACGGTCTTGACGGGAGGTTACCATCTGTCTCCCAACAGCTGTTCCAGTGGGTCCCCTCCCCCAACCTTCTCTGAGCCTTCGGGGTCCATGTGATCTGGTCATTTAGCCCATGGTGTGCAAGAAAGTGCCGCTCAGAGGTAAAACAACCCAACATTAAAGAACACGCTGGATGGTCTTGACGGGAGGCTACTATCTGTCTCCCAACAGCTGTTCCAGTGGGTCCCCTCCCCCAACCCTCTCCGAGCCTTCGGGGTCCATGTGACTTGGCCATTTTACCCATGGTGTGCAAAAAAGTGCCGCTCAGAGGTAAAACAACCCAAACAACTCTGTTGAATGCCATCTCAGTCTTTTTTCCACTAATAATGACTATTACTCTTCCCGTGAATTTTGAGCGCCATCTTTGGCACCACCTATGATCTCGGGTGGCAACTATTTCTTTTTTAGTGCTCTGAGTAAGATGGAAATAAATAATGAAGTCACATCACGCTATTTAGAGTTATTAATGATTTAAACAATATTTGATAATCTCAGCGTTACCTGTAGTCGTTTAAACCGACTTTAAATCAATAAATGTTTTCTTGTAAAAAACGCCTGCGTTAGTTCAGCAGTTAGAATATTCTGGCATGTTTCTGCAGAGATGCGGGTTCGAATCCCATATGTCGGCGAATTTTTTTTTCCACAAAAATAATATTTACATTTTTCGAATCTCCATCAGTTGGATTTTCCTGTGTCATAGACTGCTAAAGACGGTAAATATAAACTCGAAAGGCGACCTCTAGCGGCGGAGAAAAGCTGGAAAAAATCAAATTTTTAAATATTGTTATTATTTTTAATAAATATTAAAATATATATTTTTTTAAATAAACGATCTATTATTGCTAGAAACGTAATTATTTGGTCAGAGAGAGTAATGATCAAGTGGTTTACACTAATAGTAATGATTTGTCCCGTTGGTAAAATGCAACTTTTCTGCTTGAAGAAATAAATTAAAAACATATTTTGCACGTTACAGGTACTAATAAAACATTAATAGTTTATTTTCTCAATTATACAGTAGTTCGAATTTCCACTGTCAGAGGTACTGAAAGTGTAAAATAACTACATAGAAAAACGCATATCGACTCTTTCGCTTATGGAATTTCATTTTCAAAGAGAATGAGGTTCTTCTTTTGCCTACTTTTTCCCTGCTTAAAAGTTTTAATTATGGATGTTCGTGTTGTTTTTCTGCTGAGGTCCTGCCATCGTCGTGGACTTTCTACTATGGCGTGTAAACTGACAGGCTCCTGTCAGACCTCTGAACAAGCAGCTGCTTGAGGGGTTATTCATTTATTTTTAATATATGATGGGGGAAATGCACATAGTAGAATTTTATTAGTAATTATAAAACATAAAAGGTATTTGTCTTTTAGTTCTTAAATTTAAAAAGTTGCTTTTCTCTCGCTCCTCTGAAAATAGTGAGCAGATCATTGCTGTCAGTGGAATTTCTACCATAACAAAACTCTACAAGCTGAAATTTCTACCATAAACAGACCACTTGAAATATTTGTTAAAAGTTTTGCAGTTTCGATATTTAGTGATCTCTAATGACATAAATTAAAACAATAACTAACTTTGAAAATGCGAATTACATTTCATTAGTAACCAACTAAAAAAGCGATTTCCAATTATCTCTTAAAACAAAACCATTCCGTTTCTTACCTACCTTGAGTTTAGGATCAACTCATTGTTGTGAGTGGAATTTTCAAGACTGTCCCATTCCACGACCAAAATTTCAAATTTTTAGCATAACTACATCATTTGCAATATTCGTTTTAAATTTTGGGATTTTTCGATTTTTTTCCACCGTTAGAGGACGCAATTATAGCTTTTGGGAAATTGGCAAAATGCAAATTATGTATGGGACACTTTTTCTGCCAGATTTTAATAGGCGAATGTCACACTATACTTATAGGCACTATACTCTTGTGCTAAACTTTATACTAATGTTTATCTATAAATATATTTTATTTAGGGAGAAAATTTTTCGGATTTATTATCAAATATAAATAAAAAAAATAAATAAATACCCCCTCAAACAGCTGCTTGCCACAGAGGTCTGACAGGAGCCTGTCAGTTTATATGCCATAGTAGAAGGTCTGAGAGGATGGCGACACATACATTCGTGCCTGTGAAAAACGACACATACATCCATGCCTTAACCGGGGCTCGAACCCAGGTCCCTTAGATCAGTAGCCAAGCAGTGCTAACCACTTGGCCATGGGACGGCTAATCAAATATAATAATGCTAATTAATAGAATAAATTTTCTCCTAAATAAAATACATCTATTCATAAACATTAGTATAAAGATTAGCAAATCCACTAGTAATAATATTAAAATAAAAAATATAAGAATTGTTTATATGGTAGGACTACTGAAGCTGAAGTCATAAATTTGGTCCTCTGACTTTCTGTTATAGGAAGGTGTTGACTCAAATGTGCAGTTATCTTTTTACGTGATAAACTATGGAAGAAAACAATCATTTAAACTAACTGTTTTGTCAAAAAGGGACCGTAGCCTCCGGCTGGTTTATGTGGTGTTTAACTTGTTTAGTATTTGTTGTTTTTTCACCACGTGACGAAAGATCTAACTAATTTTGGTATGTGAATTACTTTTTCAGACAGCATATCGGTTTGAACAATGATGAATGACGATTTTAATGCAATTCTGTAGTAAAAGTAGGCAAATGTGTTAAGTACACTTACGATAATTAAAGCCGGCATTATAATTCTTGCTCTAGCCATCCGTTAATAATCTCGTATGTGTAAAATCCAAGTTTAGATGTATTAATAAAGTAATGATTTAAAGCATAAGGGAAATATTCAATACGTACTCAGTCAACGGAGCTGATCTATTGGGTCCATTAGATACCTGAAGCCCAAGGAAGAGAATGCATGAGAGAAAAAGAATGGAGGGGAGGAATCAACAAATTTCGTTTTCGTAACAAACCTGTGGATGGGTATTGGCTGTAACGAAAGATTTCCTTGTATTTATGGAATGGTGGGAAAAAGGGGAAGGAGTTAAAAGACGGAAAAATACTTTGTGTTCATTTGTGTTACTGAGAGCAAAAGTTATAGATACTTCATGGATTGCTAAAAGATCTAATGATTCAAGGTTAATTTGGCTGTGATATTGGTGTTTTACCATAAAATTCAGTCTCACTAAAGAATGTGGGGGTGGCTCAGTTGGCAACCCACCAGATTCAAGTCCCTGGGTCAGTATTGAGATTTATTTCTGCACAACTCTGTTCTGCCCATGGCCAGTAGGGGACACCGATGGGCTTGGAAAGGCTGTTGTCCATCGTATGGGACATTAAGCCATGATCCCATATGCAGGATAGCCATACTTTGTACATGTTAAAGAACACACTGGATGGCCTTGATGGGAGGCTTCCATCTGTCTCCTAACAGCTGTTCAGTGGGTCCCCTTCCCCCAACCTTCTCTGTGTTTCAGAATGAAAGATGGGCAGGGATGGCTCAGTCAATAGCACCATGCTTGTAATCTGCAATTCCCAGGTCTCGAGCCTCACCAGGGCAAGCGTTGAGATTTATCTCTGCAGAATTCCCCACCCTGCCCTTGGTCAATAGGGGTTACTGATGGGCTAGGAAAGGCCACCTTCTTTGGATGGAATGTGTGTAGGAGAGCCATATCCTATGCACATTAAAGAACATTGGATGGGATGTTATCATCTGTCTCTTTCAGTGGATCCACTTCCCCAACTTTTTTTTAGCCTTTGGGGTCCTTGTGACCTGTCTATTTAGCTCATTGTGCAAAAAAGTTCCGCTCAGAGGTAAAAGAACCCAACCCTTGAGGAATGATTAGTGTAAATTTCAGTCATAATAAAATAGATAATTAAACCTCAAACTATTTTCAGTTATGCATAACTAAAGAAATAAGTATCATTCCATAAGCAAACTTTTTTTTTTGGAAGTGGTTCACTTCAGGCTCAGAATAATTTAAATTTGATGTATTTCCAGTAATTGTGAAAAAAAAAGTAAAACTATATTTTTTATTAGAATTTTAACCTTTTAATCAGTTTAGTAATTAATAATAAACATCATGCACCTTTTGATATTTTTTTTTATATATTCTCTGTTTTTAAAGTAGGGCTAAGTTTTCACTAATGTGATCGATCATTTGATTTAATGTGATTTCTTCACTACATCTCTACAATCAGTTATATTTTTGTATCAATCATTGTTTTTTCTATATAGGAAGATAATAAAATTACAAGAGCATTTGAAATAATTAGTTATTACTGAATTATTGGAATATACTATAAATTATTCACACCTAAGGTACTTTTTTCATCTCTCTTACATGGACTTAACCCATACAGTTTAAGCACTTCCAAAAAGATTTTTCACATTTGGCTATACAAAGTATTTGTGTTAAAACAAGTATTGCATTAAAAAAAAATCAGACTATATACTAGGGGTGGTCAAGCATCCTAACATCGAGAGCTGCATACAGGACTGCGACCGACTTGGTTATAATGATTATCTATGATTGCACTTGTAGATTTTTATTTTAAATCTGGTTTTATAAAATGTTTCCATTCTTATTGCAATTTGTAACATTACTGAATGAAAAAAGTGACACTTTTAACAGCAAATTTTAATTTTCAGAATGAAAGTAAGAAAGTTTTTGTGTATAACTACACACTTTATATATATGTACAATTAATGTAACAAACATCAAAGTCTCATTTGCAATAATTGTTTATCTCAGACCTATCAAGATTTGGGAAGTGAAATTTATTTTTCAAAAATTTGATTTTCTATTTAAAGCAAATATCATTATCAAGCCACAACTTTTTGGAAACTGTGGTTTGTACACCCTGCTATATACTAATATTGTATACATTAAGAAAGTTTGCATCTCTTCAGGTAGTCAGCTATTTTTAAATTGCTCACAAAATTCAATTCTATTTTGCTTCTTTAGTAACAACGGTCATGCTTAATAGAAGTCAATTTGAACCTAATTTTTTTGCTACAGATCTTTATAATATTAGCTGCAATTGTTAAGAGATTACACTACTAATGCTTGGAGCAGGCTGATTTAGATGTTCTTGATATTTTTTGCTACTACATATGGATTTGAAACTAAAACTTGGGCTGCCATGGAGTTTATGGTACAACATAGTGCTATGTGAATAAATTTAATATAAGTAGTGGGTACTTGAATAAATGCAGTGTAAGTGAGAATGTAATATATGACACAGCAGTTGAAGGATTTTACAGAATTGAATGGAAAAATGGAAAACATCATCATCTGCTGAGACTTATGATGGCATGTAAATATCACATTTCGATATTTTTTTAGGTTTGTAAAAAGGCTTGGGTATGATCTGAAATAAGTATTTGCGAGTTTCTTTAGCCCTTCCAGTGTCCAGCCTGAAAAACAGGTTTCCATCCAGAAGCCAAGCTATTTACTCCCTATGCTCAGCCAAAAAAAAAATGAACTTTTTTGCCAAATAACTAATGAAAGGAATTATGGCATGTAGTATGCCAAATTAATCAGCATTTAATTCTGGATTTTTCTGAAAATAAAATATTTAACAAAAAAGACCATATGTTTTATTTTAATAGGACTTTTTTAAAGTCATGCAGTAAAAAAATGCATCTGGCAACACAAATAAAAATTAAAAAAAAAAACTAATAGACAAAAATGATTACAATGCACATGAATAGAATGACTATATATTTCTGAATAACAAAAAAAATTTTTGGTTTTAAGTAAATATTTCTCTTGTTTTGTAATTTTTTTTCAGTACCATACTTTGAGAAAATTCCAGGCTTTTTGCCAATTGTGCTGAGTCACATAAACAAGTCACCTTTAGAATTTTTTAAAAAATAACCAATCAATGGAAATAGGTCATGTTATATACCAAATTAAACAGAGTTTAATTGTGAATTTTATGAAAATGAACAATATACACAAATTTGCAAGCATATTGATTTTAATACGCCTTTTTCAATGTGATGTGAAAAAAAAGATCGCACTATACAATTAAGGCTTCGTTTTGGAAAACCTGATGAATAAAAATAGTTAAATTTATATATTTATCAAAAAGAAATTTCCTCCTGAATAATATAATATTCAACCTGAAATATGATTTTTATTGCTTTTAATGATTCTTTTCAGTATCGTATATTTTAAACATGGCCAATATTATACAACATGACTTGGACTTCTCACATTCACAGGATTTTCTGAACTGGTTATAAGATAGAAAAAAACTTCCTTGGCTGCTTTTTTTCACTAAACATTATGAATTTTTTCTTTGAGTGTTGAAGTTTGGCAATCTTGCTGCGAAGTGCAGAAAGGTTTGTGCACCAGAGCAAAGAAAAATAGCATTATATTGTTTATGTAGCACAGCCAAGATATTCAGGGGGGGGGGGGGGGGCTTTACAGTCATTCAATATAAACATAAAAACTCGTAATTTAAAAAAGAAAAATTTCTAGAGGGGGGGGGGGTGAAACTTTCACTGTCAGTTTAGTAGAGGAAACACCTTCCCGAAATTACCCTTTCACATGATGGCTGATTTCCGTAGCAAGGAAGTCTTTTTCTTCCATATCCAAGACATTCATTTTCAGAAAACGGTACAAGCTCAAAGTTTTTTTACTAAAAAAATAAGAAATAAAAGAAAAATTACATATAACCTAATGGTATGTTAAAATATCCACAATTACTTTTAAGCCGGTCTCTGATCTAGCATAACTCGGAAAGATCAATAAATCAACCGATCGAAGATTGCTAACAGAAGTATACTGCTCATAAAAATTAGAGGATATTTCAAAATGAATATGAACCAATAATATATCCCCTAATTTTTGTGAGCAGTATAAATTTGCTTCCATATCCAAGACCTCATTTATTTTCAGAAAATGATACTAGATCAAAGTTTTACTGGAAAAAAGTTTTACGTTTCAAAGTTTTACTAGATCAAAGTTTTACTGGAAATAATAAAATAAAAATTAACATATAGCCCAATGCGATGTTAAAATATCCACAGCAACAAGTTTGTAGGGTGGCCATACAATGTAGCATAACTAAGAAAAAATCAATACTTATCTATTGGCCAAAAGATGGCTAATTAATGAAAGTAAATCTACAGAAATGAAAATTAAGGTATAAATATAAAAAAAGTAAATGCTAACCTTGCAAAGGGTATCCAATATGCTGAACCGAAACTGTAAAAAACACATAGCACATGGAACGAAGATAGCATGTGTCAGCCATCTGTGGCTTGTTTGCGTCATTGAAGCCTAATTAAATGCAGCCGCAACCAGAATTTCTAAGAAGCATGTGTTTACTTCCAGTTTTAATTTCAAGAGTGGGAAAAATGATAAAAATAACAGGAATACTGAAATAGGTTTATGACAAAAAAGATCAATCCAAAGTGAATGCACAGTATTCACTGTTAAGATAGACATCAAACATTAATTAATAGATTCTAAAAAAAATTCATTGCCGACGACATGGTGGGAATCGAACCCGCATCTCTCTAGATTCATGCCAGAGCACGCTACCATTGTATCACGCGTCGGACAGTGAAATTTTTCAGAATAACACCTTATTAATCTTCTTTACTGAGATGTGGCTGAGACAGCGCCATCTATACTCAAGGAGATGCAACTTTTTCAGTTGTTGCTATATCATTGATGTCTATCTTAACAGGGAATACTGTGCATTCACTTTGGATTGATTTTTAATTATATATTAATGCTTTAGCGTTAGCGACTTTCTCATTAACATCTGATAATAATAGCAACGACTGAAAAAGTTGCATCTCTTTGAGTATAGATGGCGCAGTCTCAGACACATCTCAGTAAAGAAGATTTATAAGGACTATTTCTGAAAAATTTCATTGTCCAACACGTGGTACAATGGTAGCGCACTCTGGCATGAATCTGGAGAGATGCGGGTTCGATTCCCGCCTTGTTGGCAATTAAATTTTTTCAGAATCTATTATTCAATGACAGAAAAGAGTGAAATGGAAAAAAAAAATGGGAGTACATATTTTGTAATTACTTCCAAAATCTATCGTTTTTAAAAATAGCAGGGTTTTTTTTGGTTAATTTTTAGATTTTCGAAAATTTAAGGAAAGATTTGTTGATAATAGTTCAAATCAAACTTGTTAGCTTAAATCAGAAGGTTGCTTCAGCAAATCGACAATACCATTTAGTGCTTTTAAGAAATGGCAATCAGATAGCTTCATCAAATTATTTATATTGTAGTTTAATAAAATATGCATCAAATTAAAAAACAAATTATTATTGAAGTCTGAATTATATATTTTTATAAGATATATATATAATTACAACGGTAATTTTTATTTTTAAAAAATCGATTTTTTTGTTGTACTAAAAATGGATACATACGTCCTTGGCCTCTCAATTCAGATTCACTGAAGTATACAGATGACTTGGGCACTGGAAGGGTTAAACTATCAAGTAGGGAAGGGGGGCTTTAATCCCTTGGATTTTAAGTGTGAATTTCATGAATGATGCAAATTAAAAATGTTTTTACTAATGCAGACCATCTATGTAGAAGATCCCTACCAACCAAATTTTTTTTTGGATATTTAGGCATTTACAGGTAAGTGATTTTATGTGTATTTATATTTTGATTTTATGGGGGTTTTTTAAGTACAGAATGAAAGTCTATTGTTTAGTTATATACTATAGTTATAATCTCATTGGAGAAAACAATTATATATTTTTTGAGTGTGGAATGAAAATTTGCTGTTTAGCAATATGCCCTAGTTAAATTTGTTGTTTCTGATGAAATAATAAGCTGAAAAAAAATTTTTTTGCCATGAGTGGGATGTGAACCCACATCTCCTGGAAACATGCCAGTTATGCTACCACTACACCACCAATGGCTAAACTTTTCTCTGCTTGTGTGACCATATAAACTTTACAGATTTTTTTAATTTGATTTGCACAGTGGCACCATCTATCTGGGAAGTGGACAACTCTGTTGCCTTATACATATGGAATTAATATTTGTCACTCACACTCACGGCATTAAATCAATAAACCAGTAGTAAAGAATCACAGGATATGTCCTGTAGACATGGAACTCATGAAATAATAAGCTGAAAAAAATGGTTTTGCCATGAGTGGGATCAGACTCATGGCAAGTACCGCAGCGACAGGCTCAGTGAGACATGCATGATGTAGTGCGATACAGGTCCGGATCCTGGTGTTATGGGATACCATTGGAATCCACTCACGCATGCACTTTGTATGCATTATTGGTGAAAATTCCGTACTTTGAACAGCCAGAGTTACATCACTGAGGTGTAGGAGCCTGTGGTCGTACCTTATCTTCAGTGCCCCTCTGGTGTCAATTACCAACAGAACAATGTCCAACCACATGTGGCATGCATCGTCCAACAATTCCTGGATAGCCACCGTGTGACACTTCTGCCATGGTCTGCGCGTTCACTGGATCTGCCCCCAATTGAACATGTCTGGTCCATGATCTCATTGGCTAGCACACCAGACATCTGCAGCTGCTACAACAGATGAACTTTGGCTACGTATCAAAACTGCATTGACTGACATTCCCCAAACATACATCCAACATCTCATCCTCTCAATGCTGGACTGTGTAGCAGTGGTTATTGTCGCTCATGGTGGCTACACGATACTGATTTCTTTGTATTCCACAAGTCTAACTGAGTTGTATTTGTAATCATTTGATCCTTGTAACATAAGCTATGTATTCACTAAATATGGCTTTGATATCTCTTGTCTTTACTAGTGTTGCAATTTTAATGGCCAGCAGTGTGTGTGTATATATATATATACTTTAAATATGGAAGGAATAGCATTTGGGTAGTGAGTGATACATGGTACTAGAAGAAATGGCAACACTTGGCATTGTTAAAGTTCTTAAATGATGTTCATTGTTTAGCGATGGCACAGTTAAGAATAAATGATCTAGATATAGTTAATTTGGCTATTTCAAAATTTTACATTTGTAAAGAAGCATTTATCATTAAATTCTTTTTGCTGTATTCTCATTGTACTGTGCTTTCAGTGGCTTGTAATACAATATTTAAGCCATATTCTGTATGAATTAGTTGAATATTCTTGATAATGTGCTGTTGTTGTGCATATTTTTTTTTATTATGTTGCATATTTAATGTTAATTTTTTTATAGGAATAAATTAGAGATATCATTTTTATGTTTAGTGCAAAAAAAGTTTCATTTCCGTCAGTTGCCATCAGGAGCTGGAGGTTTGACTTTACATAAAAGCACAATAATCATTACATTGCATCAAAAACAAATGACAGCTATTGTACCATAAACTTCAAAGTTTAAGGAGTTGTGTGATCATGGTGAAATTAGCCTCCAATGAGGGGCCTTCAATGAGGGGCTTGTTCTAGTAGATTTCCAGACATTCTTTATACTAGAATGCTGTGATCAGAAGATACCTGAATCGCTGTGAAAAGTTCAGGTGGCGATCCTTCTGCTCCAGCATCATCATCTTCACCCCTTCTGGGAAAGTCTGGAAGTACATCAGGAACCTAACGGGGAAGTCGCAGCCTGCCCTCCCTTTCCATAACCTTGCTTGTCCTGTGGGGAGGATTTAGCAAGCACTGCTAACACCTTGTAGCACCTCACCTCTTCCCTTCCTGCCCCACCAGTGACTGATCAGGATATGGCTCCTCAGCCATGCTCTGGGACTGAGCCTTGCTATAATGATCCTTTCACTTTGCAGAAACTCGTCTCTGCAATCAGGGCTTTGAAGCACTCATCAGCTCCAGGCCCTGACAGCATCAGCTATACTCGGTTAGCTAACCTGTCACCTGAGGCTCTGCTTGTGCTTCTTAAACCCTTCAATCACTCTTGGAACACCAGCACAGTACCTGATTCCTGGAAGGCAAAACATATATCTATTTTGAAGTAGGGAAAACCTGCCACTGAGCTGTCCACTTACAGGCCCATTGCTCTATCACCTTGCCTCTGCAAGATCCTAGAGAGACTGGTCCTTGGACACCTAGAATGGTATCTAGAGTCCTAGTGCCTCCTCCCTGACAGCTTCATGGGTTTCTGCAAAGGGAGGTACACGTCCAATAATCTTATTGACTTCACCTCCACTACTGATCAGGCGCTGTCCGAGGGACAGACTACAGTCGCTGTCTTTAACATTCAGAAGGCATTCAACTCCCTGCCCCACTTGGATGTTCTCTGCAGACTCCATGATCTCGGCCTCAGAGGCAATATCATCCACTGAATCTTGGCATACCTCTCCAACAGGATGGTTCGTGTGAAGCTGCGCAACATGCTCAGTGCCTCCCACATTATCAGTCATGGAGTACCTCATGGGAGTGTCCTCAGCCCGATGTTACTGAACATCTTGCTGTCAGGCCTACCTTCTCTATTCAAGAATAGAATGGGTATTTCCATCTATGTGGACAACATATGTCCCTAGCCAGGACCCCTCCTATGCTCAGCTCAAGATAAAATGAGCAGTGGCTATGAATATCAAGTTCTTCGATAACCTAAGCTGCACTCTTTCCAGCAATAAGACTGTGGTCATGGTTATCACGAAAAGATGCCTTCTACCCACCTTTCCTGACTTCATGCTTGGACCAGATCACATCAAGGCGTAAAATAGCATAAGTTCCTTGGTCGGGTCTTGGACAACAGGCTGACCTGGGGACCTCACATCCAGCATCTTAAGCAGAGAAATATATTGTCTTTCCTTGCTGGTACCACTGGGAAAGTTCCTGGAAGACCCTCCTGGCGGTCTTGTACAGGCACTTGATCCTCTCCCACTTCAACTACAGTGGTCACCTTCTGAGCATGTCTCTGCTTCACTGCTGAGCAAGCTGGCCACTCTCCACACTATATCTCTGTGCCTCTGTCTCAGACTGCCCTAACACACCAAATGCATCTGTCATTGCAGAGGCTGATGACATGCCTTTCCACCTGCACCAGAAGAGAGAGATTCTGTCATCTCTCGAGGCTCCATTCCCTCCACTTTAACCACGAACTCCTCAGGAAGTTGCAAGACTCTGCCATTGCAGTGTCTGCCACTGACTTCTATGACCGACTCATCCCTGCCAGCTCCACTGCTGGCAATACGCTCTTCCCCGACCTTCCACCTTGGAGAAACAGTGATCTTATGGTCAATGTCACTATCCCTTCTCTAGGTTGAAAGATCAACTCAGATCCAGTGTCCACCAGGCTTCTCTCCACCTATTATGTCACTGCATTATATGAGAGATGTACTGATGGATCTGTTGACTGGGAGAGGCTATATGCTGTCTCTGCTGCCATCCCCAATATGGGCATCACTAAAGGTTTCCATCTCCCGCATCTCGCTTCCTCCACCTTTGTGGAGCTTCATGCTATCCTTGAAGATGTACCCTACATACTCAGCCTCAAGAGTGGCAACTTTGCCATCCTCTGCGACTCTGAGTCAGCCTTGGAAGCTCCCCAGAAGTGAGACAGCAAGAGCTGCAACCCCTTCCTCATTCAGAAGATCATGGAGACATCCAAGGTCACTTATGGCGAAGTCATGGTTCATTTCCAGTGGATCCCCTCCCATGTAAGGATACCTGGCAATGAGATTCCTGATCGTACCATGAAGAAGGCGCTAGAGAAACAGAGGTATGTATCTACCCTCTCTCTCTGTGCAACTGCAAGATGTTTGTCTCACAACTGATGAGCCAGTATCGTCTTGCCCAGTGGCAGAGGGAATTCAATTGTTCCTCATTCAGGTACCTGGTTGACCCTTCTCTCACTGCTCCTAACCTCAGTAACTTTTGCAGATCTGAGAAGACCCTCCTTCATTATCTTCGAGTTGGTGTCATCTACAGCAACTCTACACTTCACACTCTTGGTAAAGTGTACAGTCCCAACTGTGCCACATGCAGCACACCTGAGAATCTATCTCACATTCTGCTCGACTGCTCCCAGTTATAATGCCAGAAGAGAAGCTTTGTTCCAGGAGCTTCATGCTATCAGAACCACCAACTACTCCATCACCTCCCTACTTGGTAACCACCACAATCTGAAGCTGCAGCGAATGCACTTCTGGCTTGCCACTGAGTTCTTTCAGAACATTGGCCTCTTCTGCAAGGTCTAAAGTTTTCTTCTAAATTACTCTTAATAGTACCGAGAGATAGCAGAGGCAGAAGAGATTGTCTCTCAGCTATCTTGCCCTTCTGTTGTGACTGGTGTAGGGAAGGACTCCCTCATTGGAGGCTAATTTCACCATAACTTACAACACCTTGAACCTTGAATTGAAGTGGCACTACTGACACAAGGAAGAATTACATAAATGAAAACAGAGCCTAACAAGTGGAATTGAAAATCTGACATGAAAGCTATTTATGTGAGCAATATTATGGGCTAGTGCAAATTATGTTCCCTACTTTCTGCACCACAAAAGAGGTGGTGAAAATCTGTAATGAGTCAATAGTATTGATAGTTTTATGTAAAATAAAAACCTCCTACTTTGGATGTGTCACTTACTGTATAATGAGACCAAACACCAGATAAATATACTGGTTTCTATATATAACAGACTTCTATTGAGTTTTAATTGACTGAAACAAGTCTTTATATTGAAACTCTAAAAAAAGAAAGATTTTACTTCCCAATAAATGTTCAACAAGAAGCATTGGAGCTTTCGTCAAATTCCTGAGTGTACATTATACTCCGCTGGAAGCATTTGTCTTTCATTTACAATTTATTCAGGGTGTTGCATTGCAACAATTTTCAATTTCTCTATTCGTTATCAGTTTTAAATTAATAGGACATTGTTTTACCACTGCTCAGCGATATATCTGAACCAACTACAAGAGACTGGAAGCTTTATTTGAACAATTCTTGATTATACAACAAAGTGATGCTTACATAAATGAATACAGCCCTTCACAAGTATAACATTTAAACTTAAATCTGAGAAGTAGAAGTATTGCTCCTGTTTCGATCCATCATGTAACTTGGGCATATAACCACAGGCTGTGCTTTCGTCTAAAATAAGTACAGTCACAGAATGAATATCTTATTTTGTTTAGTGAATAAGCAGGTCATTGTCAAGCCCTGTCAATTATACATGTTGACCTCTGACTTAAGCTCAAAATTTGATTTGAACTACTATCAACAAGATCTACCTTAACTCATCCAAACAGAAGAACTTTCGCAACAACCAGATGTAACAGAAAATGTAAGCACTTTTAGAAATGATTAGTTTCTTTTCCCAAGTAAACTTCATGCCAAATTATGGCAGAAACTGTTTCCACAATTTAGTGTGAGGCTAAGTGTATCACAGTGGGGTTCCCATAAATATTCCTATAAATGTACATCTCTTCAGTGATATATTTTGACAAACTTTTATATGTGTGTTATGGTCCACATTTTTATCAATGTTACAATAACTATAAATCATATTTCAAGAGAATCAATATAGTATAAATATTTTAATCATTTTCAAACGTTTAATAAAGAGAAAAAAACTGCTTCAGATATATTAATACTAGCACACCACCTGCCATATGTTTATCATGATGGAAATGAATTTCTTTTCCAGCAAGCTTTTCCATTGACAACTCCATTCACATTTTATAGCACAGAGGAAATCTGAGAAAGTGATAGAAAGCAGTTGCCAGATCCTTGACAGACAGTACCTTTGAGGGTTCTAAACACATTTTAGGGGTTTGAATTTTTAATCCAACACAGGGTGGCACAGAAGAAACTTAAATGTGAAATTTGGGACTGGTCAATCAAGTATCTAGGGAATTACAGGGGATTGAATTATGCTAATATACAGTTGAAACTTACAAAAGTTTGTGCAGGATTAGCTATCACCAACAATGAAGAATGTGCTGGAGAAAAGAGATAGTTCAGAAGAAAGACATTGTTCTCTACTGGTGTCCTTGTTCTTCCATCTGGATACCTATATTAACCCTCCATGATGGCATCCTTCTCTCTGCAAGTGCCACAGTAAGGCTTAAGCAGTGGTTGTGTGGCAGTGCTGCCACATCAGTACACTAGAAGACCACTTAGCCATGGCAAGGAGAAACATTCAAGTCATGTGGAGGGTTAAATACTATTCTGTGTTTTCCTATAATTAACTTTGATCAGACCCATATTAATATTATGGATGTCTTTTTTAATTGATTGATGATAGAAGCAGTGGCATAACCCAGGTGGTGGGGGATGAAGAAGTTTCCTTTGGAATTTCTTTTAATAAATCATTATTTCATCAATTTACAGCAGCAAAAATGTTAAAACAAAATTTTAACTGCCTTTCCTCTTTTAAAAATCTGGCTACAATAACGGATTCAAGCATAGTGGCATCTGTTGACAGAGATTATTACATGGAGAATTCTATAAGAACAGTTTCTAGGCATAAAAACTAATGTGGTCAGTTTATTATTTTCTACTCAGGGTCAAACCAAACAGTTAAAATTGTGTAGTTGAGTGTAAGTATTCATCTTAGATATTAAATAATGGAAACCTATTTGAATATGTGTAATTTTTTTTTATTTTAAAATAATTTAAAAATTCTCTGTCATTGAGCAATAAAATTTCAGAGTTTATCCTTCAAACTATTTGGATGTTGAAAGTTCTTAGGAGAAAACTCTCAGAAGCTTTTCGGAGCAAAGACAGCGCTCCGTCTTCAGTGAAATGATGTTATGTACTGACGCTGGGTCCGTTTAGACAAAGAGCTTCTTTCCACATGTCGTGTAGGGTGATTCCAGTGTCTCGGTTGCAGGTGGGGACGGACGAGGTCATTATTTCAATAGCCTCGCGGACTATGGTTCCGTAGAAAGTGGATGCGCGCACAAGAAGTGTGGCGTGCTCCCAGTCTATTGCTGCCGTGTGTTGCACTGCTAGCTCAGAGGCGGCCATCGTTAGCTTCTTTTGGCTGACATCAGCTTTGTGCTCCGCGAACCTTTCTTGCAAAGAGCGAATGGTTTTGCCGATGTAGTACACAACGGAATTATCCGTCAACTGTAGGGGAAATCGGTATACGCCCGATTTTTGAAGAAGGCTATATTTGTCCCTGTCCCTTTTGACTAATTTCTTCAAATTTGGAGCGGGGCTGAAAACAATTTTTATATTATTGGCTCTGAGTAATTTGTGGACCGATTCACATAGGACAGGGACGTAAGAAATGGGTCCGGCAAAAATAGTACGCTCGGGGTCGGTGATTGGGATGAGAGCCGTATCTCTCATCGACCCCGAGCGTACTATTTTTGCCGGACCCATTTCTTACGTCCCTGTCCTATGTGAATCGGTCCACAAATTACTCAGAGCCAATAATATAAAAATTGTTTTCAGCCCCGCTCCAAATTTGAAGAAATTAGTCAAAAGGGACAGGGACAAATATAGCCTTCTTCAAAAATCGGGCGTATACCGATTTCCCCTACAGTTGACGGATAATTCCGTTGTGTACTACATCGGCAAAACCATTCGCTCTTTGCAAGAAAGGTTCGCGGAGCACAAAGCTGATGTCAGCCAAAAGAAGCTAACGACGGCTGCCTCTGAGCTAGCAGTGCAACACACGGCAGCAATAGACTGGGAGCACGCCACACTTCTTGCGCGCGCATCCACTTTCTACGGAACCATAGTCCGCGAGGCTATTGAAATAATGACCTCGTCCGTCCCCACCTGCAACCGAGACACTGGAATCACCCTACACGACATGTGGAAAGAAGCTCTTTGTCTAAACGGACCCAGCGTCAGTACATAACATCACTTCACTGAAGACGGAGCGCTGTCTTTGCTCCGAAAAGCTTCTGAGAGTTTTCTCCTAAGAACTTTCAACATCCAAATAGTTTGAAGGATAAACTCTGAAATTTTATTGCTCAATGACAGAGAATTTTTAAATTATTTTAAATTAATTTTTGAGCAAGAAGGTCTTTTAATTGTGTAATTTTTTTGCTTTTAGTTCAGAAAAGGTACAATTTACCAGAATTTTATGGCCTCTTGTTAGCTCACCAAGGAAGGCAGTGATTCAGTGTTATAATTTGAAATAATAGCTAGTATCAAAATAAGAAATTAGTCTGATTTAGAAAACTTCTAAATGTACACTGAAATAAAAATAATGCTAAATTTTTATTTACATTTTTAGGCATTGTCAATTGAAGACCATAATTTTTTATGACTGAGCATTCCTTTGGATTGGAGACATGATTTCTTGAAGTATTTTGGCTGTAGGCTAAAAGGAAAGAAAATAATCCTACAAACAGAAATGCTATTCCCTGTTCAGTATAAATCTGTTTTTTTTTTTGTAATTGTTTTCATGTCTAGTTAAATTTTAAATTAACTTAGCTGCACTCATTATACAAAGTTTTTGTGTCAAATAATATTTAAACAGATATTTTTGGATAAAATGCATTATGAATTGAAATTTTACATATGATTATTACACACTTTTACATATTTGGAAACTAGAAGTTTACATTTTGTTTTAAGTACCTGTTTGACTTGTTAATTTTAAAATGTGAATCATTCAGAAATATTTTAATCATTTACAGATGGCATCTGGAAGAAATGAATTAAAAATATTAAGTGATTGAGTTGCTCAAAATACATAGGCACATCTATGTCGACATATTGAATTAGTACTTCCTATCTGCGAGTAAAAAAAGTAAGCAAGTGATATGTATAATAATGCTCAAAGTGCTAAGAATTTATAAAAAAAATTTAAAGTTTCACTTAATTTCCTGCAAAAATGAATTTTACTTCTTAACCAAATAAAAATTTTAGCATGAAATTAACATATTACAAAAATAAGTACTATGACTATTGTTCCATCATAAAATTTTTACATATTTGTGAAAGATAAATACTGTAGGAAACCAAACTTATGAAATGATACATACAGAAGTGACCACTATTCAACAAACTTCATCTTTTTAAAAGTAAAAAAGCATTTTTTGAAAATGGAGAACCATTCAAAAAAACATTATGTTTCATACACAAAAGAGAAACTTCATGTTTGTGAACTTTGTGACAAAAGTTATGCATACAAAAGCTGTCTCAAAACACATTTTCTTACACATGCAAATTCAGAATCTCATATATGTCACTTATGCAACAAGAGCTTTGCAAGTGAAAGTGTTCTTCAAACACACTACTTTACACATATGAAAGACAAACGTCATGTATGCGAGTTTTGTGGAAAGGGATTTACCTCTAAAAAAGATCTGAGAATCCATTATGTTGTGCACACAAAAGAGAAGAATCATGTGTGTGAGATCTGTAACCAAAGGTTTGGATTAAAAGCCAATCTTAATAAACATTACATTATACACTCTGAAGTGAAGCCTTATAATTGTGACATTTGTAATAGAGGGTTTAGTAGAAAACAACACCTGGATTTACATTATCTTACACACACGAAAGAAAAACCTCATGTCTGCCAATATTGCAAAAAAGCATTTGCTTCAAAAGATTATCTTCGAACACATTGTCTTATACATACCAATGATAAACGCTATATTTGTGAATGTTGTGATAAAAGGTTTGTTACAAGAGGAGATCTAAAAAAACATTTCTTTGTGCACACCAAAGAGAGACCCCATATTTGTGAATTTTGTGGCAAAGGCTTTACAGATAAAAGCAAACTTAATAGACATCTAAAGCTTGTAAAGGAGAAAATTCATCCATGTGATTCTTGTGGAAAACGATTTAGTTCAAAGGAAAACCTGAAAAAGCATTATCTTATACACTCTGAAGAGAAACCTTTTATGTGTGAAATCTGTGACAAAAGGTTTAGGACAAAGAGCAACCGTGATGTACATTTTCTTACACATAATAAAGAGAAGCCTCATATCTGCGAGTTTTGTCTGAAAGGATTTAGTTTAAAAGGTGATCTTAGGAAGCATTACCTCGTTCACACAAAAGAAACTCCACACATTTGTGAGCTTTGTAATAAAGGATTTAAAAGGAAATACCATCTTCAAATGCATTATCGTGTGCACACCAAAAATAGCCTTCTTCTGAATACTGAATCATTGGAGGAGGAACTTTCCCCTAAGGTAAATATCAAAAAGCACGAGAGACGTGTGTGTGAGCTTTGCAATGAAGAATTTGCAACTTTAAGAAATCTCAAAAATCATTATATGGTACACATACAAGAGAATCCTTATGTTCCTGAATCAGATAAAGAAATTCCTCAAGACTCTGAAAAGTCTGATATAAATAAGTTCTTTGATTCCTAAATTAAATACATATTTAAAAATGCTAATTTTGAATGAATTGCATGAAAGTAAATTAAACTGCATGTAACTTGTGCAATACGATAGACCCCTGCTCAAATAAAAACTGATGAAGTGGAATTCTGGATGGACCAGAATGATTTTAAGGTTGTAGTTGAATGAAATGTGTGTTCCTCGACCATAATACATTAAAACTGGCATATAGAAATATACCATTGTTAACATAGATCATACAATAAAAAGTATGTAAAATTCAAGAATAACAAATCATTTATATTGAACTCAATAATAGCTCATTCTTTTCTATGTTAGTTATTATAGTTATTACTACATAGTTTTATATATGTTGAAAGTGGTTTCACATGTACATTAATACATAGTTGTTTTAACCTTTCAATCCCTATGTACTTATATGTGAACACTAAATGTACAACTACCTTTAATATAAAACTATTTAATATAAATATATTTTTACAGTTGTTTCCTATATGAGAATATGCAATATATTTACATTTGTTTTTTTGCATACAATTTTTTTCACACTATTGTTTTTTTAAACAGATCTTATTTCAGTTTTAACAACTATAATATTACACTGCAAAGAATGTTCAGTTAACCAAATTTGAGACTGAAGGGTTTGTCATTTTCTCCGAGTCTCTCCAGAGAGAAAATAAGAAATCAACAATTTTCATCATTGAACTTAAACTGCTACACATATTTATTGCTCAATGCATGGTAATAAAACTGATCACCAGAAAATTATTCTTCAGTCATCAGCTCTGCAGAGAACTTTCTACACTAATGTTCATTTACAATGTAGAAGTATAGATATTTATTGCCCATATATGCTCAAGCACATATTCTATCTTAATAAAAAATTTAAGACTCTGTATACATTAAAACAGTATTTTCCCAAATATATATGAATGATCTGAGCACAAATGAATGAAATAGTTAAATCTTTTATAGTTCAAAAGAACACCATACTCACAATGAGAAAACTTTAGAAGTCGTATCTTTCTAAGATAGTGGAAAATTCAAGAAAAGGGTGACAAAGTTCATGACGTGGAAGATATTTATTACTAAAAAAAAAAATCAATTGATTGGCACAGATGATAGTGAAAATTTCAACTACAGGGAATTAAGTGCAATATTACCTGGTAGGTAACAATAGCATTCCTTTAAGCAAGCTAGTCCTATTTATACAGTCATGCAAATTTGGTTGAAGAATAAATCAACAATATGTAACAGTACTATGTGGGTACTGTTTGTTATTAAGATGAAGTTTTCCCTTTTGAATTTCTGATATAGCACAGCAGAGATGTGCAGTTTGCCTACCTCAATTGCAGTGGGAAATAGCATTAATAAAAAGTTCGCTCAGTTGAACTACAAGAAACATATCATATAGTAAGGATTATTTAATATTTATGCATTCACTTGTGGAAAATGAAGCTCCGAATATGATACCAACTAATTCGGTCAGGAAATTAGACAGCCTGGTGATAATAATTTGCACTGAGAATTTATATGTACAAAAATATACAGGTGAGTTTTATTTAGTGCTTATCTTATTTATATAGATATGCAAATTAACTTTGAAATATGGTCTTGATAACTAGTACAGAAGCTACCTCTAGAAGTACTTGACTGTCAACTTACCTGACTTCAGCAAGATCCAGCCTTGCTGAACAAAGAGTGATATAGTTAAAAACCCGAACAATGCCTGATTCACCCGTTCAGTAGAAAGGTAGTAGGAAGACTGTTTTTGTGTTCTTCAAACAGCCTGTTGTCACTGTTAGCTACATGACTCTCAGCCTGTGTGGGTTGGGTTGTTTTACCCCTGAGTGGCATTTTTTTGCACACAATGGGCTAAATGGCCAGGTTCCAAGGACCCCAAAGGTTCAAAGAAGGTTGGGGAGAGGACCTACTGGAACAGTTGTTCATCAAGGCCATCCAGCATGTTCTTTAACATGCACAAAATCTCCCACACAGGGTCATGGTTTAACATCCCATCCGACAGACAGCAGCCTTTCCAAGCCCTTTGGTGCAGCCTGTGTGGACATATATATGTTAGTACATACATATCATTCAAGGTACAGGTCATCATGCCTCCAACAGATTGGTCCCCTCCCCCAACCTTCTCTGGGCCTTTGGGTTCCATGTGACCTGGCCATTTACCCCAATGTGTGCAAAAAAGTGCCGCTCAGAGGTAAAACAACCCAACCCAAAGCCTCCAGTAGATTTTCAGTTATGCTGTTTACATGTTTTTGCCTTTTGCCTCCCCAAGAAATGGCTGTCTTGTCATTTTACTGAGAATCACCACAATGTGAGCTTGCATTCTTTGTTGAGTGTCAGTCCATGCAAATACTTCAAAAGCCATAAGATGGAGTTAAAATTGTATGACAACTGCTTGTCCATAATGGCTGGTATCTGAGAAAGCATGATGATTTTCATGCCCATTAAATCAATGCTTTGTTTGAAATGTGGGATAACAGTGACAGCCAGTTTTTTTTTATCCAGATAATAGAGCTCATGGATTTGTAATCTACAGTTTTCAATTAAATATAGGCGAATGATTTAATTTAGTTTAATGTTGATTCCTCGTAATTTAAGCGACAGATAGAATCAGCTGCTTGTCAGTGAAGCCTGTCAATAGAATATGCAACAGGGAAGAGAGTTCTTAGGAAAAGACAACACAAGAAACATACATGGCTTATCCTGGGCTTGAACCTAGGTCTCGAATCTATAGCCAGCCACTTTGATGGCTAAATAGTCTGATGTTTCCAATAAAGATATGTTTGTGATATACAGATGTTCCTGTGTGATCAAAATATTTTGTTAATATATGTAAAAAAGGGTAACGAGATATTTTCACTTTCAAGAGTAAATCTAACTGTTGGTAAAATGGAACCAAATTCTAACATAGTAAGGTCATTACCAAGAGAGGAGGGATGGCTCAGTCAGTAGTGTGCCAGGCTCGTAATCTGCAGTTCCCAGGTTAGAGTTCCAGCTGGGTCAGCATTGAGATTCATCTCCACAAAACTCCCCACCCTGTCCATGATCAGTATAGGACACCGATGGGCTTGGAAAGGCTGCTGTCCATCGGGATGTTAAACTATGGCCCCGTGTATGGGGGAGAGCCAAACCCTGCGCACGTGGATGGCCTTGACAGGAGGCTACCATCTTTTTTCACAGCTGTTGGGAGACTCCCAACAGCTGTTCCAATGGGTCCCCTCCCCAAACTTTCTCTGAGCCTTCAGGGTCCTTGTGACCTGGCCATTTAGCCCATGGTGTGCAAAAAAAGTGCCACTCAGAGGTAAAACAACCCAACCCACATCACCAATGTTATAATTTTTCAACTAGACAAAATTTTTATAAATGGTTCTTCCATTGCAGCTTAAGTGGGTGACTTACATTCCTCTATTATTCTATATCAGCAGTTCGAGAGGGTCAATGCATCTCAACAAAGATTCAGTACCCATCGAGTTCAATTATTGCTTGCATTGTTGATTCATTCTACATTTGAACTTACACAGCTACATCTAGTGTCATTTGTCAAAAGGAATACTGCATTTACTTATCTGGTAATATTGCACATTTATTTCAATAGAAATATTCATCAGTGTCAACATCAAATGATTACTTTTTTTCTTTGACTGGTGTACTTTTGACAGAACTATCTTTCATTTATGACCAAATGTCTGATATCAAATCAGTATTTTTTTTATAAATAATATTACAGAATTCTTTTAATTCTCTCTCTCTGTAGTTTCAAATTCTTTTAAACATGTTGTATTGCTTGCATTAATCAAAATAATTCATTTAGCTATAAAAATAATAAATATAACAACTGAATGGTTTGAAATTAATTACTCTGTTTGATCAGGGTTCCACTGTACTTTATATACATAGTATATTAAATTTCATATGTTAGAAGACGTTTATACATAAATCAACCTATTTACAATTAATTGCATAATTTTTTATTTTAATAAGTACTGTTGTATATAACCCACATTTTAGTGAGTACTGTTGTCTACATATACACCCATAAGTAAAAATCAAACTTCTCATTATCAAAAGAACTTATAATCAGTATGACTCTCACCTGTCTTCAACTACTGACCTGTGGAATTTAACTACTAAGTTAGAATGTTCAGTCTCACTTTTGATGTTTTATATATCACCTTCATTATTGAATTTGCATAATAAATTATTTAAAAATGTCTATTCATAAAAGCAAAACGCACAGTGATTTTTGTAACCCTTAGTAACAGTCATTCAGTAAACAGATATAGACTTGAAGGAAAAGATAGGAAAGCAAAATCAATTTATTGATACATTTGCATTTAATAAATCAGCAGTGTACTGTTAGAAAGCAGAATTGGGTTATTATTTAAGTGCTAGTTATCAATAATCATATAGTATCATACAATCAAAATGCAAATTTGGCTATATGATACAGCTATAACTTAAGTGCAGTTAAAATAGCCTTGATAAATTTTGGTTTTTGTTCAGAAAAGTTGGAGAACTAAGCTTTATTCTTTGCTACCATTACAGTAAGTACTAATATGGAGTGTGAAGGTAGAATTTTTTGTATAATTTTTTTTGTAATACTAATACACAATTTTCTATATAGTTCAAATCAACAACTAAAATGCCAACAAAGATGGCTGAATTCTCCATCATGTTCTGTGAGCAACTTGTAGACAGTTTGCATGATGGACAGTTGCATTTTTAACATGAAGCTGTCTGTCTTCATCAGGGAAGAAATGAAGCATGACAGGATGTACATAATTGGATATGTTGTGTCAATATCCTGTTGTGCTTTGTTGACCCTTCAAACATTGGACTCAATATGTGATGGAAACATTCCTCACGCCATGATTCGCCATCTAGCTGCTTGTACAGTGAATGGGACACCTGACCACATACTTTTTCAGTCATCTACAGTTCATTCATGACACCACTGAGGCCTCACTTTTTAAAATTTTGCTGACATTAAAAATTTCAAAACAGTCTGACTGCCAAATTGCAAATATCCGAGTTTTCTGTGCAGTTTCAGTTCATGGGGATTGATCTCGACCTATGTTGAAAATACTGGCCATTTGGTGCATGGTTGAATGTCAATTTAATCTCAGATACCTCTAATTCTCTATGTCTCTCTGTCTCTCTCCTGTAGCATCAGACACCATTCACAGTTTACTCTTGCCAGAGATAGCCTTGGACAATCCTGTGATTTCTATACTTTTTGCTATGGTTGCCTAGCATGTCGAGCACCAACAATAACAACTTTATGGAAATCGTTTATATCATATATCTATCCCATCTTATAGTTAAGTGTTGAACAATAGCTGAGTTGCGTGTATTTAAGCAGTTCAGGGATCAGGTGACTGTGGCATGTGACCTATGCATATTTTTTATGACTTTCTTCTTTGCACTTACAATAAATAGAAAATTTCTAATTTTCTGTCAGGCAATATATATTGCATACATTTTGTAAGAATGCAATTTTTAAAAACCATTAAAATGTTGGGGGGGGGGGTGAAAGGAAAATCCCAAAACAGTGTTCTTGTTTTTTTATAGGTTTTTCTAACAAATCTTGATCATAAGATTAAAGACTCCATCATATATATTTTCCTTTAAAAAGACTTTGTTATAATAAAATAAAGAAAAATTTCAACTTTCTAAATATGAAAAATATATTTACAATCAAGAGAATAGGGTAATGGAAATTTTGTGTAAATATAAATATTTTGCGGCACACTCGTTGGAAAGCACTGATATAGGTGACTGAAAAATCGGAGCCTAAATTTTGTAATGAACATCTTCAATTGAGAGCTGTCAAACTAAGGTAGACGTTCCCATAGAACAGGAACGTATGGTCAGTCCACACGAAATTTTCAAAAGTCCAAACCAGGTATAATGCACGATTATGCTGTTTATAAGGGAGTGAGTTTGAAAGCAATCACATTGCACAAGACTATTTCAAAATAGTCAAGGTAAGAGTTGTTATACATGCTTATGACAAAGCTTAAGGTAATCTTTAACAAGTTAAAAGTTCTGAAGTAATTGTCATAACATTACCATTTATTCAAGTAGTCCTGTTGGCATCAGCTGGTTGAATGAATTGACATAGTTTCTTCTGTGCTAACTTCTTCATTGATGTTTTGCACAAGTGCTGTCGATTCACAGGTATTAACCACAGATGTATATGTGTGTTACACTCCAGATGCCAGTCCGGAAAACTACATTGATTTCACAGATATCAAACGAAAATGGTATTGATGGTTGAACTTTCAGATAACAAACTCAATTAGGTGGCACAAAATAAGCTCAAGAAGCGGTTCCATAGTTAACGTCCAATGTAGTTTTACTCCACGTCTATTTTAAGTTTGCTTCCACAAACTCCTTAAACAAGCATATTTCAGTGCAAGTTCTAAAAACAAGGCCGAAGCACTAAACATTAAAATGTTAAAAGTAATGGGCCCACCTTTCCCACAAGCAAACAATGTAGCAACATGTTTCATCCCGGACGCGTGCGGGACTTCATCAGTCAAAGTGATGAGTAATTATGAGAGTATCCCCCTATCGGTGATTTACCAGATTTGTTTGATGCTCGCGCAACAGGAGATTCCCACGCCGCAGGTAGGGGGGAAATGTCCGTGTTGCACAAGCGATCTTTCTACAGATTGATAAAAATTTTCTCAGCATACTGTAGTTGGAATTTATTTGATGGCGCCGTTATTGATTTATAAGTTAAATTATTCAACTCTATTTGATTTTGTTTTATTGTTTGGGCTAGAGCAGTATTATCATTTCCTTTTTTAATATCTGATTGATGTTCCGACATACGTTGTTCCTTTGAACGGAAAGTTTTACCAATATAAAAGTTTTCCCCCCCAATATTCTATTTTCATTAGGATTTCGTAAACACCCCCCGTTGGTTTTTCTTTTATCTCTGTTGTTTACGATAAGTTTCTTAATTGTATTATGAATCATATGCGGCATGTTTAAGTCATATTTAGTTACTATATTTTTAATTGTTTTAGATAGTCCAGATATAAACGGAAAACTGTGCGTATATTTAATTTTCACTACAAGTTGAGCAGGGTTAGGTTGTGATGTTTTCTGCATATTGTATTTCACTGCCTTTTGCATTTTATTTATGCATTTTTCAGGATATCCAGCTATTGTTGCTATATTGTATATAATATTTAACTCATTATCTAATATGGTTCGTTGGAGGAGTATCTATATGTAGGTAAAAAGTATGTTTTAATGGCAGATTTCTTATATTCCCATGGATGCGCTGAATCATATGGGTTAAGGTTCGGTATAAAACTAGGTTTTCTATACACAGCAGTGTTACATCTTAATTGATTGCGTTTGATTAAAATGTCCAGAAATGGTAATTCGCCATTCTTTTCAATTTCGCGAGTGAATTTAATAGAGGGCATGATACTATTCAATGTTTCAATTAGTTTTTCAAGTTCTGTTACAGGGTGCTGCCAAAAAATTAAAGTATCATCGACATATCGGAGATAAAGTAATGGTTTAAATTGTGTTTTCATAAGAGCAGTTTCTTCAACATACCTCATCACTACGTCACAATAAATAAAATGCAAAAGGCAGTGAAATACAATATGCAGAAAACATCACAACCTAACCCTGCTCAACTTGTAGAGAAAATTTTCACACAGTTCCGTTTATATCTGGACTATCTACGAAATCCTAATGAGAATAGAATATTGGTAAAACTTTCCGTTCAAAGGAACAACGTATGTCGGAACATCAATCAGATATTAAAAAAGGAAATGATAATACTGCTCTAGCCCAAACAATAAAACAAAATCAAATAGAGTTGAATAATTTAACTTATAAATCAATAACGGCGCCATCAAATAAATTCCAACTACAGTATGCTGAGAAAATTTATATCAATCTGTAGAAAGATCGCTTGTGCAACACGGACATTTCCCCCCTACCTGCGGCGTGGGAATCTCCTGTTGCGCGAGCATCAAACAAATCTGGTAAATCACCGATAGGGGGATACTCTCATAATTACTCCTCATCACTTTGACTGATGAAGTCCCGCACGCGTCCGGGATGAAACATGTCGCTACATTGTTTGCTTGTGGGAAAGGTGGGCCCATTACTTTTAACGTCTTAATGTTTAGTGCTTCGGCCTTGTTTTTAGAACTTGCACTGAAATATGCTTGTTTAAGGAGTTTGTGGAAGCAAACTTAAAATAGACGTGGAGTAAAACTACATTGGACGTTAACTATGGAACCGCTTCTTGAGCTTATTTTGTGCCACCTAATTGAGTTTGTTATCTGAAAGTTCAACCATCAATACCATTTTCATATGATATCTGTGAAATCAACGTAGTTTTCCGGACTGGCATCTGGAGTGTAACACACATATACATCTGTGGTTAATACCTGTGAATCGACAGCACTTGTGCAAAACATCAATGAAGAAAATAGCACAGAAGAAACCATGTCAATTCATTCAACCAGTTGAAGCCAACAGGACTACTTGAATAAATGGTAATGTTATGACAATTACTTCAGAACTTTTAACTTGTTAAAGATTGCCTTAAGCTTTGTCATATGCATGTGTAACAACTCTTACCTTGACTCGGGGCGGGGGTGGCTCAGTCGGTAGCGCGCCTGGCTCGTAATCTGTAGTTCCCAGGTTCGAGTCTCAGCTGGGTCAGCGTTGAGATTTATCTCTGCAAAAATTCCCCGCCCTGCCCACGGTCAGTAGGGGACACCAATGGGCTTGGAAAGGCCGCCGTCCGTCGGATGTGACGTTAAGCCGTGGCCCCGTGTACGGGAGAGCCATACCCTGTGCACGTTAAAGAACACGCTGGATGGCCTTGACGGGAGTTTACCATCTGTCTCCCAACAGCTGTTCCAGTGGGTCCCCTGCCCCAACCTTCTCTGAGCCTTCGGGGTCCATGTGACCTAGCCATTTAGCCCATGGTGTGCAAAAAAGTGCCGCTCAGAGGTAAAACAACCAACCAAACTTGCCTTGACTATTTTGAAATAGTCTTGTGCAATGTGATTGCTTTTAAGCTCACTCCCTTATAAACAACATAATCGTGCATTAAACCTGTTTTAACTTTAGTGCTGTCAATTTATAATTGTTTCAAAAGTCCCCATATATTTTCAAAATCTGGTCACCCTAATACTTACACTTGCTAAAATATGTCGGATTGGTTTATATATTTTCCCTATGAGTTCCAGGTGGTAGCATTCTACTTTGATTTGCTTCACAACGTCTGTGCAGAAGGGCAAATTCTCATAGTAACATGATGTTGATAGATGACTTTTTAGTGGCATGATGACCTGCCTTGTATCCATGAAACTTCAGTAATTACTAAAAGCTACAGGAAAATTTCCTTGATTAAGCAAAGTAAAACAAAGATTCCATTTCCAAAACCAGAATGATCCACACGGAAAGCCTACGGAAAAATTAAATAATTTAAACATTGCTGCCCAGAGCATTCGCCAGAAAGAGGATGTCACACTCAAATGCTTGGAGAAATGAACCATATTAGGTTAACATGATTGTTCAGAAGAAACACTGCTAGTAAAATGAACTAACATGTTGAAGACTATATAAATGTAAACATGTGAGGGCTCCTTAAGAAATAATAAACCTTATTAACACTAATATTTGCCAATAATGGTGACATTTAAAAATTGCAAGCTGCTGGCAACGTAATAAACTCAAATCTAGCAGTAGCTTATTGATAAAAGATAGAAAATTGCAGCAAACAGAGTGATAATAAAAAAAGTCTGAAATAATGTGATTCATAAAAAGAATAACATTTAAAAGTAAAAGACATATTACATTTAATGAGTTTATTATAAAATTTATTTATGTATTCAAAATGTGAAAATGCTTGAAAGCTGAATATCAAATGCCCAGGATTTCAGTTGTATTTTTAAGGTGGATCCTATGCATTTATGCTCTTTTGGAAATTCATCGAAGATATGTGGTATTTCATACCTTTTACATTTTTACCATAATTATTTCTAAACGGTGGAATCAAATTTACCTAATTTCCTCCATCCCACATTTCAATTATAATCTATTTATATCTTTTTCGTATTAATGTAATTATTGTGTGATAAATGTATAGTTAAGTGAAAGGAAAATAAAAACTTGTTCTGTGATTATTAAGATTAATATTGCCAGTTTTGTTTTTATTCTATGTATTTAATACAGTTATTATGCTTTTTTCAATGATTTTTTTTAAAGAGGTGTAAAACGGAGGGCGGAATGATGAGGCCATTGGATTTAGTTGTTTTACCTCTGAGCGGCACTTCTTTGCACACATGGGCTAAATGACCAGGTCACAAGGACCCCCGAGGGCTCAGAGAAGGTTGGGGAGGGGACCCACTGGAACATCTGTTGGCAGACGTAACTTCCCGTCAAGGCCATCCAGTGTGTTCTTTAACGTGCACAGGGTGTGTCTCTCCCGCACACGGGGCCACGGCTTAACGTCCCATCTGACAGACGGAGGCATTTCTAAACCCATCAGTGTCCCCTGCTGACCGTGGGCAGGGCGGGGAATTTTGCGAAGATAAATCTCAACACTGACCCAGCTAGGACTAGAACCTGGGAACTGCAGATTACGAGCCTGACACGCTACCGACTGAGCCACCCCTGATGAGGCCATTGACTCGACTGGGATATGATCAGGGATAGAACCCCAGGTGAGAAATGCCCAAAAAATTCAGGAGGGGGGTATTTTTCATCTCTTTTTCTTTGGTTTCTGGGGCAGTTGAGTACAAATGATCAGCTGCTCTGCACGTTTACACAACCTTGTTATACCTTGGTAGTAGGCTGGGGTTTTTCCAGTCAGTAGCGTGCCAGGCTCATAATCTGCAGTTCCCAGTTCCAGGTTCTCTGACCATAGAAATTAAAATTATCTGAACGTTTAAAAACTGTAAATCATAATATTTCTTGAGTACTAATCCAACAGTTTTTTTCCAATCTTTTAAATCAAAAAAGTTGTTTAAACCAAGAAAAAAATCTTGCTTTTAAACTGGTATAGAGAATTTAAGTGTGGAATGTCCATGTTACCTTTGATTCGAGATTGTGCTTGCAAGGACTTGTACGAAATCTCGAACGTGTCTACCTGCTTTGAAATCCAAAATGTGTGTGTGTATAGTTACGTCCTATGTCCAACACTAAAAATAGGTTTAAAAAACAACTATAAAATTTTATTCCATATAGCATATCACTTCAACTATTCTTGTATGGTGGGATATTTTAAGTAATTGATAAACCCTACTCGTGTCTTATTCCCAGACCCCTGAAATTAAATTGTGGGACCTCCCGACGTCACTCCTAAAAATAAATCCTGATAGCCTGCCTGTGTGCATGTACCCCCACTCCAATTTTGGGTTCTGTACATTAGAAGTTTCTTTTTCTTGAGAATAAACATTAACTTCTCTGTCACACTCTTAAAACATTAAAAAAAAACTACTAATTTGAAGTTTAGATATCTAGACCTGATTTAGCATTAACTATAATGCAATGATTTTGTCTCCTTTTCTCTTTAGCTTGGTTATTGATTATGTTATGCGAAATTCACTTCAAGGGAAAGATTTTGGCCTTAAATGGGGTGGAGATACGAAAATTTCTGATTTAGATTATGCTGATGATTTAGCCCTTTTGGCAAATGATGTTGATGAGATGAACTCTTTCATTCGAGCTGTTGATGAGACTGGTAGTAGAGTAGGTTTGGTTATAAACAGAGAGAAAACTAAAGTGATGAAAATTGGTCAGGCAGGCTGTGATTCAGTAAATCTGAATGGTTGCAGTCTTCAGCAGGTGTCACAGTTTAATTATCTTGGGAGCTATGTAACAGATAATGGTGATGTGCGGCATGAGATTAACAGACGAATAGGGATTGCTGCCGGGACTTTTAAGAATCTATGGAGAGTGTGGAGAAATAGGCGTATACACCTAAAGACTAAAATTAGACTGTATAATAGTTTGGTTCTTTCTAGGGTTAGTTATGGTAGTGAAACTTGGACACTTTGTAAACAAGATAACAGGAAACTAGATGCTTTTGATTCCAGATGCTTACGCAGTATCTTGGGCATTAGGTGGTTCAACTTTGTAACTAATGATGAGATTAGGCAAAGGAGTTTGCAACCTCCTTTAAGCAGCATATTGTGCAGAGAGACTCCGTTGGTTTGGCCATGTTGCCCTTATGAATAATTATAGATTGGCGAATAGGGTTATGAACAGGGCCGCCGACAGGGGGGGCAAGGGGGACTAGTGCATAGGGGCCCGTCAGATTAAGTGACTCTACTTTTTCTTACAAAAATTATTCTTAGTTAGGCTATATATCGATCCTATAAAATTCCATAAGAACATTATTTGTTATAATATGCTTTTAAAAAGAAACACTAGTTGGATTATGACATTATATCTCATTAATAGTAGTTGAACGAACCATTTCTTAACATCTTCTTTTGTCCGCGTTAACTTACAGCATTTGCTTGTATTTTCCCTGTTAACCACCCTACCCCTGCAGCAGTAGCAACAGTTGGACTCTCCCAAACCCAACCCGTGCGATCAGGTATATTACATTGTTCATGTTTCGAGATTCCAGTAACATCGTCTGTGGTCAGTGTTACAAATTATAACAGTTTAAAAGTCTCTTGTCGGCACATTTGTTTCACCATTTCGTTGTCATTTGTTTAGTAAAATGATATATTCATTGGTGCTATAGTCTAACTGAACAATGGACAAGTATAGGCATAAGTCAGGAGCTGAGAAGCGAAAGGAGAGAAATAAAAAATTGGAAGTTATTAAGAAAGGGAGTAGAACTTTGTTCGAAATCGGCATAAAAGTGAATGTGAACAGTGAAGGTGCAAAAAATGAACTAATCCCAATCTGAAGCTCGTCTGTTCCCGCTCTCAAAAATAAAGAAATCTGAAGTTCAGAGGGATCTCAAGTTCAGATGATGGTTCTGTTTTTTTTTTTTTTTTTCTAAATTATGACAACAGCAGTATTGAAACGAAACAACCAAACAGCAGTGAAAATGACGCGCGTTCTATAAACTATGAAAGTGAAGCGAACTTATCCGCTCCAGTTCCGAACTCTGAGTCATGGCAAGTATCGTGTGATCTTGGAAAATTAAAAAGTGGCAGCCCAAGTATAAGTGTAATTGAAGGTATAGTTCGAAAAGGTCCCCCTTCTTTGCCTAATAACCTTCCAAGTGGCGGAACAAGAGCCTTTCCGAAAACAGTTTTATTTTCAAAACTCAAAAATGGAGAATGTGTTCCTAGAGACTGTTTAGTGTGGAGTGAAACAAATCAGTCGTTATACTGTTTTCCTTGCAGATTATTTGATCGCAACCCTGAATCCCACAAATCCATTTTAGTTAGTGATGAAGGCTGGAAAAAAGCTTATTCTTGGCGTAAACTATATAACAAATTGCCAGTTCATGAAATGAGTGCTAATCACAAAAAATGCTATATTGAATGGAGAGGATTGTAAAGAAGACTTCGTCATGGAACTGATATTTATTCTCAAATGAACTCTGAAATTGCCTCTAAAGTGAAATATTGGAGGGATTTATTTCACAGGATTCTGTCTGTTACATTATTTCTTGGTGAGAGGGGTCTCGCATTTAGAGGTTCTTCCAGCAAAATAGGGTCATCGGATAATGGTAACTTCCTCGGAATTATTGAGTTGCTCGCTCAATATGATCCGCTGTTGAGAGAACATGTGACTAAAGTTCAAGAGTCACAACAAGAATTCACTACCTTGCAGCGGATTCTCAAAACGAGTTCATTAAGGCTTTCAGCAACAAGGTTCTTCAAGCTGTACTCTTAGAAAGAGAAAAATCAAAGTATTTTTCAATACTAGCTGATGCTACTCCAGATACATCTCATAATGAGCAAATGACATTAATTTTAAGATACGTTCTAGACCGTGATTCTTCATTTAAAGTAATGGAGAGGTTCATAAGTTTTGTAAAGTGCAATAAGAAAACTGGACAAGAAATTGCAAATGTACTCACTGAAGAATTAGAGAAGCATAAGATCCCTTTAAAAGATTGCAGGGGGCAGGGATATGACAATGGAGCGAATATGGCTGGTGCATACAATGGCGCGCAAGCCATTATAAGTGCGCTAAATCCATTTGCCATATTTTCTAACTGTAGTGCACATAGTCTAAATTTGTGTGGTGTGAACGCTGCTGAATGCTGTGAAGATGCTATTACGTTTTTTGGTATGGTTCAAAAAGTGTATAACTTCTTTTTAAAGAGCCCTCAGAGATGGGAGATACTAGAGAATACAATAGGTTGTTCCTTGCATAGCCTATCAAAAACAAGATGGTCTGCTCGTGTTGACAGTGTTAAACCATTTTCCAAACACCTATCACTCATCAAACATGCATTATATCAATGCAAAAATTTTAATCTCTCAGCTGCGGGTAAAACGGAATTGATGGGAATAAAACGATACCTTGAATCATTTAAGTGCACTTTGATGGCAACAATCTGGTTCAAAATTCTCTCGGCAATTGACATTCGTAACCAGGTTCTACAAGCTCGTGATGCAACTCTTGATGTAGAGATTGATAATATTCGCGATCTGCTCCAGGAACTGAAACAACTCCGTGATAAATGGGAGAACTTATTAAATGAAGCAAAAGTAGTGGCCACCTCATTAGCAAGTGATCTTACTGCAGAGACAGCAATTCCGAAGACGAGAGTGAAAAGAAGGAAAACTTTCTTGGACGAAATAAATGAAGATGTTCCAGAATTTCGAGGGAATGAGGGGGAAACTAATGAAGAATGGGAGTTCAGAGTAAATGTGTTTTATAGGGTAATTGATTCTGTTGTTTGTGGACTTACTAATCGTTTCACTTTGGCGGAAAAGTTAAATGATAGATTTAAGTGCTTATGGCTATATCCAGACATTGAAGAACATGACATTGAAAATATGGGTGTTACTTTGCATGACAATATTATGAAGACATTAATAGAGAGATCAGTGATGAGCTGAAATGTCTAAAATCAATTCATCCTTCTAATTTAGGGACAGGCCCATTGAAACCACTGGAGCTCTTAAACCGTCTGAGAGAATTGAAACTGGACAGTTCATTTCCAAATATTTGTATAGCCATTAGAATATTCTGTACAATTCCTGTGACAGTTGCTGATGCTGAAAGATCCTTCAGCAAAATAAAGAAAATAAAAAATGTATTCAGATCAACAATGTGTCAACAAAGACTGAGTAACCTTGTTTGCTTAGTCTGGAGAGCGATCTTGCTAGGTCTTTAAATTATGACGACATAATTGACGATTTTGCATCAACGAAGTCAACGAGAGTTGTCTGTTGACATTGATCTACTGTATAAGTTAGAAGTTGCAACTCTTTGGGAATAATGGGTTATATTTAGTGTTGAATCTGCTATTATGCTAATGTGAAGTTTAACAAATACTGTTGCCTATTTTTCAGTACTGACAATTAAAAATGAAGACTCGCAGAATTACATAGTTTTTCTCCATGATATGTTATGTAGCCTATATTAAATTTACTCAAAAATCCTAAATCTTTCTGTGAGCTTTGCAAAATATGTTTCCTAAAATAAATGCTAAAAAGTTTTATGTGACACAAACTGTGTAGGCCTGTTTTTGCATGCTTGACTGCGCAACAGGCTTTTTTTCCTCTGAATGTCATCATTGTGTCCAGAATAATTGCTATTAATGAATTGTAAAGATAAAAAGTTTTCAAGGGGGAGCCCCGAGCATACTACATAGGGGCCCATAAATTCTCTCGGCGTCCCTGGTTATGAACAGTGTGCCTAACGGCCTGAGAAAGAAGGGGAGACCTAGGATGCGGTGGTCAGACAATGTCAAACAGGACCTTGTTAGAATTGGTGTGCAGTGGCCAGACGCAGTAGATGTAGCTAAGGATAGACTTGCTTGGAGAACTAAATTGCACGGTCTGGTTGGACCTCTGTAGCCCATGGCTGCTTGAGGATGATGATAATGCAATGAGACCTGGATCTATCGTTTTTGAAAATCCGCACACCCCGGGGAAAAAAAATCTCTAAAATTGTTGAAAATACCATAGAGACAATAATCATTTTTCTGGATGAAACGTTTTTTTTTCTCCATAAATTAGTATCAACAGTTGATTTTTAGCAGCGTTCCAAAACTTTATACAGCTGGGACAGTTTTTCCCATTGCATTTTTCATCTGTCTAAAAATATACACTCATAAAAAATACAAAAAATTTACAGTCTAATATAACAAGGCATTATGCGTGCACTATATAGCTTTTAAATAACCAAGAAGAAAATATACAACGAGAACCAGTCTTATCTCGATGCATTCATGAATGTTGCACGATAATAATACGATTGCTGTTTTTCTTCCCCCAAACTATGTTTTACACCATTGGAGCTCAGTAGGAAAAATAATATTGCGTGTTTTAACTTTTTTTTTTCCTCAATGCCCAATAGTGTACTTAAATAAAAGATTGTAAGTGTTTCAAAAACGTGATGTTCTCAACAGATGGAACAGGTTGCGGCTCAAATATTGGAAGCACATACTTTTCTACTATGAAAAAATGGCACAATGATTTCATTGAAATTTTGTTGCAAAGGGCTTGGAGTGTGCATACCTCAAAGTTTGCAAATAAGAAACGTATTAGACAGAAAGTTTCCTCACAGAATCTTATTCACTTTAGAGCAGTGGCACCAAGAAAAGCTTAAAATTCGTGCCATGGTGAAGATCTGTGAACAATGCGAGACAAAAAGTAAACATAAGAAACAGCAATGCCTTTAAATGGCTCGAACCTTCATCCAACTGCAATACCATTTTGTCACAATGAACCGGTCTCTTCCCCATTCCCTTAATTGTTTTTTTTTTCATATCCAGTCCTGATTACAAATATTCCAATGGCAATGTATATTTATATTAGAAATAATTTTTGCAGCATGCTGTACTCTGAACTCGGAATATATAAAGCGTTAAGGTGTGAGCACAGTAATTTTGAAACCCTGCTACTAATGATTTAAGTGGAATTTTATTTCCAATATGGAGACAGAAAAATAAACTCAAATACAGTCACAAAAATAATAAGTTCGTTTGAAATTGATAAAAAATTGTACGACAGACCGTTTGAGGCAGCAAAAAACAAAAATCTGTTGTAACAGAAGATTTTAACAGCTAATAAAAGCATTTACTTGAGGTGGGGGGTGAGGCAGCAACATTAAAGTTCCTTGGAGCAGTGAAAAAATAAATTTATTAATGGCAGAAACATCTTTCGTTGATGCTGTTAAATATTAGAGATTTATATCCAAAGAATATTGTTGGAAGCTGAGATTCTTATCTGAAGGAAAACTTTATATTCAGGCATATTTTTGCCTCTAAAGCTTATTTAAAACTTTTATGGAGATCGAAATTTTTTCTTAAACATAACAGTTTTATAGGGCTTTGAAAATATTTTTACATTAACCCCAATTTTGTTTTCATTTAACAGCATTAAGAATATAAAATTTTCTGTATTCTTACTGATCCTTTAAAATGCATTTATTATGCATTTCTAAATTACTGTTTTGTATTATACTTTTAGAAAAGTAACTGAAATGAATATATATTTTGATCTGAAAGCTCTTCATGATATGTTACATGATTATCTAATGGTAACATATATGCGTAGCTGATTTAATAAGAAATTTTTTCCAAAAAAAGGGTTTTAAATACGTTATTTGTAATATCAAGTGGTTAGGATCCATTCTCACTTTACCCTTTTCTAGCTTTGAGAGCTGCATTAAAAAGGTTCACTTCTATTGAAAGAATTTGTTATATCTTTTATAGGATGCATGCAGTTCAAACTGGCAATGGGTGTTGTGGCATCCCGGATTTTTTTTTATAATAATAATTCTTATTCCAAACAAATTCCATGGAATATAAGAACAAATATTTTTTAAGCTGCTGCTGCAAACTATCAACATAATAAGTATCAAAATCTTGCAAAAAAACTAAATCGAACTTTTTTCTCGTAGTCCAGGCCCTACTGTTATAACGGCATCGCAAAGAGATTGCCAATCATCTCCTGGTTCTGTGACTGAGATGGCAAAGAAATGGTCACCAATTAAAGTTGTTGGCACGCAAAGAAATATCAAGAATTAAAACTAACATGAATTTTTAATTACATGATCATGAATAATAATACACTGTTCAAAGTGAAATCACAACAGAAAGAAGCAGGAGTTGTCATAAGTCTCAATCCTGGAGGGGGTCATTTAGGGACGTATGACGGATTTTGTAATGAAAGGTGTCATTTCTGGAGTACAAAATCCTTTATTTATCCTTACATTTTCTTTTATATGGGGTACTGAAGACGTCAGAGGTTTGTCTTCTTGAAAACGTAATCGGCTAGCTGTTGAAATGTCTCTTGGAGTGGGCTGCGGCCCTCTCCTTACGATCGCCACTAGTAAGAAAAAATGGAAGTAGAGATATATAAATCACGAGGCAATCGGCCATCAGAGATATGAAAATGATCAAAGTTCCATAGTGAATGGATACATGACATCCAGCTGAGTCATGGATAAATACTAGATGCCCACAAATTCGTATCATGGCACAACCGCCAATGAGTTTGGAGTGCATGCTGTGAAAATGTTTGGAACATGCCTTGGAGACGCAGGCGAGACCAGAGGCGTAGCGGAAGACTATGGTTGGGCGGGGGGGGGGGGGGGGGGAGAAATCAAAAATTTTGAAACTCGAAATTCAAAATTTTTCTAACTGATCAAACTTAAATTTCGCTCCGTGTGTGTGTGGGGGGGGGGGGGGGAGGCAATTTTCACAACTCTCCTGCACATTTTGCCAACTAGCCATAATTTCACACCAATAATTCCAATATTTACATCTCGTCTGAATTGTAGCAAGTCAGTGTGTATTTTCCCTTGATTTTGCCAACTCTCCTTAATTTGACGAAACTAATCCCAATCTTTGTATCTCTCCTAAATTGGCCAAATCTCCCCGAGATGATTTTGCCAAATTTTCCCGAATTTATTCAACTATCCTGAATTTCACAAACCCAATCCCAATTATCACAACCGCCCGTATTTTCCAAGTGGATTAGAATTTTGCATACTGCCCTACATTTTGTTATTTCCTCAATTTGTCCAACACTCCTTAATTTCACAAAACAAATTCCAATTTTCACAACTCGCCTATATTTTACCAAGTGCATTCGAATTTTGCCAACTCGCCGTAATTTTACAGAAAATATCGCATCTTCCTTGAATTTGCTAAGCGACTTCGAAATTTATCAACTCTCCTTAATTGCACAAGAAAGGCACAATTTTCACAACTCCTCTGTATTTTACCAAGTGGCTTCCAATTTTGTCAACTCCGTTAGATTTTGCCAAGAGTTCTTGGTTTTTCCAACTCTCCTTAATTTCACAAAACCATACCAATTTTTACAACTCAACTGTACTTTACCAAGTGGCTTCCAGTTTTGCCAACTTCCCTAGTTTTGCAAAGTTTTCTTGATTTTATAACCTTTCCTTAATTTCATAAAAACAATCCCAATTTTCACAAATCGCCCGTATTTTACCAAGTGGATTCGAATTTTGCCAACTGCCCTAGATTTTGCCATCTTGCCACTATTTTGCAGAAAAAAATCCCAATTTTACATCACACCTGATTTTTGTAAAGCCACTCTGAATTTTGCCAACTCCCCCAAGATTTTCCAACTTTCCTAGATATTGCGAAGCTGCCTCGATTTTGACAACACGCCATAATTTTACAGAAAAAAAGATTGCAATTTTTACATCTCACCTGAATTTTGTCAACTCTCCACGTTTTTGTCGTCACTCCGAATTTTGCCAACTGCCCCTAGTTTTTGCCAACTCTCCTAGATTTTTCCAACTCGCCATAATTTTACAGAAAAAAAATCCAAATTTTCACATCTCACCTGAATTTTGCCAACTCCCTACGATTTTGCCAAGTCACTCCAAATTTTACCAACTGTCCCTAGATTTTGCCAACTCCCTAAGTTTTCCCGACTCGCCATAATTTTACAGAAAAAAAATCCTAATTTTTACATCTCACCTGAATTTTGCCAACTCCCCATGATTTTGCCAAGTTGTCCCGATTTTGCCAACTTCCCAAGATTTTACCAAGTCACTTCGAATTTTGCCAACTCCGAGTTACTTTGGGGGGGAGGCTCCCCCTTCCCCCTCCCCTTGCTACGTCCCTCCATGTGCATACAGACTTCTAAGGTAAACTTGATTTCTTGTTTGCAAATGTACTTTTTTCGAAGAATTCATGTAATTAATAAAAATTACCTTAACATTTTTTTTTAAACTTGTGTGATTGCAACCAATGCTCTGGCATGAGGAAAACTGCAAAGTGTTGTTAATATCTGTTGTTCATACTCATAACCGTAGTTGTTGCATAGACCTTCTTTGGTTGTTGCATATTTTTTTCAGTTTTGGTTTCAAAATAGATGCATGTGGAGCTAAATATGTTTATTTTATAATCAACTGTAAACAGAAAAGTTCAAAATATACGATGGATTCTATGGCTTTCGAATTAGCAGCGTTAGGAATTGATGTCGTCCTTTTCGGTGTTTTCTACAAACTGTACAGAAACAGATCGCAAAATTCTAAGGCAGTTGAGGTAGGTGTATGATTTATAACATACAGATAACTTTGCAGATTTTAGTTAAATGTAGAATTTTAATAGGGGAGAAGTACAAGGAGTCTTTATTTCTCTACGTCCCTTCCCAACTATATTTCGTATTTTTAGAAACTTATCTAGTGATATTTTCAGAAAATTGTTTATCGTGTGCCACGTTGTCGCCCACGTCAAGCGAATCACTTCGTAGTATTTGCATTCTAGAAGGACCGGATATCTCCTAAAGTACGTTATGCACTTGCCTAACGCCTCCAGCATTGAACTGTTGTATTTTGTTTGCTAAACATCATTAAAGTTGGGTCTTTTTTGAGTTCTTATAAAGAATAAAAAAATGGTTGAAAATGTTCATGTTTCAAGAGCAGTTCAGTGAACTTTCTCCTGCATATCGAAAGTGAACTTTTAAAAGATACGGATTTTGACATAGTATAGAACACTTCCCTGTTATGGAACTTTTAATTTTTGACATAGTTTCAGACACTTCCCTGTTATGGAACTTTTAATGTGGTTTTCCATTCACATAACTTAAAAATAACGTTTTAGTTTAAAAAATGCCTCGGGAGATGATGAAATATGGATCTCAATCAAATTTAAAGAGTTAGTGGAGCTGAAATACTTGATGATAGATGCTGCTATTACTTTCTTCATAAACACTTCAAAATTGATTGGAACTTGGAAATCAATGCACATGTTTCAAAAATTATATTAAGGTAATTATTTTCAAACCCAAAATACAATCCCAACAACCGGCATATAAAAACATTGATTTTTTTTTTACCTCTGAAAATGTTCAAAATGCCATAAAATCAAAATAAATATTAAAACACAAATGTGAGAAATGTCCAGAATCATAAACAACAAACCACTGTTCCTCATTCAAAAAAAAGCCCTCTGGGGTTAAATAACTCAATGCATAAAAAAGGGCACTAAAAATCATATATATATAACCTAAACACCCCCACATAATCTAACATTATCATGCCCAAACCATGTTTCCTTTTCTGAATTCACACCAATATCCCCAATTAATATTCATAATCTAATTAACATTAACATCTAGTACTACAAAATTTTCAAACTAACCTCTATTCTCTCCATTAATTAGCACAGCAACAACCATCATACTCCAAAAAACTATGAAAAAAGAACCCTGCCCTGAATTATTCATTACCTTCCTGACTCATTCAAAAACTGCCATTTTTCCACACCGACAATTCTAGAATATCCAAAATTTGTATGTAAAAAACCCACCAAACATTTCCAGATATTAATAACAAATTATATTAGTAACTTTAAAAGACTCCTAAATATCAAACAGCTAAATATCTAACAGAATTAATATATCACTATAAAACACAAATAATTACTATACATAACTACTAATAATTACTCATCTCAAACTACTATAATGAAATACATATATTTTCTACCGCAATATTCAGTCCCATATGCAAAAACTTCCAATATACTTTCCTCCATACACTCTAATTTCACAATTTTAATTATAATACTCCACTCCCTCCCTCCCTACTACATTAGAATCCTCTGAAAACTCACTGTACAGTGTCACTCACCTAACACCCCATAAAACTTTCCCATTTTAACCACTTAATTTCCCCACATTCTAAACTTTTGCCATTTTCTTCCATAGTCACAATAAAATACATATATCATACTAAACACAAAAAAGATTTAAAATAATTCTAACCACTCCTCCCTTTTTCTTCAAATGTCCCTCACTTCAAAGAACTTATGAAAAACATCCCCCCCACACAGCCACAAAAAGCTACAGGACTCCCAAAGGACATGGCCATAACATTACAAAACAGTTGACTATGACTTTCAACAACAACCCTTCTAATCTTCTAACATAATATCAATTCCTAAATATCTTAAGTAACTTATTATTTACCATATTTTAACCAAATTTTTAAAAAAGCAACAGGAAGTTATTACCCTTACTCTGCCTATCACTAAATATCCCTCATGAAATATATATTATACATATCCACTTGCCTATGATGGTATTGGTACGTTATCCCAAAGAGTTACGGAGCAAAAAAAAAAGCAAGCATAGCATCACATTCACGTCAAATAACACATGACACGTGACTTCACATTACCTACCCAAAAGAAACAAATCGTAGAACCATAAGCCACCAACAACCAACACTTACATTTCTACGTCATACTTTACACTTTGATGTCATATTTTTTTTAACAGTGCCATCTGTTGGCTGAGGACTGTAAACAATACACTGACCTTATTTTTAATATTTTCAATTTATTTCCTTTGACATTTTGCTGCAAAAGTCGTAATTCAGAGTTAGGCAGCTTTGGATATAGCTTTTGGTTTACACAACATGAAGTGTCTTAATACTTTGATAATTTAGAGTAATTTGTACATTACCAAAGCAAGAAAATAAAATGCTTAAATTTGAATAAACTATATGCTATGTATAATATTAATCTATTACATTAATTTTAAAGTATATAGTCACAAATCTATATTGCTTAGCATTGCATTGCCAAGCCTATTCTGATTGCTTTACTTCCTTCATTTTATTGTCTTTTATGCAGGTAAAAAAATTCTTTTCTTGCAGTGAAGTAGATTATTGATAGCTTTTTATCAATAATTGGCAAGTGTGAGGCTAGTATACCATAGCAATATCTATTAATAAACAGTTAATCATTATAATGTGTGATGTTAATATGTATATAAAATTTTAATTTTGTAGGAAGCTCCAAATTTTGAAATTGATGGCAGTTTATATGAGAAAATCCAAAAAAGTGGAAATACTATTCCTTATGCAGTCATTAGTGGTGTAGTGAAGGCAATTTCTACACCTCTTAACAGTCAGTACTTGCCAAATGTCAAAGGTGTCATACGAGAAAAAGTTACTAAAGAACACAAAGTGAGATGGAGTCCATTGTTAAGATTATGGTAAGTTTTCTGTAAATACTTGAATGAATTTTTTCTTCTGCATTATTTACATCTAATTTGAATTATCACTAATTAGCTACAGTGATTATGATGTTGAAGTAGCTTGTTTACACATATATAAAATTTCCAACACTCTCTAATTCTAAATATTCAAATGGGAGAGCAAAAAAATGCCTGTTTTTCAACATGGTGTTTTCCCATGTGAAAATTTGTTTATAACATAAATGAATTAGCACTTGAATTGTAATTAGTATAACTGTATAATAACTAAAGATTCTTTATTCTGGTAATTGTTCAAAAGGGAGTATGCTGCCACTTTTTTTTTTTAAGAAAAGGAGCCAGTGAAAGTAGACCTATTTTCTCTGTAACTACCAAACCAAAATTCTATCTACACCACTGCCTCATAAGAAAGTTTTTTACAAAAGCTTTTGTAAAACATTCTAAAAACAAAAGCGCCCAAAATCATAAACAACAAACCATCAATCCACACTTCAAAACACCCTTGAGGATTAAAGAGCCTAATGAGCTACAACAAGCATTAAAAATACCCAAAATCCCAGGTGTAAATAACCCAATGGGTAAGACAAATGTAAAAGTACCTTAAATCAAAGCCGTGGTCTTGTGTGCTGGAGAGCCATACACTGTGCACATTAAAGAGCATGCTTGATGGCCACCAGCTGTGTGGTGGTGTAACGCTCCAAAACAATGCTAAATATTTAAAGTTTTATGCTCCGAATAGCTTAGACGGGCACCAGGCAATAATTAACAAATTGCCAAAATGTAGAATAAGTTGATTTAGGGTTCAAATGCCAGCGAGCGTTCATAAGTAAGAGTCAAAAATGATTCTTAACAAAATAAGAGTTAATGTAAAAAAGATCCTTAATTAGCGTTGCTCAAGATAAAAACTACAGACTCAAAAGTTTGTAACAAAACAAAATAGATTTATTTCCAAAATAATTAACTCGCCAAGACATCAATGAAGAAACTAAATTCTGTGCTACACGCACGGTGCTACGCACCTTACTACATCTCTCTGCTCTCTCTACAACTCTGCTCTCAAGTGCTCTACAACTCTCAAGTGCTCTACTACTTCTCTCCAGTGCTCAAGTCTCAAGTGCTTAGTGCTCTACTCTCAAGTGCTGTAAGTGACTCGCAGGTCACGGTTTTGACAATGGGCTGGCGCATGCCGGGAAAGACATTTGCATACAATGACGAAGGACGCAAGCTATGACGCAAGAGGGGGCGTGTCCTTGGCACGCGCTTTAACGGTTACGGTCGGAAGTTCGGAGTTGCGCGTACGCAACTCCTAGAAACTTGAAAATGAGTGCTGTGATGCCGAAAAGGAAATAAAAATCCCCAAAATGATAAATATAACGTAAATTAAACAAAAACTGGTTAAGGTAAAGCAAAAGTGAACAATGGGGCATCACAGTGGGTCCCCTTCCCAACCATCTTGGAGTCTTAACCTGGTCATTTAGCCCATTGTGTACAAAAAGGTACAGTTCAAAGGTAAAACAACCTACCCAAAATCATAAACAATGAATCACCTTTCCACGCTCAAAAAAGCTCCAGGGGTTAAATTACCCAATGGGCTAAAATTATCATAAAACTCACAAAATTGTAAACAATGGGTTGTCATTCTGCACTTTAAAAAAGCCCCAGCAGTTAATCCAATGGGCTAAAACAATCGTAAAAACACCCAAAACGAAAACAAGAATCTGCACTTGAAAAAAGCCCCAGGGATTAAATAATCCAATGGGCTGAATCAATCGTAAAAACATCCAAAATTTGAAACAATGAACTGCCATTCCACATTCAAAAAAAGCCCTAGGGGTCAAATAATTCAGTGAATAAACAATTACAAAACATTCAAAATCATAAACAATAAACAGCCGTTCTTCATTCGAAAAAAGCCTCGAAGGTTAAATACCCAGTGTTTTAAAACAAGTTAAAAAATACCAAAATTGTGAACAGTGAACTGCTGTTCTGCACTCGAAAAAAAGCCTACAGGGGTTAATTAATCCAATGGGTGGAAAAAGCCACCAAAAAGCATACATATGTGTAAAGTAAACACTCCGACATAATCTAAAATTATTCAGCCCAAACTGCATTTCCCTTTCTGAACACATATATCACTATCTCCAATTAATATTCATAATCCACTCAGATACTACATGAAACTACCAACATTATCATCTAGTTCAACAAAATTTTCAAACTTACCTATATTCTCCATTAGCACAGTAAAAACCACCACACTTGAAAAAACTATGAAAAAATACACTGCTTATGAAATTTTCCACAATACCATTTGAATGAATAAAATTCCACCACTTATTGGAACTACGCTTATTCACAACATTAACACACCCACTCGTATCTACCACCTAATTCTATTCATAGGCCACAATAAGATGTTCCATCATATCCCTACACCTCTACTGACTCACTGTACTTGCAACTCCTTAGACTTAACATTGTGACAATTGTAGTATCCTGTAATGAGTGTCTTGCAAAAATGTTTCTTATTCCACACCTAATTTTAATTTCAAAATCTAACAATCCTTTCACATCTAAGTTTAGAAAACCAAAACACAACCAATTTACCATAATTTCAAACCCTCAGTAACATCAGTACCATGGGGCAGAGGTGGCTCAGTCGGTAGCAGTCCAGGCTCGTAATCTGTAGTTCCCAGGTTCGAGTCTCAGCTGGGTCAGCATTGAGATTTATCTCCCAAAATTCATGCCCTGTCCACAGTCAGTAGGGGACACCGATGAGCTTGGAAAGGCCACCGTCCATCAGATGGGATGTTAAGCTGTGGCCCTGTGTATGGGAGAGCCATACCCTGTGCATGTTAAAGAACACTCTGGATCACCTTGATAGTAGGCTACCATCTATCTCCCAACAGCTGTTCCAGAGGGTTCCCTCCCCCAACCATCTCTGAGCGTTTGGGGTCCATGTGACCTGGCCATTTAGCCCATGGTGTGCAAAAAAGTGCAGCTCAGAGGTAAAACAACCCCAAAAATCAGTACCATTTGCTTTTAACCAGAACTTTTAGATATGTCCGATAAACCTTGCTTTTTTTTCTTTTTTTTTTGCTCTTTTGCTTTTTTTATGAATATTCTTGTTAGCTATGTCTGATTTGAATTTTGAAGGTCTTGATAGCAACTATGATGTTGCTTATGTAACTACAGGTTTAGAAGTGGAGACTTGGTTCGAAAATAATTATAGTAAATTTATTCACAAAAATAAATTAGGAATTGCTCGTGTTAATATAAGAAGTCAAAGAAAACATTGGGATTCATTAAAATTAAGTATTAACAATTACATGAAACACATTGATTTGCTCGTTTTAACGGAAACAAATGTAAATAAATATGAAAATTATTTATATAATGATAAATTTAATAAAATCACAAATGATAATATAAATAAAAATATTAGGGGGATTTCAGTATACTATAAAGAAAATCTAGATATTGAAATTATTTCACAACAAACACTTCCAGCGGAAACTATATATATAAAAGTAAAAAAAATATATATCATGTTTTAGCACTATACAGATCGCCTAGTACAGATGTGAACTCTTTTCTGTTGAATTTCCGAAACTGGATGGAAAATACAGAAAAAGATCAAAATCAGATTTTAATATCGATACAATGAATACTGAAAAACATGGCACAGAAAAATATATCACACTATTGACTGAAATGAATTTTGAAAGATTAATAAGGGAAGCTACAAGAGAAGAAATAGTAAAAAATAAAATTGCCAAAACCTGTATAGACCATATTAATATTAAACTGATTAAAAATATGTCAGCAAATTCAATAATTCAAACAAGCAAAATAGCAGATCACTATATGATTTCAACACTGATTAGCAACACCAATAACAATTTGAATAATACTAATTATAGTGAAACAGACCAGGAAAATAAGAATTGGTCATTTGACCATAACAATATAAACAAAGCTATCTCTGAAATGAATTGAACTTTAGAAAATTATGGAGACAACCCAATGGATGAATTAAACCTATATAAAGTATTTAAAGACATTTATGATGGAATTTTAGGAAAAAATAGAATATATATGAGGAGAGTTGGAAAGGTAAAAAGAAATCATAGCAAAAATTGGATAACACCGAACTTGATAGAATTAATTGAAGAAAGAGATAAAGCTTGGATTAAATTTAAAAACAATGATAAAAGTGATGCTTATAATAATAACTATAAAAAATTAAGGAATATGGTTAATATTCAGATTAGAAATCAGAAACAACTTTATTATAGAAATAAACTTATAATGAAAAAAATGATATGAAGGCTACATGGCAATTAATATATGAAATATTAGAAGGAAAACAGAAAAAAATCATCGGACAATGTAATAATTGACAATATGGCTAAAAAGAAATTATCTGTGGAAGAAATAGCAAATAATTACAATGACATTTATAATACACTAATTTTACAGATAAGAAATACAAATCACCAAGACGATATAAATTATGTTCCAACCATGATACAAAGAGTTTTGAAATCTATCTATATACACGAAATCACTGAAAAACAAACTGATGAAATAATTACTTCATTAGACACCAATAAATCACCTGGTTACGATAATGTTTGCATTAAAAATATAAAATTTAATAAAGAGACGCTACTAAATATTATATCAAAAATTATAAATCAAAAAGGAAAAAACACAATTCAACTAATTTCCAAAATTGCAAATAATATTAATAAATCATTGAATAATAGGGAAAAAATTGTAACTATGTTCTTAGATTTAAAGAAAGCCTTCGATACAATAGATCATAGCATTTTACTAAATAAATTGGAAAATTACGGTATTCGCGGTATATTGTTAGATTGGTTTAGAAATTATTTATCAGACAGATACACAATTACTAAAATAAAAAACTGCTACAGCAGAAAAGTAATTACACAATGTGAATTCCCCAAGGCTCAATTTTAGGTCCTTTATTGTTCCTAGTATACATAAATGATTTGTTCAATACAAAATTAAATAGTGCTATTTATCTGTATGCTGACGACATTGTTTTAATAAACAGTCAGAAATATTTAAATGATAGCATTTCAGAGGTTCAAACAGATTACAATAATATTATTAGATGGTTAAATCATAATAAAATCTATTTAAATGAGAAAAAAACAAAACTGATGATTATTCATTCACCAGGATTTCATATTCATCAAAACCTCTTTATCAAAACTCATAAAATAAAATGCAGAAAAAAGGATGCTTCAAATTATGAATCATTATGCAGTTGCCCACTTGTTGAGCAAGTAATTAAAATAAATTACTTAGGAATCATTTTTGATGAATATTTTAGGTGGAATCCCCACATATCCCACATATGTGAAAGCTTGAGAATATCGGCGATAAAAATTCAAAAATTGAAATGCGTATTAAATATGAAAACGTGTACTATTTTATAAAGCAATATGCGAATCTATTTTAAATTATAGAATAATTGTGCATGGAACAACTAACTTAACTAACATAAATAAAATAGAAAAACTGCAGTCTATAATAGCTAAAAATATTATTCCGTTTCATTTGCAAAAAAATTATAAAACTTCTACGATAGATTAAAATTTTTAAATCTTTTATCCTACAGCAATTTATATAAATATAATGTAATAATTAAAAAAATTTTTGACGAAACTTACAAACTAAAAATTCAACATAATAAAAAATACAAGACTTCAAAACCAAGGTTATTACAAATTGCCAAATTTTCGAAATAATTACGGAAAACATACCTCCGAATATCAAGTACCACTTATATTTAATGCTATTCTAAAAGAATTACTAAATATAGATTCTTTTAGAAGACGTAAATTGGAATTAAAAAATTATTTGTTATTTTCTAGTTAGCTGATTTTTATGTGTTGTGTTTTGTGGATTTATTTGATGTACACCATTTTTGTGGCTGAATGACCTATGTTTAATATAATTTATTCATTTTCCTGCAGATTAGCTATTTAGCTTTGCGGGTCAAAGTGTAAATGTATTTGTATTCTTTAGTCTTATGAATAAAAATTATTTTCTAAAAAAAAATATATACTTTTATTTTTAGCAATATCACTGAACTGTTAAGAGTTCACAAAACAAGGCACTTGTGTACCTGGAAGGGAGGATGTAACACTCCAAAACAAATGCAAAATACTTGAAGTTTTATGCTCCGGATAGCTTAGACGGGCGCCAGGCAATAATTAACAAATTGCCAAAAGTAGAATAAGTTGATAAAAAGTTGAGTTAGGGTTCAAATACCAGCGAGCGTTAATGAGTAAGAATTAAAATGATTGTCAAGTAATATGAAATATAAAAAAAATCCTTAATTCGCGTTGCTCAAGAGAAAAAAAAACTGTACAGACTCAAAAGGTTTATAACAAAACAGATTTATTTCCAAAATAATTCAACTCACCAAGACATCAATGAAGAACACATATCTGCTACTCCTGTGCTACACTCACTGTGCTTGGTGCTACGCACCTTGTGCTCTCCTTAGTGCTACTGCACTAACTCTCTACTCCCCAAGTGACTCGCAGGCCACCGGTTTTTGACAATGAGCCGGCGCATGCCGGGAAAGACATTTGCATACTATGACGAACGACGCAAGAGGGGGCGTGTCCTTTGCACGCGCTTTAACGGTACAGTCGGAAGATCGGAGTTGCGGCGCATGCGCAACTCCTAGAATCTTGAAAACGAGTGCTGTGATGCCAAAAAGGAAATAAAAAATCCCCAAAATGATAAATATAACGTAAATTAAACAAAACTGGTTAAGGTAAAGCAAAAGTGAATGATGGGGCATCACAAGGATCAGCTATGTCAGTATAAACTTATCCTCTTTTAATGCTTCAAAATACCTGCAGTTAAAAAAAGAAATTATCTGTGCAACCCCACATAAATTTACATCTCGATATAGTGGGACTAATAGTGTGTTGTATGGCATTTGTTAGTGCTTCTTCCCTTGTGCTACATATATCCAGGGATAACTATTCAATTTAAACAACAAGGGTTATTCCTGGATAAGTGTTGCATAAGGGAAGAAGCACAAACTCCAATAAACATAATATCATGACAACTTTGCAACAGTATGACAAAACTGTCCAGTTACACCAAAAAGGCACAACTTAACCACCAGTCTAGAAACAATGACAGAACTTCCTTTTGATGGAGTTAACATTGAGGCATCAAGGAAAAAGATGAAAACATATTAGTTAGATTGAAATATTTAACACTTAGCACTGTTGTGGTGTCTAAATCAGTTGTACATGACAGAGGATATAAAAGTAGAATTTTATCAGATTCCAAAAGCTTTTTTAAATAGACTGACATTGATCCTTGATTGGGAAAATCACGTATGCACATTTTCCAAACAATATTTTCTGGAGTTTTATAAAAACACTACATACTATCAGTACTACATTTAGTGAAAGAATTAGGTAGAATCACCATCCATAAATATTAAAAGGAAAATAATTTTTCTCGTCTGTCTTGTGTCTTCTTCATATTCTGTATGACCTGCAATTTACTTGGATGTTTTTAAACCAATATTTCAGTAAATACTGCACTCATTTGTTAATATATCAGTTTACGAAAAATTCTTTTTGTGTTTTAGATCAATTGGATTATGAGAAGATTATGCATTTGAGCCCAGGAGGTGTCCTATGTTGTGTTTTTTTCACGTGCTTACAAATTATTTCTGGTTGCAAAATCAGCTTCTGGCATTTCTTTTGAAACTACCAACACTTTCAGTTTCTTAACAAAGTGCCATAGTTATTGTCAATTTAGAGTTTTTCAATAAAGTCAATTAGGATTTTGTAGACAGTGCATTTCTTCCTTATTTAACTAAGTTTGAAGTTCAATAAATCCTTTTAATAAATTTTAACATTCAGTTTTTTTTTTATTCATTGATGTATAATTTTCTTTTTTTTTAAAGGAATACTGTACAGCATGAAGTTCAGAGATCCAGCAACAATGTACCTTTTGCATTGATTGGGGCATCTGGATGGAGAAAAACAAATGTGGAGATCATCAATCCTTGGGCTGCAGAAGAACTTGTGTTGCCCACTGTTTATGACCAATTTTCTTCCCATCAAGATAGTATTGGGGAAGCAGTTGCTGGATGGTTTCGTGGTGAACGTACTGCTGGTTTTCAGGAAATAGAAAACATATTGGCAGAAGGTTCTATATTAACTGGTATTGGTGAATTAGTACTTGATAATGAGAAAGTCAAAATGAAGCCACCATCCACAGGTCTGAGTTATTTTTTAACTTCACTATCTCGAGACTCTCTTGTCAAAAAACTTAGCCAAGAAGCCAAATTCTTTAAAATACTCACTGTTCTTATGGGATGTATGGGTATATTTATGGTTTCTTGGATAGCTAAATCATTTTATGATGTAAGGAAGCGTAAGCTTGAACAGCTGAAGCAGAGCCAGATGTATGAAGAAGCTAGAAGACTTCGAAGGATTGCCGATAAAACACGAGGGTTGGAGAGAAGAGAAAATGATGCTACTCCCAGGTGTGTTGTGTGCATGACTAATCCTGTAGAAGTTGTTATTCTGGAATGTGGGCATACATGTCTCTGTCTAGACTGCTCAGAACACATTTCTGGTTTGTGCCCTGTGTGTAGGTCTCGTGTTGAAAGAACAATACCTGCTTATTTACCATAATTCAGCATTAAAATATATGTTATAAACTAAACTGTTCAAAATTCCAGAAATATGTTGTAAATCAAATATTTGACACTAAAATAGACTTGAGGATAGGTTATATATTTGGTAATAATGAAAAATTATATCTTAGAATTTTACAAATTGCAAATTAAAGTTATTTAGCGAGTTTAATTTGTTGGCAGTTTTAATCTCATTATTCATCAAAAGAGGAATCCGATGCACAAGTCGATTATCAAAACAGTAGTATTGTCATATATTGAAAATTATTGATTTGAGTTGGAATTTTATTTTTGTGTTTGTTTTATATTGTGGGCTTACTCTACAATATATAGTAGTATGAATGATTCACTATGTGCTGTAATTGGAATATTTCTATATTGCAATCAGTGGTGACTATTGTTTTACTTAGGTCTTAATATTAATGGGAGATTTCAAACATTTCATAACCATAAAAGGTAATGTTTAATTGAAACTTGATACAAACGAAAGCCAACAAGAAACACCTTAAAACTTTTTCAAATGATCAACACTTTTACAAAAGCTAAGACTTGAATTGCTTTTTAATTAAAATGCATATGATAGGTACAATGCAGAAACAAAATAACTACCCTTCACTTTGGATGTTATGGATAATTAATCCTCTACTATAACTTAAAAGGTCACTAAGAGAATTGAAATCATTTTGGGAAAATCAAATTGCAGAATTCCCTATTTGCGGGACAAAAAATTGGTACATTTTAACTTGTGATTATCATTAGAGAACTTTTAGTGTAATGCCATCTTGTTAACAATATTAATAAGATTAATTGTCTCTTTAAATTAAAAATTGCAAAATACTGATTACTTGTTTTATATACAGAATTCATAAATTTGAAAAGGCCAAAAATATTAATTGTAATAGAGATTCTATCAAATTTGTAATGGTTTTGAAATCACAGTTTGGTAGATCATTGGTCAAGAATTGGTGTTCAAGAATTTTTCTTTTGACCACACTATAGTGAAACAAAATAAGTGACACATGTTGTATCTGTCAGTCATTATATTTGTCAGTCATTATAATGTTTTTCATTTACGAAGTATAATCATCTGGAACAATGCAGGTCAACAGGTTTCATTCCCTGCATCTTGGTTATGTAATTAAATTATAAGTAATTAATTATAAGTCAAACGGTTGCTCTGTTTTCTTCACCCATAGCCTCAGAAAGTCATTGAGAGATTAATTATTATCCTTAACGTATATTAAGTTTTGTCATCCCAAATTATTGACAACCATTTCTCTTCAACTGTAATTTTATTATGTTTACTATGATGCAAAATCCATTTATGATCAAAAAGATGTAAAAAGGAAATCACCTTTTTAAAGGTAGTCATGAGAGGAGCAACCATAGCAATTCAATAATAAATTATCACAGGAAAAGTCCTATAAAAAAGAACACGAAAAAAAATGAGTTGAAAAAAATTGTTTGTCCTGGGAGACCTGGGTTCGAATCCCAGTCAGGACAACCAATTTTTTTCAACTCATTTTTTCCATAGTAGTTTTTATATATTTGTGTACTTCATAATTGTTTATATCGTTTATTATTTGTTATTCATATTTTCCCTATTTTTTTTTTGCAACTTGTTTCAATGATATTTTCAATGGCCAGTTTCATCAAAATACTAATATTCATGAATATCTGCTGTAACAAAAAAAACTGCTAGATTCTCTCTCCCAAAAAGTTTACAACTTGCAGAAAGGGACACATCTTCAAAATCGTCAAATGGTTCAGTCAATAAAGCACAGCTTTCTTTGTATTAGAGATATTTTGACATTTTTACATTGAATTTGTAAAATTCTCCAACACAGCAATTTCAATGCAAATTGTTAAATATGCTAATCTTCCTGTATGCTTTTCAAAAAGCAAAACGAAAATTGTCAATAATTTATTCAAATCAAGTTTAAAAGAAGATAGTTTTTCCCCCTTTTGAAATATTGCTCAAATTCTGATTTGTTGCTTTTTCTTTGTAATTTAAAAATAACTCACCTTTTGCAACTCTTTTAAAATAACTTTTTTTTTTTAATCTCATTTTGAAAATTTCTCTAAAACAAGAATTATTTAATAAAAATTTCTCTGGTGGCAGGGGGTTAGTAAGAGTTTCTTCTAAGGTATTTGGTTGCCTGGGTGCAAACTTGTATGTAGTGTGTGCCTTTTTTATATGGAAATTTCGTTTCAAAAACCTAATTTAAATATTTTGAAAATTAAAGAAAACATGAAGTACCAGGGACAAAAATATTGTATGGTGGTCTGCCCACTCCCAAAAAAGTAGAAAATTTAATTTTTTAAGGATATGAAAGATGGAATGTGACTAAATTGACAGCACTGCATGTAACTAGATGATCACTGGGAAATTGCAAGACATACACTGTTAGATACACAGTCATAAAATGGCTGGTTTTGAGTAGGTCAAAAGTAATGGAACAATGACCTATCATGTGGTCATAATTAAAGTTGCCCTAGTTGGACCTCTAAATCTAAGGAGTGGTCAGAATGCATTCACAGGTGGGATCAACAAGAGATTACTTCAGGTAAGGACTTGTGCAGGTTCAAGCTTAAAAAAACTATTTTGGGTTCAGATGTGTTCGATCATAATTAAGTTTTACAATATTTCTTGTAATTCTAAATAAAATAGATAAAAGAATAAATTATTTCCTTTGGTTATAATTTCATTCATTTAAATAGTATTTACTAAGTAATTGACAATGTGCTGCAATGAGCTCATAGTATTTAAAATAATGTCGCTCATTTTCAGTTTCAATGAGTTATTACTTGTACTTCTCATTCCAAATAACATTGATTGTGGTATTCAAATATAATTATTTTAAAGTTTACAATTCCTTTTACTACAAAGAATTAAAAATAGTTTAGCAGCTTGCATTTCTGTTATCAGGCTTGTTATTGAAATTGCTTATCTGAGCCCCAAACTCATCTCTAATCTACATAACTCATATAAGATAAAAGAGGGTTATGCATAAAAAAGTAGTATCAAAACTCGCTATCAGATGGTAAAATATGCTAATGCAAATCTGAATCCTCAAAATGTTCTTGATGGTGATAATTGTGACTTTTGACCCAAGAGACTAGTCGGATTCAGGGGCGTAACGAAGGACTATGGTTGGGGGGGGGGAGCAAACTTGCATAGATTTGACTTCCAATTTTGCCAACTAGCCACAATTTCTCTGAAATACTTCTAATATTTGCATCTCGTCTGAATTGTAGCAAATCAGTATGAATTTTTGCCTTGATTTGGTCAAATCTCCTTAATTTCACAAAATTGATCCCAATCTTTACATCTTTTCTAAATTTGCCAAATCACTTCAAACTTTTAAACTCCCCAATTTTTTTTTTTGGAAAATTAAGGAGAGTTGTCAAAAACGAGGCAACTTGGCAAATCTAAGGCAGTTTGGAAAATGGAGAGGGCAAAATTTAGAGCAGTTGGCAAAATTCAAAGCAACTTAATAAAAACAGGTGAGTTGGCAAAATCTTATGGGAGTTGGCAAAATTCGGAGTGACTTGGAAAAATTTTGGGGAGTTGACAAAATTCGGAGTGACTTGACAAAATCGTGGGGAGTTGGCAAAATTCAGGTGAGATTTAAAAATTAGGATTTTTTTTCTGTAAAATTATGGCGAGTTGGAAAATTTTAGAGTGACTTGGCAAAATTCAGGTGATATGTGAAAATTTTGATTTTTTTTTTTTCTGTAAAATTATGGCGAGTTGGCAAAATCGTGGAGAGGACAAAATTCAGGCGAGATGTAAAAATTGCAATCTTTTTTTCTGTAAAATTATGGCAAGTTGGCAAAATTCAGAGTGGCTTTACAAAAATCAGGTGTGATGTAAAATTGGGAAATTTTTCTGTAAAATTGTGGCGAGATGGCAAAATCTAGGGCAGTTGGCAAAATTCGAATCCACTTTGTAAAATACGGGCGATTTGTGAAAATTAGGATTTTTTTTTTTGCGAAATTAAGGAGAGTAAAATCGAGAAAACTTTGCAAAATCTAGGGAAGTTTGCAAAACTAGAAACCACTTGGTAAAGTACAGTTGAGTTGTAAAAATTGGAATTGGTTTTGTGAAATTAAGGAGAGTTGGAAAAACCAAGATCTCTTGGCAAAATCAGGGAGTTGGCAAAATTGGCAGCCACTTGGTAAAATACAGAGGAGGAGTGAACACCAGAAGAAATGCTAAACCAATTACTACAAACTGTACTAACTGACACATGATTCGGTATTATTATAGAGAGCTTTCATTATGTTAACTAACTTGTCTGGTATGCTGTACGACCTCGCGATCAGCAGAGTCAAAAGCCTTTTTTTAAATCTATGAAACTAGTAACCACAGGTTTCTAAAACCAAATATTTCTCGAATCTAAGTGCAAAAATGTGATGTACACATTCCCTCCCACTTCTGAATCCACACTGCGCATTACACGGTTGTCTGTCAACCTGATTCTTAAGTCTATTAAGCACAATCATACAAACAACTCTACCTGGAAGAAAAAGTGGGCTGATACCCCTATAGCAGTGCTGTCCAACTAGCGGGCCGCATACGGCCCGTACAAGGATTTTTGTGGCCCGCGAACAAAGTTTTTATTTGAAATTTAAAATAAATATCTGTAATCCACCTTATAACTTTTTGTCAACTTATATTACTTTATTTGATATGCAGTCTTCAACTTACTCATTCTATTTACAATTATTTTTGCATTATTTCAGATTTCCCAACAACTACGGCCACAATGCTCCCATTAAATTTATTAAATATTTGATAAGGTTTAGAAAATTTATATTAATTTATTATTACTTATTGTTTTTCGTATAAATAAATTTATTAGGTGATATGAACTGACTTTTCAATTATCTATCCCATCCTATTTTTTTTTGGCCCGCGAATTATTGGCAAAAGAAAAAATGGCCCGCTGTCTTAGAGAAGTTGGACAGCACTGCCCTATACTTATGATAAGAACTAGGATCACCTTTTTTTAAAATACGGATAATAGCTCTGGTAAAATCCTTAGGATGCATATCTTTATCATAAAAAATATTCGAAATTCATCCACATGGTAACCGAACATTCCCACTCCAAGCATTTCAGTAGTAATTCCATCTACCCCTGGGGATTTATGTAGTTTAAGTTTAGAAATAATCAAAATAACCAGCCTGTGATATAGGGCCAACATTAAAACCAAAAATGCATCTATCATCATTACAACCAATGGAAGTAGAACTAACCACATTGTTTAGAACATTTCTGAAATGCTCAGCCCACCTAGCCATGACAGAATCCTCACTTTCTATAATCTTACCTTGTTTATCCTTCAATCCCTGTATACCTGTTCGTTTTTTTCCCACATTAAACATCTGGTATGGCCGAGTGGTTAGCGCGCTTGACTACTGATCTAAGGGACCTGGGTTCGAGTCCCGGGTAAGGCATGGATGTTCGTGTTGTTTTTCTGCTGAGGTCCTGCCATCCTCTCAGACCTTCTACTGTGGCATATAAACTGACAGGCTCCTGTCAGACCTCTGTGGCAAGCAGCTGCTTGAGGGGGTATTTATTTTTATAGTTCTCTGCTATTACGTTGTCTAGCTGCTTCCTTGGCTTTGACAGCCAAGCCATCTAGTAAAAGATTCTTATTAGTTGCTAACTGATCCTTTACATGTTTGGGGTGGCTCAGTCGGTATCACGCCAGGCTCGTAATCTGTATTTCCCAGGTTCGAGTTTCAGCTGGGTAAGCGTTGAGATTTATCTCCACAAAATTCCCCGTCCTTCCCACGGTCAGTAAGGGACACCGATGGACTTGTAAAGGTCGTCGGATGGGATGTTAAGTCGTGGCCCCGTGTGTGGGAGAGCCATACCCTGTGCACGTTAAAGAACATGCTGAATGGCCTTTATGGGAGGCTACCATCTGCTTTGCAACAGCTGTTCTAATGGGTCCCCTCCCCCAATCTTCTCTGAGCCTTTGGGGTTCATGTGACCTTGCCATTTAGCCCATGGCGTGCAAAAAGTTCCGCTCAGAAGTAAAACAACCCAACCCTTTACACGTTTATTAAGCTCTTTCTAACGCTTTCTGTTAGGACTAGTAGGGTATTGATTAAGGACATTCCTGAAGTTTTTTATTTCCAAAATAAGCTCAAGCGCCTTATCACTCAAATAATTTTGTGTCTTCTGTTCCATTTTACCTAAAAGAGTACTGTTGGTTTCAGGAAAAGCCTGTTTAAAATGGTCCCATTCTTCAACTTCAGTAGCAAGCAAATGAAACAGTGCTAAATGGAGCATAATATTTTTGGGGAACAGCATTATTAATTATAAAATTAAAATCATTCCTAAACCTCAGGCTAATTTTACATATGTAACATTATTTTTATCACCCTCGGAACTTTCCAAATACACTTAACTGCCCACTCCCAAACCTTACCTCTATCTCAGATCCATCTACTATTTGGATGTCTATTAAACATATTCACTGAAAACCAATACAGGGTTTGAAATTAAAACCAAGTAGCTAAACGTGGAGGTTGAATAATGGTTTTGGGAGTAATGCACAGATTAGTTCTTATTCTGTGGGAGCAATGTAGCTGGAAATGGGTAGTTCCAGGAACCACTTTTTGGGAAAATGGAGGCAGTGAGACACTGGTTCTGACACCTCTTTCCCTAGGTGTCCACTATGATGTCCCTTTACGAACACCTAGGGAAAGAGGTGTCAGAACCACTGTATCCAGTGTCTCACTGCCTCCATTCCTAGGTGTCCACTATGATGCAGAAAACCTACTAGCTTATTAAATTTCACGCTCATTTTCCATATAATACCTTTCAAATTTTTTTTCCGAAGAGGACAGCTATCTTTGCTATTTTATTTTTATGGCGGTTTTTATTTTTTTCACTCTGATATAGAGTAGAGAACTTCGCAGGGTCTTCATGCTTATTAAACCAAAAAAATTCCTTGGTTATGACATTGATTTTAGAGTGGTGCTTGATATCTCGGCATTTCCTACTTATTTTGGGTAATCGGCAACCAGTCTGAAACGTGATCGTTGTCTGTGAACTGGCTCTGAGACATTTTGGCAGCAAACATGAAAAATCCATTTTTGAATTGACTAAATTTTTGGGTTTTTTTTATCGATTGCTTCTTTAAAAATTTGGTAAAATTTAATAACTGTGTAACTTAAAAGTATTGTTGCAAATTTTAAATGGACAGGCACTGAGCGTGAGTATCAATAAGTATATTTTCAAAAAAATTACAATACGATGCAAATTATTACAAAACTGTGGACGAAATAACAACTACTATCGTACATAAGTCAATAACCCTTTTTCTACAGAGCATACAAGACCAGCTCTGTCTGTTCTACTAAACCTCTTCATTTTGTCTGTCATATCTCTTGAACACCTTCACTTCAGGCGTAAACAATCCTTCGTCTTTGTTAGATCACTAAATTTATCTTACTAACAACACAAAACAACCACCCGCACACACACCAATAAAGATACTTCTTGTTTTAACCTATCGCGCACTGACTCTGACTATCTGAACCTCCTTTTTGATCTGCACAACTTTAACGCATTGAAATTCTATTATTCTCTTTTTCAGGTCTGTTCTACATTCAAATTCGTTTGTTGTATAAATCTCAGGCACAGGCAAATGCGAGCTTTCATGTCACGTTTTGTCATGAAGTCACTACAGCTCGTTCATCTGTCGTAACAGTATTTTTTTTTATAATATTGTTTAGAAAGTACGAGTAGTTGAATGCAACAGAAGGTAAAAACATCAAAAGCAAAATTTCATAAATCAAATTTGTTACACGAAAATACGGAAAAGATAAACATTACCTTATTTTTCTGATCAAACCTCTTGATATAAAACAATGAGCTCTTCAATTATTCATGTTTAATCGCTACTGATAAATGATCATGCTTTCCTTGCCATCAGTGGTTGGATTCCTAAAAAAAAGTACTGGGGGCGCTTTTTTGCTTTCTCTTTGGAATTATATAAAGTTTTTTTTTCTTCATGAACCTAAATTTAGCAATAACTAATTTCCGTTTGGACGTCTATTCTTCCAATATCATGAAATGTAATAGCAGTTAAAGTACTAGGGCGTCGCCCTGGCTGGACTGTTGAAAAGCATATAGTGACGTTTACAAGAACATACCAAGGATTAGGTTGTGTTTTTTTTTTTGGGTGTGTGGTGAAGGCGGGCAATGTTTTGAGAAAGGCTCGAGAATTTAGCTCCGTAGGAGTTCAGATTCGAATATTACAAGCAGGAAAAATATCGATATCAGAACTGGAACTAGAGTGACCACTCGGACAGGATATTGTAAATTATCTCAGGAGCCTTTACAGTCACATGAGAGTAAATACAAAATCAAACAGCTGGAAGCATGTAAGTAATAATAGGGGGAGGCCCTTTACTATCAGCATTAGCGTAGCCGTGACTGCCATGTTACTCCTACTCTGAAAGTCATTTGTTGTAGCATGTGTGAATGTTTTGTACAAATCGCAATATTTCCTGTAGGTGAAGGTACTATTATTATATACATAAGAATATACTTTTTTTCTTTTTATTCCCATTTGTTCTGTTTTGCATGTGTTTACAAAAACATTAGTTGAACACCACGATTAAATTTGTTAATTATTTCTATAAATTCTACCTAATAAATGGAAATTGTTTTACAATTAAAAAGATTCCATTCCAGAAGATTATTAAAAAATATTTTTTATTTCCTTTTTACTTTAATTTTTCGTTTCTCTGCGATTTTAAAAACTGATGTTGAGCTCGGAATTGGACGCACTCTTACTAGTGGGAGCAACATGTCGACGTTCGGTTAGAGTTTTCGCGCGAAAAGGAGCTTCCCTCTTTTCTTACTCCATGGCAGGAAGGGCGGCGCCATCAACGATGTGGCGAGAACTCAGAATAGCATTGGTTGGGAGTTTGCTCTGCATGAGCTCGAGCATCGCTTTTGTGCTACAATGGGCATATATTGGAGTCGTCTATTTGAACTAGCTACTTAATCTATGGTATCTAGGTCCCTTTTTCAGCCCCTTTGAGGTTGCTAGTAACTATAACAGGCAAAAAAGCACTGAAAATATAGAAATTCCTTTATTTTTCAATAAATTTTTAAAACCACTGAAGCAGAGAGGAAAATTCTGCATTAGAACAGCGTTCCAGTCTGTTCTTCAAATCCGCCACCTTTCTTTCGAATAGCTGCCCCCTCACCTCCATGGCATGGAACAAAGTACATTTTTTAAGGAAATCTCCGAAAATCATAGAACAAGGTGTCAAAACTCCTCTACCATGGCAGTTTCTGCGTACCTCACAGTATAATTGCTTTAACGAACGATTTATTACAAGCGAATTTGAAAAAGGGATTAAGAATTTAAAAGTTATCTATGAATGGGAGTGAGGGCGGATGATACAGACAACTTCGGGATATTTTGAAATCTTTCGCAAAGCCAAGACGCTTCTCAGCACCTGTCGTTTGTTCAAAGCAACAGGGAGGGCGTCAGCATTTAAAGAGAACACTGACTAAAGTACTTTCACAGAAATAAGAATTGAAAATGGAGGCCTATAGCAAAGATATATAGCAAAATGTTGCATTGGCATAAAAAATAATTAAATAAAATAAATACCCCCTCAAGCAGCTGCTTGCCACAGAGGTCTGACAGAAGCCTGTCAGTTTATATGTCATAGTAGAAGGTCTGAGAGGATGGCAGGCCCTCAGCAGAAAAACGACACAAACAGCCATGCCTTACCCGGGGCTCGAACCCAGGTCCCTTAGATCAGTAGACAAGCGTGCTAACCACTCGGCCATGGGACGGCTGCATTGACAACCCAAACGTAAAGAAATCCTTGTGTGCTAAAGTAGCAAAAATTGGAAGTTTCAAAATTTCAGACTGAAAAGTTTGAAAGAGAGTTTCCGTAACAAAATATTTATATGTCCTATAAGCAGTCAAGTAATTACAGTATCAAACAAGGAATTTGCAAATTCGGAGTTTTTACAGATAATTTCTTGAACCGTTTACCCGACACAGTCGCTTTTTGTACATATTTAATTTTTGTATCTGGCATTTCTTTATAACAGAGGTAGCATTGAGAACAACGTGTGTTTTATCTGATTACATCTGATACATTTCTAACTGAAAATTAAAATGTATTTTTCAACGAATGGTTTTTCAAGATTGGTAAAGTATATTCCAAGTGCTAGAAATTTATTTCCTAACAACTACGTTTTGAAGTCTCTCCTTGGTGTTGGTGAGAATGCACGAAATGCAAGAGCTATGACGAGATCATTGTGGTACCTATGTGAGAACAGAAGACCAACAGTAAATCCATTAAGTTCTGTTACTTTATGCCAAAATTGGACAAACAAGTGTAGTTGTGGTCGCAGTTTTCATACAGAAGGTATAAAAATCGTTAATTGTATATATAATTTTAAAAATTTTCATAAAATGCGAAAAAACTAGTACGATCAATGCAATATAGATATCAAGATGCCAGCAACATAAGCAAATAAAAAAAGTTAGCTTATATTTAATAACGTAATCGAAATAATATTAGAAGTTAAAACAGTTCTTCCAGGACGTTATTGTGGCTTTTACAGGATTGTTTTTTGCTGGAAGTCAGCACAGTTGAATGGTTTTTGGATTCAAGTCCCCTTCCCCACCCCTCTTTAAGTACTTCGGTTATTTTACAGTTTAGGTTACTGTGGTAGGAATAGGGTTCTGTCATGGCTACATTCTTTTACAGTTAAAAGGCTTCACTGTATCACTGTTTGTGTATTGCAGTGAAAACATACGTAAGCTAGTAAATTAAACTGGAATCTTGACATATTAGCTTGATGGGCAATAGCATGCTTCAGAGTGATGCAGTAAAGCCTGTTAGCTGTAAAAAAGGAAGTAGTGAGACAACCCTGTTCTGCCCAAAGTAACTTAAACTGCAAAATAACCCATTATGCTTTGCCAAAGGCAGTTGTCTTTTAGTTTCTGTTGCATTGTGTATATATTTTTCTGAATTTAAATTGGGAATATTTATGTTTTTGAAAGGTTTATGTCAAACGCAACGTACCATTACGAAGGAAGAAGCAGATTATTATCAATCTTTTGGGATTATGCAACATCAGATAGCCTGCTTACAAGCTGTTGAAGATATTTAAAATTACATTAGGTTATGTGTTCTTTTATTTCTTTGTGTTCCAGTAAAAAAAAAACACTTTGATCGTGTATTTTTTCCTGAAAATGAAGACGTGAATATGGAAGCAAAAACCACTTCCTTGACATGGAAATCAGTCTTCATGTGGGCATAATGTGGAGGAATAACACCTACCCTCCAATAGTGGGGGCATTTTATTCCTCCACTCCCTGGCAAAATATTTATATTTTTTGAAAAATAGTTTTTCAGTTTATATTCAATGGCTTTAAAATATCCCACCCACCATCATCTCAATATCTGGGCTGTCACTCTGACAAACAATATGATTTTTTTTTGCTTTGATGCACTAACTTTTCAGCACTTAGCTAAGATCTCCAAAATTCAACACCCAAAGATTAGTCTATTATTTAATAAACAGGACAGAAAATACCATTAATGTGAGCAGTCCAAAATGCTTTAAAATATTCCATGTTAAAAAGAGTCATTATAGAAGTAAAATTCGTGTTTTAGGTAAATATTTGGGAAGAAATTAAATATAACTATATTTTTGTTAGGTTTTCTGAAACAGCCCTAATTGCATAGTCCAATCTATATTTTTTTATAATTTAAAAACCTTGCTCAGAAATTAATTTAAACGGCTTAAAATTCTCTGTTATAACAGTTTTACGAGTTTACAGTTTTACGAGTTACATAAGTTTTTACGAGAAAACAAGCTTTTCGTAGCAAGGACACTGCTCCATCTTCAGTGGAGTGACATTATACGGTGATGTTAGAGCTGTTAAGAGCTTCTTTCCACAATGTGGAAGTGGAAATGATTCCAGTGTCTCAGTTGCAGGTGGGGACAGGTGAGGTCATTATTTAACTGTTTGAAGGGTAGAGGGTATTAAAGATAAAGGAATAGCATTATTTGAATGAGTCCATTTCAAAATTTCTGTTGTTATGGTCGTTAAAGGGTAAATAGCCTTGCGGACTGTGTTTCTGTAGTAGATGCACATGTTAGCAGCGTGCAATATCCCATTCTATAGTTGCTGCATGTTGCATTGCCAGCTATTAACAGCAAATGGGCTTGACTGTTAGGAATACCAGTTCATATAGGGGAGCTGAAATTGGATCTGACCATTACCTTGTTAATTGCTAGACAGCAGCAGTTGTTAGCTTGTTTTGGCTGATTTTATACACCTGATTTTTGAATGAGGCTGAATTGTCTCCCTTTTTATAATTTACTTCAGATTTGGAGCTGGGCTGAAAACATTTTTGATTTTTTTGGCTCTGAATGGTAGCTAGGTAGTCACAGGAAGAAGAGCTATGTACCAATTCTCTGTGATGATGCATAGAACCCACCAGACCTAGCACCTAATGTCCAACCCCACCTTCTCGTGGTGCAGGCTGTTAATACCTTTTCAAAAGAGATACTCTCTTTTGGAAGTGAACGGAAAGAAAGGGTTGCCAGATTAATGTGGCCTACTGATCTGAAAACTATAGCTACTTTTAATTTTTTTTCTACCCTGCTGAGGAGTGGTTAACCACACAGTGTCCTGCTGCTTACCATATAAATCTACCGAACTGGACTGGAATAAGGCTCTGAGCTTGATTATGGATCCTTAATTTGCTGCACTGGTGGGCTTCTGTGGAGGGAAAATCTGCTGTTTTCTGTTTGTGTTGACAGCCCCAAGTGAATAGATAACAGTCTGAAGTTATCTTAACTGTTTCTAAACTTAAACTACCTAAATACCCAGGGGGTAGATGGAATTACTACAGAAATGCTTAGAGTGGGAATGTTGGGTTACCATATGGATGACTGAAATTTTGAATATCTTTTATGATAAAAGCATGGTTCCTAAGGATTTTTCCAGAGCTATTATTATCCCTATTTATAAAGAAGGTGATTGCAGTTCTTGTGATAACTATATGGGTATCAGCCTACTTTCTGTTCCAGGTAAAGTTCTTTGCATGATTGTGCTTAATAGAATTAAAAATCTGGTTGACAGTCATTTGCATGATGTGGATTCAGAAGTGGTAGGGAATGTATAGATCAGATATTTTCACTCCTCTGTGGCAAGCAGCTGCTTGAGGAGGGGGGGGGGGGATAATCTTGTAAATTATACTTTTGATTTTTAGGAATTTATAAGTAGAAATTTTACATTTATTTTATTGAGACAAAAGACATTTTTGAGTAAAATATATATGACACTGCAAATTATAAATTCTTCCCTACCCCCTCTGCCTATGAAGGCTGTGTGCAGCAGGCATCTTTGACCCCTTGGTCAGCTTTGCTGCTGCCATGAAATAATAATGTAACTATAAGCAATCTTCTCTTTACTCAGAATATTTTACAAGGTTATCATCAACTGAATTGTAAGTAGTATTATGGGAACATGTAGAATTTTATACCTTTGTTGCTAGCTTTGTTTCAAAAGGCTTTCGACTCTATTGATCGTCATAATTTGTGGTTGATTGGGAGATCATATGGCATACCAGATAAGTTAGTTAACACAATGAAAGCTCTCTATAATAACAATGAGTTGTGTGTGAGAGTTGGTAAGGCTTGTAGTAATTGGTTTAGCATTGCTTCTGGTGTTCGACAAAAGTACATTTTTGTCTCCTTTTCTCTTTAGCTTGGTTATTATGTTATCTGAAATTCACTTCAAGGGAAAGAATTTGGCATTAAATGATCTGAAGATCTGAAAATTTATGATTTAGATTATGCTGATGATTTAGTCCTTTTGACAAATGATGTTGATGAGATGAACTCTTTCATTCAAGCTGTTGATGAGACTTGGTGGTAGAGTAGGTTTGGTTATAAACAGAGAGAAAACTAAAGTGATGAAAAATGGTCAGGCAGGCTGTGGTTCAGTTAATCTAAATGGCTGCATTCTTGAGGTGTCGCATTTTTAATTTTCTTGGGAGCTATGTAATAGATACTGGTGATGTGTGTGAGGCTGCAATTTTGTATGCCCATGGGCATGTAGCTTGAAGGATAAACTTAAAAATTTTAAATTAAATATTTTTTCACTGTCACTATGAAAAAGTCCTACTAAAATCAATATGTTTGTAAATTTGTTAATTTTTTTTTTCATAAAATTCAGAAATAAATTCTGTTCATCCTCTCAGACCTTCTACTGTGTGTAATAAACTGACAGGCTCCTGTCAACCTCTATGGCAAGCAGCTGCTTGAAGGGGGTATTTTTTTATTATTTTTTGGTATATAACGATCTGTTTTGGTTGATTGGTTATTTTTTTAAAATTAAAGTCTAGTTTATATGATAGCACAGTTGGCAAAAAAAAAAAAACTTTTATTGAAAGTAGGGCACCGAAAAAATATTACAAAATGGAGTAATTTTTTTGTTTCAAATATTTTTTACTTATTTTCTTATTGCATTTTGCTGATCATTTGTCAGTCTGTGTGTTTGTCAAAATAGCTGTTCAATGATTCGTTTGAACATTCCAGCTGGACTTAATGATTTATGTGTCAAATCAAAGTTTGATTTTGTATTATTAAAATAACTGTATTAAGCTCACTCATGGGCATCAGAAATTCAAAAGTTTTTATGAAATGAAAAAGATATCCTCAGGTTGTTGAATATTCACATTGTAGAACTTGTAGCAATTGTTTATAAATTGAAAATATTACTGGCAGCATTGTTTCAACTCAGTGTTATTTTACTTTTATAGAACATTTATCATTGTTATCAACTTTGGAGGAAATTTTTGCAAAGAAGGAAAGAACTCGCACATTTTCTTTGTTACCAAATTGACTATAGATGATGGAACTGAGCATTGCTTACCTTTATTTCTCGAAACACGACAAAAATGTTAATTTTGCATGTCATGTTTCTTCAGCAAGCTATATCAAAATAACTATATGAATAATAAAATTTTCTCTATCTACACTGAAATGCCTATCGGGGGTGTGGCTCAGTTGATAGTGGGCTAGGCTTGTAATCTGTAATTCCCAGGCTCAGGTCACAGCTGGGTCAGCATTGAGATTTATCTCCACAAAACTCCCTGCCTTGCCCATGGTCAGTAGGGGACACCAATGATGGGCTTGGAAAGACTGCCGTCCATCAGATGGGGTGTTAAGCTGTGGCTTTGTGTGCAGGAAAGCCATACCCTGTGCATGTTAAAGAACACTCTGGATGGCCTTGACAGGAGGCTACCGTCTGTCTCCTAACAGCTGTTCTAGTGGGTCCCCTACCTTCTCTAAGCCTTCAGGATCCTTGTGACCTGGCCATTTAGGCCATGGTGTGTAAAAAAAAGTGCCGCTTAGAGGTAAAATAACCCAACTGAAATGCCTGTGGTATATTTCAGAAGTTCATCATATTCAGGGTAGTAAAATTGCTCTGAATGAAGATTAAAATAGAAAATACCAGATGTTAAATGAGTACTTCACTTGGATTAGGGAAACCCCAGCAGATATACAGTGCAAACAACCATGTCCTATTCTCAACTTAATTCTGATCCTTTTGCTTGGCTATTGGCTTATGTTTTTATATGTTCTGCATATCATTACAGGATTTATGTTTTTTTTTTCTTTTAAGGAGATAAAGAACTGGCTGAATTTTTAAATGAAGAGATCAGTAGTGAAACAAAGGCACAAAAATTTCCCAAACTACCAGCATTAGATGATTTTGAATCTAAGTTAAATGAGTCTGAAGTTGTTTTAACTCGACAGTTTAATAATGAAACGTAAGTGTTTAAAACTTTTCTTGAAGTAATTTAAAGTATAATAATAGAACAGTTTGAAAATTAATAAAATTATAATCTAAACAATGAAAGAAATAGTATCATAAACACACATGTATATAGTAGTGATGCCAACTATTGATGTTTTTTCAGAAACAATACTATCGATAGCTTTTTGAATGTTGCCAACATAAAGCAAAAAAATTTTAATTTTTTTAAAGAATTAAATGTCATTCCAGAGTAAATATCAACTAAATGGTTTTTACTGATATCATTTTCAAGAATAAATGCATAATAGTAAATTTCTATATTAATAAAATCATCTGTAAAAAGATAAAATCTAAAAATACCTTTTTTTGGTAAAATTACATTCTTGCTGTGTAGTAACATTGTAATGAAATGAAGCCTGTTTTGAATTGATTGACAGTGAGATCTTACTTTCCTAGACTAAATTTTTTGGACTAGTAAAAATTGTTTTATCACATTTTTAGGAACAATTTTAACTTTATAGACTATTATATAGGCTAAATACTGTTTCATTAATAATATATCATTAATAATAACACTGTTCATTAAATATCATATAAATACCAATCTTACAAAATAAAGACTGTTGGTGCAATATTCAGTTCATAAATCATCATCCTCAAGCAGTCGTGGGCTATGGAAGCCCAACCAGATTGTGCAGTTTAATTCTCCAAACTCTTCTGTCCTGAGCTACATCTGCTGCATCTTGCCACTGTAGACCAGTTCTATTCAAGATCCTGGTTAATGTTGCCTACTGCATCCTTGGTTTCCCCCTCTTTCTGAGGCCTTTACACTGTTCATAACCTTATCTGATAATCTTTTAGTTACAGTAATTAATGTACAGGCAACATGGCTAAACCAATGGAGTCTCTATTTGCACAATATGCTGCTCAAAGGAGATTGCAGACTCCGAACCTCATCATTACTTACAAAGTTGAACCACCTAATGCCCAAGATACTGCGTAATCATCTAGAATCAAAAGCATCGTTTTCTGTTATCTTGTTTACAAAGGACCCATGTTTCAATACCTTAACTATAGGAAGAACCAAACTGTTTTACATTCTAACTTTAGTCTCATTCTCTGCTCTAAACATTTCAGTAGTAATTTCATCTATTGTTATCGATTTTTCTATCAGTAACATCAATAGTTCACATTAATAGTATGTAGTAAGAGAATGCTAAATGTATTTGAAAAAAATAACTAAGTTTTTTAATGTGTTTGTAATTCAAGTTTGTAGTTGAAGTATGGAAAGTTGTTAAATAGACAAACATTTGCTAAGCAAACTCCATTAAGATTTGATTAACTCTGCCACTGTTGAAACCTCGTTAGAAAGCATATTTAAATTAAGGCAGTAAAAATCATGTAAAGATACTAGTTTTTGCTGATGAGCATATAATGATGGGAATTAGTTGGTAGTGTACATATTTACAGATAAAGGAGAAATGAAATAGTTGAGTAACTATTTCAAATTGTATTGCAGTGCCACCTAACATAAGGTCTGAATTACTCATTTTCTCTCAGATCTCATCTTGTTAAGACTGCCATTAATCTGTCATTTTGTGGCCTTCAACAGAAGATAGAAAAGTGTGTTGAAATAGGAAGGCAAAAAAAATTTCATTTAGTTACTTAATGAATCTGTACAAATGAATATATGAATCTTGTCTTAATATGCTGGGGAAAAAACTGGAAAAAGCACTCAATACGCAAGATCCAGAGCCAATTTAGGAGTGTTGAGAAGTATTAAAATTAAATAGTGGCAAAAATATCCTGCCAAATTAGTAAAACATGAAAACAAACTGAATTATAAAACTATGGCAAAGTATTAGACTTAAAAAAAAAAAATTGCAAGGAAACTTTGGCATCATGCAGTGTCTCTTATGATACAGAAGTCCCTGTTTCAAAACTGACCATAGCTGCATTTTTTATTTGTTTGAGGCTGCCTCCTATTTGGAGTTTTTGGTCCTTGTTGATAGAGGCATTGCAATTGATTCATTATAACCATGGGGTCTATGGGAATTACCTATCTGTACTCTTTTATCTGTGGTTGCACCAGGATTGTAATTTGCAGTTCCAAAGTTCAAATCTGATCTGTGCCAGCATAAGATTTACCCCATTAATTCCCACCCTTCCCTCAGTGAGAAAGGAGACACAGGCTTGGAAAGTCTGCTGTCCATTTGGTGAAATGTCTGGCTATGGCCTTTTGTGCAGGAGAGTCGTACCTGCGCATGTTACTCAGTGGATGCTGTAAAATAACCATCTTATCACTAAACCCTGATCACCTAAATGGGGGGAGCTTTTTTTTCCCCTAGATCATTTTTGAAAAGGGAGTTAATGTTCCCACTTTGTTGTAGACGTTCAACTTTTTGAGTTAAATCAGAAATTCTTTTTGGGTTGAATAGATATTGATGAAATATGATTTACACTTTCTAAATGATGATGATGATGAAATCTTCCAATAGCCTTAATAGCATCCTCTAACAGAGGAACATGAAAACACTGATATCACAAATGATTGATTTCTGTTTGAAATTTGCGTGGTAGTGTGATGGTCAGAAACTTTACATTGATAGAAATGATTTGCCCTATTGGCTCCAGGGGGCATGGAAAAATGCCATTTTTTTGTGTTAAGAGGTAAATGAAAATTCTTTGTTTCTTATGGGACTGATAAAATATGTGCATTTTCCCCATTAATTGTTTAGATCAAATTTCCACTGTTAAATAGTGCTAAATGCAGAAAGTAGAAAATTTAATTCTCTTTGAAAATGAGCATCTCGTATTCACCAAAGTTAGTATAGTTATTCTTCCTAGTTGTTTCATCTGTAATAGAATGAGGTTTGAAAAATGGCAATGGACTGTAGCAATAGCAGTCTCGGCAGGTACATGACATTCCGTAAGTCCACAGCATGCATACTTTTCATATGACAATTTAATTACTGGTAATAAATATAAGTTAATCAGTAGGCATCACTCATTGTTTAATTAATTGGTTAACCTAAGTATTGCATAAATTAACATTACAATGCAGAAAGAATGTTGATTGCCCATTGTTTTTTAGAAAATTCTTGACAATGACAAATCTCAGTATATAACACAGGAAACAATGGTTTGTGCACTTTTTGATATTGAAATTTAATCACTAATTAGTAACCAGTAATCAATATGCATTGATTAATAATTTCTATATTGTATAAATAGCATCAAATACCAAATTAGAAATATGCAAAGGTGCTCAAATTTTCATTCTTGTAACCCATAATTTTCATCATATGAAGTTAGCAGCTTTTTACGTGTAGGTATCTGTGGTATCTTAAATAGTTCAAGATCTTAGAAAGTATTAGAGCTAAGGTTATAGTGGCCAATTGTTTTACAATTTGGCATAGATTGGGCCATTTGCATTTCATTATGTGGCTAAATGTCCCATGGCTGAGTGGTTAGCATGCTTGGCTACTAAGAGACCTGGGTTCGAGACCTGGGTACGGCATGGTTGTGTGTGTTGTTTTTCTGCTGAGGTCCTGCCATCCTCTCAGATCTCCTACTATGGCATATAAACTGACAGGCTCCTGTCAGACCCCTGTGGCAAGCAGCTGCTTGAGGGGGTATTTATTTTTTTTTATGTGGCTAAAAGAAGCAAAAGTCAGCATAAAAACATAAGTTATATTCAAAGAAAAAGCATTACTTCTGGAAACTTGAATTTATTTTCATATATATATATACCCAGTTTTATAATTTTCAGTCTTATAAAAGCTTTGCAGGCAAACAAAATGTTGTGGGTCATTTTGTCATCTCTAATCTAATCTAGGACAAGAATTGAGTTTTGAAATGGCATGCAATTGATTTGATCCTATTTTTTATTGTTGGATTACAAATTGTTAGTGATTAGCAACTAACACAAGATCTATTTATGAAGTAAGCTTGAAAGGCTGAATATTTGATAAGTAATACACCAATCATTTTTTCTTGCAGAATTACTCTAAAGATTAATGTAAATAATTCAGTTGATGCAGAAGATACAGATAAAGATGTAGATCCAACTCAAAATAAAAATCCTGAAGTAGGAGAGGTAATTATTTTAGTTTTGAAAATATTTTTATTCTAAAATCATATTAGCATGTGGTTAAAATGATATCAGTAACAATATTGGAGGCAAAATATTTATTTTTCATTCCTTCAAATGTATTAATCAGAGAAGTGCCAATATTGAGATTATCATAAATTAAAGTAGTTGCCCACTTCCTGACAGATGGCACCACTGTGCGAATCAAATAAAAAATGCAGGAAAGTTTATAAGTCATACAAGCTGAAGAAGAAAACATTAGCTGATAATGGTTAGCATACCCAGCAGGCTACTGGGAGATGTGGGTTCAAATCCCACTCACTGCAGAACCAATTTCGTATTAAAATTTGAAAAACAAAGTTCTTATTTCATGTGTACTATGTCTACAGAATATCTGTGATACTTTATTACTGAAGAAGTAAGTTCTGCCAGTTTGAAATTTCATTCTTTCTTGGTGAGCATTCAATTTAATAGTTTTTTTGTTTTCATTTTCTATTAAAGCACTAATTAATTGAGATCAAGGTAATGGTTGTCTTCTTGTTGCTGCACTTGAATTTATGTATTCCACAATAGACACTATATTATGAAATGTCTTCAGGCACTTCCTTGTTAGGTGAATGGAAAGCCACATTCGAAGTTCCCTAACTTTGAAAGTAAGCTATGGGCCATATATATATATACACTCTTCTTTATTTACTAATATGTGTTGGCTAAAATGCTCTTATGGTGTCCAGTGTGGACCTTCCCCCCCCCCTTTTTTTTTTTAAATTATTTTCTACTTTGAACACTGAAGTTGTGTGGGTGATTAAGTATTTTGTGTTGACATTCAGGGAATTACCATATTATACATGACTCAAATTTCTAGCCTCTAAAATCCAAAGTGTCTGTCAGTCCTATGATTTACAAAAGCTTTTTTGCACTGCAATATTAATTACACTTGTGTTTATATATTATATGTAACACTTGTATGTTATGTATTTGTCGTATTTGCTTTTCCTCTAGATGAAATCAAAGCCGGACTTTACTGTTGAAATTGAAAAAAAGGGAAAGATACTTTCTTTCCACTGCTGCTTTTCTGAGTCAATAAGTGAAGAGTCTTCTGATGATTATAGTAAGCAAATTTTCTTTAGTACATGCTACACGGGTTTATCTACAAAAGTATGGATATCAATTTTACTAGTATATAAAGTTCCACTGAAGTTTAATTGCTTTTCTTTTTTAACCCTCTCTTTACCATACTGCCCCAAACTGCAGGTAGGAAGTTTTAAAATCGCAACCATTTTGGGCCTATATTGTACTGAAAGGGTTAATGGATGAGAATAGCAAGATTAGCGAAATATTGTATCCTTGTGTAAAGACTACTGGTAAACATGCAATGAATTGGGAAGAGCAATAAGAAATAGAGATGTTTGTTCATTCCACCTTAAGAAATAATCCAGAGAATGACCTATCTTTTTTTATTCAATTTTCAAAAAATCTAATTTACACCAAATGTGCAATCAGTGTTTTCAGACAAACTTTAATGTAGATTTTTCAAATCTGTGATTCCTTAAATTGTTTTAGTCTATTTTGGCTAGAGAGCAGCAACAATGTTCACATTAAACCTGTTTAATTCTGCTTTATTTGAATTGAATTAATATATCCCAAACAATTAATGGGACAAGAAAAAGTAGAAAAAATTATAAAAAAAAAACCTTTAATGTAATATTATGTAATTTGTTCAGTTTATAAGAATGCCCTGACAGTGTAATCTTTTGCTATTTTTAAACAACTATATATATATATCATTACTAGCAGATTGCCCATTGACATTCAATGGGTTATAAAATTCATGTTTGCCCACATGGTTCTAGACTCCCCTTGAAAAGTTGGGAACAAAGGTGGCAAATGTTTGATAGTCAAATTGCCCCTGATTAGTTTACTGCGATTCCTGTAGTTATAATTTTGTCACCAGCCAATTACCAGCTGTTTTACTTTCTGTTTATCCTGTATACGAACTTTTCCAAGCTGTGGCACTCACATGAAGTAGTCTAAAAATAACTCAAAAATATTAAAAAGCCTGAAATATAAATTGATATAATAAATGATGTAAATACATAAAAGAATTGATAGATTGCTTATTTTTATTATTGAATGATACTATTTTGATAAATTCTTGAATTTTAAAAGCATTGGTATAGCTTAGTAATGCATCATTTTCAACTGATACTATTGGGCACATGGGCATTCTGCAGATGGTGGTGAATAACAAAATGAAAATGGGGGAAAAAAAGAAAGGTCATACCATTACAACAGGTAATGCACTGTTTTAAATGTTCATAAGGAGTTTCTTTTCAATTATCATTGGGGGTTTAGCAGAAATGATTCCATACTGGTCCATACTGCAATTCAATAACTGCAGTTGCTTCTTAAAAATGCATGTACAAAGCTGAGGTATCGTACAAGGTATTGTAAGTTCATGGTGAAATTAGCCTCCAATAAGGGGCTCCTTACACCAGTCACAACAGAAGGGCGAAATAACGGAGTCAGAAGAAATGCCTCTCAGCTATCTCTCGAAGCTAATAAGAGTATTAATCTTGAGAAAGAAATAATGAAGACATTAGACCTTGTAGAAGAGGCCAATGTTCTGAAAGAAATCAATGACCAGTTGGAAGTGTGTTCACTGCAGCTTCACATTATGGTGATTATCGTGTTGGGAGATGATGGAGTAGTCGGTGGTTCTAATAGCATGTAGCTCCCGGAAAAAAGCTTCTCTTTCAGCATTGTAGCAGGAGCAGAATGTGGGATACAGTCTCAGGTATGCTGCAAGTGGCACAGTTAGGATTGTAAGCTCTGCCGAAAGTGTGAAGCATAGAGTTGATGTAGGTAACTCCAACTCAGAAACGATGAAGGAGGATCTCCTCAGATCTGCAGAGGTTACCAAGGTTAGAAACAGTGAGAAAAGGGTCAACCAGGTACCTGAATGAGAAACAGCTGGTGTTCCTCTGTCACTGGGCAAGACGATACTGGCTCATCAGTTGTGAAACAACTCTTGCAGTCGCTGAGAGAGAGGGGGTAATTAGTTACACACCTCTGACTCTCCAGTGCCTTCTTTGCGATGCAATCAGCGAGCTCATTGCCAGGGATGGTATCCACTGGAAATGAACCGTGATTCCAAGAGAAGTGAGTTGTAGCAAGTCCATGATCTTCTTGACGAGGAAGGGGTTGCAGCCTCACTTCTGGAGAACTTCTAAGGCTGACTTTGAGTCACAGGATGACAAAGATACCACTCTCAAGGCTGAGGTTGAAGAGTACAGCTTCAAGGGTAGCATGAAGCTCTGCACAGGTGGAGGAAACTAGATGCAGAAGACAGAAACCTCTGGTGATGCCCGTATTGGGGATGGCAGAGGCAGCAAATAACCTCCCGGTCAACAGATCTGTCAGTGTAGACCTCAGTACATCTCTCATATTATGCAGTGACATAGGAGATGGAGAGAAGTCTGATAGTCACTGGATCTGAGTCGCTCTTTTGACCTAGAGAAGGGACAGTAACATTGATCATAAGATCACTTCCTCCAGGGTGGAAGGTCAGGGAAGAGCGTATTGCCAGCAGTGGAGCTGGCAGGGACGATTCGGTCATAGAAGTAGGTATCACAGGCTGAAGCAATTGCAATTCAACAAATTGATTCAAATGAAAATTGCAGTTTTTCTGTGATTTGCACTGGTGACTTCTTCGGAGTATAGTTCCAAACAATTTGAGCGATGTGTTGTGGAACAAAATGGTCATGTCTCGCTTTGTTATTTTGTTTTTGGTCTTAGATTATTCTGAGAGTTTTCATCATTTATTACCCCCATTACTCATAGTTAACGAGAGAATTTTGTGAATCTTCAAGGATTTGTTTTCTGGGAATATAAATTTTGTTTATTTAGAAGCATCGAATCTTGACTAGTATCAAGCTCGCTTGGTGAACATCAAATATGGATTCCAGTTGTAATAAAACTGTGGAATCTGATAAGTAATTATTTATTATGCAGTGATTAATATGTGACAGAATTGCACTAGCTTAGTAACAGAAATATACATGCATGTATTTCTGCTCAGTTTATGTTATTACTGCTATGCAGTTAAATAATTTGAAATCTGCAATAATGGAGCAAGCCATAATGTAGGCATTTAGTAATGCCAATATGGTTAATACACAAGCTGTCTAATATGGTATGTATTATATACTCGTACAATATTAATAAAACTCGTGATTATTAAACAGTACTGTATTTAGTTGAAATGAATCCTGATATTTTAATGTTTGAGGGATTAAGATTCAATATTTTAGATAACATGATCATTCTATTAATAGCTATTTTTTTTTGCTTAAGAATATGGTGCTAGTATACTTTTGTTTTGACTGCAAAGTTCACTTTCCGTAGGGCATACAACAACTTACAATTCATATGATGGGAATTTTTAAAGTAATTTTGCTAATAAAATAAATGCTGACTACTAGATGAGTGTAAAATATTTCAATATCAACTGTTAGTAAAAAATATGAGCTCTTTGTCAAACTTCTCGCATGCTTATATTTGGTTTTCTGTTGCAATCTTGGAAATATTCGTAAAGACTTTCAGTAAATTTTAAGTTAAAAAAGAAAGGCAAAATTCTGTTTTATTTATTTATTCTGGTAATGCACGGAACTTTCTGAGAGTTCATCAGACGTTTGTTTTAAATCAATCTTTATTTTGCTGTAGAATTTTTTTTGCCTCCCATTCATTTAGAAGGATTCAAATAAATATTTTTCTTTAACAAATAGGCAACTAATTCCATACAGATAAAATATTAGTTTAAATAAAATCTTTCAGCTTCTATATCCTTATTAATTTTTTTTTTGTATTAAATACTTTTGCTGCTAGCTTATTTTTCTAACCGCTTGCATCCAGTTAAACTTTACATTTTTTGGCATCCTCTGCTTATAACTGAAACGCTTTTTTGAATATTCTTTAGTTACCTTACATGATTTCACAAACGTATATCAGTTTGTAAGTAGAGCTCCTATTTTAATGTAATTCTTTGTGAATATATTTTTCACTGCATAAAAACATAGCTACTCACCAGACTTCACTTTGTCTATAATGTCTGCATTATTTTTTGAGGTATAAAAGAGAAAAATTGGTTTTTTACTTTTATGGCCAAAACAGAATGATTTTATCTATGAGAAGGGACAGATGCACAATTTTATAGTTCAAAGTTTAATTTTGCGACTAGTATTCATAAAAATAAATTTGTTCCAAATTCCAGTGAGGTTGGATGAATTTCCTCCTCCCCAAAGGGAGGTAATTTTATTCTTCCTTTGTATCTTTACGACTATCTTGCTCTAAGTTTTATCCCATGGAAAGCGAGTCTTGCAAGTCAAGCTGTTACTTTATCATAAAAAGTTTGCTTTTGGGCAATGGTGTATTTCGGGGTTTGTTACAATAAATCATAAAATTTTAATGCAGAAATTAAGTATAATATGATAAGGGAACTTGCATACAGTTGATTTAAACATATTTATGAAACAGGAAACAATACGTGACTATAAATAAACTAGAAAGTAATATACTAGAAAGCTTGTTTTGAATGGCGGTAAAAAGAATATTGGCCCAAGAATAGAACCTTGTGGTAACAAGGTTCTATTCTTGGGCCAATATTCTTTTTAATATTAATGATTTTTGCAATTTAAATTTATTCAGCAAAATTAATTTATGCAGATGACACAGCAATAGTGTATTTGACTGAAACTAATCATTTATTATTTAAGATTAATAATGACTTAAAAAGAAACTGGTTTAGTAGCAATAAACTGGAAATGTAGATTAAACTAATTTTATCTATTTTGACTTAATGAATATAAATAAAGAGATTGTCATAAAATGCTACAATTCTGGTTGTAATTTGGTAAATGGATGTATGTGTAAAACTATTGAACAGGTTGAATGTCGAAACATGTAGATACAGTGTTTAAGAAATTAAGATTTTTTTTTTATATTTATCTTAAATTGTGTTCTCATAAGTTTTTAATTTTGGTTTATTTTGCATGGGTTCATTCAGTTATAAGCTATGGAATCACTCACTTGTTGGTGGTGGTGGTGGGAGGGGAGATTATATATCAAACCTACTACTTCTATGGGTAAGGGGCTATGACCTTTTAATTTTATTGCACCAAAAATATTTCTTTCCTAATAATATAAAAGAAGGGGGGAAATTTTTTTTAGTAAATATTGATGATATTGACCATGCTCTTAATGTAATTTCTTAATTGTTTTTTTTTTTTCTCCCATTGCCTGAGATTTTCATTTACAGCAGAATTTTGTTTTTGTAATCTGTAAGAGTTGTATCATAATTCCCAGATTACACAGAGATACTTGTCAGTTGTATGCTTCTGTCAGGTTGTTTTATTTTATATTCAGTTTATATTTCTTTTGCAGTTTCCATTCAAATCTGATGATACATTTTATATTTAATATTTCTGTAAATGAATATGGAAATATATTTATTATTATGAAAATAAGGGTCATAGCCCCTCTCCCTAAACCATAAGACTTTCTCTTGGGAAACTATGTTCCAGAAGATAAATTTCATCTCTGAAATGAGGGTGTACCCATTGTTTTCTTATTTTTGTCCTATTCAATCACCCACCATCACCACAGGATCACTCACTTTAAACATCATTGAAAGAATGAAATATGTTTATTTACAATATACATAAAGTGGGTAACAGTAGTAGCAACATCCAAGACAAAGTGAATTGTGGAAAATATTTAATTTCTTCAGCGTTCAAGGGTCTGTAAGCAGTTAGTTTGAAACACTGATAATGCTACAATTTCTTCATGCTTGCTTTTGAATTGTAGTCTCATTGCAATTGCTGCGGTATGCTATATGAAAATTTTTAGAACCACTGCTACAGAGGACAATACCATTCTGATCTTTTGTGTTTTGTATTCTGTTAATTTTTTGGTGCTAGTATATGTAATTAAGAATCTATGGGATAGTATCCAAACACTGTACCTATGTATTGCATCATGGATTCTCATGTAATCGCACTATTTTATGTGTATGTATATCAGCAATTAAATGTAGTTTTCATTTTAGATTATTCATCGCTTCATTGAATAAGAGATTAATTATTTTGCTTTAAATTTCTAAGTTGATATAAAAGAAATGCTCAGGTGAATAAATCAGCTTGTGATACCTGTAAAATTTATTCTTTGCTTGTTATTTTTCAGATGATACTTTCCAAATTACAGACGTAGCTTTATATGAAGGTGATTGGAAGGATTCTACTTATTCTGTGTCTGCAGACATAATGGATGGGGTAAGTAGTATTGGTGATTCTTTAATTCCTTTGGTAGCACTAATTTCAAGATATTTTGTATTATATATTGAATATTGAAAACATTCAGAAATTCAATGGTGGCAAGACTTGCTTTACAGATTAAAAAAAAAATGCCCCCATAAAAATTATCCTTTTGGTTCAGTGTTCTAGATTTAGTGGATTATTTAAAGTGTATGAGATGATCCTAGATATATTAATAAAATTCTTTATATGGAGGAACTATTTTGATAAAACTAGCCTCTCTCATCCAATGTTGAAATATCGTCACAACTGATCAGATGTAGCTTGCCAGTTTCACATTGCTCAAGCATCTTGATTCTGGAGTTATGCCATTTCACTCATCTTGGAAACTTCCTCATGAAATATTGTGACTTTAGCTGTCTGAGACCAAAGCTCCTGCCAAATGTGCTCCAGCAATCATGTGCCTTTTGAAATTGCCAAGGTCTTTGGTTGACATGGTACCAATAATTACATGCTGTTAAACCAATTTTACCATTACAGACATGATGCTAAGCACTCTGGGATGGGAGTGACTCAGTCGATAGCATGCCAGGCTTGTAATCTGTAGTTCCCAGGTTTGAGTCCCAGCTGGGTCAGCGTTGAGATTTATCTCCGCAAAATTCCTCGCCTTGCCCACGGTCAGTAGGGGACACGAATGGGCTTGGTGGAAAGACTTCCATCCATCGGATGGAACATTAAGCCGTGGCCCTGTGTGCGGGAGAGCCATACCCTGTGCACGTTAAAGAGCACTCTTGATGGGAGGTTACCATCTGTCCCCTAACAGCTGTTCCAATGGTCTCCTCACGCAACCTTCTCTGAGCCTTCGGGGTCCTTGTGACCTGGCTATTTAGCCCATGGTGTGCAAAAAAAGTGCTGCTCAGAGGTAAAACAACCCAACTCTGGGGTGTCATTTGCAGGTTTCTTGCCTTTGTCAGTGACACTTACCGAGGCTTGGTGTTTCCAATTTTCTGTCCATTCCCTGTGTGTTATATGTATCTAATAAGTTGTTTATTATCTTGAATGCTTATGATATGCCATTCTTTTTTTTATTTGTATGTTCTGTGAATAAGATGCTGTTAGCTTTGCAGATTTACTCTGCTACAAAATTCTGATTTGTAAACAGTATTAATAAATATTATTGTTATGGCCGAGTGGTTAGCATGCTTGGCTTCTGATCTAAGGGACCTGGGTTTGAGCCCTGGGTAAGGCATGGATGTGTCATTTTTCTGCTGAGGTCCCGCCATCCTCAGACCTACTATGGCGTATAAACTGACAGGCACCTGTCAGACCTATGTGGCAAGCAGCTTCTTGAAGTTTTTTTTTTATTTTACTGGGGCTACTGAGCTATCAGAGGAATACTTATTCCAAGCTCTTGTTGTGGATAGCCTTGCATCATCTGTTTACAATGATTTAATTAGTGATGCCAAGAAAATATTCCAGTTTGAAGAGCTTTCATTTTTTAATTTTGACAATGCATCTGAGACAGACTGAATGTAGATAGCTAAAAGAAATTTTATTTTAAATGACATTCCTCTCAGGCCATTTGGGTGTAAAAAAAAATAGATCAAATGGTTGCTATATTATGAATATTACTTGTGTGTGATATTTTGAATTGTATGAAAGGAAAATAGTGGTAAGTGAAGGTAAATAAACTGCCTTTGAGTTTTTTGCTCAAATTCTGACCTGTCGACATTTGTCTTATTTTGTTTAACCTTTTCACTGCCATACCGGCCCAAGCTGCAAGTAGGAGGTAGGGGAGAGGAATAGCATGGGTTGAGAAAGTCCATTTAAAATTTCTGTTTTGGGCCAGTATGATAGTGAAAGGGTTAATGTAATAATATTAAGCATTCCTTTTTTAAATTGTTTTGTTAAAATGTTATTTGCTTTCCTTATAGTATCTATATGACCTGCTCATGAATATGTTAGAGGAACGAGGTGTGTCAAATGACTTTGCCCAGAAAATGATAGAATTCTGCACATCCTATGAACATAAACTCTACATTGGTCTATTGGAAAGAATGAAACAGTTTATTTCAGAGAAATAGGTTCTGAAGTAACATTAAATGTAATAGCATATGTTTATATAGAATCACTGTTATTTCTATCATTGCTATAAAATTCCTGTAGATGCTATGTACAGGTTTCTACCAATAACCTTCATGCATTCATATTCATAGTATAAAAGAATAAAGTAATTGTTTTAGCTGTACTGTGAGAATATTTTAAATACATTAAAAAGTAGCACTTCAGTGTAGGACTACAGTGATGTAATCAGTAGATACTAAAATAGCATATTGTGCTGTATAGTAATGGGGGGGGGTTGCCTCCATTACTATACAAGTACTAACTGATTTTGTCTTATTTTCAAAATGGATAGGCTGTAAAACTGACTGTACTGGGAAAGTAAATTTGAAGCTTCATTTTATGGAAAATGAGACATGACTAAAATATCTTAAATCCTATTTTTCACCAATATTTATTCAATATTTTAAAGTGGTATCAATATCCTTAAAATACATTTAAGTACTTAAATATATTACATCATAGACTGTGTGTGGAAATAGGTTATGTTCAAATCACAGGTATTAGGTAATAGTATACATAACATATTCATATGGGTAATTAGATATCACATGGTAATATAATAGTTTAAAATATATTAAGGACTCAATTGCAGGAGCCGTTTTTGAGCAGAGAAGGGCAAACTGATGGACTGAAGTAATTGGGGGAAGTGTGAAAAAAATCCACTCTTGCCTGCTGGCCTCCAACGTGAAGTTTTCTATTGTCAGTTGAGTTCCAATGGGAGCACCTATTTAATAAAGGTTTTGTTGGTTGTTGATGCTCTGAAGCTCTACTGTGTATAATTCAAAGTGTTGGATCAAGAGTTGGCTCTATACTTTAGACTTATTCAGATGCACAGCATCAAAGCAGTGGGTGCAAATAACCATATATTGTAAGCTGGCAACCAATTTTGCAGTAGTAAGCAAATGTGAAAAACTCTTGGACTTAACATGTGATCTAGTTTTGCAACTTTTTTCACTTTTGTCTATATCACTTGGCGAGATTTTTTCCTTCTTGATCTATAATCTTAATTGTGATGGGCTTCAGCAGCCACTGTATAATTGAATTTGCACTGCATCCACGAGTTCTGTAAGAAGAACGTTTACCCAAAACAGCTTCCAAATGTTGTAGGTGAAATTTGTGATGATGCTCTTGGTAAAATGTGCCCTTTCGTGTTGCCAATAAGATGACGTTAAGTAAATTGCAAGTAACAACGGATACATAATTGGATGCTAATGGTTGACCAGCTTCCTTACTAATCAGAGGACCCTAGGTAAAATGGATTCTCTGTTGTCTTTCTGCTTAGGCCTTCCTCACAGATAAAATCACCTTTTCGAATTTGTTTTCAGCTTCAATTTTGTTCAATATCAGGTATCTCAATTTTGTAACCTAGATCTTGGTACTGCATGTAGTGGGGCGGGGATGCCTCAGTCAGTAGCTTGCCAGGCTCGTAATCTGCAGTTCCCACGTTCGAGTCCCAGCTGGGTCAGCGTTCAGATTTATCTTCGCAAAATTCCCCACCCTGCCCATGGTCAGTAGGGAACACCGATGAGCTTGGAAAGGCCGCCGTCTGTTGGATGGGATGGGGTTAAGCTGTGGCCCCCATGTGCGGGAGCCAAACCCTGTGCACGTTAAACACTGGATGGCCTTGACGGGAGGCTACCATCTGTCTCCCAACAGTTGGTCCCCTCCCCCAACCTCTGAGCCTTCGGTGTCCTTGTGACCTGGCTATTTAGCCCACGGTGTGCAAAAAAGTGCCGCTCAGAGGTAAAACAACCAATCAGGAGCCACTACTGGGCTTAGAGCAAAGTTCAGAAATGGTAAAAGTTATAAGAGGCAATATATCTTTATTACATGACTTTGTTATTTTGTATTTGCATTTAGAATGTTTTTGGCTTTTAATCTGTACACTGTGGCTCTTTTCAACAAAAGTGACAGGAATATAAGAGGTACCAAAGTGGATGGTTTGAGCCCCCCCCCCCCCCCAAATCCTCAACACACCATTTTCATGACTTTAATAACATATCTTCTATGGTGATTCTTGAAAGTCTGAGACTGAAGTATATCAACCTTCCCTCAGAAGTTATTAGGTATGCTGCAACAGAGAGCTTGAAAATGCTGTTGAAAGCTACAGTCCAAATTGAAGCAAACCTGAGTTGCTGTGTTCGATCTGTTAATATTATACTGATCTTAAATGGGACGGGTGTGGCTCAGTTGGTAGCTTGCTAGGCTTGTAATCTGCATTTCCTACGTTGAGGGTCAGCATTGATATTTATTTCAACAAAACGCAAAGAACACAAAGTTGATGCTGGAGAGCCATAGCCTGTGCACTTCAAGGAAAATGCTGGAAAGCTGACGAAAGACTAACATCTGTTCAGTGGGTTCCCTGCCCTGAACCTCTGAGCCCTCAGGTTCTTTGTGATACTCTTTAGCCCATTTTCTGCAAAAATATTCTGTAGTCAAGTGCTAAACCTTGGTAGAGAACTTAATTGCAGTGAATTGCAAAACTAAATGGAGGTTGCGTGACGTAGGGTGGGCATCCGATTCACACGGGTTTAGTGAAAGTTAAGGACGAGGCTTATGAAGTTTGTTCCTCGCCGGAGATATTCATATCAGTGACATAGTATAACTTATCCAACGAGGGTGGAAGAATACATTACCAAAAGCTTCCATTAGTTCCTATCTAAGAGAAGAGAAGCAGATCACCCCCAGCCATAGGATTTCTTTATTTCCACCATGGCAAGTTAATCTACCAATAACTTTCCTATAACGAACTGTTTTTCAAAACTGGAAGACAACATGGCATAAAGAAGGTTCCATTACAAAATAGGGGTAGATAAGGCAGAGACATTTTAGGATTGTGAATAATACACACAAATTATATGTATAGCATTTTGCAGACAATAGGCTAATTGCCCAGGTCACAAAGACCCCAAGGCTTCAGAGAAGGGTATCCACTGGAACAGCATTGACAGGATATATACGATAGCCTGTCAAGGCCATTGAGCGTGTTAACGTGCACAGGGCTCTCCCACATACAGAACCACTGCTTGACGTCCCACCTAACAGCGGCCATTTCTACCCCCCCCCCCCCCCCCCCCCCCCCCGTCAGTGTTCCCTAAACGTTGGCACAGTGAGGAAATTTGCGGAGGTCAATCTCGATGTTGACCCCGCTGGGTCTCGATTTTTTTTATTAACAAAATATATGTATTTTAAAATATGTTAAATAATTCTAAATTTCAAAGCATGGGTGATTCAGCACTTTTCAAAAGAAAGTTTCCTAAATATAATTTCCGCTAAGATTTGTACCCCACTAATTTGGGACCGCAGGATTATAAAAATTGTTATAAGGATTTGCTCCTAAATATACTTGTAATATTTGTCAGATTGAATCGTAGGGAGGTCTTTAAAAAAAGTTGGCAAAGCGACAAAAAAAGGATTTCACGGTTTAATTTTTTTTAGAAAAAGTGTCCAAGTGAAGGAATAATTAGCAGCACCACTGGCTTTTCAATTTAAATACAGTATCTCAAAAGCAGCAACTAGTCCTCGAGCGTAATTTTCTTAGCTTTTAGCGGTGGCTCGGAAACATGTCGCACTTCTAATCTACAGTTTCCAGGTTAAGACAGGGCCGTCTTAAGCTAACAGGCCTGTTTCAGTTATACGCAACGTCACTGGCGTGGGCTTATGTTCACCAAAATGCATTAAGATGTGCTCAAAAATATCGCTTTTTTATTTATAAATATTTTTGAAAATATTACTTTTTAGCAATAATTTCAAACATTAACTGAATAGTGGAACTAAAAAAGTTAGATCTTGAATAAAATAGCTATTTTTATTATCATTTTTATTTAATAATGCAAATGCGAAGTTTTATGATACAAAATTACACACAATAGAATATACACAAATATTACATAACATTTATCTTTTGTCTGGGATTGATGCTTTAATTAGGCTAATTTTTTTAAACATCTTTCACTTAAAATAAGAAAAGTACTTTTTAGCATTAATTTCAAACATTAACAATAGTGGAACTGAAAAAGTTAGTTCTTGAATAAAAGAACTATTTTTATTATTATTTGCTCAACAAATAAAGATGATGATTTCTTTTAAACGATATTTGAACTAACGGTTCAACGGAGACACTGCATCAGATATTACATTAATATTTATTTAAAAACGATATTTGAATATTTTTTCTGTTCTCATTAAATGAACAGAAATGGAAGCCATCTAATCACCTTCAATTACTGACTTAATAGAAATATCATACCCATTAATATTTGCTTAAAAATGACTAAATATGCTAACCAGTTAGCTCCACTGATTATTTCAAATGTTTCTTGTCTTCATGACATTTTCCTGTGATACTTTAATTCTGAATTATTTATATAACGCTGTGAGCATATGTGACAAATATCAGTTATATCGAAGCAGCTTGGCTATCCAATTTCCAACATAGATGAATTAACAAAAATGCGGGAATGTAAATGTGTCGCATCGTTGAAGAAAACGGTTAGTCTCTGGTGGTCTAGTGGTTATGACATCTGGCATGCTTCTGGGAGATGTGGGTTCAAATATAATTTAGGGTAACCAATTGTTTCAGTTAATTATGATCGGTTGTTATGATATATGTAACAAAAAAATTGTTTTCGAATTATTATATTTAGCTAAAATGTCAAGTTCTACTTTGTGAAATTAATCTTAATTGAAGGTCAATATAATTAATGTCTGTAATCACTTAAATATTCGAATATAATCATAACCCATTGTGTGCAAAGAAAGTGCCTGTCAGAAGGAAAATAACTAACCCTTCTTTGCTTTTGTGGAATCACGATCAATTAAAGTTAAACATGGTTTCTTGAAAACAATAAACGGTATTAACATAGCATACTGCTTGGGCTCCACCAGGTGGCATCAATGAGTTCGAGACAGGGCTTTGTAGGCTCAAAATAGCACAGGCAACCTAGGGATAGGCACAACTATTTTAAAATGTCCGATTCATATAGTGGCGGGGGTGACTCAGTTGGTAGCGCTCCAGGCTCGTAATCTGTAGTTCCCAGGTTCGAGTCCCAGCTGGGTCAGCGTTGAGATTTATCTCCGCAAAATTCCCTACCCTGCCCACGGTCAGTAGGGGACACCGATGGGCTTGGAAAGGCCGCCGTCCGTCGGATGGGACGTTAAGTCGTGGCCCCGTGTGCGGGAGAGACATACCCTGTGCACGTTAAAGAACACGCTGGATGGCCTTGACGGGAGGCTACCATCTGTCTCCCAACAGCCGTTCCAGTGGGTCCCCCTCCCCCAACCTTCTCTGAGCCTTCGGGGTCCATGTGACCTGGCCATTTAGCCCATGGTGTGCAAAAAAGTGCCGCTCAGAGGTAAAACAACCCAACCCAACCCCATTCATATATTTAGTAAAAGCCAGTTTGGCATGGATTACTGGTGTTAGTTCAATGGTGGCTGTCTGGTGCTAATTCACTACAGTTCAACTGTAATGCAAAGCAATTTACACTGAAGTGTTTTATTGCATGTTTCTCAGAAAACAAGATGGCACCAAGTGCTGCTGTAATCAGCATTAAAGTAGAAGTAATATGAGAAGAACTTATAATATTTCAATACCTATTCAAACACTTTTGATATATTGATTGCTACGTAAAAATATATAAAAAACATACAGGCTGAAATATGAGTTGAAAAAAAAAATGGGTCCCTACCATGGGCCTGACTGGGATCATGTGGCTCTAACATCCTTCTTCTTTCAACTGGACCACTTTGCAAAAGGGGCCTTGGCCCCTTTATCATTTGGTCAAGGATCATGTGGCGGCTTCTGATTTTCGTCTGTGTTCGAATGATTTCAGAATTTTTCACAAATGCGTACCAAGGGGAATCTCCCCCATCCCTTCCGAAAATTATAGAAACCGAAAAACAATCATATTAAGCATTAAAAAAGGAAAGTTGGGGGGTGGGGGCATTACTTTGTTTTTTTTATCCGTTTTTTGTTCCTAACAAAATATTGGAGAATTTCCATGTTATTGTCAATGGAAATCTAATTTCGAAGCTCTCTAACTTCTAACGTATGCACTGAATGAAAAAATGACTGAAGAAAAATTAAAGATCATAGTTAAATCTACTTTAATCTGGATTTTAAACAATATTCGTTCATTATTTAAAGAGCTATAGAACCTATAATAATAAATTATATTGTTTTGTAAAAATCCTTCATAAATATTTAATACTGAAATAATCATTATGGAAAAATTCAGAAATGTATATTTCCATTAAATGTAATTCCAGTAATTTCCATTAAATGGTTTTTAAAAATTCTTTTTAATTCAGTTTCAATTAATTTCTTAGGTAAATTTTCATTATGCATTCTCTGGTGTGAAATACTATAGCTTATATAACTTTTTTAAATACTGAATGAACATTGTTGAAACAGGAGATTTAATAGATTTGATTTTAGTCTTTATTTTATCATCAGTCACATTTTTCCATTAAATGCTTGTTTTAGAAGTTATGTTGCTTCTGAATTAGACCGAAATGATTAGTAGTTAATAAAAATATTTCTCCTGCGTCGATTTTTTTTCTTCACTACTCGTAGCAGACACGCACCACATCCCGTATTTATTTTGCTGGAACCAACTCGATGTCGCATGTAATAGAGGAGTAAAATTAATAAAAATTATATCTGTCTGTATATTTCACAGTTTACCACTGAGCTATGGTGTGTATATTATAACCACTCAGCTGTGGTATATATATATATATACCATGGCCGAGTGGTAACATGGCCATCCTCACACACCTACTATGGCATATAAATTGTCAGACCTATGTGGCAAGCAGCTGCTTAAGGGAGTATTTATTTTATATATGTAAAAAATGAAGTATTATTAATAAATTTCAATTTTACAAATACTCATTAATAGCTCCCCAAGCAGCCGCTTGCCACAGAAGTAAGTCAGTCAGTTTAATATGCCATAGAGAAGATCTGTGAAGAAGGCGAGATCTCAACAACAACAACAAAAAAAAAAATCCATGACTGGAATCCATATTGTGGTTAAAAACACCTTTAGTGCTGTGGAAATAATATATAGACTAAAAATGTGACCCTGGTACCGTTCAGCTAGTAATAAAAAGTACCATTTGACTGATTTTTAAGTTTACTGTTTTTTATTCTAACAAGATCTTCAGTTTTATAATTATGTTACTCAAGAATTTTCAGTTTCTACTTTTCGTATCTACAGTTGTCCATTCCAAATCACATTAAGATTTTTGATTTGGTCTTCCAGGAATTATATTATTTTTATGTTTGTAATATCGTATAATATTTAGTATTAAAAATTGTTTAGCCGTAGATTTCTATATATATTATAACGTGTCAAAGAATTTTTTCTCTTTAATTACGCAGATGGGTAAAAAAAATTGAAGGATAGATATAACACCGTTATATATCTTAAAAGAAAACACTATAGCATGTGTAAAAAGTTAATGAGGAAAAATATCATTTTGATGCCCAAGCTTCAGGACAACTGGTTAGGAATTCTGGCTCAAAATAAATGTTTAATACGTATAAATTGTTTTACCACTTTTTATTAATTTTTATTAATAATTAATTTAATACCACTCACACAACCATGACATTCACAAAACATCCAGAAGATCCAAAAATATTTGTTTTGAATATATATACTTTGGTCCTCAGACATATTTTGGGTACTTTGTGGATATCTGAAAGTTATAGTGGATCCCGACTACTCATTACTGACTATGCTTTCCTGCAATAAAAAAAAACCAAAGACAAGTTTTACTGTATTATGAAGCTGAAATATGATTTGAATTGTTTAAGGTGTAAATCAGAGCATATTTTAAGGGAATTTTAATACTGCATAAACAACTACATATCGGAGAAAGTAAACATGTATTTTTATTAGGAAATATAATATCTGACATATAAGAAAATTGTAAACAAATCAGATTGTTTGAAATATAAAAAATACACCCCCTCAAGCAGCTGCTTGCCACAGTGGTCAGACAGGAACCTCTAAGTTTATATGCTATAGTAGAAGTTCTGTGAAGATGGCAGGACCTCAGCAGAAAAACGACACATACATCCATGTCTTAACTCAGGTCCCTTAGATCAGTAGCCAAGCTCCCTAACCACTCGGCCACGGGGCAACGGAAATATAAATATGTAATCATATATTTGTAATGTATATTATGCCATTGTATATATTACATATGGACAATGTTTTAATATAATTATTTTTATTAATTATTAAGGTAATTATTGTTGGGGAAATTTGATTATTACATGTTATGTTATAAAATAGCATTCTGCATTGTTACTTATTCTCATACATCAGACCCTCGTTTTTTCATCTATCCCATGGCCGAGTGGTTAGCGCACTTGGCTACTGATCTAAGGGACCTGGGTTTGAGCCCTGAGTAAGGCATGGATGCATGTGTCGTTTTTCTGCTGAGGTTCTGCCATCCTCTCAGACCCTCTACTATGGCATATAAACTGACAGGCTCCTGTAACACCTCTGTGGCAAGCAGCTGCTTGGAGGGGGAGAGGGGTATTTATTTATATTTATTTTAAAATTGACAGTTAGTGGAATTTTCAAACATAGATATCATCTGCATTTTTACAGAGTAAAGGTTGGGTAGTTCGAAGAATTGCTACGGATTTTTTTTCTTCATGTCACGGGTCTTTACATTAAAGTTTCTTTTATATCCTCTTACACAATTTCTTATATTGACAAGTTTTCCCACTCTGTAACTTGTGCCCTGAAGTATGATAGGTTTCTATACTGTATTCTTTTATGACTGCTAATTCCAAAATAAAATCCCAATTCTAAATATGATTTTTAAAGCTTAACTCTCCGATATCCTGCTGATAAATTCCTCAATATCAAAGAATTTCTCGCTATACGAAGTTTGTGCACTACAGAGAGTAAACTAACACTTTGGAACGAACCTATGACCCACAGATAAGGATTCTATGAGATAACCAAGTTTCTTCCAAAGGGCATAAGGAGCGTAACCGTACCCACTATCCTTTGTGAAATGTTTTATTGGGTATCTGGCATTTCTTTGCAGCAAGGTGATAGAGCAACGTGATTTGCAGTTGGAGTTGTATTGACAAAGAGAAAATGTTTTCTTCAGTTAATAAGTTTTCTAGGTTGGCGAAGTTTGTTCCAAATGCCAGAAATTTCTTTCCCAGCAAGTTAAGTTCCAAGCCTTTCCTTCATGTTGGTAGGAATGTGCAAAATGCAAGAACAATCACGAGATCACTGTGGTTCCTATGCGAAAACAGAACACCGGTAGATTCATTAGGCTCTATTACTTTAGGCCAGCCATGGACAAGCAAATGCAGTTGTGGGTGTAGTCTTCATACCCAAGGTATAAATATTCCTTAATGCTATATATATAATGTATTTCCAAAAGACATTGAATATAAAGTTGCTCACCACGTTGCATATGTAGATATATCCGGTGCTGCTCATACCGTAAAATAGAATTTGGGTAATGTTAGCCAATAACTTTACACATGAGAAATAAATGGTAATTCGTAAGGAACATTAGTTTTTCCGGAAATTTAAGCGCATTCATACAACATTATACTACGCACGGGCATTGTTGGCGACTGGTCGAAACAATGGTTATGGGATGATGCAATTTCGGAGTAGAATTACCTTTGGTTCCTAAACGATATTTTATTTATTCTATATGTTCAAGATTATGACAGGAGCGTAGTAAAACTTTTCTAAGAATTGGTAGGAAAAAAATACTCGGTAGGAAAAAATATACGCTATCTTGTATTTTTGCACAGCAATAATGATAAGCAATCAATTTGGTTTCCCATAGTTGAACTAAAAGCTATTTGGTAGAATTCCATGTTCAAGTTCTGCTTGTTGATTGATTTTCCACACTGGCTAATGAAAAGTCATTTTTATCGCAGTTAGTTTTTGAACAATGGATATGTGGAATATGTATCATTGTGTTAACAAGTTTATATTAGAATTTTATAATTATTTAATCGGCTCGTGTAGTGGTTACGGTCCTCAGCCGATAGATGGCATTGCTCAAGTGGCATGTGACGTCGAAGTGTAAAGTATGATGTCGATTTGTAAAGTATGACTTAGAAATGTAACTGTTGATTGTTGGTGCTCTATGGTGATTCGTTTCTTTTGGGTGGGTAATGTGGAGTCGTGTTATGTATGTGATTTGATGAGAGTGTGAAGTTACGTTTGTTTTTTTTTTCGCCATTTTTGCTTAATTTCTTTGGATAACATACCTATATGGTTAGAAGTAAGTTCGTGTGTATTATATATTTAATATGGGGGTGGGGGAGGTGTTCAGTGATAGGTAGGATAAAAAAAAAAAAAAAATACCCCCTCAAGCAGCTGCTTGCCACAGAGGTCTGACAGGAGCCTGTCAGTTTATATGCCATAGTAGAAGGGCTGAGAGGATGGCAGGACCTCAGCAGAAAAATTACACACACATCCATGCCTTATCCGGGGCTTGAACCCAGGTCCCTTAGATCAGTAGCCAAGCGTGCTAACTACTCATCCATGGGACACGAATAATTAATACGTTCTAGTTTTTTTTTTTTTTTTTGAAAATTGGTTAAGATATGGTTTATAATTAGTTATTAAAGATATTTTGGGGCCTGTGTAGTGGGGGAGTATGCTTTATGTCCTGAGCTACATCTGCTGCATCTTGCCACTGTAGACCAATTCTAACTAGGTTCTGTTTGACTTTGTATGCCCACCACATTCTAGGTCTCTCCCTCTTTCTAAGGTCTTTAGGCACACTGTTCATAACCTTCTATTGCTAATCTATAATTATCCATATGGGCAACATGGCCAAACCAATGGAGTTTCTCTTTGCACAATATGCTGTTTAAAGGAGGTTGCAGAGTCCTTTGCCTAACCTCATCATTACTTACAAGGTTGAACCACCTAATGCCCAAGATACTACATAAGCATCTAGAATCAAAAGCATCAAATTCCCTGTTATCTTGTTTACAAAGGGTCCATGTTTCACTACCATAAGTAACTCTAGAAAGAACCAAACTGTTATACAATCTAATTTTATTCTTTAGGTGTATACGCCTATTTCTCCACACTCTCCATAGATTCTTAAAAGTCCCGGCAGCAATCCCTATTCATCGGTTAATCTCATGGCACATATCACCAGTATCTGTTACATAGCTCCTAAGATAATTGAGACACTTTCTCAAGTGTGCAGTCATTCAGATTAACTGAACCAAAGCCTTCCTGACCAATTTTCATCACTTTAATATTTCCTCTGTTTATAACCAAACTTATTCTACTACCAGTCTCATCAACAGCTCAAATGAAAGAGTTCATCTCATCAACATCATTTGCCAAAAGGGCTAAGTCATCATAATCTAAATCAGAAATTTTCATACCTCCAGACAATTTAAAGCCAAAATCTTTCCCTTGCAGTGAATTTCACATAACATAATAACCAAAGAGAAAAAGAGATTAAAATGAACCCTTATCGAACCCTAGAAGCAATGCTAAACCAATTGCTACAAGCCTTACCAACTCTCACATAACTTAAGTAAGCTTTCATTATGTTAACTAACTAGTCTGGTATGCCTTATGATCTCACAATCAACCACAAATTATGACAATCAACAGGGTCGAAAGCCTTTTTGAAATCAACAAACTAGCAACCAAAGATTTCTGAAACTAAACATTTCTCAAGAATCTACCTGAGTGAAAATATTTGATCTCCACATCCCCTACCACTTCTGAATCCACATTGTTCATCATGCAATTGCCTGTCAACCAGATTCTTAATTCTATTAAGCACAATCATGGAAAGAACTTTACCTGGAACAGAAAGTAGGCTGATACCCTATAGTTATCACAAGAACTGCGATTACCTTTTTTCAAAAATAGTACGAGTGGTAGTCGTCCTGTGGCTGAGTGGTTAGTGCGCTTGGCTACTGATCTAAGGGATCTGGGTTCGAGCTCCGGATAAGGCATGGCTGTATGTCGTTTTTCTGCTGAGGTCCTGCCAACATCACAGACCTTTTACTATGGCATATGAACTGACAGGCCCTTGTAAGACCTCTGTGGCAAGCAGCTGTTTGAGGGGGTATTTATTTATTTTTTTATTAATAATAGCTCTGGTAAAATCTTTAGAAACTATGCCTTTATCATAAAAGATATTCAAAATATCAGTCATCCATGTGGTAACCGAAACATTTCCAGCTCTAAACATTTCTGTAGTAATTTCATCTACTGCTGGTGATTTATGTAGTTTAGAAACTCCTAAAATAACTTCAGACTGTGTTATAGGGCCAATATTAAAGCCAGTAATGCATCTATCATTACAAATAATGGGAGTAGAATTTTGTTTATAATATCACTTTGTTATAAATCATCAATTTTGTTTATAATACCACATTGTTTATAATATCACTGAAATGCTCAGCCCACCTCGCCAGGACAGAATCCTCACCTTCTAAACCTTAACCTTGTTTATCATTCAATCCCTGTATACCTATCTGTTTTCTACCATACAAAACATTATTTGGTACAGCTCTCTGCTGTTGTGCTGTCTAACTGCTTCCTCGGCTTTGTCAGCCAAGCCATCAAACCAAAGATTCTTGGCAGCTAGCTGCTCTTTTACACATTTATTAAGCTCTCTGTAATGCTTTCTATTAGGACTAGTAGGGTATTGATTAAGGACATTCCTACAGTTCTTTCTTTCTGAAATAAGCTCAAATGCCTTATCACTCAAATAATTTTGCCTCCTCTGCTCCTTTTTTCCTAAAAGACTACTGTTAGTTTCAAGAAAAGCCTGTTTAAAATGGTCCCATTCTTCCTCAACTCCAGAGTAAGCAAACTATGACTGTCATAATGACTAAGTAACCTATCTTGGTAAGCTTTAGTTATAACTGTGTCTTTCAGAATTGAAGGTAAATTTTTTAACCATAGCACAACACTTAAGTTGCAAGCTACTTTTAACAAGGTACTTGTCAGATCCAATTTCAGCTCCCCTATATGACCTGGTATTCCTAACAGAATTGATCCATTTGTTGTTAACATATAATCAGTCATATTCTTATGCAGCCCATTTGGTGAAACCCATGTCACGGTGCTTGTAATAAATGTTAGTTATTTGCAAATCATTAAGTTTACTTACCTGTAGGTTACACTTTTAGCCTTTATTATGGCTAAAACTGTAACCTACAGGTATTTGAGGTCCCGTCACCATACTCTGCTTGACCTTTCACAAAACTATTTTTGCGTTGACAAAACACTCTGTGCATGATTCCATAAACTTTCAACTTCGATCTCCTTGACCTTATGAAACCAATCCCAAAGAGTCGTGTCTTTGATGACTTGTGGGTCTGCTGGCAGAAATCCCAGCCGAAACTTAAGTTTGTCCTTAGCTGTGCTTGGTTCTCCAAAATAGCTAATGGTTCTGAATATTTTAGGGCACTCTAGATGTAATTGTTTCTTCTGCCAGATAACATAGAGGACAGACTGGATCTAAAGGCATAAATTTCCGAAGCCGTTTTTTGGTTTTCAAAGACCTGGTCTTGAATAGCAAACTGCTCCTCAGAGTGCCGCGTAGAACTCTTCCCAGTTGTATACAATAATTTGAGATTGGATTTCGTACTTAACTCTCTTCATAATTGATGAGACGTTGCTCATTGCCATTGAAGCCACCAATGCAAAAAGAGCCTATCACCCCTCCCCAAAGGCCAGAGTCAGTACCAACTTTGGCATTGAAGTCACCTAGAACAAGGGTAATATCTCCTTTCTTGAAAGAATGCAAAATATCCTGAAGTTGTCTGTAAAACTAACTTGCTCATCTCATTGGCACTCTCTCAGTGGGAGCATAACAGCAGAACATTCAAGTTTTTAATTGCTTATCTGAAATTTTGCTGAAGAGCATCACTAGTGTGTCTGCTGAGAAGCAAACCCATGCCTTGGTGATGCTTATTATCGTTACTCCCTGAAAAGATTTATGATTATTTTTATGAATCTGACCTTTATCTGTCCATCTGGTCTCTTGCAACCTGAGAATATGAAAATTATAATGGTGGAATTCTTACGTGAGGACATGAAGAGAATAAGCTCTGTGTAGAGTCAGTGTATGCAGTTTCACTTAATTTTTATATAATTTTATTCAATCAGAGCCAAACTGATGAATAAAAAAGTGATGAAACAGTTGAATTTTTATTTTTAATATGTTAAAATAATGAAATATTTCCTGTATTTAGAGATTTTTTGGTCTTCAAGGGAGAAAGTTCATGCAAAAAGCACACACTGATCTTGATATCATTTTGTAATGAGTATATGGATATTTCTATAATTGTATATTAAATATTTTCAGAAAATGTAAATATTAATACAATATATAAATTAAAAGGTTATATATTATTTACCTTATTATACCCTTAAGCAGCTGCTTGTCACAGACATGACAAGAGCCTGTCAGTTTATATGCTATAGTATTTTTTTTGTCTTTTTTTTTTTAAATTTATGTCTATAAACAATATATAATATTTTATAATTTATTTATCATAATATGCTTTGAATGCTCATCTATCAGGAAAAAACTACTGAAACAATGGAATATGGTTAAAAAAAGGCATTAATCTTATGGCATAGCCATGGTCCTTTGGATCAACTCTCTGCAAAATTCCCTGCCCACAGTCAGTAGGGGACACTGATGGGCTTGGAAAGGCCGCCATCCATCGGATGGGGCGTTAAGTCGTGGTCCTGTGTGCAGGAGAGCCATACCCTGTGCACGTTAAAGAACATGCTGGTGGATGGCCTTGACGGGAGGCTACCATGTCTCCCAACAGCTGTTCCAGTGGGTCCCCTCCCTTCTCTGAGCCTTCGGGGCCATGTGACCTGGCCATTTAGCCCATGGTTTGCAAAAAAAAGTGGCGCTAGGTCAAACAACCTAAACCTTTGGATCAATCATGATTATTCAACATCATACAGTGAAATGCACTGTCTGAATGGCGAAATTTTTATGTGAATATAGCAGCAAATTTGAGGGCTGCTAGATGAGCAGACATGCGGATGCTGAAGAATTTGCCTATTTACAACTAATCCTAGGTTAAAATGCAATGATCCTTAGGCATTGCCTTCACCTAAGAACTATATTTAAGAGTCTAACCCCCACCAGATGAAGCATATTAAGATTTGTGAAAGATTGGACTTAATAGTATCTTATAAGTCATACATTAAGTGGGAGATTACAGTTTATAATTGAAATTTTAGTGATGTTTCATTGTTGTTTTTTGAATAATATATAATCTTTTGTTCTACTTCCACAATAACTGTTTAACCACTGGTATATGATTGTATGTTTTACTCACATTTTTTTTTGTCATTCCTTTAAGCTGAAAAAGAATTGGCTGCATTTTTAGATGAAGAAATTGATAATGAAAGAAAGGCACAAAAATCAGCTAAAGAACTAACAGTATTAGGTGATTTTGAATCAAAGGTAGATGGGTCTGAAATTGTTTTAACCCGAAAGTTTCATAATGAAACGTAAGTTTTTAAAAATTTTATTTGAAGTTGTTTAAAATATGATAAAAATAAACATAATGAAATCAATTAAGTTATCCATAATAGTTTGTCATGAGCTTAGCCATCCAAAAAAAAAAACGAAACAATCACTGTTATTTAACCGTAAAAACCTGTTGTGCAAGATATGAATGAGAAAATTATATTAATATGCTTAGAAGCATTCTTAGGTAATTGCACTGCCCAGAAGTGGTTACATCAGAAGAATGACATGATTGCAGTTATAGAGCAAAGTCACAAATTTATTTTTCATATGGATGGATTACTTGGTTGTAGGTAATACATCGTAAAGTCCCCATGGTTTGGAACACATCAACTATGTGTCATGGCATATACAGACATCAATTAACAATCTGAGTCATGGCCTACCATGTCTGTTGCAGCTTCTATCTCAGGGTGACTCCATCTGTGCTGGTTGTGGATAAGTCTGCAGATGGCACTCGACCAAGTTCCAAATATCTTTGATGGGCAATAAATCCAGGATCTGGCTAGCTATGGAAGAGACAAGTCGTATACATTCTTGGGTGGTATTTGGGGTATGTGGCCTGTGTTATCTTGCTGAAACAGGGTGCCAGGCACTCCTGTAACAAAGGGTAGTTCTTTAGATTCCACAAGATAGTGCCATGTGGTCAAAGTACCGGGAAGTGACACCAGAGAACACTGTGGCAGCTGGATCAGAATGTTGACCATATTGTCTTCACACGTGCTCGGTGATCAGCTTGTAGACAGAACCAGGATTTGCCGCTTAAGATGACACAACACTATTCTGCTTCCGAAGTTTTTAGATATCGAATCACTCCAGGCACTGTTGTCTATGCCTAGCATTCAGTGGATGGTGGTGTAATAAACAAGTGCATGGAACCCTGGTTCATGGTGATATGGAGTGACCCAAGGATCATTCTTATTTGATCACTCTTCAATTAATCTTAGTATTGTTGGGTATTTTAGTGTTTTTTTTTTTGCATAATAGTGAGCTACACAGTTAGATTAAAAGGAGTTAAACCCTTTGATTACACATTGCAAAATATACTGCATTATAAAAATCTATGCCAGAATCTATCAACTATTAATTGATTTCCTCAAAAGCACTTCTCTATATTTAAAAACTTATCTATGGTATGATTGATCTTGAAATGATAGGGTATCTCAGATACACCAAGTAGTAATTTGTTAGATAGTCATTAGCTAGGTGGGATCTGAACTCACGACCTCCTGATAATATGTCAGGTGCTATGACTACTGAGCTACCAGCCATCGAACATTCATCCTCTATTAGTGCTTTATACCCAAAAGTCATTGAAAATGTAGTTCACTTTTTCATTGAAGACTGATCCAGAAGCACTTTCCAGTTTAGTGCACAATGCCATCCCATGTCAAATGGCACAATATTTTTATTTTTTAAGCCAACACGCTGAGAAATGAGCATAAGCATTGTTGTTGAAATAATAGGATATCTCAGATACACCTGGTTATTATTTGTTAGATAAATATAGAGAAAAAATTGCTAGCTGGGTGGGATCTGAACCTATGATCTCCTGCAAACATGTCGGGTGCTCTGACCGCTGAGCTACTGGCCGCCAATCATCCTCTATAGCGGACCATTTCTGGACAGAACACACGGTGAAGTCCACACCTAAATTCTTTTACATAACTGAAGTCATAGATTGTTCCTAAATGTATTTTTATTGAACCTATATCAAATGCTCCCAGCTCTGGTCAGCTAAATGTTAATTGGATTACTTAGAATCAGAAACTTAAGAGAGAAGGAAATAATACAGATTGGAGAACTTCTCCGATATGTGAACTATGATTGACATTGCAACTTGAATGGGTCTCACGCATGTCTATTTGTTATCCTGGTTGGGCTAATAAAAGATTGAGTTTTTTTTCTATAGAGTTAAGGTAGTCTGTAGTAGCTAGGCATAAACTGGAAGGAGAGCTGTATACCAGTCCCCAGTGATGATGCACAGAACCGGCCAGGTCTAGCACCTAATGTCCGACCCCACCTTCTCGTGGTGCAGGCCATTAGTACCTTGCAAAAGAGAGATTCTTTTTCGGAAGGGGCTGGCTTCCAAATTGGTGTAGCCTACTGATTTGGTCGTCTATGACCACTTTTTTCTGCCCTGTTGAGGAGATCATTAGATCATATGGAATTATGTGACAAGTTAGTTTAATGAAAGCTCTATAATAACACTGAGTCATGTGAGAGTTGGTGAGGCTTGTAGTGATTGGTTTAGTATTTCTAGTGGAGTTAGACAAGACTTGTTTTCTCTAATGGGATTATTTCTCGGGGCTTTTTTTTTTATACTGTGGATTCTGGTGAATTGTTCAGATAAATGGCCTTTTTTTAGGCTTGTTTTCTTGGACAGGTGTGGATTGTTTCTGATGGATGATTGGCTTGGATCTGATGGATTTTGATTCTTGTTTCTGAGGAATCTTTTATACTGTGGATCAATGGTAAATTGTTTACATTTTTTATTTTTAGGCTTGTTATAAGATTAATTTGTTCTGGAGGGTAAGTGAAAAGGGCAGAATGGTTCATTGTTTAACAGTATGTTCAGGTTAAAATGGTTGTCTTCAATAAGTTTCTTCTGAGGTTTTCTTAAATTGCAAAACAGCAATTCTTTGTTTAGTGGTGTGCTCTTGTTAAAATAGCCGTCTCCAATGAGATTGATTTTTGTGAGTTTTTGTTTTAATTGTGGAATGGACATTTGTTAGTGATAATAGACTGTTGAAACAAGTAGTATCAGAGAGTACTGACTGACATCTGTTGTATAATGATATGTAAATGAAAAAATAATAAATACCCCCTCAAGCAGCTGCTTGTCACAGAGGTCTGACAGGAGCCAGTCAGTTTATATGCCATAGTAGAAAGTCTGAGAGAATGGCAGGACCTCAGCAGAAAAACGACACATACATCCATGCCTTACCCGGGACTTGAACCCAGGTCCCGTAGATCAATAGCCAAGCGTGCTAACCACTTGACCACGGGGCTGTTAGGAAAATATGCTTTAGATACTTCTGGTGGTTTTCTTTTATTTGCAGAACAAAATTTTATGCTTAGAGATAAGTATTTATCATTATATTCTGTATCTTCACTGCTAGTAATATGATTATTTAGGATTATTTGTAGAACTTTCCAAGAAATTGAATATTTTTTCTTATGTGATATGGAAATGCATTTTTCATTAGTTTAAATCACTTTTTTTTTTACAGAAGTAATCTTAAATTATAAGCTATTGCCTTGTTAAGGTTAAGAAGAATGAAAAAAGTCTCTATGCTAGTTAAGTTAGACATAAATTAAGATTGAACATTCAAACCTTGTTTATAATACAGGCAAAAAAAAGCTGGTTTGACTATACACCACTATTTTTAAGATTACAATGTTGTTTGTCATCTAGCTAATAAATGATATGTTTGTAAAGTATAGAGCTGAAAAACAATATTTGTAAATTTTAATTAATATGTAACTGTTTTACAGCATTACTGTAAAGATAAATGTAAATCATTCAGTTAATTCAGAAGTGGATCAAGATGACATGTTTTTAACTGATGAAGAAAGAACAAAGCAACCACCAAAAGCTGAAGAGGTAATTATTTAATTTTAAAAAGAAATCTTAAATCTCAATTAAGACTACATCTGTGTTATATTTTAATTTTGCATTTCTGTTTGCTGAAGAACTAATTAATTTAGATGATGATGATAGTATTTATCTTTTTATTGCAATTACTTGAATTTGTCCTGTTGCATAATATATATTTCAATACATAAGGCTTCTTTTTATAAGTAAATGTGTGTTCTAAATAGCAAGTTACCGTTCTTAATGAAATCTTGGGGTATTATTAAAATGTGTGCTTACCAGTTACTTTTGTTTTACTCTAGATGAAATCAAAGCCAAATTTCAGTGTTGCAATTGAAAAAAATGGAAAAGTACTTTCTTTCATGTGCTGCTATTCTGAGGCAATACTTGATGATTCTACTGATGTTTACAGTAAGTTAATCTTTTGTAGTACTAGTCAGAAATCCTGCACCCTTGGTGCCAGACTAGATAATTTTTTTGAATTATGGGTAGTCTATTTTTGTACCAAAACCTTTAAATAAGCCATTGTAACAATGTATAGGGTGGGGATTGCTCAGTCGGTAGCACACCAGCCTCATAATCTGCAGTTCCCAGGTTTGAGTCCCAGCTGGGTCAGTGTTGAGACTTATCCCCGCAAAACTCCCTGCACTGCCTATGGTCAGTAGGGGACATCGATGGACTTGGAAAGGCCGCCGTGGCCTCTTGTGTGGGAGAGTCATACCCTGTGCAAGTTAAAGAACACACTGGATGGCTTGACGGGAAGCTACTATCTGTCTCCCAACAGGTGTTCCAGAGGGTCTCCTCCCCCAACCTTCTCTGAGCTTTAGGGTCCTTGTGACCTGGCCATTTTATTTAGCCCATGGTGTGCAAAAAAGTGTCACCATGGGCAATAAAAATAACCCAACCCGTAACAATGTATTAATGTTGTTACATAATTTTAAGGTACTGATAGAAGAAAATAAAAAACAAAGAAAAGACATATAACAGGAAATGGTATATGTCTTTTACAGTGTGTTTCTTTTACTTTTACAGTTTTGTACAGGGTGTTTCAAAAAGGATGCAACCCTCTATTGTATTTTTCTATTTAAACTTGACAAAAGACACAAATTTCAAAAGGTGCAAAATAGACATATATCTACCTTTACACCAGATATTGAAAGTGATTTCCTGCAACCTGGATACAGGTTCGTACCTGTTTCATGACATTTGAGCTACCTTTCGTAATGTTTGTTTTTTTTATATTTAAAATTTGTCTTTCAATGTTAGTCTTCAAGTGCGTGAAGATTGTTTTGAAACACTATACATTTGGGAGTAAGATCTGGGGATCTTGGGGCCCACAAATTTTTTGAAATCAAATGATCACCAAAAAATTCCTACAACACGACCATTGTGTCATTTGCAGTATGGGCAGTCGTGTCATCTTGTTGAAACCAACACTATCGTTCATTCACATCCAATAAACTGTTGGATGAGGTCACGATAAACTTCACCAATTACAGATGAGTCAAAAAATAAAGGCCCTATCATATGACGATGGGAAATTGCACACCAAACACCAATTTTCCGTTCGTGTAATGGTCATGAAAAGTGAGGATTTTCACTGCTCCATATTTGACTGTTTTGACTGTTCACATACCCATCCAAGTGAAACCAAGCCTCGTCAATGAAATAAACATGGTCCAACACCTCAATTCCATTTTCATCAACAAAAGAATGAAACCATTGACAGTACCATAAATGTTTTTCATGGTCTGGTTCTTTCAGTTCATGAATGGCACCAATGTGGTAGGTATGAAATTTTAACTTCTCTGTAGCCCTGAAAAAGTAGCTGGTGACAGTCCAACCTGTGAAGATAACTTTCTAAGAGATGTTCTGGGTGAGCGAGTTAAACGCTGAGAAACATCATTGAGAACTTCAGCAGTTAACAGTGATGGCTGGTCTGGGCTCATTCGATCCTGTACAAGACCCAGTGTCAGGAAATTTATCAAACAAACGAGATATTGTTGACTTGTTGGGAATTGCAGACTGAGTAAACTTCAACTCAAACTCCTCTCATGTTTGTAAGATTTGTACGCACACAAAGGAATGAATGCTTGAGTGAGACTATCGCATGACAAGGTCATTTCAACTGCTAAAGGTTGTTAACCTTGAGTACAGTAATGCCAACCGACTAATATTATGGCATAAAGTGTACATGCGCAAAGTTCTCTCTTATTTTTAGCATTGCATCCTTTTTGAAACACCTTGTAGTTGCAATAGTGAACCATAAATCTGTAGTACTGGTGGTTGGGAAATGAATCCAACAAACTAAACATGCCAGACTTGAGTGGTCCAACCTTTGCATACTTCTGGGGATATTATTAAAGCATGGAATTTTAAACCTACTTGAATATAAAAATTGTTATTTTTTAACCCTTGCAATGCCCAGTTTTTTTTCTTCTAAAAATGCAATTCAACTTCTAAGCAATGTTATGAAACAGCTAATGAATGAAATTGTTCACATTACATACTAAGAGACAGAGCATTCAATCCTGAACAAAAAATATAAAAAAAAGTATAGGTCAGCATAAAAAAAATTTCAAGGTCGTTTGTAGTGAAAACCATTTAATCAGCTCATGTCACTGTATGGGTTAAGTTTATCATTGTTATTTGTTTATTTTGCTTATTTTTAAGTTGTCCATAGCTAAAAGACCTCTCTTAGCAGAATGGAGAGGTTAATGCAGAGTATACCTTGAACAGATGCAAAAGCATCACAGTGACATAGTTTACAGGCTGGTCATGTAGTATGGTAGGAGTACATCCCACTTTTCCTAGAGAGCAGATTGGAGCTCATGGAGGATTCTTGGAGTGGGTTGATCACCCCAACTCTTCAGTGCATCTCACATATGCTCTGTAGGGTTCAGGTCCAGAGAATAGACTAGCCTCCATCTGCTGAATATCCTTACGTTTGAGAAATTCATTGATAATCTGAGCCTTGGGAAGATGGTCATTATTTTGCATCAAAATAAACTAGAGGTGAAGAGTGCCTCTAAAAAATCTTCAGATAGGACTGAAGGATATTGTCCTTATATGTGGGTCAGTATACTATATGTACTACTATATGTCAGAGTGCCTCCAGCAAAAACATAAAGCTACCTTAAACCATCAGACCACCATACCATAGTGGTGTCATTTTCTGATGTTGAGTTCCTTGCTCTCTCCATATTAAAAATGATAATTACTCTGAAGACTTCATCATTATTTGTTGGTGAAGAGCACATGCTCATTTGTCTGTGGTCCAGTCACATCTTCACAATGTTAGGTTCTCCTTAGGTAGGATAAAAGGGAATACGAACTTGATCATCTGGCACGACTGACATCAGCCTGTGGTATTGGACTGTTTGCCCAAGGTAACAGCAGAACAGGATAACTGCTCTGTTGTCACCTTGAACGACCTTGGACTTTTCTGTGGTTAATGTTGCCTGTCTTTTTGAAGCACTCATTTGGGGACATCCATATGATGTCTGTGCTAAACTTGTTAAGGAGCACTTTGCCAACGTAATCACAATGCTTATCAACAGGAAATGAGTCACTCAGAATCAGAGCCAGCTTTTTATAGCATCCTAGATTTGCATTTCAAGTTAAATATACAGATTTTGTCCAGTCTATACTTTTGAGAGGCATGTACAACCTTGCATATATCCTATTTCACTGATACACAACATATATTAATAATTTCAGTTATTTGAAGTTCTTTTTTAACCTTTTGAGTGTCTAAGCTCAATATATCATTTTCTTTTTTCTGATTCTAGTGGCTAGTAATATTTCCCCATAACCAAAGTATCTGTGAGATCTAGAATAACTTGTTATCACACCATAAGCACTTATAAATATATTGTATATGTAAAAATATACAATGCGCTGTGCTCAAAAAAGTGAACTTACTGAGGCGAGTGCAATGGATTTTTAGAATGTTGGCATTGACATCCATTAAAAAAAAGGCAACTCTTTCAGACTCTGAATTTTATTTTATCTATTGTAACATAACTCTTTCAAGAGCTATATTTGCTTGGGTATACTTAATTTTTGTCCTTAGATGTAATTTTGCAAAGATGTTGCTTGATAATGTTTGTGATTAGTAGGTTGTCATAATTCTGGTTAAAAAAAAATAAAATAAATACCCCCTCAAGCAGCTGCTTGCCACAGAGGTCTGACAGGAGCCTTCCAGTTTATATGCCATAGTAGAAGGTCTGAGAGGATGGAACCTCAGCAGAAAAACAACACATACAACCATGCCTTACCCGGGGCTCGAACCCAGGTCCCTTAGATCAGTAGCCAACCGTTTATAGAGTTATAATTCTAGCTTCAGTGGTATTTTCCATTTTGGTCACTAATATTTGCTGCTAGTTTCTGACAATATAAAAAAGGGTTCTTGAGTGAATTAATCAATGTGCTGAAACAGAAGAGTTAATGTTTATATGATGAACAATGTATGAAATGTACCTTTTCTTAGTTTATTTATTATGTTGCAGGTGATGTATTCCAAATAACAGAGTTGGCTTTATATGAAGGTGAAGTGAAGGATTCTACTTATTCTGTGTCTGCAGAAATAATGGATGGCGTAAGTTGTATATATTGATAGCTACTTCATTTATTGCTTTACTAACACAAACTTCACTATTTTGTAGAGCGTATCCGTGGCCGAGTGGTTAGCACGCTTGGCTACTGATCTAAGGGACCTGGGTTCGAGCCCCAGGTAAGGCATGGATGTGTGTGTCGTTTTTCTGCTGAGGTCCTGCCATCCTCTCAGATCTCCTACTCTTGCATATAAACTGACAGGCTCCTGTCAGACCTCTGTGGCAAGCAGCTGCTTGAGGGGGTATTTATTTATTTTTATAGAACATTCATAAATTGGGTGTTGATAAAATTTGCTATAATTAGCACAATTCACAGATCTTTTGTAATTGCAGTTCTCAAGCCCATTTCTATAATTCTTATGGTAGAGGTAATTATATAGTTCAAGTTTTTTAGTTTCAGTGAGAATTATAGTCAAACTAATATATATATAAATTCTACTAGCAAAGCTAAAATATGCTATTTTATTTTATTATATGTGTGTAATATCAATTTCAGGTGGTGGGCAATGAATGCTAACATAATGTCTATTGGAATTAACCTATATATTACACACTTTGAAGTCGATTTAAATTTCAGAGGAAAAATTGTCTTGAGCCGGGTGGGATATGAACCCACGACATCCTGATATCTCAAGTGCTCTGGACTACCTGAGCTACCGACTGCCGATCAAGATCTCCTCTAATTGATGATGTGAACCTTTCAACCTACATTACATCGTATGTAGGAAGTGTTCCAGTAATTTTCACCATAGGCGAAAAATGCCTATTGGAACCACATGTTACTTGATTCACTGCTGAAGAGTTTTCTGGGGGTTTTTAATGGGGCAAATGGTTTCTTCTCAACCATCTTGTGCTTTGTTAACAATCCAGATTTCTATCTAACATCTTATTTTCTGGAGTTTGTAGTACATTGCTTTGTTGAGAGTGGTTAAATCTTTGCCAAGTCGAATAGGGCAATATGAGGATTATAGGCTAGAATTTTGTCCATATTGAGTTGCTGGTCTCAACATTTTTGTAGTCCTTTTCTGCAGACTTCCTCCTTTCAAAAACCATCTGTAGTGAATGATGTAGGTGCTATAGAGGAGAACGATACAAGTGTAAGCTGCTGCTGCTAAAGAACTAGCAAATATTCTTCCTTCAAGCATTGTCTATAAATGAACATCGCTCTTTGCATCTGCCATCATACAGTTGGCTTCAGGATTTTTGCTACAAGAGTTCAGACATTTGCTGATATAATAATCAGAATAGATATTGCAGTTTTTTAATCATATAAATATACATTGAAAGCTCTGTATAATGGAAACAAGTGGGACTGAACAAAATATTCAAGAGGTCTTAATTTCACTCTACAAAAATAGATACAACACCTGAAAAAATATTTTTATGTAATGGCATTTCTAATAGTGAAAACTAAATTTATTAAGAACATATCCTTGTAGAGCAGGGATAGGCAATTATCTTTATTGCAGGTTGGATGAAGAACCTTATTGAGTAGAACACTCTAGCTCCCTCCTCCATTCAATGCCCTGAGTAGACTAAATAAAATAAATACCCCCTCAAGCAGCTGCTTACCACAGAGGTCTGACAGGAGCCTTTCAGTTTATATGCCATAGTAGAAGGTCTGAGAGGATGGCAGGACCTCAGCAGAAAAACGACACACTATATATTTTTAAAATCAACATTATGCCGAGTGGTTAGCACGCTTGGCTACTGATCTAAGGGACCTGGGTTCGAGCCCTGGGTAAGGCATGGCTGTTTGTGTCGTTTTTCTGCTGAGGTCCTGCCATCCTCTCAGACCTTCTACTATGGCATATAAACTGACAGGCTCCTGTCAGACCTCTGTGGCAAGCAGCTGCTTGAGGGGGTATTTATTTATTTTTTATTTATATATATACCAAAGAGCCTAAACATTATGACCAGTGTGTCTTTATGCAGATTGAAGCAACTGCAGGTAAATGACGGCGTGTGTAATGGCTTGATGACTGGGTAAGAGCATTTCTGAGGCTGCAAGGCTTGTGGGGTGCCTCACGGTCAGCCATGGTTAGTACCTTTAAAAAGTGGTCCTAGGAGGAAAAAACCATGAATTGCCGTGTGGGCTGATCATGGCTCATCAATGCTAGAGGTGAGTGAAGGCTCTTCCATATGATAGGAGCCAACAGAAGAGATACTGTGGTGCAACTCACCCGTTATTTGAATGCTGGTGATGGGAGTAATGTGTCACAACACACTAGTTACAAATTCACACACAGTTACCAATTCTTACACGACACAGTACATCAAACCCTGCTGAAAATGGGCTGTGTAGCATCTCTGAGTGCCCATGCTAACTGTGGTTCACCGTCGAAAGCACCTGCAATGGGCACGTGAGTATCAAACTAGACCTTGAATGATTGAAAGAAGGTTGTCTGATCCAATGAATCTTGTTTCCTGTTGTACCATGTGGATGGCCAGGTACGTGTGCATTGTCTACCTGGGGAAGTCTTGGCACCAGGATGCACTGTGGGATGGAAACAAGCCTGTGGAGAAAGTGAAATGCTTTGGGCAATGTTCTGTTGGGAAACCCGGGTCCAGTCATTCATGTTTAGGAAACTATGATGTCTACCACCTACCTAAACATCAGTACAGACCAGGTACATTCTTCATGGCAATAGCATATCCCTCTAGTAGTGCCTTCTTTCAGCAGGAAAGTGCACCGTGCTACACTGCCCGGATTGTTTGAGAATGGTTTGCAGAACATGAGGAAAACTTCCTGATATTGCTCTGGCCTCCAAATTCCACAGATGTTGATCCAATCGAACATATGTGGTTTATGTTGGAACAGAATATCCAATCTGCTGCAGCTCATCCATGTAACTTACAAGAATTAAAGGATGTTCTGGTAATGTGTTGGTACCAGATACCACAAGACACCTTTAGAAATCTTGTAGCTCCATGCCTCACTGGGGCACGTGGAGGACTAACATCATATTAATCAGATGGTCATAATGTTTTGGCTCTTCAGTGTATATGTTGCAAAAAGGAACATTTAAATATGCGAGAAATTAAAAGTAAATAAGATGATAATAAAATGCATTTCAATGTAATTTTTGTATTTCAATTTAAAGATGTCATAAATTTATGCTTTACTGCTTAACTGTTTTAGTTTTTTTCCACTCATTTCGTTATCCAACATACAAATATTTTTTCAAAAATCATCATGGAGTCACAGATTCAGATAAAAATGGGAATTAACACTGCAATGGAAATTGGGGATGATGTGCAGAATTCCCTCCCCCCAGATCTGGGCCTGCCATCATATATCCATGCACCATTATCATGAGATGAGCTTATATGACTGCTTTTTCTCAAAACGTTTGTGGTTATTTAATGATATTAAGGAGCCAAAGAGGCAGTGATTGGCATGCTTGTACATCTCTCATCTGCTCTTATTTAGGGATATAGTATTGCACAAGTCAAAGTCATCAAACACAGAGTTATCCTCTACTGCTAACCTTTTTGCACTTATTGCTGAACTAATATTTGAAACATTACCATTTCCTTAGAACCAAAATGTTTTGTACTTATCAGTGTTAATTATGAACACAATAATTTAACTTCTTGTAGTTCATTGTATCCATAGTTTCAAACTGTGTTTAAAATAGTTTTATCAAATATTTCATTTCACTTGCATGGTAGACTATTGAGTAAAAATTTGAAGCAGAAATATGCTGTGGTGAGTTTATATCTGAATAAAATTTCATGTGGAAGTCATTTAATTCCTTCCAGGTTGTATACAGAATCTGAAGTGAGAGGCTGACGGTGCCTGTGCCCATTTTTAGTATGGGGAAAAAATGCCATTTGAAAATTTTGTTATATATATATATCTTATAAATATGTGTTATTTAGGCTTGAAAAATACTTCCTTATTTCATTAGATGCATATTTTATTAAAGTAGGATATAAATAATTTTTTAAAGCCATCTGATTGTCATCTGTTAGACCTGATATATGGTATTGCTGATTTAATTGTTAACATTATACTGTACCCCCAAGTATGATTTGAACTATTATAAATTTTTCCTTAAAGTTTGAAAATCTGAAAATTAATTTAAAAAACTGCTATTTTTAAAAACAAGATTTTGGAAGTAATTACGAAATACATACCTCTATCTCAAGGTAGAACAGATGCTGTTTTCATTTCTGTAGATTTTATTTCTGTAAATTATTGATCTTTTAGTCAGCTGATCTATTGATAGATTATTATCGATCTTTGGAGTTGTATGATATCGGACGGCTGGCTTACAGATTGTTGCAGATATTTTAATATCACATTAGGTTATATTTCTTTTAAAATTTCTTTATTTTCCAGTAATTTTTTATTTTTTATTGTTTCCTGAAAATGAATGAGGTTTTGGATATGGAAGCAAAAAGGACTTCCTTGGCACTGAAATCAGTCCTCCTGTGGAAGGGCAATTTCAGCAAGGGTCAAGCTCCCCAAAATTTAACACCCAAAGAAAAGAAAATCACAATGTTTCGTTAAAAAAAGCCAAAAATGTGTTCCTCCCATAATATAACCAAAGAGAAGAGGAGACAATCCACTCTTGTTGAACACCAGTAGTAATGCTAAACCAGTTGCTACAAGCCTTACCAATTCTTACACATGATTCAGTGTCATAAAGTTAATTATGCTAACTTCGTTGGGTATTCCATAAGATCTGACAATCAACCACAAATTATGATAAGAGTCAAAAGCCTTTTTGAAATCTAAAGCTAGTAACCACAGGTTTCTGAAATTACATTTCTCAACAATCTGGCTAAGTCAATATTTGATCCATACATCCCTACCATTTATAACAGGAAACGTTGAAAAGCATCATTAAAAGAAATAAAAATCGTGTTTCAGGTAATATTGAGGAAGAAATTTTCTTTCGATTAATATGATTTAACTGTTTTAATTAATGTTAAGCCTTAATTGCATAGTCTGATCTATTTTCTCCCCCCCCCCCTCCTTATTTCACTATAAAAAAAATGTCAACATTCCTATGCATTATAATTTTGTCTTTTTTTTACTATATGATTTTAAAAGAAGTCAAGACCTATTAAAATTCATAAAGTAATGAACTGAAAAAAATTGGTTTTTGCCTTGTGTGGGATTCGAACCCACATCACCTGGAAACATGCCAGTTATACTATCCACTATACCGTCATCAGCTGCTGTGACTACTGAACTATTAAAATTAGCCTTTTTTGTTGAATGTTTTAGTTTCAGGAAATCCAGAATTAAATGCTGATTAATTTGGCATATAACATGTTGTACCTTTCATTCTTTTTGGCAAAAAAGTTCTAAAGTAAAATCTTTGGCTGAGCATAGGGAGAAAATAACTATCTCTAGGCGCAAACCAATTTTTCAGGCTTGATACTGGAAGGGTTAAGCTCTGACCATATCAGACATTTCTGATTTTGAATAGTATTAATGTAATAGTAGATAAAATAAGGCAAATGCGTTGATTTTATTTTCCTTTATTTTTAATTAAACATCTTGCTAAAATTTGGAATTTCTTCCCTTGTAGTATCTATATGATATGCTGATGGATATATTGAAGGAACGAGGCATATCACACGACTTTGGTATCCAGTTGATCGACTTCTGCTCTTCCTATGAGCATAAACTATACATTGGTTTATTGGAAAGAATGAAAAAATATTTTTCAGAAAAATAGGTTCTAATGTAATATTAGTAAATTCAATTATTATTTTTGTATAGAATCATTCTTGCTTCTATCATTGCCATAATGTTTCTTTATCTTTTATGTATGTTTTTATTGCTATCACAATGTGCATTCATAATAGGAAAACAATAAAAATAATTGTCCCATTTGTGCTGTAATTAATATTTCAAATTAGAAAGTGCAACATACACTAAAAACAGGCATATACTTAACTAGTCAGGCCTAGCATCTGAAATCGGACCCTGTTATAGTGAAGACAGTATCAAAAGTAATTGTGTTAAAAGTTTATACCGATTGTCTCAACCTTTTCAATGTGAATGGGATACATTGAATCCTAAGAGCTGCAGAATGTGGATTTTATTGGCAAAAAATTGCCTGCTATTCTGTTAAACGTCTCTCATGAGGTTACAATTTTTGACACAATTTCCTACTCAATATCGAAAATGCTAGTGTACACCCAGTTATCGGCATTTATGGGAAATGTAAGTTGCCAGTTAATCTGGTTGCACGGGAAAGTTTTTTTTTTTATAGGATCCAAATGTATTAGGTACAATTTGTATTCAATCCTTTGTTGAGATAAAAACGATAAAACCTGTTTCCTCGTCGCTTGTACCTTATATTTTCCCCGATTCAAAAACCTTAAAATTCCTTCAGTTTTAATAGGAGCATGTTTGTCAACATCCGGCTATTTATCAAGTTCATCTCTGGAAATATATTTCACGTTAATTTTTTCACTGGATGTGCACTTGACCAATTCTATGTAGTCAGTTTTCATTTGCTTGCTGATCACGAAATCCTTTAAAAACTTCCTCATTAGACATACCGTACCAAATCAAGTGTTCAGTTTGAAATTTATGCCTGTTGCATGAGAAATCCAAATAATTGGGAGTTTACAGTATTTTGTTAAAAGGACCACTAAAGCAGCTTGGGGATTTAAATCTGATTTTGTATATTTAATGTTCCACTTATTTGTGGGCTATCAACAGCAAATGAGACGAGAAGTAGCGGGATACAAGAGTTCAGTTGTCAAAATTGTGTATTCGACAACAAAATATTTGTAATGAATGAAATTCTGGATTTGGGGAAGATTTCGGGCACTAGGAGTAAGGTAAATAATATATGCGAGCTGAAATATTCACTGGAAAATGGTTTGCCATGAGTGAAATTCGAACTCGGTTCTCCCAGTAACTTTCCAGGTATTCTTCGCTCGTGGCATATCAATGTTTGGAAACAGTCAACGAAGTTTCCTCACTAGATGGAATTTAGTAGTTATCACTCGTGGTGTAAATTTCGAATACATCTTAAGGCAAAACTTTTTTTCCAGTTGAATATTTCACGAGTTCCATGTCTATATATGTCATCTGTGAAATTTTACTGCTGGATTAGTTTAAATGCAGTGCGTTTTGTATAATTTGGACTTTATGCCACTACTTTCGCAAACGACTTTTTTGCTCTCTAGATTATCTTTCACTGAAGTTCAGAATTGCCTGTGTGCTGACTTACAGATGACAGTGATATGAGCTTTCACTTGTCCGATTATCTGTTGCCAGTCAGATCCAGAAAACATTAATAGGGGGGTGGGCACTTAATGTATTGGTCATACCTTAGCCAACAATAATAGATACAGGCATGCCCAAATTTGAGTAAAACTTAATCTATAATGTAAAATCTTGCTAGATGGTGCACAAACAAATCTTTCTCTTTAAGTCCTTATTAGCAAATAAAACGATGGAAAATTACTGGACTCGTCTTAAAAATGGGTAAGCTTTTAAAAATGCTTTAAAACCAATCTGTTGAAATTTCGAAATGGGAGAGCATAATATGCAAGTTTTTGCAGAAGTGACTGATTGGCTAGATTTGTGGTGTTTGAGCAACAGATAGAATACATAGAGTGAGCAACCGTTGTATTACAGCGCCCCCAGTCTGAAACTTGCCGTCCCATGGCCGAGTGGTTAGCACGCTTGGCTACTGATCTAAGGGACCTGGGTTCAAGCCCCGGGTTAAGGCATGGCTGTTTGTGTCGTTTTTCTGCTGAGGGCCTGCCATCCTCTGACCTACTGACATATAAACTGACAGGCTCCTGTCAGACCTCTATGGCAAGCAGCTGCTTGAGCGGGAATTTATTTATTTAGTCAAACTGAGCTCGTTAATGCCCACCCTTTACTCCCCCCCCCCCTGCATGTAAAGTATAGGCAATTATGTAGCAAGTGCCTTTTCTTAATATTGTGTTTACCTGCCTTAATAAACAAAGGAGTTTCTAATTAAATTATATCACAAAATATTTTCAAACGTCTGGAAATAACGCGATCTTTTAACTGATATATTTTTTTTTATTAAATATTTCTATAGGCTATTAAAGGTTCAACTAAAATGATTGATTGGATTTTATCCTAAGAACGAAAACAACGTAATTTTCAAAAAAAAAAAAACTTTTAACTACTATGCATTAATACCCATACTTTACGGTGGGCAGAACGTCGCTGAAATTGCTTCAACTTTTGGAACCGGTTGCGCACTCTATCTCGATGGTGGTTGCCCATTGCAAATGAATGAATTTGTCAAATATGCTTGAGCAATATCATTTCTATGCAACATGTCTTTGTGGATAGTGGTCTACAATCTCAGTCTGATTTTTGGAGTGTCTACAGGGTTATCCAAGCTCTCCACATAGGAGATTATAATTATCCCTCTTTAACAGTTTGTTCCTGAATATCTTTGTAACAATATTATAAAGTTATGCTAAATAATATATGAATTGCTACAAAACAGAGATCTAGTGTTAGGTCATCAGGAAACTCCGTACCGTCAATTTCCTCTGCATGCGTCGTTTATCTTTAATATCAGGAAGCTCGTTAACATCAATCAGACTCTTCTTGCTAGCCAAGAGAAAGCACTCGTAATAATATGATCATCAAAAGAGATCTCTCTCTGAATGGGAAATTAGTTTTGCCTCCAAGGTTCTCACCAACAAAGGAATCTATACCCAGGGGCGGTTATAAGTCTCAAGCCTGGAGGGGGACACAGGCTCCTGTCAGACCTCTGTGGCAAGCAGCTGCTTGAGGGGGGATTTATTTTTTATTATTTAGGGTAATGAGGATTAGATATTTTTCCTTCCTAAAAAAATAAAAGTGACAAAAATTTGCACCCTTAAATCCAGTCGGAACGAAAAATGGGGCTCTTATAGGGAGCTATGACCGCCTCTGTCTATACCTGTCCCAGTTGACCTATTCAACAAGATTGCTCTTTGAAGTGAATATGAATTCAATGATTGATTGCACCATCAACATGTTTTAGGTTAATTTCTACTTTTTAGGGTGCATACAGGAAGACGATTTTTAAAATTTATTTATATTTTTTTCCTTTTGTCAATGAAAACACCTACCTCCAGAAACTTTCATTTGATGTGATTCACATCGACCACAGGTTTCCTCGTCCTTTGGAATCATGTTTGATGTAGCTCATGACATTGTAAACGTCACAAGCTTTAAGATAACTCGTTTAAGTTGACTACGCGAAATTCCGCCACCTTCTGGGAAGGATAGTGAGAGGCACAATTCGAAGTATTTTTCGTTGGTCCTCATGTTAACTTTGATTTGACACCTAATTCGTAACTACAGGCTCTTGCATCCCGAAGATATAGCAGACTTGCATTTCTCCTTTTCAGAGGAGTAAAAATCGAGGAAGTACATTTTTATTGCCTACAGTATCGTCACAAGTTTTTATTTGAATTACAACTTGCTACGTTATGCCTTCGCGTTCTGAAGATACAGCAGAACATTCGTTTTCATATTTCACTCTTGTTTTAGTAAAGAAAGAATGGGACATGGAGAAAGCATGGGAGGGGGGTTAATTTTCTGTAGCCCAGCCGTCCCGTGGCCGAGTGGTTAGCACGCTTGGCTACTGATCTAAGGGACCTGGGTTCGAGCCCTGGGTATGGATGTGTGTCGTTTTTCTGCCGAGGTCCTGGCATTCTCTCAGACCTCTGTGGCAAGCAGCTGCTTGAGGGGGTATTTATTTTATTTATTTATGATACCCCATGTCACAAGCTTTCATTTCACACACATATCGTTAAGTTTGTCCGTCACGTTTGAAAGATGTGGGTAGAGCTGTTTTGACAAACTGACAAAAGATGCCAAAAATAATAGGAAGATAATTTCTAAAATATGCATTTAATGGAAAAATGTGATTCGAGATAAAACAACTGCGTAATCAAATCTATTGAAATTTCGATTTTGAACGATATTCGTTCAGTATTAAAAGAGTAATGGAAGCTAAAATATTTAACAAATTAATCAGTCCTAGACTTTAAGATCAAATTAATTTCTAAGGTAATAAGTATTGTTACAAAGAATTTAATAAAATATACATTTTAGAAGTTAGTGTAATTACTGTTTCAATATTAGAAAATTATAATTTTTATAAAACAAGATGATTTACTGTTAAATATTCTAGTCACAACTCTAATTACTGAACGAATATTGTTGAAAATCGAGATTTAAACAGATTTGATAAGAAGTTGGCAACCTGCTTTAAGCAGCATATTGTGGAGAGACTCCGTTGGTTTTACCATGTTGCCCATATGGATAATTATACTAGATTAGCGAATAGGGTTATGAACAGTGTACCTAAAGGCCTCAGAAAGAGGGAGAGACCTTGGATGATGCGGTGGGCAGACAATGTCAAACAGGACCTCTTCGAATTGGTGCGTAGTAGCCAGATGTAGTTCAGAACATATACTTGGAGAACTAAATTGCACGGTCTGGTTGGACCTCCGTAGCCATGGCTGCTCGAGGATAATTACCTTTATTTTCAGTCATGTTTTGCCATTCAATGAATATTTTATGAATAGTTATAAACACTCTTTTAAAACAGAAATCAACATTGCTTTGTACCATTGGCTTTATTTACAACTTAACACATACACAAACAACTGAGGCACGAAAAAATTCTCACTGGAGAAAACTAAAAAATTGGCTACAAAAAGTGTAACAAATACTTTATTAATACTTGAGGTGTACTAAATAAAACCATTTTGATTCGTGTGGAAAAAAAAAACACTAATAAGAGTATTTAAATACTGAAGTTAGATAGTTATTTATGGGCTAAGCGTTTCTAAAGTTCTTTTAAGTAATTAGCATGGGTAACCATCACTAACAGAAAAGAATTTATCTCGAAACATTATCACAGTTAAGGAGTTATGATTTCATTTAACGTAAGAATTGACTCCACGAGAAAGTGAGCACAAGGGGGAAAAAGTTAAGCCTTTTCTACTTTTAATCGCTAATTATCATTTATAGCAAAACTAAATTACAGTACCGTACGAATCTTTATTACATACTGTTACAAATTCTAAAAGGTTCATCCACTTGGTCTTAAAAGTTGTCCGTTTGTAACTTGATTGGATTTAATTTTAATGAAAAATTCGCAATGATGAGCGAATAGTTCAACTTTCATTAAATTATTTATTCATTATAACATGGATACATTATAAAATTAATATTTATTCTTTTCACTTACAGTACGAAAATTCAAAGTTAATATTTAATGTACTCAGGCCCTTTACAAATATATCGCTGTCAATCTATGAAAAACCACGCTTTAGAGCAATGCAAATTAAGTGTAACATTTCATTCATGGATATCACAGTAGCAAATCCTTAAATGCTGATTTCTGAAATTGGTCCCTACAGTTCATTACACAAAACCAGTATGTTCTGGCCTCGTGACAGACCACAGTCAATCCACAAAGTGGCGACTGTTACAATGAAAGTGATAGCCTCTTGTTAAGGGCACCCAGTGTATTTATTAGTCTGCAGAGGCCTAAATCTTAATGCAGAACTTGATGGATGGCAAGCCTCTCGATTTGGTCTTACCTCTGAGTGGCACTTTTTTGCACACATTTGACAGGTCACAAGGACCCTGAGAGCTCAGAGAAGGTTAGGGGAGGAATACCCATTGCACAGAGTCTTTCCAGGCTCATTGGGCCCATGCTAGTGTTATAACCTCGACGAAGGGAGGAAATTTTCATTCTAAATAGGACTGCTGTTGGGAGACAGATGGTAGCCTCCCGTCAAGATCATCCAGCGTGTTCTTTAAAGTGCACAGGGTATGGCTCTCCCGCACACGAGGCCACGGCTTAACATCCCATCCACGGACCGTAGCCTTTCCAAGCCCATCGGTGTTCCCTACTGACCTTGGGCGGGGCAGGGAATTTTGCGGAGATAAATCTCAACGCTGTCCCAGCTGGGTTGTAAATTGAGATTTGGTAAAATCTTCAAAAAAGTTCGTAAAAATCTTATTTTCAAATTTTGGGAACTTTGAATGTGAGCTTTCATTCACAAAACATGAAAGTGTCCACTTTTTGTAAAAGTGCATTTGTGTGTAACAAAACTCAGCAGACTGGAGAAAGTTTAAATACATCTGCAATACGTGAATCATCAGTATTCAGCACTTCATAAGATATCGTAGCTTAAAATGATGTATTTCTCCAGCTAAAATATTTTAACCCATGGTCACAAAAGAAATTTCTTTTTCTATGCTGGATGATTCAGTAAACATTCACCTTAAAAAATCCTCCAGAAAAATAATCGCACAAATTTATATCTGCAGAACGATTTAAATTTTATTTCGTCAAGTAGTAGCAACAATTTCCGGTTGCAGAATATTACTAACTGTGGGAAATAATCGACTCTAGGCAACTAATGCAAAAGTACTCTCTTTCTATAAATCATATTACAAACCAATCAGTACCTTTGGCACCTAGAGATTTCTAGCTCATCATTCTGACCCCATTCTACTGCAAGGGTTGGGTTGTTTTACCTCTGAGCGGCACTTTTTTGCACACCATGGGCTAAATGGCCAGGTCACATGGACCCCGGAGGCTCAGAGAAGGTTGGGGGAGGGGACCCACTGGAACAGCTGTTGGGAGACAGATGGTAGCCTCCCGTCAAGGCCATCCAGCGTGTTCTTTAACATGCACAGGGTATGGCTCTCCCACACACGGGGCCACGGCTTAGCGTCCCATCCGACGGACGGCGGCCTTTCCAAGCCCATCGGTGTCCCGATGGGGAACTACTGACCGTGGGCAGGGCGGGGAATTTTGCGGAGATAAATCTCAACACTGACCCAGCTGGGACTCGAACCTGGGAACTACAGATTACGAGCCTGGCGCGCTACCGACTGAGCCACCCCCGCCCCTTCTACTGCAAGGAAAAGCATTTTCCCAATTTTTAGCTCTCCAGCACAGGCATATCACGATTTGATCTTTGACCTTGAAGGACTCATTGCAACCACAATTTGGTATAATTTCTGAGACCCAGTATCAATTATTAGCTCTTTACTACAGGTAGGTCAATATTTGCCCTTTGACCCATTACAAACAAAATTTCACATTTCTGATATCTACTCTCCAAAATACCCCCAGGAACCAATTATTAGCTCTAGGACCGGTAGGTCAAAAATTGACCTCGATGGACCCTCCGAATCGAAACTTTGTAATGGCTTTGATACCTACAACCCAAAATACCCCCCCCCCCCCCCCAACACACACGTTTCTACCACCGATAGATCATGGTTTGACCTCTACTTGACCTTGGATATGTCTAAAGTTAAATTTAAAATTTTCCCCCAAGATTTAAGACTTGAGTTGGATTGACTATATCCGCAAGTTTTCAGAGCTCTAACTTTTCTGCTTCATTTTTAGAATTAGTGTGATCCCCTGTCAGTCAGTCAATTGCTCACAATCCTCTACGTATATTTACTTGAAATGAATCGGTGTCTTTGGCACCTCGATTTCTAGCTGGTCACTCCGACCCCTATTTGACCTCGAACGCAACACCGGATCTGAAAATTCCTCTCATTTCCGAGTTCTACTGACTGAAATAGCCATACTCACCATTTTTAATTTTCTCCAGCACCAGTATATCGAATTTGACCTTCGACTTCGAAAGACCGATCGCATTTATAATTTCGCAACATTTCCGTGATCTATGACTCAAAATACCCCTCAGGAAACAATTTTTAGCTCTCTAGCACCAACAGATCTAAATTTCACCTTTGACCTCAAAGAACTCGCCAGATCAGAAATTTCGTAACATTTTCTTAATCTACAACCCAGAACACCCTGAGACCCCAATTTTATCGTTTCTAACACATGTAGATTACGATTTGACCTCTAGATGGCCTCCAATTGATCTCGAAGGACACGTCGGAGATCAAATTTTGGATTTTTTTCCCGAGATCTACGACTCGGATTACACTTTGGTGAAAATTTTCAGAGCTCTACCCTTTCGGCATCATAGTTATATTTAGCTTCATCGCTTGTCAGTCAGCCGCCAATCACTCATTGGATTGTTTTACCTCTGAGCGGCACTTTTTTGCACACCATGGGCTAAATGGCCAGGTCACATGGACCCCGAAGGCTCAGAGAAGGTTGGGGGGGGACCCACTGAAACAGCTGTTGGGAGACAGATGGTAGCCTCCCGTCAAGGCCATCCAGCGTGTTCTTTTTACCTCTGAGCGGCACTTTTTTGCACACCATGGGCTAAATGGCCAGGTCACATGGACCCCGAAGGCTCAGAGAAGGTTGGGGGGGGACCCATTGAAACAGCTGTTGGGAGACAGATGGTAGCCTCCCGTCAAGGCCATCCAGCGTGTTCTTTAACATGCACAGGGTATGGCTCTCCCACACACGGGGCCACGGCTTAGCGTCCCATCCGACGGACGGCGGCCTTTCCAAGACCATCGGTGTACCCTACTGACCGTGGACAAGGCGGGGAATTTTGCGGAGATAAATCTCAACGCTGACCCAGCTGGGACTCGAACCTGGGAACTACAGATTACGATCCTGGCGCGCTACCGACTCAGCCACCCCCGCCCACCAATCACTCACAATCATCAATATATATATATGATACTGTATTAGATACCCAGCTTTGATAGGAGGTGTGTGTGTGTGTGGGGGGGGGGGGGGGGGGGGGGGGGCTCAGTCGGTCGCGCGCCAGGCTTGTAATTTGCAGTTCCCAGGTTCGAGTTCCAGCTGGGTCAGTGTTGACTTGCCTCCGTAAAACTCCCCACCCTGCCAACGGTCAGTAGAGGACACCGATGGGCTTGGAAAAGTCGCCGTCCATCGGATGGTACGTTAAGCTGTGGCCCCGTGTGTGGGAGAGCCATACCCTGTGCACGTTAAAGAACACGCTGGATGGCCTTGACGGGAGGCTCCTATATGTCTCCCAACAATTGTTCCAGTGGGTCCCGCCCCCAACCTTCTCCGAGTCTTCGGGGTCCATGTGACCTGGCCATTTAGCCCATGGTGTGCAAAAAAGTGCCGCTCAGAGGTAAAACAACCCAACGTTAAAGAACACGCTGGATGGCCTTGACGGGAGGTTACCATCTGTCTCCCATCAGCTGTTCCAGTGGGTCCCCTCCCCCAACCTTCTCTGAGCCTTCGGGGTCCATGTGACCTGGCCATTTAGCCCATGGTGTGCAAAAAAGTGCCGCTCAGAGGTAACCCAGCTTTGATATATACAATTGCAACATCTTTTAGAGAAGACTGTAATTATCAATGCACAAATTTGAAAGCTTTAGATGTTATAATACAAAATTAGAAGATTAGAAGTTTTTAAATATGAGAAGTTATAAAATGCGCTCTGTTAAATGGCTTCACATTTTGTGTCAGTTATCACTGCTACTTGGTACAATGGAAAATATTAAATATGGAACTATACATTTATGGGAAACTTCATTTTCATGTCAATTTGCAGTTTTGGTTCAGCAGGCTTCTCTCGTAGTAAAGCATTGCATACAGAGTGGCAGAGGCTCGTGCTGCAAACAGCTGTTCAAATCATCTGAACTCGATTTTTTATCTTGCTTGCTGGCTATTCCCGACCTTACATGTGGCAGAGTGGAAAGCGCGCGTGTAAATGGGGCAGTTACACCTTGAACTGGATTCTTCTATTTTCTAAAGCAGTGTCTCGCAAACTTTTTTACTCTGCGGCACACTGAATCTAATTTTTTTTCCGCGGCACACTGAATCTAAAAAAAAAAAAAAAAAAATTTCCGCGGCACAACTAAAAAAGAATAAAAGCAAACTCTAATATAATCGTCATTATATTTGCGCTTTGTTGAAGTCATCAGCCTTGTTTTACTTGAAGATTTGCTCTCGTTCTTTAATTCATAACTCGGTGTTTGTTTTAAATATTTGTCCATTCTATGGCTTGAAATAATCAAAAATTAATACCAAAATTTGGAAAAAGCTTGATAAATACTTACAAGATCCCAGTTGATAAAATCTGAAAGATTTTTATTAAAGCACGTCGATAACACAAGTCAAGTCAAAATGAAATCTTTGCAATATCTAGTGTCAATTTGAAAATCTCTCGCGGCACACAGTTTGCGAGACTGTTCTAAAGCGTAATGGCTTTATAGAGGTGAAAAATACAGTTCTGGAACTCTTATAGGAAACTTTAATGCCAAAAGAGAAGAAGCTATCAAAATATTAAAAATAGTCAATGTTCTTTTTAATGAGCAAAAATATTGGCTTTATATGTTTGCCTTCCTGTATTAAACATTGTGGGCATAAACAGTTGCTTATTTGAGATGTCCACTTTGGCCTGGTCTATCCAGTTGTCACTATGAACGGGGGTTTAATATGCCGATAAGCTGACGCTTAGGGACCCGACTACTACGGGGCGCCCAATATCGTTATTTGAATTTCGTGTTTTGAGTACATTATTGTACTTTTGATTATTATTCCCAAAGTAAAATGCTTATTTTTCAGTAATAGAAAAACTAAAAATTGTTTAATAATTGCAGAGGTCCCTTCAAATGAGCGCCATAGGGCCCCCTGGACCTCTAAATCCGCTGCTCACTCTGAGTGCCATCTCTTCTCAATTCGGGATGGCAAAATCAAAAATTGAAATAAGTACACTTCTGCGTCGGTCAGCTGGTATCACAACCAAATTCCAACGTCTACCCAATAATATAGCTTAGCAATCTATCTCCTTTTGCTAAACTGGTAACAACTATAACAGCCCATACTTATGTTAACATAGCCTTAATAATAAAAATATAAATAAATACCTCCTCAAGCAGCTGCTTGCCACAGAGGTCTGACAGGAGCCTGGTAGTTTATATGCCATAGTAGGTCTATGAGGATGGCCTTAATATAAAAAAAATATTTCCTTTAGCAGTCCATAGCAACCCATAATAATATACCATAGAAAGAATCTGTGACGATAATTCACCAAAAAGACAGCTCCACAGCTAATCAGGGATTTGAATATACAGTAGGTCCCCACTGTTCTGCAACCAAACATTTCACTTTCTCGGTCATTATAACACTTGTAGTACAATAGTAGAACTTGAGAGAACAAGCTTTCGGTGGGCTCATAACTCACTAATCAGTCATGATGACTGATTAATGTCATCTATAATCACTAACCAGTCATGATGTAGCAACATTGTCTAGACGGGTTGGGTTGTTTTACCTCTGAGCGGCACTTTTTTGCACACCATGGGCTAAATGGCCAGGTCACATGAACCCCGAAGGCTCAGAGAAGGTTGGGGGAGGGGACCCACTGGAACAGCTGTTGGGAGACAGATGGTAGCATTCCGTCAAGGCCATCCAACGTGTTCTTTAACGTGCACAGGGTATGGCTCTCCCGCACACGGGGTCACGGCTTAATGTCCCATCCGACGGACGGCGGCCTTTCCAAGCCCAGCGGTGTCCCCTACTGACAGTGAGCAGGACGGGGAATTTTTGCGGAGATAAATCTCAACGCTGACCCAGCTGGGACTCGAACCTGGGAACTACAGATTATGAGCCTGGCACGCTACCGACTGAGCCACTCCCGCCCCATTTTTGTCTTGGAGCACAGGTTACAATTTTAGCCAGATCTGTCCATGGCTGATGAACAATCAAAGTGAAAGGAAAAAAAAACTGCATTTTGATAGCATCAGTGGCAATTTAATTATATTTATCTTTGAACTTTACTTTTAATAGAATTGCTGTCTTTCACTTTATATGTAGCATTGCAGAAATTTTTTCCCATAAAAATATTTTTTATGATCATGTATTACTGTTGTTATAATGCACTACTGCAAGGGAGAAATGTAAGAATCATTTACGTCACAGATGGCAATCTTGTACAAATCTTAGACACAAATCTTGTACCTGAATGCCCAGGTTTTGCTAGCAAAGGTATGTATGGGTTTTGTTACAATTCAGCAGAAAAGTTATGTTACTAAAATTTGCTTATTATGATGAGCTTTGATAAATTATACGAGTTTATCTTTAAATATTTTAGGTTGTATATAGTACACCTCACTGAAATGCATCCTACTTAAAGTAGATTGATGAACTCATTTTCTTTGGACAAATCCTCTTCTTAAAATCTTTAACTCATTTGCATGTTATTTTTTTTTGTAAGCCAAGTAACTGAATTACAATTGGCCTAATATATTATGACTTTCCTTTTTTTTTTAAACAGAAATTTTCTACAAAAGGTTAAATATTTTAATGCTTTTATTATTATTCTAAATAAGTAAAAAAAATATCTACTCAATCAGCTGTTTGGCACAGAGATGTGACAGGAGCCTGTCAGTTTAATACGTCATGGAGAAGATCTGTGAGAAAGACAAGACCTCAGCAGAAAGAAAACACAAACATCCACGTCTACCCTGGGTTCATCCCATGTCCATGCAGCCATGGGATGGCTTCAAAAAAAAAAAAAAAAAAAAAAATACCCCCTCAAGCAGCTGCTTGCCACAGAGGTCTGACAGGAGCCTGTCAGTTGATATGCCATAGTAGAAGGTCTGTGAGGATGGCAGGACCTCAGCAGAAAAACAACACACACATCCATGCCTTACCCGGGGCTCGAACCCAGGTCCCTTAGATCAGTAGCCAAGCGTGCTAACCACTCGGCCATGGGACAGTTATAAAAAAAAACAAAAAAAGAAAAAGATGAAAAAATAAAATGCTGTAATCACAAAACTAAAGTATTCTGCTTTAAACTACTGTAGTCATGGGGAGCCACCCAAGTTAGCTGGTATCTTGGGGAAGTTCCAAGCCCTAATGAGCATATTTGTTCTATCAAGCTTTGAAAGAGGAAATATGGTTGAGTGATACAGGGTAGTACTACATCTAATGGAATCGTATGCCACTCTCATGTGCTGATCTGATGCAAAAGGAAAACTGGCATTAAAGCTGTGAAGCAGCGGAGAAGGAACCTTTTGAAAAGATCTGCATTACACTTTGGGTTGTTTTACCTCTGAGCGGCACTTTTTTGCACACCATGGGCTAAATGGCCAGGTCACATGGACCCCGAAGGCTCAGAGAAGGTTGGGGGAGGGGACCCACTGGAACAGCTGTTGGGAGACAAATGGTAGCCTCCCGTCAAGGCCATCCAGCGTGTTCAACGTGCACAGGGTATGGCTCTCCCGCACACGGGACCACGGCTTAACGTCCCATCCGACGGGCAGTGGCCTTTCCAAGCCCATCGGTGTCCCCTACTGACTGTGGGCAGGGCGGAGAGTTATGCGGAGATAAATCTCAACGCTGACCCAGCTGGGACTCGAACCTGGGAACTACAGATTACGAGCCTGGCACGCTACCGACTGAGCCACCCCCCGCCCCCTCTGCATTACACAATAGTTCTTTAATTCCATCTGTTCATTCAATTCAAGAGAATGGAAACTTTTGAATTTTGAGCCGTGCCAAGGATTTATTGCCAATATGATTTGGTAGTGAATTGTAATTGAATTATGCCCTCAATGTTCCAAGCTTTTGTGGGGTCGAGGATGGTTGGGAGAGGGGACCCACTGGACAGTTGAGAGAAGGGTGTCGGCCTCCTGTCAAGGCCATCCAGCGTGTTCTATAATGTGTGTGGGGTATGGCTCTCCCACACATAGGCCACAGCTTAACATCCCATTCAACAGACAGTGGTCTTTTCAAGCCCAACAGTGACCCCTGTTCACTGTGGGCAGGGCGGGGAGTGGGGCAGAGAAAATTTCTACACTTGCCCAGATGGAACCCGAACCTGAGAATTGCAGGTTACGAGCCTGGCACATTACCAACTGAGCCTCCCCAAACTTTGAAAGAGTGTAACTTAATGGTACTTGTTATTTAATAGCCAAATAAAATAAATAAAATAAAATAAATACCCCCTCAAGCAGCTGCTTGCCACAGAGGTCTGACAGGAGCCTGTCAGTTTATATGCCATAGTAGAAGGTCTGAGAGGATGGCAGGACCTCAGCAGAAAAACGACACAAATAGCCATGCCTTAACCCGGGGCTCGAACCCAGGTCCCTTAGATCAGTAGCCAAGCGCGCTAACCACTCGGCCATGGGACGGCATAATTTTCCGATGCCGGGAAAACTCGCCTTCCTGACATATCTGTGTGGCAAATAGCTGTTTGAGGGGTAATTTTTCAGACCACTGAGCATTTAAATTATGACCAGAGTTTGCCAACAAGTTACATATCTTGACAAAAATGACATGCAAGTCCTTATCATTAGAACATGGCAGACCAACTTAGACAGGAAATTAATTTTTATTGTGCCAATTTACTATATTTTCTACCTGTCAAAATTTCTCATTCTGTCTTACTGAATTTTTGTAATGCAAGTTATTTAATTAACTGGGAAATCAAATAATCTGAGCAAACGAGATGCAACTAGGGCAGAAATTGTAATTTTAGTATTCATCTTCTGCAGCTGAAGACAAGATACTTCTCATTTCATTCTTACGATTTCATAAAATATTTAATATTTTATGTGGCAGGATTAAATAAACAATGTAACCATTTCAAAATTAAAGATTTTCAAACCTGGTTGCTGTGATCATAAGCACGGATCTGGCAGATCTTCCTTGGGGGAGGAGGGATATCTGCCACAAAATTCATCAACATTGCATTTTCTATTGAAACAACACAGCGTTTTCTGTCAAAAATAACCATTTTTTTTTATCAACTTTTTGGGCAAAAAAAGTGATAATAAATAATTTCATTTAATACTTGCCAAATGAATCAAACTTATGGATAAAAAATGTTATGAGAAAGGCTAGTAATCCATCAATCTACTTTAGTATCAATAACTGCAAGTAAAAAAAAATATTATCAGTAAAACATCAAAATTCTCGCCTCTGTTAACAGCTTTTAAATCTGGTACATACATTCCCTGACATATATACAGGGATGACATTCAAAATCCATATTACATTTGCTGAGTACATAACAAACTAAGATGAGCTAAAAATGTTTAACTTTTTTCTTCTTTTTCGAAGTTCTCAATAGAACTCCATTTTTTAACAAAATAATTTACTTAATTCACAGAAAATAAGCTAATGTTAATATTTTATCCCATTCCATCCTTTCCAGTTCATCTTAGAGTAATGCAAAATTTATATTATATTTTGCTATGTACATTTTAATAACATATACACTTGAAATGCAATAACATAATAACAATATTAAAAAAAGTACATTCATATATTTAAACCCTGTTTGTTAAAATCAGTGGCAAAAATACCACTTCCAATGCTCTGTCAATAGAGATGCATATATCAAGTAACATGTAAACATTTCAGTTTTTGGAGATTTCTATAGATTCTATCAGTTTCAATACTTCTAAAAACCAAGGAAGTCAGGAAAATATTTCTTGGGTGGGATGACAATTAATGCAGTGCTTAATAACAGTCTTCACAGTTAAGATCTGTTTTCCATTCTCCATGCCTCTCACACATCTATTTCTCTTTCACGTCTAGTTCACATGAGCAAGCACAAGATAAAAATCAAGACTGCATTAGTACTGTATCTACAAGTAATTTTCAACTTTCTTCATCCAATTGGTAGCTAGTAAGCATTAATGCACTTTTGCTGTTACCACTCAATGGCAGAAAACTATTTATCATTAGTTAAATCTGAGTTAATGACAACAGTGGTTATTTGCATACCAATAACTAAGGTGCTGTGCACTGATATGCATTTGCAACCTGATACCCATGCATTGTCATTCCAAGGTATTTTGAAATCTGCAGAATGATGCAAACGGCTTCTTTCCACATCCAAAACTTTTTAATGAAGATATTACACTACCCTTCAACATGTATTGCAGCACTTCTATGTTATGTGAATGGAAAATTACATTCAAAGCTCTCTCAACTTTGAAAGTAATCCTTTTATGGAAAACACTACTGGAGAAAAATTAAAGGTTTCAGCCAAATTTAAGGAAATCTCAATTTTCTACAATATTCCCTCAATAGGGTTAGGGAAGCTGAAATATTTAACAGCAGTATTTCTAGTCATTAAAAAAAAAAGTTAAAGTGTAAATAATAGCTTAAAACAAACAATTCATAAAAATTTGCATAATGATCAAGCTTTCGTTAATTTTGCGATAAAAAAAAATGCTTGCAATGGGCATAACAGCAAGAACTGCTCTTAAGTGTTCAACTTCAATGTTATACGAATATTATTGACAACCAAGATTTAGAAAATTTTAATCTATCTCCTGTGACTTTTCCCTAAGCTTATTTTAAAAGCTAAGGAACTTTAATGTGGCTTTTCATTCACAAAACATGGAAGGTAGAATTTGTTTTAATATTAAGTTCTTATAAACTGATTGTTTAGTAAATTAATTCTAAAAAGTTTAACCAGCTAGATTAATAATTAGAAGAACTCTGCTCACCTCATATTCTGACAGTATCAGTAAAGAGCAGATATTTTGCTATCAATTTGCTCTACTTTGTTCCAATCATAATTTTCATAACATATGCACTCAGTTATATATTTCGAAAGCACCAGTCAAACAGTTTTAAATAAATATAAACAGAATGTCTATTTTGTTTAACTAATAAAGGAACAGGATATACATAATGTAAATATGGCACACGTGACCTATAAGAATACTTTAGAAGTGAACATCTTTGATATTGCACCAAATGCTACTGCAAAATTGGGCGGTAATTTACCTTTTGTATTGAATACTGATAACTCTACCTAAAATTCAGAATGAAAAAAGTACAAGTAAAGAACATGAAACTAACATGAATTAAAAAGAACATAAAAATAAATATTCCCAAATCAGAAAGATCATTTCATATATCTTACACAAATCATTAATAATACTGAAACATAGCATTTTGAATATAAATAACTCAAAGGTCTTTTCACTACTAATATCTTTGAAACAAAAACAGTCTCATCAGCATAATTTTTAATGAACTGAAGACATCTTCCAGAAAGCACATTTGCACCAGCAATTATTTTCTGTTCTGCTGTTGCCTAATCAAATGACTCTATTTGATCAAAGAAAATAATCACACTGAACAACCATCAATTGGACTAATCATGGTAATACAATTTACTTGTGAAACAATTTTCATTCAAAAGAAGTAATACTAATTTTATATCAGAGATATTATTAATAAAACTAAATAATTTCTAAATATTTAGATACATTAATATTTGTCAATAACAGGTTTCACAAAACGTTTTCTTATACACATAAGCTACATTATTCTTATTTATAGAGAAATTGAGGGTGTTTTACAATTAATAAGATTCACCATCTCTGATAAATTTGGTGTTTATTAAAAATTTTGCAACTTTATTAGTCAGAGTTAGCTAACCACTATATCACATGGTACTTATTTTATCACTGCTACAAACCTAAAATGGGAAACTGCTTAAAAAAAGGACATTGTAAACAAACAAGGAACTTTTTTTATGGTAAGAACAAAAAATAGATAAAAACACACACACAATAATCGTGAAATTTAAGCTACTTCACAGGGGGCAAACCATTTTTTTCGCTAATAATAAATCATTCTTTCTTAGTTAACATCATACATAGAATAAAATACATTCATTTTATGAGCAAAGTTCATAACTCATGTTTTAATTCCTTAACATATATTTAAACGTTTTCCTTATTTGAGAGTGAAGGAAACATGCCAATTCTACTCCTTCCTGCAAATGCCCATTCACAGGAATGGCTGATATATATACATCTGTGTATAAAAGCCATGTATATTATTTACTTTTTAAAATAATATCTTAGATCAATGAGAATACATTGGCAATAAGAAAAAAATCACTAAGAAATCATTTTGTGATTTAGCTGTAACTGTATGAAGCAGAAATGTAGGGAGGAATTTTTCCTTTCAAGAAGTATAATGACCCAAAAACTTTGGTTTTGGGAGATTCACGAGTTTTACAGGAACTCACTCAGAGATTTCCCAACAATTCCATCCCAACCTGTGCTATAGGAGTATATAACTTCCCTTAACTTTCTCAATACTCCTAGAGACCAACCAAGTTTTATGCCATTTTGCAGTTTATTTATCCCTATTTCATCTCTTAAAAAAATTAAATCCCTTCCAAATTTAAATTTATGGAGAAAATAGTGCAAGTTTAATACTATTTTCATGCATCAAGATTTGATCACTACTAAGTTCCCCATATAAAAACTCAGTAATAAAGCATTTTCCTAATTATTAATGATTAAAAATAAATAAATACTCCCTCGAGCAGCTGCTTGCCACAGATGTCTGATAAGAGCCTGTCAGTTTATACACCATACTAGAAACTCTGTGGGGATGGTGGGACTTCAGCAGAAAAACAACAGAATGCATTACCTGGGGCTCGAACTCAGGTCCCTTAGACTTACCAGAATCCAGGTCCCCTAGCATGCTAACCACCAAACTCTCAAAAACTAATTTTCATTAATTCTAGAGGAACATATTCCCTTGATTATTATAAACAAATTCTTTTCTTGGGGCCCCTTGTTTGGAGAGGTGTACAGTCGCTCAAAAAAGTATCCGAACGCTATGGCTGATTACAGAATTCAGAAAAAAATATCTGGCAACGAGTTTTTTTTAGAAATTAGTGATCTGGCAACCTTCATATCACGTGAATTGCCAGATCACTAATTTCTAAAAAAATCGTTGCCAGATATTTTTTTCTGAATTCTGTAATCAGCCATAGTGTTCGGATACTTTTTTGAGCGACTGTACTAGTCTATAGGACAGTAGGAAATCCATTCATTATTTATTCCATACTGGGCACCAATTCTTGATTCAAAACACCTACATCAACTTATAATATCTACCATTTTAAACTAAGATATTTGTACCTTTATATAACTACAAATTAAACTACTGATGTATCTATGTTATTACAATCATTGTTATTAATGACATAGGAGACCATGTGGCACTGATTCTCATATTTCCAAGTGAGCATTTTAAATATATTAAAAGGATCAACTGGTACACAAAAGTTGGAGTTTATCCTTCATGAACACATTTTTTTTGAGTATATTATTTTATAGCTCAGAACCAATTATAGATGATTCAGCAATAACAAATATGAGAAATCATGACAGTGATATTTCAAATCTTACAATACAGTGTTTTTTCAGGGGTTATTAAAAAAAAAATACCTACCACATACTTCTCACAAATTCAACCACATGACATAGGAATGTGAGGGTGGTGCTCAGTGGAGCAAGTCATCATTCTGATAACTCCAAAATAAATGCGAAATGAAAACATTTTTCAAAAAGCAATTTTACTGCAATTTAAAACAGTAATTTAAATTTATATTTTGATAATAACAATTGTTTTTGCAATTCCATTAAATGTTTATACTTTTCATGATTTTCTAATATACATTTTGAAGTTTTTTGGTAGTAATAGTTTAGTACCAAATTATTTAAGTTGCAGAAATTGTTCATAAAGAGTGTGTAAAATACAAATGTATAAATTAATATGCATGGATCAAGTTCTATTAATGTGCCCCACTAATGTGAAGTTCTATTTTGTGCCCTGCCACATATCAAGTTCTATTTTTGATCTCTAAAATATCAAGTTTCATTTTCAGTCCTATTGAACGTTGTCCCTCTGCTAAACATTATGAATTGTTATGCAAATGGCTCCACCTACTTGATCTTTGCATCATGCAAAACATTCTACAATACTGCTGTTATTGAATGGATTACATCACATTCTGGAAAGCTAATGTCTTTTTATGATCTGAAATGAAATTGTTGGAGAAGCATTTTATCCAGTTTTCACACCCATAACTTTATTAAATGCCTTGAGTTATGGATATTTATCCTTAATGAAAATGCCTTATGTAGGAAGAATTCTCAAATATACCAAACAGAACTTTATATTTGAATCAATTTTGTAAACTGCTGCATACAAAAAAAAATGTTCCAAGTAACATCTTCCTTTAAGGGTTATGACACTATATATAATCATTATCACTTTATGAGTCAGCAGAAATAAATGCCCTAATTGAGTCAAAACTAGCAGATGCTACTGTGCCTTACAGTTCTATCACAGGCAACAATTATTTATCACAGTTAACTCTTTTTTCTGCAACTTCTCAAAGAAAAACACATCCAGAGAGAAAGGTTGGGTTGTTTTACCTCTGAACAGCACTTTTTTGCACACCATGGGCTAAATGGACAGGTCACAAGGACCTGGAAGGCTCAGAGAAGGTTGGGGGAGGGGGACCTACTGGAACAGCTGTTGGGAGATAGATGGTAGCCTCCCATCAAGGCCACCCAGCATGCTCAGGGTATGGCTCTCCCACACACAAGGCCATGGCTTAACATCCCATCCAATGGACGGCGGCCTTTCCAAGCCCATCGATGTCTTCTACTGACTGTGGGCAGAGTAGAGAGTTTTGCGGAGATAAATCTCAATGCTGACCCAGCTGGGACTCGAACCTGGGAACTGCAGATTATGAGCCTGGTGCACTACCGACTGAGCCACCCCCCTGCCCCCCAGAGAGAAAGGAGATCTAGAATTCTAATACTCTGGAGAAAGAAAAAGCTTTAAGTGACAAAAATCAAATATATGGTGTCTGTTTACTAGCCAAAAAATGAATGTTACTAATATTCAGCAACAGTTGTGAAGAACTGGTCAAATCTAGATTAATCTAGTTTAAATGAAGGAAACAATTTTATACATTAAGATCAAAAGAATGTTGACAAATGTGTTAGGGAATAAATGGATAATGAAAATTACATCTTTATAAAAATTTTGTAGCAAGAAATTGTTGCTTACTTATGCAGCAAGTTTCTGAAATCCTTTCAAAGTACAAGTACTTTTAAAGCAAATGGGCAACACATTTATATATATGAAACTTCAGACATAATAAAGTCAGAAAATAATGATAATTGGGTATGATGTAACTCATGCAGATAATAAGATTTTCCTTTCTTAGCTTTTTAGATCTATCCTTTTTTACTTCCTTTCATCTTTGATTTCTAAGAGAAATTGTTTCTCATTTGGTCTTTTTAGATTTGCCATTCTGCCAAAGAACCATTGTCAGATTGAAATTTTCTTTTCATGGAGATTTTTAACTCCTTTGCCCCTTGCTAAACTATTACTCCATATAATTCCTTAAGAACAAAAACATGATTTTTTGAGCTTGTGGAATGGGGCTCTTAACTGTGATCTGCCTTTATAGTCAACTTCCTCAAGTTTTATCCAGATATGTATAACTTTTTTAATTACAGGCAGAAGCTAAAACTTCTATTGTGGCTAAAATATTTAATTTAACATTTTAGTAGTTAGTAATATAAATGGGAATTTATACTACATATTACTTTCTTAAATTTACTGAGTCCAAGGTAGAACACCCCAATTACCATAAAAGAATGTTGTACCCTGTACACACTATGTACTGCCACTTTTGTTTTACATTGATCTCAAAATTTTCTACTAGAACAACTTAGCTATAAAAAAATATATAGGCAGATATTCACTTTCCAAAATGTTAAAGCTTTAGATAAATATAGAGGAAAAATTGTCATTAGCCAGGTGGGATCTGAACCCACAACCTCCTGATATCATGTCAGGTGCTCTGACTGCTGAGCTACCAGCCACCAAACAATCATTCTCTATTGGTGGCTTTAAGCATTATATCATAGAATTAGTCATTGGAAATACAGTTGACTGTAATTGAATTAAAACTTTGAGTTAAAATTAATAATTAAAATTATTTGATTTAAAACTTTAATTTTAACTGGTATAGTGAGATCAGACTAATAATCATAACAGTTAAGAGTTAAAACATTAGGTGTAGATTCTAAAAATTAGTTCAATGGTCAGAATAACTGTGGCATGTTCCTGGAGAAATGCAGGTTCGAGTCCTGTATGTTGACAAAACTTTTTTTCAGCAAAACGTTTATTGATTTACATGCATTTAAAAGTCAACAGGTAACTCTGAGATTGTTAATTATTGTTTAAGAATGATCTTATTCTGCTTTTTGGAAATCAAATTCGAAAAAACTACAGTTGCTGTTCTTGTAATAAGCAACATGTCATTCAAGCATAAATAGGTGCAGTAATTCAAAAGATTTTAAAATCAGTCTTAGTAATTTTAGAATTGAAACTGCTCATGAAATTTAAAACTTAGATTATCCTTAATTACTCATAACATGATTATCAAACTGTCACATCTTTTCAAAGTAAATAAGTCTCTTTTTTAAAATTTCATTTCAAAAGAATTTACTAACTACAATACACAATATGATAACAATAAAATTCTGATGAATTAGCATAGTATGAAATACATTTATCTGATGTGCTTCATTGTGTGGCACCTTGCATTAGAAAAGAAATGCTTATATTTCAGAGTAGATGCATTGCTAGGGAAGAGAAATGTATAGCCCCTGGAGAATTTTAATAATCAAAATGGAGGTAAAAAAAATTGTGAACCACTAAAATGGGGGGGGGGGGCATATATTGCACAATGAAGCAAGAATAATTTCTGATAAATAAAAATACTAGAATAGTATTCTTATCAATTCTAGTTCAATCCAGTCACTTGCCACAGCCCACTCCCATGATTTTTGTTTAGCCAAGATTGGATAACATCCCCCTAAGCCAACATTCCTTAATATGCCATATATGTGATTTGTGCTAGTTGGCAGTAACAAGAAATCTAGCATACCTATTTTCAGCTATGTATCACAAATTTTCTTGGTGAAAAATATTTTTTACTGCCAGTGTACTTCCATGCAGAAATAATGATGCAAATTATTAAAATTTTCTGCCATTAAACTTTTTTTTTATGAAAGTGGCACACACAGAGGCAAAAATGAAAAACAAATATAACATTATTAAAATACAAATAAAAGAAATCAAAATTTTGACCTATAAGTTAAAGTTGAAAAGAGTATTAGTAACTTTTAAGTTACTAGCTGAGAAAATAGCAACATATTAGAAAGATGTATAAATGCAAACAAAGCATTTATGCATAATATTGCAACACTAGAAACAAATACAATTTCAGAAGCTAGCTATAAGAAGATTTCTACACAAAAAGTTTATTAAACATTTAAATAAGTTTTTGTTCATTACTTCAAAAATGCGGCATGGAAAAATTTCAGTTACTTCCAGTGATTCAGAGAGAGATCATTATTTTCCTAAAAACATTATATGAAACATACTCAATTCAAAATCTACAACTATACACAGTAAGTCAGTCCCTTGTAAATTAGTTACTAACCTCACAGTAACCTAGATACTAAGATACAGATTAAAAATAACACTCATGCATAAAATGTTCTTCACCCAGGAAAAAAAAAAGCAGAAATGCTGATAAGGATTGAGTAGATAATACACCTATAGATATAATAAAATTACACTGCCAGAAAACTTGCTGATTAATGCAAAATGTACTAAAGTTTTAACAGTTTATATTGCTGCCACTTTGCATGCACAGAGTTTTCCATATAATTGCATTGAAACAAAGTTCATTTCTTTCATTGCAAAGAAAAATATTGACTGTTAAAAGGTTAAATTTAAAAACTGCTTTAATATGAATTTCAGCAGTGAATTCTTTTACCAAGATAATTAAAGACATTGAACAGTTATAACAAATTAACTTCAACAGTTAAGTAAATTTAGCAATATATTTTTGGAGTATACTTTAACACAGTATAGAATAATTCATGATGTTACAATAACTTACAAAAAAAGAAATGTCTTATTAATAAAGCAAAGCATAAAGTATATAAGAACCAAAAAATATCACAACATGGCTAAAAGTTATGTCCATTAACTTACACAAAATAAAAGTAAAAAATTAAAAGCAATAAAAAACTGGCATAAACTGATAGGAATTTATCAGATTTTATGACTATCAACAACTTGTTAATATTATTTACTATGTTATATAAATACATTTTCACATCGTTGCTATGATTCTCAAAACGATTTTACAATTTTGGCATCTGAGAAACATTTTATTTACATTAATGATAGTGGTGCATAAGCTCATAGGTGATGAAACAAAAACTCTTCTGAAACAGTCAGCAGTTGAATAGAACGGTGAACAAATGCATTGCTTCAAACTGTCATAACATATGGCCCATTAGTAGATATATCTGTACCATTATTTTGGAGCTGTGTTGCCATGTTTTCTAGTTCTCGTAAGCCTTGTGTAGATCTTTCGTATTTATGTGCAACAAGTTTGCGATAGAAGTGGACTGCAAAGGCTATAAAAATTATAACAACAGGAACCAGAAGCACCGTAGCAGCAACAGCTGCGTGAATACTATAATCATAGAATTTCACCCAGCAAAGAATAGCTATTTCAGCCAGAAACAGAAGAATACCAAATACAGTTGAGAATGCCCAAGCTGCTTCTATATAATGGTGCATTTTTTCATGAGGAGACTCAGAGACTGCTGCTAAGCCATGGATACTTGCAACTGCTTCAACATTTGGCAAGATACAAGTTGAGATCATCAAAGCTAATAAATGAACAGCTACTAGAAGTGTGGTACAAATGCTAAAGGCTATTAACAAGCCAGTTGGAATATTCTCTGACAACTGTACTTCAACCATAGCCACCTGAAAACGAAAAGCTGATTAATAATTCTGTTATCAAAACACAGTTAAAGCATTATACAGGCAGTGGAATAAGAAAAAAAGAACAGTTCCATATCATAAAGGGAATGGATTCAGAACTCAATAATTTATTAAATAAACTTGTCATGGAACATTAACTGAAAATAAAATTACAGACCTCAACTAAACCTAACTAAATCTCAATTTTTTTCAAGATAGATACAGAAGCAGGAATATCTAAACAATTACTCATTCTGCAGAAATTGTTCAAAATTAGAGTAATCATTGCAGCAATTGGTATAAATATGCTAATACATTTTAAACAGAGTTTAATATAAAGGTCACTGATTTCATACTACTGAATGAAGAAATATTGTTAAAAATCTACATTCCAATTTCTGTTGAATGAGTTCTTTATCTCACTTGAAAATTTTCATAAAAAGCTTATTTAATCAGATAGTGAGCTCTGAAACTGACTATTGCCCTCATATGTATACTGTTCCCATTTTTGCTCACCCTTTGCATCTAAAAATTAATTTTTTTAATATTACATTTTTTTGGCGGGGGGGGGGGGGGATTTGCCTCTTAACACATCATCTGGTGTGCTATTTAGCTAATGAATCATTTAAATATTTGCAACAAAAATTTGATATACACACACATACATACATACATACATACATACATACATACAAAATCCTCATCAGCCATGGGCTACAGAGGTCCTATCAGACTGTATAATTTTTCTCTCCAGCAGACATGTCTATCCTGAGCTACAGCTGCTGAATTTGGCCATGGTAGGCCTCTAGCAAGTTCTGTTTGATATTGTGTGCCCCATCACATCCTAGGTCTCCCCCATTCCTTTAAACCTTTAGGCACACTGTTTATAATCCTATTTGCCATTCGGCAGCTATGCATATGGGCAACAAGATTAAACCAACAGTCTCTCTCTGCACAAAATGAGGCTTAAAGAGGGTTGATGACTGTTACTTCGAACCTCATCATTACTTACACAGTCAAACATTTAACATCACAAGCATCTAGAATCAGAGGCATCAAGCTTCTTATTATCCAACTTACAAAGGGTCCATGTTTCACTACCACAACTAACCTTAGAAAGAACCAAACTATTATACAGCTTAATTTTAGTCTTTAGATGTATAAACCTATTTTTCAACACTCTCCATACATTCAGAAAAGTCCCAGCAGCAAATCCATATTCTTCTATTTATCTCATGCTGCACATCACCAGTATCTGTTACATAGTTACCAAGGTAATTAAACTGGGACACTTCCTCAAGAGTGCAGCCATTCAAAGCAACTGAAGCACCATCTACCTGACCAATTTTCATCACTTTAGTTTTTTCTGTTTATCACCCAAACATACTCTATTACCAGTCTCATCAACAGCCCTAATGAAAAAATTCATCTCATCAACATCATTAGCCAATCATCTACAAAATCTAAATCAGAAATTTTGAAGTGATTCTGAAACTTTTAATGTCTCACGTACCCCCTGGAAATGTGTATGTAACTGGCGTACCCCTTGTATAGATAGATAAAACTATATTTCTAGTATAACAATGGGTTTCACGTACCCCCTGGAATTGTGTATGTAACTGGCGTACCCCTTGTATAGATAGATAAAACTATATTTCTAGTATAACAATGGGAATAAAACATATATATATAATAATAAATAAAATAAATACCCCCTCAAGCAGCTGCTTGCCACAGAGGTCTGACAGGAGCCTGTCAGTTTATATGCCACAGTAGGAGATCTGAGAGGATGGCAGGACCTCAGCAGAAAAACGACACACACATCCATGCCTAATTCCGGGGCTCGAACCCAGGTCCCTTAGATCAGTAGCCAAGCGTGCTAACCACTCGGCCACGGGACGGCATATATATATACACATTAAATTTTGTATTCATAAATTACATATATCAATAAACACAAAAAATGACATCTTTGCACAGTAGTGTTGCCAACTTAGCGAATTTGTTACTAGATCTAGCGACTTTTGAGCTCTCATGGCATACCCCAAAAAATTTTACGGCGTACCCCACGTTGAGAATACCTGCTCTAGACTATTTAAGGCCAAAATCTTTTCCTTGCAAAGAATTTCGCATAACATAATTAATAATCAAATTAAAGAGAAAAGGAGACAAAATGCATCCTTGTCTAACTCCACTAGAAATACTAAACCAATCGCTATAAGCCTCACCAACTCTCACACATGACTCAGTGTTATTATATAGAGCTTTTCACCACAAATTATATCAATCAACAAAGTCACAGCTTTTTTAAAATCTATAAAGCTAGTAACTACACTAACATCTCTCAAGAATTGGCTGAAGTGAAAATATTTGATCAACACATCCCCTACAACTTCTGAATCCACACTGTTTATCATGCAGTTATCCATCAACCAAATTTGTAATTCTATTAGGTACAATCATGCAAAGAACTTTATCTGGAAGAGAAAGTAAACTAATTCCCCTATAATTATCACAAGAATTATGATCACCTTTTAAGAAAATAGTAATAATAATAGCTCTAGTAAAATCCTTAGGAACAACCCTTTATCAAAAAAATATTCTTTATATTATGTGTGAATATTTCAGCATTAAGTTTCAGTCAGCCATGTGATACTTTCCAGCTCTAAGCATTTTCAGTGGTGATTTCATCCACCCCCTGGGGATTTATGCAGTTTTAATTTAGAGATAGCCAAAGCTACTTCAAAACGTGATATGGGGCCAACATTAAAGCCAGTAATGCATCTATCCTCATTACAAATAATGGGAGTAGAAATAATAACATTGTTTAGAACATCTCTGAAATGCTCAGCCCACCTAGCCTTTGCAGAATCCTCCTATCTGGTACAACCCCTTTCTTTGGTCTAACTGCTTCTTCTGCTTTGTCAGTCAAACTATAATTTGGGTTGGGTTGTTTTACCTCTGAGTGGCACTTTTTTGCATACCATGGGTTAAATGGCCAGGTCACATGGACCCCAAAGGCTCAGAGAAGGTTGGGGGAGGGGACCCACTGGAACAGCTATTGGGAAACAGATGGTAATCTCCAGTCAAGGCCATCCAGTGTGTTCTATAACGTGCAGATGGTATGGCTCTCTCCCGTACACAGGACCATGGCTTAACGTCCCATCTGACGGACGGTGGCCTTTCCAAATCCATTGGTGTCCCCTACTGACCGTGGGCAGGGTGGGGAGTTTTGCGGAGATAAATCTCACCGCTGACCCAGCTGGGACTCGAACCTGGAAACTAACAGATTAAGAGCCTAGCGCGCTACCGACCCTGTTTATGAGAGATATATGCTGTTTAGAATAATTCTCTTTAATGAGATTATTTATTTTTGGCCCCACCCAAACTATCAAACCAAAGATTCTTATCAGCTGTTAAGTGATCATTTAGGGGCTTATTAAGCTCATTGTAAAACCATGTTACCTTGAATGAAAACTTGTAGTAAATATATATTTTTCCCATGAAAATACAGAAAACATTTGACATAAAATTCTGTAAAATATGGCATTCTGTGCCAACTGTATTTTTTTCTTTTGCAAGGTTTGTCAACTAATAGTTTTTAAGAATTTAAGCAATGACTAGAACCTTATGTACAATTATTGCCAATTTCTCTGGAGCAGTGTTTCAGAGTTTTGACAGTAGAATGTAATCAACCCTCAGCATTAATATGATAGTCACAGTGAAAAAATTATATATTAAATTGCTATTAAATATGAATTTTTGCATATATTGCAATTTTACAAATTCTCTTGTACTTTAATCATTTATTTACAAAAGTAAAATATTTACCATCGCAAATCCTGATAATAAAGCTGAAGTTCGACTCGAAGCCTTGAGTTTCGCTCTACTTAGATGCAAACGCCTCCAGGATAAGGCATGAATGTTATTTTCCGGTTTAGACATTTCTCTCATAAGTGATTGCAGCATCCAGTCTGATAATACGTTCGGTCTACTAATATCTGGCCCAAACAAGTCGGCGTTGGAATAAAAATGCATCGGTATCCAAAGCTCATAAACTTCAACCTGTCATAAAAGCATCAGTCGTATATAGAGAGATCACAGCGGCAAACAAGATTCATCGTAGATATTTCTATTTACACAGCTATTGCGGAAAAGGAACTGATAATAACTTGACGAACCTCAAAACAGAATTTCATGATATATGCAATAAAAGCGCATTAAGGTTAAGAAATTTAACTAGGAACAAAATTAGGTACATATCCTGACGTCAGTGACATGCATCATTTATTAGAGAGATTCTGGCATCAGATCAGTTAGCTAAAGAAGGAAGGAAAAAAACTCTCTCAAGTCCGATTTGGTCTACTATTGCAGGAAATGCAAAGAGGAAGTAGGCTTCCGTAGTGGTATTTGTTGTGAAGGAATATTTTCTTCACGATCCCATATTAAATGCATGGAGGTAGGAACAGTGGAAGACGCCCTTACTATCAGTTAGCATTTTTGTCTAGTGTAGCCGTGACTGCCATGTTACTCCTACCCTGAAAGTAGCGCTGAAAGTCAGGTGTCATTGTATGTGTGAATGTTTTGTACCAATACTGGCACTAAAAAACGCAATATTGCCTATAGATGAAGACACTACTATTAGGTACATAAAAATTTACTTTTTTTATTTTGCTCCTTTTTGTTTCTATATTGTCTTTGAATGTGTTTTCAAAAACAGTAGTTGAATACCACGATCAAATTTGTTAATTATTTCTACATATACTGTGTAATAAAATCGAAAATTTTTTGCAGTTGAAAAAAGTTTATTTTAATACATTATTAAAAAATATTTTTGTTACCTTTTTGCTTTGTTTTTGCGCTTCTTTGCGATTTTGTAAAAATAAACTGTTGTTGAAAACTGTTGTTGAGCTCGAAATTCGACGTTTATCATAATGAATTACATATCAAATAAATGCAATGCAACAACAATCCCCTCCAGAAAAAAAGGGGAGGGGGCTAGGATATTTCAAACTAGGAATAATTTTAGTAACATATAGTTTCTGCACTACTTTCCAATGTAATTGAAATAGCGAAAAGTTTAAAAAATCCGGAAGAACACTTTATCACAACTTGTTGCCGATGAAATGCTGATCCTTTTATCTATTTGGCAGCTTTATTTCTGCAACAATATGCTATGCAAATGCCAACGTTTTTGCACTATCTCTCGTTCGTTAACATAGATAACGCAAGATTACAAGTAGAAGTAATGTGGCGACGTCGGTTACAGCTTATCTGTGGGTTACAGTTTTCACGCGAAAGGGCACATCTCTCTATTCATGGTTGTTACAATACCGCAGGAAACTGAAATTTGTCTTTTTTCAATTTCTGATAAAACTTGAAAGGTGATGTATATTAAAAGTTTTGTTTAGTAAAATCTACATTGTTCTTTAGGGTCTGAAGGTACCATTGTACATTACCCAATGGAATTCTGTTAGCAATTAGAATAGTTTTGTGTCCGTAACCTACTTGGTTGAAATTTTGCTGCTGTTAATGTAGTGTAAAGTTACACACGTAATGAACAATTAAAAGCGACGCAGATTATTACTGTTACAGAAGTGTCAACTTCTTAGGTGTAACCGAATATTTTCTTTCTTGTAATCTCTACAAGAAATTGTAGCTTATGTGAAGAAACTATCCCTGCGTAACTGTAATGTTTTAATATGTAATAGATATACAGGGTGAGACAAAAGTCATTTGACAGTTAGGTGTATTTATTAATGAAAACTATATCTATTAATGAAAAATAAAATAAAAATCCGAAATACAGTTACATTTTACACAGAGTTACAAATGTTCCACTGATTACCATTAGCACTTACAGACTTCCATAATCTGTTTCTAACAGATATGCAGATACGATTGCATAAGGGTAAGTTGGCACTTATGGAAGAAAAGCAGTAAACTATGTCTTTCACTTTTCCCAAAAGGAAGAAATTCATTGGTGTTAAGTCAGGAGAACTTGCAGAATATTCTGTGCTTCCTTGATGACCTATCCGGCGATTAGGAAAGTTCACATCCAGTAAATTCTTAACTTCAACAGCAAAATGTGGGGGCGGGGGCTCACCATTTGTCGAAAATAAAGTTCATCAAAATCGGCACACTGTTGCAGTAGTGGTAGGATATAACACAGTCGTATCAGAATAATATGACCACCTATCTAATAGTGGGAATAACCACCCTTGGCCCAGATGATAGCGGTGAGATGGCATGGCATGGATGCAATAGGGCCCTGGAAGGTTGCCAGAGGTACATGTGCCCATTGGGACTCCAGCAGAGCACGGAGGTTCCAGAGATGATGTGATTGTGGATCCGCACACCGAAGCTGTTGATCCAAATAGTCCCACAAGTGCTCTATGGCACCTTTTACACTTCACGTACCCCCTGGAAATGTGTATGTAACTTGAATACCCCTTATATAGATAGATAAAAATAGTTATAGAATAACAATGGGAATAAAATAAAACATCTATATATAACATATATCTAGCGACTTTTGAGCTCTCATGGAGTACCCCAAAAATTTTATCACGTACCCCACATTGAGAACCCCTACTCCGTGGGATTGAGATTGGGCGATTTTGCTGGCCAAGCGAGAATGGAGACATTGCTGTCGTGTTTCTGGAACCAGTCACACATCACTTTAGCAACATGGCAGGGTGCATTGTCCTGTTGGTAGACACCATCACCACCAGGGTAAACGTCCAACATGAAGAGATGCATGTGGTCAGTGAGGATGAACAGGTAGCCATTGGCATTCAGGGTACCAGTGGTACCAACAATCCGAGGAAAACCCCCCAGACATACACATTGCCACAGTCAGCCTGTACTTGACTGACAAGCATGTCTGGTGTTGGTTTTCGTGTATCTGACACTGTATCTGCCTCCGTCCGTCACTTCTGTCGAGTAGAAACCTCGATTTGTCGGAGAAGGCAACCTTTTTCCATTCTTCCACTGTCCAATGACGGTAGTCCCGTGCGAACTGCAACCTTGGTTAACATGGGCGCCTTTATACAGCGTCGACTCCGGAGACCCATGCGTAACAGAGTTTGCTCTATTGTTATTGGGGACAGGTACCTGGGTGACCTAGCGTTCATTCGTGTGGTCAATTGTTGCACTGTTCCGTTTTGATTGCTCCTTACCAGTCGACGGAGGCGAATCCTCATCTGGGGTCTATGGCCTTTGGATCTCTACAGTTATGACGTCTGGAGGTACTCGGTGGCCTGCAGTCCATTCTTGGTACACTCTTACTAGTAACTTGTGAACAGCCCACAAAGTCTGCTGTTTCTAAGATGCTTCCACCCTTGATGGGGTAGCTGATGATCATTCCTTTTTGAACGTCTGTAAAATCAATACCTCTGCCCATTGTGCTCATGTTATGCACTATGGCTCATCTGTCCTGGCCGGCCACTTATACCTCTGTGCGGTCGACCTTGTCATGTGCA